>OW028602.1:10027500-14827500 GCA_932294275.1 Chloroclysta siterata
ATAATAAACTTCCAGAAAGTGCCACTGGGCTTCCTATTAGAAAATTTAAAGTGTACATTAAGAATAATCTAATAAGGAAAGCTTATTATACTTTAGATAGCTATATTGTTGATAAAAATGCGTGGCCCGATGTCCCGGTCGCTCTGCCCATCGGCAGCTAACATGTCTGCAATGTCTGTATATACTGTACCTACTATTGTGTGTTTTTTTTTATTTTTCTCTGATTTAATAGATTGTATTTATGCATTAGGTATTATTAGTTTGAGGCGTAGCGTGTGCTGTCTTATAAATTTGATTATGTTTACCTTTTCTGTATGCCTACGCCTCACTAAACTTCAATAATATATTATATTATTACATTGTAAAAGGATCATACAAAAGAACGGTAGGAACCAAGCCGTAAGTTTGTTGCCTGTTCTTCTAGGCTTTAAGACGTTTCAAAGTGATCCTTGTGATTTTATTGAATAAATACATTTTGACTTTGACTTTGATTTATGGCTGATTTATTTATTATTTATGGCTTAAAACATACAGATATAGTACAATAAGAGGGCATAACGCTCAAGCATTTTCTGCCAGCCAACCTAAGTAGTAGTATAAAAGAAGATGGACGTGCGACAAATAAATTTTGTTTTCATAGTTTTTAAGTCTTGTGTAGCGCTGACAAAACGAGAAAAATTTAAGTTAACTTTGCCATCTCTTTCTATCTAATAGTATACAGTAAGTCAAATAATTATATATATCTCGTCGTCATGCTGACGTCTTATCCTTAAAAATATACAGTCTTTTAAAATAGTAAAAAAAACTGACACGTACGTGTAAAAATGGGATCATCGATATACGTTTTTTATAACTAAGCATGGAAGATAAAGAATTGCCGAGTTTTAAACGAATACTCACATCATTGTTGACACAGCTTTGTACTTGCTTAGGTCGGTCGAAATCGCAGGTACGAGCAGTACCGCCCAAGGTTCTTTTCACATCATATTTAAAATAATTCGAAAATGTGATGTAAGACACCACATTTTCGGTAAAGCTATAGTATACACCATCCGGAAGGTTAGATAATAACAAACAATTTATGAGCCTCAATACGCATCGGATCTGAAACATATAAAATAGTAGATATTCATAGAAAACAATTTAAATGTTTGTCAACACAAGGGTCTTAGTTGCTCTAATTAGTAAGCTTAAACGCTTACTTTGTGATAACTTTTTTCACTCATGAACCTTTACTTACTACCTGCTTAATTTATAGATGTATACCTACTGTTTTCATACCTACTTCTTTTTATATAACCGCAGAAACTTGTAATTGGCCATCAGTATAGCAACATTGTTTTCATACCTACTTCTTTTTATATATCCGCAGAAACTTGTAATTGGCCATGAATAAAGCAACATGTATAGCAAATTTTGTACGCTGCATGTATTTAATTTCACCTACCTGATGTATACCCACCTAGCTGTAAGTTTTCCCAAAATTGATAAAATAAAAAATATAAGCTGTATGTAAGTGTACCTTATTCTCATTTTTCAATCCCGAAAACTCCAGTGTCTGATTGTAAGTAGCTGAATACTTTTTTGTAAATATCCCAATAATGAGCAATTCATAAAAAGGACTCAAAGGTGAGCACAACATAGCATTACATTCATCAGAGGTAAAAATTCCCTGTAAAAAGTAATAAGTTACTCCTTAAACTAATAGTTATATAAAGAGCTTATAAAATGATGGTAAGTATTTTCTATATTTTAAAACAGCTGAAATATAGCACAGGCTTTGTTTTTTTAATACTATTTAAAGACGGTTTGTATTAATATACAAAATGTACTCACGTAAAAATATTTAAAACCCGACGTACCGATTCTATATTTTGTTATTTCAAAGTCCTCACCAGAACATTCGTTGTACTTATCCTTACAATAATTATAATTGCCCGCACCAGTTGAACCTAAAATAACCAGCCAATTGATATTACTGACTTACTCAAAATTACATCTTACTAACAACCTTCACAGCTGAGTTGGTAGTAGCTCTGCCTTATGCGCTGTAGGCCGTTAGTTCGATCCCTACACGGAGCAAACATTTGTGTGATGAACATTTATGTTTGTTCTCTGACGGGGTGTTTTTATAAATTATAAGTATTTATAATAAAATATTTAAGTATTATATAAGCTATCTGGTTCCCAAAATATCAGCTTTGCTTAGATTGGGGCTAGATAGTGCTGTGTGGAAACTCCACCACCATTATATATTTATTAACTTATAATGACAAAACACTGCACAGTAAGTAATTTTTTTCCTGAAAATGCTTCGTAGAGGCGAAACACGTGTTGAAATCTTAATTAGTTTGATTTTGATATGGTTGTGTATAATTATCAGTAATATCACGTCAACATTTTTGTCTTACGTAGATCATGTTGGTGGACTAGGTACTCTATAATTTGTTTTGGCTGTTTAACATATAACGAATTAACTAACAATAAGATGACATTCTGATTAACCTCTTGTATGCTGGGATTCCAGACACAATAGAAAATGTATTGTGTCTCGCGTGGATCTACGTTCCGGCATGTGAAAGGTTAAGCCAATCAGTCATCCCCTTTGAGTTCGTAAAATCTAGAACCATAAAGTGAATAATGTTTCTCAAAACGCATAATATAATGAAACCTATATTACCTACTTTAATACCTGAATGCAACTATTCTACTTATGTTTTGCAAATAAAATATCTTTATCTTTATCATATAACCGTCAAACAACTTCTAACCAGCACATTTCAAAACAAAATTTGATATGCAAAAAACCACATTACTGAAGATACGAAAAATCACAATCTACAAAGTTACAAAGTTTCAACGAAAATATAAATTTTATCCAAACAAGTTTTCCTGCCTTATATGGTATAACTAGTTTTTTTTATTTAATTAATAAAAAAATTTAATTAAAAAAATAAAAGTTTGCGAGATTTCGCACGACACAGGCTTCAAACTTCACACTAAACCATTACCTCGTAGGCACTGCTCATACACACACTGACTGACGACGGCTTTTTACATAACAATCACCATTTTATCACGTTTGATGACATTTTCTCAACAAAACAATGTACAACAACGCATGTAAACACAAACAGGATGACCATCTCAAAAGTGGCGGTTCTACCACACACCTGCCAAAAAATCTGTCAAAATCTACCAAGCTTGACGATAAAAATACCAAAAATATGACTTCATACCATCTCCTTCGTGGCTACGGAATAAATTAAATACCTACATTACATTCAGTTACTATCTTTTGATCGTTTGTAACGGTTTGCAGTTACCTAAAACGAGATAAAAGTTGTTTAGAAACCAAATCAATAAAGGTAAAAAAGAATAAGAAGTTTCCAGTTCGGTAAAAAATAAATAAATTATAAATATTATTTCATTAAAAATTCAAACTAATAAGATTTTTCTTGAAATATTTAAAATCTGCCAAATGGCAGAAATCTGCCACAAATGGTAACACTGATCGGCGGCCGTCGGCCGTCCTGATTGGATATGCGTTTTTAAATGCA
Source organism: Chloroclysta siterata (assembly GCA_932294275.1). NCBI lineage: Eukaryota > Metazoa > Arthropoda > Insecta > Lepidoptera > Geometridae > Chloroclysta > Chloroclysta siterata. Next base: position 10,031,061 of record OW028602.1, read on the forward strand.
ACCAATGACAGACAGGTAAGTCAAAGATTAAATAGGACAGACTAGACACTTCCCAAAATTGCAGTTGAATAATTTTGTCGTGTCAATGAACCATGGTGGTAAAGTTACAATTTAAAGAACTATGAATATCATAAACATTGCTTTACGACATCTAGTAATCAAACAAAAATAAATATTGAGTACGTAGCCACGTAGGTACCTAGTTACTGAATAGGTATTAGTACCAAAGATCTCAGAGAATGTTTACCGTGACTAGGGATTACAGTCGCGAAAATATTTCTTTTACATACTAAGATCTTTAAAAACAGCAACATCATTATTAGGTAGGCACATTACTTGGTAATTGGTGGCAGTTCTGTTACCTATTTTATCTAAGGTATTGTAACTAGAGGTCAAAGAACAGCTGTAAATAGGGCTGCCTCATGATGCGTTTAGATTCATTTTAGATAAAAGTTTAAGAGGCATTTCATGAATGAAAAACTTTGAAATTTTAAAAGTCGTAGAACAAAAGTTGTTCGTTATGACCGGTAGAATATCCTGCTTTCGGATCCCTACAACTCTTAATAAACACGTTGTATATATATATATATTTATTATAGAGGTAGTATGCATTAGTTTAATTATTAATAATTAAGTATTAATTTTAATATTGCGACAACTTTACCCAACCAAGCATATAATATATTATATATATATAATATATATATATATATATATTATATATATATAATTATTAGATAACAATACGTGCATAAAAATAGCTAGGTAGCAATTGACAATAACTAATGCTGCTTCAATTTCAGTTTAAAGATGTTGTGCGAGGCAGAGCATTCCACAGTCGAACAGCTTGGACAGTAAATGAGTTACTATAAAAGGAGCTGCTATGACATGGAGTTTTAAATAATAAGAAAAATGACATGAATAAGAAAGGAGTGAGCACTGAGATGACGAATGATAGAGGAGAGTGAGAGAAGAAAATCTGTTGTGCCGACCCTACTTAGAGTAGGATAAAGGCAGCAAGATGATGATGATATCAATTGTTTATACTAGATGGGAATCAAATCTACAGCACAAAATTCAGAGCTATATCAATTGAGCTGTTAGGCCAGCCTGACCGTACCTGATCCCGAATTACCATTATCTTCGGTTGTTGTTGTAGTTTTAACTACAGTGGTGGCTTTTGCAGTGGCAGCCGCAGAAGCTGAACCTCCATTGTTACTCGAATCAGAAGCTGTAAGACGAAAATAGTGTGAATAAAATAAAAAACTCAAATAAATTCATAATTTTATAATAAAATATATTTATTTCCAGTAAGTAGTAAATAGAGTTTATGCAAATATGTTAGAAGGTGCGATGTCAGTTAATGAGGTTTATTTTTCAATATGTAAAAGGATCTGAGTGTTGTTATAGTTCTGCTTTAAAAGAAATTCTGTAACTATTTTTTTACAATTGTATATATTTTTGTCTTAAATGTTTAACTGATTAATTAGTTTAGTATAAATGTTGGGTGCTTGAAAGTTATGAAACCTTTGTCCTAAACGTGAGTATGTCATTTTACTTCACCAGACAAGTTTTCTCCTGGTTGCATCTATCGTTTTGTGACTAGTTTTGTGGAACAATAGGGTTAGTCTAAGGATGTATAACTGTTGGATACTTAAGAGTTTCATATCCCTGTATAGTAACTCAGTTGAATATCGGTAACTTTTGTGATACATCACTTTTTAGTGCGCGTTGAGCTCTTTCTGCTTTGATAAGTGATGTCTTAGCTGCACCTCCCCATACCAAAATGCTAAAATTGATTATCGACCCAGCGCAAAGTATATTCTTTTTAACAGATTACCATCAGCAATGTTACGAAGATGTTATAAGTTAAGTTAAGTTTGCGGAGCTTTCCTGATGGTACTTGATGTTTTTTGCGTGTGTTATATTTTTACAAGCGCAGTTAGTTATTGTAGAAGTATTTACTACACGAATGAATTTTTAAATCAATAACTGGAGAAAGATGCTGAGATTTCGTAGAAAAACAAAGGTATTTTGTTTTATCTACTTTCAATGTAAGGAGATTATTTTGGAGCCAATTTATTATCTTACTGCTACCATGAAGAAGCACCAAAGAGGCTGGCAGTGTCATCGGTGAACGTGAATTTTTTTCCGTCAAGAAGTTGAGTTTCACAGAGTGTATTAATATAAATCAAGAACAACGTCGGACTAAGTACACTGCCCTGAGGCACACCGAAATGTATATCAAGAAAGCTCCTATAAGTATCATCAATCTTGACCAGTTGCTTCCTATTTGTAAGATAACTTTGGAACCATTTCAATGACAGGCCTCGTACCCTATAAAGTTCAAGTTTACGAATTTACGAAGAAGTATTGGAATTGACACTGTGTCGAAGGCCTTGGCCAGATCAAGGAAAAATCCAATCAGTTAGGCTAATAGTTGCGTCTCCGGTGGATTTATTTCTTCGAAAGACCCATTGGTTATCCGCTAGTAGGTAATTTCGTTTTAGATGTTCCAGAAGTCTCCTATTAAGAGTTTTTTCTAAAATGTTTGCCAAAACGCTCAGCAGAGAAATCGGACGATAATTACCGAGTATTTTTTGTCACCACCTTTGTGAATAGGTGTCACTTAAGAAATTTTGTAGCAATCAGGTACGATACCTGTTTGAATGCTCAAGTTAATAATGTGGACTATTAGGATCTCTTTGAAATTTTTCAGAGTTAACACACCAATACCATCTAATCCGGATCATTTTAAATATTTATTTATAAAATCTACAACATGAACAAGAAATTTATATTACATATTCTCAAAAACATTGCCAGTAAATACCCACATTTACTATATCCCTAAACAGTAGTGCTATTCCGTGAACAACAAAATCACGGTGAACCCGCGCTCACTTAGATCACGAGCTTCATCTCAATTCTTCATTTTCGCCGCCTAAACACTGACGCGGCCGGCCCTTTGGTGATTTTGCTGAATTTGGCATTCTGTAAGATTTTACAGAATGCCAAATTGAAAAGTTTGTAAGGAGAAGTTATTATTGCATGCAATTAAATTTTTGAGACCCGAAAGTATGCGAACGGTTTGATTTTCTCTGTATATCTTATAGTTTCTAAAGCATACCGCTCTAATAAATAGTTACTATTTTATAAAGATGAAAGAAGAAAGAAAGCAATAGATTATCTTGATTGTTATTTTTTTAACTTACTTGCTGTAGCAGTAGCTGTTGTCTGCTGAACTGATTTTGTCACTTCTGTAAATATAATCAGAATTAAGTTCAATTATTTTGTTATTGCCACGCTGGCTGATTTGCAAACTAGTTAAAAACGAGGAGAAAGAACAGCGAGTGTGCGGCAAACTTGCCGCGGGTTCGCAGCAAATACGCTGTGAATAGCGCCGTGGACGCCATGAACCTACAGTCACGGAATGAAAAGGTTCGTCACCTTAGAGTCGGTTTCGTTTGCACAGATTGCAAAAATCAAATTACCAGTGAAGTTCTTAACAGGAAGAAACAGTGCTGCTTACATTTAAATAAATGTGACGTTTGCTATCGAATAAGGTTTTACATCACATCACGCTCAAGGAATGACCACTAACTCAGTATATTATGTCTATTCAGGTAATTCTGTCTATCAAGATATTAATGTGCTCATGATACGTTGAACGAATCAAGTTGAAAATATTTATATATAAATATATTAAATATCAATATATTAATAATTATCTAAGACTCGAAGTAGTCGTAGATTGCTTATTAAACATACTTTCTGATAGAAGGCCAGTCGGTTGACAACTAGTTTTCTGTAGAAAAATAGAATAGATAGATAATTGACCTGCTGCTGCCTTAGAGCAATGCAGCAAATGGCATGTTGCTTTGAGTTGCCAGCTCATTGTAATGAAAAGTGCATCTCTTTACGACCCGGATAAAATAAACAAAAAATACAAGCATACTGACAAATAACATAACTATTCATGTAATTTTCATGTAGTAGCTAACTATAGTCATAATTTGAATGTCCCTGTAAGAGAATTTTTTTTTTTTTTTACTGAAGTTACTAAAATCACAATCAACAAAGTTAAAAAGGTGTAACAAAAATATAATTTGTTCCAAGCAAGTTTTCATGCAATATTGTTGAACTATTTTTTTATTTAATTAACAAAAATTTTAAAATATAAAATAAATAAAAATTTTACTAAATTAAGATTGGAGGAAATTTCACACAGCGCTGCTAAACCACAACCATTTAAGAGATATCATATAAATTTTTTGTACTAGATGGGAATCTATCCTACAGCACAAAATTCAGAGCTATATCAATTGAGCTGTTAGGCCAGCCTGACCGTACCTGATCCCGAATTACCATTATCTTCGGTTATTGATGTAGTTTTAACTGCAGCGGTGGCAGTGGCAGCCGCAGAAACAGAACCTCCATCGTTATTCGAATCAGAAGCTGTAAGACGAAAATTGCGTGAATAAAAGAAACAACTCAAATAATTTCATATTTTTTATCATTGATTGAGTGAGCAAAGCGAACGAAAATCTCTTAGTCGTTCAGTTCCTTTGCTTTTTCTTTTATATTCTTGAAATTAATTAAAAAGATTCTCATAAAACGGGTGATAGCGACCTGGTCTGCTGATGGAGCCAAGGTCTGTTCAACGGAACTCTTCAATAAATAGTTTAATTCCGTTGAAACTTGGTTATCATACTTAGTTAGAAGGTGGTAGCCAGAAGCAAGTCCAAACACAATGTTTAGACTTGCCTATGACTACCACCTACTTTCATTTTCAGACCCTTTGATCCGATCTGCAGGAAACTTGGTAGGTCGATAGGTTGTACCTACTTGAGAAATTTATATGAATTTATTTATGTAGGTATATGAATTTAATCGGACTAGGGGTTATTGAGATATGGGGGGTTCAAAGGGAGCAAAAAAAGTTGTTACACAAATATAGCAGGTGAGGTGTCATATGAAAGGGTTTGGTTTATTCTAGGACGTATGAATGATTTTTGAGACATAATTGGTTACCCCATGTAAGTTTGAGGGTAGTCAGAGGCCAAATATCGTGTTTGGTATCAATGTAAAACAGAAGCGACAACACGAAAAACATAACAATGTTTACAAACTACATGTTACAATATGAAGTGTTCAGTAGACGTTATGTTATATCGTGACGAAAAATATATTCGTACCTGCACATGACGTTAACACTATAATATTAAATAACAAAACTATCAACTGTAGTTTACGCATGGTGTCTGCTGCAGAAAGTATACTAGATGTTCAAGAAACTACCGTATTATATAGGTGTAGTAATATGTGATATAAATGCAAGAAAAAGTACTGGATATGTCAGAAACCTATTGCATTTTAATGGGAGTTCTGATAACGCTATTTGAAGAAATAAATAAACTATTGCCAAATAAGTAAGTATATTTAGAAACTTGGTAGGTATAATTAATGTTTGTGGAACTAGCACAACTATCTAAACATGCTAATTTATTAAATACGAAGGTATAGGACAGGTAGTCTTTGATAAGCAATATAAATTGAAGAATCATCAGGCCACATCATCATTAACAGCATGAAGAGCTATAGGTAGGTACTGCTGCATTTAGTTATTTCCTTAAATTACCAGAACGATCGTCCAACTTCTGGTGACCTACGAAACGTCGGTCGTCGGTCCATAGCGGGGCCGCCTCATTTTTATTTATCGTTCTTTTTTTTGGCATCGTAGTCTGCATTTAAACTAGAAATAAGGCACATACGACAGATAATCAAATTTAAGGTACGTAGGTGTACTATACAGGTTGTTTGGGTACCAAATAAAACACTTAGATCGAATAACGTCCGCCTCGGTTGGGTGGCTGGAATCGAGTGCCAGCGATCCGTTTCTACCCGCCTACCGAGACAGCGCGCATAGTTTATTGTTATACACTATAGTAGGTATTTAAAAAAGAACTACTCTTAGTGAGTCCTTACACTAAGTAGTGCATTAGCCAAAATATAGACCTCAACACTCAACACTTTAAGTTTATAGATTTTTTGATGGGCGAGTGATTAGAAATCTCATTTATCATCACTATCACTACATAGAATAAAACAAAGTCACTTTCTCTGTCCCTATAACCCTATGTATGCTTAAATCTTTAAAACTATGCAACGGATTTTGATGCGGTTTTTTTTATAGATAGAGTGATTCAAGAGGAAGGTTTATATGTATAAAACATGCATAATATAATAGAGAAACACTGATAATTAATAGGTTTCTAATGTGATACCGTAAATAACATATTTTTTGCGCTTACATTACAAACGCTGGCTGAACCCTACGAGATAGATCAAAATAATGTAATACAGTATTGTACACCTTAAAAAGGTCTACAAAAAAGTCCGCAGTGGTATATGTCTATCTCTTAGGGATACCCCACAATAAATCACGTTTGTCGTATTTGTTGTTCTAGCGGCAACAGAAATAAATCATCTGTGAAAATTTCAACTGTCTAAACGAACAGACAGACAGACGGACGGACAGGCAGCGGAGTCTTAGTAATAGGATTACCTTTACCTGTCCACTTTCCGCTTTGTGTACCTTTATGTATGTCAAATAAATGTATTTCCTATCTTTCTTTCTTTAGGATCCCGGTTTACCCTTTGGGTACGGAACCCTAAATAAGATCTCAATTTGGGTAATTTTCGAAAAATCTTTTTTTCTTGATGGCAAATTTTAGACCTAAGGCCCTTTCGGAGATCTCATGATGTGTGAGTGGATTTTTCCTTCATAAATACAAATATCGCGTGGTTTCCATGCACTAATTGACTCTGATAGGGAAATTTTATTATGTAAATGATGCAGAGGCCAGTGTTTTGAAGAAGTCATTAATTTGTTAAAGCATTAGCGCTGGCGTGATCGATAAATAGCCCGCTTTGATAAAATGCTTTCGGAGTGACATGCCTCGGTACTATAGACAGCCTTCACATCTCAGTTGGTTTGCCTTCTGCGCCGTAGGCTGTGGGTTCGATCCCGAAGAATGAATGATTCCGAAATGATCGAGCGAGATGTACATTGGCAGTTGTCTTCGCTTTAGTAAATTAGTTTTTCAAAACCTTTTGGTAGGTATTAAATGAAACCCAAATAATACTTATTTCTAAGTAATATTCCATTAACCAAACTGGAAGTCTCTCAATCGGCTGAGGACCCAAGTTGGCTGCTGCAGAGAAAACCTTGCCTAATGGGGTTACATCGACCCATCTCAGAGCAAGTGTAGCTGTGGAAAAATACAGTCGATGAAGCACCTGCTGTCCTGTCCCCTGTGCCCGACCACCTTCACACGCGAGGACTTAAACCAGGCAACGGGACGAGGTATCGAGGTCGCCTCCTACTGGGCTGACGTCATATAAAGTGTGTATTGCCATTGACTCGAAAGAAGAAGAAGAAGAAGTAATATTCCAAACATTCTTACTCGAATACGGTCACAACGTTACATTCCACTTTCCTTGTCAAAGGAAATTATGAATATTTCTCAGTAACGTCAAAGTTAATAATTTAGGTAACGTTCCTTTGCAATTTTCATTTAATTTTATATCTTACGTTTTTATTTTATTGTCATGGCTTACATTTCATTTTCTTGTTTAGGAATAGCTTTTTGCTGATAGGATAGTAACATGGTATATTTATTTTAGTATAACTAGCACAACGATATAAAAATTCAAGTTGAATTAATACAATAATGTATATCGCCTCGTGATAAACTGTTTTAAAATGAATAAAATAAAAAAAATACGCAAGCAGCATTTGATAAAAAACAAGATGCATAATTATTGATATAATACATATGAATACATATACAACGTGTTGATGAAGTTATGTAGGCAAACAAAGAGCGTGTATTTAGACCAAGCACTGGAATACTTTGACGTGTGCAACGGTTGAATACATCGTTTTCGAAATTCCCATAGAAAAGTAAAATTAATACTTCCTCAGAAATTTGCAACAGCCCTGTCTGTGTACGTGTCAAGGTCCCACGCACGCGCGCTTCTATCTAGGAAAGAGAAAAACAACGATAACCTACGAGATAATTTGAAATACTTACCTTTCGGTAGGTAGGTAGGTACGCCGCCAATCCCCTGACACGATATTTTTACTGGTTCCTATGGATTTTGACATTATTTACTGGCTATAATAACACTGGATAAAACTGGATTTTGGTAAGTTTGCGAGATTTCGCACGACACAGGCTTCAAACTTCACACTAAACCATTATCTCGTAGGCACTGCTCATACACACACTGACTGACGACGGCTTTTTACATAACAATCACCATTTTATCACGTTTGATGACATTTTCTCAACAAAACAATGTACAACAACGCATGTAAACACAAACAGGGTGACCATCTCAAAAGTGGCGGTTCTACCACACACCTGCCAAAAAATCTGTCAAAATCTACCAAGCTTGACGATAAAAATACCAAAAATATGACTTCATACCATCTCCTTCGTGGCTACGGAATAAATTAAATACCTACATTACATTCAGTTACTATCTTTTGATCGTTTGTAACGGTTTGCAGTTATCTAAAACGAGATAGAAGTTGTTTAGAAACCAAATCAATAAAGGTAAAAAAGAATAAGAAGTTTCCAGTTCGGTAAAAAATAAATAAATTATAAATATTATTTCATTAAAAATTCAAACTAATAAGATTTTTCTTGAAATATTTAAAATCTGCCACTTTTGTAAATCGTCACCAACAGCTAAAATTTAGGAGCCAAATATGCCAAAATGGCAGAAATCTGCCACAAATTGTAACACTGATCGGCGGCCGTCGGCCGTCCTGATTGGATATGCGTTTTTAAATGCAACCAATGACAGACAGGTACGTCAAAGATTAAATAGGACAGACTAGACACTTCCCAAAATTGCAGTTGAATAATTTTGTCGTGTCAATGAACCATGGTGGTAAAGTAACATGTTACAATTAAAAGAACTATGAATATCATAAACATTGCTTTACGACATCTAGTAATCAAACAAAAATAAATATTCTATTAAATATTGAGTACGTAGCCACGTAGGTACCTAGTTACTGAATAGGTATTAGTACCAAAGATCTCAGAGAATGTTTACAGTGACTAGGGATTACAGTCGCGAAAATATTTCTTTTACATACCAAGATCTTTAAAAACAGCAACATCATTATTAGGTAGGCACATTACTATAATTGGTGGCAGTTCTGTTACCTATTTTATCTAAGTTCACAACTAGAGGTCAAAGAACAGCTGTAAATAGGGCTGCCTCATGATGCGTTTAGATTCATTTTAGATAAAAGTTTAAGAGGCATTTCATGAATGAAAAACTTTGAAATTTTAAAAGTCGTAGAACAAAAGTTGTTCGTTATGACCGGTAGAATATCCTGCTTTCGGATCCCTACAACTCTTAATAAACACGTTGTATACATATAATACATATAACAAAGAATTGCAATTTCCACACTTATTTATAGCCCCAAACTAAGCAACGTTTTTATTTGGAACCAGATAGCTGATATAATACTCATAACCTTTATATACATAGGTAACACCTAGAAAGAACAAACAATGGTAAACCACACAAAAAAGTTGTTCTCAGTGGGGATCAAACCCACGTGTTACCAACTGTGCTATGAGGGCTGTCGAAATGTCGTCGATATATCTTGAGGCTACCCTAATCTTATTTTTTTTCTATGGAAGTATTTCATTCATCATATGATGTGTACCCAACATGGGCTTCATTTAGAATAAGACCGCGACGTCATAATTACATTAAATCTTTGTATAAAAAACTAAAGGTGTCGATAGGCTTGCAACCTGAATACCAACTACTGCAAAATACGTATAGGTGTCATAATGTTATATTTGGACGTTTCTCTGACTACTCTTTTAGACATACGAAAATAATCTTAAGTTGATGCTTGGTATTAAGTGGAGATCTGAGTAGTAGATTGAAGGATTGAAGACATGATGCTCTTTCAGTTTGCTACATTTTCATTATACAGTTTGTTGCTGCGGCCTCGGAAAAATATTTTCATAAAACTTCGTTTTGTTCCGAATAGTTCACAAAAGCCAATGATTTCGTTCATTGGTTTTATGTTTGTATTAGAATGGGATACAACGCTTCATACATCGTTTCGAAGTCCTAATCAATCAACTGTCGGGGAGTAAATAAGCTGGAAACAAACTACTCGGCTCGTTAGGGCTACTTTCAAACCGACAGCGCCGATGAAGCTTAGCGACTGTGGCGTAACAGCGTTTTAAAAAACCTTTTTAGGAATGCAATATTCACATTACACTGTTTCCCCAATTTAGACTTTTAATGAAGATCAAATTTTCATACAGCAAGACTCATTATGAAATTGTCATAATTATTGACCAACCTTCCAACCGTTAGCCATTTTCCAGCCTTTGAGCGTGTCAGGTCCAAAAGTGGTGCAATTGCAAAAGTTTAAAAAGTACTGACTGTAGATACTTAAACCTATATAATAGCTTTTTAAAAGCTAAAAAAAAACTCATAATACTGACAATATTGTCTGTTGATATGACAGGCAGTAGCCATAAATGAGCGACAAAGGCAAGCCGTCAAGGCTCAGACGATATTTCCTTCAAGCGTCAAGGCCTGAAACTTATAACACGCAAGAGTAGTAGAGCTCTTTGTGAAGGGTTCGTCCGGGGAAGTACTACCACCACTACCTACGTACCAAGTACGCCTTTTCTGCCGCCAAGCAGCTTTGCTGTGTTTCGGTTTGAAGAGTGTGGTTGCCGGTGTAATTACAGGCACATGAGGCTTAACATCTGTATGCCTCAAGTTGATGGACGCAGGGCAGTGCATCGTAGGGCAAGTTTCTATTGTGCGTGACTTACGAGGCAATGCTTTGTTATGGGTGATGGTTACCACATAACAGGTGGGCCATCTGTTTGTTTCATCAGCTAGTAATATTAAAAAAAATACCTCCCTTTTTATCAGAGGTCAACAACCTCTAGGATAATAAAATAAGTAAATGATTACTACACAAATTATATCTTTGCATTTCAAACGTTTATTATTTTCACAAACCACATACTTGGTATTAGTATTAAGAAGATAAACTAACACAATATTATAAAACAATATGGTTATATTAATGGTAAATGAGAGACAGTCCATGGAGAGTGTTGTTATTATGTACACACGGATACGCATTAGAATACACATTGCTCGCATTTATGTCCATGTAATAAGCGTAATTTTTCTTTGGATTTGTGTAGCTTGATTTGTATCCGAGTGCACAGAGCTTGACCCTTATATATAATCCTTAGTACTCATTCTACATTGGCGAATCCAATATTCAATATTACGCCAACTCTCGACAAAATGAACATCGCAGGCTTGTCTACTCGAAACACCGTCATATTGCCATCTGTAAGTTTAAAAAGGGGGTTTTCAAAATTTTTACAGACTTGTTGGTGCATGTAATAGATCTTTCATCAATATGTCAATCATTATCATCATCATTTCAGCCCGTTTGCACCCACTGCTAATGAACCTCTTGCTCGCACATTTGAACATATTATCTACACTAATCTACACTTCTACACTATCTACATCTACATCTACACCAATATTATAAAGTGGAAAGCTTTGTATTTTTGTATGTAAGGAATAGGCTCAAAAACTACTGGTCCGATTTCAAAACTTCTTTCAACATTAGAATGCTACATTATCCTTGAGTAACATTGGCTATATTTATTACTATAAAAAATTAGGGATCCATTTTAAAACTTCAATAATGTAACCCAAGGTGTAAAAAATTGGCCATAAAATGTCTTTCATCGCATGCGCTGCGGAAACAATTGTCGATAGAACACAAAAATGTTCTACAATATTAAAGAACTCATCAATATCTACAAAAAACTCAGCAATACCATGTGGCTAACTATCGTAGTTATGTTACTATAACTTCTTTTTTACCTTTTAAAAGTTGATAGAAATGCCGACCAAAATCGGACCATGTTATCCATACCTTTATATTAATCCTTATCCAAATAAGTCATTTGGTATTCAAGACTATTTCAATACCTATAGATTACTTCTTCAATTTTAAATCGGACATTTCATTCAAAAAACATTACGAATTAAAAACTTTAGTTCGCTTTGAAAATATGTATAAGCGCGGGGCACGGGGCTCGTTCTCACTCAGCGCAGCGGGCAACACGGCGAGAGAAATGGGCGTGAAATGTATGAAATAACTAGCCGCGACACTCGAACCCACGGTCTAAGTTATGTCTAACCACGGTCATAAAATGTTGGAAAAAATTATGTCCACCCATGCGAAGCTGGGACATGCTGCTAGTAGGTAAGATATAAAATCACTGAACTTATTTAAGAAAAATCGCAATCAACCTAGTTGTGTGCTAATCACATTACACACAGATTAGCAAAAATATTATTTTGATCCCAACAAGCTAAAAAAATGCTTAATTACAATAGTAATGCAACTAGTTAGAAGTTGGCATCGCCTTAATATGCCACTTTTTCCAGTCAAAGTCAATCAAGAATTTAAAAATAAAAATAAGATAATATGCTGAGCCCATTATACCTGTATATAAGCGAAATGACTACGTTATTTTTATTAATCTGCATTTTCCGTCGGTCGGTATTTTACAGTCACGTCATATAAATGTCTCTTTTTAATTAGCGTTAGCCGCCTTTTAACACCTTGTATATATTGTAGTATGTACATAAAAAATAATAGGTTACTTAAAAAGTAACCACTTGCGACCCAAAAATGACCTAAAGCCAAAGAGGAAAATATACAAAACGATCATTCAGTCGTTTTATATGGCTCCGAGTGTCGGACCTCCAAAGGGACGGATGAAAGAAGAGTACATGCAAAAGTGGAGGGAAAAGATCTGTTGTGCAGACCACACATAGAGTGGGATAAAGGCAGGAAGATGATGAAGTAAGACATAATCACCATCATCATCTCAGACTGGTATCACCCACTGCTCTGGATATAGGCCTCTCTCATATTTTGCCAGCCTCCTCTGTCCTGTACGGCTCTGGTCCAGGTGTTTCCAGTGACCTTCACAATGTTGTCTACCCATCGCGCTTTCGGACACCCTAGACTTCTTTGGCCTGACTTTGGCCACCATTCGGTCAAATCATTACTCCACCGGCCAACTAGGTCTCCAACCCAACTATACCTACTTGAGATTTACCGCCCTGTCTCCGACGTCGTAGAATTTGTACGACAGACATTATGCAAAATAAAATATCAGAGTAATAAATTTGAACTACGTACCATTGCAGCTATTACGCTCAACACCACGAATACCATTTTTCATAACCACTTTGCTAAAGGTACTGGAAATGTACTCATCACTGCTTTGGCCAGTACAAGCATTCACGAAACTGGCTGTCCCGGCGGCGAAGAGAGATGTCATAATACCTTGCTGTAAATATTTCAGTTGGGTTTACAACCAGCCCTTACAGTTGGTTGTAGCTCTGCCTTCTGCGATGTTGGCCGTGGGCTCGATCCTCACAAAAAACAAACATTTTTTTTCCACTGGCTGATAGAACAACCATTAAGGCCTACCCGATATTAAGTGGTGCCCTACGCTGCATTGCCCTGTTATTGTTCGGTAGCGCTGCTGTAAGAATCGTCAGACGATCGCAAATAGTTCTACAACTAACTTGATGTGTAACGAACATAGATGTTTGTTATCTGTATGGGTATTAAAATTATTCAAAAATATATATATATAATTACCTACCTGGTTCCCATACAAGCTTTGCTTAATTTGGGGCTAGACAGTGCTAGATAGTGTGGAATATAAGTAATATATTTTTTATGCTCAAATGTCGGTAGTTTTTATCATCATCATCAGCCTGAAGAAGTCTACTGCTGAACATAGACCTCCACTATACACACAGACCTCGTCCACCGATCGGGTAGGAGGGCATCTCACGTCAGTCTTCCAGTTTGTGATTGCCCTTGGAGAACCTTTTCACCCCAGCGGTTGTCAGTTCTTCGAGCTATATGACCTGCTTATTGCGATTTCAATTTGCTAAGTCTGCGAGCTATTTCAGTTACTTTGGTTCTTCTTCCGATTTTGTCGATTATGATTCTATCACGTACGGCTGCTGCTTGGAATCAAATATCAATATCAGTTACAAGGAATCTGTCGTACCTGTTTAAAAATTTCCACATAATTAACTGTTGATTGTATATTACTATACTCTGGTAATATTAACCTCAATGGTTCTGGTTTTAAGCTCTTCATCGTTTGCGAGTAAATAGTTTCATTTTGAAGTTTCATGAGCATGTTGGTGAATACACTCACACTCACACCATTGTTAGGAACAAAGAATGTGATGATAAAGGCAGAGTCTATATATCTCAGTTGAATAACCTGAAACAAGGTACTGGATGTCAAGTTACACACTTCATCAAATTATTATTATAAATCTAAAAAAACCGAAACAGCTACTCGACTTTGATGCTCAGGCATGGTAGTCGGTAGATCCCCTCAAAATCTCTTGGTACCAACTAAAGATTCTTTGAGGATGTCTAAGGGTTCAATTCAGTCGGAGGTTCAATTATTACATTTTGGCATATACCATATAGTTTTGTTTTCTTGTTATGTGATGCTGTACCCGTGTTTGTGTGTCGGATAAAAAATCTTCTATTCTATACCAACATCTTGCTTAATTGGTATTCCATACGGTTGCAAGCTCATCACCGCCACTAGAATAATAACTAGTTTCCACACGCTGCTTTCCTTCACTGTTTGAGAGCACTGCCACATGCACACATATTTCTAAACCCACCCAGGTTGGTCTTAACTGAAAACCAGCACTTTAAGCTGAGTTAGGACCATTTTGGCTCGCGAGGTGATTTACTCACTGTATGTACTTACCTATCTATTTACCTACCTACTTTGTTTCCATTACTTCTTCTCGTTGTTTTTTTCTTGTTATTTCATGCTGTACTCGTTTTTGCGTGTCAAATAAAAATATTCTATTTTGTTCTATATTTACAGTTTTATTTTATTTCGTTTGTATAATCTCAGCACTGTGGGGCCTAGTAGGAGTGACCCCATCTTTTGATCGATGGGTTCAATTCAGTCGTGCACCAATGGCTATTCGAAATATGTATGTGCGCAATGACAAAGCCTTCGGCCGGAAGGCCGACCAGCCAGTGAAGGAAACCATCGTGAGGCAACCTATCAGTGTTCTAGCAGTGACGGTGCATTTGATCTGTCATAAGTGGCATTCCTAATACCATCTACTATAAAATACCCACATTTTGTAGTTAGTGTAGTTGTGCCAAATGTATTACTCGGACAAAGCACTGACTAACCCTCTTGGAATATTGACTCGGTACTTAAGAGTTCTAAGAGGATATCTACCGTGCCTGGGGATCATAGTCGTCTACACTATCTTCTTATTCTATCAATCTGTCTGTCAGTCTGTCTATTCGGGAACACGCATGGCGAACACACACAGAGTGTGCCCACGGTCAAAAAACTTTGTGGTGTGATAATTACAGAGAGAGTATTTTAATACTACTTGCTAATAAAACAAGCAGATGACCCACCTGATGTTAAGTGGTAACTATCACCTATTACAAAGTACTGCCTCGTAAGTTACGCACGACATGAACGTGCCCTACGATGCACTACTCTGCGTCCATCATCTTGAGACATACTGATGTTAACCCTCATGTACCTGTAATCTCACTGAACCTTCAAACCGAAACAGTAATGTAGATTGGTGGCAGAAATAGACATGGTGGTAGTACTTCCTCGGACGAGCCCTTCACAAAGAGCTCTACTACTCTTAATAACACAGAATACAGAATTTTCATTAAATAATAGCAATCTTACCTTTGCATCTAGTTCTTTGCTATCCACATAGTTATAGGTATCACACTGCATAGCACCGTCAACTACTCTGGTTTTATTATCCATATCAGTATAATTTACCTTACCAGCTGAATCAAAATTTCTTTGCCACAGCGACTAAAATTTAAACACAATCGTAAGGGTTTGTTTGTGTCACAGCTTTAAAGCAGCCGCTTTAAAGCTGAAATAAATATAAATAAATAATAAAAACTAACTTTTATAATCAATAAACTAATAAAAATTGTTACCACCCTATTTACATGAAACCCTATTAATATTATAAATGCCAATGTCTGAGTGTGTGTGTCTCGTTAACGGCTTTGGATTTGGATGAAACTTATTATTCATAGTTTGTAACCTGGAATAACATTAAGGCTATACCTTTAACTTTTTTTGCTTTAACTTTTACACACCACGCAAGGGAAGGCGTGGCTGAATACTAGTTATAAAATAAATAGTTTTTTTATACTCATGATACAGGCAGATACCCCACCGATGTTAAAAGGTAACCATCACACATAAGAGCAGTAGAAAGTATTGCCTCGCAAGTCACACTCGATACAAATGTACCCTACGATGCACTGCTTAGCGTCCATTAACTTAAAGCATACAGATGTTAAGCCTCATGTGCCTAAAATTTTAACGGTCAATACACCTTTCAGAAAACGCAGAAACGCACCTTGGCATAAATAAGCATGGTAGTAGTACTTCCCTGGACGAGCCCTTCATAAAGAGCTCTACTACTTTTTAGAAGTATTTTTTTTTTCTACACTAAATGGGCCTCTCACCCGATACCAGGTTATCGTTGAGTTCTGGAACACCCTGTATGTGATTATGGAAGCAAATACCTCAAAAATTTGTCCACTGGCGATCACCAATTTAGTCCCAGTGCAGTTTTTCGTGAAAGGTTCCGAGCATGGTACTGTATTTTTGACATTACCATCAGAATCCTCTTCAATCTAAAAAAAACATTGAAATCAAATAGGTACTTGTGATACTTTCTATCTGTTGTACAAATACAAAACCGAGATCATTTTAACGGTACAATGTACATACATTTATATGTTTTTATGAAATAGTAATAACAATCACGTTCAGTTAATTTTTTTAAAATTATGTCAATACTTGTCATTTCTGGCTTATTTATCATACATACAAAAATAACACCCGATCTACCAGAAGCGAACATGAAAAAGTCACGTTTAAGGTGAGGATTCCCGACTTGTTGAGGTATTTTATGCCAAATCATTAAAATCAAAACAAATTATATATATTTTTTATAAGTATTTCGTTTAAAAGGTAAACATAATAATTATTTTGAAAAAAAAAGCTCACGTACATAGTCAACAATAATTTAACGTTTTGATTTATTAATTCTTTATGGCTTAGAACATACAGATAAAGTACAATAGAAGGGCTTAATGCTCAAGCATTTTCTACCAGCCAACCTAAGTAGTATATATTAAAGAAGATTGACGTGCGACAAACAAATTTTGTTTCGATTTTGTTTTCAAGACTTGTGTAGCGCTGACACAACGAGAAAAACTAAAGGTAACTTTGCGATCTCTTTTTAACTACATATAGTAAGTCAAATAATTATAATCTCTTCGTCATGCTGACGTCTTATCCTTAAAAACATACAGTATTTTAAATAGTAAAAAAACTGACATGTACGTGTAAAAATGGGATCATCGTTATGCGTTTTTTATAACTAAGCATGGAAGGTAAGGACTTGCCGAGCTTTAAACGAATACTCACATAATTGTTGATAAATCTTCGTACTCTTTCAGGTGTTTCGAAATCGCAGTTACGAGCAGTACCGCCCAAGACTGTTTTCGCTTGACATTTGTAAGATTTCGATAATGTATTAGTGATGTAAGTCACCACATTTTCGGTAAAGTGATAGTATACACCATCCGGAAGGTTGGTTAAAAAACAGTTAATGAGCCTCAATACGCATCGGATCTGAAACAAATAAAGTAGTAGATATTTATAATATTTTATTTTTATTTATTTAAAGGCTGATTTAAATTTAATCGGTCACTGACTTCCAATTCTAGGCCAGTCAGTGCCAACCCTATACTTACATAGTGTAAATTCATTTGGTCAGTACAGCGCTATCGAGTCAGTGCTGATTTCAATATTCGCGCTTGAATATTTTAAATCAGTCCACTCTCCCTCCATAGTATAAAAAAACTGTTTTTTTTATACTTCTTATGGCACAGGCTAATATAGCCCAACTAATTTTATTAAAAAAGTAAACTATTTTAATTGAAAAAAACACCCATAACAAAGCATTGCCTACCTATAGCACGAGCTGGTAAAATTATAGGCAAAATACATTTCTGATCAGAGCAAGCTGTTCGTTTAGCTCTTAGGCTAAAGCAAACGTTGATGTACATCTATTTAAGATGAAGGTTACCGGCTCTTTCTCCATACAAACGTAGTCGACTGTTTTCTCCCTGGATAGTGACAATAGTGCAAATATTTTTGTTCCATAAAACCTACCATGACCATGTCTTGTTTTTTTTTATATTCTAATTATTATAGGAAGTAGATTTTAGTCTTAAAAAACTAACAATATTGCCTTATTTTTTGAACATTTTGAGACACTCATCCAAAATAAATTACGCATATTTACAAAAAAATTAGAACTTAGGGGCATTGCTGAAGGTTTTGTACATTTATGTAAAAAAAAACAATTGGGTATGTTTTGAGGGAGTAAATAGTCGACTACTTGATAACGTGATAACTTTTTTCACTCATTCAACTTCCTACTTAAGGCGAAGACAAGAGCTAATGTGACTCTCGCTCGCACGTTTCGACATGTTGAAAGATATAAAATCACTAAACTAGTTTTCGAAAAATCGCAATCAACCATTTTGTGTGCAATCACATTGCACACAGTTTAGTAAAAAAATTATTTTGATCGATACATGTTTTTCTACTCAAAAGTTTGCTTTACTAGTTTTCGTACATAAGCAAACTTTAAAGTAGGAAAACTTGTATCGATCAAAATGAAATTTTACTAAACTATGTGCAATGTGATTGCACAAAAAATGGTTGATTGCGATTTTTCGAAAATGAGTTTAGTGATTTTATATATTTCAACATGTCGAAACGTGCGAGCGAGAAGTTGTTTGATAGTTGTCAGCCCCTTAATTTAAAGATGTATTTATGTGTTCTGTCGTCTACTGTTACTGTTTTCATACCTCCTTATTTTATATATCTGCAGCAACTTGTAATTGGCCATCAGTATATTATGTGTAGCAACTTTGTACACTGCATGTATTTAATTTCACCTACCTGATGTATATCCACCTAGCTGTACGTTTCCCAAATTTGTTAAAAAAAAAAATATATAAGCTGTTTGTAATTGTACCTTATTCTCATTTTTCAATCCAGAAAACTCCAGTGTTTCATTGTAAGCAGCTGAATACTCTTTTGTAAATAGTCCATTAAAGAGCAATTCATAATAAGGACTCAAAGGTGAGCACAAATTAGCATCACATTCATCAGAGGTCACTAATCCCTGTCAAAAAGTAATAAGTTACTCCATAAACTAATAGTTATAGTAAACTAAAGCATAATGTAATTTGTTTATAAAATGATGATTAGTAGGTATTTTATATATTTTCAAGCAGCTAAAATATGGCACAGGCTTTGTTTTTTTAATAGTATTTAAATAAAGCTTGTATTTAAAGAAATAAAAGCTTGTTTATTAAGAAGTGTTCAAAATATACTCACGTAAAAATATTTAAAACCCGACGTAGCGATTGCACTTTTTGACATTTCAAAGTCCTCACCAGAACATTCGTCGTACTTATCCTCACAATAATGATTACAAGCCGCACCAGTTGAACCTAAAATAACCAGCCAATTGATATTACTGACTTACTCAAAATTTCATCTTACTAACAACCTTCACTGCTGAGTTGGTAGTAGCTCTGCTTTGTGCGCTGTAGGCCGTTGGTTTGACACAGGACAAACATTTGTGTGATGAACATTTATGTTTGTTCTCTGTCAGGGTGTTATTTTATATACAAAAAAGTATTTAAGTATTGGGTATATCAGCTATCTGGTTCCCAAATTATTAGCTTTGCTTCGTTTGGGGCTAGATAGTGCTGTGTGGAAACTCCAGCAATATATATTTATTTCATTTTATTAAAAAAAACAGAACTGCACAGCAAGTATTTTTTACGAATTAACTAGCAATAAGATAACATTCTGATAAACCTCTTGTATGCTGGGATTCTAGACACAATAGAAAATGTATTGTGTCTCGCGTGGATCTACGTTCCAGCCAATCAGCCATCCACTTTGAGTTCGTAAAACCTAGAACCATATCTAAATAATGATTCTCAAAACGCATATGACAGTCAAACAACTTCTAACTAGCACATTTCAAAACAAAATTACATATCCAAAAAACCATAAAACCATAGTTACGAAAAACCACAATCAACAAAGTTACAAAGTTATAAATTTTATCCAAACAAGTTTTCCTGCCTTATATGATTTTACTAGTATCTTTTATTTAATTAATTTAAAAAAAAAAAAAAAAAAAAATTGGCGGACATTTCACACAGCGCTGCTAAGCCGCAACCATTTAATAGATACGAGTATCATAACAATTGTTTGTAGATGGGAATCAAACCTACAGCGCAAAATGCAAAGCTATATCAATTGAGCTGTTAGGCCAGCCTGATCGTACCTGATCCCGAATTACCATTATCTTCGGTTGTTGTTGTAGTATTAACTACAGTGGTGGCTTTTGCAGTGGCAGCCGCAGAAGCAGAACCTCCATTGTTACTCGAATTAGAAGCTGTTGGACCAAAAATAGCGTGAATAAAAGAAACAAATCAAATAATTTAATATTTATTATTATTTTTAATATTTATTCCAAAAATCTAAAACATGAACAAGAAATTTACATTACATATTCTCAAATACATTGCCAGTAAACTACCCACATTTACTATATCCCTATACAGTAGTGCTATTCCGTGAACAACACGGCAACAAATCACGGTGAGTATCACCTCGTGAACCCGCACTCACTTAGATCACTAGCTTCATCTCTATTCTTCATTTTCGCCGCCTAAACACTGACGCGGCCGGCGCTTGGGTGATTTTGCTGAATTTGGCATTCTGTAAGATTTTACAGAATGCCAAATTGAAAAGTCGCTACCGTTCGCACCACTGTTTGTTTGATTTGTAACGAGGAGTTATTATTGTACCTATGCAATTGAATTTTTATGTCCCGAAAGTATGCAAATGGTTTGAGTTTCTCTGAATATCCTATAGTTTCTTATGCATAACGTTCTAATAAAAAATTATAATTATTTTATAAAGATAGCAATAGATTATCTTGATTGTTATTTTTTTTACTTACTTGCTGTAGCAGTAGCTGTTGTCTGCTGAACTGTTTTTGTCACTTCTGTAAATATAATCAGAATTAAGTTCAACTGTTTTTTATAGATTTAAGAACGTTGCCACGCTGGCTGATTTGCGAACGAGTTTAAAACGAGATGAACACGTGCGTGCGGCAAACTTGTCGCGGGTTCGCAGCAAATACGCTGTGAATAGCGCCGTGGACGCCATGTACACTTGTACAGTCACGGAATGAAAAGGTTCGTCACCTTAGAGTCGGTTTTCGTTTGCAACAGATTGCAAGAATCAAATTAACAGTGAAGTTATAAATGTGAGAAAATATTATTTTATCCAAACAAGTTTTCCTGCCTAACATGGTTTAACTAGTTTTTTTAATGAATTCATAAAATTTTAAAATATAAAACAAATGAAAATTAATCAAAATTAATATTGGAGGACATTTTACACAGCGCTGCTAAACCCCAACCAATTAAGAGATACCATAACAATTGTTTGTACTAGATGGGAATCAAACCTACAGCACAAAATTCAGAGCTGAAATTCAGATCAATTGAGCTGTTAGGTAAGCCTGACCCTACCTACCTGATCCGAATTACCATTATCTTCGGTTGTTGTTGTAGTTTTAACTACAGCGAATGCTTTTATAGTGGCAGCCGCAGAAGCAGAACCTCTGCTTCTAGACAATCCTCTAGACAATCATAGACATAGGCAATCATATATTTGCTACTTAGCACACAACAATTTTGTATGTGTGCAAAACATGATAATGAAATAGATACGTAAGTATAGGTTTTTGCGTGAGTATCGGTTCATTAAAGCACAATAGAATGAAAAACATTACCATTAATATCAAGAAAAACAAAAAACTACGTATTACAATATGAAGTTTTCAGTAGACGTTATTTTTTTTCTTGAAGAGATATATATTCGTACCTGCACATGACGTTAACACTATAATATTAAATAACAAAACTAGTAACTGTAGTTTACGCATGGTGTCTGCGTTCAGAAATGATACTAGATGTTCAGAAAACCACCGTATTATATAGGTATCGTAATATGTAATATAAATGCAAGAAAAAGTACTGGATATGTCGGAAACCTATTGAATTTTAATGGGAGTTCAGATAACGTTATTTGAAAAATAAAATAAACTATTGCCAAATTTAGTATTGTTAAAAACTTGATATAATTTAAGTTTGTGCAACTAGCACAACGATCTAAACATGCTAATTTGTTAAATACGAAGGTAAAAGACAGGTAGTCTTTGATAAGCACAATAAATTAAAGAATATATCTCAGGCCACATCATCATTAACAGCATGAAGAGCTATAGGTAGGTACTGCTGCATTTAGTTATTTCCATGTACCTATTACCAGAACGATCGTCCAACTTCTGGTGACCTACGAAACGTCGGTCGTCGGTCCATATCGTCGGCATCGCAATGTATATAGTCTGCATTTAAACTAGGAATAGGACACAATATACGACAGCTAATCAAAGGAGCTGTTTCATCAATATTATGGAGCCGGGGTCGGGTCTGTGTACAATATATACAAGGTGTTCCAATACTTGTGTTTAAAACTTCAGGGGGCTAATAATCAATATGAATAATTTTTTCTATGAAACCAACACTGTAAAAGTGAAAAAAAACAGCTTTTTAGCCAGGTAGGTATTAAGCTTTTGTATGAAACAGCTGTTTTTTTTTTGTGTTCACAGTGCTGGTTCCATAAATAATGTTATACATAATGATGGGTACTTTAGCCCCTTGAAGTTTTAAACACAAGTATTGGAACACCTTGTATAATTATCGCTTAGCAATATAGTAACTGTTTTAACTGCTTATTTGCTTAATTTTTTCTTTGTTTTCTTGCCCATCAAGATTTTCTTGGTCAAGGAGAGCAACACAATGCACTAAAATTATGGCGGACTGACATGCGTGAATATTAATTTTGACAACAGTATCAATTCCAGTAGCAGTGCCAAGGCTGAGTTTTGTTTTTAGTTTTTCGTTATGTCAGGCCGAGACTTTGCGTCATTCGCAAAGTCTCGATACAAAAAAGGCCTGACATGAAATGGATCAAAAATACTTTATTGTAAACCAAACTGGATAAAAAAACACTTAAAAATCTCTATCTCTAATACTATAAGAATCAAAGTCCTGACTGACTGACTGACTGACATATGGACAACGCACAGCCTAAGCCGCTGGTCCTAGAGACTTGAAATTTGAGGAATACATAGGTCTTATGGCGTAGAGGTGTACTAAGAAGGGATTTTTGGAAATTCAACCACTAAGGGTGTAAAAAGGGATGAAAACGTTTGTACGAAAAATAGTATTCCTTGAACCTACAAACTTGAAACTTGGAGTACATGTACTTTAAGACAAAAAAATAGGAAAGGCATTTTTCGTTTTTTACCCTTAATAAGTGTGCGAAGGGATGTAAAAGTTTGTATGGGAGTTTTTTGACAGCTGGTCCTTGAGACTTGAAATTTAAAGAGTGCATAGATCATATGGCGTAGAGTTGTACTAAGAAGGGATTTTTGGAAATTCAACCCCTAAGGATGTAAAAGTTAATATTGGAGATTTTTAACGCATAGTGCGATTGATTTCAAACTTGAAGTAAATATACTCCACAATAAATATTTTTTAATCACGTTTTTAATATTTTAAAACTACCCCTGCAAAGGGTGCAAAAGACTGCCAAAGTTTCAAGGTTTGTATGGTAGAATTTTAATGCGTAGTGTTATTAACTTCAAACTAAAAGAAAATGTGTTCTTTGGATAAATAACAAAAAGACAGTTTCATTTTCGAAAACAACCCCTAAAACGTTACCCTCCTTCGTTGCGCTCGAGTAAAAAGGATACAACGAGACGTCAATGTTTGTAAGGGACATTCTAGTAACGGGAATCTCGAGTTAGTCCGAAGAGATCTGAGGGTATCTACCGTGCCTGGGGATCCAAGTCCAAGTTCGTTGCGTTAGTTTTTGGGGAAGGAACTAGGAACAAATAAGTAGGTACATATTTTCCGTGTAAGGTTTTCTTTGTTGTAATTGTCATGTTTGTGCTAATACCTACCTACCTAATATAGGTAATGTACGCCTATAAGTATCTCTTATACCTACGTAGGTATTTAAAATCCTACCGTTAGAATATACAAATCAATGCGAAAGTTACGATGTTTGGATGTTTGTGGCTCAATCATGGCTCACCACTTCAACGCGTGCGAAGCCGCGGGAAGCCACTTGTATAAAATAAAGTAGTACAATGGGCGGTCTTATCGCTGAAAGCGAGTTTGCGAGTTTGTTTGAAAAAGATCCGACGTTACGAAAAACTAAATACGAAAACGCGCACGCAACGACAGCAACAACAAAAACATAAAACCGTCAAAGTGATGCAAAATTACATAACTGTCATGGCGTCTCCAGAAGTGTTCGCAAATTGAAAAATTCGATCAGGTAAACTTTAACTAAGACAACTTTATTTCAATTTTTCTATGAGGCGTACATAGACCAGACCCATAATAAAAAAGGTCCTATAAAGTAACTACGTATTTAAAAAACTGTTCTTAGTGAGTCCTTACACTAAGTGCATATGCCAAAGTATATAAACCTTTAGACACTTTAAGTTTATAGATTGTTTGATGAGAGAGTGATTAGACATCTCATTTATAAAAAAAAAATCTCAATTTTTTTTTTACTTAATAAGTGTAGCGTTTGATATGCGATACCCTAATATCATTACAATCTAGCCAAGTAGGCTATTGAGTAATTTTGCTTTGATTTCATTTTATAGAAATAATATTACTAAGAATGTGTCCATTGGCACTTTTCTTACAGTCTCTATTTAAGGCTACACTTTGTTATTGTGTTCATTATAAGTAGCACTATCACTACACAATATTAGGTTTATCACTGCACTAACTCAAAAGGTTTGGTTCTTTTGAGTCTTCTCACTTTGTCTGTGTTGTCGAGGAGCTGGATGGCCTCGACGTTCACGTGGTGAAGTAGTATTTTTTCGTGAGCTTCTGCGTACTTTTTAATTAATTTATCAACGAATTCAATCTTGAGGTCCCGGTGTAGATCATCGTTTCTCACGTACCAAGGTGCATTGACAATGCCTCTGAGCACTTTATTTTGAAATCGCTGTATTATTTCAATGTTACTTTTAACGGTACAGCCCCACAGCTGAATAAAAAAAATCTCCATTAGGGAGCAAATTTTCGAAAAATCTATATTTCTTTGTCTATGTATGCCTACATCTCTCAACGAGTACCTGTGGCAAATTTAAGACCTCAGGCCCTTTCGGAGATCTCATGATGTGTGTGTGGATTTTTTGTAAATACAAATATCGCGTGGTTTCCATGCACTAATTGACTCTGATAGGGAAATTTTATTATGTAAATGATGCAGAGGCCAGTGTTTTGAAGGAGTCATTAATTTGTTGAAGCATTAGCGCTGGCGTGATCGATAATAGCCCGCTTTGATAAATTGCTTTCGGAGTGACATGCCTCGGTACTATAGACAGCCTTCACAACTCAGTTGGTAGTAGGTCTGCCTTCTGCGCCGTAGGTCGTGAGTTCGATCTAGAATGATTCCAAAATGATCGAAAACAAACATTTGTGTGATGAACATAGATGTTTGTTCTCTGTGTGGGTGTTATTATACAGGGTGTTCCAATACTTGTGTTTAAAACTTCAGGGGGCTAAAGTACCTATCAATATGAATAACATTTTCAAAGGAACCAACACTGTGAACGCGACAAAAAAAAAGCAGCAGTTTCATACAGTTTAGCCAGGTATGTATTGAACTTTTGTATGAAACACCTGTTTTTTTTCGCGTTAGTTCCCATAGTGTTAAAGTACAGTCGCGGAATGAAAAGGTTCGTCACCTTAGAGTCGGTTTTCGCTAGCAACAGATTGCAATTTTTATACCAACATATTACCAGTGAACAGTGCTGCTAACATTTAAATAAATGTGTCGTTTGCTATCGAATAAGGTTTCGCTTGTTTTTACATCACGTCAAGCACAAGCAATGACAACTTTGAAATACCTAAATAAACTAGTAGTTCGCCCCGAACTGAGATCTCGGGATGTGACCCGACGAACGCATCCAAACTTTGAGAAGGTAGTAGTCAGAGGCAAGTCCAAACATTATCTTTGGTTTTTTTTTCTGACTACCGCCTACTAACTTGGTGTGGTAACCAAGTTTCTACTCTTTTGGCCTATTTATTGAAGAGTTCCGTTGAACAGACCTTGGCTCCATCATCAGACCTGGTCGTTGCCACCACTTTATAAGAACTGAGTACTTCCTTAATTTATTACAAGAAAAAAATAAGTAAAAGTAAAGGAACTGGCCGACCGGTACAAAAACCTTGATGTCAACGAAACTTTTAGAGATGGGAGCTCTTGGATCGCTGGTTATCTTAATTTAACTTTTTTTGTTTTAGCTCAAAAACCGAGCAACTCAAAAAAAATATATTGTTTTGGAATGGCCAAACAAAGCCCTGTCATATGACATGTAATTTGATTTTTATATGTAACTTTTTTATTTTTGCCCCCATAAAAAACCCCATATCTCAAAAACCCATCATCCGATTTTACTCATATACTTACCAGTAAATTTCTCAAATACAAGCTATCGAAATATCAAATTTCATGCAGATCGGATCAACGGTTCTAAAGTTATCGCCAGACAAACATACATACATACATAAAATGCCAAATCGCCCAAGTTGAAACTAAGATCTTCGTTCGCTTCGCTCACTCGTTCAACAAGCAAAATTCTATGCAAACTACGAATAAGTATAATAACCCTGATATCGTCGTTAGTTTTAATTTGACATAAATAACAATAGCAGGCAGCAATAACCTAAACGAAGGTATATATAAGATAAACAGTCAAACAGCTTTGATCTGAATAATTTTGATCGTTGTTAACGAACCGTTAAAACCTTATTTCCTCAAGCTCCGTGTATTCTGTCTATTTAGTTTCAAAAGGTAATATGTGCTGATACGTTGAACAAATCAAGTTGAAAACTGACGAACCTTTCATTCCGTCACTATACAAGCTTTGGGGTGAGATATTGTTGTATGGAATGTCCACCAATATTTATTTATTTATAGAGTAACAGTACAGGTCTAGTGGTAGGTACTAACCCCGCCATACGAGCCTTAGAAGGGTCACGGGTTCGAATGTGGTTGTGTAACTTTTCGATAAAAAGTTCACAGAACCGTTGTCGGTCGGATTTGACATCCGCTAGTGTACTTCTTGCTCGCACATTTTTACATCTTTGAAGATATTAAATCTATAATATTTTTTTGGAAAATACCAAATCAAATAATAAATAGTTTTTCGTGTCGTATTTATAGTACTCATCAATATAACAGTAATTTTCCTACATCTAAGGCAATTAGAAAAATTGTAGCTGAATATCAAAAACACGGCGAAGGTAAAAACTTCCATCTCGAACTACCCACGTTATCTTAGTTAGACATCTTCCTACCGTTTCGCCCTGCTCATTTGGATTCCATTTTCTCTCGTATATTTTTCAATTTCGTTACATAAATCATGGGAAGTGCTCCAAGAATTATGATTAGAACGTAGAACTATCTCGAACAAATGGTGCGGGAGATAGTTAATGGTCATGCTCAATAATTTTCAGATGAAAGGTTCTAAAGAGATATTTCTAGCTGCAACCGCTTTGAACGATGAACTTGTTGATCGAGCGAGCATTTTGTTTACGATTTAGAAGAATCGACGTTGTTTACATAAACAATTTTTTATGGTAGGTATTAGAAAATGAATTTTTTTAAACTTGAAAATTAGAATGAATGAATGAATATTCATTAATTTATTCATTCCAATTTTTAATTCCATTAAAATGTAAGTATTTGAATAATACTATAAACTAGTTACTAATAAATAATACGAGTATAAGTAGTTTTTCTACACAATTTTCCTACATGCTTCGTCGGTGATCTTGGGCTTTCTATTGATTTTACAATTCCTGGCTCTACCGCGTATAAAAGCTTACAGCATAGCTCTTTAATAGCCTGTTGTGCAACTGAGGCTAGTTACTAATAACTAACGACCATTTTCTAAGTCATCACTGGCAACACACACTGATTATGTTCAACAAATTCACAAATAACTTCAAAGAGGTTGCATAAATAAGCTTTGTGATAACTTTCCATGCAGGTAAATGTTTTAGTTAGTGACTGGCTGATAATAAATAAATATAGGTCGCCCCAAACTAAGGCAAAGCTTGTGATATGGGATCCCGATAGCTGATATACTACTTATATACTTTTTTGTAAATATATACTTATAATATTATGTAACACCCAGACAGAGAACAAACATCTATGTTCATCACACAAATATTTATTCTCGGTGGGGATCGAACCCACTGCCTACGGCACAGAAGGCAGAGCTTCTACCAACTGAGCTGTAAAGGCTGTCAGGCTGATATGGACAGTAATTGATAATAATTGATACCAACTGCATGGTGAAGAAGTCGTTTTGAATCACAAGATGCGTGAACAGAACTACTGGGAATTCATTTCCCATTTGTTCTGTGAACAGATCATAAGGGAATAAAAATTCCAGTGGTTCTGCAGACAGAACTACTCAACAGAATAGGTGGGAATAGACATGTCAAGATGCTTAGCTTTGTTTTATTTTTGAGTAGTCAGGACCGAAAACTTTCTAGAGCATAGAAGATGTAAAATCTTATAAAGGTTTCAACAATAAATAAATACATTTACAGTGTGTATGTGTGTGTTATTATAGCTTTTATTTACCCACACAAATTGTAAAGATCAATGGTACGGTTCTATTACAAATATTTGTGGTGTGCACTGCGGAAGCAAGCACTCCGCTCAATCAGTGCCAGCCACGTAAGTGATTGATATTTGTTCAACTGTACACAAGAAAAGTTTATTGTTATGTATACTGTATTTTACTGGAGTTTTCCTGAGAAATTAACGTATTTATTTACCTATTAATACATAAAATAAATGAGCACAAATGCTTTCATAAAAACATCGAAACAGACTCACAACTTTGATCTCCAGACATGGTAGATATTCATGATGATAGATAAATTTCCTTGCACCAAGTACCAATTCTCTTTAAAGATGTCTAAGGAAGGGTAGTCAGTGGAACATTCAAGGATTAGATTAACCAGCACATGCATGCACCAGTTTGCAGTACCTGTGGTTATCTATTGTCAAGTATAGATGGAAAATAAAATATATAAATAAATAAGTTATAATAAATAAAGGGTATTTCTATTTTTATTGTACTTTTTAAAGTAATAAGATGTACCTTTTGTCCGGTATATATTTGTAAAAGTAGATAGATACAATTTTTTTGTCATTCAACCAATCAGGATTTATAAGTATTATTTTCGAATATTCCAATCTGCACTATCAGCAATAAGACCGCCCATTGTCCTGTTTTTTTATTTTATTAAGTGTCTGTTCTGTTTGGTGTACCTACGTTAAAAAAATCATTAATTTACTATCTAGCCAGTTTTGCTTGTAGTGCTAGCTAAGCTGATAATATGAAATCTAGATAGGTGATATAATGTTTTTGAACTATTTTTTATTAGTTAATATTATACTTATAATATGTAGTATAGTTGCACCCAGACAGAGATCAATCATCTACCTCTATTATCTATCAAAAAATGTTATTGGTGGGGATTAAACCCAAGGCCTACAGTGCAGAAAGTAAAGCTACTACCCACTGATCTGTGAGATCTTTTATCACAAATTCACTTTTTCAGACTAAATTAAAAAATAATCAATAAATAAATAAAAAGATTTTATTTCGGACAATTAAAAGATTTTATTTCATATATAAAATATCATTTTAAATAAAGAACCAATTATTAAGATTACTGTTAAAAAGCAAATTGATTTCTATTATTAATTTATAACCCGAAACCAGATTACTGCCAATTATGGCTTAACAAGCAGATAATTTTGTTCACAGAAAATTATGAAGCCGAATTTATTTCTGTTAATGCAATAATCCTACTAATATTATAAACGAGAAAGTTTGTAAGTATGGATGGATGGATGGATGTTTGTTACTCTTTCACGTAAAAACTACTGAATGGATTTCAATGAAACATTACAATAATAAATCTTATACGTCAGAATAACACATAGGCTACAATTTATAAAGATATTGTTTGAGTGTTTCGGTTAGAAGGGCGTGGTTGCTAGTGAATTACAGGACGCCGGGCAGTTCGTAGGGGACGTTCATATGGTGCGTGACTTGCGAGGCAATGTTATAGGTAATGGTTACTACTTATCATCAGGCGGGCATGTCTAGGGGAGGCATATATCAAGCAGTGGACGTCTGCAGGCTGATGATGGTAATGATGAACCACAGTACATATCATCTATCTTCTTTTTATATAAAAGAAAGTCGTGTTAGTTACACTATTTATAACTCAAGAACGGCTGAACCGATTCGGCTGAAAATTGGTGGGGAGGTAGTTTAGAACCGGGAGACGGACATAGGATACTTTTTATCCCGACTTTTTTTTTACTTTTTATGTTTTCTAAAGTAAACGTGCGCGAGCGAAGCTGCGGGCAAGATCTAGTATATATCTCTATTATATAAAAGAAAGTTGTGTTAGTTATAAATACTATTTATAGCTCAAGAACGGCTGAACCGATTTAGCTGAAAATTGGTGGGGAGGTAGCTTAGAACCAGGAGACGGACATGGAGTACTTTTTATCCTGTTTTTTTTTTTATATTTTATGTTTTCTAAAGTAAACGTGCGCGAGCGAAGCTGCGGGCAAGAGCTAGTATTAGATAAAGAAGAAGTTACACTCGGACTTGTTTTTGAATCCAATGCCTAAGTCTGTCATCTATATTAACATGTACCTACCTATATTCACAATAAAGTTATAATGATTATGCCAAAAGGCAAGGGTTGCTCCTATAACAGTTTTAAGAACATGTTCATTCTCTTGTCGTAGTTTCTCACCTTTGAAGCAATAGCACCAACTAAATATTTATTAATTTTATAAGAGTAGTAGAGCTCTTTGTGAAGGGGTCGTCCGGGGAAGTACTACCACCACGCTTTTTTCTATTGCCAAGCAGCGTTGCTGTGTTTCGGTTTGAAGAGTGTGGTTGCCGGTGTAATTACAGGCACATGAGGCTCAACATTTGTATGCCTTAAGCTAATGGACGCAGGGCAGTGCATCGTAGGGCACGTTCCTATTGTGCGTGACTTACGAGGCACTGCTTTGTTATAGGTGATGGTTACCACTTAACATCAGGTTGGCTATCTGCTTGTTCCATCAGCTAGTTGTATAAAAAATAAGAAAAATATCCGTGTACATATACAAGGTGTTCCTTAAGTTGTGTATGGAAACTTCAGGGGGCTAAAGTACCCATCAATATGAACAACTTTTTCCAAGGAACCAACACTGTGAACGCGAAAAAAAAAACAGCTGTTTCATACAAAAGTTCAATACCTACCAGGCTAAAATGTATGAAACAGCTGTTTTTTTTTTCGCGTTCACAGTGTTGGTTCTTTAGAAAAAGTTGTTCATATTGATGGGTACTTTAGCCCCCTGAAGTTTCAATACACAACTTAAGGAACACCTTGTATGTACTAGGTAGGTAATATGTACTCGAAAGCATTGACCGAACTTTGTACCGAAAAGTTATGTTGTAATTTTAGGCAAAGAGGTTTGTTAGTACTCGTAGAAACAACGCGTGTTTTACAAAAACAGCTTCAAATGAGGGCTAAGCATGAGATACTTATTATTCCAGAAGAGTTCAGCTTCAGAATAACCTGGGTTTTTATTTTGTTTACGTAATTGGGGTTATTTACGCAGACAGCCTTGCCAACAGCTATTTACATTTAGCCTAAAAAAATAACAAGTTTTTACAAACTAAATTAAACTTTTTTTAAATATACTTTAATTTCTAGGCTTTCTCTTTTATCTCTTACTTACTTACTGAAGGTTCTCCAGAGAACATCTAATATTATACATGCTAATTTTTTGCAGCACGTTGCCCCCGCTAACTCTAAATAAATACCTAAATAAAATAAATAAATATTAGTGGACTTTCCACACAGCACTATCTAGCCCCAAACTAAGCCAACGTTTGTAATATGGGAAATAGATAGCTGATATAATACATATAATATATATTTTTTTGTAAATACATACTTATTAATAATAACACCCAGACAAAGAACAAACATCTATGTTCATCACACAAATGTTCGTTCTCGGTGGGGATCGAAACCACAAATGGTTCCTTTATATCGTTTTCTTAAGCTGGCATTGCTCTTATAATAAAGCAAAAAAAAACACGAATGCACTGAAATGGTGGGGCTGCCCCCACTAGGCCACCAGTGAATTTTTCCACTAGAAAACTATAGTTGCCTAAAATCTCTTTCTGTGCACCGCCGCACCGTCAATAACTGTTACCTGGAAGAAACCACTTTTAGCAATAAAGCCGCCTTGTAATGTACTTTTTAAGTTTCTTCTAAAATTATTATTATCTTATCTTTTTATCTACAACTCACATTGGCTTTTTAAACTGAAGAGGTTATATCAACATAATGAGACAAAAAAGACTGTCAGGACTATTACCTGTTCAAATAAACGATATTTTAATACTTCGGTAAATTAAATTAAAGATATTTTCATACATGAGCTGGCAACTAGAGAAACAGAGAGGACTAACCAAACTATAATAAGTTCAAACTATTGGAAACATTTCCAACCAGGATACAGTACAAAGTAGGTTCGCTCTGTATTCTCCAACTTAGATTTCGAAAGCCTCATTTAAAGTTTAGCATACCGCAATTGCACGCAGCCAGGTTCAAAAACTTCTTAAATTATGTAATATTCGAAATTTTTGGGTTAATGCTACTTCAAACTTCAACTTGTTTACGTAGAGAAACGTAAATAACATAGTTCGTTATTTGAGCGTTATATATAGTTGAGCACAATATGAATTATCCTTACTAATATTATAAACGCGAAAGTTTATAAGTATGGATGGATGGATGGATGGATGGATGTTTGTTACTCTTTCACGTAAAAACTACTGAATGGATTTTAATTAAACTTTACAATAATACCTAGCTTATACATCAGAATAACACATAGGCTACAATTTATAAAAATATTGTGTGAATAATCCTGTGCAGACGAAGTTGCGGGCACCAGCTTGTCCAATATAAAGATGACCGACCCCATAAGAATATCATCAGCTGAATCCCTATAAGAATTTCTGCCGCCAAGCAGCGTTGCTGTGTTTCGGTTTTTAGAGTGTGGTTGCTGGTGAAATGACAGGCTCATAAGGTTTAACATCTGTATGCCTTAAGTTGATGGACGCGGGGCAATGCATCGAAGGACACGTTCCTATCGTGCGTGGCTTACGTGGTAATGCTCTGTTATAGGTGATGGTTACCACTTAACATCAGGTGGGCCATCTGCTTGTTCCATCAGCAAGAAGTATAAAAAAAACATCATTAGTCTGAAATGACCACTGCTAGAGACCTGTATGCTTAAAAGACAAAGGATTTTGCGCCTTCTATCTTCACTCTTGATTTTCAGAATGGAACCATGAGTAACTCTTGTAAGCATTCCTTTCTTTTTGGTAAATAAAAAAAAATGTATTTGCTCAACATAGATCGTAGATGCCAATCTCTAATACTATAAGAATCAAAGTCCTGACTGACTGACTGACTGACTGACTGACTGACTGACTGACTGACTGACTGACTGACTGACATATAGACAACGCACAGCCTAAACCGCTGGTCCTAGAGACTTGAAATTTGAGGAGTACATAGTTCTTATGGCGTAGAGGTGTACTAAGAAGGGATTTTTGGAAATTCAACCCCTAAGGGTGTAAAAAGGGATGAAAACGTTTGTATGAAAAATTGTATTCCTTGAACCTACAAACTTGAAACTTGGAATACATATACTTCAAGACAAAAAAATAGGAAATACATTTTTAGTTTTTTAAAACTACCCTTAATAAGTGTGCTAAGGGATGTAAAAGTATGTATGGGAGTTTTTTGACCGCTGGTCCTAGAGACTTTAAATTTGAAGAGTACATAGGTCTTATGGCGTAGAGGTGTACTAAGAAGGGATTTTTGGAAATTCAACCCCTAAGGGTGTAAAAGGGATGAAAATGTTTGTATGAGAAATAGTATTCCTTGAACCTACAAACTTGAAACTTGGAGTATTTATATTTCAAGGCAAAAAAATAGGAAAGGCATTTTTAGTTTTTTAAAACTACCCTTAATAAGTGTGCAATGGGATGTCAATGTTTGTATGGGAGTATTTTAACGCGTGGTGCGATTGATTTAAAACTTGAAGTAAATATACTCCACAATAAATAATTTAAAATCACGTTTTCAATATTTTAAAACCACCCCTGCAAAGGGTGCAAAAGACTGACAAAGTTTCAAGGTTTGTATGGGAGATTTTTAAAGCGTAGTGTAATTAACTTAAAACTAAAAGAAAATGTGTTCTGTGGATAAATAAGAAAAAGACAGTTTGATTTTCGAAAACAACCCCTAAAACGTTACCCTCCTTCGTTGCGCTCAAGTAAAAAGGATACAACAAGGCGTCAATGTTTGTAAGGAACATTCTAAAACGGGAATCTTGAGTTGGTACGAAGAGATCTTAGGGTATCTACCGTGCCTGGGGATCAAAGTCGTGAAGCTGTTTCGTTTCGTTTGTTTTTGGGTTAGAAACTAGGAACAAATAAGTACATATTTTCCGTGTAAGGTTGTCTTTGTTGTATTTGTCATGTTTGTGCTAAACTCAGTACCTATACCTACCTACCTACCTAATATAGGTAATGTACGCCTATAGGTATCTCTTATACCTGCGTAGGTATCCTACCCTAATAATATACAAATCAATGCGAAAGTTACGATGTTTGGATGTTTGTGGCTCAATTACGGCTCACCACTTCAACGCGTGCGAAGCCGCGGGAAGCCACTAGTAAAGTATAAATATGTTCGAACTCTGTACTCTACATTACTTTTAAAAATTAAATAAAATAATCTCAAATGTCGATTCTAATCGTTGTCTAATGCACTTTATTATTCCATGCACTCGTACTCGTGTATTAAAACAGATATTTTATCTTTTAAACTGCCATGATATAACTGACACCTATATAAGATACTAGCGACCTGCCCCGGCTTCGCACGGTTATTGTGGGTTATCCCTAAGAGACTATGCTTGTATTATGCATATAAACCTTCCTCTTGAATCACTCTTTGTATAAAAAATAACCGCATCAAAATCCGTTGCGTAGTTTTAAAGATTTAAGCATACATAGGGATATAGGGACAGAGAAAGCGACTTTGTTTTATACTATGTAGTGATAAGATTTTTCAAAGTATGCAAGTGTAAGTGATCCCTGTGATGCAATTGAATAAATACTTTTTGACTTTGACTTTGACTTTGACGTTTGCACATTTTTTTAATGATACTTACTGATACTACTTAACTTCAATAATATATTATATTACATTGTAAAAGGATCATACAAAAGAACGGTAGGAACCAAGCCGTAAGTTTGTTGCCTGTTCTTCTAGGCTTTGGTCGCGTGGAACTGGCACCTAGAGTCACCTAGCTTTAAGACGTTTCAAAGTGATCCTTGTGATTTTATTGAATAAATACCTATTGACTTTGACTTTGACTACATCTGGTTGTTTCAATTGTTTTATTTCTATTGTAACTTACGTTTAAAATAAACCTTATTTCTATACAAAATTATACAAATAATATAATTTATTTGGTTAAACTAAGCAAGTAATGTTTCAAGTACTTACTCGCACCGACATACATGATAAACTTTGTAAAAATATATTATGTTGCGTACGCGCTACGAATTTTCGTTAATAATTCCATTTTACTTAGACTTATCAAAATTGCGAGTCCTGGGTTGTACTAATTATTTATGAGCAGAACAGAAGCTATGGTATTCAATTTTCCATGTTGCTCACGTGTGTGGGTAGCAATTTTGTACCATTACTCCATTTTCAAAAAAGAATAATATAAAATAGCTCATAAAACTTTGCGTAACTTTGTTTATTGAAAAATTATTATTTTTTATGTTATAGTAAGTATAGTAAATTAATTCAGAATGATAACAGACACTGGATCTTTAAAAAGTTTTAGAGTCAACTGAATTAAGGCACCATTTCTTCGTGATAATATTAATATTGGTGAACACTCATTTATGAACTAGTAGTTCGCCCCGAACTGAGATCTCGTGATGCGACCCGACGAACGCACCAAAACTTTGAGTAGGTTGATGTATAAGCTATATTATACTAAAGTTTCATTAAAATCTATTCAGTAGTTTTTACGTGAAAGAATAACAAACATCCATCCATCCATCCTTACTTACAAACTTTCGCATTTATAATATTAGTAGGAAGAAGGATACAAAAATGTTTGTTTTCAGAAGAAATCAAACCCACTTACAGCGAAGAAGATTTGGATAAATAACGAATTTTCGTCGCAAGTCACGTTTATGCGCTGTGCGGGAAGAGCTAAGGAGTATGTTCTCCTGGTAAAAGTATACTGTAGATAAGAAGCATTACATCATTAATAGCGTCCCTAGTAAGATACCCGTGTTGGGTAACAACTTCATGGCTGAATGATTAATGGTGTTGCCATAAGTACAACTACGGTACAGTTGCTTTCATCATGTTGGTAACAGTTTACAAAGTTTTTCCCTTCATATATGAAGTAAATTAATTCAATATACAAAATATTTTTTTTCAAATTTTATTTTATTGTATTTTATACTTTTGTCTATGTAAACTTTGTGTTTCATGTAAAACTACCAATAAACCTACATTGAAAAGGTTTTTTTTTCATAGTGTTTTACTTTTGTTGTTTGTTTTTTTACATTTTTTTTGTTGTTTTCCTGTTGTAGTGTTGTTGTGTTGTGTGCCTGTGTTTGTGGTTTTAATAAAAAAAAACATATCTATTCTAAATGTTTCTCCTCAGTGACGTTCGAACCTACATCCGATAACGCAGAAGGCAGAGCTTAAACGTATAGAGACATGCTTTGTAATTGCATTGGCACCCAGACCAATCCAACCGGAACACAGCAATTCGAATTATTTGGCGACAGAAATAGGTACGATTGTTAGTAGTACTTCCTAACTCTTTCACAAAGAGCTTACTTCTGTTTATGTTCAACATAGTGTTGGATGCGATTCTCTGTAGGGTTAGATTCACTCGGACGACACTATTCCGTTTAGAATAGTCTTTTGAACAAATGACAAAAGTACAATAAAATCCGTTTCAGTTTTCCTATGCACCGAGGAGACCGATTCTCCCCATATTCCCCGTTGGTGCCACTCCAAGACTCCCTAAAGCTGGAAAATTCACCCAATTTACTTTTCCTTTGATATTTTGATTCAAAAGCATTTTAACGCCAGGGATGTCGCAGACACAAAGCTGATTTTGCCTTCTCCGGGTATTTTGTGCTTGGAATTTATGTTATTTTGCGAATATGAATGTTTATTTCGTTTACATGTCCGGTACTTGTATAAAATAAGCATTCTAGTGGTTTTTTCATTTATTTTATTACTAGTAGTTCAATTGCTTGATGATTATTATTATTATTATTAAATAAATACATCTATTACAGTGAAACAGAAATATATATATCCATAAATTATTTACCTATAACAATTTGAGATTGAACTCACCATAAATTAGTACATCTAATGGTTTACCAATGCTCTAATTACCCAGGGAAGTCATTGATAATGTGCTGCGGCTACATTATGTTATTGCTAACGGGATTATGATGGATAATTATTATGAGCTACTGATTCTGTTTCTTGTGTGCGTAAGCCATCATCTTGGGGAGACCTTGCAAGTCACACACGATAAGAACGAGCAAGTACGTCAACTGGAGACATAAAGACATTGTTTGAAAATAATATAATTGTTTTGGATTTAAAATTAATCCTAAAGTCAAAACGCGACATGCTTCATAAAATGTATCATAAAACCTTCTTATATAAATTATAGAAGATATATTCTATTCTAGGGCCCTCAAATAGAGTCTCCGTGTGTTATGGGCTACCTGTGTCTGAAGATGCACTAACACCAAGCTTTTCTTTGCCGCCAATCAGCGTTACTGTGTTTCTTATAAAAATTCTATTGTACTTTAAAAGGTGTCTGTGCAAGTGAAATAAACGGGACATGTCTCATATCTGTGAACTTAGGCCGGTGCATTGTAGGGCACGTTAAAAACGTGCCCTACCGTTCCGTGACCTGCGAGGCAATTATTTGTTATAGGTAATATGGAGAGCTCTATCAGCAAGTGTTTTTTTTTTAATAATATTAATATTTTTGATTTGTCCAAAAGCACTATAATATTTACCGTCTTCAAAAACGTGCGTAGCGACATTGTTTCATAGCAATTTATATTATTATCAACAAAAGGATCTTATCTTTAAAAGCGTATTTCAAATTTATGAGTCTGCTTTGTTGAAAAAAGTCTAAAACATTTTTTATGTAGAAACTCTTGAGATGATAAAAACTTAGCTCTGCATGATGAAAGTTGACTTTTACGAAATTTATGTTCGTAGCAATTTATGAGAGTCTTTTGTTGGAAATAAATCTTGTGTGCTAGAAAAAAGTACTCTACTACTTTTAGAACTCTTTGTGGTGGGCTCGTCCGGGGAAGTACTACCACCACGCCTTTTTCTGCCGCCAAGTAGCGCTGCTGTGTTTCGGTTTGAAGAGTGTGGTTGCCGGTGTAATTACAGGCACATGGAGCTTAACATCTGTGTGCCTCAAGTTGATGGACGCAGGGTAGTGCATCGTAGGGCACGTTCCTATTGTGCGTGACTTAGTAGTATAAAAAAAACTTTGATTTGTACGTGGGTAAGCCTTGACGTTCTAAAAAAACCTAGTTTACATTGAAATAGAACGAATTTACTTTTTAATCCATTAAATAATATTTCATAGTGTATGCTTCCCCCATCTGACAATCAGCTGTAACTATAATTACATTGATGATTGCTGTCATGGTGTTAATAATCCATTAAAGTAAAGATGATTTAAGTATATATTCATGTCGAACTATGATGGCCGAAGTTTCATTAATACTCACATACATTTACAGTAATTAACCGTGGTAGGTTTAAGAATTTGATGTATAGGAGTGTTACAGCTCCTCGTGAAGGGCTCGTCCGGGGAAGTACTACCACCACGCCTTTTTCTGCCGCCAAGCAGCGTTGCTGTTTATCGGTTTGAAGAGTGTGGTTGCCGGTGTAATTACAGGCACATGAGGCTTAACATCTGTATGCCTCAAGTTGATGGACGCAGGGCAGTGCATCGTAGAGCACGTTCCTATCGTGCGTGACTTACGAGGCAATGCTTTGTTATAGGTGATGGTTACCACTTAACATCAGGTGGGCCATCTGCTTGTTCCATCAGCTAATGAAATGAAATGAAATGAAATACTTTATTGTACACCAAACAAAAAAACAGTAGGTACAGTAAAAAATAAAAATAAAATAATAAATGTAGGTACAATGGGCGGTCTTATCGCTGAAAGCGATCTCTTCCAGACAACCTTTGGATGGAGAGGATTGTAAGAGTAAGGAAGATTGGTTGCAGGTGCACGCGAAAAATAACAAGATAGTAATTATAAAAATCAAATTACACTCTAAATAGGTAATAAGGTAGGTAGCTAAATAGGTAAAGTAGGCTTAAATAATAATAAAATGCATACATAATAATACATAATTATATATAATATATAGTAATATAATATACCTACTTATACAAAATAATATCTATGTAATTAACAAATGAACGATCTATGACAACTCATCAGACAAATAAAACTGTTTTATCCTTAATTTAAAAACAGCCAGTGAAGGAGACTTTCTTATGGAAACTGGTAGTCCATTCCATAAACGGACTGCTTGGACAGTAAAGGAATCGGCATAGAACCTGGTTCTATGCACTGGGGTTTTAAGAAGGAGATTATCTGAGGATCGAAGAGAACGGAGATTGGAACAACAGAGATATTCGAATCGATCCTTCAGGTAGCGTGGAGTGGAAGGTTATGGAGGATGTTGAATAGGAGGGAAAGAATGTGAGTATTCCGGCGAAGACGAATAGGGAGCCATTTAAGCTTTGTACGAAATTCAGAAACGTGGTCATATTTTCGGAGGCCGAAAATAAACCTAATACATACATTTTGAAGTCGTTCTAACTTGCTAAGCTGATTTTCTGTGAGGTCGAGATAACAAAAATCAGCATAATCAAGAACAGGAAGAAGGAGAGATTGAGCAAGCGCAACTTTGGTAGCTGTAGGGAGAAAGTTTCGTAGCCTTCTGAGTGAACCGGCAGACGCAAATAACTTGCGGCTAACTGATTCAAGTTGGGAGTCCCACGACATACTGCTATCCATGAAAACCCCTAGGTTTTTCACGGACTTAGAGAATGGCACAGTAGTGTTTTCAAATTTTACCAGAGGGAGCGATGACCAGTCGATTTTTATTAGAGTGCGGGAGCTTCCCAGTATAATGACTTGTGTTTTAGACGGGTTTACTTTGAGGCCATATGATTGGCTCCAGTCGCTAATTTGACACAAGTTGTTATTAGTGCTAGCAATAGCATTAGGTAGATCTTCAAGAGTTGCCTGAGTATAAATTTGGAGATCGTCTGCATAGAGATGGTACGAAGAAGTGAGTTTATAGGAAATAGAATTAATAAAAAGTGCAAAAAGAAGAGGGGATAGCACGCCACCCTGTGGTACACCGGCTGACGTAAAACACCAGGACGAAAATACTTCATCGAAGCGTACGCGCTGACGGCTACCGTGCAAGTAGCTGCGAAACCAATCAATCACTGATGGAGATATGTTAATAGAGCGAAGCAAACCTAGAAGGATTTCAAAGTCAACGGTGTTAAAAGCATTACTGAAATCCAGTAACGTTAAAACAGTTAGATGTCCGTTTTCCATACCCGATCGTATATCATCTGTAATTTTGACAAGTGCGGTAACAGTACTGTGACCGGGTCGGAAACCGGACTGGAAAGGATTGAGCAGGTTATTTGTAATTAAAAAGGAATTAAGCTGGTTATAGACGAGACGCTCTAGGACTTTGGAGAGGAATGGGAGAATAGATATGGGTCGGTAATCAGTAAAAGAAGTGGGCTTGGATTTTTTTGGAAGAGGGATTATTTGAGCTTCTTTCCATATAGAAGGCACATAGCAAGAGCTTATAGAAAAGTTGAGAAGATGACAGATAATTGGAAGCAACTCATCGAGTATAGGTAAAATCATACTTTTTCCAATATTGTCACCTCCCATAGCATTGGAGGTTATAGATAGAATGCTCTTTTTAACATCACATGCAATGAATTGACTAAAGACGAAAGGAGAATATTCTGGAGTAGGTAAAGAAGAAAGATAATGAAGAGTATTATTTTTATCATCCAAGCGAATGGTGGATGAAGACGAAAAGTGCTGATTAAGGGAGTCGATATTGAGATCATTGGAAATTGTATCATGACGAGCTTTACCAACTCCGAGCGTTCTAAGAAATTTCCATACTTTTGATGGATCTTCATTAGAAACGGATGCATGGATATGGCGACGTTGTGCATCCCTACACACTCTATTGCAGCGATTCCGGACAAGAAAATACTTTTCTTTATTGGCGTCAGTGGTGAGAATCTTGTACCTCGTTTTAGATGCAGCTTTTTTATGCATTAACAGTTTTATATCCTCAGTTAGCCAAGGAGCAGGTAGATGTTTCATCTTAACTGGGCGAATCGGAGCATGGACATCGTAAAGTTGAGTGATGATTGTGTTAAATACTCTTATTTTATCATCGATATGACTTAAGTTAGTGACAGCGGTCCAGTCTACCTTCCCGGCATCATCCTTAAGCGCTTCCACATCCATAGCACCAAAATTGCGCTGCTGAAGAATTTTCGGCTTGAGCTTTGGTGGACGAATTTTATAAGAGAGAAAGATAAGATCGTGATAGGAAAAAGCATCCGCCGAACACTGGCCATGTTTGGCGACATGCTGGAGGGATGAAACCATAATAAGATCAAGAAGAGATGGATTACAATTAGGAAAGTGGTGAGTAGCACCAAGTGGGAGAATATGCATGTTGCTGGATTTTATTATAGACTAGAGCTTAGAAGCACGAGAATCTTGTTTTAAAAGACATGTATTAAAATCACCCATCACGATGGTATGATCGTAGGAAGGCAAATTATCTTCCAAGAGTTTCTCGAAGGAAGAGAAAAAGTTAACGTGTAAGGAAGGGCTATAATAGACTCCGAGAAGAATTTTAGTGTGAGAGAGTAGTACTTCAATAATAAGGTGTTCTCCGGCGTTGGCTGGAGGTGGCTGTGCAGACATACTTACAATTGAAAAAGGAATGTGAGAACGTAGGTATATCGCTACACCGCCACATCCGATACCAATTCGGTCGTTACGGATTAATATAAATCCTGGCAGGGAGTAAGAAGTTGATGGCAGACAGGGTTTGAGAAATGATTCGGAGACTAAGATTGCATGAAGATTTTTAGTGTCGAAAGAAGCCAGCATATCAGGGAAATGGGCCGGAATACTCTGTGCGTTGATATGGACTACATTAAAGCTGGAGGGTCCACCTATAAAGTGGCCCGCTAAGGTGTCGGAAAGAGAGGGGAGACTCAGAAAGCTGTCATTGTCGCTGCTGTTCGTATCAAGTGAAGAGATTGAGACGAAGTCATCATCACCATCATTGGATTCGTTCAAAAGTTGTAACATAGTAAATACATAAATATTAAATAAATAATATAATATAATATATTTATATAATTAATACCTAGCACAAAACAGATATATTTTAAATAACTATGAGAAGGTTTATTAGGCCGATTTGGACAGCTAGTTGTATAAATAAAAATAAGACCCAAAACTAACAGATACAGTCTTCTGGTATCGAAGTAGTGAGTTTGTTGCCTGTTCTTCTAGGCTTTGGTCGCGTGGAACAGGCACCTAGATTCACCTATTTTTAAGACGTTTCAAAGTGAGCCTTGTGATTTTACTGAATAAATACCTTTTGACTTTGACTATGACTTTGACAGGCATTTTTTCTGCTGCAGAGATCAAAACCTCCTACTTCTGAGCTGGTTAGTTGCGCCTTAGAAATTCTCATTATCAATTTGATGCATCTTAAGGCTCATTAATCTTATTTTAGGAGCACCGGTGGTCTAGTGGAAATGACCGCGCCTTCCGCTCGGAAGGTTCGAATCCGGTCGAGGACCAATGGATTTTTTCTATCGATAAATTTATGTACGCAATGCCAGTGTTCTAAAACGGTGAAGGAAAACATCATGAGGAAACCAGTTAATATTCTAACAGCGACGATAGGCTTGCAAACGTTATTATGGAATACCAACTACTGAAAAATGTAGTTATGTACCAAATGTAATGTTTGGACAAACTTCTGCCTACTCCGC
The DNA here is from genome assembly GCA_932294275.1 of Chloroclysta siterata. Classification (NCBI taxonomy): domain Eukaryota; kingdom Metazoa; phylum Arthropoda; class Insecta; order Lepidoptera; family Geometridae; genus Chloroclysta; species Chloroclysta siterata. The sequence continues at coordinate 10,074,926 of OW028602.1, forward strand.
TTAGACATCCTCAAAAAACCTGGAGTCAGTACTTGGTACTACGAGATCTAAGGAGATATCTACCGTGACTGAGGATCAAAGTCGTGTAGCTTTTTTAGTGAAGGTAAAATTTTGTTTAATTGCGCTTTTCGAGTCTAGTTTTTGTTACGCATAGCAACCAAACTGGGTTCAAAACCGGTCGTGCGCCAATGAGTGCTTCTATTTAAAAATGTATGTGCACAGTGCAAGGACCCTCAAACAGTGAAGGAAAACATCGTGAGGAAACCGGCATGACGTAGAACCTAAAAAGTTCTAAAAATATGTGTAGAAGTATGAATGAGGCGCAAAATCCTTTCACCACACTGTTTCGAAAGAAAGTAGTGGCACGATAGGAAGAAGAAGAAGTTACGTATAACAATAAATCCAACTAATATTATAAACGCGAAAGTTTGTAAGTATGGATGGATGGATGTTTGTTACTCTTTCACGTAAAAACTACTGAATGGATTTTAATAAAACTTTACAGTAATATAGCTTATAGATCAGAATAACACATAGGCTACAATTTATAAAGATATTGTATGACTAATCCTGCGTAGACGAAGTCGCGGATTGTTGATAATAAATTAACCTGATTCGGAATCCATTACAATGGATGTTTCGCGAAAATTTGTTCGTATGTTTTTTTTTTATAGCTAAGCTACTTACGCGATCAAAATCCATTTATGCCCATAGTCTTTTATTCGCATATGCAAAACGAGCTACTTTTAATTCATACTGATAATGGTTCTAGCAAATTTATTTATAAACTTTCTACAATTACTTTGTTATTTACTATTAAAATTATTACTGTGAATATATTGTGTATTCGCTGTAATTATTTTAATATAATTAATCATTTATATTAAGAGTAGTAGAGCTCTTTCCAAAGGGGCTCGTCGGAGGAAGTCCGGGGAAGTATTACCACCACGCTTTTTTCTGCCGCCAAGCAGCGTTGCTATGTTTCGGTTTGAAGAGTGTGGTTGCCGGTGTAATTATAGGCACATGAGGCTTAACATCTGTATAACTCAAGTTGATGAACGCAGGGCAGTGCATTGTAGGGCACGTTCCTATGGTGCGTGACTTAGGAGGTAATGCTTTGTGTAATGGTGATGGTTACAACCTAACATCAGGTGGGCCATCTGCTAGTTGTATAAAAAAAAGTTATTATTTATGACGAATTATACAAGCGTTACAATAGTTAATTCATTTTCATGAACCAATTTTATTTCACGTTACCACATCACCGGTTTATGCATTACTAGTGGCTTCCCGCGGCTTCGCACGCGTTGAAGTGGTGAACCGTGATTGAGCCACAAACATCAAAACATCGTAACTTTCGCATTGATTTGTATATTATTAGGGTAAGATTTTAAATACCTACGTAGGTATATGGGATACCTATAGGCGTACATTACCTATATTAGGTAGGTAGGTATAGGTACTGACTGAGTTTGGCACAAACATGACAAATACAACAAAGACAACCTTACACGGAAAATATGTACTTATTTGTTCCTAGTTTCTACCTCAAAAACAAACGAAACGAAACAGCTTCACGACTTTGATCCCCAATCACGGTAGATACCCTCATATCTCTTCGTACCAACTCAAGATTCCCGTTTTTAGAATATCCCTTACAAACATTGACGCTTCGTTGTATCCTTTTTACTCGAGCGCAACGAAGGAGGGTAACGTTTCAGGGGTTGTTTTCGAAAATCAAACTGTTTTTTTGTTATTTATCCACAGAACACATTTTCTTTTAGTTTGAAGTTAATTACACTACGCGTTAAAAATCTCCCATACAAACCTTGGGACTTTGGCAGTCTTTTGCACCCTTTGCAGGGGTAGTTTTAAAATAGTGAAAACGTGATTTTAAACTATTTATTGTGGAGTATATTTACTTCAAGTTTGAAATCAATCGCACTATGCGTTAAAAATCTCCCATACTAACTTTACAGTCATTTGCACCCTTTGCGGGGGTAATTATCAAAACGTCAAAGTATTATTCTTAATTATTTATTTCTTAGTATATTTACCTCAAGTTTTAAGTCAATCGCACCACGCGTTAAAAAACTCCCATACAAACTTCGACATCCCTTTGCATACTTATTAAGGGTAGTTTTAAAAAACCAAAAATGTTATTCCTATTTTTTTAGCCTTGAAGTAAATCTACTTCAAGTTTCAAGTTTGTAGATTCAAGGAATAAAATTTTTCATACCAACGTTTTCAACCCTTTTTACACCCTTAGGGGTTGAATTTCCAAAAATCCCTTCTTAGTACACCTCTACGCCATAAAACCTATGTACTCTTCAAATTTCAAGTCTCTTTAGGACCAGCGGTCAAAAAACTCCCATTCAAACTTTTACATCCCTTTGCACACTTATTAAGGGTAGTTTTAAAAAACTAAAAATGTCTTTCCTATTTTTTTGCCTTGAAGTATATGTACTCCAAGTTTCAAGTTTGTAGGTTCAAGGAATACAATTTTTCATACCAACGTTTTCATCCCTTTTTACACCCTTAGTGGTTGAATTTCCAAAAATCCCTTCTTAGTACACCTCTACGCCATAAGACCTACATACTCTTCAAATTTCAAGTCTCTAAGTCCAGTGGTCAAAAAACTCCCATACAAACTTTTACATCCCTTTGCACCCTTATTAAGGGTAGTTTTAAAAAACTAAAAATGCCTTTCCTTTTTTTTTGCTTTGAAGTATATGTACTCCAAGTTTCAAGTTTGTAGGTTCAAGGAATACTATTTTTCATACAAACGTTTTCAACCCTTTTTACACTCTTAGGGGTTGAATTTCCAAAAATCCCTTCTTAGTACACCTCTACGCCATAAGACCTACATACTCTTCAAATTTCAAGTCTCTAAGCCCAGTGGTCAAAAAACTCCCATACAAACTTTTACATCCCTTTGCACCCTTATTAAGGGTAGTTTTAAAAAACTAAAAATGCCTTTCCTTTTTTTTTGCTTTGAAGTATATGTACTCTAAGTTTCAAGTTTGTAGGTTCAAGGAATACTATTTTTCATACAAACGTTTTCAACCCTTTTTACACTCTTAGGGGTTGAATTTCCAAAAATCCCTTCTTAGTACACCTCTACGCCATACTACCTATGTACTCCTCAAATATCAAGTCTCTAGGACCAGCGGTCAAAAAACTCCCATACAAACTTTTACATCCCTTTGCACCCTTATTAAGGGTAGTTTTAAAAAACTAAAAATGCCTTTCCTATTTTTTTGCCTTGAAGTATATGTACTCCAAGTTTCAAGTTTGTAGGTTCAAGGAATACTATTTTTCATACAAACGTTTTCAACCCTTTTTACACCCTTAGGGGTTGAATTTCCAAAAATCCCTTCTTAGTGCACCTCTACGCCATAAGACCTATGTACTCCTCAAATTTCAAGTCTCTAGGACCAGCGGTTTAGGCTGTGCGTTGTCTATATGTCAGTCAGTCAGTCAGTCAGTCAGTCAGTCAGTCAGGACTTTGAGTCTTATAGTATTAGAGATGGATGCTGTTTCAGACAAATGATCGACATTCAGTTCGTTATACCGTAAACAATTTTCAGTTTGCATGGCTATTGAAGCGATTTGTGGCATATTTTACGCACAGTCCAAAAACTACGATTCCCTGTATCAAGGATTTTATAAAACTATGAGTATAAATATAATGGATTGGCGACAAATAACCGGAAGACGAAACGTAGGACGGGCTTTAACCGATGTACTGGTGATATTGTTCAGATAGCGGAAAGTCATTGAATGGAGAAGGCTCAATATCGTTTTTCCAAGAAAAGTATCGGAGAGGTCAGAGTAGTAGAGAGGTTAGTAGTAGAGATTTTTGTTAAGAGGCTGACAACTATCAAACAACTTCTCGCTAGCACGTTTCGACATGTTAAAAGATATAAAATCACTAAACTAATTTTTGAAAAATCGCAATCAACCATTTTAGTTTAGTAAAAAAATCATTTTGATCGATACAAGTTCTCCTACTCAAAAGTTTGCTTTACTAGTTTTCGTACATAAGCAAACTTTTAAGTAGGAAAACTTGTATCGATCAAAATGAAAGTTTTACTAAACTGTGTGCAATGTGATTGCACACAAAATGGTTGATTGAGATTTTTCGAAAATGAGTTAAGTTATTTTATATCTTTCTACAAGTCGAAACGTGCAAGCGCGAGGTACATTAGCTCTTGTTTTCGCCTTAAGGGCTCGTCTGTGCCTATTTCTGCCGCCAAACAGCGTTGCTTGGTTTGAAGGGTGTTTTATTGCCGGTGAAATTACAGGCACATGAAGCTTAATATCTTTATGTCTCAAGGTGATGGACGCAGGGCAAGCTCCTATCGTTATTTTCATATAGATGATGTTTACCACGAACATCAGGTGCATCAGCAAGAAGTATAAAAAACCGGCCAAGTGCGAGTCGGACTCACACACGAAGGGTTCCGCACCATTATCTATAAAAACGGCAAAGAATCACGTTTGTTGCATGGTTACTAAAAAAAAGAATGAAATAAATATTTAAGGGGGCTCCCCTTAAATATTTATTTCATTCTGTTTTTTAGTAAGTATTTTTTGTTATAGCGGCAACAGAACTACATCAACTGTGAAAATATCAACTGTGTAACTAATGGTTCATGAGATACAGCCTGAAGACAGACGGACGGACAGCGGAGTCTTAGTAATAGGGTCCCATTTAACCCTTTGGTTACGGAATCCTAAAAACTACAGTGGGTGAGATTGTGCTACAAAGGGTCTTCAACAAATAGTAGCACAAATAATAATTAGACTACATACCTCCAATCGACTGTCGATATTAAGAAGATCGCGGGTAGTTGGAGGATAAAGTGGGCTCAAAATATTACCTTCCTGAAAGAAAATTAGGGGATCTAGTGGACTTCTTCAGGTTGGCAGTAATATTGATTTGTACTTAGATTGACTTCGTACTGTAATAACGCAAACTAAGCATCACTGTGACATGTCGGGAGGCATTCCTCGAAGCGCACCCAGATGAAGCGCACCAAAGTACTTCCACATAGCGCACCCGTTTTGGTGCGCTTCATTCAGTAGGTATAAATGTTAAGTTTTTATTCCTCGTCCCATCACTAGACCCTACATTTTCATTGGTGCGCAACCAATGAAAATGTAGGGTCTAGTGATGGGGTTGTTTTTCATTTAATTAATAACCTATAAGTGGAAATTTATAATTGGCTTTCAGCTGACATGTACCCAGCATGTATAATTTATTATAGTAATTATGTTTTATTTACCTAGCTGTAAGCTTTCTTAAAATTCTAAAATAAATAAATAAAATTGGGCTTCGAGGCGCTACGAGAAATGCCGCCGTGTCGGAACCTACTCAGTGGTTGATTTCACGAAGCCGAGTTTATCTTGGTTTATATTAAGCAATTTCACGAAATACTACTACAGTGAAGTGGTTTCATTACCACTATGATTGTAAACTATTCTGCCAAGTTAACACATAAACATTTTGAGGGGTGATCGCATCAAGTTTGGCGGCATGATGACGTCATATATCTCACTGTAATGGCTACCGGAATTCAGACTGTTCTCAATGGAACATTTGCGACGGTATATAGCCATTAGTTAGTGTAGGTGCCACTTAGTTCTCGTCCGAACTAGACTAGGATCTAGTAATTTGGAGTTTTACCGACATTCTAGGCAAACTGCCAGTCTGAGCCCGTTTCCTGTGCAGTTTTGCATGGCATTTGTTACCAGGAACGTAAGGTGGAGTTTTTGCCGGGACCAGACTGAGTAAATAGTCATTTAGTAATAGAACTTTAGTGGCACTTTGAAACGTTTCAAAGGATTAGTTAGCTCCCCATTTTTACGCTAAATGTAAATATTGGTGGACTTATAAAAGTCCACCAATATTTGGTTGGAATTGGAAATCAGTTGAAATGGCCTTTGTTTAATAAAATTATGTACAGCGCCGGAATGAAAAGGTTAGTCAGTTTTCAACTTGATTTGTTCAACGTATCACAAGCACAGATTACCTTTTGAAACTGAATAGGCAGAATACACTGAGTTAGAGAAAATAATGTTTTAACTGCTCGTTATCAAAGTTCAAAATCATTCAGATAAAAGTTGTTTGACTGTTTATCTTGTCAACAAGATTATTATTATAGAAATAGAAATTAAAGGAACAAGGAGGCTCTAGAAAATTACTGCCGAATTATTCGGGAAGGGATCTATGCTCTCGTCTTGTGGGTTCCATGAGAAATGGCATGAGGCTACAATGTGTGATTGACGCTAATGGTGGTTACACCCGCTATTAAAATAAATTTCATTAAACTTAATCGTAGTTTTCATTGAATTTTGCTTGTTTATTTATGTATTTCCAAGTTGTTATTGCTTGTGCTTGACGTGATGTAAAAACAAGCAAAACCTTATTCGATAGCAAACGTCACATTTATTTAAATGTTAGCAACACCGTTTCTTCCTGTTAGCATGTTTGTATAAATAAAATTGATTCTTGCAATCTGGTGCAAGCGACAGCAGAATCTAAGGTGACGAACCTTTTCATTCCGTGACTGTACAAGGTTCTCTCACTGTGAAGCACATTATAAAATTGATGAATAAAAATGGTCCTCACAAATAAGCTTTGAAGAACAAGCAAGAAACTTACGCCTTGATTTCTACTGATATACCTAAAACGTGTTACATAATACCTCTATAAGGCCAAAGACCAAGTGATCAGACCAAGCACTGGAATAATTTAATATGTGCAAAATTTTAATACTTCCTTTTTGAAATTCCCATACAAAAGTAAAGTAAATATTGTCTCAAATTTAAAACAACCATGATAATGTGTACGTGACCTTGGTACATACGCTATTTGCGTTTACTAATTAGTGGTAGTTCTGGTACCTATTTTATCTACAGTTCACAATTTAAGGGTAAAAAACAGCTGTAAATAGGGCTGCGTAATGTTGTGTTAGTTTCATCTTGGAGGAAAGTTTATGAGGGAATTCATGACTGAAATACTTCGAAATGTCAAAAGTCTTATTACACAAGTTGTTTGTAGAATACCTTGCTTTCGGGGTTATGGGGGTATTAGGTACACGTTGTTTATTCTCAATATGTTTTATGAAATTAAAACATAGAACAGAGTAAGCAGATGACCCATCTGAAGTTAAACGGTTTATACAAACACACTAACAATATAGCTATTACTAGAAAGAGCTGTAAAAAGTAACCACACTTTAATTAAACTTTACACGCAAAAATTTTACTCATAGCTCTTTGCGGGATTAAACTCTAGAGGTCAGCACCATTTGACCATTTCGAATGTTTTTGATCCAAAGTGAGTTATTTGCAGATGACTTTTTGGATTTTTGTAAACTTCATGTTTACTAAAATCCATTTCCCAAAAAGCTTCTCTGCTGAAATGAATTAGTTTCTGCAAAATGGTTTTTGTTTCTTCATATTTGGTATTTAGAGTAATCTGAGGGCATATCTACCGCACTTTGGGATCAAAGTGGTAAAGCTGTTGATTTATTCATGTATTATCGTCAGATTTCATTTATTAATTTATTTCCTACAGAAAAAATATGAAATTATCGTCTCTTGAACCATAAAAGTCACAAAAAAAAAATTGTCCAAGGATAGAATTTACGGAACACTGCTGTTGATAAAAACGTTCATAGTCTAAAGGTGGGTATTTATTATATTGCATTACAAGGGTAATTTTATACGTCTTAAAGCTGGGTGAATCTAGCAGTCAGTTCTAAGTAACTCTAGAAGACTAGAAGAACAGAAAACTTACGGCTTTGTTCGTTCCGTTCTTTTGTATGATCCTTTTTACAATATAAATGAAACTCCAGTGTGGTGCAAATTTAGTGAGGAATTTAGGCATTACGGAATCACATGCAAACGCAATATTTATTTATTTATTTATTACAAGCTTTTAATGAACTTTTTAATTTAAATAATAAAAAGGGTACGCAGACCAATGATTACTACACTAATTTATTCAAGAATAACAATAAAATTAAAATACAACATAAATTAGTTCATCAACTTTACTAATAGTCAGATGAAGTTATTAAAATTAAATCCATAGAAACCTGCATTAAAAATTAAATAATATTCTATTTAATGTGAAACTCAATACCGAAAGCCTGAAAATTGAAGCCACAAGTTCCAGTGCAAAAGAACACGCACAACGGTATCATGAATAAATCGTAAGTTGCGCGCTGACCATGATGTATGTCGGTACAAATTGGATTTATTTTTCCTTTCCATCGGTACCTACACAGTATAAACTATTATTGCACGTATGAGCGATAAGGTGTTATGAATAAAATATTTTAGTACACGTGTCCTGAGAAGCTGTTATCGCTTTTTACATCTGCTTTTTATGAAAAACGATAAACGAAGGTTGGTATTAAATATTAATAAATAAATAATATTGTTAGACATTACACACTATATAATATAGCCTTACCTAAACAAAGTCTATGAAAATCAGATAAATGAAAAAATACTTGTTTACTTTTTATAATAAATACATACGTTTAGAATATATTTTAAAACCCAGATAGAAAACAACATAATCATAATAATTTATTCATTGTTTCACGTTTCTAATGAAAACCGCGAACTGGCATAGCTTTGCTCTGTGCCGGGAAAAATGGCAGAGTCTGGAGGAGGCCTATACCCTAGAGGGGTCCTTAATTTTAATTATTTTTTAAGTTTTCATTATTGTGTACATAAAAGTGTTTAGTTAGGAAGGCTTTTTAATTTTTTTTATGATTTTTTCACTTTTTTAAAATAGGTCTTAGGGGGTAACATATTGTCCTGACTTAAGAACTTGTAAATTCATATCAAATAAGAATATAAACTTTCATCGTATCGTATTGCTTCCAAATTGTAAAATTAGATATATTAGTAAATCGAAATAAGAAGAATATTAGTAAAATAAAATTGTATTAGTAAAGTTAGGAATTTAGTAAAATCACTGTGTAAAAATATATATTCAGACATTATAGCTCAACAACTTGTAAGATTTAAAATGCAAATTAAAAATAAACAGCCCCCTTTTTTTATATATACAAAAATAGATATATAATAACTCAATTGTAAAAACAGGCTCTGATCACGTCAGAGGGTCACCGTAGTGCCATTTATAGATGGCATATTTAAAAAAAAAAAAAACATATTGTCCTGGACATGGGCCCTCCAGGTTTACTTACCTGTATTATTATTTACCGGCGATCTTGTGCTAGTCGAGTCCATGGCCTCAAATGACAACCCGAAAGGTAATTTATCATTTTGCGAAGTAGACCCCCAGATGTGAGAAAATGTTTGTCGGTTTTGAGAAAACCAAGCTTGTACGTGACACGTAAGCGAAGGTCATGATCTGAATTTGTGATATCATAGCGAGTATTGCACCAGAGTTTAAACAAATCTTACAACAGCTTCTATGTTTTTTCTACCCGTTGTGTGTAAATATAATTAATGTTCACTCTCTCTCTCTCTCTTGTCGTGTCACTAGTTTCTTTCGAAACAGTGTGGTGAAAAGATTTTAAGTGCGCATCAAGAGGCTCCTTTCGAGCACTTGACACATGAACTTTTAGAATTAAAGAACTTTTTTGGTTTTACGACGACATGCCGGTTTACTCACGATGTTTTCCTTCACCGTTTGAGAGTACTGGCATTGTGTACATAAGTTTTTGAACAGAAAAACTGATTGGTGCACGACCGGTTTCAAACCCACGTCCTTAGGATTGGAAGGCGGAGCCGCTACCACAAGACCACCAGTGCTCCCAATGCTCTATATACAATACCTACACACAAATACAATACATGTTTTCATTGCTTCCAAAAAGCTACATAAAATATTACAACGATCAAATCTTCTTTGAAGTAAAAAATATTTGTCATAGGATCTCAGACATGAAACCACAGATAAGATAATAATATATTATAATTATAATGTATTATATTATAAGATAAGAATACGTCGTTGAAGTTCGAGTCGAAAACTGAGGCTTAAATCAATCAGTTTTACCTCAGACAGAGTTTACCGACCCAGTTCTAGACTACGGTTTCAATTCGAAAGCAACTTTGAGTATAAACTATTTTCAGTTGAAAAATATTGAAGATCTTCTTCTAAATCTTATATTGTCCAACCTGCAGAATAAAATATTTAACCAATTTAATTTAATCCTTCAGCTACCCGCAAGGCAGGACTAACTTAATCCGATGGTCTTAATAAACGTACGAGAAAGTAAAGTAGATTAACCTAGGTATTGCATTTTATTTGCAAGTAAATGGTTATTTAGTAAATGTGTCAGGTAATGTTTGAGATTTTCTCTGAACATCACTGGTGAGGATGGTGAAAATAAACTCATCTGTAATGATAATGATGTTCTAGAATATTGGCGAAGAATGATTTTACTTTACAATTTTTTTTTATTATTATCCTGTTCGTCCCACTGCTGGCCAATAAATGTATCCCTACTCACATAATTATATAGAAAGAAAATTAAAATGTTTAGAAGAATTTACAAAACTAACCCAATTCTTATTTGAAATACCTACCTATAGTCTTTTTTAGATAATGTTAACCTTTTAGTATTTTTAAGACCACTAACCAAAAAAAATATTTTTGATACAAAGTTTTTTGAATATTTTTGGGATCGAACCACTCAACCGACTGAAATATAAAAACCGAATAACGCATTTAAAGGTAGCGACTTGCTTTTCAATAAAATTATCATAACTTACCCACTTATTCATAAACTTTCTTGTAGTATACACGCATAGTTTAATTTCGGCGCTCAACAAAATCTTTTTATGATAGCGTTATCGTATTGCATGCCGGAGAGCCTTTTGGGTTTACGTATAGCTTTCAAACGATTTATGTTTCCTAATATAGGCAAGAATAGATTACATATCATGACTTATGGCTGTGCTATAAGCTGCGTTTACACTGAAGCGGGGACTAGTGGAGAGAACGGAGTAAAAAGATGCGCGTTCCCACTGAAGCGTAGACTGTAGTAGAGTCAAGTGGGTATTGCAAAATACCACAAAATTACCTTGCTTATTTAGCAATACCGCTCACAGCACTATTACTTTCTGAATTCTAATAACAGCTTACAGTGCATTAGAGGTCATTTTAAAATCAGCGCTCACGTAACATAACGTATATCAAAAGTGTATATCGTTTTTGAATACGCGAAATACTAACTATTTTGTTCAACCAATACTGTCATCATTGGTAACACAAATATGTACAAAAGACTAGAAAATTAAAGATGGCGCCCGCCTCAAGAAACCGAAAGCAATACAAGCGAGGGCAAGTTGTCAAACATGCAGTTACTAACCCCGGACCGGTTAGCTGAGCATTGTACACGTGGTTTACATACTTTAAAAGTAAAAACATCCCCTACGCATCCCAAGGTCTATTTTATAAAATTACAAAAAACATTGTATAAAGATCAATTACCGTACCCACGCGTACCCACATACTCGACTTTTGAATAACAATACATTTAATAATATTTTATAAGTATTTTATAATCCATGTAATAGGCGACGGTTGAAATAAAAACAGAATAGTATGAATTAAGTAAACTAAAATTGTAAAATTTACAAAGTCAGCGGAAATAAAAAAAAACTACTTAAAAAACCAACACCTTGTTTTCTTACCGAGTTAGTTTACCAGTTTTATTTTTAAAGCGTTTGCGTTTACCAGCTCCAATTGCATCGTTAAAGGGGTTTCCAATTAGAATGATATTGCAACTGACTGTTAACCCGCTATATAAAGAAGAAAAATGTTCACGTCAATATTTTTTACCAGATTATAGCATACTTATACTAATTACTAGTTTCTGCCTGCGACTTCATCCGCACGAAATACATTTTAAATAACTTAGTGGTTTCACATTTTCCTGCTGTGTTAGTCAGAAATTAGTGAAAACAAAACATACGTACATACACACTCACTTATTGGCATGGATTTAGCGAATTACGAGTATGTACTTCAATACAAAGTGAAGAACTCGTAGCAGTATTAATATATTAAATAAAATACGATAACTACTAAAACTTATTAAGTAATCGGCTGCAATGAGAGGAGGTCCTTGCAGTACCGTATTTATTTCACGAGGGCCCCAAAATGCCGATCGATGCCGATAATCGCATTTTTTTTAGATAGGTATATATAATCCATATATAATATAATATAATAGAGTAAATGTTAGATGCTAGCGACTTTCTGGCCACCTAGAGATTTTTTTTACTTTCCAACATAGCCTCCAATAATTGTGTGCTCAGGGGACCCCCCTTTTTTAAGAGTAGTAGAGCTCTTTGTGTGTGGCTCGTCCGGGGAAGTACTACCACCACGCCTTTTTCTGCCGCCAAGCAGCAACGCTGTGTTTCGGTTTGAAGAGTGTGGTTGCCGGTGTAATTACAGGCACATGAGGCTTAACATCTGTATGCCTCAAGTTGATGGACGCAGGGCAGTGCATCGTAGGGCACGTTCCTATCGTGCGTGACTTACGAGGCAATGCTTTGTTATAGGTGATGGTTACCACTTAACACCAGGTGGGCCATCTGCTTGTTTCATCAACTAGTTGTATAAAAAAAAAAAAAACCCCGTGATAGACTAAGACGGCGTTCGGTTTCAGCAATGGAATGATAACAATAGTAAGGTGTGCAAGCATGTTCATGTTTGTGTTGTGTTATGTTGTGTGTTTGTTAATGTGTTTTATTTTGTTTGTAGAATATATAATTATTTAATATATCTTTTAAGTATTATCAGAACCTATTGTTATTATATGTAAATAACATGCTTACACAGTTACCCTGCCCTTGTTAGTATGCACGTTTCTTTCAGTGCGAGCCGAGTATGTGAGATAATCGCTATCAAAATTGTTTTTTTATACTATTATCTGATGGAAAAACTGATGGCCCACCTAAATATGTTGATTTCTATTTGAAACGATGCATATTCAGTCGGAGCCGACGGTCAGCGTGACTGTATTTTTAATGCACTAAGTTCCCACTCAAGATTCGGTGTAAAATTATAATGGATGTTAAATTTTTTTATAGTTCACGACCTCTTGGGTCAACGCCCTATAAAAGCCACAACGAAAGCCTAAGAACGCTGTAAAAGAACCTCTATGCGTGACCGCTACTTTAATGCAAATTTTTACTCCTCTATTTCATAAAATTAACTGAAATGACTGGTTTTATGAGAATAGTAAACGAATATTTCCCTTCGTTCAGATGTCGAATGCTGATTCAGTGTATTAATTATACTTACATATTATCCATTTTGTGACCCTACTTATCTCTTTTTTATCTTGCATGAATACCTACTAAATTGCTACATAAACTTAGTTTTACTTATATACCTGATTATGTTAAGTGTTATATAATTTTGTAAAAAAAAAATGTAAAATATTTTTGCCTCATTGTGTCCTACATAATATGTACATAATTTATGTTACCATTTTTTACGAGGGGCGTATGTATGCCTGTAGCTTCTAACACGTAGATATACAAAAATTATGTAACCATTCTTCTGAACAATAAACTAATTGAGGATTACTGAAAAAAAAAATATGTTTTATCTAAATATTGAGGTATATTTATATGTATACTTTGGTGGCTCCTTTTTAGTAATGTGTTTTAATATAACCTTGATCAATTTTAATTGAAAGAAAAAAGAAAATACATTTACTTTGCCACCTTATAATACAAGTATGGGTAGTCTTGATAGTGTCCATAATAAATGCTACCTACATTCTTGCAAAGTTCATCAATCATCGTCAAAGAACATTAGTTTTGAAATTTAAAAGTTAAATTGTACTTGTAATTGGTTGGCCATCAGTATACCTCTAACAACTATGTATGCTGCATGTATTTTAAATCACCTACCTAATGTATACCCAGTACACCCACCTGTGTAGGTAAGGTGTAAGTTTTCCCAAAATTAATAAAATAAAAATAAAAATAAAGTAACAATAGACAAACATAATATACATTTTATCATAAACAGGTTATGATATACCTATAAACAGCTTATGATCAAATTTATTTCCCTATGTTTCTAACAATGGTATCATTCACCATTGTTACAAACATGAGCCCCTTAGAAATAGATTCCGGAACGTATTGAACGTAGATAGATATAGAGATAGGTAATACGATTGTTTATGAGGCCATAAAATGTTAATAATTTTGTATGTCAGCAGTTACTTTGAAAAGCTTGTTAAATGCGATCTCATAACTATGACATAAACCGTATGTTTGGCATGTTAAAAACAATTGCCCAGCATGCAATATACTTATATCAGTATTACCGTTTTATTTAATAATACATGTGAGGTATTCTATTTCCTACCAAAATATACAGTACCTACACAACAAGAATACAAATAATATAAAAATGTATGTGCGCAATACCTGTCGCCCTACGATGAAAGATAATATCGTGAGGAAACGAGTTAGTATTCTAATTGTGGCGATGGGTACCTATAAGCCAACCGCCGCTGCTTCTACAAAAAAAAAAACTTTTCTTTACTAGTTTTCGTACAAACTTTTTAGAAAGAAAGAAAGACGAAAGAAAATTTATTTATTTACGACGACAAAGTTAAAGAAATACAAAATAAACATTTAACATAAACATTTCATACATTTTACACAAACTTTTTAGTAAGAAAACTTGTTCGGATCCAAATTATATTTTTGCTGAACTGTGTACCCCTTATGAGCGGGTCATCTAAAACGCTTTTAGCCTTTGTAGCATAATGCCTAACATGAACGTTAGCTGACTAACGTTAGTTTTTCTATGGTCTAGCTATGGAATATCCACTAAAGAATTCGATACAGGCCTACGTTTGTAAGGAAATGTTAATCTAACTCCGCTTCACTCGCGGGCAGCCCAGCAAAGCTGCATCGCAATCAAGGCTATACCTTTTATTTATATATACCATAAGTATACCTTTCCCAATTTTGTAAATTATTACATACTATCTAATAAATATAAATGACCTTTGCAGATTAGTCACGTGATATTTTATGTGGTGTGAATATTTTATGTGGTAACTAATTTGAAATTAATAATAATTTTGTGTGCCATTACCGTACAATAGGTAACACTGTGCTACGTATCGTAGCACTGTGCTACGTTTCGTGCTACCAATTTATATCGTTTGTCGGACATCTCCAACAAAATGATCCGAAATCAAATAATTCTTACGTCCGCTGAGCGCTCCCGATTGAGTTGAAGGAAGTAGAAATGTGTTCAACGAAATTACTTTGGAAAGGATTCTGATATCTGATTTTGAGAAGTTTTACTACTTTCAGAACGGAAACGACTATTCGTTTTATTATGAAGATATAGCTATCTTTCCTAGGCACAGTAGACAACTCACATTTTTCGGTACTGTTTACTGTCTTGCTCAAAATCCTTTGATGAGAAGAATAATGAATAATGAAGAATAATGAAAAGCTAAAAGTAAGTCCAAACATTAGATTCGGCATATGCCCTCAAAATTTTTAGTTGACTTAGTTTAATGTGACATAATATCAAATTAAAAATATTATTAATGAAACTCTACAGTAAATGTTTTGTCAAGGGGATGTTTTGGTTTATTCATGAAAATACTATTCATGTATTCGACATTTTCTTTTACATTTTGCGTCCATGAGCCAGAATATGAATAGGCTTGAATAATTTCGGCGTGGTTACTCGTAATATCTCGTTATGAATGGCTTTTATTAAAAAAAAACATTTAAACCTCTCTCGAAACTCACTGGCTCCAAATGAATTCAGGGAAAGTAGAAATTAATTTTTGTAAGTATTTTTTAAGTTACATCAAGTTTGCTGCTGTCGGTTTTTGGTACAGGCTTAGAAGGAAAAAAGAATGAAAATAAATTCTGATTGGTTGATTCACAAAAAAAATTAGGGAAAAAAAGTACAAGAAACTAAATAATTGTATGTATTAATTACTATCATCCCAAAAAAAAAACATAAATTTAATGAAATAAATATATAGTACTAATCCGCTAATCTAATCTTATGTAAGTAAAAAAAAAAAAGTTTTAGTAAGTTTACTTACATAAGATTAGATTAGCGGATTAGTACTATATATTTATTTCATTAAATTTATGTTTAACAATGGAATTCCGCAAAGTCACGCCTGAATCAATTAATTATCTTACTATCATCCAGTTTAAAAACCTCGATCGTCATAATAACGCCTGAATTACCCATGGTATTGCATTTAATTAATTAATATTTCCAAAATAGTGTATCTGCTCAAAATATAATATTTATGATTATTTACTCACTCTGTAAAGTCACTCGCCATTTCAGCTATTACATCGAGTTAGATAGAGATAATAAGTGACTTGACATCGGATTAGTTTTGATCGGACTTTCAGAAACGGGCCGATAGTGTAGGTTACCAAGCCACAAACTAGCAAATAAACTCGACTAGAGAACATCTTACCTTTGTAATGAAAAAAAAAATTGTCGGAACACAATGTATCAAATTATTCCCGAATTATTACAATCACTACAATTTAATTGGCACTGGTAATATTATCGTCAATTACTGCGCGTATGTGTAATTGCTTTAGCAACTATTAGTGGTTCAATGGTGTAGTGTTACTTATTACCGATATTACCGAGTTTATCGCACTGTTTACTAGCAAAATAGTTATTTTTGGGTATTTCGACCACCCAGCATTAAGTGGTTGTGAATGATTATAATAATTTAAGACTTATGGTACGAGTGCTGTCTTATAAATTTGATTATGTTTACCTTTTTCTGTATGCCTACGCCTCACTAAACTTCAATAATATATTATATTATTACATTGTAAAAGGATCATACAAAAGAACGGTAGGAACCAAGCCGTAAGTTTGTTGCCTGTTCTTCTAGGCTTTGGTCGCGTGGAACTGGCACCTAGAGTCACCTAGCTTTAAGACGTTTCAAAGTGATCCTTGTGATTTTATTGAATAAATACATTTTGACTTTGACTTTGACTTTGAATTCTGTTGTTCGAAAAAGTTTGAGGGCATGTTGTCATTTATGTTGTGCTGGTCAAAAGATATCAAAGAAATGAGAAATTATTCCCAATCCGTAAAAAAATCAATAGCTTTATGTAATATTTTGTTTTGAAAATGTATTATTTATAGAGCCCGGTTTAGCATTCATCGAGAATTTATGTTTATTTAATTGGTACTTACATCAAGATACTTTTTATTTCACAAGTTTGAAAGATTCAATTTCAGAGCAAAATAAAAGAGGGGTTTAAACTAAAGCTGACATAAGAGCCGAAGACATGGTCGGGCGATTTGCTCCAGATGCTCAGGATAAAGATGCTCTTTGTGAACCTCCAAGAGGGATTTAGGTGCTTACGACAACTAGTTTCCGAAACAGAAACTTGAAAAGTATTATTTCTTCACAAACTGACAAATGTACTATCTTAAAGACGCCTTGAAGAGTATTAGAGTATACTTGGAAGTAAGCATTTGAAATCTTCTACCTACTAATATTATTAATGCAAAAGTGAAACGTTTAAGTGTTTGTGTCTCCTCAATCATGGCGTAGGAATAGATATTTAAAGTTTCTGGAGTTCTTTATTATACCAAAGGTGCATGCAAGTTTGCAAAATATGTGGGCTGTCTTCATAGGCTTAAAGAATATAATTATGATTACTAGATAATGTTATTTAAAGGATCTTTGCAGGATCTTCCAGGCAGTAGTAACGGCTTAACAGAAAAAAACAATAAATACCTACAGTTATTAACAAAATGTTCAAAATTCACATGAAACAATTGAGTTATTTGCAGACCACGCAAATCGGAAGCGTCCCAAGACACTGGCTGCAATGCTGATTAAATATCAAACCAGTACCAAAAAGCAGAAGAAAACTGTTTCAAAACACAGAAATTCTATTAACAGCCTTCACAGCTCAGTTTGTAGTAGCTCTGCCTTCTGCGCCGTAGGCCATGGGTTCGATCCCCACCGAGAACAAATATCTGTGTGATGAACATAGATGTTTGTTCTCCTTCTGGGTGTTATTATATATTATAAGTATGTATTTACAAAAAAAAGTATATATGTATTATATCAGCTATCTGGTTCCCATATTACAAGCTTTGGCTTAGTTTGGGGCTAGATAGTGCTGTGTGGATAGTCCAAAAATATTTATTTATTTATTTTATTTTATTAAATAAATATAACTTTCAAAACATTGTTCGCTATAAGTAAACTTCACAACCTTCCAACGATTGTCTAAGGAGTTTAGCGAATGATTGACAATTCATTTCCAAGAAAGCTCCTCAACTTCATCCCTTTAGCGGCCGTCAGCCCCGATGGTATTATAACAATGGCTTATGACTTCTCGTCAACCAAATGGAAGACAACACTTTAATGAAAACGTCACAGCCACTGAGCCGTAGCGACGTTTACGCTCATCAAAGAAAGTTTATGATGACGGGATGGATAAATGTTGGGAGAAACATAATGACTTGTCACCTTTATTGCGTATTTTGCCATTTTTATTTCAGTAATACAGCTATGAAAACCATTGGTATAAAATATTGTTGAACTATGCAACTAGTGAAATATTGCACGACTTTGTAAGTTATTTCCATACAAACTTCTAAAACCCCTTTCAACCCTTTGTGGTACTTTTAAAATATTTCATAATGAGCCCCTAAAAGAGGTTTCCGGTTTCTAGATTTAGTTTAATTTCAGAGGTTTCATGACGAGGAAGTCTCTGTGGACATCTTCTATTATTATTTTTGACTCAGCTAGAGTTTACAAAACGCTTGGTTATTTTGAGTTGAGGACAGCTATGGATTTCGAAATTAGTACACAGAGATCTAAGGGGATATCTACCGTGCCTGGGGATCAAAGTCATGAAGTTGTTTCTTTTCTTTTTCTGACTCAGCCTTGTTGGATTCTTCAGCCTAAATAAGTCATCAACTGGGCATAGGACTCCCCATATTTCCGTGGGTTTGCTGTAGTCACCATGGACGGATGAAACGGATTGGTGGCCTCAGTGTCGGTGCTAAGTTCCTTCTTAGTTGGTTAATCTTTAGGAAATATTATTGGACGTGCACGAAGAGTAGTCAAAGAAACGTCCCTGACGTTCAACGCTCTTTTCGCGGCTTAGAGCTGATTTCACCATGCTCTGTTAGATTAACAAAGGATTAAAGGGCTGTTAAATATGTCAAAATGTACGCGTTTGACATCTAAGGTTAGATTTAACGGCCTGTTAATCCTTGTTTAACAGAGCATGGTGAAATCAGCTCTTAGTTACTTAAAAACAAGCATTAATATGTCGTTTTTGGCAAATAGCAGTCGGTTGTAGACTTGTCTCTGATAGCATGGATAATAAATAAAGACTTTTTGACAGTACGATAATCGATTGGCACTGCAGACAATGGCGATAGCAGTGAGATCTGTTTATTTAACAATTAATGACGCATTTTATTGCTAGTGCTACTGCTATCGCAACTGCTGTTCCTAGGTGATTAACCCGACATTTCTTGGATAATTGACAATATTTATTTTATGAGGTTCTACGAGCCACATGGCTTGAACATCGCCGGTATAACTTACCAAATCATATTTATACATTTTATCTGGTCGTCTTATCGAGGCAACGCGTGACCCGAGGGCTAGTGACTATCTGGCTCAGCGCATCAGAATTGCCATTCAACGTGGCAATGCAGCCAGTGTCTTGGGGACGCCTCCGATTGTCACTGATTTGGATCAGTTGATCTATCTTTAGATCGTTTGCAATGGTCGGCAGATAGCTCAATTGTGTCATATGTATTTTGTACATTTTGTTAATACTTGTATTCATTGAAATACTTTTAATAAATATATAATATATATTATTGGTGGACTTTCCACACAACACTATCTAGCCCCAAACTAAGCCAAAGCTTGTAATATGGGAACCAAATAGCTTATATAATACATATATACTTTTTTTTGTAAATACATACTTATAATATATAATAACACCCAGACAGAGAACAAACATCTATGTTCATCACAAAAATGTTTGTTCTCGGTGGGGATCGAACCCACGGCCTACGGCGCAAAAGGCAGAGCTACTTGATTTATAAGTAAAACAATAACTACATATTAAGGTTTTTTAGTCCGTTGGTCGGATGACATCGTCGGAGTACACCACAGAGGACACGACTGGCGCCGGACCGAAAAGAGTGGGTAATAGAGAGGAGACCGACACCCAACAGTGGGTGCCAACGGGTTAAATAGATAGATAGAAAGTTTTTTTAAATCTTTTACTTTGACAAAAATCGACCAAAATGATTAAAGAAAAAAAAGGCATCCTGTATTATTGAACCAATGGATTTTGTTGCGGATAAGGTATATCTACCCACTGCAACTTGCTCATTCATCCTACCAATATTATATTTATTTTCATTATTTACACGGAAACTTGGCAAGCCATTCAAAGTTTTGTGATGCGTGAAAAGTGCCTTCTCGACTACTGTTCATAAAATCAGCCAAATTTGGCTCACACCAGCTTTATTCAAATCAACTCGAAATAGACTAAGTGTAAACCTGATAGGCAAGTGGATAGGCAGGTGATTTAGTGCTCACTTGTCTCGAGAGATAGCAGAACGGCTATATTGTCAGATAATCTGATTAAAGTAGTTGTGCTTTGTCACGCAATGTCTAGAAGCGCTTAGGAACGACCATGGTTGAGATAAGGGACGGCTAAAAAAGACATTTATGTGACGGAACCCTCGTCCTTAGTTTTATCTAGAAAACTAACATATCTACTTAGGTTTTACGTTAAAACAATCAAAGGTGAAGGATATCATTTAACACAGCTATTTATCAAACCTATAAACGAAGTTCGTTTTTTGACTGTAGGTACTTAGGGTTGATAACAGTATTTAAGAGTTACAGATTGGTGATTTTTTTGTGATATACCAATTACTTTCACCAGATTTACCTACTTAATAGCTACATACTTTAGCGTATTACTTTAAGGGGCTGACAACTATCAAACTACTTCTCGCTCGCACGTTTCGACATGTTGAAATATATAAAATCACTAAACTCATTTTCGAAAAATCGCAATCAACCATTTTTTCCTACTCAAAAGTTTGCTTATGTACGAAAACTAGTAAAGCAAACTTTTGAGTAGGAAAACATGTATCGATCAAAATGATTTTTTTACTAAAATGTGTGCAATGTGATTGCACACAAAATGGTTGATTGCGATTTTTCGAAAATGAGTTTAGTGATTTTATATCTTTCAACATGTCGAAACGTGCGAGCGAGAGTCACATTAGCTCTTGTCTTCGCCTTAAGACCACAGAAAAGACGGGACTCTTGTAACACAGGTTAATGAAACTTAACATTTCCATTGTATGTTTTATATCATTTCATTCTGGTTTAAGATTATTTATTTCTCAAATAGAATACAGTATTCACTTATATGTATAAAAAACTAAACTAAACACAAACTTGATACTTTTAGTTGCTTTTCTATTCATTAAAATATGTTTTAAAAAGTTGATAAAATCTTAGTAGAAGAATAAAGTCTAGAGATTTATATTTGTGTGTTTAGCTGTTTTTTTATTTATTCGCTAATTGCACAACTTATTTTTGTCATGTCACTAGTTTCTTTAGAAACAGCGTGGTGAAAGAATTTTAAGTGCGGCTCAAGATGCTCCTTTCGAGCACTTCAAACATGCTAAAGAACTTTTTAGGTTCTACGACATGCCGGTTTCCTTCAACGTTTGAGAGTACTGAAACTTGCACATAATTTTTTGAACAAAACTCATTGGTGCACGACCGGTTAATTATGCTTTTACACTCGGGCTTTGAAAGGACCATTTAGATATGACCCCTCCCCCCTTCGCAACCTATTTTACTAGCCACGATTCCTGGCAGTATTTGCTTATGAGAAGAATGTATTAAACGGCTCTATTTGTACATAATCTGGAGCTCGCGGAATCTCAACTCGATCTAAAATTTTGTACGTTAGTTTGCAATGCGTTCGAGTTTTCGATTAAGCTTGCTATTGAGAATGGAGAATTTATTCGAATTCGGTTTGTATTTATCAGCTTGGGCTCCGTCAATTAGTCTTTCCTTCTGAGAAAAATATTTTATTTGAGGTATGAGTCTGTGATTAATCCCATTTATGTTTTATGCTAATACCTAAGGAGGGTTACTTTATTAAGGTCCTGTTATCTATCTATATATATAAAAGAAAGTTGTGTTAGTTACACTATTTATAGCTCACGAACGGTGGAACCGATTTGGCTGAAAATTGGTGGGGAGGTAGCTTAGAACCAAGAGAACGGACATATAATACTTTTTATCCCGACTTTTTAAACGATGTTTTTATATTTTATACAAACAACCGAAGAGGCAGGAACTTCAAGACGTCAGTTAGTACCTGTTTCTTGTATTTGTAAGTATTCTAATAAAAAAGTGCGCGAGCGAAGTCTTACCCGCGGCTAGTTTAATATAATGAAGTTATTGTGGTAGGTAAGCTATTTTGAATCTGATATCTATTGATTTACATAAATATTCTATCCTTCTATCCTAGATGCCTTTCAATGAGGCACAATAAATTAACAATTCCTTGTGTAGCTTTACCGAATAAAATCTGCCTCTGAAAGTAAGTGTCAGTTGCATTAAACTTCTAAACGAATGAATCGGGAACATTCTAAACTATTGCAACAGCCATCCACATTTAGCTTTGTTCTGTCAACAATGTCGGTGGCGTTGTTTATTCGCACGGAACTCCAGGCCACGGTAAAGGGGCCGCCAGACTGCACGGACAGGTTGCGGTCACACTGCGGTTACGTCATACGTCATTGTGGATTGTGCGTCCTACGGTTGCTTTGCTGTCAAAACTGCCACACCTCACGGTCGGGACACACCTGGGTCCCAAATGAAGGCGCCTGTTGTGGCAGTGGTGGAGGCGTGGCAACAGCGTTTAAGAAAACGATCAACGATAGCGATACCTGTAACACAATGAATGTGATGTGGATAAAAATAACACAAAGTTACAATCAACTATGTACTACAGTAAAATGTCAGTTGTCTCGACTTACTTTAAAAAACTAGGTCATGTTAAATTACCTATTAGCCGTAATCTCTATCTCTAATACTATAAGAATCAAAGTCCTGACTGACTGACTGACTGACTGACTGACTGACATATAGACAACGCACAGCCTAAACCGCTGGTCCTAGAGACTTGAAATTTGAGGAGTACATAGGTCTAATGGCGTAGAGGTGCACTAAGAAGGGATTTTTGAAAATTCAACCCCTAAGGGTGTAAAAAGGGATGAAAACGTTTGTATGTAAAATCGTATTCCTTGAACCTACAAACTTGGAACTTGGAGTACATTTACTTCAAGGCAAAAAAATAGAAAAGGCATTTTTAGTTTTTTTAAACTACCCTTATTAAGTGTGCAAAGGGGTGTCAAAGTTTGTATGGGAGTTTTTTGACCGCTGGTCCTAGAGACTTGAAATTTGAGGAGTACATAGGTCTTATGGCGTAGAGGTGTACTAAGAAGGGATTTTTGGAAATTCAACCCCTATGGGTGTAAAAAGGGATGAAAACGTTTGCATGTAAAATAGTATTCCTTGAACCTACAAACTTGAAACTTGGAGTACATATACTTCAAAGTAAAAAAATAGGAAAGGCATTTTTTGTTTTTTAAAACTACCCTTAATAAGTGTGCAAAGGGATGTAAAAGTTTGTATAACAGTTTTTTGACCGCTGGTCCTAGAGACTTGAAATTTAAAGAGTACATAGGTCTTATGGCGTAGAGGTGTACTAAGAAGGGATTTTTGGAAATTCAACCCCTAAGGGTGTAAAACGGTTGAAAACGTTGGTGTGAAAATTTGTATTCCTTGAACCTACAAACTTGAAACTTGGAGTACATATATATACCTACTTCAAAGCAAAAAAATAGGAAAGGCATTTTTTGTTTTTTAAAACTACCCTTAATAAGGATGTAAAAGTTTGTACAACAGTTTTTTGACCGCTGGTCCTAGAGACTTGAAATTTGAAGAGTATATAGGTCTTATGGCGTAGAGATGTACTAAGAAGGGATTTTTGGAAATTCAACCTCTAAGGGTGTAAAAAAGGTTGAAAACGTTGGTATGAAAAATTGTATTCCTTGAACCTACAAACTTGAAACAACTTGAAGTAGATGTACCTACTCCAAAGCCAAAAAATAGAAAAAGCATTTTTAGTTTTTTTAAACTACCCTTAATAAGTGTGCAAAGGGATGTCAAAGTTTGTATGGGAGTTTTTTGACGCGTGGTACGATTGACTTAAAACTTGAGGTAAATATACTTAGAAATAAATAATTAAGAATGACGCTTTTAACTTTTGATAATTACCTCTGCAAAGGGTGCAAATGACTGTAAAAGTTAGTATGGGAGAGTTTTTAACGCATAGTGCGATTGATTTCATACTTGAAGTAAATATACTCAACAATAAATGATTTAAAATCAAGTTTTCAATATTTTACAACCACCCCCGCAAAGTGTGCAAAGGGATGTCAATGTTTGTATGGGAGTTTTTTAACGCGTAGTGTAACTTCAAACTAAAATAAAATGTGTTCTGTGTAATAAAAAGGATACAACGAGGCGTCAATGTTTGTAAGGGACATTCTAAAAACGGGAATCTTGAGTTGGTACGAAGAGATCTGAGGATATCTAACGTGCCTGGGGATCAAAGTCGTGAAGCTGTTTCGTTTCGTTTGTTTTTGGGGTAGAAACTAAGTAAACAAATAAGTACATATTTTCCGTGTAAGGTTATCTTTGTTGTATTTGTCATGTTTGTGCTATACTCAGTACCTATACCTACCTACCTAATATAGGTAATGGACGCCTATAGGTATCTCTGATACCTACGTAGGTATTTAAAATCATACCCTAATAATATACAAATCAATGCAAAAGTTACGATGTTTGGATGTTTGTGGATCAATCACGGCTCACCACTTCAACGCGTGCGAAGCCGCGGGAAGCCTCTAGTTATATATAGATTGTAATATTATTGGGGTATGTTATAAAACAATAACGTACACTATTAAAAAAATGTCCCGACTTTAGGAGACGCAAAATACATAAAAATTTACCACTAAATATCAACTACATAATTTAGGGATTTTATTAAGTGTTAACTAACCACGAATTCACGCCAAAAACTTGTGTTGTGGCTGGAATCGGAAATTCTCAAAATGCAATAAAATATATATACAATAATATACATAAATAGCTTCACGACTTTGCCGTTATTCATACAATATCATTAATTTTGACTATTTCTAAAAAATATATATAGCTATATACATAAGCACCTATATCAATTAATTCCAATATCAAAACGCAAAAGCACATTGTTTATTGGTCACAGCCTCTACGCGATTATTTACCACTTTTGGAGACTTGACCTTTCAGGTGCTTTTTTAATGAACTAAAACATAATCAAAAAATACGCGGAGTGGAGAACAAGTAGGCTATCTGATCTGTAAGATTTGTTTAATCAACAAACAACGACTCATTTTACTGCCACTGCTATCGCTGATTGCTTGTTCTTAGGCAAAAGCTCCGACGCGACTCGCCGTCACGTATAATCGCGTCGCATCGCATTTTTATCCAAATTCAGAAGAAGGAAGAGGTACCTACTGAGTTCGAGTTTATATTTGTTACGCAATTGTTTATGCCAATTGTTAATTGATTTTGAAGATTAAATTTTTGTTTAGGACGTCATATTTTAGAAGTGGTTCCATGTAAATTTTATCCAAATCGATTGTGCGCTTTTTGAAAAATTTTAAAAAAATAAATACATTTCTTTCCGAAAAAGTTTTGTTTTATGTTTTTCAGTGTATTTGAAGTCGCGTTTTTATGGAAAAAGTTTATTTTATTTAAAGGAATATAATATAAATTTATTAGACCACAACACATAGAAACACACACAGTCTATAGTAAGAAAAATTGACAGTAGAAAATAAATAAGTAGTTATATTTAAAAATAATACAATAAACGGCATGTTGCAAGTATGATGAAAATTAGTAGTGGAACATAAAGTTCCGTATCGGTATCTCTATCGCGTCTTCATACAAAACCCGCAATGAACACGGAACAAGAACGAAAAACCAAAAACCAAATATGGTAAACACAACTCATACTTGGGGTACAGGCAACAAACTTACAGCTTGGTTCCTACCGCTCTTTTGTATGATCCTTGTTACAATGTATTTTATTATAATATTGAAGCTCCAGAATGGTGCCAATCGAATTTAGTGAAGCGTAGGTATAATAGAAAAAGGTTGTTTAGTTTTTAGTTTTTCGTCACTTTACTGTGGGTAAAGTGTGTTCGGAGCTTTATCCTCACTGCACAACACGTGTTATAAGCTCGTGGGATTGTTTATGTTACAAACTGCTGTGTTTAGACCACTATGCGTACACTATCTAGGCGGAAATAAAAATTTAAACAATTCGAAATCGTAGTTCCACGAACTGGATTGAAATTGGAATGCTTTTGTTGCAAAAGTAGTGTAATTACCACGATCCAGGCTTGCCTGTAATTAACTCATTTTATGTTTTCCATTTAAAAGAATAAAGGATAAAACTTTATAATTTCATTTAGCAATTAAGGTTTTTTTGTAAATTTCATGACTCCTTTCCAATCATAAGCCTATTCTGTGTAATAAGTACAACGTGTAACATAATACCCCTATAAGGCCAAAGACCAAAAGATCGGACCAAGCACTGGAATACTTAGACTTGTGCAAAGTTTGAATACTTCAATTTCAAAATTCCTATAGGTACGTAAAATTCCTATATCCAAAAGTAAAATTAATATTGTATCAGAAATTTGCAACAACCCTGATAATGTGTACGTGACCTTGGTACATGTTCACAATTACAGGTAAATAGGGCTGCGTTATGTTGTGATAGAGGTATTTCATGAATGAAAAACTTCGAAATTTCAAAAGTTTTTGTACAAAAGTTGTTCACCATGACCTGCATAATACCCTGCTTCCGGGGTTATAGGGGTATTATGTTACACGTTGTAGTAAAAAAATGCATATTTTTTTTGCCTTTAAGTTGCTGTATGTGTGTGTGTTCATTTTTTTCATCGTAAGCAGTTCCTATTTTATAAGATTGATAATCGCTCAACATCAGGTGGGACAATGCTACTTAATAACTATTTATAAAACCACTTGCCTCTTTGACTGACTCGACTCTTGTCGTGTCACCATTTCGAAGAAGAAGAAGAAATAATCACTCTTTTGGTGGCTCGTAGGTAATACGGATAAAAAACTATAGGTAAGCATATTTTTTACATCTTTTAAAGGTAAAAACTTATTCGGCTATCAGAACATAACCCTATTTTCAGACAGTTAACGCCCACATTACCCGTATCTAGATATTTAAACGGTGTCGAGTGTCGCCAAAACCACTGCAATATATCAGCAGTTGGATGCCGAAATCGGGCTACAAACGGACTAATACAACTGTAAGCCACACTCCAACAAACATTCTAAGAATCTTATTTAATTTCCAGTATGTTCGGTTAGTGTAGGCTGGTAAAGTTTCGCTCGTATTGCACTTACAATGGTCAACGACTCTGTTAAAATACTTTCGAAGTTTTTAATCTCGTGGAATTGCACCTAGATTTAACTATAGTCGCGTTAAACTCTCGCTGCAGGCTCGGTCTCATGTTATCGGAACGAGACAGCAATATAAACTCTCTCTCTCTCTCTCTCGCACTTAGGAGAACAGATGATCCTTTTGTTTAAGCGTGTGTTAAGATGATTTATGACCGAGTTTGCAGCGGGATTTTAACGCGACTATTATAGGTTGAGCACTGACCAAGTTTGCAGCGAATTTATTTTTAAGACGTTTCAAAGTGAATCAGCAAGTTGGCGTGGCAATGGGTAGGTCAATAGCTCGAAGGATTGATAACCGTTGGGGAATAAAGGTTCTCGAATAGCGACCACGAACAGGATAACGAAGCGTGGGACGCCCTCCTACCCGATGGACTGACGACATTGTAAGGATCGCGGGAAGTCGGTGGATAGAGAGGGCTCGGAATCGTTCTTCCTGGAAATGTATAGGGGAGGCCTATATCCAACGCTTGTCTTCTTTAGGCTGATGACGATGATGATGATGAAAGCGATCCTTGTGATTTTATTGACTACCTTTTGACTTTAAGAGGCTGACAACTATCAAACAACTTCTCGCTCGCACGTTTCGACATGTTGAAAGATATAAAATCACTAAACTGATTTTAGAAAAATCGCAATCAACCATTTTGTGTGCAATCACATTGCACACAGTTTAGTAAAATTTTCATTTTGATCTATACAAGTTTTCCTGCTTAAAATTTTGCTTATGTACGAAAACTAGTAAAGCAAACTTTTGACACCGGATAGGGGCACTTATCGCGTCTACATACAAGAAAATTTACAAAAATCGGAATAGACACTCGGATGTGCCAATAGTTGTCACCTGTGTAAATATGATGATCTTACAGAATGTTGCTTAACATAGTTGGTCTATTACAGATTGTCGAGCAAACCACGACTACTACTTGAAGAAATACTCAACTAAGTAAAACCAAGCTGCAAATGTTAGTAAACATAAATAAATTTATAAAGATATTTTTTAAATTTATACAACTATACAAGGTGTTCCATAAGTTGTGTATATAAACTTCAGGGGGCTAAAGTACCCATCAATATGAACAACTTTTTCTAAGGTACCAACACTGTGAATGCGAAAAAAAAAACAGCTGTTTCATACATTTTAGCCTGGTAGGTATTGAACTTTTGTATGAAACAGCTGTTTTTTTTTTCGCGTTCACAGTGTTGGTTCCTTAGAAAAAGTTGTTCATATTGATGGGTACTTTAGCCCCCTGAAGTTTATATACACAACTTATGGAACACCTTGTATAGCTGATGGAACAAGCAGATGGCCCACCTGATGTTAAGTGGTAACAAAGCATTGCCTCGTAAGTCACGCATGATAGGAACGTGCCCTACGATGCACTGCCCTGCGTCCATCAACTTGAGGAATACAGATGTTAAGCCTCATGTGCCTGTAATTACACCGGCAACCACACTCTTCAAACTGAAACATAGCAACGCAGCTTGGCGGTAAAAAAGGCTGGTGGTAATACTTCCCCGGACGAGCCCTTCACAAAGAGCTTTCTTAATATAATTTTTATGTGAACAATACGTTACACGTGCGATTTTTAATAGCTTATATAGGTCAACAGTTAGCGAGCACAATGTTAAACACAATGTGAATATATCTCAGAGAACACATTATTAGGCAAAGCAAAGCCGACCCAGACGAAACAGATTTCCGAGTCAATGAGTCGACATCGGAAACACAGGCGTTGAGCATTCGTTTTCGCCATTGTTAAGGCAAAGACAAGAGCTAATGTACCTCTCGCTCGCACGCTTCGACATTTTGAAAGATTTAAAATCACTAAACTATTTTTTTTTAAATCGCACTTAACCATTTTAACCAACAGCTTAGTATTTTTTTTGATTGATACAAGTTTGCTTTATAGCAAACTTCGTAATATGCAAACGGGTTGATTACGATTTTTTGAAAATGAGATATGTTGTTTTATATCTTTCAACAGTGGAAACGTGCGAGCGAGAGGTACATTACCTCTTGTCTTCTAAAGTGGGTATGGGCTAAATGTAGTGGTTTTAAAAAAAAACCGGCTCAGTGGAACAAGCAGATGGCTCACAACCTGACATAAAGTGGTAACCATCAATGCCTCGTAAGTCACGCACGATAGGAACGTGCCCTACGATACACTGCCCTGCATCTATCAACCTGACCTGTTATAGTGTTATGTTTTTTTATCAGTTGAGTTCAATTTTATCAGTTCTCGGTATTCAAGCCTTTGAAATTCTCTAAGGGGGATAATCAGAGACACGTCCAAATACCATTAAACATTTATTTACATAGAAAATTATTATGAAAACATGTAGGTATGTAAAACATGTACAAAATACACAAAACAGTTGAGATATCTGCAGACCGTTGCGAGCTATCTAGAGGTAGAGATGGCTTCACTGATCCAAATCTTTACTGATTGGTACAAACTTTGCTTAGTTTGGGGCTTTAAAGTGCTGAAATCAACAATTTCGTGTAACCTATCCACGTTTTAGCGACCATCTCTTTTCTATGTATTATCTGCGCCCTAAAATAAATGATGTGCAAGAAACTGGTGCTAGAGATACATACAGTTCTCTGTGAATAACTGAGATCATCCATTTGTTCATCTGTGAAGAAGATTTTACATTATCTCTTGAATTATATTCAATTGGCCACTTGAATTATATTCAATTGGCCACTTGAATTTATTAAACTTGCTCTTATTTTTAAATTGAACATTTTATTTAAATGGACATACTAAATAACTATAAATTGCAAAAAACTGCGCAAGCCAAAGTAAAAAACTTTATTATCATAAAGAATAAATGTTTTTGTAGAAGCCTTTAAAAATCAGGTCACTAGTACTACTGGTAGTACTACAAAGAGATACAAAGGTGTGTCATTTGTACTAGTTGTACTTCTTAGTAGAACTACTGACACGGAGGCTTTTAAAATATTCCAAGTTAAAATATTTTTGTATCTTTGTTTTTAAGATCCGACAACTGAATTTGAGATAAAAATTGCAACTATACAGGTATCGCGGTGACAAGAGTTAATATTATAATTTTCTCGACAGAAACTTTCGGACTCTATCGGTAATTAATTAATATTATTTGAAACGATCATTATTCATTTGAGAATAAATAATGATCAACTATGATTATAACGACATTTCATAACTTTATTTAGTGTTTTTATATATAGAAGTTGTGTAGCGGTTGTCATCCTCTTAACAACGCTTTCAATGCAGTTTAACTGTAAAAATTGTACTCCGAAAAATAAATTCAGACAAGAGCAAATTAGGACTTTTTATTTTGATATACACATCTAAATAGTAAAATTGTAATAGTTGTTTATCTAATACAAAAGGTTGTATCAGACAATTTAAGAATAGTAGAGATCTTTGTGAAGGGCTCGTCCGGGGAAGTACTACTACGACTTTTTCTGCCGCCAAGTAGCAACGCTGTGTTTCGGTTTGAAGAGTGTGATTGCCGGTGTAATTACAGGCACATGAGGCTCAACATCTGTATGCCTCAATTTGATGGACGCAGGGCAATGCTTTGAGCACGTTCCTATCGCGCGTGACTTGCAAGGCAATGCTTTGTTATAGGTGATGGTTACCACTTAGCATCAGGTGGGCCATACGCTTGTTCGATCAGCTAGTTGTATTAAAATAAAACCTTCAAAAAAACATTAAATAAGAAAAAAAAGTTTTGATATTATACAATTGTGGCCAAAATGTTACCATGTCGGATTTAAAGCAAAAGAAGGCGTGACATGGCTCTTCCGCTGAATCAACTCCACGTGTGGTTTCGGTTTACTCTAATAAAATACAAAAATAACCCTAAACCATGAACAAAAGGTTAACAGGGGTGATTGTCGAAAGGGTTTCAAAATTAAACCTTTAAAAATACACTGATCGGGACGATACAAGATAAATAGATTACAGCGTCATCACATCGGTCCGTAAAAGCGTAGTCTAATTTAGGGTTGTGGGTAATGCACAAATGCTGTAAGCTGTCAACATTGTATTGTTAAATGGGTAGGTACCTTTAGGTATAGGTCAAATATTCAAACTGGTAACATTAACTGGTCAAATGTTTTAAAACTTAGGGTTACTTTTCCTCGGACATAGAAAAGGTAAGGCAAAATTATCCTATTCTCATAGTAAAAGTCTTGAAGAATGAGGGGTGATAGCGCTGTGTGTTCACATTATTTTCACAAGTATTTACCGTTTTTTATGGTTCCCTACCCAAAGTTCCCTTCCCTGTCTGCTGTTCGTCTGTCACCAGGCTGTATCTCATGAACCGTTATAGTTAGACAGTTGAAATTTTCCCAGATGATGTATTTCTGTTTATATCTTAAAAATATATGCAAACGCCTTATTTATTTACCTTAGAATCATTGATAATAATATTTTAGTAGGCGCTCAGGAACAACTTGCGATCCGAGGTTGCCCCTTAAACTTAAGGGGAAAATATACAAAACCTTTTGATTTCGTACTGTATGGATTGGTTAATAAAAGCAGTGGATGAAAAAAAGTTTTTTTTTTTATTTTATTTTTTTTATTTATATAACCAGCTGATGGAACAAGCAGATGGCCCACCTGATGTTAAGTGGTAACCATCACCTATAACAAAGCATTGCCTCGTAAGTCACGCACGATAGGAACGTGCCCTACGATGCACTGCCCTGCGTCCATCAGCTTGAGGCATACAGATGTTAAGCCTCATGTGCCTGTAATTACACCGGCAACCACACTCTTCAAACCGAAACACAGCAACGCTGCTTGGCGGCAGAAAAAGGTGTGGTGGTAGTACTTCCCCGGACGAGCTCTTCACAAAGAGCTCTACTACTCTTAAAAAAAAGTGCATGTGACATTGATTGAAGTAAAAAAAAAGTTGGCCCATTGCATAATTTACAAGAAAAAAACATGGTTTCATGTCTATATTTCGTTTGATCCAGCCATCTTGATGATAACAAAAGTTTGTATGCTACTCGTATAACACTGAAATGGTTTAAACGATTTGAATGAACCTTGGAATACCTATAGATCATGACCAAAAATAGCTAATACGCTACTTTTTATTAGGGTAGCACGTGAACAAAGCCGTGAGCGGAACTAGTTTAAAGTAATAACTTCAACACAGAAATCTCACCAACACGGCAACACATAAATCATTTCGTATACGTTTATAAATTTTAATTTGCGAGAAAACTCAAAAGTTCGCAGTTGTGCGAGGAAAGTTGAGTATTTATGGAAATGGCTTGTGGCAGTTAATTCTTTACGAGGTCATTATGGGTGCCATTAAATGTATGATTACAAGGGTCCTGTTTTGGCCAGTTTGTGTAAGCACATCAACTTTTAGCAAACGACCGACCGGCACTTTAATTAATTGTAGGCCATTTCTAGCTTTGTTTTTCTTTGAAGTTGAAACAACCAATCACTTTTGAAGAGATTGGATTTTTTTAAACTGTTTGACTTATTTTGTAGTGACGTCATAAATGAACTCGTTGGTATTATCTATATATTATTGTCGACTTAAATATATTGTTAAAAATAGTATCAAAATTATAATTAAAATATTTAAATACATATTAAGATTAAAATTAAAATGAATACCAAATTATTTGATAGAAATTAATAGATATTATTAAAATAATAATACCAAATAATGTACTACAATAAAATTAAAATTAAATTATCTTAAAATTTTGCATGCAAATTACTTCTAAATTAATCTCTAATACTATAAGAATCAAAGTCCTGACTGACTGACTGACTGACTGACTGACTGACTGACATATAGACAACGCACAGCCTAAACCGCTGGTCCTAGAGACTTGAAATTTGAGGAGTACTTAGGTCTTATGGCGTAGAGGTGTACTAAGAAGGGATTTTTGGAAATTCAACCCCTAAGGGTGTAAAAAGGGATGAAAACGTTTGTATGAAAAATAGTATTCCTTGAACTTACAAACTTGAAACTTGGAGTACATATACTTCAAGTCAAATAAAAAAGAAATGCATTTTTAGTTTTTAAAAACTACCCTTAATAAGTGTGCAAAGGGATGTAAAAGTTTGTATGGGAGTTATTTGACCGCTGGTCCTAGAGACTTAAAATTTGAAGAGTACATAGGTTTTATGACGTACTAAGAAGGGATTTTTGGAAATTCAACCCCTAAGGGTGTAAAAAGGGATGAAAACGATTGTATGAAAAATGGTATTCCTTGAACCTACAAACTTGAAACTTGGAGTACATATACTTCAAAGCAAAAAAATAGGAAAACCGTTTTTAGTTTTTTAAAACTACCCTTAATAAGTGTGCAAAGGGATGTAAAAGTTTGTATGGGAGTTTTATGACCGCTGGTCCTAGAGACTTGAAATTTGAAGAGTACATAGGTCTTATGGCGTAGAGGTGTACTAAGAAGGTGTTTTTGGAAATTCAACCCCTAAGGGTGTAAAAGGGTTGAAAACGTTTGCATGAAAAATTATATTCCTTGAACCTACAAACTTGAAACTTGGAGTACATGTACTTTAAGGCATAAAAAGTGCGAAGGCATTTTTAGTTTTTTAAAACTACCCTTAATAAGTGTGCAACGGGATGTAAAAGTTTGTATGGGAGCTTTTTGACCGCTGGTCCTAGAGACTTGAAATTTGAAGAGTACATAGGTCTTATGGCGTATAGGTGTACTAAGAAGGTGTTTTTGGAAATTCAACCCCTAAGGGTGTAAAAAGGGTTGAAAACGTTGGTATGAAAAAAAATATTCCTTGAACCTACAAACTTGAAACTTGAAGCAGATGTACACCAAGGCTAAAAAATAGGAAAGGCATTTTTTTATTTTTTTAAACTACCCTTAATAAGTGTGCAAAGGGATGTCAAAGTTTGTATTGGAGTTTTTTAACGCGTGGTGCGATTGACTTAAAACTTGGGGTAAATATACTAAGAAATAAATAATTAAGAATGACACTTTTAATTATTGATAATTACCCCTGCAAAGGGTGCAAATGACTGTAAAAGTTTGTATGGGAGATTTTTAACGCATAGTGCGTTTGATTTCAAACTTGGAGTAAATATACTCCACAATAAATAATTTAAAATCATGTTTTCAATATTTTAAAACTACCCCTGCAAAGGGTGCAAAAGACTGCCAATGTTTCAAGGTTTGTATGGGAGATTTTTAACGCGTAGTGTAATTAACTTCAAACTAAAAGAAAATGTGTTCTGTGGATAAATAACAAAAAGACAGCTTGATTTTGGAAAACAACCCCTAAAACGTTACCCTCCTTCGTTGCGCTCGAGTAAAAAGGATACAACGAGGCGTCAATGTTTGTAAGTGACATTCTAAAAACGGGAATCTTGGGTTGGTACGAAGAGATCTGAGGGTACCTACCGTGCCTGGGGATCAAAGTAGTGAAGCTGTTTCGTTTCGTTTTTTTGGGAACAAATAAGTACATATTTTCCGTGTAGTTTGTTGTATTTGTCATGTTTGGACGTTTGTGGCTCAATCACGGCTCACCACTTCAACGCGTGCGAAGCCGCGGGAAGCCACTAGTTACTAATAATTGTACTTATGAATTGTTAGAGGAAATAAAGGTCATTTTATTTTATTTTTATTTATTGTCGACTTAAAAAAACTTCATATATATTCGCACGTGGTGTAAACAATCTCTTTATTAGTTAGGTAAAGCAATGTTCGACGCAAACAGCATTAGATTTGGTTTTCAGCATAAAATTAGGTGGTCCAACTTAATGTGATTTGAACAAAATCCTTGAAGAACAATTCAAATCAGCTCAAGAACTTCAAGCAAGTAGTATAAAAAAGAGTTAGTAGCCTTGCACTCTACATATATCTCCAAAGGAGTAGACGATTCACCTTATCATAACGAAATCTCCGAAATTATACCGAACAAAGGTAAGACACGATTTTTTTTAATTTTTACTCCACGCAGAAATGCGGATGCTTTACGTAATGCCGCTCGGGATCCACTAGTCACTACACAGTATAAAACAAAGTCGCTCTCTGTCCCTGTCTCTGTCCCTATATCCCTATGTATGCTTAAATCTTTAAAACTACGCAAAAGATTTTAATGCAGTTTTTTTAGTAGATAGAGTGATTCAAGAGGAATGTTTATATGTATAATACATGCATAATATAGTAGAGAAACACTGATAATATTAGAGGTTTCTAATGTGATGTCGTAAATAAACACTTTTTTTGCGCTTACATTGCAAACAATGGCTGAACCCTACGAGATAGATCAAAATAATGTACTACAGTATTGTAGGTACACCTTAAAAAGGTCTACGAAAAAGTCCGCGATGGTATATGTCTATCTCTTAGGGATAACCCACAAAAACCGTGCGAAGCCGGTGCGGGTCGCTAGTTGATTTATAAAATTGAAAAATAAAATCTACACGTCCACTGTCACATTTTTTGCAAGATATATTCCAACACAACTCAAATCAGAAAGTCCTCTCGATCCGATCGTCATCAGTAAATCTTTTCCCACACACTATTTCCTGTAAATTCAATTACTCGTGTGTTCCGTCTTAATTAGACCATGGATTGCAGGACAACACAGCCTCGAATGGACCTACAAAAGGAAAAAAAAGCGGCACTCAAGAACAATACAACACAATGTGTTCTGAATGCGGGAGCCATTTGTCTTTCTGTCTAATCTTCCATGATGACTATGTTGTTTTGCGATTCACGTTCTCATTTGCAATAAGTGAGCGAGGAGATCTGTTACCGGTCCATTTGCATATTAACTCCGGGAAAATGCTTGCCTTTTTTCTGTTATTTCTTCTGTGTTCAGTTCATGACTAGAGCAAAATAATAATCTGTCATATTATGTGATGATCCAGCAAAATGTGATGAGCCAAATATAATCAAACTTCACATTTGAACCAGGAATTCAGAAGTCCAAGAACATTTAACTCACGCTCTTCTAAATCTCTGTCACTACGTATTTTATTTTCCATTTCCGACTTTAAAAGTGCAAGACGCTGTTGCAGCATTCCATACTAAGTTCA
Source organism: Chloroclysta siterata (assembly GCA_932294275.1). NCBI lineage: Eukaryota > Metazoa > Arthropoda > Insecta > Lepidoptera > Geometridae > Chloroclysta > Chloroclysta siterata. The sequence continues at coordinate 10,111,696 of OW028602.1, forward strand.
GGAAAACGAAAAACTTATATTATTTATTTTCCTCATTTTATAAGCTTCGGAACAGACCGCCTCCCGATGGATTCTAATCTACTTTACTCGTACTTTCCGTTCTTCAGTTCCAAGGATTAAATCCGGTTTCCTTTGCCATTGTTATTTGCAGGGATAAAGGAAGTGGTCTATTTTCCTTTCTATACCGAAATCATACTGCAAATTTTTTATTCGGAATTTAAATGTGTGAGTGAATCACGAAAATATAAATAAATAGAATGTAAAAGCCGCTACAAACTAAGATATATTTTATTATTTGTATTAGTCCACGTTATAGTGCATTCTATGTATTTTGAAAGGAACTCTTGATAAATGAGAGCTCAGGTTATATTGGTTCTTTATACTTCCGTCGTACAGTAACGGAAATTGGTTAACAGAATGTTTTTTTTAAAACACGTTTTTTTCGCATTCTGTAAATAAATACCTAGTGACGACCTAAAAATTGTTCCGAGCCAAGGCAAATCTTCACAATTTACCCAAAGTTATGATCATGCCGCCGTTGTTGCATTTGTTGTTTGTTAGGTTTCTGAGTTATTTCAGATTTTAAATCATGTAATGTTAATTACTTCTGTCGCTGAATGTACCTCAAAACCTACTGTAGCCAATAGAAACAAGGAAATCCGCTCTATTATAATTAGTACCCACTTAAAAAGAGATCAAGAACCTTTCTAGATCATTGGCAATTAAGAGCAAAGAAAAACAGCAGAGTCTCGGCCGCTGTCAAGTGTCTCTCGTAGCCGAGTCGTGCTCTATCTTATTAGGGACGTGGGGACCGGCAGCTAACTACTGTACCAACTGTTGGAATACTGTAGTGGCTTACACGTGTGAGACATGAGCACTGCAAAGAAAGCATTGTTGTTGGTAGATTCTATTATTACTTTTTTCTTGGTACTTGGTGAACAAGGTTTCCGCAACTAGGCCGCTGGTGGACCCTTTATGTGTGAACTTTTGTAATAGTTTGGTAGATCTAGAGTAGAGTTCTTTTTGTGTGGCTCGTCCGGGGAAGTACTACCACCACGCCTTTTTCTGCCGCCAAACAGTGCTGTGTTTCGGTTTGAGTGTGGTTGCCGGTGTAATTACAGGCACATGGCTTAACATCTGTATGCCTCAAGTTGATGAACGCAGGGCAGTGCATCGTAGGCACGTAACCTATCGTGCGTGACTTACGAGGTAATGCTTTGTTATAGGAGATAATTACCACATAACATCAGGTGGGCCATCTGCTTGTTCCATGAGCTGGTTGTATAAAAAAAAACGTATGCACCAATTTTTTATCCTTATAAGTTCAACTCAAAAAATGCTTATAGGCACATAGAATAAGGAAGGAAGTAAAATTAAGGTTCAACTTTCGGTTTATATTTGCCTATGCTTTTCTGTAAATTATAAATTTGTGAATGCAATAATTTTATTCATCTAAGTTTTTTAAATATAATATTTGTAATACTTCTACATTAAAATGTATATACTTGTATAGTGTGTATGTAGTGTGTACTATGTGGTAGTATAGTGTGGAATAACAACTACCTACTTCCGAGCCTTGGGATCAAAGTCGTGAAGCTGTTTCTAATTCTGGATTATGGAGTAGTATTGTTATAGTATAATTTATAAAATATCATCAGCAGTGAAAGTAGCATCAGTCTGTGGTTTGATCACACAGCCTTTTAAATCTTTCTGTTAACAGACTAATATAAAAAAACAACATACAAATACAATACAATACAATACAAAATAATTTATTCATGCCACACATACACAGTTTATAAAAAATACAAGAATAGACATTAAAAGTAAGAAAGTGACACAAATTGGCCGTCACTCAGCATAAATGCTATAGCAGCATACGCTACTATAACGCTGGTCTTCCGTGACACCAGTACGCGACAACGCAGCAACTGCGACACCCATGTCATCGTTACAGTAGGTACATTCAATAATAATATTATCCTAATTAAAGACTATAGTTATAATAAAACATAATATAAAAAAAACTAAAACATTAAGACTTGAAAATAAAATATAATAACAATAATAAGCACAATAAATATATTCACTAATTCAACTAACTTATAAAATATACTAAACTAACCGGGGACCAGAACGACTACCTGTGAATTTTTTTGAGAGCTCAACAGGAAGTTTTTTAATGAGTGTTTGAAAGACCAAATGGACATAGTCATATCAAACAATTTGCAAAGCCGAGAAAAAACAAGGCAAATAAAATTTAATGTAGCTTGAAACGATACGTTGACTATCTCTACAATAGCTGGAAATCCTTCTGATATGGAATGCAGCAAATGACTCGGAATGAGATAGCAACGTTCCGATAACTCACAGGAAGCTCTGACTCTACAGAATTCTCTTACACGAACTGATTAAAGTCGTACATCCGGTTTTTACCGTCTTTGAGAATGGTCTCATACCTTTTTGAACGAAAAATAATGTCATCGTAGATGTTCTGAAATTTTACCTTAGAATAAAAATATCAAATCATTTTAATAATTTTATTATTTGGCATATTTTATATTATAGGTCATATTAAAACTGGAATAGTTGAAATTTATTTCCGAGTGGCTAGGAATAAAAGTTGTCGAATGGCGACCACAAACTGGAAGACTGACGTAAGATCCTATCCGATGGATTGACGACATTGTGAGGAACTCAGAAATTCTGTGGATGGAGGGTCCAGAATCTTTATTGTCCTGGAAGGCCTATGCAGTGAACTTTTTCTGGCGCATCATGATGATGATGATCTGCCTTTTACAATTGCATATGCACTGACAGCCTTCACGGCTCAGTTGCTAGTAGCTCTGCTTTCTGTGCCGTAGGCCGTGGGTTCGATCCCCACCGAGAACAAACATTTGTGTGATGAACATAGATGTTTGTTCTCTGTCTGGGTGTTATATAATATTATAAGTATGTATTTACAAAAAAAAGTATATAAGTGGTATATCAGCTATCTAGTTCCCATATCACAAGCTTTGGCTTAGTTTGGTGCGCGTTAGTGCTGTGTGGAATGTCCACCAATATTTATTTATTTATTTACTGTATCCACCAGATTTAGATAGAGAGGTGTTAAGGACTCATGAGCTTGAAGTTCTACCCGCAAAAGCATTTTAAATAATACTTTTTTCATAAAAAGCACCGCACGTGTGGCTAATTCTGCAATAGTTTGCCGCACTTTCTATTACTTTTATGTACGTGCCAGCTCAGAAAATAGCTTGTCGACGGCTTTGATTGATATGCGGCCCACACGTCCCGACTCTGTCGATTTATCATTGGAAACGTTTTCTAAACCAAACGGTGCACCGGATCGAAAATATTAAGGTACTGCTTTGACGTACGCTGAAATGTTTAGGATTCAGAAAGAAATACGTTAGTTACACTGATAAGAAATATCATCTCGTTTTTAGATACTAAAAAGTGACTTATCTAACTAGACATTTTCTCATAGCGTTATCTAGTCCCAAACTAAGCAAAGCTAAAAAAAAAAGGTTTTAGCGCTTAAACATTTTATAAATAGATGATAAGCAATACTTGCACCAAAATCTATATTACACAACCAACAGCGCAGAAGACAGAGCTATGCCAACTGAGCTGTGAGGCTACTCAAATGTCTGAAGAAAATTCAAATTCGTTTCCTTTTAGATTTAATTCAACAAAAGGTATAATAAATTACAGAATGAACTCAAAGGTAACTTTCATCGTATCGGGCGAGACGTTTTATTATCTCAGAGTTTTGTACATAAAATTGTGTAGACAATTTTTCAACAAAGCCAAGCCATGAATTTCAAATACGTTTTTATAGATAAGGACCCATTGTTGATACAAAATACGATTACGCAGGGTAACCACGCGAGCTCTCCAACGATAAAAATTACAATAAGGTACCAAGAAGCACAAATCATAAGAATACAAAGTTTGTATTAATGGGTACCTGCTTTCCCTTTTTACGATGGAAAATTCTTTTATTGCTCCAAGTTTTGCTGCGTAAAATCTTAGTTTGAATGTTAATACATTTTGTTATTGTTATTTTTGTTGACGGAGTAGCGTAGCTTAGCAACAGCGAAGCGGCCTTGCAGTGGTATTTAGACGGTGCGCTATTTTATGCAAGGTTAGATCTGTCAGCAAATTACGTAGCTTGATTGCAGTTCGTATCGGTTTCTAATCAAAACTAGTATCTAAATAATAAAAAAAAAAACACCAGCCGTCATATTATTTTCATTTTACACAACATCGTGAACCTAGTAAGGTTTGTATCGATGGTTATACACCGACACGAGCTATTACACTTTTAAACATAGCTATTAAGGTAGGTAAACCTCCTTAAATTAAGATTAGGACTGTACTGCATGCATAATTAGTTATGTACTACAAGAAAACAATAACTTCATTTCATCTGATGAATTAAAGGACCAGTTGGACCAAAAACAACATTTATAAAAGGCAATTTGATAACAGAAACATTGGCATTTGAAAATGTTATAATAAGAACCCGATTGAAATTGATTCTATCAAAGTTACGGTCTGAAATTAGACCTAGAGAAATTATACAAGATTTCATAACCTTAAATAAATCTACAATATTATATATAATCTGAGTGCGTTGCGCTTAACACTGAATACTTAGTTATACTGTTCAAAAAATTTTGTGCACAATGCCAGTACTCTCAAACGGTGAAGGAAAACATCGTGAGGAAACCGGCATGTCGTAGAACCTAAAAAGTTCTATAACATGTGCCAAGTGATCGAAAGGAGCCTCTTGAGGCGCACTTAAAATCCTTTTTCACCACACTGTTTCGAAAGAAACTAGTGACACGACAAGAGAAGAGCACTGAATATGTAATGCGTGCTCGGTTTTTGAGTGAATTAGGTATGGAAATATTATAAATATATATCCATTTAAGTAATAAAGTAACCTAAATCATGTTAAAATGTTAAACAAATTACCAAAAAACGCCAAAATATTTTTTTGCGTTATTTCATAATATTTTACGGATAAATACTAAATAATTATTTACATAAGTACACCAGTTATTTCGAACAAGCTGTGAGAGGAGCATGGAAATGGTGATGGCCCGCAATATCGTCCGTAATCCTCGAGGTAATTCCATTAGCCATGTCACGTGACTCTTTGTTGCCATCAAATTTCCTTTTCATGGCAATTGCACCTATGATGCCATTTTCCATGTCAATGATTGGATGGGTATGATGTTAATCAATGTTATAGTTTTACCACAGAATAAAAAATAGTACCTTAGATGAGTTATATTTAGCCCTGTCCATTGCCACTTCAACTTTCTAATTCTGCCACCTAGATTCTGCCATTCTGGTACCTAAAATCACCTATACCTAAAATTTAAAAATAATGATTTTTATAAGCATGTTATTTTTGTATACCATGCAAAGTGGAAGGTATAATTTTAATCCTGTATTTTCAAATATGAGGCAGGTATTATGTCCTATCCAAACTGGCCACTAATCTCAGAAATGCGTAAGCAAAACACAATTTTGGCTATCTGCCAAAGTGTGCATACCTGTAACCGTAACTTGTATACTACGATACACGTGTAATGGCACTTTACGTGGCTATTCGTGTTCGCGTATTCGTCTTATTTTTTCAAATACGGCGATGTGTGACCCTATTCACCTAAATTTGCCTATTTGTGCGAGTAAGACGTATACGCAAACACACGAGCAAATAACAACGCGAATAAAGAATACCCATGTGTCAAAGTCAAAAGGTATTCATTCAATAAAATCGCAAGGATCACTTTGAAACGTCTTAAAGCTAGATGACTCTAGGTGCTAGTTCCACGCAACCAAAATCTAGAAGAACAGGCAACAAACTTACGGCTTGGTTTCTACAGTTTTTTTGTATGATCCTTGTTACAATGTATTATAATACAATATTGAAGCTCCAGTGTGGTGCCAATCGGGTGAAACACTTTGAAATGTGACAAGACCCCACAAGTTTAAAAAAAACCCTCACCATTTGTCTAGACTGGCCTTACTGGCCATTTGACAGTAGCTTTGACTTCTGCGCTAACAGATTGTCGAATATACGGGGTATTCCTCGTAGAGCACCGATGTTTATTCCCTCCAAGGACAACCACTTGAGTTGAACATAGTTTATGTGGTGTTATAATAAACGAGTGGCTACTCACGATTTCGTCCGCGTGGACTTTATTTTCCTTGAGTTTTGACCTCGATAATGTACTCCTTTATGAATCGGAGTTTCTATAATTCTTACTGCAAAGCCCTGTAAATGTCAAGTCTCGAGAAACCGTGCTTTAGGCTATGTGTTATATGTCAGTCATTCAGTAAACACTGTGATTTGTTTAAGATTATGTATTAACAAAAAAAATAGGTTTAGATAATTATATTCTATCAGTTATCTGACATAAGCTTTTTTTTATCAAATAATGTCAAATGTTTTAACTTCTGCATTTCAAAATTGACTAATTTAAGACGTCCCGAGTGCTTTTTTGCAACAATTCCCTTGAAGAAGTAAGAACACGAATGAGATTTATGTGTGTGAAATTAGCATTTACTGCATGTACAAAGTTGGAGGCGACTTAATGAAGTATTTATGTAGAGACCAGAGAAATGTTAATGAGGAGCGTAAGAAAAAGTCTGTGGACTTACTTTATTTTGAAGTCATGTTGTTTCGTACGTACGTAAGCCGCAGACGACTAACAAATTTTCACTCGCACGATTCAACATTTTGGTGGATATAAAATTATTGAAGGTGTTATGAAAAATTGCAAACAACTTTCGGAGAATAGCTTTACAAAGGTACAGCAAAAATATCATTTTGATGCAAACCAGTTTTCTTACCAAGTTTGTTTAACCAGTTTTCGTACTTAAGGCGAAGACAAGAGCTAATGTGACTCTCGCTCGCACGTTTCGACATGTTGAAAGATATAAAATCACCAAACTCATTTTCAAAAAATCGCAATCAACCATTTTGTGTGCAATCACATTGCACACAGTTTAGTAAAAAAATCATTTTGATCGATACATGTTTTCCACTTAAAAGTTTGCTTTACTAGTTTTCGTACATAATCAAACTTTTAAGTAGGAAAATTTGTATCGATCAAAATGAAATGTTTACTAAACTGTGTGCAATGTGATTGCACACAAGATGGTTGATTGCGATTTTTCGAAAATGAGTTTAGTGATTTTATATCTTTAAACATGTCGAAACGTGCGAGCGAGAAGTTGTTTGATAGTTGTCAGCCCCTTAATCAAACTTATAACTTATTTGGATGAATATTATATTTTTGCTCTTTCCCGTTAAAAATCCGGGCGTCCGCAATATTTTTTATTCATCGTTTCTTAGAACCAATCGAAAAGCATATTTAATCAAGTTTCGTTTAAGTTTTAATAAGTGGTCTTTCCACAGCAGGTTCAATGCTAAAAAATGCATAAAACATTCAAGAGTGTTGGACACCACGAAGAATGGCCTGAATTTAACGAAGTTGCACGTTCCTTTAACTTCTTATTCGCCGGTTTAAATTCCGTCGAGCTCACGTACGTCTCACTTCCCGAGATTTATTGGACACGAGTATTTATGCTTCCCCCAGTCTAGAATATAGGTCATTCAGGCTTGTTAAAAATAATCACAGTGTTTTTTCAAAGACATTTTTGGGCATTGAGCCTTTGACTTTCCATACATAATATGCATAAAAAATTACGCTCGTTTCTCATTAGTGTGACGTAGAATAGAACTTAGTAAAATGTCTTGCACGGATTTCACATACTTCGATGCCGACATAATAGAGGTATTATCTATGGACTTTTGCTTCATTCACTCTCAGTTAGTTAGACACCCTTAACAGTTCAGTTGGTAGTAGCTCTGCCTTCTGTGCCGTAGGCCGTGGGTTCGATCCCCACCGAGAACAAACATTTGTGTGATGAACATAGATGTTTGTTCTCTGTCTGGGTGTTATTATTCAAGGTGTTCCAATACTTGTACTTAAAACTTCAAAGGGCTAAAGTACCCATCAATATGAATATTTTTTTCTAAGGAAACAACACTGTGAACGCGAAAAAAACGCGCTGTTTCATACATAGCCAGGTAGGTATTGAACTTTTCCTTTTTTTTGATTTCACAGTATTTTCATGTGCTTTGGCTTAGTTTGGGGCTAGATAGTGCTGTGTGGAAAGACCACTAATATTTATTTATTATTTATTATCAATCAAATTAAATAAAAGAGTATAGGTACTTTATTCGACTTTTACGCTTTGCATAGTTTGTGTAAAAATATTTATAGCTGGGTAGGTTTGCTTTTGTTTATTCTATATAAATATTTATAACTGATATCTACCACTGTGTTACGGCAAACCACAAAATTTTATATCAGATTGAGTATAGGTACTATTAACATGAATAACGTAAATAGTGTAAAAACGTTTATAGACAGTCTTACTTTTTCACTTGTTGTCGTCGAGATAAATATGCAGTCATTTCTCTACGTATAAAAATAGTTGTTAGCAGGCAAAATGTCTGTTGCAATATTTTTTACTCGATTGCAACTGCCGTTTTTGAAAGCTCATGAAAATATATGAGTTTAATTAAGTGTGCAGTGAAAATTGCATTTTCCACGACATCGGCTGCGATTGGTAAACAATCTGTTAAAATTTTCATGGACTCATTCGACTGATACACAATTTTATTGTTTCCAAATTTAAATTATGAATCTGAAATATGAATTTAAAAAGTTATCTGAAATGGTATTTCATTCAAACATATAAAATTATCATCGATTTATGCTATGAAAAGTTACTTACTAATTACTTACACATCAATGAAGGCAGCTATAATTTCTAGAATTGAAACTAATTGTCACAAGTCCTATAATACCCTAGAAAAAACTTAAGAGCAGACATAGTGTTAATCAGTTATAATTTTCTTACACGTTAATTTATGTTTGATTGTATTTTAACTTTTTGCATTGAAATAAATCTTTTTTGTATTATATACAACACATGGCATGTCATCGGTGGGGACCAAACCCACAACCTACAGCACAGGAGGCAGAACTACTACCAACTGAGCAGTGAGGCTAGTCGATAAAGCAGTACCCCAAGTGTGAGTTGTGTTTACCATATTTGTTTTTTCGTTTTTAGTTCTTGTTCCGTTTTCATTGCGGGTTTTGTATGAAGACGCGATAGAGATACCGATACGGAACTTTATGTTGCAAGTATGATGAAAATTAACAGTAGAACATAAAATTCCGGATCGGTATCTCTATCGCGTCTTCATACAAAACCCGCAATGAACACGGAACAAGAACGAAAAACGAATAACCAAATATGGTAAACACAACTCATACTTGGGGTACTGATGTTAGATCCATTTTAAGAGCTATAATTATCAAATATTTAAATAAAAATTTAAATGTATGACGCAAAAAAAACCATATTTACTTTTCTATTTTAAAACAACGATGAAGAGAATGATATGAATGCCTACGTCGATGACAGTCCGTTAAAATTACAAATAAACTTTGGAATAATATTTTCATAACCGTCAGTGTCACGGTCAGAAATGTTATTCTATCAACAACACTCGCCCAAGCGACCGCGGAATCCGGCGGTGCGAGCGGCCGTGCGGAGCGGTGAGATTTCAATTTGGCATTCTTTAATCCCATCACTACCGCCACCCGTGTGAGTGTTTTAGCAGTGAAAATGCTAACATGATTGAGGCGAAGGTTGTGATCGAAGTGAGCGTGGATTCACTAGGAGAAACTCCACGTAAATTTGTTGTTAACGGAATAGCACTACTGCGCTGCCCCATACCCTGGTTTAGTGTGTAGGGCTATCATAATATTGTAACTCCTCACTTTTGGGATTTTTTATTTTAATTCTACTGGTTGATGGAACAAGCAAATGGCCCACCTGATATTAAGTGGTAACCATCATCTATAACAAAGCATTACCTTGTAAGTCACGCACGATAGGAACGTGCCCTACGATGCACTGCCCTGCGTCCATCAAATTGAGGCATACAAATGTTAAGCCTCATGTGCCTGTAATTACACCGGTAACCACACTCTTCAAACCGAAACACAGCAACGCTGCTTGGCGGCAAAAAAAGGCGTGCTAGTACTACTTCCCCAGACGAGCCCTTCACAAAGAGCTCGTCTACTCTAAGCTATATTTCGTTCAATAAAAAAACTTTTGGGACACTATAAAATCAAAGTATGGATGCGCAAGCCAGTTTTATCTTACTAGTAATGATTAGTTGTTTGAGAAAGATACTTTTTAATCCGTTTAATTTTAAAAATAAATATTTTATTCCAATTTATTTTCCGTATTTAAACTATTATTATCACTTCCACGGTAAACGTTTCGCAATATTTAAATAGCTATAGCTTTTCTTCTATGCGTAGAGGGTCTACGAGTTTTCGTAGACAAACGTAGAATAGTAAGTAGACCGATTAGTATGACACTTTATTTGAAATTAAATCAAATTATTCGCACGTTTATTTTAAATTCAGATAAAAGTACATTAATGAGAACAGCATATTAAGCTACCTGCTCCTTATTCGGGTAAAAAAATAGTATTATTCAGCGTTAAAATAAAAAAATTATAATTAAGTAATGTAAGTAAAATATGCTTTTTGGCCATAGCATTTGCTAAAATATATATGTTTGTGAAAAACGTTACAATAGGGTACAATTCGAGATTTCGTTTACCAATACAATTCCACAATTGAGTTGAGGAAACATTGATGACGCCATTAATATTATTGTAATGGCTACCGTTACAATGCCAGAACATTTGCAACTGCACCTACCTTTATCATGGCCGCAGGTAACTGCTGGCCAGATAAATTGTTCCAATTTTTCTTATTTTACTGAGATTTATTTAGCTCTAGCTTCGTGCGGCTACGCTTGCGTGGAACAAAGATAAATAATTACCTATTTAATTTTATCGTCCCAATGTGAACCATAATTTTTGTACTAAAAACCTCCCCAGTTTAAGTTACATAGATCGAAATTAGAATGATCTTACATAAATGTAATACTTAAATTCCTTTTTTTTTCGTTATATATTTCGTTAATACACAAAGTAAAAAAAATGGTGTAAATTCCACACAGCATTATCTAGCCCCAAACTAAGCGAAGCTTGCAATATGGGAACCAGATAGCTGATATAATACTAATATACTATTTTTTGTAAATACACAGGTACCTATTATTATAATAAATGATAACCCCCCAGAAAAGAACATCTATGTTTATTACACAAATGTTTGTTCTCGGTGGATCAACCCAAGGCCTCAGCGTAGAAAATAACAATACAACTATGATACTATAATAATCCTTATAGCTACTTTCCCAAAATGTATTTACATCTTCTTATCATTGTTATGTCATACGATGATATAGATAGCATTACGATAGGGTATCGACGTATCAAAGAATATTTTATCATGTTCTACAGATTAGAGTGTTAGTTTTTACCTACACGATCAAAGGTTTTTTTTCCAATGAAGTTCTATGAGAGTAATGGTCTGTTTCATAATCCCTGTAATTTTATAGCGGCTCTTTATGGTAATATATACTTGTCACTGTCTCCTACGAAAAGAGATGGCAACAAAAAATTGTGTAAAAACATATGTTTTATACAAAAAATAACAAACTTCACGACTTTTATCGCAGGCCCGGTATATCCACTCAGATCTCTTAGCATCTCGAAATTCTTTGAGGATGTCTTAGGGCAGGGATGACGAACCAGTGGCATGTGTGCCATTAATGGCACGCGACACAATATTTTAGGCACGCCACGGATCAAAACAGTTTGCATTTTTAGTTCAAACTATCCGCTACTTCACCCGCCCACCCGATTCGTTCAGGGACTACTTGGCTAAATAGTGGGGCACTATTGGAATTAATGTTGAAATTATTATAATAATCATTAAAATTATCAAATTCGGATTGAAATTATTTGAGGGCACGTCGACGGCCTCATAATATTTTTTAAAAAAATGTCACCTTTATTGATAAAGGTTCGCCACCCCTGTCTTAGGGGGTCACATTTTGCAGTAGTTGTGAAAGGTACATTTTGTTTTTCAATATAAAGTTTTATATTTTGGTCGTTCTGTGTGTAGTGCTTTATCTTTGACTCAGCTGTGCAATGTTATCGAATCAGACGCGGATAGAGAATATCCTATTTGGTTGAAACTCCAGTAAAAAGTATTGTGTATTTTGTATGTTTTCGTTCGCTCTGTATCTGTTGGTATTTAATTCTGTAACAGTAAGTCTCTGTGATTTTAACCTATTTAAGCACAATTCATATATCATGCAAAATCTTTTTCCATTATTCCAATCCATTCATTTTAATTAATCATCATTCCGAATTTCATGATAAATGATGATAAATTAAAAGTCGATTTACTTCTCAGTGTTTTTACTCGCAGACCATTTACATTGCACCAAGATAAATCAATAAATAGTGGAGGCATTTTCACACAACGCCATCCAATTTAAGTCTAGATGTCTAAATCGTTGCATTTTGTTGCTTATGTCAACACCAAAAGGTCACTGGCCTAACCTTCTTGGCTTGACTAACTGCTTAGGTTTCCCTAAAAGCTCAGGTTTTTAAAAAAAAGAGTGTTTTAAAAGTTTATGTGATGCTCTTGGTATTGCAGGTGTATTTTGAGTTTCACTCCCTGACTCCCCGACATTCTTGCTTTGCCAGCCAGACTTCACATTACGCCTACAAGGTGTGCTTATCGTGCCTCCATACAAAAACCGCTAGAAAAATGGGCATGGCACCAAAAACAATGAGCAAAAGTCAACAAATCATAGAATCACATAGCACCTGTCCTGAGTTGCGCTGACCGTTTTTTGTGTAATACGAGCCCATTTTTCGAGTTAGTTTTGTATGGAACCACGAGGGTTCTCAACTCGCCCCCTTAAGGCGCTTATCGTAACTCCATACAAAACCCTCAGGATATTTGGGACCTATACTTGTTTGTCTTCCTGAAAATCTTCATTTTTCTAAAATATTAATTTCTTTCTATTTTACTTTCAATGTCTGTAGATGTCCATAAAATTATATAAATCTGATGTAAGCCCTCCCTCCCGGGCGGTGATGATGACGTGCGATCTATTGAACGTTCTATTTGAGAGGATTGATATGAATTTACCTGCGAGAGAACATTATGCTCCTGAATTTTTAAAGGTATTGTTATAAATATATCTTTTTTACATTTATTCATTTTTAATTTATAAGTAGATCTAATACTGATGATAACGTGCGATCAATTCAACTTTCTATTTGAGAGGATTTACGTGAATGCACCTACGAGAGAACATTATGCTCCTGAATTTTTAAAGGTACAGTTGTAGGAGTTACATACATAAGTCATTTTATTTATTTATTTTTTAAATTTATAAGTATATGTAATACAATTTAAAAAGTTCTAATTATAACTTCATTATAATAACTATTTAAGTGTGTGAATTTTCCTAAATAATTTTATGTTATTCTAATTTAGAAGGGTTTACAAGCTTAACTTATATCTTTCCACAAAAAGTCACGACCATCGACAATTTTAAGCATTACTACTACTAAGCGTTGTTTTTTAGAAAAATCCTGTTCACACAGTTCCAGTTCTTGAAGATGACGATTTTACAATCACTGATAGGTAAGCAGTATCTATTTTTACTACCAGATAGAACTTCTTCTGACAGGGAAAGAGAAAAACAAAGAAAGGAAAGGCGGAAAACAAGTTTTTTTTTTATTCGCAGTCACATCATTATACTTATGAGAAAACCTTATAGAACAGCAATTGGCCATTACCTGTTATTGAGCAGGTTACCTAAACGTGAGATATTTTTTGCATGTGTATTAATTTAATAGTGCAAAAACATAAACTTATAATGAACCTGAAAAAACTTCTGAATTTTTAATTAAACAAAGTTTTTTCAGGTTTATTATAAGTTTTTTTAACTATTTCAGGTTTCAGGTTTATATAATGTTTTATTGATTTCAGTCACGCAATTATGATGTATTTAGTCGATAAATATGGAAAGGATGACTCTTTATACCCAAAAGATCTGAAAAAACGGACTCTAGTCAACCAAATGTTATTTTTTGACACCGGAATACTATTTCCCATATTGAAGAGTATGATAGTTAGTAACTTGCTGCTTTTTTTTTCTATATTAAGATTTGTACGTCACAGATCAAATCATCCCATAGAAAAATTATACTAGACACATCATTACTTTTCTCTCTCTCTTGTCGTGTCACTAGTTTCTTTCGAAACAGTGTGCTGAAAGGATTTTAAGTGCGCCTCAAGAGGCTCCTTTCGAGCACTTGACACATTTTATAGAACTTTTTAGGTTCCACCGTTTGAGAGTACTGGCATTGTGCACATCAATTTTTGAAACTCATTGGTCACGACCGGTTTCAAACCCACGACCTTAGGATTGGATGGCGGGGCCGCTACCACTAGACCACCAGTGCTCTCGTGCATTATTACTTGTAAAGTTAGGAACGGAAGTTAATTACCAATTCTTGATACATAGAGGTATAATAACTCTCTTCTGCCTGTTACTTTACCGACACCCACACTTCGAACCGAAACACAGTAACTGCTTGACGGCAGAGAAGCACGATAGTGGTATACTGTATTATGTTTTTTTTATACAACTAGCTGATGGAACAAGCAGATGGCCCACCTAATATTAAGTGGTAACCATCACCTATAACAAAGCATTGCCTCATAAGTCACGCACAATAGGAACGTGCCCTAAGATGCACTGTCCTGCGCCCATCAACTTGAGGCATACAGATGTTAAGCCTCATGTGCCTGTAATTACAACGGCAACCACACTCTTCAAACTTAACACAGCAACGCTGTTTGGCGGTAGAAAAAGGCGTGGTGGTAGTACTTTTCTGGACGAGCCCTTCACAAAGAGCTCTACTACTCTTACAAAATCTGTTATAGTATATCAGATATTAAAAAGTCAAATCAAATCAGAGATTACTTACATCGGTCCAAAGACTATAACACTAACTGTACCACGATACAGTTGGGCACATAATATTGAATCGAAACATCCTACGGTTGTAAAGCCATTTTGACTTGATATGATTGTAGTGACTGGAGAAAAGGGTAAAGGCCTTTGCTCAACAATGGGATTCTATGGGCTTAAAGTAATGGGGCCTTTGTAGGGCAACCTCTGCTTTTGATCTTTACGCTTTCACCACCTATGATCATAATAAGGTTTTACCTTTTTGTCTTGTGATAGACACAATTTCTATATGAATACCTATAGCAAAGATACTACTCATAATATAAAAGTAAAAGTAGTTAGTACTATATAGTCATAATACCAGCAATATTAGAGCTTCTTGTATAATTCTGTTTAGTTTTACTGTAGGGCATTGTAAATTGTAAGCAATAAATAAAGAAATAACAAAATAATAAGAGTTTCTTCGGGAAAGTATTACCACCGCAACTATTTTTTCCGCCAAGTAATGGTAGGTATAGATTTCTCTAGCAAGCTCCATACTGAGGAGCAAATTATAAGTAACCGTTAAAGGGCACCCAACAAAATACTTCTTACTAGCACATTTCAACATGTTGAAAGATACAAAATCACGTAGTTTGTTACTAAAGCAAACTTTTTAGTAGGAAACCTTTGTTGGATCAAAATTATGTTTTTGCTAAACTCTGTGCAAAATTATTGCACACAACTTGATTGATTGCGATTGGTTGATTGAGAGGTACATTAGCAGTAGTCTTCACCTTAATGTCTCTGATTATGGCTGTTAGTGTGATGGACTGAGTCACTGAGAATGCTCAGGACCCTGTGAGAATGTTCACATGTAATTTTGGATTTCAGCATGCAGTGTTCTACGACAACGCCACATCTTTATCTGAGAGACAATTACTAAATACCTATGAAGCATATAGTTTCCTGGAAGAGTTCCTTAAACGATCCAAGTATTTGGCTGGTGACAATATCACCATTGCTGATATATCGGCCATCGCTGACGTCACTAGTATAGCCTATGTGGTGCCACTCAACGCAAAGAAGTAAGTTACTGGAAGAAAACAGAAAAAAGTACAGGCACGGTAGATATCCCCTCAGATCTCTTAGTACCAAACACCAGCTCAAGATTCTTTAAGAACAAAGACTAAAACAACAGATACTAGTGAACATCATATTGTTATAAACCAAATGGAAGGCTTTTATCCGAATTCAAATCTTACTCCTGCAGAACTTAAGTTATGGTATGCAAGGAGTAATAACCCGACACGGTGGGCCTCTTCGCGTGTCCCTCTGTCTAGCAGAGGGCACAGTGTGATGAGGCAGGGTAGACCTATGGGTCTTCCCAGGCGGTAGAGCGCGCGCGGGAGACGCGAAACATCTCGCGCCGCTCATGGTGGTGAATAGCGGGAGAAGACTTGGAGGGGCCTTCTCCCGCGGGGACATTGCGGGGGCCCCGCTGTAATGGCGTGCCAGTCGCCGGCGGGGGACTGGATGAAAAGGCTCTGCCATTTTCCCAGTTCCCCTTCATATAGGCGACGCGGGAGTGCTGCTGGGTTGTTTAGTGGGTATACCGGGAGGGGAAAACCGGGGAGTCCCACATATCCCAGCATTTTACCCAGCGTCAAAAAAAAAAATATGTTATGCAAGGAGTGCTGGAGTTTAGAGCTGCCCATCTTCTGTTGCGTTCCTTTAGGCGCTTTAAATGGTTCAGGGGGTGGATAAGACTCACTTTCTGTTTGCAGAACACGCTTGCGGAATGATAAATTGTATGAAAACTATATTAGTTTTACTTGAGCTAAGCACAGATGCTTAGCTCAAGTAATTGTATGGATATGGCATTATCTTGCCAGAGCAAGATAATGCCATATCCATACAATTTATCTTTCCGCAGGTGTGTTCGGCAAACAGAAAAAACCAAGCAGTCACTTTTGTATATAATATCTAAAAGAAACCCCGTATTTCCGTGCCTAGGAAAGGCAAGGTTTTAACTGTTTTTACTTGAATTTGTGAAGCTGTTTCAATGTAAAAATGAACTTAAACGGATGGTCTAAACAGAACAAGTCTGGTTTATGTTTTCGAGGGCAATATTTTATACGCGCTGTAGTGAAAAACAAATATATACATTTTCTGAAACTACAAGGTGTTCCAATACTTGTATTTAAAACTTCGGGGGTTAAAGTACCCATCACTATGAATAACTTTTTCTAATGAACCAACACTGTGAACGCGAAAAAAACTGCTGTTTCATACAAAAGTTCAATACCTACCTGGCTAAAATGTATGAAACAGCTGTTTTTTTTTTCGCGTTTACAGTGTTGGTTTCTTAGAAAAAGTTATTTATATTGATGGGTACTTTAGCCCCCTGAAGTTTTAAACACAAGTATTGGAACACCAAGTATTGGAATATTACTGTTTGCATTTTACTTAAATTTATTCACAAATCAAATTGCAGATACCCGAAAACAGCAGCTTGGATCAAGGATTTAGAAGAAAAGCCTTACTGCCTCAAGTACAATGCCCATGGAACTGCCATTTTAGGAGAACGTCTACGCCTTTCATTTAACTATCATATCGAAAAATAATAGTGGAAAAGATAAGGAAAGGAAAAAATATATTTGTCTCACGTTATAGTTATATCAAGTTATTTTAAATAATAGCTTACGATAACCTTTTTTTGGAAATAAAAATATTTTAATTATTTTATTATACTTACGGCTGGTTTTTGAAAGCCCGATTAAAACTAATCGCATGTCAAGTCACTTGCTATCTCTATCTAATTCAATGTAATAGCTGAAATGGCGAGTGACTTGACATCCGATTAGTTTTGATCGAGCTTTCAGAAACCAGCCGGTAGTTTCATAAATATTTTTTATGAAAGCTGTAATGTACACAATAATTTGTATTTTTTGGCGCTCTGTCAGAAAATCAATGTACTATAAATAAAACACTTTAAGCAGCACGACAAACATAGTCAAATATTCCTCAAGCAACGACTCATTTTACAGTTTCTGCTACTGCAGCAGTTGTCGCTACGACTTGTTTTTACATAATTGACCCGCGGACACGCTCAGAGTCTAGTTAGTTTTATTTTGGCACATTACACACGTGAATGGTGTCATTTTTTGTATCCTCCGCCTCCTCGGGTCGTACTCCTCACTGCTGAGGGTCGTGACCCCCTCCATAGATCACGTCTTTATCTTTTACAATTTATTGCCATCTGGATCTGTTGCCGGCGACATGGATGGCTTCATGGACCTTCACATCGAGAGTAGTGCGGATTTGGTCGGACCAACTTATGGGGCTATGGCCTCTTGGTCTCTTGCCTTCAACTTTGTCAGTGATGACGAGTGTCTCCTCATCAAAGTCAAAGTCAAAGTATATTTATTTGCAGAATTACATGTAATGAGATGTTAAATATTTTTGATATGATCCAATGTAATTCTTCCGTTTAAGGGCATGCAAAATTAAAATTTATAAAGAAGAAAAATAAAAAAAAATTGAATAATTATAGAAAAAATGACAAAAATTAAAATAAAAATATTATACAAATTATGATTATTATTAAATTAATTCATTTTCTGGCCGAAATACTCAGGAATATTTACGAATATTTTTTTGTATGCACCAAAAGCGCTCCTAGCCGACGCTTAGAGAACTTCGAGCGAGAACTTGTTGAAACAGCTTCAAGACTTTGTACCCCAGGCACGGTAGATATCTCTTTAGATCTCTTAGTACCAAGTACTAATTTCAGATTCTTTGAGGACGTTTAAGGGGGGTAGTCTGGTACTAAGATTTTTTTTTACCCTAAGTCAGTAAGTTCAATATGAAAATACGAAAAGTTCACTCTGTACTCAGAGACAAAACATGATTAAAATCTGTAAAAATAATTTCTAGCAAGTTCAAGTATTTCTATTTTACTATTAATTCAAACAAAGGCGCAGCTTTCTTTACAATTAAATAATTTTGGCTACTAACAAACACTTTATGTCCAAAAAGAAATAAGTGCCGAACGTTCAAAAGAAAAAAGTACTTGAATAAAATCCCCCCAAAGCGCAAAAGAACAATAAAAAGCCATGTCAGTACAACGGAAATAAAAGTGAACGTCATCAGGGACCTTAAAAAGCCCGCTATAAATAAGTTTTATAAAAGCTAGCTCAACTGGAAAAATCCCTTTGAATAAAGTTTTGAATTGTTCCGTTGTTTTTTTTTTAAGAGGAATTATTTTCTCGCTCACAATTTTTCGCTTTATTCTTTTGATGCACTGGGTCATGTTATTAATTAAACATACTTTAATTATTAAAGAGCACCGGAAAGGTCAAATGGGCGTTTTTCCTTGTGAGTTAAATATAAAAGCTGCGTAAAACTTGAAATAAGCGAAATTTTAAGGTAATAAAAAATTAATCTACTTATATAGAACTAAGGGTTGCTCGCGACTTTGTACGCGTGAATTTTGATCTCCCGTGGTAATAACTTTAGTCCTGGAAATGCAAATTTGGACACGTAAAAGAATGGAAAATTTTCGAAATTTTTGACAGATTTTCATTTAGAAGTCTAAATGAAAATCTGTCAAAAATCTCGATTGGGTCGAGCATTGAACACGGTTTCTTGGCACATGCTACTCTAATCAAATCAAAATGGTCTTTATTCAGTACTATCACAAGGATCACTTTGTAACGTCGTAAAAACTAGGTGAATCTATGCGCCAGTTCTCTGCATTTGCAATTGCATACTGTTGTATGAGACAGTTATAAAGTTTGATAGCTTTGCCAGTTCCACACGTATTCACGCTTGAAATGCTTAAAGTTGGACGTGGCGCAATCTTCGTGCAGTTTGTACATGCTTGTGACTTGAGCTTCATCTCGTGGGCTCTATATTAGCTCGAATACCGTTTTGATTAAAGTTTAGTTCGCAAACGTTTCACGACCGACGTGAATGTTTAGTAATTTATTGGTATTTTAGTAAGGGAATTATGAGAAACTTATGGTAGGTACATTAAATCAAAGTCAAAGTCAAAAGGTATTTATTTATTCATTTAAATCACAAGGAAATCACTTTGAAATGACATTATGCCTAGAATATAAGCTATTTGCATAAATCGCTTGACACTCATGGTATATATTCTCTTATATGTCACACAGGCAAGGCTGACCCTACGAATTGACATTTTGAGAAGCAACATAGCTTTTTCATTTTGATTGTTTTTCTAGTGTTATTTTGAGTTGTGTTGTGAAATTTCGGTGGTATTTTAACCAACGTTACTTGAGGTCTGGAATGAAAGTGTAAGTGATAATGTATCCTGATAATAACCGAAAATGTTTTGAAGAAAACCGCCACCATTTTCTTAAAAACAAATGACGGCCGACTTGACTATAGACTGACTTGACTATAAAAAAGTATTTAATTCAAATCACTTGACAGTAGCAAGATTGTCTGTCGAATGACGGACAGGGGCCATAAACAGAAAGAAGAAGAAAAACCAAAAACTTTCCGTTTGTCTAAACTCTTCGAAAACAGTTCGGTTGGTTGGGACGCAGTTGCAATACTTCTATCTATCAGTTGAGTTTTAAGCTCACAAGTTCTAACATACCTATAAATGTTGTACTAGTCATAATCATAATATAATCCATTATTGCCTCGACATCCATCGCCACTGCTCTGACGTGATTGGATGGAAGTGGGCCGCATGCCAGGAGATAAAGGCATGTCTACAAGATAGACATCGCGATATGTCTTAAGTTGTATTAGAGTGGCACAATGAATAGTGTATATGTTACTGTTATTGTGAGAGGCGTGATATTATAATTTTGTTGGTCTAAATTATTACAATAGGTACTAAAGCATTAAGTTTCCAGTAACTTTACACTTGAACAGCAAAAAACACTGAGTCTCGAGGAGGGTCTCGGCATAGAATTGGAAATCTCTATCTCTTCCCGTGGGTGGTGTCAGACGAGGCTTGAGGCTTACTCACCTGGATGGGGGATGGATAGCAGCATACCATGAACATCAACACCAACCCAGCGGTCTCTGACTAGCCTGCCAATAGTGGTGAATACGGGAAATCCCACTCCCTAATGATTAGCTCTATCTCTTCCTTTAGGTGTCTGCAGATGCAACTAACGCACCTGGGGGATAGACAGTAGCATTCCCTGAGTATCAACACTGCGGTCACTAACTC
The DNA here is from genome assembly GCA_932294275.1 of Chloroclysta siterata. Taxonomy (NCBI): domain Eukaryota; kingdom Metazoa; phylum Arthropoda; class Insecta; order Lepidoptera; family Geometridae; genus Chloroclysta; species Chloroclysta siterata. Next base: position 10,132,934 of record OW028602.1, read on the forward strand.
ACCTGCCAAGCGTGGTGCCTACGGGAAATCCCCCTCTCCAAATAATTAGCTCTATCTCTTCTCGTGGGTGTTGTCAGACGCAACTTACCCACTCGGGGGATGGACAGCAGCCAGTATTCCTTGAGTATAGATAAGAGTAGTAGAGCTCTTTGTGAAGGGCTCGTCCGGGGAAGTACTCCCACCACGCCTTTTTGTGCCGCCAAGCAGCGTTGCTGTGTTTCGGTTTGAAGAGTGTGGTTGCCGGTGTAATTACAGACACATGAAGCTTAAAATCTGTATGCCTCAAGCTGATGGACGCAGAGCAGTGCATCGTAGGGCACGTTCCTATCGTGCGTGACTTACGAGGCAATGCTTTGTAATAGGTGATGGTTAACACTTAACATAAGGTGGGCCATCAGCTTGTTCCATCAGCGGGTTGTATAAAAAGTATTAAAGTATTAACTCCAATTCTACGGTCACTAACTCGCCTGCCAAGCAAGATGACTATAGGAAATCCCACTCCCCTCTTTTCGTGGGTGTTATTAGACGCGACTTACGCACCTGGGGGATAGACATCCCCGAGTATTAACACTAACTGCGGTCACTAACAAGCAGTAAGTAAATCCATTATGTTTACTATGACTTATTCTGGTATGACGATTATAAGATAACAAGAAAAGAAAAACTGTTACAGCTTCACGACTTTGATCCCCAGACTCGGTAGATATCTCTCGGAGATATCTTAGTACCAAGTAATACCCACATTTTACAGGTAATCCTTACGTGACAGGTTACAATACAATCGCCACTGTTGGAACACTAACTAGTTTCTTTGCATTGTTTTCCTTCCCCGATTGAGAGCACTGACATTGCTACGATGATTTTAATGATTAATAATATTGATTTTACAACCATCCCCACTTTGTAGTATTGCCAGTTCATTTATAATTTCAATACACAATAGGTGACATTGTAAATCAATTATATAAGTGTGATTTAAACTCACGCACTGTCGATTTCATAATAAAATACTCAAAGCGTTAATAAGTCACAATTCATCAAATGAATTTAGAAAGTAATTTTGGGTCATCTAACGTATCTTGGGGATAAGATTCGTGAAGCTGTTTCAGTTCTTTTTCAGTTTTCATTTTTAGTTTTAACTTCTTGCTGATGAAACAGGCACATGTTACGAGTAAGTGTTGACCATGACTTTTACAAAGCATTACCTCGGGAGTCAAGAACGATAGGAACCGTGTTCTACGATGCACTGGTGCTAGTACTTCCCCGAGCTCTAATACTCTTTTATAATACTTTTTAGATTTAAACATAAAAACTTGGAAGAATAGAGCAGAAACAAGTGCCTATAGCAGCACGTAGGATAGAGCATGATATCGCAAATAAATCGTAAGCTGCGCTGACCATGATGTATGCCGGTACAAATTGGATTTATTCTCCGTTCTCCTTGCCACCCGTTCACAATAGAAACTGTACGATGATAAATAAATAAAACATGTTTCTTGCACGTCATGATTTGAAGGGTTGATCGTGAATTCCAATACGACAGTGATCGAGTAGGCGGGTGAGTTTTAAGAATGGGGGCTCATTTTTCCTATTTGTGGGTTTTTTTATCACGGTTACCTAAATATATCACCGATGGCAGGTATTTAAGAAAATAGTTTAGAACCTAATTAGTGGCTTAATACGTGATACAATAGTGACACAAAATGACTATTAACTTGTTGAAAACCGCGCGCTTAAGTATAATGTAATTATAGCATTTTCAGAACCAGAACTTTTGTTTACAGGGGCAAAAACAAAGTACTAAAGAAATAATGCTTGTAATTTTGAAACAGAATACAGTTTATTATCATTCTTAAATAAATGTTCTGCAACAGTACTAGCCAATTAGTGAATACCAAATTTTAGTCTTAATACACTGAATATAAAGCCTAAACTTGTCATGCGCTAAAGCGGTGACTGAACTTACTCAAGTCCTGCATGAAAAACCCATTTGTTGGATTTATGTCTCGATGCGAAACGACTCATTCCTATTTTTGCTTCGCGCTTTATTTGAATTTAACCGGGATATCCATTTCGGTTGTTTCTTTTGTAAATCTGATCATCCATTCAAATCTAAGTCGTTTTGCTGTTTCATAGAGCTTAATCTTCTTTGCTGATGTATAGTCCCGCAGTGGCTCGCCTTCGGGGACGTATATTTCAATAACTCCGCTATGGTATTGCGTATAAATCGTAATTTTAGACGTAACGATAAATTCAGTTGATAATTTGCATCCAAAAATGTCCTCTAAAAATGTGAGCATTCATTCTCGTTGCTGCTTTATTTACCTAATTTCTTTTGTCTTTCGTCAGTTGACAAGCTATGACGTAGGCGAACTCGCCAATTTTATAATTCTGGCTAATTCCTATATGGTGCCGTAAATATCGTATTTACAGAGCGTTGGAGTCGTGGCACTAAGTTACAAAAAAGCTTATTAAGAACGAAAACTGGAATGACATTGGTCTGTTTGGATCAAGATTATAATTTTGTTAAACCTTTGTTTTGTTGTGCACGTCCATTAAATTGAGGCATATAAAATCGTTGAAAGATATAAAATCACTAAACTCATTTTCGAAAAATCACAATCAACCATTTTGTATGCAATCACATTGAACACAGTTCAGTAAAAAAATCATTTTGATCGATACAAGTTATCCTAGTCAAAAGTTTGCGTAAGTACGAAAACTAGTAAAGCAAACTTTTGAGTAAGAAAACTTTTGAGTAAGAAAACTTGTATCGATCAAAATGGTGGTTTGTGATTTTTCAAAAATGGGTTTAATGATTTTATATCTTTCAACATGTCGTAACGTGCAAGTGAGAGGTACATTAGCTCTTGTATTCGCCTTACAACACTGGTCAACGTCGTTCTTCCGAAATAAAATAGCTAAACGGTTTCAGAAGTGCTATTTTCCGTGCGCTACCACCATCAATTATTCACAATCGGTCAGAGCACGTTTGCCTTTTAAATAAATTCTGGGTCCGGACGTACATGTAACCTATTTTATTTACCTGGAATGCCGCTAAAAACTGATGCCAATTTGACATCTAGTATACCTACTGGTAGTCAGTGGTAGCAACCCTAAATTCCGATCCTTCAGGAGGTTCAAGTTCAATCATGTAATCGATTTTTCACAAAAAAAGATTAAGGAAGAATCAAATAGTCCACCTGATGTTAAGTGGTAACAATCACCTACAAAGAATTGCCTCGCAAGTCACGCAGGATACGAACATGCCTTACGATGCACTGTCATGCGTCCTTATTAGGAACTAGTGTAGTGTAAAGTTATAATTCATGTAGTGAATGTGAAAAACTCTTATCAAGAACACAAGAACAAAGTGTCTTCGCCTTAAAAAAAGACAGTAAGAAAAGTGTTAGTGGACACATTCTTAGATATAGCTTACTTTAAAAAACTACGTCAGTAGTAAATTACCTATTAGCCGTAATTATGGCTAGATTGTAATATTATTAGAGTATGTTATAAAATAATAACATATACTATAAAAAAAAATGCATTCAGATGTTAAGCCTTGCCTGTAATTTCACCGGCAACCGCACTTTTCAAACTGAAACACAGCAACGTTTATTAAATTAAATGTGAAGAGGAAATGTGTTACATTATTGTAATTACTGTAATAATTTGCAAAATGTGAGCATATATGATGAAGGAAATAATCCTTCCTCCTTCCTTTAAAAATCTTTCCTTTAAAAATATTCCTTCATCGTTTCAGTGCACTTACCTTACGTACTCGTACATAAGGTTCTCACAGGTAATACAGAACGTAGTAACAATACAGTAACGTAATACACCATTCTGATAATATGATAAACTCAAACATACCTCCACAAACAAAGTAATTACGCCCCACTTAGTTTATCGAACTGTTCTTTGATTACCTTTGAGTTGCTAGAACTTCAGCTAGCTCACTACAAATCACTCAAAATACTGAATCTGCTATCACGAAATCTTCGAAATTGCAGGCCTACACAAACACATCAGTGCTTACTCTTTGAAGGGATTAGGCCCTAAGAACTGCTGCTTGCTCACTAAGAACCGTGTCTTTTTTTTTATTCGCACCCAATGTTGTTCAATGATGTCAAAGTTTACATGGAAATACCTTCAAACAAATGAAGTTTCGGGAGCTTCTTGTAATAGATAAGTGGGTCAAATTCAAACTAAAATGTCTTGGGTACCTGATACACAAAAAACGGATAGAGATTTTGAGTAAGCCTTGTGGTTTTCAACAAGTACCCGCATAATATACCACAACCTGTTCTATTCAACATCATCAGTCATCAAAAAAAAAGTCTGTTAAGTTCATTGCTGAACTTATGTCCTTATCACTTAGGCTTATGCCTCTATCATATTTGGACAGACACTGTAGTCGCCGCTCTTGGCAGACAGATTGATGACTGAAATTATTGGTGTTACATATGAGATGCTTAAAATTCGGCATGTTCACTTCTAAGTTAATTATTAATTATTGTACCTATGAATTTTTCAAAGAGTCTCTGCAGCAGAAGGACATTTAAGCAAAATCCCGGAATAGCAAAATCCCAGGGGCCTTATGCTCACTTTGAGCGAGATTATCTCACGATGGAGATGACGTCATATCTCGATCAATAACTCGTTGACGTTGCGTCTCGCATGAACTTTGTATGAGAAAATTGGGGAGTGAGATGGTGAGAATGGGGATAAATAGTTATCGAACGAGATATGACGTCATCTCCACCGTGAGATAATCTCGCTCGAAGTGAGCATAAGGCCCCAGATTAGCAAATAAATGGGAGATAAAGAAGGTGTTCCATGCCGGTACCACTACTACAATTGCGTGAGTGAACTAGCTCTTACAAAGGCTGTTGTCAGTTTAATGAACTACAAACGTTCAGGTTTCGATTCAATTAATTATTGTCGTAAGTAGCGTAGGTAAATAATTATGAGTAGTAGAGCTCTTTGTGAAGGGAAGTACTACCACCACGCTTTTTTCTGCCGCCAAGCAGCGTTGCTGTGTTTCGGTTTCAAGAGTGTGGTTGCCGGTGTAACTTGAGGCTTAACATATGCGTGCCTGAAGTTGATGGACGCAGGGCAGTGCATCGTAGGGCACGTTCCTATTGTGCTTGGCTTACGAGGCAATGCTTTGTTATAGGTGATGGTTACCACTTAAGACCAGGTGGGCCATCTGTTTGTTCCATCAGCTAGTTGGATAAAAAAAATATAAGCACTTAAATTATAGTTATATAAGTTAAATAGTTATATCAGTAGAAGCTTGTTCGTTTATGCTGTATTTTTTTATTAAATTAAATATATTTTGGACTAGCGGCCTGTCCCAGCTTCGCATGGGTGGACATACATTTATATACATAGGATAAACTTAGACCGTGGGTTCAAGTCTCGCATCTACCCACTAATTTTGAGTGAGTGAGAACGTGCCCCGTGGCCCCGTTCGTTCGCTTATTAAATATTAGCGAACGAACGGGGCCACGGGGCGCGATTTTTTTTTTTTTAATTTCGTAATACCTTTTGAATGAAATGTCCGATTTGAAAAATTCAAGAAGTAATCTATAGGTTTTGAAACAGTCTTGAATACGAAATGAGTTATTTGGATAAGGATTAATACCAACGTACAAATAAAGAGTTTTTTCTAGCGGCGGCATTTCAATATTTTTTTTATAATATATTAATACTTATTGTGACATAACTATAATAGTTAGACATATGCTGTCGCGAATTTTTTTGTAGATAATGACGTGTTCTGCAAAGTCGTAGAACATTATGGATGGGATAATGTAGCATTCTAATGGTGAAATAATTTTATAAATCGGACCAGTAGTTTTTGAGCCTATTCGTTACATACAAAACAATAAAACAACAAAAATACAAATATTTCCTCTTTATAATATTAGTGTAGATGTAGATTACTTCCCAAATATAATCAATAATATTCAATCTATTTAAATTCTGTTTATTAGGTAAATTAAAGCAAAGGTAAAGAAACATTCAACAATTTATGCCTGGAAGAGATCGCTACTGAGCGATAAGGCCGCTCATTGTACTTTTCATATAACCGTTTTTTATTATTTTGGATGGATTATGTGAAAGATGACATGGGTAAGAACAGAGTGACTACTGAGATGACTGATGAAAGAGGAAAGTGGAGTGAAAAAACCAGTTGAGCCGACTCCAATGTAGTCCACATGAAGTGGGATAAGAGTAAGAAGATAATGGTGAAGATGATGATGTATTATGGTGTATGTAAAAAAGGATTTGTCGATCATTCATTCCAGTTCCTATGACGCCTTGCTCAGTTTGGCACTATATAGGTTTGAGGGAAATATCCACAAATATTCAGGTAAATATTCTTTGACAGCCTTCACAGCTCAGTAGCTCTGCCTTCTGCGCCGTAGGCCGTGGGTTCGATTCTCACCGAGAACAAACATTTGTGTCATGAACATAGGTGTTTGTTGTCTATCTGGGTGTTTGTTCTCTATCTCTATAATAGTATAAGTATTTATAAAAAAAGTATGTATGTATTATATATTACATATTAGCTTTGGCTTAGTTTGGGGTGAGATAGAACTGTTAGGAATGTCCACCAATATTTTATTTATTTATATTTTACTTATTTATTGTATTCATTCATTCATTTGATGTCACTTGCGATGATACTTGAGCACAAAGTGTAATCGCAATAATCTTTTTAAGCCGTGTCAGCACAGCAAACACTTGGCAAGGTCTCCCAACGTTGTAATATCAACTAAAAACACAAAGGTATACATTTTGCGTTTTCGTTGGTTAAATTATAAGAAAATATTGTACAAAATCTAGCTACAAATCTACAAACAAAGGTAATGAACACGAGTTGGCTAAGTATGAACATTGAGGTGTAATTATAAGGGGACGTATATTTAATTAACTTTTTAATGAATGTGGTTTATGTATATTTAAATTGTACATACTCGTAGTATAATCAGGGCTCCGTCCCGAATAAACTAAAGCTTACTGAACACTTAAACTAAACACTTAAAAAGTAAAGGTTAAAGGTTAGTCGGTGGTAGTCGGTATTTCCCCAAACTTAATTAAAGCTACCCGTAATATAAAATTATCTCCGCTCCTACTTTAGACTTGTAAAAAATATATGGAAATTTTTGAAAAAAAATCTATCTCTGACAGTGGTTGATTGGTTGTTTTAACCAGCGTGCTGATTAGCATGGTAACTTCATATGGTTCACACCCACACACACATATCCCCCCCCCCATCCTCTAATGGGGCGGAATGCGTAACGCATTTAACCCAGCCAAAAAAAATATATGGTTCACATGGTTAATAAGAGCTCTGAAAAGTATTTCCGCAAGTTTCAATTCATCATGAGAGCACTGGTGGTCTAGTGGTAGCGGTCCCGCCTTCCGATCCTAAGGTCATAGGTTCGAATCCACCCGTGCCAAATGAGTTATTCTGTTCAAAAAAATTTATGTGCACAACGCCAGTACTCTCAAACGTTGATAACGTTGATAGAATACATCGTCAGGAAACCGGCATGTCGTAGAACCTAATAAGATCTATAACATGTGTCAAGTGCTCGAAAAGAGCCTCTTGAGGCGCACATAAAATCCTTTCACTACACTGTTTCGAAAGAAACTAGTGACACGACAAGAGAGAGAGAGAGGGACAGAGAATTCATCCAGACGTATCACTATTATTACTTGTGCTGAAAAGCACAGAAAATTGTAGTCATAAAAGGATGATGAGCCAAAACTCTGTGAAGCCGGTACCAATCATCGCCTTTGATATATTGGGGTGTCGCAAGTAGATCAAAATGATTCCGGTAAGTATAGTCACTGCCGGAGCATCGCCCGTTTCTTTGCAAACTTGGCTGGCACAGCCGTGTGTCTAGATTAACGATTTATACCACAAGGTGTTCAGGTGCAAGGTACGAGTACATGTGATACGTTATTTGTTCTACCTGGAAAGTACATCCTACATAAGCAGTTGCGGTTGAAATATTTCAAGCTTGCACCCTGCCTTGCGTAGTCTAGCGGAACAAAGCTGACTTCTATTATGCAAACAAGCATCATGTACAGCGTGAATTTATGTGCGAACTCTTCCAAGTCTCACGTATTCTTTTATAACACACCCACCTATATAGCGCGCCTTGTACCTATTTATTGCAAACTCGTAGGTGCAGTGATCAGTACGTATTATTTTATAGAAACTCACCTACTTTTAACATTATTGTATTTATCGGATACACGCAGATGCAGCGAGCAATTTATATTACAAATCATCAATCCTACTAATATTATAAACGCGAAAGTTTGTAAGTATGGATGGATGTTTGTTACTCTTTCACGTAAAAACTACCGAATGGATTTTAATGAAACTTTACAATAATAAAGCTTATATATCAGAATAACACATAGGCTACAATTTATTAAAAAAATATTGTGTGACTAATCCTGCGCAGACGAAGTCGCGGGCACCAGCTTGTTGGAAATAGAGCCAGTTTATCCCGATTTTAATGGTTTTGAAAACCATTTGTGTTTTCAAAACAGCTCTTTTCACTCGTGAAGATGATTATGATACTGATACCCTGATGATGCCGATTCGTATAGGTTGCGTCATGTAAAAAAAACGCTGGAATAAAGTGGAGGAGGTGTGTTTGCCCGAGTGTACTTGCGCAAACACACCCCATCACACATAACGCTATCTAGGCATTTATATCTGAACTACTTCAAACCTTTCAATAGATTTTTACAATTTATATGATCTATCGATGGGATCTTTACATAACAGATTGAAGGCGTATTTCATAGTTCCACACGGGACACTAGCGCTCACTACAGCTGCGCTCATATAAGGGGCTCCATAAACTGATCGGTACTCCAAGTCTGAGTTTAGTTTTTCGTAACGTCAGGCTTTTTTGTGATGTTTGCTTATTATAACCCTTCCTACAATTTAAGCTGCTTTCAGGCGCGGATTCAACCCTCAAAAAAGATTGTGGTCACAGCCACCCGAAAATGCGACTGCGAGTCTGATATAAACTCGCTCATGATCGATATAATGCATTCTACATCATTAGACATGTTTTCAATACATAATATGACGGTCTGACCAAAATTTTGTACAGTGTTGTAGTTCCACGTGGAAGAGTCGTGGGGCGAACACTTTGTGAGACGTCACACGGCTATTAGGGTTATGGGCATGCCCATCGTGCCCACATCGGTGGATCCGCGCTTGGCTACTTTGCTTTTCCCAGCTTGTTTTATATTACAGGTCCCATTTCATCGTGGGCTCAACTCTCAATAGATGAAAAACGAATCTACAACAATAGGTGGCGGGTTATTTGGTACATGTGCCAGATAACCAAAATGTCCATTTCAAAAAATACGCGATGAAAGTTTTCTATGGGTCTCCCTGGAGCTCTTTATTGACGAAATCTGAAACTTTTCCGAAGTTAACACATATTGAAATGACCTTTGGGACCTAGTGGCTAATATGAAATCCATTAAATTTTATCAATGATCATGTTGTGGTTTTGAAATCATCTTCAACGGTGAACAAGAAAAATATAAATGTTTGTTTTCGAGTTTGTTCCAACTTATCGTCATCTGTTGCCCTCTATCTATATCTAAGCCTCAATATGCCTGTAATTTCCCCGGCAACCACACTCTTCAAACCGAAACACAACTACGCTGCTTGGTTAGTATAAAACATATTTAAACTAACAAAGCCTTATTCAAAATCGAAGATATTGTTTAAACTGTAACGTAAAACCACAAAGTTAAGATGCTCACAGGTCACAAGGTATGAAAGGCAATATAACTTTTGCTGGACCATTCTGCATCTCACCGTCTCAGACGGCCCGACTGGTATCTCTCGCCGTATTCACAAAGCAAGCCGATAATCAGCGTGATGCAGAACCAAGTTTATTGATTTTATATTAATATTTACACTCAAGGAAATCACAAAGAATTTTTTTTATAATACAGTCGCATAATACTGTAGACGTAACCCTATGAGTTATTCGCCGGGTATGATTAGAGTCCGATGGCGTAGATGATTAGCGCAGCCCAGAAGGTCGTGGGTTACAATCCCACTTGGATAATTACTTTTCAGATATTATAAAACACCTTTGCAAGTTTATTAAGTTGTGCTATGCATGAAATTGCTCCTTGTTCTTATTTATATTAACAAAGGAGTAGTCAACTAACTCATCACGAAATCGCCCAAACTACATGACCTAGAGGTTAGAAATTCGACACAGGTTCTCTGAGGAGTGGGTAGGTAAGTGTGGGTGTGTTTAGGGTAGGTAGGTGATCATAATAAAGCAATTTTTGAAAATTCTCGCCACAGCTGGAATTCCTTTCACGCGTGGCGTGGGATTCCACTAGTCATCCCATTAATTAAAACTACGATTAATACTTCCTCAGATCTATTCGGGGAGACTCCATATACCTAGATATAATATTCACACCCTTGATAAAATAATAATTGTATTATTATTTATTTTTGGGCTAGTACATTATTATTAAATCTCAAAGTCGTTCTTCCTGGCAATGTATGTGTGAGCTCTTTGTCCAACAGTGGACTTCTTTAATTATGATGATTTTTCACCCTCAGAACTCTTTCGGAGTAAAACATTGAGTAACTTTTTGACAAATCCTAAGAACCAATGTTTTTTTTGTAATTTTTTAAATCCGCATGCAGGAGCTAAGATCTAAAAATAGCAGAATTGTTTCCTTGCCTGCCTTTGAATATTTTTTATGACGATTTTTTTTGGCTGCTTAGAATTCACGATGAAATCAAACTTATGGGGACCTATCGTGAATAGGTATGTAGGTACTTCTTTCTACTCTTGGTGTGTTCATAGTATATTTTCAGTGCATAATGACAGCCCGCTTTATTTGTGAATCTTAAGAAAATGCGACCCCGGTTGATATCTCTAAATATATTATTCCATTTCCTTGCAAGATAGCCAGGTTATCTCAGCCTATATTTTGAAGAAATATATTGCAGCAACTCTTTTTATTTGAAAAGAGATTTTTACTAAACTTCACTAAAATCATACTGTACGTCCGTAGAAGTAGCTACTACCACATATCTTTTTATACATCCAAGCAGCGTCACTGGGCTTTGGTTTGAAGAGTGTGATTGCCGGTGAAATTACATGCACATGAGGCTTAAGAGGCTGACAACTATCAAACAACTTCTCGCTCGGACGTTTCGACATGTTGGAAGTTGAAAGTTTACCTACTTAAAAGTTTGCTTATGTACGAAAACTAGTAAAGCAAACTTTTGAGTAGGAAAACATGTATGGATCAAAATGAAATTATTACTAAATTGTGTGCAATGTGATTGCACACAAAATGGTTGATTGCGATTTTTCTAAAATGAGTTTAGTGATTTTATATCTTTCAACATGTCGAAACGTGCGAGCGAGAAGTTGTTTGATAGTTGTCAGCCCCTTAACATCTGTATGCCTCTAGTTGCAAGAGTAGTAGAGCTCTTTGTGAAGAGCTCGTCCGGGGAAGTACTACCACCACACCTTTTTCTGCCGCCAAGCAGCAATGCTGTGTTTCGGTTTGAAGAGTGTGGTTGCCGGTGTAATTACAGGCACATGAGGCTTAACATCTGTATGTCTCAAGCTGATGGACGCAGGGCAGTGCATCGTAGGGCACGTTCTATCCTGCGTGACTTACGAGGCAATGCTTTGTTATAGGTCATGGTTCCATCAGCTAGTTGTATAAAAATAAAAAAAAATAAAAAAAGTTGATGGACGCAGGGTAGTGCATCGTAAGGCGTGTTCCTATCGTGCTTGTTTTACGAGGCATACTTTGTTACAGGTAATGGTTATCACTAACATTTTGTGGGCCTTCTGCTTGTTCGACAGCAAATTGACAAAAAAGTATACCGTTTACCGTAAGTATACTGTAAGTATACCGTGTTCAACCAGTCAATACTACCACCGGTTTCTGCCGACTAGCAGTTGTCTCACTGCTATGTTCCGATTTCAAGGGTTTGGTGGTGCAATTACAGGCACATGACTAGACACCTTTACGTCTCAGTCACACCTCAAAGCCTTTGTCCTCAGTAACCGTGATGTGAGATGCAATTATCTTAGATAGTCATCCTGTGGGCCGTCTGTTAGTTCCGTCACCTTTTATTATAAAGCTGCAGCAGTTTTGTTTACGTATAAGGAATAATTGCCAACATTAATATTTAAGGCGGTTTTCCTTTATTGCGATTGTTAATTTTATACCGACGCTGGCAGCCCTCACTGCTCAGTCGGTAGTAGCTCTTTTTTATGATATGTAGGCTATGAGTTCTATCCACCGAGAACAAATATTTGTGTGTGTTCTCTGTCTGAGTGTTATCATATAAGTTTGTATATACGAATAAAACACACATCTGGTTTCCATGTTACAAGCTGTGCTTAATTTGGGGCTAGTTTTTGTTTTTGTTTTTATTTCAACTAGCTGACGGAACAAGCAGATGGCCCACCTGATGTTAAGTGGTAACCATGCACTGCCCTGCATCCATCAATTTGAGGCTTAAAGATGTTAAGCCTCATGTGCCTGTAATTACATCGGCAACCACACTCTTCAAACCGAAACACAGCAACGGTGCTTGGCGGCAGAAAAAGGCATGGTGGTAGTACTTCCCCGGGCGAGCCCTTCACAAAGAGCTCTACTACTCTTAAAAGATCGTGCTGTGTGGAAAGTCCACCAATATTTATTTATTTATCAAAACTTTTCTAAGTTAGTCGCTATACTATTTAGACGAACACAGTAGGACGTGGTGTCCCCGAGTCTTTGCGGGTGTTGATAATAGATTACAGTGTCACCGACCGTTGTCACCGCCCAGCTGCAACCTGTCATGCCTCTATCACATCGAGGTGCTTGAAGCGGAATTCCAAATAGCCTTGTTGGGTTATAGTGTAGAACATATAGGATCTCTTTAAGACTTGATATTTTATCACACTTTTTTTTATTCTCATGATCAAAACGAATTCAACGATAACTCATGTTGCACTGGTTCTTGAGAGAATTGAGGTAGTTGTATGGGGAATAAAAGTGGTTTCCGAGCTCCCCACGACTCAACTAGATGGGCATAGTAGTTATGCCAAGGGTCTGGGTTGAGTCGTAGGGAACTCAGTTGCGTAGAAGGGAATCCAAAATACCCACGGCACAAACAGTTGAGCATAGTAGTTGTGCCATGGGGCCGGAACGGTTTCCAATGGAGTAAACATTATCTATTATACCTCATTCATACACTCGAAAAACATTTACTCTAGGCAGTCCGGTAAAATATCCTGCGGGTATTACATCAAAAAAAATATTAATACAAAAATAGTATTTTCAAGACAAGAGACCACGGCAAGATATTAATAGACATCCTCTCAGATTTCATGAATCTTACCTAGTCTATCTAGTACCTACCCTAATCAATATTCATAAAAGTTTGCATAAGTACGAGAACTAGTAAAAAAACTTATTGGAAGGAAAACTTGTTAAGATCAAAATAATATTTTAGCTAAACTGTGTGTTATTTATTGTGTGAACACATCTTGGTTGATTGCGATTTTTATTAATAAGTTAAGTGATTTTATATCTTTCAACATGCTCAAATGTGCGAGCGAGAAGTTTTTTGACGGTTGTCAGCCCCTGAAAACATATACTTCTGTTTTTTAAATTAAATTTCAAACAATTAGGGAACGGATGGAGGTATATATCATTGCTTGGAAATCAAAGACGTAAGTCTGTTTCTTTCTGTTTCACCGTACGCCAGAATATAATTTCAATGAAAGTCTTTTATCACGCCGCTTTCCATCAAGCGAAATGGTTTCTATTGTGAGCTTAATTAACTGTGTTGGATACTATAATGTCTAAAATTGGGTGAGTGGTACCACAACGTCGAAGGTACGAACTTTGGATGATCAATCACTAGACTGGTACTTATTGAACAGTGTAATCTAGCTATCTTATTCCTGGCACACTTTGATCACCTGCGCCATAGTTTAACGGCACAATGCTTACCTCTTTTGTCATGGTTTGAACTTTGCTAGCGAATATAATGAAAAATTAAATGGAATATCTTTATTTAACTTTCACATTATTAGGTACACATAACAGAAATTATTTAATATGTTTTATTCGACTCACAAACATGGGTACAGCTTATACAACAAAAAAACAGAGAAAAAATTGAAATGTACAAGAAACAACATAAGAATAGGGAGTACATAAGAAGTTACAGGCACATGAGGCTTAACATCTGTATGCCTCAAGTTGATGGGCGCAGGGCAGCATCGTAGGCAATGCTTTGTTATTCGGTGATGGTTACCACTTAACATCAAATGGGCCATCTGCTTGTTTCATCAGATAGATGTTTGTATAAAAAAAATCTAGAACAGACGGTCAGTTTACAGTGTAACAGCTAGATAAACCTAATGATAGTTACTATAGTTCAAAACACTATTATACATGAGTAAGTACGCATGTATGGATACCGTAGGTAGAAAAACATATATAGCACTGTTATTGTGTCTGTGGCATATATACAACTACTAACTGAGCTGTGAGCAGGCAAACCAGTCAGTGGCTCAGCGGTGACAATATACATAAACAAATAACTTTGTTTTAAATATATAGGCAAAATAAAAGCGATATTGAAACAAGTGAATGCTTTATGATCGTGTATAAAAAGGTAAAATGTCCTTGATAATAACCCCAGTTAGTTTAGTGGCATCATGGTGAAGCCACTTCAACTGGTGGCCGTTGTGGCTAATATAATATCATTTGTATCAACCACAGGTTTGTTTTTCAACTTTTTTATAAACACAACTTTTTTTACCATATCATACATATTTTTATCCATAAACATAAGAATAATATTAAAAATTTTTGATACTTTACACATCAATCTAGTCCCAAATTAAAAATAAGTTTCTTGTAAATTCTTATATACGTAATGATAGAAAAGATATTTAATGTACATAAATGTTTGATGTTGGGCTGGGCTGTGTGAATATTATTGTATTAAAGAAATATTACATTTATTATATATATATATATATTACATACATATATATATATATATATTACATTTCCTACTTGTTTATTATTGTGACAGTAAAACATAAAATAACAACGCAAATAAAATTTCACTGTACCTTAAATTACTGTGGGCAATAACATTATTTATAAAAAATTCATCTCTATGTAAAATTTAGGAATAATAGCATTGTGTTATCCCATTTAAAACTAAATAAAACAAATAATTGAAAGGATTTTAGTAAAAAATAATTTCATATTCCGATTGCTGTGACATTTTGCTTATATAATTTTACTTCTATAATTTTGTAGCCGTTACAATTTAACAATGGTTCAGCGAAGATTATATTTTATGAAACAAGTTTTTCCACCAAAAAAAAATATATGTACCGAAGACATTTTCTTCGGAAATGTAATTTGTTTGGAAAATATTGAAATGTGCCTTCAAAATGTGTAATTCTGCATTTCATTTCGTATTGTCCTCATCAATGTTCATGTTATCGTATTTGTTGTAATGTATTTCCTCTTGGATATTATTTACATACTGTTTCCATGTATATAACAATGTTTTTAAGTCACTCTATGCTGCAACTGCTGCTATATCATCTGCAAATTTTCTGAACCTTATAAATTCCTATCTCTGACTTTTACTTCTATTTTATTTATTTATTCTGTATTTTTTTCCATCATATTAAAACTGACGCATGTATTTATGTTGTTTTAAGTATCAACCTCTAGTAGTTCAGCTACTAGCAGTAGTTCAGCTACCAGCAGTAGTAGTAGCTGCTCCACGTCACAGTACGAGTCATCCAGTAGTGCTGCTCGATTTCCTCATGGTACGTCATCTTGATAAAAAGCTGTATTTATAACAAAATACTTATTATAATAATATACTCGTATAAGTTAATGCCATTTTATCTGTTGTCTTGTACATTACAAACTTTAAAGACAGTGTCCACAGTATCCAACAATGTTTTGTTTGTATGTCACATTCTATGTTTGCTACTATGCCATTTTCAAATCTTATGAACCTTATAATTTCTTAATTTTTTACTCCTATCTTTATCTTTCATTTATTTTCATTACGAGTTCACCACATAAGAGAGAGTATAAGAGTGGTGTGTATGATCATCCCAGCCTTACTCCTTTAAGTTATCTTAGCCTTCATCTACCCTTTCACTAGGTAGGAACCAAGCCGTAAGTTTGTTGCCTGTTCTTCTAGGCTTTGGTCGCGTGGAACTGGCACCTAGAGTCACCTAGCTTTAAGACGTTTCAAAGTGATCCTTGTGATTTTATTGAATAAATACCTATTGACTTTGACTTTGACTTTGACTTCACTTCCGACTTCAATTATAGATTCATGGTTTTTATAAAGTAAATTATATTCTTCTGACTCTAAAATCTTATTCGAACACAAGTCGAAAGCTTTGCTTGGTTTTTCTGCGGTCAGAATTTCTATTTTAGATTTTAGATCTAAATGTCAAAAACCCGTTTATATAAAATACATACGACTTTGGCATAACTCCAGGGACATGTTTGTATCTGTACTATAGTGATGTTATTGACCTCAAACCTTCTAATAACTCATCTTCAACATCTTACACAGATCACCATAAGGCTCCTTCGTACGGACATCCAAACAAAGCTTGCAGTAAGTAATTTAACCTTTAATAAAACATAGACTCACAGGTCACATATTTTAGGATCATGTCTTGCGATGCACCGCCTTGCGCCCATCCGATGCACTGCATTACTAGTAATTTTACCGGCATCCACACCCTTCAAACCAAAACACAGCAGGAACTGCTTGGCAGCAGAAATGTGTATGGTAATATTTCCTTGGCCGAGCTTCACAAAGAGCGCTACCCTTATCCCATATCAAATCGGAATAGAAGGCATTATTCTATCATGAAATGACTAATTACGAAGGTATTAAAGTTTAGAATTTGAAAAGTAGCTTTTTGTTGTAGTTAAAGGGTGTGATAGAAAATATTTTCCGATGCAGAGTGTAGTGTCTAACATTATACTATGCGCGTTGACTGGGGAGGCAAGCGTGGGCGGGTAGCTATTAAACACGCGGTCGTCGTGTGGCACTCAATTCCAGCCAGCCGAACCAAGCAGACGTTAGCGTTATTATAACTATTGTGTGTATTATTTGGTACCCAAGCAACCTGTACAGTACAAGTGGCGACCCTGCCAGTGGTCAAAACCACTACAGTAAGTACCAAAAAAAATACAAAAAAAAAAGTGTAAAAAGAGTAAATGAGTCGGTTTTGTTCTGCAAACGAACGCTAGCTAATGCATTTTTATAGAACTTACGTACCTAGTTACGAAACACCTGAGTTGGCAGGTAGTAACCTTTTTTCGGCTGGGTTAACTTTCATAACATTCGTTTATGAAGTAAGATAAAACAACATCAATTTATGTACAAGTAGCAAGTACTACCCACTTGTTTGGGTAAAATATTTAACAAAATTTAAATCAATACGCTACCGACTTTTTGATGTTCGTACTTTATGGGACAATGCTGGTTTTTATCACGGATTGTACCTACAAACAGGCCTGTCGCCGTTGTGTTTGCAGAAAGTAAACTTTAGTACTCGCATACAAAAAACAGTGTAACATCAAGTTAATTGTTGACAAATAGATAAATACTCTATACTAATAAACCAGTTACAGAAATACTCAGATATAATCTGTTTATTGAAAAAAATGAATTGCACAAGTAAATAACTACCTACACTAATACACTAAGTAAAATGTGTGAATGTTACCTAAGTGAGCGAATTTACTTTTGCTAAATTGAGTAGTTCTAGAAAGTACTATTTGTGCCTATTTTAACTTCGAGAACTAAGAACTTATAAGGTTCCACTGGAGAGGTAGTTTGATATGACAAACGATAGTACCTATAAAATTGCTGTTACAATTGATAGTTTGATAAAATTTTGAACGGTATCAGAACAAAAAGGTAGTTTGGAGAAATCTAAACGTTACCTAAATGTTGTTATATACAAGAGATCGTTTGACAAAATGTTGAACGGTATCAGAATCAAGAGGTAGTTTGGAGAAATCTGAACGGTACCTAAATGTTGTTAAAATTGATAGTTTGACAAAATGTTGAACGGTATCAGAATCAAGAGGTAGTTTGGAGAAATCTGAACGGTACCTAAATGTTGTTAAAATTGATAGTTTAACAAAATGTTGAACGGTATCAGAATCAAGAGGTAGTTTGGAGAAATCTGAACGGTACCTAAATGTTGTTATAATTGATAGTTTGACAAAATGTTGAACGGTATCAGATTTATGTTTTCAAGAGACAGTTTGGAGAAATCTGAACGGTACTTAAAAGTTGTTAAAGCAAATGATAGTTTAAGAGAACGTTGAATAAGTAGTATCTGAATTAAAAAGTTTAAAGGGTAGTTTGGAAAAATCTGAACGGTACCTAAACGTTGTTATAAAATGACAGTTTCAGAATACGTTGAATAGTATCTGAATTATTAATTTTAAAGGGTAGTTTGGAAAATCCGAACGGTACCTACAGTTCTTACAAAATTACAGTTTGTGAATACGTTGAATAGTATCTGAATTATGAATTTTAAAGGTTAGTTTGGAAAAACAGAATGGTACCTAAAGTTTTAACAAAATGACAGTTTGAGAATACGTGAAAAGCATCAGAATAATGTTTTCTAAACGGTAGTTTTGATAAATCTGACCAGTACCTAAAAGGGAATTACTATCTTTAAGTAGCCCAATTAGAAATGATATGATATGATAAATATTGGTGGACATTCCACACAGTTCTATCACTAAATGATGACAGAAAATGAACATGTATCAAAAACCCCCATTAGAGCCTTTACCTACTTATCTCCATTATAGTCTAGATTGTTGGAGTGAATCAGCTTTAGAAGTTAGAAGAAATGTAAAAGGGCGCTTCAGCTATATCTGATCGGAATGTATATTACTGAGTCAGCGGACAACGATGTTTTAGCATGGGTGGAATCACGGCACAATAAGCTCGGTACATATACCTACCAACCTCATAATATTATGGGTACGCATATAAGTAGCAGCTGAGTCGGGTGTTGCAATACCTAACCAAGCCAGACAAGTATTTTTCAAGAAAGACATTTTGAAATGTATTTAAATGTACCAACAATTATGAGGATAAATCATTATTATGGTATTTAGTAACCAGTATCACACAGAAAAAAAACGGTATGAACAAAGTCGTAACTTTGTTGCCTGTTCTTCTAGACTTTGCGTGGATCTGACGTACTGACTGATTCACATAGCTTTCAAAGTAATTTTTCGAAATTGAGTTTGAAAAAAAAAAGAAAATGAAGAAACCAATGGTGGTTTTAATATAGGTCTCTTACGAGTATGAAATTATAACATTGTGTTGTACACCATAGCTTGGATTTAACAGAGGTCAATAAACGACTGTTGCTATGTTGGTAATATTTTGGTACATGATCTTTGAACACTACAAAAAGAGTTGGGGATTCATGCTAAGTGTCGAAAAATTAAAAAAAAAAAATCATTATGTTGGTCAGTGAAACTAAAACATTATAGCATCCTAAACCAGGTCATTGACCCTTACATTGACAGTTTTACTAAACGTAAAATAGTGCATGGTAGGGTGTGTTCCTATCGTGCGTGGCTTGCGTGGCGGTGCTTTGTTGTGGGTAGTGTTCTCACTTGAAAGCAGGTGGGCCGTCTGTTTGTCTGGTCACAAGGAAAAAAAAATACTTAACTGGCTCACCCGTTGTTATAATGATTTTGTTAATATCAAGAAAACGAATTGAATTTAATTTACCTTGCAAAACGTGGTTCTACAACTAACCAATACTTTATTAAATGGGGAGTCAGTAAACCTTGCCGATTCTAATATTTTCTTTGGACTTAAAGTTGATGCAATATTGCAGTAAGTACACACATTGAAACACTTTCTGGTAGACTGTAGCAGATAGTACAATAAGATGGTTGCTAACTTGCTGATGATGCTAACAGCTATTTATTTTATTTACTTCTATGGTATACCTAATAATGATGTTACGTAAACTTTCTCTGGGAGTCAGCAGTTGCCATATATGCAAACCGTATTGTTTTTTCAATATACATGCCATAAATGCCTTTTAGTTTTAGAAAATGGAACTTTGTTACTCTTATATAAGTGGTTTATTAAAACATAGATAGCTTTACGGAAAAGATTGATGCCTGTAATATTAACAATAGAAACATTAAAAATAATGATACTCCTAGATTTATGCTAAATTCACATTTTCGGAAAAACTAAAAGATATTATAACTATTAGATATTACTAGACGAAAGTGTTACATATTTACAAAAGCAGGAAAGGGGAGCCATCAAAATTTAGTACCAACTACAATTGTGGAGAGTTTGATGCAGCTGTGCGAACTCAGAATGTAAAAACCTTGACCAGACCGATAGAACTATCCCACTACCAAGAGTATGCTGATATTTCGTTATGACGTCATAAGAAGATGTGCTACAGAGAGTAAAATTGGAATCGGTAACTAGTTAAAAAAGGTATAAAGGAAAAGGAAAGTCGAAGGTCTGAAGAAAATGGAAGGACTGTTTGGATGAAAATGATACAAGTAGATATATAGATGGAGAGATTTATTTAGTATAGTTTCATGGTTGTGAGATGCGACCCGCTACAATATTGTAATAGCATTTCTACTAGGCCTATATCCTGAAATTAAATGAGGTTTAAACTTATGCGATTGGGCTATTAGTAACTTGTAACTTATTATTTGGGCACTTCGTTATCACTGCCACTAATAGTTAAAACTAAGTGAATTGTATGAATATATCTTGAAGCTAGTACAACTGCTGATGAATATTGCTTACTGTGATTCTTAACGAATTATGATCTAGATGTGTTTTATAAAGTTTATATTACCTACTTCATAAGTTCCTAAATTTATATTTTGTTTTTGTAAAAGGTAGATGTAGTGTCTAACATTATACTATGCGCGTTGACTGGGGAGGCAAGCGTGGGCGGGTAGCTATTAAACACGCGGTCGTCGTGTGGCACTCAATTCCAGCCAGCCGAACCAAGCAGACGTTAGCGTTATTATAACTATTGTGTGTATTATTTGGTACCCAAGCAACCTGTACAGTACACAGAGGAATTGAGTTTTCTATGACAATCGCTTTATGCTAGCGAATTTGTTCGATTCCTCTAGTCTGCTACATAAACTTTTACCAAAAGAACATACATACATTTTGGTGACTAAAATTCTTCTGACTCAATTATATCAATAAACATTATCATACACACTAACACTTGTTTTTTATGCGATTAACTTCAACTTTGATTTTTTGTTTTATTTGTTAACTTTCACCTTATTATTTTGGTTTGTCTTCTCAGTATCATCTACCTACCTACTTACTTTGCCTATAAAATGTAGATTCGATTTGGTTAGTGCACAGTGCACACATTTAATAGATTACAATAGTCAATAAAAAAAACTGTGAATCTAAGAATAAAAATAAATAAAATTATCATCTTTTACGGTGTAGTGTGAATTTGTTCAATGTTACTTTCAGGAATAAACGAAGTATGGTCCAACTGCCCCTCAGCAGTTTGTTCGCCTAAAACCTGTGACCATGTAGGATTCCCAGTAGCCTGTCCAGATATACCACCTGGTTGCCAATGTCCTGATAAAGCAGGTTGCATCTGTAAGGAGGGTTATGTGAGAAACTTTGGGGACATCTGCATACCTATGAGACATTGCCGTAAGTGTTATAAACATTAAAGATAAAATATTTTATTGTTTATACAAATATCCTACTAATGTTATAAACGCGAAAAATTGTGAGTATGGATGGATGGATGTTTGTTACTTTTTCACGTTAAAACTTCTGAATGGATTTTAATGAAACTTTACAATAATATTGCTTATATATCAGAATAACGCAGACGAAGTCGCGGGCACCAGCTTGTTACTAATAAAAGAGCTCATGAGATCAATCAGGCATTTAAATTTAAGTACTAAGCATTTTTTTTTCTAGTAATTATCTTAATTTATATCAGAAAGTCTTATCTTATTCGTTGTTTTTTTTTAATCTGTTGTAGATATTAGATGGCATTGTGTTTGGGCCGGAGCTTTCTATTTTCTCATCGTTAGTTAATAATTAGGCAGTATTACTAAATCGTGTTTGTGCCTGCATGGGTAACTTGAAGCTTGAATCTTGAGAAAGACATGACTTTCAGCTTCAACGTACTTATTCGTACTTAAATATCTTAGATTCTGGGGGAAGCATCAGCACAACAGTGGGACTCATTCATGGGAGACCAGTTCAATATAAAAACATGTTGCTGAATTTGAACCCTTACAGCGTCTTGCGGGGGTGATCCGAATGCTGTAAGTGGTGACGGCAACCACTGCAACAACCTCTGCTCAAACTACAATGAGAAACCTGGAAAATGTGAACCAGTCAATTTGTATAACGCCTGCGTCTGCCGGTCAGGATACGTTTTTGATGAGATCACCAGAAAATGTGTCTTTCCGTTCGACTGCAGTAAGTATTATCCTACTTTTTATAAGAGAGAGTGAACAAGCATGACCACCTGATGCTTAGCAATAACCTCTGTCTATACCTATTCCTGTTATATATATGTTATATATTATGCCTACGCCTAAGATTGATTGACACTGAATCTTAATTATTTATTAGAGTAGTGTAATTCAATCAGATCAATTGAATACCTTATGACTTTGACTTTCAATTTGACTACTAAATGGCTTTGCACTGATCATACGTATATTATGATATATGATAATCATAAGTATATTTGTTAGGCATAGATTTGGATTCTCATTACTAATAATTATAACCATAATATTTTTTTTATTCAGAACCTTATAAAATACACATGACAATACATAGGAGTAAGATGTAATAGGTACAATTTGTTTTAACTTTCGTGTCACATGTGGACCGATTTGGTAGCGCACTGACCTCCACCCAAGTAAAAACCTCTATTGAAGAGGTTAGTTCTGTCCTGTAGATTACATGTTTTTTTATGACAATTTAAAGTTTTTGTTACAGTTATTGTTAAAATAAAGTAACGTTAGGGTTAGTTTAATGAAGTAATGATTATTATAACTTTTAGTATTTATGTTTAGTTGTAATCTGTGGTATATGTTTAAATCAGTATATATATTTACTACTACATACTTCGGGCTTCATGGTTACAGTGTCTGACTATGAAGTGGAGCCTGCATTGTTTTTCTCTATAATATGTTTTCTTTAATATGTTATCATCTCAGTGTTCCATCATGTTGTCCCTCACATACGTCAGCCTTTATCAATTTTTATAGCCAGCTCTTGATATTTCCAACAGTTTCGTCAGTTCCAAGCATAGCAATAATTGTGCTATGGGATCCCAATACCTGATACATTACTTAACAGCCTTCACAGCTCAGTTGAAAGTAGCTCTGCCTTCTGTGCGGTAGGCCGTGGGTTCGATCCCCACCGAGAACAACATTGATGTTTGTTCTCTGTCTGGATGTTATATAATATCATAAGTATGTATTTACAAAAAAAATGTATATAAGTAGTATATCAGCTATCTGGTTCCCATATCACAAGCTTTGGCTTGGTTTGGGGCTAGATAGTGCTGTGTGGAAAGTCCACCAATATTTATTTATTTATTTTTATTCATATACTTTATTTTATAAATACATACTTACAATATTTTATGACACCCAGACCGTGAGCAACATAATATAATACCATTTTACTTCAACTTTATGAAACCGGTAATATATACATCCACTTTTTTATGACCTCACTCTATACTTAATTAATTATGGCAGGAGTTGGTAATTATTTATTTAACTTGCTAAATTAACTTCGATAAAAAATATCGGTTTTTCTTTAAGTGTAATGAGTTTATTTAATAATGTTGTTGAACTCTTTGATACAACGTTAAAGAATGTACTAAACGTTAATGAATTACGAATTACAATAAAAAACATTAGTGATCTTTTAAATTAATTTATTCGTTTATTCAATGCATTTGACTAAGAAAATTCAATGTTTATCGAAACCAGTATAACCACCAGTATAACCACTTATAACAGTATAATTACAACCAAAACTTTAAAAAAAGTAGTAAAGGTTCCAGTTTTCTAATGAAAATGTTTTTTAGATAAAATGTTTGCGTTGTCATTAAAAAAAAACAATAATAATAATAATAATAATTCATTTATTTATTCAGACAATATGGTCCATGGTGTTAGTTACAGAAAAAGTTTATACATAGGTTAGTAACTTATAACTAATAGCGATTTGGTCCTCTGGATGAGTTTCCATACCAGAGGACAATTTAGTTTTTCATCAATCGCATTTAGGATGCCGTTGCTACTTCCGCGCAATCTATGTAACAGAGACGCTGTTTTTTTTGCGCCAGATAGCGTCGAAGGAGTCTGTACGCATCGCGGTATAATTGTCCTGTAATTTTTTAAAGACCGAGAATTGCTAAAGTGTTTCAGTATTTTTAATGAATATGATACTAAGAGCAATAACTGTTGCAATAGTAGGTACAGACTTTTCTCGACAATCATAATTTTCAGGCATCATAATTCCCTAGAAACAGTTTTTTTTATACAACTAGCTGATGGAACAAGCATATGACCCACCTGATGTTAAGTCATAACCATCAGCTATAACAAAGCCTCGTAAGTCACGCACGATAGGAACGTGCCCTACGATGCACTGCCCTGCGTCCATCAACTTGGGGCATACAGATTTTAAGCCTCATGTGCCTGTAATTACACCGGCAAGCACACTCTTCAAACCGAAACACAGCAACGCCATGCAGGCGGCAGAAAAAGACATACTTAGCTGATCAACATTTTGTTTCGACTTGAAAATCCTACTCACTTGTCCGCCCCCAAAACAGCCGTAATAATGCGTATTGCTATCAAACGTCACATTTTGTACCAGTAATGTGGCACTTGACAGCAATGATTGCCTTTTATGATTGTCACGGACCGACTATGAGGAAAGTCTAATATTTTCAGCTGGTTTGGTTTGCAAAAAACACGAAGTGTACGATCCCTGCCCAGCGCCTTGTCCGTTACGTACTTGCGGAATCAATGATGCAGCCGTGTCCTGCGTCCCTGCTTTGCATCCAGGACACCCTGACTGCGCCCCTCCTAAATGCAGGTGTAGAGATGGATATTACAAGAATGATGTTGGACGATGCGTGCGATGGGAGAATTGCCGTCAGTAACTTTTAACTTTACTAATATTCTTTATACTTCTAACTATTTATACAAGGTGTATCAATACTTGGGCTTAAAACTTCAGGGGGCTAAATTACCCATCAATATGGATATTTTTTTCTAAGGAACCGATACTGTGAAAGCGAAAAAATAACAGCTGTTTCATACATTTTAGCCAGGTAGGTATTGAACTTTTGTATGAAACAGCTGTTTTATTTCGCGTTTACAGTGTTGATTCCTTAGAAAAAGTTATTCATATTGAAGGGTGCTTATTTATTTATATAAATTGTCGTTTAAAAAGTCATTTACACTGTAGTACACCTTATGCAGGTACTTTAGCCCCCTGAAGTTTTAAGCCCAAGTATTGAAGCACCTTGTATAATATTTGGCCCCTACCATGGTTTAGTCGAGGCCAAACAAACTTGAGCAAAGGTGCTTGCATTAACGTGCTCACACGGTTGCGATCAGTTGTTTTTTGGTAATGGCAGGAATTACAAGTAAATATAATGGCAAGAAGAACGCATTGGTCTGCGCGCAGCGCGTCCAAAATATTACCGTATAATATCAAAATTAAATCATCGTATTTGTCAATCCAAATCACAGAAAAGTAATTTTATAGAGTTGTTTACAAAACCAACAAAATCATGACACATCATTAAACTATTGCTCGTGACTTGTGGATCACGAATAAATAAAACATATGGAGAGAACTACCTAACTACTAGCACTGGCTTAATAGGTACTATACCTATATATTATTAGTTTTTTTGCTGTCAATGGCTATTACGTACTCTATGAAGGATTGCAATCGTTGTTATAATAGGCAGAGGTACCTACATAACCGTTTCTTTTTTCTTTTGTTTGTTATCGCTAGTATCGCCATACTGAATCATGATTCAGTTACGACAAACACGCAATTGAATCAGTGCTAAAAGTCGCAGTGTGTAAACACTCGATTTTCGTCAAACACTATGATATTCTAAAAAGTTTTCATTGATTTTCTGGCAGAAAAAGATCAACCCACTAAATAAGGATAGCAATGTATATTGCTATTGTTACAGCTGTCTGCGATGGTTTAAATGAAATATACGATCCATGCCCGCCCCCGTGTCCACCTCAGCGTTGTGACGTCAACATCGCTCTGATACTATGCGCCGTGCCTCCTAAATTGGGAGACCCTGAATGCCAGCCCGGCTGCCGCTGTATTGACAACCACCTCAGGAACCAAACAGGAGTGTGCATACCGAGTGATCAGTGTCGTAAGTAATTTTCAGCAACACTCGTTCAGAATATATAGGAAAGCCAAGTAGTGGGTTTTTTCGTAGGCGGATAATGATGACCAACGTTCTTGACACAACTTTTTTAGTTACTTTTGACATGAAACCTTATTCCTTTCTCGTAACGTTATACATTTTATTAAATATTTATGTACATCACGAAGATAATTCGCCGGGCTGTTATAAGAACCGATTTAAGAAAGATATTTATTTTCTTTGTAACATAACTACAATAGTTAGACATATGGTGTCACTGAGTTTTTTGTAGATATTGATGAGTTCTTCAATATTGTAGTTTTTTTTTTGTTTTATCTTCTATATTTTCCGCCGCGCATGCGATGAAAGACATTTTATTGCCAATTTTTTTACACTTTGGGTTAAATTATTGAAGTTTTAGAAGGGATTCCTAATTTTTTCTAGTAATAAATATAGGTATATTATATTTATTGGTGAACTTTCAACACAGAACTATCTAGCCCCAAACTAAGCCAAAACTTGTGATATGGAAACCAGATATGTTACTCAGGAATAATGTAGCATTCTAATGGTGAAATAATTTTTGAAATCGGACTATTAGTTTTTGAGTATAATCGTTACAAACATACAAAAATACAAATCTTTCCACTTTATAATATTAGTGTAGATGTAGATATAGAAGTGTAGATATAATATATGGAACTGTTAGTTAGAAACCACTCTTTCAGCGACATGTCCCAATCCAAACGAAGTGTACGACCCCTGCATCGCTCCATGCCCGCCGAGACGGTGCGATGTGGACGAGCGGTTGATAAAGTGCGCGGCACCGCCGCAGCTTGGTGATGCATCATGCGTAGCTGGCTGTCGATGTGCAGACGGATACTATACTAACAGCCTGGGAGTTTGCGTCACGAAAGACAAATGCCGTAAGTAAACCAATTGAAAATTACAGACATGTGATACCTTTAGGTAACTACGTCTCAAAGTGATGCACGCAGTTCAATGCCACATACACGTACGGCTTCTTATGTCATCGTCTGACGAGCTTTGAGGTACCTAATGTAAATGATATAGGCAGAGATGACTCAGGCTCAATATCAAGGGAGCCAATGACTTGTTCCACCTATTGTGAAAAAATGAAAAAGGTAAAGGCATATATAAAAAAAAACTGATTTTGACGGGAGGAATCGGAATGCTGAAATATTTAAACTGGATCAGAATAAAAATAAAATCTAAAGTAAAAATGTAGTAGGTACTATGTTATTCTGTCTCTCTTGTCGTGTTACTAGTTTCTTTCGAAACAGTGTGGTGAAAGGAATTTAATTGCGCCTCAAGAGGCTCCTTTCGAGCACTTGACACATGTTATAGAACTTTTTAGGTTCTATGACATGCCGGTTTCCTCACGATGTTTTCCTTTACCGTTTGAGAGTACTGGCATTGTGCACATAAATTTATGAACAGAAAAACTCACTGGTGCACGACCGGTTTCGAACCCACGACCTTAGGATCGAAAGGCGGGGCCGCTACCACTAGACCACCAGTGCTCTACAAGCTCTACAGTGTTATTCTGTGCAATGTTATCCTTAGATCTGTAGATAGATACTTAAACCTCCCACATCTACATACAAACTCCCACAAGCCTACCTTCCCACTAACCACTAGGATATCAGGTTAAAAAATAACCAATATACGATAATACTAACTAACGAATACAAACTTGACAGCCTTCACAGCTCAGTTGGTAGTAGCTCTGCCTTCTGCGCGGTAGGCCGTTTGGTTCGATCCCCACCGAGAACAAATATTTGTGTGATGAATATAGATGTTTGTTCTCTGTCTGGGTTTTATTATATATTATAAGTATGTATTTACAAAAAAGTATATGTATTATGTCAGCTATCTGGTTCCCATATTACAAGCTTTGGCTTAGTTTGGGGCTAGATAGTACTGTGTGGATAGTCCAAAATATATTATTTATTTATTATTTAACTTACCTCGACCATTTCTAGCACCATTATGCAATGGACAGTACGAAGTGTACAACAATTGCATCCAAGGACAATGTAATCCCAAAAACTGTTCACAACTGGGATTCCCCGTGGCTTGCCCGAGAATAGATCCAAAGTATTGCATAGAAGGATGTCTTTGTAAAGAAGATTATGTTAGAGACGAGTACGGCGTGTGCATACATAAGAAAGAGTGTCGTAAGTGTTTCTCATCTACTTCTTCTTGTTCTACTTATTACTAGTTTTTAGGGTTCCGTACCCAAAGGGTAAAACGGGACCCTTTGCACTAAGACTCCGCTGTCCGTCCGTCTGTCTGTCTATCTGTCTGTCAGTCTGTCACCAGACTGTATCTCATGAACTGTGATAGTTAGACAGTTGAAATTTTCACAGATAATGTATTTCTGTTGCCGAAATATCAAACAAATACTAAAAAACAGAATAAAATTGATATTTAAGGGGACTCCCATAAATAATTAAAGCAAATAATAGAAATATTTAAGGGGGGCTCCCATACAACAAACGTGATTTTTTTGCCGTTTTTGAAGATAATGGTACGGAACCATTCGTCGCGAGTCCGACTCGCACTTGGCCGGTTTTATTTATCAACATATATGGGTAAAATGATTTTAAATGCGCCTCAAAGAGGCTTCATTTGAGCACTTGGCTCATGTTTTAGAACATACGAATTATGGTCTAAAAATTACAACTTAGGAATATTCAAGACAAGAGTCAACAAGTGACAATTTCGATAAATCTGAACACACATATAGTTTGATATTGGCTATCAGGCTGGTTAGGCTCCTGACTTTAACTTTACTCTTGGAACCACGCTAACAGCACCAAATCACCAAAAAAGTAAAACCTTTGATGCATGGATAAAGTCGTACTTCTAGGAAAGAACCAATATTAAACCAACTTTCCCTCTTTCAGCATCTTGTGGTGGAGACAGCAACGCAGTAGCAGGCTGTGGTAACTGCAAAAAACGTTGTTCTGATATCGGTAAAGAGCCGATTTTCTGTACAGAAATATGCTTTGAGAACGCGTGTGATTGCAGGGATGGATTATATTTTGACGACAACATTCAGAAATGTGTACTGCCTGAGCAATGCAGTAAGTATAATTTCTTAATTTTTATGCTGTAGCTACCAATCCACCCGCTGCCTGTCATGACAGCAGCAAACCTCCCCTATTATGAGGAAGTTATCTTATCTGATGATGATTAAGGCTTGCTTTGGTCTTTACAATAAATACGTGGTCAAAGTTAAAAAATAGAACAGCTAGTTCTAGAATAGGACAGTGTGGATAAGGTCATCATCAGCTAGAAGAAATCTTCAGCTGGAGATAGGCCTCCCCTATACATTTCCTGGAACAATAATTTTGAGCCTTCTCCATCCACGGAATTCCCTCGATCCGCACGATGTCGTTGGTCCATCGGGTAGGAGGGCATCTCACGCTTCGCCTTCCAGTTCGTGGTTGCCACTTGATATACCAGTGCATGTTGCCAGTGATGACGTATGAAACTGATACGTAGTCGCTTAGTATTGGCCTCATGAACAAGTTAAAAGGGTTCTGACGCATAATGACCGTCGCTCAACGGGCTATGGAGAGAGCTATGCTGGGAGTTTCACTACGGGATAGAATCAGAAATGAGGAAATCCATAGGATATCCAAGGTAGCCGACATAGCTCGCAGAATCAACAAGTTGAAGAGGCAATGGGCAGGTCATATAGCTCGAAGGACTGATAACCGTTGGGGAATAAAGGTTCTCGAATGGCGACCAGGAACAGGAAAACGAAGCGTGGGACGCCCTCCTACCCGATGGACTGACGACATTGTCAGGATCGCGGGAAATCAGTGGATGAAGAGGGCTCGGAATCGTTCTTCCTGGAAATGTATAGGGGAGGCCTATGTCCAGCAGTGGACTTCTTTAGGCTGATGATGATGATTTGATAAACTTTATTCCGCAGTGTCAGGTCTTCAAGCTTTAAAACCAGCTTATATGTATAGCTATAAGATTACCACTTCAACTTGCTAATATTGTGAGCTACGATTGTGTGGATAAGTAATGTAAGTTAGGTACTCGATTCTTAATTAAAATCTTTGTCAACGCAGCACCGACTTGTGGACCAGATGAAATCTACGATGAATGTGTACAAGGACATTGTAATCCTAAAAACTGTAGCCAACTGGGATTTCCAATTGCTTGTCCGAAAATAGATCCTAAGTATTGCAAAAAGGGATGTCTCTGCAAACAAGGCTACTTGAGAAATGATAAAGGAGTTTGTATTCCTATCAAACAATGCCGTAAGTAAAATACATATTTAATCTGTTATTTTGTTACAATAATATTAATTCACTTGGTACTTATACTGTTTTAACAAGTGTTTTTTATAAAACAGTACAAAAGGTTCAAGAACATCATGAAAAGGTGTTTTTCTATTTGTTGTAGGTGTCAGGATTACTATAGGTTCAATATTCTTAGTAAAAAATTGTATAGCAGTGTTTATACATGACGCACTACTTACCCATTTGCATAAATAACACGCACAAAGCCATTTCAACTTGTAGGTACTCGCGTTGGTACGTATCTCTATGGTCACAAACCTAAAGTCAGGATAAATGTAGATTTTTAAAGTCTACATATTATCACTTCATTACCTTTTATCAATAATCAAAGGACATCAAGGGGACTAGACCTTACAACACAGGGAATCCTAGTGTGAGGCCTAGGGCTCAGATATACTTTAAAAAAAAATATATAGTAAGAAGCTACTTCATCGTTTTAGGTATATAAGTTTTCTGTACTTCTGTTTTATATTATATGTTAAATACTTTTTAAAACATTGTACACCTGGACTAATGAGCTGCTAAATAAATTTCGATTCATTTCATTTCATTTCAAAGAAATCCAAATCCGAAGTCGGACGACCGTTTCTGTTTGGCCATATCTGTCTGTCTGTCTATCCGAAGTTAAGAGCCATTTTACTTATAGACTATCCTTCTTACTTCCTACTATACTATCCTAACTAAACTGGTTTCAAATAGAAACCTATAAAACTGACTGTAAATCGTTACGTAATTCACTGACGGTTTACATATTTCATTAAACAGGGTGTTTATAATTTGATACTCTCCTTAGTCTGAATTGCTTTCTCATTATACTTATATGATTTTAAAACAAGACTTTTCACCAATTTAAAATATTACTTTTAAGTCATCCCTTTAATCGGCAGCCCAAATTTGCAAGAAAAACGAAGTGTATTCAGATTGTTTCAACAACCCGTGTCCGGTACAAAACTGTTCATTAGTTGGCATAACTGTGATCTGCGTGGATTTAGACCGAAAAGACTGCATTAAAGGATGCCTATGCAAAAGTCCATTAATGAGAGAAGACGATGGTTCATGTGTTCCTATAGGAGACTGCAAACGTGAGTCAAGAACGGACTTCAGAACGCTTATATTGTAATAATAATAAATTTTTAAAACCTTTTTTTTAAATATTGGTGGACTTTCCATACATCACTATCTAGCCCCAAACTAAGCCACAGCTTGTAATATGGGAACCAGATAGCTGATATAATACATATATACTTTTTTTTTTGGAAATTCATAATTATAATATTACATAACACCCAGACAGAGAACAAACATAAATGTTCATCACACAAATGTTTGTTCTCGGTGGGGATCAAACCCACGGCGCAGAAGGCAGAGCTACTACCAACTAAGCTGTGAAGGCTGTCTGAAGAAAATACATAAATACAGGCAATATAGCAATATATAGCAGATCTTAAATAACCAACTTATCTAATATCTATGTATTATACGTAACAGAAGTTATTTTTGAACTAAAATGTTTGACACACTCCAATTACACTTTTTATCTTCGCATCGGTTACTTGGATCGTCAATTTTATTATATAAAAGAAGCAAAATGTGGGGGGTCGCGTATAGGACTCCCCCGCACCTTGCACACGCCCTGCAGGGCGGTGTCGGGTGCCTCTCCACAATCAGGTGGACCGAGCACGGGTAGCTTGCGCCGCCGTTAGCTCTAGGCCTAAACGGCACCTGATAGTGGAGGTGTTTGCTGGGTCTGGTGTAGCCGTCCGTCACCGTTGGGGGTGGGCGTGAGGTGGAGGGCCTCGTGTTGCTACTGTTGTTCCAAAAGAAACGCAAGGTTACTTTTCGGTGGCGGTAATGGGGGTGCGAGGGGGTTGACTTTCCTACAGCAATTAGCATTTGCCTTGGTGATGATCCTGAACTGCTCCTCAGACTTTTTCGGATCTTGATTCCCTTCTTCCAGTTATAAGTAGATACCATTACCGATGTTATACCACACCACTGGTCGGACCTCGCCTCCTTACGTACCTCGAAGCATTACCTTAAGGAGACCGAGGCCCAAACCCTTGTTTACCTCTACCTAAATCACCCTTTAGTCAACCCTCTTTCACTCCATACCGACCTCATTTATTAACAAAAACTCTTAGTATCTAGGATACCTGACGGGCACAGTGCCCCCCTCTCAGGTCAAAAGTTCCCCTAGGGCCTACAGGCCTTTACTTGTTTCTAGCTTACATATTTCTATGCTAAATTTCAGTATGACAAAATATTATTTATGTTTCTTCGACTACTATGTTCAAACTACCAACTTTATTTCCTACCTAGTTTATTAATTACATAGACGCAAATTTTCCCTATTTCCTGACATAAATAAAAAACCCGTAACTTGTCATTTATTCCTAATACAAACAAAATACTAATCTAATCATAAGCAAAAATAAGGCCATGAATAGAGGGAGACAGACATATTACTTTTAGCCACCTCCTTCTAAAAACCACTACATGTTTTTAGTCATGCTGTCTCACTCTTTTCATGCGACTATTCCGTATTGATGCGTAGGAGACTGTTTCATCGCCAACATCCTCCCCCTCGTGCGCAGCACCGATTCCCTGGTTTGGCGCCATCCTGAAGTGTGGTAAGGCTTCTCCGGCTGCAAGCGCGCCATCCCGAGGAGCCTGGAGGGCTCCCCCGTCTGCCATCGCGCCATCCCGTTGATCGTCGATCCTAGCTCGGTGACTCGACGACCGGTGGCTCCCTGGTCCGTTATCAGACGTTAGGGTTGTCTTTTGGGACCAGGAGCGGGGCGGCGTGTTCTGGCCCTTCAGACGTTAGGGTTGTCGTCGGGACCAGAAGTACCGCCTTGCTGCTTGGCCGCTTGAAGATACCGTGCGGGGTGCGCACGTCCACGATCCGGGTGCGGTGGTCGGACCCTGGGTAGGTACGGGTCACGACCCCGCGAGGCCACACGTTGCGTGGCAGTGTGGGGTCCACTATGAGGACCGTGTCCCCACACTGCAGATCTCGTTCAGTTGTGGCGCCGTCGACTCGCCTGGGTAGGAGTGTAGGTAGGTACTCCCGCACCCATCTAGCCCAAAAGTGATCGGCTAGTCGCTGCGCCGTCCTCCACGACCGCCGTCCGGTGAGGTCCTCTTCGGTGAATGCCCCCAGCCTGGGGGCGCCGCATGACCTCCCAATGAGGAAATGGTTCGGTGTGAGGCCTTCCTCTTCTTCTTCCGTCTGTATGAGCGGTCTTGAGTTCACCACATGCTCCGCTTCAAGCAGTAGTGTGTGAAGGACTTCTTCCTTGGGGTGTCTCTCCTTGAGCGTCACGTTCAGTGCGCTCTTCACTGACTTCACCAGTCGTTCCCAGGCCCCTCCCATGTTCGGTGCGCCTGGTGCGATGAACTTCCACCGCACCCCTGCTGCCATGGCCTGTTCTGCGAAGCCCGCCGTGTTCAGTTCGTCGATTGCCGTCTTCAGTTCTTTGTTGGCCCCCACGAAGTTGGTGCCATTGTCGCTGAAGATTGTCCTCGGTTGCCCCCGCCGTGCAGCCATCCTTCTTAGTGCCATGATCATGGAATCTGTGGACAAGGATGCTGCCAACTCGAGGTGTACAGCCCTGGTAGTTAGACACGTGAATAGAGCGCCCCACCGTTTCTCGTGCCGCCGTCCCACCGTCACCGTCATAGGGCCGAAATAATCGACGGCGGTATTCGTGAAGGGTGGTTCGCCGACTTGTAGGCGCTCCCTCGGCAGGTTTCCAGTGGGCGGGCGTTGCGGCCCCCCTCTGTAGACTCTGCACCACTGACATCCGTGCCTCGTAGCCTTCACCGCTGATCGCAACCCGAGGACCCAATAACGTTGACGAATCTCGTTCATGACCGTCGCGTGGTTGCCGTGGTTGAAGACTTCGTGGTAATGAGTTATCAAAAGTCTTGTTACCTCGTTTCGGCTGTCCAGGACGATTGGCCGCTTGTACTGGCTTGTCATATCGGCGGCGTCGATTCTGCCGCGTAGTTTGATGAGGCCGCCCTCCTTCACGACGTCAAGCTTCTTGAGTTTTCCTTTCTCCTCGAAGTGACTGTCGTCTTGGCTCCTCATGAGAAGCGCCCGCTCTGCTCTTTCCAAGCAGCCGACATCTAAAGGTAAAAACGATCGTGTCTTTACATTTATGATAGGCCGTTTGTAGGCCTGCTTCTTGGTTTTGGTGGTCTTCCTCCAGGTAGGGTCTTCCCTCTCCCCCCTGGCCGCACCTACTGTTTCCTTCTTTCTGCACAAGTCGATGAACTGAAATACTCTTGCCGTCGCTCTCAGCAGTCTCGTCCATTTCGAAAATCTCTTGGGATCGGGAGTACCTAGATTGTACTCACGTGATCTTACAGTAGCGACTTTCAGTTCATTTTTGTCTTCGCTCGTAGACTTGCGATTGAATGTGCGGTCCTCTGGCCACCCCTCCTCTTCCCCCTCAAGGAACTTCGGCCCCGTGTACCAACGGTGGCCGCCGTCAAAATTCCTGGGGACTTCTCTTGTGGCGTCGTCAGCCGGGTTCTCCGCCGTGGGTACCCAACGCCATTGTTGTGGTCGTGTCCTGTCTTCTATTTCCGCCAGACGATGCGCGACAAAGGGCTTGAATGTTCTCGCGTCAGCCCTTATCCAAGAGAGTACCGTACTCGAGTCTGTCCAGTACGTCTTCTTGGACGCCTTCATGTCCATCTCTTCCTCGATGGAACGCGCCAGTCTGGCACCTAGCAGCGCGGCTTGAAGCTCTAACCTTGGGATGGAGACCGGCTTCAGTGGGGTGACTCGTGCCTTACCGGCTACCAGAGTCACGTTGTACCTTCCCTCCTGGCTGCGTTGTCTCCAGTACACCGAGCACGCGTATGCCGTCTCACTGGCATCCGTGAACACGTGCATGTCTCCTTCTCCCTTGCAGCGGGAGATACATCGCACGATCCTTAGATGTCGCAGCAGTTGAAGATCTTGTAGGTAGATCTTCCACGAGGCCTCTTCCGTGTCGGTTACCTTCTCGTCCCAGCCGACGCCGCTTCTCCACACGTCCTGCATCAGTTTCTTCCCCTGGATCAGAACAGGAGAAGCTAGACCCAGGGGATCGAAAGTGCTCATGACTGCACTTGTCACCTGACGCTTGGTTGGAGTTTTCTCTTGGTTCACGACGTTGACCACGTTGCGTAGCTGCGTCCTGAATCCCATTTCGTCCTCTTCAGTAAACCAGCGCAGCCCCAGAGTCCGTTCCTCCTTGGACCCGAGCTCTATCTCTGTGTTTACCTGGTCTGTGAGACCCCTGAGGACCTCCCGGCTGTTTGACGCCCATCCTCGCAGCCGAAAGCCGGCTCTTTGATGGATGGCGTCTACCTGACGTGCTATCGTCAGGGCCTCTTCCGTGGTGTCGAAGCAGTGTAGATAATCGTCCATGTAATGGTTCTTCACCACTGCCCTTGCTGCTTCTGGAAATTCACCTTCCGCATCTTGTGCGTTGCGATTCTTCACATAAATCGCCAAACTAGGTGAGCAAGCGGCACCGAAGATAACGGACGTCATTCTGTATTCTGTAGGCGCTCCACAGCGCTTCGCCCCTCTCCATAGGAAGCGTAGGCTGTCTCTATCCTCTTCTCGTATCTTCACTTGGAGGAACATCTCCTGAATGTCTGACACTACCGCGATTGGCTTCTCTCTGAAGCGCAGTAGCACTCCAAACAGCGACTGAAGCAAGTCCGGACCCTGTAGCAGCGCGTCGTTTAAACTCTTGCCTCCACACTTTGCAGCAGCGTCGAACACTAACCTTATCTTCCCCTTAGTGGGGTGTGTCACGGCAAAGTGCGGCAGGTACCACTTCCTGGTCGACGCGGACTCGTGGGTGACTTCCTCTGCGTACCCACTGACCTGAAGGTGGTTGATCTGTCGTTCGTATTCAGTCTTCAGGCCCCTGTCCTTGTCCAACTTGCGTTCGATGTTCCTCAATCTTCCCAGTGCCGAATCGTAGTTATTCGGCATTGTTTCTTCGTCAGTTCTCCACAGCATTCCCGTCTCAAAGCGTCCGTTTGCTAATTGACGCGTGGTTTGACGAAGTAGTTGCACGGCGCGTTCCTCGGCGTCCGTGCTAGGTCGTCGCGGCTGTATACCCAACGACTCTATCGCGAAGTGCTCCTTCATAAGTTCATCCAAGCTCTCTTCACGAGCAGAGATCTTCGCATAGGTAAGGCAGTTCACCCTCTGAGCTGCTCCCCCGTCTGTCCCGTGTAGCACCCATCCCAGGTGCGTGAGGGAGGCAGCAGGTTGTCCGCGTTTACCTTTTCTTGTTACTCGTGACACGATGAGCTCCCAGTTGTCTTGACCTATGAGCATCTTCGGTGACTCTTCTTCGTAGTAGAGTCTCTCTGACAACCCCTTGAGGTGGCTGCACTCGTCGAGTCGCGACCGGTTGATCGCCTGAGGAGATAGCCTG
Source organism: Chloroclysta siterata (assembly GCA_932294275.1). Classification (NCBI taxonomy): domain Eukaryota; kingdom Metazoa; phylum Arthropoda; class Insecta; order Lepidoptera; family Geometridae; genus Chloroclysta; species Chloroclysta siterata. The sequence goes on from OW028602.1 coordinate 10,170,350, forward strand.
AGCTCGTCGATCGTACGCGCCCCGCTGATCCTCTTCCGTTGACTCGAGTGAATGCCCCTCAGGCTGATGTCAATCCGCATGGAGTCATCCTTCCTGATGACTCGCCCCCCTATCGTTTCCAACGATAGGGTTTGCCTGGGTCCCTCCAGGCCGACTTCATCCGCCACCGCTGAGTCGATGAGGGTGATTGTCGATCCTTCGTCCAGCAAAGCCAATATCCTGACTTTCCCTTTCGGCCCGTACACCTCCACGGGTACCATCTTCAAGTACGCTCTTGCGTCCTTGTTGTAGTTCATCGAATGAACGTTGTTTGCCACTTCCCTGGCAGGACTCTCCTGATCTGTAGTCACCTTGTCCGGTGCCTGCTTCTGCTCTTCATGCAGTAAGGCGTGGTGCCATCTACGGCAGTGTTTACACGATGGCCTCCTGCACGAATCCTTCCTGTGTCTGCTGCGGAGACACTTGAAGCAGTACCTCGACTTCCTCGCTATGGCCCATCTGTCTGTTACTGAAGCTTGAAGAAACTTCTTGCATTCCTCTAGGTGATGGCCTCCCTCGCAGTGTGGACATGAAAGTTGCTGCGCCTCCTGCGGCTCCGTCGTGGCGTGCGTCGCCTGACGTTGTTGAGTCGCCTTCTTGGAGACGACGGTCTCCTGCGCGGCGTACGGTCCACACCGTTCGGCCTCTCGGTTCAGGAACTGAGCAATCAGCACCAAGTCTGGGTTCTCATGCTCGATCGCGAAGTCGTACCACCTGTACTTGAGCACCATTGGTAACTTATCTATGATTACCTTTATCATCTCAGGAGAGTTCAAATATTGCGGCTTCTTTAGACCCTTGATCGTCGCGACGGTGTTGTCAATCGTGCCAGCAAACATACACACATCTCGCGCGCTCTCCGTAGTCTTGGATAGGCTTCTTACCTTTTCCAATTCCGCCAAGACTAGGGCTTCTGGTCTGCCGTACCTTCGGCGTAGAGACTCCAACACCTCCTCCGGTGCGCACTCAGAGTATAAAATACTTCTTACCGTGTCTCTAGCCGCGCCCTTGATACCTCTTCTCAGCCGAGCCATATTCTGCACCGTGCTGAACAAGGACGCCGTATCCTCATACACCGACTTGAAGGCCAGCCATTCCCCACTGCTCCCATCGAAAACCGGTAACTCGTACATATACGCGGGCTGGTGCGTATATCCGGTCCTCGGAGCAGTGCCAATAGCGCTCACGATTGCCTTCGCCAACAATCCTATGCTGCCGGCCTCCATACCTTTTAGGTCCTCTGGCTTCACCTCGGCTGCAGTTGGAGCTTGGGATTTTAAGGGGCCATCCTTGGTCCCACCTGGTCGCCCCTCCGCGGGCGTCCTCCCTTCTCCCTGACGTCCTCCACCAGACATCCTGCTTACCGTGTCGTTAACCCAGTCTTGGACCTCTTTGGCTCGATCGTCGGGTTCATCGTCGGCAGACTCCTCATCTGCCGAGTCCTCTGCTGGAGAGTCCTCACCAATCCTTAACAGATCCATCTCTGCCCTCGCCAGCGCGGCGGCGGCCTGGGCCTCCTGCATCTCCCTGCGGCTGATCTCTGCACGCAGTTGGGCCTCCCGCCGCAACCGTGTCCTCTCTGCCGCCGACGAGGGTTTGTCTGAGTTAGGATGACTGGACTTACCTCCAGCTTCACTTAACCTTCTTTTGCTTCTTTCCGGGGCGCTAGGGACCAGGGTTCTGGTCTCCAGCGCGGTACCGGCCGTACCCGTGGTGTCTGTGGTTGTTGCAGCCGTCCCGGACGTCCCGGAGGCCTCCGTAGTCTCCGGGGTCTGTTCCTCTTCCATTTGACGGCGATTCGCTCCCGCGCGACTGCGGGTCACGGGCATGGTGTCGGGTGGTCGTCTGCTTCCCTGGTATGCACGCACAGCCTTTCGGGTGAAAGGCCGTGACGGCTCCCAGACTCTCCGTCAGCAAGTGGTAATTCGGCCCCAATGCTAGCTGATTTACGGAAAGTCGCCAGACGCCCTCGCACCGATAAACAACAGAAGCAGCCGCCCCCAAGGCGATGGTTACGGTATGACACAGATCCGGCACCGAAGGACCAGCTGTGGGGGGTCGCGTATAGGACTCCCCCGCACCTTGCACACGCCCTGCAGGGCGGTGTCGGGTGCCTCTCCACAATCAGGTGGACCGAGCACGGGTAGCTTGCGCCGCCGTTAGCTCTAGGCCTAAACGGCACCTGATAGTGGAGGTGTTTGCTGGGTCTGGTGTAGCCGTCCGTCACCGTTGGGGGTGGGCGTGAGGTGGAGGGCCTCGTGTTGCTACTGTTGTTCCAAAAGAAACGCAAGGTTACTTTTCGGTGGCGGTAATGGGGGTGCGAGGGGGTTGACTTTCCTACAGCAATTAGCATTTGCCTTGGTGATGATCCTGAACTGCTCCTCAGACTTTTTCGGATCTTGATTCCCTTCTTCCAGTTATAAGTAGATACCATTACCGATGTTATACCACACCACTGGTCGGACCTCGCCTCCTTACGTACCTCGAAGCATTACCTTAAGGAGACCGAGGCCCAAACCCTTGTTTACCTCTACCTAAATCACCCTTTAGTCAACCCTCTTTCACTCCATACCGACCTCATTTATTAACAAAAACTCTTAGTATCTAGGATACCTGACGGGCACAGTGCCCCCCTCTCAGGTCAAAAGTTCCCCTAGGGCCTACAGGCCTTTACTTGTTTCTAGCTTACATATTTCTATGCTAAATTTCAGTATGACAAAATATTATTTATGTTTCTTCGACTACTATGTTCAAACTACCAACTTTATTTCCTACCTAGTTTATTAATTACATAGACGCTAATTTTCCCTATTTCCTGACATAAATAAAAAACCCGTAACTTGTCATTTATTCCTAATACAAACAAAATACTAATCTAATCATAAGCAAAAATAAGGCCATGAATAGAGGGAGACAGACATATTACTTTTAGCCACCTCCTTCTAAAAACCACTACATGTTTTTAGTCATGCTGTCTCACTCTTTTCATGCGACTATTCCGTATTGATGCGTAGGAGACTGTTTCATCGCCAACACAAAATCCTTAACATATAAAATGTCTTAAACCTGAAATCCTTTTACTATCATCTCTTTAGTGTTTTTGGAGTGTATGAACTACTGTGAACTCTGTATATATTTGTGATGTATCAAATAAAATTATTGAATTGAATTGAACTCCGAGTGTACACTACGGTCTTACAAGCTGGAGTACCTACTTATTTATAGCATGCAGAAGATTAATGCCTAAAACAGTACTAAAGGCTAATTATATATTTATTATACACCTTATATAATATCTTCCACGTACCTTGGATAAGTGTAATTTGAAGACTGCAAACATGAAAGTAGTATTAAATTCAAGCCTTTATACCTCAAAAAACTTGCGTCTTACGAACTATGATCATGCTTATTATTTATTTCATCATAGCACCACATTCAACGAATATTTTATATAGCCCGTAACCTGCTTGATCTATCATCTACTGTCGGGTGGCATTCTTTTGTTTTATACCAGCCTCCTCAATTCTGTGCATCTCTTGCCCCTGTCTTTCTTGCGACCTTTAAAGTGTGAAATTATTTAACAGCCAGGTGCACTAAGCCTAATGAATACTACGAGCCTTGTGATTACAACTGCCCGCCGCAAACTTGTGATAGCTTGGACAAGGTTTACGCTTGTCCCATTAAAGATGGTGAAAGCTGCAAGGGACGTTGCAAATGCAAAACAGGATTCTATAGAAACCTAAATGGAGAGTGTATTACAGAAAAACAATGTCGTAAGTAAATACAAAAATAAACGCTAAGCTACGAATACGATAGAAATAAAACAAATTATGTATTCCTAAATTTCGACTGCAAAAAATGGCTCGTTTATAAGGAACGGTAGACGCTTCTATAATAAACTTCCAGAAAGTGCCACTGGTCTTCCTATAGTAAATTTAAAGTGTACATTAAGAATTATCTAATAAGGAAAGCTTGCTATACTCTAGATAGCTATATTAATGATAAAAGTGCGTGGCCCGATGTCCCAGTCGCTCTGCCCATCGGCAGCTAACATGTCTGCAATGTCTGTACTGTGTGTGTGTTTTTTTTCTCTACTTTAATAGATTGTGTGTATGCATTAGGTATTATTAGATGCGTAGCGTGTGCTGTTTTAAGAATTTGATTACCTTTACCTTTTTCTGTTTTACCTACGCCTCACTAAATTCGATTGGACCACACTGGAGCTTCAATATTGTATTATAAAACTTTTTAATAAGGATCCAAGGATAAGTATACAAAAGAGTGGTAGGAACCAAGCCGTAAGGTAAGCTATTCTTCTAAGCTTTGCTCGCGTGAAACTGGCACCTAGAATCACTTAGCTTTAAGATTTTTAAAAGTGGTCCTTGTGATTTTATTGAATATATACCTTTTGACTTTGACTTTGACTAGGATCCTGAACCATCATAAGAAAAAAATATTGTGCTTATTTTGAAGTATGATGCTCATTTGACTTATTGTTTTCATTAGGTTGCAAATAAATGATTCAAATATTTTTCTTCCCTAGGTAAATGTATGGGTCCTCACGAATATTACTCTTGCGGAGGAGCCTGTGATAATGTATGCACCACACTTAAAGAAAAAAACCAAACCAACTGTCCGACAGTGAATATTATGTGCAATGAAAAGTGCTACTGTGAAAAAGATTATGCCAGAGCCAAGAATGGTACTTGCATACCCATCGATCAATGCCAAGGTAAATAACAACACCATCTCATCTAAAAACCTCTTTCTCACTCTATTTTTTGTGTTCCGTAAAAATTAAATGATAATCGGTTAATTTAGTCAGGAATTGATAGATTTAAATGTTTGTTGGAAAGAAACATAAAAGCACTTTAATTCTTTTTAAAAAGATCATAGATTCTTTCATAATATATCAACATTTATATTTTAGCTGATACCTGCAATGGTAAACATGAAGTTTACGAAAACTGTATAAATCCAAGTTGCCGCCCTAAAAATTGTACTGAAGTAGGGTTCCCACTGAACTGTACGGATCCCCCAACGTGCATTAAGGGATGCGTCTGTGATATTGGATACGTAAGAGACTGCAAGGGAAACTGTATACCTATAAAGCAATGTCGTAAGTGTTACATAATTATTGAGTTTAGACGTGCCCAGTGTAATCTCAATTTAAATATTATTATTATTGTAAGTACGAGTAGGTATGTTATTGTAAATTAAGATACTGTTCATTTTGATCGTACTTGAGTCTTAATCAAGATGAATGAGAACCTTCGAAATCTTAAATGGTCATATTGCTTACCATATTCAGGCTATTTCGGCAGTGTATTTCATAGATTTTAACATTAATTTCGATAACCTGATACGGTTCAAAGAATGTGTCTTTCGAAAACTACAATATCGCATTTTGATTTTGTGACCCTGATAACAATTCTAACATTTGAATAACATTATCTTTAGCTTCATGTGGTGGAGATCCAAATGCACATGCAGGATGTGGAATATACTGCGGGACAAAATGTGAAGATATCGGAAAAAAGCCTGGCGCGTGCATCGCATTATGTAAAGATAACGCATGCGACTGCGACGATGGATACTACTATGACAAGAAAAAGAAGAAGTGTGTGCTTCCTTCAGAATGCAGTGAGTATCAGTAGTAACATTAATATTCAATGGATCTTATTGAGCGTCTAACTCAATAAAAAGCATACAGAAGATTCACACAGTTCACAAGGAACCAAAAATTGGCGACATTATCCTGTTTACTTAGAATCTTTTATTACAATTCACAGATGGTTTTTTTTTCTTAAACACATATTCTATATTTATAGCTAATATATGTACTGGTGAACATGAGGTTTACGAAAACTGCATGAATCCAAGTTGCCGCCCCAAAAAGTGTTCGGAAGTAGGGTTCCCACTGAATTGTACGGATCCCCCAAAGTGCATTAAAGGATGCGTCTGTGATGATGGATACGTAAGAGACTGCAAGGAAAACTGTATACCTATAAAGCAATGTCGTAAGTGTTACAAAATATTATTGTATTGACGTGCCCGCCTCACATTAAAATTTTAGTGAAGTCTCACTAAAATGTTATTATTCTCGAGATCTGCTCTAGAAGTGTAGATAGTCTTATTTTATACTTCATTGTTAGATTAACGAAACGCAACTAATAATATCTCATTTTATTTTGTGAACCTATTCAAAACTTAAGCTTTTTAAATGTTTTTTTTCTTTTAGCTTCATGTGGTGGAGATCCAAATGCACATTCAGGATGTGGAATTTATTGCGGGACAAAATGTGAAGATATCGGTAAGAAGCCTGGCGCGTGCATTTTGCTGTGCAAAGTTAACGCATGCGACTGCGATGATGGATACTTCTATAACAAGCAAAAGAAGAAGTGTGTGCTTCCTTCAGAATGCAGTAAGTATTAATAGTAACATTAATTAAGTGGATACTAAATTCATCGTCTCACGCAGCAAAGAGCATACAGTAGAATGTCTCCCAGAATCAAAATTTACGTCATTCTCTTTATTTCTATCTTTGTTTTTAACTTAGAATTTTTGATCACAATCCAAATTCAATTAAAAACTGAACTAATATAACAGATCATGACTATGTTGTTTTCTGAAATATATAATTATAAATATATTTTCAGCTAATATTTGTACTGGTAAACATGAGGTTTACGAAAACTGCACGAATCCAAGTTGCCGCCCCAAAAAGTGTTCGGAAGTAGGGTTCCCACTGAACTGTACGGATCCCCCAACGTGCAATAAGGGATGCGTCTGCGATATTGGATACGTAAGAGACTGCAAGGGAAACTGTATTCCTGTAAAGCAATGCCGTAAGTGATTTAAAGTTATAGAAGATACCAAAGTAGATTAAAATAAGACAAAAAAACATAAATGTAATTATATAAACGTTTATTCATTACGGTCTTATAACAATTGGTAGTAAGAAGAATTTAGGTAGTTTGCATCTGTTTTATCCAGACTGAAGGCTAAGAATGTGGTTTGAGCATCTCGCTCTAGCTAAGCCTAGGCTTGTACTTTGTTGCGAGGGGGTTACTGATTTGGCTGTAAATATAATGATGTTGATACTTATGTTTCAGTAAAGTTAATAATGTGGATGTAAGTAAGCAGTACGAAAAGTTAGGAAAAAAGATAAATAAAATGACATAATAGTTGACTATATATAGAAAATACACAGTCCAATGATTATGTTAATCCTGTATTATTGATGATATTAACCAGCATTTTGAGAGCCAAAATAGGCCTAACTTCGTCCATACCGCCGTCGCGGCAACGACGTCGTAGCCCTGGTTTTTATTTATACAACAGTCATACAGATGTCTACCGAGAAAGAAGTACGTATATTTGAAAATTTATTTTATAGCTTCGTGTGGAGGTGACAAGAATGCGGAATCTGGCTGTGGAGTTAACTGTCTAAAAAAATGTTACGATCTCCAAAATCCTAGCAAGCCAAGACCTTGCCCCAAAATCTGCAAATTTAACTCTTGCGACTGTAAGAAAGGTTTCTATTATGATGAAATCACCAAAACCTGCGTGGACGCTGAGGATTGCAGTAAGTATTTTGTTTCAAAAGAAAACACCATTTTCTCAAGGTTCATGGTATTATATATTTATCAAAACCAAAAAAACCCCTTGCGAAAAAAACCGTTTGCACCGAACCGTTCGAAGCAAAGTTCACAGATATCGTTTACATCGCAAGTGAACTTCGCTTAAATTGGTCTTGACAGACAACTAGACTCTGCTAGACAGAAGACCAACGTCGATATAGAGAAAAAGTATCGCTGACCCGGGTGCACTTCGCTACTCGAAACTTTATGCCAGCTTAAAAAAAAGATCATAGATTCTTTCATAATACATCAAAATTTATATTTTAGCTGATACCTGCAATGGTAAACATGAAGTTTACGAAAACTGTACAAATCCAAGTTGCCGCCCTAAAAATTGTACTGAAGTAGGGTTCCCACTGAACTGTACGGATCCCCCAACGTGCAATAAGGGATGCGTCTGCGATATTGGATACGTAAGAGACTGCAAGGGAAACTGTATACCTATAAAGCAATGTCGTAAGTGTTACATAATTATTGAGTTTAGACGTGCCCAGTGTAATCTCAATTTAAATATTATTATTATAGTAAGTACGAGTATGTTATTGTAAATTAAGATACTGGTCATTTTGATCGTACTTGAGTCTTAATCAAGATGAATGAGAACCTTCGAAAGCTTAAACAGACATAATGTTTACCATAGTCATGCTAGCCTTCACAGCTCAGTTTGTAGTAGCTTTGCCTTCTGTGCCGTAGGCCGTGGGTTCGATCCCCACCGAGAACAAACATTTGTGTGATAAACATAGATGTTTGTTCTCTGTCTGGGTGTTTTATAATATTATAAGTATATATTTACAAAAAAATGCATATAAGTAGTATATCAGCTATCTGGTTCCCATATCACAAGCTTTGGCTTAGTTTGGGGCGAGATAGTGCTGTGAGGAATGTCCACCAATATTTATGTATTTATTTTATTTATCATTATTTATTTATTTTGGCAGTGTAATTCATAGATTTTAACATTAATTTCGGTAACCAGATTCAGTTCTAAGAATGTTTCTTTCGAAAACCACAATGTCTTATTTTGATTTTGTGACCCTGTAACAATTCTAATATTTGAATAACATTATCTTTAGCTTCATGTGGTGGAGATCCAAATGCACATGCAGGATGTGGAATATACTGCGGGACAAAATGTGAAGATATCGGAAAAAAGCCTGGCGCGTGCATCACATTATGTAAAGATAACGCATGCGACTGCGACGACGGTTACTACTATGACAAGCAAAAGAGGAAGTGTGTGCTTCCTTCAGAATGCAGTGAGTATCAGTAGTAACATTAATTTTAAATGGTTCTTATCGAGCATATACTCAATAAATAGCGTACAGAAGATTCACAAAGTTCACAAGGAACCAAAAATTGGCGACATTATCCTTATTTTGTTTACATAGAATCTTTTATCACAATTTACAGTTTTTTTTTTCTTAAACACATATTCTATATTTTCAGCTAATATTTGTACTGGTAAAGATGAGGTTTACGAAAACTGCATGAATCCAAGTTGCCGCCCCAAAAAGTGTTCGGAAGTAGGGTTCCCACTGAACTGTACGGATCCCCCAACGTGCAATAAAGGATGCGTCTGCGATATTGGATACGTAAGAGACTGCAAGGGAAACTGTATTCCTATAAAGCAATGTCGTAAGTGTTACAAAATATTATTGTAAAGACGTGCCCGGCAAATATTATAATTCTCTAGATCTGCATGACACTCACTTGGCATACCTATTATTTGTGTAACAATTATTATGCTACCTTTGAAAACCCCGTTCCTCAATACCCCTTCTCCAATGAAATTCATATACCGACCCATTAAGTACAACATAACGTCCTCACGAATTTCGTGCAGATCGGATCAAAGGGTCCGAAAATTAAAGTAGGTGGTAGTCAGAGGCAAATCCAAACATTGTGTTTGGACTTGCTTTTGACTACCACTTACTAACTTGGTATAGTAACCATGTTGGCTCCATCATCAGACCAGGTCGCTCTAACCATTTTATGAGAACTGAGTATCTTCTTAATTTATTACAATACGAAAAAGCAAAGGAACTGGCGGACCAGTAACAAAACCTTGATCTCAAATAAACTCTTAGAGATGGGAGCTCTTGGATCGTTTTTTGGTTATCTAAATTTCTTTTGTTGTATCTCAAAAACCGGGAGACCTAGAAAAAAATGGTTTTGGAATGTCCAAACAAAGTCCTTTCATGTGATATGTAACTTGATTTTTTAGTGTTACTTTTTTTATTTTTGCCCTCTTTAAAAACCCCATATCTTAATAACTCATTATTCGATTTAACTCATATATTTTTCAAGTACAAGCTATCGATTTACCAAATTCCATGCAGATCGGATCAACGGTTCTAAAGTTATGTCCAGACAAACATACATACATAAAATGCCAAATCGTCCAAGTTAACTGTAAGATTTTTGATTTTATGAAACTATAAAAAAAATATAATGTTTTTTTGTTTAGCTTCATGTGGCGGCGATCCAAATGCACATTCAGGATGTGGAATCTACTGCGGGACAAAATGTGAAGATGTCGGAAAGAAGCCTGGCGCGTGCATCGCATTATGCAAAGATAACGCATGCGACTGCGACGATGGATACTACTATGACAAGCAAAAAAAGAAGTGTGTGCTTCCTTCAGAATGCAGTGAGTATCAGTAGTAACATTAACATTTAATGGATCTTAGTGAGCGTCTCACCCAATAAAAAGCGTACAGAAGGTTCACATAGTTCACAAGGAACCAAAAATTGGCGATATTATCCTTATTATCTTTCTACTTCGGATATTTTATTACAATTAACTCTTATGTTTATACTTATATTTTTACTTAGTTTGGCTATCAAACATTTTCTTATTATATTTCAAACGTTAGGTATCTATATTATTCATGCATTTGTGAGTATTTAGTACCTAAAGTAATAATATCTTATTCATAAGTACCAATTTTAATATTCATTATACATATTTTAATAAGTATTTGTTATATCAAATATGTATTTTTCTGTATTTGTAGAAAATAGCTCCCTGTCATCCATGTTTGTGCACTACCCTTTCGGTTTTTTCAAAACTTCACAAAGGCTAATTGGAAGAGAATGCTCTAAAGCATTAAGTTCGCCTATGTACGATACATTTTATTCTGTGCAATAAAGAATTTTCTATCTATCTATCTGTTTTTTTTTCTTAAACACATATTCTATATTTTCAGCTATTATTTGTACCGGTAAACATGAAGTTTACGAAAATTGTACAAATCCCAGCTGTCGTCCCAAGAAGTGTTCTGAAATAGGGTTCCCACTGAACTGTACGGACCCCCCAACGTGCAATAAGGGATGCGTCTGCGATGATGGATACGTGAGAGATGACAAGGGCACTTGTATACCTATAAAACAATGTTGTAAGTGTTACAAAATATTATTGTATTGACGTGCCCGCCTTTTGAAGTCTCAATAAAATATTATTATTCTCCAGATCTGCTTCTGAAGTGTAGATAGTCACTTTGCATAAGGTAGCTTTTATTTTATACTTCATTGTTAGATTTACGAAACGCAACTCACAATATTTCATTTAGATTTTGTGAATGTATTTAAAATTAAGCTTATTAAATGTTGTATAGCTTCATGTGGTGGAGATCCAAATGCACATTCAGGATGTGGAATTTACTGCGGGACTAAATGTGAAGATATCGGTAAGAAGCCTGGCGCGTGCATTTTGCTGTGCAAAGTTAACGCATGCGACTGCGATGATGGGTACTTCTATGACAAGCATAAGAAGAGGTGTGTGCTTCCTTCAGAATGCCGTAAGTATTAATAGTAACATTAATAACGTAGATACTAAGTCATCGTATCACGCAGCAAAGAACATATTAGCAGATTCTAATTTATACAGATATAACTAGTTAGTTCATGTGCTGGTATCGTAAAACTCTGGTAACGGAGTTGTTATAGGTCGTCCTAAAGCCTCCGTCTTGGCTTAACGATAGCTAGAGCCGGAACCAGTAGATTAACATGCTTTATAAAGCACTCAGACGTAGATGCCACTAGCACTTACCTATCCAAACTGGGACTACAGCATTGAACTTTGCTTAACTTAGTCGATCAGTTTGGTGTGCTTATTTTATTCATTGGTTTTCTAGTAATTCTTAAACAGAAGGTTTTTAACGTCTTCTATTTTTCCCAAAAAAGGTAGGTAAATACGCTTTTTTGTGATTCTCTGCATGTTTCATGGTACGTAGTGATAAATGATTTATTTCTGGTATAATTTTAGTTGGTTGATTCTTACATGTCCTTTTTTTTATTTATATACCTAAGGAGTGTCAAGTTTTATTAATGAAACAAAAGATGGCCGACTTGATAGCAATTACTGGCAGTCACCTCCCCATAATAGTTGCATCTCACAGAACAGTTTTTTGTAAACTATTTCTACATTTCCTAAACTTACGTAGTACCTACTGATAATAAATTTGTGACGTTCTATTCTTTTTTTTAGCTCCACAATGTGGAAAAGACGAAGTATTGGACCCTTGTGCCAATGATGGTTGCACTGTGAAAAACTGTTCTCAGCTAGAAAGTGGACCAACGCCTAGTATAGATAAAAAGTTTTGCAAGCCTGGGTGCACTTGTAAAGAAGGATATCTGAGATCGAAAAAAGGGATTTGCATACCGATCGAAAAATGCCCAAGTAAGAAACAAGAGATTTTTTTATCATGCCCCCACGGCTCAGTTGGTAGAAGCTCTGCTTTCTGCGCTGCAGGCTGTGGGTTCGATCCCCACCGAAGACAAACATTTTGTGTGTTATCCAAGATCACCTAGACCGAGAGTCTGGGTGTTATTATGAATAACAAGCTGGTGCTCGCGACTTCGTCTGCGCAGAATTAGTCACACAATATCTTTATAAATTGTAGCCTATGTGTTATTCTGATGTATAAGCTATATTGTAAAGTTCCATTAAAATCCATTCAGTAGTTTTTACGTGAAAGAGTAACAAACATCCATACTTACAAACTTTCGCGTTTATAATATTAGTAGGATTATTATAACTTATTATATCAGCTATCAGGTTTTCATATTACAAGCTTTGCTTTGTTTGGGGCTAAATAGTGATGTGTAGAAAGTTCTTATATATTAAGAAGAGTACCCAAAATAAAAATGTAGTTGAGAATAGTATATTTGGGTGTCATTCTTTTAGTTCAGAGTATAATACAACAACTTTATTATGGTATGTTTTTTCCACAGAATATCGGAAATGTAGCAAACACGAAAAGTTTGTTCTATGCCCCTATGCGTCTGGGCCACAACGCTGTGACCAGCTCGGGTACCCGATAGACTGTCAGACTGACGACGGCTGCTGCCCCGAGTCTCCAGGATGTATCTGCATAGATGACTACGTTAGAAATAAAAAAGGGAAGTGTATCCCGAAGCGAGAATGTCGTAAGTATTTTTACATTAGCTTCCGTCTTCCAAGTAGAATCCTTTTAACGTAATATACAACGTGTTTATTAAGAGTTGTAGGGATCCGAAAGCAGGATATTCTACCGGTCATAACGAACAACTTTTGTTCGACGACTTTTAAAATTTCAAAGTTTTTCATTCATGAAATACCTCTTAAACTTTTATCTAAAATGAATCTAAACGCATCATGAGGCAGCCCTATTTACAGCTGTTCTTTGACCTCTAGTTGTTAAACCTTAGATAAAATAGGTAACAGAACTGCCACCAATTACCTAGTAATGTGCCTACCTAATAATGATGTTGCTGTTTTTAAAGATCTTGGTATGTAAAAGAAATATTTTCGCGACTGTAATCCCTAGTCACGGTAAACATTCTCTGAGTTCTTTGGTACTAATACCTATTCAGTAACTAGGTACCTACGTGGCTACGTACTCAATATTTAATAGAATATTTATTTTTGTTTGATTACTAGATGTCGTAAAGCAATGTTTATGATATTCATAGTTCTTTAAATTGTAACATGTTACTTTACCACCATGGTTCATTGACACGACAAAATTATTCAACTGCAATTTTGGGAAGTGTCTAGTCTGTCCTATTTAATCTTTGACTTACCTGTCTGTCATTGGTTGCATTTAAAAACGCATATCCAATCAGGACGGCCGACGGCCGCCGATCAGTGTTACCATTTGTGGCAGATTTCTGCCATTTGGCAGATTTTAAATATTTCAAGAAAAATCTTATTAGTTTGAATTTTTAATGAAATAATATTTATAATTTATTTATTTTTTACCGAACTGGAAACTTCTTATTCTTTTTTACCTTTATTGATTTGGTTTCTAAACAACTTCTATCTCGTTTTAGATAACTGCAAACCGTTACAAACGATCAAAAGATAGTAACTGAATGTAATGTAGGTATTTAATTTATTCCGTAGCCAGATGGTATGAAGTCATATTTTTGGTATTTTTATCGTCAAGCTTGGTAGATTTTGACAGATTTTTTGGCAGGTGTGTGGTAGAACCGCCACTTTTGAGATGGTCACCCTGTTTGTGTTTACATGCGTTGTTGTACATTGTTTTGTTGAGAAAATGTCATCAAACGTGATAAAATGGTGATTGTTATGTAAAAAGCCGTCGTCAGTCAGTGTGTGTATGAGCAGTGCCTACGAGGTAATGGTTTAGTGTGAAGTTTGAAGCCGTGCGTGTCGTGCGAAATCTCGCAAACTTACCAAAATCCAGCTTTATCCAGTGTTATTATAGCCAGTAAATAATGACAAAATCCATAGGAACCACTAAAAATATCGTGTCAGGGGATTGGCGGCGTACCTACCTACCTACCGAAAGGTAAGTATTTCAAATTATCTCGTAGGTTATCGTTGTTTTTCTCTTTCCTAGATAGAAGCGCGCGTGCGTGTGACCTTGACACGTACACAGACAGGGCTGTTGCAAATTTCTGAGAAAATATTAATTTTACTTTTCTATGGGAATTTCGAAAACGATGTATTCAACCGTTGCACACGTCAAAGTATTCCAGTGCTTGGTCTAAATACACGCTCTTTGTTTCCCTACATAACTTCATCAACACGTTGTATATAGTTAAACTAATTATCATAATTGCTTTTTTTTTCTAAAATTCTATTTAAAAATAATTTCTATAATAATATAATAAATTTCTAATAATGAAAATAAATCTACTATGCAATAGTTAAAAATAATTAAAAAAAACCTTACCTCTTTAACTCTTTTTCTGGGCAGTCGGGTAGAAGGAATCGTGAATAATTTGTTAATAAAAATAAACTCAATAATTATTGATGTAACTCTTGTTGATGCAACTCGACTTTTTTATTATACTCCCTAGACTCTTGGGAGTGCCACTCTCTGATAATACGTACTTAATGATGATGCTACTTTGAACAAATGGCAGTAGAAATAATAGAAACTCAACCAAAGAGCATCTTTAGAAGTTCCGTTTCGGAAATAATTTTCATCTTCTACACTACAACGGGAAACTGTACCCCGAATTCCATATTCCTTGGGCTTTTGATGGTTAGACAATATGTCCCAGGTGCTATATCCCATGTTCCATAAGTAGGTAGAGGTTTGCCTGAAGGCATTGCCCTTAACGCTATATAATTTGTTAAAAACTAGTTTTCGTGCCCAATCAAACTTTTAGGTAGCAAAACTTGTTTGGATAAAAATCATATAATTTTCCACTCGGTAGACTTCATTCACCTGGGTTTTTAAATGCTACGCACGGTAGACTTGGTGCACCTGGGAAAAATACACAGCTTTCAATAAAATTAAGCCCCAATCCGGTAGATTTAATTAACCTGGCTTAAACATAAACAAATGACCTTTCGTACTAAATCAACTTTGAGGTAGCAAAACTTATTTCGACCAACATCTTTTTTTGACGAGCTGCAATATTATTCTGTGAAACTTTGTTGTTTGCGATTTCTCCTACCTTCAGTTATTTTACTACTAAAAAAATATTGAAATGTGCAATTATATTGCAGCTATAACAGCCTCTCGACTATAAAATTTCTTTTTTTCTCTTCAGCTTCTTGTGGAGGTGATTTGAACGCTTGGTCTGGTTGCGGCGTTAACTGCGGCAAGAAATGTACTGACCTCGTGCGCAAGAACCTTTTATGCCCAAGAATATGCAAATACAACTCCTGCGACTGCAGAGATGGCTTCTATTTGGATCAAAATATCAATAAATGCGTAACTTCTGATAACTGTTGTAAGTAAAATTACTGGGGTTACTTGCACTATGGCGGAACAGCCACGTGTAATAAGATTTACACTTCATAGTTTGTATGTGATTTTGAATATATGTCTGATGAATATACATGATAATTATGACTATGACCATTACTTTTATATCACGTCAATTGTCTATTGGATGTAAATACAAAAGTAATTGCATTATTTTTGTAGGTACATGAATGTCGGTAATAGGTATAAAGGACAGGCACGGGCCTAAGCCAAGTGCATATCATTAAGTTCAGTTAAATGTTCCTGGGCCCTGAGTCGATGTTATTATTATTTAAAGCTATGAGCACCACTCAATCCTGGAATCCAACTTACTCTACTGGCGTTTCTACTGTCCACTAGGGTTTTAACTGGCCACTAAGCTCAAAGCTATTTTCAGCACCACCATGCAGCGAAGACGAAGTGTACGACAGTTGCATCAACGGAGGCTGTGGACACAGGAACTGCTCCCAACTCAATGGTCCAATTCTCTGCATTGATCCTTTAAAGTGTGTAGGAGGGTGCACCTGTAAAAAAGGTTATCTTCGTTTGGATGATACTGGAGTTTGTGTTCCTGAAAATAAGTGTCCAAGTAAGTTCTTTGCTTTTTTTATTTCCCTTATAATTTCAATTTGGTACGATTTACTTAGGTTTAGTTAGCAGTGGGACAAAAGAGAATTAATAAAAAAAACTTAAGCTTAGTTTGTATTGAAACAATGTATTTCCAAATAACTGATACGGGTAGTAATAGTACAAGAGTAGAAACCCTTCCGTTTGATTTTTGGGGGAAATAATTTGGAATATTTTAGATTATTTTCCCACTTAAATTTCACCCATGTCCTACCATCTTCTCAGCCTAGTTTCAGAGTAAATATATTGCCGATTTTCACAGTGGGTTTTCCAGTGTTTAACTCCATTTTTTTTGTAATATTCTAAAACTTATGTTTTTTACGTTTGTAGAAAAATGCGATATGCCGAATGAAGAGTATGTAAAATGCCCACCAACTTGCCCACCACAGACTTGTGAGAGTATCAACAAGACATACCACTGTCCTCTGATAAAAGTAAAGGTCAACGAATCGGATTGTGTTGGCGAATGTCGGTGTAAAGAGGGTTACTACAGAAATCTAATCAATGAGTGCATTTCCAAAAAAGATTGCTGTAAGTTGAGAATACGTAAAGACGTACTTTCTAGAAAATACTTTGAGAATAATGGATGGAATTGAATCGATAAATACATGTTTATTAATCAAATTCTATTCAATTATTTTAAAGCGATAAGTACTTTTATTTTATTGAGGACAATGAACGTTCTGAAAATTACCAGCGAGAAACAGAGAAAGTTGGAAAAACAAAGCAGTATAAAGAAGTGGACTAAATATAAATAAATTAAAGATAGTTTTGTAAATGTATGTATGAATGTAGGTCGCTCATCTATATTTCGAAAATTACAATCTCGAATTTTAGGTATACAAAGATAGTGAAAATAATTAATCCATGGTGACCATGACTGAATGATTAATAATTTTAACGATCAAAAGCCACATAATATATACAGGTTGAACAGGTAATACATTCTAGTCTGTACCAGAAAATAATTTCAAATTCAGGAAAATACGATCTTCACGCGGTTGTTTGCATTTTTGCAAATACCTAGGCAAGTGCAATGTTCTTGAAAACTTTTATGTGTATAATACAATATACTTACCATTATTTTCAGTGAAATGCACAGGCGCTCACGAGTATTTCTCCTGTGGCCCGCCTTGCGACAACGTATGTTGTGACCTCGATACACAAACCAAAGACAACTGCACGATAAAGAATATAAAATGTGAGCCGAGGTGTTACTGTGAAGATGGCTACGCTAGGGATGAACAGGACATCTGTGTGTGCATTGAAGATTGTCCCGGTTAGTATTTTTGTTGGTTTGTTGGATTGGTTAAGAGCTGATTTCACCATTCTCTGTTAGTTACTAATCAAGGATTAACAGGCCGTTAAATCTAACCTTAGATGTCAAACGCGTACATTTTGACGTATTTAACGGACCTTTAATCCTTTGTGATTAAATTTTTATTTCTTTTAATCCTCTCCTATAACAATTGCTTCACCTCACAGAACACGTCTACTATAAATGCACCAGCACCCATAACATATAGGAATAAAGCAATGCAAATGGCGGTGTGCCGCCATGGTTTTTGAGTGTATGAAGGACTTTACCACGGTGAAAATTTACTACGTTGACAACCGTCGGATAACTTACCCAAAAGGAAGACAAGCTGTTAATCGACTGGCCGTGTGTCGGATTTTAAGCAACGACTTGTGTTACTGCTAATGCAACCGCTATTGCTCTGCTTGTTCTTAGAAAATAGCCCCGCGGTAGGATATCAACCAAATGGTGCCATTGTTTGTTATCCAAAAGGTTATAAAGTTGTTCAAGATCTTCAATATAATCTTATTAGAAATTAAAACTTTCTTGGTTTTACTGAAATAATAAATGTCAATTTATAGAAAATAAAATGGTGCATGACTTACGGACACTAATCAAGCTACACAAATTCAAACAAAAATTACGCTTTCCACAAGGATTTAAAAGCGAGCAGTGAATTAGCCTGATGAGTACCTATATGTACCTACTACTAAAGTACCTAATTATGTTGCTGCCGTATAGGATTCTATATTTTCTTTTAACTACAGCTTCTTGTGGAGGAGATTACAACGCTGAGCCTGGTTGCGGCCTAAACTGCAACAAACAATGTGAAACTATAGGGAAGAAAGTAATCTGCCCAAGAATAGCATGCCCCCCTCACGGCTGTGAATGTAAAGATGGCTACTACTTCGATAAAACAATTAAGAAATGCGTAACGCCCGATAAATGCTGTAAGTAAAAATTAACAGAGGCTAATAGAATAATATCAAAAAAAGCTACGAGGCAACTGCGTACTGTTCAGTATGTATGGAGATGATATATTCTGTAAGTCAGAAACCTGACGTCAAAGTAATAACATTTCTGTAAAAGATCGACTTCCTTGTGTCCAGCAGTGGAAATATTTGGACTGATAATCTAAAGTTGAAAACAAATAAGTATAATTTAGGATATAATTTTTAATTTTGTTTTTCAGCTCCCAGTACTGAAAACTAACAAAACCTGAACCAGAAATGTAATAAAGAAACACTACATTTCAGGAATTTGAACACAACTTTACATTTAAAATTATTATGTATAAGATGTCAAAAGACCACTCCCGAAAACTTCAGGGTTCTAAAGTACTTTTGCATGAAATAGCTGTTT
The DNA here is from genome assembly GCA_932294275.1 of Chloroclysta siterata. Lineage (NCBI taxonomy): Eukaryota > Metazoa > Arthropoda > Insecta > Lepidoptera > Geometridae > Chloroclysta > Chloroclysta siterata. The sequence continues at coordinate 10,189,528 of OW028602.1, forward strand.
TTTTATTCGCGTTCCCTGTATAGGTTCCTCAGAAAAAGTTATTCATATTGATGGGCACTTTAACCGCCTGAAATTTTCGGGAGCTGTCTTTTTACATAAATATTTATTTATGTAAAAAATTTTAAATAAATATTTTAATAAGTATTTAATTTCAAAATTATTTAAACCCATTTTATAAAACCAATTGATAATTGCGATGCCTTTAGATTTGCATTAATTCATTTAATAAAACAAATTTTACTACAAAAGTTGTTTATTTATTATTCATTTTACTCGCTCCTTATAGCTCGCTTAAACGATATCAATTTATTAACATTATTATGTCAATTGCTCGAAAGCTTACTTTAAAAAACTAGGTCAGTGTTAAATTACCTATTAGCCAGATTAGCTAGATTGTAATATTTTTGAGTATGTTATAAAATACGGTGAGAGCACGGGTGGTCTAGTGGGAGTGACCCCGCCTTCCGATCGTAAGGTCGCAGGTTCGAATCCGGTCGTGCACCAATGGATTTTTCCTATCGAAAAATGTATGTGCGCAATGCCAGTGCTCTTAAACGGTGAAGGAAAACATCGTGAGGAAACCAGTTAGTATTCTAACAGCGGCGATGGGCTTGCAACCTGTCACGTATGGAAGTTGGTATTCCATACGTGACAGGTTGCAAGCCCATCGCCGCACTGCAAAATGTGGGTATGTGGCAAATGTAATGTTTGGACGTACCTCTGACTACCTCCCTTAGACGTCCTCAAAGAATCTGGAGTTAGTAATTGGTACTAAGAGATCTGAGGGGATATCTAACGTGCCTGGGGATTAAAGTCGTGAAGCTGTTTCAGTTTTCAGTTTATGTTATAAAATAGTACCGTACACTATTAAAAAAAAATGTATTCTAAAGGACCCTCATTGAAGCATGTGCACTTAAAATCATTTCACCACACTGTTTCAAAAGAACAGTACCCCAAGTATGAGTTGTGTTTACCATATTAGATTTTTCGTTTTTCGTTGTTGTTCCGTGTTCATTGCGGATTTGTACGAAGACGCGATAAAGATACCGTTACGGAACTTTATGTTGCAAGTATGATGAAAATTAGTAGTAGAACATAAAGATCCGTATCGGTATCTTTATCGCGTCTTCATACAAAACACGAAACAAAAACGAAAACCGAGAAACCAAATATGGTAAACACAACTCATACTTGGGGTTCAGAAAGAATTATCGTTGATTGATTCGCATGTTTCCTCTGTCACGTTGTGCAGTAACCATAACCCATTAACCCTAGATTAACGCAATATCAGATAGGCCCCACCAGAGCACAGTTTCCAATTAATAGGTATTAGTGGGACTCCTCCGAGATGGGAATATCGACAGCATGGATCAAATGAAATTACAAGTAGGGGCGCACTTATCCCGGGGATCCCCAGATTATCTGCTCAAGAAAACGATGGCTAGATATTGCAGGTTGTGGAACAAAGTAATACTTTAATAATAATACTTTAGTAGCTAGAGAGCTAAAGCTCTTTGTGAAGGGGTCGTCCGGGGAAGTGTTACCACCATGGCATTTTCTGCCGCCAAGTAGCGTTGCTGTGTTTCGGTTTGAAGAGTGTGATTGCCGGTTAAATCAAGCACATGAGGCTTAATTGTATCCCTCAAGTTGATAACCGCAGGACAGGCAATGCTTTGTTATCGGTGATGGTTACCACTTATCAGGTGGGCCATCTGCTTGTTCCATCTCCATGTTGTATAAAAAAATAATAATAATATAATAATAATAATAACTTTATTGAGGACAGAATAGAGAAAGTTATAAACGTAAATGTACATTAGGTTTGTCCTACAATCGGCGGTCTTATCGCAAGTAGCGATCTCTTCCAGACAACCGTTATTTTAATCAAAACTTAGGACTAATGTTTTGCATCGTTGACTGCGTAGTTGAGCTGATTTGGTATCCACAGCCCCCCAAACTAGTTAAAAACTGTGTTTCAGGGGACTGTTTCTCCCTTAATCGTCCCAAGCATCGCTGATGCAAAACTGTATTTATGGATTCGGATTCAGCCAAGTCCAACAAAATATAAAAATAAAAAAAAAATAAAAAAAAAAATTAAAAACACAAAATAAAATTTAAGCTTGTTCTCACATTCAATGACATACATGCATGCTAGTAGCGTGTGTGTGTTGTGTGTGTACCTATTGTGAGTTTATTTGTTAGTGTAGTGTAGGTGTTTGTGAGTGTGTAGGTGAGGGTATGTGTGGGTTCTCCTGATAACACGAGTCTCTTGAGAGCCAAGGTTTCACAGGAGGACCCACACCTTATCTGAGTCTATGTTTGAATGTGTGTAGGTGTGTGTAAATCAGTGTTTGTCTCAATTCAATATATTTTTAAGCCATAAGTAGGGTAATGTATGATGACGTCCTAGGGTGAGGGAGGTACCTATAGCTATATAAGAACTAAGAAATGAGAGTTAAGAGATCCTCGGTGTTTCTGTAGTTAAGCTGTGAAAGCCACGCGGTAAGCGCCATCTTTAGTGCTTGTCTATTGAGACTATAGATTTCAAGACTAGCATTTACGCGATTATATAGTTTAGGTGCAATAATGGGGTAAAAACGGCTGTATGCGGTTGTTCTATGTCTCTCAATTGCGCATACACGGTCGCTTCTGCGTTTTTTCTCGCTAAGATTACGGTCATATGGGATGGAAGAGTGGATGCGCAGAATTGATTGGATTACAAAGAGTTGCCTCACTGTAAGAACTTTAGCGTCAATGTACAGAGATGTTGTGGGATATCGGTAGGGTTTCTTTAGCATTACCTTTAGTACGACTCTTTGTGCTCTCTCCAGTTGTAGAATTCTAGACTTAGCGCAGCCTCCCCATGAGGTGATACAATATCTAAGAAGTGATTCGCTAAGGGCTGTATAAACTAACCTCAGGGTTTTGAGATTTGCAGAAGACCTGAGATTCTTAAAAATATATATAAGCTTCCGTGTGCGGGATGTCAAGCACTCAATTTGAGCGCTCCAGTTTATGTACTGATCAATAAAAACTCTAATATCTAAAGCTATCTGTTCTAGTAAGAGTTGGACAGGTACAGTTGATTGTCGGATTTATACAATTGTGACCTTTTAGGTGGAAAGTTGTTAATGAGGGCTGTCCCGCTGCTGTAAGTGAAAAGGTCATGTATTTAGTTTTTTCCACGTTTAGAGTTAGCAAATTATTGTCGAGCCAAGCCATTATAGTTGTAATGGCTTTTTCTGCTGTCTGCTTAGTCTCCTCCCAGTCTTTCCCATGAACTAATATGGCAGTGTCATCAGCATAGCAAAACATCTGACAATTAGTCAACTGGAGATCACAAAGCTCATTAATATATATTTGAAATAGAGTAGGTCCTAGAATACTACCTTGTGGAACGCCATATTCCAGAGAATCTTCTTCGCTAATAAAGTCTCCGAGTTTTACCGACTGTTTGCGGTTTGTTAGGTAGCTGCTGAACATTTCCAGGGCCAAACCTCTAATACCTATGTGTGAGAGTTTATTGACCAACAGTGGGACAGAGACGGTGTCAAATGCTTTGGAAAGATCCAGGAATACCACCAAACTTTTATTTTTTATATCTAAATTTCGAGCTATTTCATTGACTAAACCTCCTACTGCATCCTCAGTCGATTTACCCTTTCTAAATCCGAATTGATTATTTGAAATAATTTGATATTTATCGAGATAGTTAGTCAGTCTCTTGCATAATATCTTTTCGAGGACTTTGGATAAAGATGGTAGGATCGATATAGGTCGATAATTATTGACACTGTCTCTGTCGCCCGATTTGAATACTGGATGTACCAGGGCCTTTTTGAAGTCATCGGGGAAGTCTCCGTTCGTTAAGGCTGCATTGCAAATATGTGCTATAACTGGAACCAATACCTGCCTAGAAAGCTTTAGAATCCTTGTGGGAATACCATCCCACCCCACAGCACAGTCACTGCGAAGATTGAGAATGACATTATCAACTTCAGATTCATCAGTAAGATATATTGCGAAAGAGTTAGATCCAGTGACCTGAGAGACTGCGGGCGCTTGCGTGACAGTATGGGATTTAATTTTATCAGCAAGTGTCGAGCCAATACTAGAAAAGAAATGGTTGATTTTAGTAACTGATATTTTTGGGTCAGGGTCCAGTTTAAGGAGTTCCTGGGGTGAAGGTGCTGTTTTTTTAGTGTGGATTATATTTTTGATGATGTTCCATGTCTGTTTAGGGTTTTTATTGGCTTTAAGGAGTTCGATTTGTTCATGTTCTCGCTTTAGTTTCTTAAGCAAATTATTTAAGAAGTTACGGTATCGATTGTAAGTGACTTTAATTGATGGATTGTTTGGAGATTTGCGGACCTTAATGTGCAATCTATCTCGATGACGAATGCATCTTAGAAGCCCTGGGGTTATCCATGGTTTCAGTATCTTCTGCTTTCTAATAGTTATATCTTTGGTATGTCTTTTAATAAGTGACCGTATTCGTGATATAAGTTCGTATGCAGCTTTGCTAGCATTTGTAATAAGCATAATAAATGAGAAGTCTGTAATTTTAAGCTCTTTTACAATCGCTTCGTAATTTATTTTTCTAAGAGTAGGTCTCGTTTGCTCTATGTCCAGATCTTTATAGAGACAGAAGAGAATTGGACAGTGATCGGTAAGATAGAATTGAAGGACGAGGGTGACAGAGTCACGGTCAGTTTTTAGTAGTAGATGGTCTACACATTTTTTACTTTCCAGGCGGGTTGGTAGAGCGTGCATAGGAAGTAAGCCATGGAGTGCGGACATATTAAGCAGTTCATCTCGTTTACATGGGTCATTGGTATCTGCTCTAATATCTATATTCAAATCTCCTGTTAAAACTATGTCTCTGAAGCCAGCTAATGAGTGGAGTACGTCACTCAGACTGTTGATGAATCTGTCTATATTTTTATGAGATGGTGACCTATAGATAGCCATTACTGCAACGAGCTTTCCAATGCGGCAAACAAGGCCTGTGCCGTCATGTAACTCCGGTTCTGTAACATTGCAGGTTATACAGTCTTTAATGTAAATAACTACTCCATCGTTCTGGTTCGTATTGTTTTTTGTGGAGAAAGATACATAGTCTGATATAACAGGGAGATTGTCCGTTTTTGATAGCCAGCACTCTGTTAGCACAATTATATCACATTCTGTTTTTATCATGGTAAGAAGCGGCAGGAACGCATTAAAGTTGTAGCTAATACTACGTATATTTAAATGTAGTATTTTAAATGATTTCTTGTTTTTGTTAATGAAGTTGAGACAATCATCTGGTGGGCAACTGAAGGATGGTGACACCCCAACTGCATCAATATCATTATATAGTTCTAATAGATCAGTCATCTTGATCGGTTACTTATGTATCCCTGTGAGCAAAAATATGCTTTAGCGGGATAAGTTAGAGTAAATAAAGATGAGGATGACATTGATTGCAGTTGACGTATTTTTGACATTCTTCTAGGGCCCATTCTGTTTAATTGATATGTGTTTATGAATTGTCGAGTGTTTCTGTTGTGTTTGTTTTGTGGGGTGTAATTTAGTGTTATAACTATTGTTGTTGTGCTTTTAAGAATAATGTATGTAAATAGGATTGATTGATTTGAGTTTATAGCATGTAATGTTTTGCATTGGAACATAGTATGGGAACAACTAAATCTAATCTTAATGCTTAAAAAATTATAAACTAACTGCTGATCAGGTGTATACAATTGATACAGAGAGAAAAGGACGCAGGTTATTAAGTTACAAAGGAAGAAACAAAATATACAATTTGGCTTCCCTAGTCAATCTGCTAGGTTAGTTTCCTTGCATAAGGAAGCAATTTGGGCTTCGCTTCTGACCTCCACAGCAGGCTGTCCTTCTATCTTCCTGATGTATATCTTCCCATTTGCGGTCCAGCAAAAGTTCCATTCACTATTCCTTATCAATGTCCGAGCCCGATAGTGTAGGTGTTTTCCTTTTTTAGTGAGAACCTCGTTGATGTAGATGTTTCTTTTTTCACCGTCTGCTCCGGTCCATAATCTCTCTCCTTTGTTGGCCAAACCAAGGTTCTTGAAGGCCTGAAGTAGCTCGATCTTCTTTTGTACAGACGTATACTCTACGATTATGGGCCTCGGTGAGTTAAGTTTGGCAGGGAGGCGATGTGCACTGCGTAGGTCTCTTGGGTCGTATTCGACGTCCAACATCTTGTGGATTTGTGATATAGTAGTCATCATTTGTTCGTTGCTTTCTGTGGGCACATTATTTATTTCTATGCTAGTTTCCTTGAGTTTTCTCTCCATAGTTTCCACCTGTTGTTCCAGGCCACGGACATATTCATCCGATATGGCTTCCTTTTCTTCCAATCTTTCAACTCGCTCCTTCATCTCAGATTGGTCCTGTATAACCTGAGCTACGGATTTTTTGATCTCCAAGTTAGATAAAAGCAATTCCTCATTTTGCTTTTTTAACGAGCTGATATTCTGCTTAATTTGTGAGAACTGATCGTCTTGACTTGTTTTCAAGTCCATAAACATCTGCTGCACATTGCTGAACATTTGTTGAATAGACACAGAAATACTCTCTGTCGGGGATGCACTGAGCTGGGAAACCTTAGGACTAAGACATTTTCTCTTACGTGCATTAGTTTCAAGATCAAGCGCATTATCCGGAGTGCAAAACAGATCAGGCTGCGAGACTGCTTCGCTTAGGGGCCTTGGCGGAGTTCTAAATAAGTGTGACATGTTGTCAGCGCAGAAAAAAATATTTCTCAATGTAGCAGAATAAGGCCTAATTTGGTAAAGCAATATTTAGCCCCAGCCAAAGAGAAACGATGCGTAGCAGATTAGATCGCGTAGCGGCTCGTAGCGCGTAGCAGCAAGCTTATGGTTTTGCGTAGGCAGTTGCGTAGCACACTGTTGCAGTTGTATAGTCAAAATTCGATGCGGCCGCTCACTTGCTCTGTAGCTCAGTTGGTAGTGCACTGGACTTGAGCGCAGCCGATCGCCGGTTCAAATCCGAGAGAAAATGCAAAAAGTAATCACTCACAGCACGTAGTGGCGGAGTTGGCCGGGTCAGCTCAGCGCAGTCACCATCCGCAGAAACAGCCGTCCCTGTCTAGCACCTCCACTGGGAGGAGCCTGCCGTCCAAATTGTGCAGGAAGAACAAGGAATTGAAATTTGACAATCCGTCCAATCACGACGCAACCCACGAATATTCAAAAAACAAATTAACAGGGGTTCCCCACACGTCCGTTCGGTACGAGAGCCGAAATCCGAATCCGAAAAAAGGTTTTCATTCACTTTTTTACTCGTTTGCTTTTCATTTTCAATTGATCCTGTAATGAAAAGTAGGTGCCGCTTGCGGCTTCGCTTATATATATACTATATATATATATTTCGATAATTGCCGCCACTTTCCCTCTTAGACGTAGTTCATTTTCAACAGTGTAGATCCCATAATTTATTGGGGAACAAAATAACCTTTTTGCTAATCCAGAAATACGGTATTTGGTAAGTTTTATTCAAATTAGTCCTGTGTTTAAGACGTAATTGGGCAACAAACAATTGATGTTTGTGGCCCAATAAAAAATTTTAGTTAAATAAAAAATTTTTAGTTAACTAAATGATACAAACAAACTACATATATTTGATTAATGGTTATTTTCACCGTTCATCTTCAAAAGGATTTAGCAGAAACTTTAGCGGGTCATAGTTGTTTCATGGAGAATTTGCTTACAATGAACAATACATCGAGACCGGTCCCTTGAGACCTTATTGATTTAATTAAGCACTGGCCTCAAATTTGTACAATAGAGAACACAAGAAGCTTACAAAACAAGTACCTTCATCTCTATCACGTTGGCATATGGTTCAGTTTCATGGTGTAGAAGTGGAACCTACTGAAGTATACCTATACGAAAGCCTTTTGAAACCATACGGAATGTTGACCGGGAATTCGCAATTAAGAAATGTCCCGAAAATCTGTTTACAAAGTCGAGTCAAAGTAATATCTAAGTGGTTTCGAGTAAACAATCCCGGCGTATGTGGGATGGAATAGTTTGCGTAACTTAAGATTTCCTAATCAAATTTCTTTCGTGAGTTTTTATTAAGAACGTACCATAACCTGATTTATACTAGTTAGGTTAGTTATCTAGAGCGCTGTATTTAAGAAAGCTACGAGGAAACCGTTTGAAATAATGAAACTTTGACCTTTTTACATTGGGTAAGTTAAAAAAACCGCGATCAATCAAAAACGTTAATTAATAAATATGAAAGATCTTTGCTTCGTACATGAGGAATATCAATATATTTCTTAATTTAATAACTTTTTATTAGGTTCCGTAGTCCAGTTTTTTTTTTTTTAATTTTTATATAAAAAATGCAATTTACTAAATATCTTCAAAGGTCCCAAGCGCTGAAGCAGAGCGCGTGTTGTTTTGACCTTTATTTCGGATTATTCCCATCCGTCACCCAATTCTGTCACCTATAGGTGACGGATGGGAATAAAAAGTGCGATCTGTCACCCATTTAGTAAAGAGGTGACGGTACGAACTTTTTGAAATTGAAAAAGTTCTATCTGTCACCCAGTTGGCAAAGGGGTGACAGATCGAACTTTTAAAATTTTAAAAAGTTCGATCCGTCCCCCCCTACACTAGCAGAGTCTCAGGGTAGCAGGTTTGAACCCTAGGCACGGTAGATATTCCCACAGATCTCTTAGTACCAAGTTCTAACTCCAGATTCTTTAAAGACGTCTAAAGGGGGTAGTCAGAGGTACGTCCAAACATTACATTTGGCACATACCCACATTTTGCAGTAGTTGGTAAAGCCAAAGTCTCCATGCATTGTATGTAGCTGTAGTAATGGTTCAGGGCAGATTTTGAAGGTTCCATCACTAAGAAAATCTTCCAATTGACACAAAAGGTTTCTCATGTCTTCAGCACAGAATAAAATATTCTATAACCTTCGTTATTGTAATCGGCTAACAGAAAGAGTTCCAATTTAGGAGGAATCACTACTTCTTCCTCATCAATGAAACATTTTGTTTTTAATATGCAGAGCTTTTTTTAGCTTCTTTCCAGGCTTTGTACAAATTACTATTAATATTTTGAAAGAGTTGAACTTTTTTTATTTGTCGATCAAATAAAAAAAGTCCTTCATCTTTCATAGAAGTCACGGCTTCTTTGTAAATTCCTGGGATGTTTTACTATCTTCAGATGCAATAACATTTTGTTTGACTTCATGTAATTTTTGATCCGAATCATTTTTGGCAAAATCGCCCGATTTTGCCAAAAATGGAAAGTGGAGTTTTTCTGATAATAGAACTATGCAAATGCTTTTTTTTATCTAAGCGAATGTTTTAGGAAACAATAAAAAAAATATCTTGTTCTTAGCCTGGTACATTCGCTTCTGCGGACTTTAACAGTTGTATTATTTGAATATACAGAGTAGAAAAAAAAGGCACTGGAAGTGAACGAAAGCAAAGGTAATTAAAAGTAAACGTAGCATTAATGAGATCATTACTCACACTATAATTTTTTTATAAGGGACCTCATAAATTATTTTCATATTTAGTGTTATTTTTATATAAGGCTAAAAAAAAGTATCACAATATAATATTTTGTAACAAAGCTTCGCGGATCACTATAAATCTATAATCTATACTTAGTTATCATAGCGTATTGTAGAATTGGTTTATACTAAAATGTTTAGCGAACCACGGCTAGCCGGCATCTTTGTATAACAAGAACATTGTATTTTCGACCTTATTGTATTGTTTTTACGAACTATAAATGCAGATTTATAGTTCGTAAAAACTACACTCAGCTACCATCGAGTTGGTTTGGATGCACACTGTTCAATTGTTCTTAGTGCGTTAAAATAATCATCAATAAAACGGGTCAGAATGTTGCATTATTCGAGAATGTCAAGTCACTTGCTATCTCTATCTAATTCGATGTAATAGCTGAAATGGCGAGTGACTTGACATGCGATTAGTTTTGATCGAGCTTTCAGAAACCAGCGGTAAATATTATTGTGAGTTATAATTTTGATGACCTTATCTCAAACTTTCTTTCAAATCGAATCAATGAGTGAACAGATAGAAATCAATAGTTATGTCCGTCTCTCTGTAAGTGACGTAGGGTGACAGATCGAACTTTTTAAGATTTCAAAAGTTCGATCCGTCCCCCATTTGGCAAAGGGGTGACGGATCGAACTTTTAATATTTTAAAAAGTTCTATCCGTCACCCAGTTAGTGAAAAGGTGACGGATCGAACTTTTTGTTCCCATCCGTCACCTATAGGTGACAGAAATGGGTGACAGATGGGAACAATCCTTTATTTCGACCAAATTACGGGTGCAATTTAAATTTGCACGCGTCTGGGTGCTTATGTGCACTCTGTATGGGTGTTTATAATAATATAAGACAAAGGAATAGTATTTTTTTTTTCACAAAAAGTTAGTATTTATAGTTCCCACAGCACAAACTGTGATTATTCTCAGTCTAGATAGTGATTGGTGGAATTCTCACCAATATTTCATATTTCCGTGAATTATGGTGGTGCATGTTGGATATCAAACTTTACTAGAAATTGATTGAGTACGCCAATATTTGATAGAGTCACTATTAAAAGTTAACCTAGCAACCCGATAAGTAACTACAAACCTACTTTGTTTTATGTAACTATTTTATTTTTAGTTCTATAAATTAAAGTTTTGTGCATTACGCAGTCGGCTGCAGTGCATAGTTTTCAAAATAGGTTCACAGCATTTCTATAAAAACATGAACAAAGCAAATTTTTTGAAGCTACTTTTTATGCTAAAAAATATCAGGATCAGCCTCCAAAGAATTAGCTTAGGAGGAAAATATTGATATTAGGAAATCCCTACACCAAGCAAACGAGGCATGGGCGGAAACAAGTATTCAATAAAATCGCTTGATCTAAATCTAAAACGACGTTTAAATAACCGCCAGTTTCCAGTACAACTTGGCAAGCTTGAAGTTAGCCGTTGGAGGAATCTTCCATTTGCGAACAAACGGCCAACTTCAGGCCATAGTATAAACTTGGTAAACTGGTTTGTAGGTATCGGATTCCACTTTCTCATCATCATCATTATCAACCTGTTGTTGTTTAATGCTCCCAAGCCGAGCCACTGAGTCCTTACGCCGCTCTCAAATAGAGTGTTTCCATCTGATACTAGTCATAACAAAATTAACTTAAGCCCAAAAAAATTAGTGGGCATTTGTTTTTATCTCTCTCTCTCTTGCCGTGTCACTAGTTTCTTTCGAAACAGTGTGGTGAAAGGATTTTAAGTGCGCCTCAAGAGGCTCCTTTCGAGCACTTGACACATGTTATAGAACTTTTTAGGTTTTACGACATGCTGGTTTCCTCACGATGTTTTCCTTCACCGTTTGAGAGTACTGGCATTGTGCACATAAATTTTTGAACAGAAACACTCATTGGTGCACGACTGTTTCGATCCCACGACCTTAGGATCGGAAGGCGGTGCCGTTACCACTGGACCACCAGTGCTCTTTGTTTTTACGTGATAAAATAAATAAAATAAATAATAATGGAGTGATTGCCGGTTATATTACATGTACATGCGGCATAACATCTATGTGCCTCGAGTTGATGGACGCAAGACATACTAGGGCACGTTCATATTCGTGCGTGGCTTGCGAGGTATTGTTTTGTTATAAATTATATTTAACCAGTTTAAATCAGGTGGGTTATTTGCTTCTTTAATCAGTAAGTAATATAAAATGTACATAAATGTAAATGTACATGTGCCCCATCAATACTTCTGACGAGTGCAAGTGGGAAGTGACTAGATAAGATAATGTTTAGATAATATTAATTTGATAATGTCTATTACCAAAAAAAAAATGATTTTCACAATAGTGTGCGAGAGAGAGGTAATGATTAGATTATGTTTATTTCCAAAAAAAAAATATTTTCACAATAGTGTGCGAGTGATTAGCGCCATCGATTTATTGGCACGAGTTATATTTTTAAGATGAAGGGGTACCTATTTAATTCGATTGAGGGGTCAGAAAAAAGTCCAAAAATAATGTTTGGACTTGCCTCTGACTACCACCTACTCAAAGTTTTGGTGCGTTCGTCGAGTAGCATCACGAGATCTCAGTTCGGGGCGAACCACTAGTTATACTCGTAGTTTGACAGAATTCCCAGTAGTTCCTGATCAAAGTTCCTTCGCCTTGCAAAATATTGGGCTTCATTCAACAGGTTGAGAGAGGTAGTTCAGTAAAACTCGGGTAAGACCCGGCAAATTAGCTTCGGTTAGGAACTACCGGGAAACTTCCATCGCTTGTAAAGACCGCTCGCAAATTGATCTTATCGAAAGGGTTTCCGATGCTCATGTCACTGAAAATATCTGAAATCTATCATACCATCGATTATGGCTAGCAATTTTTTTTTTTATCCAAGTACTAACATAATAAACAAGGTCTTACAACCTTACCAAGGTCCTACTATGAACGCGAATAAAACAGCTGTTTCCTACAAAAGTTCAACCTACCTGGCTAAAATGTATAAAACAGCTGTTTTTTTATCGCGTGCATAGTTTTGGTTCCTTAGAAAAAGTTATTCATATTAATGGGATCTTCAGCCCCTGAATGTTTAAGTATAAATATCGTTACACCTTGTATAAAAGCGAAAGTTACACTGTATGGACGTAAAAATATTTGTGGCTCAATCACGCCGTAACAAAAATATTATGTTACCTGGATTAACATACATTAAGCTACTTTTTATCCCGAAAAAATTGCCTGACCGGAACAAACAGTTTATATGCACAGTGCCAATACTCTCAAAAGGAGAAGGAAAACATGGTGAGGAAACGGTATGTTCCCATAGTGTGTGACTTGCGAGGCAATGCTTTGATATACCTAGAAGATGGTTACCACTTAACACCAGATGAGACTCTTTCTTGATCTCCGCCAGATATTTCTGGAAAGTAAAGATAATTAAAAGCACGGTAGATATACCATAAGAACTCTTGGTACTTTCTTTGAAGATGTCTTAGGGAATGAGTGAGAGGTTCGTCCAAGTATTATATTTTTGGCACTATCCACGCTTTACAGTTGTTAGTACGTGGTAACGTACAGGTTGTAAACCCATCACCGCTGCTAGAACAACTAATAACTGATTTTCTCACCATATTTTATTTTTCCCCTTTACCATAATTCAATGATCAGACTAAAAAGTACCTACGTGTGTTTAAATCTACATTTCAAACTCTAGCTGTAACATTAATAGTTAGTGGTCCATAATTCATTGCGATCTGAACTTTAACGGACTAATTTACCGGGCCGATCTTTACAGTTATAGTGTAGATTGGAAACTTGGGCTCAGAAACTTCGGTCGGTCAGCGGCGGCCGTTTTCAGCTTGCTCAAATAGTTCATTAAACTTGTGGAATATTCAGAAATTGAATCGAATTTCAGTGATCCAGATCCGTAGGTCCCTTTTCTAAAGGCTAAAAAATAAACATTCAAGCTTTCTATTATAGGAGTAATTTGCCGACGCTCAATCATCATCATTAGCATGAATAAGTGCACGGCTATACATACACATAGGCCTCTCCCATATGTTTCCAGTAAACGTTCTCAGAGTTGTTTATAATGAAATCATTTATTTACGTAAAGCAAACCACAAGTATATTTTAATTTCAACTGCTGATACTAAAATAAATAACTAATTATTGAAACTTTGCCAGAAAAACCTAGCTTGAAGCAGCAGCTTCAAATACATTTAAACGAAAATACAAATGCATGCCCAACTTCAAACTAAAAATTGAACTCAACTAATTAGGTACCCTATGTCTTGACGAAAATAGAGCAGTGTCCAGTACCTACCTTGTATCACGTCTGTTTTGTCCGTGGTATCTGATGTCTTAAATATTCATCTGCAATTTTGGGCCGCTGAAACCCCCATTCACTCGGAACACTTGCTTTGAACCAGAGTAGGTAAGGACCTCGAGATACTGGCGTGCAATTTTCTTGTACTTTGGATAAAGCAACAGATAGGAAATTAGGTTATCTTAAATCTGCCTTGTATGCTCCATTTTCAGTGGCTTATTTTATCTCATAATATATTCAAGGGGGTGGTGCATTAGGGGATTGTACTAGATAGGAAAAAAAACTTTGTATATTCAACAACCAATCTTTTCAATTGAACAGCAAAATTCGGTTTCATCTATAAGCTATATTTTTGAAATATGAGATTCAAGAGGATAATAAAATTCTTAAAACAGATAGAACAAAAAATATAAAGGGCAGTCTTAATGTCTTGTCACTAGTTTCTATTGAAACCGTGTGGTGAAAGCATTTTAAAGGGCAGTATCATGCACAGTAGTATGCATGCATTATGTATCATTTTAAGTCTTTTCAATTAGATGAACCCTTTAGTTACACACTTTCTAATGAACATTGCCTTCATTCAAGATACTTTAAAGATAATTTAAGCAAGTAGGTACTTTAAAGAATTTGAGTAAAACTGTGATCCATCTCATAAAGAAGTGTCTTGGCCACCTTCCTAAAAAATGTACTTTGGCTTAATAATAAATATCCAGGGCCATAACTAAACATGTTAAAACTATGACAAAACCGCTGCAGATCTTGGCGATAGTCCGAGGAAATCTTCACCGTTCTAAAGTCACGTACGTCTTGTATAATATCTGGAAGTTCAGAGAGATCACAGCTGTTTAAAGCAGCTGGTTCACTTTAAGTCAAAGTCAAAAGGTATTTATTCAATAAAATCACAAGGATCACCTTGAAACTTCTTAAGGTGACTTTAGGTGCCAGTTCCACGCGACCAAAGCCTAGAAGAACAGGCAACAAGCTTACGACTTCGTTCCAACCGTTCTTTTGTATGATCCTTGTTACAATGTGATATAATAAAAATTCAACATTGAAGCTCCAGTGTGGTGCCAATCGAATTTATTGAGGCGTAGGCATAACAGAAAAAGCTAAGCTTTGATAGAGCTACAAACAGGGTGTTAAAATACCACTCCCAAAAACTAAAGTACCCATCAATATGAATAACTTTTTCTGAGGAGCCAAAACTGTGAACACGAAAAAAACCTGGCTAAACCGCTTTTTTATTTCTCGTTCACAGGGTTGATTCCTTAGAAATAGTTATTCATTTTGATGGGTACTAGCCCACTGAAGTCTTCAGGAGTTGTATTTTTATACCTTGTATATCTACTTTAGTTTCTCAATGACTATGTTGAAGGCGAAATTTTGACAGACCGTAATCGATAAATTAATAAATAAATAGCTTTTTTGCGATCATTTCTGTATTGTGTCTCAACCAGATCAGAAGTAAAAAAATACTCTACTGCATTTTAGCTAACTTACAACCAATTTAATGAATGAATGACATGCTTAAATTAAATATCAGCAAAGTAAAAAATTGAATTACATTCATCGAATTATACTGGTGGACAAAATATTGTAATAATGATATTGGTTGACATTCCACACAGTACTATCTACGTCAAACCAAGCAAAACTTCTAGGCGCTATAGAAAACAGGTAGCTGACTTATTACTTATATACTTTTTTTTGAGAATACATACTCATAATATAATATAATACCCAGACAGAGAACAAACATCAATGTTCACAAATGTTTGTCCTCGGTGGGAATCGAACCCACTACCTACAGTGCAGGTTAACTATACTATCAACTGTGAGGGTTGTCTGGTTGAGATGATAATGTTAACTACAGGTTTTAAATAAATAGTCGAACGTCTTACCAAGCTGGTTTCGTCATGAGCTGGGAAGACCGCCCAAATTGGTAGCAGTCGGATAATAAACGGGGCGGATACAGCGAAGTGAGGGGATTTACGAAACTAGACTTTAAAGTTGGACGTCTGATACGTGGCGCGGCCAAAATTGCACAACTTATGGAATTTGAATAAGTTGAATTAGGAGATGTGACTGCGGTTAAGTAATTTATTCAGCATATAAAATGAAATGGAATAGGTGCTCGGTAGCTTTGATGGGTTTGAGATTGAGAGGTAGTTCATGTTCTACGTCTGGGTGAAGTCTTTTTATTGTTAATTGTTAGATTTAAATTAATTATAATATTTGTGTTTCTTTTTAATGTGATATTCATATATGATTTGTAAAATAATTATGATTGAATAAATGAAATGAAATGAAATGAAATGAAATCGAATCCGCAACGGCAACGTAGAGTGCAAAAGGTAGATGCCAAACTCAGACAAAATAAAAAGTAAAGACGGAACTCTGTGAACAGCAAAGTGAGGCCGGTCAAACTACGCCTTGACGTGTACATACACAATTACACACACACACGTACAACGTAACTACGCCTTACCTGTCAGTCTAGCTATCGCGGCTCGTGGGGAGCAACGTTTTGAGAAATTATAAATTTACCAGTTAAAATCCCGATTTGTGTTGTGAAAGGGTGTAAGAATCAATCTTCAAAATATAAAAAAGCGGGATGGAATCGCATTTCATACGTAAGTAATTTGGAACCCAATAATTTTCAATAAATCTAAATAAAAGTTTGAGGTTATTGCTTGGAGCACAAGTGTTGCTAGTATGAAGTGTTTTTGTTTACCCTATTATTTGGTAATAATGTGATACGCAACGTAACGTTACTCGTTTCTTATGATGGTTATCAGTATATTTTAAACCCGACGGGTTTTAAATATAGTGCTTAGAGAACACACGGGTGTTCGCTAAGTTCGTGGGCCCCACGTGTCCGGCGAACACACGGATGTACACAAGATTTCGAGCCCATTGGTTGCTCACTTCTACGAGGTCAAATTACCTTAACGCCCATTGACTGCACTCATTGTGAAGCTAGGTTCAATACATAACGAAATACAGACAATACCAGAGATTCATACTCACCGAACGAAATTGTCAAACATCGCGTTGATGGCTGGTCTGTCGGTCATCTTGACCCACGGCAACGCGATATCTTCCCCGTTTGTTAACTGATTTTTACGATTATTATTTCTTAAAATAGGTTACATCCGTAAAATTGTGAACACCGTTAGATTAATCTATCTCGCGAGATTGTAATCTGTCAAAAAATTTTAAACTCGTAGATTTCGTATGTCCGTTAGGTGAGGCAAACACAACCTAACCGATCCCATAATCAGATAAGTTGTGTTAGATTATATCATGATAGCCGTTTTATTTAATAATGTTATTTTTGTAATTTTGGGGTAATTTGAATTGTCATGGCAACATCGGCCTCCGCACACATGTTTAGAAAACTGGCCTCACTTTTCTGTTCGTAGAGCTCCGTCTTTACTTTTTTATTTTGTCTGAGATGCCAAAGTAAAAACTTTTCGTCTTAGCTTTTGTCGTCTTTTGTCTTAACGTCTTAGCTTAGACTTTAAAATCTAGAGCATTGAAAAAAATAACTTCTCGTGCATTTGAATAATAATTATAAATCATTCCAGAATAACGATATCAACTTTACTGTGAGTAACGTAATCAGATCAAGTACAAATAATACACATTTAGTAATAACTAAAAAAAAACATTGCCAGCAGTAACTACACTCGAGAGCAATGAATTCGGATTACTGCATCTGCAATCTTGACGAAGGCTAAAGGCCCGTTCTTCTATTTTAGCATTCTATATTAGCTTACTTATCTTACCATTTTTTTTGTTACTTTATCTTATGGTACCAAAAGTCAACAAAAAGAGATGGTAATGTAACTGAGCTGACTATAATTTTTATTAATTATTTCACTTGACATCCATATCTTAGTCCATGTCTGTGGACTAAGATATGGAAACAGTTTTATCGGCCATTGGAGCCCTAAACGACTAATAAGAAACTCACCAAATATAAAGCAAATGGTGACCTGAATTCATTGCTCTCGAGTGTATAATGATAAGAATTTTCATAGTTTCTAGTAGCTATTAACGTGTACTTGATTTGTTATTCGCTGTGCCAGCCATCAAACGCTGTTTGATAGCCACGACTAACGGCGCACACCACAAAATGCCAACACGTACAGAAGTCTATAATTCACAAGGCAAAGGATCAGATCCCGTCGTAAAACAATCTGTAAGCTTCTCGTATAAACTTATCCAATCTTGTCGAGTGTTGAGTTACATCAGATATTTAGTATCTGCTAACAAGTTAATTGAACAGCCTGTATAATCGGAATTCGTGACGATTTCCTGCGTAATTTGAAGGTATAATCGTTACTTTGTATAGCTCAATTATTATCTCCTTTGTTCTCTTCGCTTTGGTGAATACTGGGATTGAAAGAGTCAAAGTCAAAAGGCGTTTATGATCATTTTGGAAACCAGGTGAATCTGGCGCCCGCGACCAAGGGCCTTATGCTCACTTCGAGCGAGATTATCTCACGATGGAGATGACGTCATATCTCGTTCATTACCTCGTTGACGTTGCGTCTCGAATGAACTTTATATGAGAAAATTGGAGAGTGAGATGGTGAGAATGGGGATAAATAGATATCGAACGAGATATGACGTCATCTCCACCGTGAGATAATCTAGCCCCAAGTGAGCATAAGGCCCCAAGCCCAGAAAAGAAGTATGCAAAAACGGTGATGAAACAGAAACCGCTTCATGACTTAAATACTCAGGCACGGTAGATATCCTCTCAGATCTAAGCATCAAGTAACAACTCATGATTATTTTGAGGAGTCTAAGAGACTAGTACATTTGTACATTTGTACATATTGTATTAGTCAGAGGTACATTTGGCTTGTACCCACATTTTGTAGTCGTTGGTATTCCATGCGTGACAAGTGCAAGCCCTTCGCCGCTTTTAGAATACTAATTGGTTCTTGGGATTTATTTTCTTCACCGATTGAGAACACTGGCATTATATATATTTTTACATGACATATTTATTTTTCGGAGGTTAAAATCCATTGGTGGGCAACCGGATTCGAACCCACGACATTACGATCAGAAGGCAGGATCTTTCCCACTAGACCATCGGTGCTCTAACTGACCATATCTGACAAAGTAATGTAAAAAAACTAAGCTCTAATTTTAGATTTCAAATAGTATAAAACAGCCATTCAGACTACGTTTTACGAGCAGTCCTATATTGTTTCACATATATAAATATTTTTTCAGTTGAAAGAATAAAATGAATGTAAGCTGATAGCTATCCAACCTAATCTTCAATCTACTTTATAGACATTCATTATGTATTCAAAGAGAATCTGATATAAAACAAAATTGTAAAATGTAAGTAAAAATTCAGTCTTTGTAGCGATGGTCTTTTCTACATTTCGCCAATTTATCATTAGGCTTACGTCAAAGAAAGAAAATTAACCTAATTGTAAAAGACTTGTTCCACTGCAGACATTCCTTATTTTCCATTATTCCTTCTTATAAAATATAAAAGTCGCAACAAAGTAAGAATTCAATATATTTTCTTTTTATTTTACTACCGAATCCAATAAATAAATGATATCCTTTGTCTTATTTTTGTTATTTTTCTACGTGTTATTTAAACGTTAAATAAGTAACATAGGCAAGGTAGAATGCATAGCACAAAAATAAGTATATATTTACAAAAATTTAAGTATATAGGCATTATATCTGCTATCTGGTTCCCATGTAAAAAGCTTTCCTTAGTTTGGGGGTAGATAGTGCTGTGTGGAAAATCCACCAATATTTATTTTATTTACTTTTTCTTAAACGTTTATACACACATTCAACGTACCTATGAAATGTACCAAATTACTTTTAAAAACTGAATAAACATTATCATAACCGTATATTGAAAATTCTTTTTTTAACTTGGAAAATATTTGGACACAAATATGTTCCGCACAATATTGCTGTAGGTTAAGATTGAATGGTTAATTTAATTATTGAATGCGCTGGAACTACCTCTACTATTATACAGAGAAGGCTATTCTATGAAGGGATTTCTATGCTTTTTAAATGCTTAATAATTCGGAGGAGCAGTTAATATCTGTAACAAACTTTTTTAACTTCTGCAGACGTCACCGTTTTCTATATTAGTTATGCATTAGGTATTATTAGTATGAGGCGTAGCGTGTGCTGTCTTATAAACTTGATTATGTTTACCTTTTTCTGTATGCCTACGCCTCACTAAACTTCAATTTTTAATTTATTATATTATTACATTGTAAAAGGATCATACAAAAGAACGGTAGGAACCAAGCCGTAAGTTTGTTCCCTGTTCTAGGCTTTGGTAGCGTGGAACTGGCACCTAGAGTCACCTAGCTTTAAGACGTTTCAAAGTGATCCTTGTGATTTTATTGAATAAATACCTTTTGACTTTGACTTTGACTTTGACTTTATAAAATAATAATTTAACAAAACTTTATAAAATAATAATTTTCCGTTCCTAATTTATTATCTATCTTAAAATCGGAACGATTTCCTACACAAGGATCTCAAAGGTACTACAACTTCTAAACGATGAGAAAATAATTGAGCTCTTAGTATTCTCATATCTGTGGCTCTACATAATCGAGTAAAACAAAACTAAAACCAAGTTTCGCGTGTAGCCAGCCTATAAAATCATGTAATTAACGACCATGGCGTAAGTATTTTATGTAAAATGAAAAGGCTGTTATATTTTTTACACTAATGCTCCTGAGTTCAACGTGCTTGAAACCCCACTTTGCGATTTGGTCCTAAGATTGTATCTCTATCAATTATGGCCCATAAAACGTAATGACTTCATCGTAAATTTTAGCTTACACGACACAATTTTCTTTGGTGTTGAATAAATTAGGTCAAATTACTCCTAGGTGGATATGCCTTTTTGCTCTTGGTTTTGTAAGTTGCAGAAGTTTTTGGCTTAAGACCTTCTGTAAATTAAAACTTGAGACCTTTAACTTTCCTCGTAAACTTAAACCCCCACTTCTGTTTGAGAAAACATACATTTCTTACTGTCTTTTGGTAATTAGGTAATTGTTTAATACAACTAAACTTTTATTTGCAAAGTAAATTTAAACGGATACACGTGTTTACAAAATATATAAATTACATATGAAACATTTGAGCTATCTATAGACCGTTGCGAACGATCTTTTTGATTATTAAATAATTGATTTGGTATACAATGTAGATGGAACATTAAAAGAACAATATTTTGGTTTTGGTTTCACAACGCATAAATGGTGGAAGTGACCTGTACTTTATGTAGGATTCAAAAAATACCTGTATATATTTTATTATTAAGTGTAGTAGGGCTCTTTATGAAGGGCTCGCCCAGAGAATTACTACTACTAATACTTTTTTATACAACTAGCTGATGGAACAAGCAGATGGCCCACCTGATGTTAAGTGGTAACCATCACCTATAACAAAGCATGACCTCGTAAGTCACGGACGATAGGAACGTGCCCTACGATGCACTACACTGCGTCCATCAATTTGAGGCGTACAGATGTCAAACCTCATGTGCCTGTAATTACACCGGCAAGCACACTCTTCATACCGAAACACAGCAACGCTGCTTGGCGGCAGAAAAAGGCGTGGTGGTAGTACTTCCCCGGACGAGCCCTAAAACTATACTCCGACTGAACTGAAACCAAACACAGGTTTCTTAACAGTCTTGATTAAGACTTGAAAGTGTTTCCAAAAGTGCACCTTCATTTTGCTATGATAAAGAACAAATAATTTAAAAGTCCATCACAACCAAGTACGTACCTGTATGTTTTCTAGTAAAGTTATGCAAAGTCAGTCCCAAACTATTACGACGTGCTTTATCACATGCACACGGCATCTATGAAAACGGCACGCAGTTTCACTTGACAACTAAAATCTTGCAGTTGGCAGATAGTGTAACCATTTAAGCTCTCGCAACCAATTTATTTATTTATTTATTCTTAGATTCACAATTTTCTTATTGTCTATTTTAATCTATTAGATGTACACTGTGCACTAACCAAATTGAATCTCAGTTTATAAGCAACTAGCGGCCTGTCCCAGCTTCGCATGGGTGGTCATAAATTTTTTGAACATTTTAGGATAAACTTAGACCGTGGGTTCGAGCCTCGCGTCTACTTATTTCATACATTTGCACGCGCTTCTCCTTGAGTGAGTGAAATTGCACCCGCGCGTGACCCGTGGACCCGTTAACATTTTTAATTTCGTCATATCTTTTGAATGGAATGTCCGATTTGAAAAATTTAAGAAGTAATCTATAGGTATTGAAACCGTCTTAATTATGAAATGATTTATTTGGATAAGGATTAATACCAAGGTAGAAATAAAGACCCTTTTCTAGCGGAGGCATTTCAATTATTTTTTTATAATAAAAGAACACTTATTGTGACATAACTATAATAGTTAGACATATGCTGTCGTGACATTTTTTGTAGATGATGATGTGTTCTACAAAATCGTAGTTCATTATTTTGTTCTATCTTCAATAGTTTTCGCAGCGCACTTGATGTATGGTTTTTGTTTTCCACCTTGGGTTACATTATTGAAGTTTTAGTAAAGATCCCTGATTTTTTTGAAAATATAATATAGCCTATGTTACTCAAGGATAATGTAGCATTCTAATGGTGAAAGAATTTTTGAAATCGGACCAGAAGTTTTTGAGCCTATTCGTTACATACAAAAATACAAAAATACAAATGTTTCCTCTTTATAATATTAGTGTAGATGTAAGTAGGTAGGTAGATGATACTGAGAAGACAAATCAAAATGATAAGGTGAAAGTTAACAAATAAAACAACAAAAAACAAAGTTGTAGTTAAAGTTAATTGTTCAAAAAAAGAATAATGTAAGTATGCAATTCTGCTTAAGTAGTATAATTAGACGTTGTTAGACTTCTGACAGCTCAATAAAACAGCAAATGGAGGTCACACTCACGTGTGGTCGCGGTCCCGTTAAATTTTGTGAAGCTCAATTTTTTTTTTTTTTTTTTTATATAACTACAGTTGCGTTAAACTCTCGCTGCAGGCTCGGTCATAAGTTACCGGAACGAGACAGCAATATTGCTCTCTCTCTCTCTCTCTCGCACTTAGGAGAACGGACGATCCTTTTGTTTAAGCGTGTGTTAATATGATTTCTGACAGAGTTTGCAGCGGGAGTTTAACGCGACTATAGGTTGAGCGCTGACCGAGCCTGCAACGAGAGTTTAACGCGACTATAGCAGATGGAACAAGCAGATGGCCTTCCTGATGGTATGAGGTAACCATCACCTGTAACAATGCATTGCCTCGTAAGTCACACACGATAGGAACGTGCCCTACGATACACTGCCCTGCGTCCATCAACTTGAGGCATACAGATATAAAGCCTCATGTGCCTGTAGTTACACCGGCAACCACACTCTTCAAACCAAAACACAGTAACGCTGCTTGGCGGCAAAAAAAGGCGTGGTGGTAGTACTCCCCTTGGCGTACTCCCTGGCGAGCCCTTCACAAAGAGCTCTACTATCTACTCTTAAAAATAGTAATAGTAATAGTAGCTGAAAGCTCCAATAGCTTAAATGGCCGATAAAACTGTTGCCTTCTCTTTTCGTTGACACGTAGGTGAAAGTGATAAGTACATATAACCATAGAACAACTGTAAAATAAACACGCCTCTGTAAAATAATCTACGTTTTGTGTAACCCCATAGCAACCGTATAAATGTGAAAAGGTCCTTCGGTGGGCATTCACCTACACAACTGTTCCATAATTTCTAACTTGCTTAGTGCTAACTTTGTCAAGTCGTCAAGGCAAATTAAGCCGGTACTCACTTCAGGTGGCAGTAGCAACGCAAATATGCACTCAAAGTGTCACTGAGATGAATGGCCTCAACTTCAGAACTCACACGAACTTTTGATACTGAAAAACCCTGAAACTCCTATCTGAGACGCAAATGGGGTATCCTTTTAAAAACAATGTTTCAACTCCTGCTAATGGCGCCATCATAGCTGGGCTATAAGCTGTATTTCAGTAAGTTTTGTTTTAAATGTTTCGAGAATCATTTGGAAAGACTAGCTGGACTTTATGCTATATTTTAGTTAGTTTCGTCATCTTTTGGAAAATATTTGAATTCATATAGCAAGCTATAGATGTTGACTCCCAGCCTCCCGCTAAAAAATATTTGAATTCATATAGCAAGCTATAGATGTTGTAGGCGACACACGCCGTAGCTATTCTATTTTTAAATTTATTTGTTTTATTTACTTTTGCATGTATCTAAGTAGGTTGCATTTCCTCTAAAATTGATGTTAGTATTAAGATTTGAACTGGTAACGCCATCTGTTGGCACATTTTGCGAATTATTAATAAATAAGTTGATGTTGTGGGTGGATTCGGACAGTTAAACAATTTTTCTCGTAATGTGGTAGTTGTCGCGAACATAATGAAAGACAACGCGGCTTCTTGTGTAATTCATGGTTTTCAAAGTATTTTGCACCCCTACAACTCCATTTGCAACTTCTTCTGACGTTGACCATAAACGCTGTTGTTTTATTCGATCACCTACAATTGTGTTACCTTATATTGAACTTCAAGACGGTACTAAATAGTTCTAGAAATCAAATTTATACAACACACATTAGGGCATTTAGGCATTTATCTACCTACTCAAGAGATGATGATGAATTGGTCCCTGAGGGTGAATTCCTTTAATCACATCTTATGACGTCCAGGGGAAGGCTTTATTTTTGCCAGGACCACAATTCTAGATGTATGAGCCCCAGAAGCTAAAATGACCGATAAGACTGTTGCCATCCCTTCTTCTTCTTCTTTTCTTCGTTTATTTATGGCAAGATTGCCAGTGTCAAGTTATATAGATAAAATACTTTTTAGTCAAGTGAGTCCATAGTCAAGTCGGCCGTCATTTGTTTTGAAGAAAATAGTGGCGGTTTCAAAACATTCGAAACATTTTCGGTTAAATCAGGATATCACTTATACACTTTCATTTCAAATGTGTACGCTTTGTGCTAAGACGCAAAGCCTTGTTCGTTGATATCAATAAGACAGTGACAAGTACACCATAAAGAGCTGCTATAAAATGACGGGGATTATGAATTAGTCTGGTAATATCCAATATCTATATTTATAAAAATGATATGTTGGTTTGTGTACGCTTCAAAAACTCAAAAAAGTTCTGCACCGATCGAGCTGAAATTTTAGCATGATATATTGATCCGCATTAAGGATTGTTTTTATACCATTCAATCACAATGTGCCACAGCGAAGCGTGGCAGGGAACAGCTAGTTACTTATACAAATCTTGTTCTGACTTATTGATAACGTACAGCCCAAAAATTAATTCATCAAAGCTCAAAAACGCATTGTATAGAAAAAAAAATCCTGAAATTTCACCCCAAAAAGGATGTACCGGGGCTTGAAGTAGTAACAATGGTAGCGTGGGATTACAACATTTAACAAAATATATGTTTAGAATTCTCACATGTGTAACACCCTTTAGTGGTCAAACAAGTTAAGCCCAGAAAATGCTATTTGGGCACGGTGCCAACTCAATGAAAATTAAAACTCTTTCGAAAAGTTTTTTTATTATATAGTCGTATCTTTTTTTGGTAACATCAAAGTTTTGTACAGCAAAAATAGAGAGTGGTCTAGTGGTAGTGGTGGCCGTTCGATCCTAAGGTCATGGGTTCGAAACTGGTCGTGCACCAATGAGTTTTTCTGTTCAAAAATTTATGTGCACAATGCCAGTACTCTCAAACGATGACCGAAAACATCGTGAGGAAACCGGCATGTCGTAGAACCTAAAAAGTTCTATAACATGTGTTAAGTGCTCGAAAGGAGCCTCTTGAGGGGCACTTAAAATATTTTCACCACACTGTTTCGAAAGAAACTAGTAACACGACAAGAGAGACAGCAATAACTAAAACTGTAGCTAAAGCAATATTTTTTTTCATCCATTAGCCAGGTAACGTGTATTTTCTGCTGTCAAAATAGAGAGAGATCTATCGAAATACGTGTTTCTTATTTTTATTCACTCACCAATCACATTATGGTTCAAAAGGTTACTTTCATTTATTTTGGGATTTTCTCTAGCACAAAACCTACCTCCAACTATGCCAATATATGTCAGTCCCGACTCAAAGCAAGATCTAGGTCATATTAATTTATAAGCCAAGGGTAGGTACGAGATGTCCTCTACCTCAGCCCATTGAGGTAAGACTCGAGTATTTCATTAATTAATTGAAGAGACCAACTGTCTCTTGAATTTCTGCATATTCATACAGTGACACGTGTTGAACTGAGATAGCGAACAAACTATAAATTGTCCACTAATCATTATCATGAGCCTGAAGAAGCCTTCTTTATAGGCATATTATCTATATATTCAATTTTTCATAGTCCATTGGAGATCTTTGCCGTATTCTCTACGCTTAGCGGTACAAAAAATGTGGATTGTGATCGCAGTGTTGAGATGTTGCTGCCCCTGTACCTTATAAAACTAAAAAAATATTGGTGGACATTCCACACAGTGCTATCTCGCCCCAAGCTAAGCCAAGGTTTGTACTATGTGAACCAGATAGCTGATACAATACTTAAATGCTTTTTTTTTCTAAATACATACTTATAATACCTATATTTATTTATATAACACCCCAGGCAGAGAACGTCAGGTATAAAAGCCAGGTCATCCCGCCAACGCTGATTCGGTCTGCTTCGGCGCCTTTTATGCCTTTTGCGCCCACGCTAAGTCGGCACAACAGGTTTTCTTCTTCCACTCTCCTCTATCATTCGTCATCTGGGTGATTACTCCTTACACACCCAACAACATATCCGTCACAGGCGCTATTTCAAACTTCCTCTAATATACTCATTCCTTATTCTATCCATCCTTGTCACTCCACACATGCATCTCAACATTCGCATTTCTGCAAGTCCCAGACAAGACTATTCATAAATAATGTACCGGTGTTTATCCTCAACTCTTAGGCCTCAAACAAATAAATTGTTTTACATGTTTGCTCAAACTTTTTGTTTAAACTTAATATTTTTATTCTTACGTTATTCTTCAAAAAAAAATTCGCGATTTTTATTCACTACATGCAGAGATTTTTATCATCAAAAATGTTCAAATGTACGAGCGAGAAGTTGCGTAACGCTAGTCAGCGTCTTAAGTAGAGCCTGCTCGGGTCAAAGTTGAAAGCCAAGCCTACATATTGCCGCCGCAGGTGGCCCACGCAAACTATTATAACAAGACAACAGTTTGAATTAATTATAATTTAAGGCCGTTCGTCTTTCATCATTTAATTAAAGCGCAAGTCAGTCTTCATTTGCTAAGTTAAGAATGAAGTTGTTATCAGAGAACCTAGTTGCCTCACCTGACTTCGTTTACGTGTATATATTTTAAACTTGCACCTTTTTTTTCTTGTCGTGTCTTTCGAAACAGCGTGGTGAAAGTATTTTAAGTGCACCTCAAAGAAGCTCCTTTTAAGCACTTGACACATTTATTTAGTACAATTTTATTCAAGGTTCTAAATACATTTTCTTCACCGTTTATGAGTACTGGCACTGTGCACATACATTTTTAAACAGAAAAACTCATTGGTGCACGATCGGTTTTGAACCCACGACCTTAAAATCGCCCCCTCTGTATGTCAGTTGTTGAATTTCCAGAATTTCTTTCCACCTATCTGTCTATAAATACCACTACGCAAATAAATACCCTTCAAACTTTAAGTATCTACGACCCCTCCGCTTAGTGGGATTTAGGTTGTGCGTGGCTTATATTTTCACAACAACAATTATTAAAGTATTGGAGGTACAGTTAGCATCAGCAATCAATGAATTATCAGAATATTAAATACGATTCTAACTGACTACAATTATTAAAAAAAAATATGGTAAAATAGCTTGTTTGTGGAATGACGACGGCAGCATAGCGTGATAACACAATACTAAGAAATCATTGGTAAATAAATATTTTAACTTAACTGACTTTTTCCTTCAGACCCTCAAAGAATCTATAGTGAGCATTTAGTACTTAGAAATCTCAGATCTATTGTGAGAATTAAAGTAGCAAGGTTTCTTTGTTTCTTTAGTTAAAGTGATAAATAAACTGACCGTATAAAAACAACTTCACAGTAAGTCAGGTCCAATGATATTAAAATTTCGCTGCGGCTCAGTGAACAGCCAATTCTCCCCGTGGCTGCCATATCGGGTGCACCTGATGCGGGCGAGAAGTGCACTTTTGTTTATTTAGGTATATACTATTCATTCAAGTGACTCG
Source organism: Chloroclysta siterata (assembly GCA_932294275.1). Classification (NCBI taxonomy): domain Eukaryota; kingdom Metazoa; phylum Arthropoda; class Insecta; order Lepidoptera; family Geometridae; genus Chloroclysta; species Chloroclysta siterata. The sequence goes on from OW028602.1 coordinate 10,217,760, forward strand.
TTAGCGTGAAGTTATTTCCACTTAGGGGGGTTAAATTTGTAAAATCGTTTTTGTGAGAGACTTGTGTCAGATTTCAGTGTTTTAGTAAAAAAGACTTTAGGAAGCCTTACTGTCACCATCAAAGAGTAGTTTTAAATGGACTGTAACTATTGATAAACTAGCTACAGCTAGTAGGTACATAGCTTCTGATTATATAAAACCAAACGACCGATGAGATAATGACTAGAGCAAAGATTTGCCAAATTGTGCGCTATAATGTCTACTTATCCTCGCTATTATAGTGCTGCATGTTTGGCTGCATGTTGAGTGTCGTGGCAGCCTCATGCAATGCGGTTCAGCTTCGGTTTCATAAGACAAGGGACCACTATAAGTTTCGTACAGTGTGTCAATATCTTACTAGCAAAACCGAAACGATTGGGGCAAAGTTTGCAGATTAGCAAAGTAAAAAAAAATTCTACGCCGTCACTATTTAGCTGGGAAGTTGCTAAAGGCAGCAGTCGCCAAGCTACAAATGTATTTTTTTGGCCCAAAAACTCCGTCACCAGAGGTTCAAGTTACGCACCATAGAACATACCCACCATGCACTGCCCTGCGTCCATCAGCTTGACGCATACAAACAGATATTAAGCCTCATGTGCCTATAATTTCACCGGCACTCACACCTTCAAATTGAAAAAAGCAACGCTGCGGCGGCAAAAATAGGCATGGTGTCAGTACTTCCCCGGCGTGCTCACTAAGGTGGCCACTGACTCATACGATACATTTCGTGGAAAGGTATACCATCTGATGAGTTGATTGGTCGAATAAATAAGATTGATGAAAGATACAGAATTGCGCTACTGTTCAATAGTTTTACTACAGCAAGAGCGTGGATGTGAACCGTAGTTAATTGTTTTGTTTCAATGTCTGCGAAAATTCGTTTCGCAAAATGAAATAAACCTAACTCTACAAAATCGGGAATGGTTTGCGTGAAAACCAATTAGTGATATCCGCTCGGACAAGACTTGGACTTGGCGTTTATTTTATTGTTTTAAACAAATTAAGAACTTTATTATTAAACTCGTATCTTCATAAACGTTAAACTAAAGGGCTAGCCATTTATCTAATCCAAGTAACAAATAAAACTTTTTAAACTCGATAATTTCTTAGCACAATTCTTTTGATATTGGCTTCGAAGCAATCAATTTATGAAAATAGTCGCCGTCCTTCGAATAGATTATCATATTTTTTCGGAATTGGCGACGAATATTCAGATTTCAGTTTAATTTTCTTACAGAGAGCTCTCCATTGAAATTCAGGTTGATATTGAATTTTCGATCCATTCTTGCCTTTATAACGGCTTAGGGTTTCATTATTTACTATATTATCAAAGTCAATGCCTATTTTCGGCAAACCGTTCGGCATAGGATTCTTTCTACGAACGAACGAACAAAGGCGAATGAATATTTCGGCAAACTACTCAACGGCGTAGGTTTATGTAGGCGAACTAATTAAACGTTTATCGGCCAATGGTTTTTTGGCCAGCAAACCATCGATCGACAACAGTCTTTTGATTCACTTAGTATATAGGTACGACGTTTCAAAGTGATTCTTATGATTTACTGAATAAAGACTGTTTCGATTTTGATTTCGACAAGTTTCGAAAAGGTCAGGGGAGCGGTAATTCGGCTAATGGATGTTTTAATTACTTTTTGGCTACAAATTGATTTTATTTTATTTACTAGGCATATAAACGCTAAAAAGAATGTCGTATAAATAAATTTCAAGAGTAGTAGAGCTCTTTGTGAAGGGCTCGTCCGGGGATGTACTACCACCACGCCTTTTTCTGCCGCCAAGCAGCGTTGCTGTGTTTCGGTTTGAAGAGTGTGGTTGCCGGTGTAATTACAGGCACATGAGGCTTAACATCTGTATGCCTCAAGTTGATGGACGCAGGGCAGTGCATCGTAGGGCACGTCCCTATCGTGCGTGACTTACGAGGCAGTGCTTTGTTATAGGTGATGGTTACCACTTAACATCAGGTGGGCCATTTGCTTGTTCCGTCAGCTAATTGTATAAAAAAAAACATACGCTACCACTAACTACTTACTTGCTAAAATGTGTGTGTGTGTGTGTGTGCAAAATTTAATATTTGACTTTGACTACCCCCTTCTCTTAATCTTGAGTTTAGTACTAGCAATTCTTGTTACTAAGAGATCTGAATGGATATCAACCGTGCCGGGGGATCAGAATCGAAAGACTGATTCAGTTTTTGCTTAAAATGCAAATCATGATCATCATTTCAGCTAGTTTGCACCCAATGCTGAGTACAGGCTTCCTCTTTAATACGCTTCTCTTTCCGGCGACTTGCGAGGCTCATCCATCGATTTCCAGCACTTACTATAATGTCGTTTGACCAACAGGCGGGTGTAAAATGCATAATAACTTTATAAACTATCTTAGTTTCGGCTACAAGCAGTTCATTGTACCACAAGAATAGTGGATTATTACTATACAAAGCATATAAAACCCCCGGGGTAGCTTAGACTTTGTCATGCAAATCAGCCCCTTGGTACCGTGGAGACGTGTTCTCACTGTACTTCTCAAATATAACTTAAATATTGGGACTATCTTTTCTTATATAAACAATTAAACCCGTATTGGCATTGAGGAATATACGGAATTGAGATGCCAAATTCCCAGTTTTCACATATTAATCATATTATTATTAATTAATTCATTATTTATTTATTTTATAAGCTAAAGTACATGGTGCCGATGCCGGCTACCCTGCAACAGTCTTGCGTCAGCTACAAACCCCATCCGAAATCGCGGGTATCAGCTAGTATTCTGTAAATCGATTTCTCTTACTTGCCAAACATTTTACTTTCAATGAGAAATATCAATTCGCAGTGCGACAGATTTCACCTTTGAGATGCAAATCACCCTTTGGGAATTCATAGCCCGAAATGGGGTGGAGGCACAACGAATATAACATCTCTAATGTTTTCGTATTCCTTTTCAATAAAGTCAAGTGTGCATACGAAGAGCCTTATAATATACAAGCCTCTGCATGCTACTCCGCTCGCGTACTACTACCTGGATAAAAAGTATCCACTATAGTTGACACCACCACAGATAAAAGAATACACACCACTCACATAATTTCGTATTTATTATGAAACGTGTAATACTAGTGGTTCGCCCCGAACTGAGATCTCGTGATGCGACCCGACGAACGCACCAAAACTTTGAGTAGGTGGTAGTCAGAGGCAAGTCCAAACATTACGTTTGGACTTTTTTCTGACTACCTCCTACTAACTTGGTATGGAAACCAAGTTTCAACACTATTGGCCTATTTATTGAAGAGTTCCGTTGAACAGACCTTGGCTCCATCATCAGACCTGGTCGTTGTCACCATTTTATGAGAACTGAGTACCTCCTTAATTTATTTCAAGAAAAAGAAATAAGAAAAAGCAATGTAACTGGCCGACCAGTAGAAAAACCTTGATTTCAACGAAACTCTTAGAGATGGGAGCTCTTGGATCGTTGGTTATCTTAATTTTACTTTTTTGTTGTATCTCAAAAATCGGGAGTCCTAGAAAAAAAGTAAAAATGGTTTTGGAATGTCCAAACAAAGTCCTTTCATATGACATGTAACTTGATTTTTTTAAGTAACTTTTTTTAATTTTGCCCCCTTATAAAACCCCATATCTTAATAACCCTTAATCCGATTTTACTCATATACTTACCAGTAAATTTCTCAAGTACAAGGTATCGACTTATCAAATTTCATGCAGATCGGATCAACGGTTCGAAAGTTATAGCCAGACAAACATACATACATACATACATACATAAAATGCCAAATCACCCAAGTTGAAACTAAGATCTTCGTTCGCTTCGCTCACTCGATCAATAATACCCCTTTATGGCCAAAGGCCAAGAGATCAGACGAAGCACTGGAGTACTTCGACTTGTGCAAAATTTTAATACTTCGTTTTAAAAATTCACTTAAATAAGAAAAAATTATATTGTCTCAGAAATTTGCAAAAACACTGATAATGTGTACGTGACCTTGGCACATAAGGTACGCTATTTGCGTTTTCTAATTTGTGGCAGTTCTGTTACCTATTTTATCTACTGTTCACAATTAAAGGTCAAAAAACAGCTGTAAAATAGGGCTCCGTCATGTTGTGCTAGTTTCATTTTGGAGGAAAGTTTAAGAGGCATTTCATGACTGAAAAAATTCGAAATTATAAAAGTCTTATAACAACAGGACCTGAAGAATAGGGGTCCTTCCCAGATATAGGGGTATTATGTAACACGTTGTATAAGTCGGAAGTAGCATATTGAGTAAGTACCTACTTACCATTTATAAATGCTTTTTGTTGTTAGTAGTAGAGCTTTTTAAGAAGGGCTCGGCCGGGGAAGTACTACCGTCATGCCTATTTCTGCCGCCAAGGGTGGCTGTGTTTCGGTTCGAAGGGTGTAGGTGCCGATAAAATAACAGGCATTCGCATCGAGTTGATGGACGTAGGGCACGTTTCTATCAGACGTGATTTGTGAGGCAATGCTTTGTCAAAGGTAATGGTTAATACTAAACTTCAGTAGGGAAATACGCTTGTCTGTCAGCTAAGTGTCATCAAAGAGTAGAACTCGCGCACGAAGGTGTCCGTACCATTATCTATAAAAACGTCAAAAAAACAAGTTTGTTGTATGGGAGCCCCCTAAATATTTATATTATTCTGTTTTTTAGTAATTCTTGTTATAGCGGCAACAGAAATATCTACATCATCTGTGAAAATTTCATCGGTCTAACTATCACGGTTCATGAGATACAGCCTGGTGACAGACGGACAGACAGACAGACGGACGGACAGCGGATTCTTAGTAATAGGGTCTCGTTTTACTCTTTGGATACGGAACCCTAAAAATTAGACTCCTTTGTTTTAGTATTTAAGGGCAATCACTAGTGAAGTAAGAGGATGGTATAGTTCAAGGTATAGAGATGTGCAAGTGCATATAGTGCACGGTCCTAGTATTCGTTAACTGCAAGATAATACTTTTTTATAGGTGACGATTACCACTTAGGTAACATCAGGTTGGCATCAGTCTGCTAGTGCCCTGTCCCAAAGCTCTGTAGATCACTTAATAGCATCAAAAATATTAATATTTTCTCGTTTAACCTTTATAAGTTCCCCCAACACTTGGTCGAGAACTTACCAAATTGATTAAGAAATTATTATCATCAACAAAAAAGAACTTCGTTTATAATCATTGTTCTGTTTTCTTTTACCTTAATGTTACTTTTTCCACTTAAAGTTAATTCAATGCATGTATTGTTTACCTATAATTAGTTGTGCAATTAGCATGTACGTACGTAGATGTAAGTTTATTTAAATAAATTTGTATTGTTGTAACAGCTGTTGGTAGACCTGAATAAATAAATAAATCACCTTTTGCGTGCTTAAATGTATATAAAAATTACACTTATGTATTATATTATTCTACCAAGTCAACCTTACTAATAAAAAACCTATAATAACAAACAACTTGGTCTGACGCAAGCAAATATATTTCAGACTCAATTGAATAAAATTTACATTTCTGCAGCCAATTTAATTAGCACAATATTCACGGGGGATAGAGAATCTCTCGTGATACGAATACTCAGTCGTGATCTAATTCATTCTCGAGGTAAGCTTGCTTTGTTTGTATTTTACTTAGGGTGAAGACCTACTGCTAATGTACCTCTCGCTCGCACATTTTAACATTTTGAAAGATCCCAATCAGCCACGTTGTGAACAATCACATTGCACACAAGAGTAAGAGTAGTAGAGTTCTTTGTGAAGGGCTCGTCCGAGGAAGTACTTACCACCATGCCATTTTTGCCGCCAAGCAGAGTTGCTGTGTTTCGGTTTGAAGAGTGTGGTTGTGGTTTACAGGCTTAACATCTGTATGCCATCGGCAGTGCATCGTTGGGCACGTTCCTATCGTGCATGACTTGCGAGACAATGCTTTGTTTTAGGTGATGGTTACCACTAACATCAGGTGAGCCATCTGCTTGTCCCATCAGCTAGTTGTATAAAAAAAACACAACTTAGTTGAAATATATTTTTGATCCAATAAATATTCTTACAAAAAAGCTTGCATAAGTTGTAAAGGAAACTTTTAAGTAGGAAAACTTATTCGAATCAAAGTTTTACGTTTGCCGAACTGGGTGCAATGTGTTTGCACATAACTTGGTTGATTGCGATTTTTCTTAAATAAGTTTTGTTTTTTTACATCTTTTTTAAATATTGAGATGTGCGAGCGAGAGGTACTTTGACCGGTGTCAGCCCCTTAAAACGTAGTGATATCTAAATCGAGACGCGGGAGGGACGGAAATGATCGCGGCTCGCAAAATTTTTTTTACCAAAAAGCTTATTTTACCAAAATTGAAGCCCATAACATAATTGAGTAGGTATTTATCAAATTACACGGGAACATAAAATTTATTACAATATCGCTAAACGAAGAAACCAAGGCCAAGAATCGGTTCTTGGCTACCCATTCGGTTGTCGCCTAACTTTCAATGACCTTTAATTTAAAACGCCCTTTTTTAAGCTTCAATAACATCTACTGCAAAACCACATTGAAAACATGCTCAAATCTACGGTTGAGAAACCTGAAACTGAAACATATATGGGACACTCGAGACAACGTACAGACAATGACAAAATTAGTCAATTACTTATGGTTTTTGAAACTCCAATACCACCAATTTTTTTATATACAAAAACTATTTTCTAAGTAGATATAAAAGCGTACGACTTGCCTGATGGAAAGTGGTGCCTGTGCTGATTAGACGCTGGTTATTACCAGCGTCTAATCAGTTTATTTTATGCCTCTGATATCTCAGAGGCATTAAACACGCGTTAATATAAAAACGCTTTTTTAATAACTCCAGTAATCATTGTCTGTACTGAAGAAGAGGTCAGGGTCAGGTCATTTTACAATCTAAGTGTTGTACAAAAATAAATTTTTGTACCTACCAAACTGACCGACCGAACTGCGCGACCATCATGGCTTCAAGGTTTCAGGATGAAATCTGTGCCTGAGGCAAGCAGTGCGGTTTTGTAAAATATTATCACTTGAAACAAATTCCCTCACAATCATCATCATCAGCCTAAAGAAGTCCACTGCTGGACATAGGCGTCCCCTATACATTTAAACCCAGGAAGAACGATTCCGAGCCCGATTCTCCATCCACCGACTTCCCGCGATCCTGACCAGTTCGCAGTCCATCGGGTAAGAGTGCGTCCCTTACAAATTGCCTGCCTTAAGTTTAATCTTTATTTCTCAGTTCCCAAGGAAAAACTGCATTGCCATAATTATTATTGATCGAGTGAGCAAAGCGAACGAAGATCTTATAATCAAATTGGGCGATTTGGCATTGTATGTGTGTATGTATGTATGTTTGTCATAACTTTCGAACCGTTGTTGATCCAATCTGCATGAAATTTGGTAAGTCAATTGCTTGTACTTGAAAAATATATGAGTTACTGGTAAGTACATGAGTAAAATCGGTTAAGGGGTTATTAGGATATATAAAGGGCTATGTTTGAACATTCCAAAACCATTTTTTTTTTTTTACGAGGCCGGGTTTTAAGATACAACGAAATTTTTTTTAAAAGCTTTAAGATACAACGAGCCCTCATCTCTTAGAGTTTTGTTGAAATCATAGTTTTGTTATTGGTCGGTTAGTTCCTTTGCTTAGTTAGTTCTCCTAAAATGGTGATAACGAGCTGGTCTGATGAAGGAGTCAAGGTCTGTTTAACAAATCTCTTCAATAACTAGGCCAATCGAGTTGAAAGTTGGTTACCATACCTAGATTGTAGGTAGTAGGCAGAAGAAAGTCCAAATATAATATTTGGACTTGCCTCTAACTACCACCTACTTGAATTTTCGGAGTGTTCGAATCGCATGGCAAGATCTCATTTCGGGGCGAACCACTAGTCATAATTTAATTTTATAAACCATTTTCTGTCATTGACTGTACGATCCCATACCATCAACTGTCTCAAATATTTATTTTGACGTCCCAAGATGTAGCCGTCCTAAGTAAACTCGCCGGAGACCCAGACAAGGCAGCCCCCTTGCGACAACAAATCTCATATTTCCTTTGTATTCATAAGAGGAATACTAATCCTTCGGATATTTTATCCTGTTTAAGGCAGATTTCAAAGTTAATACATGAAGGCCCTGCGTCGTAGAGGCTTGCTTGCTACGCGAGCCTACGCCGTAGAGCCATGATTCATTTATTTTATTCCAGTAAGATAATACAGTACAATACAAAAACAGCGTGACGCGTCGTTTGTTTATATTTAGTATACCTTTAAGGTGAAGGTGAAATTAGATCAAAAATTGCGTACGTAATACCAAATTGAGAGCTCATAAAATACAAAATCAACTTATTTTTTGGTTGATCATGAAATTAAAATATTCTTTGTAATTTAGTGTTTTGTCAAATATACTTTGTGGGACTAGAATTGGAGAAAACCAGTTTTCCATACGTAAACTTAATAGTTTACGTATGGAAAACCAACTGCTGCAAAATGAGGGTATGTGCCAAATGTAATATTTTGACTCATCTTTGACATCCTCAAAGGATCTAAAGTTTGTACTTGCTTCTAAATGATCTACCGCTTAACCGCGAAACCATAATGGTATTTTGAATCAAAATTTTGATCCTTTATAACCTTTGAAACTTAACTAGAGATAGTTTATATCATCTAGATAAGTTTTTTTTTATACAACTAGCTGATGGAATAAGCAGATGGCCCACCTGATGTTAAGTGGTAACCATAAACTATAACAAAGCATTGCCTCGCAAGTCACGCACGAAAGGAACGTGCCCCACGATGCACTGCCCTGCGTCTATTAACTTGAGGCATACCGATGTTACGCCTCATGTGCCTGTAATTACACCGGCAACCACGCTCTTCAAACCGAAACACAGCAATGCTGTTTGGTGGCAGAAAAAGACGGGCCCTCCATAAAGATCTCTACTACTCTTAAATATAAGTACTGCTAATATTACAAAAAACGTTATAAAAGTTTCGATTCCCATTACCATTTTGGTGTTGCGATTAGGCAGCTGAAGTCTAGCGTGCGTTCAAATTCGTGAAGCTTTTTCTGTTTCTGTTCTGATAAGTAGATGAAAGAATGCAATGTAGATACAAAGCTGAAGCAATCCCGAGAGTATTCGCAATAAGAATTTCGTTTTCTTGCACAAGCATTTTGTTCAGCTTTAAGCTGGATATTGTCGAGCTATTCCAATACCCAGTCTTTGTACTCTTGCAATGTTGTTTTCAATGGCTTGTTCTGACCTCAAGAAAAGTGCTCAAACAAAAATGCAAGTAAAAAGTTTTGCATCTATTGTGACTCGCGAATTCGTTCGTGCCTGCGCGTATGTACTTTGTTTTTTATTGGACAATAAAATCTTAAAATATAAAAAAAATCATAGCATATTTTAACAACAAGTATGTATCTTAAATGATTATAATGAATTAATTTTGCAATAATTGCAGCCCACTGCGTTTTTCTCCATATTAAAGGAAATATTTCATTCTGGGTTTGGTCTATGTACAACACATGGAAACATTTGAAAAAAATAGAAGTGAGAAAGATAGTGCGTAAATAGATAGAAGAATTAACATGCAAATGCAATTTCATTAATTTGTAGGGAAATAAAGTTGCGATACCTAAATGTTTATCTGGTTAAATTTTTTGACGATTATGTGTTTAACCACTCTCAAGCTTGTCATATAAATTGTGCTGCTCGATTTGATCAAGAAAATCTTGAAGCGCAAGAAAACGAAGTAAAAATGAAGAAAAAAAGTTATCAAAGTAGTTGTCTGTATTGCTAAGCGATTGTTTTATATGTGTACACTGTACACAGACCCAACCCAGGCTCCATACATTGATGAAACAGCTCCTTTAATATTATTATGTATTAGAGCTTCTTTCATATACCTCTATACTACTATATGACTGCTTCTGCAGACATTTTTATGAGTTTTTTTATCACGGTAATCACAATATTTGCAGTACTAGCAAAAAGCGCACACACAGAACTGGTATAAGCAGACAGCTCAACATGAAGTGGTGCAGCCACTTGATATATTACTTTTTTATGAAATAATAAGTTTTAGTAGTGTACCTAGTTATAAGATTTAGGTTTACAAGATTTATTTAATTTTTATTTCGCCTATTTAATTTTTAGATACGATTATATAAACAATAACAAAATAATACTAAATTTTTCAGTTCTCCAAGCATAATCTTCTCTTAACTGTGCCTAAGCTAAGCACACACATTGTGTAGGACACAATTTCCCAAAATGCCTGTCTCTATTTTTTCGAGCAGAAAGCATTCAATATCGAAAACATCGATAAAATTTCTTTACCTGACAATAATACCTTACAAACCACAATTTCGGAAAGCCTTCAAAGAATTCCTGACGCGGCAACATCGAAAAAATAACGGTTTTATTTTAACCCTGCTAGTGCGAAGCTCAGCTTTCTCGACCATAATAGGTTCCAAACGAGAATAATCGCTCAGTTCGACTACTATGCCGAATTTTCGCTGACGTGCACTTCATACGATGGATTTGCCAAAACAGTTTTAAATGGTGGAGTGGGCTTTTTATATTAAAAAAAATTACTGAACTAGTGTATGGTCTACCTGTTCATTAAGTAGGTACCTTGGTTTGTGTTTAATAATATAAATTGGTCTTACTCAACGTTTTGATCGAAAACTATTCAAGTACTGTTTGTTTAACTGTTTAACAGTCGGTTTCTGAAAGCTCGATCAAAACTAATCGAATGACAAGTCACTCGCCATTTCAACTATTACATCGAATTAGATAGATACAGCAAGTGACTTGACATGCGATTAATTTTGATCGGCCTTTCAGAAACCGGCCGGTACATTAAATAAACTCACATCAGACAGACATGGGGTCCTTCAAAAAGCGGGTTTATCTGTTCATGAAAGGCCGGCAGCGCATCAGCATCGCCTCTGGTGTTGCAGGTGTCCATGGGCGGCGGTGACCACTTCCCATCAGGTGGCCCGTATGCTCGTCTGCCAACTTTGGCATAAAAAAAAAAACTGACAGTTCAGTCCTGTCCATCCCAAGGTTGCTTGGAATCCATCTCGCTCTTAGCGATAAGGCTGCTCATTGTATTACTTCAATTGTTAGTTTTTAAGTAAAAATGTGTACCTATCCGTTATCTCCGTGTATCCGTGTGTATTTGCTGTGGTAATGTTATCTATCTAGTTATCCCATAGCTTTGCTTAGTTTGGGGTTAGACAGCTCTATGAGAAAATGACAAAAATATTTTTTTGATTTAAAAACCAGATTCTTTTTTATTTACGCGGGTTATACTAGAAGTAGAGGAGTTAAAAATACCTCAAACATTTCTAAACGCAGCCAGCAGAAACAAAGAGGCGGTCATTTGAGACTTTTGAGCAATTCCGCTGAAATGGCGCGGCCGTTTGGGATATTGTTCGTTTTTTAAACGCACCGACAAATGGCGGACCTCGGCTGTACAAATGTAAAAACAAGATTTATTTAAATCGCTGAGTTTTTATTAGTTTAGTTATTTTCATACACACACGCACTCACACACCAATATATGCATAAAGCACATCCTCGGTGAACGAGCTCTGGAGGTATTCGAAATATCGTTTTTCCAAACAATAGTTTAGTGAATTGAATATAAGAGTAGTAGAGCTCTTTGTGAAGGGCTCGTCCGGGGAAGTACTACCACCACGCCTTTTCCTGCCGACAAGCAGCGTTGCTGTGTTTCGGTTCGAAGAGTGTGGTTGCCGATGAAATTACAGGCACATGAGGCATTTTAACATCTGTATGCCTGAAGCTGATGGACGCAGGGCAGTGCATCGTAGGGCACGTTCCTATCGTGCGTGATCCATCAGCTAGTTCAATAAAAAAATACAAGTTTTTCTGCCTAAAAAATTGCTTTACTAGTTTTATTTTTGGAAGATTGAAAGATTGCATTAAAATTTTATTCCCTTGTATTAATATGAGAGCGATATGTTATTTGACTGTTGTCAGCTCTTTTAATCGCTTAAGAAATGACCAAGCAAACTACTCCACGAGCTTTATACTATTTTCTATCTGTCTGCGGATTCGACGTCCATCGACCACAGAGTATAAAAGGCTTTACAAATAACATTGAATGGAAGGAAACGTCTTCAGCATCAGCTATATCTGTGCTTTCCACCTGAGAGGGCGGTTAAAAGCCCGACTATCTGTTACAGCTCGGTCCACCAAATCAACTTAAAAGCTTCAGAGTTTTAGCATTGGATTTTTAAAATTCTAGTTCTAGAAATCGATCTCTGTTCAGTTTCAATTTTGGCTGGAAATAAATATTAGTGGACATCCTTCACAATACTATCTAGCCCCAAACTAAGCCTTCAAGCTTATACTTCATGAATCAAATAGCTGAAAACTGAAACAGCTTCACGACTTTGATCCCCAGGCACGGTAGATATCCCCTCAAATCTTTTAGTACCAAGTACTAACTCCAGATTCTTTGAGGACGTCTAAGGGGGGTAGTCAGAGGTAAGTCCAAACATTACATTTGGGGCATACCCACATTTTGCAGTAGTTGGTATTCCATACGTGACAGGATGCAATCCCATGGCCGTTTTTAGAATACTAACTGGTTTCCTCACGATGTTTTCTTTCACCAAATAACTGATTATGATAATCATATTACCTTTTTATTTTGGAGATGCATACTGATAATTATTTATAACATCCAGACAAAGAACCAACATCTATGTTCATTATTTGACAGCCTTCACAGCTCAGTTGGTAGTAGCTCTGCCTTCTGCGCCGTAGGCCGTGGATTTGATCCCCACCGATAACAAACATTTGTGTGATGAACATTGATGTTTTTTCTGTCTGGGTGTTATATATTATTATAAGTATGAAAAACAAAAGTACAAAAAAAAGTATATACTATTATGTATTATATCAGCTATCTGGTTCCCATATTACAACCTTTGGCTTAGTTTGGGGCTAGATAATGCTGTGTGGAAAGTCCACCAATATTTATTTATTATATAATTTTTTGTACTCGGTGTGGATCGAACCCACAGCGCAGAAAGCTGAGCTACTACCAACTTCTGTGAAGGCTGTCAAGCACAAGCAATAACGATATCAGTAGCAGTAAAATGAATCGTTGCTTGGCGATTGAACCAATTTTTGATGTACAAACAATACAGATCAAGCTTCACAAAGCCAAAGAAAAATGACGCTTACTGCAAGGACATAAAAGCGAGCAGTCTTATTCGTATCCGTAAAAAACCGGTTTTTGATAGCACAACAATCGTCTACCGGCTATTGCTTGTTATCATGATGGCACTTCACATCGCTATTCTTGTTCACGTATTCGTCTTATTTTCCGATGTTTTTTTTTTTACAAAAAGGATATTTACCTACAGTTTCATTTTTACAACATTTTGAAACCTATTAAGGTTTGTGTAGTGACTCTATGCGCCTATGTTTGCCTACATTACTTTAATTACCTACCTCATGTGGTACTAAACAATTATATGAACAGGCGTGTACCTACTATTGGAAAACATGTACCTATAAAAAAGGCAGTTTAGTTATTATATTAGATATCCATGGCGGAAGGCCCTGGAGACTTGTATTACAGGTTTTTTTAACCTCTTTCGAGCGCCAGTCCCTTGCAAAGTGGGTACTGACATACCTATGTATAGGTATCTCGTGCCTACCTACACTATAAGTCCTACTGTAACACCGCACTTTGTAAAGGAAAATAAAAACATTTTTGATTTGATTTGATTTGATTACCACAAAAAAGACGGACACGCAAATACACGAATACTGTGTTTGTGTCGATATGTTCAAGAGTAGTAGAGCTCTTTTTGAAGGGCTCGTTCGGGGGAGTACCTACTACCACCACACCTTTTTCTGCCGCCAAGCAGCGTTGCTGTGTTTTGGTTTGAAGAGTGTGGTTGCCGGTGTTATTACAGGCATATGAGGCTTAACATCTGTATGCCTCAAGTAAGACGCAGGGCAGTGCATCGTAGGGCACGTTCCTATCGTGAGTGACTTACAAGGCAATGCTTTGGTATAAGTTATGGTTACCACTTAACATCAGGTGACCATCAGAGGTACGACCAAACATAATGTTTGGTCGTACCTCTGACTACCCCCCTTAGACGTCCTCAAATAATCTGAAGTTAGTTCTTGATACTAAGAGATCTGAGAGGATATCTACCGTGCCTGGGGATCAAAGTCGTGACGCTGTTTGGTTTTTTGAGCCATCTGCTTGTTCCATCAGCTAGTTGTATAAAAAAAAAAACAAGACGAACACGCAAATACACGAATACTGCTGTTCCGGTCAATGTGTGGACGTTTTGTTTGAGTTTATCGGTCTTCTACGCAATAAAGCCGAATTATAAGCAAGTGAAAACGCGAATACCTAAATGGCGATGTGAAGTGACATCATTCTAGTGGCAGTAGACATTATGCCTATTCGGTATTCGACTGAGCTATCTGTGGGCGGTAAAAAACATGATTGCATATTCGCAATCCAACAATATTTGCGTATTCGTCTTGTTCGCGAAATATACCTAGGCGAATAGAGTCACTACACATCGTTGTATTTGGCAAAATAAGACGAACCACGCGAACTCGAATTGTCATATTGTGTAGTGCCATCATGGTAATGCCCGCAGATTTTTGTATTGTGTTCGTCCATGCGCAGTGGCGTAGCTAGGTGGACAAGGGTGCATAGAGGAAGAATCGGAAAGAAATCTTAACCAAAAAGTTGACGGGTGGAATTGTCGAATTGATCTCACGGCCGTCAAGCACGTGAGCTTAACGCTGATGTAATGTGCTACGGGAGTTCTCAACCAAACTACCAAATAACAATAACAAACAGCACATGCTTATCGAGGACGCTTGGTGAATGTGTTGAAAGTTGAAAATAGGGAGTTCTCTGATTGTTGATTTTCATTTAAAAATATTTAAAAAAAAAGTGAGCAAGCGCAGGGTTTTCTAGCTTTGGGAGCTGGCTGACCCTTTCTTTTCAAAGCTTAGGTTAGAGGGCCCCTGAGCTCCTGGGCCCTGGTGCACTGCACCACCTGGCTACGATAGCTAAGCAACTGTCCATGCGACCGATGACCTCTCGGTCAGTATCTGAATCGCAGACAAATTGCTGGTTTATTTGCAACCTGCCACAGCCTGTATTTATAATTCATACATGAGGAGCACAGCGATATTTACCCCCCCATTACTGTGGCCTCGGCGTCGCGTTTCTTACATTAAACATTTAGCGCAGTTCGTCTTGGATGGAACGCTGCTGTAGACCTTCGTATATTTGCAAGACTAAATTAATATTTGAATTTAAACAGAAAAATCTGCTAAAGTGGCAGTGCAGCTGGCGTCTTGCGGACGCTTCCAATTGGTCCAGTTTTCTCTGTAAATAAATTAACATATGTTATAATAGGTATAATAGGTAATAACTTCATAATTGTTTATTTAAATGAAATCACAACATTTTTTTTTCAAAAATACGCTGTAGTTATATATAAGACTTCATTTTATTTTAGGACCATTTTTTAAATATTTTCGAATGAATTTTCAAGAATCGTTTCTTACCTTGCCATTTTATATCTTTTTATTAAATAAGGCTTTTATTATGAACAACTCGGTCTATGAGTGCGTAGCCTTTTTATTTATAATCTTAGTCCTACCTATATCTCTTCTCTAATACTATCTCTATTACTATAAGAATCAAAGTCCTGACTGACTGACTGACTGACTGACTGACTGACTGACTGACTGACTGACTGACATATAGACAACGCACAGCCTAAACCGCTGGTCCTAGAGACTTGAAATTTGAGGAGTACATAGGTCTTATGGCGTAGAGGTGTACTAAGAAGGGATTTTTGGAAATTCAACCCCTAAGGGTGTAAAAAGGGATGAAAACGTTTGTATGAAAAATTGTATTCCTTGAACCTACAAACTTGAAACTTGGAGTACATATACTTCAAGACAAAAAAATAGGAAATACATTTTTAGTTTTTTTAAACTACCCTTAATAATTGTGCTAAGGGATGTAAAAGTATGTATGGGAGTTTTTTGACCGCTGGTCCTAGAGACTTGAAATTTGAGGAGTACATAGGTCTTAAGGCATAGAGGTGCACTAAGAAGGGATTTTTGGAAATTCAACCCCTAAGGGTGTAAAAAGGGATGAAAACGTTTGTATGAAAAATTGTATTCCTTGAACCTACAAACTTGAAACTTGGAGTACATATACTTCAAGACAAAAAAATAGGAAATACATTTTTAGTTTTTTAAAACTACCCTTAATAAGTGTGCTAAGGGATGTTAAAGTATGTATGGGAGTTTTTTGACCGCTGGTCCTAGAGACTTAAAACATGAAAAGTACATAGGTCTTATGGCGTAGAGGTGTACTAAGAAGGGATTTTTGGAAATTCAACCCATAAGGGTGTAAAAAGGGATGAAAACGTTTGTATGAAAAATTGTATTCCTTGAACCTACAAACTTGAAACTTGAAGTAGATGTACTCCAAGACAAAAAAATAGGAAATACATTTTTAGTTTTTTAAAACTACCCTTAATAAGTGTGCTAAAGGATGTAAAAGTATGTATGGGAGTTTTTTGACCGCTGGTCCTAGAGACTTAAAACTTGAAAAGTACATAGGTCTTATGGCGTAGAAGTGTATTAAGAAGAGGTTTTTGGAAATTCAACCCCTAAGGGTGTAAAAGGGTTGAATACGTTTGCATGAAAAATAGTATTCCTTGAACCTACAAACTTGAAACTTGGAGTACATGTACTCCAAGGCAAAAAATAGGAAAGGCATTTTTAGTTTTTTAGAACTACCCTTAATAAGTGTGCAAAGGGATGTAAAAGTTTGTTTGGGAGTTTTTTGACCGCTGGTCCTAGAGACTTGAAATTTAAAGAGTACATAGGTCTTATGGCGTAGAAGTGTATTAAGAAGAGGTTTTTGGAAATTCAACCCCTAAGGGTGTAAAAGGGTTGAAAACGTTTGCATGAAAAATAGTATTCCTTGAACCTACAAACTTGAAACTTGGAGTACATGTTCTCCAAGGCAAAAAATAGGAAAGGCATTTTTAGTTTTTTAGAACTACCTTTAATAAGTGTGCAAAGGGATGTAAAAGTTTGTACGGGAGGTTTTTGACCGCTGGTCCTAGAGACTTGAAATTTGAAGAGTATAGGTCTTATGGCGTAGAGGTGTATTAAGAAGGGATTTTTGAAAATTCAACCCCTAAGGATGTATAAAGGGTTGAAAACGTTGGTATGAAAAATTGTATTCCTTGAACCTACAAACTTGAAACTTGGAGTACATGTACTCCAAGGCAAAAAATAGGAAAGGCATTTTTAGTTTTTTAGAACTACCCTTAATAAGTGTGCAAAGGGATGTCAAAGTTTGTATGGGAGTTTTTTAACGCGTGGTGCGATTGATTTAAAACTTGAGGTAAATATACCAAGAAATAAATAATTAAGAATGACGCTTTTAACTTTTGATAATTACCCCTGCAAAGGGTGCAAATGGCTGGTAAAAGTTAGTATGGGAGATTTTTAACGCATAGTGCTATTGATTTCAAACTTGAAGTAAATATACTCCACAATAAATAATTTAAAATCACGTTTTCAATATTTTAAAACCACCCCTGCAAAGGGTGCAAAAGACTGACAAAGTTTCAAGGTTTGTATGGGAGATTTTTAAAGCGTAGTGTAATTAATTTCAAACTAAAACAAAATGTGTTCTGTGGATAAATAACAAAAAGACAGTTTGATTTTCGAAAACAACCCCTAAAACGTTACCCTCCTTCGTTGCGCTCAAGTAAAAAGGATACAAAAAGGCGTCAATGTTTGTAAGGGACATTCTAAAACGGGAATCTTGAGTTGGTACGAAGAGATCTTAGGGTATCTACCGTGCCTGGGGATCAAAGTCGTGAAGCTGTTTCGTTTCGTTTGTTTTTGGGGTAGAAACTAGGAACAAATAAGTACATATTTTCCGTGTAAGGTTGTCTTTGTTGTATTTGTCATGTTCGTGCTAAACTCAGTACCTATACCTACCTACCTACCTAATATAGGTAATGTACGCCTATAGGTATCTCTTATACCTGCGTAGGTATCCTACCCTAATAATATACAAATCAATGCGAAAGTTACGATGTTTGAATGTTTGTGGCTCAATTACTACGGCTTACCACTTCAACGCGTGCGAAGCCGCGGGAAGCCACTAGTAAGAATCAAAGTCCTGACTGACTGACTGACTGACTGACTGACATATAGACAACGCACAGCCTAAACCGCTGGTCCTAGAAACTTGAAATTTGAGGAGTACATAGGTCTTAAGGCGTAGAGGTGTACTAAGAAGGGATTTTTGGAAATTCAACCCCTAAGGGTGTAAAAAGGGATGAAAACGTTTGTATGAAAAATAGTATTCCTTGAACTTACAAACTTGAAACTTAGAGTACATGTACTTCAAAGCTAAAAAATAGGAAAGGCATTTTTAGTTTTTTAAAACCACCCTTAATAAGTGTGCAAAGGGATGTAAAAGTTTGTATGGGAGTTTTTTGACCGCTGGTCCTAGAGACTTGAAATTTGAAGAGTACATAGGTATTATGACGTAGAGAGGTATACTAAGCAGGTATTTTTGGAAATTTAACCCCTAGGGGTGTAAAGAGGGATGAAAACGTTGGTATGAAAAATAGTATTCCTTGAACCTACAAACTTGAAACTTGAAGTAGATATACTCCAAGGCTAAAAAATAGGAAAGACATTTATAGTTTTTTTTTAAACTACCCTTATTAAGTGTGCAAAGGGGTGTAAAAGTTTGTATGGGAGTTTTTTGACCGCTGGTCCTAGAGACTTGAAATTTGAAGAGTACATAGGTATTATGACGTAGAGAGGTGTACTAAGAAGGTATTTTTGGAAATTCAACCCCTAAGGGTGTAAAGAGGGATGAAAACGTTGGTATAAAAAACTGTATTCCTTGAACCTACAAACTTGAAACTTGAAGTAGATGAATTCCAAGGCTAAAAAATAGGAAAGGCATTTTTAGTTTTTTAAAACTACCTTTAGTAAGCGTGCAAAGGGATGTCAAAGTTTGTATGGGAGTTTTGTAACATGTGGCGCGATTGACTTAAAACTTGGGGTAATATACTAAGAAATAAATAATTAAGAATGACACTTTTAATTTTTGATAATTACCTACCCCTGCAAAGGGTGCAAATGACTGTAAAAGTTAGTATGGGAGATTTTTAACGCATAGTGCGATTGATTTCAAACTTGAAGTAAATATATAAAAAGCCAGTATGACTTTAAAAAACACCCCCTAAAAGTTACCCTCCTTCGTTGTGCTCGAGTAAAAAGGATACAACGAGGCGTCAATGTTTGTAAGGGACATTCTAAAAACGGGAATCTTGAGTTGGTACGAAGAGATCTGAGGGTATCTACCGTGCCTTGGGATCAAAGTCTTGAAGCTGTTCCGTTTCGTTTGTTTTTGTTTGTCTTTGTTGTATTTGTCATGTTTATGCTAAGCTCAGTACCTATACCTACCTACCTTATATAGGTAATGTACGCCTATAGGTATCACTTATACCTACGTAGGTATTTAAAATCCTACCCTAATAATATACAAATCAATGCGAAAGTTACGATGTTTGGATGTTTGTGGCTCAATCACGGCTCACCACTTCAACGCGTGCGAAGCCGCGGGAAGCCACTAGTATATATATATATATATAGGTAGGACTAAGATTATAAATAAAAAGACATAGGTGTATATATATATAGGTATTTGATCCACAGCTGTATATGCCTCCTAAATATAGAAATAAAACACTTTCCTTGTTTACCCAGCATTTACTGTCAAATCGACAGGTACCATTTATCACAATTCAAAAAGCAATACCATGCTAATTTTCACATAAGGATTCAGTAATCGTTGCCAACACGTCGCTAGCGGCGTCATCAAAACCACTTCAGCGTAAAAACAAAACTCCATTCCATACACTCATATAAAACGCTGCAAAAACAATACAAATCTGCGCCAGGCCATCAGTGGACGTTGGAAAAAATATAAAACAATTAGCACGAGCGGTCGGTGCCAGCAGCGGGGAAAAAAAACTAGCAAGCGTAGATAATTTACTTTCAATCGCTGGTAGCCAACTCTGGTTATATTACACGTAGCGTGCCAGAATACCAGTTCAATTCTTCTCTTTCGGTCACGAATTTCATAGCTATACTGGTGTAGGTAATCTGTGGCAGACTCTGCGATGTTCTTTTGTTTGGATTGTCGAAAACAGGTGGACATTCGGTTGATGTTGGCCTCCGGGCGACTTTCGGGTCGAATTCATTGAAATAACGTTCATGGTATTTTTTGAGATGTTACTGCTACTTACTACGAAGAGCTACAAGTTACGCGTGGCTACGGATGCTAAAAATAATGGTAATAAGCTTCACAGCTCAGTACCCCAAGTCTGAGTTTTGTTTTTTGTATTTCGTTTATCGTAACGTCAGGCCTCTTTGTATGGAGATTCGATAAGCTCCTCCGGACGTGCTGAGAAGTTATGAGTCTTCATACAAAAAAAGCCTGACGAAGTATTACGAAGTACGAAATACGTAAAACAAAACTTGGACTTGGAGTAGGTACAGTTGGTAGTAAGCTGTTCCAGTGCCTTCTACTCTTAGGTTGTGGGCAGTGGCGGATTTACAAATTTGCCGCCAGTAGGCCCCTACTGACCAAATGACAAATCGATACCCTAGTTTACAATCATATTTTTATTTAAAAAAAAAGTCAGCGAAATTGCAACTTTATGATTTGTGCACTATCGTCCTCATGCATCAGTTTTTCCCGTTATTAGTATGATTGTGTGGGATCGATGTGTCAGTTCCAAAATCTCAATCTTTTAATATGTTTTTAACTTTGAATTATACCTACCAGAAAACAAGATACCTACAACAGATACAGATAGATACAAAGATAAAAAAACCTAATTTGCCGCCCTCTAAAACCTGCTGGTAAATCCGCCACTGGTTGTGGGTTCGATCATGGTGGACAAATATTTGTGAGATATAGGTAGGTAGGTACATGCGAGTAGGTGTTTGTTCGTTGAATTGCAAAAAAGTACCCATTTTGATATTCCATCAGGTATCAGCTTTGCTTAGAGGTACCTTACCTACTTTAGGTACTTATTATGAGCGCTGTGTGAAAATGTCCCTAAATATTTTATTTATTCCTAAAGTCCCGACCGTCTAGCCTAAAAATAAATACCCCACCTACTTTACCTAAGATATTTTTTATGTTGGTAAGTAGGCAGTATTACTTACTTATACGAGTATTCTTTTTCTTCTTGTCGTCTTTGTTCTTTGTTCTTTCGAAACAGTGTGGTGAAAGAATTTTAAGTGCGCCTACGGGTATTGTAAAATGATAACTTACAATACTGTTTTTTTTATATACAACTAGCTGATGGAACAAGCAGATGGCCCACCTGACGTTAAGTGGTAACCATCACCTATAACAAAGCATTGCCTCGTAAGTCACGTACGATAGGAACGTGCCCTACGATGCAATGCCCTGCGTCCATCAACTTGAGGCATACAGATGTTAAGCCTCATGTCATTACACCGGCAACCACACTCTTCAAACCGAAACACAGCAACGCTGCTTGGCGGCAGAAAAAGGGGTGGTGGTAGTACTTCCCCGGACGAGCCCTTCACAAAGAGCTCTACTACTCTTAAATATGGGAAAGCCTAGATCAATTAGTGGACTTTCTCAGGCTGATGACGATGATGATTTAGCAGTCACAAAAGACACCTACTAAAATGAACTCTTCAGATTATTTCCAGTATCGTCACGTGCTCAAGGAATTGGTGCAATCTCGACGAAGTCGGATCGGGCACAGATCCAACTTCGGATTCCTTTCACTTCACCGATTTGAACCACTGGGTTTTGATTTGCGAGTAAATTGTACTATTGCGAGTATTTTACTTCCTACTACTTATAGATTATGAGAGACGTGTTTTGACCGATAAGCTACTCTTTTTGATGGAACAAGCTTAATATGATCCACTAGATTTTAAGTGGTAAACATCTGGTTCCCATAGAAGGTCAACCTACAAGATTTGTTTAGTTTGAGGCTATTTAATTGATGACGTGTGGAATATCCACCAACATTTTTTTTTTAAATTTACATCTTTAAGTGATGGAACTTTTAACTTGAATCTCGATATAGGTACAATCAGCAACGGAAATAGTACCTTTATAAATAGTATCTACCTAAATGTGCCTTAATCTTCAAAGACGTGGAACATGAGGTTTTAGGGGACATGAATAAAAAATTTCGACATTTTCACGCTGCGCGCATATAACCCCAAATTACGCGCAAAGCAAGATAAGAACAAGATAAGTACCTAGCTGATGGAATACTTGAATGATAATCAACTTTCGTTGCTAACTGTACGCTACAGCCTAATGGCGTCTATTACACGCCCAGCAGCCACCTGGCCTAATGGGTCAAATATTTAATTGATGAGAGCTACACACAGATTAGGAATCGCATTTTTCATCGTACATTGCGCTTTTCGTACCCGTTGTCTCATTACGCAGCAGATGTTGCCAGACATGGACGCCTTGCTAATTGATCGTTAGGAAGCAATTTAGAAGATCTTCTTGCTCGTCTTGTGCGGATTCGATTGTGCTTGTAGCGTGTTACGTATATACGTACCTAGCTACATTCATACTTATTGTTTACACTCGACCCTTGTAAAGTTCGGCGACTGAAAAATGTTATACAGTCTGTCGCTAGCGTCAGCCGCAATAGTTTGTGGTTCCTTAATTATAACTTTGCACTATTGTAACTGTATTAATCGTTTCGTGTAAAATAAACGAACATCTTAAAGTTAAATAAATCTTATTATTTAGTAAATATTTCCGCTAAATTGGTGACTCCGACGTGATCCATTTTTACGGGTTTTAAATTCACGTATTATGTGATAACCAGTAAAAATGGATAAACGAAACGCGATAGTGCAAGTGACTATTTTTATTAACTAAATTAAATTCAGTGGTTTGTGCCTTTAAAGTAGTTTCACAATGACTACCACCCCTGCTCACACCAAGCTGGACACGCAGCTTGGACCGGAGGATGCGGCGATGCGGCTCCTACGGCGCAGCCATCTAGTGACAGACTCATCACTCATCACCGCTGTCACCATAACGACAGACTCATCACCGCTGTCACCATAACGGCAGACTCATCACCGCCGTCACCATCAGTATAAAGTACGGCCACCACTATATTTTACTATAATACATATTATGCTGCAAATGAATCGCCAATACCTACACATTGAGTGAACACAGTAACTCTAGGTCATGGCCTACGGCGCCCAATGCGCTGGACCTTCATTCTGGCAGATACATTATATACCTACTTATATGCTGCAAATGGAACGCCAATATATACATATGGAGTGAATACCAGTAACTCCAGATCTTGGCCTAAAGCGCCCAATGCGCTGGACTTTCATTATGGCAGATGTACTTACCTACAACGGTCAATTATCGGAGCAGATTTCCTAGCCAAAAACCAACTAGATATTAGTTGATATAAACGGCAGTAAACTAAAAGATAAGTTGACCGACCATAATAGAAATACGCAAGTGATTTTAGAAGACGATTTTCCTACCATAAAAGTCGTCAATACCACAGATAAATATCACACTACTATTGCGGTATCCCGATAAAACTAAACCAGAATCGTTCAAAGCGATTCCCAAACATAACGTGCAACTATATTTGCACAAAGGGAACACCCGTATACAAATAATCACTTGCCTGATATCTTCGCCTACGAGCTATAATATAAAAGCCAAATCGAAGATACAAAACTAAAACTAAATATCATGCCTTACTCAGAACGAGAATTAATCAACAACACAAGCTCGTTACCTACGGCATTCCGAGAACAAGCTCTATCGTGTACCTACACATGGACTAAGCCACGCGCAGGAGTAACTGCAACACGACGCCTTATTGCTCAACGTTATCTTTGGCCCGGCATGAACAATGTTGTCGCCAAGATCGTAAGAAAATGCTTAAAGTGTCAAAAATGCAAGGTCCAAAGGCATACAATAACACCATTAGGAGAGTTTGAAAACTCAAATCGGTTTACCCACGTACATATTGACATTATCGGACCACTGATACCATCGGAGGATTTCACATATTGCCTCACTATTATAGATCGTTTTACGAAATGGCCTGAAGTCATACCTATCAAGGATATCACAGCCGAAACAGTAGCAAATAAATTCGTAGAACATTGGATTTCAAGATTTGGTTGTCCAGTAAAAATAACAACCGATCAAGGTAGACAATTTGAGTCACAACTTTTTACACAATTAACAAAAAGACTCGGTATAGAAAAAATCCACACCACCGCATACAACCCTAAAGCAAACGGACAGGTAGAGCGCATGCATCGCACACTTAAAGCATCCATTATGACACGCTGCAATAACTCAAATCAATGGGTAAGAAAGCTACCTATGGTACTTCTAGGTCTAAGATCAACTTTAAAAGAGGACATAGGATTTAGCCCAGCGCAAATGACATTTGGAATGCCTATCCGTCTACCAGGTGATTTTTTTGTAACAACCGAAGCACAAATTAATGATGCAGAGTATACCCGTAATTTAATGGAGACATTAGCCACAATGCAAACAAGTACAAGAAAACAGCCTGATCATAGGAAATTTTTTATTCACAAGGACCTAACAACTGCAGATTACGTCTTTATAAGAAGAGAAGTGAAGAAATCATTAACTCCACCATACGAGGGGCCATATAAGGTTATAAATCGGAACCCTAAATTTTATACAGTCCAGGTAGGTTCTCGAAACGTCGCTATTTCGCTAGATAGGCTTAAACCAGCTTACGCTATAAACTACACACCTAGCAATGCGACACCCGAAACAATGGTTTCTCAGGGTCCAACAACGTTTGAAACAACAGCACCATTAAGTGCGCCACTTCTAACACTTCAGCAATCGAAGTTAATCGATCCGCCGAAATCTGATGTGGGAACAACAACACCAGTCATAACGAGATCCGGTCACACGGTTAAGAAGACTGTACGGTTTGATATTTGACTCTTAAGTGTGTCAAGTATATACTTACCGATAGCGAACAACGAACGCAGTCATCAGCACAGCAGTCATCACTCACTCAGACCAAAGGGACTATGGTACTTACCTATTTACAGCAAATCAACACTTCAGCACCATGAGAACAAACGTATTCAAGTGTAAAGAGTGAATAAAATTATTATAAGTGCAGTGCGCGTTAATCGTGTCGTATCGTATAAAGATCTTTGTTCTAAAAATAGACTCACGCATTCCGGAATTTCAGTCACAGCGTACGTCATTACTACCATGAACTTTAAACCACTTCAGTTCTATTTTTTATTCGGCACTGCCACAAAGACGGGAGTTTCAGTAGTTATAGCAGGTGGCAGTTACCCTTAATTATTATATAATAACTATCATAAAACACTCTTCTAGAGTTATTTTAAAGTCGAGCCTGGCTATACAGGTGTACGCAAAAATTTTATGTATAACTTAATTAAGTATTTAGTTATTAACAAATTTAAAGTTTTGTTTTATATAATATACTTTCTTATGTACCTACCTATTTCTTTAAAAACATTTAATTTTTTTTCTTATATTGAACTTTATGTTATAGGTACTAAGTTGTTAGATTAGGAATTACATATACCTTCCTACTTATATTTTTTAATACTTTACCTACTTTATTTTTATAGTGTAATTTACTAATGAATTTTAATGCCATTTTCATATTTACATTTTCAAGTAACTTTATATAATTTTTTTTTTTTTTTTTTATGAGGGATGTAGATGTAGCGTGTTACGTATATACGTACCTAGCTACATTCATACTTATTGTTTACACTCGACCCTTGTAAAGTTCGGCGACTGAAAAATGTTATACAGTCTGTCGCTAGCGTCAGCCGCAATAGTTTGTGGTTCCTTAATTATAACTTTGCACTATTGTAACTGTATTAATCGTTTCGTGTAAAATAAACGAACATCTTAAAGTTAAATAAATCTTATTATTTAGTAAATATTTCCGCTAAATGCTGATTGGTGCCGTGTTTGGATGGAAATCAGTAGGTACATATAATATGTTATTTCTATTGGCATGTCTGTTTCAAAATGTTTACCTACAATTAGGTAGGTAGGTACCTACATAGGTAGGTAAATGAGAACTAGATTGCACAATAATAGGGTAAATTTTATGATTAGACATTTTTAAACTTTGTTTTTTTTTCTAATTGGACATTATTCGTGCAAAGGGAATAGATATTATACTTGACAGTAGATAGGCAGATACACACGGTGTTGATTGTATTAATAAAACACCGCAAATCACATTAACTTGTGTAGCCATTACACAAGTTCAATTGATTTGTGGAACAACCAACTAAAACTACCCACTTAAAAAATAAACATTAGTACCCCAAGTATGAGTTTTGCTTACCATATTTGGTTTTTCGTTTTACGTTTTTGTTCCGTGTTCATTGCGGGTTTGGTATGAAGGCGCGATAGGGATACCGATATGGAACTTTATGTTGTAAGTATGATGAAAATTAGTAGTAGAACATAAAATTCCATTTCGGTATTCCTATCGCGGCTTCATACAAAACCCGCAAAGAATATTGGTGGACTTATCGTACCGCAGAATCTCTCCAGGAGCGATAAAAATCATATTTTGTCGGTGTGGCAGGCCCATAATGAGTTAATTTCAGCATAAATTGAGATGGAGACAGAACTAAGTGATTCAGAGCTTTTACTAAGTACTTATATAATTCAGAGCGAATAAACTTTAATACTCATCATACATATAAACATCATTCGGTTGAAGGTAGGGTAAATAGCGCCATAATGCGCCTACCTTGGACGAAGTATCTTCCAAGGCGCCTACCTACCTTCAACTTAATTTTTTTATTTTTATTAGAGATGACAAGTGCCAAACCTTCAAAGTTAAAGCTAAAGTTATGTCATCAACGGTGTCAATGTCAATATCGACTGAGACCGAACGAACCCATCAATGTCATGTATAGCAAGCGATAGCATTGCCAGCACAGCCCTTTCGGCGCTAGATCTGGCACTATTTTTATAAGTTTAGTCCTAAATCTGACAACTTGGCAATCACTAACTGCCACTACTAGTATTATCTTATCTGTGCTGCAATACAGAGTGGAAGTGTTCTTCATTCAATCATTAAAACAAGCGGGTGAAATATAGCCTATCTATTTACTAGCTCCCACCCACGGCTTTTATTTTTTCCATTAAATGGGTTCGTTTGTGTGCTAAACCCTGTTCCTGGTTTTTTTGTGGGTTAACCTTAAGTTGAAATACTTTTGGATCAATAAAGTTATAGCAAAATCCCTTGATTGTAGGTATTAGTATTTTTCAATTTTTTCTTCTACTAAAACATTCTTCTATTAAAGCACGCAATCTTTCCTGGGACATCCCGTTTTGGTAGGAAGTAGGATAGGAGGAAGTGTTCTTGATACGATAATTGCCGTAATATACGGCATTCAGGTATCTTAGACATCAAAAATACGATTAAAATATACGACTAAATTTCCTAAACAAAAACAAAACCTATATTGGAACGCACCAAATTGCGAACCAACAACGAAACCAAACCAAAACCAAATAGCGAAATAGTTATATGCCACGAAAAGAAACGTCAACAGTATTCAACCAGATTCAACACGAGATTGAGCTCAAAGTTATTATTGTCTGAAATCTTTAGTTCCTCAATTTGTTACTGTGCTGTATTGTGGACTGTTGGTTTGAGAGTACTGGCATTGTGCACATAAATTTTTGAACAGAAAAACTCATTTGTGCACGACCGGTTTCGAATCCACCACCTTAGGATCGGAAGGCGGGGCCACTACCACTAGACCACCAGTGCCTACATATTAATGAAATTGCATTTGAATGGTAATCTTCAATTTTTTTTGAATTTTTCTTTGTGGGGACGACTCAGAATAAAATATATTCTTTGTCAGAACCAACACTACTATGTCATTCAGCATATCGCCTGCCCACCAATAATGGTGACGAGTAGGCAACCCTGGCGTGGCGAGCAAGTCAAGTCAGTCCAGTCACTTGTATTATTTAATTTTCTAAGGTATTTGTTTTGTTTAATGATTATTATTTATTTAAGGTGGAGTGATATCAAAATTATATTTCAATTTTATTTACCAAATTTGCATCTACTGATTTTTTGAAATTTTTTCCCCCAGGTACATGTCATTTTTTCTAGTCGTATCCTATCATTTTATAAAAATGGGTCTGGCAACACTGTCTGTCGGGCGAACGAAGTTCGTATTGTATGGTTTTATTATTTTTACATTAACATCTAGAATATAGTTTACATTAACATTTTGAACAATAGGAGCAGTACAATTCTAAGCCAGTCATTACCTAAAGACGTGAACATACCATAGTTACCATAATGTCTCACCAAACTGGAATCCAAGGTATAAAATATGAACAGTTAACTCTCTCTCTGAACTTTGCTTTCGTTTGAGTCCCACACCCATTATTTATTTCATTATTACCTTGCTATTCTATTAGACTACATGCTAGTAAATCTCTAACGCTGAACTGGGCTCGCAGACGCTCCTTCTAAACTCGCTGACCGAAAGGGAATGGGCTGGTCATTAAAGTGGTAGTCCTCCCTAATCTGGCTCAAAGGATACGTGGCAAACCAATACTGAAGTGGCGGAACTAGCTTCACCATTGCCGCCAGACTTGGAAAACATACACAAAATTGTGTGACATATGTACTAACATTCCCTTTATTTGCCCAGCAGTGCAACACATTCCATTTCATAATAAATTTCATGGTCTGCAGGTGGTTTTGTATGGTAGCATGAAAGTATACCTAAAATTTGAATACTACTAGGTTCCTACTGCTTAATTTATTATTCCTTGATAAACGAATAACATCTGTTTCTTTACAGCAAATGCAGCCCTAAAAAAATACTTTAGCAAGTGTCGCGATGGAAAAGTAAGAGTTCTCAAAGTCAGCATTGAAAATGGTAAGTTTTAATTAAAATATATCTAAGCAGAAGTTATTGAAAGAGTGTAGTTCAATTATATTGTCCTAATATAACTAAACATAGATTGTGTCTCTGATCCTATCTTACTAATATTATAAACGCAAAAGTTTGTAAGTATGGATGTTTGTTACTCTTTCACCTAAAAACTACTGAATGGATTTTAATGAAACTTTACAATAATATAGCTTATACATCAGAATAACACATAGGCTACAATTTATAAAGATATTGTTTTACTAATCCTGCGCAGATGAAGTCGCGGGCACCAGCTTGTATATTATAAGTACATATTTACAAAAAAAGTATACATATAAATTTTATATCAGCTATCTGGTTCCCATTGTACAAGCTTTACTTAGTGCTGTGTGTAATGTGTATTCATTTATCCACCTATACCTATAATTTGATTATTTCAGAGCAACTGGTGTTAGCCAAAGACCACCCTCCAAAAAAATCCTGGGAGCAAGATTTTGACAAATATGTACCATCGTTAATTGTTGAAGATCTACCATGTTTTGTATTATTTAGGTAAGCAGATTCACTTTTATAAACTCATTGTGTATGCAAGTTTATAATAAAAAAAAAACATCTATTCTTCAACTATTGATTACAAAAAACCCATAGAAAGAAGAAATAGATAACTATTTATTTATATATACAAAAAAAAAGTATTTTAATTTTAATCTAAGCTAATGAATTCAGTTTTTATGACGTGATTTGCACCAAATCTCTGGCTTTATAATAAAAATAAATATAGCTATTCAGGTTGCATTGGCTTACAATGGAACAAACAAACGTTAATACACCCAAAACTAACAAATAACATGATTAATTGAAAACAAAATTGTTTGTCATTTCAGACTAGACACAACAAACTCTCTGGGCCATGAATGGCTGCTCCTCAGTTGGTCTCCGGACTCCGCTGCGGTCAGGCACAAGATGTTGTATGCATCAACTAAGGCCACGCTCAAACAAGAGTTTGGTTCCGCACATATTAAAGATGAAATGCATGCTACTGTCACAGTAAGTTCTTCATGACACAAGTTAACTAAAACAATATATCGACAACATATTTCAGTTGATCTAACCCTCACCATTGCTTCATTTATTTCTTACCACTATTTATAAGATACTAGATGCCGCCCGCGGCTCAGAGCGCGTTCACACGACGCGATTTCGCTTACGCGACTAGCGCGCGACTCCTCATGAAACTTTTTAATTTTCAATTGCTTGTGTGACTCGTATAATCGATTAAATATGTACTTCATGTGAATGACATAAACTGTCAATTCAAAAGTTTCATGAGGAGTCGCGCGAGTCGCGTAAGCGAAATCGCGTCAAAGTGAACGCTCCCTCAGCATTTTGAATGATTTTAACATTAATCAAGAGATTTTTCCTTATTTGTGTTACTTAATTTTTTCTAACCCATTCGCGGTGATTTTTAGTGATTAATTGTATACTATATGCTAATCTAGGTTACAAACTATATTGTTCTAAGTTTCATCCCAATTGGATCTGTCAAACATCCAAATATCGTTATCAAAGGTACATTCGGTATGTAATGTACCCTTTACTTTACAGTAGTTATATTTTTTTTAATAATAATTATTTTTTTATAAGCTGATGGCCCACCTGATGTTAAGTGGTAACCATCACCTATAAAAAACCATTGCCTCGTAAGTCATGCACGAGAAGAACGTGATCTACGACGCACTGCCCTGCGTCCATCAACTTGAGGCATACAGATGTTAAGCCTCATGTGCCTGTAATTACACCAGCAACCACACTCTTCAAACCGAAACACAGTGTTGCTGCTTGGCGGCAAAAAAAGGCGTGGTGGTAGTACTTCCCCGGACAAGCCCTTCACAAAGAGCTCTACTACTCTTAAAACTACTAGTATTAAAGTAGAGGGCTATAAAATGTTTATTTTCAGGAAGAAGTGTCCCTCAAAGGCTACAAAGCACATTTGAGCGGCGTCAGTGCGCCGGCGCCGCTCACACACAGAGAGGAAGCCTTGAAGGAACTACAGGATACCGAAGTCACTACAAACTATGGAACTGACTCAAGGTTAATAATTTTTATCTAAAAATTTTGAAAATGATATGTATTTAATGAAGAAGTCCACTCATGCGTTACGAAATCTCCCAATCTGTAAGTCCTAGAGAACTGTAAGTATTAGTAGACGCTCTCTAAGAATCGATTCTTGAAAATTCGCACCAAATGTTTAAATAAGGGTGTCAAAGTTTGTATGGAAATGGCTTACCGCGAACGAAGTCGTTCTGTTATGTTCTTTATAAATTATACAAGTATAATAAGTATTCTCCATATTGGAATAAAAAAAATTGATACTAGATTTGAATTTTTTCAGGCAATCCACAATGGGTGGCGTGGCTTTTCCTATCACGGAAGCAGCTAGGCAAGGAATCAATGATCTCAAACGGGGTTCCTACAACTATTTACAGTTTAACATAAGTAAGTAGGTACCTAAGCATGTAAAAGTAGTAGAGCTATTTGTAAAGGGCTCGCTCGGGGAAGTACTACCACCATGCTTATTTCTGCCGCCAAGCAAATCTAGCTTTGCTCTGTTTCAGTTTGACGGGTATGGGTGCCTCAAGTTGATGGACGCATGGTAGTGCATTGTAGAGCACGTTCATATCGTGCGAGACTTGCTAGGCAATGGATTGTTATAGTTGATGGTTATACAACGTGTAACATAATACCCCTCTATGACCGAAGACCAAAAGATCAGACCAAGCACTGGAATACTTTGACGTGTGCAAAGTTTGAATACTTCGTTTTCGAAATTCCCATACAAAAGTTAAATTAATATTGTCGCAGAAATTTGCAACAACCCTGATAATGTGTACGTGACCTTGGTATACACTATTTGCGTTTACTAGGTAATTGGTGTCAGTTCTGTTACCTATTTTATCTACAGTTCACAATGAATGCTCAAAAAACAGTGCTGAAAATAGGGCTGCTCATGTTGTGTTAGTTTCATTTTGGCGGAAAGTTTAAGAGGCATTTCATATGAAAAACTTCGAAATTTCAAAATTCTTATATCAAAATTTGTTCGCCATGACCTGTAGGTCTTCTAGAGTTACCCTGCTTCTAGAGTTATAGGGGTATTATGTTACACGTTATATACCCCTTAACATCAGGTGTGCCATCTGCTTTGTTCTATCAGCAAGTAATATGAAAATAAAAAAATAACCCTTAGTGTCTTTACCTTTTCAACCGATGAAGTACCCACGTCAGTACTGTCTGCGTGAAATGTCCACCGATATTTATTTAGTACTTACTTTTTTCAGATTTAGAAGAAGAGCAAATCCACTTATCGAAAGCTGCGATAATATCAGTGATAGAGTTACCGCAACAAGTGCCGAGCGACCAGGCGAGATACCATCTCTACATATTCAGGCATACGCACGAAGGAGATCATATCGAAAGTATAGGTAAGATTGTATGTTGTATAAACTTTTAAATCACAAAGTTTTTTTATAATATCCCTAAAATGATTTGTGGCTAACGGCCTGTCCCAGCTTCGCATGGGTGGATATACATTTTTTGAACATTTTAGGATAAACTTAGACCGTAGGTTCGAGTATCGCGTCTACTTATTTCATACATTTGCACGCCCTTCTCCCTGAGTGAGTGAGGATGCGCCCCGTGGCCCCGAGCGTTTTATTATATTTTTAAAGCGAACAATTTCATTTTATTTCGTAATATCTTTAGAATGGAATGTCCGATTTGAAAAATTCAAGAAGTAATCTATAGGTATTGAAACAGTCTTGAATATGAAAAGATTTATTTGGATAAGGATTAGTTTTAGATTACTAAGTAGTTTTAAAGATTTAAGCATACATAGGGATATAGAAATAGAGAAAGCGACTAAAAATACATGTCAAAAAAATTAAAAATAGCCGGGTAGGTAATTTTCATATACAATAATTAATATTATGTAACACTAGCGGCCTGTCCCAGCTTCGCATGGGTGCACATAAATTTTTTCAATGTTTTAGGATAAACTTAGACCGTGGTGGGTTCGAATCATTTTCACGCCCTTCTACCTCGCGCCTTGCCCGGGCACACGCCCCGTGACCTTATATTTATAAAATCTTTTGAATGGAATGTCCGATTTGAAAAATTCAAGAAGTAATGTATAGGTATTGAACCAGTCTTGAATATGAAAAGATTTATTTGGATAAGGATACCAAGGTACAAATAAAGAGCCTTTTCTAGCGGCGGCATTTCAATATTTTTTTTATAATAAAAGAACACTTATTGTGACATAACTATAATAGCTAGATATATGCTGTCGCGACATTTTTTGTAGATAATGACGTGTTCTACAAAATCGTAGTACATTATTTTGTTCTATCATCAATAGTTTTCGCAGCGCACGCGATGTAAGGTTTTTGTTTTCCACCTTGGGTTACATTATTGGAGTTTTAGTAAGGATCCCTGATTTTTTTAAAATATAATATAGCCTATGTTACTCAGGGATAATGTAGCATTCTAATGGTGAAAGAATTTTTGAAATCGGACCAGTAGTTTTTGAGCCTATTCGTTACATACAAAAATACAAATCTTTCCTCTTTATAATATTAGTGTAGATGTAGATTAGTGTAGATAAGTCCACACGCAGCGTGTCACAAACAAAGAAAAAGAATAGAAAGGAGACGTTAGAGAATTACCTTACCTAGTGTGCTAGGTAGCTAAAGCTATTTACGTTTTAGTTGTCAAGTTTTTATAGTCAAGAACTCTTCTACTGTGTAGAAGGATTGCATAATAAGCCAGGGTTTCTTTCAGTTGGTATTTAAAAATGTTAAGGCTGGATGCGTCAAGGGATCGTCGCTACTAAGTCATTTTGCCTCGAAAATGCTAAATGAAGACATCCTGAACTGATGAAAATTATGGAATTTGTAAATTTTTTGGTATCATACAAAGAACACTTTTCCCTTAAAAAATAATCTTATTTGGGACCTTTCTTTAGATTATTATTAGACACAGAAAAATCCTATCAAAACCAGCCACGCTGTCACCCTTCAGACGCCTGCAAATCATAATTTTGTAAGATATAAATTCACTGAAGTGTATTGTATAAGTGTATGAAGTGTGCACTGAATAGTTATGAAAAATCCCAAACAAACAAGATCTAACGTGAAAGATATTCTGTTTTTAAAAGGTTCGATGGCTTGGCTAGTTTAAATATTTTTGTTTATTTATTTATTTATCTTTCCAGTGTTCATATACTCAATGCCCGGGTACAACTGCAGCATAAAAGAGCGGATGATGTACTCCAGCTGCAAGGGACAGTTCCTGGATATCATCGAGCAGATGGGCCTCCAAGTAGACAAGCGGGTGAGTTAGATACCACACATGTAGCGTTCTACCGGCGTCCGCAATGGCGTGCACAGGGCCGATCTCTTCAGTAAAATGCGGTGCGTTCTCGGTCACACAGACACATTCCTACCATGGCGGGTCCTAAGAACCAGTAATGGGAAGGAAAAAAAAAAACTTTTTAACCCTCAACGATTTGGATGGTACAGGGTGGTACATAGATTAAATAATAAGTGCCGATTTGAGGGTTCATTCCTTTATTGTCGCGGGTCATACCTACTCACTCATAAACTTAAGAATTTATAAGTAAGAATTTATAACTAAGGGAGTAGTCAGAGGCACGCCTAAACATTATGTGAGTTCTCAGCAAGCCCGATAGAGGTGCTTGTCGAATCTCCATACAAAAAAGGCCTGACTTTACGAAAAACTAAATACTAAAAACGAACACAAAATTCAGACTTGGGGCTCTTGTAGACAAAGAGTAACAATATTTTTTCTAAATAATTTTCAGTTGGAGATCGACGATGGCAAAGAGCTGACGGAAGAGTTCCTTCACGAGGAGATCCATCCCAAGAGGAATCTCCATCGGCCGGCCTTCGCGAAGCCCAAAGGTCCCCCCAACAGGGGCGCCAAAAGAATCACCAAATCGCAGGCCACTCAGTGATTTGTACATTTGAAAGTTTTATTTTGCGTGTGTGAAATTGAGCAACTAATTATCGAGGCAGTCCATTGCTAGACATATTATGACTCTCCAATGCATTTCCAGAAAAAATATTTTGAGTCCATCCATCCATCCATCCCATATCTTTACAATATCGTCGGTCAAACAGTCGCTTCGTTTGCCGGATCGTGGAACCCATTTGAAAACTTTTATAGTTTTACGTATCTTTAAAGAGAATAGAGAGAAAGTATATAAAAAAAAGTACGAAGAAAACCTAGTACAGAACGAAATATACACAGCTGGGGCCCGACTGAAATATTTTATTTTTATTGTTTTATACAAACAGCTGATTAAACAAGCAGATGGCCCACCAGAGTGGTAACCATCACCTATAACAAAGCATTTCCTCATAAGTCAGGCACGATAGGAACGTGCCCTACGATGCACGGCCCTGCGTCCTCAGGCATACAAATTTTAAGCTTTATGTGCCTGTAATTACACCGGCAACCACACTCTTCAAACCGAAACACAGCAACGCTGCTTGGCGACAGAAAAATGCGTGGTGGTAGTACTTCCCCGGATGAGCCCTTCACAAAGAGCTTTTTTACTCGTAAGGAATTCTACGATCTACCAAAAAATGGTTTATATTTTTAAATCGTCGTAATCCTCACACGGTAGACAGATCATGGTCGGTATTTGCGTTTTTATTTGCTCGTGTATTTGCGTATTCGTCTTGCTTGTAAAAAGAAGGCAAATATAGGCGAATAGGGTCACTACACATCGTGATATTTGGGAATATAAGACGAATACACGAATAGCCACTTGCAAAAAGTTGATGAAAAAACAACATACATTCAAGCTCAATATCACACGCGCAAAATCTGGCTCGTATCTACGTGCTGTTTTATTTATAAGTGTAATTCAACTTTAATTTTGGCTTATCAACTAATAAAGTATATTTTTTTTATTTATTCAAGTTTAATTGTAAGAAGGCTTGTATCATATTATTTAATTTATAAAACGTTTAAATTATAATGTTAATACCAGTGTAACCACGATCGAAATGGTAATGAGAATCGAAACAATGATGAATATTTTTACAGTCTTAGTAAATTAGGGGATAGTTTAATTTCACTTATCAATTTGAAATTGTTCTAGATATTGCTATTATTGTAAAAAATTCAACAAAGATTTGATTCCCATGACCATTTAAAAATCGCGGTAAAATCAAAAAGTAAAATTAAACAGACGATAAGCAAGCTGTTCTAAACCAATTTTTTTATTACAGCGTTATGTAGTCTTAGCGTTTTTATAACCATTATTCTGCTCAATTTAAGATATGTTAATATTTATTGAATTGCAAATCTACTCTGTTGAACGTTTCAGTTACTAATATTAAATGTTCTATATTTTCAATGATTCTTGCTCTGATTTTTGTAGAATTGTAAATCAGTATTAGATACTGAATTAATAAAAATAACTTGTGATGAGTAGTTATGTAGTATCAAAATATGAAACAGTTTAGTAGGTCCAAAAAATAATTTGTATTTTTCTAGCAGTACACAGTGTTTACTAGAAGCATAGAAATAATCAATTTATGTATTTATTTTATTTACATAATTTAGTCATAGAATAAGTACAACTAGTATTTTGAATGGAAAGTATTATGTTGAGCTTAGAGAAATAATAAATAGTTTCCATGTGTTGAGCAAAGCAATACTATTTATAAATTGTCGTTGCTAAATAACTTTTAAGTTGTAAAGATATAAGTCAGTGTCCATTCATTGGTCTTCCTTAAATATCTTAATTACTGGATTTTGGTAAAATATTTTAAATCTTTATTTCATATTGTGTGCATTTTTTATGAAATTTGTAATTTGTAATCTTGCCATTTTGTAAGCTTAGAATTTATAGTTTCTCTAAATCTATACGGATAATGTGTAATGATTTTAGCTTTTTACGATCATGTTAGTAGATATTCTATAAGCACAAAAATGGTGTTCGTAATTATTGTCATTCTATTTTTGTATTGTGCTAATAATGTTTAGGTGTAAGGAATGTGCAATCTAACTATTAAATTGTACCAAGCAATCAACTACGTCAATAAATGCTTTTAAATATACCAAAGGTTTTGTTTTTATACCAGCCCGAGCGCTATCTTCCCCTTAACAACACAGCTTCTGGAATATAGAGAAAACTTCTGAATAACAGTTTATTTTTAATAAAGAATAAATAAAAACAATAATACTAATATTTATTAAACATGTACTATTTACAATTAAATATAAATCACACTGTGAGTTCGTGAATCACTTGACATCTGCTAGCGTTTGTTCGCCCTTTTCACTGACTAAATGGTCATGGTGTTTGGTTAGAATATCATTTTTGATCATTGATTGTTTGTCTATAGCTTGGTTGTATTGCTCCTCTCTGAAAAAAAAGGAATCATTCACCATTTCATCATCAGCCTAGACGAGTTTACTGTCACACGCAGGGGCCTTATGCTCACTTCGAGCGAGATTATCTCACGGTGGAGATGACGTCATGTCTCGTTCAATAACTCGTTGACGTTGCGTCTCGCATGACCTTTGTATGACAAAATTGGGGAGTAGGATGGTGAGAATGGGGATAAATAGTTATCGAACGAGATATGACGTCATCTCCACCGTGAGATAATCTCGCTCGAAGCACAGATAAGAGAATACTAGTACTCGAAGTGAGCATAAAGCCCCAGGACGGCGGTTACTGCATCTGTGCGAGTGTGACGCATTATATTTACGCGGGAGTGACAGAGACAGGTAATAAAAGGAAATTCTTCCTGCTCCGCGACCGGACTTTAGCAGTGGACTTGTCTAGGCTGAAATGTCTAGACACAAGCCTCCCCTACATTTCGGGGGGTTTGCTTGGTAGGTGCTGTTTCTGTATTTAATGTCTCCTACCATCTTATCCACCCGTTTGTAGGGTAAGGTACTTTATCGACCGGGACTTAGGTTTGGGTTTTTTTTTTACAACTAGCTGATGGAACAAACAGAAAGCCCACCTGATGAGTGGTAACCATCACCAAAGCATTGCTTCGTAAGTCACGCACGATAAGAAGGTGCCCTACGATGCCCTGCGTCCATCAACTTGAGGCATACAGATGTTAAGCCTCATGTGCCTGTAATTACACCGGCATCCACAATATTCAAACCAAAACACAGCAACGCTGCTTGTAGCAGAAAAAAGCGTGGTGGTAGTACTTCTCCGGACGAGCCCTTCAAAGAGCTATACTACTCTTAAAAGGTTATTTGGTAGAGTTAATAATGTGCCTCAAATACCGATAAACCAATCACTAAGCTTTGAGTTGTTCCATAAGCTTGCTTAGTTTTACTTTCATTTACCAACCTTTTGTCCCTTATTATATTTAAAGCTTTTCTTAAATCGTCCATGGAAAATCCTGTTATTTTCAATATGCTGACAATCATACCACCAAATATTGCCCCTAACGTTGCACCTGAAGTTGAGAAAAAAGACACTTTATTACATATAATAAAATATACATTAATGTAAAGATAAATAAAATAAAAATTAATTGCTAATTCTGCCACCTGGGTACCTAAAATCACTTTATGAGTAGTAGATCTCTTTGTGAAGGGCTCGTCCGGGGAAGTACTACTACCACGCCTTTTTCTGCCGCCAAGCAGCTGTGTTTCGGTTTGAAGAGTGTGGTTGGCGGTTTAATTAAGACACATGACGCATCTGTATGCCTCAAGTTGATGCACACAGGGGAGTGCATCGTAGGGCACGTTGCTATCGTAAAAAAAATCTAACATATGTCAGATTCGGTACTATACATATATACGGTCCGGATATGTGATGTTCGTAAAAAAAATCTCACTTTCAATGTTAACCAATGGTACCAAACCAGGTTTTGGTGCATGCACTGTAAGCCACATACCTATTTTTTTTGCATAATGATCGTGGTCTGGTACACTGCAGTTCACAGTACCACCTAACCGTATAGGTACGTCGGATACGGATCCGACTACTTTATTACTCTGCTCACTTTTATCGCCTCGTAGTCAACGTCATTTTTCTTTGGATTCGTGTAGCTTGATCTATATCTGTGTGTGCTAGACGGTATGGTAAGCCGTGGTACTAATAGCTTAATAGGTTTTAAACGATATTGACAATATCGTCAATATCAAACAGTAAGCAAAGTATCATCATCATCATCTAATCCCGGTATCACCCACTGCTGGGTGATACCGGGGGCAGAAAATGAAGTTAGCCTATGCCTTCTTCATTTTCTGCCAGCCTCCTCTGTCCTGTGCGTCTCTCGTCGGCGTTTCCTGCGACCTTTACGATGTCGTCGACCCTTCGCGCTTTCGGTCGGCCCAGTAAGTAAGGTATAGACAAAAGAATACATACCTAATCCAACACCCACTATCGTGGCAGCCATTCCCAAGTGTAGCTTGTAAAGGCCGCCAGCCATGGCTCCAGCTGTTATATACTCTAATATGGACGTATTTCCTCGGTATACTGATATTGTTGTTGCGGTTAAGCTGAAAAAAAAACATAATCTATATATATAAAAATGTTATGTTGGTTTGTGTACCCTTCAAAAACTCAAAAAGTTCTGCACCGATCGAGCTGAAATTTTAGCATGATAATATAATCCGCATCAAGGATTGTTTTTATACCATTCTATCACAATGTGCCACAGCAAAGAGTGGCAGGGAACAACTAGTTTATTATAAAAAAACTATCTATTGCAACTGCTGGTTGAAACCAAACCCCTATATCATAAACACATTGCCTTAAATTATTTACTCTGTTTTTTCTCTGTTGTCTTTACCTGTTGGTAAAAGATGCCAAAGGTCTTTTGATATATTTTTATAAGAAAGGCCATGATCTCTTAGTGTTAGGTCTCACTGGGCAAGCAGAGTGAGGTACTTTGGTATGATGACCATGAATATATCCTTGCGATCCAGTACATAAATGGCCCAATGTCAAAGATACAGAAGATACACAGTAGATATTCCTTTTCTTTCTATCTTTCCCAATAGGATAGATATTCCCGTTCCCACTAGCACCTTGGGCTTGTCCGGGGAAGTACTACCACCACGCCTTTTTCTGCCGCCAAGCAGCGTTGCTGTGTTTCAATTTGAAGAGTGTGGTTGCCGGTGTAATTACAGGCACATGAGACTTAACATCTGTATGCCTCAAGTTGATGGATGCAGGGCAGTGCATTGTAAGGCATGTTCCTATCGTGCGTGACTTACGAAGTAATGCTTTGTTATAGGTGATGGTTATCACTAAACATCAGGTGGGCCATCAGCTTGTTCAATCAGCTAGTTGTATAAAAAAAAACCTAGGGTTAACATTCTTGTAATTAGTTAGGAGACTAGTAACTAACCTGAATATGCCAGTAAATATTCCTAAGCGCCATCCCCATTTTACAGCACCCTTCGCAAATGATACTGTGACATAATCTTGCATTTTTTTCTGAAATTGTAAATACATTAATGTTAATACAATAAAAATTCTAAGCATTGCAGCAGAACAAAACAAATTACTCCTAAAATGTCATAGGAAAATTTTCAAAGAAGGTAAAATAATGAGCAAGTGAAACAGGCTTTGAAAACAGCTTAAGATGCATTTGTCTGATAACTTCAGATGTGAGGCTTGTAACCTTGAAAAACCTAACATTCATTAAATAATTTTGGAAGGACTACCTTCCTTTTTTTCTTAATTTTTTCGTTGAGCTCTACTAAGAGCTACGGTTCCCTTGAGGAAGTACTACCACAGTTCAAAGAGTGTGGGTGTCAGTTAAATTGGCTTGACACATGAGGCTCATTTTGATGGATGCAAGGGAGATGTGCAAGGCTTGAAGGAAGAAATGTTTTGTTATAGGTCAGGGTTTGCTTGTTTTATCAGCAAGAACCTAGTATTTAAAAAAACAGAAAGCAAAAATCAAAACGGTCTTTAATCAGTACAATCACAAGGATCTCTTTGAAACATCTGTGACATATCATACCTGAGCTTCAGCTGTTGACTTGAATATTGTAGCTTGGTTGTTTTGTATAAAATTTAAATATGCACTCTTTGAGAAGACAAAACCTCCAATACATGCTCCGATAAGAGTACTTGTCATTGTTGTTTGTAACACATTGGTCATTTCCAATGAAACCTCATCATATTGACTGAAAGATAATATACATTTTGAGGAAGAATTATACTGAGCCCTCTCCTTCCTTTGATCCTCAAATATTCTCCTTCCACTGGGTGCCCCTCACATCTACTTTTAGTTTGTGGTTAATAATACATTCTTATTCAACATGGGGGAATAAGATCTGCACTGTCACTCCTTTTACCTCTTTTTAAGTGTAATAGAGTTCTTCTTTGTGAAGGGCTCTTCCGGAACATGCCCTACAATGCACTGCCCTGCGTCCCTCAACTAGAGGCATACAGATGTTAAGCCTCATGTGCCTGTAATAACACCTGTAACCACACTCTACAAAACTGAAACACAGCAACACTGCTTGGCGGCAGAAAAAGGTGTGGTGGTAGTACTTCCTCAGACGAGCCCTTCACAAAGAGCTCTACTACTCTTATGGTTAATGCAATAGATATTCAGACAAATTCAAATACTTTAACTTTGCTTCAGTTAGATAGGGGTTGATTTATTTATTTGATTGATTTATTATTATAAACAACTGTTGCTTGGACCTATTTGCATGCATAACTTTACTTACCTACAGGATAAAACAGGAATTGTCAATATCAATTACTTATGTGCTTACTACAAAATTATTTTGTAGAGTTTTAGGAATAACTATTATGTTATTAGGGTTAGGTAAATAACTCACTCTTTTGAGTACATTTTCTTCACTCTCTCCCAGCCAGTTTTAGGAGTATCTGGGGTAGGCTGACCTATCAAATCCACATCATGCTCGTATGTTTTATTTATCAGGGAGAAACTAGAGAGCGGTGTTATTCTTCTGATAGATCGAAACATTGCTTAAATATGTTAGCCGACCACTAAAGGGGCCGTTACAAATATGGTATGAGTTTCCTTGCAGCAGAAAAAATAGATATTTTCTTGAATACCACGCGCGATACGACGGTCTATACAATATCTTATTTAATTTCAACTCATTTCTCTGTTCTTTGATCAAAATGTTATATTTCGTTTCGTAAAATTGTAGTGGCCGGCTTTGCTCCTGTCAGATTTGTCAATGTCAATTGTCATGTCATTTATTGAAGGAAAGTAGAAACTTGCCAGTGTCAGAAATGTTGAAGTAAAGCCAGCAGGAACAGTCAATTAGATTAAGTTGTAATTTTTAAATAGTGAAACCTCAAGTAGTGATTTAGAATCACCGCATCGCCGTATGTTCGGTGTAAGATAACTATGTGAATGTAATTTTATTCCCGCGGCTAAATTTCCTCACCACATTGCACGCCGCAAAACCAAATTCCATGAGGATGGAACAAGTTCATCCTTTGAGTCCGGTTATTGTACGACATGATAATGTACAGCACGATAATGTACAGCATGATGTTTGGAATCTACTTTGGTACCTTTTTGGATTCGTTTTAACTGGGTGTACATTATCGGGGTGTGCAATAACTGGATGTGCAATATTGTCACGTGTAGTTAATGTGCAGCCAGTTAATACACAGCATGATAATGTACAGCACGTTGATGTACAGCATGATAATTGGAAGCCACTTTG
Organism: Chloroclysta siterata; assembly: GCA_932294275.1. Classification (NCBI taxonomy): domain Eukaryota; kingdom Metazoa; phylum Arthropoda; class Insecta; order Lepidoptera; family Geometridae; genus Chloroclysta; species Chloroclysta siterata. The sequence goes on from OW028602.1 coordinate 10,260,739, forward strand.
GTACCGTAAAAAATAATTTCTGGCACTTCGGCGGCCGCTGCCCCGGCACGCTCACTCTACTCGCTCGCCTCGTGCGTAATTTATATGTTTCAACATAACCTAACCAATCCGACTCGACGGCACTAAAGTGGCTTCCAATTATTATCATGCTGTACATTATTTGGCCGTACATTAATGGCTCCCCATCTTTTCAGCTATGAGGACCATCTGGAGTAGGGTTGCCACCTTGCCACCCGTACTTTATAATAAAGTATTGTACTATATTTCAGGTAATTGTACTCTATTCTATACGAGAACAATAAAGTACACAAAATACTTCTTTGGAAGTCTTTGGAACTTTGAGATTTTGTAAAGTTTAGTTACTTTGGGATTTCGTAAATATTTTTTCGTTATAGGAAATTTATCGATTGGTGCTGAATCGATGTTGCCAGCGCCACATCACTTAAGCACTCGTTTTAAACAATATTTGAACGCAACCTAACCTCAAATGTCTACAATGTCAGTGTCATTGTAACTTTATAGTACTTCTAAAGGTTTTGCAGAACTAATAACTGCACTAAAATGACAGCAAGTATATTAATAAGAGTGATGATATTTCTTTAAACTTTATGAGGAAGTAATTACCTACATTTTTATTGTCTTTTCTCGCCACGTAGCATTCTCAGAAAGAGTTTTTTCTGAGATGAATAGCAAATGGCGAGACGAAAGAAACAAAGCGTCTCCGAATTTGATAACAATTGAATTACTTATCTACTTTAATTTAAATATGGACTGTAAAGATGCTGTGCAATTGTGTAGTAGAGATACTAATTTGATACAAACTGAAAAAAGCAATATTAAATATGTTTTTGTACATATTAATGAAAAAAAATTACCTACCTTATTTTATGTTCTGTGTTAATATCCTTTTCACGTTTATACCATAGCTTTATTGTTAATTTTTCTGTAGCTTTCTTCTTATGTTCTTTCTTTGTATCTATTATGTTTTTATTTTTACATGTCCGTGCCGTTATTCGCCCTAGGACCTGGCAGAATACCAGTGTTGCACTGGGTGGCGTGAACCACACGGTGCGGCAAATACTGAGCTCCCTGGCTAATTGGCCTAACATACTTATGTAATTTATTCTATGTATAGTTTGTGTTGGTCAATAAATAGCTTTTCTTTCTTTACGGTAGGAGACGAAGTTGGACCTGCCGTGTGCTTCGCGCATAGCCGCAACCACAGTAGACATGGGCGTTTTCGTTTTTTCCCGCAAACGGTTATCTAACCGATATACAGTTTGCATATCGATATAGAAAACGGTTTTCTGATATCGATATCAATCGTAGGGGGTTGCAAACGTTAACATGATTTTTAGTTATGGCAAACTAACAACGAAACGACAAACGCAAACTATTTGGCTATTGTTAGGTACGTCATATTCGCTTCATCTCTTTTTTACCAGTAAAACAATTCATACTTAGAAAGGGAGGTAGCGAATATCAATTGGTGTTTGTTTCATATCGTTTGGTCTGTGAAGTTTTCGTTTTGTTTGTGTCTTTAGTAACAGTTGCGGTTCTGAATAGTTTTTATGTTAACGGATATGTTGATATGAATAACGATATGGTATGATATCTAACCCATATCATCATATGATGATCATACCAAAGGCAAATGCTAATTTCTGTAGGAAAGTCAAACCCCTCGCACCCTCATTACCGCCATTATGAAGTAACCTTGCGCTTGGAGCTAACGGCGGCGCAAGCTATCATCATTATCGTCTAAAATCAGATGGGACGTGCTCGGTCCATCTGATTTTAGAGAGGCACCCGGCACCGCCCTGCAAGGCGTGTGTAAGGTGCAGGGGAGTCCTAAACGCGACCCCAACAAAATGCATTTTATTACTGCGCCAGATCCATTGAAATTTTGGTTTCCTTTGGTATAACGCCAGTGATAACTGTTTGATACACAGTTTTAAAAGGTTGTAAGTCTTATGGCTCCCTCCATTTGATAATTTCCTCCAAGGTCAAAAACGCAATGGATTGATTGTTCCTGCTCACCTTATGCACACTTTAAAAACCTTAGATCTAGTATTAACACTGACCTCAATAAATACACTGGACAGGCGGCTGGCAAGATAGATTTGTGCCTATTTGATTTACGCCATTTTGGCGCTGTAAGCAAATACGAGAGTCCATGGAACTAAAGTTAGTGATGCACGCAAGTCGACATCTTATGTTTTTATCGATAGCTATACGCTCATGGTTTGTATGTAGCTGTGCTGTGGGTGACTATTATGTACTTGTCACACAATTTGTGGAAGAAGCTTTTTAACACTTAAAAGGTATCTAATAAGGTTCTGTGCGTCTGAATAAATTGACATTATTCTGATTTATCGAAGCAAGCAGGTATCTATTGAAATGAAGAATAGTATAAGAGCTGGTTGACTTAATAACTCTTTATTATAAGACTAGTGGCTTCCCGCGGCTTCGCACGCGTTGTAGTGGTGAGCCGTAATTGAGCCACAAACATCCAAACGTCGTAACTTTCGCATTGATTTGTATATTATTAGGGTAGGATACCTACGCAGGTATAAGAGATACCTATAGGCGTACATTACCTATATTAGGTAGGTAGGTAGGTATAGGTACTGAGTATAGCACAAACATGACAAATACAACAAAGACAACCTTACACGGAAAATATGTACTTATTGGTTCCTAGTTTCTACCACAAAAACAAACGAAATGAAACAGCTTCACGACTTTGATCCCCAGGCACGGTAGATACCCTAAGATCTCTTCGTACCAAATCAAGATTCCCGTTTTAGAATGTCCCTTACAAACATTGACGCCTTGTTCCTTTTTACTTGAGCGCAACGAAGGAGGGTAACGTTTTAGGGGTTGTTTTCGAAAATCAAACAGTCTTTTTGTTATTTATCCACAGAACACATTTTCATTTAGTTTGAAGTTTGTATTTGTATTTATTTCAACATTACATCTATCATTACAGGTACACCTAATACAATAGAGTAGTAAAAAATAATAATTTTAGTAATACAAAATGTCATATAGCAAAAATTCAATCAAATTATTTAAAAATAAATGTCATACAAAGCAAAACAAAATAAAAATAATAACAATTAAAAATTCAATCAAATTAAAAAAAATATTTACATACAAATGTCATAGAAAAAATAATAAAAATAAATAATTAAATCATATTAAAACAATTACATTTAAATCAATCTTAATAATTATACCTACTTTGCAGAAAAATTATAATTATACCTATTTACAATAGCACAGATTATATAATGTAGCTCTCACGAACTCGCTCTTTGGACAGTGGAATATGTCGATGGTCACCGCGACCTGATTTAGCGTGCTTATGGTCCTCGTCAGTGGTGCCTTGCCGAGCAGATTAGTTCTTCCACGAGGCACTGCGAACAGAGGAGGCCGCCTGCGACGCCCAACATACTCGTCCGGCACGCAAAGCCTCATCATCTCCAGGATGGTCGGATTGGAAACCATCCCCCGGAACACCCGAGCCACATATAGCGCTAGCGCCATATCCCTCCTAATTTCCAGCTTGTTGTATCCAACCATACCCAAAACGAATAAGGTTGGATACATCAAGGGATAGAACGGATAGACGCCGTATGTCTTCCAATAAAGATATCGCGTAAACTTGTTCTGTATGCGCTCCAACATGAGGCTATATTTAGCTTCATGCGGAGCCCATACAGAAGCTGCGCTTTCCATCTGGCTTCTGACCAGGGCATTATACATTGCAGTAAGAGCCCTTAAGTTTGTGAAACCGTTTGCTCGGCGTAAAATGAATCCTAATATTCTGTACGCCTTTTTACAAACGGTAACAACATGGACTCTGAACCTCAACTCGGTGTCCAGCCGAACCCCAAGATCTCTCACCAATTTCACGCGCTTCAACTGCGCTTCCTCTATCTGGTAGTTGTAGTGGATTGAGGCCGTTGCTCTACTAAATGTTATTATGGAACATTTATTCACATTAAACTGCAACTTGTTTCTCCTGCCCCACTCCACTACCCTATCCACGTCTTGTTGAAGACGGACGCAATCTTCTTCCTCTTTTATAGGCAAGATCAACTTGAGGTCGTCTGCAAACAGAAGACATTTGGCCGCTGCACAGTATGATAAATGACCCGAAAATCGGACATCACTCTTTTATGATACTAATCGAAACTTTAAGCTGTTTTTAATACTAGAGTAGAACTCCCAGAAGTCAATTCAGTTTAGAATAGGAGTTATGATTTTTTATTTATTTTTCTCTGTATGTCAGAGAAAACTAAAAGAAATGCTGTAACTTTCTATGTAAGCAAAGTTTAAAAGTTTCAATAAGAGCACGCTATAAAATCAACTAACTGCTATTTTTGGAAACATATAATTGATTTCTAGGTGAACAATAAAGAAAGTTATATAATTTTTTTAGTAATTTTGAAATTATTTTTTTGCGCTGTTTTCTTTAGATATTAGCACTTCATTTTCACTCACAGTGTTCATTAGTGCTATGTTAACGTGCCTGTTAAATATCAGATGCGTAACACGTAGGAATTCGGAGTTATTGAATTTTAAAGTTTTGTTGTTAGGGTTGGCACTATGTAGTGTTAATCTTTTCTAATCTTTTTTATATCACTGTTATTACTCTTTTTCTCAATACTCTCTAGGAAGAAATCTCTGTTCATTTTAGGTACTTACAATCAATATTTTAGGCTTCTTTTTGGTAATCTGACTTTATAAATCTATACTCTCACAAACACCAATCGATATAGCAGAATTTCCTGATCCGAGGCTGACTTAGTGTTAGGGGGACAAGAGGGCGCCAACCCTCTTGTTAGTCCACGAGTGGCTATCAATGATGCTGTGGATAACGCCACAGCCGGTGCTCTTCAACCTCCGGGAGTATCCACAAGTGCGAAAGGAGAAGAAGAATCTGTATTTACGAGACTTTAAGCCTACCAGGTATTAATTAATTTGGCTAAGCAAAAAGGCAAAAATACTCGACCGAGTGATTTACCTTTAGAATACACTGCTATAGACAGCTGCTATATTAAACAGTCTATCGTTCAATGATGAGTGATGACTATAAAAATGATAACGACATCAAAGTATATGTATCAAAATTTACTGCCAAATTCGATTCTTTATACAATCAAAGCAGACGTAACTGGAAACATTTTACCAAAAAGCACACAAACATTCTCAGCACAGATTTTCGAGATAAGGAATTTTCAGATTTTGAAAAGAAAACTCTAGAAAGTCGTCAAGGGGACACTTCCAATGTTCCTGTTGTGTGTTGATGTGCATATCCTAATCTTAGTTATATGCCTGCCCATACCGAACCTAGTCACAGTCACATGACTGATCAGTCAGAAGCAGGCTCCAGTTACATGGCTGATCAACCACAACCTAGCTCCAATAACATAACTGATCAGCCCGTACCAGACTCCAGAAACATGACTGATCAACTCGAATTTCGTCACAGTAACATATCTAATCAGTCCAAAACTGGCCCGAGTTACATAACTGATCATTCCGAACTTGGCCCAAGTTGCATTAATGAACCTGATTCTAGATTAGAAGTTAGCGATGATTGTCAAATCAGGGGTTCATTATATAACGCGCTCAGTACAAGACAACAACTAAGAAGTCGTAAACGATTATCATCATTATTAGAAAAGGAGCCAGACGAAATAGTTATTAATTACTAAAGAAAGTTATATAATTTTTTTAGTAATTTTGAAATTATTTTTTTGCGCTGTTTTCTTTAGATATTAGCACTTCATTTTCACTCACAGTGTTTATTAGTGCTATGTTAACGTGCCTGTTAAATATCAGATGCGTAACACGTAGGAATTCGGAGTTATTGAATTTTAAAGTTTTGTTGTTAGGGTTGGCACTATGTAGTGTTAATCTTTTCTAATCTTTTTTATATCACTGTTATTACTCTTTTTCTCAATACTCTCTAGGAAGAAATCTCTGTTCATTTTAGGTACTTACAATCAATATTTTAGGCTTCTTTTTGGTAATCTGACTTTATAAATCTATACTCTCACAAACACCAATCGATATAGCAGAATTTCCTGATCCGAGGCTGACTTAGTGTTAGGGGGACAAGAGGGCGCCAACCCTCTTGTTAGTCCACGAGTGGCTATCAATGATGCTGTGGATAACGCCACAGCCGGTGCTCTTCAACCTCCGGGAGTATCCACAAGTGCGAAAGGAGAAGAAGAATCTGTATTTACGAGACTTTAAGCCTACCAGGTATTAATTAATTTGGCTAAGCAAAAAGGCAAAAATACTCGACCGAGTGATTTACCTTTAGAATACACTGCTATAGACAGCTGCTATATTAAACAGTCTATCGTTCAATGATGAGTGATGACTATAAAAATGATAACGACATCAAAGTATATGTATCAAAATTTACTGCCAAATTCGATTCTTTATACAATCAAAGCAGACGTAACTGGAAACATTTTACCAAAAAGCACACAAACATTCTCAGCACAGATTTTCGAGATAAGGAATTTTCAGATTTTGAAAAGAAAACTCTAGAAAGTCGTCAAGGGGACACTTCCAATGTTCCTGTTGTGTGTTGATGTGCATATCCTAATCTTAGTTATATGCCTGCCCATACCGAACCTAGTCACAGTCACATGACTGATCAGTCAGAAGCAGGCTCCAGTTACATGGCTGATCAACCCGAACCTAGCTCCAATAACATAACTGATCAGCCCGTACCAGACTCCAGAAACATGACTGATCAACTCGAATTCCGTCACAGTAACATATCTAATCAGTCCGAAACTGGTCCGAGTTACATAACTGATCATTCCGAACTTGGCCCAAGTTGCATTAATGAACCTGATTCTAGATTAGAAGTTAGCGATGATTGTCAAATCAGGGGTTCATTATACAACGTGTAAATGCTTGTACGACATTAAATTGAAACACGTACTCGGACTGGCATTTTTAGATTTTAGGAGTTGGTTTTATAAAAAAAGCCTGAATATTTAACGAGATATCGATACTTTTCCAATAAATCATTTCTAAACAACCTGTACCTATTATCAGTCGTGTTCAGGTCAACTTTCCGGGGTCACGAAATCATATGTCTATGAATCAAAAGAAAAAAAAGAGAAAAATACCAAATTTACACGCGTTTGAGCAGAATAAACAATCAAAAAGTGCGATCTAGACGATGTGACCAGGACAGATACATTTCACGTGCGTGTCGGAAAGAGAAGAGAAGCGCGCCCCGCCCCGCGTCGCCCACGCCTAGCCACAGAGCGACTGACTGAGGAAGCGCGTATGATTTAGTAATTGTTTCGGTAGCAACCTTGACCCATCTAATTTTGAAAATTGCATATTTGTTGCATTGCTAGATTTAGGTACCGCGAAATAGACGCTTTTTGTGTGTGTTTTTTTTCATAATAAACTAAATACGTACCTACCGATCTAGTTACCGCGAAATTGTCGCTTGTGAATGTGTTTTTTTGTTATTAAACTAAGTGTAGTGGCCAGCACGATCGCCAGACCTCACTCCACTAGATTTCTTTTTGTGGGGCTTCTACAAAGAAGAGGTACGCACAAGAAGTCGATACAGTGCAAGAGCTGCGCAGACGGATTGTACATAGGTGCTTTCGACAAACTGAAGGCAAGTGTCGAACAGCTGTGTTGGTGAAAGTACGGGCGAACGTTCCCCGTCAATTAAATTTGTGTGTGCAACGTGCGGGGGGGATATTGAAAACCTACGGATTTGAGGTAACCTAGGTACATTTATTATTTATTTTTAGTGTGCGGTACATTTTGTGTGTGTTCTGCCGCGCGCTCGACTTTCGGCTTTACCGGCCGGCGCGGCGGCGCCTTTGAGCGCCGCGCCGGCCGTGAGTGCGCGGCATATTCGCACTTATAGGCACCGACGACGACGAGTAATGAATGAACGTACGTTTCGTTGTTTGTGTACGTATACAGAGTGCTGTATAATTTTATGCTATAACTGATGATTAGTTTGTTTGAAAATAAAAAAAAACTAATTATGAATGAATTTCAATAATTTTTTTTTTAAATCAATACTAGATAGTAGCACTACACGTGTATTAATTTAATGTCGTACAAGCGTTTACACCCTGTATAACGCGCTCAGTACAAGACAACAACTAAGAAGTCGTAAACGATTATCATCATTATTAGAAAAGGAGCCAGACGAAATAGTTATTAAAGTTTTTGGAGAAACAATAGAAATAGAAGGGCAAAAATTAAATAAAAATACGGCAAAAGACTTAAAATATGTAATCAGTACATCTCTTCTTCTCAGTCCAACAAGACCAACCAAAGTAGCAGCAAAATTGAAAACAATTCCAACGCCTTACACTGCAGAAGGAACTTTAGTTATTTATATAGATAGGAAATTCTCAGTTGAGACATATCATTTTTTGCATCAAGACCTCAAAGATAAAGGTTTTAACGCCTTTCCTCCATACAATCGCGTTCACGAGGCAAAAAGACTATGCTACCCCCTTTCTCCAGTTCAAGTATCACAAAGAAAAGCGTTCGTTTCTCTATTGAGTTCACTTTCCCATACTTTTAACAGAATTATTCAGTCGCACGTTGAAGCTGACGAAACATCAAGTCTCGTAGAATTTGATCACATGGACACGCAAACTCTACAAATAGAAAACGTAACATAATCCTTCGTCCTCACAGTCGAGTAAAAATCCTTTTCGTGTTTAATACAAAATTTCATACTTGCATACTCGGTTTATAATTTTGTCTAGTAAATTTTTTATGATCTTGTTGTGACAACCCTAATATCATAGAAATTATTGAAAACCATAGAAACCTCATATCTTCGATTTCCTGATAGATTAGCGTGTGATTTTTTGTACATGTAACAATACAGTTACGAAGAATGTTTTCAGATAAATATCAGGTGCTAATCACTAATGGTATAGGAGAAAAAAAATAAAATGTAAAAATCAAAAAAATAAGCATATTAACTTTACTGTTATAGCTAAAACTATTTTGCTTAGCTTATAAAATGCCCTGTATATAATGCAACTTTACCCTCGAAATAAATGTACAAATATGTTTTGCAGTTCCTTTATTTTCGCGATTTTCTGAAAATCTATAATTTTCTAAAAAAAAATATTATTCGAGTTCTAAACTGAATTGACTTCTGGGAGTTCTACTCTAGCATTAAAAACAGCTTAAAGTTTCGATTAGTATCGTAAAAGAGTGATGTCCGATTTTCGGGTCATTTGTCATACTGTGCGCTGTAACAACTTCGGGCAGATCGTTAATCATCACGATAAATTCCAGCGGCCCCAAGTTGCTGCCTTGACTTACACCTGTTCTCGTGAAGTAAGGTTCAGATTTATGCCCCGCGTACTCCACATACTGCTGCCTGTCCTTCATGTAGCTAGTGAAGAACTGCAGCAGTTTGGGAGTGCAGCCGATCGTCGCCAGCTTTGTCAATAAGATGTCGTTATCGACCATGTCAAAAGCTTTTTGAAAATCAAAGTAGGCGACATCGACTTGCACTCCTGCGTCCACGTTTGGAAGAATGTACGACATCGAGTTGAGGACGTTACTGGTCGTGCTGCGGCCCGGTCTGAAGCCGTGCTGAGCATCCGAGAGATGAGCCGATATTTGCTGCTGTATGCTGCGTTGCACCGCCGACTCGAACACTTTTGCCGGTGATGAAAGGATCGCAACGGGTCTGAATCCACTTACCGCTGAGCCACCGTCACCTTTCGGTATAGGAATCACCCGAGTAACCCTCCAGCGTTCCGGGAAATATGAGCCTTCCAAGCATAAGTTAAATATATGGCCGAGTGGCTCCGCTAGAACCCTACGGCAGTCCCTCATAACAAACACGGGTATCCCGTCTGGGCCTGCAGACTGTTTCGGCTTAAGTCGTGCGAGTGCCGCCCATACCTCTGCCTCTGTCAGCTGCGGCACGTGAACGCGCGAGCTACCGGCTTTGCCTAAAGCCTGCGCTTCGCGCACGTTGAGGGTCGCCGTAGTGGTGCCGTATACCGAAAGAAAATACTTCGCAAATTCCTCTGCACATTCTGCCTCCGGAAGTGCACTACCATCTTTAGTAATTTTCTTTCGGTCCACTGCACCCCGTTTCTCTCTAACATAATCCCAGTTAATTACACTACGCTTTAAAAATCTCCCATACAAACCTTGAAACTTTGTCAGTCTTTTGCACCCTTTGCAGGGGTGGTTTTAAAATATTTAAAACGTGGTTTTAAATTATTTATTGTGGAGTATTTACTTCAAGTTTGAAATCAATAGCACTATGCGTTAAAAATCTCCCATACTAACTTTTACCAGCCATTTGCACCCTTTGCAGGGGTAATTATCAAAAGTTAAAAGCGTCATTCTTAATTATTTTTACATCCCTTTTACATCCCTTTGCACACTTATTAAGGGTAGTTCTAAAACACTAAAAATGCCTTTCCTAGTTTTTGCCTTGGAGTACATGTACTCCAAGTTTCAAGTTTGTAGGTTCAAGGAATACTATTTTTCATGCAAACGTTTTCAACCCTTTTACAGCCTTAGGGGTTGAATTTTCAAAAACCTCTTCTTAGTACACCTCTACGCCATAAGACCTATTTACTCTTCAAATTTCAAGTCTCTAGGACCAGCGGTCAAAAAACTCCCATACAAACTTTTACATCCCTTTGCACACTTATCAAGGGTAGTTTTAAAAAACTAAAAATGTATTTCCTATTTTTTTGCCTTGAAATATAAATACTCCAAGTTTCAAGTTTGTAGGTTGAAGGAATACTATTTCTCATACAAACGTTTTCATCCCTTTTTACACCCTTAGGGGTTGAATTTCCAAAAATAACTTCTTAGTACACCTCTACGCCATAAGACCTATGTACTTTCAAGTTTTAAGTCTCTAGGACCAGCGGTCAAAAAACTCCCATACATACTTTTACATCCCTTAGCACACCTATTAAGGGTAGTTTAAAAAAACTAAAAATGAATTTCCTATTTTTTTGTCTTGAAGTATATGTACTCCAAGTTTCAAGTTTGTAGGTTCAAGGAATACAATTTTTCATACCAACGTTTTCATCCCTTTTTACACCCTTAGGGGTTGAACATCCAAAATTCCCTTCTTAGTACACCTCTACGCCATAAGACCTATGTACTCTTAAAATTTCAAATCTCTAGGACCAGCGGTCAAAAAACTCCCATACATACTTTTACATCCCTTAGCACACTTATTAAGGGTAGTTTTAAAAAACTAAAAATGTATTTCCTATTTTTTTGTCTTGAAGTATATGTACTCCAAGTTTGAATTTTGTAGGTTCAAGGAATACAATTTTTCATACAAACGTTTTCATCCCTTTTTACACCCTTAGGGGTTGAATTTCCAAAAATAACTTCTTAGTACACCTCTACGCCATAAGACCTATGTACTTTCAAGTTTTAAGTCTCTAGGACCAGCGGTCAAAAAACTCCCATACATACTTTTACATCCCTTAGCACACCTATTAAGGGTAGTTTAAAAAAACTAAAAATGAATTTCCTATTTTTTTGTCTTGAAGTATATGTACTCCAAGTTTCAAGTTTGTAGGTTCAAGGAATACAATTTTTCATACCAACGTTTTCATCCCTTTTTACACCCTTAGGGGTTGAACATCCAAAATTCCCTTCTTAGTACACCTCTACGCCATAAGACCTATGTACTCTTAAAATTTCAAATCTCTAGGACCAGCGGTCAAAAAACTCCCATACATACTTTTACATCCCTTAGCACACTTATTAAGGGTAGTTTTAAAAAACTAAAAATGTATTTCCTATTTTTTTGTCTTGAAGTATATGTACTCCAAGTTTCAAGTTTGTAGGTTCAAGGAATACAATTTTTCATACAAACGTTTTCATCCCTTTTTACACCCTTAGGGGTTGAATTTCCAAAAATCCCTTCTTAGTACACCTCTACGCCATAAGAGCTATGTACTCCTCAAATTTCAAGTCTCTAGGACCAGCGGTTTAGGCTGTGCGTTGTCTATATGTCAGTCAGTCAGTCAGTCAGTCAGTCAGTCATTCAGTCAGTCAGTCAGGACTTTGATTCTTATAGTATTAGAGATTATTCATTATTTAATTTTTAGTTTAAAATATCTGCCTACATTTAATTTTTATATATCAAAATACGTAGCATATCAAATAAAGTCCCATTATAAGTCCAAAAAGTTTAAATTATACAATAGATATGAGTAAGTATCGATACTTTTCAGGTACTCCAGTTAGAGACGATTTGAGTAGGTATCGATACTTTGCGTTTGGTGGTATCGGAACATCCCTACTTCTATGTAATTTACCACGGCAGCCATTTGCAATATACGTCACAATTAGTTCTAGGGACTCTCGTATGTCAAAAGTGGCGCTTCAAATTGGCACAAAAAATTGCTGTCATTCTAATGGTGAAAGCTTAGACTAAGTATAGACGTAGTGTTACGGTTTTTCGGCGTGTCCGTTTTTTGTTAGTTTGTGTGTATTCGCGTGAGTGACTAGAGAAGGGAAAACATTGACTAACCTATCGATAGAATAAGAAATGGATGAAAAAGTCGTTTAAATTGGAATCCAACTTTTTAATTTTAACTGGTTGCTGACTTTTATTGCGAAAGCCCAAAACCATTATAGACACTGGAACACTATCATCGTCAATAATGTTTCCCACATTGCCCTAACCGTGAGAGCGATGTCCATCCCACTCGATACAATTTCTTATGGCCATTTCGTCCATGCATAAGAACATTTTGTAGGCTATCAGTTTTCACGCCTAACAGCTTTTATCCAGTCCCGTCTTCATTCTGGGCATTTAAGAACCTAAAAAAATATTGTGAAATTTAACAAAAATTGATCCCTCGCGAGACGCCTATAAGGTGTGAAAAATTGAAACTACAACAGAACAGCCGGTCTGACCCACCGCATTAGATATTTCATATAAAAAACGGAAACTTACATATTATCGATAAAGCTAAATTGGTCGGTGGAAGTACATCTCTAGAACAGAAGACTAAAACAATGCATTTTATTTTGCAATAATTAATGGGTTTACATCATTTTCACATAGGAAAATATGACTAGTACTAATAAAATGTAATTCCTACAGTCTTTATGGGAGAAAAAACGTATTTTTTTAGCATGAAAATAGAAAAAGAATATTACGTATCAAATGACAATTCCGGGTCTTTAACTCCTCATTTTGTTGTTTTTGATACACAAAACACAGCTTCACAAGACATACTTTCACCTTTTCAAATATATTTTGCCTAGACAATAATAATTCTTTAAAAATTTTCATAATTTCTTTCGCTGCATCGCAATGTTGCTGCGAGTTTTTCAAAAACGTCAAAACAAGATCAAAACATTGCATCAACTGACGGCCACGATTTACGCAGACAGTGAGTGAGTGAGATGGAGTGAGTGAAGTTACATCTTCTTTTCTTTTACTCGTAGCTAGGCTACATGGGAAGAACAAAGATAGATGATCAATGTTTGATACACAGTTGAAAAAGGATGTAAGTCTTATCGCTCCCTCCAGTATATAGTACCTCCATGGGTGAAAGCCTGTCCAGTGTATTTATTGAGGTCAGTGAGTATTAATAACAGGGTGCCAATAATGTACAACCAAGGATCGTACAGCCCGGAATTGATGTACAATTTGGTCGCGAAATCCATGGCTGTGTAATCCAAGGCTGTGAATTTGAATTTGAATTTGAATTTGTACATTCCAAGCCGTACAAATTCAGCACACCTTTGGAAAGCACGACCCGATAAAACGCAGCCAAAATTTTGATGCCAAAACTTAGGCTTTGTTTACACTCGTCAATTACTTACTCACTCACTTGTTGATCCGACTGGGATTGGTCAGGTTATGTTAAAACATATAAATTACGCCAGAATTTTATTTTTTTCTAACATTAATCTCTGAATAATTCTCTTATTTTATATAATTTTTAATCTGTGCTACTTACTGTGTAGTGCATCTAAACAGAGCATAGGCTTTCGACCAATCAGAGTATGGTCACAGAATCCATGGTCGTGCATTCCTGGCTGTTCAATCCCGACTGTGCTGGGAAAGCACAGCCTGGAAAACACGGCCCGGATTTCATGTACATTTTGGACATGGAATCCGGGCCGTGTTTTCCAGGCTGTGCTTTCCGGGTTGTACATTTTCGGGCTGTGTAATACTTGGTCGTAAATTAACCGGACCCTTAACCCTCGGTCAGTCGCGCATTTTTAGTTTACGCGGTACGTCGCGTGGGGTCTCTAAAGACCCCAAAAATAAACAGCCTTAAAAACACCTTTTTACATATTTTTTCCTAATTATCTAAGCAATATATTGTCCATTAACTTAATAACAATAAAACTACAACAAGTTACTCAAACATATTCTTTTATTTACTGCTTAAACCCACAATCTAAAAATAGGAACATAAATTTCTCTCACTGAGATCATATCACAAAAAAAATGTTTTAATTTAACTAAATGAAAGAACTATTCTTTCTTATAAATAAATATGCGATAAAACTAGATCAACAAACACTGTTACATAAAAATTGGAATGCACAAACGAAAAAATATATAAACTTTTATTAATTAAAATCAGACTAATTTTCCTTTGAACACAGTCAGTATATACCGATTTAGTATGTGTTGGGCATATGTTACCGCTGCAAAAATGGCAGACAGATTTGAATTTTAGATGTCTTGGACAATGAATGCAACGCTTTCTCATCTCTTTCATCCGGGTATGTACCGCCTTCGTCTTTCATAATCACTACCGTAAACATCGTTGCATTCATCTTCTAACCAGCTCAATATACGGCGTTGTTATTCTTCGTCCATTTTACTAGTTAATTATATATAAAAAAATCAAAAAATGAATAAAACACATGATACAAAAGAAATTATAAATAAATTTTCAATAAACTTTTACTTACGCGATTAGTCGCGTGGGGTCTTTCAAAGCCCGCACGCGCAAAAAACGTCTTTATCTCACTACACCTCCGCGCGAACTGAAGCTAACGGCAATAAGCAGCAACTATGATCTAACTTCGGAGGGTACATTAAATATTGGACCGCTAGGATAGTTTTAACTGTTAAAATTTTGGCGCCTGGGCTTTCAAAGACCCCACGCGACTAACCGAGGGTTAATAACATAGATTAATAATACTACTTGATATGTATACTTGATCTAAGATTAAATAATCTATGTTAAAAACAGTCAAGCATGTTACATTGGCTGTCATCCATCTGCCTTGATAATAAATTTGGCGGTATTCGTTTTCTGACATTTTGGGAAGCAACATAGCTTTTGTTTTGCTAGTGTTATTTTGAGTTGTGTTGTGTAAGTTCGGTGGCATTATAACATTACCTACTTGAGGTCTTAGCACAAAGTTTAAGCATTCGGAATGAAAGTGTATTGTGATATCCTGATTTGACTGAAAATGTTTCGAATGTTTTGATGAAAATCGCCACCATTTTTTCGAAACAAATGACGGCCGACTTGACTAAAAAGAATTAAATACAAACTACTTGACAATGGCAAGATTGTCTGTCGATTGACTGACAGGAGCCATAAATGGAGAGAAGAAAGTAAATAATTCGTGGCAAACCCTATCGGCCACTGAACAGCCACAAATAAAAGAAGTAAATTTGACGGTTTTTTCAAAACAAATGGGTATACATACATTTTTTGTCATCTTGGAAGCAGCAAAGCTCAGTTTTTCTGGTGTTGTTTGAGTTTTGCTGTACAGTACAATATCGGTTTAATTAAATCAACATTCCTACTTGCAGTCTGAAAATTTTTCACGTAGGTTTTGAAGGAAACATTTTTTTTAACAACATTAGGTAAGTAAGTACAACTTTCTTTTCTAGCTCAGTTGATTCATTCAGAAAGTCTTAACGGCAGTGCGTAGCTAGGTGGACAAGGAACCCGGTGCATAGAAAAAGAATCGAGCCCTCACCCTCTCTTTCCACGTAGCTTGAACTTATAATGGACTTTAAAATAAATCATTAAAATAATTATTGTGAGCAGGCTCAAGGTTTTTTATCTTCGGGAGCTCTCTCTTTTCAAAGCTTATTATTGGTATTCCCAACAGAGTTTTCGAATAACGCGATTTTGATTCCCGTAATCGAAAGCTTTTGACATTAGGATTCGAAACGATTCCTACCTACCTACCTACGATTGACTTTCCGCCAGCTATTCTGTAGCGGAAACCTTTCGGTGAAAGGAACATCAAAGTATAAAAAAATTTTATGTACGTAGTAGGTACCTACTAGGGCATGCTCCCGGTACTGATCAGTATCGAAATTCCCGGTAATTTCGATACTGATCAGTACCGGTACTCCACAAAGCAAGTACCGGTACTTTCGATACTTTCGATACTCGATATAACTCATAAACTGTCGATGTTTTCTAGTACGATATACACCAATTTCCATAAAAAACACTAGTACTGCGTTCAGTTTCACTTATCTATTTAGATTTCTATGTTTTAACGAATTTTGAACCTATATTTAACAACCTTTTAA
Source organism: Chloroclysta siterata (assembly GCA_932294275.1). NCBI lineage: Eukaryota > Metazoa > Arthropoda > Insecta > Lepidoptera > Geometridae > Chloroclysta > Chloroclysta siterata. Next base: position 10,277,327 of record OW028602.1, read on the forward strand.
TTAAAGCCAAACAATTTTAAGTACTACGATTAGGTACGTAGTTTATGTTGTTTTTTTTTTATGATTGTTCGATTGATCTTAGCTCGTTCTGATTGTTGTTTGCAAGTGGGTGGATTGAAAAGTTCGCGACCTAACCAAGAAACCAAATTTTATTACCAACAATTTTTTTTTTATTTTAAAAAAGTACTCCTTCCATTTATAAGTAAGGCCGTAAATGTTTGTTTGCTATTTTTTTTCTCATCTACTCTGTAACCATACGTGAGGATCGCTAATTGGCTTCTCTGATAACCTATATTACTTTGAATTTAAGGTTTAATAAGCTGTCGGTCTTCCTAAAATAAATAAATAAAATATCCAATTACACATTCATTGACCTCGTCATTCGATGAAAGTTATGGCCGCCGACTTGTTTTTTGAGGTTTGGGAACAGATGAAATTCTAAAAGTTATAAATACCTACATATGAATTATTGATTGATTTAGATAACATAGTTTGCTACAGTTCATTCTAGTTGTTGATGCATTTGATGATTATTCTATTTAGCTTGATCTCACCTATTCTGATTGTTGTGTGTAAAGTGATATTATTGTTCTAAATCATATAAAAAAACGAATAATCTTAAGCTATGTTATGTACTACACTTTTTGTTTCATTTTACGACTATACTGTTAGTTAATTTAAGATAACTAGCTCAGTATCGAAAGTATCGAAAGTACCGGGAATTACCGGTTCTGAGTCAGTATCGGCCGAAAATTACCGGTACTGAGAAAAGTATCGATACTGCATGCCCTAGTACCTACTATTTACCAAGTTTTGAATCGAGAGGATTCATCACAAAAAATATTTACCTGCATATTGCTTAGTTTGCTTTTCGGGTAGGTATCATACCTGTCAATAGACTATTAAAAACTCTGTTGAAAAAAGAGCGGCAAGCTGTAGTTAGAACACACTGAACAATAATAATGATAAAACACACACGTGACTGACTAACGTATTGTTGTGTTACTAGCCTTATACATTATCGTTTTAGGTCACAGAAGTGAACTAAAACATTTTGGTAGACGCAGTAGAAACTGCTTCTACCAAAGTTATTGTTGTTGGCGCCAAACAAACTTTTTCGGGAGTTGAGCAAAAACATTTCCGTCAAAAATTGACGTTCCGTACCGAATCCGCTATCGAGGGAATCAAAATCGCCCTGCTGGACTGACTTTACTCAAAAGTATTTTTCTCTCATACCTGTTTCACTTGATATTAAAATATTTGATCTGCTTAACTTGATAGAAGGTAGTTAGAGTCCCTTTCACGAAAGAAGTCCCTTGGTTCCTTCGATTATAAAAGTTTATTACGAAAGCTGCCAACGATGACTATTGGTGTGTTTAAGCTTACCTACCCATGATCCCAATCCAAACCCAATCTTTCGGTATCTGTTTAATAACTTACCTACTTATACTTACCCAAACCATAACAAAAATATTCGTTTTTTTTCTACAAATTCCTGAGATTTTTTTGGAATGGCGAATTCGACTACCTTCTTTGGTTGTATGAATTTTAAATAGTTATTAGAAAAGTTACATACTTACCTACTGTTAGTAGTAGTAGGTACTAGTTTTCTTTTATCAGTAGCAAGTAAATAAGCAGGTAAGTAGCTAAGTAAAGACGTAACTGACCTCTACTTACCTACTATAGGCCTTATTCATAAAATAAAAAACATAAATTTTTTCAACTATTTATTTTTTTATAAATTCACAAAGAATAAATCTAGAGTTTATTAGGGTTAAATCACTTAGATGTTATATTAGTGTATAATATTAGGTGTAGGTAGGTATGATATAATTTGATTAAAACTGCAATAGTGAGCTCCCGGTCACAAGAGGACCATTGGCGTATCATAAAATAATTTTCACAATCATTAGAACTTACAGAATACTTAGGTTATCTAATACCTATCTTCACATTGGATTGTTTACGTAATATTGTGAATTTACGAGGTAAAAGTAGAACAGAATAAAATCATAAATATCAATATAGATCCCTGTCTTTTCTCCAATGATTGGTCTTTGAAAGGTATATTGAAATAAGTCTAAATATTGATATTTTTGGGTTGTTTTAAAACCACTACGACAGTAAAACAAAGTTGTGCAATGGAAGTTAGATTCGAGATATTTTTTACCGTTACGTGAACGATTGTTAAATCTATTTAACTATTTTAACTTTACACACAACCCTTTAATTTGCACACTTTTTAATTTAACGGGATAACTCAAAATACACTGAAAGAAGAAACTTAGGAAGGTATTACGTTCTCTAGGAAGTTTTTTCGTTAATTAGGTAGAAACTAGAGAGCTACTGAAATTAAGGATTTTACTAAATTCTTAACGTATGATTATGTAATTTTTACTAAATATACAGAATCCTATTCATTTATTAATTTACTTAGTAGTTATGCCTATATGCTAGATGAGTCTAATATTTACAACCCGAAGATTAAATAGAAATCAAAACCGCAACTGTCATTTATCAGGATAGGAAATAGTTCCATAAATTTGTATACCTACTGAGACTGGAATGAGTATTTTTATTTTGTAAGGTAGATAGGTACCTAAACTGTTAATGTCATAGTTTTTGCGCTCGTGAATCTACACGTTTTCATTTAACGCGAGCTTTTTTATATGTAACAAAGTCACTGATCATTCAGCCAACGGGTTTTAGATCTTCCCAGTAATTGACAGTTACAGAATGGCGCTCATTCATTCAATACGGAATGGTTCAGTTCTTTTCGCGCAGGAGTAAGAGATGTGGCACGGGACCTAGACACCACGGGCAGCGATAATAATATTTAATATCTCTTAATTACCCTGTGCAAAGTATATTTTGATAGTCAATTTAAACAATAACCATTGACATCAAGTCCCTTACTCCCTTCACAAACAACTAACGTGTAGGTAATTCGCCAACATCTCGATGACGAGATTGTTCAGTGCCCGTTAGGGGAAATATTTTATACCTTATTATTCACAAGATTTACAACGACATATTCTGAAGCTTAGATACAGTGTAAAATACAGACAAGTGTAGATTGTAGATACGCCAAGGTAGCAGTTAAAATTTATAAGTAGGTAGGTACCAATAGTTATGTCTAGAAAATACCAATTGTGTACTTATGTACATTTTTATATTGATCCCCTTTAACGTTTTATTTACAAATAGTTCTTCAAAATTAGGGTCTTTGGAAACTAACGCATAAATTGTTCAAATTAGACAAAACTAGAAGATTTCTAATGGGGCAATATTATATTTAATATTAAAACCAAACGTGTGTACCTACTGTAGACAATTGGTATAGAATAACAATGAAAAGGATAAGGTAGGATAAAAAATAATGAACAAAAAATCAATGATAATAATAGTTTAATTATGAAATTAAAAATAAGAAAGAAAGTAAACGCACAATAAGTAGGACTTAAACTAAAATAAAAGGAGAATACGACACTAAAAGTTAGGCACATTTAAAGAGGAAACCGTGAATTAAGACAGATAGGTAGGATCTTTATGAATAAAAAAACAATGCTGCGATTTACCTATGCGTCTTAGCCAAAATCTATTCATTGATATGTGGCCTCTTTTCATTATCATAAATTTTATAATAATTTTAAAGTAGGTACTAGGTACAGCTAATACAATGATAATAAAATTTATAAGTAAATGTAGATATCTAATAGAACGCAGTTTTGAATAATGCTGCAGTCAGGTTGATATACGGAGATATGTTTTAGGTAGGTACATTGATAAGTAATATTCAAGATATGAAGAAAACATGAAGTTTGAAAGTTTCAACTGTTAAAATAGGTAGGTAATGTAATTTTACCAATTAAATGGGTTAATAACAGTTTTTTTGAGTTGAAAACATTGAAAAACAACTCTTTCAACGCATAACTTTAACTAACAAATTGAAACAATGTTCACTTACAATGAATAAAATTGATAATTTATAATCTTTCAACAATTTATTATATTTTAATCAATATTTTAATCTGTAATTACCATTTACCTAAATATTTTGACTTAATTTGGCATCTCTTACTAAACACCGATCTATTTTTATTATTAGTATAATTATTATCTAATATTTAAAATACTTTTCTAAACAATTTATTTCCTAAAAATTATCTATTAGTAATCAATCGATACCAATGATGTTGAAAAAAGTTTAGGCCGGCATACGCTACACACATCGACACTGACAGACTACATTGAGCCGAAGCATAGGTACACGACTATCTGCAAAGTATAACGAAAGTAACATACGCTCGCGTGTGTAGCGATCGACATAAAAAAAATGTAGGTAAGTATAGGTAGGTTAGATTATGATTTTAATAAAATCTCTGTGAATCCATCTCTAATACGTAAAATTAAGTATTATTAAATTACAAATGCGTTAACCGCCTTTTCGAACAGACCACCACCCCTTTACATTTTACATCCATCATTCCAAACGCAGCGCAGAATTCTGCGCGTAGGTAAAAACTTTTTTCAAAAACTACTCCACACCCTGGTCGCCTAACTTTATCTAAACCAAATCTACTTAATGTTCTTATTATAGTAGATTAATACTTATTTACGATTAAATTTTTCTAATAAACTTACATGTCAATCTATTTTTTTTTCCATTAAAATGTAAGCTCTATTTATTCTTACTTATGTGATGTATAATGTTAAACATTTAATAGTGTAAATATTTGTGATTGTATTTTTTCACAAATGTTTCTAAAATAAGTTTATTTAAATTTTTCCGTGACATGCGATATGCATAAATAATGGATTTAGAGGACAAAAAATGGATGTGGCGATTTTGAATTACAACCTCTAACCAGGGCGCGGGCTATTTGCCACACGTAGGTAAATTTATATCTATTTCCTTGAAATTATTAAAACAGCTACAATTCTTGACTTACCTAACACTAGATATCATACCGATAGTGGCATTTTCGCGATATGTAACACGATATTAATTTGCGTCATTCTAAATACAGCGCAAGTCAAAGGGGGATCCCCATGATAACAGTTATGATTTAATTTCGTCACTCAGGTATCTGTTTCACTCATGCTTTGCCTGATCACATAAACTGGACGTGTAACTGAACACTTAAAGCTGGTCCTACGGTAGAGCAAAGGGCGAATTTGACGTTCCAATGAACGAATCGATAAAATCTTTTTACAAAAGCTTTTCTTACCAGAATTTATATAAGTATTCGAGAAATTTCAGTAAATCACTTAAACCACAAATTAAATCTCTTTCATAATGGACTAGACGCATTTTAATTAATTTAAGAAGGCAAAGATGTGTGAAATCCAATCGAGAAAATTAGCATTATCCGAAGTGTTAGAAGTGCAAGCGATCTAGTTGGAGGAGCCTATATACAAAATGGAACATCCATAGGATAGTTTAAACTAAAATACTGTTAAACGAAGAAGTTATTGTGACCTAGTGTAAATACTGGTTCATAGGTTACAGAGCAAAATCAGATCTCGCTAATACTTAGACCGTCGCCGTGACGTCATCAGCGTCAGTGTGGCAATATCAGACCAATACAATGAAAATTATTCTAGAAAATATCGCGATACTGTCCACACTGCGACCTAACGCGCCCTCGATCCTAGACAAATAAATAATTTATCTAAAATTAACCACTTACGAATGCACGAGCATTTTATGTATGTTGTAGCTACCATTAATATAAATTAACATCAAAATAAATGCATCATGTCACTATAATGTCACCGAAAATAACATTTAAATAGTGAATATAAAACTAGATGCCTAACAATAAGAGTTGTGATTACACTAACTAATCGTCAATAACGATAAAAGTAACAGAACAGATTTACGTCTCAACAACGAACGATAACCAGAAATGGAAGCTTCAGAGAGAAGAGAGGCGCATCTGCACCGACCATAGACAATTGTTACAATCTAAAATATACTTTACTAATATTACCTTTACAACTAATATTGCACACACATACACATTTATGAACATAATTATTCAAGTTTTGAAAAAGAAAAATGTGTATGCGTATAATAAAATTATAATTACTTATACAGAAATGCTATAGTAAATTGTGCATATAATATTTTAATAGACAATAAAATATGTTTATAAAATACAATATAAGTGTAATAATAACTGCAAATCATTATAAATGTGACCATGAAAATATATTTCAAATTTTTAACATTATTAAATTGTAACTCAGAATCGTATTATTCATAGTAAGTAGTAATAGAACGCCAACAAACAAGTCAATGTTTCACATTGCAGTCAGCCATGCAATACCTGCCGAGTAAATAAATCTAGCGCAATCATATTGCAAAATAACTGCATTGATAAATCGATATTACAAAATTATTGAAAAAAATAATTGAAACGAGTTTATAAAAATAAAATATTCAATAAAAGTATGGAATGAATATCACACGAAACAGTAAACCTCTCTTGTCACAATTTCTACGCTATGTCCCAGTCCCAGGTCTAACTATAACAAAGTACGAGTAGGTACAGTAAAGATGCATGCGATGATAGTCTTAGTTTAAGATAAACAGTAACAGTAAACATACGTATATTAAGAAAATAGAATAGCACTTATATTATGTCTAGACTGTTCCGAGTAAGCGTAATACAGACATTTAAAAATTCAGTCGAGTTGTTTCTCGATTGTTGAGAGGTAATCGAATTGACAGCCGTATCTTGTTTGGAAACAATCATTGAAACGAATTATGTTATTGGCAGAAATGTAAGCGATATTGCCGATTTATATTGATCTAATACACGGTTTATGTTCATTCAAATCCATAATACAAAATTCTAATACCGACCCCGGGAGGGACCAACAGGACCATGGTCCCACATTCAGATATTTGCCCGAAAACAGCTTCTCATATCTCCAGCTAAACGCAAGAAAATCTTTCTCAATCAATCCAATGCTTTACGAATATTCTCAATTGAAAGCATTTTCAATTCGTGTATAGGATCAACAAAAATCTAATACAATTTCAGTTGGGACACGACTGGCAAAATGTGTGATATTCCGATATGTCTGGCATTCGTTTAGATGCTCGACTTTGAGAACGATACTCTCAGGTGGTTGGACTCTGACAGCTGGTAGTTGTGCATTTTGATGAGTGCTGTCACTGCATCGTCGATGGAAGGAAGCTGCACCAGCGCCATCTTGCGGTCCTTCCTGAAAGCAAAGAAAAAATAAACTTAGTTTAAAGAGTCTCCTGTTTTAAAATACCTCTTCTATACCTTGAAAATATTAAGGAAGTATGTGAAAATTTAAGATAGTAAATTAATGATTGACAAAATAAATACTTACGGGAAGAATTTGAATGCCTTGATTGCGAAGCCTCGCTTGGAGAAAGCATCCTTGATGTCCTCTTCGGACACGGTCGCTCTGCAAAAAATTAAAAAGCGAATTAGTTAAATATCTATTACATAAATAGAAGCCTTAAAATTCATACAAAAATACTAGGTTACAGTAATAATGTAGGTTGATAATGATAGTTCATAGTTTTCTCGTGACAGGTAAATAAGTTGTTGGTAAAAACGAAAGATAATTGCAACTTACGGAATGTTGGAGAGATGCAGCGTGGCACTCGGGGGGTAGATGTTCTGGTAGTTCTTGCTGCCTGGCTTCTTGAATCGATGAAGAGGGCTCTGGGAGTAGTCCCTATAACAGACAATTTGAAAAATAGCTATAGATCATAGACATCATTTATTGGCCACAAGAGCCTCTTGTTCAGAAGTACTTATTACATTTTGTTTTCTAAATGTTAAAAGACGTAAGCCCTATCTACACGTAGTATGTTATTACTACTTAAGAATTATGGAACATAGCATTACATTTACTAATCTAAATAATATGAGAGATGCGTTGGTCGATTTTGCTGTTGGTTCTTAGTACGAGATAGTTGACAATAACGTTAACAATACGTTGATAATTGAAAATCTGGCTGGGAGATATGATAAGAGTCCAGAAGTGTGTACTAACCTGGTCAGCCCAGCATCGGGCTGTCCCTCCTTGGGCAGTTGCACAGTCTGATGCTTGCTCAACATTACGCGCATAGCTTTTCCAAACACGCGCAGCTTATCCATGTGAGTCATGGCTGAAAATATTAACATAAATCTTTGTGAAAAGCCGCCACGTCTTATTTACAATTAAGTTTCTATAGTAAGGCAAGTAATAATAATCTTGTTTAAATTAACCTAGTTTCTAATTTGCGAATGTTATTTGCCAATTGAGGTAGGAACGCTGAATTAGATATCTCGGAAACCCGGTGAATAAACAATGACACTTCATATTGAAGGGAGAGCAAACTACAATAAGAGGAGAGATACAAGTATTTGCACTGGCGATCCTAACCAAATATTGCGAAACAGTTGCTTTATGGTCCTTATATTCATAGGTTTAAGGTTGTGTTGTTTTATACGTACCCAGATGAGCCTGGTGCGGCTCAGCCATCTGAATCAGAGCTGAATCCTTCTTGTTGTAAAGGATCTTCACTCGTTGCACGTCTCCATATACTCCTACATACAGAAATAAATCTTAGAAATAAGATGACAAGGTTTTTTTTCGATTGCTGTTAAGTTATTTGAATAAATTTAAATGTCCCAATTGTATTCCTATGTAATCAAAACGTATGAGTGTAATGATATACTGATGTGTTTCGTACAAATGTTATTTGAAGGTTTGTAGTGAATATGTAAGAACACAATTGGAACAGTGCTCAATGTTGTCTGATACGGAAACCTAAGAGATAACAGTAACTAAAAAGGCTAAACCGGAAGTTTACTTCGACATAATATACACAAGAGTATTTCAATAAAAATGGCTTTAAAATATATAATGTCGTGAAACGGGACAGTTAGAAAATGATACAAGAAGAAAACGATTCCAAGCTCTAAATTGGTCACGTTAAGCTATCGATTAATGCTTCAGCAAGTACCAGCGGGGGTCACGGGTTTGACTGCTGAATCAAGCAAATTACCTACTGCAAATCATTACTTTCTACAGTACACTGGCATCTTTTAAAGTCTTGTTGATGCTGTATCTATATCAGTCCAAAAAAGCTATCTAAAACATAACAGCATTTTTACCACCAAACGTATCGATTTGTGGTAGGGGTAGGTAGGTAGGTAGGTTCATAGCATGGTTGGCACGCATCACCAAAAGGTGCTTCCTTTCGGGAACCCGACAACCCTCAAGGTAAACCAAAATAAAGACAACACTGGGTAAACTATAGACAATCTAACTAACTTAGCTACAACTAGGGAGTCTGAAACACAAATTGTCACACAGTTAATAAAGCGTTTAGATTGAGATTTGATAGTGTTATCAAGCGAAGCTTCGACAAAGGTGTCGGATGCGGTTATCAGTAAGAAATCGAGAATGTTAGCTGACAATTTGTCTTCCAGGCGACAGGGCTCGGGAGCATATTAATGTTTTAATATCAAATACGGAATGTATGTGCACACGTACCGAAAAGGGTAAAGAGAGCGTCAGGCGTGACCATCTAAAACAATAGGAAAGAGAAAAGAGACAGTATTATAAATAGTCGTAAAAGATATCTGACATCATATCTATAAATAAATTAGCAACTTATTTTTAAGGAGTTTAATAGAATATATAATATGCAACAGCCTGTAACGTCTATATTAGTCGATGCATTAGTTAATTGCACATGTTTATTTAACGTTGTATGTATACCCTGTACAATGGAGTAGCACACAGACGTCACAGGCTATTGTGTTAGCGTAATGAATAAACTTGCCAATAAATATTGAACTACGACAAAATTTTTCCTAAATATTTTGAAACTGAGCCGATGTAATTTCTATAAAGTCTATAATAAGCTTTTCAACCAATCGTTTCTATGAGAAGAAAACCAATCTTCGAGTATATTTTTGTTTTGAAGTTTTGTAATCTTTGTGATGTTTGTGGGTTTAAAGGTTTTGTTGAGATTGATGAATGATGTATGGTGTGATACAAACCTCTTCGTTCAAGTTGGACACGAGTAGGACGGTGGCGAGTGGCAGAGGTGGAGCCGTCAGCGCGCGCAGGGCCGGGGAGGCCGGAGTGAGGGTAAGCGCGCCAAATGCTGGGAGGCCTCCGACGCCGACGCCATAGGGCGAGGCCAAGCCAGATCCCAGTCCGAGGAACTGGGGCGCGAGGACTCCTCCACCTGATAATGAATATCATGGTCAGATCACAAAGTCTTTTAGCAGGAATTGATAAATTTATAATACTGTAGAAAAGGCAAATTGAAATATCAAGTTCGATCATCGTTTTCAGTGACAATTGAAAAGATGATCGTAGGGCTGAAATAAAAAATGTCGACTAAGATAAAAAGGAAGACGGACCGAATCGAAAAAGTCCCTCATTAAAACAAGATCCGAAGAGCAGTTGAAATTGCCAAGAGTGAATAGCTATACCTATACGAGAGGTAAAATTATAACGATGCTACAAATGATCCTCACATATTGTTATAATCCTCTACGGTGCAGTACAGATTTATGAACAGTCATTAGTCACAGCGGGAAAAGCAATGAAATATGTATAATAAACAAGAAAAGAAATACCGTGGAATGATGGTTATGATTTTTCTCAACGTGAAAAAAACGTGCAGAGCTCCGTTAGGAAATAGTGTCAATTTACAGACTGAAATGAAAATACAGAAAAACAGCAGTGAAATACACAATGCACAGTAGTTGGATTGAAAGCTTTATCAAAACATGAACCAAAACAAGGGAACGAATATCATAATACAAATTATGTAACACTAACAGTATAAAATATTACGCGCTTTTAGTGTCACTTAATTAGTATATTAAGTTATTTCGTTACGTACTACTTACGTACTACTTCGACTTGCGTCTGTGGTACTTATGTATAAAAAAAACGATTGAAATGGATAAAATAATAGAGAAAATAAAAAACAAAGGTAAACTTTACTCATTCAGATTGGAAGTATGGGAAACCAGGTGAACGTGGAACAAACAAAACTACGAGGTAGAACGGTGAATCAACGAAGCTTCCAGGTGCTCGAAGGATAGGTTGCTTCTTATACAAGGACTAACTCATCCTGGATGCGAGCGCCAGGGCGAGGCGAGCCCGCAGTGGCATCAACTCACTGGACAACAGTTGGTGGTGGGCCTCTCCATCGCCCGACGGCAAGGTCGGGTTTGTGTAGTCACGTGACTTGTCGTTGTTGTATTTCACGTTCAGGCAAGTCATCTTAGAGTAGTCGATGCGCAGCGTGCAGCAGCCGTTGTAAATGTTCTGGCCGTCGAGAGCCTGCGGACAAACAAAAACAACTTCTAAATGCTCATCATCATCAACACTGGTGTTAATAAACACCTCACTGTCCCTCTCGGTATGAGACAAAATTAAAAAACTGGATACAAAGTTTTATTTAACACTCGGTAGGTAACTGTCTCAAACAGCGCAATTTTCTACATTTTGTTACTCCTGTTGCAACCCAATCGGAAGAGGAGCATCGTATCAAAAACCATAGTCATTACGTTGGTAGTGTACCTAACTATCAGTGAATCTGAAAAGTCGAACACTAACTAAAAGTAAGGAAGCTGCGCTTTATTGTTTTATAACGTGTCAAATCGTCCCGTAGCTATTTTGTCCGCACAGCCTGCGGTTGGCTGATAACGCAGCATTGCGATAGAAAGAGAATTAATTAAAATGCAGCAGCAGCTCTGCTTGCTTTATACCTGGCAGAAACATAGTGCCTATTTTTAATACATAATGCAAAGTTTAAAAGTAATGAGACCTGTGGGAATGTGCGCAATTTTATTTTATTTTTATGAATGCATATTTAATGCTTGTTATTCTTGACGCAGCATATTTCTGGTAAAATAAAATTTCAATAAAATAAATGAATAGTTATTGGAAATGCTTGCATATTGCATATATCATACAAGGTTTATATAGGTAACTTCCAATACGTGGCGTCGGTCCTCGACGTATTGTTAATCTATTGTCTCGAAAACGGCCGTTAGGGTGAAAGTATCGCCGGTGTCAAATAAATTTTCCTCGCCTTTCTATTAAATTATTTTCCGAACCTTTTTTGGCGAACCGTTTCATTAGAACCTTAATTTTCATCCCCCGTAGCCAATTGTAAATCAAATTTATTAATTCAAACAATTAGCAGTATTTAACGGCATAAAATTGTTTTAAAATTTGTGATTTGAAGAACTTTATAACGAAGGAACTGGAAAAAATTAACGGGATAAATAATTTAATTGATTCCTTGGTAAATTTAAAGTGAATAAATTGTACGAAAACGAGAAACCAACAAAATAATATCAGCAATATAAATAATTTGTTTAATACCACCTTGATCCAATGTAGGTACTTTAGATCAAGACGATATAAAACAAAAGACGATAAAATGAAATGCGGTTATCATTGCTTGTTAAATTAGGAAGATACGGATGGCCACCAAACTTTTACTAAGGGATAAAAATTAAAGCCTGAATTATTTAATTCCGGGAGAGTGAATTAGGCTTTCTTTTTGTAAACCGTCATCTGTCAAATGAATTATGACATCTTTACGACGGAGTCCATTAGCCGAATATTTTTTTTTGTTGGATTTTATTGCCTAGAAATACGACGAATATTTTAAATGATAATTCGTTTAGAAAAATAAAAGAAATTCTTTTAATTGTCGAAAAACTTTTCATTGAAAGTGAAGTGCCCATTCGTAGTGGGTTTACTTTAGCACCTACGAGTATTCACAGAGCAATAAAAATATCAGAGACTGAGCGTCGAAGCAAAAGTTCGATGTCGGAACGTGGGATATTGGCTGTAGATTTAATAAATTTCTGTTCTAAATGCAAATGCGACCCCCTGATGTGTAGACGTGAATAGATTGGCTCGTTTAAACGCTCAACTTATATGGTAATGCGAAAGGCACGCAAGAAAGCGTGGAAGAAGATCGCTTTCGATCGTAATTAGTTTTGTTGCCCTCGCGGTGCCGAATTCGATTTTCAATATCCCGAAAAGTGTGCCACAAAACGAATGTAGGTTCCTGAGAATATAAATAATAGCGCAAAATAATTGGTTGATATCCTCCAGGTACAAGCCGAAGACGTGAAGTTTCTCGAGTAAGTATAGGCAAGACAGGGTTTCATGTAACGGGCTACAAGAAGCTTACGATAGACTTTATACTATAGAAATTGGTCTCTACGTTTCAGGATAACCCTTCCTATACTACATCTTAGTTCAAACCTAAGATATTATTTTTTATAAAGTTTTTTGGTATTTTTTTCGGCTTTATTAATACATTTTAGCGAACATTTCATAAGGAATCATCTAGACCCAAATTTAGCAATAGATACCTTCTTGTACGAAAGGGAACCAGATGACTGATAGGATACTAATAACTATTAAAAAAAACATACGCTACTAGTAGTTCGCCCCGAACTGAGATCTCGTGATGCAACCCGACGAACGCATCAAAACTTTAAGTACGTAGTAGTCAGAGGCAAGTCCCACCATTATCTTTGGACTTTTCTCTGACTACCGCCTACTAACTTGGTATGGTTACCCAAGTTTCAACTCTATTGGCCTATTTATTGAAGAGTTCCGTTGAACAGCCCTTGGCTGCATCATCAGACCTGGTCGTCGTCACCATTTTATGTGAACTGAGTACCTCCTTTATTTATTTCAAAAAAAATAATTAAGAAAAAGCAAAGGAATTGACCGACCAGTAGAAAAACCTTGATGTCAACGAAACTCTTAGAGATGGGAGCTCTTGGATCGCTGGTTATCTTAATTTAGCTTTTATTATTTTATCTCAATAACCGAGCGTCACAAAAAAAAAGTAAAAATTGTTTTGGGATGTCCAAACAAAGTCCTTTCATATGACATGTAACTTGATTTTTTTATGTAACTTTTTTTATTTTTGCCCTCGTAAAAAACCCCATATCTCAAAACCCCTTCATCCGATTTTACTCATATACTTACCAGTAAATTTCTCAAGTACAAGCTATCGACATATCAAATTTCATGCAGATCGGATCAACGGTTCTAAAGTTATCGCCAGACAAACATACATACATACATACATACATACATACATACATACATAAAATGCCAAATCGCCCAAGTTGAAACTAAGATCTTCGTTCGCTTCGCTCACTCGATCAACTATAAAACATCCGTCATAGACGAAACCTTTACATTAATTTACATCATCATACAAAGTTAAAATGCGTAAAAATCGATCTTACAACCCACTACTTACACCACAGCAGGTATCTTAATATATAAATATACCTAGCTGTGAAGCAAGTTAAAAATATATATCCGAGCTAAAAGTAGTAGAGCTAATAGCTCTTAGTGAAGGGCTCGTCTGGGGAAGCACTACCACCGCCAAGCGGGGCTACCACACAGCAGCAAGGGTTGCTGTGTTTCGGTCTGAAGGGTGTGTTTGTCGGTGTAATTACAGGCACTTGAGGCTTCTGTATGCCTCAAGTTGATGGATGCAGGGCAGTTCATCGTAGGGCACGTTCCTATGGTGCTTAACTTGCGAGGCAATGCTTTGTAGTGTACATCAGGTCGGTCATTTGCTTGTTCCATATTAGCAAGTATAGTAGGTATTTTTTTTTTCAATAAAAATACCTTTACGGATTCCAAATCTTTTGTCCTTTCTTAATTCTTTAAGTTCAAAGATAACGTTTCTAAAATGCATTATAATATCAGTGAAACGAGGTAGATACACCTTCTTAATGTAAAGCAATATTATTTTTACTTGTAACCGTAACAATGAATAAAATGAATAGTCTCCATTCTTTGATTTTCATTTGACTAAGAGTACTTACTCGAGTTTGTTTCTAAGTATTTGTCGTGATTATGCGACGAAGAGAATAGAATAAAAATGTACAAGAGACCCAGAAGGATTTTGAATTGCAGATTAATTTCTTACTTTTTATAAGCATTTCGGAGGTACTTTTGAATTTAAGTAGGTCGTTACTTTACGCAGGCCTTTCAATCTGAAAGTCCAATGTTTTCAAAGTATAAATATTTTATTGCGGGATTGGAACATGAAGTTTTGTACGAAATTAATACTTTTCTAGAAAATATTTTCTCAACAAACAAAGATTACGAAAATGATTATATACCTAGCACCGAGTTGTTTTTTTATATTCTCAGTTTACGTCATAACAAAATATCAATGTATCTTCATATTCCGTAGGTTTACTCTACTTGTCCACGCTTTATGTTCCCAAGAGACTTCATCCATTTCATTTCCGCATTTGTCAGTAACATATTCAAGAGTTCAACTTTCTTTTTACTCCTAACTTTATAAAAGTATGGTAATACCTTCGTCCTTTTCTGTCACGCTCAATCTTGATCTGTTCATCTCTTTTCTCAGTATCAATATTCGCAGGTATTTTATTTTAATCTTCTCAAATGGTTATTTGCGCTCGAAGAGGGAGTCGTAATTGAGGTGAAAAAAATATTAGGAGAAGTGACAAGGCGATAAAACGACAAACGTCACGCCCGATTTGATATTGGGATCTTTTACAGCGTAATAAGGAAAACGAGTCGATGACGCCCAATCTTTCGGATAACTTATTGGATTTTGTAATTTTTATGAAGTCGTAATTGGTAAAATAGGTACCCAATTAAACAATAAACATAATTTATACAATGGTGAATACAAACATACATTTAAAGAATTTAGAGCGTTTTTGACTGCAACTTAGCGCTGTCAATTGAACTTTAAACTCAGTCCAAGAGGTTGTCGAATATCAAAGATTCCGTTGACGCAAGATGTAACAAGTGTCCTCGTATCTCTTAATCACGACGGTAATTGTTTTATCTTTAGCTCGTTAGAACTCGTTTAAGCAAAGCCTTCTTAGTGAAGGATTAAATGCGGTCCGCCTTAATCCACCCCCACCCCGTCGCTAATTCTGGCGGTTTTTCCGCGGAGACCAGATAAACGTTTTTGTTGGAGGTCCCGCGTTCAGCGTTTAATATTTATAAGAGCTCCACATAGCTACGAGTGGTTGTTGCCGGTGCAAGGATTACAGCGGTGGAATGCACTCGGTTTTTGCTCGCAGATGACGGAAGAGATATTGTAATGAAAGCGTTTCGGGCGTGCACACGGTTTTTACTACCTTCGTTTTGCTCTCGTTGTAACACGCTTTTACATTTCCTTCGCTAAATATACGAGGTGGCAAGATAAATCTTATACTTCTTAGTTTCTGCATCGTGAAGTCAACTCCATTGATTGTTCAAAACGATTCGAAGCGGTACTGTCTCCCTCGTAAATGTACCCATTCAGCTCCCAACTGAGAATATAGTTTAATTGATTATGCAAACATTTCACCGGACGGGTAAGCGCTCGCTCGATTACTCGGAAGTAAAAGATCACTAATCGAACCGCCCGGAGAAACAAATACCACTAAAAGAGAGTGCTCTCCCGATCAATTTATAAATAAACGACGAAGCGCCTTTGTTTCATCGACCGTTTTCATCATATCAAGATCGATCGCGTGGTTTTGCGTGTTTAAAAAATAATTGTGAATGAATGACCTATACGTGCATGTTCGATAGTGATAGTTCATTGTTCAAACAACTGTGGCTCAAATTCAGATTTCAGCCGAAATGCCAAATGACGTTTACAGAGCAAACCGAGCTTGCTCCATTAGACAATGTAATGAATACTAGCGGTTACCCCTAATTATGGCGACAGAATGGTGACGAACGAAAATCGAGCAACGATCGCTAACAACCGCGCCCACCGCATCGGTTTCAGCTCGAAAACAAAACTAAATTGGTGTTAAATATGTAGTGACATCATGAATAATGAAGACCGTGTCGGAGCCGGGCCGAACATGAATCGGCTCTGTACGAACATGTTGTTTTCAACATTATAATGGCATTGTTTCGGGTAACTAAATGGAGTACGTTAGCTTCGAGTTTCACATGTATGGAGGCAGACACAAGCTTACAAACGGGTCTTATTGTTTCTGCGCAGCCTTATGAACTGAAAAGCGATTGAGGAAAACGTTGCAAAGCTTTTATAACATAATTTATATAAATCTCGGTTGACTTTTATGTCTGAGAAAGCGTAAATTGAATGAGGGTAAAGGTTTTATGATACTCTTGGTCGTGGTCAATAGGCTCACAACCTGCCACTAGGTGCCTATGAATTGTTGATCTTTGAACCCGCAATTTTGTTTTATCGGACTTGCAGAATGGCTTTATCGTAAAAAAACACTCGTAAATAAAATCATTCTCCTCCTACTCTTACGGTTGTAATTAGTTTCCACCACAAGTACTAACTTGTGGGGCCACTGAAACACCAAAAAACTGCTAAACAGTGTTTAACACGTAGTCGGAACAGCAGGCGTTGTTGACACTCTGCAGTGGCGCGGTGGCAGTGGCGAGTACGGGCGACGGGACGTGCAATTTTAAACAGAACTTGCAGGTCACATGTTTGTTGGCCGACGTGAAATTTCGATGAAGTTTCAGTCGCAAGAACACTACAAACGAGACAATAGGGTACATAGGAAACTAGGTGCATTGTTGCCGTGGCCCGTTCAGTGTTGAGCGGGACGGATTTGTTTTCAATATTGTTTGTGCGATGCGCTGAATATGACTCGTTTAAAGCACAGTTGGAATTGAAACACGAACTTGCTGAATACGTAGTTCAGTAAGGCGCTCACCAAGGCAATTGACGTTGTTAGTTCTAAGTTTGATATTTGCCTACACATAAAACTTAAATATAATTACAGTATATTGGTTAACATGGAAATAACTTTCAGCAGGTAGGTACCTAAGCTAAGAAATTATTTTTCAAAAATAATTATATTAATTATGTTATTTTAAAGCATTTGCTTTTCAAATATCTGCAAAGTACAAAAATATAAAATAAATAAATATAAAATATAAATATTAAAATCTACATGAAATGATAGAGTTTGACGTCGAGCACGATACCGCGCGCGTCTCAACTCGACGATATAACATTTTTGACGGTTACATTGTTTGAGCACGTCCCAGTGTTGACACAGAAGACTTGGTAGACCCCGCCGCAGTGCAAAGTGCAATTTTAAAATGTAAACAAAGCCCGCACCTTGAGTCCGTAAACGCTATCTCGGATTTCGCCTTATTGAACCAGCGGTATAATCCTGTCGTGTTTACTTCGTTTATATGAAAATTTGAACACGTATTTGTGAAATCGTACGATACTTTTTTTAAATTCATTTGACAGTAAATTAAATAAATATAAATAAATATTGTTAGACTTTCCACACAGCACTATCTAGCCCCAAACTAAGACAAAGCTTGTAATATGGGAACTAGTTAACAAACATCTCTGTTTATCACACAAATGTTTGTTCTCGGTGGGGATCGAACCCACGGCTTACGGCGCAGAAGGCAGAGCTACTACCAACTGAGCTTTTTCTTATTTAGTACAAAAATCAGTTACGAAGTAGTAAACTTTTACGAACGAAAACTGGTTTAGATCAGAATGAATTTTTTACTGAACCTTTGTTATGTTATTCCCCGAAACTTGGTTGTTTGCGATTTTCCATAACTGAATTCAGTGATTATTATTCAAAAATGTTGAATTGTGCGAACAAGTAGTAGTCTGCATCATAATATTTAACAAAATGCACTATCTGTAGTAGTTGATTCCCTTATACTCGAAGCATATTTTGTGTTCTGATCGATTGGATATGGTTCCGTCACAATTAGTAGCTAATATAGCCACCTTAATCAGGCTAGGCTAGATTCCGGCGCTCCATCAGAAGTTATGATTGATAACCGTGTGATTCATGCGGCCAGCCTACGGTGCGGCATCTAGACTCTCGGTGCCTCATCCATAACCTAGCTTCATCAATGACACTAAGTATTAGCAGTGCTTTCAGCTTTGCATCTGCCTGATAAATCGAAACATT
This sequence comes from Chloroclysta siterata, assembly GCA_932294275.1. Lineage (NCBI taxonomy): Eukaryota > Metazoa > Arthropoda > Insecta > Lepidoptera > Geometridae > Chloroclysta > Chloroclysta siterata. The sequence goes on from OW028602.1 coordinate 10,296,316, forward strand.
GAAAATAATTCTTCTCATTTATTTCTTACTAAGACTAGTTGTTTTTATCCGAAAAATAAACAAAAGTCTTGAAATAAATGTTATCCAATGAAATAGTTTATTAGAGCAACACAAATCAAACTTCATCCGAGAGAAATGTTACGAGAAACCCCAATCCGGATATAAACTTAATATCTGGTCAACACCTTTCCTCCTGAGCGCCTCGCATTAAGAGCATACGGTATAAGCCGCGCCGTCTGAAAAGATTTGAAGGCGGGGTTAGAGATTTATGTCAAGGATCATACATACAGCAGGATCGGGGGATTTCAGAGCTCCTAACATCCGACTGTGCCCTTTGTGGCTGAGCACTATCCGGCTTTCCTCCACTCCGGGTACTTGGGCCTCCACTTACCTCGCGGGACGTTTTAATTCCATTTGGAGGAAATCGCGGTTCGAGAGTCTGGCTACGTGACGCGGGACAAGTGCCTTCAAGGATTGATATGGAGGCAATTTTACATACGCTGGGCTTGATAGATTTTTGTTTGTTTTCGTTTACAAAATTACCTAAAGTATTTGTTATGTTTTCTGCACAAATTTAACGAACTTCTTCATTTCTTGTCGTGTCACTAGTTCGAACGTCACGAACTGATTACCAAGAATTTTTGCTTTCTGACGTCATGCCCGAAATGAAACCAACAAATGACATACTTTAAAAACGCGAGGGACGAATTGCCCATATACTCCTTAATTTGGTTATAGCGATATCAATATGATATGGTATTTGTGAGCTTAACACACAACACTATCTAGCCCCAAACTAAGCAAAGCTTGTACATGGGAACCAGATAGCTGATATAATACATAAATCAATATAATAACATCAAAGCATATTCTGGGATTATGATCGAATATACGGAGTGTACCTATAATCTGATATCGTCTTTACAAAACTATAAATAAAACAGTTCCATAAATAGTTGGCAGCAGCAGCTGGCAGCTCGTTAAGTCGCATCACGGAGTAACGACGTCATAAGTTAACAGGCAACCTTATTACCCAGGTAATGCTATTGCTAATGCCTTGTTATTGCACTATTGATCCGGAAGGGTGAGGGGGTATTTTATGAACCGAATGCGTCGACTATTTCAAATAATTAAGTTTACGAATAATAAAGTCACTCGTGCATAGCATTAACTTTCATTATGAATTTAAGGCTTTTTTTATTGTAATACATTTCTATCAAATCCGGAAAATTTGAGGTTTAAATATTGTCAATGTGGCTATTGTTTGGGAAAATGAAGGTACAAAAGTAACTGTTAGTAATAAATACCTACCTTTGTATATTTTTGCGTCATCTATATTTGAACCAGTAACGCCCGGTTTCTGAAAGCTCGATCAAAACTAATCGGATGTGAAGTCACTCGCCATTTCAGCTATTACATCGAATGAGATAGAGATAGCAAGTGACTTGACATGCGATTTGTTTTGATCGAGCTTTCAGAAAGAGGCCGTAATAAGGTATTTTTCTTAAAATATACCCAGACATTCAATATTTACAGGACATGCAAACATTTGTCCCGCTGCAAGAATCGGACCTGCTCCGTTTGCGTATAGGACGGTCATTTAAAAAAAAATCATTAAGCTTTGCTAAAACATACGAAGATTTGTAATGAGTAACAGTGATAATAGGTAGGTACAATCTAACAACTTCCAACAACAATTTCGTTCTTCGATTTAGTGAATAAACGCATTTTGAAACTTTTCTCGAACATATTCCCAATAAACAAACCACAAAATATTGCAAATAACTTCCGCAAAATCCTGTAACGCTGAATAACCCGTTGCATACTTCGCTTCATGTTTTTTGCAATGAGCGAAATGTGGATAGCTGTCTGTTAGCAAAACGAAAATGAAAACTATGGCAGGTATTTGGTTGCATGTTCAATTATAAACATAGTTCCGGTGCAGTTGATTGGTATGCTTTTGCGAATCTGAGTGCCCTATGAAAGCGATACGCGCTTCCGCAAAAAATAAACATTTCATTTCAATGAAATAATTTAATCCATATATTCAGAGCGAGTGAAGGAAAAAAGGATTTTACTTAAGACTATATATAAAAAACCGTAGAGGTAAAATGTTTGGACATTTTCTACGACATGACAGCTACATAAAGAACATCTCTCAAAGAAAGATTCAATGAAAGCGAGGCCAAAAATAAGTTAGGTACATGAGCCAGAGATAAAAGGAGGCCGTATAGGAATGACGGAATTGGAGGAAACTGCATCAGAACCCCGACAAGAGCTAAGCTCTTAAATTTAAGAAGAAGATACCATTGAATACATATTTTAATGATAAGGAATAGTACTTACTTACTTACTATATCTTAGTCTTTAATTTTTAAACTTGGAACATTAGCAAAAAAAGTTGATGCATTACATTTATAACTAAAATAAAAAGACCTCCTTTCTGTGATTATCCCGTGACCTATTTTTACTACACGTCCCTGGAAATCAGACCGCCGAGTTAGGACTTAGCGTTTCTAAGTTTTCACCATCCCTCGCCGCTGAGGATCTCAATTTCGCGTCAGGCTTCTCGCTTCTGAACGTTAATTTGTCCATCCATTTACACATTTAAAAGATAATCCCTTACATTTCATCGTAGTGTTATTTCTGAGGACTCGTTTTCGTACAGTCGAAAGCGAGAAAGAAATTTTTAAAATTACGTTATTTCTTTTAATCACATTTTGTTTATACAATTATTATAATATGTAACTGAACAATTTGGCAAAGTGTAGCAGAACTCTTAAGGTAATCACAACTTTGATTGTCCATAACCATAATAATTACTGATATAAATAAAACCGAAAACAAATAAAATCGAATTTATCACAAAGTTAAAATCCAACAGCGTAACCATATTGGCGCGAAATAAAGTAAGCAACGATTCATATCTGTGTGGCGAAACGAAAAACAAAAACCCAATAATTATACTCGTAAAGTGAGTTTGCGGAAGCCGCAAAACGAAATTTAATTTGCCCTGAACGCTGCATCAGAAATAAAGTTAAAACAGTCGCTGCAGTAGGCGGGCCAACTTCTAACGCAAATGAATAGCGAATGGGAAAAGTTGGGCCGAGAAAAATGATGTCCCAGTCGAGTCGGGCCATTGTCGTCAGCCTGCGCACTCAGTGTTGTTTCCTGATATTATTGTTATTAAATGCACATAAACTTCCCGTTTTTGTTAGGCGTTTGTAAAACTGATACTGGATTGTATCCAGCTCTTTTACGGGCTTTTAAAAAGCTTTTTCTGACGACCGTGTCACATTTTTAGTAAAAAACATGTGTTGTGTTTGCGCGATACATTTCAAAGTTTAGTTTTGTTAGGCTTTATACTTGTTTACTCGATTGATAGCCGTTAAAAAAGTGCTTTATGACACTTAAATGAATTATGTAACAAACAGCTTCCAAGCATCAATGAAACTCTAGGTCCAATTGAACTCCAGATAAGACTGAGTCACTTCATTTCGAGATAGTTGGAAAGCGAGTCATTAAACTGAATGAAACGTGCGGCAATACCAACTTTGTTTTATGTCTCTTTACAAACTGTTAATAAAAACAAAGAACAGTTTAATACTCACCGTTTTTGCCGTTTGCGCCGAAACCGTGTCTGGGTACTGAATGAGGGCTTGGAATGAATCTGTGAACAAAATACCAACGTTTAGATGTAAATTTAAAAATGAATGTTTATAAGCTTTTGAATTTTTATCTACCGTCCACAATGGAAACTCATATGTGTTACATCAGACATACTGCAGTGCAGTTTAACCGTTTGTTTTATTGAAGCTATCTCTGTTTACGTGATGTAAAAATTGTGTACACTTTGGCATTGACAGCATAAACAAACTTTGTATGTAATTTTATTGGAGTCGAGGTAAAATAGTTCCTCGTAGTTCCTAGAATGTGACAAAAAGTACGATGCGGTTAATATCTTGTAAGGTCGTACAAATGAGATGAAATTGGCGCCCAACGCGGAGCTCACCGCGTTCCTCGTTACTCTTCGAGTAAGTCGCAGCGTCTCAGGTGCACTACACCTATATTATCATGTATATATTTATGTACACTCAGCCAAATATTAAAGTAAACAACCTCCGTGCCTATTTTACTTAAGTTATAAACTTGAATTTATTGCTTATGTCGCCGTGTGGCCCGCTTCTCAACTTAACTTGTGGTCGGAACTTTGATGTAAACTTCTTATGAGTTTGTTAGAGATCGTTATAACTAAAGGAAAAGTGCGATTAATGTTTGAGTTGAGTGAGATTTACATAAACCTGAACTAATTCAAAAACTCGGTTGGCTCTCGAATAACTAAGAACTGTCTTGGAACTGAAAACGAAAGTGGTCGATGAATAGCAAATAACTTTCCGCAATAAAACCCTCCGTAAAAATAAGCACATTAAGCAGAAAAACAACTATAAAACAATGTGGGCGGCGAAATGTTCTCACATTGAACCGTGAACGGTCCCGCAAGTAGGTAATATAGTTCGTCGTGGAGTCTATTTACTGCGAGAGGATAAGCGTTAAAACCCCTAATTTAAGGCTTGAGCCTGCGATCATTGCCGTCCTTTGGGCGAGCACATAAATTCACATTTTTAGGCACCACCACTCCGGCAACATGGCAACACCTGTGCTGCCCACATAACGTACCTACCATTAGGTGTCGCTTCGACTTTCAAAGTAATGTCACCGACAAAGTGTATGAAAGGAGCTGGGTTTTCAAGTGGAACCTTTTAACCCTGTTATATCCTGAATTTATATTTTGAAGGCTGCACAAGCTTTTTAAGACATAGGGCGTGAATATGTATTTAAAAAAAGTTTCAGTTGTATTGTTTAGTTATTTGCTACCGGATCAGAGTGTACGTAGGTACAATAACTGGAAGCATATCTATCGTTATTCATTCTATAGTTACCTTCTGTCTATTCTTTAAGTTTCTCTAAAATAAACAATATTTAACTTTTTTTTTACTTTATTGTTATTCTAAGCAGCATAAAATTAATATGAATATTAAAAAGTAAAACTGTTTAAACTGTGTCTTTTTTAAGTTTAAACGGCAAAATCACTGACCCGACCCAGATGAATTTTTGAATAGAGAGAGACTTGCATTTTGGTGAAGAACATGAGCTGTTTATTAGAATCAGTTTTTTTAACTCTCAAAAACTCCGTCATTCCTTGTCATCACAGTTTGCATAAAACATTATCTCGATGAATTGTTTTATTTTGACAGTGACGCAGTTAAATAAAAGGCCTACTAGTGTATAAATAAAACGAATTGGTGAAATTATTATACGAACAAAATAAATATAGAAACTGCTTATATGTACTTACAAACAGGCACTAAGTAGAAGCCAGTAGCGCCACTCAAGGTAGGAATCGTCCGAGTCGAGTCGACGCAAATTAAAAGTAACGCGTTGTCTCCTTCATACATAGTTAAATGCTGTTTAAGGACCCATATTTCCTTGTGCCCATTTGGGAACGTTAAAATGGAATGCATAAAAGGCTTGCCGCAAATTGGACTTTTTATGTAATTACATTGTGAATAAGCAAAAAGACTTTTACGGCGCGGAAATGAAGATTGAGACTTTTTTAAATGAAGACGGGGCGGCCGGCGGGTTATCAATTTGAAAAGACAGGACGATTCATTTTGTATTCCTTCTGTATCCCTAATTTTTGTTTTTGAAATGCGAATAATATAAATTAATAAACACAATTCACGAAACTGACTGACACTAGGTTCAAAATGTATTTATTTATTCATAATTCTACGCGCAGTCCGTTTGTTTTGGAACCATAAAATTATTGAAAGCAATTAATTTATTATTCGCCAAGGAACTTTGTATTTACATAAGAAGTTGTATGCATTTGCCAGTAAATTACAGCCGTTCCAACAGTCGCCAGTCACCCTTTTGTTTCGGTTTATTTACACTGAAATATTCAAGAGCTAACTTAATTTCAGCGCTCCGATTGCGCGCAACAAATTCAAATCTCAATCAATCTGAAGCGTGCGCGCTTCATTATCTCCCATTAAAAATTCACCGGAATTAGCTTATGGAATATTTAAACGACGACTGCGTAAACATAGAAATTGTAGCACCTACATTAAAACTGTTATCTGTCTTTCCGTAGAAAATAGCCACCTCACAATTAACAATAAGCGAGGTGAGATGAGAGCCCAGCCGATTATCGCATAACTTGATATTTAAAATATCAACCTGTCTGGTGCGAGCGAGTAGTGTCTTCGTTGAATGCGTCCTCGTTTGCAATTTACACGCCCTTTCAGGAGACCTCAAACACTACACGCAAATTACTCCGTAACTAAAGCATCATTGCATTCGCGCCGCCGCACACCGTTGAAACTGTGGTTACCTCAGTAACCGGCTCTTCCGCCAGGAAGACAACAACCCACGACTCAGGAGCGCGTACTCCGGTTATGATAACTAAGACGCTGCAAAGATGATCCGTTGCCAAATCAAATCCTTAATTAAGGGAATCTAACGACGATATAGACACGATACCTACCGCAAACAGGGGACGCATAATAATTGTAGCGGTCTGCTACACCTTAATAAAGCCAATCGGGGCGGTCAGGGGGCGGGTGCGGGTGGAGGCACGGCGGGGGAGGGATTACGGCGACTCCGCGCTCTTCATTGAGATTTGTTTCGGGATTAGGAGACGGTTTGATGGTAACCTTCCCGTCAGGTTGAGGCCGCTAACAGCCCGCAACCGGCTGCAAACATTTCCTCTAGACCGCTTTCATTATTAACGCAATGAGTATAACTTGATGGAATATTTATGGCACTAACTTTTGACGTTATGAAATAATTATGATTCGAAACAACAGCAGTAAAGTCAAAGTTATCTGTATTCATAAGGTTGGGTTGATGCTTGGACTTCAAGAAGTTCTAACTAATACCTGATACTTAGTAGCTAGTGACAAATTATTGTTTTTTTTTTTTCATGTTTTAATTTGGCGAACGGCGAGCGCAGCTTAAATATATAAAATCTATAAATTTTAATCCAAGTTTAACGTAAAGTAAAAATATGCAAAATACGAGGTGATCAATATACTCATAGCTATTAGTACGCACTCACAATTTCATTATTAGTAACCATTAGTATTCACTGTAGAACTTACAACATGTACCTACTCGTAGTTGACATTGCCTATAGGGAAGTCGAAAATGTGACTTTGTTTTATATTATTACTATCCATGGAGATAAGAAATTATTAGAATAGATTTATGAAATAAATTTTACATACAAAACTAAAGACATTCCCAAGCAGACTGAAATCTACATCAATAAGTTACCGTTATTGTTCAAAAACAATGAACATAAATAATGTAAGTACAAGTTCATTATAAAACATATATGAAGATAAACTAATTACAAGCGACGTTTCAAGGCTTGTCCAAAATATATTTAACCTACTAAAAATACGAAAAGCGTATCGCATTCCAAACTTTTCCGGTACGCTGTCATGAATAGGTACCACTTTGCGTTTAAGTAGATAAATATTTCGAGTTAGACGCTCGTATGAATATTCAAAGGAAACAGAGGTACGGACGAAAGCTTTTTGCAATTGGACAATGATGAATGTTGAAAAAAAGTAAGGTTGGGAAATTGGAAACGCTGCATTGATGCCACAATTTAGATAACTTATGGACAGAGCTGGCATTAGAGAGCGGTGTTCAAAAATTGGTAAGCGGTGATTACAGCTCAGTACAGATGAGACTTTAATTTGTTTGTTTCTTGATGAAACGGTCACAAACGGTTTTTGTAAAGTTCTTTGTAAAGGGCTCGTCCGGGGAAGTACTACCACCACGCCTTTTTCTGCCGCCAAGCAGCGTTGCTGTGTTTCGGTTTTAAGAGTGTGGTTGTAGGAGTATTTACAGGCACATGACGCTTAACATCTGTATGCCTCAAGTTGATGGACACGTAGGGCATCGTAGGGCACGTTCCTATCGTACATGACTTGCGAGGCAATGGTTTGATAAAGGTGATGGTTACCACTTAACATCAGGTGGGCCATCTGCTTGTTCTATCAGCTAGTTGTATTAAAAAAAAAAACTAGTAGATGTAGGAGATAAAGCTTTTACCTCGAGCAAGATAAAGTTTTTTTTAAGAATTAGAAAAACATTAATTATTTATCGATAGTTTTCAGTCGTTTTCTAATATAGGTAATAGGTACGTGTAAATGTCTATTTGTACGGGATCATGGTCGTTGTGCCATGGCTGCCATAATACCCGAAATCCCATTTTGGGTCAGGATTATGCTTGTCAAAACCCTGTCAGCAAAATTGAACTTGATTAGTGTCTTAGTACCAACCAACCTACAGTACAAATAATGCTTATAGACTGTACTTAGAATGTTTTCAAACTAAAGAAAGTTTAATTAGAATTGTAGTCATAAATAAGAATGAAAATAATTATTTTCCAACGGAGTATTGTGAATATCAAATTTCATAACAGATTTCTAACATCGGCCTCATGAAATCAAGGCTTAAAATACGTTTTACCACCAATAAAATTCTAATACAGGGCAACACTGGAAAATGCCTACATTAGGCCAAGTATAGGGTAACAACGACCGACGTTTATAAAAGTTTGAATCGAGCTACTGGGGTATTAGCACAGGTTTAGATTCTGACACTTTTAAGTTTTTTCAAAATAAAAATTTGATATTGATCACTGAAACGTCTTCAAAAGTAAGTGAATCTAGGTGCTAGTTCCTTGCAACGAATGCCTATGACAAGAAATATATGGCTTGGCTTTTAACGTGTTCTTGCTTGATCCTTCTCCCAACATGGGATTAAGTGTTTCGTTTCAGTAATGAGTTGGAGGTAGTTCAATCCCACACTTTTTGTCATCTATACTATCAGATATTTTATAGCAAGTGTAATACATAGTCAAAAATGCGTGACGTGCGAGGCAATGCTTTGTTATAGGTGATGGTTGCTACCTTACCTCAGTGGGGCAAAATGAGTGAGCCATTAGCAAGTAGCATAAAAAAACAGAGTATGTCACTAACCTATGACACGATCAATGTAATTGTGCCATTTATTAGCAACGGGCTCTGTAGTGTTTCGACATTAACAGAAAGTGGTGCTACAGGCGCTGTATAATTAGCGGCGAGTGAGCAACGACGCAAGCTCTCCACGCGGCCGCAGGCAAGCGGGCTTATCAAATATGTACCTACCTGCCTGCCTCTTGTATGCCGGATTTATTTAGGATATGCATGAGGGTACGATTTAAATTTTAAACGGATTGCGCCCTTGGATTTACTCCCCATTTCATATTTGGCTGATCTATCACTATAACAGTCCCGAAATTAATTTGAAAGCTGGCCGCAATTCGATTTATTAATAGTTGTTTTAGCCGTTGTAATCCTGTGGGTCGTTATGGCTACAACGCGCTCTGATAAAAGGCTTATCAAACAACGTATTTAATTACAAATTCCTGAGTACAGCTGCATTATTAATTAGGTGGTCGGTAAACGTTGCGATTTTATGCTTTTCTATTTAGTACGAGGCATTCGATATCCCACTTTTACGCTGTGTGCTATCTTACGAACTTAAACCCTCTGTAGTTTTATATACGGTGAATTAGGAGACACTATACATTCTCATGATGCTAAAAACGTTAACACATTGCACTTAGACACAACTCAAAAATTAAAGCTACGAATTTGTATATATTTCAGAGCAGCCGACTGTAATATAATTATAATACTGAGACCATGCAAATGGACCATGTCCATGCAAAACATATTGTCCCACATTATAGAGATCAAACTTATGTCTGTCTAGGCCAGATAATCATCGTCGCGCTAGGAGGGGCGTCTTGAAACTCCATTTTCGAGTTTTTTTTTAAGCTCCATTTTGTTCGATTTTCGTCAATTTTTGAATTTTTTGAAAGTATAAACTGGAGTTTGGACTTTTAACAAAAACCTTTGGAGCTTGCAGAAATATTGGGCCCCTAAAAGCGCCTCGAGCATGTAGCGTCAGAAACAATAGTAGCTTGCTCTCATGTCGAAATATGAACGCATCAACCAATGTACTCGTACCTACGAATATATGGTCACAAACGTAATTCTGTGAAAATCCTTTTAGACGTATTTTACAAGCCTTTTTTAATACTAGAGAACTTTTCGTAACATTGCATTGTCGCGTGTTTACTCAATGTTGATATTTTCTTTATTACGAGTATATTGAATTTCCATTAAATTGTAATTACTTCGAAAATAACGTTCTTTATGGTGCACAAAAATACTTACTGTTTTTGGTGAAGGTGACAATTTTGAGCACTTTCCCGTACCGTTGGAAGATGGAGTAGAGCACGTCGAGTACTATTGGGTACAGCATGTGTTCGATGATCACACGGAGCACCGTGTTTGGCCCACCCTGTATAAAAAAATGCACTTTTAATAAAGGTAAAGACAAAAAAATGTAGGCATCTTTATTTTTTATTTATGAATCAATATTGATAACCGACTAAGAAAAACTAGTACCTATTATATGAACCAGATAACATCTTTTTTTGGAAAAAATACTTTCTTATAATATAATAATTTCTGAAACTTCTATTTTAAAATCCTACTAATATTATAAACGCGAAAGTTTGTAAGTATGGATGGATTGATGGATGGCTGTTTGTTACTCTTTCACGTAAAAATTACTGAATGGACTTTAATACAACTTTGCAATAATATAGCTTATACATCAGAATAACACATAGGCTACAATGTATAAAGCTATTGTGCTTACAAGCACCAGCTTGTAAAGAATATTTTACGTTGTAGCTTACACAATATACGAATCAATGACACAAACGAAATGGAAAAAAATGGCAAAAGTTCCTAACAGTGTTAGGAATTGCCTCTTTATACAGGAGTAACCTACGCTTACCCCTAAGATACCGAAAACTCCATAAAATTAGCATTCCGTGATATTGGGAAACATAAATAATTTTCGATATACAAAACACCTATGCTTCGTAATTTCGGTTTTTTTTAAGAAATGAATAAATCAATCGATCATTTTCAAGTTTATATAATCAAGTCTTGAGTACGCATACACACAGACATTCACATGGCTCTTTTTATGGGTGGATGGATGCTCAATGGGCCTAGAAATAAATAAAACCGGCCAAGTGCGAGTCACACTCGCGCACGAAGGGTTCCGTACCATTATTTATAAAAACGGCAAAAAAATTACGATTGTTGTATGGGAGCCCCCTTAAATATTTATTTTATTCTGTTTTTTTAGTATTTTTTGTTAAAGCGGCAACATAAATTTGAAAATCATCTGTGAAAATTTCAACTGTCTAACTATCATGGTTCATGAGATACAGCCTGGTGATATACGGACAGGCAGACAGACAGACGGACGGACCGCGGAGTCTTAGTAATAGGGTCCTGTTTTACCTTTTGGGTACGGAACCCTAAAAAGGAGCTCAATCAAGTTGGCCTCATCCCCAAGAAATAATCGTTATGAACAACACGTACGGAGCCTGAGCCGGAGAACGTACTAAGCCACGCGTTGTGTTCTTGAGGTAAAAAAAAAATTACAGCTTTATGTCAAAGACTTCTTATTTCATGTAAAATATCGGAATTCATGCATATTGTACCTATTACCTAAAGCTCGCGTACGTCGCAAGACGGATCGCTTGATTGTCGCCTTGAGGCTTATCCGATATAGTATCAATATTGCATTAGTACCGACAAGATCGGGACGACGTGGTGCACTAGATGATACTTGTTTATAATGTTAAGAGAAGTAGAGCTCTTTGTGAAGTCGTCCGGGGAAGTACTACCACCCTGCCTTTTTCTGCCGCCAAGCAGCGTTGCATGTGTTTCGGTTTGAAGAGCGTGGTTGCCGGTGAAATTACAGGCACATGAGGCTTAGCATCTGTATGCCTCAAGTTGATGGACGCAGGGCAGTGCATCGTAGGGTATCGTGCGTGGTCACGCACGAACCTGCCCTACAAGGTAATGCTTTGTTATAGGCGATGGTTACCACTTAACATCAGGAAGGCCATATGCTTCTTCCATCAGCGAGTTGTAAAAAAAAAAATCGTTCTCAGTTTTTTTGTAGATTTAAAAGCACCCAGATCAATCGCGTCAAGCGATCTTCCTTTTTTCGGGAAAATGTTTTTTTAATACTATTCTCCGAAGTTGGAAATGGTCTATACTCTACTACTGATGCGGCAATAACGTTTAATAAAAAAATAAATGATTTGTCTACGAAAACCGCTACGAGGCGTAGCGTTTTATGTATCTGTACCCCAAGTATGAGATTTGCTTACGATATTTCGTTTTTCGTTTTACGTTTTTGTTCTGTGTTCATTGCGAGTTTTGTATGAAGACGCGATATTGATACCGATACGGAACTTTACAAAACCCGCAATGAGCACGCAGCGAAAACGATTCGTTTTTGTTCCGTGTTCATTGCGGGTTCCGTATCGGTATCTCTATCGCGTCTTCATACAAAACCCGCAATAAACACGGAACAAAAACGTAAAACGAAAAACGAAATATCGTAAGCAAATCTCATACTTGGGGTACAGAATTTTTATAAGTTGGTATTTGATACCTGTCACAAAATATGGGTATTCGTTAAACGTTTAGATTTTTCCCAATTTGCTTTTAACTAAAACTAGAATTAGAAAAATGTTGAATGATTGTCATCATCAACATCATCTTCCTGCCCTCATTCACTCTTCTCTATCATCCGTCATCTTGATGGTTTCGTTTTAGAATGTTTGTCAATAATCCTAAACAATAACTTAGATAAGTTTCAATAATTTATTGGGTTCATAGTTTTGAAAACGTCATATTATCGTGTCCCAAAAGACCGTTCTAGGAACGATACAAAGATATTCATAATTCCTCGTTTTATTCGTGTCACGTGTCAATACGTCCCTAGAGTAGTGACGTCACATCGCATGCAGTGCCCGAGCGAACAACTTTGTTACTCGCCTTCAACTATGCCTCTATTGGGAATTAGCGACTCTAATTGTCGGAAGTATTTTCTTGGTTAGAACTTCGCTGGGGAATGTTGTGTCTCTATCTTGTCTGAGTGGTGCCATTTGGACTTGTGTTATTCTGTATGTCTTGTTTTGAAGTTAAATTGATAGTCTTGCTTGTTACAGGTTTCATCAACATCGGCCTGAAGAAGTCCAGTGCTAGACATAGGCCTCTTAGGAATCATAGAAAATTACTGTTAAACTTACTTTTTTTTATACAACTAGCTGATGGAACAAGCAGATGGCCCACCTGATGGAAACCATCACCTTTATCAAAGCATTGCCTCGCAAGTCACGCACGATAGGAACGTGCCCTACGATGCACTGCCCTGCGTCAATCAACTTGAGGCATACAGATGTTAAGCCTCATGTGTCTGTAATTACACCGGCAACCACTCTCAAAATGCTTTAGAAGTTAAATATTATAAAAGGTTAAATATTCAATTGAATCTGCCAGATACTACCTGTAAATCTTATAGCTCAGTAAAATGCTACTAGGATCAACCCAAATCAGATTTGGGAAAGAGATGTTCTATTATTAAAGAAGGCCTTTGTACCGGTACCTGTTTAAGGGTTAAATATTCTACGAGCATTTTCAAGTATCCACTAAATATAGAGCACGTTTGTGTCCAATAATTACAAGTACGTGTTTATTTTAACAGATAAACAAAGTGCAATTTTGAACTGCCACAATTTTTATTTAAAATACCACTAGAAATGAAACTATCATGAAATCAAAGATAAGTCACACAAGGCCATAATCACTACATAGTATAAAACAAAGTCGCTTTCTCTGTCCCTATATCCCTATATATCCCTATGTATCCTATCTTTAAAACTACGCAACGGATTTTGATGCGATTTTTTTTTATAGAAAGAGTGATTCAAGACGAAGGTTTATATGCATAATACAGGCATAATCTCTTAGGGATAACCCACAATAACCGTGCGAAGCCGGGGCGGGTCGCTAGTATATATTTTTGCTTTTGACCATATTTTCATTGAGTTTCATGAAATCTATACTCGAGGCTCTATTCAAACTTAAACATTGTTTCGGAATACGGGCCCAAAAGAAGGAAGGAAGAATTTTGGTGGTTCTTTGTTTAATAAATAATATTTCGTGGTGGGTTAGGAAGTTTATGTTATATAACCAATTTTACATTTTTGTGCTATTAGTGGTTGTAAAGATGAAGAATTAACATTTAATAACGATAACGTACTCGTATATTTTGCCGTTCTCTGACTGGTTTTTTTTTCTGTTTGTGTGAAAATAAAGCAAGCACTATAGAATTGGTTTTTCTAGCCCTCTAGTTTCCTTTTACAAACAGTGTGGTGAAAGGACTTTAAGTGCACCTCGAAAAGGAGAAGGAAGTTTTTTTTAACTTTTATGGGTCTTCGACATGCCGGTTTCCTCACGATCCTGGTAGAACTGAGCATGCTGCGGGTTTCCTCATGAAGGTTACCTTAAGTCTTTATCATCAACCTGAAGGAATTCACTGCTGGGCATAAACACCCATATTATTTTCGAATGGTCTAGCGCTGGTTTAAAGGCTCTGCCATACAACATATCCAGGAAGAACTGTTTAAAACCCTCCATCTAGCAACTTCCTCCGATCTGTATACAAGGTGTTCCAATTTTTGTATTTAAAACTTCAGGGGGCTAAAGTACCCACCAATATGAATAACTTTTTCTAAGGCACCAACAGTGTGAACGCGAATAAAAACAGCTGTTTCATACACAACTATCTGAACTTTTGTATGAAACAGCTGTTTTTATTCGCGTTCCCAGTGTTGGTTCCTTAGAAAAAGTTAATAAAGAGTTATTTATTTTCTTTCACAATACAATATTGAAACCGTGACAAGTCGACAACAAGATTAATTTAATGATATTGCACTGTGAAAGACTGGTTATTCATTTTGATGGGTACTTTAGCCCCCTGAAGTTTTAAATACAAGTATTGGAACACCTTGTATATCGGTCCATCATGTGTGTATGGGTTTGATTTTGATTTCGTGATTGGTTGTATGTGGAATTTCACTTACTAGTACCTGAATCTCAGTCCCTCCATTGGCTGGCTGCAAGGCTGCCCCGGTGCCAGCGACGAGGGCCGCGCCGGCTGTGTTTGAGATCGCCTGTGCGGCCTGAAGCGCCGCCTGCGCCGACGCCGACTGAAACAAGATTGGCTATATAATGTGAATAGATTGTTTAAAAAAAGGGTTTACGTAAATTAATAAAATAAATTAAATTTATTTAAAATAAAAAATCATAAACCAGTGTTCTAATACTTTTTTATTTTAAATACAGTGACGAACGATGAGGAATACGTAGTATAACGTATTAAAATACGGTGATGAACGGTCGTGGGTTCGAATCTGGTCATGCACCGATGGAATTTTCTCGTGCTAAAAATACCGGCATTGCGCTCTCAAACGGTGAAGGAAATCATCGCGAGGAAATAATTAGTATTCTAGCAGCGATAGGCTTGCAACCTGTCACTTGTGGAATACCAAAATGTGGCTATGTGCAATATAATATTTAAGAGTAGTAGAGCTCTTAATGAAGGGCTCGTCCGGGGAAGTACTACCACCACGCCTTTTTCTGCCGCTAAGCAGCGTTGCTGTGTTTCGATTTGAAGAGTGTAGTTGCCAGTGTAATTATAGGCACATGAGGCTTAACATCTTTATGCCTCAAGTTGATGGACGCAGGGCTATGCATCGTAGGGCACGTTCCTATCATGCGTGACTTACAAGGCAATGCTTTGTTATAGGTGATGGTTACCACTTAACATCAGGTGGGCCATCTGCTTGTTCCATCACCAAGTTCTATAAAAAAAAAAAAAAAACTGTTCCATCTGTACATGCTTAGTCAGTTTAATCCGTAGTCCTATAATCCAAAGTTACAACTCAAACATCCAGCCAATATATCGTGCACAGCGCAAAGCAAAAATATTATATCCCCGCAAATAAAAACACATTTATTGTCACGCACAAAAGTAAACATGTCCATTCGGCTGCCATAATTTCCGGAACAATGAAACGTAATACGGGACGAGTTATCTTTTGCACGGAGCCACTAACCCAAGACACTGTACGGACGAACCAATTTTACTTGCAATCTTTATCATAGGATTTTAATTCTTAGATTACTTATTGTAAATTTACTATTTGCAATGGGTGGTCGAGGAGGCTATAAGGATAGTATAGCAATATTGCATGCCTGAAATGGGTAGACTGTCGGAACAAAATTACCTATGTAAGATCTATTTACACAGTTTTACAATGAATGATTCTTATTCTTATTTCCCTCAATCACCCAATAGTCATAAAGTACATAAGTTAGGTCCATTCAATATTTTCACCTGCGTGTCATGGGTACTACAGTTACCATGATACTAACACATTTATACTACTTCAAAAAAACATTGCAGATGATACAATCAACGAACTAGATACAATCAGTTTTAGGGTTCCTGAATGTATCAGAATGTATCAGTCGTAGGGCACCTATCGTGCGTGACTTACGAGGTAATGCTTTGTTATATGTTATAGTTTTTGGTTACCACTTAACATCAGGTGGCCCATCTGCTTGTTCTATAAAACAAAAATACTGCGATAATGATGCAAATATTTTTGTTCAGTAGTTAGTATTTATAATCGTATGGCAACAAAGACATATCTGTCGGACCCAATTACATTGCATGACCAGAAATTGGGTGCGTAATTGGGATGTCTGTACAGCCTTTTATCTGTTTCACGAGCCAACGCGAGTGCTCAAGAAGGAGATAGCGTTGACCACATCAAACAAAGGGGGACATAAACTTATTTTGTATCGCACATGAACAATTCTGCTACTTTGTTGCGTGTAAGTTATGGGGTGACAGACATTAGTGATTATGTGAGGCGATTAAACCGTAATATCTATTCCATGCCTATCTCTTTAGATCTATGATAAATCGATCGGTTATTTTTATTATAATGACGTGCGTATTTGCTTTTAATTTCAATTTACTAAAACGATTAATACTCTCGACCTATCTACGTCGACTAGCCATAATTATATAAGTATTTTGAAATATAAATAAATATCTACACACTCGACAACTTCATTACAAGGTTAGTTGGTTAGAAATGATTGTGCCGCAAAGCCTTTATCAAAAGAGAAAAATTATCCGACAGCAAAATGTTCACAGTTACAAAACAATCAGCGACCTTAAACTTTGAACCCGTATCAAATAGCAAAGGTGTCACCCGCGGTCGCCAGTTAATATCCCGAAAGGCACGCATCACGTTATCGTATACATTAGCAAATCGGTCGCATGATTAACCCTATGAAGCTTTTTCACGCGGAAAGAGTTTTGTTTACAAATAAAAAAAGTTGTGAAATGACACAAGAGTGAAATACGTTGTGTTTACACGTAAGGTTCGCGTGCGGGGGGTGCGCGAACACTTTGATCCTATACTCTCACATGGCTTTGTGCGCGACGACACAGGCTGACAAGCGAGCCCGGCCAGACACAAAAATAAGGCTTTAACCGTGTCATGGTAAGCCTGCGGCCGACGGCAAAGGCTCCGCTACAAATTCGCGTTGACTCGTTCCCCCTTCACTCCACTTTTCCTTCGACACGTATTGTTTGAAACGTATTTATCGACAGGTAACAGAAACAAAGCGCTTCAACGGAAATTGACTACTCAATTACATAGAGTTCCCTGCATATTTACTAGTGCAATTTTTGCTACCCTATTTTATATTTCAGCAATACAGTCTGACATTGTATCATCTATCGGTAACGTACAAAGTTGCATCTACCTATAACAGACAAACATTTTAAGATTCGTTGAGCTATGTTACTTCAGTTGAGAGGAGTTAAAGCACTGCACCCGGGCCCAGCCATTGTATCGAATATTTCCATATCACCGGCGGCGCGCACGCTTCACAGAACTCTGAGAGCCCTTATTCTGCAGCAATCTTTCACAGTGCCAGTCCAGGCAGATGCTCTAGTGAAAACGTCGCATCAATATACCTCGGCTATCGAAGAGTCGACAACCACCAAAACATTTTGCATCGCATGATTGATCAAAGCTGTAAGCTTTTTAAAATGCATTCGACTACTCGAGTCTTTGCAAGAAATATTTTTCATCGCAATTTCTCCGAAGACAGTTTGGGTATTAAGACCCGAAAGTCTTTCGTCACGTCGCAAACGTGACGTAATAATCCGTAAGAGCGTCGCCATTCATGTGAATCCCAATAACAATGCCTAGTTCTGTTAGCAACTCCCTCGTTATAAGTTTTAATAGTGTGCGATACAAAGAGGTCCCTAAATTGTGACTGAGGGTGGCAAATCCGCACGGAACGGCATATCTTTTTATTTCATCGTGAAAAGCAATATAAAAGAAACGCTACACAAAAAATATAATATACCTAACAATAGAATTTCTTTATTCAATCATAGTATTTTCAATCATTAAAAAGAGATAATCCTAAACTAGTAACTACCAAGACTTTTAGGAAGCCAATTTCAGATCAGAGAAAATCGTAAAATTTAAACAAGAGACATCTGTGCCCGATACCTATTACGGAAATAAGTCTTCGACGGTAACGATCGACAAGGCACGAGTCACATCATTAAGGAGTTACAGAAACAGGAGGAAATAAGTATGATAGACGAACGTCAAGGGGTGTATTATTTCTCTCTACCTGAGAGCCTCCTTCGAAATGAAATTACAGAGGAATGATTGATCAATTTTGAGAAGCATGCCACTTATTGTGACGTATTTCTTGGTGTATTACCATGTGTTGCACGGTAATGTGAACTTTCGTGCCTTTATCTTTCTAGACTTAAAATGATTATATGTATGTAATAAAATAGGTATATTTAGAATAGAATAAAGAATAGATTATATTCTATTCTTAATGAATTATATTTGTTTGTTTTCTCCCGTTATGATTTGAAACCAATAATTTTACTAAAGAATAACAATTAAAGAAAATATTTTTAATTCCTCCATATTGAGAAAAAAGATGATTTCTCAATATGGCTGCTGTTTATCATTTTGGGCGAACAATATTACTAGTGTCAAGTGAAATAAATTACTCGTAAGCAAACAGTCAGGTCAGTGTGTATTTTAGGGAAAACTGTATCATTATATAAGTCATAAAATTCAAATTAAACTAGGGACCTGATAAAATGTAGAATAATCGGTTAAACATTAGTTGTACCATCACGTCCATAAACACAAGAAATGAGACCGATTAACAAAGGTCCTTCAGGTGTGCGGTTCAGCAATTTCCCATCATATCTACATCGGCAGCAATTAAGCTAACGGGAACATCATAATGATCATTAGCCACAATACAGGAAGGGTAAACAAACGATAGGAAACTGATATTTTGTAAAAAACCACTCGAGTTTAACGAGAAACAATTTGTTTATAACGAGGTTTTAAAAAAGATACGAAAAACATTTTGTAATGTTTCGGGGCGTGTAGCTATTTTGCGCACAAAATAAAATATTTTGATGCCCAGAACTTTTTTGAAGAGCTTTATTGAGTTCGACGACGCAGCTGACTTTGCCGAAACATTTGCAGGTATTTTAAACTGTGTTAGATATCAAAGCATATACCGAAAATTCCTAGTTTAAAACATTTGACTCTTCCTTTGAATAAAATATTCATATATTTTTAGTTGATTAAATATACGTTGATTTAAAAATAACAGAAATTCAGCCTCAAAGGATTTATGCCGTAGTAATGATACTTCTAGCCTGTAGGGTAGGTACAAATGTTTAATAACCCTTAGGTCCCGTAAAACAGCCCTTAATAAACAGAGCAATACTATTGTCCTAATTTTATGTCTACCATTTACTCAAGTTACAAGAAAAAATATGTTTATTCCAAGTATTGTTACCACAGGAAAGTAAAAAATTCGAAAAAAAACTGAAACAGCTTCAAGTTTTTGATCTCCAGGCACGTTAGATCTCCTCAGATCTTTCAGTACCTACCAAATACTAACTTAATTTTCTTTGAGTATGTCAAATAAGGGTAGTCAGAGGTACGTCCAAATATAACATTTAGCATATATGCACCTACATTTGGCAGAAGTGGTATTCCATTAGTAACAGGTTGCAAGCCCATCGCCACTGTTAGAATACTAACTGGTTCCCTCACGATGTTTTCCTTCATCGATTGAGAGCAATGGCGTTGCGCACATACATTTTTCTGAGAGAAAAATCCATTGGTGCACGACTGATTCGAACCCACGACCTTACGATCAGAAGGCGGAACCACTGCCACTAGACCACCTCTATCTCTGAAAAAGTTATCTCCTCACGCACTAATTAATTATATCAAATTACTTACACGTACTTTGAGAAGTACTACAACTAGAGGCACACATTTGCTAACAAATATTTACACTACGCCCTTGGTGCGAAAGTGTACATATAGATAATACACTATTATACAGGGTGTACCAAGATGGCTATAAAAACTGGAGTAACATACAAAACTCCCAATTGAAACGTTTTGGGCTCAAAATGGATTTGAGTAGTTTATATTTATTTGATTACTATTTCAAAGTCTTGGCATCCAAAATATCGTATTTCACATTGCTTTTAGATAAGATGTCCTCAAACTGACAGATTTAACCGAAATTTATTATTAATTTAAAAAAAATACAATACAAATGTCAAAACGAACTTTCGTATATCGGTTTTAGGAGTAGAACGCTGAAAGTTAAAATCCCGTTTCAGTTTCAGAAGCTAACTTTTCGCACCCTGTATTTGTATAAGCACACTATTTGTACATATCCGGTTTAGGTATAATCATCCTATTAATTAGCCTGTGTATTTACATAAACGTTTGAGCGAACAAGCGAGAGAATTTGATCAAACACTATCAGTTACGTATTTGCTAATTTGTTTACATATATACATATTTGACTTGATATACTTTTACTAAAATATATATAAATGTATGGACATTTTGTGTACACCATTCACCTCATGACAATTACAAACAAGACGTTATTTATGTTTCTTACACATTATTTTTAAAAGCTCACGTTATCGGGAACCAGATAGCCCGCCGCCAATGTAATACTTTTTTTTTGTAATTATACACATATCATATGTTAATTTGTTTACATACCTACATATTTGTTTTAATACACTTTTACTAAAATATATATAAATGTATGGACATTTTGTGTACACCATTCACCTCATGACAATTACAAACAAGACGTTATTTATGTTGTTTACACATTATTTTTAAAAGCTCACGTTATCGGGAACCAGATAGCCCGCCGCCAATGTAATACTTTTTTTTTGTAATTATACACATATCATATGTTAATTTGTTTACATACCTACATATTTGTTTTAATACACTTTTACTAAAATATATATAAATGTATGGACATTTTGTGTACACCATTCACCTCATGACAATTACAAACAAGACGTTATTTATGTTTCTTACACATTATTTTTAAAAGCTCACGTTAACGGGAACCAGATAGCCAGCTGCCAATATAATACTATTTTTTTGTAAGTCCACACATATCATATGTTAAGACACCCATGTAGAATATACATACACAACGAATGTTTGAACATTGCACAAATGTTTGATCTCGGTGGGAATCAAACCCACGGCCTACAGCGCAAAAGGCAGAGCTAACTGAGCTGGGTACTGCTGTCATGAGATTTCTTATTTAAAGTCAAAAGTATCGATGCGATCGTGCACAAAGTAAGCAGCTTAGAAATGTAAATTAGGCATATTTATAATTGAAAATGTCAATCCATCCGATTTGGTGGTCCGAAGACTTCCACAGATACAAAATGAAGACGCATCTTCCGCTCAAGACATCTGCGTAGAATCAGCCGTCAGAATTGTTTTGTTTTTGATAGGTTTCGTGGATAAACGAAACTAATTAAGCGTTTTAATTAATCCTCCGATGGGGGTTTTGTTACTGAAAATATTGATTTCTATTCTAACTGCGACAGCGCCTTGGGATACTGATTGTAAATTATTTGCTACCCATTAAGTATTTATCTTTAACCAGCTGGTGCCAGCCTGGTAGGTATTGAACTTTTGTATGAAACAGCTGTTTTTTTTTCGCGTTCACAGTGTTGGTTCCTTAGAAAAAGTTGTTCATATTGATGGGTACTTTAGCCCCCTGAAGTTTATATACACAACTTATGGAACACCTTGTATAGAACACTAGCTGGTGCCCGCGACTTCGTCTACGCCGGATTAGTATTTCGAGAAGCTTATAGTAGCGTGGCGTAGTACCTACATAATTATGTGTAACTCTAGCGGTTTTGGCAGCGCACGCCAGAATAGCTCGCAGATGGTAGATTTTTTCCTACTTACTTGACCCTTATCGTCATATTTTGGACAATTCACACAATATCTTTATAAATTGTAGCCTAAGTGTTATTCTGATGTATAAGCTATATTATTGTCAAGTCTCATTAAAATCCATTCAGTAGTTTTTACGTGAAAGAGTAACAAACATCCATCCATACTTGCAAACTTTCCGATTATAATAATATAGTAGTAGGATAATAAATGTACAATTAAATTAGCTCTACCACAATAAAAGGGAAATAAAACGAGTTGAAAGTAATCAAGAACACAAAGACAGTAAAGGAGTTAAACATATTTTAGTGCTTTTTAGTGCTGAAAGACGGGTAATGCTAAATTATTGTCTGAAATTCTGAATACAGCATTTTATGGAGGAAAGAATTCACGGAACAGCTTAGATGTTTAGTAGTTTTGTGAATTGGTTAGTTTTATAACAATCAAGTTTTGTGATACAATAAAGATATAAAACAGGCGATCTTTTAAAAAAACTGTTGAGAATTTTAAACATGCAAGACATCATCATCGTTGTCATTATCAGCTTGACATGGAGACGGAAGAAAAAACATCATTTTCCACGCTTGGCAGGCAGGACATTTTTAGCAATAAATAAATAAAAATAATGCAAAAAGTAGTTAAAAGGAGTAACAACTACTGTAAAATGTGGGTATGTGCCAAATGCAATATTGGGAGTAGGACCTACCTCTGGCTACCCCATTAGATATACTCAAAGGATTTTAAATTGGTACTTAGTACTAAGAAATTTGAGGGTATCTCTACAATGCCTGGGGATCAATGTCGTGAACCTGCTTCTGTTTTTAAACCTGCAAAAAGTGAGGATTTTTTCCATCTATGTTAAAATACATAGGATCGATTTCTTCCAAAAACATACGATGAAGATAAATGACAAAATCGTAGAAATTATAAAACTGTTAGAGATGCCACGAAGCTTAAGTGGATCGAGATTTGAAACAATAATGGCATTATCAAACATAAGTTACATTTACGTTATCAAATCATTCACGACCGTTTACCCCCATAAATAAACTTTGGAATCGTCTATTCGGATCACGCGCCTTCTCGTATCACGATTGAAACAACGAGTAGCATCATAGCTAGCTCACTGCATACACGTCATTGGACCTTTTTAAGGCATCTAACTGCAACTAAACTTGTTTGGACATAATATATATTTTTACTGAATCTTTGTAATGTTATTTTCCGAGACATACTCGGAAAATAACATTACAAAGGTTTAGGTGTTAGCGATTTTTCATTGCTACTCAAATTCAGTGATTTAAGATTTTCAAATATGTATATTAGAATGTGCGAGCGAAAAGATATTTTACATGACAACCGTGACACCGCCTCTTAAGACGAATCAAAGTGATTCTTATTATTTTATTGAATAAACTCTTTGCTACATACTATGCTAATAAACTCTTTTAATTTTAAATGCAAATGAAAATAAACTACTTTTACTAATCCCAGCCTTGGGAGTTTCAATTGTATTTTTTTAAAGAATCATAAATATACCTGAAACTGAAAAAGCTTCACGACTTTGAGCCCCAGGCACAGAAGATATCCTCTAGATCTCTTAGTACCAAGAACTAACTCCAGATTATTTGAGGACGTCTAAGAGGGGTAGAGATAAAAATAACATGCAGGTCCGAATATAATGTCATAATATGCCGAAGCACAAAATGTGTACTGAGCTAGCTGACTCTACCTACCCTCTATAATACTATAGAAACAACAGTAATAGTTGAGTAACTCAATCAAATCGGAACAACGGAGGATGTCCCGTCGCGGCATGCGGGTTTATTGAATACAGTTATCTAAATTGTGGGTTGTTGATGCCCTGAGATTATTATATTAACAGCTCGAGGGTTGTCTGTCACTGTCAGGACTACTAGATAATCAAATGACACTACAAATTAACTATCTTAATATATAAATAATAATAAAATATTGGTGGACTTTCCAAACTAAGCCAAAGCTTGTAATATGGGAACCAGATAGCTGATATAATACATATATACTTTTTTTTTCTAAATACATAGTTATAATATTATATACTTAACACCCTGACAGAGAACAAACATCATTGTCTATCACACAGAATATTTGTTCTCGGTGGGGATCGAACCCACGGCCTACGGCGCAGAAGGCAGAGCTACTACCAACTGAGCTGTGAAGGCTATCAATATACAGAGTGGCCCATTCAGATCGGTCAGTATGGGCAAGTCTGTAACTATAAGACATACAAAGATCTGTTCTTAGGAACCATGTCATTGATTTTAGTAACAAGAAAACAGCATACATAGATTTTTTACATAGACTTGTACTCAGTTCGGCAATCGAACCCGGTCGTATTCAAAAATAAAACTTACATTATTTATATATGGATATCGATTGTGTAGGTCATAAGCAGTAAATGTTACTAAGAAACGCGATATCTAAAATGAATAAAATCTAAATATAAAGAACTGACAGTTTCAGGAGGTTTCATAGTGATCCTTGTGATTTTACTGAATATATACCTTTTTGATTTTGACTTTATCACTATGAAAATAGAATACCGCCGCCATTTTCTTCAAAACAAATGACGGCCGACTTGACTATGGACTGACTTGACTAAAAAGTATTTTTTCTATTTCACTTGACACTGGCAAGATTGTCTGTTGAATGTCGGACAAGTACCGTAAACGAAGAAAATCAAAAAATCAAAATCAAAACGGTCTTTATTCAGTACAATCACAAGGATCACTTTGAAACGTCTTATATACTAGGTGAATCTATCGCCAGTTCCTCGCGACCAAAGCCTAGAAGAACGGGCAAGAAACTAACGGCTTGGTTCCTAGCGTTTTTTTGTATGATCCTTTTTACAATTTTATTATGGTACCTACTTAATTGTTTAGTGTTTTTAATGAGTTGGAGCATAGATCAGTCCCAAGCTTTTTTGTCATCTATATAATCAGAAATTTTATAGTAAGCTTTTGTACAAAGTTTTCTTTTTATTATGTTTTTGAATTTGTTAATCGACAACTGGTGAATCTCACTTGGGACTTTGTTAAAGAAGCGTACACATTGTCCTGCAAACGATTTGCTTACTTTAGTGAGCCTAGTAGTGGGAACAGCGAGCTTATCTTTATTTCTAGTGTTAACATTATGATGGTCACTCTTTTTGGCATATAAATTAATATTTTTTCTAACATACATTAAATTTTCGTATATGTACTGACAGGGTAAAGTCATTACATTTATTTCTTTAAACTTATTTCGTAACGATTCTCTGGGACCCATGTTATAAATTGCA
Source organism: Chloroclysta siterata (assembly GCA_932294275.1). Classification (NCBI taxonomy): domain Eukaryota; kingdom Metazoa; phylum Arthropoda; class Insecta; order Lepidoptera; family Geometridae; genus Chloroclysta; species Chloroclysta siterata. The sequence goes on from OW028602.1 coordinate 10,322,055, forward strand.
CGAACAGCCCTCTTCTGCAGCACAAATATGGTATTAATATCTGCAGCACTCCCCCACAACAAAATGCCGTATGACATAATGCTATGAAAGTAGCTGAAATAGACAAGTCTTGCGGTGTCCACGTCTGTAAGAAGGCGGATCTTTTTGACTGCGTATGCTGCAGAGCTAAGTCTCTTCGACAATTTGCCTATGTGTGGGCCCCATTGAAGCTTATTATCTAAGGTTATGCCTAAAAATACGGTGGTATCCACGAGGTCTATTTTTTCATTTTTGATTTTTACATCAGCATTTATTTGTTGGACATTTGGTAGTACAAAGCGAATGCATTTTGTTTTATTTTCATTAAGTAACAAGTTGTTTACATTAAACCAGTTTACGACTCTAGAGATTGCATTGTTTACATCGTCATAGTTAGTTTGTCGTCTTTTCAATTTGAATAAAAGTGAAGTGTCATCTGCAAACAGTACAATCTCATGATCATCTACTACTTGAGGTAGATCATTAATGTAAATTAAAAACAAAAATGGCCCTAATATAGAACCTTGTGGTACACCCATTTTTACCACTGACCCCGGAGAGCGCTTTCCATTCACGTCAACACTTTGTATTCTGCCATTTAAGTAAGAAATGAGTAGGTCTAGAGCAACACCTCTAACACCATAGTGGTTCAGTTTTCTGACCAACGTTTCATGGTGCACACAATCGAATGCCTTGGAAAGGTCACAGAAAATGCCTAAGGCGTCTTGCGACTGTTCCCAGGTCTGAAAAATATATGTTATTAACTCAACACCAGCGTCGGTGGTTGAGCGACCCCTTGTAAATCCAAATTGTTTACTGTCAAGTAAGTTATTTATAGTAAAGTGCCTTTGTAACTGATTGAGTATAAGTTTTTCGAAAATTTTACTAAATGTAGGTAGTACTGATATCGGGCGAAAGTTACTGGGGTCAGAATGACTACCTGATTTAAATAAGGGTGTTATTTTACTATGTTTCATAAGGTCAGGAAAAACGCCACAATCAATACATTGGTTGAATATAAAAGCTAGATCTGGTGCAATAATATCAATCACAGGTTTTACGGCAAAAACAGAAATGCCCCAGAGGTCCGTGGTTTTTTTTACATTTATCATTTTAAAAGCTTTGATGATATCATTAGTATTCACATAATCGAATTTAAACTGTTGTTTGAATTCTGATAAGTTATCTTTTAACAATGACTCTGCGATTATGTGGGAAGAGCTTAAGGACTTTGTAGTGGAGACTGGAATGTCAGTGAAGAAGGTTTCAAATGCTTTGGCAACATCATCATCTTTGGTAATGATGGTGCCGCCAACATTCAAGTTGTATACGGTGTTCTGTGTCTTGACTCTTCCTGTCTCACTATTAATTATTTTCCAAGTAGCTTTGATTTTATCTTGACTAGTTTTGATTTTTGAACTTAAATATTGTGATTTAGCAATGCGACACACGCTTTTGAAAATTTTAGAATAGTTTTTAATTTTTTCTTTTAATTCTTCACTGAAATTGTATTGTTTTTCACTATAAAGGTTGTACAATGTTTCTCTGCTTTTATAAATACCCGCTGTTGCCCACTCACAAAATTTAGAACCGCCAGAGACCATTTTCGATTTGGGTGTGAAAATTGAACTGAATAAGTTATCAAATTCATAGAAAAATTGATAATATGAATTGCCATCATTACTGTAAGTTATTCTTGGTAGTCTAGAAATAAGGTTCAGTTTCAACTCTTCCAAACGACTTATGGTCAATGGGACGAAAGTAATTTTTTTTAATACATCGTTTTTAGTTTTTGCTTCTATTTTAATTATTTGACCAAGGTGGTCTGAAGGAATATTACTTATTAGATTTTTACTTATTATTTTTACATTAGTAAAGATATTATCTATACATGTGGCCGAAGAGGCAGTTATCCTAGTAGGCTCCATAAACAAATGTTCCAGGTCAAATGATTTAAAAAGACTAATTATCCTGGTATTTAAAGAGTAGTGAACTAGTAAATTAACATTGAAGTCGCCACATATGATTAGTTGCTTGTTTGATTTAGATATTTTATACAAAATTTCTTCCATAGCTTTTTCAAAAATATCGAATGAGGCAGAAGGTGGACTGTAAGCGCTTATAACAATGAACTGCTCCAACTCCACGCAAGCTATTTCAATGTGTCTTTCTACAGAGTGGTGGACAATATCTTTGCGTTCTTTAAATTTAATTTTATTATTAAGTAATATTAATGATCCACCTCTAATAAAGTGTTCTCTGCAGAAAGCACTACCAACCTGGTGATCACTGAAGCCAAACATCAGCTCATGACTTTTCAACCAATGTTCAGTAATACAAATTATGTCAATATTGTTTGAGGTGATGTACAATTCCAGCTCTAATTCTTTACTACGCAATCCTTCAATATTTTGATGCACCAAATTGGTATGCTTAATTTTGTTTAATTTGATAGATTTAATACTTGACTGACTTTGTTTATTATGAATTTTATTTTTATTTAAAAAATTAATGCTAGAGACTTCCTCTATTGTCTGGTAATCTAATTTAAATGACTTGGAATAATTTCCAGAGTCTTGTTTTGTATGTCAAGACAATGCTCAAAAGAAGCATTTTGTTTAGCCAAGTTTTTGGCTGTAATACTAAAATAATATGATAGCGAGACAGCTACTTGTCGTTTGTGGTAATTAGAAAGGTAATATCTACCTTTAGATAAAACATAATTTTGACTAACAATAGTGTTAGAGTCAACTAAATGTATCAAATTATTATTGCATGTTAATGTATGCAAAGTCATATTTAGCTTATATCTTAAGTTATTTTCTGCTTGTGGCAAGCTGTTGCTGTAGGGGAATGTAAACATAACAATTTTGTTCACTTGTAGAGAGCATAAAGTTTCAATATATTTTATCAATTCAACTTTGTTTACATTGCCCCTATTTCCAACCCAAATTATGAGATTTGAATCACATTTGAGAGTACATTTTGATATTAATTTCATGATATCATGCAGGCTAGAATCAGGTAAACAATTATTCATGATGGAATGTCCTATTCTTGAACTTAATATCTGGCCCATGTTTTTTCCAATTTCATCGCTGAACATTATAGTGTTAGATGTTTGGTTTTGTGGACTGTCACACAGCTGGGAAGTTGACAGGGCAGCACACACTGGCCCTGGGCTTGCAGGATGTTGACAGTCACATGATACTTGACTGGCTATAATAGAGTCATAGCGGTCCTTATTGCTCTGAGATTGTTTGAGCAGCTCATCCATTGCCAGTGAGTACTCCCGTATCGCCTCCTGAGACTTTTCATAGCGAGTAGTGATGGATCTCAAGGAGCCCTCAACACTGGCTAGTTCACACTGAAGCTGCTGTATGTCAGATTCATAATGAATTTTTGAATTTTCTAATTGCAAGGTGCAAACTTGCAGTTTTTCTAACAAATCATTTGTTTCTGTCTTATTTTTAGGCTTGAATACAATACTTTTTTTATTTTTTAACTTTTTAATAGTTCTATTTACACATTTTTTAGTTTTAACATATTTTTTTAGTTTTTTCCTACTCAATGTATTTATGGTACATGTCGAATAAGTTCCCACTGAGTCATCATTTGTCAAATCTGTTATAACAGTAGGGGTATTACAACTTGCATCAGAAATGTGGCCGTACTCCCTATCAGTTGGAATTAATTCATCAAATAACCTAAAGGTTTTCAGTGTCGCAGAGTACTGAGCGGCCTCTTCCAGAAGTGTGATTTGTTGATGGGCATCACATAACTCTCTCTCGAGAAGAGATGTTCTCTTCAGAGCCTGTTCGTACTCAATACAACACTGGTCGAACCCCTCAATCATATTCTGTAGCCTATTCCGTTCTTCAATAGCACAAGTATACTGTGAGTGTAATGTAGCTAACTGACTTTTGAGCATTTTATTGCTGTCTAATGTATCTACTACTAACTTTTCATTATCTTCTCTTTCAAATGTCAACTGGTCGCACAAAACCTTAGTCGCCTTTAATTCCTGTAAAGCCCGTTGGAGCTTGGACTCCTCCAGGCAGAACAGGGCTTTACGAGTCATCATTGCGAGATATTATACAATGCTAGTGTTTCTTCAGCTAGTAAACGAAGAATTCGCGCGAATGACTAAGGAAATGTCAACACAAAGTTGAGGTTATAAGTTTGGAATTTTTTGTACTTACGCGCAATAAATATACTTAATTAAGTAGGAAATTGTATTCCAGTGTCTCCCAAACACATAAGTTAACTACAAACACTTCCAAACCGAGAAGACAATGATCACATTCAAATATTTCAACCGACTAAGCACCGGTTTTTTATCAGGCCAATACACTAATAACAACACGAAATTCACTAATAATAATCAATTGTACACGTTTGATAAGTAGTTTAAAAACGATGAAATCGAAAAGGGCTACGTAAAGATGCCTAAAAACAATAAAAACAATAATTTATATCGGGACAATTTACAACAGCTGTTTATCCTAGGGTTGCCACAAGCAAAAAAACAGAGAGCAGAAGAGAAACAGAAAAAGCAAAAAAAAGAAGAAGAAGAGAGCCTGTTTTTTTAAAACTTTACGAATCGAGTTTGTTCCAACGGTGCATCCGACATAGTATTGATAGCTTATACATTTTTTTAATAAATAATAAATATTGGTGGACATTCCACACAGCACTATCTCGCCCCAAACTAAGCCAAAGCTTGTGATATGGGAACCAGATAGCTGATATACTACTTACATACTTTTTTTTTTGTAAATATATACTTATAATATTATATAACACCCAGACAGAGAACAAACATCTATGTTCATCACACAAATATTTGTTCTCGATGGGGATCGAACCCACGGCCTACGGCGCAGAAGGCAGAGCTACTACCAACTGAGCTGTGAAGGCTGTCTTTATTTTAAAGTGATTTATCGATATAAAAACGTCTATACGCTAATTCAGGTCAGAACTATATTTGTTTTAAGTTTGACCCCAGTCGGTTCAGTTATTAGAGCGAGATTGAGCCACAAATGCCCAAACATCTTAACTTTCTCGTGTATGTGTGGTACGACGTAGGATTATGTATACAACGTCAGGGGTACGTTGTATACAAGTGGCTATAGCATAGTCAAAATTAGCCGGTCGAATGCAACCGTTTCCAGGTTGTATTCCCGATTGGCAGCGCCATAATGCTTGACTAATCCGCTTGTAGTAATAGAGCTAATTGAACTGATGTCAGATTGTAGGTAACGTAGGTTCATAGCGACGATACCATCGTCGGTTCACGTAGAAATGAAAGATGATCATAATTAATTAATGTTCAACCACATACATAAAATAAGATTCAAGTCATTGGAGAGGATGTCTACCATGCCTACGGATCCCGGTGGTGAGCTTATTTAGAGTCTTAGGCCTGATTTCAACATGCTCTGTTAGATTCAAAAAGGGCGGTATATGTCAATATGTACGCGTTTGACATCTAAGTTTAGATTTAACGGCCTTTTAATCCTTGATTAGCAACTAACAGAGCATGGTGAAATCAGCTCTTAACCTACCAGCATTACAGACTTTGTTAAACGTTGTAGGAAGGTTTGCTGAGCATCCGCGCGCGGCTTCTCTTGCCTTATACAATGTAAAAGTAGCCTTTACATATTGAAACATTCTTCCAAATCGGTTCAGCCGTTATGGAGACGAGATTATTATTTAGTGTGATATAATTCCGCGTATGGTAATATAAACATTATAAATACCTGCTAGAGTTTCACCTCTATTTTTATTCTGCTTACCTAGTTAGATACTTACCAAGTTTCAGAATCTATAGAATTCCAGACAGTGCCAATATGCTTTTATAGAGATTAGGTACATTACGACTAATAATTACTCAATTGATTCGATAATATTGTAATCCGTCTGGAGATGTACTTGTGTCTACTTGCTAAGCTAGTAAGTAGATTAGTACGTACTGATAGTACAGATTTTATACCAATATTTATTTATTTATTATTTACTAGCGGCCTGTCCCAGCTTCGCATGGGTGGATATTTTTTTTTTAACATTTTAGGATAAACTTAGACCGTTGGTTCGAGTCTCGCGTTTACTTATTTCATACATTTGCACGCCCTTCTCCCTGAGTGAGTGGAAACGCGCCCCGTGGCCCTAACAAAAATTTTTAAATTCGTAATATCTTTTGAATAGAATGTCTGATTTCAATCATTCAAAAAGTTATCTACAGGTATTGAACCAATCTTGAATATAAAATTATTTATTTGGATAAGAATTAATACCAAGGTACAAATAAAGAGCCTTTTCTAGCGGCGGCATTTCAATAAAATTTTTATAAGTAATAAAAGAACACTTATTGTGACATAACTATAATAATTAGACATATGCTGTCGCGACATTTTTTGTACGTGATGACGTGTTATTGATCGAGTGAGCGAAGCGAACGAAGATCTTAGTTTCAACTTGGGCGATTTGGCATTTTATGTATGTATGTATGTATGTATGTATGTATGTATGTATGTATGTATGTATGTTTGTCTGGCGATAACTTTAGAACCGTTGATCCGATCTGCATGAAATTTGATATGTCGATAGCTTCTACTTGAGAAATTTACTGGTAAGTATATGAGTAAAATCGGATGAAGGGTTTTTGAGATATGGGGTTTTTTGAGGGGGCAAAAATAAAAAAAGTTACATAAAAAAATCAAGTTACATGTCATATGAAAGGGCTTTGTTTGGACATCCCAAAACAATTTTTACTTTTTTTTTTGGGATGCTCGGTTTTTGAGATAAAATAATAAAAGTTAAATTAAGATAACCAACGATCCAAGAGCTCCCATCTCGAAGAGTTTCGTTGGCATCAAGGTTTTTCAACTGGTCGGTCAGTTCTTTTGCTTTTTCTTATTTTTTTTTCTTGAAATAAATTAAGGAGGTACTCAGTTCTCATAAAATGGTGACGACGACCAGGTCTGATGATGGAGCCAAGGTCTGTTCAACGGAACTCTTCAATAAATAGGCCAATAGAGTTGAAACTTGGTAACCATACCAAGTTAGTAGGCGGTAGTCAGAAAAAAGTACAAAGATAATGTTTGGACTTGCCTCTGACTACTACGTACACAAAGTTTTGATGCGTTCGTCGGGTCGCATCACGAGATCTCAGTTCGGGGCGAACTACTAGTAATATTAGTGTTGAATAGTGTAGATAAGTATGTATTAACAAAAAAACAAGTATATAATTATTATATTAGCTATCTTGTTCCCATTATAAGCTTTGCTAGCTCGGCTTAAAGTAAAGTGTTTGTTGAAACTGTAACTATACTTCTAAAGCTCTGAAACAGAAATCTCGCCTGACACTTCGGACGGTTATTCTCTAGAGCTTGTAATAACCTCTCTAATGCATACCAGCAACGACGTTAATAATAAACAATTATAAATCCAGTTTTTTAAATACCTTAAATATAAAATTACCAAACCGTGCCTAAGGGACTGACCTTAGGTCCTAGAAAAGATATTGAAGTTTTATATTTTCCGCCACAAGTTCTAGTCCAGATATATGATATTGGATAGTGGTTATTCTATAATGAAAAAGTTTAGTATTGATGGAATTTGAAAACCTATCGGCAAACTTTAGTTTTATTTTATTTTTTTCTTGTTCATCGTCATCATTATACGCCTGTAGAAGTCTACTGATGAAAATAAACCTTTGCCATAAATTTCAGGAACAACAATTTTAATCTTTTCTATCCACAGACTTCCCGCGTTTATTACAATCTAGGTCATTACATGATAGTTTCTGAAAACCACAATATAAGGAATTCTGGTGTTATGAGTGAGATCGATTGACTATTTATTAATACACCTCATCATCATCATAATCAATAGATTTTAGTACTCCACTGCTGCATGAGCTTAAAACAAAGAAAAAGTTAAACAAGATAAAAATCTCAGGGTTGGTACTTACGGCATTGCTATGCGTCTGATCAGTTTTGAGTTCCTTGTGGTTGGAGAACTGCACGTAGACGGCTCTGCCGCGCAGCTGGGCGACGCAGCCGCCGAAGTACGCGACCATGGCCACGGCAGAGATCTCCTCAGCCATTTCCAGGAAGGCCTGTTGGAAATTACATATTTATAGGTAGGTTACATATAAGAGTAGTAGTGCTCTTTTTGAAGGGCTCGTCCGGGGAAGTACTACCACCACGCCTTTTTCTGCCGCCAAGCAGCGTTGCTGTTTTTCGGTTTGAAGAGGGTGGTTGCTGGTTGTAATCACAGACACATGAGGCTTAACATCTGTATGCCTCAAGTTGATAGACGCAGGACAGTGTGTCGTAGGGCACGTTCCTATCGTGCGTGACTTACGAGGCAATGCTTTGTTATAGGTGATGATTACCACTAACATCAGGTGGGCCATCTGCTAGTTGTATAAAAAAATATATTAAAACTATATTCGGGCAGGAAAAACCCTGTATTTGAGGTTGTATCATCATCAACCTGGATAGTCCACTGATGGACATAGGTCACTCACTTGGCAGGATTGGTGAATGCAGTGTCAATGACAGATGCTGCTCAACATCCCCTAACATAAACTTTTAGTAATATTTGCAAGTCATTTAAAAATATAGTACCTACAAAGGTATTCTTAAAAGTAAGGTTCACTCGAATACTTTCTCAATAAGTATAAACCTAAACCTAAACATACTCTGTACTAGGAAATACAGGTAACCCCCAGGCAAATAAACCTACTAACAGACAGAGGTATAATGCGGAGGACCGAACAGCATTCAACCTATTCTCCCCTTTAATCTGCTAGGTCCGACGCGTCGTCCGTCCATATTTAGCAACAACAGAATCACCGTGCTCCCACAGAACAAAGAAAACAGGTGAACCTCGCCACAGCTTATATAGGTGCGACAATCGTTTAAGGGTACGGAGAAGCAGAGCACATCGAGCGCACAATGATCAAATGTTCAAACAAAGCACGCTTCGGAACGCTCGTAGTGTAGCTTGCTCAGGCATTACTGATTAACTAACTACGTATAGCGCCGTGGTCACCATTTCGATGGTTTATAACAAAAAGTGGTATTTACGTACGAGCGCTTATGGGCATGTCAAGGCGATAGGATCTCCATCATTAAGAGCTTAACACAAATGCACATTTCAACATTTCAGAAATGGTGAAAAAAAAGCAAGTAGTTGTTTGACGTTGTCTGCGTCTTTATGTCGGCTACTAACTCATACGAAGCTTCGATGACTTTCCTTAGTTACCCTTAATGACAAGGAAATTTCTAAAATTATCTGTTTTCTATTGACCACTAAATAATAGGTGATCATTGCTGAACGCTCTATCATACGCAACCATTTCAATAGGTGAATTCAGTGCCTATTCCGAATAACCGCATCTGGTTCGGACGCGCTGCATGATTGTTACTTAAATGAAAGCATATAATATCGCTATGGTTCTAACGTAAGCCGCAAATGAAATATAATTGCCTGGGGATAATTAAAATTATGAATGTTATGAGAGCGAGCGCAGACGGATATCCAAACAGGGCTTGATAGGCTGATATAATAATTGGTACCTATTTATTTTACGTTATAGGATGGACTTGTGGCAGAATCAAATTATACTTTTTGAGCCTCGTATTATACATGGACTGAGTGAGATGTTTGTTTGATATTAACTCAAAATAGATTAGATTATTCATAATAAGGGCAAGTTTTCTACGTCAAAAAAAATCGTCTTTGTTTTTGACTAGTCTAAAGTGGAGGAGGAAATAGCTTTACTCTGAGTTGGAAGAAACCCCGAAATAAATTATTTTTATTTTTTGATGTTACTTTTATTATGTTGGCAAATAAACATAACATCGTTTTAAGCAAAGTCCACTTACTCGTAGTCTTCAATCAATCAGAATTCAATCTACATATTGTTCACATTATCTTGGTCATCAATATTGTGCACCTATAGCATTGTTGTCACCCATTTACTTCCATAATCGCTGCCTTCGGCGGATCGATGGGCCAAATTAATATCGTATGGGGCGCTCGTAAAATAGTGTCAACGCCTCTTTCGCTTTAATCACCGAGAGTGGGCCAAGTGGGGCGATTGTTCGGTCCACGGCCCTCTATAGCATTGTTTGCCCACCTCTCTGGCCAGGCCTTTGTAACTGGACCCAAGGTCCCAATGATGCTTCCATCATCCACTCAGGCTCACGTGTGGAATGCTTGTATCATGTTGATTACATTTTGGTCACGTTTAATCAATTTAAGAATATTTTTTTCAGAAAAACATATCTATGAAAGTTATTTCTAGTATTTAAATTAATATTTTAATCAGACCTAAAAGCACCAAAACCCAATGACAAATAACTCTTAAAGATGATGAGTTTTTTTGTTATCCTTTTGTATATCTAGAATACATACGTAATCAATTATATTGAATCTAAAAAGACCACAAAATACACGAAACTACAAATACAACCCCTTATCAACTGTTAAGACGACAGTGAAAAAGCGAAAAAATCTACGTTTTCTCCCCTAAGTGTTGGTAGAGTAGAGCTATGAAATATTCCGAGACAACGAGGAGACCGCTAACAGAAAAGTATTCGACTTGTTTCAGGTTGAAGATAGATCGTTTCCTCTTTTGCTGCCTAAAGGGTGCGCTTTGAAGGTATTTTTTCTCTCAAAAAATACATTGATACACTCAGAAAAACAGGAACAACATAGGTTGTTCATTTCAACTACTCAGTTACTTGGCTATTTCTTCATATGTTTGTGCATCTGCTGGATAATACGCTAAGGTAGACTTGTATTTATGTTATTTGGGTTTTTTTTCTTTCTTTCATGCTTGTAAAATTCTTACTTCTCTTACAAGTCCAGTGTCCAATAAAGCATATGTGGGGGTTTATATTTCTTCCTTATAGGGCGTCGGTCATCACGGCGAATACATAATAGAATTTTATTTTATGTTGTGGTTGTAAACTAAACTCATTTTAAATTTGTCAGCGGCTATCGTAAACTCTTGCACGTGCTACGGCGGGTGTTTTGACATAAAACAAGCAGTAAAAGTACCTTACTACCCGCTCGGACTCTATGCTCGTGTGATGACGCTAGCATGTTTTTTGATGGATTGCTAACCGTACCTTTATGGCTAAGGCTGTCTCGTCCAGGTCTCTAAACAAATTAAATTAATGAATATCATGAATGCACCTAGTAGAAACTTCACTAATAAATTACCTTGAAAAAATAGTTTTACTTCTTCTTCTTGTCTTGTCACTAGTTTCTTTCGAAACAGTGTGGTGATAGGGTTTTAAGTGCACCTCAATTAGGCTCCTTTCGAGCACATAATTCACATAAATTTATTGTTATTCACTGTCACTTTGATTTGCTTAAGGTGGGTAAATTAGTTCTTCGTACCATGGTAGTGCTCAAAAGGAGCCTGTTTTAGACGCACTTAAAAATCCTTTCACCACACTGTTTTGAAAGAACTAGAAACACGAAAAGAAGAAGACTTTGTATCATATTAGGTTATTATATTTACGATAAAAATTGATGGCGAAAATACGTTATTTTTTACAGCGGAAACAAATCACATCTGTATTGAAACTCAATCAACGTCGAGAGATACCCATCTATGTTAACACTCATTCAGGACCCTTCCCGTCCTAAATTGAAATTGACTTAAAACGTCATAGCGCCCTTTAATTTCCGCTAAATATAATTTCAGATGCAATCTCACTTGGTTTCAACTCCCAAGTTACGCCAGTAATGTGGTAAAAATGGAGGCGGACCTTTTACGAATTTAAAATGTTCCCAGTTCCATTTTGACCCTGTAATAGATAAATGTCGGTCGTTTGACGGGGGTAAGTAGGCTGTCGATCATATCTTGCTGGCTTGTCGGCTTTCGTGATGTACTTCAATGTGTTTTTTCTTGTTTGGCAGCCTTATTCAAATTCTTATAACGCTAGTTTTTTAAGGAAAAACCTTGCCCTCAATATCTATTTTCCATATTTTTGTACCTTTAATTCCAAACAAACAGATTTTTATTTTATTTTATATATAGGATTTTATATTGTCTAATCATTTATTAAATTAAATGATATTAAGGAAAGTATTGCTATTCTAAAATGTATCTAATAGCCTTCGCAATAGACTAAAAAACGAAAGGCAGGTCCTTTCGTTTTTCAGTCTATTGCGAAGAGAAAATGCTTCATTATCGGTCGCGTTTTAATGATGACCTGGTTTTCCATTTCCCAGAAAATCATTTAAGTCTTTTTCGTTCCACTACGACTTGGAACTGATACCTCGAAATTTTATAAAGGGCTTTGCTACCTGAACATCCCAAGCTATTGAATTTCTGCAACTCTACGTAAAGTTACACCGCATATGTAAGTTACCAAGGTTTTTGCGGCAAGCCTTGTCTATTAGGTGAGCCGTTGAAATAAAACCTGGCACCACACAATGGTCGGCGGCCTATTTGCGGCTGGACGGCCGGACGGCGCGCCGCCCACTTGTTGTGTTTCCGGTCTCCATCCGCCACTGTTACACGGCCGAGCTAATTTACTAAATGAGGGTAGTTCTAGTTTGCATACGACTTGGTCTACTTCTTTATTAGATACAAGCTTTTGTTTGTGGTTTTACTCGTGTCATCGAATGGTTAGAGAGCTAAGATGGGTTTCTAGTTTTTACAAATCTCATTGCAATAGAAGTACCTACTATTACAGTATATCCGTACCATTGAATATTTGTAATGAATATCAATACTCAGATAAACTTTGAGTGAGTACATAATTTTCTTTTAGTTCATAATGTTTCAATAACTAGACTTCTTAGTAAACCATATAGAATTAATTTACCTGGTTTTTGCCTTTGAGTACGAGGACATTGGTGACTCTTCCGAAGGGCAGGCCCAACTGTATAATCTCGGCCTCCGTCGTTTCGTTGGGTATGTTCCGTATGTGGATGACCCGAGACGGTTTGCCAACATTTTGTTCCAGTTTCACCTGTAAAAAATAAACACATGTGACGAAAGTCTAAAGAAAACATACAAATATGAATCAATGATCATACACGAAAGATTTAGTTGTAGATACATACAAATCGAAACTCTTAACTAAGATTTAGAAATAAATTCGAATCAATAACAAAAATCAAGCTAAGAAATTGAACACCCGTTCAAATGAGCCTATTACTTACTTAAATCGAAACGTAAGACTCAAAGGACCATTTTCCCATTCTCGAGAATATCAGTTAACAAGAGAACTAGAACCCGAATTAAAGAAACAAAGAGCAATTAGAGCGGGGCAACTTCCCTTTGTTCGTGAAAGGATACAAATAAATTGTATAAATCCGTACGACAAGGCTAATGGAGAACGTTCGGTACAAATGTAGTACAAATGAGTGGCTAAAAGGCGCGCGGCTTATAAAATGACCGTTATAATATACATAAATAAAGCTAGCATTGTTGGGGAGGCTGGATAATTGAAAAGTCGATGTAGTATAATTGTCGGGGCTTATCGGGGACGAGCCGCGATGTGGGCGCTATTGTTCCCGCGAGAGCCTTTTGATTATGGCGCCGGCCGAACCGAACCCCGAATATATTGTAGCTTTGTATGACACTTCACTTTCCATTCAGGTGAAAAGAGCAACCTGTACCGACGACGCTTTTATTTTGTCTCATCGGGAGTTCATAAGCTGTAAATCATTTCAGTTGAGCACAAATGAAAAGTTCTATTCATTTTTGCACGAGAATTTTTATATAGACAACTGCTATTGAAGTGAAAGTAAATGAATACGAAACCTTACATTTAGCTTATCCTACGTCTGGGAAAACAAATCTACGTAGAAATCAGTGTTGAGGGCTGAATGGTTCGTCTTCGCAGAATATCGTTTACTAGTAGCAAGATTTGGGGAGAGGCTATCCGTCTATCCCCCTTTTTACGTTCTTTGGTGGGCGGTGAAGCGTGGAGGTGTAACAAATGAGTCTAATGCCTATTAGTTCGACCTTGTTAAGTTCAGACAAAGTGAGCAACAGTTCTGATAAAACTGCAGAACAAGTCGAAAGCTGTGCTTTGTTCTTTCGAGCTCGGGATCGGGCTTAGAGTCAACTTTGGTGACCAGATGTCTGAAAAAACTACAGAGTAAAAGTAAGGTTTGTTATGTTTTTCTAGGATTACAAAAAATATTGTGAATCAATCTAACAAAAAATCTTATTTTTGCGATAAACATAAGAAAATAACTTCACAAAACAACTAACTAAGGGATAAAATGCTCATCCATACAGATAATATTTATTTTTTAACAATCCCGATTCTGTTACAATCGACGTCAAAGGACCCAAATCTCCGGAAATAAACAAATAAAAAATATTTTCAAAGTTACTTGCAAAAAGGTGAGGTATAAATCGCGGCGCCCACGGGGGTAGATTTCGGCATTTTCTCTCGCGAAAGAAAACAACTGGTACGTAAAACGTAAAGAAGGACATTACTTTCGCTGGGTCAGAAAATCTGCGAGGTACGATTTCCACTTCAGGCACTTTAAATCATCCGCTCCGTCTCACATTTCATCCATAAATATTAAATTTTGGCTCGGTTGCCGGGATAGAAAAAAGGCGATATCACATGACATGAGTGCGAGGATTTCTCCGAATCGGTCAATTTTCCCGGTGATCGCACCGCCCGTGTTTATTCAAACACTTATTTCTCAGTTGGCCGCGTGCATTGGTGCTGTCATTAGGTAACATGTTATCTATGTTATATGATAGGTACTATTATTGATTCATTCTGTATGCCTTCTAAAATGCTCATTAAGTAATTTGAATAATAAGCTTGAGAACGTAAAAACTGTTCGTAAAATTTCAATAGGACCGGCTGGACTGTTTTATTTTGTAAAAATATAACTATTTTATAAATCCCTAGCACACGAAAACATACCAACGAAAACCGACAATAAATTATTTAACACAGATTCTGAACCAGGAAATATCACAGTCCATTCCCTTTCATGAATTTTTCACCTCGCTAAGTACCGTACGGGCCATATCTTGACAAAATACGTAGTGCTACGCCACGTCTGTGTATAATCCGCTTGTGGCGCAGGTCGCGACTGGGGCCCACAGGAATCGGGCTTAGACCACTCCTGTGGTATTAAACACGTTTACGGATTAGATCTTTGGTTTATTTGTTTTTTTCAGCTGTGAACCTATTGCAGGTTGGCTTGCAGGCGTTTCTATTTATCTACACTAATATTATAAAGAGGTAAACTTTGTATTTTTGTATTTTTGTATTTTTGTATGTAACGAATAGGCTCAAAAACTACTGGTCCGATTTCAAAAATTCTTTCACCATTAGAATGCTACATTATCCCTGAGTAACATAGGCTATATTATATTTTCAAAAAAATCAGGGATCCTTACTAAAACTTCAATAATGTAACCCAAGGTGGAAAACAAAAAACCTTACATCGCGTGCGCTGCGAAAACTATTGAAGATAGAACAAAATAATGTACTACGATTTTGTAGAACACGTTATCATCTACAAAAAATGTCGCGACAGCATATGTCTAACTATTATAGTTATGTCACAATAAGTGTTCTTTTATTATAAAAAAATAATTGAAATGCCTCCGCTAGAAAAGGGTCTTTATTTGTACCTTGGTATTAATCCTTATCCAAATAAATCATTTCATAATTAAGACGGTTTCAATACCTATAGATTACTTCTTAAATTTTTCAAATCGGACATTCCATTCAAAAGATATGACGAAATTAAAAATGTTTACGGGTCCACCGGTCACGCGCGGGGTGCGATTTCACTCACTCAAGGAGAAGCGCGTGCAAATGTATGAAATAAGTAGACGCGAGGCTCGAACCCACGGTCTAAGTTTATCCTAAAATGTTCAAAAAATTTATGACCACCCATGCGAAGCTGGGACAGGCCGCTAGTACTTCATAATTTAATGCTGATGATATTTTTTATTCATCCTAATCTTTCCCGTTGTTATTCAAAGACACTTCTAGGTCCCTAGGTCCCCGTGCTAGATAAAACTTATAATGTTGAATTTTATCAGACATCTCACATTCAAAACCAACAATTATTACTATGCTCGATACATAAGTGTCAAAGTCAAAAGGTATTTATTCAAAATCACAAGGATCACTTTGAAACGTCTTAAAGCTAGGTGACTCTAGGTGCCAGTTCCACGCGACCAAAGCCTAGAAGAACAGGCAACAAACTTACGGCTTGGTTCCTACCGTTTTACTATATAATCCTTGTTACAATGAATTATAATACAATATTGAAGCTCCAGTGTGGTGCCAATCTAATAATACCTAATGCATACATACAATCTATTGCACTAAATTAAAAATTAAAAAACACAATAGTACAGACTTGCAGACATGTTAGCTGCCGATGGGCAGAGCGACCGGGACATCGGGCCACGCACTTTTATCATGAATATAGCTATCTAAAGTATAGTAAGCTTTCCTGCGAATTTCATATTTAGTTTTTGGGTATACTCGTATATAAAAAAAAACAAATACCGTGTCCTATATCTCATAAAAACGTTCACACCGTAATGGCGAAGAAAAGTTCCTGTGGTGGGTCTCTGTAGTTTATCTTTTCATAACAGAGGCTCCATATCGCTATAATTCTTACAGGACACGTCCCCCAGCTAATATAATTACACCTTTAATAATATATTAAACCCATCTTTCGTTTTCCTGTATAGTGGGGAAGTGGCGTAGCTATAATGGACAATGACTGAGCGAATAAGGCCGGCAAAGTCTACAACAAGTAATCGATTTCGTGATGCAGACACGCTCCGAGGCCTTGTGCTGATGGAAACTGAAGATAAGATATGGATTTATATCTTGAAACTATCTTTTATGCTTTAAGTTATCCGGAAAAAGCTTACAAATAAACAGAAACCTGTCTTTGTGACGGTTAAAGTTTGGAATAATTTTGGATGCGTTTAGAATTGTATTTAACATTGCGTTTACAAATGCAAAAACTATGATGGTGACCTTAAAGATGACGGCTTAAAAATAGCCTTACAACTGACCCAAGACCAGTAGCTACAACTTCAGATATTTACACACAACTCAAGAATATTAAAAAATTAAATATTCTTATTATTGTTCAGTCAAGAAATAAATCAATTAGGAACTCACCCACGCCCCGTTAGAGGTTTAAAAATTCATCAAACAAAAGGACTTATGGATGAACTGGTAAGTAAGTTGTTTGAAGTGATCGCCACAATCCTATAACTACAACAATTGCAATTTAGTGGAGCGCAGCAACTTTGATGGAAGTCTGTCGAAATAAATTCTGATTTGGGGTGCAAGTGATACGATAATTCATAAAAAAGCTCGCCTTTGTACCTACATATGTCTTTTATGTAATTCTTGTGTCAATCATGTGTGTGTACATTAAAAAATAAATAAGAAGTAAGCTGAAAATCAGCCTTGCGTATCATTTATATGTATGATGCGCAGAATTAGTGCTAAGCCTGCTCCAATTGTCAACTTTTAATTCAAACAGATTTTTTGTAGTAAGGCTAATGGATTGCTGCTATTTTTTATTAAATGGAGAGTGCATATAATTCAGTGTAGTTCAAGTGAAAGACGGGTTGGGTTGGACGAAAAATTGGAAAAAAACTTAACTTACCTAATAATAACAGGTAACTACAATCTAAAAGGGATTCTACCAAGTAAAATAATAATAATAATAATATATCTTTATTTCAGACACGAGATCCATTACAAATTACTTAAAATCTAAGAAAATGTTACACAAAAAAAACAAATTATACAAAACACTCCTCTCCTTTGACTCGATCCAATCACTAAAACCATGGTTTTCTAGAAACGCGACGTCCGTTTTAAAACGTTTTGTACGCAATAGTTGTAATTTTCAGACTTAAAAGTACCAATAAAAATAAATAATGACTTATGATGAAATATTTGATATAAATAAATTATCAAAAAGAAGCAAAGGCTTTCCAGTTCACTTGTGACTTCACTCAACTTTTGTGTTATTTGTAATATGTAATATTTCTTATATTTTTTTCTAAAAAGTCAACACCTCTATATAACGATCATCGTCTCACCCTGAAACCGCGGCTTAAAGTTGCATCCCAGTTAGCATTTCAAGAGCATTATTACATCAGAAATCGCTGAAGCCTGATCCGTCGGAACTTTTAATTGGCAGTTGAGTGGAATATTGTTATTGTATTGCATTCGACGATCACTGATACTTTATTGAAACTCTGACTTATAGGAGCCAATAAGTTTCCATTTTTTTTTTCTTTTTTTGCTTCGACGTAGGCTCAAGTTGTGGAGAAACTTCGCTTTACATCGCATCTAACTTTGAACTTAAGCTCTTACTTATTACTTGAATTGAAGTATTACTATTACTATGGTTAGCCCTGTCACTGTTTTTCATTGCCCATTGGTAAGAGATGACAATAATAAACACTGATTTTTTGACAGATTTTTATAAGTAGGGAAGATTCCGATAATGTGTGAGATTTTGCAGTAATAACTTCTGAGCAGAAAAGCAAACGTAATTTTCTATATATTCAATGCAAATAGTTCTCATTATGTCTTAATTTATCCGTATTTGTGTGTCGAATAAAAAAAAACTTATTTATCGGAGTAGCTGAATACCTAATACACCTTATTTTAATTTAATACTAAAAAAAAAGTTAACATTTATACGATCATTTTACATTCGATTACCTATGCCAAGAAGTAAGCAACTTTTAGAAAAACTCTTTATCTATCTAAGCTATTTATGAGAGCGGAAACTTCATAAAATCCGTCGATCTTGTTAACCGTTATTCAATTACTTTATCGTTCATTTTACTATCCCTATTACCGGGTTCTGTCTAGGTTTTCCTTAGACTTCTGCCGGTTAGACGATAAAATATTGTAGGCATTATTTTTTCATAAAACGACGACTTCTATGGTGTAACGGGTGACGCCATTTGAGATGCTAGAGGTAACGAGTTTAAAAAACATCGTCAGGAAACTTGTTGGTTATCTAGCAGAGTCAATAGGCTTACAACCTGTCACCTATGTAATACAAAGTACTGCAAATGTGGATATGTGGATATGTGCCAAATATAATTTTTGGATGTACCTCTGACTACCACCTTAGAAATCCTCAAAGAATATTGAGTGTACTTGGTACTAAAAGATCTAAAGGAATATAATAATAAACCATGCCTGGGGACCGAAGTCGTGAAGCTGCTTAATTTTTTTAAATAAAAAAAAATCCTACAAAAAACGATCATCATCTTCCTGCTCTTATCCCACGTTAAGTGAGGTCAGCACAACATGTTTTCTTCTTCCACGGTCCTCTATCATTCGTCATCTCGGTGCTCACTCCCTTCTTACTCATGTCATCCTTCACACAGTCCATTCATCTTTTCTTTGGCCTACCTCTCTTTCTAAAACCATCCATATCCTCTCTTCTAGTAATATGACTTTCTTCTCTGCTCATGACATGCCCATACTACGCTAACCTATTGCTCCTCAACTTATCCATCACAGGCGCTACTTTCAAACTTCCTCTAATATACTCATTCCTTATTTAATCCATCCTTGTCACTCCGCACATCCATCTCAACATTCGCATTTCTGCTGCATACACTCTTCTCTCATCCGTCCCTTTGGTTGCCCAACACCCAGATCCATACAGCACGACAGGTCTTATGATCGTCTTGTATACTTTCCCCTTAAGTTTAAGGGGAATCCTACAAAAAACGAAAACAAGCATCAATTTTCATTACACAAATATTTGTTCTCAGTGGGAATCAAACTCACGGCCTATAACGCTGAAAACCAGAGCGTGTAGTAGCTCTGTGCTAAGAGTGCTATCAATAGGTACTTATTTATTTATATCGAAGAACTTATAAATATGTATAGACACGCAATAGATCGTCTTAATTATGAACATTGTAATCTACCCCCGGCGTAATGATGTTAAGGTCGGTTGTCACTTCCGAAACCTTAATTAAAGGTAAGTTCCATAATTGCTTAAGAGATAAGTCGGATCACAAACTTGGTGTTTCAGAAACTTTACAATATCAAATGCTGATAACAGTTGTACAGATTAGGAGCTCTTTAAATTATTAAAATTATGTAATCAATTCATCATAAGCTACAAATATTTCTTGTGAGCTTTATATACCTATATTAGTATTGCTCATAATTCGTATTCTGTTTTAAAAAATATATTTAGTTTAATTTTAAGAGCACTGGTGGTCTAGTGGTAGCGGCCCCGCCTTCCGATCCTAAGGTTGTGGGTTCGAAACCGGTCGTGCACCAATGAGTTTTCTGTTTTAAAATTTATGTGCACAATGCCAGTACTCTCAAACGGTGAAAACATCGTGAGGAAAGCGGCATGTAGAACCTAAAAAGTTCTATAACATGTGTCAATTTCTCGAAAGGACCCTCTTGAGGCGCACCTAAAATCCTTTGACCACACTGTTTCGAAAGAAACTAGTGACACGACAAGAGAAGAGAGTTTTGTTTTCAATCAAATCAAGTCTTTTATACGTTTAAAAAAATACTTGGCGATGGGCTTATGTACTACTGTCAAATGTAATATTTGAACTTAGGTACCTCAGACCACCCCCCTTTAGAAATTCTCAAAAATAATCTTAAATGAGTACTTGGTACTTATAGATCTACCGTGCCTAAGGATTAAGATTAAGTAAGTTTTTTTAAATATCTATTAAAAAGGTTCATAATTATCTAAAGCTTATGGTTTTCAATAAAACCTTCTCCTAAACCTCTATAGAATTTTGTAAGTACATTATACACAAGTAGATCCTTCAAACACTACATCTAATAAATATTCAAAGGGGTAGACGATAGGCAACAAAACATAACCCTTACGATACTTCTCAACTAAAACTGCTATATAAATCACACGATTCATAAACTTTTCCTTTTTGTAAAGATGTTTCGCGTTCTCGTCGTAAAATGAGATAGCTAAATGGTAAAGTATCCCCTAAAACTAGCAGTAAAATAGTAAGTGCTTCAGCAATGAATAACTTTATGAGAGTATTTGATTGATTGCACCATTTTCCAAAAACAGCGCTTGTGTTCGTTTTTAAATTCAAAATAAGTAACTACACGTTTCAAAATAAGTAACTACATACTTAAATTATTTTGACTATTGATTTGACTTCCAATGAATGAAATTATTTAGATTAGGTAATACAATTTCTATTTGAAGTCTATAAATGTTTTTATGTGTTTTAGGTTCTGTGCCTATCTTAAATGTGTAACATGACGTGTAATATGCTTACCAAATAAATGATTATTGATTAAATCCGAGTTTTTTTTCGGTTATGGTTTCCTGTATTGAGAGCCGACAGGCTCCTCTACCGGGCATTCTGAAAATTCTTGTGGCCTATGGCAAGATGGATTGGCTATGGGCAGGTCATACAGCTCGAAGAACCGACAACCGCTGAAGAATAAAGATTCTAGAATGGCAACCACCCAATCGACCGATGACTCTTTGTGGATATCGAGGAAAGTCGGTGGATGGAGAGGCCTCAAAATCGTTCTGGCTGGAAATGTATGGACAAAAAGTTATCCTTTGTCCAGCAGTGGAATCCTTCAGGCTGATAATGATAATAATGACGTCCATGTGGATTTACCATGTATTGATTCAAAATAATAGTTTGATTTGTGTTCTATTTGATTTGTTATTATTAGGCAGCATGTTCATGATTCTGTAAACATCAATACAAAACTATATTGCTCGTAAAATGTACCTATAAGCTGCGGAATAACATTTGCACTCAAAATGAAATAACAGTAAACGTAAAATAAACTAACAAAGTAGGGATATGTCGTTAGTAAATTCGTATATAGTAGTAGTTAGTGGTCAAGTATGGCGACCCGGCTAAAGCCTTCCTCATGGTTTCCACCACATGCCTGAAAACAGCGCTACTTGGCACGGTAGATACCTATACCTCGTTAGGCAACAAAAGCTGAGTTGGAGCTAATTTGATGTACAAGATGAGACTGCTTAGGAATTTATTTCAATTTACATTTAGGTTATGTACCTTCTTATTGCATTTATTTGATTGTTATCTTTAGGTACCTTTCTACTATGTCTGTACTGTAGCTGTTTGTTCAATATTATGTGAACGTCAAACAAATGTATGTTTTATCTTTCTTTCATTCTATAATAGCGAAAAGACGTAGCTTGACTTAGTCCAACGGTTACAAAGTGACCGCAAGCAAGCTTCGACACGAGGGCTTCGTAGTAAATGGCGTAAGTACATAAAAGAAATAGAAGGTGGATTCGCTACCAAAACAAACCTATACAGTACAAGGGAAGTCGTAACTCCGTAAGACAAGCTCGTAAATGCTTAAGTAGTGGTAAACGCAGTCCCCTACGGCGTCCTCTGATTTGATTGATCTTCACGGAGCAGGCCTCTTCAGACTCAACGTTTTTACAGGACTCACGAAAATGAGGGAAAAAACGGGGAACATAATTAATTACTTTATTTGGACATTAATGACCCGGTCAAAGAGGACGAGGGTTGATTACTGTTCCCAGACGTTCCTTGTCTGTTTCAAAGAATTACTTTATTACGCGCTAGTAAGCCAGTGTACTTCAAACTTCCTGATCTAAAGGTAAATAAGATAATTGATACAGCGAAGCAAGACCTTTTAAATATTTTAGATTTTTCATTTAAGATGTTTTTTTTTTATTAGTGCTTTCTTGTGTTTTGTTTAGATATATAAACGATTCATTTAGTTTCAAATCTACAGATAGTACGATTTTGTATTAAAATGTATTCAGATTTTACGAAACAAAACTTCCTTCGGGATTGAGCGTATTTTCGGCACATTCCATGTGGTGTCATGAAAACATCACATTTTTAGGACAAAAGTAGTCTTTGAGCTAAAATGTTATACCAACTTATACAGCTCCTGTTTTTGTCTTTTGAAAAATAATCTAACAATCTCCGTTAAACAGATATGTATATCAAGATCTCAGTGCAAAGCGAACAACTAAAGCGAAATAAAAAAAACAGATGCCTCGTTTCTTTCAATATTTGCGCAGCAAGTGTTTGAAGTGCGGCACAAAGGGAGAATATAAAAATATACTTTTAAAAAACGAGTCGCCATTCCGCCGATAGGACCAAATGAATATTCACAACGGCGAAGGAAAAGGGGTGTCGGAAAAAAAGAAGAGCCCAAATATTTACTGTGAAAAAAGACGCAATTGCAAAACCATAAAATAACAAATAAATTGGCGGAAAGAGGGACACGTCCGTATTTAATTATGAATTAAGGCCGCGCGGTAACGAGATCACAATGTAATTAAGATTACTGCGGGCTGGTTTTTCACGGCGCCCCTAGCAAGTGAGAGTAAATGGCCGGCAAAATACAGCAAAACTAAACCTATATAGTTACTTTGTTTTGCTAGAGCGTTGCGCTTTTTCTTAGTAAAGAAACAGAATTAAGTGGATTTTGCTAATTAGGTAAATAGATTATGCTACCCTTATCCTTTCAGAATAGAAAAGTAAATATTTTATTATGTTACCGCCACATGCAAAAACATATTTTTTTATGTCACTGTCAAATGCAGGAGAAGAAACACGAGCCAGCTATATAACAGAAAGCTTATATTATTAGTTCTAGGTTGTACAGGTCAGGTGGTTGCAGGAAAGAGGCCGATCCCAGATCGCGGGCTAGCTTATATAGTAGTTGAACAGCGCCCCTAGCGGCCACTGTCCAAACTAACTAGACAACAATTTACTTTATGGATTAGGTAATCTATTGAAGTGTCAAATACTCTTTAATGATCTTGGTGTACATCAGTTGAATCACAGATGGCGCTGTGTTGAACAGTCACCATCCCTTGGTATACCGAGAGAGATATTTAACTTTTTACAAGATTATGACCGTTGACAGCGGGGAAAGAAACTACCTTCAGGGAAAACGAGAAAATGGCCTCATTTCAAAGCGACTTCGTACAAATTCAATAATTGCAAAGTAAATTTGTCAAATTATTACAAGCTCTGTGACTGAAATACTAAAAAACCTAGATGTTTATTTGAACAGTATTTTTATTTCATTTTCTTTAATCCCTGTGATGTCCAACTCCACTACGCATTGGACAAACATCGTTACTGTCAAAAAACCAAGATATCCCAATAAAAGTTCCGGCAAATTGTGATAGCAAGAGATAGTGTATTTATTTAGCACCAGCGGCCTGTCCCAGCTTCGCATGGGTGGACATACATTTTTTAAAAATTTTAGGATTAACTTAGACCGCGGGTGGGTTCGAGTCTCGCGGCTACTTATTTCATACATTTGCACGCCCTTCTACCTCGTGCGTTGCCCGCGCTGAGTGAGAACGCGCCCTGTGACCCGCGCGTCGTTACATTTTTAAAGCGAGCTAAAGTTTTTAATTCGTAATATCTTTTGAATGGAATGTACGATTTAAAAAAATCAAAAAATAATCAATAGGTATTGAACCAGTCGTGAATACGAATAGATTTATTTGGATAAGGATTAATATAAAGGTATGGATAACATGGTCTGACTTGGTCGGCATTTCTATCAACTTTTAAAATGTTAAAAAGAAGTTATAGTAACATAGCTACGATACTTAGACATATGGTATTGCTGAGTTTTTTGTAGATGAGTTCTTTAATATTGTAGAACATTATTGTTTTCTATCGTCAATAGTTTTCGCAGCGCATGCGATGAAAGACATTGTATGGCCAATTTTTTTACACCTTGGGTTACATTATTGAAGTTTTAGAAGGGATCCCAAATATTTTATAGTAATAAATATAGCTTATTTTATTCAGGGATAATGTAGCATTCTAATGGTGAAAGAATTTTTGAAATCGGACCAGTAGTTTTTGAGCCTATTCGTTACATACAAAAATACAAATATTTTCTCTTTATAATATTAGTGTAGATAACATAATATGATGTCACTAAAATGCAAGCCGTCTGTACAATTTTATCCTCGACCGGTCCAGCGGATTAGGCGTAAAAATTTAACAAAAATTATATATTAAAATTATTATACCGAAATTATAAATTGGAATGGATTAATAATTCTTTTAAATGTTTTTCTTTTTAATCTGTCTTTCATATTTTTGATTATCCCAATAGTTGTTTGTGATAGCGATTACAATTAGAGCAAAATTACTTGAACTAACATAAAAACCAAGACCTAATCTTGTGACCGATACTGTTTCTCGTATGATCTAACAGCACGTGCTTGAAATCTAGATCACAAGCGCATTTCATTAGTTAAGACCCCATAATGGATGACGCAATCCATTCACTGCGTTGTAACGGTCTCCACAAACAACTCTTTGTTTGCTCAACAGAGAACAAAGTGTACATGCAAACCCCTGCCCATATTTATGTAAATACACTATAAAACAACTGTGCAACAGGGAAAAGACCCGAAAACTCGGCGACCTTGTTTGTTTTTATAACAGTTTCCTTTCTGCGTTGATTGTTTTCAGCTCTTTGCCGTATGTGCGTGGTAGCCGTGGGTAAATACGGAACACAACCACATAACTCTACGCTTTCGATAAAAGAGAAATATTTGGGTTCCAGCTATTGCAGCACATGAATTGTTTCAATTTTCATTTTCATTATAACTATCTCTAGATTGATTGTAACGGTCTACAGATAGCTAAACTGTTTTATTTAATTACATTTATTGTAAATGTATTTTTAAATAAATTCTATCTTATAACTTAGATTATTTTAATGTTCGTTCAGTTTTTTTTTATATACAGGGTGTCCCAGAAATCAACGTCAAGCCGAAAACGGGCGATGGGCCAAGTCATGACAGTTATGAGAAAAATATAAAAAAAAATATTTGTCATGTACTTTTCGAATTATAGGTATTACAAAAAATACAGAAAAACTGACACCCTGTGATGATCTTTTAATTCCTGTTACTACAAATATTAACTATTCGTGAAACTTTTTTCTGTAATGTAACCATGAATAACCCTTCTGTAAAATACAATTCAAAATGAAATCATAACTGCCTCAGTTTTAAATAAAATGTTGATTTTTGGTCAACATTTAATTTAAAATAATTACATCACCCAACTTTAACCGACTGTACCGTAAAAAAATGTACTACACTACTTTGGCAAGTAACTTTAAAAGATGGCGCATTTAGTCAGGATTCTAAAATGGTATGATACTTGCTAGAGTACTCCATAATTTTGGAAAAAAAATTGTTATCTTAACTAAACCCGATTTCTTGACAATTTTATTTAATTAGATAAAATGTTTGTAACCTTTAAATTATGGACTTAAAAATGCCTACGCTGCGTTTTTAAGTCGCTCACAATTCACAGGTACAAGTACATACCATTTCGACAATGTAAGTGAAACAGATAGAGCCGCCACCTTGTCGAAAGAGTAATAACCATTTGTTAGTTTTAGGAGCAAGTTTGAAATAAAATTCAGTCATTGGATTTCTTCAGTCATGATTTTAATTTAATTACATCAAGGATTTACAGCAAATGTTCAACCTGTTTGTCTTCAGCTGTAATGCAAGCTCTACATCTCCTTAAAAATGACCGTGTAATAAGACGGGCGTATCTTCTCGAGTTAATTTAGAGCTTGCAGTAAAGCTGAAGGCAAACAGTTTGAACATTTGCTGTAAATCCTTGATGTAATAAAATTAAAATCAATCAACTAACAAATTACTTGATAACCCATGGTTATTACTCTTTCGACAAGAAGGTTGCTCTATCTGTTTCACTTACATTGTCGAAATGGTATGTACTTGTACCTGTGCATTGTGAGCGACTTAAAAACGCAGCATAGGCATTTTTAAATCCATAATTTAAAGGTTACAAACATTTTATCTTTTTAAATAAAATTGTCATGAAATCCGGCTTAGTTAAGAAAGCCAGTTTTTTTTTTCCAAAATTAAAGAGTACTCTAGCAAGTGTTATACTATTTTAGAATTCTGACTAAATGCACCATCTTTTAAAGTTACTTGCCAAAATAGTGTAGTACATTTTTTTTACGGTACAGTCGGTTAAAGTTGGGTGATGTAATTATTTTAAATTAAATGTTGGCCAAAAATCAACATTTTATTTAAAACTGAGGCAGTTATGATTTCATTTTGAATTGTATTTTACAGAAGGGTTATTCATGGTTACATTACAGAAAAAAGTTTCACGAGTAGTTAATATTTGTAGTCACAGGACTTAAAAAATCATCACAGGGTGTCAGTTTTTCTGTATTTTTTGTAATACTCATAATTCGAAAAGTACATGACAAATATTTTTTTTTATATTTTTCTCATAACTGTCATGACTTGGCCCATCGCCCGTTTTCGGCTTGACGTTGATTTCTGGGACACCCTGTATAAACTATAATATGCCTTTTGAATTTCTGCTCAACTTAGATCTAAAAGTCTAACATGCGCGTTATTAAAATATATTTCAATAATTCTAACCTTAGTTATTTTTAGTTCAGTTAAATATACTAATAATATAAATGACTAGCGGCCTGTCCCAGCTTCGCATGGGTGGTCATAAATTTTTTGAACATAAGGATAAACTTAGACCGTGGGTTCGAGCCTCGCGAGCCTACTTATTTCATACATTTGCACGCCAGAGACTGAAATCGCATCCCGAGCGTGACCCGTGGACCCGTTAACGTTTTTAATTTCGTCATATCTTTTGAATGGAATGTCCAATTTGAAAAATTTAAGAAGTAATCTTTAGGTATTGAAACCGTCTTAATTATGAAAAGATTTATTTGGATAAGGATTAATACCAAGGTACAAATAAAGACCCTTTTCTAGCGGCGGCATTTCAATTAATTTTTTATAATAAAAAAACACTTATTGTGACTTAACTATAATAGTTAGACATATGCTGTCGCGACATTTTTTGTAGATGATGACGTGTTCTAAAAAATCGTAGATCATTATTTTGTTCTATCATCAATAGTTTTCGCAGCGCACGCGATGTAAGGTTTTTGGTTTCCACCTTGGGTTACATTATTGGAGTTTTAATAAGGATCCCTGATTTTTTTGAAAATATAATATAGCCTATGTTACTCAGGGATAATGTAGCATTCTAATGGTGAAAGAATTTTTGAAATCGGACCAGTAGTTTTTGAGCCTATTCGTTACATACAAAAATACAAAAATACAAAAATACAAAAATACAAAGCTTTCCTCTTTATAATATTAGTGTAGATGTAGATATTAGTGTAGATGTCATTTTACTGAATTACGTGCAAACATGAATTGTAAGAACATGTAAAGTACAAAGATACTCATGAACTTATTGGATGGTAATCTAAAAGACGTTATTCACTTATCATCGATAGAACATCGTATCTCGTCGTACAAATGTAATTTTCTTCGAGGAGTGAGAGAAGAAAATACTTGAGGAAACAGGATAATGGAAGTGCCTTTGTTGATTCACCTTGTTTTATGGAAATTGTGTGAACAACTTTACTTTGAGAGCACTCATATTTGTTTACACGTACTTACCATGTTTTTAAATTATTGATCTTTGTGGTCGCGTTTTCTTCACGCGCAAGATAAATTAGCTGATCAAACCAAAGGTGGGTAAACAAAACGTAAAATTATAAAGGAGGCTTTGCTTGTTCACCCAAGAATAAAAATACAGGTGGTAAGCAAAACCACTCTCCAATTTAGGAAGGCTAACAGACATAAAACCGCAGGTTAACAAAGGCGGAATCGGGTCATGGCTGATCGTTTACGAGATTAACTTACCAAAAATCATCAAATTCAATTTCTTTTCAATATGTAAAAATTCAGTATCGGAAACCTAGGGGGAAGGAGGAGAGATTAATAAAAATTTGCCTCTCGGAGCCTCTGGGGAAGCCCCTTTATGGCACGTTGGCTTTTTATGAGCAGCCCTTTATTTTAATACTTATTACGGTTTCGCGATTCCGTCGTTTTATCGTTTTATCTCGATTAATCGCTTTTCGGTTAATTACACAATTCATGAAGATATGACTTTTGGAGGAAGCTATTACAGATTTCAATTAGCGTATCCGACACAATTTCCTGGATAGTAATGGAAATATATCTCGGAGAGCAATAAATAAAATAACTTTTCCTGCGACACATTTTACTCTGCGAAATGAAGCGGGAGAATTCTCAAACATCAAAAGCCCGGCGCGACGACCACGATTCATTGATAAAGTATGAAGACTTCTTGAACAACAACAAGGGAAAGATATCAAAACCTCAAGTACTCTTTGTTTTTATTACAATATGAAGATTTTTTCTAAAAATACAGAGGGAAATTAAAATTGTAACTTATTGTAAGATATTCGTTTTCGAAACCATTTCATATTTACTTGATATTTAACCATTTGATTTGGTATTGACAGGCGCCAGCTACAGTAGCTGGCGCCTGTCAATACCGACAATAAAGTTTTTCATTCCCACAATGTCATGCGACGCGGGTTCGATTCTCGCGTCGTGGCAAATATTTATATCAGATAATATCATTGTCTGCATATTTATCCACGTGAGAGTTATTTTGTCAGCTTTATTACTAAGTGTTCGCCCTGAACTGAGATTTCATGATGTCCTCTCCAGTCTCTGATGTCAATCACAAAGTTTCGACTGGCCTACCCCCAGCTTACTTGGTATGGTAACCAACTTTCAGCCCAATTAGCCTGTTTGTTGAAAAGTTCTTGACTCCATCATTAGACCAGCCGCTGTCACGATTTTATATTTACTAAGTATCTACTTAATTCTTCATTAACATACCTTTTTCGCTGCAGAATCTTGGTTATTGTTATCTGCATGGTGCGGAGCGGCGGGCGCCATGACGGTCACGCCACTCTGCGAAAGAAGCTCGTCCGAGCCCCTCTGAAAAGAAAGATAAAAACTATGAGCAAAAATGCAATATGATATATGATGATACATTCAATGTTTGTGATGTATGATGGACACATTGCAATGGGCTCGTTTCCGGTGGACATCCTATCCTACTAATATATATATAAACGCGAAAGTTACGATGTTTGGATGTTTGTACCTGAATCTGGCCCTTACTACTGGACCGATCAGTTTAAAAATTAGCTCTAGTTCGTTACGGGAACGGGATAGAAAACATGACCAAACCCAGTACGCGAAAACGCCTTAAATATTTATTTTAGAAATTACTACTTATATGCGAGCTAAGCCGCGGGCGGCGTCTTGTGCTCTATAAGGTATTGCAAATTATTATAGACAGAACGAACCCCTCAACGTCTAATAGGCCAATAAATAGCTGGTAAAGTATACCTATTCTTCTATTTTTTTAAAGTAAAAATGTGTTTTATTGACATAATAAGTTTCAATATTTTATTTTGATTCCAGAGGCTCCCAAACTAAGAAACTATCGGCCAGAGGCTTCTCGTATCATATAAAAAATGGTTTATTAAAACGTTATATTAGCCCTTTTCATATTTGGCTTATAAGGTTGGGAGATCTAGTTTCACTATTATACCTAATAAAAAAATATCATAATATCTCTTTGAAGCTATTCATCCTGAAAGCCTGAATGCACTGAATGGCAAGCGTACGAACACTGAGCCCCAGGGCGCTCGAACTCCATCGCGATAACTAAGTTTAAAGCTTGCGGTATCAGATTTGTTGGGCATTGCAACTCAGTAGCCTGTTTCTGCAAAAGTACGGGCAGATGGGCCATTTTCTATTGGTTGAGGTGCTCCCAGTAGGTATTATTTCGTGAATTTAAAGGTAATCAAAAATGAGGCTGAAATAAAAATGTAACTGATTCATGATATACCAAAACTTTTTTTATGGATTATCTGCTAATATTTACCTCTCGCTCGCACATTGTTGTTCATGTAACTGTTATTGTATTAGTGCGAGTGGGAGGTAATGATTAGGGTGCTATTTAGAATGGTCGATATATCGTGCACTAGCTGCTTCCCACGGCTTGCTGGCATATTTCTAATGATTGCTAACATTAATACTTAAAACATTTCCCGTATTTTTTTGCCGTTTCCGGTAATTTTTCGGGATAAAAAGTAGCCTATATGCTAATCTACCAACTAGGTATATTTGTTCTAAGTTGCATCCCAATCGGTTCCGTTTATAGGGCGTGATTGAGCCATAAATAACCAAACATCGTAATTTATATATTAGCAGGATTCATGTAGCCTACAATAAACACACCAGTTTTTTTTCACATATCATATTGAGAAAGGCATCAACAAAGCTCATTGTAATTACAAAAACAATTAAGTATTCCTTATGAATAAACGATTGTCATTACCTTGTACAATTTGTGATTATCTCTCGGCTTTTATTCTCATTTTCTATTGTAAAAAATGTTATTTAATTTGGGGCAATTATTACGCACGCTCTTCGAAATTACTCTAAGGAATAGATCCGTGGATGATTTGTTTATTTCATGAAATTTTTACTTAAAATGCGAAATCTGCCCTGCTCCTTGGATTGATGAAAACGGAAAAAAAATATTGTACTACGGTAAAAAAAAGTTTGTACCTACTTATATATTTCTTTTATTAATTTTGAAAACTATTTCTCCATAATGATAGAGATCGCGGAACGGTAATAAAATTGTTAAAATTCCAATACACGTAAAAAATATGTATTTGCCAAACACTACAAGAAAAACACAAACCATTACGGAATTTCGGCATATTTTTTTTAGGTCTCTATCTCTTTAACCCGTTGGCACCCACTGCTAGGTAGTCTCCCCTCTATTACTCCACTATCTCCAGTCCAGCGCCAGTCGCATCTGGCTGGTGGACTGCCTTGCGGTCGTCGTGCATTCCATGGCCACACTCCGTTACCGACTTAATCCATGTCCATTTTTTAGGCAAATTCATTAAATAAAATTGTTTACTGACATGCTTTCCAAAACTATGGAAATGCCGAGGATCCCTCAACGTTAGCAAGATAAATACATACAATATATTTATTTAATTGTTTACGCTCCATCTGTCGGCACAAGTCACCGGTGAAATAGGAGCTGTCATTTTTCTCCAAGAGTGATGCGTTCGGCTTTATTAAGTGTCTCATGATTGATATCTTCGCGTGGCAGGTGGAAACAACAATGGTATAGTGAAGAGGGGAGAAATGTTCTCAATGCCGTTTGACTCTATTACTTTCATGAAATTCTGAACGTTCACTTACTGAATGCTTCAAGAAAATAGATAATAATTTAGTAAAACTGGTATAAATTAGAAGACTTTTATGAGTTTTTTCCAAGAGCTCTGAATCCTTCAATTTTTTTTGCACATTCGATCTATCCAAATATCCTCTTCACTGTCACAGTACATCAACTTGGTCACTGATTTTGGCAATAGGAACATTTATTTCACTAGAATTAGATTTTTAAACTTACTACGGTAACAAAATGAACAGCAACAACATTGAAGTAAATTTAAATTACATTCCTGTTCGTTTCGTGAAACTACTTTGTATGATAGCGAACAATTTAAGTTCATACTAGACGTTTTATTCTTACTTATTTAATGATTCGGCCGTATACCTTCATCTAAAATTTTGAAGTTACTAACGTATACTATATCCTCCAGATGATACACTGACATGTATACATTATCATCATCAAAAATAAATTCTCGCGTCCCTAATATAAATTCCAGATATGAAAATGAGCAGCACAAATGTACAATGAAAATTATAGATGATGACAGGTGTGTCAAAATTAATAAAATGTAAAAGACGCACTCAAACCCTCTTACGGCCGCATCTACAGCTCCCAATTAAATCGAAGAGAGCATTAAATATTATTTTTATAAAAATTTAAGAGCTTTCAAAGGAATATTAAAAAGCTCTTTGTATAAAAAGATCATGCTTAGCCGTTACGAACGGACAGTATTGAATCTTTAGATTGTCAAACGATATTTATGTTTTATCCTATGCAGTTATCTTAACCCGATTGTAGTCACACTTCGGAGATCCGGTTATATATACTACGCTTTACAAAACCGTAGCATCATTTTGTACATTTGTTTTATTACTCGCTTGATTTATACCACGCCCGGTGCGTTTAACTGCTCAGGTCTGTCATTTCGTCGTCTTAAATTGAGATTGATCCCAGCAAAGGGAGCCCGACGTGTGTGATATTGTGTTTTTGTTTTATTTCACTCCTTTCTTCCTACGCACATGCAAAACCGTTTGACGTGACCTTATTTAACGCTTTATTGAGTTTGATTTTCAAAATGGAGTCAAGAACAAGAATCGCATTTTGAACATCTTTTAGAGAATTCGTCTGTATTCATGTTTCTCACGAGACTTGAATACAACTGTTCGATGAGTTTTGTTTTTCCTATTTATTCTATAATTACTTTTGTCGTCACAATAACTAGGTAGTACGTCATTAGCATAAAGTAAGAGAAATGAACATAATAAGTGAACGTTACGATAATATCGTACGGTTTACGGGAGTTCATTCAGATGGCATAATATTTAAGAAAGAAACATTTCGAAAAGATCCACAATTTTCTTTCAAGAGCGAAGTCAAATATCATCTTTGAAGAACCAATACCTACGTAGATGAATTGTTTTCAACGGATGAATCTCGAATTCAGTTCCGTTAAGTTTCGAGTAACATTTTTTTGTTTCGGTTCTTCTATTTTTGTACGAACGTTTGGAAGTTCCAAATGCAATTGGAAAATTAACGAATACAAAAAAAAGGTTTTTTTACCTTTAACCCTTGAAGATCAAATTCTATAATATCGAAATGATAGAATATACATAAAAGGTTTAGCTGGCCACAAATCAAGCCCTTTAGAGATAGCAAGGACCCGAAATGATACGTTAACGGTCAAAGAGAGCTCATCCATTGTTAGAATCAATAAGGATAATGCATTAGTGGTATTAATGTTGTTGCCGGAAGTCCGTAAAAGGGGTTTTACATAGGGTATTTGGGTTCAAAACCTTTTCTGTTTTTGCTGGTAACGGCCTCGGTCTAGTAAACGCGCGAAGACAGAGAAGATTTCTTAATTTTCAAAATGTGGGAATCTGCGTGTCTTGCCCAATGCAAACTTGTCGTCGTCCCCAGGCACAGTAGATTATCTTTTCAAAGCTTTTAGAAGCATAACATTTTAAGAGTAGTAGAGCTTTGTGAAGGGTTCGTCCGGGGAAGTACTACCACCACGCCTTTTTCTGCCGCCAAGCAGCGTTGCTGTGTTTCGGTTTGAAGAGTGTGGTTGCCGATGTAATTATAGGCACATGAGGCTTAACATCTGTATGCCTCAAGTTGATGGACGCAGGGCAGTGCATCGTAGGGCACGTTCCTATCGTGCGTGACTTACGGGGCAATGCTTTCAGCTTTAGATGTTTTTGGATGACCAAGGGAACGTACGTCAGAAGTACGTTCGAATATTACATTTAGCATCTACTAACATTTTTTTAGGTGCTTACGGGCATTATTCAAATATATGCAACTCTATCAAATAAAATACTGCTATGAAACATAAAGAAAAGAATAAGTTCAACGACTACTTCGCAGGTACTTTGCGATTTTTATAGAGGTTATAAACACGACCGAGAGCACACTATCGATGTCATATCAAATGTTTATGTGCACTATACAAAGGTCATTAATTTATATACACGCTAGAGTTTTATAATGTTTCGTGAACAATGATATCTCTTTGTACATTTGTACAAACGTATAAACAGAAGCAGTTTAGCAATATATTCCCAGGCACGGTAGATATGCCCTCAGATCTCTTAATGCAGAGTAACAACTCAAGATTAATTGAGAATGTCTAAGGGGGTAGTCAAAGGAACGTCCAATTATTACATTTGGCACATATCCACACTTATCAATAGTTAGTATTCCATACGTGATACAAGCCCATCGTCCCTTAAGCATAAAAAAAAGTGAGTATACCAACGAATAAAGTATACTTCTTACCAGTGGCGTAGCTAGGTGGACAAGGCCCCGGTGCAGAAAGAATCGGGCTCAGAGAAATAATTTTGTGAGCAGGCTCAAGGTTTTCTAGCTTCGGGAGCTGGCTGACCCTCTTTTTTCAAAGCTTAGGTTAGAGGGCCCCCTGAGTTCCGGGCCCTGGTGCACTGCACCACCTGCACCTACGATAGCTACGCCACTGCTTCTTACTTAAGTTGGGTGCTATCACCCAAGTGAATAAAGTAACTACATATCACATGGATTATTAGAGCACTGGTGGTCTAGTGGTAGCGGCCCCGCCTTCCGATCCTAAGGTCGGTGGGTACGAAGACGGTCGTGCACCAATGAGTTTTTCTGTTCAAAAATTTATGTACACAATGCCAGTACTCTCAAACGGTTAAGGAAAACATCGTGAGGAAACCGGCAAGTCGTAGAACCTAAGAAGTTCTATAACATGTGTTAAGTGCTTGAAAGGAGCCTTTTGAAGCGCACTTAAAATCCTTTCACCACACTGTTTTGAAAGTAACTAGTGACACGACCAGAGAAGAAAGACAGGGATTATAAGGTTAACAATGATCAACCATGCTATGCCATGGCAGAGCGCCTTTTGCGCTCGCCAGTAGCCCAGTAACGCTGGCGGCAATTGTCATACAATTTTTTCCAATGCTTTGCCAAAAGTAATTCGAAAATAAGCATAGAAAAACAGAAACGGGTAATAATATTTATGTCAATTTCAAGAGCTTACTGCCTGATTTAACTCGGCGTGTGTATTTTATGATTTAATTTAATAACCGACGCTGAAAACGAGGGTTATATGTTTTTTATGCGAGATAATATACTTTTCATTAGGAGTGGTGGTTACTCGCCGTTTTTGGTTTACGGTTGGAACACCCACAGTTGTTAAAATAACAAATAGCTGACGAATGTATGCATAACTTACTTTTTTATGAGAAATGTTGATTGCCTTATCACTGCTAAATATGCGGATGAGTTTATTGCATAAAACTTAAAAAAAAAAGCCAGTTTTTTTTAAGTTTTATCAAATACACCAAAACGTTATCTGTGTATATATACTTAAATTATAAAGCATGTACAAAGGCGAGCTTAACCCTAAAAAGAGTTCTCTTCCAGCAAACTTTGAATAGAGAAAAGTGAAATTAGAGGAGGGTATGTGTACAAGATGAAAGTTGCAAAATAAATATATTATTATGATATTAATATTATTGTGAAGCAAGATAAAATAAATAAACCTACAAAGTACTTATATAAACATACATAAAATAAATATTATATATTATTTGTTGATTTTTCATAAGTTGTTGTATCAATTTCGATAAAATGTTAATCAGGTTTTGACGTTCGGTTTTCTGTACGTGAATGTGTATATCTAATATTGCTCTTTCAAAGCAAAAATAAAAACGCCCTTACTGAATCCCCGTATGTATTTTAACGGGAATGAAAATCGTAAAAAAAGCTGGTACGTCAAAGAACTTTGAACAATTGAACTAATTGTATTACAGTTCATAAAGCTTTGTGCACGTCAATGAAAAATTCTACAAAACGATTTTAGTTTTTTACAGTTGTAAGTGCAGTCAGAGAAGAGAACTACCAACTATTGTGTAATAAATTCATTTACTTCTAAAACCAATAAAATACTTATAATTGTGTTTTAGTCTCTTCTCTTCTCAATAAAATACTTATTATTGTGTTTTAGTTATCATAGTTATCACATTAATATTATAAATTCAAAAGTTTGCTATTACAAACTTAAATTTATAATATTCATAATAACTAATAATCATATTAATCTATTGAGTAATATGATTGTTCCCACTCGTCTCAGTAACGGCATAACGGATTAAGATAAACTTCGAATATATAGTTTGTAACCTGTAATAAAATCATTTGACATTTAACAAATATGTAAGTTTATATAACCTGGAAGGCAATTCTGGAGAGCAGAGTTTTTAAATCAGCATGTTGATTTGACATAATTAAAGAAGATATTTATTCAATTGAATCACAAGTATCACTTTGAATCGTCATAAAGCTGGGTGCATCTTGGTGCCAATTCCAACAATCAAAGTGTTAAGTAAACCGTAAAAACCACATCAAAATCCGTTTAATAATTCAAGACGCAAACATCGTCTTCAAGAATGAATGTTCATTCCTTTTGAAGTTTCTCTCATAGTTACTAATAGCATCAATTCCTTTCCATCATTACGCGAATACCAAGAAAGCCTCAAGCCCATTCATCTTTGAATT
Source organism: Chloroclysta siterata (assembly GCA_932294275.1). NCBI lineage: Eukaryota > Metazoa > Arthropoda > Insecta > Lepidoptera > Geometridae > Chloroclysta > Chloroclysta siterata. The sequence continues at coordinate 10,359,307 of OW028602.1, forward strand.
GAATATTAGCATTAACAAGACAAATGTGCGCTGAAGTTTGATAGTTTCTCATTAGTGGCCTGTGGCGCTGTCTATAGTCACATTGTAAGTCGATTTGCCATGACTATAACGTAGAGGCATAGCTCACGGAGGTAATAATGCTTAGCTAACATAGAAAACAACCAATAACAACATATACTTACCCACTCACGACTTGTTACAGATTTAGTTATGTATTGTGAAAGAAAATAAATAACTTTTTACTTTTTACTTACTCACTTAGATTCAGTGCATTAATAATAATAATAATAATTTATTTATCCATTCAAGCTTTCAATCAAATTGAAAGTATTCTTTATATACATACAATATATCGAGATAAGTTCTATGCTAAGAAGTAGTAGGTATATTAGAACTACACTACTAACTACACATATAATAGTAATTTCATCGATTTCTACAAGAAAATGTTCAATGACTGCAAGATAAGCTTATTAATAACTAGCTAATGGTAGGCTAGGCTGGTGTTTTTTTTAATATATATATATGTACATAAATATGATTTCTAGGCTATAGTGATTGCTAATATTCATTATCAGACTTGCCCTTTATTGGGTGTCTCTCATGTTTTTTATCCCGTTCCAGTTCCTTTCCGGATAAAAAGTAACCTATAAGCTAGTCCGTGTTACGAACTATATTTGTTTTTAAGTTTCATCTCGATCGGTTCAGTGGTTTTGGAGCTATTGAGCCACAGCCATATTCCTGAACATCGTAACTTTCCATTGATATATTCGTAGGATAGGAACGTCAGTAGGAATATGATAGGATAGGATTCATTTTGCTTATTAACGTAAACAGGAATGAACTAGCTGTGCTATTAACGCTGTGCTAAAGTTACTTTCCTTGTATTGATATTAGAAGGCAAGGAACCGCGAGAACACCTCCAATTAAACGGATGGTTGGGAATATTCTATAACTAATTTAGTGCATGAAGCGTTAACCACAGACTATAGACTAGCTATTCATAATGTTCTATTATAACGTAATTTATTACTTTTTTTACTGTTCTATGCTTTTTGAATCATCTTTTTAATTGTGCACAATGCCAGTACTCTCAAACGGTGAAGGAAAACATCGTGAGGAAACCGGCATGTCGTGGAACTTAAAAAGTTCTATAACATGTATCAAGTGCTCGAAAGGAGCCTCTTGAGGCGCACTTAAAATCCTTTCACCCCACTGTTTCGAAAGAAACTAGTGACACGACAAGAAGACAGGAACAAACAATAGGCATAATATAATATGGATGGTGGACCCTAGAGAACAAAAATAAGAGAGAGGAAGACCGCTTCAGCATACTTCGGAGGAGGAAAGCTGAACTTTAGAAGAGTCTGGGGAAGGCCTATGCTCTGAATCAAAACAGCCTCAAAACTTCTGTAGTCAAATAGATTATTAGATACATTACATAATAAAATTAGTATTAAGATGATTAAATCGAAATTGAATGATGTTTGAATCAATTTTATTTTATTTATTTAACAAAATCCACAGCTCTTTATTTATATAGAAGGTAAAATATGAGTAAAGCTAAAAGCCAATAACGTATTTACATTTTTAACAGAAACTGGTAATATAAACGACTATCACTAAACTAATTGATGACATATACTAGTAATAACTTGTATTTACAGTGTGTATTGATATGAATGTGAATGTATGAATTTATATCTATGTGTAGTATGGGATGTGTAGCCGCGGTTTCATAAACAAAATTGATCTGCAGGCTGTAGATAATTCGTTTAAAAATTCGTATAAATCCTTGTGATATTAAGGATAAAAAAATACTTTGTGTAGGTACTTAAAAAATACAGTTATAGAAGATTTTTTTAAATCCAACTATTTGATGGAACAAGCAGGCCCACCTGATGTTTTATGTTTTATTCAAGTAAGTTGCAGCTAAGCTTCAATAGCAAGCAGGTAAGATATTATTCCTGCTCACTAGTCCTTCAGAACGAATGGCGACCATTAACACGTTTCTTATTGTGACATTAGCCTTTATTGGATCCGGGAAAGTAACTCAATCTCATAAGAAAACGTAGTGGGTTGGGATGTTTACGATGCCGATTTATGTGCTGTTGCTCAAATGGTTAATGATGATAAAAATAGGTGTTGTGGTGCAATGTTCAGAAGTAGCAAGCTGATTACACTTATAACATAGCGACTAACTAACGAAATGCTAAATATACAAGGTGCTCTAATACTTGTGCTTAAAACTTCAGGGGGCTAAAGTACCCATCAATATGAATAACTTTTTGTAAGGAACCAACACTGTAAACGCGAAAAAAAAAAACAGCTGTTTCATACATTTTAGCCAGGTAGGTATTGAACTTTTGTATGAAATAGCTGTGTTTTTTTCGCAAGAACAGTCGCGTCGTAAATCGAATATTCTCGCACCTCATTGGCCAATGTAAACTGTCACTATTAAATTAGCTAATGATATCTGCGTAAATTTAACGCGACGTAGTCTATCCTATTTTCAATACTCATGTTAAGTTCATTCGCAATTATCAGCATAATACAAGCTAGGTTTATCGATGAAATAGTGATCAGGTTTATGAACAGCTATCAGCTATCCTCTCTCAATTCACATAAGCCTGTAGATTGTTTTCCTGCAAGCCGAGTGCAGATTAAGGAATTGATCTACTGAGTTAATCTTATAACAAGTTCTACTCATAAAAACAAGTCAAGCTGTGTTTTGTTTCCAAATTTAGACAAAATATTTTTTTCAGTAACATAAGGCCTACACAACGATCACTGATCGTGTTTAGCGAGCCACTAATCGCATTTTAGGAAGCTAATCACGTAGCGTCTTGCACGTGCACAATAATAAAAAAGCCACTAAACATGATAAACGAACTGTCAGACGATGGAAATATGTTTACTGGAATTCCTTTACCTCATGATGTTTTTACTATCTGTTTAAGATTTTCCAATTTTAAACGAATGCAAAGAAAAGAAACTGCTTCACTTTGATCCCTAACATGATACTCGTAGACATCCCTTCAGAACACTTAGGCAATCACCAACATATTCATAGTCTTCATAGGTAAAATCGTCCAAATTGTACATTTGGTAGACACCCAATCCCATTTGGTATTCCACACGAAAACGAATGCTTTAGTTTTTATTCCAAGTATCTTGATAAAAGACGATGTTAATCAGAATGAACCATTAGAATTGCACTATTTCTCCATGCAAATGCGCTGGCCCTTTGTTTCTTTCATTGATCGCACTACTTTCCCGGGCCAGATTAGTTTTGCTCTAACATTATCGTAAATTGAGGGGCCATTAGCTCGAGTTAGCGAGGGAATGATCCGATCTATCTTACTTTCCATTTTAAACTGCATTTTTATACGTGACGTCACAATCCTCAGACAGTACCGTCCTCCAATGTCCTCTAACTTTGAAGTGACCCAAATACTTGTGATAAAGTGTGCCCCTAGATTGTAGGAACTTGTGGCCACGTCTTTTTTTACTGATTTTGTATTTTTTTGTATATGTGTGTGTGTATTAGTTAGACAAATAAATGATGATTCTATCATCATTGGCTTTTAATATAATGTTCGCTATCAGCGGACGACACCGTATTTTAGTCTGAAAAAACTAGAACCTGACTGAAAACTGTCAAAAGTTTTGTTGCCCAACCTATATCTTTAGAGGTGCTAATTGTATTTGTACCTGTTTATAAACGTGGTTATTTTTTTATAGTACCTCAGCTTTTAAGGACATTCTACCAGATTTTAAAATTATAGTAAAAATTTAGTCTATGTGCATGAGGTGACCGCACCGCTTCGGAGCATGTTTCTATTGGCAAAGTGTTGGCGACCACATCGATAGTGTTAGGTCAGCATAGTTCAGTTATGCTAAAGTTAAAATGGTATGCAAGTTGCGCTGGAGTGGCGGTTGCCGGCTGCGTCTCTATTCATTACTAAAGTAACCAGCCCACAACTTTGTTCACACAAACTCTCCTACTTTCCCTATAAAGTAGAGTTGTGACAGCGAGTAATGTCTCCTTATATTGTTCTGGGGCTAAGAGGTTTGCTTCTAGTTGTGACGAGAATTGCTAACTTTTACATTGTCTTCTGTTGGTTAATTTATTGTGAACACGCTTTGAATTTTACAATACGCTCATCTAAAGTTTGAGCGTACGACTTCGATAACATGTGAGTAAATATTCTTACATGTCTTAACTACAATTTAATATTGATACTACTTATACTTTTGTAATAAAGTTGGTAATATACTTTTTAATTTTGAAGAATTTAAGAATCTTAATAAAATGTCAGTTTATAATTTTATGTGTATCTAAAGTCAGCGAAGGTAAAAATGGAACTCTTCTAGTTCTAGATTTCCTTAAACCGATTAATGCATATCGATTATGAAAGTACGAAAATCATCGGCACGGCTGGAGGCTTGACAAATGCCCGTTATAAGCGCAGAACAAATTACTGCAATTAATTATCAAGTGGAGTTGGTTGCTAAGCCGGCAAATATTATCAAGATCGTTAATTTCGACATCTCTCGAAGACGTAGGGTGGAGTGTTTCACGGATGCTGGGTGTCGGCAACGTAGCGGTTATTGGTGATTAGGTAACCATTAGGATTTATTTAGGTTTATCGTTCTATTTAGGTTTTGATATACGCATGATATTTAAAACAAAATATGACACCTTGCTACATTGCTCTATAGAACGTAAAGAACGTTTTCGTTTATCAATTTGCTCACTAGGGCCACCTAGTGAGCAAATTGATACACAAAAACGTTAAACAGTAAAGTTCTCTGTAAATTTCGTAAATCTGTTAAAAAAATAATTTAAGTCACTTCGGCGTGAAGAAAAACAAATAGATTCTTTATAGCAATGTAGCAAGGTAACAATTCACCCCTCAATGGGCCGTAAGGAATCTAAAGCGATCGTAATTCCGTCGGGCAATATTCTGCCTTTTCATATTTTCCTTTTGCCTTCCAAGTGTTATACCTATCGTGCCCAATACAAGACAGCGATTTCGTTTGTTATTTCAAGCCCCCTCACGCCTCTCCGATTCAGTATATCGACACGTGAAGCATCAGTTAAACAAATATATGGAATCACTCGACTCTTTTCTCAGGTATGAGTGAATCTTGTTTGCTCAATGCATAACTCTAAGTTTCTATCTTCAAACGGATATTTAGTTTTAGAATACGCTGCACAATGTTTTGCGAGCTAAACACAGTTTTGATATTCTAGACACGTCGCGCTGTTTTAGCATTTTAAGTCTACATTTTATGTTTCAACAACTGGGAACGGAACAAACGTGGCTTTTACAAACTATTTTTGATAGAGACAATCGCAGTTGCATCGGAAAAGCTATGAAAGATTGTGAAATGTGACACCCCGCCTGGTGAAGCGACGTCAAAGAGAGGCTTATGCTGATGCGAAGTCTTTGAAGAAACACATACGGCACTAGATTATGTATGCTGCCTTTTAAACTACGCCGAGGAATATGTTTTGCTGAACCATCGAAGCGATATTTGAAACAAATGTGTTTCGAAATTGAGAATGTTTCGACGTCCGTGCATTATTGATTTATTGAGTTCTTTGTAGAGCTGTCAGATAGTTTTACTATTTATGTATCCGTATCGGCTAATGCCTCGAGGGATCAGTAGCGAAACCGTGATGCCAGCGTTTACTAAATTGATTGATGTTGTGTTCGGTAATATATTTCGAAAGAAACTTGTTGATTGTAAAATGGTCTAAGTTTGAGTAGGAAAATCTGTGTGCAGGTAATGTATAGGAGCGGTTCAAAGGCATTGCTGTGTTTACATTTGTCTCCGGGAGAGCCGCGCCGGGAAGCCGTGGATATTTAACCGCCGACGGCGCTCCACAAAGATAAATACGAGGGACTGAGATTTAAATACTTTTTTCCTTTCAATTCTTCACTTTTGCCCGCGAGCTTTTTGTACTTGCGAACGTTTTAGATTATTTTATGATTAAAGATAATGTTTAAAGCATATTACATTATTCTATTTATTTTTAATTCCGGATATTTTCCCATTGAGTGTTTTTGAGATTACATCGTTCATATGAATAGTCCAGCTACCATTGCTATTGTTGTTATACCACTACTGAAATAACAAGCACGAGATTTTCATTGCGCTATTGAATTCATTCCCCGAAGCTAGAAACACGAGGATGCATGTGTCTGTCAGTACAGTATGTTGTTTAATGCAGTTCGAATATTACATTACCCAATGTATACATTTCAAACCTGGAGCTAAAATCCAGTCCAAAAGGATATGGTGCAGCTGTATAAAACAAAAGTAAACAAGACCAGTAATTCATGAATGTATGTTAGGTACAGTTTAGAATCAGTATAAAATAAATAAAAAATAATTCACAAAAAAGCTAACCGAATATATACACTGAATATAATAAAATAAAACACCGACTCCACCGAACTTTTATATAAATAAAACAGATTCAAATATCAAATAAAATCATTTGTCAAACTGTGTTATGTGTGATTCTATCCTGATTTCTTGATGAATAGAGTGAAAGCCATCGAAAAGAGAAATTGCAACAAACGACGATAATATTTTCATAAGCATGATAGATAACAGCATGTATAATTTATAAGCAGCCGCTACCACTAGCGTGTTCACAAAATCTCTGCCGAGGAATAAAGTCTGAACGTCTATATTTGAGGCAGAGACAGGGGACCGATAACAGATTACCCACAAACACGTTTTAAATTCATTTCCCGACCCGAGCGTCGATCGCGTCCCGATAAAATGTGGGGACGGGACGATGGGACGACGGGACGACCCACGGAAAGGGGACATATTTACTTTGTCTCCCCACGGCCACTTCCCTGGTCAGGTAACGTCCCGAAGTGGCAAAATATTTGTCCTGGCTCGTTACCCGTCTGTTACGATTTACGGACATTAACTGACCGCAAATCTGATCTTCTAATGTGCACTACTGCTGACTGTGAACAGTTGACAACAGTTTACGTTATCCCAATTTCTAATAACTTTTTTATTTAATTCCACTATGTTTCTAGATAAAACTAGATTAAACAATTTGTAACTGATCTATTGGGTATTGTTAAATCCTACGGTGAATCTTTTTTACAGTGCAAAACACAGTCGTTTTGTGTTTTAAGTTTCAAGGCACATAAAAGACTGAAAAAGTAGAACGAAAAAGACTAGGTGAAACAAACAAGTAGCTCAGAGTAGTTTAAAGTGGACTTTTGAAAAGTAAAAACAGTCTGAAAATATATTTTTCCAAGCTAGCAAACAGCTTTGACACTGGCGAGTTTATTTTAAAACACATTTCCTTTGAACCAATTTGGTGTCGAAAATGTTTGATTTTGTTAGTTGCCCAAAACTATAACTAAACTACAACAATAATATATATGTAATAATAATACAACAACTATAATAACCTAACAACCTAACTATAATGCACCTAACATTGTTGAAAGGCTTTGGGGCAAGTTGACATTGACTAAGTCTGTTAACGTGTGTAGAGATTTTCAGGCCGGATATTTTGACACAAGCGCTTATCCTGGGCAAAGCTTTTGTTCACTTACTTCTTTATTGAATTTAGTTTAGGCTTAAACTGGGTTTAAGCTTGCACCCCAATTTACATTTAAAACTTTAACTAAAACAAAGAAGCGAACAGCTTTTATTTTTAATAGTGACAACAGTAAGCGTGACGTGCACAAGGCAGTCAGTAACGTGGAAGTGGAGCCTAATAAGAGCAACACTGAGTTAATTATTTCGCTACTAGAGCCCTCATAAGCCAGTCTAACAACGCTTCAGCTGAGCTCAGGGCTCATAAAACCTACATAATATGCGGTGGCGTAAAACTCTTATTATTTTAGTATCTGCGAAACGGTAGCGGAAAACATCTAGTAAAGCAAAATCTGTCGCCAGATGCAAGGCTTTCTGTAACGTAGCGGCATCGCTCAGCCAATGCACGGGTAAATCCACACGGCTTTCGAGCGGACATCGGTTAGGATCGAATACAACGGCTAGGTGGATTTCTATGGAAAACACAGACTTTATGGTAGCCAGGGGATAAGTTTCCATTTTAAATTGAAGAGAAACACTGAGATGTTACCCTGTCTCTCCCGTCGGGCGCGCCTGAATAAAAATTCACGTCAGGTTCACCAGGAAATATTTACGCAAACCGAAGAACTTGATGTTGCGAGTGCTTATATAAATAGATGCTTAACCTTATGGGTTTCGTTTGGAAGTCGATTGATTTAACGTTGCGGAAGATTTCCTAAATCAGAAACATAAATATTATCTTCAATATAAAATCTATATTATTTCGCTGAATACTAATTAATATTACACAAAATAATATAGCTGTGTACATCACTTACAATTACCATCAACAATATTTACGATTTCAGATAAATTTTGAAGAGAATGAAATTATTCAACTTTTTTGGGCAAAGTGCGACTAAGTCCCGGATACGCCCATTTACATAGCCGATGTCGGCGCGATGGTGCGTGGCGACTTCAAATGGGAATTATAATACCAAATTGAATACAAAACTTTCCTTTCAGTGCCGAGTAATGGAGGAGTCTATGCACCGGAACAATCGAAAAGACAAATAGAATGAGAGAAGAGACACAGCTCTGTTGAAATAATAAGTGCCTGACGTCTTTTTGGAAGTTATTTTTTGTAACGATAAATTTTTACGCTTTGATCTTTTCAATTCAAATAGGCTTTTTTTCTCGTAGAATCAAAGTTATAGGAATATTTCAAAAGCTTTAAGTGAGACGACGGAGTGGATTTTCCCTTCCAGTGGCTATATCGCCCTGATTGAAATGCAAATGAAATGGTGTCCGTTCAAAATGTATTTACTTTATCCTAACTCAGAGTTAATCTTCAAAATTGGCGTGATTCTCATATAGTATTGAAACAGTAAAAGTTAAACTTGTCATCGTATAAAAAGTCGTTTAAATGTATACAACAAAAACATATTATCACGTACTCATTTGTAAGGTACTATAGGTATTTTAGAGATTTTGCAACTTATGCGATCCCTTGTTTTAATATATCGCAACATAAGCAGTAAAAATGTATGAAATTTTAATCTTCTGTCTGCAGTCTCGCGCAATGACAGGGATTGTTTGCTGAAGAATCTGAAGCGGTTCATTATTCCGTTCCGAGTTATTTGGCGCCCAACGAGGGGCTATGCTCGCTCGACGGCGAACATCTGACGAATCACTCGCAGCTCAGTTTTATCTCCGGAATGTTTCATTTTTATATCGCGCACTCTCTGCTCTTGTATGTAGATTCGTAACCGTGTAACACAATAGTTGTAACTTCAAATCCCGTACAAGTTATACAGTGAAACAAGTTGCAACAAAAACATTTGCCTATGCCGACGTTAGTGAATTGTTCTCCCGCTCGTGACTGGGTAATTTCCATACATTTCAAGTTCCATCGCCTGCGGGACGTTCGTTCTTTTGTTGATAAATGTTTGACGGGAACTCCGGGGACGCCATTAAAAGTTTTTCGTGAATAATTTCAGTTTACATACGCAAATGTTTACTCGTGAGTTTACGCGCTCACCCATTCGGTGATTTCTTTTCACGGAGACGTTTGTTCGAGGAGCGGTGGCTTTCTTCTGAAGCGACTCCTTGAATAGGTAATTGGAAAACTTTTTATATTTTTCTTTGTCATATAACCCTAATTTGAATACCATACACCAGCATTTATTAATAGGACAGAAGTTTTTGTTCGAACAAAGTGACCGATAAAGACACGTAGACCTTAAAGTTGTCGGCGACGTCGTTGGTTGAAGTGGTAAGTTCCTTAGCTATTACTCACGGGCCAAGTTGCCCGATCAGATTGTGTGAGACAAAAAGAGGTGGTGCGACGTCACGAAAGCAAGATCGCGTGGATAAGCGAGCGTGCTCCCGACACCGCGGGGTGAGCTTACAGAGTCTCTACCGTGCCCTGGGAACTGTTTGGAATTGTTGACTAACTTAGCTCAGGGTTTACCCGATACATATTTGCACTTTGGGAATATACCAGTACAATATTGATATTCAGTTGGTGTATTAGGAAGTGGTGTATTACACACAGGAAGTGTGTATTTATATTTCAAAACTTTTGCAACAGATTGAAGGTTTTTTCAATACAAGACATACATTAAGTGCTGAGTAAATAATAAGAGTATAATAAAAAATAACATCAAAAATGCACAAAAGTAAGTCAAAACATTGTTCTTGAGAACGTCAGAAACGAAAGCAAATAAACAATTCATTTCAGGATCAAAGTTGAACAAGAATTTACCAGTTGCTTTAAATGAAAGAGTTGTTCGGAGACAGAGAGCTTCATTCAGATACTTTAAACAGATGTCACAGTAGAGTAAGCACTGCGCTGATTACATCTTGTTGAAGACGATGCGATTTAGAGTCTTTTCAATGCAGTATTTAACGATATTATCATCTTAAATGAGGTTGTGAACCCGATTATTTCAGCTTTGTTTTGTCTGAAACTGTTTCAGATTTCAGAAACAAATGAGGAGCTCTGTGTTTTAACTTGTGAATATATTAGAGTTGCAAGTAAGACCGTTAATGTTTGCGCATTTTCTCATCTATCGTTTAACCGTATGTGAGGATCTGTCCTCTCTGATAACCTATATTAGGTACTTATAAATACAATCTCACTTATAAGTCTTTCTAGACACTCTGTAGACTCCAAAATAAGAAAACTCAGCTTTAGTGGCATCAATGATTGATATTATCTTATACCTGATGTTGAAGCAACGTCATCCTATATTTTCAGCTAAACTACCATCCAGGTGAGAAATAACACATAATCAATCACCACTGTCACCGTGTTTGCAAAAAGCTGACGCACACAAAACCCGCACAAATATAATCAATCGCAGGCAAAAACGAGTTTTAGTGTCATAAAAATAGCACACATTCTCCCCCAAACCTGAATGAACACACATATTGTTTATACCGGTTTGTGTGTACAAATTTCCTATTACATGGAAGGGAACGTAAATAATTTTAAGGATCAGTAAAGGCAGGCAGCGTGATTATTTCACGCTAACGAAATTAATAAGGTAAATTTCAGCGGTGTGAGGGGCTTTATTGCGTTACGGAACCGCTTGTTTGATGCGAGGCTAGAGGTGCCAGAGAGCAATAGAAAAAGCCGGACTATCGGGAATTCCAATAATAAAAGATATTCAAAGTATTCATCTCTTTAGCTCTTCTATAAACATTGGTTGGAAATATAATCAGCTATCAATTCAATTCGTTTATTCAATTACAATTCTCATACAAATCGTGTCTGAATCTTAGGGCCGGTTTCACCATGCTCTGTTAAATTAACAAAGGATTAAACGGCCGTTAAAAATGTCAAAATGTACGCCTAATCCTTGATTAGTAACTAACAAAGCATGGTGAAATTAGGCCTTAACCTAACTTGCATCAAAAAATAAAAATATACAATTTAATTAACATAATGTCCCCAGTGAAATTAAAATACGTATTTAATTCGCAATTTTAAATGTCAACAATAATTAAATGTCAGTTATGAAAATCAATGGAATGGAATTTTTCAAAGTAAATACAAAAATGTAAAAAGCATTTATATAATAAAATTGTATTCAGTCAAATAACAAGGATTACTGTTAAACAATAAATGCAAAAAGTTTTTTGTCGATCTGAAAATGGCAATTCAAGGTTTTTCAATATTCATTCCTCGACTGGTTTACTTGTTCTTTCGAAACAGTGTGGCGAAAGCATTTTAGGTGCGCCTCAAAGAGGCTCCTTTTAATGATTTAAAGGAACACTACCATTTGACATAGTGTTTTTTTATAAACAAATGCAATTTTTTTTGGAGTGATGATGCATGTGGTGCAACTCTACGGCACGTTTTTCGTAAAAGTGTAGCACAATGTGCTACTTTGTACGAGTTTTACGCGGATGCAATAACCTATTATGTTTTGGGATGCCTCAGATTTAAGATGCTCGTACATGCTTAACGATAGTAATCAAATGAAAGCTGAGGTTACATTGTTCAGGTTACATTTTCCTAGATAGTTTAGTGGCTATATTCATAAATTTTCTTGTTTCAGGTATAATATTATTACTATGCACTAAAAAGATTTGTACTTGTTTGGAATTGTATATACAAAGTGCCTTAACTATTGTATAGCACCGCCAACATCGAAAGGGGCGGACGAAAATTATATATTAATTATAGTTTTCATTGGCCAACGCACAATAAGTCAGGTCAGATTTATATAAATTATTATATTATTATTAATAAGTAGGTAATATTATTGCATATTGTATAGACGTGACACACACACACTATCTTTACAGCATCTTTTTGTGTTTTCTGTACTTACGCCTCATTTCTACGTATCTAGAATAGTTTTTTACCCTTTTTATTTATGTCCTTTACAGCTGTCCTGTACCTTGTCGTGTACAGTTTGCATAAATAAATGCCTTTCTTTCCTTTCTAATATTTATATAAAATTTAATTTATATAAACTGGAAATCTGCCTGAACACGCGTGGTCCGACAGCATAGTCATCTCGATCTGACGATGAAAACGATTTAGTCTTATTGGTCTATTCATTGGACAAAGAGGAATCATAAAATCTCATTCTAAAAAAATTACGAGTATCAGTGATTCCTCACTTTTATTTATTATTTCTTAGTCACAGACATTTTACCCGGAATGCACAGAAAAATAAAACTATAAAAGATTGTAGTATGTATTTGTATGGCTGGCTTATTTATTGGATTTTGTATGCACGCCTTTGGTAATTTAGTTTATTGTTCTGTATACTATTTTTGTGTTTGCAGTGGTCTACCGCGCGGTATGCTATCATTCAGGTTGGGGCTTAGTTTAGCTACCGAGGCGACTAGGAGACTTTTCCATAACACAAAGCTTTTTTTTTATACTACTAGCTGATGGATCAAGCAAATGGCCCTCATGGCCCTCCTGGCCTCCATGTTAAGTGGTAACCATCATCTATAACAAAGCATTGCCTCGTAAGTCACGCACGATAGGAACGTGCCCTACGATGTACTGCCCGGCGTCCGTCAACTTGAGGCATGCAGATGTTAAGCCTCATGTGCCTGTAATTACACCGGCAAACACACTCTTCAAACCGAAACACAGCAACGCTACTTGGCGGCAGAAAAAGGCGTGGTGGTAGTACTTCCCCGGACGAGCCCTTCACAAAGAGCTCTACTACATATACATGTGCATGTGTGTACGTTGTTATTGTTACCCGTATTTTATAACGAATTGATATGCCGTATTAGGTGTTTGGTGACCTTATTTGAGCAGTGTTTCAACTCGATTATTGTTTATAAGTGCAACACAAAATTAATTAGTTATGTCATCACGCTCATGGTATAAATGGTGGTTTTTGCATTGGTTTTAATATAAGGACATTAGAGCTTATGGTAACGTTTTTTTGGAAAAGTATACTTCCTGAATATCAGCTTTAGCTTTTATGTAGTGCGTACCAAGATTCGTGCAAGTTAATAGATATACGAAGCTTTTACGGCCCATAACGTCACCTCCAAGTGAAATAAAATGTTATAACTTTTTTATGCAGTAAGTAAGAATATGGGGCGCGTTAATATTAGAAACTTAACTGTACGTGCTATGTGTAACGTATAAATTCAGGTCTTATTTATTTAAATAATTAATAAAATAAATAGATTTGATAAATAATATACTTCTTTTTCTTAGTTTGTTATTTATTTAAATAATGAATAAAATAAATAGATTTGATAAATAATATACTTCTTTTTCTTAGTTTGCTATCTATTAGGCATATAATAAGGCATATAACATAATTTTTTTTCGATTTTGTAAGATCCGTAATATAAACAACACAATAAAATAATTTAAAATAAACAATTACTTAAAGTGCCAGCGTTAAGTTATTTGATGATGATAAATTAAATAGTAAAGGTTGCTGGCTCCCTCGTTTCCGACCTTTAAATCTTCAGGGGGTTAAACTCCCCTTTTAGAACTTCATATCGTAATCCGGAAGGAAGACCTCGGCTGGAGGTTCAGTACATATTTTGCGCGGCTAAAGTTGCCTGAAAATTTATCCGACTTTCATTCTTCGGTGAACTTTCCATACCTTTGACTGGTGCATTTTATATGAAACCCACAAAACCAAATTCTGCGTGTCTGCGTCCCAAAAAACAAAGCCTATATAATAAGGCCCAATAAATACCTACTCAAGTACTTAATTTAGTATCATCTCAAGCTAGGATCGAAAAGAAATAAACTCAGCCACGTCAAGAGTTCATTACATTAACTGTTTCGCATCAAAGAAGATTCGAGAATGTCCATATGGCAAGCAACTTACGAGTTACGACAAATTATGTGCTCGCGAACTGATAGCAATATTGTCGCGCCAAAAACACTTTTCCCTTGTTCTCCCGAAAATGTAACAGAAGTAGTCAGAAAGACAACTTGATCCGAAGCGAGGGCAGCAACAAGTCTGCTATTTACACATGGGAAAACAAACTTTACTTTCTAAGAAAAAGAGTTTAACTTACTTTGGAACGGGTTAAAAGAATTCTCGATTGTAGATAAAGAAGATCTTATGTGTGTGATGGAGTGTGTAGACTCCGTGTTGGAAACAATGATAAAATATATTGGAGATATAGAAGTAGGAGTTTGAGTGTAATAATATTTTTCGTTAAGTGAGTGAATATGAACATGGCTTGACATATTTAGCTTTATCTCAAATACAAATAATTTTATTATACTTGAATTGTTGCTGACTAGGTAGCCAAAACATAAAAATATAGAGAAAAAAATGTGAAACCCAAATGACCCATCACTTCATTGTAGAAACACTGAAAGAAGCCCGATATGAACGAGGGATGGCCGACCCATTTAAAGAAATACTTAAGAAAGAAGTTGAAGTGAAAATCTATAACTTGGCGTAAACAATAGAATGGCGGTTGGACGGACACACCACAGGTACAACTTTTCAATTAATAGAAAGGAAAGTTTGAGGCGATTTGTAAACTAGACATAGCCTCTAGAATAGGACTTGGTAAACAAAACAAGACAAAACAAAAAGAGGACAAGTCCCTACCTGTATTATAGTTGTAGTATTAGTAGTACTTCTAGTTTATCAAAACATGACAAATGACTCCAAAATGTAGCGTCTTCTACATTAGAGTAAATTATGTCTAGTGTTGGCGGTACTTTTTTGATACACTGTTCTGTTTGCTAATGTATATTTATTTTAAAGATTTATTTGTAGGTTAAAAAAATAAGTTGGCTATTGGCAAAGATTCGGAGCGTGATGGTGACTCCCTTTGCATTTGTTGCAATATTCAAACAGATGATTGGGCAGAATGTATCATTAGTATAGTAGGTATAGTTTAGTATAGACGAAGCGTGAAGTTCTCTCAGAAAGGTTACCGTCCATTACTCTAATTGCGAGCCGCATTTCACCTAAGCATCGCAACTTCAGCCCGCCCCGCCGCCGCCGCCGGCGAAGACTTCACGAACAAACTCGACAAAATTTACAGAAACCGACCATCAAAGAGTAGCGAAGTAAACGAGGACACTTCGGTAATATTACTAATTATGCTTTTAATGTAATTGAATGAACGGAGACACGTCGCGCGCGAGTCGGCGCACCCCTTCGCGGCCAAAAATACTCTCAGATAAATTACTTAGAGAACGTTCGGCGCGCATACAAATCGGCGAGAGATTCGCCATATTTCACTTTGGGGAACACCCGGTCGATTTACACACCTTTGGAAATGTTCGGCGATGGACGAGCGGTGAAAACCCAAGAATACGGAGGATTAAGCCATTTTCACTATGGGCCAAGTTTATTACTAATCGGGTCACGTCACAAAAAGAATTTCCGATATACAATTAAAGGTGAGACGGGTGTTGAGGATCCGTTGTGGAAGGTGGGGCGATATTGTTGTCGTCTGTCGCGGAGGGTAGACCGGGGCACCTGTGCACGATAATACGACGCCCCGTCTGGCTGAAAGGGCGAGGAATCAATTAGGACGTTGCCGAATTGCGTAAAGGCTCTAGTTACGAGCGTTACGAGTGGGCTCCCAGCTGCTTTTTGCTCGTCCAACCTCTTGTTATTGCGCAATCGACATTCGACGCCTCAGATTAAGATATTACGTATTCATTGAACCTTTTTACTATAGTTTTATTGGAAATTAGACGGAGTGAACAGGAGAAGTGTTTTTTTTTGTATTTACCTTATATGAACATATTACAGATTGCCTAAACATACCTACACTTAGCCAATCAATGTCTAGAAAGTAAATAATCGTAATGAAAAACTCATCTATTTACAATGATATTAATAAGCGAAATCACAATTTGACGGCGGCGGCGGTGGATTACCTTAAACTCAATGTATCATCGCTGTAACCGCAACGAGAGGGATTTCAATTTAAAAAATATAGAGGTATTTAATCGGATCGCGAGCTCCGGTTTCACGTCGTTGATTTGCTGAACACGCAACGTGATTAAGTCTGACGGATTGGTTCATACTGTTTGTGGAAACTTTCACATAAGTGCGGTAAGTATCGTAAAACTATGCGGTTCAATAATTGCGTTGAAAAATGTTTTTCGCATCTGTCCAATGTTATGAACTTAATTTTTTGGAAAGCAATTTAGTATGGGAATTGGAGTTACAATGAAAGATGCCTTGTTCAAATTTCTTAATGACTGAGATTTATACGCGGCAATTTTCTAATGCGGATTTCCCCGTGAAAAGTGTCTGATAATTACGCCCAAAAATCTTAAGTGGACATAAATTAAGGGCAGAAATTAATCAACGTCTGTTTAATTCCGATAATGGTCTATCGGTTGGTGGACACGTCACGGGTATTAAAACGAATCCGAATTAATTAGTGTGTATAGAGTCGTCAACTGGATGGTAATTTTCTCAATACGCGGTATAGATTGCGGGTCGGGGTCACTCGTATGTGAATTATTTAGAGGCGGTCGCGCGTTGGAGTGTGCCGCAATTAATGAAGTGCTCAAAGTCGTTTGTCAATGGTGGTAGACGGCCGAACCCTCACCTACACCAATCTGTTACGGAAAACGTGTCTGTTTCACTGAGCCTAGCGGTTGATTCATTAATTGATCCTGGGGTAGATTGCCCTGAAAATAAGGGTTTCTCATCTTAGCTTTTTTCCTAATAACAAAACCATAGCTTCTATAAATATTACAAACTAGCTGCCACTCGCAACTTCGCTTGCGTATTAGAAGTGATTAATATTTAAGGTATTTTTCCTTTCTTGGGTTCGTTAATTTTTTACCTCGTTACCGGTAATTTTTGGAATAAAGAAATGCTTATAAGGTTATCAATGTTACAGACTAAATTTCTTTAAAGTTTCAAAGTCAAAGTCAAAAGGTATTTATTCAATGAAACACAAGGATCACTTTGAAACGTCTTAAAGCTAGGTGACTCTAGTGCCAGTTCCACGAGACCAAAGCCTTGAAGAACAGGCAACAACCCTTCACCCTTATTGGTTCCGTGGTTAGGGCGTGATTTATATACCAACTTAAGATTATTTGCGGATGTCTAAAGGGAGAGTCTCAGGTACGTCCAAATATTACATTATGGCACATATTGCAGTAATTGGCATTGTATACGTGACATATTGCAAGCCCATCGCCGCTGCTATAATACTAACTAGTTTCCTCACGATATTAACCTACAGTTAGGTATACTTAGTTATTTTTTAAATATGCACGTTATTGTTACACCCACGGAGATCACAGAAAATCAATAGTTACTTATACTTAATCCAAAACATTTAATAGGTAGAATCGTAACGTCCATTTAACCGTTAGCCGAGCATCCACACTTTCCTGTAGTAATGTCGTCGACCCGTCGTTATAGAGGTAAACCTACAATTATTTGTTATTCAGATCACATCGTATTATCTCGCCACCATTGAAAATAATCTAAATAATAACTATTGAATGGTGCGGACTCTAAAAGGTTATTATAAATCTGAAGAGGTCGGAAGCGGGCTGGCGTAAATTTTAAGGGAGATTCATTTGTTCTCGATTATGTGGAGCTTGATCAAATTCCGCAGCGTTTTAGTTATATCGTGTGTAGATTATATTCTCCTACAAGCAAAATTAGTAAAACTCAAAAAAAAGGTATATAATAGGTATATAATAATAAGGTATATATTGGTGGGCATTCCACACTATCTAGCCCGTAAGCAAAGATTGTACTATGGGAACCAGATAACCGATGTAAAACTTATATACTCTTTATGTATATACGTATGGTATATTATAACCTAGACAAAGAACAAACATTTATATGTTCTTCACACATATATTTGTTTATGGAACGAAACTATGGAAACTATTTTTTTTAATTATCGTTATTAAATAAAAAAATTAAGCACTTTTAGCGTGGTTTATTTTTGAACACAACTTGCTTTAGATTTATTTGGTGATTATATCAATGCACTTGATACATGAAGGCGAAAGCAAATGTGCCTTTCACTCGCACGTTTCGACATGTTGAAAGATATAAAATCACTAAACTCATTTTCGAAAAATCGCAAACAACCATTTTGTGTGCAATCATTGCACACAGTTTAGTAAAAATTTCATTTTGATCAATACAAGTTTTCCTACTCAAAAGTTTGCTTAAAGCAAACTTAAAGCGATATTTAAACAACCCCGAAACATTCAAACATATCTCCGAGAGCTAAGTAATTATCCCAAGTTTTTGAAATTATATGAAATTTTCAATAAATGAGTATTCCTTTAGTTTGTGTGCTCCCACAGACTAGGTAACAATATCATTTGACTTTTATTTTGAATGAAGTATCGAAATAAACTAGTAATACGAAAAGAAGAACAAGTAGTAGAATTGTTGGGGAAAATGTTATTAATTCAGGAAAACTAATAATATAAACCAGTGATGACGTATGGAACTGAGATGTGGTCGCTTACTACAAAGTTGCACAGCGGGCTATGGAGAGCTATGCTGGGAGTTTCACTATGGGATAGGATCAGAAATGAGGAAATCCGTAGGAGAACTAAGGTAGCCGACATAGCTCGCAGAATCAGCAAGTTGAAGTAGCAATGGGCAGGTCATATAGCTCGAAGGACTAAAAGATAACTTTTAGTGAAATATATATTTTGTTTTTATGCAGTTAGATAACGTAGTAAAATCTCAATGGTGTCACTAAATACTACGAGATACGAATATACCGGGAGCATGCCGTTTGAAGGTGGCTGCAGTTCTCATTAAGCAATGTACCATCAAAGACGGCCACCATCCGGACCGTGAAGTGTCCGGATGCAAGCAGCTCAATTATGTTAATGGATTTGCAGCATTCACTGACGACAGGATTGTCTTCGCCTGATTGATATGCACTGTGTTACCTACGTTTACAGTATATCCACATTAATGAATCGTCGCACAATGCTTAAACAAGATTATCAAATAATTCAATATGGACCAGAAATTACATTGTACCATTACTTACATATTATATATTACATATGCTTTAATTAGCCATCATTATTGCAATTATAGAGACTAAACAAGTGTCAGTTTGCATTTTGTACTTCTATAAATATAACATTAGGTATGTGGATAAAATTGAGCACGAGTAAGAAAAAGCACAACATTAAATCACCACTCGACAGCGAACAAACAAAATTAGAGCACGAGGGACGAGTAACCAGCGCAGCGTGTATCTCGTAGATACGGCCGACCGACAGTAATTTCACCAAAAATCAATAGCTAAGCACCCCCAATAAAACAAATACATTTTATTTCTCGACGTGTCTAGGCACAGTGGATGATTGATAGTGCTTTGAGCACACACAACGTTATTGAACGGAACGGCCGAGGGGACGCGCCGAAATACGAAATAATAACAATTTTCATCACGCCGGGCTTTTATCAATAATGCATTAGGCTTCCACTAAAAATGGTAATTAACAGGAAAGTTTTAAAAGGATTGATGGAAATCAATTTGTCAGCCCTATGCTTGGGATCGATGGGAATGGGACGGGTCGAATTTTAAAATGTAGGTGAAGCCGTGACTTCCAAAAGGGTCGTCATCCCATGTCAAGGAAGTGAGAGGGCGGCGGCGCGGGGCATGGTTGTACACGTTTGCGAGAAGTCGAGTCGCGCTGGGAGCGGCAGAAGATTGCTGAGAAAACGCCGACTCACGAGGCCGGTGTTCGCTTACCTAAATTACGCGTAAAGCCAAACACAAAGGCTATGCGTATTCAAATTCCATTAATCTCCCGTTCGGGGGAAGGTGGGGTAAAATGAACCGGCGCGGACAAAAACAATGCCGCCGGCAAATAACCGGCTCAGCATTGTTCCGGCAATTAGAAAGCTTTCCCATGTACCGGTCGTGTATAAAAACAGTGTAACATCAGCACGAATCGCTGCCTATTGCTCGTTACCGTTGATGTTTATTACGGTTATTAGGAATAAGCCGTGCGGTTATGTTATAATGTTTTCAGTGGAGTTGAGATAAAAATTCATCATTGCATACTACGATTGCTCGATTTTTGAAACTAAACATAAATAATTATAGTAAATTGAATGGCAGCCAATAAACTAAATCGATGATGGATAATCTTAAACAGTCATAAAACCTTACAGGTGAATCAGAGTGTAAAGTATGACTTGGCTGAGTCTAAACGTAATGCTGCGTTTATTACAATAGTAATACAAATCACTAGCACTTGAGCACTAATACAAATCTAAATTTTACTGCAGCCACATGAATAGTTTTATTTCCGGTCTATTGACAAGACTCACATCAGTTACATCAGGTTCAAAATTGTCGAACTCACTCTGCGGCAACTGGAAACTTACCTGTAACAAAAAGAGGTTATTTATTAAAACACATTCTATAAAATTACAATAAGGTTTAGCTCCAAGCTGCGGCTTCACTAACCGAGCAATGTAACGAGAACAATACGGTCGCGACACAATCACAAGGAGCCTCGCTCTGTTGGCTATTGTTTTTACCTCTGTACCTCTGTTATTGCGGAGTGCCGAGTAGCAATAAGCGACTCTTGTTTGCTTAGGGCCACTATTGTACCGGGTTATTAGGACAGGTCTGCGGCGTTGCGGGTTAACTTACCCTTTCTTGCTGACGACGCTTGAAATGTTCAACGGCAGAGTAGTAAGCGTGATTTTAAAATTGCAAACAGCAAATTTGTGAAATAAAACTGAATGTGTTGAAAAAATATTTAAAGTTGCTAGTAACACATGAGTTAAACCGAAGACACGCAATATCCAGGATCCATGTTAAAGCGAGGCAGCTGTTGATCCCGTACGTTACCTTTGCACCACGGACTCAGCTTAACAATAGGGCCAAGCTAACAGGTTAGCTCATTATAAAACGGGCTTTATGTTGTTGACTTTTAATGTACCTACGTACAAAGATTTAAAGTTCGTAACTAAACATATCTATATTTTGTTAAAAGCACTGGAAAACGTTGGTAATTTAGTTTCCATTGTACCTACTGTTCATGTTATAACTATGATTCTTCTTATTACATGGTTTGGGTATGAACTCAAAATATTTTTTGACTCATTCGTGACTCACTCAATTGACTGATCATCACATTTTTTTATATTTCTTTACCGATAAATCCACATTATTTAAATCACAGATATAATTACGGTATCGCCGTTTGCGGAAATGAAACGACACCTAATTCGGAGTTCAAATAATAGATGGCACCAGAATCCGGTTAGAGGGAACAAACAGATTCGGGTAAACATACATGATACAATGCGGTTGACACTGTGCCCACAATGCACACTATACGTCTATTATAGGGATATTATAAAGAACTTTTGTACCGACGATTTTATCATCACAAATAAGTTTTATGTGAAAAATATTATAGATATTAGACGAGTTTTTACCTATAGAATATGAAATTGACTTTACCTTTATTACCTTATTATTATTGTCTTATTGAAGAATTATGAATTTAAGATTTATGTTCAACAAATAAAAGCAAGCAAATAGACAAAAATTAACAACAAAGTACACGCCTATCTCTCCAAAATGGACAATCCAAATACACTTCGGACAATAGGTACGATAACTGCCGTGTAAAATATCATTGCTTTAATTTATATTGCGAATTTGTGATGGTCCAGATATATTCAGTTCATTGCAGTTATAAAGTTCTTAGTTCAAATCGAGTCGGTTATTATGAAGGCGCCCGCGTATGAAGCGTGCGTTGGACCGTTTAGCGGTTAGCCGAACGTTGGTTGTCAGCATTTCCGATACACTTTTTCCATTACGGAATGGTCATTAGTTTAAAATAATGTTTTGGATAAGATCTGAGTAATGCTCAGACGTAATTTCAATGAAAAGGCGTGATTGATTGCAAAGTAATTTATTAATAATGTCACTGTTTGTTGGTATACCTAATCACCTATCGTTTTGTAAAAATCAAGTAAAAATTAAAAGCTCATTTCTATAATATCTAGGCACGGTAGACCTCCGGTCAGATATCTGAGTACTAAGTTTAAAACAAATCATTTTTTATACAACTAGCTGATGAAACAAGCAGATGGCCCACCTGATGTTAATTTAGGATAGATAGTATTATATGTAACCTGCCTTTGGATTTGGTGATGACAAAGTTGCTTGGAATGTGTAATGACCATCTCTCGACTTGCATACGGTATTTTAACTAACTTTACTTGAGCCCTAAGCGTGAGCAGTAGGAATGAAAAAAAAAAAATGGTAACAAATGTTTTTGCAGGAAACCACTAATATTATCTCGACTTGACTAAAAAGTATTACATCTATTACACACCATCAAGATTGTCTGTCAAAAAGACTGACAAATGCCATAAATGAAGCAAAGAATTACTTTTTTTACTTAGACACTTTTTGTTATTACTTTGAAACTGCGATTGAAACACGTAGCCGATGGCCAGGAGGCCATGTTTATACAAAATTCTGCCCGAAAACTGTATGACCGAATCCATTTCATAAAATATTTTGCAAGTACCAAAACTAGGGATAAAAGGCTCACGACACGGACACCGGTGTGGGAACTCCGCAGGTTCCGTAAAAACAACGTTGGACGTAAAACGTTCGTCTTTTCATGCGAAAACTCGACTCATTTATCAAATCAGCGTTGTCTACATTACAGAGCCGAGCGTATTGTGAGCAGGCTAAAAAGCCCATTTACACAAAACGGCCCAACGTGACGATTCACGTACAAAACAATTACGTACGAAAATGAACCTTATACTTCATGAGATTAAGTAAAATATCCCAAGAAACTGTTTCGGGTAGGTCGATCGCAGAAGTAATTTACGCGCAAATTAAACGAGTTAAATTAAACAAATAAAATTAATGAAAGTGAAAAATCACAGCGATTTTCCAAACAAACACGTCATTACGTTTGCTGGGGATCTTGATGATGATTATTATTATCCAGTTATATCAAATTGTTAGCTGTTTGATTATGTATTGTCATCTCACGGCTAAACATAACAATAAAATAAATGTGGCGTAATCACACGTTATTATAGCAATTTAAGTTAGAAATTAAAAAATTTTAGAATGGAAAACTGGCTTTCTGTAATCAATCCATGAAAATGAAAATATACACCCAGGGTTTTATTGTTGTACTTGCTATTTGTAAGACAAACACATATTATTGGATTAAGATGTTTGTTTGCGACTCCATCACGTTGTAACGGTTTCCAATTTTAAATTGGAACTAACCTCACCAAAACTAAGCAAAACTTGTACTATAAAAAACATGGTTCCTGTATTAGACCTGATATAAAATCTTTCTGTCCCACCTACCTCTAACATCCACGTTTGGTTTACAGGTAAGGTAAAAAATAAGGTAAATACTAACTAACTTTTTTTAAATTTATTTTCATTTACCTGTTTATACATGGAAGCAGTGAGCAAGTTAGACCTAATATGCTAATACCTCTACAGGTTGTTTGAGCACTGGGCTGAAAAAAAAACATTGTTGACAAACAGACGGCGAAACATAAAAATCCGAGAAATACGTCATACACAGCGTGCATTAAATTTTCACCGCCTTTTAGCAAAGCGGATTGCCGTGAGGCAAAAACGACGTATGAAAACTCTTTCATTTGTTTAGGAGTGGCTTTACTTCCTTTAAGTGCTCCAGCATGCGGAAACAGGCTGAATAACCGTGAGTGTTGCAGCGAGAAAGGCTTACTTAAAAATTGGCTGAGTAATTTCTATGACGAGCACGTACCGCCCGAGTGCATTCGAGGCTCGGATTGGACGCCGCCGACACTGCCTCGCGCCGCAGCACTAGCGCCAGCGCCACACATCTCCCGTCTCTCTTAGTGTTCACCTCATTACCTGCTTCAGCACATGGACACTCGCTTCAGGGACGTGATTATCGCCTAAGTGGAATTTATTTTATCGGCCGCCATCCCGACCGCTCTGTGCTCCATTGTCTAATGGAACATTCTTTCTACTTACACTATGAGATGTAAAGATTTATCGCCTCGGTCGAAACGTTAATTTATTTCCCTTCGAAGTCGGCAAAGCTGAAACCGAATAAAAAAGCAAAATGGAAAGATAATCCGCTTTCCCCTTTCTATTATTATTAAATATAAACACGCACTTAGGCAATTCTTAAGCTGGGAATGGAAAAAATATTTGCGCGGGGAGTTTTCACGTCGGAAACTCATATAAAAGACATTTTGCCGGAGCTCGTTGCCTATCGGAGGTATTATTCAAATTAATTTAGCGCGGTGAGGCAAAAAGTGCGCGCGTCGGGAGCGACTCCCCATATTCATAGAGCTGCCCTAAATTAGCATCACAATGAAGTGTTAGAGGCGCGAGTGGCAGCGCTTAATGCTACCAGCCTCTACTTACACGGTTATGTTACCTAATGAGTTAAGTATAACATTTTACAGCCGCAAATTGTTGAGGCTTTTGCAAAATTCGCTAAGACGATAATAATTACTTGCGGAGTAATTATGATAACATTGAAGGCTCATTCGTGCGCCAGCATGGCTTGGCGGAGCGGCGCGGTGAGCGCGGTGGCTCGGAAACCAGGCCGTTTGTGAGGAAAACAATACGACGCGGTATGAAAGTTTATTCATAGAGGCATATTATGTTAAGTGTCCCTACGAGGCTACGAGCGCCAGCTGAGCGGCTGTGTATATTGTTTTTGGACCACCCTTTTACGCTTTCACGCCTATAAATAAATCAAAATATTCAGGAAGGGCTCGACTTTAAGGCGGCTTAGCGGAATCGTAAAATTCAACAACGTTCGCACAGCCAGAGGGTTTATCTTTCGGCTGCGTTTGCCGTGTTTTTGCTTGAATCGTAAAAGAGTATCACGGTGTAGGTATCCCCCGTATGAATAGAAAGGAACCCTTTTACCGAGGACATATGGAACAGGGCACTTTACAAGTTAATGCAGAAAACAGATTATCTCCCGAGTATGATTTCATGGCAACGCTCATTGCTGCGAGGTGCGAGTTTTGTGCCTCATTAAATGAGGATTAAGAATATTATGTAAAGTATTTTCATACTGAGTGAATAAAACTGCAATATTCAATATTTTGATTGAATGGATCATCCATATAATTACCTCAGCATAATATTGCTATCTAATTAATGTACATAGGTGTTTTTAATATACACAATTTGTGTGAATGTGTATTTGTCGCACTAATATTAAAAATGCGAAATTTGTTAAGTGTGATTTTTAATGTTTAACAAATTAAACAAAAGTAAAGTTTGTATTATGCATTGATGATTGATATTTCATCGGAGCAGCATCAATCTAGTGGGTCTAGTGGGAGTGACCCCGCCTTCTGATTGTGAGGTTGCGGGTTTGAATATGTGAACCAATAGATGTATCTCTTCGGAAAAAATATGTGCACAATGGTGCCCTCAAACGGTGGAGAAAAACATCGTGAGGAAACCAGTTTAGTTTACTTGCAACAGCAATGGGTTTGCAACCTGTCACGTATTAAAATACCAATTACTTATCAATTACAATTGCTTACCATCTGTATGCCTCAAGTTGATGGGCGCAGAGCAGTGCTTCGTAGGGCACGTTCTTATCGTGCGTGACTTACGAGGTAATGGTTTGTTATAGGTGACGGTTTCCACTTAACATCAAGTGGGCCGTCTGCTTGTTCCATCCATCAGCTGGTTGTATAAAAAAATTTAAGAAGATTTTTATCCTTAAACAAAAATCTTAAGTTGGTTCTAAGAGATCGGATGGGATATCTACCGTGCCTTTAATCAAAATCGTGAAGTTATTTTGGTTTCTGATTGATATTTTCCGTGATCACTCACATCAATTTACGTAGACGAATACACCTACCTTGGAATCCAAAATGTATCCTCAAAACGAGCCATTATTATTCGCAAGTGGGGAGCGTTTTGGTCATTAATAACAATTTATTTAGCACAATGCCGTAATTTCAGTCCACAAATAACCTTTGAGTAAAACGTAGACCAGTTAGCCAGAATAACAGTTAGCTCAATACAGTGGAAGATTTTTTTATATATAATTTATAAATATTTATTTTTTATTTTAAATCGATCGCTTTCAGCAATAAGGACACCCGTTATAGTTATTTTATTTTTCACATTTTCACACAACGCTGTCGACCCCTAAACCCCTAAACTAATGAAATGTTCTCGTAGTTATCTATTTACGCCCAAAATTCAGAGGCCCATAAATTTTAAGCTATATTTTATTATACTAGGTATAAGACATAGTACAATCATAGATAACAAATAGACAATTTGATATACCTAACTTTTTACGTACAAACGGATAAAACTACACAAAGCCAAAGAAAAATGACGCTTACTACAAGGACATAAAAGCAAGCAGTGTACTCGTTTATCCTGGTGCGTTTCCGTGTGTACTCAACGACTGGTACAAACACCAAATCAAATCAAATCAAATTAAATCATTTATTGTTCGTGAATCTTGGTTTTAAAAAAAATAAGATGGTTGGTGTGTAGATAAGAATCTCCAAATCCTGCTGTTTAGCATACAAACAAGAATACGGAATTAGAAGAATGATAAAAAATAACACCCCACAGTGATAAAAAATACTGTGTGAAAATTTTGTGAGTGGGCCTGAACTAAGAGTAAGTGCGTTCATTTGTAAAGTAATAACTGCAGTGTACCAGCTACTTTTGGGATCTGTGTCAAGGATTTCATATTAAATGGGGTATCGTTCCCAAATTGATTAGATAGTTTTTGATAAATTGCACAAGTTTAGTCCGTGCCGTTTGTTTAAATTAAAAGCTGTGACTTTTGGCAGGTCCTGGTAGGTCGCTAACGCATTGGAATATATAATTTAATTTATGTATCTCACTCTCTTACTTTACAAGTAGCTCATTTAGTAAGAAGTTGTGAAATGGTTTCTTAAAGTAGCTGAATATTCTAAAGATCTGTTTGTCTATTAATTCTGAATGTATTTGAAATGTTGAAATTGTGAAAATAAGGTAGGTAGGTATTTTGGCAATTTTCTCATTCGATTTTTTTTGTCAGTAGGTATGTCACCATGAATGTTTTCATAGTCTAGGTTAAGTTTTGGTAACGGTAAATTTAATTGATTAAGTGTTTAAAATGATGTTTAAAAACATCAGATGACAATAATGACATTGTTCATAACAAAAATATGAACGTTATGACACGAACGTAAAGTACATTTTTTTTTTGTTTAGGCTGATAAAGATTAAGTATTGTCGTAAACTTTTATAATTCCGAATTTTCTATCAAAACATACCCCAGAGTCCTTATCTGGGAGTAAGCAAGCGGGCTTTTTGTAAAATACTTTGAGTACTTAACACACAGACAAAGTTTACTCAGACAAAGTTGAGGTTTCCAAAGTTTGGCATTCACAACGACCTGGCCCATTGTGGTTAATTCAAGGATGTAATTAAATTTGTTTGCATAATATTCTGTTAAAGATGAAAACTTGCTAGTGATACACAGTGGAAGAATCTTTTTGCGAAAAACTTCAAAGAATGTTATATCAACTGAATAGGAACGCGATTGTTGAAACAACACTAAAAATCTCAAAGGTATTCCTTTCTCCTGATAACCCTAGAGCGACAAAAACTCGTTCTCGAAATTGCTTTACAGAAAAGTGTATTTCAAACGGCATAAATCAACATTAAGACTGTTCCGAGTTTCGTTTGTAAAAGCATTTTTTTGGAGAAGAAAAAATAATGAAATTACCCTTGGAACTAAAGTGACCCCGCCCGCGGCACAACAACAATATTCTCGGCCCTCACTACAAAGAGGGCAGCATTTGTATTATCATTCCATTAAACAAAAGTCACCGGAGTTTCAAATGAAAACACAGAACTCATTATTCCTGGGGCAGAGAAATGATTTCAAATGTTAACAAGATTCGCCATAATAGAGTTGCTCAGAGATTTAAGAAAAACAAGCATGAGTGCGGTGCCCATCCTATTGTGTTTCTAGAGAATTGCGTTACTCAATAATAATGTCTCCAACGGGACCAGTAGAAAATAGGTATACCTACCTTCTTTCGAGTTTTTACGCGGAAAAGTTTGATATTCCGTATTATTTCATACGAATAATGTCAATGTTATATTACGCGCCTATTCAATTATCTAATTTCCGATTCCGTGAACTCAGTTTCGAAAGATTCATAATACCATTTACTTTCTGAAAATAATCTGCGTATTGCGGTTCTCTAGAAGTGGAATTGATTATCTAGTATAAAATAAATTATTTATATACACAATCGAACATTGGTATTGTAACTGAATCTTTCGTTGTATTTTGTTAGTGAATTTCTATAATAGGAAGAGTAGAAATATACCGGGTTGAATGAGTCTTGTAATTTTATTATCATCTTCATAGGCCTCCTTCTTGAAATTAAATATGTTATATTTAACTGCTTTTGGATGGTTTCAAAAATATCAACATCTTATAAAAGTTTAAATGGTACCGCCAATGCAATTTATGTTGGCAGCAAACGTAAGTTCAATAACATTTCTTCCAGTACTTTTTCGGACAGTAAATATTTGAGGTGAGAAAGCTACGAGTTATTTCCTCAAGGCTGCGCGGTACATTTCGCGATTCCCCAGAGCCCTACATTACACATAATATATAATACATTGGGGAGTATCATTGTGCTCGTTGGATATATCAGAGAATACTCGTTTGTCAAATGCACAGTCATTTATTCAATGATAGGCATTTACCCGCATAACTGAATGGTTTGTTCGGGCTTTTCGGAGGTAGATTTGTATTCTTTAGTTTAAGTATACTAGAATACCAAATTGAAAATACTACAGCTGTTAAAATGATTACTCGCGATAAACCCTTTGGTATATTTTGGTAAAAGAACTAGTATCATAATGAAAATGAACAGAAACTAGATGTTTGCAATTTTGATATTCCTCTATGAAAAATATATTTTGCAGAAATATGCCAAAAACCTTTCATTTCTACATTATTGATTTGATTACAGTTGTTAGTTGGACACATGCTGCCACAAACAACATAAATATAGTACTTTTAAAAATAAAAGGCAGTGTTTTCCGATTGAACATTTTAATGAACAAATATTTATATCAAAACTGGTCATGTTTACACACGGATACAAAACGAGATCATAAACCGAACCCCAAACAAACATTCAAATAGAATAGAACAAAACATAAACCCCTTCCTCCAATCAAACGTGAAATTCTGAGCGGGGCGCATTCATTTCATATAACTGATTTTATGTAATATAGCCACAGACGGCGATATGTTTTGTTCATGCTTGGGTTACAATTTTGCACTTAGTCAAGTCTTGCAAGCGACTGTGTATTTAAAGTAGACTACCAACCACCACCCTTAACGCAAAAGGACTCACAGAGGTCTAGTTGCGGAAACTCTAATAAATTATAACTTACGTTACGCCACCTTTTTTAGCCGTATCTCAAAAACAATATAACCTACATAAAGATAAAAATACTTTTACACAAGATGACTAAAATCATTTAATAGCATTTATATTTTTCTAATTATATTTTATTCTAATTGTATTTGTAATACTGTTATTGATCCTCTTTAAGGCACCGATACCTTAAAACCTCATGCAAAATTTAACATTCGTTATCTGATCATATCAGACATCTATCTTTATTTTTTCTTACCACCAAATCTTGATAGTATAACATGCCATGCATGACAAACATGCATACATACAAAGATAAAACATAGATTCATACAAGAAGATTAATAAAAATATTATGTTTGCTTGCTGCGTCTCAATGAATTATTTGAATCGACGTTTCTTAATATCGGTCTAACAAGTGGTAGTCGCAGAAATCCCTTTTATTCTAGGAATGGGTTCAAATCAGGCTGTGTCAAATTTAAAAAATAATAACAAAACTAGTGATCAAAGAGGCTTTATTAAAATTAACCCTAACTACTGCTATTATGTGCAATTCTATTCACTGGCAACGCAATTCGACGAGCTGTGTGATACATACGCTATTGGGTAGGTATATGACATTATGATATCTCATCAATGTGACACTGTGAAAGGGCCTTTGAAAGCTCGTTTATGAATTCAGAGAATATGCATACTGAACTGGTACTGATGATTGGCTGGTAGGTACTATGATATTGAATGGGACTTATAGATGTTCAGTAAAATGACCGGGGCTATTTTGCTCAGATATAAAATACATATTCCGACAAATTACATATTAGGCAACGCCAACAGCACAAATCATGACGGTTAGTAATGACGGCACATGTGATTTGTCATTATTCGGAAAACGAAATGAAAACACATATTAACCAACCTAATATAGTTCTTAAGTATGTATACACACTAACAATTTATGGATCAAAGTTGTCTGAAATAAAATTTATATTATTTTCATCAGGTAGAATAAAGGATGTTGCATAAAACGAATGAAGACATAAAATAAGAAGAATAATGAAAACCATAATAATAAGCAGTAATTTCATAGTGAGATAGAACATCAGCTTGTTCTATAAGAAGGTGGCAAAAATAAAAATATATCAATGTGACCTTTAAATACTTTTAAAGCGCACCGTTTGAAAGCTGCTTGGATAGATTTTTTTTTATTTATTTATTTCGGATAGACTCGATAAGCTTTTTAAAAGCGAGCTTGAAATACTCTGTATGCATAAACACCGTCCGATATTCTTCCAACTGATAAAATTAAACAGTGCAATAATAATAATGTAAAATAATAAAAAAACAAATAGTTGTCGGATGAATTTTCTACTTTTACCGAGTTTTGTATAAATGGAATTTGCATAGATTTTCTATTGCGGTATGAATGCCAAAGCATTCCATAGCGTTTTGCAAAACAAAGCGGAAGCATCCTTCAATTTGAGCCAAGCATGAATTTCGAAATTATTCAATCATTAAATGGCAATCCATTTGAAACCTATAAACATTTGCACATTGCGTAACGTGTTTATTAGTATGATGTAGCACTGAAAGCGATTCATGTATTAACAAACATTTAAATATTAAAACGTTATTCATAACAAACACGTGGATTTCAATAGATTCCATAATGCATCACCTAATCAAAATGATAGCTGGAAAAATAAAACCTTATCAAAATAAAGGTTGAAACTATAAAAGATCACAACAATAAACATGGAACATGCCTGTATGTATGGCAGATATAATTCAATAAATTCAAAGGTGGCAGCCTCGTAACGATGAGATTGTAAAAAGTTTCCCGTCGTAAAAGCACCGCGTAGTAAAGTGAAACCTCCTTATTTATTTCTGTTATTCGTTAAAAACATCGTAAAGTTAATAAAGGGGTTTTTTTGTAACAAACAGACCACGTTTAAGATAAGCCCCGTTGCTGGTTCGAATCTTTTAAAACGTCGTTAAAACCAACCCCAGTTCGCAGACAAAGGCCTAATTGTTGACGAGAAATATTTTCGATGCAAATTCGCACTCTTTACAGCCCATTCTGAATTTGTACTGAACCCGAAAGAAGTTAACGTAATTAGCCCCCGCGGTGGGAAGCCGAGGTTTTGTTTAGTAGTGAGTGCTTTGATTCAATTCGAGGGAAATTTATTTGAATTTTAATGCGATTAGGGAAAGGATTTCACTACCGGTAATGCGGATAAAAAATTTGAACAAATAAATAACGAAATAAACAAAGTTTATCTGTTAATGAATTAGTAAACAATGCCTTTGTTTACTTTCCCAAAACATCTGAAAAAAGCACTTCGGTAACAGAGCGTTTACGATTTTTCAAAGCATTTGGATCAGCTCACGAACCTGATAAAATGACGTCAAAAATTGACATATCAAAGACAAACGAATACATACCTTGAACGTTTTTATAGTATGTCAAAATATTTTATCGTATAAATATTATTTTTGCTAGAGATTCACTCAGACGAGACAAAAAATACTCTGAACTTCGAGTGAAATACTATCTACTTTTTATCATTACTAGGGGCATATTATAAATTAGGATGTCGGGTGGCGGCTTTTTGTCTTGCTGTTTCGAATTTGAAATAATGTATGTACCAGTGAAGGAAATCAAAATCGAATATCCTAAATAAAATGAACCAAAACTCATTCAAACGAATGAGTGAATTTTTATTTAGTTTTTCAATTCAAAGGAAAAAAGAGCCATTTCCAAGCAAAAATGGTGTAGAACATATTTTATTTAAACCAAGATATTGCTATTGTGAAATTCTTCAGCTTCTTATAAGCGGAGACATCTCAGACCTTTAATTTGGATTCCTGTATAATAGTCCGCAATTGCTCAGCTCCGAACGTTACAATTACAACGGGGTCTTGTGGTTTCTAAGTAATGGCTGAAGAAATAATAGGTAATAGGATACAGATGTAGTGCATACGCGCAATTGAGACTGAAGTAGTCTTTAATTAAGTAGATTAGTCTCTTAGATGAAGTATCTACTGCGGATACATGCACTAGCGATAGAGCTTTGTGTACGTGCGGTACCAACACATTGGAAAGTAATAATATTTCGATTGTAATCTAACAAATTTTTAACATCAAAGAGACAGGTAAAAGAACTTAAGAATGCAACGACCTCAGGCAGCATCTTTGAACAAGACGTCAGATTAGAAAAGAATTTCCCATATTTCGAACTATAGGATGAGAATAACGGGCATACTTTCAATGCTCCTTTGAAGTATGAGATCACATAAAAGAAGAAGGATACGAAGCATCCGGACCGCAATAAATTTTTCAATCATCCTTAAGAAACAGTATTACCGGGAATGGATATACTTTTGATAATCTCTTCATGGCTAACCTATATAAATGTTAAACTCGCCAGTAAACTTACTACAAGAAACAACATAAACATCAAGTCTCTGCTCTCCAGGCACGGTAGATATTCCCTCAGATCTCTTAGTACCAAGTATCAACTCAAGATTTTTTGAGGATGTCTAAGGGAGATTTCGAGCTCTTCCTATTCATCTTGGTCGCCATTCGCCTATTCGCTTTGTCGTCCAGTTCGTGGTCACCGTTCGTAAACCTTTATGAAACCTCAGCAGTTATGGTAAGCTGATTAAAGTTACATAATACCAGTGATGCAAAAAACCGTAGCTTTATTGCAGTATAAAAAAATACTGATCGATTCCCAGATTTATGCAGCGAGACAACGGAGACAACGAGCTGATCGACTGAGATACTTTTATTAATTGGTACCTAAGGGTATCCAGAGAGCTCATCGGCCACTTCTCCCCGAAGACAAAGGTCCTTCGAGTCCTTGCAATCTGACCCGCCACCGTCGCCGCCCTCTCGGTAATTTTCTCGTTAACGGAATGAATAAAACATTTCATTCCTTACCTTTCTTTTGTAATTGTTAATGGTTGATGGGTTTTGGAAATTTATGCTCTGTTCTTTCCGTAACCTCTTCGGTTGTTTTCCGATAGGCGCATACAGAAATTCTCGCCTTCGTTGTATTCAATCGGTGAGTTACTAAAATGTGCGTAACAGCTTAATGTAAATGCTGTTGTGTAAATGCAATTGTGCCGGCTGGATTTCAAATAATAAATAAATTTACGAAATTCTGTCGGAGCACAGTCACTACGGTTCACTCTTTTAATAAATACAGGTAAAGGTTCGTGTCGAACTTTACCTAAAAAAGGGTTCCGCGATAGTCAATTTGCAAACGAAAATATATCACGATAAAAAATGTAGCTCTAACGAGAACCTCAAAATGGCTCGTAAGCAATGAAACAGCGCAATTTCATGAGAAAGGCGGCCCGCAAATAAACCAAAGCGGAGCACATTCCCGCCTCCATAAAACGCAGACTGAAATAAACGTAACAGACTTCGGGTTCTTTAAAAAATCCACCCGACGACAACCGCAAAGCTCAGCAAAAATCTCTAGTGTGAGTGGGAATTCCAGCGAAAGAATTTTCATAACTGGCGCATGGTGTCGGCGGCCGCTGAAATCCAGGTGAAAGATACTGAATTTATATCCCGAGGCGGCCAGACGGTTGCGATCCGACGCCTTCGCGCTAGCTGGCATCGCTCGGGAATCCTGAACCGCTAGTTTATTAGGTAGAAGCAGCCGAGCTGGCGGCGGCGCCGCTCACGAAATATGTCTGCGGCTCGCCGTTGACAATAAACACCCAGCGAACGCTGCCCACATGAAAGGCATTATATCCCCAGGTGTCATGTACATGTATCCGCACGAACATAACGTGTCCCTTCACCGTTATTAACATTGACCGGAATCATTACATCATTTTATATCGAGTCTGGATTTTATCGCTCGTCTCTTTGTTCGGCACAAAAACTAAACATGCTTTCACCAGTAAAACCGTCCAGTTATAATGTGATCCCATCGGCACGGCATAAATAAATTATAGCCGTTGATAAAATAACAATTGCAGCTTAACAAGAGCCTTGTTCGAGAGGCGAGCTCAGGATATTGTGGGACACACCACACCCGACGGAGATTACGCGAGTTTTTCATATAAAGCCATTCAGCCAATTTCCTCATATCCTACACAGGAGCATAATAAGGGAGGCTTTTGTGAAGTAAAGAGGTTCGTGCACCTACAATGCGTACCGGTTGTGGGGAAAGGATGCGCAATATTTGGCACTCGGCGAGATCGCGCGCTCTCAGACACTCGGCGCGATGGAGGTGAACAAATTGGTTCTCTAGTATGTCAACGTTAACTAGATGAGGTTCAGTTCCCTATTCAATTTTCACAGCTTTGAGTGATTTTATGTAAATTATTTTGTGATTGAACCCTTGTAAGCTCACTAGCTGCTTAAGTTCTGCTTATAATCATTTACTGGGTACTTACGTCAACGTCGTCGTCGTGATGAAAATAAATTGGGTTGTAAAGTATTTTGCTTACCTGAAAATAAACAAAATAATGGTAAAAAATAAGACAAAATAAACACAGCGTAATGAAACCGCGTCTTAAAATGCAAATATGACTTATAAATGAAATTTTTTTTCATTATGCTTACTTATTATTATATTTGTTGTTTCGGTTTTTCTAGAAAGGGATGGCAAAATTTTAACAAGGTAGGTAGGAATATGAAACAGAACTACTTTGGCAATCTTTGGTAAAATGGATAAACTGAATGGATTAACGCAAATAACGGGTTCTATTTCATAACGCGCTTGATACAAAATAAAACTTTACCGGAAGTTGCAGTCAATTGTTGTTGACTGAAATTCCTCGTTACTATAAGAAAACTTATGACCAGGCTAACATTTCGAAACTCTTGACGCTTCAAACTTTTATTAAAATAAGACTTCGGAAGCAAAAAGTTCTCCATCAAGTTAGCTGACAAAACGAAAAATAATTCGAAAGAATGGAGTAGTTTTTCTTCAGGAGTTGCTATTGGTTATAATGTTTACTGTTTTAACTATTAAACACAGTGTTAGTGCCATTTTAGAGTTGCACACAGCCTGCAAGATTATATAAATATAATGTCGTTGTAAAAAATAAATTAAAATGTAGGAACCTTATCCAGATTATAGTTAAGAAAGTTCGTGAGATTCAATAGCTCGCTATCAGCAGGGATATCTTAAAATATATACCTAGGAACATTTGTATCCAATCATAAACCTTTCGAAATATTATGAAATAGCCCTGTTAGTTGGTTCCGAAATACGTAAGTGTATCAAAATAAGCGCAAAGTACATAATCGAAT
Source organism: Chloroclysta siterata (assembly GCA_932294275.1). Classification (NCBI taxonomy): domain Eukaryota; kingdom Metazoa; phylum Arthropoda; class Insecta; order Lepidoptera; family Geometridae; genus Chloroclysta; species Chloroclysta siterata. The sequence continues at coordinate 10,395,580 of OW028602.1, forward strand.
AGCACAAAAATTATCATTCAAAATAGTAAATTATTGTTTATTCTGTTTTTGTTTTCCCAAAGGCGCACCTTTTGCAACTGTAGGGACTTTACGGGATCGTCATGATAATATTTTATTCACTCATATCGGAGGTACACAATTAAGCTGGGTTCGCACGAAACAGCTGATGTTGACAGCGGCCGCTGCGGTCGACCCGGGTCGCCATGTAACCATAGACTACATGATCTAGGTATAGTGTATACCTCGTATAATATATGGTAGTGTTATTGCTACAAACATTTATTCCGTCAGTTTATTCTATTTTATTCAGTCATAATAAATTAACACCAACATTCACTACGGATAGGGTAGTAAGGGGTAATTTTGGAATGCTAGTGTGAGGTTGAGAGTAACTAACCCAACACATACATTCCAAGAGTTACGACCGAGAACTTCCAAACACTTTTGTTTTATGCAGGAATCGAACCGGAACCCTTCATGTATCTGCCGGTAGCTTGCTACTCCACATAATTCCGAATTATACCCTAACCTTGCCTCAGTAATCGATACCCAAAAAGGCCTAAAAGGTCAACAAAGAACTATTGTACCATTACATCGTTTGCCAACAAACATATTCAGATCCGAACATCTGTTTTTGTTCTGGGCGGAACCATAAACCGCAATGATAAAGTCCGTAATACAGTTATACTAAATCGCCTATCTAATAAAATATCCGAACATATTTCCGTCTATAAGAGAGCGGCCCTACGGAAATTTATTTGTGTAGTAACACCCCAGTGGCTGGTGGACTACGAAAACGCCATTGCCATAGCAATAAATCGTAACAGACGTGCTCCGCAGCGGTAACACAGTTACATAGTCGTTTTTACTGGCGATAGTTTCCTGTGTTAATCCGCAAATAAAAATGCTGAAGGGCCATAAGGACCGACACTTACTGTTGAGGGTAAAAACGAGTAACTGTTTCTCTATAAATAACGTATCTCATGTAACAGTAATTGCTTAGTGTAAATGTATTTTTTATTTGCTTAAAAAAACTTTTCAAGATTCTATAGAAAGTCCTCTAAAAGCTCGCGGTCCCGACTACCAAATACAAAACATTGCTGATCCGCAACTTGTCAATGCTCATAATCAAAAATTTAAAAATCGAAACGTTTGTGATTGGCTGATGCCCGATGGCAGCATCGCATATCAGCATATTATATTAGCCTTTATTTTATTTAGACCATTATTTACCGAACATTTTGTTTATAAATCATAAAAAACATAAATCAAACACGTTGATCGGCTTTCTGTGCAATTCGATTTAAATTCATCAGCGTAAAAGTGCGTGATAAAGCTTGAATTTCAGCTGCTTCTTTCAAAATCAGCAAAAAAAATAGTAAATTTTACAATCAATGAATATTTTAGTATAAAACTGAACAGCTGACTTGTGTTTTACCACTCGGGAAATGTCTGTTTGCAATTAACAGTTGCTGTACTTTCAAAATTGCACCTACTTACTATCTTCTTCACATCTTACTTCTCTTCAATACAATGACACTTACGTACACTAGTATAGTTTACGTCCGGTGTAAAACATGGCTACCGCACTTTTACGATTCCGCTTAACATATAGTGCCATAAAACTACAAGTACCTTAACAACGTAAACATCTGAGTTCGTTAGCTAATTGAATCCTAACGCGCTTTTATATCAATCCTAAATCGAATTATTGAGCACTCCAGATAAAGATTAAGACATAAAAGTAATGTGACGAGTTACTTCTTTTGCAGTTCTCGATTTCTTTTTTTTTATGACAATTCAAGATAGAAGAAATGGTTGATCTTCAATTTATAAAACCTACCATACAAAATATAATGCCCATACTACATATTGCTATCTCTTACCACCAGCAAAAAACAAACATTATATGGTTGCCAAAGCTCGCACCTCCTTATTATTATTATTAGTTTATTATTAAGTATATTATTAGTTATTTTTTTCTAAAGAACGAACAACCATTAACCCAGGCATTTCTATTTCGCCGTCAGCCATGGTTCTCAGCCGCGTGGCATACGCGAAAGTAAACTTTTAATTATCATGAATATGTTATGAAATGTCTTGTTAGGAAAGTTTGTAAAAGGTAAATGGCGTACGAATTTACAACATGATACAGTACATTAAAACATGAAACTCGTAGCCAAAGTAAACTGAAAATGATTGTAGCAAAACCATTTTGATACGCTAAACGTCACGTTTCAAAACATTGAACGTAAATTACGCACATTTTGATGTTCATTCGTCGGTTATTTTTATTTAATTCTAGGCAGGTGCTGGGGCCGTGTTCGTCCAATATTTTTGCACGATTACCATGCTGATGAAAAGCCAACATCAGACCATCGCTGTTTCTGCATACGCAGCACAATTGTAGATTCAATTCTTCGACTTCTTTTACACATACTGGTTTAATACGATTGTTTTATAGTATCCATTTATAATAAAGATTTGTCCCGCTGAACTATATAGCTATCTGTTGATAAAACCGAACTAAATTCTATTCCATTTATAAGACACTTATGCGTAGATATAGGTAGGTACGATACGCAACTTTTCACATAGTATTAATAAGTTTTGCTAAGCTTAGGGCTAGATAGCGTTGCGTGAAAAATTACAATGGATATTTATTGATTACTTTTAAAAAACAATTTTCATATGTATACAGTTAATACTATTTAATTTTGTCCCGTTTATTAAGCTAACGCTTGAACGTTGTTGAAACGACCGATCGCGAACTTTTTTTCACTAACTTTCGAAAATTTCACTAAAACTTATTTGTACAGATGTTTTTATTAGATCTAAATCAAAATAACAACACACATTTTCAAACAGTGTAGACAGAACTAAGTATCATTATAAAACATTACAAAACTTTGAAAAATAAATCTATAAAGAGGTTGCGGTTTCCCCCGAATAATATATCGAGATGAGACCAAGATCAATATCGAAGCGAAGGTTTAAAATATGCAGCCTTCCGCTCTTCGCGGATTCGTGTAAACAAATGTTGCGATGAGACCGATCGGAGTCGAATCATAACGGGTATTATTGTGCTCATTTCTTTGGGGTGTCGCTTTATACATTTTATCATCCGGCCAACTGCGTGCGTTGATAAAGATTGATATAGATTTTTTTTATATACTGATACGTATTCAGAGACCTACTTTTTGATATAGGTAATGCGAATAAAATAAAATAGTTGATTATATATGTTAGAAATGTAATTATACAGCTATTATGATTATACTGTATGGATTTATTACTTAACGATATTTTTAAACATTGTTTTAAATTTGAACTGTTACTTTTTGTTTAATAGATGGCAGTAGTTTAAGTATTATCATAAATAAATATGCTTAAAGTACTGCCATCTGTTAAACAAAAGAAAGATATTTAATAAACCATTTATATATGTATACGCGTTTATTATGAATAAACAGATCAATCAAACTCAAATGTATAGGTAAGTATATAATAGGTAGTCACTTTCATGCAAATTGAATGCAAAGCGTGTTGCAAACAAAGCACGTGTAAATAACAAAGAACGTCGATACCCTCCAGTGTGCCCGCGAGTAATCGCTTACATCCTATTTGGAGGATGTAGGTACGTACAATGTACATACACCATTCCGTGTCGGAACACCGGAGAACACTGTCGGAAACAAAATTAATGGTCACAGTCTTACAAAGTTTGACAGGCCCGAGCACAGGTGGGCATGACCACTGACATAATGTTCTTGCAAAATATTCATGGTGTTTTAATGACGGTACGGGACTTACGCATCTGCATAATGTAATGAGATTTAAAACAAACAGATTCATAATGTACTGGGACTTTTACGACTTGGAACCGTAAATAAACACCTCTCGATTAAGATACAAATAGTAATGAAAATTGTAGGTATCCGAGATTGAAAATCGGTACAAAATCTATATCACGCATTCAAAGCAATTTCGAAAGCTAATAAAAGCAAATTGGCGTTTATGGATCGACGATGTAGTTTAATGGTTAGTATGGAAATGTAAAAATATGTCACATGAAACGTAATTCATATGCAAATAACTAGCATCCTGCTGAAGTTAAACGACGGGAATAAAAGTTGCAAAAATATGTTCATTTGAACGTATAAAAATTATCCGACGCGAGCTGCTTTGAATAGAAACGTGCTTTTTGACGCGAGGAAATATAGTGTGACAATAGGTCAAAGAGAATAAGGCGCAGACTACCGTCAAACAACATGTCGCTCGCATATTTGACATTTTAGAAATTTGCTTTTCTAGTTTTCGTACTTAATTAAACTTATTGGTAGGATCCAAACTTGTCCGGATATTTTTTTTCTGAATCTATATAATTTTACTTCGAAGCTTGAGATTTTTAATAACTTAATTCAATGATTTTAAATCTTCTAAAATTTAAATGTGCGTGCGCGATTTATTTGACAGTTGTCAGTCACTTAAAGCGAAGCAGTGAAGCAGTTACAACTGGAACGTTTAACCGGAAGTCAGCCCAGCAAGTAATATATTTTTAATTGATGCACACGGCGACCGATGTGTCGAACAAACATTTACGCGCTTATTCGCCGATGACAGGAGCTTTGTTGGGCGATTCCAACTCAAAAACATTAATTGGTGGAAAAGTGTGCAATTCGCGTGTTAACTTTCAGTCCATAAATATTAACTCTGTAATTATGAAGGCGTTGATTGTGAATCGGTTAATGGTTTTTGGTTTTCTTTGTTTTGTAGACTAATGTAGGTACAGAATTAACGAATGGTAGGCACTAAAAAGAGGAAACTAACTAGAACGAGTTAAGCTTTTAATTAAGTAATTAGTTTTGTCTACGAAGGTAAAACTTTTATTTTAACAAATAGCGTCGTATTTTTAACCTACTTTTATAAACGATGAGGTTCAACAAGTCTGTTTTTTTTTACAAAACAATATTGTTTATTTATGTTTCCAGTCTGTTAAAAATGCCAATGCCACCATGGGTATTATCAAACAGTGTCAGGACTAATTAAAATCATTTTTTTAATAAATTTAGATAAGTTTGGGAGTGAAAAGTACCTATTTATCAACTTCCCGGGCTCATCTATACATATAGTTAAATACAATTAATTTTATGACCAATTTTATCCTGAAAATGGTGCGAATTTCTTCATAAATAAAACTTAGAAATGTGTTATGTAAAAAGTAGGCACGAAACTTTACCCCAATATAAAAATCCGAATGAAAAAATTCAACCAAGGTGGAAAGGGTGGTCGTTGGTGTGCGTATGCCGGGCAATACAATCATTTTTAATTTCCGTAGGGGCGGCCGATGCACTGAATACCAATTACTGAAGCTGTACTGAACATGTGGAATGTGAAGCTTAGCTCTCAGGTTTAGTCGGATTTGTATACCATACTATACTCGTAGACAGTAGATGCATCATGTATTGTATGCATATTATATCACATAGATGGTGCATATTGTATATCAATCCAATACGTATCCGATACAGAACTGTGCAATTATGGTTGAGAGATTAAGAGGGATTACATCAGGACTCAAGTGAATGTGAATATCTATCTAGATGTGATACACATATCTCTCTAGTGCCTTACAATTGGATGCCATACGAATCGAGATACGAGTTTATAGCTAACTATTTCCAATATCCCATTTTCATATCTTTTATATTGAAACTACAATTTTTGATACAAACCGTATTCCTCATTTGAATTTATCGTGATTAATACTTGTGAAAACACAGACGCTACAGACAGGTTCATGCAAAATAGAGACATCAATCTAACGCCGAGTAAAGCTATCAACCGGGGTCTGGGAACTTCTTACGTTATTGAAATTTACTTTTTAAAACAATGTTAAGTGCATGACTCTTCTTATTTACGCTGCAGTTGCGGTTACTGGCAAAGTTTTTACGATGGCCCGTACGGTGGAATATTGTTGGTGCATTAAGGTTTAATGCCTTCCACAGTTTGGCTGAAATTTAAAATTGGTTCGCGAAATGGTCTCAGATTAGAGATAGTGGGGAACTAATTATACTCGTAGCTTAGTGTGTTGTGTACTTAACTACTACATTTTACGTGTTTAAAATGAACATATTTTTAGTTTATTCACAGTTTTTGTGCGTTGGTTTATACAATTGGATTATAACATTTTTGGCAACATTTTACACTGAAAATTTATTTGAAAAAGATGAAAGGCATTTTGATGTTGATAATAAAAATATATCATCATTGTAGGGTTTATGAAAAGATGCAAATTCTGCAACTTCCGCAGAAATTGCGACTTTGCATTCAGGCAATTGATAATACATATCCGGTACAGTGAGTGAAAAAAGTAGGTAAACATTTCTGGCTAAAGTTTAAATATTTCTTAACCAGCACACTTGTGATCAAAGTTTGCATTATGCGCCTTGATATACATAATAGAAAAAGCTTCACGACTTTGATCATCAGGCACGGTAGATATCCTCTCAGATACCTTTGTACCTAGTCAAGAACAACTCAAGATTTTTTGAATAGTGTAAGTCAGAGGTACATCCACTTTTACATTTGGCACAGACCCACATTTTACCAGTATTTGGTATTCTATACGAGACAGGTTTACCGCTGCTAATTAGAATACTAGGTAACTGGTTTTCTCAGAATGTTTTCCTTCACCGTTTGAGCACTAGCATTGAGTTCATAATCTTTTCGATGAGAAACATCTATTGGTGCACGACCAGTATCAAACGATCTGAAACCAGAATACTCATAATCTGTCCACAGTTGTTTTTATATTTGAGTTGGCTAGTCAGTGTGGTTCTAATCTGTCCACAGTTTTTTTTTATTTGAGTTGACCAGTCACCGTGTGGGTCTAACAGACAAACAGTACGGTTTGATTGAAATAGTTCTCATAAAAGTCAGCTGCGTGCATCGCGAGGTGACTTGTTGGTCTGTTTGTGATCGGTACTGTTTGCCGTGAGCTGCGCCACAGTTGGAGTAATACTTGTTACCCGACCACGGACACTAAATTGATACAATCTGATAGATTGTGATAACGACGCTTTTGATTCGTTTTCTGTCTTTGCAGAAAACGAATCAAAAGCATGTGTGACGCCCTCGTACAAAACATTGTAAGGATTGCGGGAAATCGGTGGATGGGGAGAGCTCAGAAACGTTCTTGAAATGTACTGGGGAGGCCTATGTTTAGCAGTGGACTTCTCAGACTAAGAGTAGAGGAGCTTTGTGAAGGGCTCGTCCGGGGAAGTACTACCAGCATGTCTTTTTCTGCCACCAAGCAGCGTTGCTGTGTTTCGGTTTGAAGAATGTGGTTGACGGTGTAATTACAGGCACATGAGGCTTAACATCTGTATGCCTCAAGTTGATGGATGCAAGGCATTGCATCGTAGGGCATGTTCCTATCGTGCGTGACTGATGAGGCAATGCTTTGTTATAGGTGATGGTTACCACTTAAAATCAGCTAGTTATATAAAAAAAGGCTGATGATAATGTGTTTGTGAATTAAAAACTCAGGGTTCATCATTAGCCTAAGGAAGTGAACTACCTACTAGACAAGGACCACACGCTCATACGTTTTTAAGGAAAACGGATATAAGCCTTTCCCCATCCATCGATATAATATTGCCTAATCTATTCTCCCGTAACGGCACATTATTGTTAACTATAAATTGACCGATGACATTGTAAGACGAATTTCCTTTAGCAAAAATATCGATGACGCCTATTTCTTCCATACCAGCTTTTATACTGACATTCGAGCCATTTTTAATCTTAAGGCCATGGAAATAAAGGTGACAGAATCAGAGGAATCTCACGTGACCACGCTTAACTTTATGCATGGACACAGAACGACGAGGACATCGATGTCAGAATGGTATCAATTTCCGCCCATCCTCGGCAATTTGATTTATGTTTGCGATCGGTTTTTAAAAACAAAAACATTTCAGGCACGGGGGTAAAGGATTTTTATTTTTTAGAAGATTTGAAGCGAGATAAAAATCGGTCCTATAAATCTCTATAATAAATATAATAGGTACATAACATATGTAAAACATAATAATCTGTATGCCTCAAGTTGATGGACGCAGGGCAGTGCATTGTGGGGCATGTTCCTATCGTGCGTGACTTATGAGGCAATGCTTTGTTATAGGTGTAGGTTACCACTTAACATCTGCTTGTTCCATCAGCTAGTTGTATAAAAAAAACCTTCATAAAACAAGACAGGTATATTTTGACTTGATGGGTATAGCGTTACTCAGAGATGGTGAAACAGGCGCTAAGTCAAATAATATGCTGTTGTCATAATGTCGTTAAGGATACCATTAAATATTATTTACTACTACTTCATAGGATTAAGTATCTCTGTTTATTGTTGAGCTAATGTTTGTTTTTGTAAACATACAGAGGTCGTTGGCAATATTCTGTGTTATGTACATATAAATGTACATAATATTTTTTTTTTGTCCTTTTATTTTTATGATTTTTTAAAGATTTAATAATGAATACAAGCTTAAGACTGTTAGGCAAATGTATACGTTAATTTTATCTTCGAAATATATTCAAGAATTTATTTTTAAGAATTGAAACCAACCTTTTGTGACCCACTGATGGGCAAAGGTCTCCCAAAAAATGTTTCAGTCATCCCGGTGTTTGGCGACCAGTTGCCCTTAAAAAACAATATTAATAAAATAACGTGTAGAAGCCACAGTACATCAACCAGTTTTGAAAATTAATCAAAAAATGGGCGTTAAGTGTATGCGAGCTGAGTGATCAAACAATAATATCGCTATACACTCGGTAGCAACGAATCCGGGTCACCAATAGAAACCGCAATATTACCCGAAACAAAGGGCAGCAACACTAAAATAAAGTGTTCCATAGACGTCTCGCTACTACAAAAATCATATCAAATGGATTACGAAAACTTTCTTTTATAACCTAGCACTCCTAGCTTCTAATATATAAGTTTATCTAAGTTTATCAAAGCCAGTGACTTTAATTCATTGCTATTGAGTGTAGTATGACTCTTATCTTAGAACACAAAAACAGTGACTAAACAAAAATGACAAGCACACTAGAACAGTGAATTCGACAAAAGTGCTACCACCATAATATTGTTAGCAAACTGAACCTCTCAGGTACCGTTCAATGATTAATGTTAGCGCGGTGACACGGCGAATGCACTGTACGAGTACCATACGTTTTCTTGGTATACCAGATGGCAGTATAACGAGAGAATATGGGTTCTTGCTAATTGCCTTCCATACAGGAAGCAGGTTATGTCGGCGCGTGCTTACTGGAGAATACAATTATTTGTAATGATAATATACATGAATACTTTATTTTACACAAAAGAAAAACACATACAGAGACATAAAAAGACAGTACAATGGGCGGCCTTATCGTTAAGAGCGATCTCTTCCAGACAACCTTTGGATGGAAAGTATAGAACGAAAATCAGAAAGACGGCGGTGTACAAACCCTATTCCAACTATTCTTAACGCTAAGTGTAGTCAGCCAGTAGGTATACGTAACAGTAAATGTATTTTCATCGCCTAATCCAGATGTTATTATTACAATAGGTACTCAATAAATTGTATTATCATCACATTAGAATTACAGTCAAAAATCTAAATCAAAACTGTCTTTATTTATTAATTATTATTAACTTTAATTAACACGGTGCATAACCAATTACATTAATTAAACAAATTAGAATACATTATAAAAAAAAGAATACAAAAAAATAATTTATTTAGTTCTATCACCAGGACGTTTGATACGTTTTATAAACTAGTAGATGAATCTATGGGCCAGTTCCTATGAGTCACTAGGATTTTTAGATAGAGGATATGGTACTCACAAACTATAAAAAAATGCTTGGAAACAGTTTTTGTTATCTAATGAAGATAATAAGCCGGTTTTTATATGAACTGTGAACTTTCTACAAAAAATTATCTATCAAAACCATAGTAATCAAACCATTTATGTACAGAAAGCACTTTATGCTTAATGAAACATTTCTGTAAAACTGGTTTGGATCTAAATGATATTTTTTCTGAACCTTTCTTCGATTGTTTGCAATTTTTAGAATTGTATTCAGTGATCTCAAAAAAATATTAAAGTGTGCAAGCGAGTTGTTTAACGATTGTCTGCGTCTTAACGAAAGCTTGCATCGCTACTAGATAACATAATTACCGAGGTTGACTAGACGCAAGCGTTGTCATAGCGCGGTAACCGGACTTCTAGTTGAGTGGAACCTCAAGGTAGGAGCTAACCCCTAGCTTTCAGCTTACACTAGCTGTTACCAACAGTGAATACATCTTGAAATATACCTATATGGTCAGTGTCATAAAGAAATACCGAAGCGGCTGCCTTACCGCAAAACCAAAATGGTAATGGGGATCAAAAATTTGATGATATTCTAGGTATATATAGGTCTGTGATCTTCTTCTTCTTGTCGTGTCACTAGTTTTCAAAACAGTGTGGTGAAAGGACTTTAAGTGCGCCTCAAAGAGGCTCCTTTAGAGCACTTGACACATGTTATAGAACTTTTTAGGTTCTACGACATGCCGGTTTCCTCACGATGTTGTCCTTTACCGTTTATGAGTACTGGCATTTTGCACATACATTTTTGAACAGAAAAACTCATTGGTGCACCACTGGTTTCGAACTCACTACCTTAGGGGCATCTACCACTAGACCACCACTGCTCTCACTACGCGCTCTCGGGCACCTGCTAGTATGGATATAAATGGCAATATCATAAATAATATAATTTATATTACCAATTTGAAATGTAACTCAACTAACCCACATATAAATTTCAGAACAAATACATTTACCTCAAATTTGTATCGAAAATATTGAACATTAATGAAATACCGAAAACCATTGAGTAACATGATAGGTATACATCGATACCAGAAACAAGATAGTTTAAAAAATACCTATTCTCTTTCACCTTGATTGATTGATCGATGAAGCAGAGTTTATTGTACGCCAAAATAATGTTTTGTAAGTCTATTTTATAACTTCGGAATGATGGAATGAAGAAATTCTGTCATGAGCTAATGATAAATGATATGCGTATTATAGCGGGTAATATGGTTTCTAATAAAATTGCATTGTATTGTGAACATAATCATTTTACATAGCGCTAAATTCTTTTATGTGATAATTACTTATAGATTGCAGACACATGACAAACTTTAGGCATTAAAAGGCGCAGTTAACGTGTGCCGATCATACAATTTGGACGTGGCTCTGACTACCTCTAATACAGCCTCAAAGGCTCAGGTGTTCAAGTACCAAAGGATGTAATAAGTTGTGGAGCATGTAATCTGAACTGTTTTTTAAAATATTAGCTATATCAATTCTTGACAACAATATGAAATAACTCTTTAAAAAAACAGGAATCACCAGGTACTAATACGCAAGCAGATCCGCGGTGGCAATTCATCTATATCTATCTCTATTATATAAAAGAAAGTCGTGTTAGTTACACTATTTATAACTCAAAAACGGCTGAACTGATTTGGCTGAAAATTTGTCGGGAGGTAGCTTAGAACCAGGAGACGGACATAGGAGATACTTTTTATCCCGAATTTTTACTTTTTATATTTTATTCATACAATCGAAGAGGCAGGAACTTCAAGTCGTCAGTTAGTACCTGTTTCTTCCGACAAAATTACTTGGCTCAAGATTGTACCATGGGGAAGAATCTTGAGCCTTTTTTAATAAAGATGTTGCCAATCATATCAATAAATAAACCATTCTTTTATTTGTAAGTATTCTAAAGTAAACGTAACTAAAGTAAAAGTTTCTAATAAAATACTATTCAATGTTTTTAAGATTCTACAGAGTACAAATACTTGTATTCTTATTTACCTGATCATCTTCGTGTGTACAATCCCGTTCGTCATGCACATACCTCAGACTAGACAACATGTCACGTAGACTGAACATCATTTTGCACTTTCACACTAAACAGCAAAAAGATAGAAAGATAGAAACAGAAATATGAAATTAGAAAAGTAATTAGAAACACATAGCAAGAAAGATGGAGGCGCACTGAATGCCCGTTGCCGAGACACTGGCGATTAGAAGTACCTACCCTCAGTTGAAATTTTAATTGTTTTTTGATGGACGGTGCAAGACGTTGAAGAGCTATCACATTTTGTTTATTATTTTGTTTATTTTGAATTCCATTTTCAAAAAGTCAGAACGCATTCTAAATGAAAGCACGATTAAAAAAAACACGCATTATAAGGCTGAGTGCACACGGGCGGTTTTATCAACTCGTGATTACCACGACAAGAGCGTAAAACGCAATTTAGTTCACCTTGAGATTTATTAGATCAAAACGTGATTGTGTTTACCCGTAAAGCCAGTTCCACATGTCGGCGTGTGTTCGCATATAATCGCAGCGGAAACGCTGTCGCACGCGCTCGGCCCGGTGAAGCGGAGGTGTCAAACGACAAATTTCACGGCACAAACCTCTTCAGATCTCCTTTCGCTTTGCCATGTAGACTGCGTGCCGCTGACGTGCCTTCCCCTTAGGCGAATAAAATTTATTTCTCGGTTCAAGTTATTGGGAACTTTGTCCTACAGCCCTACAAATGATAATATGTTTGCTTATTCGATCCCTTGACGTGTTAGCTATGTTAGACGGGCTGGCATTCCTACCTGATTTGTTTAATCGGTTGTGAGAACATTGGCGCGCTGCGGAAGCACTTCGTAGATATGCGTGCGGGGTGGATGCGTGACATTCCGTGATGAAACTAAGAGTGTCAAACTTCTGGAATTAAAAATGTCAAGCTTCTATTCTTTGGTAGAAAATGTTTTTAACTTTTTGCCACTTAGATAGCGCCGTTATAAATTGTAAAAAAATACATTCACAATGTATGTGTAGCCATCCGTAAGCGCTAGGGTCTCGTAGAAGCGGCTGTCGATTAAGGTGTCATGTAACGCCGTCCAAATCGGGATTAGATTCCGATTGCAGACACATCTGTACTGCAATGAACGATGACATGTGAATACCCAGTCTAATAGACCTATCAGACGCGACGTAGCGTACGTGTGTATCCGGCTCTTTGGTATATTTAGGAATCATTCGAAATTCAAATGGGGTTGCAGTTTGAAACTTTTTAGTAGCTTACCTATTCCAAAAAGTTTTTATTATCATACTGATAAATATGACACGCATGGTCATAATACTAAAACTATTTTATTTTTCTACCAGCATCCAGGCAGTAACATTCAATTCTATAAAGACGGCCATTCACTGATCTATTTGAAAATACGGATCGTATCCGTATATTTAGTTGCCCGAACTACTTCCCAAATGTAGTGAACGAATTTTACGATTACTGCCCACATTCCCTGGATAGTGTTGGCGCAAAGGAATAAAATTGGAAAATAGTGTATACTTTGTGACAGAATAAAAGCTGGTTTGCCCGTTCTAGGTTTAAAGAATTTAAGGTACCTTTCTCGTATAAGTAGAAAAAAAAGATAATACGTAGTAAGTAAGTAGGTAGGTTTGTCAATGAGTCAAGGACTTAAAATATATAATTATGAAGGTACCTACGTGTCTAAGAAACTGTGATATTAGGTGAGCTTAGCTGAATATTAATGTAGATTTTTTTTATAAGGAACTTATTATTACATTAGAATTACATTACATGGATGAAATCGAATTAATATTTCAGTGGCCGGAATAATTAATTTAAAATCACTTCCAGCATAGTTTTATGTAAATAAGTGCCCTCTAAAGCACGAGGCGCTTAGACAAAAAAATATAGTGGTCATCCATCCAATCAGTGAATGAAAGTCGGAAAATCTATTTTGACCAGTTAGTTAACTTCACGCAGTATGGTTATTATTGTTACTTATCTACTTAACTTATTTACTTTATTCTTACACGAACAAGTCTTAGACTATCCACGTAATATTTTGTGTGGTTTCAAAACTAAAGCAGAAAAAATAATCGAGCAAATGTACACAAGAAACGCTCATTGAAAGATATGGGTGTAAAAACAACACACATAACATAATACACTACATAAATTTTGCAGATGCGTCGAGACACAACAAAGCACCGAGCTTCTTTAAATATTCTTCTCCTTAGTAATCAAAGTGCTGCGTTTGTGAGATAAGAATACCTTGAGCGTCGGCATCGAGTCGGTACGCTGCGCCGTGTACGTACGAGTCGTTATGGAATGAACGAAATTATTTTACTCAGCTATTTATCAAAATTCTTCGAGGAAAGGGAATGAGCAATTTTACAATTCGGTTACCCTCTACAGCTGGGGAGAAACTAACAGCTAGGTCACTATTTTTCGGATGGGCGTTACAAAACAAACTGAAACAGCTTCACGACTTAATCTCCAGACATGATCCCCTCAGATCTCGTAGATCAAGAACTAACTAAGATTGTTTGAGGATGTTTAAGGGGGGTCAGAGGTACTTATTTTTTTTTCTTTGTTTATGTCACCTGTCCGTCATTCGACAGACAATTTTGCCAGTGTAAAGTGACATAGATAAAATACTTTATAGTCAAGGGTACGTCCAAATATTACATTTGACACATACCCACATTTTGCAGAAGTTGTTATTCCATACGTGACAGGTATGGCATAAGCGTATAAGTGACATAATTTCATAGCGAACGTTTAGGTTTCTATTACTTATAATAAAATAGTATCTCGCAGGTCACACACGTTATAAACGTGCGCCCAAAGAAAAAAGGACTACAATTGTTAACTCTAATGTGCCTGTTCACCATCATCTTTTATGCCGAAATACAGCAACTGTATTTTTGGAGATTTCGTGATAAGTGAGTGGATTTCTCTTTTATAAAACAGAATAATCTGCCAAAAAAAAAACCATTCAAGGAATTTAATCGCAATAAGACCACAACAACTCAGAAAAATATATTGTGACTATATTTTTTATACTATGGAGTGAACTATCTGTGTTCTTAAAAGACGTGCGCGACAACCCTTCGTGTGTGCTTGCGTAACTTATTATAATTCATGCATCTAAGCCGGTATTGTATTTTAAATCATACACAACCCGTTGCGCATACTGTGAATTTTAACGTTCCTTGTGCGTTTTGTGAACATGATATAAGTACAGAATGAATTTAATAATAAAATCATTGTGTTTTCTTCAAATTTAAACTCAATCAACTTAGAAAATGTTTTAGGAAATGCTGCTTTTGAAAATGAAGTTTATCTCTGTTCTATTTGCTGATGGCACAAGCAGATAGCCCGCCTGATGTTAAGTGGTAACCATCACCTATAACAAAACATTGCCTCGCAAGTCACGCACAATAGGAACGGTCCCTACCACCCCCCATAATCTTGAACAACAACTTTTATAATAAAATTATTTTATTTTAACAATTTTGGGAAAACTTACAGCTAGGTGGGTATACATTAGGTAGGTGATATTAAATATATTCAAGTTGCTACACATCTGATGGCCAATTACAAGTTTCCGCGGATATATAAAAAAAGTAGGTATGAAAACAGAAATAGTAGACAACAGAACACATACATCTATAGATTATGTAGGTAGATTATAGGTGTTCACAAAGTGGGTAATCCAAATTTTGATCTCAATCGATTTAGTTGTTTAGAGCTGATTTCACCATGCTCTGTTAGATAAATAAAGGATTAAAGGGCCGTTAAATATGACAAAATGTACGCGTTTGACATCGAAGGTTAGATTTAACGGCCTGTTAATTCTTGATTAGTAACTAACAGAGCATGGTGTAATCAGCTCTTAGCCGTGAGAGTTTAACAAACAGACAACATGCTTGCGGATTTATAGATTAGTATTTGATATTCGTGGTTTTCTTCTCACCTGACGTGACTGATACTACCTACCTACTAGAGACCTACTTACAAGATATCTACTTATACTACCTGCTAGACTAACTACTAGAGTAAGTACCAATTTATGTAAGCTTTGAATGCGGGTTTTCCTGACACGGAGTTGATATCATCATCATTACATTGTATAAAAAAATTGTTAGTCGACCTTCCGCAAAATGAAACCAGACCCAACAAGACCATATTGACAGTCAATACTCAATACATTTATTGCTTACACATGGCTTAGTTTAGGTACATACATTGTTGTTAGGTGTTAGTAAGTATCACATGGACCCTGCATAGGGTATGGCAAGATGGAGGCAGGCCGAGGTTTTAAATTAATATGCGTATAGTTGGTAGACAGGTATAGTTACAGTAAAAACCTCTAGGTAGGTATTATCTACTATACAGTAGGCACGAAAAAAATATTTATTTTCAGGCATTGGGAATGTTTCAACTTTTCACAGAAACTTTCAATTAGAAATCAAGTTGAGATCTGAGTCAATCAAAATATTTACCTGCGGTAAACTCAAGAGATAAAATAACATTAAGGAAATCGACATAAATTTCTCGTGTGAGCTAAGTCGAGCTTAGCGACATGAAGTATTACCGAAGTACAAACAAATAACACTTCGCGGATTATTTAAAACAACTCAAGAGCGTGAAATTTCAAATGAATATCCTTAAAACGCGAAGATTAAACATGAAAAAGTTTTTTGTATTTGCTTAGCTCTTCCCCGTTGATATAAGTGGATTGCAAAAGTTTTGAGGATGAATAAAAATACTATACAGGGTGTTAAAATACCACTCCCGAAAACTTCAGGGGGCTAAAGTACCTATCAATATGAATAACATGAGAGTTCTGGTGGTCTAGTGGTAGCGGCCCCGCCTACCGATCCTAAGGTCGTGGGTTCGAAACCGGTGGGGCACCAATGAGTTTTTCTGTTCTAAAATTTATGTGCACAATGCCAGAACTCTCAAACGGTGAAGGAAAACATCGTGAGGAAACCGGCATGTCGTAAAATCTAAAAAGTTCTATAACATGTGTCAAGTGCTCGAAAGCAGCCTCTTGAGGCGCACTTAAAATCCTTTCACCACAGTTTCGAAAGAAACTAGTGACACGACAAGACAGAATATGAATAACTTTTTCTAATGAACCAACAATGTAAACGCGAAAAAAAACGATATGTTTCATACATTTTGGCCAGGTAGGTATTGAACTTTTGCATGAAACAGCTGTTTTTTTTCGCGTTCAGTGCTGGTTCCTTAGAAAAAAGTTATTCATATTGATGGGTACTTTAGCCCCTGAAGTTTTCGGGGTGTTATTTTTACACCTTGTATAAATACATAAAAACGCTCAAGTTTTGGAAGAAAGAAAATCAGTATTAAGAGCGTCGCAATAACGGGATGTGTGGTACCTACAAAGTTGCGTTTTACTTGAGTAACTAGGTAATGTTGGTATAATAGTGAAATAACAGTTCACGAGACGGCAACGCACTTTAGCTGCGTTCTTCTTATTTACGGTTATTATTTTATTCATGTCTTTACTTGGCTCTGTTCTTTCAGTTATCTTATTGTAAGGCAAATATTTTGTTTCCACCATTTTTGTGTTATAATGACAAGACACGGGATATTTCTTATAAAGAATTTCTAAGAAATATCCCGTGTCTTGTCATTTCATGGAAATAAATATGCTTTTGAGCTTTTTAAACATGCTTCTGATCTAAGTTTATTACAAAACCTATTGAAAACTTGTTTTAGAAAAAAAAAGCTCGAGCAAATTATCTGTTTCGGCGATCGAAGGCTAAGTAGACAGTTTTTCCTTTTCGAAAATCGTGTGTTCAATGACAAAATACGGCGGAATTACAACGTTTTTCCCTAAACATTTTGTGAAGAAAACTTGCAAATTCATGATAGGGCTACAGTTAGCTAGATGGATATTATCTATTCATCGGAAGACCCTGCCGGAGTACAAAATAGGATCACTTGTAAAGGAAAAATGTATTGAAATCACAATGTAACCATCGGTCTTTGTCCACTGAAAACGGTTTTTCATACACTAGGAAAGTATCTAAAATGTTTACATAACAATAGAGTTCGGGGGGAAATTACTTATTCAGAGCACGTTTGAATTGTTTTCTTGATATTCTTATTGTTCGATGTTGAATTTTATTAGATTTCATCAGTATCAGTACCTAAACTGAAATATATACCGAATACCGGAGTCAGTATATAATTCGACATAGCTTTTTTAATAAAATTCAGTATATTAGAGAACGAATTATTGACTGCCTACAATATTGACTCTTTAAAATTGTCATTTTTCCCGTATTCTGTCTAAATAAGCATATAGAAACCACTAGCTACTACAATTTCAATATTAATCAACTAAACAAAAATTGATTTAATGTATTTGTCAATTTAACCGGTACAGTACTCATAAAATTATGAGCTGATGGCCTGTGCGTCCATAAAGTCTGATTTTATAATACCGTGGGGAGAACACGATTTCGAATATCGTGTAAAAAAAGTCACAGATGTAAAATTTATTACGCTGGCCCATTGTAAAGAGATTAAAAGATTTACTACGGATGAGGGGTGTAGCTGTCGACTACGGCGTAGCAACGAAGCTTCAAGGCTCTACGTAGGTTCTACGAACAAAGTTTTACAAGTTTAATAGCGTAATCCTTTTGTATCGGATGGGTCTATCAAGTTCTTTATAAGCGTTTGGAAGCGGATAAAGATTGCTTTTTAACTAAATAATATGTAAAAAATGATTCAATTTTTTTTGTCTTTGTTAAAACTTTGGTGATAGCTGTGTTTACCTTTAATTGGTTTCCCAAGTAGGGCTATTTGGAAAAAAGAATATGCGTGTTTGATTCAGTAGTGTCAATGCCGTCGCTGTGTGTAAACTTACTGCTATTCCATCAGCTTGTATTTTGCTTACCTGAAAAACAAAAGGAAATTATTAAATAATGCTCACTTAACCGCAAGCTAAAAATGGATATATTAATTCGAAAATACAAACTGTTCATTTTGTTTATTTATATACGCGACAAAAATAGGTACGGTAGTAGTAATATTTCCAGGAAAAACTCTTCACAGAGAGCTTTAGAACTGATTTCACCATGCTCTGTTAGATTAACAAAAGATTAATAGGCCGCTACATCTAACCTTATATGTCAAACGCGTACATTTTGACATATTTAACGGCCCTTTAATTCTTTGTTAATCTAACAGAGCATGGTCAAATTAGCTTTTAAGATGCAAACTACCGCTAACGAAAATCAGCAAAATAGCTAACATTTCATTTTGATACAAGCAATTATTCCTACCTCAAAGTTTGTTATTTTAGTATTCGTACTTAATCAAAGTTTTAGGTAGGAAAACTTGTTTCAATTCAATCTAAATGATATTTTTGATGTTCTTCTATAAAGCTATTCTCCAAAACTTCAACCGATTTTGCATAACAACCTTTAGTACTTTTATGTTTTTCAAATGTCTGTCAGCTCCTTAACTAGTATTTAAATGAATAAATCACTGTAAATCGTGAAAAGCGCAAACGCTGCCAAATAAATAAACTTCACTCATCAAATGAAAGGAACAGTTGACAAAGCTGGGCCGTTAATTAAAATCAGCTTTCTTAGGGGACTATTATGTTTGCTGATCGGGGCTGTTTATTTAGAATCAACCCATTCAAGTACCAACTTCTGAACTCAAAGTTATATTTTTTAAACCCCCACAGCTCAATAGCTGTGGGGGTTTAAAAAATTACATAAAGTTGTAATTACATACTACCATTAGTAATTAATTACATTAAAAAAAACAATGTGGGATACATTGAAATTTTCATCTAATTCTGCAGTTCTAATAGCATAAGTAAGGTTTACTTTTTATAAATTTACACTCAATCAACAATTTTCGCGTCCTTATTTACTTCCATTATGTGCATTTTCAGTGCTATGCAATATTTCAACAAGGTTTAAAAAAATACTAAGAAAACTTTGGGTGCCCTATGAGTAGCCGAGGACGCAAATAAAACGAAAATCGGAATACATACTTCATTTCGCATTTCACGATTTCCTAGCTGATTTTACTGGTAGTTCTAAAAAGCTAAAAAAAAACAAAATACTAACTCCGAAGGTGCATTAGCTCGTGCTTTTGAAGGAGATTACTTAATGGTCTAAACCAGACGTAGACTTGGAAGGAAAAAGGAAAAGCAGGTAGGGTTTGTTTTGTGTTCGCGAATCGGGAACAGGCAACAATGGCCCTTGTTGTAAGATTGAATACTTCACAATTCAAATTCATATTTCAGATATTATAAAGATTTATCAACGTCTACACAAACACCTTAAAAATACCATATCACAGCGGGCCCAACAAAAATTGATTTCAACGAGTAACTTTTTTAGAAATAGGTACAATTGTTATAAACATCATAATGTTTACGAGTACATTGCTTGTGGAACTACAAGAGTTGCTAGTCACATAAACCAATCAATTATCCAAGAATGTAATTTCAGTCTCAAAACAGCGCCTGAACGATGCACATGTAAATCTCTGATAAGATTTATTTGCACGGAGTTCAGTGCAAGTGCACATCAAGTTTTCAATTACACTGATAGTCGCTGCGTTGCAGGCGTACCGCGAAAAACAGCTACGCGGTCAGCCGACCTGACCGATCGCACACCACTCACAGCACACAAAAGCTAAACCAAAACAAACTCTAAATCCTAGACCCGTAGAGAACCTTTTTAAACAATCACCCCGCCCACTAAAGTCGAGACAACTCGTTTTCGAAAGGTTGAAGGAAAACTCGATCGCTTTTCCAGTGGGAAGCTCTCAGTGGTTTATTGCGTTATTACCTGGACGTGTCTACCGCGTCGGGACAGCCGCAATTTGGGGCGAAAGTACGATATGTTGCGAGGAACGGGATTTTATAGAGCTCCGGCGACGGCGGCGGCCGCGGCTCCGAGAAAAGACTAAGCGCCTCACCGTCCACGCCTCGCGTAATTTTCTTTGATCGAAAACTCTACAGGACACTACTTTAGTTTTTATTTTCATCCAATTCAATATCGTTGAACGGTTTGTAAGATACGCTCCGAGAACCTTTACTCGTATTTTTCCGCGTTTATTTATGTGTTTCCACTTGAATAATGGCGAGCGCTGAGATAGTTTATTATAGCTCAAAAGTGCTAGACTTCTCGGATTACTTAGTGGATAACTTTGTGTCATATGTCGTTTACGACAATCAAATGAACAATTGTCACCGAAGTCGATCTAATAAAACGTAAGGGCGGTCGAGACTTGCCCAATAATGGTCCCGAGAACGAGCGACAAAAACTGTAACGTCTTAGTGCCGATGAAATAAGAGTGGATGCTCAATAAAATGAAATAATAACCGGTCAATAAAATTCGGGTTCGGGACGAATCTGTCAAATACGTCTGGTTCGAGACGGGGAATAAAAGGTAGCCGTCAGAGGGTGGTTGGGGTGAAAAGTGCTCGGAACTTGATCTGAAGCAGGTACCGATCTCGGTTATCAATCGATTCATAATTGGGGTCATGTCAGCTGAGAAAACGATATCGCCAACGTTACAAAAGTGCCTGAAGTTATTTTGAGCTTTGAAAACATTATTTGTATTTATCGAATCAGATACAATGCTGCGGCAAAACCACTTGATAAGTTTTACAATAAGAATTGGTGAACGGTTAGGAATTTATTTCGGTTATTAAATATAAGTGTTTTGTGTTTTAGGAACATTTTCACGACTGAGACCCTTATCACGTTTATATATTTCTAGTCGATTGACAAAAAAGGGATAGTAATAAAGAAGAAAGTTTTAACTTTATTTTAAAGCCACAACAATCTCTAATACTATAAGAATCAAAGTCCTGACTGACTGACTGACTGACTGACTGACATATAGACAACGCACAGCCTAAACCGCTGGTCCTAGAGACTTGAAATTTGAGGAGTACATAGGTCTAATGGCGTAGAGGTATACTAAGAAGGGATTTTTGGAAATTCAACCCCTAAGGGTGTAAAAAGGGATGAAAACGTTTGTATGAAAAATTGTATTCCTTGAACCTACAAACTAACCTTAATAAATGTGCTAAGGGATGTAAAAGTATGTATGGGAGTTTTTTGACCGCTGGTCCTAGAGACTTAAAATTTGAAGAGTACATAGGTCTTATGGCGTAGAGGTGTACTAAGAAGGGATTTTTGGAAATTCAACCCCTAAGGGTGTAAAAAGGGATGAAAACGTTTGTATGAAAAATTGTATTCCTTGAACCTACAAACTTGAAACTTGGAGTACATATACTTCAAGACAAAAAAGTAGGAAATACATTTTTAGTTTTTTAAAACTACCCTTATTAAGTGTGCTAAGGGATGTAAAAGTATGTATGGGAGTTTTTTGACCGCTGGTCCTAGAGACTTAAAACTTGAAAAGTACATAAGTCTTATGGCGTAGAGGTGTACTATGGAGGTATTTTTGGAAATTCAACTCCTAAGGGTGTAAAAAGGGATGAAAACGTTTGTATGAGAAATAGTATTCCTTGAACCTACAAACTTGAAACTTGGAGTATTTATATTTCAAGGCAAAAAAGGAAAGGAATTTTTAGTTTTTTAAAACTACCCTTGATAAGTGTGCAAAGGGATGTAAAAATTTGAATGGGAGTTTTTTGACCGCTGGTCCTAGAGACTTGAAATTTGATTTGTTTGTAAGGAACATTCGAAGTGATCTTAGGGTATCTACCGTGCCTGGGGATCAAAGTCGTGAAGCTGTTTCGTTTCGTTTGTTTTTGGGGTAGAAACTAGGAACAAATAAGTACATATTTTCCGTGTAAGTTTGTCTTTGTTGTGTATGTCATGTTTGTGCTAAACTCAGTACGTATAGGTACTAGGGATTTCTGGTTTTTTTTGTATCGTGGATAAGGCCGCCCAAGTTGAGTGGATGGTATTGATGCTAGCTATACATGTATAACTAGCAGAAATAACTAGTAGAAAGATTTTAAGACGAATCCAGTATGAATACTGGATTCGTCTAAAAATCTTTCTACTCATACAAGGTTACAGGTCTCATAAATGAGGTAAAGTACCTTGTAATGTAACAAGAATCTATAGCGAGAATTTCATATTCTCTATAATGTAAAAGTAAAATCCTCAAGGAATGCTCATTCGTGTTTTCCATAACAATTGATGCTTGAAATTGCCAAGTTGCCCGGACACGCGCAATTCCCTCTCATTATGCAGATTGCCCTTCGATTCTCATGCTGCACTAAGCATCTTAAATAACGAACTTTATTTTCTATGCTTTTTGACAGGTAAGGTAAAACTTGTGGGAATAATTATAAATGCGTATAATTTACATTTATTATAAGTAAGGAAATGTGTATGTGCTAAATATAATGCTTGTAAATGACATTCTCAAAATATCTTGAGTGGAGAGATCTTGGTATTAAGTTCGTTGGTATGGATAGTTTATGGAAAGGCAGTGAAATGACTTTATTTTAAGCAAGGTTTAAATTAAGTAACTTTTAAAAGGAGAATAATAATTTTACGACAAAGTTAAATCGAAATACTAATCCGTTTTGTGTGAATTCAGTAATTGATTTACGGGAAACTGAGCATCAAAGAGACTATCAAATTCTATCGCTCTTAATATGTAAGTAAAACATGTAGTTGAACATAATCTGCATAATTGACGCTCATCGTAGGATATTGCGTCCACGTGAGGCGAAAGCAATTTTCTACGTCATTTCCTGTGAATCGTCCACTCGGGCCGATGCCTCGCTAGTTAACTTTTACGTTTAATTGAAACAAAGTACAGCGCATCTGAATAAATACATTTTACATTGTAATTGGTGTATTTTTACAATTGAAACTTATAAAAATAACAAGCCTCGGTAGTCTCGGTGTGTTATTATTTAAGGTAGCAATATATTCAATGCTTATAGCGAATGAGTATGACAGACAAAAGGTTTTAAGTCGATTTTTTAGTTATAAATATAAAACTCAAAAAAATGACACAGCTTCACGACTTTTATTGTCCAAAATATGACTGTAAGTGTCAAGTAAGTACGAAAAAATCTACCATCTGCGAGCTATTCTGGCTTGCGCTGCCAAAACCGCTAGAGTTACACATATGTACTACGCCACGCTAAGATAAGCTATTCGAAATACTAATCCTGCGCAGACGAAGTCGCGGGCACCAGCTAGTATATAAATAAATATAAATTTAAGTGACGAAAGACGAAAACATAATTCATTTGCTATAAGCCCAGTGGCTTCTATGACACTGGTTTTAAGTGCTAAGTCTGTGACATGCGTTTCGTTGTCAAAGATAATCGTTACAACTAATTTTTGTGGTTCGTGCAGATAGTCCAACTTGAAGTATGTGACACGTATATAAATTTGCGATCCCAAACTATATCCATTTCACTTAAAGCAATCGTAAATTGGTTTTAAAGTTCATATAATGGCAGCAGAATTTACTCCGCCGATATAAAAGTAGCAAGAGAACAAAATAATATATTTCAATCCGTTTACCGTCGTCACCAGGAGTAAACATCAAAATACCTATTTAAATTGTTTTCTAAATAATGTTTGCGCTGCGTATACATTATCTGATATCTCAAGATGGATCAAAATATGTTTGTTTAATTAAACAGTTCAGACGGCTGTCTGTCAGGGCTGCCAGATAGGAATTTGATTCGTGCCCTTTGATTACATTTCCCCTGTTTGCCTTCTGTGGATATAAAGGTACCTACCCTAATATAATTATTTTTGTACGAGATGTGCAGTTGAAATATGCTCAAACAACTTGACGAAGCGAAAAGATGGGCAGTAATAGTACTGGTATACATTTAAACAGCATTTGCTTTATTTGTCCATTTGTATGAAAAATGAAACGATTGTATATAATTATAATTCCGAACCCCCACCAGATCGACTGAACAAAAGGATGCTTCTTCCTATGAACAATAGCGGTGGTTTCACGCGGATGATGATAATTATGATTATCATTACATATTATCAGTTAAAACTTCAAATCCGTGAACTGAAACTTGTTTTTCTAACAAAAATCCTTCAGCAAACTTAAATGAGAACTTAGATAAGTAGTTCCATTACGCTTTCAATGCATAATGCTTATAATAACGCACAAAAGCTCAAAGCGTACAATGCCCCAGTTACCCTAACTCGCAGCTGCGTCAAAATTATTTTCATTCTACCCGCGCCTACGATCAATTCTAAGGCTTCGTCTACATCAGAGGACCTGTAATTTCAATTTCTTGCTCAAGAAGTCATAATCATTGTAACTTTAGTTACCTATAGAACATGGATAAATGAATGAAAAAAATCTTATACTTTTCTTAAATAATGCTTTTTATTACAAAAAAAACAGAAAAGGGTATTAAATATAAACAAACCCAACAAACAACGCCTTCTATATTGGCAATCACCGCGAATCGCGATGTTAGTTTATTCAATAAAATCACAAATGCCATTTTATAATAGTCATTATAGAACATAAATAGACGTTACTTGTTAACTAAAATAAGACGTTAATGATGGGTTTCTTAACAGGCGCTAAAGGCTCCACTAGCTTTTCGTTGACACGAAGGTAACAGTGGCAAGTATACCTTATATGGCCGCTAACATATCTGGGATTATAAAACAGGTCTTAAGATTTACAAGTTTTGGGTGTAGATATTTGAAATAAAATTTGTTATAATAAATATTGAGTAATATATTAAAAAACATAAAAAAAAATTAGAAGCCTTATTAATAGTGCTCAAGCCGTATCAGTAAGAATTTGTAGAATTGAATAATTCTGAACAACCGCTATAACCACTACAACAATTTTTAGTAGAATATTATTATGAAACTCTCATAAAGTGGGGTATTTGCTTGGTTATTCTCTAATGTCGACTAAGCTTTTTCATCCCGTTCGTCACGCGATGTCGTGCCTGACGCCGTTTTTTCATCTCATTCGCCTATATATAACGCAGATAATTTCAACGGACCACTGGCTCAGCTGTTTTTGTCCCGCGTGCAGCCAAACATGCGTTTAAACATGCTAATTGACAAGTAGTTAAGTGTAGTTATGAAGTTTTTCAGGCGTATCGGAAACTTTTGCCGAGGAAAAGTCGGAGAAACGAAACTTGGTTGTATCTTTCATTGAAAGTAGAACGAAATATCTACGGGTAAATTATGTACCTACTACAACAATATTTTACGACACTGCTTATTATTCGGTAGCTTTTTATGTGGTATCCTTAATTATTACAATGATGATCTTTTTCCTTTTGGAAAATGCAAAGAAATAATTTCCAAAAGGCACCCCAGATCGGTAGTGGGCAGTAGGATTGCAAGGTAGGAATGCAAACAGGAAATGCATTTCACTATGTTATTTTTTTTATTAAGTCTGTAGTAAAATTTCTGATGTTTTTTTTGGAACTTTTTGAAACCTACAATTATAACTCATATTGAGTAAAAGCAAGTTGAAACACCACATTTATTTCAAAGCCGGTTATCAAACTTTCAGCAGAATCTTATACTAAAGTAGATTAGCTGAGATTATGTTAGGAAGTGACCACTCCAGCTGCATTGAGACCACAATTGCAATGTCATCGCATTTCACGTTCCTACGTGACTCCATCTCCTAGTAATCCTAGGACACCTGCTTTTCAAATCTTCCCATTGTGCGGCGGTATGAAATTTCGATTTTATTTTAGTGTCAGTTAAATTGAATTGTTATTTTTATACCATAAGCCTTTGTTCGGCTTATGTTGGAGATTGTAGCGAAACAAATATGGTAAGAGGAATTCCCTTTATAACCACTATCTTGAGACAACTTTCTTATCAGAAAGCGGACTTTATAAATTGTGTTAAGGCGAAGACAATAGCTAATGTGACTCTCGCTCGCACGTTTCGACATGTTGAAATATATAAAATCACTAAGCTCATTTTCGAAAAATCGCAATCAACCATCTTGTGTGCAATCACATTGCACACAGTTTAGTAAAAATTTCATTTTGATCGATGCATGTTTTCCTACTAGAAAGTTTGCTTTACTAGTTTTCGTACATAGGCAAACTTTTAAGTAGGAAAACTTATATCGATCAAAATGAAATTTTTACTAAACTGTGTGCAATGTGATTGCACACAAAATGTTCGATTGCGATTTTTCAAAAATGAGTTTAGTGATTTTATATTTTTCAACATATCGAAACGTGCGAGCGAGAAGCTGTTTGATAGTTGTCAGCCCCTTAATAATGTTTTATATCGCTGTATTTCTTGTATTATTCTATCCTTTTTGAGGAATCAATATTGACAAAGATTATCAATAGTTCCAAAAATAATTTTATTTAAAATGCGAATATTGTTTCGCTAAATGTAGGAAAACGAATCGGCCAACATGATGGACGGGACTACACAAAACCACAGAAAAAATAAACAGAACACAAAAAATCGATTACAAAAGCTTTCAGCGTAAAGTGGTACACTGTTTACGTTTATTTTTACCTTTAAATTACTTTTTTTGTGCAACTACGAATATCGGGTAAACTTTTCGATTCGCATGCACAGACTTAAATTTCGAACCCAACTGTTTACCCTAACATTAACCGGATCCTCTCAAGTTTATCTTAATTAATCTTTTAAGCTATTTAGTCAAAGAGAAGGAAATTCCTTTAGCCGCTTTATTGAAAGTCCGGAAAGTTGCCTTAAAGAAAGCACCGATACTGATGTCTGGCAGTCTTTAAACGATTTCCTAACTTAATATAAAGTTACAAGATTGTCTAGTCGGTAACTTAGAGGGATAGTGAGATTTTGAAACGATCACGAAATCGAGGGTTGGAAGTTGTAATATCACAATTAAAAGAGCAGTTGCGTTGAGATGTAAAATAAAGTTGGAAAAAACGTACTAAAACTGCAATATTTTTTTAACTACCACCTTTCATAAAATGAAACTAGATTATCGTTCCATTGTCATCTGACAGAGTAACCAACGCGGAATAAAACAGAAAAACTTTAATCCATTCGGCCTGAATTGACTTCAAACATGGGCCCAGTAGAGCAACAGAATGAAAATTTCAAATTCTATCCAAAACGGACATTATTCATTCGACGAACGAATTAGTCGCACAAATTACAATTGTAAATAGTCGTCGGATGTAATAGGGAGTATTGAATTAGAGATGAAGTATTGGCACGGAACGAATCCAGTTTTTCTCGTTGAAAACCCTGAGGGAAATTCCGGACAGGCAGCGCAAAACCTTCAATTTATGCGGAGGCCGTCTATCCCGACAATCTTGACATACGGCGGAGAACAATGCACTTTTGCTGCAAGATTTGTTTTTGTGATGAATATTACACGTCAACTTACTTTGAGGATGTGAGGTGAGGATTACGCGAGCAGACAACCAAACAGTTAAATATTTTAAAATTATAAAAATATTAAGATACAGCCGATGGAATCCAATATCGGTCGCTCAGGAAATCTGTTGGAGAGGCATGTATACAGAAATCGACGTAGTGTCGATGATGATGATGAGTATTAAAAAACTGGAGTAAATTGTATCAGGTATGTATGCAAACATTTTGTTTGCATACATACCTGACATGTAGACTATAAAAAAGTATGACAGAACTTATTTTTAAGCTTCTTTAAATCACAAAATCTCCATAAAGCGTTGAATTAAACAAAACAAATGGAATTGCGTCGTGTTTGTTATAAACCCATCCAATCACTACGGCTACAATGTGCGACTAAACGCCAGCCAACAAAAGCACTGTAAAGAATGGCCCGCCGACATACTAGCGCTAATAAAATAGTTCGAGCAACAGGTTGGCACGCCCGACTCGACAATACAATGGAAATAGTATGTGTTCTACACTCGAGTCGTATACTTATTGGCGCCTTTGCCTTTTTAAGGCGGTGTGCCAAAAAGTGCAAACATCTTCGTGTACTTTTATGAGGTTTGGAAGGCTTAGCTTTGCGGCTAGCTACATTGTGTTGTATATTGAAAAGACCAAGCATGTAATTGGTAGTAAAGATTAAAGTTCCTATCTTGATTTAGGGACTTTTAACACCTTAAAAGCCATGTTTCTTAAATTATACCCGCTTAAATGTATTTAATAGTTCCGAGTTCTTTTAAAACGAGCGAGCTAGTACTTCGTCTAATAAAGTAGTACGAAACGCTAGCTTTAAATAATCCAAGGAAAAAGTGTCAGCTGTAAAATAGATAGGAACTTCAAAACTGTACAAGTTTTACAAGACAACGCGGACGCTAGAAAGTATGAAATAAACTACAGGACTACTTTGCTCTAAAAGAAATACGCTTTAAATAAACAATTTTCTTCATATTTCCATGCGAAGCAAAGTGGGGCAAAGTGATTTTAGTGGATTCAGGGATTCCACCTCCAGGTAGATTTACTGTTTTAAATGGAACAGTAAATAACAGTTTCTTCTTTGAAGCCAATGAATTTATGAAGCAGGAAGCCCTGCACACCAGCATTAAAATATATCTCAAAACACTAAAAATCTTTGAGTAAATTCTCACATCAAATACTATTCATGGGCTTGCATAGTATGATTTAATTGATTTCATCCTTTTTGTTTATAAAGTTTAATACGTTTGCCAAATTAGAATTAGCCTAAACATCAATAACTGATGACTCTTATCATGTTTAGTCTGCTTATTTTTTCTTGTGCAAGACGCTAATCGGTATCTTACTAAATGCAATCAGAACTCTCTAAAAACGTTCAGTGATCTCATGCAAGTGGCTGTATGTCAGCAGCAGAGCCTAGTATTTTTTACTATTAAGGCTAGTGATCTAAACAGTGGAAACTAGTTGCGGTTAGAAACTAGTGCTAAAGGCTTCATCCTATCCACTTACACAGGAGTAGCGTTCGCCACTCGAGCCTCTATTATATTCCGTTCTGAGAGCCCCTTCTACAACCTGCATTGTTTTGCCATCGGACGCACTCGAATGGCCTTTAAGGTATATTGGTATGGATTAAAGTAAAAAGCTATACTTTCTATATAATGAGCCTTACTAGATACTACAGAAAACAGAAACTGCTTCACAACTTCGATCCTGAAGAGATATAAACCCAAGCACGGTAGATAAGTACATATCCCTAAAATCTCTTAGTACCCATTCGTATCAACTTAAGATTCTTTGAGGATGTCTAAGGGGGTTGTCAGAGGTATGTCCAGATATCACATGTACATACTTGCATTTTGCAGTAGTTAGTATTCCATACGTGACTGGTTGCAAGGCCATGGCCGCTCTTAGAAAAGTAACTGGTCTCCTCACGATATTTATCTTTAACAATCTAGTTTTTAATTTATCAATTGTTCTATAAACTAGATAAGTTGCCTTAAAATACAAAAAAACATACAGCAAACCTTATTATGATGATAAGGTTCATGCACTGTTACTTCGTCAACTTGAAGGTTCATACCTTTCTAGGACACATTAAATATTTTATCAATGCACCTACGCTGTCGGATAAAGTGAAAATTGTAGCTCCTACCTTCTCGGTCTGTGACGACCGAGCTTTTTTATCGATATCGATATAAATTGAATTTACACACATTGTACACTTGAAAATATGGGGTTAAGGTTTCAAGCTACAATTTGTTCGTTATGTATAAGCTTTCTAAACTTCCATGTTTTCTTTGTTGCATTGAAAGACTATTTGCTACATTTGGATTGCAATTTTTGTGTTGAATACATCGCATATTCGCTAGTACGGTAATCGTTTTTTACTGCCTTTGTTACACTTTCTTTGCCTAAGAGTCGCTTTTTACCAGAAAATATGAAGTTACATACTGGTTCATCACAATTCCGACTAAAATAACGGATAGTCTTGCTGAATATTACTTATTCTTTTAATGCTTTTAACCTGTGCTTTACGAGTCAGTTGAAAAATAATGCCCTTGTTTATGATGATGATGATTTGCCCTTTTGGATGTATTACAAAAATAAGTCAATAAACAAACAACAAGATAGTTATTCATAATACAACGGTCGGAATAAGCAAAGATAAGCCCCGAGACATGACCGAAACTAACCACTATTTAGTAGACCAAAGCTCGAATGTCGCTCCCTAATTCCACCAGAGAATAAATAGTAATTCCCCTGTACCTTGCGGTTAGAGAGGATTTACAAGTTTTCTTCTATTGGCCTGAATGCTTATTTCAGCGAGGTACGACTTACATAACTTTGGCGACCGTGTTTTCTCAAAGTTGTAAGTTGTAACCCTTTGGTATTGGTCGTGGTTTTCCTGTTTGGTTGGCAACTTTGCAACTTATAGTTTTACCTTAGTTTCAAATGTTAGGTTTACTAGTTCATCTGTAGAAAGTATCACTTCCATAATATCTTATTATTACTACTTTTGGTTCTCTACGCCGAATCCAAGGATTGGCTTGAAAATCGGTTTACGATTTTTCTGGAAGCTTTCTAAGCAGCTACACGAGATAATAATACTCTACTCTGCTGCTGCTCAGTATGGCACAACTGAAAACCAGCGCTGTATGGACTTGAGCTCATACAGCAAATGCTGAGTGGTGGCCGTTTTTTTCATCAAAATTATAACAGCTCTTTTGTAAATTTAGATTTTTAACAGACAAAATAAAGATTTTTCTATTCTATTCTATTCTAAGCACCTATGGGATTTTGAAAAAAATTGCTGTGTTCGTTCTCTTCCAAGTAAAATATTCATTAATTATTAATTCCGCATCCAGATATCTTCCAAACTTCGTGAAACAACTACGGTAACGCAATAACACGGCGGCCAAAAGTACAAGCCGTAAAGCGCGATATTTAAATTTGCCGCTGCGGCAACTTTGCCGCCGGCGACAA
Source organism: Chloroclysta siterata (assembly GCA_932294275.1). NCBI lineage: Eukaryota > Metazoa > Arthropoda > Insecta > Lepidoptera > Geometridae > Chloroclysta > Chloroclysta siterata. The sequence goes on from OW028602.1 coordinate 10,427,381, forward strand.
TTAAATTATACGTAATAGCCTCTGATTCATGTTTGTATTGTTAATTAGTTGTCTGCTCAAGTTTTGTCACTCCTCACTTAGCGATGTTTTGTTTGGTAGATTGTTCTTTGGTTGCGGTTGGCTTTCGTTCCGTTATTTAATGCACATTTTCAGCTTTGCAGCTTCTTTGCGGTGTATCTTAGAGACCTATAAAAAATTGTTGAATTTGACGAGATTGTCTTCTTTCATCGTAAACAGAAATATTGTGTTATGATTACTTAGGAAAATTTATTATTGGTCTATTTCAAGATTACACATACTCAGCTATTGTAGAATTGTAATTGCTGTTTATTTTCTATAAATAAATATTTCGAATACTTGTTTGGAAAAGTTTTTCACACTACTACTACATTATGCTAGATAAGTTGGTTTTGGTGTCATTTTATGTTATTCTCGCAATAACTTGATTATGTCAATACATTGTACACAAGTAATGCGAAGTGTGCTATACTAAATTATATCATTTGTAGGATGATGAGTGGGCGATACAAAAAATAAATAATTTCACGGTGACGTGTCCCCACACGATATCCCTGACACGAATTACAAGTGGTTGCGATTACGAATCAGATAAAAGCAGTTATTCCAGCAAACATGTCATTCAATTCGAACATTGGATTTCAATAAGCTCATTGTTTTCGGATCTGCTAATACATATTCATAAAAATCATATGGCGAATTACTACGCAACGATCGAATCTACTTATCCAACGAAAAATTTTAAGTTTTATTGTATAACTTGCATCCACCCGAGCTTCACTCGCGTGGCAACTACCCAGATTAAAAGTAGCCTATTTGCTTTTCCTGGTTACAAACTATGTAAATACATAGTATCATCTAAATCCGTTTCGGAGATGAGTGGGAACAAATATAATACACACACACATACACACTCCCCCACACACACATGAGTTAGATTAAGATGCTCGGCTGAAACCAATATCCATGTCCGTACCGTTAGGTACCCGCCCTAGGACCTGGCAGAATACCAGTGTTGCACTGTGTGGCGTGACCCACGTGGTGCGGAAAATACTGAGCCAGGGACCAAATTGGCCTAACATAGTCTACTTGTTTTCGGTACCATACTTTAATTTGTTGTCTGTGTTGGTCAATAAAATGCTTTTCTTCCTTTCAATATGATAAGTTTGGTTCTGATTTAAAAAAAATAATACAAAAACAGCTTCACAACTTTGTTCCTCAGGCACGGTAAATATCCTCTCAGATTTTTTTAGTACACTAAGTATAGCTAAATATTAATTCTTCATTTTAGTAAAACACTAAACGCTTTCCACGTTCAGAGACAAAATGAAAACGTTCACTTGAATTTCACAAAAAACTCTTGTCGTTGCTACGAGAAAATTATCTCCCCCATTGACTAAAATTTTTCACGGCAAGTTTGACTTCAATCCATTAAATTTTTCCCCACTTTTATCTCAAACCGTCACGACAAAGTTGAATTGTGTTAATTGCGAGGTTGGATACTTTTTGTGGGAACATTTCGTTCGTAAAAGAGTTTTTTTGTAAGCGTAAAATTGTTGGGCGTTGAATAGTTTGCCCGTTGATAATGTTTTGAAGCTCCATTAATTTGAGTTATTTCGCCAACCCCTTTAATTAGTCCCTTGGCTAATAAGACAAGCTTAACTTTTTTGTATTTTTACTGCGCGTTCCGAACTTTACAAACACGTTAAAATATTGGTCAAAAGTTCAAGAGCAACATTATTTAGAAGAAAGTTTTAAGTGTTTTTAATATTTGGTGTATGGTGAATATTTCATCATTATTTTTGTAAATTTTCCAGATTATGGAATTAGTGTCGAAAATAAGCATTTTCTATTCTTTTCGAATAATGGTACATTTCAGAGTTTTAAACGTTTTTGGAATTTGATTGCCTGTGTTGCGAGCCTAGGTTTTGTATTACAAAAGTTTTCAGCACGGCTTATAGGGGCGCTTATCGCGTTTTCATACAAACCGGGCTCGAAATACAGAAAACCAAAAAAGAAAAATAAAACTCGGATTTGAGGTGCAGACGAGTAAAATTACCAACTGTCCATTGTCCTATGTGCACACGACGAAAAAACTTGACAAAAACGGATATTGACCAAAGTAGTCCATTGGCACCACACTGGAGCTTCAATATTGTAACAAGGATCATACAAAAGAGCGGTAGGAACCAAGCCGTAAGTTTTTTGCCAGTTCTTCTAGGCTTTGGTCGCGTGGAACTGGCACCTAGAGTCACCTAGCTTTAAGACGTTTCAAAGTGATCCTTGTAATTTTATTGAATAAATACCTTTTGACTTTGTAGCTTCAACCGAATAGACCAGACGTTATGAGTATGTATGTTTCTTAGTAGGACTATTTGGGTTTGCGACCATTTAAGGTTTATACGCTGTTAATAAGTTTCAAGTGCCCCCTTTACGCTGGAACTTAAAGTTAGCTCTAATTGCATTCCATGCGTCACATAGCCCCATTTACATTGTAAGGGGCAGGCGGTCCTGATGGCTCATATCTACAATCAGAGTGCCATAATTTTATGTCTTAGACATGGGTTTAGTAGACAGTGTTTAATTATTTTACCCATAACGGTACAAACACTGAGTAATGTAAGTAGGTAAGTATGTTAGTTTCTTTGTGAGCCAGTTCAGTCTAAATGACTTGGAAATTTCATGGGAAAAAAAGTGATTTTAAGTGCGCCTCAAGAGGCTTTTTTCGAGCACTTGACATGTTATAGAACTTTTTAGGTTCTACGACATGCCGGTTTCCTCGCGATGTTTTCCTTCACCGTTTGAGAGTACTGGCATTGTGCACATACATTTTGGAACAGAAAAGCTCATTGGTGCATGACCGGTTTCGAACCCACGACCTTAGGATCGGAAAGCGCTACCATTAGACCACCAGTGCTCTCAAATTGACTAAAAAACCTATTATATTATATTGTTAGGTTATGAATGGCTTTTTGAGCGAAGACCTATTCGCAAGCGGGTGTTTTATTTTATTTAATTACTTGTTTAATTAACCTATTGTTTTCCACTGCGTGCCAATGCTTTCCCCAAAAAGCATCCACTCATCCGTTGGCGAAATAAGTAGAAGAATATCTCAAAAATGTAGGTCAGATTCACTCGGATGTCTTTACACCGCAGTGGGCGAAGTTGGGCTGTGCATGATGATAAGATACATCTAAAGAACGTAAGTTACATATGAGCTAGTCGATATCTCTAGTGGAGGGAGGACTTTTTAGGCAGCCTTAGGGCCTCCATCAAGGCTTTACGACCGCTTAAACTAGGACTAAAACCTCATCATGAAAATGAATGATGATGTGATATGATCATTCATTTTCATGATGAAGTTTTAGTCCTAGTTTAAGCGGTCGTAAAGCCTTGATGGAGGCCCTGAATGATGATGTTTTAGTCCTAGTTTAAGCGGTCGTAAAGCCTTGATGGAGGCCCTGAATGATGATGTTTTAGTCCTAGTTTAAGCGGTCGTAAAGCCTTGATGGAGGCCCTGAATGATGATGTTTTAGTCCTAGTTTAAGCGGTCGTGAAGCCTTGATGGAGGCCCTGAATGATGATGTTTTAGTCCTAGTTTAAGCGGTCGTAAAGCCATGATGGAGGCCCTGAGGCGGCCTAAAAAAAATCCTCCAGGACTAAAACCTTGACGTGTAAATAAAGTAAATAATACAATAATACAGTCATTTAGTCCATGTTGGACTAAATAAGACTATTATTTACTTTTCTTTGGACATTAACAAAACAAAATCCTTCATTTGATGTCAACGTGTCAATGTAAATCGAGGTTTGTTCGACATGCCTGTATTAATACATTCGTACAGTCAACAAGATAAGTAGATGAGCATTTCTTATAGTTCTAGTATTGATAAAACCAGAACTTTGGATTTTGAATTGATTTGAAGATACGCTTTGAACCATATGTTTTTAACCAACTGCTGTTTTTTAGCAAGCTTTTATATTTAACTTTACTTAGCTTTTTTTTTAAATATCTAATCTAATTTTAGCACTCACTGTTCCAAAAAACTCATTACCTACATACAATAGATAATATAACGATGTTAATGTCATCACACTCTTATTATTAATGAGAAAGTTTGTGATTGAATTTGTTTGTTCCGCTGAACGGATTTGCATGAAACTTCGAATTGCATGAAAATCCAATAAATAAATATTGGAGGACTTTCCACACAGCACTATCTAGCCCCAAACTAAGCCAAAGCTTGTAATATGGGAACCATAGCTGATATAATACATGTATACTTTTTTTTTATAAACACATACTTATAATATTATATAACACCCAGACAGAGAACAAACATCTATGTTCACTACACAAATGTTTGTTCTCGGTGGGGATCGAACCCACGGCGTACGGCGCAGAAGGCAGAGCTACTACCAACTGAGCGAAGGCTGTCAAGTGGCACTATAGTTTTGTACCTGAATTGGCATACAGGTTACTTTTTATCCCGAAAAAAAACAGTTTACAACACAAATCAGCTCAGAAAATATAGTCCCCGCTGCTACACAGGCAAAGCCGCAGGCGACCGCTAGTTCTTAATCTTCCAATAAAACGTCTTTGATTACTAATTAGGCTCACATCGCAAAATAACAAAGTAAAATTATTTATCGGATGAGTAATTACAAAATTAGGCAAACCTTTGTGTAAACAAAATCTGTAACACAAAACCGTAGGTATGTTTTTGACTTATTCAGTGAAAGCCTTTTTAGAAGTAACAATTAATTTAAGCTAGTATTTCGCATGAATAATGTAAGACTGAGATATCAAAGGAACTGAAATGATGCTTGGATGTTCTAGATCTCCAAGCCACTTGAATATTTTGGTTCCAAGTGGTTTGTGGCTTATTTAGAGATATTTAGCCGTGAACTGTTAGATATACGATACGAGTATAATATAATGAGATATACCTACATAATATAAAATTAAATATAAATAGGCTGGCCAATGTTATTTTAAATTTTATAGCTCTATCTACCAACTGCTGTAAGAGGAAACTTTACTTACCTCGCTCTTCTCGGTATGTGTCCTTTTTTTATTTCTATTTAAAAAAAATCTAATAGGTATATATAAAATGCTCTCTCTCTTATTGGTCTTTGTTTATGTATACGTCATAATTATTCTATTTACACAATATTTTGCTTTTAGTTAGGTTACGTTTTTTGTCTTATAATATTTCTTAAAATTTGTAAAATAATTATGTGGGTTGGATGTCCGTGACATTACTGCACGGCCCTGACGGAAGACCAGCGTTAGGTGCTGGCCAACTAACTTTATGCTGAGTCAACTCCCTTTTGCAACTCTTGGCTCGTTATTTTTTAGTATTATTGTTAAGTATGTTTTATAATTTCTGTAGCTAAGTATTTGCAAATAAATATGTTTTCTTTCTTTCTTTTCTTTCTTTCTTTTCTTATATACCTATTTGCTTAGTTTAGAGCTACGCTGTGACTGTCTACTAGTCTTGGTGGCGTGGAAAATACACGTAGATGCATCTCGCTTTAAGTCGTTTCAAAGTGAGTCTTGTGATTCAATTTGACTTTGACTCTGTGTGGATGTTTGTCGATCTTTGATGAATTTGACTTTGACTTTGTGTCAATCACGCCCTAACCAGAAGAACAATTTGGATTAAACTTAGAAAAAACTATAATGGAAAGAAATATTGAAAAAAATATGCTATTTTTATCTTAAAAAATAGAAACGGGGGATAAAGTATTCACGCACCCCAAAAGTTGAAAAAGCCAAAAATGTCAATGTCAAAGAAGCATTTACGGCTTCCTCAGATTCAGTTAATACTGGCTTAGGAATGTCGCACGCATTGATATTTCGCAGCCCAAACGAGTGAGATTTATCGGATGATCTTTCATGCGAGGTGAGAGAAACGATTCAACTGATTTACGCACGCTTTTTATGGCGTCAAATTTAATTGAACCGTTTTTTACGTTCAGATTTTGGAAATAGGTAATGTACTTTCTCACTTAAAATGGGATACTTAACATGATTTGTGAGATTGATTGTTTTAGATTTTTCGGCATAACTGCTCATACCATAACTGCTTGTACAACATACTCATTTAAAAAATAGCATGTTTTTTCTGAACTTTAAAAAAACTAGCAGAGGTGATAGGCTTGCAATCTGTTATGATTAGAATACCAACTGTGGATATGTGCAAAATGTGGATAGCCAAGTGTAGTTTTTTGACGTCCCTCGGACACCCTCGGACTTGGTACTAGGAAAGAAGATGTTTCTGTTTTTATTTACAGAAATCAAAATCTCCCTAGGTGTGTCTTCTATAGTTCTTTTCCAACTTGGACCTGGTTGAACATAGTTGCATACAGTTGGGCAAACTCCAAAACCCTCTAATTAATTCACTCACGAAAACTGTTCGAGCTACAAAATAAATAAGTCAGAATACTGCAGTTTGCAGTCTTCATACAAATACGTCTTACATCCGTATCTTTAGTCTTTACCTTTTGACTCAACTTCCGTACATTCTACATAGAGCTTTAAAGCTAGACTGAATATAAGCAACTCGTTGAGTTTGGAACACCAACACTCTACCTTGTTTTCTCTATGGAACATAAAAAAGAATTGATCGAAATAAAATAATATTTATTATACGGACTTATAAATTGCTGAAGATCTTAAGCACATAAGCCACAATCCTATTTTTTTTTCATATATAATATTATAATATCCAAAGTCAGGGTGAGTACCTTGACTGTCTGATACCTATACAACGTGAAGTTTAAGACGCTGTTCATATTTTCGGAATGGAATTTCGAAAGTTCCTTAGAAATAAAAGTTGAATTTTTAGGATTTACGGATTACAGTAAGTACACGGGAAAACTAAACGAGGACGAAGAGGTGCGGTTATTTATGAATAACAAAAATTAAATGATGATATTTTTATTTATAGTTTACGAGTTTTTACATCAACTGGGTTGAGATCTATTTTATAGAGTTGTGACACTTTTAACGGTTTTTTTCTTTAGTTTCTTTAGTTTTGTATTAAACATGCGAGGATAGTAAGAGTGAAGAACTTTCTTGACTTAGAATGCCGGGGTTAGTGTCCTCAGCCGGACTTTATCTGATCTAGCTGGATTAATTAACTTAAATGCAACAAGTTCCAAGTTTGCTCTGCACTTGAGACAGACCGTGTTTTATTATGGAAGCTGCTGAATTAAGTAAGTAGCGAACTTCAGATTGTATTGCGTCGGTATAATGATATTCGTGGAATTAATTGCTATTTTGAGTTTTAAATTACAGCAAAACCGAGCCGAATTTATGAGAAAAAGGTTTTTGAAAGATAAAGCCATTATATACCATCAATCAGAATGTCCACTATGCCTAGGGATTACTATCATGCGTCTATTTAATTCAATAATATTTATTTCAATAGAAAACCTTGTTTGACGCATGAAACGATCTCCTAGCTTTCTCAATTAGACTTTTCTCACAATTTTAGTTCGAACTTGAAATATGAAGCTTTAAATATTGAAATGGGCAATTCTTGTGCCGTCTAAAATGAGATGCTAATGATTGTGGACCCAACCAATTGTGTTCATTATTTTGTTTCCAAAAAATAAACCCAACTTTTTCATAAACATCCTTATCCTCAGCAGCCCAATTCCGTACACCTAAAATCATTCCATTTTTCAACCGCCCGTCATATAAAACCAACAATTTATTAGTCAAAAAATCTGTTTCAATTCGATCGAGAGTCCTACGGCGTCCGTTATTGGGTTTTCGGGATCCGTAGAGTGAATTCTGCAAAGATAAAGTTTGGCGAGTTATTTGATTTTGAGACTTGGTGCGTTGCGATAAGGCTTTAGGGTGGTTTGGGTAAGGTTGCAGGGGAGTACGGAAGCGGCCTAATGACGACATGGAGCACAATAGCACGTGTGCGCCCTTGTTATTGGTATCTGACTTGACCGCTACGAGCGATTTGTCTAAATGAGATCCGGCCCGTTTTGATGCTTTGTAACTTTTACGGAATATTCATGGTTGCGATTTAATTTTTAATAAGAATATTTTGACTTTTATCTAATTGATGACAAGCAACCTCAAATTTCTGTTAACACCAAGGCGTGGAACATTAGTAGGTACTCATTTACGCAGGTTCACGTAGTTATATCGGTTGACATATTTTATCCAAAAAAATAGATTACAATTTGTGCCAAATGTAATCAAATGTGGCACAAGAAGTGAGCATTGGCATTCAAATAATATATTTACATTTTATGAAAGTTTCGGGTGAGTTTGTCTGGAAACTTTTTATAATATTTTTTAGAGAATTAAAATAATAATAGTGTTGATTTTATTATTGACGATGAACCACGTTTCACTATTATCGTGGGTATAAGAAGTCCTAGTTTCCTTTTAAACAAAGTTTGAATTATCGACTTTATAATTATAGCGCTAGAGTTTAGAATATCCAACTAGTACCTGAAACTACGGTAATCCGGAATGCCGTCGATTAATCTTCGTTGGCTCTCACGAGGTGGTTTGTTTCGGGTGAATTTGTGGGGATAGCCACGATTTGCTGGCTATGGGCCTCTGGGGTCATGTGCGTCATATATAAATGCTCTTGGTTTAATAGCCCCTTTTATCGATGCTAGATTAGTATTATCGTCGTGGCTGTTGAGCGATTTACGTGGAGACCGTTTAAAGATGTTAGTGTTATTCTTCTTCTTCTCTCAATTTATGGCTCCTGTCCGTCATTCGACAGACAATCTTGCCAGTGTCAAGTGATTTGTATTGAATACTTTTTAGTCAAGTCAGTCCATAGTCAAGTCGGCCGTCATTTTGTTTTAAAGAAAATGGTGGCAGTTTTCTTCAAAACATTGGAAACATTTTCAGTCAAATCAGGATATCACATAAAACACTTTCATTTCAAATGTTTACACTTTGTGCTAAGACCTCAAGTAATGTTGGTTAAAATATCACCGAAATTACACAACACAACTCAAAATAACACTAGAAAAACAAATAAAATGAAAAAGCTATGTTGCTTCCAAAAATGTCAGATAATGAATCCGTTAGTGTTATTCGTCCATTCGTACCATTGTTTGAATTGGTCATGACACTGACATAAATACAGACAAAACACCGCAAATTTGGAACGATATTGCCAGAGTAGAAAACGGTACGATACTGCGTACAAAAAAAGATGTATAATAGGTACCTAGATTATAATAATATGTCGTTCGTGTAAAACTGGAGCGGACATCACGAGATAAATAAATAAATAAATATTGGTGGATTCCACACAACACTATCTAGTCACAAACTAAGCCAACGCTTGTGATATGGGTACCAGATAGCTGTTATAATACATATATACTTTTTTTTGTAAATACTTATAATATATAATAACACATAGACAGAGAACAAACATCTACCTTATATTCATCACAGAAATGTTTGTTCTCGGTGGGGATCGAACCCACGGCCTACAGCGCAGAAGGCAGAGCTACTAACAACTGAGCTGTGAAGGCTGAAGGTCTCAGCTCGGGGCGAACTACTAGTCTAGTGATGCTTATATTTGGGCATATATCAATAGAAACGGCTTATTAAAATATCATTAATACTCTAATCGCCTTTGGACGTTCCTAAGCAGCGGCTACTTTAGCTAGGCTTTGAATTATTACGCAAATGAGTATCGTGCGTGTCCAAAAAACAATATTTTGAATATTTGATACTTCTTGAGTAAAAACATACATTAACACGTTAGTAGGTACTGTATTATTTCTGAGTAATTTTGTGTTCATCAGCGTGATATTGCTACGTGACGGGAAGGTGATACCAAAAACGTAAGCATTTTTCAGGGAAGTGAAAGAGTTGGCTTCACAAAAACTTAGCTTTAACTTCCTTCACTTATATAAAAAAAAGGATTCCCAAAATAACGAAGGAAGTAGATTGTTGAAAATCAGACGTCAAATCTTAAAAAAAAAGGTTTACGAAAAGGGTTGCTTAGGTTTTCTTGGTTTCCACACTTAGATTGTAAAAAAAACCTTGTTTGTAAAACGGGTTTCAGTACCTAAGTTCATCGTATGTACAAGTTTTCTATAAGAAATCGGTTACGTGTCGAGCGCGTTCCGTTGCGTTTGAAACGGCAACTCCGGTAAGCAAAGCGCGTTGGGGCGGATCACGTGACTACGCCCTGCCTGTCTAATGTTTTACTCGCGTTTCAGTGACAACTTTTTACCTTCCTCCAAATTGTATTTTCGTGTTCGGTCGAGTTTTCCTTATAAATACTGTCATTAAGACAGTGACATTGACAGCTGCTAATACACGAAATATCGAGACCATTTGTACGTTAAGCAAACAATACGTGTTATGATTCCTGTGACAGCTTTGGTGTATCGTATACTGTTTCGAAGTTGCTCAACAATTTACGTCCAAATGGAAATGAGAGCTTTACATTGAGCATGTGAATTATTGGTGAATTGGTTATTTATTTACGAAGAATATCGTGGGCGATGTCAGTGCTCTTAAACGGTGAAAGAAAACATCGTGAGGAAGTCAGTTAGTATTCTAGCAGCGGCGATGGGCTCGCAACCTGTCTCGTATGGAATACCAACTACAAAATACGGGTATGCGAAATGTAATGTTTGGACGTACCTCACTACCCTCCTTAGACGCCCTTACGATGCACTGCCCTGCGTCCATCAACTTGAGACATACATTATGAGACGTATTCACCTTTTATTCATCACAAAGGATGCTTCATCGAACAAGTAAATGTATACCCATATGCCAAAGGCATTATAGGGGGATAAAGTATAAGCCTACGAATGATATTAGATAGTAAACTGACAAGAAGTTCTTCGAATAAATTAGTGAAGGCAGTAGGCTTGTACTCTTACCACACGTTCCTGTCGCTATCGAATTGCTATACGAATCCATCGCAAACATCGATTAGTTAAGTTAAACGATCTATTTAATTGCATGACTACTTAAAAAAAGTAGTTCATCTTTTACGACCGACTCATGGTATTATGACAGAAACCGGTGCTAAGGATACTGTTATCTCTATGAAACTTTCGAGTGAGCGAGTCTTTTGAGTCTCATTTACTTGCTTCGAACTCGATAATAAGAGCATTAGGGATATTATTGTTGGTTTAAAATTTAAGATACCCATTAGATATCTTAAGATTTACCCTCAGTTTATGCAAGGCAATTTACTCATAGATTTTCAAAAAGAGTAAAGAGAGTTATACACTGAAGCGCTCTCGCCGTGACTTCGTCATTTAACATTTAACAGATATTCGACGGACAGTCCTACGACGGCTATACTGGCGTTCTCTTCCGAGTGCTTCCGTGAAAAACAACACGAACGAAGTCAAGGAGCATCCACTAGGCAATATTCAAATGGGCTCCAGAGGCTGAAGGCACTCTTCCATCATCTGCCACCGAGGGAAGGCACCTCGTCATTACCTAGCCCCACGTCATTTGTTTATTAAACAACCTCCGAGATGGAACAGAATAATGGTTCTGCAGACTTTGTCACGGCCGCTTTCCCTTGAAATTAAATCGTAATGATACGAACCTCACTCGTTTTCGGCACCCCCGCCCTACCGAGTCCCGTCTTGAGGTCAAAATGAATAGATTTTTAAAAGCCCAGTGACAACTGCCAGTATGAAAGGAATGGTGAGAGGTCTCACGGAAAGGTATTTGTTGTAAAAATGGAGGATGTTTTCAACCCATGCTCGAGGTCGGAGTCGACCGTAATTTACTAATAGGATTTCAGTTTTCTTGTCACTGTAAGCAAATTGTAAAGAATACGTGGAGGCGTACTTTTTCTCTCGAATCTAGGTCGACACAGTTTATTAACGAGTGGATATATCTGATGTACATTTACTGCGTACATTCAATCTTTTCAAAAGGAAAAACACTTAAAAATCAAGGATGAAACTCTTGGGAAAATGTTTTTATCACTTGAGTAAATAGCCACAAAAATACCCATGAAATAAATATTCAGTAGGTATCTGATGTCTGAAAATAAATATGAAACAAGCATAACCGTAAAAAGTGGTCAAAAGTCAGCAGATGCTTAACCAATCATTTATTATGTAATGGTGAAATATATTTTAATAACTAGATAGTTGTAAAACGACAAAGAAACACCCAAAAACAACATTCGACATACTAAATTGAATTTAAAAACGACACATATGCCTACGAACATAACATAGGTTTTCAACTCATAATGTTATGCAAAAGCTAATAAAGGAAATTTCGCGTTATGACATTTCTAAACACCCAGCAAGGTTACGCACAAGAAATATACTTCTCGTAAAAGGGGAATGTAAATTCGCAAAGACACGAGAAACACGAGACAAATAGGGTTGAGACCGCAGGGTGGTGCGTCGCGAGTGGTACATTACAGACACCCTTTCATCTTAACTGATCATCTGAAAGTCAATGTACAAATCTACAAATCACCTGTGTACATTTCCAAATTCAAAGAAGCTTGAAATCAAAGGCAATCTTTACGTATCTATATTTTTAAAGTATTTATCTTTTCCGGTTTTAGCGGGTTTTTGTTGAATCAGCGCTTATGTGAACTCATCATTATCTATTCTATAATGTAGAGGTAGGCAATGCTGTGAGTTTTTACGTAATAGAATCAGAAATGAGAAAATTCGCAGAAGAACTAAGATCACCAAGCACCTACATAGCTCGCAGAATTAGCAGGTTGAAGTGACAATGGGCAGATCATGAGATATAGCGTGAAGAACCGATAACCACTGACATAACATAAACATAACCAAGAACATAACATAAATATTATAACAACATAACATAATATAATATAAAAGAAAATGGATTGGTTTTAAATAGAAAATATCAGTAGGTTGTTAAGATTTATTTCAACTTACGCCAAATAATTTTAATTAAAAAGTTGTAATACGTATTCTCGAAAGAATGACATCGTTGTAATCTGTTGTGAGATTAATTCATAATTGGTTTCATCTGTATAGAAATTAGGCATTCAGCTATCTGATAAATTGAGGTAAGTCAAAGGTTGGTTAGGGCCAAAGATGAAACGATTATATTTTTTGATTGGTATTGTTCTGATAAAGATTTTGCAATTTTTGCATGTATTGTGATAAGACAAGAAGAGGAGGTAATGGTTATCGAAACCAAACTTATGAATGCACGTTTGTTTTTGCCACTTCATCTTGTTACTCCTGCGAGCTATGTCAGTGATCTGGGTTCTTCTACGGATTTCATATCCTATTCTACATCAGCATAGCTCTCTCCATATCCCGTTGTGCGACTTTCAGCTTGTACCTTGTACTTGTACTAATAGACTGCCAAAGGTTATATTTTCTACAAAACGTTACAGTAAAACTACAAGCTACAAGGAAGGCTCCCCCTCTTATTCAATTAACCGAAACGATTAAATTTTTACGCGACTTAAAAATACTTGCAGTGAGACTATATTGTACCAACATTAAAAATTTAAAACCTCCAAGTTACTGCCAGGTTTAATGTCTTTATTTTAATGGAATAATTATGTCGCTAATTACTTCGACCCATTTCACCTTCGCTGGAGGAAATGTAGTGCTGTCAGTACATTTGCAAGTAGGTAGATATATAATTATTGTCGTGAGAACTGGAGTTCAGGTCTATGCCAGCAGTCGACTTTTTAGGCTGATGATGATTACTACATCTAATCAATAAAACATTCGAAAAGCAAAGCTGACACCTATCATCAGGTGGGATATCTGATTTTTTCATTAGCAAGTAGTATAAAAAAACATGCGTCTGTATATTCTAACAAGATGCGCTCTCGGTACACGAGCCACAGCCTATTGTTTACCCGAAATCAGATTGCGAGGGCACCTCCAACCTACGCTAGCAAGTCGAAGCACACATAAATCCACATGCACACACTCCTGGGAATAAGTGTGGAGTAATTTGCGAGTACGAGTTTGCCTCGCGTCGCTGACATTAACTATTAAATTCGTTGCATATTAAACTACAACCTTAGAGCGCTGTAATCCAGAGTGTGGTGAGCGTTGATCACTCCTCAAGGGACTCTTCAACTGTTTTTAAGCTTGAGTAGTTTGCTTCAAAGTTGTCAGACCTCCGAACGCTTGGAACATTCCAAACAGGCTTGCAGGCTACCATCATCATCACCAGCCTAGAGAAGTCCACTGCTGGACAAAGGCGTCCCCTATACATTTCCAGGAAGTAGTAGTAGTAGAGTAGGAGGGCATCCCACACTTTGTCTTCCAGGACGTGGAAGCGATTCGAGAACCTTTATCCCCCAGTGCTTGTCATTTCTTCGTGCTATATGACCTGCCCATTGTCACTTCAACTTGCTAATTCTTGCTTGAAGTCTATATTATATATAGACATGAAAAAATTAACTTTGAATATTATAATTATAGTAACAGGCACTTACGCAGTACGTTTGATTCCCAATATAACTGCCAAACGTATAATTAAACAAATTGAAGAGAGCTGAATCATCCACTTCGAGTGCGCGAATCTAAGTCGATTCGGTTCCCGAAGAATGGGGAAGCTCTGTCGAAAAATGCTCTCTTTGTTCCCGACAGCCAACAGGCTCCTAGAGTGTACTGAGCCTCACTTGACACGCTTCATTTTTACCTTTTCTTCAAATTGAAACTGGAGCAAGGGTACGCCATGTATCACCCAACTCATTATGAATTAACAAGATTTTTCGGAGCTACATTAATATTTTCACTGCATTTTAGACTACTTTAAAAGCAACTATACAGCCAATTACGCTGGTTTAAAACGCTAGAAGCTTCTATTTGAATGGGCGTAGCGCTTGTAAATATGTACGGAATAATTCAGAAAAAAAAAGTTGAACTTATTCAAATCTAGGCATGTATTCCTAACTATATATGAATTACATTTTAATAGTGTTAATGTCTTGAATTTCATCCGAGACGTGTGTCGGCAATTTTAACAACAGTAAAATGTGTTGGTCTAAATGAGACGCCAAATTCCTACAATATACAGTTACATACGAGTAGGTACTTGTTATTAGCTCGTAACTGAATCTCGCGAAAATTCCATAAATGAAAATCTTACCACGTCATCATTGAAGCATTTTTTGCTCATTTCTATACTCCCACCTGCGCCACCGTTATAATTCAACAAAGGAACCGCGCTTATAAGATGTTTCCCATAACATTTCCCATGATGGTGCATATTCTATGTGTAAGAGAAACCTTTCCAATCGGGTGCGGCGCGCTGCGGCCGTGGCAATGCACTTTCGCTGACCCCTTGCCTCCTCCCACGGCAATCCTCTCTTTCCCTCCTCAAACTTTCTTCGCGAACCATCTCTTTCTAACCTCGGCTGCGCTTGCGCTTCCCGGGTACCGAGGTAATAACATTCTACGACGCGGTACACCGCCGGAGTGGAACGGGTTCTGTCGATGACTTCTACAATTATTCGTATGAGAGACAATGGTCGATGCAATGAACACTGCTCGAGTTGAATTTAGTTTTATTGAGTTATCGATATTATGCGTTTACGTCTGATGCGTCTGGAGATTAGACTGAATGGATATGCGTGGAATAACGTCAATAAATATGCGCAATGACAAGAAGGAAACGGTTTACTTATTAGCTATTATAAGACAAATATTTAAAACAAATGTCTAATATGGCAACAACGATATAAGAGTATTCGATATTGATAAAATGATATCGCCTCAAAATATAAAATGTTGTATAAACGTACTGGCACGAGTGCTTCTGTATCGGCACACGCTCTATAAAGTTAGACTTATCTATTCCAATTCCAGGTGAGCGAGCGATCTTCTAACTCGACATTCTTATGATTCAACTTAGGAAGTTTTCAGATAGATTCGCTTTGTTAGTATGCAAAACCAGAGGATTATTGTGGGCCACGTAACCTTTATTTTCTAAACAGCACATACCGCAGTCAGTAGAAAACTCGTAGTATTGCGACCGTGAGTCAAGTTACGGATTAGTGGGGAGTACGCTGAAATGATCCCATACACTTCGAAAGAGAGATGTCAAGTGTGCAATCAGCCGTCACAGATATTTCGACTTTATCTATCAAAAATTTAGGACGACATTCGTTAGCATCGTACTCGAGGGGACGCCGTTCTAGGTTCGCGAACACATTACCCGACGAGAAACGTGAGGCTTTAAGCGCTTCCAGGGCGGTATTCTATTATGAGGCATAAAGCTGAGGATTTGGGTAGAGATTCGATCGGCGCGACGTGAGTTCGTACGGGAGAATGCGACTCGGAGCATTCCATCGCACAATGAGTAATTTAAAAATTCAAAAACTCGTCGAGGCTCGGTATGCGAGGTGAGGCGATCCGACGAGTGCCGCTCTGCAATTGAGACTGTTATCTGCACGCTGCTCCACAACGTACGTACAACAAAAATAATCCGCCTCGGTGAATAACACGGTTACATGAATAAGCTTGGCTGAGCATTAGATGGAACACAGGAACGACCGCGATTGAAACTACAAACATTGTTGGATCATAATTCACTTGGAGATTGGAGCGCAATGTGTCTTGAATACGGTTGTCAGATGGAAAAGAAAATACGACTCTTGAATTAAATGGGAAAGCAAAAGTTACCTTACATCAGCGAGTACTTCGCTAATTGGTAAACATGCAGCGAACAAATTGCCCGAGATCAGACGCTTCGCTATCCCCACTATGCTTAAATTAAATTCTTTCCACTCATATTTTCCAAGCTATCATTACAGCAGAGTCGAGTTTCGTTGATTTTTGAAATTCCATATGGCTAGTAGTATTTGATTGCATTTTAATTATTCAGTCGTTATTCGATGCGTCCTACACGTCAGATCTGCGGTGGGCCGGGTGTTTCCCGATGCTGATCTGTATTTCACATGCAAATTATGGAATTTAAAATTGGTCGTCATAACTTTCCCAGGAGTCAAAGAATTTGTAATGCCAGTCTTATCTACATCTATGAGCCATTAAAGCCGTGTACCTGTCGAGCGACTGCCACTATCGCATTTACCATCTGACAAGTCACCAGTAACATAGAACTAGCGAACATTACGAAGAATAACGTTTACCCGATTCAAACTTGCAGATATTTTTTCCTATTTAATAATCCGTTTTTCCTCTATAAATAAGCGAACTTGAAACGAAAAAGTGGGTGGAAAATAATTACAGTTATTAGTAATTACAAACTCGAGGTGTACAACGAATCTTGAAACCTAACCAGCTCGAAAATGGTTCGCCGTATCGCGATCAACTTTCGTTTTAATGTAGGAAACAATAGAGTTTAAAACGCCCTGTTGGCCCTCATTTAATTTCCGCGGATTGAGAAGCAAGAACATGAGCCTTATAAGAATACGGTTAAATGTCAATTTGGTGGAACGGCGAGAAGTATCGGAGTTAGTTGCAAAGGATATTCAACGCTGAATCGATATGCGAGAGAGTTTAAAATTTATTCGAGTTTTATTAGAGGTTTTCGCTTATGGATGCAGTGGAAACATGTTGGAGTGAGGTGGTAAAAACTGGGCCGTAATTAGTCTTTGGAGCCGAACCGTGAACAGATGCGGAGTAGTGCCGTAGATTAGCAAGCAGTTGGTATTGCACGGGATCAGGGTCGGCCGATGCGTCCAGCTTGCTCCTGAATTACGTTTCTCGGTGGCTGTGAGAATTTATGTTTTAAAACTGGAACTCAGCTGGCAAGCCAGATTGGTTATTTATTTACCACAATGAGGTACAAAGGAGATGAAACAGTTCATATTTAGATAACACAGCTTTTAGAACTAGGTATAGAAATGTGTAGGTATTTTAAATGTCCTTGTGGTGTGCAATAAAGAGTTTTCTATCTATCTATCTATCTATCTATAGAGCACAAATGATTTAATATGTTAGTAGCTATTTAGTCACTTAGAAAAACAACATTCTTATTTTAATATTATCAGTATTATTATGTTGAGATTAATTCGAAAACTCGTCAGTTAAATAAGGCATGATATTATGTTAACATAACGAGACGTAAAGTCGGAAAAAAAGTACGCAAATAACTTTTAGTTGAGAGCCTCTTTGATATTTCTATAAGTATGAAAACTCTCGTTGATTAGCTTCGGACTTTTTATTTCGACGTAGGTATCTCCTACTTTTTCCTCTTATTAAGATTTGAACTGCTTCTGCCGAGTGGCTCAAGTTTGTCGTATGAAATATTACTTTTCGCAAGACTAGTCCTGATTTCGTTTCGAATTTTATTTCAGACTAAGCTTTTGGCTACGACGTCACACGGACGTTTTACCGTGGAGGTAAAACGTCTGACTATGATAATTTCCGGCCATCTATAATTGTCTCCAAAATGTAATTTTCAGGTTCAACTGCTTAAAAAAAGTCAAAAATATAAAGGTGAAACTTTTACAGCCAATATTAAATAACGTACACCATTTGATTAATATAGATGATGGTATAAGTTTACATCGATCATTTTCATCAATAATATAATTAATATTTAAAAATCACAATCAAGATTGATTATGAAATGATAATTTATTATTGGACATTTTTAAGCAGTGCTATCTTGCCCCAGACTATGCAAAGCTCATCGATAGTAACTGACACTTATAATTTTATAACATACACAAATATTTTTACATTCTCTCTATAATTCGTAACAAGCATGAACATTTACAAAGTTCGGGAGCTCAGAGTTCAAATTAATAAAGTGCAAATTAAACAAAATGAAATCGCAAACGAAAATAAAAAGTGATCGACGCAAAAAGGGTGTTTAATTTTGAAATGGACTCACCGTGTCGGACGCTGTGTAGCGCCCGCTGCTGCACTCAAGTAGTGAAGATTCACTCACCTGAAATAAACAAATGCAATATATCATTTTTTGTGATAAACCTTTATTGCTGGATACTTGAATGAACTCGTTGATGTTGAAAAGTTTTTTTAATTCTTTTTTTGTATTGTTTTTTTAAATAGCCCACCTGATTTTAAGAGGATACAATCATCATAAGAGGTAACAAAGCATTGCGTCGCAATTCACGCACAATATGTACGTGCCCTACGATGCACTGCCCTGCGTCCATCAACTAACAATAAAAACTAAAAAAAACACCAACTGTATGCCTCAGGCACATAGTTGGTGCAAAATTGCCTCGCACGTATTACTTTGTGTTGAAATAGTCACTGGTCAATAAATTGAAATAGTCATGAGGCACGAGGCTTACCAACTGTATGCCTCAGGCATACAGTTGGTAAGCCTCATGCCTGAAATTTCACACCCACACCCTTCAAGGCGAAAGAGCCTGGCACCAGAAATAGGTATGGTTGTTGTTCAAAAACAGAAATAAAACTCTCTCCACGTTAGATTGGCATCACAATTGAGCTTCATTATTCTGTTTCTGTAAAAATAATCGTACAAAAGAACGGAAGGAACCGAGTAACCACATAAGTTTGTTGCCTGTTCTTCTAGGCTTGGTTGAGTGGATCTGCCATCTAGATTCAACTAGCTTTAAGACTTTTCAAAGTGATCCTTAATATTCTGGAAATTATATGCCTTTTCACTTGACTTGACTATAATAAAGTAAAATGACGATGTAGTAATTAAATAGTTAAACCTTTTACTACTCTTATAAAGTAATTTACTGAGAGTAAAAGCCGACGGCAAAGCTTCACGTCTAAGTCAAATTGTTAGCTTATAACCTTTGCAATATTGTTAAATTTTTGATTTCATTACTAACTAAATATATATTTTATTAAAAAAAGGCCAGTAGTCCAAACAAAAGTTTATCTCGTCTGATTCATCATTCATTTGATCCGAACATTGCCAATTTCTAACTAATCAACCAATCATTTCCTTCGCCAGAAGCGTCAATGCACAAGCACATTGGGACTGTTGGCTTCAAGCTAAGGATGTGAGCACACGTATGGTACAAGCGTGATTGAGGGAAACTCGAAAAATAATAAGTTACTTACAAGAAATTTAGTTTTTAAGAGTAGTAGAGCTCTTTGTGAAGGGCTAGTCCGGGGAAGTACTACCACCACGTCTTTTTCTGCTGCCAAGCAGCAACGTTGTGTTTCGGTTTGAAGAGCAAGGCATATGAATGAACATCTGTATGCCTTAAGTTCATGGATGGGAGTGTATCGTAGGGCACGTTCCCTTCGAGCCTGACTTACGAGGCAATGCTTTCTTTTAGGTGATGGTTACCACTTAACATCAGGTGGGCCATCTGCTGGTTCAATTAGCTAGTAGTATAAAAAAAAACAATGACGCTATTTATCATAATCAGACTAAAAGTGTTTACATTTCCAGAAATAACGTTTTTGGACCTCCTCAAATTTCCGATTTTCCAAATCTTTACAATGACGTTCCACTATTAGCATAGTATTTATTGACCAGTTACTATTTCAACACAAAGTAAGACGTGCGAGGCAATTTTGCATCGCAACAAAAGGCATTTGAATATCGATAGTCGAGAATCTCTTCCCGCCTGAACGCTGTCTGTATGCCCTGGCTCCATAAGCTCCGCAATCTCGTCTAACTTCATTATGGGGGCGAATTGCTAAACGTTTCCATTGTTGACCACGCTGGCCTCGGCTTTGGGACGGTTAGTCATGCAAATAGACATCAAGCAACAAGGGCCCTTGGGGTTGCGTTCCGCTGTTTTGCCGAAGAAACTACGTTAGATCAGACCGGCTGAGTCGCGATCGGATTGAGTATGGTGGAATTGAATTTGGAATGTTGGCTGAATGATTTTAGAAAACTAACTTGATTCGGATGTTCTTCGGTGTTTTTATTGTACACAATACGTTTAACTAGTGAGAATTTAATTGTACCTCAGAAAAACAAACTAAAAAAAATTGCGGTTTTCTTATAAAAATTAAAAAGATCTTTAAAATGATCCCTTAGATATCCTGAACATATATTGAGTACATACCTACTGGATACATCCTTATTATCACTAAAACGGCTAAGGAATTGCAATCAAAAGCATATTTCATCTTGAAATATAAAATCTTTCTTAAAGGTTTATGATTATTGTAAGCTCCGTTATTTACTTGCAACCGCTCATTTTACCTTGTTAAAAGATGTATATCTAACTAAGGGGGAGTGTCCTGCAATCTACGCAATCCAGCTAAATATTTTCCCAGACACTTACAGAAATAATGTGGTTACAAGACATCATGTTTGTAGAAATAACACAACAAAACATTGGATGAAGAAAATAATTTTGACTGAGAAGGTATATGACAAAAAACATACGAGAAAGCTTGTAAGATACTGGTTCTACTTGAATTTTAATTCTAAAAACCCCCCGAAATAGTTATTTAAACTAAAAAAATCTAAATGCTAGAAAATCTCCAACTAAATTAGATATGCAGTAATGATGAATAAACATAAATAACCTGAGAGCTGGCTCATACGCAGATAAAAAGAAAGGAGAAAATAAAATTAAAATAAATTTTAAAGATTCAGATTTTAAATAAATTATATTTTAAAGAATAGGAATCTAAATATGCAATATACCCTTCACTAGGGCTTGCCTGTTTCGCGGTAGACCTTTAAACATATAAAGAAGACATATAAAAGTAGATATCGAAATACTCTACTTAGAGTTAGCGCTCGCATTTCTCTTCAAAAATGTAACCATATCACATACAAGTTTCGATATACGAACGTCTACAAAGTTTCCCGTTCCCGAATACATTCCGTTCATTATTCCACACCAGACCCAAGTAAAGTTTTTATTCCATCAGAATAGACCGGCAGTACCGGATATTAGCTCCATAATCTGGATACAGCTCCGTGCGCTACTCTCGCGATTTATCGAACGATGAGCGGCTCGCCATTATAACCCTTACCCCACTTATTAATATCTACGTAATTTATTGTAAATTGCATTACCTAGCCGTGCGTAAGGGGCTTCAAGTAGCTATTGATTTAAGGGGCTGAACGGAAAAATATAATTATGATGTGGTGACAATGAAAGGTCATCGGTTTGTTATGGGGTTAAGGACAGGTGATGCGTGGCGACAGTGTGGTTATATTTCTTTATTCGAGCTCCTATAATCTATTATTATATGTACTCGTCGATACACTGAAGGTTAAAATACTTAGCGTTTCCCGCGTGACGAGCTTTGAGTTCGCCCATTGTGCTACCAAACTCACCAACGCGGTAGCACCAGAGCTTAATCACGAAAATCTAGAATTTAAAAGAAAACTACCATCAATTTGAATTGTGCTTGTACGTCAACGTGGATCCAGATAGATCGGGGTGTGTAGGTGTATTTATTTTTGATAGAACGAAGTCTATAAAAAGGTTTGGGGAAAATCGTGGAGTAATTCGTACAAATCTCCGATGCGAAACTTGATTCGGCCAATTTAGTACTAATCCGTTAATATTGTAAATTTTAACTTTTGTTTATCCTTCAGAAAACTAAACGACAGTCAAAGTGATCCTTGTGATTAAAATATATACCCTTTAACTTTGATTCCTTTTTTTATCTCCATACAATGTCAGTAACTCAGCTGAATGGACAGGGCTCGAATCTTAGAGCAGCGCACCTTCCGACATTCCAACAGCTTGCTGCCACAAGCCAAAGATCCATCTCTATCTCAGTTAAAAATGTACCTCTAGAAAGCAGACTTTTGCAGCCGAATTCTTTTTTTAAATACTCCGCGATAGAACGAGTACATGCAGCTCTCCGACCACCATGAATATATGAATATACAGCAATTTATTATCATTCTTAAGTAACTTTATAAAATGGCCATGCGTGTTCGCGTACCGTGAACCCAGGCTATTTTAAATACTCTTTTAAAAATACATTTCCACGTATACAAGTGTATAGTGATTTAGTAGGATAGCGCTGAGTGAGAGTTGCCAGACGTACAGTAACGCTTATATTGTTTTTGGAGTTGGTTTATAAAGAGAGAACATTACAGAATTTATAGATAGAATATCACATTATTTGTGATATTTTATTTGTTGTACCATATCATCAACGTTTTTAGGAATTCTTTTGAAGGAATAATTTTGATCATCAAATAGGCAACCAAACTTCCGAATCATGCAAAATTTGCAAGTCTTTCTCAGTACCGCTTCAACAGACGTAACACCGTATAAAGTATAGAATGAGGAAACTTTTGCAATATTACGTACGCGCCTTGCAATTATTATTCGCCGCATGCGTCGCCATTGCATAATGCATCTAATGACGCGACCTGATGCCCTTCCGTTTCCTCTGCGGAATTAATTAGGTCTCCCAACGCAGAGATAAGGCAAATTTATACAAGGTTAAAATTTGCTAGAACAATTTTAAAAATTGAATAAAATTTTCCCGATTATTAATAAGAATTTGAAAAAATTGTGTAGGATTTAGATCCCAATTTTTTTGTTCTGTTTATAACTTGGGTGTCTTTTGACGTTTTAATACAAAATCATTTATTTATGCCACACGTAAATACAGTTTATAAAAATACAAGAAAGGACATTAAAAGTAAGTAGTAACATAAATTGGCCGCCACTCAGCATAAATGCTATAGCAGCATACGCTACTATAACGATGGTCTTCCGTGACACCAGTACGCGACAAAGCAGAAACTGCGACACCCATGTCATCGTTACAGTTACAGTCAATAATCAGTTACACATTTTATATATTTCATTAATGTATAAACAATTTTAAAGGGTGTCATCGTCATATTGAAGACACCTTTGAATTCTATAAGCTTGAGCGCGTTATACCATCTCAATCTCAAAGTAAAGTTTTTGTTTTTGACGTAGTCTGAAGTACTCTGGGATTGTTAAACCAGCCCTGAGTAAAACAAGGATTTTCAACATGAATAAAAATAAATAGCACCCAATCCTTTCTAAATTACAAAACGATTACAATCCGCAACCTAAGGATTATTTTACATAGCGCTATTTATAAACCCAATGCCCTGTAAAATGAAATAATCCAAACACCGCTCGGCTAGAAAATTACACGATCGCTTTTTTCCTCACTGTTTACAGAAAAATACATTAAAGGTACTGGAGTTTTTTAAAAGATGTTTAATAACAAATAAATAAATATCTCGTGTCGAATTTCTTCTTGTATTCACTATCATATATAGATGAAACGAATGAGGTATTTAAAGATACTCAAGCCTTAACAATTCAGAGTGATTCAATGCCACAATTCAATGTGCTTTGAGTGAAATGCAATTGATACAGAAAGACGTAACCACTCAACATCACCATCACTTGTTCAATCACTAGTCTTCTCATAAATAACTGTTTGAAATATTTTTTGTTGGGAATAAACTAAAAACCAATACTAAAATGATGACCATAATCACAAAAAAAAAAAAAAAATTAGAAGAAGCTCGTAAAGAAATAACAAAAACGGTAAACAAACAACCGTGTACCTAATTAATGTCTTCAAAATAATAATAACAACGTTTTAGCGGAACGGAGAGGGTTAAAAACAAATGTGTTAAGACATTAAATTATACGTGATGAACCCATTTGCGCTACATACCTATATCCGCTTCCGCGTTAAATTAATTGGCTGTAACCCCACTGCAGGAAGGATGTATGACTGCCACTACTCATGTGGATGTAGGTGTCTCTTACAGAATCCAAGACGGGCTATGAAACAACGGCATGAGGAACTGCCGTTTTCTTCATCCCTGTTTTCGTAAACATTAACAGAATGCAGACGAAATAGGGATGCAGCGGGAAAATATACCCATAACTCATAAGAATGAGAACAGGAAATATAAAAAATAATTCCTATTGATACATTTGATGCACATGAAAGAATAGTGATGTAACAAGCTGTTGACCTACCAGGTGTTCAGTGGCTACGTCTTTCTATAACAATGCACTCTCAGATCATCATCTATCGAGGACGTGTCCTCTGTGGCATTTGTAGAAAGAAGCAAGACTTTGACCCACTTTTGGAATATTCCAAAAATCTTCGATTTAGTCTTCCTATTGTGTGTGGTTAACACGATAAAGCTGAAGACGATTAAGATTTAGATTTTCAATTTTATTTAAGGTGAGGTGAACGGGGCACTGTTCAGTTTAAAAGGTATCTAGGAGATATCAAATTAAATTGGTTCAGGTATAACATACCGTTGGCAACAACAAAACGCTAATGTCTGCCGTGAACCGGCTCCTTAAAATAATCCTTTGGAACAATAACAATTCCAGACGCCGTAATTGCCAAACCTACTTCCAAATCCTTAACCTTGTCTGTACAATAAACCCGAATCTGTTTTCCTATAGCATCTGAGAATTGTTGGATACTAATCTAATTAACCTTAGACACGAGTCCAAATGTGTTAACGGGAGTCTCCCAAAAGCCAGGGTCGGGGATGCCGAACCGTAGCTTATTGTAATAAGGATAAAGGCGTGATTAGCGTGCGGTGTATTCTCATTAGCATTCATCCTGCGCTCGCGACCGCCGCTCCCGAATAAAGCATCTGTTAAATGTCTCGTGCTTGCTAAAACTTGGCCGTAATTATCTGTTAACATTCCGAAGTTTGACCTCGCGAAAATCTTGGGCTAAGCGGGTATTCTCAACTTCTAGTCGGTAGAATAATCAAAAAAGCAAGTTCATTTGCGATTTTGATAGTGAGCATGAGTTTTCTAAGAAAATATTATTTACATAGTGCAACATATTATTTAGTCCAAAAAGGTTTTTGACAAAAACTACAATCTCAATTATCAATTTTACAAATTCGTAACTTCTAGCAGTATTGTAACTTGGGTATGATAATACCTACAAGGACCTTTATTGATAAGTACTACTCATATATTAATCAAGTATGAGATTTTGAGTCTGAGCCGTTTAGACTTCAATTACACTACAAAAAGTGTTTAGTAGTGTACGAGCGGTTTTCTCTGGTCTATGGAGCCCACCGGAGGCATTTTGCTCCCTAATAATCGGGCGCATGGAGATTTTTAATGAAAAAGATTGTTCGTCGTTATTTACAAAGTTGGTTAAAGGGATTCTAAAGTTTGTTTTGATTTAGTGTTGCTCCAAAAGACTGATTGTGCTTTTTATGACTGATTGTGGCTTGAATGACGGGAGGGTGTTTCCTCCCCTATTGTACCAGCATAAAAAGTATATAATTTTCACGACGAAATTCGTTTCTATATTCATCCTGAAAGCGTCTTTTTTTTTAATACAACTTGCTGATGGAACAAGCAGACGGCCCACCTGATGTTAAGTGGTAACCATCACCTATAACAAAGCATTGCTTCGTAAGTCACGCACGATAGGAACGTGCCCTACGATGCACTGCCCTGCGTCCATCAATTTAAGGCACACAGATGCTAAGCCACATGAACCTGTAATTACACCGGCAACCACACTCTTCAAACCGAAACACAGCAACGCTGCTTGGCGGCAGAAAAAGGCGTGGTGGTAGTACTTTTCCGTAAAAGCCCTTCACAAAGAGCTCTACTACTCTTAATTCTGTCTTCATGTAGTGATGTATGTATGTATGTACTATGAAACAAAACCTTGTGTAAAATAAAGCCTACGATATTTATTTACAAAAATATGCTCTAAATCAGTCAACTATATTATTAAAATCAATTTAAATACTTAAGTTATCCAGTGCGAAGTTAGCAAAGGGTCAATGTATTTCTCTAAAAAGAAATGCAAGCCTAATTAGATCCGATTTCTATATTCATTGGGATCATTCATAACACCAATTCACATTTCACCCGGTCGGACTGTGAAAGACACCTATTTATTATGCCTGATCCATTCACTAATGCTTTTCATATAAACCTCTATTAATTCCGATTTTTTTAAACCAACATGCTTTTGAAATGCAGAGTTATTTTTGGAAAACGGAATATGTGTAAAATTGGTTCATTTTTTAGATTTTCAGGGTCTAAAAACGGATAGTTTTTTTTTTTACTTTAATACTGAAACGGGGAAAATATTTTGATGAAATGTTTGATACTTTCTCCTATCCCCGATAGTCAGAACAACAATAAATTTCTGTTAAAAGCAACCTTTCAAGGAAATGGACCCTAAACATTTATAATACAAATATTTAAATTTGTTCCTAAAATTCAGCAATTCAAAGCAAACGTAGCTTGTGTTTAATTGAATTTACTGAAACAGTCTGAAATCCCAACTGAAAATAATAATCAATCATCACATTCATTTCAATGTGCCTTCAATGTACCCAAATGATAAGCAATTTTTGTAAATAATTAACCAAATTCGTATAAAATCAAAGTCAATAAAATGAAATAAATCATCCTGACATTTTATAAACCCAACGTCAAATAGGCAGCACGATTTTTATTTCTTTACCCGAAATTGTAATATTATTCTCAAAATCCCGAGTATAAAACAAGTTTTCCTTTTTGGGGCTAGGTGGCGCTCTCTGAAATATTAGGTAGCATGCAGAACTTTTTCATACGTAATAACCGGAACATTATATTATCTACTACTTAGGATTTTTTCCATATTATACGCCTAATAATAAATTTTATTTCAGGGTTTACTTTCTTAGGGCACTCCCGAATTATCCTTTGAAGTTTTATGCTCATTTGATAAATAGTTATGATTTAGTTACATTGTATGTACGCATAAAATATCAACAAAGTCAAAATTCTGTATACTCAATGTAACCGTCATATAGTTTATATGACGTTTCTAGATTAAGTAGTTATTAAGTACGATTTTAATTGTTTTTTTTTTTATACCATTAGCGAATGGAACAAGCAGATGGCCCACCTGATGTTAAGTGGTAACCATCACCTATAACAAAGCAGTGCCTCGTAAGTCACGCACGATAGGAACGTGCCCTACGATGCACTGCTCTGCGTCCATCAACTTGAGGCATACAGATGTTAAGCCTCATGTGCCTGTAATTACACCGGCAACCACACTCTTCAAACCGAAACACAGCGTTGCTGCTTGGCGGCAAAAAAAGGCGTGGTGGTAGTACTTCCCCGGACGAGCCCTTCACAAAGAGCTCTACTACTCTAAATTTTTTTTATGTTATTTGGTTTTCGATTTGTTAGTTTAATTATAATAATTGTATACTTAATGGAATAACGCTATCGTATTAGGTTAACCTCTAAGGATAGAGTAAGGATGATTAATAAATAAATAAATAGATTAATCTGTTGTAGATTTATCGTTTACCGTTTCTACGATTTTTTTGTAAGATCTTATCCACAACATACCTACAGCTTGGTCATTTGTAAGGAATGATCGAACTGTTTTATAAAGGCTATGATAACGGGCCAAAGCAAATGAACGGTGTGCAAAGTAGATACGCTAAGGTAGGTACTGCTTATTGATTTTCAATTAATCTTTTGTCCCCTTTGCGTTTGGACAGATTCATTTTTCTGTGTCGCAAAACAGTGTAAGTGCTTTTATTTATTTTCCTGTAACTTTTCCTTTTGCAATGCGGTTAAGTATGCCGACGATTCTATGCCATCTCCATGTAGAATTGACCTGTTTTTTTTATATCTCTATGATTCATACAAGGTTTCCAACCAAAAATAATGATTAACTAGTCTTCGTACTTAATCAAACTTTGAAGTAGGATAACGTCTTGTTTGGATCCAAATTATGCTTTTACTAAAAGTTTGCTATGTCATTCTCCACACAGTATTTTTATTTTATCTTCAAAAAATTTTAATTGTGTTTGCGAGTTTTTGTCAGCCTCCTAATATGAGTATATGTCATGTAATACAGTAATACTGTAATTTTTTTGTTCTTTATATGCAACCG
This sequence comes from Chloroclysta siterata, assembly GCA_932294275.1. Lineage (NCBI taxonomy): Eukaryota > Metazoa > Arthropoda > Insecta > Lepidoptera > Geometridae > Chloroclysta > Chloroclysta siterata. Next base: position 10,456,193 of record OW028602.1, read on the forward strand.
GACCTTGATTGTATATTTTAGTAAAATAAATTATAAAGCTATGACACCCTCGTATCAAGGTGGCAGTCATACCCTCGATTAATATCGTTTGGGATTTAAATAATAATGAATATTTTATAATGTCCTAAAAGTTATTATTTATGTGGGATATTAACCTATGATCTTTGTGAATTCCGTGAAGTGTAGGTAATTACTATTAAACTATTAAAACTTGTGACCAAGCAAGTCGCCACAAGCGCATCAATCCCCAAGTATGAATTGGAGCGTATATGCGCTGTAGCCCGAGCACAAGAAGGAACGTTATAAGTGTGTTTTTATTTATTTTCATTTCGCTGTTTGCTCGACTATGTGGATACTTGGGATCCGGCGTGCTACGTCTCGAGCCACTGTATGCTAAACAAACAAACGTACGCAAACATTGAAATCGCATGTTATTCATTCCTATCGATGTCGCTTTTACATTTTCTGATTTCTCCTGTATATTTTGTAGTTACTAGAAAAATTGAAAACTATTCACCATAACAATTGCATCTCAGAGTTTATTTGTATTCATTTAAAAGCTAAAACAACTCGTAAAAATGAGGTATTACTGTAACTTTGACTCCGACGGAAGACATTGATTGCTAGTTAACTAATTTATTATTATTATTTACTTATGCTGAAATAAAGGGTGTTTTCGGAAATAAAGGTTTGAAGGCGACCAAGTACCGAAAGACGAACGTAGTGGCCTCCACTCGATGAACTGACGACAATGTGAAGATCGCGTAAAATCGGTCAAAAAAGAGAAGAGGATTAATAGAAGATAAAAAAGAGAAGCTAAAAATCGATCTTCCAGTAGTGGACATTTTCAGGCTGATGATGATGTAAGGTCCGTTTTGTTATAATTTTTCTTTTTATAATTTAAACAAACTACCAAAATAATTCCCCCGATTATGGGCAGTCTGGTAATAGTTGGCAATTAGCAATCCCCCAAACGAGTAATGAATGAGAATCGGTATTCGACGATAGACCAAACCAATCTCACTAATATCCGATCACCCGGATGAGCTACGCAAAGCGCATTGAAAGTCCGCCAAGTCTTTTCTTTTCCGTGTAAACAGCACCGTATTTTATCCGGAAAAAATAGAAGGCCGTTACAAAAAGTCCCGATGAATAGCCGTCTGTGCCGGAAAGTCGGGAAAACTCTGCAAAAATCAACAAAAAAAAAACCGGCAGTGTTTCGCGCCTGCCCGTTTTATGGTCGATATGTTAATAAATATTGGACGTGCATTGAATGGATGAGTTCAGTGTAGCCAACTAAGCATCTTTTGTGCTACGTTGAGTACTCTTTTAACTATTTAGCAGTAAAAATAATGATCTAGCTTAGCACCAAATGTAACGCTTTTAATAACAAATCAGCAGTAGCAAGCTGAGCTAAAGAATCACCAAGATTTATAAAAATAAACTTTATTTTAAATATCTCATTCGTGACGACGTTACTTTTATGTTTAAGAAGAGGAAAAATAAAAAAAGGTGGTAAATTCATTATACATATATTAAAAAAAATGTTCATTTAACTATGATTTCATCGTTTTCCCACATATGTGTTTAAGAGAATTTAAGGATAATGAAACGGGTCGTTGTTTATTCACCTTATTGTTTAGTTGCGATTACAAATCTTTATGTTTTTAATCTATACATTTGAATAACTGAATTTACACCGATTTTTTTACACAAACTTTATTTTTGCAAAGGAAATATTGAAACAATTCTCGACTCCGGATTTACACCCATCATATTGAGTTGGCAACACTACAGAGTACGGCACATTCAGAACCTGGCAAAAGCTCGCAGGATTAATAAACTCGTATTTGTATGCCAGGACCGCAATAAAGATAGTGGCTACACTACACACGTGCAGCTTGGTAACCATTTCGAGCCTAAAAGTTCTACTAAAAGAATGAAAGCTGTTTGGAATGAATACAGGTACTCTTAAAATAATAAGTTTTCGAAGGTAAAATATTATAAACCTTCTATCAGTTCTTACCTATTTGTAACTTTAATAAAACTCTAAGACGGCATCTTCCCATACAAATTTAAGGATTATATCGGAATTTTAAAACTGATTATATAAAAAAAAGTTTGTATCTAAGAATCCACTTTTTAGTACATATTTCGAACATTTCTTTGTGTGCATTTTGATCATACATACTTATGAAGTTGAAGTGAATTGGCTCATTATTTATAAACATACTCTTGTTTGTCAATTGTTTTGACTGCAATGAAAAAAATAAATTATTCGCGTCATCGAACATCATTCAGCTATACACAATTTGTACTAAGTTAAACCTATTTCTAAATTTATTTTTGTCTAAGGAAGTCGTATTATTGCAGTGAACACGTGTTGAATTTACGTTAAACCATGCTGAGTAATAATTTACGTTTGTTCCTATTTCGGGATCCATTTCCTAACGCTGCTAATGAATAGGAACAGTTTGGAATGTACGGAAACAAGTATTTTACCTAAGAATGTAATTTAAGTGAAACAGAAATTTAATAAGCAAATAAAGAGAAACTTTGTTAAATAATTCACAATAAAGTAGACGTTATTTTTATTAAATTCTCACCTTCTTTAGCCAAGAGGCTCTACAGGCTTCGCTTTATGGCCCAATTTAGGAATGCTCCGCTTAATATAGACCAAGAATAATGCACTATATCTCAGTATTCCCACCATATAGTACTATGAGTAGGTCTTGTAAAATCACGTGAACGAGAAAACAGATAATATCTATCTCAGTATCTCTATTTTAACATAATTTGTTGAAAAGGTTTGTATCGTTAGACGCGACCCAAAACTTTATCAGCGCCACAACCCACCAATCAAAATGTTTTCTAATTTACCGAACGAAATACTTTCATCAAAAACAAAGAAAGAAGCGGTCAAACAACTCACACGTACAAAGCCAACTCTCCTGAAAAATTGATGATAGAAGTCTGCAAGTATTCCGTGATCAAAGGCCAGATGGATTGGCGCGATCGCCGCTGAGCATTCTCGAGTCTTTCTGGAGCCTCTTTAATTGCGCCGTTTTATGTACCACAGGAATCTTCCGCTTTGAAGACGAACAGAAACTAATTTGTAGTTAGTAATCTTGTCCAAAGTTTTGTTTGTTGTTCGATTTAATAAATGTAAGAGCGTCTTTGTTGGAAACTATTCTGATGAATGTCCTTTACCCGCCCCGTTCGGGGGATTCCAAAGTTGGTTAATACAATGTTTGTCGCATAGTCGCGTAACGGAGGCACGATATTAAATAGACAAAATGTGGATCTTAATAGGGCACAAGTTTGTCGGTTGGCTGTTTCACTTGAAGTTTCAGAACTTCTGACAACGCATCTTCCAGGGTATTGTTTAAAGTTTATTAAGTTTTGAACATCGCATGACGCGAGTTGACGTCGAGTAGGTAATGAACCGAGCAAGCCTGTGTACACTAAGCCTTTTTAATATTTTGATCATTAGTTATTCTCTTAGAACGGTGTTTCGGGAGCTTAAATAATTTTGGAAGCTTTGTGAGGAAATTTACGTTGTATAAATATTAAGAATTCCATTATTTGCTCTACGGAACGATTTTAATAATTTACATCAGCAGTTTTCTTTTGAGTAAGAGGAATTATGTATTGGAGTTTTTGAGATAAGATCTTGGTGCGGAAGCTGGCTTGGGTGAGAATTTCGCCGTATTTTATTCACCCTGTGAACATCAGTGCGCTCGGGTACCCATTCGCAGATTAGAAAAAAGAACATGAATTTTGTGGTAGGATTTGGGGACCGCTTTTAAATTGCTGTTTTATAACTAAAAAAAAAAAACTTTTATAGATAGTTGGTTAAAAGTGTATGAGAGTATTAAATCTTTACTTTAAATTACAATTCTAAATTGAAGAAACACACTTACACATCAAACCAAAGACAATCAAGCAAAACAAACAGTGCCTAAAACTACGCTTTATTAGCCTCAACACACGAACCATTCCTCAAACATTCAAGCATGGTAGTAATTAGTTAAGTTGATACAAGGTTAAGTTTCTTTAAGACATGACGATGCAAGCTGAACTTGCGATCTTCCCGAGGCATTATAAGTTCGCTTACCTGGTGAGGGTATGTACTGACTGAAGTTGAGAAAACCACGTCTTAGTTAAGAAACGCCCGTCTACTTTTATAACATAACTGACACAACAGAGAAAGAGCGCATGCTTTAATTAAAATTTGTTTTATGCACATAATACGAAGAAAATTGTTGTGCTGTTCATGTCGCGTTGTCTTCTTGATTACAAAGTTTTGAAAAGTTATATAGATATTGTGCATTTACTGACTTTGTGCAGGTAACTAGAAGAAAATAAACTTTTTTTATCGAGCGACTCAAACATTCATTAAGAATCTGCGTTGTATGTGTGTGTTTGTACTTTGAACCAATAATTCGATAAGCATGGAATTAAATAAATCGAAAGATTTATCTTTCAGTTTCGCGTTAAAATATGATGAGGTATATGAGCTAGAGGTAGATTGGTCAAAAGGTTGTTAGGGTCAAGGGCTTAAAAAGAAGAGGACAAAAAAGAAGATATTATTTTAATAAAAAAATAGGAATATTTTGAAAACGAATAGCCACGATTAGTCTGTTTTTTTAATACCTTGCTGATGGAACAAGCAGATGGTCCACCTGATGGTGAGTGGTAACCATCATCTTTAACAAAGTCATGCACGATAGGAACGTGCCCTACGACGCACTAATTCATACTTACAAATTGCAAAGATGATAGTTCTTGTAACATGATATCACAGAGTCAATAGAAGTCTCACCACACGCTCGATGTAGCGTGAAACGTGCCCCTTGACGCCTTTACTATACATAACTGCCGCACGCGGCTTCGCTCGCTTATTATTAGTGATTGGGTTTGTTCATGTAAGTAGCATTCCTGGTTACGAACTACATTTGTCAAAAGTTTTACCAAGGTTTCAAGTTACGGCGTGAGCCACAAACATCTGTATTTCTCATGTTGATCGATCCAGGGAAGTGCATCGTAGGACACGTTCTTATTGAGCGTAACTTACGATGCAATGCTTTGTTATAGGTGATGGTTACTTAACATCAGGTGGGGCACTTAGGGCCGGTTTCACCATGCTCTGTTTGATTAACAAAGGATTAAAGGGCCGTTAAATATGTCAAATTGTACGCGTTTGACAGCTAAGGTTAGATTTAATGGTCTGTTAATCCTTGATTAGTTACTAACAGAGCATGGTGAAATCTAACCTTAGCATCTGTATGTTCTATCAGCAAGTTATATAAAAAAAACAATCCATATGTATATCCATGTAATTACAGGCACATGAGGCTTAACATCTGTATGCCTCAAGCTGATGGACGCAGGGCTGTGCATCGTAGGGCACGTTCCTATCGTGCGTGACTTACGAGGCAATGCTTTGTTATAGGTGATGGTTACCACTTAACATCAGGTGGGCCATCTGCTTGTTCCATCAGTTGGTGGTATAAAAAAATAAATAAAAAAAAAACTCAACTTCCACATTTATATTAATTTTTTCATTGATAATTATTACATGTGTATCATTTTGAAATAAATAATTTAACATTCCCTTTGATTCAGTTATAAGAATCCAGGATAATAATGAATGCAAACCACACATTTTTTCATAAAGAAATAGACGTTTCTCGGAACCTATGACTGCATGATATTTCTTCCAATCACTGGTTCCGATATTAAGCAAGGATTTCTGCATGAACGGAATGTGGCTAATATGGATCCTTTACAATCCCATACCTATTGTTCAGATTCCAATATCATGTTCGCTTTTCAAGGAAAAACGTACAAGATAATATTGGAATTATTCTTGTGTTAGCTTTTATAAGTTCAACAAAAGCATCTCATTTTTTTTCTCTCTTTTGTTGAAGATCGTCGTCTACAGCGACTGTCGTCTAACTAGCTCACCAGTTTTAAAAAACATACATACATACATAAAATCACGCCTATTTCCCATAGGGGTAGGCAGAGACCACGGATTTCCACTTGCTACGGTCCTTACATACCTCTTTCGCTTCATTCACTCTCATAACATTCTTCATACATTCTCGTCGGTTTAGGGTACTCTTGATCTGGCCCTTCTCTAGTCTGCTATCTAATCGAGATACGTTCGCCCAGGGGCCTTATGCTCACTTCGAGCGAGATTATCTCACGGTGGAGATGACGTCATATCTCGTTCAATAACTCGTTGACGTTGCGTCTCGCATGAACTTTGAATGAGAAAATTGGGGAGTAGGATGGTGAGAATGGGGATAAATAGTTATTGAATGAGATATGACGTCATCTCCATCTCCGTGAGATAATCCCGCTCGAAGTGAGCATAAGGCCCTAGGTCTTCCCCTCCCAACAGTCCCATTTACGCTCGCATTGATTTTAAATAAAACCTATCAAATTAAAAAAAAAAGTTGCTGCCTTATTCTGCCTTGCTCCACTCAATTCCGTATTAATAAGGCACCACGGTTGGTAACCCAAAACCTTTTCCAGTAAATGACAATAGGAGTCCAAAAATAACAAAGTTACAAAATGTCTTTCTGCAGCACAAACTAATCTACCCACTAACTTGGTTATCGAAGCACTTAATTTCGCCAATAATCCTCAACAAAGTTGTTTGAACTAAACGAAAATTTCGCCAAACGCTTATCGCTTCGTTATTCTGCCAATTATGTTTCTGTGTCCGCGTCAAATGCACGAGTCCAGAGGAATATCGTGCGAAATGACCGCGTGAGTAAGGGTTTAGCTAATAATACACTAGATTTACTTAGTTGCATGTTTTAGACATTGCTTCTTATTGTAACTATCGCCTTGTCACTGTAATAATAAATAAAATAAACAAATATTCGTTGACATTCCACAAAGCACTATACCCAAACTAGGCAAAGCTTGTACTATGGAAACTAGATAGCTGATAATTACTTATATACTTATTTATGTAAACGAATAATATATCTTATAAAAATTAGATTTTTAGTACATTATTAGTTTTTGTGGTCTGATAATCGAATCGTGATTAGTTTCAAATTTAAACACAAAAAAGTCCAATGTACTTTCTTATGTGAAAGATACATTGCATCTTTATTGATCGAAATAAATTAATGTTTACCTACTGTACAATTGTGATTAAAATTAATAAACATAGTAAGTATTATTCATACATGAGCTAGTAAAATTCAAACGTTTGAAACGTTTGATTCACTTCAGCGAAACAATATCGCTGCAAATACTTTCATAAGTACCTCTCGACGTAAAACACTCGGTTCGCAAGCAAATTGGCTAGAAACCGTTGTTTATACAAACGGATAAGTAGGTACGTTAATTATCAACCAGTTCTGTTTGCACGTAGAAGGATTTGTTTGTTTAAGAAGTACGTCTCGCTACGACAAATATTTCTTCTAAAAACAACTGTGTAATTTGTTTTTTTTTGGTGGTCTCTAGCTGTTTGCTTGAATGAAAATTGACCTTAGCATACCCAACCCACACTAGTACAAAAATTTTACCGATTACCATCAGAAAATATAATAGGCAACCGGTGATTATTAGAAACATAACGTGTTCCAAAATTCAGGAGACGAGCGATCACACTAATGGTGGGCACAGAAAAAAATGCTATTGGCTCTTCATATGTCCCACGCAATCAGTCAAAATATTGACAGCGAGTGAAACTGCCACGTTCTGACGAATTCGTATGCACGTTCATTTTGCGACACATCTGAAAATTAGTTTGTTTATGTGGACAGCCCTATTTCCCAGTGCTTATTCCCCAAAATGTTCTAGGGCTTTCTCGAGCTTAATTGCTCACATTAATTAGGATGAAGCAAACACATTTGCTGGTAACAGGCTGGAGTTAATCTGTTTGCTATTGGCTAGGTAGTACGTTGTTTTGCTTAGTTGGGTTTGAAAGGCTAAGCCTGCTTTGTTAGGCTTCTGTTGACAAGTAAGCTTTTTTGTAAAAATCAAAACGCATTTATTAAATTAAATCACAAGGATAACATTGAATCCTCTTAAAGCCTCTGAATCTTGGTGCCAGTTCCACACAACCAGCTTAGAAAAACAGGCAATAAGCTAACGGCTTGGTTCCTCTTTTGCATGATAAATATAGTTGATGCATTATTGAACCACGTGAGCCAAGGAATTGACTGACCGTAATTTATTCCATGCCATACCGTTACTGATAATTGAATTAAAAAGCCAAACTTAGCTAGCAATCAATTCAAAATGTTTTATAATAAAAACGAAACTATAAATGAGTCTCTTTAAAACGGATTATATTTATTTTTTCTTTAAACTGTAAATAAAGGAAAATAAACTTTCTAGTAAAAGTCTTTTTAGTTTCTCTTCATACACTTTTTAACATTTAGAATAAGATTTACAGGTATTATTTTATTTAGTGAAATGTAACCTTTACTTAAATGTCTCATTAAATGATTTAACGCCTGAATTGCCCGCTTAGTTACCACCTTGTACAAATATTAGACAAAGCCGCAAGATCTATTTAACATTCGCTACTCAATCTATACTCGTAGGTAACAGATTAACGCCAATATTATCCGAGGGACGCGACCGAACTACCGAATGCTCTCCAAGCTTCAACGTTCAATCCTCACTAAACACATTATTATTAGGTACAGACCACATAAATTTATTCAGCGTCGATCGCTAATAAATCAGATAAACTTTCTTCATCGTATAAAACGTCATAGCTCGTTCTCACCCTTACCGCGTTTTCATCTCTCCCTATATCAAGTTAAGGACTATATTCGGAAGTTTCCCACTGGACTCAGTGGTGTCGTGCAAAATGAGATACTAGTTGATTGACAGAAGTCACGCTGTATTGTGTGAGAGGGATTGGCAGAAACTTAAACTGTCAGTCTCGTTACCAAGTTCAATGGGTCGAGGCTTAGCGCCGAGATCGGAAACTGGTGCGTCTTTGATCTTCATAACAGCTAATTAATTGGGTAAGGAAGGCTTAACCGAATATATTGACGGCCCTTAAGCCTTCTAAAGTTGAGGGACTGATATTGTTTGTAGATAAACAAACGATTTTATAATCCTAAACAAATCCTTCGTTGAGCTGTCCTGCGTTACCAGCTACTTCTTATAGGTAATTTTCAAACTTGCTTCTGATTCCTATTAGGTAACATTTTTAAAAGAAAACTTATTTTACACGAAAAATAAACAAACATTGATTAATCTCTGTTGTCATAGTGATAACGCGTTTTTTTAACGACATAGTTTCGTGTTGACATCCATTAAATCGTGTTCACCATGGAATTATAGGTTATCAATATCGTGGTAGGTAAGCTTTGACAGAAATAGATGCCATTTGCCTGATAGGTGTTGATTTTCAGGCGGCCATTGATTTCAAAGTGACGAATTGAATCGACTTGGCAAGTGAAGGCAATATTTTGTATATAAATTACACAAAATTACAGGCACATGAGGCTTAGCGTCCGTATGCTTCAAGTTGATAGACGCAGGGCAGTGCTTCTTAGGGCACGTTCATATAGTGTATGACTTGCAAGGCAATGCTTTGGTAATGATTACCACTTAAGATCAGGTGGGCCACCTGCATCAGCAAGAAGTTTAAAAAAAAACAAGTAGGTAGTTATTCATCAAAATGTTTTAATTTTCCATATTAGTGCATCGTTGCTGAGTGTATTCCCTAATCTTCTCAACATTTACTCAGACTGTTCAAAAGCTCTATTTTGTCTTTTTTGCTTTGGACTACTTTTATATTTTTGCATCTTTTTATTTTCCGTGTGGCAACACAAGTCGTTTGACGCAAAAAGCTTCTGCTTTTGACTTATACTACTTTGCTAGAGGCAATAAAATTTGTACGTTAAAAAGTTTTAAATAGATTGTCAGTATCAATGCTTGTGACCTGCACCTATAAAGGCTTTTTTTACATTTATAAAGCGAAAAAAGTACCTTAATATTTTGGTTGGCAGCGCGGACGATATTACAGACAGGTGTTCGGCTCGAAATGCGCTCGTAAAAACAACTACATATGAATTTATCATTTAAACTGTTACATGGCACCTATTGTTGCCACTTGTTTATTGTAACAGGCCGGGTCTGTAGAATTTATTGTATTGAATTTTAAAAATGTATTACATACTCGTAAGTCGAGTGTAAGATCAAAATTTGAAATTAAACATCATAATTATAAACATTAATTAAATTTATACTTTGGTCTATTAGCCCCCACTGTTAAAGCTTTGTTTTCATAAAAAAATAAGCCAGAAAACGATGACTAAATAAAATAAATTATAAATTTGGCGCCCATTAAAATGAACTTACAATATCACCGGTACATTAAAAACAAACGAACTGGTCACGCAAAGGGAATACATTAAACAACACAAAATTATTTGAGTAATCAAACGTAAAATTTCAACAGATTGAATAATTTAATCGTTTGGGCGTGAAATTTAACGGGTGACTACAGTTCGTGTACAATGCAACGAACATGATGCTGAGATCTACTGTGCAATAAAGTATCACGAAAAACGCTTTGTTTATGTAAACGGTTTCTTTAAAAATATAATTGGGGCTCGCCGAAAATCGTGGCTAGAGAATAACCTCCACCAGGTGACTTGTCATAGCCCTCTGCAGGGAGCAGAATCAGACCAGGAAGCTGAACATCTCTTCTTGCTCCATGCATACATGCACACACTCCAACTTCCATCTTCACAGACTATGGTTCCAAGAGGGTCGCTACAGGCTCAACTTGATCAAATCTAACAGAAGACTACTCTGAGGAGTCGCGGTGTGATTGTGGAATGGATCCTCATTTCATGTCGCACCTAACGACTAGCACTGTGCCTTGATATCTGCACCTTGAGCAACTTATATACTGCCGCAGAAAACGTCATATATGTTAATAAGTACTGGGTACCAGTGTACTACGCAATATTAAAAATAAAAATATCATCGACATGACGAAGTAGATGATAAAGATTAATACAGGACGGCAAGAAGATGATGAATTATAATTATTACAAGCTGGTGACTTTGGCTGCGCACATTTTGAACAATTCACACAATATCTTTATAGATCGTAGCCTGTGTGTTGTTCTGATGTATATAAGCTATATTATTGTAAAGTTTAATTAAAGTCCATTCGGTAGTTTTTACGTGAAAGAGTAACAAACATCCATCCATCCATCCATACTTCTAAACTTTCGCGTTTATAATATTAGTAGGATTATGTATTTCTTGTTGATTTACCATTAAATTGGACATTTGAGACATTCGTGTGAAAATTCCCAACAGCCTAAACTTGCTTTAATAGAAATGAGAAGAAAACCCTCAAAATCCCAATTAGTAGGTAAACATCTGATATCTACAAGTTCAAGCTGATGGGTATTTTCCAGATTAAAAGTTTCAAATTCTCTAATTAGTGAGGCACATCACATAAGTTTTGTTACGAAGTCTTTCTGAATGACAAAACTTCAACGAAGCACTGTCTTTAAAAAAAAAACATATTTTAACTTTGACTTATGAAATGATATGAATAAAACCAGCCATAGCCTGAAATAGCTTAGAGGCAAAGCTAAGAAGCTAAACACTAGACACACACAGCCACTTCTTTGCACCGAAGGCTTCATTAATCAGTGACTGTAAGTTTCAGTTTGGTTTAAACCGGTGTCTATTACCTAACCAAACAATTGGCGACCGGCGATAAGTAAGTTGCAAGTATGCGAAAACCTTGCCAAAGAATATTGAATGTAATGGACGTGGTAAATCTTTAGCTACCTAATTGAAACTTGAACCGTATTACGTTAGCGGTGAGTGCCTTTTGTTTGTGTTTGGTATCTTGCAGGAGCAGCAAAACGGGTTCAATTTTAATATGGAAATCGTATAAGCGTTGTCCATGGTTTATTGTTGTAAAGTAAAATACTCGCCACTTTTAATTTTATAAAATCTGAAATCTAAAGGTAATGTTATATAAAATTACGGGTATAATATCGTTTTCATCAAATTTTTAGTATGAATTATATCATGGGGCAAAAAATGCTAAAAAAACTAAATGTACTAAATACATTAGGTATGTATATTTAATATGAATTTCATCTAGCTTTTGTTAAAATAAATAAATATTGGTAGACATTCCACACAGCACTATCTCGCCCCAAACTAAGCCAAAGCTTGTGATATGGGAACCAGATAGCTGATATACTACTTATATACATTTTTTTTTGTAAATACATACTTATAATAGTATATAACACCCAGACAGAGAACAAACATCATCACACAAATGTTTGTTCTCGGTGGGGATCGAATCCACGGCCTCCGGCACAGAAGGCAGAGCTACTACCAACTGAGCTGTGAAGGCTGTCAACAACGATTTTATGAATATTGGATAAAGCACAGAATATAATAAATTTTCTTGTCTTGAAAACCAAAATTGTCTTTTTTTCAGTATAATCAAAAGGACTTTGAATTTGAAACACTTTTGGAGTCATTCATTCTACCTGAAAGGTTGATTATGTCGGCATTCCTACAAAAACTGGGGTTTTAGGGTTCCTAGGTAAAGCTTAACACAAACAGGTTGTTTGTTACTTTAGTATTATGCGGTCGAGAAGATTTAAGTTCGTGTTGAAGTAGCGTTTACACGTGTTGTGTTCTCAGTTTCAAGTACACGGTGCAAAGTATCTCTTGGCCCCGGAACTCGTGATACCGTTTGCTCACCACCTCTTGTGTGTACTTGCTAGTTTAGCAAGTAGTAAGATTAATTCTTGGTTTAGTAAGTGGACTAATTTTACTTTTGAAAATGAATTCGTTTGTTCTCACTTGACACATGTTGTAGAACTTTTTAGGCTTCACCGTTTGAGAGTACTGGCACATACATTTTAAACAGAAAACTTAATGATGTACGGTTTTCAGCCCACGACCTTAAGGTGGGAAGGCAAGACCGCTACCATTAGACCAACAGAGCTCTCTGTGATTCGTTTAAAGCGCTTCATTGTTTTGTGTTTATTTACCCATACGCCTGATACGGCCTATGTCCAGCAATGGACTATAGGCTGATGATGATGATGAATAAAATAAATCCATATTTCCACTTTGCCTACTTTTGTCTGTTATCTTTAATCAGTAGCGTGTTATCATGTCGGAAAAGCTGTGAGAGATGCGATAAATGCCGTGATAAACTGACAAAGGATAGAACATATTGATTTTATATCACTGTCACCATTCTATCGGGTCTAGAATAATCTATGTTAGGTAATTTTGAACATAACTTTGGATACAGATGTGAATTGTTGTGGAAGAGAAGTTACGAAGACGCTGTATTTCGATTTCAAAAGTGAAAACACAGGCAATAATAAAATGTAAGTCAATGTTAATAATTTATATGTATACCACCATAGATCACATAGATCATTAAATCATCATCTAAGAAAGGTAGATTCCATTTCAGGTCTAAAGGCTAGACAGGCTAGACAGGGGTAAAAAAAAACCTGTACTTATGCAGTGTTTTTTTATTTATTAGTCGTCAACAGGTTTACGATGGTAAATGATGGTAAGTGGTCACTGTCGCCCATAGACACCAACAACACCAGGGAAGTTGTCGTTGCGTTTCCTAACCTAAAGGACTTTATATATATTTATAATTTTAGTGTGTGATAATAAAAAAAAAATACTTCGCACTAGCGAATTTACTGAAATAAGAAATACTAGAAAATCCTAAAATAGACCCTGTCGCCCCACGTCCGCTTGTCAATAAATATGTCAGCAGTCTTAAAACTTCCCGCGCTAATCTGCGGCTTACAGAGATACAGGTATCAGCTGCTTGATAGGCACGAATATATTTGGATAATACAGCGTCTTTTTCCCCATTACTTACGCACTAAGTGACACCCCTATGAATGGTGTGAGAGGAGATAGTATTGAACGTTTTGCCTGCCAAAAGTTTCAAAATATTTCAATGACTCATTTTGCTTCGTGTGCAATTAATTCGAGATTAACATGAAATAAATAACTAGAGCTTGATAGACGCGAACCGAAAAATAACGTCGTTGGAAAGCTCATATTTTGTAAAGGGTCGCTTTCAACTGCCCCAGTCATAAAGACGAATAACTCTTGGAAATTGTACATTTAGTTTATGACTGACAATCCCACATTTGCCAAAACAAAGCTTCACAATTGCAAAATTTCAAGCCTATTTTGGCTGGTAATCAAATCGACGTTCCCCGCGGGTTTCTTACAAATCACCGGTTGTGTATAAATCGTACGGATCCCGTCCGAGATTTATCCCCTTCTCGTTTGGAAGGCAGACCGTGCGAGTTGGGTTAATAAAGGGTCACCACACTAGGTAGCAGGCCTAGAATCCGGATAAATCTATGTTTACGATAAAAATATTCAAAAGGCTATTTATACTAGCTTCTGCTCGCTTTGTGCTGTCGTACAGTTTTGTACTCGAGTTGTACTGGAAAAATGTACCCTTCAATCTTACACAGATTGCATCAGACTACACACTGCTCGCTTTTATGTCCTTGCAGTAAGCGTCATTTTTCTTTGGCTTTGTGTAGCTTGATCTGTCTCTGTGTGTACTATGCTATTTCAGCCCACGAACTATTACAACATTCATACAAATCGGTCCAAAGTCCAAAGATCCATTGAAACTTTAGCACGAATATATTGAAAGTATGAATGCAGCAATTTTCACGCAGTTTATTGTTTAAGTTACAGTCTCCTCTTACTGTTGAGACAGTCACAGCAAAATTCATACTCGTATTGTCAATTCACAATTCCGTCTTTTACAAAGCTATCTTAAAATCTACCAAAATCTGATCGCCTGGCAACCCTATATATACGGGGTGTAAACCGCGCTCGTGGTAATTTACACACGAAGGTATTTGGCACTGTTTAAATAGCCGTCCGAATTCAGCCCTAAGTAGGGGTAATAGTGGAAGTTTAACGATCCGTGTTTGAATAAAGTTTTAAGAAACTGGGTGACTTATACGCGGCGTTTTAGGTTCAGTTGGGATGTTATTGAAGATACTTTACAGAAAAGACGATGTTTTGTATCAAATTCAAAGAAAAATGTATTTATTAAATTGAATCGCAAAGATCACTTTAAAACGTCTAAAAAGTAGGTGAATCTAGGTGCCATAAAAGCCACACGCCATCAAACCTAGAAGAACAAGACAGGTATTCTAAGAGTGTAGAGCTCTTTGTGAAGGGCTCGTCCGGGGAAGTACTACCACCACGCCTTTTTCTACCGCCAAGCAGCGTTGCTGTGTTTCGGTTTGAAGAGTGTGGTTGCCGGTGTAATTACAGGCACATGAGGCTTAACATCTGTATGCCTCAGGTTGATGGACACAGGGCAGGCGCGTTCCTGTCGTGCCTGACTTACGAGGCAATGCTTTGTTATAGGTGATGGTTAACACTTAACATCAGGTGGGCCATCTGCTTGTTCCATCGAAGTTGTATAAAAAAAAGGAATGATATCATGAATGTTTATTTCAGGAAAATCCAAAAACAGTTTGTATTAAAATACGTGAGGCGTACGAATACGTATTTTTGTTGTGAAAAATAGTTTTCAGATTTGCTGTAAAAAAAGATTTCTATTGAGAGATACTTAGTTAATATTTTACCCACGCGTTTACGGTTTTCTTTTATTATTTCCTCGACATTTTGACCCCGCGCTGCTCCAGAATACAAAACCCGAAGTTTCACTCCAAACTTACAGTTTTCAATATTTTTCCCTCCCCTGGGGTTCCCAGGTAGCTCCCACAACAATGTCATCATTTAAGCCGCACATTAGTGAAACTTGCGCCATTTGCACAGACACCTGGGCCCAGCGACACACTACTCGATATTTTACCGCCAAAATAAACCAGGCAAAATGTAAATTTCTCTGGAAGGCAATATATCAAGAGTTGGGTTGACGAGTCTGTGTAAAGTGGTAGTGAATTGAAAAAAATGTGAAAGAAACACGTTATTCACGAAGGAAACTTACTAATTTCAGAGAGTTACTTTTAAAAGAAATATAGATACATCTAAATGTGAAACTAAGTGTACCTATATCTGTCTTGCATTTACCATATCTAAGTCAAAAGGTATTTATTCAATAGAATCATAAGAACCACTTCGAAACGCTATAAATTTATGTGAATCTAGGTATCCGCTTCATCATCATCATAAACTTATGTTAGTTCACTGCTGGACGTACCTAGTAGAAGTTTTAAGCCTGGACGTACCTCTGACGACTACCCCCCCCCCCTTAGATATCCTCAAAGAATCTTCATCTTCATCAAATCTAAGTCGTGAAGCTGTTTCTATTTCTGATTATAGAAAATGTAAGCTCATTCATGCATTAAAATTAAAACTTAAACAGAATTTGACTGTAAGCTATTTCTAACTATTATAAATCATACATTAGATAAGTACAAAATTATTATCATGTAAGTGACTATAATCTGTCTTTTTTGAGAATAAATATCTTTAAACCTATTACCGGTTCTAGTGTTGCTATCTCATATACATGATTTCCAAACACTACTTTTATACGCTTTCGAAAGACGTATAAAATTTAAATTTATTTACCACCCTAAATC
The DNA here is from genome assembly GCA_932294275.1 of Chloroclysta siterata. Lineage (NCBI taxonomy): Eukaryota > Metazoa > Arthropoda > Insecta > Lepidoptera > Geometridae > Chloroclysta > Chloroclysta siterata. The sequence continues at coordinate 10,472,821 of OW028602.1, forward strand.
TGTATCGATAGTGTCCCAAAAGGGTTGAAAGCTTTTTGTTTGCTCAGCCTTTCATCGCTGAATAATCGTTGACTAGTTTTTTTACTGGTTCTGTTCTGGCCTCCTTGTGCGCTAAAAGCCAATTCTTGTTGGAATAGATTCTTTCACCGAGAACAGCCTCACGACTTTGATCCTCAGGCACGGTCGATATCTACTTAGATTTCTTACGTCCAAATAATACATTGGTACATACGCACATTTTACATTAGTTTGTGTTTGTACTAGTGATCTGATACACATAGTCATCATCATCAGCCTGAAGAAGTCCACTGGAGGACCTTGAACTCCTTGAGGCTAATATAATCTTTTTTTTTAATACAACTAGCTGATGGAACAAGCAGATGGCCCACCTGATGATAAGTGGTAACCATCACCTATAAATGTCGGAGACAAAGCTGAGCTAGGTACCCAACAATAACAAAGCATTACCTCGTAAGCCACGCACCATAGGAACGTGCCCTACGATGCGCTGCCCTGCGTCCATCAACATGAGGCATACAGATGTTAAGCCTCATGTGCCTGTAATTACATCGGCAACCATACCCTTCAAACCGAAACACAGCAACGCTGATTGGCGGCAGAAAAAGGCGTGGTGGTAGTACTTCGCCGGACGAGCCATTCACAAAAAGCTCTACTACTCTTAAAACCTTATATACATACTATAAAGAAATAAAAACCCGAAGTGTACCTATAGCCTGATGTGCTTTCGTGTGTACTAGCTTAGTTTAGTTGAGGCTAGATAGAACTGTGTGGAAACAAATATTTAAAACATCTTCTAAGTGTAGGCACCTCCCTCTAGACCGCAGAAACACTCGTATATTCTAGACAGTTTCTCACTGACACTAAGTCTAGATCTGTAACTACAATATTAATGAAGTGCTTACTTAAACTAACGAAGCTACCTTTCTTTGAAGACGTTGAAAAATTGCAGTTCGTCTTGAAGTTTTTGACGTGAATGTACCTTGCAGGTACTTTTGTGGCATTTTCATTTAATTATGACATAATCCCTCATACTATAAAATGGATAATGCTTAAAATTAGCGCTGTCTCTGTTTGCCGCATTTTCATTTTGTAAGAGATGGCAATATTTTAAGCATAGTTTATCGTTTGACAGATTTTTTGTAGTAAGGCCGTAAAAGTTTAAGTAATGTTCTTAATAAGCTGATATGTATCATATTTTATGGAACCGGATGTCTTCGTGATAAGGAATTAACTGGTACAACAAGTTAAATCTTTAATTAGTCTTCTTCTTCTTGACGTGTCAGTTTTTTCGAAACAGTGTGGAGAAAGGATTTTAAGTGCGCCTCAAAGAGGCTCCGCTCGAGCACTTGACACATGTTTTAGAACTTTTAAAGTTCTACGACATGCAGGTTTCCTCTCGATGTTTTCCTTCACCGTTTGAGAGTACTGGCACAGCGGAACAACAGCTTTGTGTGACCTGCTACTTACGGAGCGGAGTTTTAACAGCTAATTTTCAACACCAACATACCTGAAAAAGAAGAAATATAACGTTAATATCACTGATACAAAATCACACGTTTTTAGAATGACTGATACTTTTCAAATATTTGGTTACGTCAGTGTAATCAATACGACTGCGTTACTGATGGAATGAAACATGTTTGAAGCTATGAGGGAGAGACTAATAAGTCCCTTTAATTTTTTTTTTTTAATCTATTTTGTCATAGTAGTTTATTTTAAACATGAGCAGAATCATGCTTCTTTATTTTTTCGTTTACTTTCTCAGAAACAACAATCAGCTGACATTTAGAGTAAACATAGGTACAAAAACTACGTCATTTTATCTTTGATTTGTGTGTTATTTAAACGTATTTAATTCATTTCATTTTACGTTTTTCCGAATCATTTTACATTTTAAATTTTCGTGAGATTGCATTATTGCAGTATTGCCTTAAAAGTTGTTAAAGAACCTTGTTTATTTCCAAGAGTAAAAAAAAAACATCAATCATCACGGGTCCTCGAATGATTCCAAATTCAAACGCAACGAACGTTCGGAAACAAACCAATAGCCGCGCGGGGAACCACGATCGCCATGCCAGTTAATCGCCGCCAACCAGTGGGTAATCCTTTCGAGTGGTGTGCATATAACGACTGCATTCCGTGATGCACTCGCCGAACGCAGACCAGGCCATTGAAATTGCGGCGCAGTTCATGGTTACACAGATAGGTCAGTTATTTAATACCCAATTCAAATAAAGCAACATTCTTTGAAACTCGGTAACGGGATACTAGGTACCTCGCAAGTTTTCTTTATAAAATATATTATGTCACCTATGCAAGGGTCTAGTGGCTCTATTTTCAAACAGTATTTTACTACTTTCTGTCGATAAGTGACATACAAAATCTGTCATCTCTGTATATACTATGAAAACGTAGTGGTCTTGCGTCTGTGGGTTTGTGGGTTTATGTGGCCCCCAGATCAACTCAGCTGCGCAATATACGGAGAATGGCTATATAAATATATATCGCGTAGTTGAAGCGTAGTTAGCGTATATCACGTTTATCACAATTTCTACGGTTTTGCAATAAAACACTGATAAGTAGAGCACGATTAACGGACAACGAAGAGTAATAGAATCATGAAATCCAGCTGCACTAAATAGGAAAATAGCTGGAACTGTCTAACTGATTTATGTGTTTATCGACTGAGCTAGCTGTTCTCTCAGCATGCAATGTGAAGTGAAATTGCGGCACTCGGCGGCTCAAAGCGTTGACGATGCCGAAGGGGCCGTATCATTGCATGATGTGCATCAGTACGAGTTCCGTACTAACTGTTACACGCACTGTGGCACGCCTTACTGACTATTCAGCACACTGTGGTACGAGTGAGGAGTGTTGTGGCGGGCATGTTTGTGGAACTAGTTCTAAATTGGAATTCGCAAAGGTTTATGATGGATTAATCTAACTATGCTTTGTGTGTCTCGATTTGTCAAAATATTAGCACACGAGTTTAACTATGTCTCTCTATATCATTAATCACTGGGTCACTTAATTTCTATTGGATTATCTGAAATACACAGAACTGAACAGAGTTATTATATTATCAATGCATGGTAGAGACCTCTAACTTTTCTTAGCATTTGATCTTAAGGAGGTCGAAACATTACACATAGACTCATTTTATGTCTGGACCTGGTCCAGTATTCCAAACATGAAAGTTGCAAGCTCAGCTAAAAAAACTAACTGGATTTCTCTTATTATTTGCTTTCATTTTTAATAGAATCTTTTGGTAATATTTGAACTTCTACGATCAAGAAAACACCAGTGTCAACAAACAGCGAGTATCGTATGTAACAGCGCGTGCATTGCAACTTTCTCTAAGCAGCATTACCAACTAGCACTGAACCGCCGACCGGTTTGATGCGAGTTAAACTAACAAATAGAAGAAAGGGTCTAACTAACCGGTATCGCAGTCGACAAATAAACAATGAGAACTAGATGTCTACCTACCAGTTTTAGTCTTTTAGCTCTTCTTCGTGTCGATGGCAAAACCAACTTTATGATGGCGTTGATTCGTGACAAAAAGAACATTTTGATGATCATTTCTACAACCTGCAGAAGGTTGTAGAGGTGTGTCTGAATCTGGATGAAAAGGAAATATCAAAGATATTTCATTTTGGTTTTAATAAGTATAACTATCAAAGTTAGGTATTCACTTCTTCCAGACACTCACAATACACTAAAATATAAACAACAAACATACAAAATAAACATGATTAGGTATCATGTTTATTTTTTATTTTTTTGATTTATCTTTCTTTATCTTAACTTTTTTTTATTTTTGTTATTACTTTATATTGTTTAGTATAACCTTTTAATTAAATATTGTTCTCTATTTATATGTGAACATCGTAGGGAGAATGCACTGTCTACTGTAACACAGTTTTTAAACTAAAACAGGAGACATAGTCTGCTATTTTATAGTGTACACACATTTTTCATGGAAATAAATGATTTGATTCGATTTGAATGATTTGATTTGTGTTTGGTTTGATGAATCAATTTCGATAGGTCTCTAGAAATTTCAAATTCGTATTTTGTTACAATGAACCAAGACTCTTAATTCTTCATTGCCCACAATGCAATACAATACATAGTAAAGACCTGAAATACAGAGCAAAGGCGAACTTAACGCTTACAAGAGTTTTCTTCCAGAAAAGTTTTAAGGTTAGAGAAAGGTGACTATACAGGTAGGTTCTTGTATATACAGAAACCAAGATTGTCATTTTATACTAGTAAAATTAATTGACTAAATAAATACACTGAAATACATAATGCAACCTAAATATGAATCGGTTGGTTTTGTGACAGTTTTCAATGAAATTATTTATATTAATTATAAATTATTATATATATTATATTCTCTGTTTGGTCTCGATTGAGTTTGTTTAGCTCTGAAACAAGACTGCATCAAATAGTAAAACAGCATCGCGGTATGGGGCAGGCTGCGCCGGCGCGTGCATTGCCCTCGGACCCTCCAGCGAACGCGACTGACTGCATTCCACAACGCTTCCTGGCCATGGCAAGTGCACGCCCATTACTGCAAGTACCCGGGAGATGTATTACATAGGGTTTTGTTTTGAGACTGAGTCTGAGACGCTTTCAACCGTAAGCAGATCTTCGCTTTTGTGACGGAATTTTTGAAAGATCGAACGAGAATTCATGCACGAAAGCCACGTGGTGTTATTTTTAATGAAAAATGACAGTGGCGTTTCACTGTCTTTACGTCAGTTTCATCATCATCATTACCAGACTGAAGATATCAACTGCTGGACATAGGTCTCCCCTATACATTTTCAAAGAGAGGAATAACGATTCTGGAGCCCTCTCCATCCACCGACTTCCCGCGATTATTACAACGTCGTCGTTCCATGGGCGTCTTCCGTTTCGTTTTCAAGTTTCACATGCTTCTATCTCTCAGTGGAAAAGGTGTTCAGTCTCATGTGCCTGTATTTGCACCCGTTTTTTTATTGAACACGGAATTATTGAAAGGTTTTATGTTATAACAAGTCTAAAATAACCAACGTCAGTTGAAGAATGACTGTTAATCTCGGGGTTACCAGCTACAAGTCGGTGACGTAAGAGGCAATCGGCTCGTGTTATCAAAGAGAATCGGTGACGTCAGTTCTATAAAGGAGAACAAGGCAAGTCTTGAATCTTGCAGTGAACACCGATGAGTGCAAGTTTTCAACTACCTACCTAAGATTATTCAGCATTTAGTTATAAGTAACTAACCGCATTATTACAGCTTTTTGATATTCGATAGTCGATCTTTCTAAAATGAGTCTATGTTTCCATATATGTTATATATAATACCAATGATATAGGTATGTGCCAAAATATATAATATTTTAACGAACCTCTGACTACCCCCCAGAGATTCTTAAAGAATGTTGGTACAAAAGATCTGAATGGGTTATCTACCGTGCCTCAGGACCAGAGTCGTCAGAGACTACTGAAGCGGTTTTTGTTTTATGTTTCAAAATATTTATTTTCTTTTATTATTGTTACTTCACCAACGTATTTCGTAACTGATTATGCTAAGCTACAACCAGGGATCCCAAGTTTTCGCTATCACAAAGAATTCGACCCTCCGACGCAATCACGTAATTCAATAAACTGATCAATGGCATCTTTGATATGCCTTTGCCCTCTTAAAAATAATCACAAAAATCTAATATTATCATGAAAAATAAAGGGATCTTCGCTACCCTCGGGCTTTTGTAATCTATTGCATTAACATTATCGTGTTGCCTGACATCGTCATACCTTTAAAGTTTACCGGAATTTTTAACCGACTTCGACAAAAGGAGGTTCTGTGTTTGGTGAGTATTTTATGTATGTGCACCGATTACTTTTAGATGACTGGTTCAATTTTGATAAGAGTTTCTTGTGTAGAAGATCATTTTGAAGGAGAATGTATAAACCGCGCAGAAAATCTTGTCAATCCTTTGAAAACTTGAATTGTTTCAACTAAATGATTCTTTCATGGGACTATAAGATATCGAAAAATGAAGTTCTTTAAACAAAATTATTGTTTGTATAAATAATTGCAAGTTTTTGGAACTTTTTAGACAAATTGTTGCTATTTTAATAGCATAGTACACCTTTTTTTAGTACTATGCTGCTGTAACTTTAAATAAACGAAAACATGCTTACAACGCAATTAACTGGAAACCAACACAAACATGAGCCTAACTATATAATCAAGAATCTCACCTAAAAATTTGCACTGGAAATGTATATTACGATCACTTAAAGAGCACGTTCGACATCGCAAAGCGAAAAGTATGGCAACACTCCGTAATAGCCGGTCTGAAAGCGCTTTCGTGGAGCTTTTAAGCGCTTATCTCAGAATGATAGCCGCGACCGGACGCTGAAAGGCCTGTGACGGCAATTTGCTTACATTAGGACTAGGACATGCCCCGTTGAAAGAATTTTTCTGTGCGATTCTTTCAGTATATAAAATGCGCATGGGTCTAGTTTTGTTTTGGTAACTACCAATGAACTGCAAGTACATCGGAAGAAGTGTTCTGTACAATCATCATCATCATCAGCTGAATTGCGGATGTTTTTTATGGACTTAGTGAATTACCGCGTAAAAACATTGTTTTGTAAAATTTATTTGCTGTTTAAAGGCGAACATTTGTCCGCAATCAGACATTAAAATGTGAAAATGCATCAAATATTTGTACATGATTCTGACTAATCCTCTAAAAAAATTTTAGGGAGATTGAGTACCAAGATATTTGTATGTCTCGTTTGTGAATTCCAAGAACTTTTTTCATATTTTATTTTCCAGCGATACTCTAAAGATTCTTTGTGATCTTAGAGTGGCTTTGACCAAACTAATATAAGCCTTACATGAACTTAAAAGAAAGAAATTAGACATATAGCTGACTCTGATATGGTAAAACTCGCCCTTAGTTTATTGCTTAGTTTATCTTGAAGGTTTTGCCATGTGGAACTGGCTGACATTTGCTTACAACGATTGTACAGCATGATTCTATGCTTATAAAGAGACTTTGAGCGAATGAAACTGTTTTTAATAATTACAAAGCCGTATATTTCTTATATCTAAGAACATTTCTTGGTTATGCATAACAAAAAATAAAGTTTCCTTAAAATTTGCATATATTTCATATATATTATAAATAACTTTGCGTTTTGACGCTTAGTCTCTTTTCCAATGCATACCTCCTACGCCTACCTCCAAATATAACCATGTCAAATTGTATATATAATCCCTAAAATGTAATCCTACATTGCCATTTCGCTGCCGAGGTTGAACCCGGGTTCACCTTCACCCTTTCACTCGTAAAATTCACAGCTCAAAAAGCCAACATCATTGAATACCTCATGCATTTACAGCAGCATTTGTTCGAAGTGCAGTCAACTATGAAGCAGAAACAGATTCAGTAACTAAGCGGAATGCACAGTTAGTGCAGCCCAGCCGCCTATTAAATTGTTTTTAGAAACAATCAGCCGGGCTTTCTAGTTTTCTAGTGAACAATGTACGATATTGGAATATTTTTTATTGTTTGTAACTTAAGGGGAGGTTTACTTGTAACCCATATTTTTTTTTATACAATAGCTTTTGGAACAAGTAGATGGCCCACCTGATGTTAAATGGTATCATCATCTATAACAAAGCATTGCCTCGTTAGTCAAGCACGATAGGAACGTGCCCTACGCTGCACTGCCCTGCGTCCATCAACTTGAGGCGTACAGATGTAAGGCCTCATGTGCCTGTAATTACACACACCAATTACAGCAACCACACTCTTCAAACGGAAACACAGCAACGCTTGGCGGCAGAAAAAGGCGTGGCGTAATAAATTAATAAAAAGGCATATTTCCTTTAATAAATTAAAAAAAATATTGGTGGACATTTCACACAGCACTATCTGACCCCAAACTAAGCCAAAGCTTGTAATAGTACAAGCTTTGGGTTAGTTTGGGGAACCAGATAGCTTATAATTATAAATATAACACCCAGACAGAGAACAAACATCTATGTTGTTTATAACACATTTTTTTGTTCTCGGTGGGGATCGAACCCACGGCCTACGGCGCAGATGAAGAGATACTACCAAATGAGCTGTGTAGGCTGTCATGTAAATATATTGCCAAAAATATTAAATACCTACCTATAAAAAGTTTGTCTTAAAATTAGCTGAATGAAGTGGTTTGCGTTGTTACAATGTTTATTAAAAAGCATAAAGACCTCTCTTGCACAAAAGCTGGGTACATATTTTTATATATTGCTATATAGGTATAGCAATACATAAAAATATGTACCCAGCTGTATAATATAGGTTTTTTTTTTTCTGTCGAATAATACGTGCCTTTAGATGTAAAAAAACAGTTTTATATCTATTTTTTTTTGTGTGTTGCAAATAAAATTTATTCTATTCTATTCTTTGGTGAAGGACTTCTCCACTCTTCCTTCAGTTTTTCCTTCTTCCAGGTTTAGTTACTTTATCTAATCTTCGCTTAAGTTATGCTCTCCGCTTTTTTTATGTTTCTGTTATTTGTAGCCGATTAACTCTAATAATTTTGTATCATTGTTTAATTTGATAACAGTAAAAATGCTATGGATATTTATATTTAAGGTCTAAGTCGGAATGAGCGAAATATAGGGCAGTCCAATATTACAACTGTAGCGATTTTGCCCCGTTCCATTTGACTTGTTGGAATTGTTCCCCTAATTGGGATATAGAGCGTTTATTTTTCGTTAGCAGTTGTTCACTTTCAGTGACTGTGAAGGATTTTGAGATGTTTTTTATAGGGCTATTGTTTTAGAACAACGATTTCTTCAATTTAGAAGTAGTATTGCTAATAGCGAAATGAAATGAAGATTGGATATAATTGCAATTAAGAGTTTATGGTATAAATAATATTGTTAGTTTGTTGCCTGTTCTTCTAGGCTTTGGTCGCGTGGAACTGGCACCTAGAGTCACCTAGCTTTAAGACGTTTCAAAGTGATCCTTGTGATTTCATTGAATAAATACCTTTTGACTTTGACTTTGTTTATACTCGTAAATAATATTGGTGGACTATCCACACAGCACTATCTAGCCCCAAACTAAGCCAAAGCTTGTAATATGGGAACCAGATAGCTGATATAATACATATATCCTTGTTTTTTGTAAATGCATACTTATAAATAATAACATAGATATACTATTTTTATTCAATGTTATAATCATATCACTGTAGGAATGATTTATCTGAATTATTATTATATACCTTTTCGTAGTTTGTGGTGTGTTCTATTGCAGCAAGCTAAGCTTAACTAGCTAGGTTTAGTTCGTCAACTGCGAGATGGCGTGAGCTAAGGTTAAGCTTGATTAGCTTGGATCGCGATGAAGCCTGGGCTTTGAACCGGTTGCCTGAGTTCAGTAAGATTTTTATGAATTTCTCGGAAGCCCATGCGAACTTAATTTACTTAAACTTTATTGCTATTTCTTTAAACTAGTTTGTCTGCCAAAAAACTTTTTCTTGGGACAGTACTCATTCTATTTTTATCCCAACTTATATTTTGAGTCATGAATTTTTCGTTTACCTATAGAATTATTACAAACTTATATCACAAACAAGCTGGTGCCCGCGACTTCGTTTGCGCAGGATTAGTCACATAATATCTTTATAAATTGTAGCCTTGATGTATAAGCTTTATTATTGTAAAGTTTCATTAAAATCCATTCAGTAGTTTTTACGTGAAAGAGTAACAAACATCCAAACTTACAAACTTAAGCGTTTATAATATTAGTAGGATATTTCGTTTAACAATGAAAATATTTGCTTGTTCTTTAATGCTTAAATTCTCCACCCAATACAATATGTGCTATAGGTACAAGATTTTTACTTTCGTTTTCTCAACTAGTTTTGTTGTTTAACCTTCTCGGGATCGACTATAACTCACGGAACAATGCCGGTTCGGCCAGAAATAGTACCGGGAAATAAACATACGCCTTACGTACACCGCACTCTACCGCTTTTATAATCTTCCAAATATAACCGATATTATCGGGCTATTGATCTATTGAAGCAATATTTCCTTATTGAAGTAAGCTTTAAAATGCAGTGAACATATTGCATTATATAATTAAAATTACATAGGAAGTGAACTTTTTTACTAATTAGATAGAATTAGGTATTTATATAATTTTCTAAGTATTTTCTTGAATTGTTTTATCTGAGATCTATCTACCGATAGGTTATCTACCGTGCCTGGGGACCAAAGACGTGAAGGTGTGTTTGTGTTTGTTTTCTTTCCATAGCTTTTAAAACTATCCGCTATTAGTAAACTAGTAAGCAATACGTAGCATCAAAAGCCGTAAAATCGAATGTCCTTATTCTCCAATTTGTGTCGATATAATAACGATTCAAATAGCATTCATTCGAAACATTTATCGATACAACTTCAGCTCCTTACGATTGAATCGCGAGGATAGTTTCGATATCGCTCCAATCGGTATCGTTATTGGTTCTACGTAAACCAATATCGCTGTTAATGGCCGACCATTTGAATGTTGTAGATTTATATTTCATATCGAAGATTTGTAGGAGGAATGAATGCAAGTCACTGGATGGAATTATTTGAACGGGTGTTGGGGAATGCGCAAGGGGAACACTAGCACGAAATCGGACGAGGAATCCACAGGGTCCGAACTTCGGACCTGCTGATATTATTTGATATTTTCGACACGATTGCCCGTCGAATACTGAAAATATTAAAGAATTCACAGACAGAATGTATGGATTGATTCTTCTAAGAATCTTATCCTACAAATATATAAATGGGAAAGTTACGATTTTTGAATGTTTGTTGCTCAATCATGTCATAACCTCTGAACCAAAAACAGTTTGTAACCAGGATTTGCATTTATTAATATTAATATGCTACTTTATCCTGAACAAAGTACTACCACCACGCCTTTTTCTGCCGCCAAGCAGCGTTGCTGTGTTTCGGTTTGAAGAGTGTGGTTGCCGGTGTAATTACAGGCACATGAGGCTTAACATCTGTATGCCTCAAGTTGATGGACGCAGAGCAGTGCATCGTAGGGCACGTTCCTATCGTGCGTGACTTACGAGGCAATGCTTTGTTATAGGTGATGGTTACCACTTAACATCAGGTCGGCCATCTGCTGGTTCCATCAACTGGTTGTATTAAAAAAATGCCTTAAATATTAATGTCACTCCTAATACGCGTTCTGGTTTAAATACTGGAATCAGATTACCACGACTTCTAAGATTTGTTCTAAAAAAACTTAGCAAGAAGCAACTCATCGTCTAACAATGTAAGCGTTAGTAACTTATAAATTCAGTGAAGCGTTAGAACTTGTTACTTTGGATCTCGGAGGATGGAGAATGTATGTTTTTCCTTGTAAGTCAAAAGTGGAAAATACTTGGTAAAGAACCAAATGGTTTTAAATATATTTATATGGAGTTAAACAAAATAACCTTGTACGCTAGAGTTTGCAAATTTATGTAGGTAATGAAATTTTGATAAAAATATAAAATAATAAAAACTTATCAATACCATCATTATAAATTAATCAGCGACATAGTAATGCACAAGTTATTATTTATGTGGACATATTTTCGTTCAAAAGCTAAAAATTCTCTTTCATAATAAACATAAATTAAATAGTTCTTATATGCATCATCATCATAATCATCATCAGCCTAAAGCTCGGAATCGTTCCAGGAAGAACGATTCCGAGCCCTCTCCATCCACCGACTTCCCGCGATCCTGACGATGTCGTCAGTCCATATGCAAATCTTAGCAATTAAACATAAGATTTATAATAAAGTATGTTTACTGTAGCCATCACATTTATTATAAAATATTATTATACTGCTGAACCCGGAGCGAAACTGCAAAATTGTCGGAATATTTAACGGTAGTGAAATTTATTTTACTTCCTTCGCAATTCCTTAGAAAACGACATAGCTTAAAGGTGCTCTTCTGTGCTTTATTAAATTTTCGGTAGATTTTTCATTGTGTATTCCTGCTTAGCATCCTATCATAGTCGCAACGGCGGAATTTTCAAATATCCTTTTTAAATCTAAGGGAAGTTATATATCAAAGCCATTGGAAATATTTGTTGCAAAGGGAGGTCTAAGTTAATAAGCTTATGCATAATCTTTCCTTTGAAGGTAGTCCGGCCAATTTTTTCATTATCTTCACTGTGGGGCCATTTTCACTATGCCGTTACATTGTTGCTCTCTGACGTTCTTTTTTATTAAAATGACTTGATAATGGCTCTTTTGTTGTCGGGCTTATCTGGGACAGTTAGAGTATTCTTCCAAAATATATTTCACCAGAAATATTATTTATTTATTTATTTATTAAAACTTTCACACAAAATAATGTAGTGTTAGGAGGACTTAATGCTAATAGCATTGTCTACCAGTCATCCTGGGCGTGCAAAAAGATGGTGAGGAAGGTGTGGCGTGAAAACTGTTTTATTTTAGGTAGGTAGGTATTTTAAAACTATAAATATAAGCATATATAAATATATATTTATACCTACGTAAGAAGCTATTTTAATAAGAAATAATAATAATAATAAATATACCAATAATAATAATAAATAAAATAAATAGGGGATACCATTAAACCCTAACTATATATGATACAACATATTAAAATAATATACTTAAAGTGATAAACTTATATTGATCTAGATAGTGACAGGAATTTATTAAGAAGATAGGTAGCAGTCAGTTCGGAGAGGTAAATTTATTTAAGTTTGTTGAGGAGATGTTCTCGTACCAGTCTCTTGAAAGAGTCTCTGGAGTCAGACTGCTTAATAGATAGTGGCAGTTCATTCCAGAGCTTAACCGCCACAACTGAGAATGAGTTTGAAATAAATGAGGTGTGGTGAAGCGGAGTAAACAGGTAAAGATTGTTGGCAGACCTAAGCTGTCTGTCATGAGCATCGGTCAGAAACTGAAAACGGTTTTTTAGATAACCAGGAGTGTGCGGATCTTTTAAAACGGAGAAGAGCAGACACATTATTCTAAGATTTCTACGCTCACGAATGGGTAGCCATTTCAGTTTAGCTCGAAAGTCACTGACGTGGTCATACTTGCGCAGATTATAGATAAAGCGAATACAGGTGTTGAGAAGACGATCAAGCTTGTTAAGAAGTTCTTCAGTCAGATCCAAAAAGGCGACGTCGGCATAGTCCAAAATCGGGATAAGAAGCGAGTTGGCAAGTGATATTTTTGAAGAGATGGGGAGGAAGTTCTTCAGTCTTAAGATTGAGTGCAGAGTGGCATAGAACCTTCTAGATAACTCCTTTACGTGCGGCGACCAGCTTAAGTTGTTATCGAAGATGACCCCGAGGTTCCTAACCGTTGATGAGAGAGGGATTATAGAGCAATCGTAATAAAGGCGAGGAGAACTGGAGGCATCTATTTTTGCGAGCTGACGAGAGCTGCCAATCATGATGGCTTGGCACTTGCTTGGGTTAACCTTAATGCCAAACCGGGTCGACCATGAAAGCAAATGACAGAGGTCATCGTTGAGAACACGGGTTGCACTATCTAAGTTGTCTGGAGAAGCAGAATAGTAAAGTTGGAGGTCATCAGCGTACATATGGTATTGGCTGTGTAGGTTTGGAGAGAGTACGTCAATGAAAAGAGAGAAGAGAAGTGGAGATAGAATTCCACCTTGAGGCACGCCGGCCTCAATTTCTCGCCATTCAGAAAAGTCTTCGCCATGACGGACTCTCTGACGACGATCGTTTAAGTAAGAGGAAAACCAAGAGACAACTGAAGGTGAGAAATTACGACGTGGAAGAAGGGCTAGTAAGAGGTCATGGTCGACTGCGTCAAAAGCACTACTAAAATCAACAAGAACTAAGATAGTTATCTTAGAATCCTGCATGTTTGCGCGGATATCCTCTGTGACGTTTAGCAGTGCCGAGGTGGTACTATGTCCTTTTCTGAAACCCGATTGAAACGGATTGAAAATTTGGTTATCTGATAGAAATTGTGTTACCTGACTATGCACGACTGACTCGACTAATTTGGATAAAAAAGGAAGAATAGAGATGGGGCGAAACTGACTGAGGAGAATAGGGTTGGGGATTTTGGGAAGAGGAATTACATGTGCCATACGCCATTGGTCGGGATACTGGGAAGATGATAGAGAGAAATTAACAATGTGAGTGATGGTAGGGAGAATTTGATGAATGACGTGGGAGACCATGATACGCCCAATGTTATCGCTGCCTACAGCATTCGATTTGAAGGAAAGTAAAGTTTTCTTGATCCTGTCTTCGCTAACCATAGTAAATGAGAAGAGCTCGGTATTAGGGATAGGCAGACATGATATCTCGGACATAGCTATGCATTTGTCTAGAGGGTTAAGTTTGCATCTGCTAGTAAAGTGGACGTTAAGAACATTTAGATCAATAGTCGGTCCGGAGTTAACACACTGCTTACATAATCCGAGCGTTCTTAGAAATCTCCAGAGACCTGCAGGTGAGGCGAGCTCAATTTGCTCAGCGATGTGGCGCTTTTTGGCGTTTCGTACCAGCAGGTTGCAGCGATTTCTCAGCCATTTATAAGATGACCAGTTCTCATCAGACCTGTCACACTTATATTTGCGAAATGCACGATCTCTCCTAGCCATAGCTTTACGGATGGAGTCACTGATCCAAGGCGAAGAAGGACGTTTGATTTTGACCGAATGAATCGGTGCATGCCGATCGAACAGGTCTATTATGTTGGTGTTGAGGAAGGCGACCTTCTCTGTAACCGAAGCCAGTTCATTCACCTCAGCCCAACCAAGATCAGTCGCTTCATCAGTGAGTTTGGTAGTATCGATACGTGTAAAATTACGTAATTTGATAATAACAGGTTTGGGCTTAGGTGGGCGGATTTTGTACGCAAGAAACAGAAGGTCGTGGTGGGAGAAAGCCGGTGCTGCAAGTTGTCCGTGATGGGATACACGGTCAGACTCGGACGTTATGATGAGGTCGAGAAGGGTATCAGATGTAGAAGTGTGGTGAGTAGAGAGGGAATTAATTATGTTTAGATTAACAGATTCAATAATAGTAGTAAGTTTCCTCGACCTCGAATCAGCCTTAAGGAGGCAGGTGTTGATGTCTCCTAAAATTATAGTGTGGTTGTAGTCCGATGTCAGGTCTTCCAAAACAGTTTCCAACTTGGAGAAGTAGTCGATAGTTGGAGGACAGTAGACTACACCCAGTAATACCTTGACCCCAATGTTGATTTCAAGAAATAAATACTCAGGAGAAGCACTGTAGAGTGAGGGTGATTGGCTTAAAATTTTGTGTGAGAAATGACTCTTAATATAGATCGCAACCCCACCACCGCCCTTTCCTGTGCGGTCATTACGTACAAGCACATACCCTGGGAGAGGAAAGAAAGATGAGGGGAGAGACGGTTTAAGGAAGCTCTCAGACACAAGGATGGCATCAGCGCAGCCTGAGCCAAAAGTTTCCAAGAGATCAGAGAAATGTGCTGGAATGCTCTGAGCATTAATGTGACATATTTTAAGGGACTTAGAGTACAGAGCAAAAGCATTATTCAACGAGTCACCTAGTGATAGCGCGCCATCGCTGACACTTTCGAAAGAAGTTTCGGAAGAAGACTCTGCGGTTAGAAACGAATCCTCATCACTGCAAAGAGACATACTATATAAATAAGTATAAATAATACGATAAATAATATAATAATACTATAATAAAAATAAAATATATAACAATATGTAAGACTAGATTATGAGCCTACCAAGGTAGGTAATAAAAGATATATAGGTATGTATGGAAAATTTAAAACAAATCCTCAATTACCAACCACTTAACAGTACACCTGGTTAAGTAGGCAGGCAAATGAATGCACTTACTATTGGGATTTTAACAAGAATACCAAAATGAGTATACTTTACAAAAACACAATATTTTTGCACATCCTGCTGGCGCTTAAAAAGAAATATAAAACAAAAATAAAGATAAAAAGTATTCAAAACAGACAATAAATACCTAAAATTACACAAAAAACATTTCTATATTACGATATTACAGACTTCGTAAACAGTTTACAAAAAATAGAAATAGAATTAAGTTGAAGAAACATGCTTCGCAAACATAATTAAGAAAATTACATGACAAGTCGCGACACTGACAGTACCTTACCCTCTAGATGGTAATGCGGCGTTGACGTTTTTGACATATCATCAATATTAGAAAAGGAATTTCCGACAAACCAAAGAATTCATAATTCGAAATAGCGTTTTAATAATAAATTTATTTCTTTTTAACAAACCACAGAGTAACTGAAGTCGAAAAGAGAGAATTTTAATCGATGCTTAAATCATACAAAATTAAGGACAAAATATAATTTTGGCCTTATATTTGAAGTTTGAACTCAAAATATGATTCATATAGTGTGTGCTATAGATAGTCAGTATTGTAACTATATTTCAGTGGGCGGTCTAGCGGTAGCGACATCGCTTTTTGCTTCTAAGTCGCGTGTTCGAATACAGACATGTATAATGATACAGTTAAGGAAACCATTGAGATGAACCCACTATGTCATAAAGATGGAGAAAACAACTCCCTTCATCTTCAAACAAGTATCTATACCATCTTGTCCTATGATGGAACTTCAAGCAAAACTCATTCTCTTGGATTGCAATAAAAGCTAGAAAAAAAAACTACTAAGCCTGGTATAAATAATTAAAAGTCATGTCAAACATCAGATACTCGTAACTATCCCTATGAAGATTTTATCGTCCATCAAACAAGATGAAATTAGCTTTCCCACATTCCCAGCGATAAAAACCATCAATTTGGTTTTCATTAACAAGTAGGTGATGTTGTAAAAATTCTCCGAGAATGACCACTGGTCGGTACCTTTATAAAAAACATTCCTACGTCTGTGGGGCCCCTTTGCGTCACTGCTGAGAAAATGGTAAGTATGATGTCGTTGTGATGAGCTTACAGCGAGATAAGGGCAAAGCTACCGTTTAAGGTTTTTATTCACCGAGAAAATAATGACTTGTAATGATACCTAAACAAAAAAATTATAATATTCTAACCCAGGTTTATATAGGTTCCTATGCTATTCCAAGTTTTATCTAAATTTATCATTTAAATATCCTGACTAACAAAAAAATTGTAGTCCAAAAATTCAAACAAAAGACAGGCTTCGTGCGCGACATACTTACATTTAGAAAATTAAAAATTGTCTCTGTCACTTGATCTAACCCAAACGCACTAGGGCAAGTGTGCCTAAATCGCCACGTTTTTCGCTACCGCTTCTAATTTGCGCCACCACATAAGTAATAAAAGGTCATCGTGCTAGCTCCAAACCGGAACGAGCGTAGATTCAAGCTAAAAAACTAGCCTCCACACTATGGCACTTACGCCTTTGTTCCTTGGCACCTCGGCACTTACGACCACGTTATGTTTCATTAATGTGTGGAATATCTCACGTATTATTTGCTTGTCGCGTTGTCGGTGCCGTGAACCGTCTGGTACATCATTTAACATTTGTATCTACTGAAAGCTTCCGGAAAATTCATAGAAGCATTGCAAAGTTCAAAAATTGCAACCTCGTAATACTTTACGCACTTACAAACACCACAGTTGTTTTCCCAAAAGCATAATGTCGCGCTAAAATTGCACGCAAGACCAAAATACACTAGTCTCTCTGAGTAACGAATTTTTCTCCCTAATTACTCGGTGTCAGGGCGATTGTGCAAGAAATGCCCCGCCGTCGGACAAAGGAGCCTGGGACGTTCATTAATAGGATCTTTCTAACTGCAATTTTGCTGAATAAAACCTTGTACCTCGGAAATATTAATATCGGGTGTGCGCGTTAACCTTTTTAATTTGTTTGTAAGCTGTGTTGCTGATGTTTTGTAGGCTGGTTCAAACTTGTGCCCGGTTCTGACGTCAGTTCTCTAGTGACGCTGGTTAGCATACCTATTGGTGTGTGTTCATTTTTTTTTAAATTACAGGGCTCTTAAAGCTGTGCCTGGATTAAAGTTATTTAACACTACAGTAGCTGGAGGGTATGTAACTAATTCCATCGTTTTAAAAACTGTTTACAATTGCTTTAGCGAACACGCCAGAACGCACGCGCTAACGCAAAAAGAAAAGAAAATCCGCCCATCAGCGCCCGCCCTACAAAAACTCGTTTCAAAAACTTTGAACTGATTTTTTCACCTACATTTGAGAGAAGTTGCAGCGAGGTTAGTTCAGCAAGCGTAACTTTGTTGAGTTGTAAACTAAGCGTTGTATTTTTTTCGAATATTTGGCGTACTAAGAAATACAATGTCCACGCGCGTTCTACTTTATGTGAGCAAAATTTAGATCTTTGCAATAATTATTTACCATTAAGGTAGGTAATTTTCTTTTAAGTTCGTTAAGTAGTTTTATCAATAAATTATTGAATTTAACTTCATTTGTGTAAAAATTCGAGGGTAAAAATTCATGATTAGATTATCAATATAATCTCTACCTATAGGTATTTTCTACAATTGTATAGATATATCTATATAAATCTTAGAAAAACGTACAAACTCATCTTCGTGACAGAGTAAGATTTTGCATCCGATTTATTGTGGTATCCGAATGAATACGTTGTAATTAAGTGCATAGTTGCGAGGTAAATAGCGATGCGCGCGGGCGCACTTCGCTCCACTTTCGAGAAATCACGGTGAAACCAGACATGCGATCGTTGTGATTTATCATTTAATATTTATAATACAACCGAGACGTGAATCTATACTATTATTGTGTGTACTTCTCATAGACGCTTTATGCATTATCCAACCATACTATTCTTCTTCTTGGTCGGTACTTCATTCCTGAAGATCGTGATCAAGCAGATGCTGTTCTGTAGGCGTAGGCACGGCATGTCTCCAGCGACTCCGATCCGTAGCCATCTGGACCACACTGTAGAATGATGTGTCTCTTTCTCTAAGCTGGTCAGACCATCTGGTTGGGGATCTTCCACGGGATCGTTTCCCTTCCACGTGGCCGACTATGACCAGCTTTTCTAAATTGTTGACTCCACGTCTCGCAATGTGGCCAAAATATGAGAGGATACGACGATGACATATGGTAGATAGTCGGTCTACCATACTATTAGAAAATATTTTATAATGCTATAAATACGGTCTGTATTTTTTGTATTAGAATCTGTATTCTTCTTCCAACTTGAATTACACTTTATAGCCTAATTTGGCCGTGTTTTTATCTATTAAAACATTCTATTTTGATAAATTACAGTGGCATACATTTAAATCAAGATTTAAACTGTCGGAGACATTAAGATCTGTCAATTATAATTGTATGGAATATTTTAAATCTGTGGTTCTAATATCAGTATCTGAACATGTTGTTCGCTCTCTCGCTCTCTGGCTAAATCCGTCAAGGTGCAAGGACGGTGTGCGCTCCCGTAAAATTGGAAATACAGTACAAGAGAAGTTTATTTCAACCACCAACATCCAACCCTCTAAATTCACCAAAGGCAGTACCCTAGTGCTTTATCATAAACTATGTCATGTATTATTTGAGACGCATTTGTTTGTTAGACTGATGCATTCCGTTCGAAACCCAGACTTCCTGGAAAATATAAAAATGGTAAGTCGATTCTATCGAACCATTTCGCGACCCGTTATGTTGTCGCGCCTTCAAATTGTTTTCGGACGTGACGCAAATTAATTTTATTGGTCACAAGAACCGATCATTATCATATTTTCATTTTGAATTTCAAATACATTATTGTATTGGCTCAAGTCAGAATCAATTTGTAGTAAATAAGCCAGTTTGAGATCGAAATTTACTTGAACGAGCTTTCCAGTTATTTCAACTTAATTTGGAGGCTTTATATTATTTCGGGTCATCATAAAAAGAGGAACAACGAAACCTCTAGACAACATTGAAGAAAATCCAGAAATGCTCCGCGCTAGAGAGCGGTAAATCAGATTTGCTCGCAAGTTATAAAATAACATAAACACACCTTTGACGGGTGGTCTTAATGAGAAAAGTTTGATACGACTTCCATTTAAGTCAAACTTCTGTCATCAGCATTTACTTTCGTGGGTGGGGTGTGGCCGGCAAATGGGATTCCCAAGATAGATATGAATCTCAATCTAAATGTAAACAACACTCTTTCTGTTTCAGACTTTTCGATTTCCGCCCTTGCTCTTCTTCTGGGATTGCATTCAGAACCGTGTTTAAAGTTTGCATCGACAAAGTTGGTTGGCGGCGCGAGTTGAAACATTGTTTTGGTTAAGGATAACAAACTCCGATCGGCTGAAGTCGTGGGACGGGCTTAAAAGAGTTTAAGTTTTAGCATTTTATTGAAAACAAAGTTAACTACCGTTTTAAATTCTTACAAAATAAACTTCAGACATTTTATCGGCATAGCAACCTTTCCAAGTTAGCCTTGCTGGAGCTATTTCACCAAAATATAAAATGTATTATAAACTTCTGCGAACAGTTTGAAGTGTTTCAACTAGATCAATTAATTACAATATTCTCGCGAGATCAATATACCTCACCGAACTTAAATTCACCGCGGAGACGTTAATATGCTTAACTTATGCGTGCCAACTTCAACTTCTAGTGGAACAATGCGAGTTAACCAAGTGACGACATTTAGTATATCTCCAAGGAAACTTTATGTAAGCAATATCACATAATAATAAGTAATGGTTATTAATGTGTGTAACGAGTTTGAATTGTGCGGCGCTGGAGCGGCACCACGGCGGCAGCAGAGGCGGGAAGCTAAGGGCGCGATCGTATCGCCGTACATTAGTCGGCAGTGGCCGGGAGAGTTATTATCAGATCTGTTTGTTCGCAACTTTGCGAGCCGTGTGCGCCGAAGTTATATGTCTGCCTCGGCGCGGGCGACGCTGGCGGCGGATTCTGCTGATAAGCGGGAAACGAACTTACCATGTTCGAGAGCAGCAGTCTGTGGTGTTTAGCGAGTTGAGGATCTAGGGCTTGGAGCGGGAGGGCGAGGGGCAACGGGAGAGGCAGAGACAACGACAGAGGATGCGGGCCTGGCTGCACAAACAGCGGCTGGCTGCAGTTGCACGGCGTCACGTAGGACACGCAACCGATCTGCGGCGGGAACAGCGTGGCGGCGGCCTCCCGGAGGCCTCGCACTCTGCTCTAGGACCGCATACACGGCCGACTCCTAACTCTAGGCGACGCGAGCCGCCAACGACTACCGAGCGGAAATCACTCGACACTAGAGAACCGCGCGGGAACTTCAAAAGTTCCGAAAAGTTGTTAGAAAGTGTAGGGTCGGGACGGGAAAGGTATCGGGTCGTCGCGAGGGAGCGGGAAACTGAGAAGCGAGAGACGATACAGAGCTCGCGATAGTGTGTTAGGAAAGTGGCGGCGTGCACGGAGCACAAGTCGCCAGGCCGGCGTGTGGCGGTAGACTGAGCCGCGAGGCAGGTGCGCCGCGGCGCGGAGCGCGCTGGGGGCGGGCCCACCTCACTCACCTGGGCGCCTGCGTGCCCACTACTCACACACCCGCGCCGACTGGAGCTCAGCCTCCGTGCGCCCAACCACACTGCTGCACAGACACACCACACTACTCATTACCATACCTACTACATAAACCTACACACACAAACACACACTTTTTAAAATTTTCAACTTACTTTTCTTCCGGTTTGGCACGTCTAACTTTTAGATTTAGAAATTTGTAAAAATACTTCGCAATAGTTTTTTTTTAAAGATCGGGGACTTTCACCACACAGCAAAACTAAATATTCAAAGTTTTTGTAATGTAATGGTCTTACATAACATAATAAAAATCAATAATTGTAAATTGGTGGGTCACCCTCGCAAATAAAAAGTATTATCTCGCGGAAATCTCGGCTAAACGAGAAAAATCTCTACTAAACGAGAAAAATCGCATTGATCTCACAAGTCCGGGTTTGAGAGGACATCTGAAGGCTTTGAAGCAGGCCTTATAAGCTCATTCTTGGAGATTGAAGCAGGCTTGTGCCACTGCGAAGCGGTTTTCAATGTAAAATGAGTTTTATCGAAGTGGAATGGACGAACATTGGGGCGCAGGTATAACACTTCTGCCAACAAATGTAGTGACATGAGAGTGAATCTCCTGTACCTTGCTACTATTATTTATTCTATGTTTGAGAGGATTAAGCACCTTTTAGCGTCGCGCACTATTTACTCGAACCTTTCCAAGAGACAAAGATTACACGTCTCGTTAGTGGCCAGTCGGTAAACAAAATACGCTTAGAGCATGTTGGACCTTTAAATAGGGATTAGAGAGCGGATTGGGAAAATCTTGCGCTAATTTACTTTACGGAGTGCGAAACAAAAGCACCTTGTAAGCTGAGTACGCTATGTAAGTGTTTCAAAATAAACCAAAAATAAACTGGACAACAGTACTCTGATAAACTGTACCTAACAAAGCACAGCGGGACTCGGAACAGAAACTCTGTCTTTAGAGCTTAGTTACTTGCTGAAGTTTGAACACGAAAGATTTGACGTTACTTGGGTTTAGAATGTTCATTGATAGTCCTTTGGTCATAAAAAGTTTCCATGGCGAAAGAATGGTAGAAAACCCATTTATAAAACACAACAACATATACAATTATGGTATACTAGGTAAGGTACAGTGCAAAAAAAACTAACAGTATATCAATGCGCTGCATGATCGTTGAGTAAGGGGTTAAAAAGCCCCAGGCTCAGTACTCGCATATACCTCTATATATTTAGTTTCAAAGCATTAAATACTTACCACTTAGACAGATTTCGCTATAACAACGCAACAAAGTCCCTGAATTAATTTAAAACTCAACCACAATTCAAAACCAAATTAATTAAGATTCTCATAGGTAAAAACCTAATTTAATCCAAGCACGACTTATGTCCCCGTGTTGCTCCCGACGGGATAAGAAATTCATAACCCACCAACTCCGAGTGAGATGATTCTGATTCGATTTGTTTAATTATTTCCAATCTGGTGTGGCATTGATTAGGGATAAACTTGGGACTCGTTTTAAAATTTCCACGGAATTGGGTAAGATTGGTATTGCGAGCTTTGAGCTGTGGTTTTCCGAGCAGCGGCTCCAGTAATATTACGACTGTGTTTTTTTTATACGACTTGCTGGTATAAGCCAATGTCCATGATGTTATGACGCAGACTACTGCTAATGTACTTCTCGCTCGCATTTTTCCTATTTGTTTTGAGATATAATAAAATAAGAGTTAATAAGAGGCATTTGTGGAGGGCTAGTCCGGGGAAGTTCTACCACCACGCCTTTTTTCTGCCGCCAAGCAGCGTTGCTGTGTTTCGGTGTGAAGAGTGTGGTTGCCGGCGTAATTACAGGCACATGATAACATCTGTATGCCTCAAGTTGATGGACGCAGGGCAGTGCATCGTAGGGCACGTTCCTATTGTGCGTGACTTGCGAGGCAATGCTTTGTTATAGGTGATGGTCTTCTTCTCTTGTCGTGTCACTAGTTTCTTTCGAAACAGTGTGGTGAAAGGATTTTAAGTGCGCCTCAAGAGGCTCCTTTCGAGCACTTGAAACATGTCTCAGAACTTTTTAGGTTCTACGACATGCCGGTTTCCTCACGATGTTTTCCTTCACCGTTTGAGAGTACTAGCATTGTGCACATAAATTTTTTGAACAGAAAAACTCATTGGTGCACGTCCGGTTTCGAACCCACGACCTAAAGATCGGAAGGCGGGGCCGCTACCACTAGACCACCAGTGCTCTCGGTGATGGTTACCACTTAACATCAGGTGGGCCATCTGCTTGTTCCATCAGCTAGTTGAATAAAAAAACACACACTAAATTAAGTTATGAAAAATGGCAAACAACTAAGTTTCGGTCAATAGAAGCAAAGGATTAGAAAAAAAATCTTTTGATCCAAACAAGTTTTCCTACCAAAAATATGATTACTTACCTAGTCTTCGTACTTAATCAAACTATTAGGAAGAAAAACTTTTATGAATCAAAATGATATTTTTCCAACAGTTTTGAAAACAAAGCTGCTACAGTGCTGTGATCTTAAACTGTCTTTCAAAATGTCGTTCGACTAAAAGTCGGGAGATCGGGTGGTAGATCTTCAAGCATTCCTTGGTTAAATAATAGATTATATTATTATTTATTTCTTCTATAGGACGGTTGCCACTGAAGAATACCGCTTCGCAAAACCCTGAAGTTTACGACTTATATAAAATCATGGGCTAATGAGTTTTGTAATCAATTATAGATTACTTTGCTTAACACTTTATACCGACTTATAAATTGATGGAAAGGTTAAACTAAGACACTATATTAATAAAGCAGTTTGCTACTACCAACTGTTCTATGATCTCTCTGTTTTCTGTGCTATAAGGTTGTGGGTTCAATTCCCATAGACGAAAAACATTTTTGTGAACGAAGTTGTTGGTTGTTCTATTTCTTAAGTCGTTTTATTTCAATTTTTTTAAAACCATAGTAAGAAAGAATAAACGTCTTTCATATCTTATCTATATTGTATTTATTGCGTTATTACATACATAAAATCATGCCTGCTTCCCATAGGGGTAGGCAGAGACCACGGATTTCCACTTGCTACGATCCTGACATACCTCTTTCGCTTCATTCACTCTCATAACATTCTTCATACATGCTCGTCGGTTTAGAGTACTATTGCGTTATTTATAAAAAAAAACGAGTATTTGAGTATTTTCACAGCTATGTGGTTCCCATAGTAAAAGCTTTTCTTTATTCGGGACATTTCGCATAACGCCATCCATTGGATAACTTTGTGTGATATGCCCACAACTTATTTTTTGTAGCATTTCCGCTAAGAAACCTCAATACAAAGTTCTGCAGGCAGAAGTACAGATCACAGCACTGTGTTAATTAATGGGTGGTTACCTAAATCCCTTTGATTATACTTGCCAACTACACATTGTGGCTGACAAGACCTGTGCGCATAAAACGATTAGTTACACTCTGCTACACTGTTGGCAAAACGGGAAACTAAGCCTACTCTGAGCACCGTTTTCTGGCGTTGTCAGTAAACTAACGAGTCCTTCGCAAAAATGAGCAGTAAAGTAATATCGATGGATCCTGAACAAAAATAAAAATCCAACTTTGTCTTTATGTTTTAAGAGAATTATCAAAGACATGAATGTTCATACAATTCATATTCTGAATTTAAATCATTTGCTAATCCAATACAAATAACGAATTGAAACAAAAACAGCATCATGACGACCCCAGGCACTAAAATCTCTTAGGACTAAGTACCAACTCAAGATTATTTGAGGATGTCTAACGAAGGTAGTCAGAGATACCTCCAAGTATTACATTCTGCACATACTTATATTTTGCAGTAGTTAAGATTAGATAAGATAAGAAAAATCTTTATTGCACATAAACAAAGTACATAGGCGAACTTAATGCTAATTAGCATTTTCTTCCAGTTAACCTTTGTGTTATGTGAAGTGGGTGGTTTTTCCCCTCTATTGTCTCTAATGAGCACTACGCTCATTAGAGACAATAGAGGGGAAAAACCTTTAAAATACAACAACTATAACATAAAAACCTATTCAATAAATATTTACTTACCTACAATACATACATACAAATTAAAGCGATACATACTATACTAGTTATTGACTTTTTAAAGATCTTCCGCTTGGATTGGACGCGAGGATACCTATCTAGAGTTTAAAAATAATGAACCTGTTATTAGGTAACTATTAAAGAACTATTAAAAGATATAAATAAAACCGAAAAAAACTAACATCTAACACCTGCGCATTTTCCCGGCAGGTAACAAAATCTCGTTTGTGTGAGTCAGCGCTCGGACAGAACTAGTCTGTACCTACCGGTCTATACTTATACGCATGTGTGCGAATTCCACAGTTCAAAGTTAGAAGGCTCTGCGCCCGCGCCGGGCCCCGGTCATTGCCCTCTACAGATTACATGATAGTGTGAAGCCGCCAAGCCGTCTACGATATTATGCAATGTGACCTTAACATTGGGCTGTGGGAAGTAAAGACCTCAAACAGCGTATTTGTAGTGCGAACGTTTATGGAGCATTGTTTAATTTATAGTGCAGCGTGGGCACAAACTATTTATCAGTTACTACGACATATACAAAACATTGACCTAGTACAGGGATGGCGAACCAAAGGCACGCGTGCCAATGATGGCACGCGACACAATATTTTGGGCACGCCACGGATCAAAACGGTTTGCATTTTTAGTTCAAACTATCCGCTACTTAGCTTACCCCTGCCCAATCTGATCAGAAACTACTTGGCTAAATCGCCCCCCGCACTGCTGCGGCTCTTGGAACACTGGATGGAATTTTTGTCTAAATTATTATTATAATAATTAATATTATTACATTTTGCTTGAAATTGTTTGAGGGCACGTATATGGCCTCATATTATTTTCTTAGAAAAAATGGCACGTTGTATCAATAAGGTTTGCCACCCCTGACCTAGTACTATGCCGCCAATCGAATCAGCCCAACAAAATGTAGTTAAAATGTATTCATTAGGTAGTTATTGATACCGCTAAAAAATAAGCAATGGTATACTTATGAGTATAGAATTTGAAAGGTACAATTGAAATGCAAAAAAACAGTTTTTTGTTTAAGTGAATGTGAACTGCCAGAAAAGTCGACTGCTACTAAATCTCCCCAAAAAAATACTAGAAAGAACGATTATGAGCCTGGTCCATCCACTGACTTCCCGTAATATTTACACTGTCAAACTTTTTATTTGTAAATATATACTTACAATATTATATAACACCCAGACAGAGAACAAACATCTATGTTCATCACACAAATATTTGTTCTCGGTGGGGATCGAACCAACGGCCTACGGCACAGAAGGCAGAGCTACTACCAACTGAGCTGTGAAGGCTGTCTCTCGGAAAGGGAATAGAATGTACGCAAAGCTCAGTTAACGGAGTACATACATACGGTTGTAAAATCTTAATATGACTCATCAACAGTAAAATTCAAATAAATTATAAATTAAACTTTTTTTAATATTATACCAGTTGATAAAACAAACTTATGGCCCACCTGATGTTAAGTAAAAACCTTCACCATAACAAAACATTGCCTTGCAAATCACGCACGATAGGAATGTAAGCTACGAAGCATAGCCCAGTGTCCATCAACTTGAGGCATAAAAGTAAGCCTCACATATTAAGTAAAATTTTCATGCCGGTGGCATGAAAATCGAAACACAGCGACTGCTTGGCGCCAGAAATAGGCATGGTAGTAATACTTCCCCGGACGAGCCCTTCACAAAATTCTGCTAACAATTAGCTATTTAACACGAGTAAGAGCAAGACAGACAATATAAAGTAAAAAAATTAAGGACAACTTTTTATTTTCCTAATCAAATAAACCAAGCGACAAATACATCTACTTTCTGTATTTCAAAAGAAAATGCGATAAATTTAAAACACAAGAGAAGAAAAAGAAATCAAAGAGTAAACGGCGACTAAAGAGCTTCAGACCCATTGCATCTTAGCCTATCGGAAAATCAGTTTAGCCGACAATGCTAAAGAGATTCAAGATATTTATTGTGAAACTACCCTCTCCCTGTGACTTCGCTCGTCAACAAATAACAAGCATTAAGCTTTATCGGATCACGAATCAAATATACACAAATTTAATTTCAACGTGTTGCAGTATAACTGTGTTGTGTACAACAAACGCCCAAACTTTTGCATTTACAATATTAGTAGAAGAGATAAAAGAAAAAGGCATTGGAAAGGAAACTCAAAACAAAAACTCATCAAAGCGCTAACAGAATCAAGCAACTCTCTCGCTAACTTGGATTTGTCACTTTTAAATTCGGGGGTGATTTTTTGTCAAGCTATAAAATCTCATTTAAGTTCATGATTTCGTAATAAGTGGCCTTTTTTAGTTCAGAAGTATTACGTGCGATGACGTAAATAATTTGAATGCCACGTCGTCAATGTTAGTACTGCAAAAAAGAGAAACTGGAACGTAGTCGGCCGTAGATGGATGACAAAAAAATCTTGGGCTGCACCCGAGATTTTTTTTTTATATACAACTCTGATGGAACAAGCAAATGGCCCACCTGATGTTAAGTGGTAACCATCACCTATAACAAAGCATTGCCTCGTAAGTCACGCACGTTAGGAACGTGGCCTACGATGCACTGTCCTGCGTCCATTAACTTGAGGCATACAGATGTTAAGCCTCATGTGCCTGTAATTTCAGATCGTGTAGAATGAAAAAAATATAGAGAGGCCTATGCCCAGCAACGTGGACGTTGAAGAAGGCCGATCGTGACCGCATCGATGCTTTTGAGATGTGGTGTTGGCGGAAACTGCTGCAAATACCATGGACGGCTTTCCGGACCAATATATCCATACTCCATGAACTAAATATAAGCACCAGGCTTTCCACCACCTGCCTGCGACGAATTTTGGAGTTTTTCGGCCACATCGCTCGGAAAGATGGAAACAACCTGGAACAACTTATGGTTACTGGAAAGGTCGACGGCAAGCGCCCGAGGGGTCGAAGTCCACTTAGATGGTCTGACCAAATCCGCTCATCACTCAATACTAAGTTACACGATGCGCTTCACAATGCCAAAGACAGGAATAGATGGCGGACCATCGTCAAATCAGTAATGGCTCAACGTCGGGGGAATCACGACCCTCAGTAATGAGGAACACGACGCGAGGAGGAGGAGGATGCCCAGCAACAAGCTAAGCCAGGCTGCGGATGATGATGATGAAGAATGTAGGAGCACAAAGAATGAGGGAGTAAAAAAATGGACTTTTGCCAAGCAGCGGAAGTAACAAAAAGGAACTTCAACATTTCCATAAAAACACAGTTTTAACACAAACATTATCCAAACTAAAGAATATACTACAACACACTACTTCTACACATGAAACAGAGCACATGAAAATATTACGTCTTACAGATAAGAACATTCAGAAATCGAAATCAACTCTCCCCAAATCAAATTAAAATCAATAGGACAAGATCAAATTATAAATAAGCAATACTAATACATAAACATGCGATCAGCCATAATTGAAAGAAAACACCAAAACATTGGGTTATTCAAGCCGCATTTCGTTCAAAAAATGCAAAATAACGGACATTGAAAAGAAAACAGAAGGTACGCAAGTAAATCGTCCGTGGAATCCGAGAACAAAACCGAATAAATTGTTTTAATAAGGCATAAATTGAAGAAAAAATAAAGCCCGTCAGGTGCGTACCACAGGAGATGGAGTGGGGTTCCGTTGCTTTTAGACTGTTATTTTTAAAGAGTTGTACACTCAACATTTCTCCTGAACCAAACTGTATACTTGTCTCTCTTCTCTTGGCGTGTCACTAGTTTCTTTAGAAATAGTGTGGTGAAAGGATTTTACCTCAAGAGGCTCTTTTCGAGCAGAACTTTTAGGTTAGTTTATACTATTAGGTTCTATGACATGCCGGTTTCTTCACGATGTTTTCCTTCTCCGCTTGAGAGTACTGGCATTGTGCACATACCTACATTTTTGAACAGAAAAACTCATTGGTGCACGACCGGTTTCGAACCCACGACCTTAAGATCGGAAGGCGGGACCGCTACCACTAGACCACCAGTGCTCTCAAAACTTGTGACAAGTTTTTTAATGAGTGACTATGTGAAACTGCCTTAAATTCACCTTATACCTAAAAGTGATCACAGAAATTTTTTTTTTGAACTCGCTTGAAATTGAATTAAAATAAATTGTAATGCCGTTGCCCGAATAATAATGTATTCCTCGACTGAGTTTTCATTAACTGAAAACATTGTTCTATTAAAATAAATAAACAAAAACTAAATAGTTTTTCACAAGAAGAACTTTGGAGTTATCTCTTTTTTTTTATAAATATTGATTTATTTATAAATATGGACATTCCACACACTATACGTGTCAGTTCCACGCAACGCACACATTGAGACTCAGGCAACCGTCAAACCACTTCTCAAGTTGTTAGACGGTTGTCAGCCTCTTAAAACAGTTTAGTGAATAATACTGAGAGGTTCCTAATTGGGGAACTCTAAGAATCGAAGCGATCATGCCGTTACGATGGGTGACCATGGCATTTACGCTCTGCCGAGTTCTGTACATGGTGGTTTAAACGTACTTTTTGTATTGATTCGAAGCTGGTTTTTGCTGCATAGTGCATGTGCATAGCAATTTGCTATTACAGTTATGCGCTTGCGCATGGTACTTTACTGGGAGTTAGGTGAGCGAAATTAGACGGTATTGTGGGCAGGTGAGAAATACGACTAATATAAACAAAAAAATAGATAACAAAGTACACAAGCAAGATGATGGAACAAGCAGATGGTAAATGGTAATCATCACCTTTAACAAAGCATTGCCTCGTAAATCACGCACGATAAGAACGTGTCCTACGATGCACTGCCCTTTTTTTTTTTAAATGGGGAAAATGCCTTCGCATTTCCCTTCCGCCATGGGGGTGACGAAAGGGGGTATGTGGGGCTCGAACCCACTAAAAACCCCCCCTGTGAGCCATCATCCGCAAAGGTATGGCGAGATGGGGTCGCGTTTGCATTCACCATCTCGCCACGGCGGTAGGCCCGGATTTACTTAACCGGGCCACTTCGTCAGTGTAGGGGCAACCTTGCTCACCAAGGCACGATGCACTGCCTTGCATCAAACTTGAGGCATACAGATATAAAGCATAATTTGCCTGTAATTTCACCGGCAAACACACTCTTCGATCCGAAACATAGCAACGCTGCTTGGCGGCAGAAAAAGGCACGGCAGTAGTGCTTCCCCGAACGAGCCCTTCACAATTAGCTGTACTCTTAATCTTCGTGTTAACGAAGAAAGTTCTGTTTACTTTTGTTTAAACAAAAACGATTAAGTATCAACATAACATTTGAATGAATGAATGAATGAAAATGCTTTATTGTACACCTTACAAACGAACAAAATAAGAAACAAATAATTACAACTATAGATATGTACAATGGGCGGTCTTATCGCTAAAAAGCGATCTCTTCCAGACAATCTTTGGATGGAGAGGAGCCTATAATAAGATGGTTGGTTTGGGTGCACCATAAAAATAACATGGTAAAATAATAAAAATTATAAAACAACATAATTATGTACCTACATAAACTAGCTAAACATACAAAAAATAAATAAAATTACATAAAATTTTATTTTTTACATTTCATAAATACAAGCTTTATTGTTGAAGGAATCTGCATACAAAACAAGTGCATGAATAAACAGAGCCTTTTAAAATAATTACGCTATCAAATTAATTTGCTTGCATACCTACAGAGTATAGAGTTCACGCGAAATAATTACAATATCAAAACATTATCCAGTGAACATCCAATGAGGTCGGCTAGAGGTATTTAACTACTAGACTACACTCTGCTTTGTGTTTTGTATACGTTCCCGCGTAGTCATGTTATGCAAGAAACGACTTGCTCGTCGAGAGCACTGGTGGTCTAGTGGTAGCCCCGCCTTCCGATCCTAAGGCTGTGGGTTCGAAACCGGTCGTGCACCAATGTGTTTTTCTGCTCAAAATTTATGTGCACAATGCCAGTACTCATAAACGGTGAAGGAAAACATCGTGAGAAAACGGGCATATCGTAGAACCTAAGAAGTTCTATAACATGTGTCAAGTGTTCGAATGGAGCCTCTTGAGGCGCACTTAAAATTATTTCACCACTGTTTCGAAAGAAACTAGTGACACGACAAAAGAAAGAAAGAAACTTGCTTGTTTTATTTTCAGGAAAATAGTAAACGAAGCTAGTCAAATAGTCTATCCTTCTCCTACTTTAAATAAAAATGATAATGTTCGTGGCTCAAACACGCCATAACTGCTAAACCGATTAGGGTGGAATTTAGAATAAATATAGTTCGAAATCTAGAATAGAATATAGGTTTGTTATATTCCCGAAAAATTACCGCGAACTGGTAAAATAAATTTACGAACTCAATAAAGGGAAAACGTCTTAAGGCTGGGCAATCTCATACTTTCTAGCCTAGTTCTACAATAACCGGCCAAGTGCGAGTCGGACTTGCGCACGAAGGGTTCGTAATATTATCTAAAAACAACGACGACAAATCACGTTTGTGAATGGGAGCCCGCTAAAATATTTATTTTATTGTTTTTTGTAGGTATTTGTTGTTATAGCGCAGCGGCAACTTAAATACATCATCTGTCAAAATAAATAAATAAATAAATATTGAAGGACATTCCACACAGCACTATCTTGACCCAAACTAAGCCAAAGCTATGATATGGGAACCAGATAGCTGATATACTGCTTATATACTTATTTTTTGTAAATACATACTTATAATATTATATAACACCCAGACAGAAAACAAACATCTATGTTCATCACAGAAATGCTTGTTCTCGGTGGGGATCGAACCCACGGCCTACGGCGCAGAAGGCAGAGCTACTACCAACTGAGCTATGAAGGCTGTCAAATTTCAACTGACTAACTATCACAGTTCATGAGATAGGTACAGCCTGGTGACAGACGAACAGACAGACAGACAGACGGACGAACAGCGGAGTCTTAGTAATAGGGTCCCGTTTTACCCTTTGGGTACGGAACCCTAAAAAAAGCATTACGATGATCACATTTTTTTACATATTTAAGTACAGAGAGATAATGATTGTCTGACTTACACACGCTAGATAGAAAAAAATCACTAAGATACCTCGTTTTTATACCATACAAGACTTGCTATACAAGACTTAGAAACAAAATCAAAACACTGTATGCGTCAAGTTGATGGACGCAGGGCAGTGCATCGTAGGGCACGTTCCTATCGTGCGTGACTTACAAGGCAATTTGATGATGTTACCACTTAACATCAGGTGGGCCATCTGCTTGTTCCATCAGCAAGTTGTATAAAAACACTAATTTGTTGGCGGAGCCGCTAAGTCAAAGTCAAAAGGTATTTATTCAATAAAATCGCAAGGATCACTTTGAAACGTCTTAAAGCTAGGTGACTCTCGGTGCCAGTTCCACGCGACCAAAGCCTAGAAGAACAGGCAACAAACTTACGGCTTGGTTCCTACCGTTCTTTTGTATGATCCTTGTTACAATGTAATATAATACCTGACAGCCTTCACAGCTCAGTTGGTAGTAGCTCTGCCTTCTGTGCCGTAGGCCGTGGGTTCGATCCTCACCGAGAACAAACATTTGTGTGACGAACATTGATGTTTGTTCTCTGTCTGGGTGTTATATAATATTATAAGTATATATTTACCAAAAAAAAGTATATAAGTAGTATATCAGCTATCTGGTTCCCATATCACAAGCTTTGGCTTAGTTTGGGGCGAGATAGTGCTGTGTGGAATGTCCACCGATATTTTATTTTTTTTACCTACCATTAGGCTACCGGTTAAATTATAGTGGTAGTAAGATAAGATAAGATAAGATAAGATAATTCATTTATTTTCTCTGCGCAAAAGGTAACTATATACATGCCATGACTTATATTAGGGGTACAATTTAATACGTTAAACCCGATATGCGAGAGACTGGTGCCTGAGATAGGTTTTAAAAGAAAAACCTGTAATACAGGTCACCAGTGCCCCATTTTGCAGATTTAACAAGGGATGTTTGTTGTTGTAGTTTGATTGGCAGTGAATACAAACCAAGTAGACTTATTTTAAAAAAATAACTAGAAATTTATAAGAATTTTGAGTGACAATATAAATACATAAAAAGTACAACAGTATGAAGGTGACTACAGACAGTTAATTGAAAAGTAAATGCGTGAGTGATTGTATGTGTGTTTAGAGGTAGTAGGTATGTTCTCAGTTAAAATGATAGTGTTAGTATGGATAATGAGCTAGTCCAGTAGTTAAATTGCTTCAGGTGAAGGGGCTTCAGTTCCGTGCAGTTTCCGAAACATTGATACTATAATAGCCGAGGCAAATTAGTGCAAAATGATTTTACGCAGAATCATAATAATAGAGTTGATTGGAGAGTATTTTGATGCTTATTTTGCATGAAAGGCGATATGAAAGGGTATTATGAACTTAGAATACAATAACGAACTGCATAGTTTGTACCGCCATTTGCATTAATACTCGTATTATGCGCCATTCAAAGATTAGAAACCATCGTAAACGATTCAGCTGGAATTTTACTGTGTGTTTGGCACATAAGTAAAGAAAAATTACGCTTACCTAAAAACAAGCAGTGCCTGATACGTATCCGTGTGTACCTCTGACTACCTCCTTTAGCCCTCCTTAGGTAGTCTTCATAAGGTACAGTCAGTGACGAAGGTAGATGGCGTTATGTTCAATGACTTTTATATAGGTAGTTCGAATATTACTTAAACTAGCACACTTTTGATCTTGAGCCATGAATATCTGACAGCTTTCACAGCTCAGTTGGTAGTAGCTATGCCTTCTGCGCCGTAGGTCGTGGGTTCGATCCCCACCGAGACCAAATATTTGTGTGATGAACATAGATGCTTGTTCTCTGGCTGGGTGTTATATAATATTATCAGTACTTATGTATTTACAAAAGAATGTACATAATGTATTATATCAGCTATCTACTTCCCATATATGTAGCCATAGCTTTGGCTTAGTTCGGGCTAGATAGTGCTGTGTGGAAAGACCACCAATGTCTTGTTTTTTTATATCTGTAAATCAGAATTACTCAAATAGGCATTATATTGCATAAAAAATTGCATTGACTACTTAATCTGACAACCATCAAAAAAGTCCTCGCTCGCGCATTATATCTTAAAGTTATAAAATCACTGAATGTATAGAGATTAAAAATCGAAAACAACACACTTTTGGAGAAAGAACTTTAACTTTAACTTTTTTAGAAATTTCTTGCTTGTTCCATCAGCTAGTTGTAAAAAAAAATAAGGTTCAGCAATAGTATAATTTTGATCCAAACAAGTTTTCAATTTGATTAAGTACAAAATTCTTTCACATTGTTACTATAAGTAGTAGTAGTTTGTAAGTATGGATGGATGGATGGATGGATGGATGTTTGTTACTCTTTCACGTGAAAACTACTGAATGTATTTTAATGAAACTTTACAATAATATAGCTTAAACATCACAATAACTCATAGGCTACAATTTATAAAGATATTGTGTGACTAATCCTGCGCAGACGAAGTCGCGGGCACCTGCTTTTTTTATATTTTTTTATAATATTTTCATGTCATGCTTAGTTTGAATGATGAAATTTGAATGAAACTAAGAATGAGACGGAACAAACACTCACAATTTAGCAATTATAATATTAGTAGGATCTAGGTTTATATTGTTTTTATTAACAGTCGAATTTCTACTTTACAGCTAAGTGCAGGTAAGGAAAGTATAAATCGTCTGTTCAGGGCAAACTCACTAGTTTATAAGTGGTAGTGGTCACAAATCCACCTCGTTAAGCAGTGCAAAACTTGTCCAGTCCTGTTAGGAGCGACCACGCCTGCTGCGTCAAAGCGTTTCCTGATTTTGTATTCGAAATAACAAATAATGCCGTAAGAGAGCATCGGTGGTCCAAAGAAAGACATATTTATTTGCAAATTATTACCTACGAGTATTATTACAACATAGACCACGATACTAAAACTAAAATATGAAACTAAGAGACTGAAATAACGCTAGTCTAATATAAGTAGTAGAGCTCTTTGTGGAGGGCTCGTCCGGGGAAGTACTTTTTTCTGCCGCCAAGCAGCGTTGCTGTGTTTCGGTTTGAAGGTTGTGGTTGCCGGTGAAATTTCAGGCACATGGGGCTTAAAATCTGTATGCTTCAAGGTGATGGATGTAGGGCATGTTTCTATCATGCGTGACTTGCGAGGCAACTCTTTGTTATAGGTGATGGTTACCACTTAACATCAGGTGGGCCATCAGCAAGAAGTATAAAGTTTTTTTTGGAAAAAGCTATAATGGTAATTTTGACTAAAACCTGTCACTAAGTATAAGATTTTACAAGCCTGTCTATACCACGCATGAAAAGATGCGAGGTAGCTAATAGTAGAGGTAATTAAAACAGTTGGGTTCAGAAAATTAATTATGGATATTAATTATATTATATATAAAACAAATGTTTTTGTTACCGGTTGGTAAACTCAACAAAATCACTAAAATGTCTGCTAAATGAACAAAGGAATGCCTTTGTTCCTACCCCTACGCAACTTTTAATGCTTTTATTTTTCTATGCCAAAATGGTTTACGATTAATTACATTTTGATTAAGTTTCACACAATACTGAATTTTTAAGTGTATGCAGGAAAGTTCTATTGGATAAAAAGCCCGATAAAACTGATGCCGTCTCTTTCCAACACAATAATGACAAAATATTTGTATTGAGCCATTATAAAAAAATAGAAGAATGGAATAATCTTACTCCTGTCCCAGGCTCTATAGTGTCTCGTAAATAGGAGCATTGCTAAATAAGTTCCATGGATGCTGTCAAAGTCAAAAGCTATTCTCTAAAACCACAAGGATCACTTTGTAAAGTCTTAAAGCTAGGTGACTCTAGGTGCCAGTTCCACGCGACTAAAGCCACACAAAAACAGGCAACAAACTCACGTCTTGGTTCCTACCGCTCTTTTGTATGATCCTTGTTACAATGTGTTATGCAACAATATTGAAGCTCTATATATCTGTATATCTCTTGCTGCATCTGTATCGTCAAAAACGCCTGTATTGTTTATGAATACAATAAAAATGTAAATATTCTTCTCCAAAACTCAAACCAACTGAAGTAGCCTTATTTATTATAAGATAATTTGTGGACACTTGAAAGTACTCTACATAATTTCCAAAAGCAAAATTTCGTTAGCTCGCAAAGAATAAAATTACAAAAATAGCCCAAGAGCCGGTCGGTGGGTAATTATTTTAAAGAGCAAGCTAAGTAACACGCTGCATGATCCTTAGGTGTGGCACTCGTGAGCACTCGGCTTAGAATTCTTTATGGAGTCGAGTCCCGGACTTTGCGGTACGAGTAGTGATGTTCACTGAACTTATCGATACTTTACAAAACTAGCTTTGTATAGCAGGATTAGTCTACAGGAAGCACCTGTTGGGATAAATGTGTCTTGACACTTTGTGAGATGTACAGTCATACTATAAATATAATATTATGAGTACGTATTTACCAAAAAAGTTTATATGTAGGTATTAGCTATCTAATTTCCATAAAACAAAGCTTTGCTTAGTTTGGAGCGAGATAGTGCTGTGTGGAATGTTCACCAATATTTATTTATTCATGTTTTTTAGGATTTTGTATAATAGAGACTAGAAATTGAAATTTCATTATTGTCTGAATAAAACATAAAAGGTGCAATGTTAATATAACGATTACTAACGGAATAACAATCTGCTTTTTTTACAAGTTTTAGGAAAACCGTTGACCGCAATCTAACCTCATGTTAATGATGATGCGGTCGACGGGGTATTGTACATTGATTTAGGATACCCGTTACCTAAATCAATGTACAAAACGTCGTCGTCGTCCAATTATTGAGCGCGAAATTACCGCGCAGTTGACCCAGACGTTCCTTAAGCCTTTTCCGATACATTATTATGATAGATCATTTTCATTGACAGATGCGTCAGAAAACCTTCACAAATGTTTACTTATCCCATCCCTAGCGAGGCTCTTTGGTGTCAGCTCCAGATCAAATTAAAAACAGAATTTATTATAAGTATCATTTATTATTTAATGCAATACGCTCTCGGGCCGGACCCGGGTGACCACACCTCGTGTTTTTGTTCTACATTTCACTGCCTAATTTTCTGGTACAAACAGAATAGGATATTTAGATTAACACGAAAGGATAGTATGGGAATTATGTAGTTGAAAGAATAAAATAGCAGCGAGTGAACTTTACTAGCTTTGCGAATTAACGGAGAAACCTTGTTTTTTCGAGAAGTGGTTGTTTGGAAAATACTGCTCTGTAATTCGTTAAACGGGGTACAAGCACAGGAAAAAACGTTACTTATCTCTAGAATACCGGAATTGAAAGCGCAAAATAGTTTTTTTTTTTTAATGAACACTTGACAAGACAACATGGTAAGGTAACAGAAGCATTTGGTTTTATTGCCATGTTTTGGTGGCTGATGTTTATTTTATGAATTATCAGAACTAAGAGCGCGACTCAAAATGAAATGTTTGGACTAAACCCTCGAATTATTTTAAACAGGTATGTAGGTAAGTAAAAAAGGCTCTGAAGGAATTTCTACCGTGCCTGGAGATTGCACTTATGAGCATTTTTAACAATATACCTACAGTACAGGATTAAACATAAACAAAAGAACTGAAATACAGAGAGAACGTCGCTCAAATTAACGTTTCATCATTCCACACCCGTATTACAGAATATACGCAGGACAGTTAGCAGCAAAATGAAACTTAAGTAAATAATTTCAAAATAAGTATTTTGAAATTATTAGCCAGGTCTACTGCAAAATCTACAGCAAAAATATATAAAAATATCAAGAGTATGTAGGTTCCCTACCTACTTCGAGTATTATCATACATATTACAAATTTAATTATGGATTTCATTCGCCGTATAGTTCTACCATAAACCATCAATCTGATCCCCGTAAATATTATTTCACTGCCAATCAACTTTTATTTTTCTATAAAGATTAAACAACCGAGCGAGAACTTGTTTGACGGTTATCAGCCTCTTAAAAGTGATTATTATAACTTTGGTAAACCTTTGACACAACTTTATTAGGTACACACTTATATTTCTAACTCATTTCTCAAAAGCCATCAACTTCTGATGCCGTCTGTTCCGACCCATTTGACGCCATGATACTTTTCCAACCATAAAGGCAGTGCGCACCGTCTAATAATCAACAGTCGACACACATAGCTTTAATCAATTATTACAAACACCTACCCTTGTTTAATGAGTGCCGCGATTGTGAACCCCGCTTTATCTGCACTTAGCTGAGAGCAAACATAGCGGGAATAGTGCTGATTGAACTTGTAGGTGGCATTAGCTATGATAGAACCTTCATTTGCAAAACTAAGATGAAGCACAAAAAGATGCACCTTACCTGAAGAACCGAAGACGTTAAATAAAATAAAAATTAACGATTATTTGGCAAAAGTTACGGGGCGTACTTACAAAGTTTAAGAGTAGTAGAGTTCTTAGTGAAGGGCTCGTCCGGGGAAGTACTACCACCACGCCTTTTTCTGCCGCCAAGCAGCGTTGCTGTGTTTCGGTTTGAAGAGTGTGGTTGCCGGTGTAATTACAGGCACATGAGGCTTAACATCTGTATGTTTCAAGTTGACGGACGCAAGGCAGTGAATCGTAGGGCACGTTCCTATCGTGCGTGACTTACGAGGCAATGCTTTGTTATAGGTGATAGTTACCACGAGGTCGCGAGGAACTGGCGATAGATTCACCTAGTATATAAGACGTTTCAAAGTGATCCTTGTGATTGTACTGAATAAAGACCGTTTTGATTTTGATTTTGACTTAACATCAGGTGGGCCATATGCATGTTACATCAACTAGTTGTGAAAAAAAAGTTTAAAATTATCTTTACAATGGTAAAGATCGCAGAAAGTGTCAAATGAGTTAAGGGTGGAGAAAGATCAAAATTACTTTTATTGGGAATATATGAAAACAGCATCTATGCAGTGGACTTCTTCTGGATGATAATGAAGTTTATCGAAAGTGTTATTCAAGTTATGGCAGTGCATAGTTGATGCAAGGCGAAGATACAGGCTTGAGGCTCAAAAGTTTTGACTAATATAAACTTAACCTTGTGCTTTTTTTTTATGGTATTGCCGACGTTCATTCCAAGGCTACGGTAAACGCTTTTCATCAGGCGAGCCGTAAGCTCGTTTCTTCTTTCTTGTATAAAAACATCACTAACCTATGTAACTGGTATCATTCTGATTGAATGTATCTTTGTAAAAACAGAAGCTCGCGGGTGCATTTTGGTTAAAAGAGTAGATTCAGAATAGTTAAGTTGGTATAAAAATTAAATCGATACCTAGTGATTATAAAACGTGGTCTATCCCACCAGGCGACAAGACCAGTGCCGTAAACAAAGGCTAGTCTAAAAATTACATTATTACAAATTTGAGAGTAGTAGAGCCTTTTTACCATGCTTTTATCGCCAAGGCAGCGTTGCAGTGTTTCGGTTTAAAGAGTGTGGTTGCCGGTGAAATTACAGGCACATGAGGCTTAACATATATATGCCTTAAGTTGATTGAAGCAGGTCAGTACATCGTAGGGCACGTTCCTATCGTGCGTGACTTACGAGGCAATGCTTTATTATATGGGTAACCATCACCTACATGGTTACCATTTCAAATTAAACGAAAACTATTTTTTTTTAATAATTATGATAAAAAAAAAAATTGCGCCTTTTTTTACCAGCGGACGTAACTTTTCAAGACACACAAACATTAGTTATGAACAATGTCAGTTAGCCAAAGGGCATTTACGAGTAAAGCAAATAGCAATCCGTACTTATTGTAAAATAGGCCCGTCTAAAGCAGACCACAGGGACGGCCTAAGTAAACGTCTCTCTCCCTCGCTAGGGCAGGGATGTCGAATATCGATAGATGTTGGATATCGATAGCTTTGAGACGATTGTTAGTTCATCGTAATTGTAATCTATTTATAAACAAAGACTAGTTGTTTAACGAGCGCATTACTTTGACAAAAGTTTTCCGAGGGTGTTGCTATGATTTAACAAATCTATTCGGTCGTTTGTAGATAGTCAAGAACTCCTTCGTCGTAAAATATATGTAAGTATTAATAAGTAACATATAATTAATTGTCCTTTCTTTTCCATATTTTGTTTTATGTAGTGTTTTATTTCTTATTATTTTAGTTTGTTATCAGTAAGCTCCTGACGCGAAATTTGTCTAATTACTTAAATTATTGAATTAAAAAAGTCTTTTGACTAAGCTGTCAAATCAATCGTTCATCGATAACAAAATGCCCAAACTGCGCATCCCTATTCTAACAACGCGAATAGAAGTAAAGAAGAAGCGGTTTGACCCTTCAAAGTATTGTTGTAAGACAAATATTCACATATAATTTCCTTGTCGTTGCTTTATGCGCATTAATATTACAAATGGACAAAGGAAACAGCTGAGAAGTTTCTGGCCCCGTTTCTTGGAGAATTGCCATTAATATGCTTAAATTATTGAGTCTCAGTTCTCGCTAAATAAATAATTTGCTGTAACTACCCTTGGCTAGGGGTTCAACTTCAGTTCAGGGGTTCATGATTTCACAACAATTTGGATTCCACAAATTAGAGGAATTGACACGTAGTTTATGTATTATACAAACAACTACCTATATTATATGCTCTTGAAGCTAAAACATAGCTTGAATTAAATAAAATGGTACAGTGGGTCTACGAGCTAGTGAGTGTAGTAAAAATATAGATGAAATCGTGTCATTTTTCTTATTTTTGACAAGTATGAAAAATACGTGTTTTAACTACACTGAAAAGTCATTGTAGGTCCATAGGTGGGCCATCTGCTTGTTTCATAATTTGTACCATACCAAGTAGTTTTTTTTAAATATTAATATTAAAAAACTCAAACTAAACTTACTCTTTAGTCGCAAGGCGTAATCCATTACAAATATTTACCCCAACACTTAACGTGAAATACTCCTCTGGATTTATGTTTAAAGTTTCACAGTAAGTAATGTCCCATGTGTTCAAGGAGTCAATGATAAAAGCTTTCAAAGAGTTTTGGGAGGCGTCAAGGTCACTCCTTGCTTGGGAGAATAGCGGCAAGCACAAACGGAGCGTTTATGATCTGGTGACGCTATTGTGTAACTCACGACAAGGAGGCGATAGGCAATTGTGCAATGGCTTCAAACAACACCTTTTTGTATTACGTATTAGAAACGTCCATTTATTGGCCCACTGTCAGAAATTCTTTTTACTAAAATAAGAGATTTTTTGACAGCACGACATAGAGATTTACTTCTCAATCATACTTTACCTAAACATAACATAAGAATGTTAGTTTAAAGACCATTTGACAAATTTCTGAGACGTTGTCTACTCGTCAGTTAATTTTGACGTTGACTGTACAAGAGGTTTAACTTTAAAGACACGTTTTAGTTTTATAGGAAATTTATTTCGTTCCTAGATTTTGTTAAACACATCCGTTAAGACAGCTCATGTTAGTATTTAAAATATTTCTGCTAAATATTACGGCAGACTATTCTACGGGCGTTAGTGCTAGTCTGAGAACGTACACACGAATACAGAACAAGCTACACAAAGACAAAGAAAAATTACGCTTAACATAAATACATTTTTACATACATACATTTTGACAGCCTACACAGCTCAGTTGGTAGTAGCTCTGCCTTCGGCGCCGTAGGCCGTGGGTTCGATACCACCGAGAACACACATTTAATATTTTGTGCTGAACATAGATGTTTTTTCTCTATCTGGGTATTACATAATATTATAAGTATGTATTTACAAAAAAAAGTATATTTTATGTGTATCAGCTATCTGGTTCCCATAATACAAGCTTTGGCTTAGTTTGGGGCTAGATAGTGCTGTGTAGAAAATCCACCAATTCTTATATTTTTTTATTTATATATTAAATATAAAAGCGAGCAGTGTAAAGTCTGCTGCGTATCCGTGTGTACCGTGTACTTTAGTTTTATAATTTAAGCTGACAAATCTCAAACTATTTTAGTTGTCAGCAACTCGTAATCTTGAGGAGTAGTCCAAGATTACATGGCGGTTTTAATGGTGATTAAAATAGTTAGTGTCTTCTAGTTTTATGAGCATGGCCGTGAAACAAATACTAATCACAAACAGAGTGATCAAGGGTTAAAGAGGTGAGAATACCCTCTTTTTTACGATGATAATAATAAGAGCTTTTATTCAGATATATGAATTTGCTTTTTTTGGAAAGTTCAACTTAAAAACAGAGTAAAACTAGTAAAAATTCATATATTTTTATTGTATACGAAATAAAGATTATTAAAGCAGAAAATATAATTTTAAAGAACCCTATAAAAAAAAACACCTGATAGTCAAAGTTACGCATCAAACATAAAAATATATTCGCTTTATTCTTCGGTAAAAAATATGAAAATTTCACTGCGCTTCAGGCTAATAAACTACACAAACATAAACCTGTCAACACATTGCACTCGTGTATATGCAAAGGTTTGTTTTGTTGTCTCCATTAACATGATTGCTTAGTTTATCTATATACGAATACAGTAGATTTAGTGGTCAATCTCTATCGAAGAGGAAGTTTGGAGACTTTGGACATTTTTTTTTATATTTATACTATTAGCTGATGGAACAAGCAGATGGCGCACCTTTTGTTAAGCGGTAACCATCACCTATAACAAATAATTGCCTCGTAAGTCACGCACGATAGGAACGTGCCCTACGAAGCACTGCTCTGCGTCCATCAACTTGAGGCACACAGATGTTAAGCCTCATGTGCCTGTAATTACACTGGCAACCACACTCTTCAAACTGTACCTTTGCTGTACCTTTGTAATGGTATCCTTCGAAACTTTGTCGTTTGCGCTTTTTACGGAACGTATACAAGGGTAACCTGTACTTGCCATAATTAAAGATGAAAATCTTACCTGAAAACATAAGAAAACCAATATTAATACTTATCACATAAAAAACATTGGGATACTAAGTACGTTTAAAAATACTACAGGTAAAACTTCTTTTAGTGTGTGTACAGGTACTTTATAAGTATATCCATTATTTTTTTCTATAATTCTTGTCTACATCATTGTCTTATGGAAACCACAAATATTTTTATAAAATACCAAATCTCATCCCCGTAGGTAAATATGAAACGCGGAGCTCGAGGAACAATCAGTAACAGCAGCATTAGTAAACAATTTTTTAGATACAGAGTAAATCAATAAATTGATGAAAAATTTATGCTGGACAATTGATTTACTTTAAAAAACTGGATTTTTGACAGCGAGACAATTGAATATCATGACAAACAGCGATGCCAATAGCAGTAAGATTTGTTTATTAAACAAGCAACTACTTTTTATACTGACTGCAATTGCTAGTTGCTTGTTCTTAAATAACTGCATATTAAGAGTAGTAGAGCTTTTTGTGGAGGAAAGTGCTCGTCCGGGGAAGTACTACCAACACGCCTTTTTCTGCCGCCGAGCAGCAACGCTGTGTTTCGGTGTGAAGAGTGTGGTTGCCGGAGTAATTACAAG
Organism: Chloroclysta siterata; assembly: GCA_932294275.1. NCBI lineage: Eukaryota > Metazoa > Arthropoda > Insecta > Lepidoptera > Geometridae > Chloroclysta > Chloroclysta siterata. Next base: position 10,517,164 of record OW028602.1, read on the forward strand.
CACATGAGGCTTAACATCTGTATGTCTCAAGTTGATGGACGCAGGGCAGTGCATCGTAGGGCACGTTCCTATCGTGCGTGACTTACGAGGTAATGCTTTATAGGTGATGGTTACCACGTAACATTAGGTGGGCCATCTGCTTGTTCCATTAGCTAGTTGTATAAAAAATAAAAATAAAACCTGGCGTTGTGGCTTCAAATACCTCTCGGTTAAAAACTCCTGCAATATTATAAAAATCCAAAAGTTTTGTTAACCATTTGACTAGCAACAATGTGAGCAAGTACCTTACTAAGAAGAGTTTCATGGTTCCATTCGCTTTTCAGCTGCAAACAGAGTATTTAAATAGAATTTACTAGAAAGTGTATTCTAACAACAGTAACTATTATCCCGTTCTCAGTAGCCACGTTTAGTACTATCTATTTTGAAAACTAGACAAACAGGGTAAAGGAAAACGTCGTGAGGAAAACAGTATTAGTATTCTAGCATAGGTAATGGGCTTGCAATCTGAAACGCATGAAATACTAATTACTGCAAAATGTGGCTATTATATATGAATCTTAGAACTTTATTAATATTCAGATCTAATTTCGGAAAATTGGATCACTGGTTTAACAACAGAAAATGCCAAAATATATAAAAAAATATATAAGTATGTAAAAAAAATCGATCGCAAAATTCAAGAAATGAAAAATAGCTATCTCTGTGCCTTTCAATTTGATCTATCGATCGGTCGGATCAAAAAAATCACACCAAAACATTTTTGCAATTAATAAATTACAAACTTTGAAATATCTATGAATTCATTATCAGAAGTAAACTGAAATTGCGTAGTTTCTAATCAGGGACAGCTCCAATTAGCATACACCGCTACAAAATGCCATTCTATTACGCCCTTTCAAATCTCGCTAATGTTTGTATCAGATAAGTCCATCGTAGGCGCAATCAGGCTCCCAAAGGTCGGCAAGACACTACCTGAGCTGAAACTCTTGTTATAATATTCACTTTGCCCCTCACCCCGCTGTCCCTTCCGAAAGCTCTTAATGCCAACTCGGCCTGACCTCATGCCTGGTCTATGTTGTTGTGAAGATTCTATAGAAGTGTAACTCGGGTATAGCAAAGGAGTTTAACATTTTTTGGGCTGGGATAACATGGCGAGTTAATGTGAATGCATTTGAGCAACAAGGGTTGGAGGAATATAGAGGAAAAGAGAGAGACTAATGCTCAGTCGTGAGACACAGCAGTAAATAGGAAAAAAAAACATGATAAAATTTTAATGCAAAAATGAAAGCCGAGAGGATTTGGTTCGATCTCAGGATCACCCTACCCGACAATTGAATTTTTTTAGTTTTTTTTACATAGGTACATCTAGCTGATGGAACAAGCAGATGGCCCACCTGATGTTAAGTGGTAACCATCACCTATAACAAAGAATTGACTCGTAAGTCACGCACGATAGGAACGTGCCCTACGATGCACTGCCCTGCGCCCATCAACTTGAGGCATCCAGATGTGGAACCTCATGTGCCTGTAATTACACCGGCAACCACACTATTCAAACCGAAACACAGCAACGCTGCTTGGCGGCAGAAAAAGGCGTGGTGGTAGTACATCCCCGGACGAGCCCTTTACTACTCTTAAAGTAATATATTAACTATAGCTGCATGTATATCACCTTCCTAATGTATACCACATAGCGTAGCAAGATTTGGTTAGTTTGGGGCTAGATAGTGAAGTGGAAAGTCCACAAATATTTCTTTTTTTATATAGCTGCAAGTTTTTCCGAAACAATATAAATAAAAAACTTTGCTGAAAGAGAACTCTTTTTAGGGTTAAGCTCGCCTTTGTACATGTTTTATATTTAAGTTCACTAAATGTTATTACTATGTACAATAAAGAATAAAGAATAAAAAAATAAAAAACAGAAATACACAATGAGTTTCGCTTCTATAGGGTTGTAAGTATCTCCCTATCGTATGCCAGTTCCATTAAGCCGTTTATACATAATGTATGAATTTGTTATGCCGTTTGATGTAAAGAAGCTTTAGCAGGTAGTGCTAAGGTTTAAGGTCAAAATCTGTAAATAATATTTCGTCAATCGGTTTGTAAGATATAAGTCCCGTCTTTATATCCAAACGTCAACCAAAAAGGTTTAATTTATATACTAAGAACGAGAATCACAAAGTAAAATAGAAGCTTTTATCGCTGACTTTCTGTTTATGATAAGTTAAGTCAGAAACCGGAAATTTGCTACATAAAAGCGGTTCTTTTAAATATATACATTTGAAACAAAATAACAAAAATGAGTTAAGCTTACAAAATCTAACGGATATATCCCGTAACTAGAGGTATGATATAAACCAAATAAAATTAAATTTGTTTGATTTTTACAATCATCGGAGCTGTATTAATAGGTACTCTTAGTTATTCATAATATTTTTTAGATCGCCTCATTATGTATCATAAACCTATTTATAAAAATGAGCCTTTGACATTTTCGGCACAATTTTGATTTCCGCCATCACTCTAATCTATCTCTCTAATGCTCAGTACTCACATTCGGTATTACTCGATAGTTTTACTCGAAAACGAAAGATTAACGTGTGGACCGCAAAACTCACGCATCGAGCTGTGAGTTTTGCGGTCCACACGTTAATATTTACTCGTTTTCGAGTAAAACTGTCGAGTAATACCGAATGTGAGTACGGAGCATAAGTCGTTGCATGATTTTATCTGTACCAATTATGCCAGAGAATAATTAAATATCGTTGGACTCTTCTCATAGCTTCTAACTTCAGCCTTCACAGCTCAGTTGGTAGTAGCTCTACCTTCTACGCTGTAGGCAGTGTGACATAGATATTTATTATCTGTCTGGGTGTTATTATAATATCTTAAGTATGTATTTACAAAAAAAAGTATTATATCAACTATATAGCATACATACTTTGGCTTAGTATGGAGTTATATAGTGTTTTGAGCAAAGTCCACCAATAAATAAAATTAAAAAAAAAACGAAGCTAAATTATGTATTTTGTAAAAATACATTTCTTTTACATTATTATCGTAATGTCAAACAAAATGTGCCATTAGGTAAACTAATAAATTCCCCTAACGTATGCAGACACCATTTTTTATGAATTATCATCGTTTGAATGAGCACGAAAGGAGTAAATGGGTATGACTTCCGATACTGTCATGGCAATTTTTGTATATTTTACACCCTCAAACAAAAGTTGATACGAAGCAACAAACATAACCAAATTAAATTGATCCCTCTTTCTGTAAAACAAAGGTACTCCATACGTGGCAGGTGGCAATCCTGTCGCCGTTGCTGGAATGCTAACTGGTTTCCTCATCATTTTTTCCTTTACCGATTAACTGGCATTGCACACATAAATTAAAAAGGATTGTTAAAAAAACCGCTAGCAAACAAAGCGTGACTTTCGTTCATCTTGGCTTGGTCACGTGAGCCCATGCTATTAGATTCACCTCATTATGACATTTCTGAGTGATCTATGTGTTTTATTAATTAATAACATTTGTCTTTGTCGCTATTAAAACAGGTTCTAGAATACTCTTGCTAAAATACCGACACGAATAGTTTGAGCTAGATATATCATTTTTTTTTATACATTTAGCTGATGGAACAAGCAGATGGCCCATCTGATGTTAAGTGGTAACCATCACCTATAACAAAGCATTACCTCGTAAGTCACGCACGATAGGAATGTACCCTACGATGCACTGCCCTGCGTCCATCAACTTGAGGCATCCAGATGTTAAGCTTCATGTGCCTGTAATTACACCGGCAACCACACTCTTCAAACCGAAATACAGCAACGCTACTTGGCGGCAGAAAATGCGTGGTGGTAGTACTTCCCCGGACGAGCCCTTCACTAAAAGCTCTACTACTCTAAAAATATCTATAGATATATAAATAAATCATTCTCAAATTCGTACCTTCAGATATATTCAAAAGTCTTTCATCAAAACTTACAAACAGAAAGGGTTTAAATCAGGTCAGCCCGAATTCAAATGAAGGAACACTGAATTGCAGAGAAACTACCCCCGCCCCTGCTTTGGATTCAAATGGGATGCTCATTATAATGTAAAAATACGAGTTGTAAATAAGGTTTACGCTGAAATCCTAAAACATCCTTCGACAGATTCAATTTTGCATGTTATTTGGACTGAAAGAATACAGCGCTATTACTTGTCTGTGAATAAGAAAGGACTATTCTGGATTCAATAAATCATTGAACATTATTCGACGATCCGCTACTGAAATGTTTAGTGCCTAAAACGACGAGATTGGATATTTGAAATGCACATCAAGTAATTCTCGTGAACGGTGACTTTTCTTCTTAGATCTATTTAATGTTGCCTGAGAGGTTAGTCAGAGGTACATCAAAAAGCACATAAGTGCAAGCATAATCGCATTAAGCTTTTGGTAAAAGTCTAGACATCTGAACATCTTAGAACTATTAATATTAAATTTAAAACCTATTTATCATAAAGACGTATTCCCTAAACCAGACATGTCTGCCTAACGACCCTGGGTACCTTGTTGCACGTACAAATGTTTTGAGCGCTCTAAGTAAATGGCGAAATAATCGCAATGCATCACAAGACACAGTACTTGCGTTCCAGTAGGAAAATTCTTACGTACTTACAAAAATGCTTATTGAAGATCCACTAAACATCAGTTAGGACGTTAATGTTCAAGCTCTCAAGCTTGTTACATCGGAATGGTACAAAAACCATCTTCTGACTTGCACATATTATGTCAACCGCCTGAATCACTGGGGAGCAATTATGAACGAACTATTAAATTATAATACAAGACCTTCATAAAATTTGGTTGAGGCTAAGTTACCCTCGACCAAATCTCAACCTAATTTTAAGCACATTTTTTCCGCAAAATTTATTTATTGATTCGGTATTTGCTTTCATCCCATAAATTGTCTCTGTCTATGGCTACTTATTTTACTGTACCTTTTATTTTTCTCGAGTACCGAGTACCCACATAAAACTGAAACTACTTTTACCACTTCAACGATATTTATAGTAGTATTTTTTTATAAAGTCAATTTGATGTACCGCGTAATTTTACGCTACAAGCACTCAAGGTACCGTCAACTGAGTACCATCAACTATGTTGCATCAAGCGCATTAGTTTACCATCTCGAATATTACCATCCGCTAGTACCAGAACGTTTATGAATCAATTTCGACAGTCTGATCCTTTGATTAAGGGAACGGCTCACTGTAATCCGCGTAGTGCCGAATCAAAGATTCATAGCATTAATCGTGCGAGCTATTGAGCTGAGCTAAAAGGATGGTCTATTAACTAATGTAATGAGGTTTGTGAAAGATTTACTCGTTGTGACCTTTTTGGGACGCATTTTCTATCGAAGTAAATGTCGGTGGCTTACTTTAATTTATTTTGTGGTAAAGATGTCAATGATACACAGATAGAATACTCTTTATTGCACAGCATAAATAGGATATTTAAAAACAACAAGTTAAATGGCTTTAGTAAAGTACAATGGGCCGTCAGCGATAACTGAGAGCGATCTCTTCCTGACTTTTGGTGGACTGGATTTCACATGAACATTACATATTATTAAGTACATTTTGTAAAGTCTACGCTTATTTGTATAAGGTATAAGATTTGGAATAAATATAGCACTTATTTGATCGAGTGAGCGAAGCGAACGAAGATCTTTAGTTTCAACTTGGGCGATTTGGAATTTTATGTATGTATGTATGTATGTATGTTTGTCTGGCCATAACTTTCGAACCGTTGATCCGATCTGCATGAAATTTAATAAGTCGATAGCTTGTAATTGAGAAATTTACTGGTAAGTATATGAGTAAAATCGGATGAAGGGTTATTAAGATATGGGGTTTTTTAAGGGGGCAAAAATAAAAAAAGTTACATAAGAAAATCTAGTTACATGTCATATGAAAGGGCTTTGTTTGGACATTCCAAAACAATTTTTACTTTTTTTCTGCGACGCTTGGTTTTTGAGATACAACAAAAAAGTTAAATTAAGATAACCAGCGATCCAAGAGCTCCCATCTCTAAGAGTTTCGTTGGTATCAAGGTTTTTCTACTGGTCGCCCATTCCTTTGCTTTTTCTGATTTTTTTTTCTTGAAATAAATTAAGGAGGTACTCAGTTCTCATAAACTGGTGACAACGACCAGGTCTGATGATGGAGACAAGGTCTGTTCAACGGAACTCTTCAATAAATAGGCCAACAGAGTTGAAACTTGGTAAACGTACCAAGTTAGTAGGCGGTAGTCAGAAAAAAAGTCCAGACATAATGTTTGGACTTGCCTCTGACTACCACCTACTCAAAGTTTTGGTGCGTTCGTCGGGTCGCATCACGACATCTCAGTTCGGGGCGAACCACTAGTATATATTTAGTCGTATTCTGTACAAGTGGGATAAAAAAGACACACTGTGGGCTCTTAAGTGTCCCCAACAACTAAAATATAACCACAAAGAAAAAAGTTATATGCGTGCACACATTATTTTTAAGGTCGGTCACTTCAATCGTAATGTCATTTTCTGTGCAAATAAATAATAGCATTACGTAGCTACAGGCACATTTCGATAACCCGAAGCACGTTTGTTGACCGATTGATCCGATGCAACCATATAAAAACGCCGATCACTATAGTCTGTTTTGCTTTAGGCCAAAATGTATTTTTTTCAACTTTTGTTCTATTTGAGTTGTGTTGGTCAACAATGAATAAATGTTTTAGAATCGATATCTCAATTGGTATTGTTTTTTTTTTTCAATGTTTGCGTTTGCTTACTTTTGTGTTTGTAAATACTTAATTCTCGAACTCCATCGAAAAACTTAGTAATTGATCGAGTGAGCGAAGCGAACGAAGATCTTAGTTTCAACTTGGGCGATTTGGCATTTTATGTATGTATGTATGTTTGTCTGGCGATAACTTTAGAACCGTTGATCCGATCTGCATGAAATTTGATATGTCGATAGCTTGTACTTGAGAAATTTACTGGTAAGTATATGAGTGAAATCGGATGAAGGGTTTTTGAGATATGTGGTTTTTTAAGGGGGCAAAAATAAAAAAAGTTACATAAAAAAATCAAGTTACATGTCATATGAAAGGGCTTTCTTTGGAAATTTCAAAATTACTTTTTTTTGAGACGCTCGGTTTTCGAGATAAAAAAAAAAGTTAAATTAAGATAACCAGCGATCCAAGAGCTCCCATCTCTAAGAGTTTCGTTGACATCAAGGTTTTTCTACTGGTCGGCCAGTTCCTTTGCTTTTTCTTATTTTTTTTTTCTTGAAATAAATTAAGGAGGTACTCAGTTCTCATAAAATGGTGACGACGACCAGGTCTGATGATGGAGCCAAGGTCTGTTTAACGGAACTCTTCAATAAATAGGCCAATAGAGTTGAAACTTGGTTACCATACCAGGTTAGTAGGCGGTAGTCAGAAAAAAGTCCAAAAATAATGTTTGGACTTGCCTCTGACTACTACCTACTCAAAGCTTTGATGCGTTCGTCGGGTCGCATCACGAGATCTCAGTTCGGGGCGAACTACTAGTAAATAACTTTGTAGGTTTTTTAAAAGTTTTTGTTTGTTCATAAAATATTTACTTACGTTTTCATTAGATTGTAAAATTGTAAATCTTCTAAAGTTACAAAATATGTTTACAACTGTAATGCAGACATCCATTTCGTCTCTTACTAAACTTACGTCTCTGAAAGATGGACGCAATACAAGGTCGTTTACGTCGTCATCGGACGTGTTCCATGAGATTATGCTATTGTTATAGGCAGAGGTAATGCAGTCATGAGGTGCAGTCTAGTGTCGTAGGGTAGTGCATTGTAGGATACGTTCCTGTCGTACGTGACTTGCGAGGCAATGCTTTTTTATTGACTATGATGATGGTTACCACACAACATCAGGTGGGTCATATGCATATTCCATCAGCAAATATTATAAAAAGTGGCCGATCAGCTTGTTCAAAGTCAAAAGGTATTTACTCAATAAAATCACAAGGATCACTTTGAAACGTCTTAAAGCTCGGTAACTCTAGGTGCCAGTTTCATGCGACCAAAGACTAGTGTTCTATTACTTTTTCTCATAAATATACAAGCTTATTTTATTAGACGCCTGCGATAAATGCAATTCATTTATCGCATAATTCATCGAGGAAAATTATGATTTTTAAGATTTTATCTAAAAGAATTTGCTGATAAATTATGTAGCAGGAGTTTCAAAATAAATTGTGCACATTCCTAGTCAAGTTCCCTCCAACCTCTCATTTTCTCCAATAACCCGGAGACAAGATGTCAGTGTCGTGTCGTGTGTCGCATACCACACAAGCCAAGCAACAAGTGACACTCCATCTTTTATCTCTTTGTGCCGACATAGAATGAAATTGATGAGTGCTTTAGTAGTTAGAGTACTACCACAACGTAAATTTTACTACCAGCTGCCGCCCGCGATTTCGTTCGCGTAATTAATTGCAGTGATTGCTAACATTCATAAAACTGTTTTAAGGGTTTATTAAGAAAACTCTTTTTAGTCTTGCCTTTGTAATCACATTTGTGTAAATGTTTCTGTTTGCGATAAAGAATTTTATCATCATCATCATCATCATCAGCCTAAAGAAGTCCACTGCTGGACATAGGCCTCCCCTATAAATTTCCAGGAAGAAAGATTCCGAGCCCTCTCCATCCACCGACTTCCCGCGATCTTGACAAAGTCGTCAGTCCATCGGGTAGGAGGGCGTCCCACGCTTCGTTTTCCTTCGTGGTCGCCATTCGAGAACCTTTATTCCCCAACGGTTATCAGTCCTTCGAGCTATATGACCTGCCCATTGCCACTTCAACTTGCTGATTCTGCGAGCTATGTCGGCTACTTTGGTTCTCCTACGGATTTCCTCCTTTCGGATTTTAAAGAATTTACGAATTAATAATTAAGATTACTAGAGCTCTTTGTGGAAGGTTCGTCCGGGGGAGTACCTTGCGTTTTCCTGCCGCCAAACAGCGTTCATGTGTTTATAGTTATAATTAACAAATATAGTTTGTAATCTAGATTAACATTATTTCGAAAAAATACCGGGATTGGGCCAAATAGCAATACAGTGCTGAAAAAACAGATGGCAGATGTTAAGTGGTAACCATCACCTATAACAAAGCAATGCATCGTTAGTCACGCTCGATATGAACGCCTTGCTTCCATCAACTTGAGGCATACAGATGTTAAGCCTTATGTATCTGTAATTTCACCGTCAACCATACTCTTCAAACCGAAACACAGCAACGATGCGGCAGAAAAATACGTGGTGGTATTACTTCCCCGGACGAGCCCTTCACAAAGAGTTCTACTACTCTTGAAAAATTTAAAATGAATAGTTTGTGTTTTAGTTTATAACTTGGATACATGTTTTCCAACCTTTTGTTAATTAGATACCATACTTATACGAGAAAGTTGCAAATGAACATTTTGATTTGATTAAGTGAGCCGTCAACATCGAAACATAGTTACTTTCGCTTTTATATTAGTAAGAATAAAGTAGAATAGTTCTTTGACAGTGATTATTATTACACTATGAGCTAAAACAAATTGTGAGCAAATAAGGATTAATAAAAGCCTAACTTGGTAACTCCTATTTTTTGGGATATTCTAACATCTGTGAAACCCACTTTTATGGTGATTTGAAGGTTGTCTTATTAAATAACTGAAACTAAAAAAAAAACATAAGATTTGATCAAAAATTTGAGTTGTCCAATGCGATTTCTCTCCGATTAGAAGTTATATAGGTCGAGGTGGATCTTTGGATTAAGTTTAATACTTTGATTAGTATTCTGGTTTAAGAAATAACTGAACTTACGAACCAGAAATGTACAAATTACGTAGCAAGATTGCTCACAAACTAATTACGTAGCGAGGTTGTGAGACGGTCGCAATAACTTGCTCGTTTACAAACGCCTAGAAAATGTCAAGTCAGTCAATAATAACAATTATAGTGAATATTGTCAGCCTAAGCAAGGGATTCGTTTTTTACGTTTTTTTTTTCGTTTTTTTTTTTGGAAGATAATATAGCTTAATAAACATGACCAAAACCGTTGCAAACGATCAAGAGATGGCTAAACTGACTCAAATCAGTGCCATAAATATAAACATAGCTTTGATTATAATTGTTTATCTACTTTCTATAGTGTTATCTTGTTATCTAAGTTCGGTGGTATTTTAACCATCATGAGGTCTAAGCACAAACTGTGAACAGTTGCAATAAAAGTATGTGATTTGAACAAAAATGTTTTCTAAGGTTTTTGAAGTTTCTGCAACAATTTTCTTTAAACCATGACAGTCTGACTTGAGGTGATGTGACTAACTTGACTTTTATATTTATTTTAAGGGCTTTGGGACCACACTGCCCTTTAATAAAACATCAAAAACAATTCAATTTTATTTGTTTATTTATTATAACGGCTTAATCGCGTAGCAGCAACACATCAAAAATACATCTAATATTAATAAAATAATAGCAACAATTTCAAATAAGGCAGTTCGGAAAATCCTAAATAAAAGTATACTTAGACTTTATTCATTACCTAGTTTCTAGAAAAGCTCCCTTGATAAATGAACAGCATAATTTTAATCACTAAGTAGGTACATTGTCAGCAACTTTGCAACACAGTTGTTGCAATTTGGGAGCAAGCTAAATGTAGCGCAGTTAATCAAGAGAACTGTTCAGCACACAAAAAACTTAGCGCGGGTGCAGCGAGCGACCGATGCTAAACGGTGTGGTGTTCTTACTTGTCCACTTCCCTTTACTCTGTTCTGTGTATTAGTAGTTGTAATAAGTAGTAGAGCTCTTTGTGGACAAGTTTGCTAGGAGTACTACTGCTAATTATTTATTTGAAATATACTATTTCTAAGAGATCTGAAGGGATATCTACCGTGATGACCTGGTGATCAAAGTCATGACATCAAATCAAATCAAATCAAAAATCAAAATATTTTATTCATAAAATACAAGTCTTAACAAAATAATGGGTTGGGATCTCTTCTTTTAAGTTCTAAGACCTCTATTAGAAGAGTCCCCTCTTTTCTGTGGTTCAATGACATGGCTCCATGGTATAATGTCTTATGGAAAAGGGGGGAAAGCTGCTGATATACAAAATATATTTGTTCTGAAAAAACGGGCCATACGTGCCATTTATAAAATAAAATGTGACCACGTGACTCATTGAGGTAGTATGAAATCAAGAATAATCTAATAAAGAAGGCTTACTATACTTTAGATAGCTACATCAATGATAAAAGTGCGTGACCCTATGTCCCGGTCGGTCTACCTATCGGCAGCTAACAAGTCTGCAATGTCTCAATGAATTTATTCGTTACATACAAACATAAAAAAATACAAATCTTTCCTCTTTATAATATTATTATAGAAGTGAAGATTGTAACAAAGATCATACAAAAGAACGGTAGGAACCAAGCCGTAAGTTTTTTGCCTGTTCTTCTAGGCTTTGGTCGCGTGGAACTGGCACCTAGTTTAAAGACGTTTCGAAGTGATCCTTGTGATTTTATTGACTATGAAGTTTCTGTTTTTTTTTGTCGCCATTCAGAGTTCCAATACTTTCTGAGATTCCGAATTTTACTTTCAATGTTTTTTTTATTATGAGATTTGCAAGATCAATATTAAATCACAAATAACTTAACTATAAATTTACTTTCATGCGTGTGTATGCATATATCTCAATATTTGCTTAGCTATTTCAATAATTTTTTGCAGCATTGTTAGTAAACTACGCATTTGAAACCCAAGGCTCCCTTAAGATGTACAGAATTTACTAAAACGTTAGAGACTAGAACAGATACAAATTTAACCGCTGCTTGGAAGTTCAAGATACAAAGTAGCGTAATCCCACGTGGACTTGTGGCGCTGCGGTCGCGTGAACCATCTATACTTCGTCCAACTAAATGGGTATAAGACTTCTCTACATAGTAGTCCACAAGCTAACTAGGCTTGGTCGCGTGGAACTGGCTCCTAGATTCACCTAGCTTTAAGACGTTTCAAAGTGATCCGAGTGATTCAACTGAATATACCTTTACCTTTTGACTTTGACTAACTTTTTCATGCATCAATTTATGGGACGCTGTGATGCTTGGGACATGATTTTAGATGGAGTAGGTCTACGGACTTCTCTACCCGATGGATTGACGGCATTGTGAAGATCGCAGAAAGTCGGTCAATGAAGAGGGCTCAGAATTGTTATTTTTGAAAATGTGTGGGGGAAGCCTATGTTCAGCAGAGGACTTCTTCAGACTGAGGATGATGATGTCTACCTGGTGGTTTAGTGGGAGTGTCCCCGCTTTTTGAATCCAGACGTGCATCAATTAACTTTCAACGTGTTGTCGAATTATATCTGTTTTGTTAATCAAATGTTAATACAAGATAAAGTAACATAACTCTCACGATATTATCAAATAAATAAAAATAACTCACCAGATCATTGAAAATTACGTTTATGGAAAAAAATACCAAGTTTTACAGTGTTAAAAAAATTACGGGTCAATTAAGAACCTTTTTTACGTTTTTTGTCGGCTATAATAGATAGAAAGAAAAAATATAATCATGTAGGAATTAACTAAAACTACAGGAAAAGTACAATGGATCTTATCGCTGTGCGCGATCTCTTGCAGACCGGCTATATTGGATAACAATCAAGTCAAAAATAACGAATGAACACCATTGGATTGTTGCAAATCCGTAATACAAAGCTTGTTAGCCGGGCCCTAGTCCACTAATGGCTACCCGCATGTTCATTCGGAACATTATTCCGTTTCATAGCCTTTAACTGGTACGGCATAGTTCAACACGAATAGTAGAACACAATGTCAAAATAAAATATATAAAAAAACGAAAAATGTTTATTTTGCGACACAAAACAAAGGCGAAAATTAAATTTAAAGAACAATACTGTGACAACCAAATCGGTCGTCACTCAGCTTTATGCTGTAATAGTATTTGATGCACTACTACAACGCTGGTCTTCCGTGACGCCGGAGTACACAGGCAGCATCTGCGGTGCACAATGCGGTGACATCAATGTGTCCTTTTCTTACATATTACATTGTAATAAGGAACATACAAAAGAACTTTTGCATGTTCTTTTCTATGTTTTGTTCTGTTCTATGTTCTTTTGTAACGGTCTTTTGAACGGTTGTTCTCTGTGGGGATCGAACCCACGGCCTATAATATAATAAAATATAGGCTAGCCGAATCGGTTATTATACCAACGTTCTTCGGTTATCCGTTTCTAAAGAAAGATCACCTATTTCTTTAGTTCAGCTATGTTTAGGATTGAACTTGCATCGCTTCACTTTCAGTTCACATAATGCCTCGTTTACCGGAAAACCAAACAGATTTTGATTCGAAATTACGTACAAAATTCACATGCGCGTAAACATTCCAATTGTCCGGCATTCGGAAACGTTACACGCCCTTTGATAGAAATAGACAAGTGAATTCTATTACTAGTAACTACATAAATTATCATCATCAGCATAATGAATAAATGAATGCGTCACTGTTTGTGAGCTAGCATTACAATTTTCAGTTAATTTTAGCTCAGAAATAGTTTTATGAGGATCAGAAAAAGGTTTAAAAAAAGTAAATAATTTAATTATGAAATAACGCATTTGTAGTTCAGTGCTTGTCAAAACCACACCAAAAACGCTAATTTATCTAATGTTTAAAAAAAACTGTAGCGACGCAAGCAGCAAGCAATCAACCTATTAATAATAAAATAAAGATATAAATGCAAATGAAATGAAATAAAATACGTTTATTTAACACACACATTAGAGAGGAACACAGAACAGAGAAGTTAACAGATTAATTTAAAAAGAAAGAAGTAAACAAAATAATTATATCAATTAGTCCTGCTCTGTGCCTAGTGAGGTTAAATTGGTTCTATCTCAGCGTGATATGTAGATATGTATGTCTGTATTAAATACGGCCACCTTCTAGTCATCTAGATGAGAATAAGAAGTATAGTGTTGATAGCTGATAGATAATTAAAAAGGAAATTGGTTCGATCGTCTCGTCAAATCACTACATGAAACATTGAACAAATATTTTTCATAAAAATTATAACAGATTTTTAAAAGCCGATTGAAAGAGCCATAAATATTTTAAAAGAACATTAACGCACAGTCAGCGTACGGTCTACGTTGCTTAATAATTTATTAAAGTTCCATAAAGTATTAACGTTAAATCTTTTTGAAGTATTAAATTTAAAAACGCATTAAACTGTGATAATTTGACACATGGATTTTTAATTAAAAGCTTTCTGCTTAATTTTGAATCCTAATTTTTAAAATTTCGTTCTTACTGTAATCTTTGCTGAAGTTGAAACACTGCTCAAAGTTAGTCCTGTAACTGTGTGTCGTTACTCTATGTAACTGCTGACTGTAGTACCAAAATAAATACTAATAATATTGAACTAAAAAATACTTTGACCGTATGCTGTTTGGTCGTATACATTGTCTGAATATTCAGCTTTTATGCTACTTTCGGAAGGCTTTGACGGAGTTGTACCTTTGATTGCGGATGGCAAATGTTTGCGCGAGCTCACAGGAGCCGCATCAATTATTCAAATAACTACGGTAGGGAACTGGAAAGGGGCAGAGACGAATCTAGGGCGAAATGGGGCAACAAAACTATTTTCCGAGATCTGCAAAAAACTAGTTTTGCCCTATAATACAAACACATTAACAACTGAAAAGCATGTTATCGTTAACACGGTATGTTCTATGCTATTATTATGTTACCGATATAGGACTTGCATTAAATATTTTTTTATCTTTTTTCTACATGTGTTTCCACGGGTAATCAAAGTCTACGGAGAAGAATCGGCGAGAAAATAAAATAGAAAGTCGTTTAAGTTGTAAATTTTAACTTAAACGAGATTAAAATAACATATCATGTTGCGGTTTCGCCCGCAAAATCTAGTGCCTCAAGTATAAACATCACACTATACTCACTTAGGTAGACATAGAAGTAAGTTGGCGAAGCTCAATTTCATAAATGACCACTTACACACTTAAGCCGGCACTGTCTCTTGCGGTAATTTTGCGAATATTACCCATACAACGGACTAAGCCGCTTACAACTTCCCGGGATAACTTAGGGACACCATGTAAGGTGCTTGTTCCAAAGTAGCTAGCTGAGTTAATGTTGCTACTGGACGACCTGGTAAGACCTGGGGCTGACAAGAAGTCTTATTACTATCCAGTTATTAGAATGATGAAAATTTCGTATAATTTAATGACAGTTTCGTACATGCTACGGAGTAAAGAACACTTAAGGCGGTTTCGACCAACTCAAAGAACATCCCATGGACAACCATATTACCGTAATTATTTTAGACAACTTTGAAGTAGAGACTGAATGATTTAATAAAAAGGGCCGCTGGCACAACGATCTTATTTATTTGTATTTAGTTAAATACGTTTACTAAACTAAACTGAATTAGCGTAGGCATAATTTCCATTAACTGTCATGACAGTTCGCTAATAATGTTAAGTATTTTTTCTTGTGCAAGACGTTAATCGTATGAGCCTACTAAGATTAGAAGCTTGCTAAATACGATTAGCGATCGTTGTGCAAGCAGCCCTAGTATAAGTAAAATTTGGTCGACAAGACTATATAGAAAGAAGAAAGAAATAAAAAATAAAATAAGTTTTAATTTATGACGATACATGACTTAACAAGAACGACACATAAAGACACTCAATAGTTAGAATTAAATGTCTTTGAACAGAGATTTTAAGCATAACAATTATCTTACAAGTTTTTTTTTATACAACTAGCTGATGGAACAAACTGATGGCCCACCTGATGTTAAGTGGTAACCATCTACTATAACAAAGCATTGCCTCGCGAGTCACGCACGATAGGAACGTGCCCCACGATGCACTGCCCTGCGTCCATCAAATTGAGGCATAAAGATGTTAAGCCTCATGTACCTGTAATTACACCGGCAACCACACTCTTCAAACCGAAACACAGCAACGCTGTTTGGCTGCAAAAGGGCATGGTGGTAGTACTTCACAAACCCTTCAAAACCACCCTGAATGATATTAAGCTCAAAACACTCATTGAGATTTGGGTTACCTACGTACGGGGAGACATTTGCATAAAATGTGTCAGCCCGAATCAGGATTTAGGATAAAGGCGAGAAGGATTAAAAGAGAAGAGGTCACGAAGTTGACATTGTGGGATTAACCGAACCAAATACTGTCCTGTCACACTATATTTTAATACTTCTGCTGATGGAACATGCACATGGCCCACCCGATATCAAGTGGTCATCATCTATAGCAAAACATTGCCTCGCACGTCACGTACGATAGAAACGTGCCCTACGATGCACTGCCCTGCGTCCATCAACTTGAGGCACAGCCATGCTAATCCTGCCTGTAATTTTAACGGCCACTACAACCAGTGAAGCTTATAAGTTTTCTATTGATATTTTACTTGAAATCTTATGGTGCAATATTTGGATTTTTGTATTGTGTATACAACAAAATAAATTTAGACCGATACAAAAATTTAGTAAATTCACATTAGGAACTCTTCTTTACTTGTAGGAAATCATGATTAAGTAGTACTAAAGTCTCTGATTATGTCAGAAGGACACCTAGTGCCATTTCTAGATGGCTTATAAAAAAAATATATATAGAGGTATATATACAAGGTGTTCCATAAGTTGTGTATAAAAACTTCAGGGGGCTAAAGTACCCATCAATATGAACAACTTTTTCTAAGGAACCAACACTGTGAACGCGAAAAAAAAAACAGCTGTTTCATACATTTTAGCCTGGTAGGTATTGAACTTTTGTATGAAACAGCTGTTTTTTTTTTCGCGTTCACAGTGTTGGTTCCTTAGAAAAAGTTGTTCATATTGATGGGTACTTTAGCCCCCTGAAGTTTTTATACACAACTTATGGAACACCTTGTATATTTGGATTTGGGTTTGGGGAGGCCTATGCCCAGCAGCGGATTCTTTAGGCTGATAATGATGAATAATATTCGAATTATCTGTATTTGAATCTCCTAACTTGTTGACTATGCCATATAACGTGCCTATGTAATGTACCAAATAACTTTAAGAAATGAATATTTTTTTTTTCTTATTTGGAGTACCTCTGATTACTATTAGCCATCCTCAAAGAATCTTGCATTGTTTATTTTTTATTTTTTATACAACTAGCTGATGGAACAAGCAAATGGTCCACCTGATGTTAAGTGGTACCCATCACCTATAACAAAGCATTGCCTCGGAACATGCCCTACGATGCACTGCCCTGCGTTCATCAACGTGACGCATACAGATGTTGAGCCTCATGTGCCTGTAATTACACCGGCAACCACACTCTTCAAGCCGAAACACAGCAGCGCTGCTTGGCGGCAGAAAAAGGCGTGGTGGTGCGTGATACTAGGTACTAAGAAATTTGAGGAAACATACCGAGCCTGGGGATCGTAGGTAGCTGTTTCTTTTTTTTCATAACCCATCGATAGGCATAACCGAAAGTTTGAAAGCCCGCAACATTACACAGCCACCAAAACCAGTGAAGCCTATAATTTCTCTATCGCTATTTTACTTGGAATCCTTAATTAATACCCTTAGCGTTCGCTTAATACTAAATCATTAAAACCGCAATGTTCTAAAACTTACCTGTTTTCAAAGTTGGATAAACAAAGGGAAGTTTACGGTTGAACTTTGAACGCCTATAGGTACCTACTGCGCCGTCGAGTAACAAGTTACTTTTGACAGGTCATCATCGTCATTATCTTCAGCTTGAAGAAGTCCACTGGTGGAATAGGCCCCCTTTTCCTTTTTTTTTTATACAACTAGCTGATGGAACAAGCAGATGGCCCACCTAGTGTTAAGTGGTAACCATCACGTATAACAAAGCATTGCCTCGTAAGTCACGTACGATGGGAACGTGCCCTACGATGCACTGCCCTGCGTCCATCAACTTGAGGCATACGGATGTTAAGCCTCATGTGCCTGTAATTACACCGGCAACCACACTCTTCAAACCGAAACACAGCGTTGCTGCTTGGTGGCAGAAAAAGGCGTGGTGGTAGTACTTCCCCGGACGAGCCCTTCACAAAGAGCTCTACTACTCTTACATTTTCAGGAATTATTCAAAAGCAATTCAGCGACTTTCCAAGATATGTACCATGTCGTCGGTGGTTCAATGGCGCCCTATGTTTTATCTTATCTTCGTGGTCGCTATTCGAGAACCTTAATTCCCCAACGGTTGTCAGTTCTTCCAACTAATGGCCTGCTTGTTCAACTTGTTAATTCTGTCCAGTTTTGTCGTTGACCTAGCTTTACTACGCTTTTAACAGCGCGCTTCTAAATGTTACCTAAAATCTATGAAAAGATAGATAGGTGGAAAATACTTAATACTTTTTTTTGTTATATTCATAAGTTGTGTGCACAACTTATGGATATAACAAAAAAATCAGACTTAACTACAAAGTACAATGAGTCTTATCGCTAAATAGCGATCTCTACCAGACAACCGTTTAATGAAGTAGCCTCAATAGATTTAGAAGCGGTGCTTGTGTGCTTAAAATCGGTTGGTAAATTAGGTATTTGTCTAGAAATAAAGATAACAGTGCGGTAGTGTAAGCTTATTTATCCATTTATCATTTACTCATTACTCAAAAGATAGATTAATATAATTTTTAAGAAATAGACAAAAATCTTCTTTTTATAATCCTCGATGTTAGGTTTACAAGTTAAACTTCCGATTCTGATTAAGAAAGCGGAAAATATTAGTTAATGGAAATTGTTACTGTCTAAAAAAATTGCCTATTCTTTGGTAATATTCACCTAGGTAATATTCTTATTGAACAATATTTTTATAGGATTGATGAATTGACTATTTCTTCAATTTAACACTATTTTATTATTTACAATACCTTAAAATAATTAACTTATTGAATGACGTTTTAAATGTGCATCATTTTACTTAATACCTATGGAATTATTGTTGTTATTATTTTTGACCGATTTTATCCTGTGTTCCATAGATCTCTATTAATTTTATTTTATTGTTTTTTTTATTTGTATTTATAATGTATGAATCTAAAAATAACCTGTAACAAATCTGTTATGAATAATTAACTATGAACTATTCACTTTAGGACATATTGTTTTAGCTAAGTATAAAGTATGGTGACAGAGTTTTAACAGTTTTTAAGCCTACGACTGCCAACTTTACTTCTTCTTCTTGACGTGTCACTAGTTTTTTTAGAAGTGGTGAAGGATTTTAAGTGGTAGTGTAAGCTTATTTATCCATTTATCATTTACTCATTACTCAAAAGATAGATTAATATAATTTTTAAGAAATAGACAAAAATCTTCTTTTTATAATCCTCGATGTTAGGTTTACAAGTTAAACTTCCGATTCTGACTAAGAAAGCGGAAAATATTAGTTAAATATTAGTTATTAGTAAACTGTTAGGCAACGAGTCCCAAAGCGAGATCTTTTCATGAGTACGGTCAGCATCAAGAGGAATGATAATATAGTTTTTTTTATATGTGTACCTGTATGTACCTATATGTACGTATATGAACCTAGTTTTTAATATTATAGCTTTACAAACGCCCAGCAACTTAAAGTCCGCTCCACACGCGTTCATTCAAATAGTAGAAGCGCACATAGTTTAACTTAGGATGGTCTGCGCTTTTTTCTCCCTTCCTTCTTTCTTCTAAGTATCTAGTGGACCAATAGGTACATATACGTACATATAGGTACATACAGGTACACATATAAAAAAAACTATATTATCATTCCTCTTGATGCTGACCGTACTCATGAAAAGATCTCGCTTTGGGACTCGTTGCCTAACAGTTTACTTTTTCATTTAAATTATACTATTTCCACCACGCTCACAAATACAATAATGAAAAGAGCTTTAAGCAAACATTCAATAAAATTAAACAGAAAAGTCGAAGACAACAAAATAATGTTTTGCGGGCAGTTAAAACCCTAGGGTGGAAACTAAGCTACCCACCAGTGTCACAGCTTGCAAAGAATAGCTGGTAAACTTTGCACTTTGCAAAACTACTGGCTGACTATAAAAAAAAGCACAAAACAATCTCGGATCGAATAAATCCAATCCTAGTTCAAATTCCAAATGCGTTATGAAATTTTGTGAATACAAGCGTATGTTCGTTCCCACTAATTACCGTAATGGCTGCACGGATTTGGATGAATCATGGAATATAGATTCGGGTACCGCGAGCGGAGCCACGGGCCGATTAAAGTTATAAATATATTTTAACACTCAGACACACTGACTTTGATGCCCTATTCGTAGTAAAGTAACGTCCACAATCTTAAGACGCAGACGACCGCTAATGTTATTCTCGCTCGCCCATTTTAACATTTTGTTGAAGATATGTAAAACCGCAACCAACCTAGTTTTTAATATTATAGCATTACAAACGCCCAGCAACATTTTTTCATGATATTCCCGGAAAGCAAACAACCAAGTTGTTTGGTATTTTTCATAACTGCTTTCAGTAATTTTATGCTGAAATTTCCGGACGAGAACTTGTGTGACGACTGTCAGCCTCGTAAGTTTGTAATGATTTAATGAATTGAAGAGTGAACTGTGCCAACGTTTCTATAATTAAGCTACAACTTGGCTCGTTCGCAGTGTACTTATTAAAGTTTGAACGTAACTGACGAGCTTTTTAAAATAAAGGGAAAATTAAATATTTTGCGAGCACAGTCCGACTGTAACATTTAACATTTAAGCGAGTTTCGATGTTGCGGCGTTCGGTTCTTTGAGGCAACGTTTTTTACTTTGATTATCAAAATGTTTTTCAGCTGTTTACAAAATTGTGGTTTAAAACAAGTATTTGCTAAATTTTTAAGTATTTGCTAAAAGTAATATTTCATATTTTCCTGACCAACATGAAAATGTTTCGCTTTGATGTTCATTTTCTTTTTATTTGACAGTTAGTTGTAAAAATCTGTCAAAAGTTAATCGGTACTTAAACTGTTGCCATCTCTTACCAATGGCTAATGACAAACAGTGACAGGGCTAACTTTGAGCAGTGTTTCAAATTGAGTAACGTTTATAGGTAGTAGTTTGTATTGTTACTGTATAAGTGTTTGCATCCCCACAAACGCATTTGGCTGCTACCTTTCAAGGACCTCACCCCATTTTTTTTTAATTTTTTAAATTTTCAGGATTCCATGTCCAAATGTGTGTTAAAGCGAAATTGCTATTCGTTTCTCATTTCATTAAATTAACCTCGTCACTTTCTTTTGCTTTGCTAAGTTAGGGGCTAGATAGTATTGTGTGAAGTGTTCCCCAATTTAATAGTAATACCTACCTGTTCGTAAGAAATTGCAATAATTTAAGCTCTGTTTTATTCCATATTTTCGTATTACCTACCTACGTCCCTTAGACCGATGGTTTCAGTTTGACAACTTCGATAACTTTTAGTGTATACATTATGTGTGTTTATTTTTGGGTTTTATTATAAAACAACGCCGCGCTACGCGTATATGCGCTGCCGAGAGAAAGTACCAGATCAGAGAGAAAACAATAAAAATCAAAAAGTCGGCAACACAATGTTGTTATAAACTCGTTTGACACAAAAAAATCTGCAGAACCAATTTTGCATAATAACTTAATATGACGAAACGTAATTGGATTGTCTGTTTCGTCTGTTACAGAAATGTGGAATGGAAAAACATAATGTCGCCTTTTGTGGTGCAGGTAATTTTTTGTACAAGGCTCTGACTAAGAAATGTTTTTGTAAATTTTTTTAAGTAAAGAAAGATCAAAAAAATAGACCTACTCGTAGAAAGATATTGTAGATAGCCCCTCAGATCTCTTAGTGCCAAGTACCTACTTACTCGTGATTCTTTTTTGGATATCTAAACAATGTTATGTTTTTTTAAGGGCAGTGGGAAGTCCAAGGTACGTCCAAATATTACATTTGGTACATACCCAAATTTTGCAGTGAAGTTAACAAATAAATGTAAATAAATACCTCTGAGGGGGCGGCTTCCATGCATAGTATTAAAACAGTCATCGATCAAAACAATATACAATCAGACAAATGCCAATAAAACGAAGCAGCTGTGACGATCAGTCAGATAATTTCTGTTTCGTGTACTTTTTCTTCGAAATGATTATTTGTCTAAAGACTTTTCACATAATAGCCAACCGACCTAATTTGCTGAAAACCCCGACAAAATCATTTCACTGTATTATACTCAGCATTACGTCAACTAATGGAGCATGTCGAAAGAATGGCTCCTATCAATACGGGGTCTTCCTTACGGTCACATACGTCTTTCTGACTCTTTTGTACGAGTACATACGTCTTCTGCCTCGTCGGTCTCACCAATATGTCTCTTAAAGTTAAATTGGGGATGAAACCAGTGGAGAGACGAGGTTCTGCGACCGACAAATTGTACTTTAGCCAAAATGAAGTGTTTAAAATGTAGAGACGATTCAATTTAGAGGATTTCAAGCTTCTAGGTAATCCTTACTTATTCTCAATTTGAAGATTCGAAAGAGTTTGTTTGATTGTACTATTAGCCTGGGAGTGTTTAAGGGGCTGACAACCATCAAACAACTTCTCGCTCGCACGTTTCGACATGTTGAAAGATATAAAATCACTAAACTCATTTTCGAAAAATCGCAATCAACCATTTTGTGTGCAATCACATTGCACACAGTTCAGTAAAAAATCATTTTGATCGATACATGTTTTCCTACTCAAAAGTTTGCTTTACTAGTTTTCGTACATAAGCAAACTTTTAAGTAGAAAAACTTGTATCGATCAAAATGAATTTTTACTGAGCTGTGTGCAATGTGATTGCACATAAGATGGTTGATTGTGATTTTTCGAAAATGAGTTTAGTGATTTTATTACTTTCAACATGCCGAAACGTGTGAGCGAGAGTCACATTAGCTCTTGTCTTCACCTTAATGTACATTTACTCGTTTTATGAAGATTTTATTTTATAACAATATTTATGAACCGAGTGGGATCTGACCCTCCTTATTATACAGGGATGCAGTAACCGACTGTGTTATCAAAGTTATAAAGCCAAAAAAATACTATAGCTGAAACAATTGCTAGAGATTGATATACTTTATTTCATGAAAAGTACATTGATCTCCAGCCGTGTAAAACAGGCGTACGTACACGCCACAGCGTTAACACATAGCATTGCGTACGACACAGATCACATAATCCGTTTTACAATAAGCCTAATGCAAAATAAGGCACATTGGCAGACTCAATGGAATCAGTGGCTTTACAAAACACGGCTACATGCCCCGAACAATCCAATGCCAGGTATTTATGCGCCGATGCGGGCAATGTTGCGGTGCTTCGTCTATTTACTTAATTAATTTCAAACGTAATCAAATACACTCCAGTGCATGGTATGTCCGACTTAGCCGATGAAATACCAGCTTACTGTCAATAATATCTTGTGATATTATTGGCAGTAAGACTTTCAGAAAGAGAGCCAGATTTGTTTCAAAAACTACAGAATTTTTGAAATGAATCTCAGAATGGCTGGCTTTTTAATCAAATGACAGCCCTCACAGCTCAGTTAGTAGTAGCTCTTCTTTCTGCCCTTTCGGCAGTGTTATACAAATATTTGTGTAATGTTTGTTTTGTGTTCGGATGTTATATTATATCATAATTTTCGGAGTTAACAATTCGGAGTGTATTGCAAATCTGATTCGGCCACCAACCACCAGTTATATGTATTATAAAATGATCTTTTATACCTATTACTACCTACGTATCGTTAATTTTAAGTTTAGTTAAATTAGTGGTCTGTACGAGGTATTTTTTGAAAATAATAAAATAAATATAATATATTAAAAAAAATAGTATTTAGTATTATCAGCTATTTGCTTCTTAAATTAAAAACCCTCCTTATATTAGTTGAGGTTATATAAAGCGCTGGAATGTGTCCCATTATGAAAAATATTGTTTAAAAAAAACTATTACAATTCAAATAAGGCAAACATCTGCACTGCACTCATTTCGCCGAGAGTTTTTTTAATAAAAGCTCAACATTCATAATATAAAGGTGAAAGTAACATTTAAGTGAAAGACAACGTCTACAACATGCACCGCGCTGAAGCTCGCTTAATTAATTTACCTTTAGTAGAGTACAGTGGCACCAGTTCTATAGGTACGAGCTTCGTTCACACTGAATGAAAAAGTCCACCACAGACCGTGTAGACATCTCATCATCAGCCTGCTCCACGAAGGGTCGTAAGCTTTATATCTCCACAGGAAGATCGATTTTGATCCATCGGCTTTCGTTGCTGTGTTTCGGTTTGAAGAGTGTGGTTGCCTATGTAATTACAGGCACATGAGGCTTAACATCTGTATGCCTCAAGTTGATGGACGCAGGGCAGTGCATCATCGTATGGCACGTGCGTGACTTACGAGGCAATGCTTTGTTATAGGTGATGGTTACCACTTAACATCAGGTGAGCCATCTGCTTGTCCCATCAGCTAGTTGTGTATAAAAACAATAAAAAATAAAAATATAGGGCACAGAATACTGACTAGGTTCTCCCATGATTTTCCTAATATCGCCCACATAAATGTTTCAAAGAGAAAAATCCACTTTCAAGAAATATTTATAATTATGTAAATGTAAATTATGAGCGACCACTTTATCCTATTTTACTGATTTGTAGTGACGCAGGCTCAGTTCACTAGATATTATGTTTAAAAGGAACATGCCAGCCATTTAATAAACCTCTGTTATTTTATGCAGTAAACATTTTCTAGGTTTTTGTATTATTTTGACATGTATAATACGCTGAATTGTTCACTCAGTATAAACATTCTATATTGCGTGTGTTTCGTATAAAAAATACAGTATTTTTGGAAACCACCCCTTTTCTGAATCCGTAAACAAAGTATAATAATTGTTAAACTAAAAACCTACCAAATTAATAAAGGCCATAAAAAGGTTTACTGAAATCACGTAGGTACTTAACTTAACATTCCCATCCAATTTTTACATGACATTCACTACAGATTCAATGAACGAATAATATTTAATTAAAAACGGTTATTTTCGATAGTTTTCCGGCTTATTGACTTTTATTGGCGCTGTAAATAAAGTTCGTTTGTGTTTGTGTACAAAGAGGACGGCTTAAAGCTTTACCACAATAAAACACGGCATATTTACTCGATAAATATCAATTAGCTATTATTGACAAGTTGATTATAATTATCCGCATTTGGTTTGTTTTTGAACTATTTGTGCTTAGTAAAGGGAACATACAAAATCAGTTGTTGCAAACTATTATTTTTGTCTGTCAATTATAGGTCTTTAATAGAAACATGTGTGTTATTTGCGTTTGGTCAAGACATAATAATATCAAAAAAATCTTAACTCTCTTTACAGTATACAGGGTGTAGAAATAAGACTAATAATATCATCTATCTTTAAAAAACAAAAAACGAGAGAACAAAATCTGTTCCTCCGTAAAAAAGTGTAATAGGTACCGCATGGCAAAAATGGTGGCATCGCTGACGCTCACACTGTTGGTTCTTTAGAGTTGTTTAATTAGATGGGTAAATTAATCACCCGGAGTTTTCAGAAGTATTTATTTATTTATTTTATTTTATTTATTATAATACAATAGAGTAATTCTAAATCTTAAAGTAAATCTTATACCTATTCTAAACTAACTAACTAAACCATAACATCATAACATAACATATACCTAGTAGTTTGATTATTACACCCGCTATCCTTTTTTTTATATACATACCTACTGTTGATCTAGCCCGCTTTTTTATACCACTTGCTAATGGAACAAGCAGATGGCTCACCCAATGTTAAGTGGTCACCCAAAACAAACCTTTGCCTCGCAAGTCACGCAAGATTTATTAAATTAAAGAAGAAAGTGTGAGTTTTTTTTATGCATCAGCCAGTCAAAGCAAAAACCAAACAGGTTAAAGAAAAAGCTCTAATAGGTTAAAAACAAAGGCTATACAGCTTAATTAAATTTAAATATGTGTAATATTTAAATTTAATTAACTTTCACGCACAAGTTTCCTTTGTGGCGTCTCGTGGCGTATCCAAGCGCAGGCACGTGTTACAATAACCACAAGAACGCTGCTTCCTATTTTTCTCTCATCTACACTAATATTATCTACACTAATATTATAAAGAGGAAAGCTTTGTATTTTTGTATTTTTGTATGTAACGAATAGGCTCAAAAACTACTGGTCCGATTTCAAAAATTCTTTCACCATTAGAATGCTACATTATCCTTGAGTAACATAGGCTATATTATATTTTCAAAAAAATCAGGGATCTTTACTAAAACTCCAATAATGTAACCCAAGGTGGAAACCAAAAACCTTACATCGCGTGCGCTGCGAAAACTATTGATGATAGAACAAAATAATGTACTACGATTTTGTAGAACACGTCATCATCTACAAAAAATGTCGCGACAGCATATGTCTAACTATTATAGTTATGTCACAATAAGTGTTTTTTTATTATAAAAATTTAATTGAAATGCCGCCGCTAGAAAAGGGTCTTTATTTGTACCTTGGTATTAATCCTTATCCAAATAAATCTTTTCATAACTAAGACGGTTTCAATACCTATAGATTACTTCTTAAATTTTTCAAATCGGACACTCCATTCAAAAGATATGACGAAATTAAAAACGTTAACGGGTCCACGGGTCACGCTCGGGATGCGATTTCAGTCTCTGGCGTGCAAATGTATGAAATAAGTAGGCTCGCGAGGCTCGAACCCACGGTCTAAGTTTATCCTAATATGTTCAAAAAATTTATGACCACCCATGCCAAGCTGGGACAGGCCGCTAGTCTTTAATATTATAATAATATTGGTGAAAATTTCACACAGCGCCATTTAGCCTCTAATAAGTAACCGAACGATTATCTGTTTTGATGTTGTGTTAATTTTTTAAATAAACATAAAATCACGCCTGTTTCCCATGGGGGTAGGCAGAGACCACAGATTTCCACTTGCTACGATCCTGTCATACCTCTTTTGCTTCATTCACTCTCATAAATTCTTCATACATGCTCGTCGGTTTAGGGTACTCTTGACCTGGCCTTTCTCTAAAATGTCTGCTATCTGATCGAGATACGTCCGCCTAGGTCTTCCCCTCCCAACAGTCCCATTTACGCTCGCCTGAATTTAAATATATGTGCAATATATGTTTGTATTTTTTTTAATATTAGCTACATAGGCATGTTATAACAATATAAGGCCACAGTTATTGGGCCACTTGTGATTTAAACGGCGTTGATTTTCAGACCAATATGTTTATTTAATTTATATTATACATATATATAAAAACTTGCCAATGCTCTAAATCAATGAAGGAAACCATTCAGTGTTCTAGCAGCGGCGATGGGCTTGTAACCGGCGATGGGATGGAATACCAAATGATATATTTTGACTTACTTACCTACATCTGACTACACCCCTTAGACATTCTTAGGAAAGTAAAAGAACTGTAGGGATATCCACCGCACCTGGGGATCAAAGTCGCAAAGCTGTTTATTTTATATTTTCATAAGCCAGGGCTTTATCGAAGCGAATTGCGTTCAAACTTTTTAATTTAATAGTGTTCTAAATTCAAAAGTCATTTCGTCACTGTTATAAATGCGCTGGAATGACCTATTATGCGCGCACTTATTAGGAACGAAGGGCCTCTTTTCGAATAAACGGGATGAAAAGTAATTTTATTCAATGTAAACTGAGAGAGAAACTATTCTTTATTTCAAGTAACGACAGACTATTTACTATTTACCTAGCTGAATAGTGGCGTCATTATTTTTTCTATACAACACTAGGTAATGAATGCAGGTTAATTTTAATATGTAACGAAATACTCAATAAATTTTGTTCAAAATAGTGAACTGAAAAGTTTAAAATTTAATCCAACATGTATTTTTTTAATGTTTGAAGTTTATTTATTAAGCCTTTCATATTTTGTTATTTATCTATGATCAACTGATTGAATTTTAATTAAATTAATGAAATACCATCGCAAATTAGGCAATTCTCTTTACAGGGCAATGTAGCTCTGAATCTGTAAGTATTGCATCTTCATTCATCAAAGTTTTGATTTATTAAAATGTATGATTTCATAAACCATTGCAATGCATTGTTTATACCCCTAGTTTATGAAAAAGAGCAACCTAAATATAAACAGAAACATCTTCACAACTCTGATCGCCTGGAACGGGAAACTCACTCGATATACTTTAAGGATGTCTAAAGGGGGTTAGAAAACCCAGCCAAGTGCGAGTCGGACTCGCACACGAATGGTTCCGTTTGTTGTATGGAAGCCCCCTTAAATATTTATTTTATTGTTTTTTAGTATTTTTTGTTATAGCGGCAAACAGAAATACATCATCTGTGAAAATTTCAACTCTCTAATCACAGTTCATGAGATACAGCCTGGTGACAGACGGACAGCGGAGTCTTAGTAATAGGGTCCTTTTACCCTTTTGGAACCCTAAAAAGTAGGTACGGCCAAATAATACATTTGGCCCATACCCACATTTAAGAGTATGTAGTTCCAAACGTGCTATATTATTCTAGCAACCAGATAGTATTCTAGCAGCGCCGATGGGCTTACAACCTGTCCTCGCACTGTCAACGCACCTCTCAAGTCCCAGTAATGCCTTCTCGTATTATATCTAGCTCTCAATTTTTAAGGAAACTTATGGCTGCGAATATATTTGTATCTACTTTTTACATTGACATCTAGTAGTATTAAGTATACTATGCCAACGATAAGCATTGAGCGGGTAAAACGAAGACTTTCAAATACCTACCGACACATAATCACTAAGTCAGAACCAAGGCTCTCGGACTACGAAAGCATTGAACACCAATTACCCCGAAGGCCTCTAAAAAGGTCTTTAATTAAATCCTTCTCCGATGACGTCATAATTATAGCGTAAATTCGAAGGAGACGCCCTCTTGTTTTGTTAAATGTACGTCGAAAATTCTAGTAGGTTAATCGAATTCTTGTTCAAAACAGGTTTAATCAACAACTAAGTAATTGTTGAAATAGACAGCAAAAAAACATTTTCCTTTCCGAGAAAATCCTTTAAGAAAACAGCGTATCTAAAAACAAAGTGCTAAATAGTTCTGATAATTTAGCTCATCATTAAATATAAAACACTTTTTGTTGAAAGCAAAAAGTGTATCTTTGGCATCAAAAAGGTAGGTCACATCACTCAAAGTCAAAGTCAAAAGGTATTTATTCAATAAAATCACAAGGGTCACTTTGAAACGTCTTAAAGCTAGGTGACTCTAGGTGCCAGTTCCACGCGACCAAAGCCTAGAAGAACAGGCAACAAACTTACGGCACTATTAACATATTACAGTCCACTGCTGAATAAAGTTTTTCTCATAGTGCGCCACTGAGTCTGAACCATTTCTTTCCCCGTCCAGTTACTGCCCACTACCCTGCGCAAGGCAGCTCCATCTGTCTGATTGTGCCCTACACTACGTTTGCCTGAATGCAGTCTCCACTGTGGAGAGCACTACTAGCAGGGCTAGAGTAAAAGAGAAAAAATCTGATGTTTCCGAACGTTTAAAAAATAGCCCTACCAAAATTGTTGACTCCTGCTGTAGATTCTTTGGCAGCCATTACCGGTCCACTGCCACTTAAGCTCTAGCTAGTTTTTTTACCAAGCAGTATGTATTTGTTGCCTGGTCTTCTAGGCTTGGTCATTTGGACCTAGATTTAGGTAAATCCAGGTAAGCTAGATAGCTTTAAGACGTTTCAAAGCGATCTCAGTAATTCGACTGAATAAATATCTTTTGTCTTATAGACTTTTTTTACCAAGTAGTATGTATTTGTTGCCTGGTCTTCTAGGCTTGGTCATTTGGACCTAGATTTAGGTAAATCCAGGTAAGCTAGGTAGCTTTAAGACGTTTCAAAGCGATCTCAGTAATTCGACTGAATAAATACCTTTTGACTTATAGACTTTTTTTACCAAGTAGTATGTATTTGTTGCCTGGTCTTCTAGGCTTGGTCATTTGGACCTAGATTTAGGTAAATCCAGGTAAGCTAGGTAGCTTTAAGACGTTTCAAAGCGATCTCAGTAATTCGACTGAATAAATACCTTTTGACTTATAGACTTTTTTTACCAAGTAGTATGTATTTGTTGCCTAGTCTTCTAGGCTTGGTCATTTGGACCTAGATTTAGGTAAATCCAGGTAAGCTAGGTAGCTTTAAGACGTTTCAAAGCGATCTCAGTAATTCGACTGAATAAATATCTTTTGACTTAAGTATAGACTTTTTTTACCAAGTAGTATGTATTTGTTGCCTGGTCTTCTAGGCTTGGTCATTTTGACCTAGATTTAGGTAAATCCAGGTAAGCTAGGTAGCTTTAAGACGTTTCAAAGCGATCTCAGTGATTCGACTGAATAAATATCTTTTGACTTATAGACTTTTTTTACCAAGTAGTATGTATTTGTTGCCTGGTCTTCTAGGCTTGGTCATTTGGACCTAGATTTAGGTAAATTAAGGTGAGCTAGGTTGCTTTAAGACGTTTTAAAGCGATCTCAGTAATTCGACTGAATAAATATCCTTTGACTTAGACTTTGATGTCCTTATATCTGCAACCTTAGTTCTCTTACGAATGACCTCGTTACTTTAGCCGCTCGAATAACCTTTATCAAGGTAGTCTGATTTAAAACATATTTCCCAGGTAACAGAAAAGATGTTACGGAAAAATATTATACAGAGAAATAGTTTCTTTATGACGTTAGAACACAAACGTAAAAGCATTTAAAGGAGAAAAATAGAAGGTTTTAAGCTTATTTACGAGTACTTTGTTTCTTTACGCTACAAAGGACTGTTCTGAAGTGAAATTCAATTCCAAGCAGTGAGGAATATTTTTCTTATGCCTTGTTTACACAAAACGGTAAAAAACCACGCCTGTGTTGGCTTTTTTAGGAACACGTTCAAAAAAAGTGGTAGTCCACAGAAAAGCAAGTAGTACTATTCTTACAGTAGACAGGCCAAGTTTATCGACTAATAATTCTAAAATTTCTGAAGGTATATTCGTTTTAAATTTAGTCTTTAATTTAATTTTCATTTATATGGCCACATTTTATAAGGACTAAAACTAAACACCGCAGATGCAGATTTCGAATGTTATATATAAAAAAAATCTTATAGGAGAAATCCACTCTAATTACTCTTATTTTTGAAAATAGGCACCCCAAGTGGTTGAAAAGGGTTTTAAAAGTTTGTGCAGCTTCATCAGGATGAAGTCACGTGGAATCCATCTAGTAATTGACTGAGTGAGCGAAGCGAACGAAAATCTTACAGTTACCTTGGGCGATTTGGTATTTTATGTATGTATGTATGTATGATTGTCCTTTGCTTTTCCTTATTATTTGTCTTGAAATAAACTATAAAGGTACTCAGTTCTCATAAAAATGTGATAGTGACTAGCTGTCCAACGGAACTCTTCAATAAATGGGCCAATTCAGTTGAAACTTGGGAACCATACTTAGTTAGTAGGTGGTAGTCAGAAGCAAGTCCAAACACAACATTTGGACTAGCCTCTGACTACCACCTACTTTAATTTTCGGTCCTGATCCGATCTGAAGACAACTGTATGATTTTTGCGATACAATTGGTTACCCAAGTAGTTAGGGGGCAGTCAGAGACCAAATATCAATTATCATAATCAATTATCAGTTTGGTATCAATGCAAGACTGGATCGGACTTCACGAAATCTCAGTTCGGGGCGAACCAGTAGTTTATAAAAGAGTACCGTACAAAACTTTCAAGCACACACATAGTCGCCACAGCGACAGTCTTAACAGCTCAGTTGGTAGTAGCTTTGCCTTCTGCGCCGTAGGCCGTGGGTTCGATTGCCACCGAGAACAAACATTTGTGTGATGAACGTAGATGTTTGTTCTCTGTCTGGGTGTTATTATCAATTATAAGTACGTATGTATTTACAAAAAAAAAGCATGTTATTATTCAGCTATCTGGTTCGCATATTACAAGCTTTGGCTTAGTTTGGGGGCTAGATAGTGTTGTGTGAAAAGTCCGCTTATATTTATTTATTTATTATTTATTTAGTAGCGCGTAGAACAAAGCGCGTGTACTCGAATATAAAATAAATAATAAATAAATAAATATTGGAGGACTTTCCACACAACACTATCTAGCCCCAAACTAAGCCAAAGCTTGTAATATGGGAACCAGGTAGCTGATATAATACATATATACTTTTTTTTTTGTAAATATATACTTATAATATTATATAACACCCAGACAGAGAACAAACATCTATGTTCATCACACAAATGTATGTTCTCGGTGGGGATCGAACCCACGGCCTACGGCGCAGAAGGCAGAGCTACTACCAACTGAGCTGTGAAGGCTGTCAAAATGTCGAATGTGTGGCTGAGGCATAAACTCAATAGAGTAAACCGTTATGTCATTGTCTAAAGTTGTAATAATGCGACAAAGAAACAATGTTGCAGTGATCTGTTCTGTACCCCAAGTATGAGTTGTGTTTACCATATTTGGTTTTTCGTTCTTGTTCCGTGTTCATTGCGGGTTTTGTATGAAGACGCGATAGATATACCGATACGGAACTTTATGTTGCAAGTATGATGAAAATTAGTAGTAAAACATAAAGTTCCGTATCGGTATCTCTATCGCGTCTTCATACAAAACCCGCATTGAACACGGAACAATAACGAAAAACGAAAAATCAAATATGGTCAACAACTCATACTGTAGTTGGAAAATGTCGTCGAATAAGATTTTCTCATTATTTGTAGAGTAAGCTGATATTTTAACAAGTATCAACTTTATGCAATGCAAGGAAATCACGGAAAAAGCTAGCAAACAAATAACCGTTTTTCTTATTTCGAATGATTGAATCAAAACAATTCCAATTCTCTTTTACAAATTCAATATCAAAGTTGTTATAACTTCCATGATCAAATTAACCTGAAATCTGAGACTGACACATTGGAAGGTAAACTAATTAATTAGAACTAGCTAATATTTATAGAAACAAAGTTGATGATTAAATTTCGTCAAACTGTAGTCATACTAAACATTTGGGGTTTGGTATTGCAAATATAAAGAAATATATCGAGTGGTAATAGACATTTTTGACAGCCTTCACGGCTCAGTTGGTAGTAGCTCTGCCTTCTGTGCCGTAGGCCGTGGGTTCGATCCCCACCGAGAACAAACATTTGTGCGATGAACATAGATGTTTGTTCTCGGTCTGGGTGTTATATAATATTATAAGTATGTATTTACAAAAAAAATTATATATAAGTAGCATATCAGCTATCTGGTTCCCATAACACAAGCTTTGGCTTAGTTTGGGGCGAGATAGTGTTGTGTGGAATGTCCACCAATATTTATTTATTATTTATTTCATAAAGCTCGAAAAACTGAAAACCGCTGGAGATTAAAGGTTCTCGAATGACAACACTAAGCAACAAGTGGACCACGATATTGCAAAAATCAAGGGAGACGGTGGATGGGGAGAGCTCAGAGTTTTTATCCTGGAAATATGTAGGAGACTTCTTTAAGCTGATGATGATAATTGCTAAAACAAAGTAACAACGTCTATGAAATGAATCTTGAACAAAGTATTAAGCCTTTTTCAAAGCCACGATAATTTCATCTTCACATAAAAAAGTAGTATAAGAAAACTTTATAAAGCGGACTTGGACTAAGAAAAAAAGGACACAAAAAATTTAAAGGTTCATTTTCTTTTTGAATGAAAGTTTTCTTTTAATATCCAACTAGCTGACCCGACAGACGTTGTCCTGTCTTTAGGATTTTTATATCAAAATGAATTGCAACACAAAGTGTTCCCGCACACGGGCCTCCGGCCACAACCACAAAACGCCGCCACTGGCATATTTTCTGTAGTTTTCATACGAAGCGAGTAGCGACGATTTGTAGCGTGTGGCGGCTACCGGCATCAACCGTGTGCGGCGAGTCCATATAAAATGTGGTTGTGGCCGGAGGCCCGTGTGCGGGAACACTTAACTATGAATATTGAATTCGAATTTAGCACACCAAACAATCGGTGTTGTTAATTCTATGTCAAATGTCTTAAGGTTACATTAAAAAAGTTTATATTGTCCAAAGCGCTAAGGTTAGATTAGAAATAATTCTAAATGGTGGTTAAGTATTCTTAAAATTTCTAATTTCCCGCGTAATTTTCTTAATTTTTTTTTTCAAGAAGACATTAACAAACACAACAAAAAAATAATTAGCAAAATCGGTCAAGCCGTTCACGCGTGATGGCGTGACCAAGGGAAATAGGGATTCATTTTTATATATTACTAGCGACCCGCCCCGGCTTCGCATTGTGGGTTATCCCAAAGAGATTATGCATATAAACCTTCCTCTTGAATCACTCTTTCTATAAAAAAAAACCGCATCAAAATCCGTTGCGTAGTTTAAGAGTTAGATTTAAGCATACCTAAGGATATAGGGACAGAGAGAGCGACTTTGTTTTATACTATGTAGTGAAGATATATATATATATATATAATATAGATTTTAGAGGATGACTTAAAATTCACAGTGTACTGTGTACGCAACTTAGCCTAAGGTAATTGGTAACACGATCCAGGCAAACAGCACGGCAGGCTTAGCATGGTGGCTGGCCACTGAAGCCACTAACAACCGTACTGTAGTCTGTTATTGAATGCGGTACTGTTATGTAGTATGTACTTTGTGTGCGCTCTTTTGTCTACGTCTTATTTTGTAGGTAGGAAAGTTTTTTTTTTAAACTTTAACATTTGTAGTTTTTTTTTTTAATCGCTTGTCGCTTAATCTTGCTTAAATATATTATTATTCCTGATCGTATGTTGTGTTTTCGTGGCGACTTAATTATTGTTTATTGTCTGTATGTGAAATCAAGTTGTGCCCTATTTAATTCTCATTTGTTAAAGATCTTCGTCATTAGGATCGGGTATAAGCAAGCAAAACAAACAACCCTGATATAATCGATCCCTCCTCGGTAATTGGTTACACGATACATGTAAACAAGAATAGATTTACATATAGACTTCAACTTTACCTTTCCATTTAGCTTTACTATCTCTGCACAGTTTTCTAAATGTAGGTCAGTGTAATTATGAGTTCTTCAAAGCTCTCAAATAAAGCACTTCACAGAAAACCTCCCAGATTAAAAGTAAATATTTTACCAGGTTTTGAATTTAACACAAATCTGAGTAGTGCACTGGATAATTTGATGGAGGCTGTGGCTAAAACCTGTGTTACGAAATACAAGGTCGGTAAGTACATTCAATGCACGGCTTTGGGGAATAAAGAAAAATTTATGTTTAAAAATATGTGTTTTAAACTATTTTTGTTATAAGAGTAAATATCGCAGCGAGCGAAGTTATCAAGCCCAAATATTGGTTTTACTTTTATTTTATTTATAACTGGAGGATATTCGATGTTAAGGTTTTATGTTCGTTTATTGTCTGCCCAGAAATTATGATTATCAATATTATATTTTACATAAAACATATGCATGGTCGAATAGACCTTAGAACCCTACCATACCAGAACAAGGGTTGTACGGAATGTGTAATTTCCATAAATATTATATTAGTACTCTAACGTCTATGGTTTTGATTTTGCACCTAAGGAATTCTGAATTTTGAACTCAAATAGATTACTACCTATATTAAATTTTTTAGGGGTTGTTTTTCAGGTATTGTTGTTTACCTCTTTGTTTAATAGTTTTATGGAAAACCATACCTACCATCTTTCTAAAGTAAAGAGAAAAAACAACGAACATTAAACAATCTTCTTCTTGTCGTGTCAGTAGTTTCTTTCGAAACAGTGTGGTGAAAAGATTTTAAGTGCGCCTCAAAGAGGCTCCTTTCGAGCACTTGCCGCTTTGTGTTTCTACGCAACAACGGTGTCGCAGAGACATGCCAGTTTCCTCACGATGTTTTCCTTCACCGTTTGAGAGTACATACATTTTTGAACAGAAAAACTCATTGGTACAACCGATTTCGAACCCACGACCTTAGGATCCGAAGGCGGGCCGCTACCACTAGACCACCTCCTATATGTATATGGATTTATATTTATTATATAAATGATAATTATGATGACGATGACGTATAATGATTTATTTTCGATAAAGCACTCAAAAACACAAACAAAAACATATCTATATAAAAGCCTGCTAAGCAGTTACTCCAGGAAGTCCATTAAACCGGGTCTCGCACAATTTGCCAGTCAAATGAGTTTTCTAAAAAGCCGACTAAGCTAAAACTAAAATTGGTTAATTATTTATTGACGGGTCATGCTAATAGAAATATGCTTGCTGTTAGAAAATAAATTAAAGTTATTAGGCGGATGTGATTAGCTTCATCAGGGAATATTATCATAACTATTTAATTAATTGATATTTAGAGATCTGGGGAATATTGACCATGCCTGGGCATGACAACCATGACTTTTTTTTTATGTAACACGTAGATGCAATCCAATTTTCAATAATAGTAAGCCTCTGTATATGCCACGTTTTCCGAAATTATTTTCATGCTCACTTACTTATGTTATTTCTTCAGTTATCATTAAATTCCGCTTACCTGAAACAAATAAACAATCTTATTGACACAACATCAAAATAAAATCTCTATAAAGACAAAGTCAAAGCCAAAATAAATAAACAATGTTGCTTTACTACACTTCCAATACCTATAACCTCAGCTTACGAAGCTATAAAAAGTATTGGGCGACTTTTTAATCAACTCAATACTCTATAACCGTCCTCTTTGTCCAAACGGCTATCTTAAGATGCAGCAGCCCTTTCACGATAAGAGCAGATGTTGCCCTCTTAGATATAATTGCGTCTCCTTTGTACTCTGATGAAAGGTTGACGAAACTGATATAGCTATCTTTAATCAACGCAAACTTGTGCCCGCATAAAGCTACCGTGTTTGACAGCGTTATGGTCAAAGTTTGGATACTGGGGAAAATGTGTTTGGCTGGCCGCAGAAGTGAGAGTTGTTTAAGTTGATTAATAAGGTAAATCGATAGAAATAGGGAGACTTATGATGATGATCTGATATACCGACAACATCGAGAAGATCTTTGTTTTTTTCTGGAGGTCAATCGTTTAGCTGCGTTTCGATTGCAATGTATAGAAAATCTTGTTAACCTAATTAGCTTTTTGGTATTAGGGAAATTATCATGTAAATTTACATGATTTATCATGTAGTATGTAGTAAATTTACATGATTTACATGATTTACATGATTTATCATGTAAATCATGTAAATTTCAATAAAAAATCTATCGGAATAAATATTAGAATGATTTATTCCGATATATTTTGTTTCTTATTTTCGACCCTATAAAATGTCATTTTATACAGCTATGATGATGTGGTTCTGCGGTTCGGTAACATCAGAATTTGTCCAATCTTGCGTGTTTCCTTTAAGACCCAGTCAGTGACCGAACTCTGCTTCTCGGCAGTCAATTCAAACATTGCCATTGTTCATCCTCTTTATGTGACAGAAACATAAGGGAACTAATCTCTTTGAGACAATACTTGAGCAATATCTTTGGTTTACGACGGCGTCCTGACTACATCTACAAATATCTGAGCATTCCGCTTTTGTCTAGGTGGAACAATTTTGAGCTCAGCTGTAATTTAATTTAGCAATTTGACTATCAATTTAATTTGACCCACCAATTGCGGTGGACATAAAACTAAGGGTACTTACGATCTTGAGCGTGTAATTTGGAATGCGGTGCAATTTTGGAGAAATTGAATTTTCGTATATTTTTCGACTTTTCAGTCGCTCTACTACTAATTATTACACGCTTACTTATCTTTACCATTACTATTATTATTATTATTCTTGAAATCATATCGGCTAGTTTTATCTTTAGCTCGAATCAGTCAAAGGTTCGCTGATAGATTTCATAAATTTTCATGTCTGCCGATTCAGATTACAAGATAATTTTAAGATCCTATTCAATAGTGTGTTTGGTTTTTTGGTAAATAATGATAGTCGCGTGAAAGTGAATCAATGTTTATAACCAACATCACTATTGGCTGGCTTTACGATTTTAGGAGACTTTTCAACCTCTGATTAAGAATTTGAGCGTCGAGTACTTTAATTAACCGACTTCGCGAACTATATAACTATCCTACCCCTATAACTATAAAATTCTCAGATTTTGATAAGGAGTCCCTTAGCTGTTCCTTATCTTTAGTTGTAACTGTCTCAGTGTCCTTTACTACCTGCATACCTAGACCTTATCATGATTAGACCTTCGTGTTTAAGACAAGACTTTACTTTGAACTGTTCCGTTACTACTATTTGAATGGATAATAATATACATATGAGAAATTGGTTAAACAATTTTTTTGTCAATTATTATGTGGTAAGAATGGGGAAGGCTTTTTCTAAGCAGTAGGTGGGACCCGGAGAGCTGATAACTATATTTAATGAATCATCATCATCCACAACCCGACTTCACTCACTGCTCGGGATAGACCTCCCTTAGTTTGTGCCACCTACCACGACCCTGTGCTAGTCTAACCCATTTCTGACCCAAGATTTGAGCTACGTCGTCCACCCATCTAGCTGCAGGACGTCCCATGCCTCTAAATGGATTATAAATAATATATTCCTTGTCAAATACCTTTATTTGACTTGGTAACAATAAAATTATCAATGGTACTTCATAGTCAGGAGTGCAATCGTCACGCTCCGGTGCATAAAGGTTCCAGCACATACATCACCCACACGCATGCGCGAAACTTTGCAAGCACAAGGGAATTGACGGGCAATTTAGCGGTAGATGGTGATGCAAAGAACTTTCGGGAACTTCGAAAGGGATAAGGGAAACAGTATTATTTCCGGGGTATCATTGTGGAACATTTTATTGGGTTATATTAACCGCTTAGCTACCTACTTTTGGGGCTTCGAAGACAAATGGGGAAACCAATAGCTTTTTCTAATTTACTTGTCTGATTATCCGCGTGCCCACATCATCATCATCAGCAGCCTGAAAAAAGGCTTCCTTCGCGAACACAATGCCGTCGGTTCATCGGGTAGGAGGGTGACCCACGTTTCGTCTTTAAGTTCGTGGTCGCCATTCGATTCCCCAGTGGTTGTGCCCATTATACTGTATATATATAATTTATTGTTTTTGCATCCCCGTACGGGTTAGAGTTTGAATCCCACGAAAGTAATTGCACTGGTGATAACTTTCCAGATATTATGAAATCTCTTGGTTTATTTCATATTGCAGGCTCTATTTGCTGAACTACCCGATCAATATAATAAAGCCAATAAATATACCTAGAGTAATAGCCGAAGCAGTGATCACTCACATCTACATACAAGTAATTATACTTAGTTAGAGCGAGGTGTCTAGATGCAAAGACATTACAAAGGTTTATACATTTTTATGTAATCAAAATTTAGGTAGATACCACTACTACTGCACTTCATTATTTTTGTGTAACCTTTAACTGGAAATAAATATTTTTATTATTATTAATCTCTTGCTATCTTATTTCGTTGACATACAACTAACAATGACAGAATATTTTATATAAGGAATATTAATAGAACCTAGATTCTGTTTCTGTCATCTTCGGAAGCAACTTTATTTTTATTTTACAACACATAATAAAGTAGATTATGTGTGTATACACCCATAATTATATACGCAAATTCAAAACATGCAAATAAATCAAAACAGCTCCCTTCATCAACACAGAAAATCAACGTAATTTTTCATCTCCCAAATTAATTTTGGGATACGGAATGTTCCGCCACAATCAAACACATTTGAAATGGTGACTTAATTATATTTGTGACTAGCCCTACAACTTATGTATAATATGTTGAGTAAATTTATATTAGTAAAAAAACTGCTTAAACTACTTTATCCCAAGACAAACTGAATATCCGCTTACATCTCGTAGTACCAAGTACCAACTTTTGAGGATGTCTAAAGGGATAATCAAAGGTACGTCCAAATATTACATTTTGTAATAGTTGGTATTCCATACGTGACAAGCTGCGAGCACATCGCCGCTGTTAGAATTCTGTCTGGTTTCCTCATGATATGGATTCCTTTACCGTTTGAGAGCGCTGGTATTGAGGACATGATTATTTCGAAGTGAAAAAATTATAAGTGCATGACCGGTTTTGAAATCGATATCTTACATCATATTATCTTACAACATCATGAAAATGATCGATAGGTATCGATGATTTAAATCCTTTCGATCTGGTGTTGGTGACAAAAACAATTTCCTCTCACAAATAGCAGCTTACGATAGGGTACATAATACCCGGGGTATTACGTACCCACTGTAACCCGATCCGGCCACGAGCCACTAACTAGTCGCACAAAATATCGCTGATTCGAATAAAAAACCGATTGCTATCACTTTGATGTTGTCAGAGGAAATGAGATCCGCTTCCGATACTGGGAAAGGAAAATCTCTTCCCGTTTTAGGGTTCCGTGGGTAACGACCGGAACTGTATTAATCGTGGTTCAATATTTACTTGTCGGTTCGATGCCGTTGCATTCAAAGAAATCGGGTAAAAAGTAAATGGATTTAGATTAAGATGGATTTTTAGTTGGCTTGCGATTGCGAAGTGATTGCATTTAACTTTTTCAGAACTTACTTTAAATACATAGTTGGATATAAAATTAATAATTGCACAATTTTAAAATTGATTACGTTGAAGATAAATTGATTTATGTACTTTGTATACAGGATGTCTCATAACTAGTATTTTATCCCGAGTGACACAAAAACAACAAGTGTTTTACGGCTTTTGTAAATTCGCTGATTTCTAATGAAGAAATGTGCAGTAAAGTTGTTTCAGAACTGAACTTCTTGCATATAATCCTGCTGAAAATCCTTGTATCAAATCAACTCGAGCATTTATTGCATTGATCAATTTTTAACCAAACAACCTATTTGTGAATTGAACTTCAAAAAAAAAAAGCTGTAGGGTCTGTATCCTACAATAGTATAGAGTTTGTTGTAAGTAAAAATTGTTAGTTTAAGTTCACTTATTTTATAGTAATGTAAAATTATTGAGTTGATTGACGCTGTGACGTGTAGTCGTTTAGAAGTTGTTTGTCAACTGATGAATTTTGAAAGAAAACCACGTGCTAGCGTAAATTGCTGACCCGCGAGAACATGTACAAACTCAGTGCTGTTTGCATAAACCGTACAAATACATTCATTGAATAGAAACGAAGCATTTTGAAGCTTATTTTGGAAGCAGTTTTGAAGTGGCACTCATGAAATACAGAACCACAGTGACGCACTGCACTGCACGACCCAAACATTTAAAAGTCCCAGATTGTAAAACGAGTAAGCCGTATCTGAGCTCAGGCTCAAGTGTCGGTGTCGACTTTTGACCGTGTCGAGTGGAGACGATCTAATTTGTCGACTCGCGGGAGCATACGGAATCTAATCGATCCGCCTGAGCGGAACTGGTTAGTGGGCAAATTGGGAGACTCGACAGGTGGAGTGTGCGTTATGCAGGTTTGTGTTTCTGGCGGTTTTTTTATGATGGAACAAGCAGATAGCTTTTTTTTATTATTATTTCAGCCTGCATTGACCCACCACAGGGCAAAGGCCTCCCTATCCCCCATCCATTATCGAGGTGGCAGGATGATCGCCACCTCCGTCTGGGTCGGCGGCGGTGCCACTTCCCGTTGGTCTTCACCTCCACTCGGTTGTTGCTCTCGCCCAGAGTTCCTCTAACATACGGAACACGTGGCCGGCCCAGTCCCACTTGAGTCATGCTGCTTTTTGGGAAACATCAACAATTTCAGTTCTGGAGCATAGTATGGTATAACAAATGCGGTCGGTAAGTTTCACGCCGAGAATACTTCACTCCATCGCTCGTTGGCAAGCTTCGATGGCAGACCTCTACTGAATAGTCAAAGACCAGTTCTATCATTATGATAGCTTATGTAATGTTATTTTCCCCACCAACACTTATAACAAAGCATTTCCTCGCAAGTTAGGAACGATGTGAACGATACCCTACGATGCAGTGCCCTGTGTCCATCAACTTGAGGCAAACATAAACGCCTCATGTGTCTGCAATTTCATCGGCAACCAGACCCTTCAAACTGATACACAGCAATGCTGCTTGGAGGCAGAAATAGGCATGGGGTAGGTTGGCATGGTCCCGGACGAGCCCTTCACAAAGAGCTCTACTACTCTTGTTGTTTTGTTTTTCTTCTGGGCCTTACTGAAAAATGAGAATGCCTAAACCAATTGTTGTTATGTCCACGCCTCACTTAGTTCGATTGGCACTAAAATGGATCTACATTATTATCTACATCATATTATTTTTTAACAAGGATCATACAAAAGAACGATAGGAACCAAGCCATTAATTTATTGCCTGTTTTTCTAGCATTGGCCACGTGGAACTGATACCTAGATTCACCTAGCTGTAAGACGTTTCAAAGTGATCCTTGTAATTCAATTGAATTAATACCTTTTGACTTTATAGCGTCCTAACGATTTACCCAGGAGATAGTTATGTAAACTTATGGACCGACTAGAATGTTGTTTTTTCTGGCGGATGCTGGATCGTAAGACGACCGTCTGACAATTTCCGACAGCTACCGTTCTGTTTCCGTGCTAATAGCAAGCGAGAAAGAATAGGATTATAGCTATAAATGATGACAGTATTCAAATGATGTTACAGCTAAAAATGATGTAAGAAATTGTCATGAATATTCCAATGTAAATAGGTGTTATTCTTCTACTGATTCAATCATCAACGACAACGACAAGAAAGAGTTTTTTAAGTTTATATAAGATTGTTTAAAAATATTGTATCCTGACTTTGCATGGGGTATATGTAGGGCCTACTTGTA
Source organism: Chloroclysta siterata (assembly GCA_932294275.1). Lineage (NCBI taxonomy): Eukaryota > Metazoa > Arthropoda > Insecta > Lepidoptera > Geometridae > Chloroclysta > Chloroclysta siterata. The sequence goes on from OW028602.1 coordinate 10,560,226, forward strand.
TCTTGTAATTGGACTCTTGGACTACGGGTTTAGACTCCAAGGCGGCAGTATACCTAGTATTTCTTACATTAACACCTATGAATTGTGGGTCACGAGAAGAAAACGAGGAAAATACAAAGGTCTACGCCAATCCTGCGTGTCCGTTCCAAGCAAGCTAACAGAGCTAGGCTTCTAATTGAATCACACATAATGTATCACGAGACGTGAACACAATCAGTAAGTCAAACGAAGAAAAAAGCGTAGGATTTCTGAAAATATAACTTTTCCCTCACATGCCGACATGTTTCATTCCAAATCGACTTTCAATGGAAATTGAACTCTATTATGTTGGCTTACGACTTATTATAGCTTAAGAATCTTGCTGGTCCGACAATGGTAATATATGTTGATGAGTTTTAGACTGTAGACCAAGTGTGAGCTGGTGGCCAAACGGTAGCGGAGTTTTTAGGTCGCCTGAAGGGCTCCATCATAGAATAAAGATACATAGTGCCGGGGCCTACAAATGAAGCTCAGATGACAATACTATAAGCAGTTACCCATCCAAATTATGACAGCATTGATCTTTGTTTAACTTAGCTTATATTTTAGGCTTTTCGCATGCTGCCTATTCGCCAGATCAAGAGCACGCGTATGTATGAAGAATATTATCAGAGTGAATTAAGCGAAAGAGGTCAGAATCATAGCAAGTGGAAATCCGTGGTTTCTGCCTACCCCTATAAGAAACTGGCGTGATTTTATATAAGTATGCATGTTTGTATGTATGTATAAATTTATATTTGCCAGAGGCAAATGGCGAGAGCTTTGCATACATTTTACTGACATGGCGGTAAATTACAGACTATCACGTGTATGAATGAAAAGTGGCCGACCACAAAGTGGCAGTCACGTATGAACATGTGCGAGAACCCCATATGAATGACCAGCAAGCCACAAGAGTGATGCTTTCGTAGAACACGACACATTGGTGACCCCGATGACAAGATCACCTCTGTTACCGCGTCAATTGAGGCTTCTAGTTCGATCAGAGAATACCTCAAAGATTCACCGAACCAGCTAAGGGAACTCATTACGAAAAAACATGTAAAAACAAAACCGAAATTATGTAAGGCGAGAAACAAATTTTACTGGTTAACTGTTGGGATAATAAAAGTTGAAGCAAAGCGCTTGGTACGTTGGTGGTATAATAGAAAGAGAATGACGACAATTCGATCAGCTGCGATCGAATGCTGATCAAACGGACAGATGAAGTCGCACCATAATGGTTACTGACGCAGACTTCTCGCTAATGGACTGCTCGCTAGCAATTTCAACATTATGAAGATAAAAAATCACTAATTGAAACTGAATACTGAAACTGAAACAGCTTCACGACTTTAATCCCCAGGCACGGTAGATATCCCCTCAGATCTATTAGTACCAAGTACTAACTCCAGATTCTTTGAGGATGTCTAAGGAGGGTAGTCAGAGGTACGTCCAAACATTACATTTGCCACATACCCACATTTTGCAGTAGTTGGTATTCCATAAGAGACAGGTTGCAAGCCCATCGCCGCTGTTAAAATACTAACTGGTTTCCTCACGATGTTTTCCTTCACCGTTTAAGAGCACTGTCATTGCGCACATAAATTTTTAGATAGGAAAAATCCATTGGTGCACGACCGGATTCGAACCTGCGACCTTACGATCAGAAGGCGGGGTCACTCCCACTAGACCACCGGTGCTCTAATATATCACTAATTTAAGGTATGAAATCGCATCGCTCAGGATAAATATAATTTTGATCCAAATAAGTTTTCTTACCTAAAAATATCCTTAACTAGTTTTTTAACTAATGAAACTTTGAGGTAGGAAAACTTGTTTGAATAAAAGTTTTGATGTTCTCCAAAACTTGTAATAAAGCTTTCAGTAATTTTACATCTTCAAAAATTTTGAAATGTGCTAGTGAGAAGTTTAACGCCGCCGTAAACCACTGAATACAGTGAATTGTACGAATGGTGTACTATTGTTTGTTCTGTGGCCCGCCTCCGCAGTCACAGGTGAGATTTATCTTCGGGTAATTGGATAAAGAACGCTTGCGAGTGATACGAGCTGGAAAGCAACGGGAATGATCTACTATTTTTTAATGCAAATCTTTTATTCGCTAATAGCTCGCGTTTAGATATCAACTTTTGCAAATGGGACATGATAATTTGAGTAAAGTTAAATTAAGTTCTAAAACATGGTGTCAAGTGATCAAAAGGAGCCTTTGAGGCTCACTTAAAATACTTTCACCACACTGTTTCAAACGAACTAGAGTCACAATAAGAATTGAGAGAAAGAATGCTTTTAGGTAGTGGATGGTCGCGTGCAACTGGCATCTAGAAAGACATTGCTTAAAGACGTTTCAAAGTGATCCTTATGATTCAATTGAACAAATTCCTTCTAAAAACTAAACTTCACGACTTCGAATCCCAGGCACGGTAGATATCCCCTCAGATCTCTTAGTACCAAGTACTAACTTAACATTATTTGATGATGTCTAAAGGTGGTAGTCAAAGGTACGTCCGATTATTTGGCACACACCCATATTTTGCAGAAAACTTTTTGACTTGGCAATATATATTTCGTCATGTGTGATGCCTTTACAACTGTTTAGAAAACCGTGGGGCAGATTTTCAATGCGATTTTGCAATAGCAGTGCATTGACACAAAATTATTTGGTACCACATTATTAAACACGTCAAACACAAGATAGTACCTAACCGCAAAACTATGCTTTATTATAAAAGCTGGTTTAATTCTAAGCAGACATACAAATATACAACGGGTAACTTTTCACCCCTTAAGGCCAAAGACAAGTGATCAAACCAAGCACTGGAATACTTTGACGTATGCAAAGGTTGAATAGATATCGCTTTCGAAATTCCCATCAAAAAGTAAAATTATATATCGCCACAGAAATTTGCAACAACCCTGATACTTGTTGTGTAATTACCAAGGTCACGTACACACGGAACGTACAAACAGCTGTGAATAGGGTTGCCTCATAGTGTGTTTAGTTTCATATTGGATTTCGTTTAAGAGGCATTTCATGAATGAAAAACTACGAAATTTCAAAAGTCGTAAAACACAAGTTGTTCGCTTTGAGCTGTAGAATACCCTACTTCCGGGGTTATAGGAGTATTGTGTTACACGTTGTATACATGCGAATGTCACGATGATTGATGTATGTGGCTCAATCACGCTCTAACTTCGAAATGGATTAGGCCCAAACTTAGAACACTAAACTTAAGTTCAATACGTGGATTAGCATACAGGCCACTTTTATCCCGAAAGATAACAGGAGCGGAATAAAAATACAGGGAACAAACACAAAATGTGAGGAAAATTGAAATTTTTAGTTACACTGCGCGTGCGGCAAGGTGGGACCATATCATATAAAGAATGAGTCGGTTTTTGATTGAGTCTATTTTTATTTTTTATGAGCCTATTTTTATTTTTTTTAAGACTACTAAATCATATTGAGTGTTGTAGTGATCAAGCTTTTTGTCGTTCATCTGTGACCACAGGTTGACCATTTCCATTTGTAATGAGCTTTTACATTTGTATGAAAATGGTCAGAGTTGACCACAATATGCCGCATATTAATTAAAATCGTCAAGTTACTGATGCATCTATTATTTTGATGGACTCGACTCAAAAAATATGTACGCAATGCCAGTGCACTCAAACCGTGAAGGAAAACATTGTAAGAGAACCAGCTAGTATTTAAACAGCGGCCATGGGTTTGCAACCTGACACGTACCACATAGATTTTTTTTATACAACCAGTTGATGGAACAAGCAGATGGCCCACCTGATGTTAAGTGGTAACCATCACCTATAACAAAGCATTGCCTCGTAAGTCACGCACGATAGGAACGTGCCCTACGATGCAATGCCCTGCGTCAATCAGCTTGAGGCATACAGACGTTAAGCCTCATGTGCCTGTAATTACACCTGCAACCACACTCTTCAAACCGAAACACAGCAACGCTGCTTGACGGCAGAAAAAGGCGAGGTGGTAGTACTTCCCCCGGACAAGCCCTTCAAAAAGAGCTCTACTACTCTTTAAATAACCTCTCTATAGGTATATGCTAAAAAATTTAATACTTGGATGTCCCTCTAACTACCCCTTTTAGACATCCTCCTTAGCGATCTGAGGGGATACCTACTGTGCTTAAGGATCAAAGTTGAAAAGCTGTTTTTGTTTCTTCGCTACCCTTTAGTGTTCCGTTCCAGTTAAAAAAACACTAAGGTCTCTCCGATTTTCGTCCGCTTGATCTTATGATTCTAAGATCTAAACTATTACATTTGTGCGATTTCGTGCTTCGAATGGCACGTCGGTGTCGGCTCTAATTGTCGATAAGGCATGAAGTAGGCATCATAATTCCGCCAGAGTTTGCTACTAGCTAGAAATTTAGTATTAAATTATAATGTTAAGTTAAATTAAATTCATTCTAAAAAACTTGAATCAGTGTTGCAATTTAGATAATGTATGATGGGTAGTATAAACAAACTATTTTATCAATTTCAAATAGTAGTAAATGATGGTTAATTTAAAATATATTAATAGTAGTTATATTATTTAACTCGGGTTTGTAAGATATTCTTGAAATATATTTATATTACAAGTAGTTTATTGTATCAGGTATCTACAATTTAGAATTTTACACTATTTTTAGATTTTACCCCTGAATGTTACTAATATACTATAACCTAACATATTTATAGTGTCTTTTTATTAGGGGAATAGTTTCGCATTTTATAGGTATGTTTTCGACAGGATAAGCCATCTAGATTTTCTGTTTTCCTCACAACTTGGTAAATTCATAAACATTTGGTGCAAACACAAATTACTAGAACACAATGTGCATGAAATATTAAAACACATCTAACAGTTAGACAACAAAAGCATAGTGTAGACAACAAAGTGATCATATTTTTGTTATAACAAAGGAAAAACAAACATATAGGTATTTGTAATTCTACATAGTGGTATAATAGTGGATGTGGCAGTAAAGTGAATTACTTTAGCCTACACACATAAAGCGGAATCTTAATATCATATTTACTTATATAGTCTACCGCCTTCCTCATTTGAGAAAACGATAAATAATTTATAAAAGTTATAACTTATAACTTGCAATTTTATAATTTTATTGGAACAATAAAATTCCACTCTTGCTTACTCTCTAACGATACAACAACGCCAGAAATTATGGCGCCTGAGTACCAATTTGTGATTTTAGTAACTGTTAAATTGTTAGCGAGTCAATGACAAATTATGGACTCGCAAGCATGCAAGCAACATTAGTTGAATTGCCAATAATATCAATAACGTTAATTGGTATATGCCCTGAAATAGTTTTTTTTTATATTTGTCTGATAATGTGTGCCTAAAGAGACAGCCGACTGTACTTGAACAAACTTGACTGGGTTTTGTTTAATTTACTCGCTTGACATTAGCAAGATAATTTGCCTATCCAATATGACTGACAAAAGCCATTATACAAAAAAAGAAGAAGAGAGAAAAGAGTGCGTCACACATTTAAAATTCAAACTCATATCTACTGTTGGCAACGGTATATTTTATTTGGCAGGTAGTGAGTGCGTGATCCAGAAATGTATTTACAAAATGAAGCCCCAATACACGAGAGGGTTAGCGTGGCGTAAATTGAGTGCGATGAATAAATTCACATATTTCTTTATTACCTTGACCATTTCACTTTTTGCGACGGTCGGCCAGCGCTGAGAGACCGGAACTCAGGCACTTTTTTTAATAATCTCACTACTTTTAAGTCTCTTTTATCGTCTTCAGCGGAGTTCAGGATAATAGCAGGTCCTGAAAATTAATTTGCAGCGTTAATAACAGGAACTAATTAACCTAATTGTATACGAAATTATGTTGACTACAGCACGAGATGCTTGAAAGTTGAAAGGCTTAAGGCACTAAGGCGCTTCTACACGTACTGACGAATGAGTGTTATGGGTTCACTGACTGATACAAGATTTTTTGATATCCGGAAGCCCTGTCAAATAATACAAAACCACGTAGTATCCGCTCGTGGAGAAGAAATATCAACTCTTAAAACCGTACCGTAATTCTTTTGACATTTTATCTCCGTATTTTTATGTATAATTTCTCTGTTCCATAATTGTTTCTTAAATTTTTATGCCATCTTGTGTTTGTTATATTGATATTTAACTAATGTAATTGATGTGCAAACGTTTTAATTAAATGTGTCTAAATACATAAATAATAAAAAGGGCAAAATTGGTTCATGACAAGAGGAAGCATAAATAGGATAAAATAAAGTGACCAACTGCATGGGTAGGGAAGACTTCTTCAAATCAATTTAGGAACAAATGAATTAACCTTCCAATCAAAGCAAGAACGACAACATGTATTGCTAGGACACATTTGACCCCAATCAAGTGCCTCTGTCTCGGCAGTAACAGAGGTTAAGTTATTAGGCGTGGTTGAGAGTGCACTTTTGAGTTTTCAAAGGCCGATTGGGGCACGTTAAATCGTCAGTGTAATAGGTTACCAATTTGGCTCGGACCGATGTCGATATTGGAACTTTTACGTTTTTTATTGGAGTTTGGAGTTTGCTAGGCGGAATTAGTTTACGCCGACGTTTTATCGGATATTCCTTTTAAAAAAGCCGCGTTACATGAACGCGGTGAATCTAACCGCGTTCTGGTCTTATTATATGAGGACATTTATATATTTGCGATATTTAAATTATAGCGATACGGATTCATTCGATTACAGAATTCCAGCGGAAATCTAGTGCGGTGTCAATTCACATTTCTAAGCGGCTTCTTGGCCAAAGTCAAAGGTATTTTTATTTAATTGTGCGGTTCCCTTTGAAACATCTAGCTAGGTGAAACTAGAGTGTCAATTCACGCGACTAATCCTAGAACAATAGGCAAAACAAGCAGTGACAAGGCATTTGCATATATTGCGTAGAAAAAAAATATAAAACATGATTTTTTTGAATTATCAGGGTTATTATTATTAATCATTTATCTCAGAGCAATCAATCCATACTTAAATTAAGTTATCATTAGAATCAAATTACATTACAATTTACAATACAAACACACAATTACAATTTACAGTTCAATTAAATAAATTATGAACAGTAAAAAAAAGACTAGCCAAAAATAAATTAAGTAAAGCTTTGATATAGGTACAGTATGGGAATTAATATAACTCTACTTTTTTATTTTATAAGTAGTACTTATTAACACCCGTACATAATGAAAATTTGGTGTTTATGTTTTTCACCGTAATCGCAATTGATCCGCAACGGAAACAAAAACGACACGCACTGTGTGACAGAGCCTTAGTTAAAATACCGGGCGTCCTCTGTAGCAAATGATTGAAACTGTTTGTACACAAAATGGATGTCAAGTATTTTTTAGATTAATCGGGTCGAGCCTTAGCAGTGCCCTTATAAGCTATCTAGTTGCCAGTTTTATTTTTGATTTGTTTGATGAAAAAAAAATCATTGCCTATATGATTATTTAACAGTGACATATTAAAGCCTAGGTGTGACACCTAGACATTGGGAGTGGTTCTGTTTTCTGATCGTAAAGTCGTGTGTTCAAACCCGGTCAAGTACCATTGGATTTTTCATTTCGAAATTTATAACAGCAACGATGGACTTGATACTAAGAGATCTGAGTGGATATCTACCGTGCCTGGCGATCAAAGTCTGTTGAAGCTGTTCCATAAGATAACGTGAGCGAAGTCACGGGCTTGAGCAAGTATTTTATGTTTTTCCGTAAAAATATTTCAGTAAGCAGGCTGTAACAAGGTAAAGCCACGGTTGACACAATTATCCCACGGAACATAACGTGGTTTGCGTTTAGATTTAATTATTTGGCTCCACCCAATATTATTTTTAAATTTTTGGAAGACGAACTACGTAGACTGTCGTAGAAAATATATTATACCGTTCAAAAAAATCAAGAAAAGCGGACGCTACAGCTTAAAATACCGTCAAATGAATTAAAATGTATGGTCAGGACATTACCTACAATAAGTTATTACAACAACATTTTTTACAGCCTTCATAGCTCAGTTGGTAGTAGCTCTGCCTTCTGCGCCGTAGGCCGTAGGTTCGATCCCCACCGAAAACAAACATTTGTGTGATGAACATTCATGTTTGTTCTTGTCTGGGTGTTATATAATATTATAAGTATGTGTATCTACAAAAAAAAGTATATATGTATTATATCAGCTATCTGATTCCCATATATATAGCTTTGGCTTAGTTTGGGGCTAGAAAGTGCTGTGGGGGAAGTCCATCAATATTTATTTATTTTTTAATCACAGGATGGTACAATTGTAAAACAAAAATTGGTTTAACTGGAAATCCGTTTACCCATCCTTTATGTGTTTGTGAACTGGGGGCCTTATAAGGCAATTTCGGGTTACGTTGAGATTACTTTCGAAGTGTCAACCTAATTGAAATTGTAATTCGGTGTTTGTCAAATAAAATAAATTGCGTTATTTCGACTTTCTCGTTTTATTTTCTTAGGAAGACGTCATCGCAGGAAGAATTTTTATCTTAGTTAAATTTTTACAGTCTCCTTGTTTGAACTCCTGAAAATTTAATAGAAAAGACTGGGGGAGGGACGTAAACGTTTGTTTACTCCATACATTGTTGCTGGCACGGCGGTAGTGAGAAATTGTTTTATATTTCGACATCGGAATAGAAATAAAAAGATAAAAGTTTTATGATCTTTTTATATACGTATTTAACTCCTATTTTTTCAAATTATATCATACTAGTTTACGTTACCGCGAGATAAAAAATACTAGAAGAATATCTTAATATTATTATAGCTGATTTATTATAAAGAGGTATTATAAAATGACAATTGAAAGACCAATCAACCTTAGATTTATTAATCTAAGTGTTCCCGCACACGGGCCTCCGGCCACAACCGCAAAACGCCGCCACTGTTATATTTCCTGTAGTTTTCATACATTTTATATGGACTCGCCGCACACGTTTGACGCCGGTAGCCGCCACACGCTACAAATCGTCGCTGCGCGTTTCGTATGAAAACTACAGGAAATATGCCAGTGGCGGCGTTTTGTGGTTGTGGCCGGAGTACCTTGTGCGGGAACACTTTGTGTTGCAATTCATTTTGATATTAAAATCCCGGTCTCCCACATCTCGACGATTACGTGACGGATTACCGTCACGTAATCGTCGAGATCATCTCGCCAACGTTTTGTAGGTCGGCTTAGTAAATCGGAATCGGAAACTTTTGCCCAGCAGTGGGACCAAATAAAATAATTAAATAAATCTCCATTTCACCTGAACACATGCAAGCGACTCGGGTTCAATTCCTGCTGTAAGACAAAATTGTTAGCACAAACTGTAAGTATTGTTCTTGGAGTATACTCCAAGAACTCTTACTGTGGTGCCATCGGCAGGTTTCTAAACATATTTATTTTACAGAGATTCTAGTGTAGAATCGGGAGTCGAGCTCGGTTGTATGTATGGAGGGAGGCCAATACCCAGTAGTGGACTTCTTCCAGCTAATGATGATTATGATGTGACGGTTGGGTGTGTACTTGTTCAAGAAAAGCCGTAAGAACACCTAACAAGCCAAGCCTAGAGGATTCAACTTGTAAATATCTGTGTATACAAATAGTTTCACGCCCCTATAAGTTGTGCGGAAAACATTAAGGCAAGGTAAAGAAAGGTTAGTTTGCTATTGCCCGGCCAACACTGTATGCACACCTGCCTGGCTTGTTTAAAATTGCTACCAGAGTCAAAATGTTTGGTTTTAGTGCCGACTCGGGACTAAACTACAGAATATGGAATAAATTTACTTTGAAATCCAGCTGGTTTTTAGCTGTGCAGTGCTTCTAAGGTTCCTTTTATTGTTGCGTAATAGAATTTTAGATACAAGTTTTATTACCGTGATTCGAGTGAATGGGTTGTATTCGCTGCAGCATATTAATATTTAGGATCCACATAACGCTTGTATAACTGTTTATATGCACTGTGTATTTATATAAACTGTACTCACGGTATGATGTAACGTCATTTTTATGAATTCTGTATCATAATTTTCGGGAACGCTATTATTGTACAAAATAAACGAATCCGAATTGAACCCACAAGAGGTGTGCTTGCGTCTAAGCTGGCATCCACTGCGCCACATTGCGTGTATATTTTCACACAACATCTAGCCCTAATCAAAGCAAAACTTATTCTATTTACACGGGATACCTCAAATGGTTAAGGAAAACATCGTGAGGAAACCGGCATGTTGTGGAACCTAAAAAGTTCTATAACATGTGTCAAGTGCTCGAGAGAAGACTCTTGAGGCGCACATAAATTTTTTTCACCACACTGTTTCGAAAGAAACTAGTGACGTGACGAGAGAGAGAGAGACCAGATACCTGATATAATACTTATAATGCATATTACAACACCTAGACATAGGAAAAAAGACACAAATACCTATTTGGTCTTCTGGTGAGGAGGATCCAATCTAACAGCGCTGAAAGCAGAATAAAAAATAAAAAAACATTAATAGACAACCAACAATAGTCTCAACACTGCGATCCTAGGTATATCCACAGTAGATTCTCTAAGATATATTGTTAAAAGTATCTCAATAACAGTCATTCCAACCACAAAGAACAACATTGCTCGTATGCAATGGATTTGCTACTAGCTCGTTCTTTTAATTCAATTATGCTGCTCCACAACTGCTCAGGACACGGAAGTTCAACAGCTAACTCTACAATATTAACCAACAATGTTCAACAATCGTATCGGGCTATCTTCTAGTGCTTAGTCACTGGGGATTAAGCCGCATTTACATAAAAACCAGGTACTGTTCTCGGCCGTAAAAGACAATAATGTTGATTCAAACATTTTTGACTGTGATTGCTCACAGAAGCTAATACGAGTGAGAAAAAAAGTCAAAATTCGAGTGGGAACCGTACTCGCGTTAAAATTTTTCAGTTTAGTCTACAAGTTGCGGTTCGGACATCTTGCATCTCGTTTTTTTTATACAACTAGTTGATAGAACAAGCAGATGGCCCACCTGCTGTTAAGAGGTAACCATCACCTATAACAAAGCATTGCCTCGTAAGTCACGCACGATAGGAACGTGCCTCTACTTCGTCCATTGCGTCTTACGTCCACCAACACCGGCAACCACACTCTTCAAACCGAAACACCGCAACGCTGCTAGGCGGCAGAAAAAGGCGTATATCAAAGCATTTATCGTTATAATATCGAGATGCAAAAAAAACATACGGTTAATCAAAAATTATGTTGTCTTTTGCAAGTTCATCTTATGTTACTAGCCAATTAGCTTGTGATTTTCAACAGCGTAAGTTAAGTGGCAGAAACGTCTGAATGTGCCGTTGCACATTTGCATATTTTAGTTCATTATGTTAAAAGCATATTATTATTAGCTGTGTTATTTAATGTGGTACAAAAAAAAGATAGTGTATTATATTAGCTATCTGGTTCACATAGTTCCCGTAGTAGTCAATCTAGAAAAAAAGTCTAAAGAAATCGTTGCCAACGTTGTTTGAGTGTGCGCTCATAGCTATCTGTAATTATGTTATCGAAAAACTAGTGGTTAGACAAATTTAATTAAGGCTTTAAACCACTACTTTATTTAATAAATAATATAAAAAAATGTTCACCGATATTTATTTGATTTATTTAACTAGGCGCTCCCGCTGGTAACCTGTTTTGTGTGATAACCGGAAGTGGCCGTTCGCGGTCACGGATAGATTGCCGGATGTCTTGCTGACCGGCCATTTCTGAGGCACGGAAACGAATATTTTGTTATTTTTAAAGGGAAAAGCTTATCAAGGTACAAGTCACCCAGCCAACTTTAAAAGAACATTTACCATGGCGGATAAAAATAAAATTAACTTGAATTTTACAGAATATTCGTCATATCTTTTTTGTTTCTTAGGTTATTTTTAAATATAATTTTATATTTATTGATATTAGGTTTCACGCAACCCGCTTCAAATCGACCCACAATTTTTCGTAATGTTTCAAAATTCGCCCCAAAACTGACAATAAAACATTTTTCCATTTGACGCGGCATAACGAAAATTTTTAATTGGGCCCGACAATAATATACAGCCGTTCGCTTTGTTTCGTCCCAATTCACAGTGCTAAAGTATTCAGTACAGTGGGCGACGGAATGTGGACTGATTTTTGTTTGGGGTGGAACGAAGTTAGTGTCAACTTTAGTTGGGGGGTGTACCCGGCGAGCGCAAATTGGCCGTGAAGCGGCATGAAGTGTTAGTGACACGCAAACCCCCAATTACGGGCTGCACGGCGTTAAAAAATAATTAGAAAGGGGTGCCCTTTAACGAGTCGTAAATATTCACTTTTAAATCAAAATAAATTTCCTCTGTATTTTGAACAATTCATAGTTATTAAAAGAGCACTCATGGTCTAGTGGTGGCGTCTCTGATTGCTGATTCCACAGTCGTGTTGGGATCAAGTCTTGCTCCAATGAAAACTTATATTTTAAAGGTTATGTGTACCAGAACTCATCAAACAGAGATGGAAAAAGAGAAACCAGTTCATTTTTCTAGACACGGCGATGGGCTTGCGACCTATCAGGTACATTGCAAACTATCGGAAACATTGTAAATGTTAAAAGATGTGAATAAATGAAATGAACAATGAGGTGTAAATAGTAACTACTGGAAAAAAGGACAATGTGCCGAATGTTATTTTGGTTACTTCGTGAAGTGCTTTGTAGCTGGCGTAAAACTTCCGTATGATTTGCTCATGTTGCATTGACTTTTGACAGAACATTAACAATGAGACTGAATGTCTGAATCTCACATTTTTTTGTGATAAAATTGATGGAACAAGCAAATGACCTACCTGATGTCAAGATAACATTGTGAGGGAAATATTAAAACTCATTTTTAATATTGTTATACTTCGTTAGTTATTAGTCATATGTTGTTATATTATGTATATGAAACTGTAAAAATATATTGTTCATGATGTGAACTATGTTATCGTTTTGGCTGCATAGCTGTAAAGATGATATATGTATATGCGTATAGCAAATAAATAAATTATCACAGATATTTTCATGACTAATTACAAAAATATCCACCACCCTAAAGATTAATATATCAAGAGAATCGTCGAGGCAGGATACCTACAAGCGAGCCATCTGAAACCAGTAAGTGCTTAGGCCTCCGAACTTTGGCCAAGTCAGTTAAAAAGAGCTATCACCATCAATTGTCACCTGTAGCCAATAAGAGCGTTACTATTGGGAGGGCCCTTTATTAGAAAACTTTCGTGCCTTGAGAGCGGTGAAATAAAGGCAGTACGTGGTACAAATAAGACATAACGACCGACAAACCAAACGCGGATTACGGTTAAGACTTGGCTTCCTGAAAAACGATCGTCGTAATATAGCGACCTGATGTTATGGGAAGACAAGAGCTAATGTGACTCTCGCTCGGACGTTTCGACATGTCGAAAGATATAAAATCGCTTAACTCATTGTGCAATCACATTGCACACGGTTTAGTAAAAAAAAAAACATTTTTATCGATACATGTTTTCCTACTTAAAAGTTTGCTTATGTACGAAAACGAGTAAAACTAGGAAAACATGTATCGATCAAAATTAAATTTTACTAAACTGTGTGCAATTTGATTGCATACAAAATGGTTGATTGCGATTTTTCGAAAATGAGTTTAGTGATTTTATATCTTTCAACATGTCAAAACGTGCGAGCGAGAGTCACATTAGCTCTTGTCGTCGCCTAAAGTAAGTGATGATCTATGCCAAATCAGTTATCTATTTGACATATGTATCACACGTGCGATGAAGCATGGCTTCGTAATAATTACGTCCTCCATGAAATAAGTACGTCCATCTAAATAATATAAGAATGAAAGATTTAATGAAAATCTTTGGATTCAGATTTTATTAATCCAACAGATTATAAATCAAATTTATTAGTACCATACAGAAATAAAAACTTAAAAAACTAATTTAAGTTAGAAAAGGACAATGCAAAATAATAAATAAATAAATCTATTGATATGTTCGATTCAGGCTCCAAACAGATGTTGATACTGGGTCACTAACTGGGCGATAGGTAGGAGTTTATCTACTCGGTCATATAATGTCCCGATAAAATACAGTTATTAGTGACGCTCGCCGCTTGTTAAGGAACCAAACCTTTAACGATAGATACGAGGCAGTTTGCTTTAGTTATTTGCTAGTTTGGAAAATATTTTTCGTGGGATATCGAATTATTTGGAAAGGTTGGAATGGAAATGTATGTTTTGGACTTAACTAGATAGCTACAAACAAGGCTTGTGTTTGTATTATCTACTATACATTTCTACTAGTAGTATTATAAATAAAACATAAAATACTAATGGAAAAGTTTTAGATGTTTGGGTGTTTGTATGATTAGATGTTTCGGGCTCAATCGTGTCGTAAAGGATACAAACTTTTGAAAAAAACTTACAATATGTAAATTTGTAATCTGGAATAGTGTATAGGCTACTTTTTATTCCGAAACATTTTAGATAGAACAAGCAGATGGCCCACCTGATGTTAAGTGGTAACCATCACCTATAACAAAGTATTGCCTACTAAGACACGCACGATAGGAACGTGCCCTACGATGCACTGCCCTACGTCCATCAACTTGAGGCATACAGATGTAAAGCCTCATGTGCCTTGGCACTACTGTTACTAATCTATCCTCTATTTAAATATTGGTTTTTATTGAGTTTTACTCGTAGTTACTCTGACTTGATTGATACGGTTACAATCATTTAATTGTGTTTTTTATGTATTTGTTGAACGGATATTTTTTTTAGCAATTGTAAGGTACTCTGAAACGGTGAAGAAAAACAGCATGAGGAAACCGGCTAATTGTAGAACGTAAAAAGTTCTAAAGCCTGTGTTCTCGAAAGAAGTGTCTCTGTGTCGCAGCATCCTTTCATCACACTAAGAGTAGTAGAGCTCTTTGTGAAGGGCTCGTCAGGGGAAGTACTACCACCACGCCTTTTTCTGCCGCCAAGCAGCAACGCTGTGTTTCGGTTTGAAGAGTGTGGTTGCCGGTGTAATTACAGGCACATGAGGCTTAACATCTGTATGCCTCAAGTTCATGGACGCAGAGCAGTGCATCGTAGGGCACGTTCCTATCGTGCGTGACTTACGAGGCAATGCTTTGTTATAGGTGATGGTTACCACTAAACATCAGGTGGGCCATCTGCTTGTTCCATTAGCTAATAATATTAAAAAAAACACTGTTACGAAAATCAAAGATTCAAAAAGAAACTAGTCACATGACAAGAAGATCATTTAATTAATATTGAATGTTTTGTCATTTATTTTTATTATTAACTACCAATATAATTACTGATCTAACATACACAAGAAGTGACACGTCAAATAGTTAATTGTACTAGAATCTATGAATTCGCGAGGGATTCGATCATTCAGAATCGTAAAATTTTCACTCCGACTGAAACACTGTTTTTCATAATTACTACGAGAGCAAATAAAATATGATTATTTAGTCTGAGGGCGGTGGTTATCTTTACAAACGGGTGGTTTGTTTAATGTAAGTAATGAGAAGTATGAAGAAGAGGGAACGCTAATTTCAACCTTATTTTCAGGCTAATAATGAACCATGTCGAGTGGAGACGGTAAAAACTACTTACAAATACATAGCGAAGTTGGGTTCTGTAACCAATCATCTAATTCGTTGAAAGTAAAATTCCTCTCTTTATTTGTTTAAATATTATTAATATGAAACAAGTACATAAACCGTCATGTTTGATAAAATCCAGATATTAACTTTCGCTCTTACAACGTACGTTGGGTTGAAACAAGGCAAGCTTGCCCCGAGCATTTGAAAACCAGCCAAGTAAGAGTCGGACTCGTGCACTATTAATTCCGTAAGGCCAAACCGATTTCAAATAAATACCTACTTCTGTTATTTTACAATATGGTATGAAATTTCAAATAATAAGACAATAATCAGTCAGTTTTCCAGTTCGTGGTCGCCATTCGAAAACCTTTAAAAAGGACATATTTCATTTTGGGTTGGGACTATGCACACCACGTAGAAAAATATGAAAAAAATTAGAGGATTACCATAAAAATACCTTTATAAAGGAAAAAAAAACTTTTATTGGCCGTGGTGAATAAAAATTATGTTATTAAAGAAAAGAAAAGGAAAAAAAAAACATTTTTTTGACATACCTACACACAAACAAATAAAAAATAAAACAGAACGGACAGGTACAGACAAGAGAATATCTACCAACTAAAAAACACATAACAATAAAAAATTAATTAATAATATAAAGTTGGTCATAGCCAGTCCTGTCCCGTTGCAGAGTGGTATGTCAAAAAAGTTATTGTTTTTTTAGATTTCCAACTGTGTTTAAAAAGAGAATAAAAACATTAGTACCGCACGATACACAGTGGCTTTATCTCAGGAACAATAACCGTGGCCACAATAACCCTTGCCGGGATAATGGTGGCTGTCTGTCAACCTGCAACCGCTATCCGACACTGTGATTAGTGTATCGCGTTTATCTCTTCCTGAGTCCACTCGCTCTCACGGGTCTCCGAAACTAACGAACGTATAGAACTATCTGCTCTGTGTTTCATATTGACATTACTGCACGGCCCTGACGGAAGACCAGCGTTATCTGCTGGCCAACTAACTTTATGCTGTGTCAGGGAACCATTTGCAACTCTAGGCTTCTTATTTTAGTTAGTATTATCATTAGTCTGTATTATAATTGGAGCTAAGTATTTGCAAATAAATATGTTTTCTTTCTTTCATATTCTTCCTTAAAGGGCAGTTGGGAGGGGAAGACCTCGGCGGACGTATCTCGATCAGATAGCAGACGTTCTAGAGAAGGGCCAGGCCAAGAGTAGCCTAAACCGATAAGAATGTATGAAGAATGTTATGAGAGTGAATGAAGCGAAAGAGGTATGTAAGGACCGTAGCAAGTGGAAATCTGTGGTCTCTGCCTACCCCTATGGGAAACAGGCGTGATTTTATGTATGTATGTATGTATATTCTTCCAGGAATGGTCGCATGGAACTGGCACCATCACCAGCTTTAAGACGTTTAATAAATAAGTAATGACATGACATTGACTTTACTGTTTAGTACACAAAAAATGATCAATACATGAAATCACACCTATTACCTATGGGGATAGGCAGTTTTTTTCCACTTCCCTGGTTGATCCTGACTTACCTCTTTCGCTTCACTCAATCTCATAACATTCTTCATACTTCACACAGGTCACAGTACTTTAAAAGGCTTTAAAAACCAGGCAAGTGCGAGTTTTATCTTTAGCTTGTTATTTTTTGGATTCGTTTTTTTTTATTGAGCTAGTATGTTTTTCTACCATCAAACACTGAAAGAGTACTAGCTGACCACAAAGCTTCTCCAAGCCTCCTGCAAATGGAACAATAACTACAATTTCGTAGCGGGTCTACGGCTTCCGTAGAGCTTGCTACGCCAAAGCAGTCGGTAGCACCTAATGAGGGCACTGATATTGTGCCGACGACGCGGCCGGCCTCTATAAATTGGTTTCATGCATATTTATTTATTCAAATGTATGAATTGAAATCTCGACCACTGAAATATGGCACCCTACGAAAATTGAATCAACAGGGTGAACTTTGACATGGACGGCATATTGATGCTCATGAAAGGTATGCATATTATTTATGACATTTTGCAAATTTAAACAAAATTATAATAAACACAACGATTATTGTCATTCAAAGTGTTAATTATTAAAACCAAAAAAAAACTAAACTGTTAATCAACTCTGGTAAACGGTGTTGATATCGCAATTCGTAATTATTTAGTTTAAGTATTAAACTAATAAACTAAACTAAAATATAACTGTCAGTAGATTTGTTAGATAAATGTTTTTTTTTATTTAAGTTTATTTAAAAATGTTTTTTTATTCCAAAAAGAAAACACTATATTTAAGATACCTTGATGTATAAATGAATAAAAATAGAGATACCTACTTCGGTAACTTTTATACCTACATAGTGGCATCCATCTTTTAACAATGCGTTCAGAAAACTGCACGTGGTGTTTAAAGTTGCAGACTAATAGGTTTTTGATGACTTTGCCGTGTAAAATTGAGCGAGTTTAAATCGAGATGAAGTAGATTCTTGAGCAATCTTAGCATTAACTTATATAATACTCTCAGCATGGGAGCAGAAAAACAAGCTTTGGATGTATTTTAAGACCACTTGCCTCTCTTATGAGTAGTAGAGCTCTTTGTGAAGGGCTCGTCCGGGGAAGTACTACCAGCGTGCCTTTTTCTGCCGCCAAGCAGCGTTGCTGTTTCGGTTTGAAGAGTGTGGTTACCGGTGTAATTAATTACAGGCACATGAGGCTTAACATCTGTATGCCTCAAGTTGTTGGACGCAGGGCAGTGTATCGTAGGGCACGTTCCTATCGTGCGTGACATGCGAGGCAATGCTTTGTTATAGGTGATGGTTACCACTTAACATCAGGTGAGCCATCTGCTTGTTCCATCGGCTAGTTGCATAAAAAAAAAACCATCAGCCATAAATATTTTCAGTTTGAATAAGTCCACCGCTGGACATAGACCACTCTTGCTTCTACACTCAAACTTGTGCTTAGTTATAACAAATTATTCAAAATAAATCAATATCTAACCTATGGTCTTTAACCACTGCATTACTTTACAAAATGTGAAGATTACAAAATTTGTTCACAGTCGTATAAAGCAAGTGAGATTACATTGTAATTATCACTAATGTAAACATTATTATTGAACACCCACCTGGTACCTACCCAGGAAAAATGTGGCCTATATACTATTTCAGGTTACAACCTTTTTTTTTACAACTAGCTGATGGAACAAGCAGATGGCCCACCTGACGTTATGTGGTAACCATTACCTATAACAAAGCATTACCGATAGGAACCTATGTACATTTTAAGTTTCCTCCAAATCCGTGTGACCGTTACGGAGATGGGTGGTAATAAACATACACCCACACACATGCACAAGTAAGTTTGTTGCCTGTTCTTCTAGGCTTTGGTCGCGTGGAACTGGCACCTAGAGTCACCCAGCTTTAAGACGTTTCAAAGTGATCCTTGTGATTTTATTGAATAAATATCTTTTGTCTTTGACTTCGATCCTATCCTGTGCCAGTTCCTAGCATAAAGCTCGCAAGTCAGCCTCCACAACATTCTTCCAACTACAGCAGCTATCCCACCCCACGGCATTCGCTGATCCACTGGTTTCTAAACACGAACCGCCCAAAGTGTTTGACTACCGCAAGACAACTTATTTTAATAAGGCCTCATACTTTCCGTATAACCCAACCACAAAACTCATAAAAGCCAAAGGCTCATTAATCAAAAGTAAATAATGAATTTTGTGAACAATCCAGCGTCCCTGGTAGACAACTCTACACATTATAAATGAGGGAAGCATTTCAAAACTGGAAACTAATTAAAGAAGACGTCTGCAAATCAATACTTTGGAATTAAGATGGTTCGAACTTGCCGAGGTAATTGGGCGAAAGTTCAGCTCAATATTGACACGGTGACTGAACGCCGGCTTAATTTTTATCCGACTTAGGTAAAACGTGAGATTTGTGAATTCAACTGTCTTTTTTTTATGAACATTTACATGCAGCTTTTAATTCTTAAACTACAAGGTTGCGGAGCTACTTCCAACTGAGACAAACTGTCAAAAAGGCTTTGTAATAGTAACACAAGCATGTAGTTAAAACCTACTAAAAATAGTTTCGGGGCGTTTGTTTACAAAATATTAAATTGCTGATCCTTTTAATGTGCTGTAGCTGTGTTTTTTGCAATAAATAATTAATAAAAATTTGCTAGCTTTGCTCCCAAACAACAATTGTTTTAGACCAATGCGATACCAGTACAACTCAAAGGAATTTTTGCTTTAGCCGTAGAAATGGAATGGAATTCATTAGTTGATATTTGTAAAATAGCGGCTGACTAAAATAAAAATAAAAACATCGCGTCAAAGAGTTACAATTGAAAATATGTAAAGGTTTTGCTATAAAAATCCCCATGACTAGGGTTTATTTTATTTATTCTTTAATTCACAGTTTTTCCTATTCTCTATTTAGTTGTTTTTTATTTTTCCTAAAATTACGTGCTTGAGTAATCACTAAAGTACCAAGAGATCTGAGGGTATGCCTACCGTGCCTTGGGATTTACGTGAGTCTATTTCGTTTTTCATTTTCATTAATATTGTGCCTCGATAGGTATAATCGGTTTATGCTCGTTCGGATATTCAGGTGTATAAGAGGATTATAAAATCAGCCATCAAATAATACTGATTTGTTTTACCAGCGATGTATACAAGGTGTTCCAAAACTTGTGTTCTAAAAATTCAGGGAGCTAAAGTACTCATCAATATGAATAACTTTTTCTAAGGAACCAACACTGTGAACGTCAACAAAAAAAACAGCTGTTTCACACATTTTAGCCAGGTAAATTGAACTTTTGTATGAAACAGCTGTTTTTTTTCGCGTTCACAGTGTTGGTTTCTTAGAAACAGTTATTCATATTGATGGGTACTTAAGCCCCGTGAAGTTTTTAAACACAGGTATTGGAACACCTTGTATACACGTAATTCTGCATTTGCATAGCCGCAACTAATGTTTGTGTTCAATTTTGTAGCTTTTATTGTATACAATGTATTTATCTTGTATATACGGCTATCATCCTGAAACTGTTTTTACACTGCGTATTACCTCGCTCGCTCGGATATAAGTAATCATTGTTACAGGCAGAGGAAACCACTTGATATCAGGTGGGCTAAATGCTGGTTCCATCACTTTTTCTTGTAAAAAATATACTAACATGCTAATTATACTAAATAGAGAGTCTTTTTTTTATTCCACTAGCTGATGGAACAAGCAGATGGCTCGTAAGTCACGCACGATAGGAACGTGCCCCACGATGCACTGCCCTGCGTCCATCAACTTGAGGCATACATTTGTTAATCCTCATGTTCCTGTAATTACACCGGCAACCACACGCTTCAAACCGAAACACAGCAACGCTGCTTGGCGGCAGATAAAGGCGTGGCGGTAGTACTTCCCCGGATGAGCCCTTCACAAAGAGCTCTACTACTCGGGAAAGAGTTTTTTTAACTTATGTCTAATTAGGTTTCCTTTAAAATTTTAATTAAAAACTGAAAGAAAGAAAAAGTGTTTACTACCTTAAACCTTACAGTTGTTACACTGTGAGAATAGAATATTTTATATAATTGAAGTTTTATCCAAAAATGATATTTCTTATTAATTATTTGCCATCCAAAGCAAAGCTTGAAATTAATTAAGTTGTTCAAAAAGTCATGTATCAAGGCATAATTCTATGAACGAAAACTGGGGGTCTACGGAAAATGAAAAAAGAAGTTTTGTATTTATATTTTGAGTTACAATGTCGCATATTCTCAGCAGCGACAACTCGACTGCGGAGCGTTTACCACGTCACCGCGCAGTGTAACTCGAAATATCATTGCGTAACTTCGTTTTTCGTGTTGAAGAGTAGACCCCCAGGTAGGCAAACAGAGTTATTACAAGCCTCTACGTAAAAGTCACCTTATTATTCTCTCTCCCTTACTTAACATTATTTAGCTTTGATATATTCGCAATTTAAGTTGCCCCAAACTCGACGGAGGGCCGAATTAAATTACATATTTTTTCATATTACTTGCAAACGACTTCAGTCTGTAAACAGAGATTGGGACGAGATCGTGAAACTCGGATCATTTCGAGTAATGAAACAAATCTTCAGGGAATTTAGCACCGGTTCCGACGTTAGATAGATAGACTGACATTTCTAAAATCAGTAATTTTCTATTAAATTTTTTTTATATTGTATTTTTTTTTAAAGAGCAGTAGAGCTTTTTGTGAAGGGCTCGTCCAGGGAAGTATTACCCCAACGCCTTTTTCTGCCACCAAGCAACGTTGCTGTGTTTCGGTTTGAAGAGTGTGGTTGCCGGTGAAATTGCAGGCACATGAGGCTTAACATCTGTATCCATCAAGTTGATGGACGCAGGGCAGTGCATCGTAGGGCACGTTCCTATCGTACGTGACTTACGAGGTAATGCTTTGTCCTTTGGCCATCTGATGGTTCCATCAGCCAGATGTATAAAAAAAACAGATGCGGATATATATACGACAAACAAGGCAGAACCAATTTACTTGATGACTAAATTCGCGAAAAATGATGCATTATCCTAAACTGAATTTGACAGGACTGAAAATGTTGCAATATTTGGCAATTTTTGGATTGATGAAGTCTCTAAAGAAAACCTTGATTTTGATTGTCAAATATTATCACCAGGATACCAGGAGACCTTATTTCTTCCACACCAGCGTAATCATAAAAATCTGAATGACAGAATAAATATATTTTACTTAAAATTCATTTCTCTATACCTGGCTTCATATTTCGTCCTCGACTTATGAAATTATTTTAACCCTTTGGGACACGAATCTATTCTTTCTTTATTCTTTACTGTGAACAATAAAACACAGTAATAACATTTAGTGAGCTTAAATATAAAACAAGAACACAGGCGAGCTTAACCCTAAAAGGAGTTCTCTTCCAGTAAACCTTGAAGGAAAGAGAAAATTGAAATGAGAGGTGGGTGTGTGTACAAAATGAGAGTTGCAAAAATATAATTATATTAATATTATTAAAAAACAAGATAAAATACAAAATAAATAATCATAAAAACTACTATTTATTAAGCCCCAGATTTAATAAATAGTAGATTGTGTCCCAACGGGTACTAAAGTCCTAGCTACGATTAGGTCAGCTGTGCTACCTAATCGTATAATACGTCAATCGGCACTGCTATTGTTCACTGTTAAACACTACTTGATGCGTGAATGTGTTTCTAGAAATTACTTATAATTTGGTGAGCTCGCTGATAACTTTATTATATAAACTAGTGCTAGCCTATCAGAAAAATAATATAAAATACAGGTGAGTCTTTCTAAAGCATTGGACTTAATTTTAATTTGGCAGTTCAAGATTTATAATGTAGTTTGACAATATTGAATTTATATCAAATTGGTATCCATCTTAAGGTGTCTGTTTATAAATTGTAGGTTTCAGTTTTCAGAAGCTATTCCTAACGCAATGTAGCTTTTAATATTAATCGACTTTCTTCCGCGATATTTTTAAAACTTTAAGGGGCTGACAACTATCAAACAACTTCTCGCTCGCACGTTTCGACATGTTGAAAGATATAAAATCACTAAACTCATTTTCGAAAAATCGCAATCAATGCGATTTTTCGAAAATGAGTTCAGTGATTTTATATCTTTCAATATGTCGAAACGTGCGAGCGAGAGTCACATTAGCTCTTGTCTTCGCCTTAAGAGCTGAAACACCCGAGCGGCCGAGGTCGTATGAAGACAATGATGGTATTTTAAATCAATGATTGTAATATCATCGTGATACTATCCATATGTTGCTGCATTATTTTATTAAGAGCTTGAATTATTGCGCTGGCTGGTTGGACCGTCTAATACGTTTGAGCTCCATGAGAGTGATCAAATATGTATATCCCCATAGGTTGTGGTAGAAGATATAATATTGTGAAGAGTCGTAAGTTCGCTGTGCGAAAAAGATAGGGAGGCAATCGTCTTGCAAGGATAAATCAAAATAAATAATGCATGTTCTTGTTCCTAAGGAAGGTGGCTATTTAAAATTAGTAATATGATCATGAAGCAGAAGTCATTGAAAACTCACCTTTATTCCGATGTGTATAGGGAAGTCTGATGCTAACGCTGGTTGCGGGTGCAACGCCGGCAACAGCGGCAATGGAAGAGGACAGGACATCATATTTGCGCCAACCTGAAACAAAACCGAAAATTTTAAAATTTCAGGGCCAATTATAATTTCAAAGCCAATTTGATGGCCTATGTCCTCGAATGTAGAAAACTTAAGGCGAATGGATACCCCGATACTAGCGCCACTACATAATTTATTTAATCATTACGTTAAACAAAGGAATTATCAAAAATTCGGACCGCGCGTAGGCGATACCTATTACAAGCTTTTTTTTAATGTATCTGTAATAGTTTTGTCTTGTGTTACTCAGTCAGATACCTTGTTTGGAGAGCTTGGTGGCCACCAATAGGAACTAAACTCTTGAAACAAGTACCTTCTTATATAATACAATACAAAACTATTACAGATACATTAAAAAAAAGCTTGTAATAGGTATCGCCTACGCGCGGTCCGAATTTTTGATAATTCCTTTGTTTAACGTACGTTTTATTTAACGTGATTAAATAAATTATGTAGTGGCGCTAGTATCGGGGTATCCATTCGCCTTAACAGCAAAAAATCGTTATTTTCTTTCAAAATTACAGAAGCAGTTTTTTTAAAGTGGGTCCAAGTAACATGATTATGAAAATGATAATATTCAATATGTTTATATGTCGAACTTAAACTTACATATAACTTATTAGTAGTATTATGATATTTTACTGATAAGTTGGCGGGTAGAAAATGCCCATAGCATTAAGCCCACCTTTTAAACATTTGTTTTATAACTGAGCAATTATAATATGTTAAATAAATATAAGTAGATTGATTTTAGTAGTAGAGCTCTTTGTGAAGGGCTCGTCCGTAGTACTACCACCACGCTTTTTTCTGCCGTCAAGCAGCGTTGCTGTATTTCGGTTTGAAGAGTGTGGTTGCCGGTGTTATTACAGGCACATGAAGTTTAAAATCTGTATGCCTCAAGTTGATGGACGCAGGGCAGTGATCGTATGGCACGTTCCTATCGTGCGTGTCTTACGAGGCAATGCTTTCTATAGGTGATGGTTACTTAACATCAGGTGGGCAATCTGCCTGTTCCATCAGCTAGTTGTATAAAAAAAAGATTGCGTGTCACTAAATTTTTAGAAGTAAATTCTGATGAACCTGTTGAAAACTTTACTAGTTAATCTCTAGTTAACTGGTTAATCGAAAGAAAACAATTATTATTCTTTTCACTTGATTTTATTTCTCAGAGTTTTTTAACAACCTCTCGATGTTCGCGCAAATCGAGTTCGTTCATGTTCTACCCACATGCCACGAGGCAACCCGCTTGAGTCAAAACATCGATCCGCTACAAAGGAATGATCTTAAAAAACTTGATCAATAGAATGATTACTAATAACAATAAAACGTGACATAATATATATCTAATTAATAAATAATAATATCAATAATCCTACTGATTTTCTATTTGCTTTCAATGTGAATGTATAATAGCTTTGCAGTAACCTGTCATGATATCACAGCACACAGAAATTTGAGAACCCTCGTCTTACACAGCATAAGGAATTAGGTGCAATGAGAGCAACGTTTCAAAGCCAGCGTGCTGTCTGAGAAGCTTGAGAGCAAGACAGCAAAGTGATTAGTTGCTGCTCAGGCTTCCATAATCTGTTCACATCGGCTGGCATTACGTACCTACGACTGCCAAGTGTATGAACAGTGAAGACTTACTAATGGTATGGTGATGGGATAAGACATCAAGTCATCTACAAAGTCCACCACTGGAAATTGTAATCAAACATTAAAATGAACTCGAAGTCTTTGCTTAAACACTATCCGTAATGAGTTAAATTTAAATATTTTGCCCATTTTTTAATTTTTATTCCAGCGTTTTTTTATTTAAGTTACTCATTGTAGCTTACACATTGTGGTTATTTAAGTTACTCAGTAGGCGAGCCACTCCGTAGCACCTTTTGGGAAATCTTGATTGGATCGAAATTATATTTTTGTTTGCAATTGATCATACATATCTAATATCTTCAAAAATATAGAAATGTGCGACCGATATAGCGTTAAAAACACATTGTAATGTTCATTTGTTCAGTAGGCGAGATACTCAGAAGTACTTTTATAATACCTAAATCTCATTTGAATTCATGTTAAAACCACTTTAAAATACTACAAAAAATGCCGGCATGTATGTTTGTCACAGCAGTAGGTTCGCCTCACTCGCATAGATTATTCATAACATTTTCAGCGGATCAACCGGTCCACACGGAATATTAGAGAGGCATGGCATATCTGCCGATTCCCAATTCATCGGTAACTAAATTGTTTTCGACGTTTTCCGTGGGGCTTTGCGTGTGTTATGCGCTCTGTGTCATTGAGTTAACCTTTGTTTTCTGAATGTCCACTTGGTACCTAGGTATCTGTTCAATGTAGTTTAGGTTAGGCTAGAGTTTATACTGTAAGCGCCCAGTCGAAATTTGAAATTACGTATAAAATGGACAACGCAACGTACACAGAATAAATAAGTATCAAGTAAATGTTTATTGGAGTCATAAATTTTAAATGAAGAGTCAGGAATTCGGACTGTCGATCAATTTGAGTATCCTATATCCTATATAACTATACCTGTTAGTAATTAGTTAAGACATGAATAGTATAAGTTCATAATTAAAGGTTCTTTTATGAATTAAAATGAACCATACCTATTATAGTATTAATTTACGCCAAGTTTCAATTGTATAGCTTGCGTTATTTTTGATATGTAAACGTAGCAACTACAATAAAAGAATAATCAAACATTGTAAATAAACAAAATTCTAGTGCAGCCTGAAAACTACTGAATAACAGAACTCCAGAACATACCTAGAAGTAGGTATTCAGTACCAACTCGATGAGTCTCAAACATTTCCCAGATAAATGGGTAGATTTCCCCTAAATTAGGATGCCCCTTCCCAAATTATCCGAGCAGATGTCGCGTTTCTCGTGGCTACCATTAAAAGTGTCGTTTATTTGCTTTTTTGTAGCAATATTGCAGAATTACAAAAATAAGGTCTTCTCGTCTCCGGCATCGTTTCTATGGGTTGAGGATTTATTGCAGGTTTGGAGGGTAATGACCTTTCACAGGTAAAAATATACTTATCTCAAGATTTTAAAACATATGTACTTATTTTTTAATATTATTATTATTATATGAGAGAGCACATGTGGTCTAGTGGTAAGGCCCCGCCTTCCGATCCTAAGGTCGTGGGTTCGAAACTGGTCATGCACCAATAAATTTCAAAAATTTATGTGCATTGTGCACATAAATTTTTGACAGTACTCTCAAACGGCGAAGGAAAATATCATGAGGAATTGTAGCGGTACCGGCATGTTGTAGAACCTAAAAAGTTCTATAACATGTGTCAAGTGCTTGAAGGAGCCTCTTGAGGCGCACTTAAAATCCTTTCACCACACTGTTTCGAAAGAAACCAGTGATACGACAAGAGAGAGATTATTATATGCAATGAGTGGGACTAACTGCCGCCGTATGTTTTTCCTGATCTTTACAATCTGGGCCTGAACAATTGTCTTGAACAGGTAAACAATCGCACGCACAAGAATCTAAAATTTTGTATTAATAATGGTGGAGGAATGGCGGGGCCATTACCTTAGAAAAAGCAACAGCGCAATTAGCGGTCAAATGCGTCGTTGCTTGTTGATTAAACATTTTTTCATACCAAGGGTGGTTTTCAGAAAATCGATGTACAAAAAAAAACTTATTCAACAGCACGACAATTGCCTATCACGACAGACAGCTAAAACGATAGCGGCGCGATTTGTTTAATCAACAAACAAGGAGTCATTTTACTGATATCGCAATCGCATGTTTATAGATAATAGCTCTACGGATGTCTGTAATATTGCCAACAGTAGCCTTGTAGCTGTTCCCAATACAAAGGAAATTACAAACATAATCGAATGTCGAGACGGTATCCCCAGGGTGAGCGCTTACGGTAAATTAATTAAACTATTCGCTAATTGAATGATACACGGATTAATTACCGTGTTGCGGATAAGTTTGTTATAAAATTGTAGTTTCGGTTAATTGGATGTTGTTGTATTGACAGCAGTAGTTTCCGAACCAGGACTAGCTGTTGTTCTTTAAATACAGTTTAAATGGCACGATCAAACAGTTTATTGAATAAACTGTTTGATCGAACAGTTTATTAAATAAACTGTTTGATCGTGCCGAACAGGGGTGGCAAACCTTTTTCATTAAAAGTGCAATTTTTTCAAATAAAATATTATTTAGTCGTCAACGTGCAAATTAATTTCAATCAGAATATAATAATTTATTTATTATTAAATAATATAAAATTAGAGAGCACTGATGATGGTCTAGTGGTATCGGCCCCGCCTTCCAATCCTAAGGTCGTGGGTTCGAAACCGGTCGTGCACATATGAGTTTCTTTGTTCAAAATTTTATGTGCACAATGCCAGTACTCTCAAACGGTGAAGGAAAACATCGCGAGGAAACCGGTATGTCGTAGAACCTAAAAAGTTATATAACGTGTGTCAAGTGCTCGAAAGGAGCCTCACTTAAAATCCTGTCACCACACTGTTTCGAAAGAAACTAGTGACACGATAAGAAAAATTATAAAACAATTTCAACATAAATTCCAATAGAGCCCCACTATTTAGCCAAGTAGTCACAGACCGGATCCGGTGGGCGGCTGAAGTAGCGGATAGTTTGAACTAAAAATGCAAACTGTTTTGATCCGTGGCGTGCCCAAAATATTGTGTCACGTGCCATCAATGGCACGCGTGCCACTGGTTCGCCATCCCTGGTTTATTCTTTTTATCTTTTTTTTTCATCAAAAACCATTAAAATTATTACGTAGTAGGTAACTTATATCTTTGACGGCAGAAAATGTTGCCACTCAACATTTGCTACACTGGCATAGTAGAACTTGTAGCGGTGGTTTTCAGTGGTATCACACACAGCTGCGACACGCGTTTTATACTAAAAATGTTTTGTATCTATTAAAATATAAAAAGAAAAATATTAGCTTCTAAAAACTACAATAATTTCGATAAATAAATGAAAAAAAAACCGGCCTCCTTTTTTTTGTACATGCTGAAGGTACAAGAATATAGCTCGCCTGTTGATAAGCGTACCATCACCTAAACTAAAGCATTGCCACGTAAGTCACGCACGATAGAACTTAGACTAAAAAAAAAGGCACACGAGGCTTAACATTTGTACGCTTAACATCGCATGTAGGGCACGATCATATTGTACGAGATTTGCCAGGCATTGCTTAGATATATAATAGGTGATAGTGACCACTTAACATCAGATGGGCCATCTGATTATCCCAGCAAGTTTTCTTAGCTGTAAGTTAACCCATTTTTTTTTTAAATAAAATAAATAAGTTGTAAAAAAAAGGCACTTACATTTTTGGGATACCTCCCGTGCCTGGGAATCCAAGTCGTTAACCTGTGTTTTTTCTGCTATTTCTGCAATATAATAGTGTACAATAAAGTACTTCTTATCTACTCACCCTCTGCTTACCAGAACATTCTGCAACTTCTCGCAATCTTACCTTGTAAACTAGCTGATAACGCAAATTGCAACTCCAGCCGCAACTAATTGCAAGATTCAACAATAACTTTGAACGATCCATAAGAATTAAACTTGTTCTAAGCATAGCCACGGAATAAGTGAAGTTCCGTCCTCATTATCACTCTGTGATGTCACAAATGAGATTGCGTATGAATCGTGTATTGAGGTTTTTGGTAAACCTTAATACTGCGTGGATCTGCTCAGTACCCCAAATCCGTTTTGTTATTGGTTTTTTGTTTTCTCGAAAAAAAAAACAACATTCTGCGAAATTATACATCTTGGGCTTTCAACATTATGAGAAATCCACATTCTGCTCCTGAAGGTGTATCGCCAGGCCGGATTTTGAATGGAGTGCCTGTACAAGTTACTGTGTAAGTAATGTACAAGTTCCAAAAGTCATCACCTCGGTTGGAGTTTAGCTCACGCGTCAAGAGTGTCTCCTTGTTACGTGGGTTCATGATTAATTTATTTGGGACATTACAAAAACCTGTGTAGGAACACAATCAAGAGCAATAAAGTATAATATTAATAGCTAAGTTTCCATAAGACTAAATCACTTGGAATACCAACCTTATCACGGAATACAATAATTAATTTCGTTTGTAATGATTTTCAGAAATCCGCGATCGTACCTGTTTACGATCTAAAACAGTATCGGTATTGTGGGTTTCGTCGCAAACTATCCCAATTATTGCATTTCGTTGCAATACCAATTCTATATTGAGCGAGCTAAGGCTCATTTTAGACTGCGAGCGGATCTAGAGTGGGAATCCCCGGGTAAGTTAGCGATTAAGTTGCAATCACGGCGCAGTTGCCGCTAAGTTACAACAAACAGTCGGACAAGTCAGTGCTTAGTTCCGTTTGTATAGTTTCTGCAATTATGTTGTGTAAGCTATTCGATTAGGGAGATCGGAAAGCGAAGTCACACGTGTCTGTACCATATGGTACACACGCTCTATAGGAGTAGGTACTCTTATAGAGCTATAACTCCTATAACGATGACTATAACTCATATGTAGATAAAAATATAAGAAAAAAAAACGGTTTTTTGGAATCTAAAATAGTTTTTCATACAATATTTATTACTTACTTCAATTCTAATAGGATTTTTAAAATAAAATATTGGTAGACGTTTCACACCGGCATACCTGTTGCCTTAAACTAAGCATGACTTGCGAGGCAATGCTTGGTGATGGTTACCCACCAAGCATCAGGTAGAATATCTGCTTGTTCTACCAGCAATTAATATAAAAAACAAAGCTTGTAATATGGGAACATATTATCTACTAGGATTCATTTTTTTGTAACTATGTCTTAAAATATATTGGTCAAGAGTACCCTAAACCGACGAGAATGTATGAAGAATGTTATGAGAGTGAATGAAGCGAAAGAGGTATGTAAGAACCGCAGCAAGTGGAAATCCGTGGTATCTGCCTACCTCTATGGGAAACTGGCGTGATTTTATTAATGTGTTAAATCACAACATGTAATGGGATCATCATTGCTTGTCGATAGAAATCGATCGGTCGTAGTAAAGTCCAACAGTCCTAAAAACATTCGTTGCGTTTCTGATTTCTTAAATTGCAGACAATTGCCTAACAACTTCTCACAAAGATCTAGTAAAAATATCACCTTTTTTGAAATAAGCGAGATGATATTTGACCGTTCTCAGCCTCTTAAGCTGTCCACTTCTTCCCTAGCATATCAAAATACAGGCATGATAGTTTAATCGCCGTACAGAGATTGAATAGGTGAATGGCTTACCGCTTATTAATCAAGCGTGTGATTAATTACTATTAGTGTTTAATACTGTAGCTTAGCGGACTATGTATGGGCTCACCGTGCATTGTGGGCAATCCCACAAAACAAGAATGTAACATGTAAAGCTTTATGCAGCTTTCACAGCTCAGTTGATAGTTAGCTCTGCCTTCTGCGCCGTAAACATCAATGTTCATCACACAAATGTTTTTTCACGGTGGGGATCGAACCCTCGTTGCACATAGAGTCTAACACGTTGTCTCACACGTTGTCTAACTTTTGTGAGAATCTCTTAAAAGTTATACAAAAAATATATATAAAAAAAATAGTATTCTAGCAGAAATCCGGTTACCAGCTTAGCTTAGATTGGCGCTACACGGCGCTTGTGTGAAACTGTCTAAATATATTTATTCGTTTCCAGGTAGTACGATCTTGAGCATTCTCCAACCACCGAGTTCCCGAGATCTTCACAATATTGTCACACGTATTATATCACACTTAACTATAACAACTCTACAGGGTGATGATAAATAAGGGAAGTAATAGTTATTTTTCTCCAAGGGCTCGTGTTTCATAAACCTCCCAAAACTCCCAAAATTTATGAAATTGTTTATTAAAATTAAGTACCTGTTACGAATCCTATATAATCTGACTCCCATAGTAATTTAAGCGGGAAACTTTTAAAGAATAATTTAGCGAAGTTCGGATGATTTAATTAAACCAATACAGGCAACGGATATAGGTAATAGCTAGTTCACTCACACATATCGTGTGAACGTTTTGCGGATAGCTGAACTGTTTTTTTTTAATGCGATTTACTGAACGTAACCATCACTTATGACAGCCTTCACAGCTCAGTTGGTAGTAGCTCTGCCTTCTGTGCCGTAGGCCGTGGGTTCGATCCCCACCGAGAACAAACATTTGTGTGATGAACATAGATGTTTGTTTTCTGTCTGGGTGTTATATAATATTATAAGTATGTATTTACAAAAAAAAAGTATATAAGTAGTATATCAGCTATCCTGTTCCCACATCACAAGCTTGGCTTAGTTTGGGGAGAGATAGTGCTATGTGGAATGTCCACAAAAAAAAAACTTATAGAAAAGCTCAATCTTATAGGATACGCACAATTCAAGCTTGACTGTATAATTCTTTTCTTTTTTTAGGAGTATTTTGTATTATTTGAGAATGAGTTGTGTTTGTATCGAACATTTTAAATCAGTCTAGGTTAACATAACAGCGCGGGTGACGATGATAAACAGTCAACGGTCATCCTTAGTAGACTTATTATCATCAGGTAGTCAATATTTTTATCAAAAAACCTATTGGACGCGCCAATTTCATGATAATATCTTAATGGGTCTACCAGGAGTTTTCCCAAAATACACTCACTAGCTGACATTATTTTTTATTTTTCTTTATATTTTCATGATATTACCGACACAACCACGTCTCAATATCAGTCTAACCTATAGAATAATCTAATGAACTAGAAGCCCGAAGAGGATCATACAAAAGAACGGTACGAACCAAGCCGTAAGTTTGTTGTCTGTTCTTCTAGGCTTCAGTCGCGCGTAGGACTGGCACCTAGATTCACCTAGTTGGAAGACGTTTCAAAGTGATCCTTGTGATTTCACTGAATGAATACCTTTTGGCCTTGAAGAGCCATCAAATATATAAAGTGAGCTAGCTCCAATTCCCCTTGCCTGTCCCAATAGTTAATTAATTAATTTTGAGGGCACCCAGTCTTTGGAAGGAGCGATAAAATAATTGGACCATCAAAATTATAGAAAGCCAATCGATGCTGATGAATTGATAATTCTCAGACTGTTTTTATTAATAAATGTTTTTTTGGAGAAAAGTTGTAACAGATTTCGTTTCGTCGGCCATTTGCATTGAGGCATTAGATTTTCAAACAAATCCACATTTTAATGAACGACAAATAGTTGAGCTATTTAAGCGCCGGCGCCGATTGAAATTATAATTATTATGTACATAGCTCAACTGGGAACATTACCTTACATTAATATACTTGGAAATTTTCAATAAAATTATGTGATTAGGATAAAAATGGCGGTTAAAGAAAATGTTTTTCGTGGGTTTTGAAAGGAACCGCCACCATTTTAATAAAAAAGAATGACAGCCAATGAAGAATGAATGCCAACATTACATATTAGACTGACTTGACTAAAACGACCACTAGTATTAGGTTAAATACCAGGTATTTATTCTACTTGACACTGGCAACTCACACTGCCTCAAACTGCCTTCTTCCTCTGGGCTTGGTCGGGCTTAAGACTTTTTAAAGTGATCTTTTTTTCATACTACTAGCTGATGGAACAAGCATATGGGCCACCTGATGTTAAGTGGTAACCATCACCTATAACAAAGCATTACCTCGTATGTCACGCACGATAGGAATGTGCCCTACGATACACTGCCCTGCGTCCATCAACTTGAGGCATACAGTTGTTAAGCCTCATGTGCCTGTAATTACACCGGCAACCACACTCTTCAAACCGAAACACAGCAACGCTGCTTGGCGGCAGAAAAAGGCGTGGTGGTAGTACTTTCCCGGACGAGCCTTTCACAAAGAGCTCTACTACTCTTAAAATGATCCTTGTGATTGAATAAATAAATACCTTTTGACTTTGACAAGCACTTCAGAAATGACAGACATATACCATAAAAGGGAGAAAAAGAAGAAGCTTATGACAGATGCCAATTGCAGCTAACAGCGTAATATGTCAAAGAACGCATCCAACAAAGGTAGCCGCTTCAACTATCCACGAGTTTGTT
This sequence comes from Chloroclysta siterata, assembly GCA_932294275.1. Taxonomy (NCBI): domain Eukaryota; kingdom Metazoa; phylum Arthropoda; class Insecta; order Lepidoptera; family Geometridae; genus Chloroclysta; species Chloroclysta siterata. The sequence goes on from OW028602.1 coordinate 10,594,295, forward strand.
ATGACAGTTTACCTAACTCCATTAATAACATTAATGAATGCATTAAAATAATTAATTGACTTACTTAACTGTGCCGCGAGCGACGGACGGCTGAGGTGAGTTGTGTTTGCACAGTAAAAATTGCTGGCTTTCTTGTGGACTTAATATTAAAAGGAGACTGGGTACATTTTTATAACGCTTCAAAATATGCGGAGAGTACGCGGGAATAAAATTACTTAAAATCTGTACTTTTTTTTTAAGATTTTTAAATTTTTACAATAAACTAATATTTTAACTATGATCAAATACGAATGAAATTACTAACGTTACATCTTAAATTAATTAAATTTCAATGTCAAATATGATTATTAATTAAACTGGGCGTCTTTTATGGTCTTCTTTAAAAAATACTAATAATAATTATAATGACTTACTTCATCCTACGGTTGCCCGGTAGTGATTGCTCTAAAAAAAACATACATCGATAAGACCGCCTATTGCATAAATTTTTGTCTGCAATAAAGTATTACCTATCTTATATCTAAAGGTCAAAACCATTTTTTCTTATTAACGTCCATCTTATGCAAACATTTTAAGCTGTACAAAATCTTATAAAAATATAATAAAATTCCTACCTGTTTAGCCACTGCAGGCTCACAAAGAGACGGTTTTTACATTAGCATTACTTATTTTCCTTGGCAACGCTGTTGTCATAAATTAATTTGCCAAGTTAGATTGCGGCTGGAAACTGTAGCATAATCTTTTCAATTTTATTGTCCTGTGTGTGGCGTTCTTTCTTTTCTTTTTATTTGTTGTGAAAACTTTGGATTTTGTAAAGAGGGAAGGTTTTTACTTTTGGGAAGAGCCTATTCACATTCGCATCCCGGTAATGTACCTATAAGGACGAAAAATTGTAGAAAAGTTCTTACAATTGGATTTCTAACATTGCAATGAAAACTCTTTTTATTTTTCACAGTTTTCACCTGCTATTGCAAATATTTAATATTTATTTTGTCCAATTTTTACAATAACATTTTGTAATACCAAAAACTGATTACAAATAACACAAAATCTCTGCTTAAAGAAAGAAGATTTAAACTGTCTGCAAGATTTTTAAAATGTTTTTTTTTCTTAACCTATACCTACTGTTTCACTGCTAGGTAAAGGTCTCACCCATGTTTTTTTTCCATTTTTTAAATACCTATTCGAGTTCAATTGAAATCCTTAAATATTGTTTTATATTTGAAAAAATGCCTGATGTATGTATGTATGTGCATGGTTTTGAACAAGTGAAAATTTCTATGGAATACCAACTACTGAAAAATGTGCATACCTATGTTTACCAAATGTAATATTTGGACGTACCATCTTGTTCTCTAATATGAATTTTTGATCCAAGAAGGTGCCCCCTTCAGACTCCTCAAATAGTCTGAAGGTGGTACTCCTAGGTATTTACCGTGTCAGGGAATCAAATATGTGAAGTTGTTTGTGCTTATGTTCTAAAAATCCCTTTCAGACAAAGGAATCCAATAGTTTGTTACTGAACTACTAATTGGACCAAATAGTCCAGTAAATTTACATGATTACAGCCGCAGCTTTAACTTTAACCGCAATGAATGAGTTTTGGTAACAAGCACTTCAATCGACCATTCACGCCTAGAAGTGACGGAAAGGGTTTATCGATAAATGAGGACTGTAATGTATCTAGAATGGCTCCCTTTAGAGGTAAAATACATTAATATGCATCGAATGGTGATTTTGACGAGGAACAAGATCTGCCAGCTCTAATAACTCACCCTGTAAATAACAGATGTCTGTATATAGGTACCTGTCACTCACTTGTTCCCGCGGCTTCGCACCCGTTGAAGTAGTGAGCCGTGATTAACCACAAACATCCAAACATCGTAACTTTCGCATTGATTTGTATATTATCTATTAGGGTAGGATTTTAAATACTTCAGTTGGTGGTATAAAAAAAAAAAAATCCTACGTAGGTATAAGAGATACCTATAGACCTATACCACCTATATTAGGTAGGTAGGTAGGTATAGAAAGGTACAGAGTTTAGCACAAACATGACAAATACAACAAAGACACGGAAAATATGTACTTATTTGTTCCTAGTTTCTACCCCAAAAACAAACGAAACAAAACAGCTTCACGACTTTGATCCCCAGAAACGGTAGATACCCTCAGATCTCTTTGTACCAACTCAAGATTTGCGTTTTTAGAATGTCCCTTACAAAAAACATTGACGCCTCGTTGTATCCTTTTTACTCGAGCGCAACGAAGGAGGGTAACGTTTTAAGGGTTGTATTCGCAAATCAAACTGTTTTTTGTTATTTATCCACAGAACACATTTTCTTTTAGTTTGAAGTTAATTACACGCGTTAAAAAGCTTCGATACAAACCTTAAAACTTTGGCAGTCTTTTCCACCCTTTGAAAACCCTAGTTTTAAAATATTGAAAACGTGATTTTAAATTATTTATTGTGGAGTATATTTACTTCAAGTTTGAAATCAATCGCACTATGCGTTAGAAATCTCCCGTACTAACTTTTACAGTCATTTGCACCCTTTGCAGGGGTAATTATCAACAATTAAAACTGTTATTCTTAATTATTTATTTATTAGTATATTTACAACAAGTTTTAAGTCAATCGCACCACGCGTTACAAAACTCCCATACAAATCCCTTTGCACATCCCTTTTGACATCCCTTTGCACACTTATTAAGGGTAGTTTTAAAAAACTAAAAATGCCTTTCCTATTTTTTTGCTTTGAAGTACTTGTACGCCAAGTTTTAAGTTTGTAGATTCAAGGAATACTATTTTTCATAGAAACGTTTTCAACCCTTTTTATACCCTTAGGGGTTGAATTTCCAAAAATCTCTTCTTAGTACACCTCTACGCCATAAGACCTATGTACTCCTCAAATTTCAAGTCACTAGGACCAGCGGTTTAGGCTGTGCGTTGTCTATATGTCAGTCAGTCAGTCAGGACTTTGATTCTTATAGTATTAGAGAATAGAGAATAGACTTAGGTAAGTAAGTAACGTTTTTTCCAGAACTTCTTAGTTAGACCGAAAAACAGCTGAAATATAAACAGTTTTTTTAAATAAATTTAAATACATTCACAATTATTAAGGTTAGATATAAGAATAAAATATACCTTGTGGTCTGCGGGGGTTTTTACAAACATGCATTCAATTACCTATCTCTCTAAATATTTTTGTAAAAAAGATCTTGTTGCATATTTTAATTTTATCTGTACCTACCTATCTACTCCTGTTTATTTCTTCTTTTTTATTCTTTTTTTTTCTCGTCTTTCATGTGCCTACCTATTTATACCTATTTTACTACCTACTACTGATTTGCTTCGTATCGTATTTGTGTGTGTGTGTCCAAAATAAAAAAAGCATTTATTTTGGACACAGCCACACACACAAACACACCCTCACATACTTTCTTTCTTTCTTTCTTTGTGCTGAGAAGTCGTGTTTTGTTAGTAATGCCAATCGAACCAAGAAACAAAATTATAGCGCAAACTACAGAGATGGTTTACTCCAAATCCAATGCCGACGTCAGTAATTTCAGTTTAACCAAACTTGTAGGTAAGACAAACGTAGAACGTTGCAAGCTTATGACGACACTGAGTTTGAACCAACGTTTACCCTCAGGGCGAGTGTGCCAAACTAAGCTAAGCATCTTGTGGGGCTGTTTAGACCGAAGCGGGACGGGGTCGACACTACATGCCACCAGCCACATTCCAAGGTGTAAAAGAGAGACAAAATAAGTTACGACAAGACAATATGAAACTTTTTATAGGCACTATGGGGTAAATAGATATAGGGGCATGGGTGCAAAACTGTTTATAAATAATATACAATGGGAGAGTAAAGATTATCAACTTGGGGCTAAATGAACACTGTATAAGATATCTAAAAGAATATTGAAATTTAAAGAATGTTTCGTAAACTCAATTTGAAAATTTTCACCACACCAACATTTTTCAGCAAAACCAGATAAATAGATCTTGTTTTGTTTTATTCGAATAGTTGTTGATTACTGCTTTATAACCCAACGCATATGTACTACTTGGCTAGGTATTTTCATTTGATATAGCTTCTAATGGAGGCTTTGCTTGCATTGTAAAAAAGACTAAAAGGACAAAGTAACATATGAGCTATTTGAAGGTTATCCAAACATGTCTAGCCGTTACGGCATGATTGACTAACAAAAACCAAACATTTAAGCTTTATCCAGTTAGTGAAATTTATTTGCTCTTTCATTCCCGTCCCGCTGTATTGTAAAAACAATATTGATTTACATCTAGTTCATGTATGTTATTTGATACATTGATATTGATGCGAATAAACTAAACTTTATTCTGTACTTACTCATACAGCCTCATTCATGTTGAAGATATGACAAAATAACATAGGTACACACTGAGTTTCGTCAAATTGTGACAACTCAGCATAAGTGGGGGAACTCGTCCGGGAAATTACCTCCATGCCTATTTCTAACGCCAAGCAGCATTGCTGTGTTTCGGTTTGAAGGGTCTGGTTGCCGGTGAAATTATAGGCACATGAGGCTTAACCTCCGTATGCGCCTCAAGTGGATGGATGCAGGGCAGTGCATCGTAGCACGTACCTATCGTGCAATGCTTTGTTATAGTTGATGGGTGGTAACCATAACATCAAGTGGGCCATCTGCTTGTATTATCAGCAAGTAGGTTGTATACAAAATTTAAAGTGAAAATGTCTTTAATTAGGACCAAATTATCTAAATATAAAAGCCAACCGAGAAAGCAAACTACGAGTAACAAAACGCGACACGGAACTTCACACTTCATATTTACAGTATCATGCAGTTAAATTTGGTAAGCTCGTAAGCTAGTAACTGCTTAAGTTTTCAAATTTTAACTACTATTTAACCTTATTAACCATAAATTACTTAAAAGGTATCAACACTGTTGGGTTCTTACAATGTTTTCGACATCAAAATTCAACTTTACCACTTACAGTGAACAACCTTCACTACTTTTACACTTACCCTCAAACTGCAGATTTATCATAAGAAGCGCAGCACTAACTTTTTATTAGAACTACCCGCTTTAACTACATTTAGGTAAACTCTTGAACTTGCGTTACTTTCTTACCGTTAGATAAATGTGGTTTTTATAGCTATACTATAATTATATTTACGTGAAGTATTTTTACATATTTATCATCTCCTCTCGAACAAATCCACTAATTTAAATAAATAGATGCTGAACATTAGTCTTTCTCATGTTGATGTTTGCCGTAGTCACCACGCTTCGTGTGGATTTTTGACCGCAATTGTGGTGTTACGTACTCAGGAGATGCTGCTTATTTATTTCAATTTATTTATCTTTTCTAAACAAAATACTGAATAAAATAGCGTCACGACTTTGATCCCCAGGTACGATAGATAATTTAAAGAACTTATATTTATTTTATTAGGAAACCAAATCTTGTTACAATTTATAATTAAAAATAACATACAAATTACCTAAAAGAGGTTTTCACATGTACGGAACTGAAGATAACTTGCTTAAAAAAGAGATATATCCATATTTTGAATATCGCTGTTGCATAATGCTATCCAAATGCAAATCTCGCGTCCTCCACATTCCCATACCGGGCAATAAATAACAAGAACCAGACCAGAAGGAACCAATCAAAATTCCGACAAACTAATCGTCCGCTGAACTAAATGACAATTTGAGAAGCTCAATACCACTATCACTCAATAATCTGGTTCCGTCCGTTTGTCTCAAATTAATTGCATAGGCATTCCCAACGAGGCTCCCGGCAAGGCATGTCAATGAAAGCAATTACTACACTGAGCATGGCCGCATATCATCGCATAACGCAATATCGCCAAAGAGAATATACAAACAGCGAATTTTGATAGTGGATGCCCAGTCGAAGTTATTTTCAATGTTCAATCACTGAACTAATTTAACATTTAGAAATTTGATTCAAATCGAATACTTGCTTTCTTTCTTTCTTTCTAAGATAAATACGAGTACAAGTCTGATGGCGCATGTAATAAGTAATCGGATCTCTTATAGAAGTTTTTTTTGACAGGATTTTTTTTCTGTATAATATTAACAATAATTTAGTTCATCATCATCATCTTCCTGCCCTTATCCCACGCTAAGTGGGGTCGGCACAACAGGTTTTCTTCTTCCACTCTCCTCTATCATTCGTCATCTCGGTGCTCACTCCTTTATTACTCATGTCATCTTTCACACAGTCCGTCCATCTATTCTTTGGCCTACCTCTCTTTCTAAAACCATCCACATCCAACTAACAATAATTAAGTTATAATCAAATAATAGACATCTAACCTTACCTTAAAAACTATTTCTTGAATGATTAATAATTTAGTTATTACCAAATAATAGATAAAAGGTAAATTTTGTTACTTTGCCTTTAAAACGATTTCTTGAATGATCAATAAAAAACTAACGCATTAATATATTTGTTAATATAAAATATTTTACAAGATTCATTTTGTAACCAGGAAGATGCAGCGTTGAATCTTAAAATTCAGGCATAACAAAATAAAGCGGAATTTTACAGAGATGTAAAGCTAATCGATGTGTCAGTGGCGTAATAGGGAAACTTTTCATCACTGCTGGGAAGGCGGTGTAAAAACAATTTTATTTCCAGAGCTCAATTTTGTGCTATTGAGTGGTAACTTGGTTTACATTGTTGATGGATTGTATTGTTATTATCGAGAGTGTTTATAATAAGTTTTTTATGATGGATTAAGTTTTGAACAACAGAAAGACGTGTTTCAGCTTTTGGTTCAATGTGGTAATACACGGTGTTAAACTTTTAACAAAATAATTGATTCGATAGTTTTCTTACAAAAATAATATTTGCAAAGAAAATTACAATGAATGCAAGTATTAACACAAAATAAGTATTTTCTTACTTAATCAAACATTTTGGTTGTAAAACTGGTTTGGGTCAATAAATGATATTTATGCTTCTTAAAGTTTTAGGATTTTAGTATTTAGTTAGTTTTAGGATTTTAGTATTTAGTTTATTAGGATTTTTCAGCGTCACTTTGGACTGTTGATTTCGTCACTTTGAATGAACGCTGCGATTAGTGTGATAGGGCGCAATGCATTGTTGTTATTTCGTTCACTTACTTTTTTTTTAATTCCTAAAATTTATATATAGCATATAGCATTGTTATGGGTAGGTACATAGAGTGTGTAGCTGACTGTACACAACAATCAAAAAAACTTACTAATTGGATTACAAGACCGTTACTAAAATCTTCAGCTTCAATACCAGGGAAAATGAACCATGTAATTTTTCATAACAATTTTACTCTTTTGTGGAGGGAATAAATGGTAATAGACGAGGTAAACACGTTTTATTTATTTTTCTACACAATAATGTAATGAAATACTATTATATTCTACCTATGAAGCGTGGTTCAGTGAGGTGGAATAGATTACCTGCAATATGTGAATTTATACACAGCAATGCTGCTTGGCGGCAGAAATAATCATAGTGGTAGTACTTTCCCGGACGAGACCTTTACGAAGAGCTCTACCTACTTCTTTTATACTTCTTAATAACTTTTTATACTATTTTCCATGGACCCAGCAGATGGTCCACCTGATATTAAGTTTTCCACCAAAGCAGTTCCTCGTAAGAACGTCTCCAATGCACTGCTCTGCGTCAACTTCAGACATATATATGTTAAGCCTTATGTTTCTTTTAATTTCTTCAAAAGGAAACAAAGCAATGCTCTTGACGACAGAAATATGAACGACGTTACGAAAACTGAATAAAATACCAAATATGGTAAATAATCAATGTTACGAATGTATATTGAAAATATCGTATATTACAAAATGATAAAAATCAAAGTTTGAGATTCGCTCTGAAAATATATATGTGTATATAATATACAATTCTACACTAATTATAAAGAGGAAAGATTTGTATTTTTGTTGTTTTGTTGTTTTGTATGTAACGAATAGGCTCAAAAACTACTGGTCCGATTTCAAAAATTCTTTCACCATTAGAATGCTACATTATTCTAAAGTAACATAGGTTATATAATATTTTTAAAAAAGTTAGGGATCCTTACTAAAACTCCAATAATGTAACCCAAGGTGGAAAAAATAATCCTTACATCGCGTGCGCTGCGAAAACTATTGATGATAGAACAAAATAATGTACTACGACTTTGCAGAACACGTCATCATCTACAAAAAATGTCACGACAGCATATGTCTAACTATTATAGTTATGTTACAATAAGTGTTATTTTATTATAAAAATGTAATTGAAATATCGCCGCTAGAAAAGGGTCTTTATTTGTACCTTGGTATTAATCCGTATCCAAATAAATCATTTTATATTCAAGACGGTTTCAATACCTATAGATTCCTTCTTGAATTTTTCAAATCGGACATTCCATTCAAAAGATATGACGAAATTAAAAATGTTAACGGGTCCACGGGTCACGCACGGGGTGCAATTTCACTCACAATGTTTGAAATAAGTAGACGCGAGGCTCGAACTCACGGTCTAAGTTTATACTAAAATGTTAAAAAAAAATTATGACTACCCATGCGAAGGTGGGACAGGCCGCTAGTATATTATATTTTCTTAACAAACATGCAAAGAATGACTAGGAAAAAGTTAGTAGAAAGAATTGTATAATATTTTCCTGGCGCCAATATTATACCAGGAATGCTCTCTCTGTTCTCGACAATTATAAAAAAAATATAGAGAAGAAATAAATCAAGTATGCTCATATAAAAAAGTAGTCAACTTTGATGTCTGGGTTCTAAGGCCGCCTTAAAGCCTCCCTCATGGCTTGACGACTGTTTAAATCGTTGGGGATATTATCTAAGAACAAGCAGTAGCGATAGCAGAAGCAGTAAGGGTAAATTATTAGTTCCAGAGGTCCATTCGATTCATAAAAAGAATGTAGGTACCAAAAAAAAATAACGACAACACGATAATCGACCACGACAGACAGTGATAGTGTTTTTTGAAAATAAAAACGAATAAAATAAGTATACTATACGTTAGAATTGGAAGCCGAGCAGTGGGATGAAATAAAATAAGGAAAAACGTATGTATATTATAACATCTAGACCGAGAACAAACATTTATCTATGCTCATCACAAAAATGTTTGTACTCAGTGGGGATCGAGCCCACGGCCCACAGCGCAGAAGGCAGACCTTTTACAAACTGAGCTTTGAAGGCTGTCCAATAAGAAATCATTAGGTATATCTACCCTTGTCAAGTTCATGTCCCTCAATACGTATGTAACTTTTCTACCGTAAACAATAGGTGCTTCCTAGAACATACGACATTCAAAGTTATTTTATTCATTGAAATAACAAGAATCATTTCAAAAATGTTCCAAAAACTTGGCGAATTTTCACTTTCTTCCCGCGACATTCCGAATGAAAGCCTCAAAACACCTGTACAAATACAGATGGAAATGTACTACACTTGCTCTATATGAAAAACGTATCGTTTGGCTTTGATCACCCCTTTTTCAATAATAGAGTGGAGGTCGACCCCTTTGCGTCCGGGTCTAGCCCGAGGCGCCACACTGTAATGTGTCCATTTAATTTACTATACTAAAATCCAACAATACAGGACAAATGCAGTTCTATGTACTCGGAATAGAGTTGAACTTCCCGTGTGTCATATAGAAAATAGCGACAGTGAGATTAACGTGTCGTCGACTGAGTATTTTTTTTGGGTCCTTTCAGCTATCATTGTTTCTGAAATCACACGTGTGAAAGTGGTGCATACCAAACTCATTTGGGTCGTTTTACATAAGTCTTTGTCAGTCCTACTATTATATATGCTAAAATAGGGAGTATTTATCCTTTGTCCAGAAGTGGGACCCGGAGATCCTATAATAATAAACGAGTCCCCTAACTTACTACGTATATTTAGCTGGTCGTTAGTTAAATGTGTGGTTGTTACCATATCAACTATAGGTAAAAAATCAGAAGGCCTAGCCTGAGTTTTATTGTCATATTGCACGTGTGTGTCGTGTTGGTGTAGCACGAATTTTGGTATGGAAGCATGAAAAGCGCCCCAAGCTGAATCTTGGTGTTTCAATATAAAAATCCGTGTTATATTGCCACGCGTGAAATGTTCCAAAAAAGCTGGGACTAGGCCTTCAGCGCACTTAACATTAGAAATTAGAATGTAGGTGACCGCTTGTGCCTTGTGCACACATGAAGGGCAGAGGGCAGAAGAAATTGACAGTTGCTAGACAATTAGAGTATTTCGGGCAGCTTATGTATCCATTTGCTCGTGCTAGTTTGCTTGGCTAGTACATTTTAGTGCTCGAATTTTATTTTATAGAATGTAGCGCCGTCAATGCTACCCTTTGTGACTTCGCGAGGCTGAGCCACATCCCTCTTTCCGAGAAATGTACCTGCAATATATAATAAAGCAAAATGTGGCTTCAAGGTTTCTGCTATGATCCCATACGGGCAAAAATTTATCTATTGCTAACTTACAAATATTTTGACTGAAGACTCGCTAGCCTCTAAGGGGCCATCCATAAATTACGTCACACGTTAACGGGGCGGGAGGGGGTCGACGAAGTGTGACATTATGTGACAACGGGTGGGGAGGGGTCCCAAATTTTGTGACATCACATTTTTTCAAAATATATCAACATTAAATTTTATTGAAATAGAATTTAAATGGAAATAAATATAATTTCCGAACACTGCTGTTTTAATTTCATAAATTTCTATATGTAAAATTGTAATATATGTGACCCCCCCAACCTAGTGTGGTTGGGGGGGTCTCACAAATGTGACAGCTGTGACAACGACGGGGGAGGGGTCAAAAAATCATGAAATTCGTATGACGTTATTTATGGATGGCCCTTAACTGGCCTACTAAAACATTCTTAAAAGATGCCAGGGGATTACGTTACTGAGTTTATTTCTAAAAAATAACAACATCATTAAATTACATTTGTTTAACTATAGTATGACCTAGGACCTAGCTTAAACTAACGTAAATAAACATAAAATATAAGATACAAAAAAACAGCTTCACTTGTTTGAAGCCATAATAAATATCCTAAATTAAGTCTTAATAATAGAAATATAGGTATTATACAAAAATAACTTAAACTCGAAAGTCTAAGAGTAACCGATAATTTGAGTAGTAACAGGCCTGTAAAAATAATAAATAAAAACACTGAATTTGACTCGGTTTTTTCTTTTACAGCCCGTCTTTTGACTACAATCGTACCTGATGGTGGCGATGACGTAAGTAGATAAATAAATATTGGAGGACATTTCTCACATTACTTCTTCTACATTACCTAGCCCCAAATTAAGCGCAAAAGGCAGAGCTACTACCAACTGAGCTTTGAGGGCTGTCATGTCAAGGGTTGTAAGTGATTATGAATCGAACCCGCACCTTTCGTACCAGCAACTCCCGAGCCATGCCACATTTTAATGAAGCAAGGCGTTAATCCAAACAAGACTGCGTAAAGGGCGGTGTGGCATGCGGGCACACAAACAGAGCGATAAGCAGCAGTGCGTACCTTTTTGAATCGCTAGCGAGTCGTTGCAGATATCAAAGAAACGTTATCGGAGACCAATCGTTACTTTTGGCTTTATTGTTACTTTACGTTGCCAAAAACGTTACTTATCCTGTCTCTCTTGTCGTGTCACTAGTTTCTTTCGAAACAGTGTGGTGAAAGGATTTTAAGTGCGCCCCAAGAGGCTCCTTTTGAGCACTTGACACATGTTATAGAACATTTTAGGTTCTACGACATGCCGGTTTCCTCACGATGTTGTCCTTCACCGTTTGAGAGTACTAGCATTGTGCACATAAATTTTTGAATAGAAAAACTCTTTGGTGCACGACTGGTTTTGAACCCACGACCTTAGGATCGGAAGGCGGGGCCGCTACCACTAGACCACCAGCGCTCTCCTTAAAATCCACTTATCCTGTAAAATCCGTAAGAACAAAAGATAGTAGAGGTACAATGTGTCTGCAATCCTAGGTGAACACTTATTTGTTCACCAACACCAACCAGCCTTCAGAGCTCAGTTGGTAGTAGCTCTGCCTTCTGCGCCGTAGGCCGTGGGTTGGATTCTCACCAAGAACAAACATTTGTGTGATTAATATAGATGTTTGTTCTCTGTCTGGGTGTTATTATATATTATAAGTATGTATTTACAAAAAAAAGTATATAATGTATTATAGCAGCTATCCAGTTCCCATATAACAAGTTTTGGCTTAGTTTGGGGCTGTGTGGAAAGTCCACCAATATTTATTTATTTATAATACCAACACAATCAGACAACACACATTGACTTCACTGCGTGTCACATTGTATGTATGTATGAAATCGTCGTAAGCCACTGATTTATTATTTTATATAATTGTTTAATACGTATTAGTTAGGCTATATAATATTGTGTTGAGTGTCCATCAATATTTATTTATTATTATTTATTTATTAATAAACGATATATCCAACCAAAAACAGTCCGTTCCGACTGAAAATAGTGAATTTATCTTTAGCTGCTAATAATCATTTTCAATTTGATTTGCGAGTACCTATATTAATGTAAGTGACAATTTATAACGTTTTTAAAGGCGCTATGGTTTTTCTTTACAATTCATGATATGGGCATATGAGCTTTGCCGCTCGAACTCGTGCTAAGCATCAGAAAATGTTGAGCTCTTTTCAGGCCCGAGTAAATTTTGAGAGTAACGTGTTTACGCAAGTACCTATTTTATTTTATAAAATTTTTTTTTTGTACGAAAAAACTGGGAGATTGCCTGATTATCCTGATTACCTGAGTTTTATAAAATTATGTGCCTATAAACGGAAGCGTTGGACGTCTTCGCTCGCACGTTTCGACATGTTGAAAGATATAAAATCACTAAACACATTTTCGATAAATCACAATCAACCATTTTAGTACAGTTTAGTAAAAAGATCATTTTAATCGATACAAGTTTTCCTACTCAAAAGTTTGCTTTACTAGTTTTTGTACATAAGCAAACTTTTGAGTAGGCAAAATTGTATCGATTAAAATGATAGCGAGCGAGAGGCTCTTGTCTTCGCCTTGACACCCGATGGACGATGTTTTTTTTAACATTTACTTGTCTTTGGCTACAATTTCACCTGATGGAAAGTGACGATGAAGCTGACGATAGAGCAGGACGATTTAGAAGTTAGATGGAGAAAGACCCAAATTTTCTTTCTGAAAAAGTATCGGGGCCTATTATACCCCGCAGCTATTTAGTCAGCATAAATAACTGCGGGGTATAATAGGCCCCTATGATGATGATGATGATGTACTTTTATGAAATTCCTACCGAATATATTATTTTATAGTAACTAATGTCAATGATACGTCAAAGTGACACAAGGTTGGAAACATTATTTTTAATTGTTCCTTCGATATGTTCTCAAAATCAACGCGTTCGATTAAGATAAGATAACGGTGAACACCCTTGACGATGAGTTATGAATTTCTGTATCAAGTAAGAACCGACTACAAATTCAATTACAAACTCAAAAAAACTCAAAAAGTTTCCCGTCGGCATTTGAAACGGTAATATCGAATACAACTGTGGCAGTCACGTGATCCACGCGAATTTATTGTTAGACTTGTTTGTATTACTCTAACAAAGCCGAACAGTACTTATCAGTCAACAGAGTGTATTAATATTTACACGGCACATAATAAATTCTGTTTCACGTTCAAACGACTGCATATGGAAACAAAAAGGAATAAATCAACAAAGTATTCGACAGATGCGACCGAGCATTTCAGATTATTACAATATAGTGATGTTTCTTTTTCTTTTTCAAAAAAGTGGATACATGCCGTCCGTAAAGTGCATGGACATAGCGTTGACTGCCTCAATTTCATATCCTTAAGGATTTTGAGATATTTTTTTCAAAAAAATCAAGTGCATAGGAACGAAATAAAAAATGAAGACTATTTCTTATGTTTCTGAGAAAAGTTTATCTTCAGAGTTTTTTGTTTTTTTGCATCTTGAAACTACGATCACCAGAAACCAATACGTATACGTAAACGTCATTATATCTAGCAGCCAGTGTCTTGACGCCTTCCAATTGGTATGGATCCGTCGAGTTAAACATAATAAAAGTTCGAAGAGATCGCTCCCAGAGATAAGGTTGCCCGTTGGTTTGCCAAAATGTATGACTTAACCCTGTATTATGTTTCTATGCGGTGAACAATAAAGCGTTATATATATCTATCTACAAAGATCTTTTGCAACAGTTAGCAGTTACCTCAATTTTTTACTGTATTTTGAAAATATTAAATTTTCTTGGTCATAATATTTATGAGACTGTGTACAAGTTGAGGGTTACACAGAGAGCCATGGAGCGTGCCATGCTAGGCATCAAACTTGTAGACCGAGTTCCAAATGTCGAGATCCGAGGGCGCACCAAGGTCCAAGACGTCGGAAATCGAATAATGGAAGTCAAATGGAGTTGGGCGGGGCACCTGGCAAGACGTGGTGACGACAGCTGGTGCAAAAGATTGATAGAGTGGTGGCCGAGGACTGGAAAGAGAAGTGTCGGACGTCCAGGTACACGATGGGTTGACGACATTGTCAGCGTCGCGGGCCTTAAATGGATGAGGGTAGCCCAAGACCGTTTTAAATGGAAAGAGCATAGAGAGGCCTATGCCCAGCAGTGGGCTAAATCGAGCTGCGGATGATGATGATGATGATGAATATTTATTAATCTCGTAAAGAGAATCAGTACCTCTCCCTAATGAAAATAACAATTAAATAACTGAATTATTAATGAAGTATGAAATTGAATTTCTCCACCAATATCCCTTGTATAATGAACAATGCAAAAAGATAACAAGCGAATTCACACATTACAATAGAATTCTCAAAATGAGGAGTAAAAGGAAGTCTTATCTTCATTATTATCTTTGGGCCAATCCATCAAACTTTTAGTCTAGGAGCTCATAGCTAAATCTTAAAATTATCTAGCGACATTTTTATCGCATTTTGATTACTTACCGCACATCCATGCTGGCAACTAAAATCAAAAAGTCTTTATTCAGTTAGATCACATGTATCACTTTTAAACCTATTATAAAATTGCTAAATCTAACGCCAATCCCTAGCGACCAAAGCCTCTGACTACCCCTCTTAGGCATCCACAAAGAATCTGCAGTTGGTACTTCGTAGTAAAAGATTTGAGGGGATATGTACCGTACACCGGGACCCGGTACTACCGGGATAAGAGTTGTAAGCCCGTTGCCGTTTTTTTTAATTCGTATATACTTGTAATACACTTCAGACATGCTGCCTATTCTTCCACTACATTGCATAACATATTAGCATTTACCCACCGACTTAACAAAGGGTTTTAATTCATTTGCCTTACGCTTTGTTGCCGCCATTCTTTATTCCATCTTCCCTTTTGATGGCGCTCATATAATTTACTTCGCACAAAAGATACCCCTCATGTTTGTGAATAAGTAGCCTGTCATTAAATTAATAAGATAGGAGTTCTCAAATGGAGATCGGGGAAAGAAACGTGGAATAGTATTGGGTTTTCCTTGTGGCATTTTTAGATATACTTTTATGGTTCCGTAATTCGGAGGTAAGTTTATTCTGAATTATTTGGCTTTTTGCTAAAAAGTTCTGCTTCTCGAGTATTGAATTTTAGATATTACAATTTCTTATAAATCACATTTTTCTCCCTGGATACAGCTTTACAGGTAAAGCTTTTCATGTATTCATTTCGTTTTCAATAATGGGAGATCTATTGAGTATGGATTATTTCTGCTATCACGATCTAGCTCAATGGTAGCAGAGCCTTGGATCTATCTTGGAGGTTTAGTCATCTAGTCTTCTAGGAGAATGTCCCTTTTGTGTACTAAAATAATTTTCACATAGAAAGGAGGTTCAAATTAAATAACTACCTATATTACTTTGACTTTATTACTTTCTGTTAAAATCAACAACGTGAACAAGAATTATGTGTAGTGAACATAAAAAGTGTGTAAGCAGAATTCTGAAAAACCCTGTCATTTTTAAGTATTCCGTTTTTGATCGTAAAATATAGAATGTAAATTTAATGGAATTGATGTCGCAAGAGTTAGAGTGTTTTTTTCACAAAGCAAATATAACAAAGGATGAAATAATGACATTTTACAGAAGGTAATTTCAATTCTAGAATTATAAATTGCTTGTACCAAATAGACGCGAATGATTCTAAGCGCCGTTAAGTCAAGTTTAAATTAAAGCTTGCTTATGTCTAAAATTCGGCAGCATTCATAAAGAGGACGCGAGCCGCGCCCGCGGAGGCGCCCTACTGAGCAGATTTAATTAACAAGATATGGGTCTCTTTTAAACCAACTCTACCTACTTTTAAGGAACATTGGAGATTAAAACTCAATGAGCCAGCAAGATATTAAATAAAATCCCGAGACTATAGTTTTGCTTGCGCAAGCTTAATTAATATTTCACATTAATCAAGCAGTCTGCCTGAGCAGTGGAGGGCGTTTATCGGTGATCGCATTTGTAAAGTTCCATATTCCAATTTCTGATGTAAAATTTTCATTATCCGTTTTGTTGGGGACATTGTTTCCGCTTGTGAATCTCGTAAATTATGAACTGTATGTTCCCTGCAAGCCCTCGGGCGAGCTGTAGCTGTGTTAAAACGAATTGAAAACCGGTAATCGAATGCGCGGAATGGGAGCTATGTCAATATTTTAAATTTAAATATCAAATGGAAGCAGGTACACAGTTTAATATTTATTTTATCCTCCGGAACATCCATCTCTCTGTCGTTTTTAAATAACAACTCGTTATAAATACAACTGTTTAAATGAGTGTTCGATATACCATTATATTAACGAATGAAATCTGTAGGCTTACATACGATGAGATAGGGTTGTTGTTTCAAAACATTTGTTGCTACCTGTGTAAAGCCTCTTTCAAACGACACGCTCTAAATATATTTAAGGCGAAGACAAGAGCTAATGTGACTCTCGCTCGCACGTTTCGACATGTTGAAAGATATAAAATAACTAAACTCATTTTCGAAAAATCGCAATCAACCATTTTGTGTACAATCACTTTGCACACAGTTTAGTAAAAATTTCATTTTGATCGAAACATGTTTTCCTACTCAAAAGTTAGCTTTACTAGTTTTCATACATAAGCAAACTTTTAAGTAGGAAAACTTGTATTGATCAAAATGTTTTTTTTACTAAACTGTGTGCAAAGTGATTGTACACAAAATGGTTGATTGCGATTTTTCGAAAATGAGTTTAGTGATTTTATATCTTTCAACATGTCGAAAAGTGCGATCGAGAAGTTGTTTGATAGTTGTCAGCCCCTTAATATCCAGCTTCAACTTTCAACCCTTCAACTTTTGTTAATTTTCTTTTTATTGGCAATTAAATATTGAAATAACACTAACTTTTGCTTATTATATTAACTATTCACATAAATTGTGTGATGTTGTATTAAAGTAATGTAAGCTATGACGACCTCCAATGCGTAGTGGTCGATAAACAGCTTATAAGAAAAAGATACAAGGGCAATTTTAGATTCCAGATTTGTGTGGCACCTGTTATTTCTGATCCACGACTCGAGGGATCCTGCGTAGAGAAAGGACTATGTATGACTCTTGGATATATTATGAAATCTATTACATAGCTTTCCGTTTGGTGGCATACATACATAAAATCACGCCTGTTTCTCATAGGGGTAGGCAGAGACCATGGATTTCCACTTGATACGGTCCTTACATACTTCTTTCGCTTCATTCACTCTCATAACATTCTCGTCGGTTTAGGGTACTCTTGACCTGGCCCTTCTCTAGAACGTCTGCTATCTGATCGAGATACGATTATGCCGATTTAGTGGCAGCTTTAGAAAAACACTCGCCTGAAAAGTCTCTAACTTTCTAGGTCGTCGTAATACGCGATTGGTCTCATTGTAAAAGTAGGTAACCTAACACCTAAGAGACGCTCAGGTCATAGGAGGCTGGCAGAAAATGAAAGAGGCCTGATGTGTATCAGGCCTCTTTCATTTTCTGCCAGCCCGGTATATTGCCAACTGTGTAGTTGGCAATATACCGGGCTGAGATAATGATGATGTATTTGTAAGGGATAAATGATATGATGATGATGCGTATTCCCTACTTTATTTCACGTAGCTTCAGAGGAGCATGTAAAATGGTAAACGTCCGTTTCCACATAAGTACTGATTTATATTTGCACTTTAAAGTAGGTATTACATGTCTGAACCTAATGAGCGGGGAGAGACGACTGGCGACGCTACATACAAAACCTTCGCGTCAGCCCGATTGCAAGTACCTGTGTGGCTAGCCGCCACATATTCAATAAAAGCCATCCCGCTATACCTAACAGCAGCGACGATATTTTATCAATTACTTTATTAAAAAAGAACTTTCTACTGAACAGGGTCCAAAAGTTCCTTTATTGTACGAAACATCTTTCGCGTCATCTGACGGAGTCCGTCGAAATTAAAAGAAACACCTGCCGACTTAATTAGAATTTTTCGAATGTTGTTTAACATTCAGATGACGAAGAATGTTAAACAACATTCGAAAAATTCTCCCCGTGTCCATAAAATAAAATCTTTTAATTTTAACCGACTTGTAAAAGAAAGTTCCGAATTCGCGAACCTACCTGTTCAAGATTAAGGAGACTAAGACCAGTTTTTAAAACAAATATTATATTTTTTCATAACCCCTCGGTTTAAAAATTAAGGTTCAGTTTAAAGTGTTTATCTAACCTTAGCTTAACCTATTTATAACTCATATCAAAGCCAGGATTCTGTCAACAAGAGAAATTACACATTTTATGACAAAACATTGGCGTTTGTAATAACCTAGTGTTTCTTTTAGAAGTGACGCGCTCATAGACTTAATTTCAGTCCATTATATTACATTCTTTTATAGAGTTTTTCAAAGAGTTGTTGCGATGGGATTGCAATTTATTATTTCTTACTTTGACTACCTCACGCCCTTACCCTACCTTAAGTAATTCAGTGAAAATATAAGTACCCTACATAAAAGCTCTTTATTAAGTCGTTGGTTCGAATTAAAATAATTAATCGGTTCATTCAAATCACACAATAAAAGCACACGTGTTGTTTTCACTAAACAATTAGTAACTTACGGTCATTACACCAATCCAGTCCATTAGCATAATGAGATGCCGGGCATACTAATTAGGATTGAAATGTAGAATTACCTGAAACAAATGTAAATGATTATTATTAACATATTATGTTAAAACAAATATTTAATCAATCATAGGCTGCATTTAGGTTCAAAGTTGGTTTTCGGCGCTTGAATTCCTATGATCTTGTCATGTTTCGATACCACAAGTATAGGTTATATAATGGCAAATTGTTTTTTTATATTTTTTTACAACTGTTTTATGGAAAAAGCAGATGGCCATTTGATGTTAAGTGGTAACCATCACCTTTAACAAAGCATTGCCTCGTAAGTCACGCACGATAGGAACGTGCCCTACGATGCACTGCCCTGCGTCCATCAACTTGAGGCATACAGATGTTGAGCCTCATGTGCCTGTAATTACACCGGCAACCACACTCTTCAAACCGAAACACAGCAACGCTGCTTGGCGGCAGAAAAAGGTGTGGTGGTAGTACTTCCCCGGACGAGCCCTTCACAAAGAGCTCTACTACTCTTACAACAACATCTTATTTCACAATAATTTTAGGTAAAGGTATTAAGTACTCATTAAAAATAAAGTGACGTAAAAAAGTAACCCACTCAGCATCACTCAATTAGCCTAGTGCCTTTTATGGAGCTGGTTTTCAGTGACGCCGAAACGATGTGGTTCAGCAACCTCTGCGTCACGCGTTTAGTTTATAGATGCTTGATAAGAATAAAAAAAAATACCAGCATACCTGCTTTCCATGAGTGCATTTGATACTCACTTACATACGTTTAAATAACAATTTCAGCGTATTTTGTGATGATTTGTCAGTGGCCAGGTAACGGTAATACCTACTCTATATTCCCGATGATATTAAAATGAGTTAAAATGATTCGTTCATACAGAATGATCGATCGTACTAACTAATTTAACGGATATCAAACATTAATAATGTAACTTTTCTGACGTCTGTGACTTTTTCTGAGTGTCATTCATATTGTGTGAATTGTCCAAAATATGACGATAAGTGTCAAGTAAGTAGGAAAAAATCTACCATCTGCGAGCTATTCTGGTGTGCGCTGCCAAAACCAGCTAGTGTTAAATATTTTTTTTATCCTCAGTACTTTTGTTTTCGTAATTAAATTAATTTTCTTTCTTTCTTCTTCGTTCTTTTTTAAGTTGTGCTTTTATTGTACAATCCTGCTTGACTAACTATCTTTATCCTTTCTCCAAGGATAATAAACTCCGTTAAAAACTCTAGTTCTTAGTATTCAGCTCCACCTTTTAGAAGCTGAGTATGTGGTGGAAAAATTGGCCATTTGAGTAAGCTGTTCAACAGGTGCTGGCTTGGAGCCAAGGTGCTGGCTTATCTGCTCCATTACTGACTCAACATGAGGGTATCTATTGAAAGTTCCGAGCGGTGCCACAAAATTCACTTAGGATTTACCAATATTTGGTCCTTCGATCGAAATTAAGTAGTTCTACAGAATGTATCTCAAAAATCATGAACTGTCTTAGACGCTCACGGGTTTATTCGTAGTACCTTTAAATTTAGTTGCAATATTATAATCGTAATGATGATGATTATTTTGATTTTGATATTAGACATACCCTATATCAAATTTGATAAAAATTACCTGCAGAGTTCATGTTATAAAATAATAATTGACCCACGCTTTGCTGATATTATCTGAGATTAGATGAAAAATATGAAGGAGTTGGTTCAAATTTTGCTATTCGCGTCATTACTTTATTAATCACATCTGATAAATCTACCAGACGTGATACAAAAGTCATGCATGACACACCCACCGGACGTAATAAAAAATCATTTTGAAAATTATGAAGTCATGGAGGTACTATATACTGGAGGGAGCGATAAGACTTACATCCTTTTTCAACTGTGTATCAAACATTGATCATCTATCTTTGTTCTTCCCATGTAGCCTAGCTACGAGTAAAAGAAAAGAAGATGTAACTTCACTCACTCCATCTCACTCACTCACTGTCTGCGTAAATCGTGGCCGTCAGTTGATGCAATGTTTTGATCTTGTTTTGACGTTTTTGAAAAACTCGCAGCAACATTGCGATGCAGCGAAAGAAATTATGAAAATTTTTAAAGAATTATTATTGTCTAGGCAAAATATATTTGAAAAGGTGAAAGTATGTCTTAAGAAGCTGTGTTTTGTGTATCAAAAACAACAAAAGGAGGAGTTAAAGACCCGGAATTGTCATTTGATACGTAATATTCTTTTTCTATTTTCATGCTAAAAAAATACGTTTTTTCTCCCATAAAGACTGTAGGAATTACATTTTATTAGTACTAGTCAAAATATGACTAGTACTAATAAAATGTAATCCTATGTGAAAATGATGTAAACCCATTAATTATTGCAAAATAAAATGCATTGTTTTAGTCTTCTGTTCTAGAGATGTACCTCCACCGACCAATTTAGCTTTATCGATAATATGTAAGTTTCCGTTTTTTATATGAAATATCTAATGCGGTGGGTCAGACCGGCTGTTCTGTTGTAGTTTCAATTTTTCACACCTTATAGGCGTCTCGCGAGGGATCAATTTTCGTTAAATTTTACAATATTTTTTTAGGTTCTTAAATGCCCAGAATGAAGACGGGAGTGGATAAAAGCTGTTAGGCGTGAAAACTGATAGCCTACAAAATGTTCTTATGCATGGACGAAATGGCCATAAGAAATTGTATCGAGTGGGATGGACATCGCTCTCACGGTTAGGGCAATGTGGGAAACATTATTGACGATGATAGTGTTCCAGTGTCTATAATGGTTTTGGGCTTTCGCAATAAAAGTCAGCAACCAGTTAAAATTAAAAAGTTGGATTCCAATTAAAACGACTCTTTCATCCATTTCTTATTCTATCGATAGGTTAGTCAATGTTGTCCCTTCTCTAGTCACTCACGCGAATACACACAAACTAACAAAAAACGGACACGCCGAAAAACCGTAACACTACGTCTATATGATACTTAGTCTAAGTATGAAGTGCTATCTTATGGCACGTGACTGTACAATCAGAACTTTTTGCCAAGCAAATATGTCACAAAGGGGACTCTTCATTTGCCGCATTTATTATTAAGAAAACACTCTGCGGAAAGAAGGTGAATTATTCAAGCTGACTGCAGTCACTATCGTTTAGTTTGAGTTCCGTATAATTTCAACATTGCCAGTGAGTGCGACCTCTTTATGACTACGGTGCAACGGTGATGGGAAAAATTACATTGCCTTAATAAAACTTTTTTTGTTCAGACTGTACTGTTTTACTTCGTGCACCTTCTTCCAATTGAATATATATCCTGTGGCAGATCGGAAGTCTTTGTGGAAGATTTCCTGGCAACAATTCTTCGATCTGCCTCGGCAGTAACTTCCGCCTAGGATTGTATTTGATTAGCGTGGCGACTTTATACTTGATCATGACTGCCTTATTGGTTGGGTTTCTATGCGTATGCCTGTAAATTCGCCGGCAACCACACAAGCCGAAACACTTGCTGTGTTTCGGTTCGAAGGTTGTAGTACCCGGCGAATTTACAGGCACATGAGGCTTAACATCTGTATGCTTCAAGTTGATGGACGCAGGGCAGTGCTTCGTAAGTCACGTTCACATCGTGCGACGCCTGTGAGGCAATGCTTTGTCATAGGTGATGGTTACCACTTAACATCAGATGGGCCCTTTGCTTGTTGCATCAGCAAGTTGTAAAAAAAAGTAAAAGAATATTTAACAAAAAAGTTGCGTGTGCGTTCAAATGCCAAGGTATATTCAACAATTACAAAAAATCGGTTTCAGAGGAACTACCTCATTCTATCTTCGCGCACTTTATGGTTGTGGAATGCACACTGTACAGAGCTTTCTCTAGAGTAGAGCTTTTCAGTATGATGTTCTTCAAAAAGGGCGTTTCAAAATGTTTACATAAGTGAGCCGTACGCTTGTTTCTATAAAACTATAAAAAAGAATTAAATACTTCACTATTATAAAAAGTGTATATATTTTTTGCTGAACCGTATTTTAATGGTAGTTCAGTAAAGGAGCTAACTAATACTCTACCTTACTTATTAACAGTATACAATAAATACCCGAGAGAAAATCCTTCTCGTTATTACAAGATGCCAGAGACACGTGAATTAACGTCGTCTCTAACAATAATAAAAGCGAGATTGTGACTTAGGGGCTCGCACGGAATATAATAAATTCTTATCATAAAACAATTTCCTGGTGTTTTTCCTTAGGGCTAAAACACGCGTGGTAATTTTTTTAATGTGGTTTTGAACGTTGGTGTTTGTGCTCGTTTTTTTAGGTACCTACCTACTGCTTTAAATGTTATTAAAAAGTACCGAATCATAAATGACACGATGACATTAAAGTCACTGAATCTGTCAAGCTGAAACAATTCAAGGGATTGACTCGCAATATAACTTTATTGTACGACCCGGGTTAAGTTTAAAATTATTTGATTGTCAAGTTTTTAGTATGTTTAGACATTGGATAAATAAGAACACATTGTGATTAAAAAGAACTTTCTTGTAATACAATGTATTATTTCACAACATTATAACTCTTCTTCAAGCAATAAGTTTCCCAAAACTATATATTGTGTATGATAAATCCAACTACAAAAGGTAGGTATGCCTCTTAGATGAAGGATCCAAAGACCGAAAAGGCTCACTGCCAGTTATTTTTTTCAAAAAAGCTGTATTTCTTCCACATGCAACAGTTTCAGGCTTACGGCAAGCTAAAGAACATGACAGTAACAACAGGTAGGCTGGCAGGCCGCCAGCGGCGTAGCATAATATTGCGAAGGCTCGTAGCTTCGGCCTACGATCGTAGCGCTACGGTGCACTTAAATGACTTCCTCTTTGGACAGTTTTAAAGTCTAGCCTTGAAACAAAAGCTTGGTAAGGTTTTGTTTAAAAAGGCTTTGTAGGCTCGACAGTTGCTGCATGTTTATAACTCGAAAAAGAGAAGAGATAAGTCTTTTGGGACGGGTAATTAATCAGCTGATAAATTAAGTAAGAATAATTGAGAACGAGAAAAGAAGAAGTTTAGTGCCGACCACACAATCTGAAACGATGATTTAGAGCGAAAAAATAGAATTTAAAAAAAAACAATCGATTGACGTTTTAAAGTGATACCATACTTAAACTAACGTGTATGTGATGTGAGCGTAAATAAAGCATAAAGTCATGTTCCGGTCATAACTAGTGGAGATCGAAGTTGTAGTAAGTATAATGTTATGTCATCATTACTTCGAATATGTCCACTGCCTCTCAAAAGGATCCAAAGAGATCGATCCAATGTGGCCTGTACATCTAGTGGAACCATCCTACGCTGCGTTTTCCGTTACGTGGTATCTACTGAAGGCAGAAATTATTAAAAGCTACCTCTATGCCTCGCACACTCAAGCTGCTTATCCTCCATATGTCGGTGACTTCAGTTTATCTACGAATCTCCTCCATTTATGATTAGATCATGTGTGTTAGAGAAACAGCAAAGTCAAAGTCAAAAGGTATTTAATCAATAAAATCACAAGGATCACTTTGAAACGTCTTAAAGCTAGATGACTTAGGGTGCCAGTTCCACGCGACTTAAGCCTAGAAGAACAGGCACGAACTAACGGCCTGGTTCCTACCGTTTTTTTGTATGATCCTTGGTACAATGCTTTATAATATAATATTGAAGCTCCAGCAAAGACAGGACTCCCCATAACAGGTTAAAGGATCTTGAACATCTTATGAGGAACCACTCTGTTAGCACATTATGTTTAAGTACCTACCTACGTGATTTTAACGCGCACTGAATTTTTTTGTTAAATTCGCACTCTAAGGTGAAAAGTGAAGTCAAACTTATTTGGAAATAGCTTCAAGAGAACGGAGTCACGTAGTACTACACTAGTATTCATATAAAGCCAAGAATCCCCAATACCCTTACAATTCGGCGTCATGAGCATCGGTGTCAAGTTCACTGTAAGGTTACGCAACCTTCTCTCGGCGAAATTCCTTTATAATTTAGAATGGCTATGCCGATTTTTGACGCGCCCAAGCGCGACGGATTACTCCATTCTCATTATATTTCTGTGGCCAAAGAGGCAGTTGGGGTTAAGCGCGCGTATCATGCGAGCGTTTACAAATTTTATTAGCCATTCCTTGCCATTTCTCCCCTTTGTTCTCTGGGGTTTCGGGCCGTGAGCTCGCATTGTCTTGCAAGGGGTGTTGTGATTCCTTTTTGGAATTAATTTCGCGTTTTGAATGTTGAATGAAAAGTTTGCATAAATGAGCAAATTAGCCAGGTAATTTTAATTTGGTTTTAGTGACGTGGGGCGAGTTCTAACATGTTTACTTTTTAAACAATAAGTCAATAGGTAGGACATCCTTATAATAATAAGCAGCAAAGTATGAACTGAAAAAGTTAATATTTTGTATATTCGTGCAAAGAGCAAAGGAACACTAAAAGGACAACAGTGATAATAATATTTGTATTACAAAGGTAGCAGAAACATCTTTTGACTAACATAAGTCGTAGGTACTTCTTAACATACCTTTTAGGTCTTCTCTGATCTGAATTCCTTAAAAAGAGGAAATATAATATTTTATTCGATAATCTTTTTCTGTGGAACTGATATACTTACAATAACATAACATTACCATACGAATACTGTTAATATTAAAGTTTGTTGAGCGATTTGTATGTTTGTCTGTTGTGGTTTAAAAAACTTTATTGGGCTGACGTATGTAGTCGCTCAGGGACTCAAAGTCCTTATAAATGTCGAATAAAATAAATAAATAAGATACTCAATTTCGCAATAATTGATTATGGTGATTTTGACTAAATCATAATTCATAGCCTAGAATTTTGTAAGAAGTAAATCTTAGTCGTTTTGTGAAGGGCTCGTCTGGGGAAGAACTATCACCATGCCTATTTCTGCCGCCAAGCATCTTTACTGTGTTTTGGTTTAAGGCGAAGACAAGAGCTAATGTGACTCTCACTCGCACGTTTCTACATGTTGAAAGACATAAAATCACTAAACTAATTTTCGAAAAATCGCAAACAACCATTTTGTGTGCAATCACATTGCACACAGTTTAGTAAAAAAAAACATTTTGATCGATACATGTTTTCCTACTCAAAAGTTTGCTTTACTAGTTTTCGTACATAAGCTAACTTTTAAGTAGGAAAACTTGTATCGATCAAAATGAAATTTTTACTAAACTGTGTGCAATGTGATTGCACACAAAATGGTTGATTGCGATTTTTCGAAATTGAGTTTAGTGATTTTATATGTTTCAACATGTCGAAACGTGCGAGCAAGAAGTTGTTTGATAGTTGTCAGCCCCTTAAAGGATTTCGGTGCCGGTGAAATAACAGGCTTAACATCGTATGCCTCAAATTGATGGACGCAGGGAAGTGCATCGTAGGGCGCGTCCAAATCGTGCGTGATGCTTTTTTATAGGTAATGGTCACCACTTTTATGGGGAACGGTATTCGCTTCTATAATAAACTTCCAGAAAGTGCCACTGGGCTTCCTATTAGAAAATTTATAGTGTACATTAAGAATAATCTAATAAGGAAAGCTTATTATACGTTAGATAGCTATATTGTTGATAAAAATGCGTGGCCCAATGTCCCGGTCGCTCTGCCCATCGGCAGCTAACATGTCTGCAATGTCTGTACTGTACCTACTATTGTGTATTTTTTTATTTTTCTCTGATTTAATAGATTGTATTTATGCATTAGGTATTATTAGTTTGAGGCGTAGCGTGTGCTGTCTTATAAATTTGATTATGTTTACCTTTTCTGTATGCCTACGCCTCACTAAACTTCAATTATATTATATTATTACATTGTAAAAGGATCATACAAAAGACGTTTCAAAGTGATCCTTGTGATTTTATTGAATAAATACATTTTGACTTTGACTTTGACACTTAACAACAGGCCATATACTTGTTCCGTCAGCAAGTAAGAGTAACTGTAGAGGAGTAGAACTCTTTGTGAAGGGCTCGTCCGGGGAAGTACTACCACGACGCCTTTTTTTGCCGCCAAGCAGCGTTGCTGTGTTTCGGTTCGAAGTGTGGTTGCCGGTGTAATTACAGGCACATGAGGCTTTACATCTGTATGCCTCAAGTTGATGGACGCAGGGCAGTGCATCGCGGCAGGCTTGCGAGGCAATGCTTTGATAAAGGTGATAGTTACCACTTAACATCAGGTGGGCCATCTGCTTGTTCCATCAGCTAGTTGTATAAAAAAAAGTGGAAGGTATAACAAAAGGATATCTTGCTGGTAACTTTATATTCAGCAAACGACTGAAGCTGCCGACTGAGGTTAGTATTCTATAATGAGGACACAATCACAGCCACAATATTATTCTTATTGTCAAAATAAGAACACCATGTACCGTGTACCTACAGAACATCTCGGATTAACGAAAATATAAATGACGATGTCTGTGTTCGAATGAATTATGAACACAACACATTCCTGATTCCCATGGAATAAAGGAATTAAGGCATGTAAAGATGCTGTCACACAGTATACTGTTAGATAGGCTATGCCTGTACAAGGCGCAAATAATGGTTGGAAAAAATATAGGTAATTAGTTGTACAGATTTTTTTTGGACAAGTAGAATTACTTATTGAACTAGGCATAACTTTTATGTTTATCATCGAGCAATATGCCATTTTCTTTCAGATTGATCGTAGGAAAATACTACTATACTAAATATACTTGAAAATACCTGCTTAAAAGCGCAATAGTTTGATCATAGAAAAAAATAAGTAGTATTTTTGTACTTATGAACCAGCCACAGAAGATTTAAATTTATAAAACAGTGAACAATGATAATTTAATGCATAAATCCGTTTTAGAATCCTGAAAGTTTTTAAACGTTCCCAAACAGGTAAGTTCAAACGGAGCGAAGCGATAGACCTGCAAAGCGTGAAGCCGTAACGAAACGCAGAGACAATAGACAGTGGAATAGACAAAAGCGAGTAATAGCGACCTCTTTGGCGTGACGGATGAATAGCTGGATAGACGTCTTAAAACAGGCAGTATCTTTTTTAGGTATTTATGCGTTATGTGCCTTGAACGAAGTAGGTATATGCGTATTTTTGCAGGGAATTTTATAATTTATATTTTTGGTAAGACCAAACAAAATTGCGGTTATACAACTCCGTATTAGTGATTTTTTAAAATATTTGCTAACTAGTCATTGCGAAAATACGGTGGATTAGGACGATAACCGATAGTGGCTAAGACCTCAGAAATATCTTTCGTCCTGCAGCGAGACAGGTAGGCAACATTGGTGTCGATTCTGTTGTTGCATTATCCTAAACTAACCTAATCTGACAGCTCTAAAATTATAGACGTCCTTGTTGTTTCGGTCTTTTTGAAAGGGACGGCAATATTTTTAGTGCTGTCAAATTAGGTAAAATTAGGAAAATGAAACAACAGAATTGACACCATTGTCAAAGTCGCGGGTCGGAAATGGGTTATACTGGTAGATGGCTCCAAGTCTGGCTTTGGTCTCATCATCATCATGAGTCATCAGTATGTCCTAAGATTAAGCCAGCTACATTGCCCTTATACAAGGTGCTCCAATACTTGTGTTTAAAAACTTCAGGGGGCTAAAGTAACCATCAATATGAACAACTTTTTCTAAGGAACAAACACTGTGAACGCGAAAAAAACAGCTGTTTCATACAAAAGTTCAATACCTACCTGGCTAAAATGTAAACACAAGTATTGGAACACCTTGTAAAAATACATAGTCTCGTTTGAAAAAAAATGTTTTACTTTATGTATCTGCTTTAATATTTTTTTGTCTGGATAGGTTAAAATAAAATTTGTCAGGTGTCTAGTAAGTTTACATGATGCATCAAATTTCTAGGCGTGAATGTTCTTTATTATTTGTAAGTAAAGTCTTAAAAGACACACAAATCATTAACCGCATTTTTCATACAGAAATAAAATAAAAAATACATAAAGAGTATTCAAAAGCCACTTCTAGTAACTCATTCAAAGTGAATGTAACAAATCAAACCGTAAAAAGTTTTCCGAAGATGCCTGATAAACGATGGAGTCTAACTTCGAAGGATGTATACTTATTTGTACTCCATTTGTATGGGAATGGAAGATTTGTTTCCGATTTTAAAACGACTTTCGTAATAAATGAGGAGGTTTTGATACGCCGTATTTTATTTAGGTTAGTCAAATGACAAATGATATCCGTTTGAAATTAACGACATTTAGTCAGGTGTGCCTAAAAACTTCGAAAGATGATCAGACGTTCTTCAAAATATTACAATTATTTTGCCAAATTTCGAATTGTTAATTATGATTATTGAAGTTTACCTCATGTACTCATGTGTAATATGGTGCAATAAATTAATGGTGCCCAGCAGTGGAACAGAAAAGGCTGATAAAAATAATCTGTGTCCAATCAATCGCGCTGTCATAGAAAATGTTCCTCATTGATATTTAAAAATGTACCCAACGGTTGGACTGTAGATATTTTAAAGCGAATAATGAAGCTGTCGATTTTATCCGATGTGTCCTGTGCCATCATTAAGCCCAATGGCCTCAGGGTGAAGGGGTGAAGGGAGAAGAGGCGAAATGATCCGTGACGAAAACTCTCCCAAATCAATTCAAAACACCTTACCCTTTGTTGAGTGTATTGATGAATAGCCTAAACTGCCGAAAGGGTCAAATCAACCTTTTAACAATAATACTTCTTAAAATGTTATAGCCTTATTGGTCGCGTATAAATAAATATTTTTTTGTTGAGGTTTTGGACTCCATATCTAGTCTCAAACTGGACACAGCTGTTACTAAGGGAACCATCTAGCTGATCGAGTAATTATCTATCACACTTTAAACACGTCACACGCAAAAACAAACAAAAAGTATACTGACTGATCACAAAATGATCCTTTTAAAATAAAGCCCTGGCGTGCGGATATAAAGTTTTTTGAGTAGTACCTACTGGAACCATAAAATATCTTATGAATTCTACCCAAAATATAGGTGAATGAAGTTACGGACGCGCTATCATAAAAACTCTGAAAAGCCGAACGTCACATAAAATAGAACTCATGATATACCGTCGAAGCGCTTCCAAACAATGTCAGAAAATTCAATCTCATAGAATATAGAAAGTATTTTTACCGGCAATGGAGAAAACGTATATGTGATGGATTTATTATCTATTAAAGTAGATTGCTTGCAAAATGTCTACCACAAAAACCAATTTTAAAACATATATACAAGGTGTTCCATAAGTTGTGTATATAAACTTCAGGGGGCTAAAGTACCCATCAATATGAACAACTTTTTCTAAGGAACCAACACTGTGAACGCAAAAAAAAAAATGCGTTCACAGTGTTGGTTCCTTAGAAAAAGTTGTTCATATTGATGGGTACTTTAGCCCCCTTAAGTTTATATACACAACTTATGGAACACCTTGTATATGTGGTTAGAGTAAATAATCATAATATAAACTTCATAAATGCTATGTTTATAGTAAAGGATTACGTTTTTTTATAACCGATGTTCAACAAGCTGGTCGCTGTTTTAAAAACGCTTGAACAAAGACTGGCACTGATGATACACTTTTGATTTTTATTACTTTTACTTTATACTTTTATTAATTAATTTATTTATTTAAACAGTTTATCACTAGACAATATACAAAATCAAGCGAACACTGAAAATCGCAGTAGTAAAAACAGGCCAACCATTCAAGTTATTTAAAAAAAAAAAGGTCCATTCAAAAACACAGGACTATGTACACAATTGACTAATTAATAAAAAAAACTATCTAAAATAAAACTAGTCAACTGGTGGGCGTACGTCTCTCTCAAGACGTAGTACTAAGCCCAATCTTCGGCTATTCTCATCCAGTATTCCTATCGGTGTACTTATATATGTGTTTAGTAAATTTATTTCAGCATTTCGCTGATCGTCGCACCGATAAGCATCCTACACTTCGATTTCCTAACCGTGGTCTCCACTCAAGTATTCGTTCTTAGTAACTTAGATTTAAAAATAATGAATTATAAATGAAAGTCTCAAAGCCGCTTTCTGAAAGCTCGATCAAACATATTCAGATAGAGACAGCTAGTGACTTGACGTCCGATTAGTTTTGATCGAGATTTCAGAAACCGGCCGTTACTCAGTCAAAATAGTTATAGTTTCGAAGAACTATAGGTCTGTAATTTGGTACAGGCACTCTTTGAGGAGCTTTTTTTTGTAAGAGCTCACAAAAAAACTATTTATGAAAATTCCTAAGGCTTGAAAAAACTAAAAGTAAGAAAATAGCTACACGAGCAAAGTCGCGCTGGATTCCACTAGTATTATTACACAGCACAACAAACCAGCATACAACAAGATACAAAAACAACCAAAAGATTAATGTTTAAGCAAGATAAACGCACAAAAGCCGTTCTTAAATAATTAAAAAATCCGCGTATTAGAAGCCATTGTTGTCAGTACCAAGGATTTTAAATCGATTCAGGCGCTCTACGAAACCAATCCCGCCATACAATAAGGGCGGTTACAATGGGGCCCAAGATGACGAGAACGTTACAGCTTCTTAGGCTTACACTCTATATACCCGCATGCAGTCACCTTCTATATCTGTCGTACTAGCTGCCACCGAAGTCAAATTCATTCGTAATTAGGCCCCAGAATGCCAACGCGTTCTGCCTGCGTCCATGATAGCGTGCACGCAGCGGTGGCATTAGTAATAATCGTACGAGTAAATTCATAATCGTAACTTTTCACGATTCATGGGCTTATGAATATAGCCGTAGGAGTTTATGGACCACTTAAAAAAACGTATTAAATCATGATTCGGAAAACGTTGATGTGTAAATGGACCATGAATTTGCGAAATAAAATAAAATTATAACCTAACTTAAATATAAAATAAAATATTTTGTAACAGATCGACTTTTGAAAGATTTTTTTATGATAGAAGGAAAATTCATAACTTTACACATACAAATGTGATCAAATTTACGGGTCTCAATGACAAAAAAACAGAATAAATACAAACTAAGCAAGAAAAACTGTCAAACAACACTGGACCAACTACATTAGATGACGCGACACATTTTTTGCATGAGTACAACCAGGTAGCGAGAGACAGAATGAAATGTCATTCTTGCGATGGCCTATTGGGTCTTCAGACGAAGTGGTATCCAAGTTGGTAAGGGGGGACGCAGGTGGGCAATATAGCCAGCCCGCGCGAAATTTCAACGCAACTTATTGCTTTTAAAAACAAAATATGCATATGCTTTTTTTTACAAAAATGTAAGCACATAACAAGTATTTATCAAAGTACACAGTAACATAAAATTCATTACAATATCTCTTATAACAAACGAATAAAACGACTTGCTCCTCCTTTATGCAAACTACTTTACTTTTTATTTGTTTTTTTATAGTCCAAAAAAAATAACACGTGACGGGATGATGACGTGACATCTTTCATCGATTCAAATGAAAGCAACTTCGGTTATCGAGCAAGACTCTTGATAGTTATATGTCAGACCTGTAGATGGAACCACGGTCGCATAAGTACCGTAGTAGCATGTCCTCAAGTTATTCGTCGAGTGTGATTAGAATCCTATGGCGCAGTTGGTTAGCGCGGCCCCGTAACAAGGGGAAGGTAGTGGGATTTAACCCACGACCTTCAAAAAAGTTCCAAAAGTTAATACAATAACTTTTGGGACTATATTAAAAATCTTACTTTACTATTATCGAACCAAGTGTGGTTAAGTGTAATTCTAGTCTCATAACTTCACTGTGTTTCCCTGAAATCTTTATTATGTCGTCGGACCATTATGTTCTGATCCATTGTGTTCTCACACAATTTTAATTTTAGTAGCAATAAAGGCGATAATTATAAATATTTGAATGCAAATTGCGGTCGCTATTAGCAGATTATCTGCATCGGCAGAGCTTTGTGGCACACGAAGCCTAATATTAGTCTCAAGGCGCATCGAATTTACACGGATATCGAGATATGCACAAATGGCCCTTAAACTTAAGAAAAAAGGAAGTAGGTACAAAAGGCAACCATAATATTAATTAGATTTAATTAGTGTAATTGGTAATTAATGTACCGTTCTATGATGATGACCTGTCATATGATCATACAAACGAACGGTAGGAACCAAGCCATAAGATTGTTGCCATTTAGGCTTGGTCGCGTGTAACTGGCATCTAGATTCACCTAGCTTCAAGACGTCTTAAATGATTCTTGTGATTTAATTGAATAAATACCTCTTGACTTTGATCTGATCGTTGGGAAACCAAAGAGACGGATGAGAGTACCGCAGCAAAAATGAGAATGTTGAGATGGATGTGTGGGGTGAATAGGATGGATAAAATAAGGAGAAAGTTTGAAAGTAGCGCCTCACGGACAAGTTGAGGAGTAATAGGTTAGCGTTGGTGTCATGAGGAAGGGGTGCTAGGTCGGGTAACCTCCTCGTGGTGCACCCTGGTAACACCATGAAACACGCCTGCAGAGTACTGCGGACGTGTTTCATGGTGGCTAATAACCCGACACGGTGGGCCTCTCCGCGTGTCCCTCTGTCGAGCAGAGGGCACAGTGTGATGAGGCAGGGTAGACCTACGGGTCTACCCAGGCGGTAGAGCGCGCGCGAGAGACGCGGAACTTCTCGCGCCGCTCATGGTGGTGAATAGCGGGAGAAGACCTGTAGGGGCCTTCTCCTGCATTGCACATATTCACCACCCCGTCAGGCGTGAACGGCCGGGCACTCACGGTCGTTCCCGGGTCCCTCCCTGCAAAGGGGGGGGCGTGCGGGCCCCGCCGTAAAGGCGGGGGCGTTGCGGGGGCCCCGCTGTCATGGCGGACCGATCGCCGGCGGGGGACTGGATGAAAAGGCTCTGCCAGTTTCCCAGTTCCTCTCCATATAGGCGACGCGGGAGTGTCGCTGGGTTGTTTAGTGGGTATACCGGGAGCGGAAAACCGGGAAGTCATGAGGAAGGAATAAAGTCATATTACGAGCAAACTATTAGGTATGGAAGTGGATGGTTTAAAAAGAGGCAGACGAAAGAAAATATGTAAACTGTGTGAAAGATGACATGAGTAAGATTTTGAAAGAGTAGTAAAGCTCTTTGTGAAGGGCTCGTCCGGGGAAGTACTACCACCACGCCTTTTTCTGCCGCCAAGCAGCGTTGCTGTGTTTCGGTTTGAAGAGTGTGGTTGCCAGTGTAATTACAGGCACATGAGCCTTAACATCTGTATGCCTCAAGTTGATGGGCGCAGGGCAGTGCATCGTAGGGCACGTTCCTATCGTGCGTGAATTACGAGGCAATGCTTTGTTATAGGTGAAGGTTACCACTTAACACAAGGTGGGCCATCTGCTTGTTCCATCAGCTAGTTGTATAAAAAAAAGACCAGGAGTACACCGAGAAGACGAATGAAAGATGAAAGTCGAAGAAGATTTTTTTTGTGCTGAACTCACTTAGAGCTGATTTCACCATGCTCTGTTAGATTAACAAAGGATTAAAGGGCCGTTAAGGGCCGATTTCACCATGCTCTGTTAGATTAACAAAGGATTAAAAGGCCGTTAAATATGCCAAAATGTACGCGTTTGACAGCTAAGGTTAGATTTAACGGTCTTTTAATCCTTGATTAGTAACTAACAGAGCATGGTGAAACCGGCCCTAGGTATGTCAAAATGTACGCGTTTGACATCTAAGGTTAGATTTAACGCCCTTTTAATACTTGATTAGTAACTAACAGAGCATGGTGAAATCAGCTCTTAGCGTGGGATGAGGACAGGAAGAAGATCAAGATTGTAGCAACCACCACCATGTTGTTTTTATTTTCTCCTTCAATACTTTCTCTGATAGGTGCTCGCTATTAAAGTTTTTGTGCGCTTTGTGGACCAATTCGAGCAGCAAACACTCTAGTTAGTTGACACTCTAGACACTCTGGCTAGATGACAAAAGTTATCGAGGTTACTTGGTAAACAAGACTGCTTGAGAACTTGAAATATACATAAAACATATACATTGAAATGCTTCTTTCATGTTTATGTTCATAATGAGCCCAGTGGCTCTTATGATATTTGCAAGCATGTATACTACATTATGTAATGCATTATGTACTACATTACTTATAAGTACGGTCTGCAAAAAAAAGTATAATATAATTATATGGTGTATATTTAATTTTCTTAAACCAGCTCATTTTTTTATCAAAGTTTCAAAGTTTTTCAATCCCCACTGAGAACAAACATTTCTGTAATGAACAGATTTTTTTTTCTCAATTTGTACAATTATTTATTTACAAAATAAAATAGGTATTTAATTATTATATCTATCTGGTTCTCATAGTACAAACTTTGCTTAGTTTGGAGCTAAATAAAGCTGCGTGTAAATTTCCATCAATATTGATTAGATATTATTTGAAGATCCACCGCGAGCCCTAAATAAGTTGAAATTTCTTTTAAAAATACGAAAGCTTCAGTCTATTTTTTTTTTTCAATAAAAATCAATATTAGTAATTCAATGCCTATTCAATCTATAATCTTACTTAATACTTGATAATCTACATTTGTCGTTAAATGTACAGTAGCCACTTGTTTGTTTGCCGGTTTAAGGCATCGTAGGAATGTATACAAAAAGTATAATCATTTTCTGTAAGTCCTCAACACTCCAATATTTCTTACGTATTCAAAGTACTTTTTTAGGTAGGTACTTGAATGCTCAAACACATTTGAAACAAACGAATACTCACAGAACCTTTGTTCCACTTTCTCTCGTAACTTTGTATTTGCGACTGCAGCGTTTACCCTTTGTGACGTCACAGATGTGTGCAAGTTTTCTTTGAAAAAAGCTTCTGTTAAGTTCACAAAAAATATCATGGGTCGTTTTGAAGTTTTTTGAATTTTCCGTATCGTTACCTACTTAGAGTAGGTAGCTTTTCTTAGTTATAAAAAGAGCTTTGATGAAATTCGTTAAATCTAGTCATTATTTCGAATACCTTGAACTATATTGAGTTTATATTGTTGTATTGTACTTGCTCTTATTTCAGGTTTCTAAGTACACATAAAACAGCTTTAGGGCCGGATTCACCATGCTCTGTTAGATTAACAAAGGATTAAAGGGCCGTTAAATATGTCAAAATGTACGCGTTTGACAGCTAAGGTTAGATTTAACGGTCTTTTAATCCTTGATTAGTAACTAACAGAGCATGGTGAAACTGGCCCTTATTATGATAACCTCTAAGCTAAATTATGTATCTACTTCACCTACCATACTTACTACCTACTTACCTTGGTGTGGGAAGAAATCTTTTTTTTTATTTATTCACCTTTGTTCTGTTCCCTTGGTACTTTTATACCATTACTTATGCTGAAACCGTCGCATGAGAAAATAAACAAATTTTATTATTATTATTCTCCTTCTTGGTTCTGTTTCTCTGGTCTGTGTACGCTTCTATAACAAAGTCCCAAGCGAGATTCATCAGTTGTCGATAAGCAAATTCAAAAACATAATAAAAAGAAAACTTTTTACAAAAGCTTATTATAAAATATCTGATTATACAGATCACAAGAAAGCTTGGGACTGAACTATGCTCCAACTCATTACAAACACTAAGCTATTAAGTAGGTACCATAATAAAATTGTAAAAATGATCATACAAAAAAAACGCTAGGAACCAAGCAGTAAGTTTCTTGCTTGTTCTTCTAGGCTTTGGTCGCGAGGAACTGGCGATTGATTCACCTAGTATATAAGACGTTTTTAAGTGATCCTTGTGATTGTACTGCATTGTAAGATAGTATGGTGATGCAAGTCGAGCTCATGACCCTCCTCCTCACACCTGAAAGCCGCTGGACCCGAATTACACCGGCTTTCAGGTGTGTTTTTCAAAGAATAATTAATGTTAAGCCTCATTCATATATATGTAAACTCATTAATGCTTCAATGGCTCAAAATAACTTATTTTACTAGACCTTTAAATACTTTATATCTATCTTAGTTTTATTCAGTCTTTTTGTTATAGGGAATAATAGGTATAAAATATACCTAATTATAAGGTGCAGTAAATGTTCGGCAGAAAGTTCGGCATTTTAACCGAATAATTGGCCGAATACGAATGTTTGGTAAACCTGCCGAATACCGAACATAAATCGAATATTCGGCCCATCTCTAGTGTGGATGTGTTAGGACACAGAAACGCTAGCGATTGGACAATTAAAATTATTGTTGAAGCCGTGAAATCATGAAAAACCTAATAATTTCTTTTCATTTTGAACGACGACGGTCGTAAACTACAAACCGACAAGATGCAAAGCGCGTATTGTATTTGAAGCTCTAATTCAACGGCTAAATGTGTTATTTTTGATTGCATTCGTCGAGACACACAGTTTCACAGTATTGCCACCAACGTTTCCAGTTAACGGCTCTAGATCAATGTACCTGCATCGTCTCCTTTGTAGCTTCGCATTTGTGTGCAAGATCCTATTACAATCATGTAGACATTTGACCGGCTTGTTAGCATGTAAGTGATTCATTTAATTTACATAAAGGTGGGAAGTTAGTTTGAGGGTGGGTGTTAGCATCTCTATACTATCTCTTGTCGAAAGTAATGACGGAAATATTAAAATATGACGGATAGCGTTATTCTAATTTGAATACTACTACAAATTATGTCGCACCTACCAGTTTTTAGATAATTGACTTATCGCTCAGTAGCAGTATTTCTGGCGCTAACCAATGATGCTTGTAAGTTGCTACTATTAATCTCTCTAGGAATGTTGTATTTCCTGGAATGTGTCTAAAGCATTGTGCACATAAATTTTTGAACAGAAAAACTCATTGGTGCACGACCGGTTTCGCACCCACAACCTTAGGATCGGAAGGCGGGGCCACTACCACCAGACCGATATTCTGTTCCTACCTGTTCAAAGCCATACCGTGTATGTGTAGTAGAGCTTATTGTATTCATCTCTCCTTTGACGTCTCTCATCACAGACAGGTTCAAAATTAAACCACTCCTATTGAGTCCTCTGCAACATTGCATTGTTCGTTCATGTAAAGCCAGACAAACCAATAAAGGATGTAAAATGACTTGACGACTAATTAATCCGATATAAGTAGAATTAATTTATATGCTTGCTGGTTAAAAAGGTATTTTAAAGACATACATACCGGCCAATCTAAAAAATATTCGGGTTTACAAACCTATTAACGGCTTACAGAAGTAATAAAATTCAAAAAAAGCTGAAACATATTCAACACTTTGATCCCCAGGTACGGTTAATATCCCCTTAGATCTCTTAGTACCAAGTATCCCTTGGTTTAACAAAAGTAATATGTGTTGGTGAAATTGGTACAAACTATTAAAACATATACAAATGATCAAATACCTACTTATATTGTTGACTATAATATAATCTAATCCATTACAGAGTTCCATTCAAGCATCACTATATTCAATACCGAAATTATGTGTAACTGTGGTTTGATTCCAGAACTGTGACGTCAACGTGACACACGAGTAAATAGTGAGCAGAAGGGCTACAGATTCAAAATCAAACTGAAGGTAACTGATACCTTCAATGTTCCGGAGTGTTCGTACACCGCATATTTTGGATCAGAATATTGATATCATAATAGCAATCATATACAACGACAGAACCTAAAACCATTATTTTAAGATGTATCATTTGGCACTATCCACTTCTTGTAATAGTTGATATTCCATACCTCGCAAGTTTCAAGCCCGTCGCCTAATTAGATATGTTCAACAAGCTGGTGCCCGCGACTTTGTCTGCGCAGGATTAATCACACAATATCTTTATAAATTGTAGCCTATGTGTTATTCTGATGTAAGCTATATTATTGTAAAGTTTCATTAAAATCCATTCAGTAGTTTTTACGTGAAAGAGTAACAAACATCCATCCATCCATCCATCCATCCATACTTACAAACTTTCGCGTTTATAATATTAGTAGGATGTCCGCCCAAAAATTTGTACCTGGTTGTTTAATTTGTAAGGGTTTTTTTTTTTTATTTTTTTTTTATTTTTATACAACTAGTTGATGAAACAAGCAGATGGCCCACCTGATGTTAAGTGGTAACCATCACCTATAACAAAGCATTGCCTCGTAAGTCACGCACGATAGGAACGTGCCCTACGATGCACTACCCCGCGTCCATCAACTTGAGGCATACAGATATTAAGCCTCATGTGCCTGTAATTACACCGGCAACCACACTCTTCAAACCGAAACACAGCGTTGCTGCTTGGCGGCAGAAAAAGGCGTGGTGGTAGTACTTCCCCGGACGAGCCCTTCACAAAGAGCTCTACTACTCTTAAACCCCTTACAAATGAAAAAGTAACTGTCAAACCCCTGTGAAAGTAATTTTCGTTCTCACATTTTAAGTTTGGATCAAAGTGTATTATATTATATTTTTGTGTGCAATGTGATTGCATCAGGGGGGCCATCTTCCATTCCATCAGCTAGTAGTTAAAAAAATAAATACAATTTGTTTGATTGGGATTTATCACAAATAAGCTTAGTGGTTTTATATCATTAAAAATGTTAAGATTTGCGAGAGGTACATTAGCAGTAGTCTTCGCCTTAATACGCAAACCATGAAGCATACCTTCTGCTTGTTACTTTCTCGTGTGCCACTGCTTACCTACGCTGTCAGTAGGTACATTGTATAGGCTTTCACAGAACATGCAGTCCCTATTGTCCGAGCTATTGATTACAACTCCCTTTCAGCTTGTATTACTCAACTAATAGCAGAGTAGTTCGTATACAACTAGTATGTGTTACATGGTCGAGATTCGGCTTCTATTACGATGGTAGTATAGGTAGTTACGAAGGTACTATGGATGTTAGTAAAATGGAAAAATAAGAATTTTCCGTTTTCAATATATACTGCAATAAGTTATGGTATAAAAGTTATAATAAGGCCTTGTAAATAAATAATTATAAAAGCCTGGTCAATAAATATCCTACTATTTAAACGCGAAAGTTTGTAAGTATGGATGGATGCATGGATGTTTGTTACTCTTTCACGTAAAAACTACTGAATGGATTTTAATGAAACTTTACAATAATATAGCTATTGTGTGACTAATCCTGCGCAGACGAAGTCGCGGGCACCAGCTTGTATTTATATTTTTATTTATGTTCAAACTTGAAGTTCGAAGGAACAGGAACAGGAAAATGATGTTGATGATTTGTCATTAATTTTTTATCACGTCTGCTAGATAAAGGCAGTAAGTAAAGTATTAAAGACATACACACGACGCACTGCCCGCATGGTGGAGCAGGTTACCATCGCGCGTGACTTTCGAGGCAGTGCTTTGTTATTGATAATGATTTCCACTTAACATCAGGTTGGCTTGTTCTATCCGCAAGTGTAATAAAAAAACACTGAAAGACATTTTTCTTTCACCCGCTAAAAGTTAACGCATACCCAAAAAGCTCTTTGAACTCCCACAAAATAAAAGCATATGAATAACTTTCGGATGAATCAAACAAAAAGCTAAAATTGTCCCGCCCAAAGACAATAAAAAAGATCGCGCGCAAATAAAGTACCTCGTAAAGTACCCGAGTCCTCACACAGAATATGTAATAGTATTCAGCTACATTAGTTTCACTCCTACATCATTAAGGTGAAGTGAGTCCCGAAGTAGAATTTTCGACGTGACGTAATATCATCTCATTAGATATATGACCATGCCTATTTTTATCGTGTACCTTAATATAAATAGCTTAATATAATTTACTATGACTGGACTAAATGTATAATTGATTGTCGCCGAACCTTCAGCCGGAAAATCGATTACTAATATTAATGCGTTTTTGACAGCACAACAAACAAGCACGTCAAACAGCAATAGCGACAAATTTGAAATTTGTTTATTCTACAAGCAGCGACTATTACTGCTACTGTTGTCTCATCAACTTGTTTTTAGATCATTGACTCGCCAAATATATAAATAAATAAATACTGGTAGACTCTCCACACAGCACTCATAAAATCACCACAATATAGTCATACACGCAATCTCTCACCCACATTTATATCCCCACCCCCTTTTCCCACACATTCACATACACATACATCTACCCATTAGATATATTAAGAAATAATTTGTTATCACTTAAATACTTATTAAGTTTCTGCTCCTACCTTCTACGCATTTGGAACCCTGTACCAAATAGGTATTGCGGAGGAGGGCGTTGATATTCGCGACACAGTTTTTTAACTCCTGCGGATATCATCGTTTTTCAATCTGTTCTTGTACTTCTGTTTCTTGTTCCAAATAAATACTTTTTGATTTTGATTTTTTATAGCCCCAAACTAAGCAAAGCTTGTACTTTGGGAACCACATTGCTGAAAAATAAACCACGACCATAGCACTTTGTCGCAGGAGTGTACGACTTAGGTAACAAACCACATATCGGTTTTCATTGTGAAGTGTCAACTAGAAAGACAAAGACCTAATTGAAAGTCACTTTGAAGTGATACAAGTTGAAAGAGACACCAAACGTTCAAAGAATTTACATTTTCTCACAATACCGATGAATAGATAAATGTCCATCTTTTTTCTTTTATTTACATAAAGATTTTTTATTGGGTATTCCAGCTAGAACGCATTTGCATTGCATATTTTACTCGTAGATGCGGTTTTTCAATTTAAATAATGTGAAATATATTTAGGGACAGTATGAGTACCATACAATAATGTGAAAAAAATACAAAATAAAAACTTTTAAACTATATTGAAAATTGTTCTGTAGGTATGTGCTTATAGGACTAAACTAGGTACCTACAGGACAGAACTAACTCCCACAGCACAGGTTTTTCCTAGCTTAGTGCGCTACCAAATCGGTCCACATGTGACATGAACTAATTGTAATCACTAACAAAAAAAATTTGGATTTTACAAAGGTTCAGTAAATTGTAATTTTGATGCCAACAAGTCATGGTTTCAAATATTTTGCATAGTTACAATTAAATAGTAGGTATTATCGAAAGCGTATAAAAAAAAGGAGTAAAAAGGGGTGCCTTTTAAATGTAACATTTAGAAGTACCTCTTACTACATCCTTAAACATCCTCAAAGAATCTTAAGCTGGTACTTAGAGATATGAGGGGACATCTACCGTGCCTGGGGATCAAAATCGTGAAGTTGTTTCAGTTTCAGTAAAAAAGGAATAAAAGTCCTATCTTTAATTACGTCGATAAACCAACCGAGATATATTTTCCGTGATACCTACGACGAGAATACTTCCCCGACTCGAAGTCAAACATCAGCCACTGCTCATCCCGCCCAATCACGTCTAAGGTCGGCTTAGCGTCACATTTTTCCATTAGTCAACGGGCGACAAATCGGCGACCTGTTGCTAACGTATGCCCAGACCCAAGAGAGACTATCGGGATATTTACATAGAAAGCAGGTTAGCAGCAAAAACATATTATTAAGCGGATTACGTGATTGACAATCATTCTGCAGCATAAAACACAGGTCTTCGAAATATGGAAAGAGTATTTTTCATTTTTATATAAGAACTAGCGACCCGCCCCGGCTTCGCACGGTTATTGTGGGTCATCCTTAAGGGATAGACATATACCACCGCGGACTTTTTTGTAGACCTTTTTAATACTGTACCAATACTGTGTAGTAGTACTGTGTACAATACTGTAGTACATTATTTTGATCTACCTCGTAGGGTTCAGCCAGCTTTTGCAATGTAAGCTCAAAAAAATTAGTTTATTTATGACATCACATTAGAAACCTCTAAAATTATTAGTGTTTCTCCACTTTTTTATGCATGTATTATACATATAAACCTTCCTCTTGAATCACTCTATCAATAAAAAAACGCATCAAAATCCGTTGCGTAGTTTTAAAGATCTAGGCATACATATGAACAGACACATTGTTTTATACTTGTAACCCCAGCATCGATAACTATGCTTCTATGTTTTCACTTCGTAATAAAATCAATCACTTGGAAGATAAGAATGAGGGACCATTAAGTATGAAGGAAAGCAGACTCCGCTTTACAGCTTGTTGCCCACATGGCACTAGCAAGCTTTTAGTATAAACTCATTGCCATTATCACATAGAGGGCAATATGTCTCTTGATCGCCTGTCCTAGGATTGGTCGCGTGCCACCGACACCTAGACTCACCTTACTTTAAGACGTCTCAAACTGATTCTTGCGATTCAATTTAATAAATACCCTTTTGTCTTTGACTTTGCGTATACCGCACTTTTTAAGCTTTTCGAAGTCGTATTACTACATATAATTAGGTCCGCCCCAAAATAGACGCAGGGAACCAGCTTTCTGCGTAATTGCGGCCTACGCCAAGTGCGACTATATGGAGATTGTTCTTTAGTTTACTTTGAGGCGGTATTAGGGTAAGAACCACTTTGGCACAGATTGAAGAGAACGGTTAGACCACACGAAGCTGTGAACACACTATGTTTAAACTGAATCAAGTGGGAAATTACGATGTTTCTAAAAGCTTTTTTTTTTCGACATGAAAATAAAGTACACTTTTAGGATACAGCTAAGTAAATGCTTGATTGAGCTAAGCAATTGAGCCACAAACACCCAAATATACAAACATCGTAACTTTCGTATATATATATATTAAGTAGGAAGTGGGATAGGATTATAACACTCAGGCAGAGAACAAACATTATTACACAAATGTTTGTTCTCGGTGGCGATCGAACGCACGGCCTACAGCAAACTGAGTTTTGAGGGCTGTATTGACATTTTAATTATTAAACAGGTACATATTTGGCTATCAAACAAATCAATCAAAATAAATGGCGGATTCAAAATGTACTTACCTAAATGAAAACCATTTTCCTCAACTTTTAATTAGCGTAATTACAAAGCACAACCTTCCATCGACCACATAATTATATTAGTACCGAAAGAAATCGGAATAATAACAAGTAATATAGAAGAATCGCTGAAAGGCAGGGCCTATCGAGACATCGAATAATACTTATTATAGCGTATCGGTTTCTATGGGGCTGGGGTGTAAGTTACACCGTTGTGAATTTGAATAAGAGCATGGACTTACATTTATTGTCCGACTGCAAAGAAGGAAGAAAGTGGATTATGTGTTTTTGGTTTATTTGTTTGTACGTCCTTGGCAAGACAATAGATTTGAGTAAATGAGGTATCAAATCAAATCAAATATTTATTTATTTGAACACAAACATAAGGTTTCCAATAAAAACAATGCAAATTTTGACAGCTGCAAAAAATATTACAAATATGGGTAACTGTAGTCGCGTTAAACACTCGCTGCAAACACGGTCATAAATTATCAGAACGAGACAGCAATATTGCTCTCTTTCTCGCACTTAGGAGAACGGCACGATCCTTTTGCTTAAGCGCAGAGATGTGCATTATTTCAGTCGATAAGAAATATCGATACATGACCTCTTCGACCACGCAACTACCGGGCGCTCTCGCTAAGTCATTATTTTTATCGATAACGTGCATGCGCCCGCGCCGAGTACTCTCAACACTAGTGTTATTATGATTTATGAGTTTGCAGCTAGTGTTTAACGCGTCTATAACTGTCAGTATTTTGGAGTTTGTTTACATTTTTATTTTATTTTTATAACGAGA
Organism: Chloroclysta siterata; assembly: GCA_932294275.1. Lineage (NCBI taxonomy): Eukaryota > Metazoa > Arthropoda > Insecta > Lepidoptera > Geometridae > Chloroclysta > Chloroclysta siterata. The sequence goes on from OW028602.1 coordinate 10,639,225, forward strand.
TTCGCTACGAACCGGACTAGAAAATCTGTATCCCGGTTCATAGCGCCCGCCGTCGGATAGCAGTTAAATAATAACGTAATATTATAATTGAGTAACGTGTGTATGTATAGGTAAAGAAAGGGTGTGTGTGTCTGTGAGGGTTCTCCTGATTACGCAAGTCTCTTAAGAGCCAAGGTTACACAGGTATCGTTGGATTAGTGAGATTATAAGGTATCTATACCTAGATATAAGGTTAGAACATAAAGTATATAAAATGACAAGAAAATTGTAGTTCGCAGAACTAGAAGCCCTCACAACTCAGTTTTTTATTCAGCGAAAGGGTAAACAAAGTTTGCTGATAGACTGTTTTTTCAATTCATGAACATCAGCCTTAAGAAGACCACTGCTGGACAAAAGCCTCTCCAATATATTTCTGGGGAGAACGATCCTGAGTCCTCCCCCCCCCATCCACCGACTTGTCGCGATCCTCACAATGTCTTCGGTCCATCGGGTAGGAGGGCGTCTCACGCTTCGTGTTGCAGTCATCATCATTGTATACCGAAATATTTCCATTTTCTTGTTGTAAGACGTTACGCCAGTACCGCACGGTGTGACACAGTGCCGTTCAGTCCTTCGTACAAGCCAATTAGGCAGAAATCACTTCATCACTCGAGCAAGTAATACTTGTGGTACGTGTACAATAAGCTCTTTTGAATCCTTACTTTCATAACGTTGATAAGCCTGAGCATTATTTAAGACTCGGGTAATATTTAGGGCACTGAGCTAATAACCTATATATTATTTACTAGCGGCCTGTCCCAGCTTCGCATGGGTGGTCATAAATTTTTTGAACATATTAGGATAAACTTAGACCGTGGGTTCGAGCCTCGCGAGCCTACTTATTTCATACATTTGCACGCCAGAGACTGAAATCGCATCCCGAGCGTGACCCGTGGACCCGTTAACGTTTTTAATTTCGTCATATCTTTTGAATGGAATGTCCGATTTGAAAAATTTAAGAAGTAATCTATAGGTATTGAAACTGTCTTAATTATGAAAAGATTTATTTGGATAAGGATTAATACCAAGGTACAAATAAAGACCCTTTTCTAGCGGCGGCATTTCAATTAAATTTTTATAATAAAAAAACACTTATTGTGACATAACTATAATAGTTAGACATATGCTGTCGCGACATTTTTTGTAGATGATGACGTGTTCTACAAAATCGTAGTACATTATTTTGTTCTATCATCAATAGTTTTCGCTGCGCACGCGATGTAAGGTTTTTGGTTTCCACCTTGGGTTACATTATTGGAGTTTTAGTAAGGATCCCTGATTTTTTTGAAAATATAATATAGCCTATGTTACTCAGGGATAATGTAGCATTCTAATTGTGAAAGAATTTTTGATATCGGACCAGTAGTTTTTGAGCCTATTCGTTACATACAAAAATACAAAAATACAAAGCTTTCCTCTTTATAATATTAGTGTAGATTGTTACTATTATGCCCAAACGATAAAATCAAAATTCGGTACAGAGATCATCGCGGAGTGAACAGAACTTTATTGTTTTGCTTCCGCTTGACACGTTGCTTTAACCTTTTTGTTTTAGGGTTAATTAGAGATTAAATATCTCTAATTAACCCTAAAACAAAAAGGTTTAACACATATAAAAAAATATGCCCAAAAAGCTTATTTTATTCACGGGAAACAGTGAATAAAAAGCACTTTTAATTACTATTTTGGTGTTCGATCATTTATAACGGAAGCTAATCGTCTTACTGGCTAAAAAAAGTGCCGAGACTCTCAGCTTATCGCTAAGCTTATCAAAGCTTACTTCGTGCTAGCCTTGTAATAATGTAAAGGAAGCTTACTTTTGTGGATGCATGCTCTTACAAGTCTCGTTAGAAGGTACGGTCAAAGCTAATCCAATTTGCCCGTGTACCTATTATGTGGGCTATGTATTTGTACATGTGCTTAAGATCTTTGATACGGTGTGTTTTGTATTACATGCGGTATTACAAATGTTGGTAATATATTTTCCCTTTACTATAATAGTTTTCTACATCAGCTGATCATATATCTGATACCTACTAGATAAATGTGGCAAAGATTGATTTTAAATCCAGTTGTCATTTATTTTTGGTGAATTCCTCAATAGGGAGTGATAATTTTTAAGAGTAGTAGAGCTCTTTGTGATGGGCTCGTCCGGGGGAGTGTATGGTCACCTCCGCTGACGCAAAAACTTTAGACGAAATAAGCAATTCTTAGCCATACGCAATCGCAAATGCAATTCTATTTATATTGGTACCTGTTGGTATGTGGTAACCATCACCTATAACAAAGCATTGCCTACAAAGTCATGGACGATAGGAGTATGCCCTACACATTGCACTGTCTCCATCAACTTAAGGCATAAAATATGTTAAGCTTCATGTGCCTGTAATTTCACCGGCAAGTACACCCTTCAAACCGAAATACAGCGACTCGCTTGGCGGCAAAAATATGGTTGTAGAACTTCCCCTAATATTATTATAAAATGATACAGTTACGATAGAAACTCATGCTAAGGGTATAGGATGCTATTGATTATCCATTATTCAAAGTACTCTCAGGTGGACTTCCATACCAACTCCTATATCATTCCATTTAAACATTAACCTGAAGCTTAACCAACTTATTTGTGTGACAGTAAGTCGGCTTGTAAATCCTTTAATTAATTTAAAATTATGGTTATTGTAGGTAAGCGTGGTTTCGCGTTAACCATTTTGCTTTTAATTAAACTTTATATTATCTTTGTTTTCATTATTTAAGGCTAAATGGACCCTAACTTGTGTAATAAAATATTTTTTTTGTTTTGAATTCAAAAAGGTTAATAATAATATACATCTCAGGTTTTCTAATTTTCAGATTCCTAAGATTGCGGGGATCCGAAACCACGAGTACCGTGGTAACACAATATCCAGATAAGAGGTGCGGGAGTCGAACCCGCACCTTTGTTTGTTCATTATTTTTTCTTATACAACATATCATTACATTACGCATACATTTCGAGACTTTCAAAATGGTATTACAATACTCAATACAGCTATTGCTTACACATGGTTTAGTTTAGGTACATACATTGTTGTTGGGTAAGTATCATATGGATCCTGTATAGGGTATGGCAACATGGAGGCAGGCCGAGGTTTCCAATTTAATAGACGGTAGATAGGTATAGGTATACAATCATGTAAGTGAATTTATTCTTATGAGAAATAAAAATATCTTAAACCGAAAAAAAAAAACAAAAAAAGATATGCAATAAAAGAACACACGAATTATGTCGGTTAATAAATTAGTTTATTTTTTACTTTTGTTCTGTTTTCTTTTTCAATTACTGTTGTTCACTTAATTTGAAAGTTTTATCTTATGGCAGCCTACTGTAGTACATAGCATTTACAGAGAACCAAATTGTACTTCTCGTCGACCGAAAAAATAGTTTCGTAACAATAAACCAGAAACAGCTTCATGACTTTTATTCCCAGGCACGGTAGTTATCTCCTCAGGTCTCTTAGTACCATTTTTTCTTTGCACGTTACATTTCGTATAAAATTATCATGTTAGCATGACTATGACCCACCCTATCGTAACGTAATCGTAAAACTACCCATTATTAGTCCCTTATTCAAACCCCCGTATTCAAAAGCACTTTGATGCAGTTGTAATGTAAATGCCTAAACTGATAAAGTTCCTATTTCTTCCGTAACTTCAGGACCTAAAAATACGTTCAACACATTTACATACACATGAAGTACATATCGTATAGTAAAGGAGGAGAAGCAGGTAGCAAAGCGTAAGACAAACCACTAAAAGAACACGTTACTTCCCGGGACACATCAAGACAGCTAGAGATGGGACGGTTTTGAAATTTTTACATATCGATAGTAAAACTTTTGTTTGTATGCAAACAAAATATGTATTTATTGAAATTGCAAATAGCAATACTTTATGGAAAGAAAAGAGAGTTCATTCATAATCATCCGTTCATCCGTGTTGTGAAATATTATAGTAAATATTCTGTCTATTGTTCGTATAGTCGTAAAATATTCAGATAATGGATTCGCACAGGTTGATGCAATGATTTATCATGAGTGTTGGCAAAATAGCAAAAAAATTTTAATAAAGTATTCGAACTGGAGAAATTTTAAGATTTAACTGCGTGAGTCTAGATTCAAACACAAGCATTATAATAAAAAAAACTTGGTATTATAAAATGACAAATAGAAACAACTATTAAAACGTTTACATCGATATCGATTTAAAAACAAATTGAAATGTGTCGCAACACTAATGTAGGGCGGGGTGGGTACCGGGCGGGCGATTAGCCGCGGTCCTCCTGGCCGCCCGCCTTGGAAATAGAAAATAAAGGCGCCGTGACACGATCTATGTTGTGTTTGCTGAGACACTTAGTTACTTGCGAGAGTAGCTAAACATTCTTGAAGTTTTGTCTAACATAATTTAACTTTATCTGCTTATTAAAATTAAACAGATATACAAAATAACATAAAACACTGCAACGCTTTTAGTAACATATTTTTTTCCAATAGTATCATCATATTCTTGGGTAAGGCGTCAAGCCTCGTCATAACGTCTAAGATTCCAGGTTTATTAGCACTAAGTTAATTTTTATATTAACTATTTACTCGTAAATAAGGTTAATTTTAGCAGTTTCGTAAACCTGTATTACTGCCAAGAAAGACGGTTTTACGATACTTTTTATTACGATCATTATATTGGACTAGGCAAATGTCTACACATCATAAACACAATATGCTATCATCTTTTACCAACTTTTTGACTACGTCCTCAAGAATCTTGTCATGAACAGTTTATAATATAGAGGAGAGTTCTTCTTCTTCGTCGCTTTCTTCATTACTGAAGGTGGTGCCTGTCCTGAACTATCTTAGTCGCAGCGTAACTGTCTGTTTCCATGCTATCCTATCCTCGACCTGTCTCAAAGCGACGGAGATAGAGAAGCCAGTAAGAGCTTTCACTTGGTCAGCCGATCTAGTGATCGGCCACGTGGTATTTTCCTGTCAACTGTAGAGGCGAGTTACTCTCTAATGTAAACGCGCATGGTCCATAGTTTGATACATGTCTGCGGCGTACGTGACTGGTTGGTGTTTATGCTTATGTTTATCAACACGATCTGTCCAGCTAGCCCATAAAGCTAGCCATCCACTCGGCCACGTCAACGCGCGTGGTCCATACACGATACAAGTTAGCGGTACATATACGTGACCGCTTGGTTAGTTTATGCAGATGTATATCCCGTACGAGGATCTAGTCTCATGGGAATAGGGAACTTTGTTTACAATTGCGATAGGGTGATTTAAATAAACATTTTCAATAGTTTCGGTCTTTATTGTAACTTGGAATTCGGAACAACTTGTTTTATGGCGTTCATATCGTGCGTAACTTGCGAGGCAATGCTTTGTTATAGGTGATGGTTATCACTTAACATCCGGAGGGCCATATGCTAGTTCCATCAGCTAAGTATTTTTCTCGAAGTTATTGTTTTCTCTACCACCATAGCTAAACGCTTTCATACAGCCAATAAAGCAATGGCCATTTTATAAAACCCTGTCACCAGCCCTCTTTCATAATATTCATCTCTGTAATATTCATAGAGAATCATAGTTTATGGCGAACAATTTTTCCCATGAAAGCTCCTAAGAAGCCCGCAGAGAGCACACATTAATATTACTTACACTACAAATAAATTACGTTTCATATTGAATAACTTTGTTTAGTTTGTAGGTTAGTATAATGGGAAAGTTGGAGTGGAAATGTTGGCTATCTTTTGTGCACAATGAGATGTAGCATAGAAGAAAAATAAAGATTTGAGCTACCTCTAGATTATTTACAACGGAATGATAGTAGAGATGGGTCGAATGTTCATTTTATGTTCGGTATTCGGCATGTTCGGCAGGTTTACCGAACATTCGTATTCGGCCGATTATTCGGTAAAAATGACGAACTTTCTGCCGAGCATACTTTTACTACAATGAGGTATGAATTAAACTGACATTCTCTGACTGACTGACACCCATTTATTTAAAGGTCTAGTAAAATTAGTTATTTTGAGTGTAGCGTTGCAGGATTAAAAGTGATAGATATGATTAAAAACCGTTTATTTATTTGATGAGGTTAAACATAAATCAGTCTTTGAAAAATGAACCTGAAAGCCCGAGTAAGCGGGAGGACGGGTTATGGGCTCGACATGCATCAACTTGCTATTTTGCAATGCAGGACAAAGCGCATCTAACCCTACCGAAGAGTAGTTGAGCTCTTTGCGAAGGGTTCGCCCGGGGAAGTACTACCAGCATGCCTTTTTCTGCCGCCAAGCAGCGTTGCTGTGTTTCGGTTTGAAGAGTGTGGTTGCCGGTGTAATTACAGGCACATGAGGCTTAACATGCCTCAAGTTGATGGACGCAGGGCAGTGCATCACACGTTCCTATTGTGCGTGACTTACGAGGTAATGCTTTGTTATAGGTGATGGTTACCACTTAACATCAGGTGGGCTATCTGCTTGTTTCAACAGCTAGTAGTATAAAAAAAACTAATTATTCGGCCGAATATTCGGTTCGGTAAACATTTTACCGAACGTTCGGCCGAATATTCGTATTCGTTGAAATCACGAATCGGCCCATCACTAGCAGATAGCTCAACTGTTTCATGGTATTTCATTAATTTTGTGAATACTTGCAATACTCTTACCTCAAGCCAATTTTAGGTTTTCCCACAGAATAAACAGTCGTTAACTATAATAAATCAAGCAGACGAACGGCCAAAATCAATCAGCAGCAGTATTTGTCGACTTACCGTGCGTCTCGATGGACCAAACGTTCAGACCCCTCGTCACATGATTTTGAAAAGGGCAAATCCGAAAATCCGAATTCGGGAAAGCATTAAGAGTTAGTAAATCAGGCAGTGGACCAACTTCACCTGTTGGTAGATAACGTAGAGTATAAATCAATCATTCAATAAAAGAGCAGTGATTTGTCACTAGGACTAGGGTGTGACTAAGGTTCTCGAGCAATATTACTTTGCTCAACAAGCTTTTGTAGGAGCGCAAAGGATTTGTCTTTTATTGTTCTTAGGGGCTTTTTTGCTTTAGTTGTTGAAACGGCTTCGACTCAAGGTTTTTGAAGCCTTGTGGTAAGTACTTACTTAAGCCTATAACTAATTGAATACCTTTGGGTGCAGATTTTCAAAAGTAAATCGCTTCATAAACAGTGTCTGGGCCAATTTTCAGACGTCGACGCCCTGCAGTTTATGAGATCTTGTGAAGAGTGTGCACTTATCCTTTAAGTAAATACCTATACCTGCCACTTGCAACCTGACTATCCAATATTTGGACGTAGGTACCTTCGACTTACCTCCTTACAATCTCGACTTCGTACTTGGTAGGAAGATATCTGAAGGCATAACAACCGTAGCTAGGGATCTGTGAAGCTGTATTTTTGCTTATTTTTTAGTAGGTACCGTTATTTTATTTAATAAAGGAATTCACGCAAATCAAAATAAGCAAAATCACAAGATGTCACTATCGAGAAGAAACCCCATTTCGCTTTTTTATTACGTAAACAAACTCCGATTATCCGAAGATTTGCTACAAAAATGATACAATATTTAAGGCAAACAACTTACACATCCCTATGCTAACACTGGGACGCCCATGGGTCCTTTTAGGGGATACATATTATAAAGAAAGCCTCAATAATATTGTAACTCACATTCTGCCTTCACAGCTTAGTTTGTAGAATCCTTCTGCGCTGTAGGTTCGATCACAAACATCCTAATGATAGAACACTAATATATTTCTGAATAAATAAAACTCATAGGTACATAGTACATGATACCCCCCAGCCACAGAACAGCGTAAGCAAAGCAAAAATAAACAAACTTTCAAACAGCCTTCAGTGATTGATAGAAGAGTTTCTGTCAACAACCACTTCATAAATGCGTTTAACGATGTTTATTCGGCCGCGGAAAGCGATATTGATACTTGGTCGCTTCAATCTATTAATAACTAGGTCCTACTGGGCTATTTTAAAACATTCGGAAATGTTTCCAGTCGGAAAATTTTCCAATCAGAAACATTAGAATTTGTCTGTCTTGACTGGTTTGCCTTTGAACAAACAAGACCGAAACTGACGTTTCCGATCGGAAATGTTTATGAAAGTTTTCTTTTTAATAGACGAGACAAGGACTGTTTCAATTTTATAATACGCGTATATTAAGTTAAATGTTCATACGCAAACAACCGACAAACAACTTTTCAATATTTTTGAACATTTACATTTTTTATCACTGAATGTAGTTATGAAAAATTGCAAACAACAAAGCTTCGAATATAACATTGAAAAATGAAAAAAAAGGTTAGCCCGAAAACTAGTAAAACAATTTTTTTTATAGGAAAACATGTTATGTTCAAAATAATATTTTTGTTGTACATTTATAACGGTAGGTATTTTTGGGAACTCATTTATTCTTGATTTTTCATAGCTACATTCAGTGATTAAATTTATATTCTCATTTTATTTTATAAATTAAATAAAAAATATATAAATCTGCGAGCGTGACGTTTCTTGACGGTTGTTGTTTATTATCATAGAGAAGTCTGAATTTCACAATTTTTTTTATTGGTTCTAAAGTTAAATATAAAAAAAAAACTAAGTGCTTTTTTATAATAAAAAAATACGTGTAAAGATTTCATAACTTGTCGGAGCTTGGATTACGAGCAATAGTTAAAACGCTTTTGTGGACAAAAATGGATGGTTGGATGCATGGTACTTATAAGGGTTAAACACACGAAGTTCACACTAAAATTAAATTGAAATAAAACCAACTTTTCGTAAAAAAACGTGTGAAATCTTGTAAAATACTAAGAAAAATGTCTAGTCTAGTTATTACAATCGCTAGCGAGTATAGTCTGGGAAAACTCATAGTCACGTCAGACAGAAGAGCCGTTAGTAGACTATCAAATCTTTTTAATAAATAAATAATAAATAAATATTGGTATAATTTCCAAACATCACTATCTAGCCCCAAAGTAAGCCAAAGCTTGTAGGTAATATGGGAACCAGACAGCTGATATAACACATATACTTTTTTGCAATTACATACTCATAATATTATTAACACCCAGACAGAGAACAAACATCTATGTTCATCACACAAATGTTAGTTCTCGGTGGGGATCGAACCCACGGCCTATGGCGCAGAAGGCAGAGCTACTACCAACTGAGCTGTGAAGGCTGTCAAGAGTACTGTTTAGAGTGGAATAAAATAAGTTAATTTGCTGAAAAATCCAATCGCCAAGGTAATTTTACTTTCAAACACCCCTAAAATACTTACTTATAACGAGACACCTCGTTAATTTGTAAGTATTAGATAACATAAAGATGGTCGTAATTGTTGCTTGTTTTGTGGTTCAAGTTCTTAACGAGTTGTTGAATAGATAAAATACTCAGGGAAGTAAGTACCTATTTTAATTTAATGCGAGGTACAAAAGGTAAGCTTTACTTATATAAGCGTTCGTGATGTAGCTATTTTGATCGTTCCTAACCAAGCAACGTCCTGCGTGGTCACCATTTGGATGGGTGACCGCTAGTAGCATTTACCTAGAAGACACCTAGGTACCCTGTTAGGTAGAAATAGCTAGATAGATAGTATTTTACACAGATTCTTTATTGAATAACTTAGAATTAAAAAGTTACCTAAAAAGGTGGTCCGTGTTCGTACATCATGCACATCATGCATACATATATAAGAAGGACATTCGTAGCGTTTTTAACAACGCCATCTATCCAATTACGCTCGTACTACGTACGGGTGGTGCGCGATACGAAACTCCACACATAATCTAAGAACCTCAACAACGCCCTGGTTTGCGACACTAGCGCCATTGACATTGGCGGAAAGCTCTGGAAAGTAAAGTTTGTTTAAAAGTTTGCTCCTTCCGTTCCGCTCAACTTACTTCGGTACAACTTTGTTCGATAACTTCGTAAGTCGTCTTACCTGAAACAAGAATGAAAAAAAGTTTAGTAAGTGCTTGGTCACAGAACAAATAAAAGTATGTTTGCAGTTTTGAAAATGAAATGTAATTAAACCCAATTTCATTCCAATTATCCATCCGATTACATAGCAGATAATAAAAACAGTGACAGTGCTAATTTTAGGCAACTTTAACGGCCGGTTTCTGAAAGCCCGATCAAAACTAATCGCATGTCAAGTCTCTTGCTATCTCTATCTAATTCGATGTAATAGCTGAAATGGCGAGTGACTTGACATCCGATTAGTTTTGATCGAGCTTTCAGAAATCAGCTATTAAGCGTTCATAACATTTAAACTGTGCTTCTATAAATGCATAAACATTTCGCAAATGTCAAAGAGGGATTAATCTTAGTTATAAAGTTAAAAAGTTTGCGAGCCCATCGCCGCTTCTAGAATACTTCCGGATACTATCAAAGCGTAGAGCTCTTTGTGAAAGGACGAGCATGGTGACAAAACAACAAGGCAAGGTTAAAGCACCGAGGAAGTACCACTACCATGCCTTTTTGACGAAGGGCAGTGCATTGTAGTGCACGTTTCTATCGTGCGTGACACCACGCCTTTTTCTGCCGCCAAGCAGCGTTTCTGTGTTTCGGTTTGAAGAGTGTGGTTGCCGGTGTAATTACAGACACATGAGGCTTAACATCTGTATGCCTCAAGTTGATAGACGCAGGGCAGTGCATCGTAGGGCACGTTCCTATAGAACGTTACTTGCGAGGCAATGTTTTGTTATAGGTGATGGTTACCACATAAGATCATATGGGCCATGCTAGTTCCATCAGCTAGTTGTAAACAAAAACGCCTAGATCCTGTCCCAAGATCTTGAATCTGAAGGCACACGCTATTATTGGACCACCAGGTGCACCACAATCAACACCTGGAGTCGAATTAGCTGGGCTCCGATTACCCTCAGTTCACCGTTCGACACCCGATATCGCTTATCAGCGGAAGTCAGCTAATTGTTACGACGCATTGTGCCTGTTTCCTGGACGAAACATGACCTGGGGACCTATTACAGATTTGTAGATAGCCAAGCGTTCGAGAAAATTTATTATCACGTTGACTTAACACAACTTACGTAGGAATCCATGATAGGATGGTTCTTTTATATATTGTTTTTTGTTTTGTTTTTATACTAAGAATATTTGTCTGTATTTTTTTACTATTTGTGTGTTGTGTCAATAAAAAGATTTCATTTAATTTAAATAAGTAACGAAAACTATTGTCACTAATCAAGTTTCAACGGTTTTTTACAGGCTCCGCTTTTTTCAATGGTGATGGACTTGCAACTTGTAACGTGTGTGCCAAATGTAATATTGGACGTACCTCTAACTATCCCCCTTAGATATCCTAAAATAAAATTGAGTTGGTACTTATTAACTACTAGATAACTACCGTGTCTGGGATTCGAAGTCGTGAATCTGTTTCATTTTTTTTTTTATACAACTAACACAAAGGAACAAGCAGACGGCCCACCTGATGTTAAGCGGTAACCATCACCTATAGCAAAACATTGCCTCGCAAGTCACGCACGATAGGAACGTGCCCTACGAGGCACTGCCCTGCGTCCATCAATTTGATGCATACACAATAAGCCTCATGTGCCTGTAATTACACCGGCAACCACACTCTTCAAACCGAAACACAGCAACGCTGCTTGGCGCAGAAAAAGGCGTGGTGGTAGTACTTCACCGGACAAGCCCTTCACAAAGAGCTCTACTACTCTTCGTTTTTTTGTTACGATACGTTCTGTTCACTTTTATGGCCTAACTTTTGAATACTTTGCATAGATAAACAAGTTATTAACTAAGCAAAAACATTCGCTGAGTTGAACAGCCGAGATTAAATATTTGATTCCATACATTGATAGATATTTTTTCCTCTTTGTCCATGATTAATATTCAAGCCGACGAGTGTCGGACCTTTTTAAATATTGACTCGCTTTTTTCAATGCTTTGATGTGTTATTTATGTGAGAACTCATGTATTGAATTATTTAGAGTTGAATGAAATAAACTTGTATATATTTTATAGAAAAGCTTCCAACACAGGGTCTTCCGTAATTACTATTCCAACTTCCATTCAATCCTTATTAATTATGGACATTCTTACTTAAACATTATTTACAATTTTATCTTTCATTTCTTTCACGACATGAAGGTCTAAAGTTTGAAACGTATAAATTATTAACTAAAATAGTTTTATTCGATCGCCCTTTCTTTTCATTTTTTAATATTAAGAATACTATTACTCGTAGGTACCTATTCGTAAATCGTATTATGCAGTGACTAAAAATGTAAATCTTTTATTTTCTAAAAATGAAAATCCTTTATTGGCTGTATGTTAAAAACCTAAGTATTTACATTGTATCTTAAGAGCTGTGGATTTTGTTCAAAAAAAAAAAAAAAAACCATATTTGCAGCTAACTTCACAATAACCCAGATCCACCGCCCAAACTGTACTTGACAGGTTTAAGCAATTAGAGGCTCATAACCGTCACACAACCAACAAAACATTAAGTATTTCTTTGTATACTTTAAGGTAAGAGAACTTGTTTAGATCGAAATTATATTTTTGTTGGACCTTGGTATTCTTCAATATGTCGTTCTTTGCGATTTTCCTGATTTCCTTTTTGCGATAACTATCTTTGGTAATATTGTATCTTCAAATATATCGAAATATGCGAGTGAGGAGTTGTTCGATGGTTATATTAAGGCGTAAGTTAAAGTCATGTTTATTCATGAAATATTAACTGGAGACTTCCAATCGCATTTCTTATCAACAAGTTATAAAAAATATAGTTTGTCATAAACTTGAGCTATTACAATGTTATCGCCATGTTATGCGTTAACAGTATTTATTGAAATTCTTATAGATTTCATGAAATACGTTTTTTTTATTATAGTTTCAAAAATGAAATATAAAAATTAAAGATACGACGTCAAAACTACTCCGGCAACCGCTACATTCATCTGTTTTTACCCGAGATGCGACTTCAAATGATTCTCCCAATGATATATTTCGGACGGGTCTAAGCTGATGGCCCGGAAACATGATCCATGTTTAACGCTACGAGATCTATCTGTCTGGAGAATGCGAGAATGATCTCTAAAGTCATAAAAACTTTTATTTAGATCTTGTGCCTCTCTCGTGCCCCAATTCATGCTCATTGGATTATCTCATTGCTTGCTTGGACAATGGCGTTCATATCAACGGTTGTAACCACTACCTTACCTACCTACGCAAAACAACTTTTGTAATAATGAAACGGGAACAACTTCACTCTGATATATCCTCAGATCTTTTAGTACGAAGCACCAACTCAAGATTTGAGGATAGCTAAGGTATAATTAATATTATATTTGGCACATACCCACATTTGGCAGTAGTTGGTATTCCATACGTGAGCCCATCGCCGTTGTTAGAACACATACCTAGTGGTTTCCTCAAGATGTTTTCCTGAGGATCTTTGAGAGTGTTGAAAATTCCAGTAGTCCAGATTCGAACTCACGATCTAACGATCAGAAGGTGTTACTGCCACTAGACTACCGGTGCTCTCAGAGTGCCACAGACTGTTTATATATCCATTTAGTCAGTACATCTATACCTATTAGAATTCGATCCCCCAGTATCTGAGACCACTGACGTCGCACCTGCGTCACGGCTCTTATTTATTGTGAACGGCACAATTGCAATGGACTTGCAGTTTATTTCCAATCCCAACTATTGCACGGACATTGTTTTTACGTACGCTGTAAAAATTGTATTGTGAACACAGAGAGTGCAGATTGCGAAATATTTGATGCAGGAATTGGATGGAACCGATAAGCGTGAGTTTGAAGATAATTTGAAATTCAAATTCACTTTTTCAATCACTGTTTTTTCTAATCAAACTATTGCTATTACCTTTTCCATTTAATGGGGATCACAGAATTCGAACCTTTATCTCTAGTATTCTGAACTTACCACTTCAAACAGTTCAATGTACAATTTTTTTAGTCTGATGATTATCCGTGTACCAATATTAATGCAAGTGTTTTATGACCTGCATAATACCTTGGAACTTTCTGAGCACAGAGCAGGTTATCATAACGATAGTTTGGAACTGCGTATTATTATGGTTTGACGGTTTTCAAAGAAATTGAGCAAACTTTTCGCACAAACTACTACAGTTTAAACTTTATTTACTAGTTTCACATTTCGTATTGCAAAAGTTTCTTTATATTTTCCCCGAACAATATTCGAAGTGCTAAAACATTTATGAACCCCGTGTCGTTGTGAACATAACGGTGCATGTGCGTCATGCGTGCACATATTGTAAACAATTTGCGACCGCCGTTGTTAGATGCCAACTGCATGCTACACTACTTGCGATTTATGAACTCCTGGTAGATGGGTTCGAATGGCGAATATTAAAATTGTTCAAGTTTGCGGTCATTTCATTCATTTATCTACAAAAATTGCACATACAACGTGTAACATAATACCCCTATAACTCCGGAAGCAAGGTATTCTACAGGTCATGGACTATAACTGTTGTTATAAGACTTTTGAAATTTCGAAGTTTTTCATTCATAAAATGCCTCTTATACTTTCCTCCAAAATGAAATGAAGACAATTGTTTTTTTGACTTTTAATTGTGAACAGTGATAAAATAGATAACAGAACTGCTACCAATTAGAAAACGCAAATAGCGTATGTACCAAGGTCACGTACACATTATCAAGGTTCTTGCTAATTTCTGAGAAAATATTTATTTTGCTTTTGTATGGGAGTTTCGAAAACCAAGTATTGAAATTTTGCACACGTCAAAGTATTCCAGTGTTTGGTCTGATCTCTTGGTCTTTGACCTTGTAGGGGTATTATGTTACACGTTGTATAGGAAAAAAAAAGCTACAACTGTTATCCATTGGTAAATATCTCCACTGATGTCTAGGTAAGGTAAACAAACAGTCATTAATTGTAGATAATTTTATATACATAGTTTTAGGAGCAACTTTTTTCGCTCACTTACGAGACGCTGTAATGCATGCGACGGGGTTTTAGGCTTGCCCACGGCCTTTGTCGGCCTAATCTACAAGAAAGACATGGTCAACAGAATACGTGCTGACTAAGCCACGTTATTCCTCGCGATGTTTTCCTTCACCGTTTGAGAGCACCAGCATTGCGCACATACATTTAAATTCTCCATTATGTATTAATATTTATAAGTAAGACACGCATTTATGTAAAATTATACTAATGAGTATGATGTTCCCAAGATTTTTGGCTAAAAGAAAATTTCACAAAATGACAATTATGCCGAAATTTTTATATATGTTTAGATCCCAATTACAAATAGCTTAAAGGCTATTATAGCTAGGCAACAAAGTCTTCAGTTAAGAAGGTATTAAAAAACATTACCTTGAACAAAAACTATGGAAATGACAACCTTTCAAAAAAGACTACAATACCCAGTTCAAGGCTGACATTAGGTAATACATAAAACTATTATGTACTTACAAAATACGAACGATAATTTTGTTAATAAAGCTATTATTACCCCACAGAATACGAGTACATTCCTAAAGAAACGATTTCAAGGTAAAGACTAAGTATAATTGGCATGAATTGTATTGAATTTCGAAGCCGTGTTTTGTTTCAACCTACGATAGCATGGTTTCTTTGCCTAATTATTGAAATTTGATTTTATTTACTAACCTTATTTCAACGAAGGTAAATGCTATAATCGTTTGAAGGCTGTGGTTGACTAGTTACCATACATTTGGTGTTTGAGTGTGAATGTACACTTTTTTTTAATCCTTCTTGCTGTTGGAACAAGCAGATGGCCCACCTGATGTAAAGTGGTAACCATCACCTATAACAAAGCATTACTTCGTAAGTCACGCACGATAGGAACGTGCCCTACGATGCACACTTTTTTATGTGCGGGAGAAATCTCACTAGGATAAATTATGTTGGCGGTGAACATATCGTCCCGGCTATAGCAGCTGTTAAGACACTGACAACCGTCAAACAGCTTTTCAATCGCACATTTGAACATTTTGAAAGATCACTGAACTTATATAAGTGTTCCAATAATTGTGTATATCAACTTCAGGGGGCTAAAGTACCCATCAATATGAATAACTTTTTCTAAGGAACCAACACTGTAAACGCAAAAAAAACAGCTGTTTCATACAAATGTTCAATACCTACCTGGCTAAAATGTATGAAACAGCTGTTTTTTTCTCAATCAACCAAGTTGTTTGCAATAACAATGCACACAGTTCAGCAAAAATATAATTTCGATCTGAACAAGTTTCCTGAAAGTACTAGTTCGGTTTAAAGATCTTTATTATTAAATAACTCATAGAAGGACTTTACAGTCCACTTATAATGAGTCTTAATACAATTTTTAGTAGGTAGTTAAAAGATAAGGTTGGTAGTCAGCTAGTAGGTAGGTGCTTAATGCTAGATACATTTTCTAAGTGTTGTAGGTAGACAATTATTACAGGGTAGGTAAGTTTACATGGGTACCAGTTTGTAACTTTATGGGTAAGGGTAAACAAAAAATTCTCATGTAGGCAAACACTCCAAAACACATTCAAAACAAAACCAAGTCTACATTATAGTTACATAAATAATTAGGCAGAAAAACCTATTATTATTAAAAAAGTACCCACTGAATAAATAACCAAAAAGATCGTAGACAAAATGATAATAAAATAAAATATATATGTATCGGCAGAGGTAGATTCTTAGTTAGGTAGGTAGTAGTTTAGGTTTGTCCTAGCCACTTTAACTTTCTAGGCTCTCAACAGAATTCGTACGTAAGAGTAGGTACGTTCTCAAGTCACCAAGCTAAGTAGGTACAGATAGAAATAAAAGTAGAAAAAATAAAACACACTTGTGTATAAAAATTAAAGGTAGTCCACGATAAAAGATAAGTGGTAGTACTAACTAGTTTTACTATTTATGCAAACTTTTAGTAGGAATACTCGTTGATAGGTAAACAAGTTTTCGTAAATAAACAGTGATTTTAAACCGAAACCGAGATTGATCTTGACGAAATAATACGCGAGAATTTAGAAATATCAATAGAAAGTATTTATTTTAAAGTAAATATAAATTAATGCTAGCGTTGATATTGAACTTTGAAATAGAAGGGACCGTTGAGAAGAGTGAGCGAGACAGCGCTACTCATGAGAGCAGGCAGGCACAATACGTTGCGTTCATATTTCCAACAGATCCCCAGGCACGGTAGATATTTCCTCAGATCTCTTAGTACCAAGCACAAATTCCAGATTCTTTGAGAATGTCTAAAATGGGTAGTCAGAGGTACGTCCAAACATTACATTTGGCACTTAATCATATTCTGCAGTAGTTGTTATTCCAATTTATTTGAAATGTTGATATGTGCAAGCGAGAAGTTGTTTGGCGGCTGTCAACCCCTTAAGCTATGACGGAGGCATTGGGGTGGTCTTAAAACTCCATCACTATTTTTTTATGTAAAAGTACCCATCAATATGAATAACTTTTTATAAGGAACCAACACTGTGAACGCGAAAAAAAAACAGCTGTTTCATACATTTAGCCATGTAGGTATTGAACTTTTGTATGAAACAGTTGTTTTTTTTTCGCGTTTACAGTGTGATTACTTAGAAAATGTTATTCATATTGATGGGTACTTTTGCCCCCTGAAGTTTTTAAACACAAGTATTGGAACACCTTGTATAAATGCAATATAATAATTTGGGCAACTTCATGAACTTTTAGGGATTAGGTATTATATTACGCCAAAACAGAAAACAACGACACATTCAAATTCGCAATATGTAAGAAGACCCAACCACATTTCAAGAAGTAAATTACACGAGTAAATTTCAACGCGAAATCCCCACCATCCACGATTTATCATTTCAACATCAAACCTGGCATCTACATCTAGTAGTTTTATTTCTAATCCATCATCCAAGCTAATAGGACCGTCAGACGCACCGAACGAGCATCGTGTAGCCACAGCTTAAGAACATAGGATGGAACACTTTGTAGAATTTTAACCCTAATTACATGCAGTTTTCATTGTCTGCAGACTATAAGGCCTACTCTGCCGTTACACAGTTAAATCTAGCTCGTAGGGTAAGAATTTGTAACTACCTATACAAGGTGTTCCATAAGTTGTGTATATAAACTTCAGGGGGCTAAAGTACTCATCAATATGAACAACTTTTTCTAAGGGACCAACACTGTGAACGCGAAAAAAAAACAGCTGTTTCATACATTTTAGCCTGGTAGGTATTGAACTTTTGTATGAAACAGCTGTTTTTTTTTCGCGTTCACAGTGTTGGTTCCTTAGAAAAAGTTGTTCATATTGATGGGTACTTTAGCCCCCTGAAGTTTATATACACAACTTACGGAACACCTTGTATAGCTTCGGTAAATGGAGCAACGTTGTTTTTAATATTACTCGTAAATCCTATTATTATTATAAGCGCGAAACTTTGTAAATATGGATGGATGGATGGATGTTTGTTACTCTTTCACGTTAAAACTACTGAATGGATTTTAATGAAACTTTACAATAATATAGCTTATACATCAGAATAACACATAGGCTACAATTTATAAAGATATTGTGTGACTAATCCTGCGCAGACGAAGTCGCGGGCACCAGCTTGTTAATAATATAAGGTCTCACTTGTTAAAAGTAACGTTCTTGTCTAGTCTACACTAATATTATAAAGAGGAAAGATTTGTATTTTTGTATGTAACGAATAGGCTCAAAAACTACTGGTTCGATTTCAAAAATTCTTTCACTATTAGAATGCTACATTATCCCTGAGTAACATAAGCTAAATTATATTTTCAAAAAAATCAGGGATCCTTACTAAAACTCCAATAATGTAACCCAAGGTGGAAAACAAAAACCTTACATCGCGTGCGCTGCGAAAAATATTGATGATAGAACAAAATATCTATAGAAACCTAAGTAAAAAAAACCGTATTTTTTATTAATCATGTTTATGTACCACAGATACAAATTAAGCTACACAAAGCCAAAGAAAAATGACCCTTATAATAACGCTAATAACGTTTAAAAGCGAGCAGCCCTAGCGTATCCGCGAGTACCTACATCATCATATTCCTGCCCTTATCCCACGCTAAGTGGGGTCGGCACAACAGGTTTTCTTCTTCCACTCTCCTCTATCATACGTCATCTCAGTGCTCACTCCTTTCCTTTCTTACTCATATCATCGTTCACACTCTCTCAATTTATCCATCTTTTCTTTGGCCTGCCTCTCCTTCTAAAACCATCCACATCCAACGACGTCAAAAAAAACTGCGTGTACCATTTTCAATGCCATCATTTAGGTATGTCTGCAAAGGCTTAGTAAAATTAAGCACGAAAAAAAATATCGAATCCAATGAACTAAAACGTGCTAGACAGTGTTTACACGTGTCGGATCTACAGCTGGACTGGATCCAAATACTTGATGAAAATCAGCTTAATCTACTTGTAGCTACGCCAGCTATTCACTCTCGCTTACTGATAATTGCGGTCGTTATGGACGTTTATTTGAAGCAGGGTTTTGCGAGCGAAGCAAGCCGCTAAAATGAGGATTTTGTGGCGAAAAACAAGGACTGAACATTACTTATTTTCACAGTAGCCTAATTGGATATATACCTTTCTCTACCCATTATGTAATATATCTCGCGATTCTTAAAAGCCCCAATTTTTTTAATCTATTTTATTTGCTTGGCAAAAACTTGCCAACAAGAACAAGAGAGACAAATTTTGACGTTTCCGATCGGAAACGTTTGCGAATGGTTTAAAATAACCGAGCAGGACCAAGGTAGGTATAACCAAGTATCAACCTTCTTCACTGTCCGTTTTAAAAAACTTCAAATTCAAATTAATTTACTAACGAAACATTGTTTACACAAAGATAAGTTGGATTATATAGGGTCAGCCGTGATCAACTTTACAGCATGCTAAATGTAGTTATAAAAAAAGATTAAATTTAACATGTCAAAGTTATAGAAAATAAAATAATACATAAAATTGTCGTATAAAAAGTCATTTACACTGTAGTCATTTACACCTTATGCAGAAGTATTTTTTTAAGATTTAGTTTATATACATTGTTTGAAGTAATTGCAAGTATATCTGGAGGTAGATTATTATAGAGCCTCGGAGCCATGCAAAATATAGTATTGTTCATAAAGGTTCATAAAGGCATTTTTCGGACACCGTAGTTTATAGTTCTGTCGTTTGCTTTTAAAATTGTCAAAAAGTTCTAAATTATTTAAACTTAAGTAAGTAGTATTCTTTAGTATAGTTACATGAAAAGATTTACTTGTAACAAAGCCTTTTGACGTGAGCTAGTCATCCCGTCTCAGGCTGTGGCCCAGCGCAACTATTCAAATGCGATTCACAAACGGGATCTGGCTGTGACGTCACTCCGCATTATTTATGTAGGTGCGCGTTTTGTGATCGCAGAATAGGGACGATGTGAACCGTGATAAACTGTCATACTGATGGCGTATTCAACGTTGATTGCGATTGCGCTAATGTTGATGAATTGAAAAGTAGGTGGTAAAGTGAAATGAGCATTTTGACGAGCACTTTGCGATGTCAGCTGTGAATTGACGGTGGAGGGGGAAACGTAGAAAATGAACAGTAAAAGCCCAGTTTCCTGTTTGATCTGATAAATGCATTGGGCCTAGTAGTGGTTGAGTTAGGTTGGGATTTATTTTTCGATTGAGCAACAGACTTCCTGTCTACGTAAATATTCATCGATTCGTATTGCGCCTCGCGGATGCAGAATTACGTGGATGGTTTCATACAGCTTATGGTAGTGGTGAATTTAATGTCTGTTATTTATTAAATGAATGGTGAGAAACGTCTCAAGGACTTACAAACTATCCGTCTGTTTTGAATAGACCGTTCCATTACCTGGCTCTGTATAAATGACTCCTCAAAATTTACGCCTGCGAATGCTTCCAGATACTTAGGCTAAATGGAACAATTGTCTGGGGCCTTGGAGCGGTAAAATCGTATCGTCCTATAATGTGGCCCATTTGTGACTTCGTGGCGACGCGGCGGCATTTGGAGTCGTGGTTTTGTGGAATTACAGACACTAGATAAGGTTATACCTTAATTTTTGATTAACTATTGGTGTTCGAAGCCAATGAGCTAATCGTTATCTATCTCTATTGTTGACAATAGTTACCTTTCACTTGTACTCATGTATAGATAAGATATTATGATTCCTGAAGTAGTAGTTGAAGTAGTAATAAATAAATAAAATAAA
The DNA here is from genome assembly GCA_932294275.1 of Chloroclysta siterata. Taxonomy (NCBI): domain Eukaryota; kingdom Metazoa; phylum Arthropoda; class Insecta; order Lepidoptera; family Geometridae; genus Chloroclysta; species Chloroclysta siterata. Next base: position 10,660,604 of record OW028602.1, read on the forward strand.
ATAAAAAGTTTTTATTTCAGACAACAAATTATCCATAACTAAGACTAACTTACGCTAAACACAATGATTAAAAAATTACAAAATTTGACCAGTGATAAACCCACCAAGGATGGTCAACCCTTGGTGGGCCCTATTACTCGCTGCACAAAACATTTCCATATAGGCGAGTCAAACCTATCAGATATAGTTTTCAGGATGCTGTTTTGGCTGTCCCGGACTCTGCGAATCAGGGATGCAGTTTTTTTGCGAAGTAAGGCTGCGAAGCCATCCGTTTGATACTCCGCAAACATCCCTGACGCACTGCAGAAGCGGGGCAACCCCAACATCATCCTGAAAATATTATTGTATTGAATGCGCAGGGTCCCTAGCGACTTCTTGGTGTAGCTGACCCATAGGTTCGCCGTGTACAGGCTTTGACAATACGCCTTGAAGAGTGTCACCTTGACTTCCTCCGTACATCGGGTAAACCTACGTATCAGCATATTCCCTCGAACCGCCAGAGCCCTACGCTCCCTTTCTATGTCAACATTGTCTTTAAGGTCGTCGGCAATGTGATGACCTAGATATTTAAAATTTGAAACTTTTTTAATGTTCACGCCGTTAAGGGTTAAATCTAGGAAGTTGGTCATATTGTTGCCGTCGGCCTTAAAGACAATGTACTCACACTTTTTAACATTATATAAGAGGCCGTGGGAAGCAGCATAGGTGGCGCAGACCTGCAGCATTTCTCTGACCGAGCCCACAGTCGGTCCCAGCAGCACCATGTCGTCCGCGTAGCTGATATGTTATTGACACTAACACCATCCACGCGAAAACCGACACGCATGCTACTGAGCTCGACTATCAGATCATTGACATACAGGCTGAAGAGCGAGGGAGAACTTAGTAATGGGCGGGCCATACAGCACGTAGATCGGCCGGAGAATAAGAGTTCTTGAATGGCGTCTCCGAACCGAAGGCTTTCTACCCGGTGGGCCGACGACATTGTAAATCGAACCCAAAATCTACAACATAAAAACAGCTAGGTACCATTTGAGCGGTGAAGCCAGGTATTTATTTATTCAATAAGTTGAGTCACCTCCAGCTCATTTTGACAGCTCTTCCGGCGTGCCTCATCCTCGCCCCAGCCGGCCCATGTAGAGGCCTACTTAGCTACAGAGAAATGCTAATTCTACATGCCAAATGCATTACTGTTCCCAGTCATCATAGAAGTAACGCCTCATTAATGTTAATGTATCTAAGCTGTGATGCTCTCGCTCTCACCTCAAACGTCACGGTGAAGCCGAGTGGCTCTGCTTTTATTAAAACCGACACAAATTTATTTTTAGGTCCACCATAACAAGAGCTAAAAATACCTACTACCAGTGCAAGCAGCATTTTTTGGTAAAAGTTTGCGAATGGCGCTTTTTTAGGCTTTATGCAAATTACATAGTAACTGAAAAGCTGCACGCAGTAAAATGAAACAAACTTTGACACAGTTTCTTATTAGCCAGTGTGTATGATTGTGAGAAGTCTACAAAAATAAATACAACATTAGCTTTACTAAGATTTTAACTAAGTCGTGCACAAAATTAAACAAGATCTGACGAATTAAACTGTTAGGAAGGCGACTGAAACGATCCTGAATTGCAGAGTGTATTTGACAGGAAAATTAATAGTGTCACTGTGTCGCAGGTCACAATTATACGGCAGATAGCGTGTAAATACAAGGCGAAGCCACCCTCCCCTAATATTAAACTTGCGTTTCATTCAGACAGCTGTACATTTTTAGGCCTAGTTCACAGTGAGTGAGAAGGGCGGGCGCGGCGGCGTTGCTTTTGTTCCAATATTGCCCACAAACGGCCGTCAGCAAACTGTCACTAAGATACAAATATTAGACGCGGGTGACGCGATGATCATTATCGTGAGGTGTATTTTGTACAAATATCACTCGAATAAGTCCACGGATATGCATAGGTATGACATATGCCTCTCTACATTTGCGGGAGTTTTCCTTAGTCACCACGCGTTGCAGGCGGATTGGTGACCGCAGATCTGTGATGCTGCTGCTTATCTCCTGGCACATTCTCTTATTAGGCTCTTACGACATCCACGGGAACTGTTGGAGGGTCATATTGGGAGGCAAAATTCTACAGCCAGTTTTGTATAATCAAGCGGACATAACGTAAACAATGACTTTTTTTTACTACTTGCTGATGCAACAAACAGATGGCCCACCTGATGTTTAGTAGTAAGCATCACCTGTCAGTCATATATACCTTTATTATTGTCAACGTAAAAAGTATTTTGCTGTAGTTTTTTTTGTAATCGAAGCCTTAAGCCATTGTCAAACAACGCGAGCGTGGCGCAGTCTCGTGTGCAGGTAATCCGGTGCGTGTGTAAAAAAGATATACTGTGTTGTCCCATTGCCTTATTTCCTGAACTATTATACTATATTAGTTACTAGCGACCCGCCCCGGCTTCGCACGGTTATTGTGGGTTATCCCTAAGAGATTATGCTTGTATTATGCATGTAGTGTAAACTATGCGCGCTGACTGGAGGCGGGTAGCAACCATACGCACCACGGTCGGGGGCACTCGATTCCAGGCGGCCGATCCAGGCGGACGTTATATAAATTTGTGTTTTATTTGGTACCCAAGCAACCTTTACAGTACAATGCATATAAACCTTCCTCTTGAATCACTCTTTCTATAAAAAAAACCGCATCAAAATCCGTTGCGTAGTTTTAAAGATTTAAGCATACATAGGGATATAGGGACAGAGAAAGCGACTTTGTTTTATACTATGTATGCCTTGGTTTCTGTGCGTTTATTTGAATTATAGAAGAGTTTTTTGGCATCTCAGTCAAAGTCATCGTCAGTTCTCACTTTAAGGAGCAAGAGACACGGCACCATTGTTTTAAGCACCTACAATTTCGACTTCCTTCATGCCCTTCATGCATGGTTAAATTGTGTTTTGTGGAATGTCCACCAATATTTATTTATTTATGAATCTAAGCGAGCCATGCTCGGCATAAATCTTTTAGATCGAATGCGCTGAAATCCGTCGTCGTACTTAAGTCTACGACGTCGGAGACCGGGCGGTAAATCTCAAGTGGAGTTGGGCAGGACACCTGGTTAGACGCGGTGATGGCCGGTGGAGCAAAGCCTTAACCGAGTGGTGGTCAAAGTCAGGCCAAAGAAGTTTAAGGCGTCCGAAAGCGCGATGGGTCGACGACATCGTGAAGGTCGCAGGAAACACCTGGACCAGAGACGGACTGGACAGAGGAGGCTGGCAAAACATGAGGGAGGCCTATACCCAGCAGTGGGTGATACCAAGCTGAGATGATATGAATCTGAAGAGATTTATCGCTGTAAGTGCGACAGCGCCTTTGTATTTTACTGTTTCGGCAAACTACAAAGTTATATTTACCGCTTCGTAAATTATACACAATTCGATTTCGCGAACTCGCAACAATAGATTACACGAGTCATAATTCTACACTTTGTATGGGTTCCAGTGCTTTGCTACTTTTAGTGCATGCTTATGCTGTATTTGACGCAACTTACTTTTGCATTTGATGGAAAATGGAGTGGAAAAGGTTCATCAATCACACAAAGCTAACGTTTTACGAAACATTTACAAATAACAAAAACTGATACAAATACTGAGACGCCGTGCAAAAAATGTTTCGGAATTCATAAATACTGGTTCTTTTTTTCCTAGCATGATTCATCCCTCCGCTAAGAGGGATGATACAGGCTAGGAAAAAAAGAAAGATATGCCCAGCGGTAAAGATCCTGAATAAAATTTTCATTTCTACGATTTTTATTTGCATAGTTACTACAGATTGTAAGTTACTCTATTTACGCTAAAAATATAGGGCTGTCACGTATTATTAGGTCAGATTTTAGAGCTTCCATAATTTTGGTAACCTCCACAAAGTAATTCATTTACTTAGTTCACTTTGCCTGTGTGCATTTTCAGGAGTACGCAAATTAATTACTCTAAAGTGCACGACACACCATGGCAGTAGCAAAATTAATTACTGACCAATATATAATATTATGAACAAAACATTGCAAGGAAACATCAGTTACGGCCGGTTTCTGAAAGCCCCATCAAAACTAATCGGAGGTCAAGTCACTTGCTATCTCTATCTAATTCGATGTAATAGCTGAAATGGCGAGTGACTTGACATCCGATTAGTTTTGATCGAGCTTTCAGAAGCCGGCCGTTAGTATTCTAGCAGCGGCGATGGGGTTGCAAAATGTCATGTATGGAATACAATCAATGTAAAATGTAATGTTTGGACGTGAGTTTGACTAGGTACCCTAATCTAGGTTTATGAATGTTTAAAGTTCTAGAGTTCAAAAAATACAAGAGGATTTCAAACGTCCTTCAGAAAGCATAACTCTAATATTTTTCTTGTTTTTACCAAAAAACTCGCGTCTCACTTTTAACCCTCTAGGAGCAAATGAATTCTGAATCGATTTGTTCGAGAAATAACAATAAACGTCTGGACAGAGTTTTTTCTTCGTAAATTTACTTTTTTTACGATGTGACATCGAAAGGACGTATTAGATGAAGATTCAATATGTCGTCGGCTTCGAGACACCATTAGGAAGTGGCGGCACGGAAAGCCTCGGAATTCTGTGCTTCGTTTACATTACTCAACTATTTTTACTGTTTAAGTCACTTATTGAAACACGTACACGTCACTTAATGTAAGATGAATAGATTGCATTAATAGAGAATCGTACAGTATAAAAGCCTTAATTACAATTATGTTTTAAATGAGTGTCAACTACCCTTTGGGCTGCCTTATTGCTTACACCTATGGGGTCTATAATATACCTACTTTCACCTAGTAAACAATGAAAGTGTGGGAAAAGATAACAATGTGAAAGCATTAATACGAGTAGTTGAGTTTCGGCCGTTTTCAGTGAAATTTTGACCAAAATAACGATGAGTCTCGATTCAGTTTACTTAGGGAATAGAACCCGTTATTATTTATTGTACACCGAATCAGCACAAAAAACTTTAACATGGCGAACATTGATGTGTTAAAAGAGCTGAATTGGTTGGTTACCTACGGATTGACTACGTTAAAAAACATAAGGTAAATGTGATTATGTGGTTAAGGAACTACTATATAGCTAACTAACTGAGCGCTTCTGCGCTTCGAAAAACACGAGGCTTAAGGTCCCGGCTTAAACAATCGATAGCCTACGATATATTTACCACAAGCCATCATAGTTGATCTTTAATCAATCATCACAGTTAAAGAAGAGAATAATACTTAAATTAACTTTCTCACGAAAAAGGCTAAAGTTTGCATCGTTCAAAATCGTAGGTAGTTTAAGGTGACGGGTAAGTCCTACTCGCTTTCTTGCCGGTCTACAAAGCCGTTCCAACGGAGCACGGGCACGGATTCCAATGAAATGAAAGGATACGCGCTGACTGGAAAAGCTCTACGTGGAAATGGCTTTAAGTATTTTAGCCTTCTCGAGCTGGATATCATAAAAATCATAACCCATTACTCGCACTCTTATAAACATTACCAATGCGTTGTCTTTTTTTTAATCTTTATAAGGCTATTTGAATTGATAAATATGAATATTGATTTTATTTTTAAGCCGCGAATTGGGTAAAACTTGTAATATCAATATTTTGTAATATTAATATCATTATTTTGTCCCAGATAAAATTGGTTGTTAGTATTTTTTTATTCAATGTATTGTGATTGTATTGTATATTCCATTTTCGCGTGACCTTTTGCTCTTATCTGCTTTGTCACATATCCATCCAAGCCATTATATGAAATCTCAGCAGTTTGGAGGTTACCCTATAATAGGTTTCAAGATTGCTAATGTTAGTGCATCCCTACATTACAAAAGACAAAACTTCAAATCCATGATTTGACCGATATCCAAAAAATATGAGTTTATGATTTCAATGGGGTTAAAAGTGATGGGTTGGAAATGAAAATTAAACGAAAACAGCTTCACGACTTCAATCCCCAGGCATGTTAGACCGCGGTCTCCTCAGATCTCTTAGTACAAAGAATAATCTTGGAATAACTCAATATTCAAAGAATAACTCAAGATTCTTCGAGGATGTCTAAAGGGGTAGTCAGAGGTACGTTTAAATATAACATTTGGTAATACATAACCACATTTTGTAGAGTATGTTTTCCATAGGTGACAGGTTACAAGCCCATAGCCGCCGCCAGAAAACTTACTGGTTTACTTCACCGTTTGAGAGCAATGGCGTAGGTACATAAATTTTTCGAATAGTTGAATCCATTGGTGCATGACCGAATTCGAACCCACGACCTTACAATCTCCACGTAATTTTGTCAGAAGATACAGGTTTACTGACGATTTGAAGTTCCTGCCTCTTCGATTGTTTATATAAAATAAAAATAAAAACGGGATAAAAAGTATCCTATGTCCATTTCCTGGTTCTAAGCTACCTCCCCACCAATTTTCAGCCAAATCGGTTCAGCCGTTCTTGAGTTATAAATAGTGTAACTAACACGACTTTCTTTTAAATATAGATTCAACTACATACCGTACCTACTGTACCTATCGTAAATTACAGTGACGGGAACTTATGACATTATACGACCGTGCAATGTCTACGTCTACGGGTGACTGGATCGCACGTCAGGGTATTCCGTTGGGAACGGTAGACGTTAGATGTGCCCATAGCTGACAACGTCTACCAAGCCTAGCTATTGATGACATAAACGGCCTTACTACAAAAAACTGTTAAACGATAAACTATGCTTAAACTATTGTTATCTCTTACCAATGCGTAATGGCAAACAGAGACAGTGCTAATTTTAAGCATTATCTCTAATACTATAAGAATCAAAGTCCTGACTGACTGACTGACTGACTGACTGACATATAGACAACGCACAGCCTAAACCGCTGGTCCTAGAGACTTGAAATTTGAGGAGTACATAGGTCTTATGGCGTAGAGGTGCACTAAGAAGGGATTTTTGAAAATTCAACCCCTAAGGGTGTAAAAAGGGATGAAAACGTTTGTATGTAAAATCGTATTCCTTGAACCTACAAACCTGAAACTTGGAGTACATTTACTTCAAGGCAAAAAAATAGAAAAGGCATTTTTAGTTTTTTTAAACTACCCTTAATAAGTGTGCAAAGGGGTGTCAAAGTTTGTATGGGAGTTTTTTGACCGCTGGTCCTAGAGACTTGAAATTTGAAGAGTACATAGATCTTATGGCGTAGAGGTGTACTAAGAAGGGATTTTTGGAAATTCAACCCCTATGGGTGTAAAAAGGGATGAAAACGTTTGCATATAAAATAGTATTCCTTGAACCTACAAACTTGAAACTTGGAGTACATATACTTCAAAGCAAAAAAATAGGAAAGGCATTTTTTGTTTTTTAAAACTACCCTTAATAAGTGTGCAAAGGGATGTAAAAGTTTGTATAACAGTTTTTTGACCGCTGGTCCTAGAGACTTGAAATTTGAAGAGTACATAGGTCTTATGGCGTAGAGGTGTACTAAGAAGGGATTTTTGGAAATTCAACCCCTAAGGGTGTAAAAAGGGTTGAAAACGTTGGTGTGAAAAATTGTATTCCTTGAATCAACGAACTTGAAACTTGAAGTAGATGTACTCCAAGGCTAAAAATTAGGAAAGGTATTTAGTTTTTTAAAACTACCCTTAATAAGTGTGCAAAGGGGTGTCAAAGTTTGTAAAGGAGTTTTTTGACCGCTGGTCCTAGAGACTTGAAATTTGAGGAGTACATAGGTCTTATGGCGTAGAGGTGTACTAAGAAGGGATTTTGGGAAATTCAACCCCTATGGGTGTAAAAAGGGATGAAAACGTTTGCATGTAAAATAGTATTCCTTGAACCTACAAACTTGAAACTTGGAGTACATATACTTCAAAGCAAAAAAATAGGAAAGGCATTTTTTGTTTTTTAAAACTACCCTTAATAAGTGTGCAAAGGGATGTAAAAGTTTGTATAACAATTTTTTGACCGCTGGTCCTAGAGACTTGAAATTTGAAGAGTATATAGGTATTATGGCGTAGAGATGTACTAAGAAGGGATTTTTGGAAATTCAACCCCTAAGGATGTAAAAAGGGTTGAAAACGTTGGTATGAAAAATTGTATTCCTTGAACCTACAAACTTGAAACAACTTGAAGTAGATGTACCTACTCCAAAGCCAAAAAATAGAAAAAGCATTTTTAGTTTTTAAAAACTACCCTTAATAAGTGTGCAAAGGGATGTCAAAGTTTGTATGGGAGTTTTTTGACGCGTGGTGCGATTGACTTAAAACTTGACGTAAATATACTTAGAAATAAATAATTAAGAATGACGCTTTTAACTTTTGATAATTACCTCTGCAAAGGGTGCAAATGACCTGTATAAGTTAGTATGGGAGAGTTTTTAACGCATAGTGCGATTGATTTCATACTTGAAGTAAATATACTCAACAATACTATACTATACTCAACCTGTGTTTCGCAAATAAATGATTATTGTATTGTATTATTGTATTGTATTATAAATGATTTAAAATCAAGTTTTCAATATTTTACAACCACCCCTGCAAAGTGTGCAAAGGGATGTCAATGTTTGTATGGGAGTTTTTTAACGCGTAGTGTAACTTCAAACTAAAATAAAATGTGTTCTGTGTAATAAAAAGGATACAACGAGGCGTCAATGTTTGTAAGGGACATTCTAAAAACGGGAATCTTGAGTTGGTACGAAGAGATCTGAGGATATCTAACGTGCCTGGGGATCAAAGTCGTGAAGCTGTTTCGTTTCGTTTGTTTTTGGGGTAGAAACTAAGTAAACAAATAAGTACATATTTTCCGTGTAAGGTTATCTTTGTTGTATTTGTCATGTTTGTGCTATACTCAGTACCTATACCTACCTACCTAATATAGGTACTGGACGCCTATAGGTATCTCTGATACCTACGTAGGTATTTAAAATCATACCCTAATAATATACAAATCAATGCGAAAGTTACGATGTTTGGATGTTTGTGGATCAATCACGGCTCACCACTTCAACGCGTGCGAAGCCGCGGGAAGCCTCTAGTTTAAATATAAGCACCATTTTATAGTATGAGGGATTATACTTTAATCTGACGAATAGCGTTACTAAGCGATACTTAGTTAAATACGCCCTAAGAAAACAATGTACATGTAAGTTATAGGTTTGGTTTTAGTACTTACCTAAATACAAAGGGAAAAAAGGTTCTATTGTATGTTTTTTCTAAAATATAAATATAGTAGTCCACTCCTTATCTGCTTGTCCTCCAAACGTCCATATCAATATCAGTCTTAATTTTTTGTGTAAATTAAATAACAACTTTATTTTATTTTAATATAAATAGACAAAAACCATCAATATTGATGGCAACAGCGAAAATAAAATTCTAAAAACAAATCTTCATTTATTAGTGACAAATTGTAGTTAATTTATAACTGTCTATAAATTCCAAAATAATATTCTTTAACGGCTCTATTTTCGATACGTAAGCTCTTTATTTGATGATGGATAAAGCAATAAAAACGAAAATTCACCTGGTTTAAGTATTAGAAGATTTGTTAAACCAACGTTTTTATGTTTATTTTATTAGACCGTCACTGACTAATCTATCTTTCTCGTGTTTAGTTTGGCCTCTGCTGTGTATATGCCTTCTTTCTAATATATAAAATAAACCAGTTTATTAGCAAGCTGTGTTTCAATACAATCTCACAACTCAGTTGGTTGCAGTACTGCCTTCTGCGCTGAAGGCCGTGGGTTCAATCTCCTCCGAGAACAAACATTTGTGTGATGAACATAGATTGGTTCTCTATCTGGGTGATGTTTTTTAGAATTATAAGTAATATAAGTAACATTATATATAAAAAAATATTTATTAAGAAATAAAAAACCCGACTACCCAAACTAAAAGGATGGAAACAAGATTATGTTTTAAATTTCCTCTTGATAGTAAACTCCAGCATTTCAGTCTTGACAAATGATACAATTTAATAATCACAGGTAGTCGGAGGTTCGTGTATGTCCGTCTTAGCAGAGACGCCTCCGACTGCGATTACAGTTGAGACAAATATATTGATATTTGTAAATAAATATATAATCATCAAAATCTACCCAGCCGTTTGGGTGCAACGTGGTAATAAAGAAAATATCGAAGGATAGATACATAAATACACGCCAAACACATAACCCGGTGTGCCATCGGCACTCGGGTAAAAAAAGAAAGTCCACCAATATTTTTATATCTATTACAGTAGAACTTGTCTTTGGTTCATAACTTTGACCAGCCTTTTTCATTGCTGACCAACTGCTCCGACAGTGGTCGTCCGACAATCAGCATAGTGGTAATCGTGGTCGTCTATCTCCCAGCAATCATAGCATAGACTTGGTTCCGTAAAAAAGTAAAAAGGAGGCCTAATGTCGCTGTTGATACTGCTTATGTCTTATCTGCACATAAGAAATTAATATCAGTACTGTAAGTTCAAATACTGAAATAATAACATTGTCACGATCCTAGAGAATTCTTAGAAAATTGAAATAGAGATCATAGAAATTCTAACTAAAGAGGATCGTGAAAATGTACCTTACCAAGAAGGCAAAGGAAATAGGTATTAGTATTTTCACTACATAGGTTTATAGTTCACTAGCGACCCGCCCCGGCTTCGCACGGTGATTGTGGGTTATCCCTAAGAGATTATGCTTATATTCTGCATATAAACTTTTCTCTTGAATCACTCTTTCTATAAAAAAAAACCACATCAAAATCCGTTGCGTAGTTTTAAAGATTTAAGCATACATAGGGATATAGGGACAGAGAAAGCGACTTTGTTTTATACTATGTAGCGATTAATCTAACCAAGAATGTTCGATGACCTTTATGCGATTCACGTAAGAAACAAAATGCAATGATTTACCCGCCGTCGTGAGATTCATTAACTATACGAGTCCTAATAACCGTCCCGTATTTCATCATAATAACCCATTACTATGTTCAACTCTGTTTGAAAGTTCCCATATCCATAAATAACTTGAAGAATTGCAATAAAAAGCTGAAAATTTCAAAACTGAATCCATTGAACTGTATGCCAGAACGTGCAGTGCAGCAAGCTTCTCTGACTCGGCAACGTTGTCGGTTCCCCCGCCAAATTGTGTTGATGTCAGCTCTGACCACCGGATCCAAAGCACATGTGGCACTGTACGTCGAATTACGAGTATTAGGGTTTCGCTGCCAAAAGGTTAAAGACAAACTTTTCAATTTGAGATGACTCTTAAACTTCAATCTGGGTCTCTTTCAGGTTACAGTGGTGTCTTCTAGAACGTCCTGCTTTATCGTCACTTACCATTAAGTGAGGCTCAACCATATAACATTAAAAAAAAAATGGTTGTCTGTAAATTTGGTTTACGGACGATAGTTTAACGTGACAACAATAAGCGTAACGGGACAATGAGTCATCCTTTTTAGTGCATGCAGTCGGCGTTCATCGATTATTAGACGTTGTCACGTCAAAAAAATTATATATAGTATGTGATCATCACTGACCATCTCTGCCCTATGATTCCGTTCCACTGCCAATGTTATCGATCTGATATTAACAAACTTGTAAAACTATTCAATAATAATTCCTACATCCATCAAAAACCACCACTTATAAAATTTTTTGACAGTCTCAAATATCTTATCATCACTTGAGGGATAGACAAAAAAATAGAATGAATTAATTATACATTGTGTGCATGTTTATGATGTAGTAGAGTTCTTTGTGAAGGGCTCGTCCGGGGAAGTACTACCACCACGCCTTTTTCTGCCGCCAAGCAGCGTTGCTGTGTTTCGGTTTGAACAGTGTGGTTGCCGGTGTAATTACAGGCACATGAGGCTTAACATCTTTATGCCTCAAGTTGGTGGACGCAGGGCAGTGCATTGTAGGGCACGTTCCTATCGTGCGTGACTTGCGACGTAATGCTTTGTTATAGGTGATTGTTACCACTTAACATCAGGTGGGCCATCTGCTTGTTCCATCAGCTAATTGTATAAAACAATGAAACAAATTAAATAGGAAAACTAGGGTTCCGTCGACGCATGAGTGAAACTCACACTTGGCGAATTTATTTTCATTGACGGCGAGCGGTTGGCTTGCGCCCAACTTTGCTTTTACGATTAAACACGTTTTATAGTTTCCTCAATATAACGTTTGGCGTGGCCTGTACGACAGATGAAGACTATGTCATGTACAAATTCATTAAAGATAATTCATCGGTGGTGTAGTGGGGGTGGCACCGCCTTCTAATCGTGGGTTTGAATCCAGTCGTGCACCAATGGATTTTTATCTTCCAAAAATTTGGCTCCAGTGGTGTGCTGTCAATCGGTGAAAGTAACGTCGTGGGGAAACCAGCAGTTAGTATTCTAACAGCGGAGATGGGCCTGCAACCCACGTATGAAATACCAACTTCTGCGAAATGTGGGGTATGTGCCAAATGTTATATTAGCACATACCTCTGACTACCCACTTAGACATCCTCAGAGAATTCGTAAGTTAGTATTAAGAGATCTGAGAGTAGAATATTATCTACCGTGCCTGGGGATCAAATTCGTGAAGCTGTTTCAGTTTTTTTTTTTTTTCATTTTGCGTAGGGGATTTAGATCCCAATGGGACATTACGTCGATGGGCCCTAACTACAATAACTTCTTATGAATCCCAGCCACGTAGACATCCCCTCAAATATACCAACTCAAGATTCTTGAGGGTGTCTAAAAGGGGCGAGGTTTGTCCATATTACAATTTGGCATGTGACTTTTGGCATGTGCCCATATGTTGCAGTATTCACTTTGTGACGCAAGCCTATCGCCACAGCTAGACCATGCATGCTATGCATGCTATGCTATGTCCATCACCTTCTGTAGGATGATGATGATGATGATGATGATAATAATGAATAATATAAACTGAGTATCCAATTAATAAATTGACAATTGAAGCGTTTTGAAAAACAGGTCACAGTGCCCCTATATAATAGGTCAGGGGTGTCGCATAAAGATAAGTCGAATAATTGTTTTCAATTAAAATGATGCTAAAAGTTTTAAAATCTCTCTTGAGGGATTTTTTAATCATGGAAACCAGCTCTAAAATATAAATTAAAGTGTATTGATTATATTCATATTGGTCGCAGAGCACTCCATTAGCTAAACGAGATCGATACCACAATAAATCCGATAAGTCTGTTGTTGTTTATTTTTATTTATTTATTTATTTGAATCACCAACATCGTATGCAACAATTTTTATTGAACTGAAAGTGACAGTGACAAGAATACTTTATAGAGGCGTTAAAAAAGTGACGGAACTAACACATGGTTCATCCGATGTTATGCGGTTGCCTCTGCCTATACCATCAATTACCAACACCCAAACAACGTCCGAAGTTATATTTGCATGCTAGGTTTATCTGGCGAAATAAATTATTGTTTCATTTCATTTCTAAAGTTTAGGGGGAATATAATCCATTGACATAACAATAGCGTAAGAAAAAACCCTAACGCATAAAAACTACACACTGATTCGATAATAAAAAAGTTATTTATAGCGGGAACCCTCAGACCCAACGCTACCGGAGACGGGAGTCCAAAACCGAAAGCCTTAATTTAATACAAGTCAATTTGGGGCAATTTAATTTCATTCGCGCCCATGCACCCACTTTTCCGAGTTGCTATATAATTAACCACAATTATTACATGTAAAAGCAGCGAGTTGTAAATAAAATACAACTCGAACATATTTTTTTTTTTAAGTAGGTATTTTATTAGGTAGGTAGGTAGGTATATTTATTGCCGCCTTTGTATATTTAGGTATTTGAGCTTATGAAGTAATCCTTAAGTAAACTTGGGTAAGCCCGAGTAACCCCCTTAATAGGTTGAGAGCCGTTAAAAAACTTGTCACTCACAATTTTCAAAATTTGAGAATACATAACTAAAATTATTATATTACATAAAATTCATTTTGGAGGAAAAATTCCAACCAAAATATGATATTTTTGTTGATCTTAACAAGTTTTCCTACCTAAATGTTTGATTGAGTACGAAAGCTAGCAAAGAAAATAATTGAAGTTTGCAACACAACAACACAACTAAAAAAATTAAGAGAAAAACAATTTAAATGAAAGAGCTTTGATACTTCGCAAGATGACAGAAAACTAATATCTCCTTTTGAATTAATTATTAGCGTTCGATTCAGTTTATTTTTACAGTGACAGTAATGACAGTCACAAACCCGTGAATAGCCAGGACAAATTTATTAGTGATGTTAACCATAAAACGCGCGATATCGAGCCCGTGTTTTATGAAACTTTAAAAACATCACGTGACATCCCTAACTAATAAAACTGTGGGCAACTTATCTTACTTGAAACTTTTCCTCGAGTAATAGGATACCTTCCTTATTATCTGGATTTTTTATTATTTGATTTTTTATTTACCTCTTTTAAGCTATAACTGATCGAAACGTATTCAATTCTGATACGACAATAGTTTGTATCATATTTAGCCCGAATCCGGGTCTGGTCATGGTAGAAAGTAGAGAGAAAGTTCATTTATTTTGGACATAAACACACAGCAATACACGTATATAGCATGAACCAATTAGATCGTACAATAAAATATATATAACGACAACAAAAAAAATCTTCTTCACGCGCTCTTTCGAAACAGTGTAGTGAAAGGATTTTAAGTGCGCCTCAAAGAGGCTCCTTTCAAGCTGTATAAAAAAAGAAAACCAAATAGGTTGGTAGTGTAGTTATAACTCTATAACTATACAAGGTGTAAAAATACCACTCCTGAAAACTTCAGGGGCTAAAGTACCCTTCAATATGAATAACTTTTACTAAAGAACACTGTGAACGCGAAAAAACGCGTTATTTATTGTTATATTATAATAGATATTTATTGTTTTAAAAACTAAACACAAGCGCTCTTACTCATAAACGTTGCAATAATAAATCATCGCAATAATAAATCATATCATCGCAAAAAAATTGGCTTTTTAAAAATAGCTTCTTGAAAAATAAAATCAAGCTAAAACTTTAAAATCCGTACGAAACATGAGGTTTGTTTTCGATATAATAGTCACCATAAACAGCTCGCAATAACCCACTAGTGGGCATAAGCCTCCTCCATGTCCTTAAGACGTCACTGTTCGGTTTTGGGTATTTTGCATCGAGGACATTCCCTTTACAGCAGCAATGTCATTTACTCGTAAGTACCGGGTTAAGAGGGCTATGGCAGACCCTGTTGGTCTGCCAAGACCTCTTTCATGTCCCCTAGGCTACCATGCTATAGGTTTCAATATATATAGGTTAAATAACCTACATAACATAACAAAATATCCAGCTGAAAGTAAAATAAAAATGAAGGTGAGACGCCCGCGGCTGATTGGCGAACTCATTAAAATCAGGAAGGACCGCCGTTTACGTCGCCGTTATGGCTGCTTCTTAAAATGGTGTGCTTTTATCTATTTTTATTTTTTATTTATGCCATAAAATATAGGCTTCGCTTTGGTTTGAAAAACAATTTGAAAAATTGTAAAAAAAAATACTTTACGAACTTATTCCCAAACAAAGTAGATTTAAAAAAATGCAAAAAGATTGGAAGATATTCGACGAAACAGAAATTCTCTATCAAAGTCACGTTACATACCTAGAGTTAAATTTGGATCAGTTGAGCTATCTGTAGATCGCTCGTATTTTGCAAAAATACTTGTATTTATTTTAATTTGCTTTGTTAATATTGCATTTTTAAATATTTTAAAACGAATAACTAATATTTATTAGTCAAATGAATAACAAATATTTTACTAGAGAAAACTATAAGTTTAGACCTAGGTTAGACCAACTAGTGAGCTCACGTAGCGGTAAATACGGTAATTCTCCAATTACACGTGCCTTCGATGCACCGCTAAGCATAAAGATTACACATAACTATGTGAACGAACACTGTGGAAATACTGAAAGCTAAGCAAGGAAATTTTCTGTCATTATGACATGTTTGAGCCTTTCAATAATAATGTAGGAAATCAGTATTGAGTAGGTAGCTTATTAAAAAATACCCCAACTCTAGAAGCCACTACACCGGAGGTGCTCTACGAGAAAGCATTTTTGATATTCCTCGTAGAGCATCCATCCAAATATTGATTGGTGCTCTACAAGGAACAATATCGGTGCTCGCGGTGCAATACCTATTGCCTTTTGAGGCCTTCATGGTAGAGCACCAATATTCTCTCAACTCAACCTTCAAACAAATAGAAAATGAGCACAACAAAAACAGTTTAATAAGCGACAAAACTAAATACTAAACCATACTCAACTCTTCCTTCCTGCATGATATCTCTGGCTTTTGTGGTGTCTGAAACTAGTTTTACAGTTTTATTGGAGACATCTAAGTT
Source organism: Chloroclysta siterata (assembly GCA_932294275.1). Classification (NCBI taxonomy): domain Eukaryota; kingdom Metazoa; phylum Arthropoda; class Insecta; order Lepidoptera; family Geometridae; genus Chloroclysta; species Chloroclysta siterata. The sequence goes on from OW028602.1 coordinate 10,677,051, forward strand.
CAGCTTTAGTACGTTACACTTAATTAAAGCCTTATTCGGCGTTACGCTACGAGACGGTTGCTTTTTGGCTTGTGTCAAAGCTATATTGCAGTATATCTCTCATGATTTCGGAGCTAGATTTATTTCAAGATTTTCAACATCGTCTCAGTCTGGTATCACTCACTTCTGGGTAGGCCTTCTATACCTAAAGCACTGGTGGTCTAGTGGTCCGCCTTCCGGTTGTGGTTTCAAAGTCGTGCACCAATGAATTTTTCTGTTCAAATATGATATTTATGTGCCAATGCCAGTACTCTAAAACAGTGAAGGAAACCGGCATGTCGTAGAACCTACAAAGCTTAAAAACAGGTGTCAAGTGCTCGAAAGGAGCCTCTTTGAGGCGAACTTAAAATCCTTTCACCACACTGTTTCGAAAGAAACTAGTTTCACGACAAGCAGAAGAATAGGCCTCTTTAATTTTTTACCATCCTCCGCTGTCCTGTACGTCATTTTTTTCTTTTTTTTATTTTTAAGTACATAAATAAAACCTAATAAAGATCACTACAGATAATTTATGCATAAAAATAAAGAGCACGCTTGTTAAAGTTGGTAGTAAAAGCCACATTATAAAATCATTGTGGGTGAACGCCGCTTCATCATAGCCACAGCTGTTCAGTTTAATTCGCGTAGTTCAGTGGTGTGAAAAGAGTTGGGAGTTAATGGATTAGTTTTTGAATCAGGCCCGTATAAATAGCGAAAGGGTTACAAAGAGCGAAAAGACCCAAATAAGGGATAAGGGTACCTAATAGTGAAAGTCAGTAATCCCTGGCCTCGGGTCCCAACAAGGTTTTTGATTCTGTATAGATTTTATAATACTGTCTTCACCTCTCTTGTTGGTCGCAGTCTTGTAGTAATATTTTTCATATTTATATTAATACTATATCATCCACTTTGCCATATTATATATACCATATTATAAGTATTAGCTTCCGTCTGCTAATGCAGGCACAAACCATGTATATTCAAAGTTGCATTCCAATTAATTCCAGCCGTCACAGCGTGATTGTGCCACAAACATCCAAAAATTCAAAGTTTTTTTTAAATAAATTTTAATCAATTTTACACACAGAACTATCTAGCCCCAAACTAAGCCATAGCTTGTTGTAACATGGGAACCAGATAGCTGATATAATACATAATATACTTTTTTTAGTAAATCCGTCTCTGGGGGTGATTCACTCGTGTATCTCCATAGTTCATCGTGGATTAGGTACAGCTCCATCATGAATTTCCATGTATTGTATTTGGTATTGCCATCCAGTTTTTCTATGGATGGCAAGCCGCTACTACCCGAATGTACCGATTCATGTGCCATCGTAGTTGTGTTGCTCTCGTTACAGCTGTCGCCTCGTGCGCTGGCCATAACCTAATGAAGACCGCCTATCTTCATTATTTCACAGAGTGCAGTGGATGAGAAGCAAACAGTATGCAAAAAAAAGTATGCAAAAATACTTTATTTTTGCATACTGTTTGCTTTTTTTCGATGTAAAATAAAATATTTTTACATCGAAAACACACTTTTGTATAGCAAAACCAAATCTAGAGTAGTAGTCTGAGACGTAGAGTGACACACACGTCATAAAAAAATTTCTCAATTGACACTAATTCAAAATTACCTTTTTAATACAGACGGATAGTCCGAAACCATCCTCATTTCAACACGAACCCACGGCCTACGGCGCAGAAGGCAGAGCTACTACCAACTGAGCTATGAAGGCTGTCAAATTGTGAAGTTGTTTGAATGTTGTTGTATTTATATTAGGTAGTTATAAGTCATACAGGGTCATACAGAGACACTTAGGAACAAGAATTTGTGAATGTTCTAATGTTGATACTCCAAACAGACTGACTTAAAAATTTAAAGAAGAACAAACGTTCTTTATCGTTTTATATCAAAGTTTTGAATTACTATTACTAGAAAAATACAACGTGACAAAGTATTATTCTGTAGGTACCATGCCTTATTACAGGGTACAATGACATGGTACCATTATTATTCAATTCATTTATTATTATTATGCCTGTAGTACTGATAAAAAATACTACAAATTACTATCCAAACCCATTACTTTAAATTTAATAGCATTGGGTCGTTTCTCCCGTAAGAATCGGTTTACGGAAACAAAGGCCTGTCAATCGCAGGTTCCTTAGGAATGCCGCTGAAAAGGTCGAGCCCAATACAAAGGAAAATATTTATTTCCGATAGCCTCCGTCATAATCAGTGGTAAGATTAAGGGCCGCTTGCACAAGGATCTGATTTAATTGTATTTAGCTAAACACGTTTACCAAACCAACCAAACTAAACAGAATTAGAGTAAACGTTATTTTCATTGTCAGTTTTTTAATCAAGTTTAGCTTATTTTTTCTTGTTCAATAACCATAATTTTAGCTTAATTCGTCTCGCTTAACACTTTAGGTGTTCTTTGTGGAAGCGGCCTTTAAGATGTGTTCACAACACAATGAGCAAACGATGACATCGTTCTAGGTTATTTCTATGTATCGACTAAGTTAAACAACGTTTTGCGTTGACACCATTTTGAGTGAACGGGTACTCAACATCGCTAGCATATTTAAAATTTTTTGAAGATACATACAATTTCATACGGAGTTATTAAAAATCGTATCCCACCAAGTTTCAGATAATAACAACAAGTTTAGTAAAAATATCATCTTTAAAAAAGATATTCAGGCAAGCAATATTTTTTGGTAGGAAACTTTTATGTTGAAAATGTTGGATTATAGTGACAATAGAGTTTTTAAGTATGGCTGAATGGCGTAACCAATGTCGGCAGTGGTCTCTGGTACAAAAAAAAATGTAATGGCTGATACATTTTCCATAGATAATGAGGTAGGAGTCGCAACAATGGGAGAGAAACTGCACACATAAGCTAGCTCATAAAAGTTAGTTAGAAACTACAGAACAAACAACAATGAACGGACGTGCGGTCAGCTTGTATGGAACGTGTAGTAGGTAGAATTATTATTGAAATAATTTATCACAAAACCCTAACAATATTCATATCGTAATTAAGTATTAATATGTATCATCGGCGTAAGATATGCTTATCCACCTTAAGGGTGATTTTTCTGTGAAGAGACCACAACAAAAAAAAAAGTGTGACCAGTAACCCAAAACCAACGCAAGGCAAAATTGTTTCAAACTGGATAGCTATATCTTACGCCGATAGTACTTGTTAATGTATTATATACGATCAAACGAACTTGCAAAGTGAAGTTCGATCGATATTATATGAGCAGGTACGCTTCATTCGAAGGTTTAGCATAAAAAAGGGTACTTACTTACCATATTTATAATTGCATAATGAAGGGACAAATTATAATTCACCAACTTTACCTATTTATATTTTAAATAAATTTTAGTTATTGTGCGTTTTTAGGGTTCCGTACCCAAACAGTATACAGGACCCTATTACTAAGACTCCGCTGTCCGTCCGTCCGTATGTCTGTCTGTCCGTCTGTCACCAGGCTGTATCTCTTGAACCGTGATAGTAAGACAGTTGAAATTTTCAGAGATGATGTACTTATGTTGCCGCTATAACAACAAATACTAAAAAACAAAATAAAATAAATATTTAAGGGGGCTCCCATACGTGATTTTTTTGCCGTTTTTATAGATCTATCTATCTAAATCGAACGAAGGTTTCCGTACCTTCATGCGCGAGTCCGACTCGCACTTGGCCGGCTTTATTTAAAGTCTTGTCTATTGTGTTTCAAGTTTAGGTATATGATATGTTTATTTATGGACAGCCTTCACAGCTCAGTTGGTAGTAGCTCTGCCTTCTGCGCCGTAGGCCGTGGGTTCGATCCCCACCGAGAACAAACATTTGTGTGGTGAACATAGATGTTTGTTCTCTGTCTGGGTGTTATATAATATTATAAGTATGTATTTACAAAAAAAAAAAAAAGTATACATGTATTATATCAGCTATCTGGTTCCCATATTACAAGCTTTGGCTTAGTTTGGGGCTAGATAGTGCTGTGTGGAAAGTCCTCCAATATTTATATTTATATTTATTTATTAAAAATTATTTACAAAAAAAATTACGTATTTACAAAATGTACAAATGACATGTGAAACAGTTGAACTATCTGCAGACCGTTGCAAACAATCTAGAGATAGCTCAACTGTAATATAAATAATTATTAACAATATAGTAGGTACAAATATTCATTCATAAACTAACCGTTAGCAGTTGGCAAGTGATCAAAGACTGCTGGCGCAAACGTTGCAATGATGAATATTTCAATCAACTCTTCATATTTTCAAAGATTTTTTTTAATATCCCAATAGTATACGAGTGGGATTAGAACCCACGATTTTCCCCTTGATAGGCTTGATACGGCGCTGCACTAACCACCACTAACCGCCATCAGACTCCAATCACACCCGGCGAATAACTCATTTGGCACATACCTACATTTTGCAGTAGTTGGTATTCAATACGTGACAGGTTGCAAACCCATCGCCGCTGTTTGAATATTAACTGGTTTCCTCACGATGTTTTCCATCACCGTTTAAGAGCACAGACATTGCGCACTTAATTTTTTTACGACCGGATTCGAACCTACGACCTTACGATCACTAGACCACCGGTACTATAATAAAGTTGGTGCGCTGATATTCTCTTAAAAAAGATTCGATTCGAAATCGATTCTCTTAAAAAAGTTGATAATATCACCCACCAAAACTCGCTTTAAGGGGCTGACAACTATCAAACAACTTCTCGCTCGCACGTTTCGACATGTTGAAAGATATAAAATTACTAAACTCATTTTCGAAAAATCACAATCAACCATTTTGTGTGCAATCAAATTACACACAGTTTAGTAAAAAAATCATTTTGATCGATACATGTTTTCCTACTCAAAAGTTTGCTTTACTAGTTTTCGTACATAAGCTAACTTTTAAGTAGGAAAACTTGTATCGATAAAAATGAAACTTTTACTAAACTGTGTGCAATGTGATTGCACACAAGATGGTTGATTGCGATTTTTCAAAAATGAGTTTAGTAATTTTATATCTTTCAACATGTCGAAACGTGCGAGCGAGAAGTTGGTTGATAGTTGTCAGCCCCTTAATATCCTCCGCGGCTGAGCATACTAATATTTTGTAAGAAGATCCGTGATTGTATTACGGTGAGTATCGCCTCATCATCGTTAACGGATTTTATCTATCGATAACACTTCCTCGTGTATTTTTTTTTTTTATATTATAACCTTTAATATTTATGCATGAGAATTGAGATAATTTATAGGTCGGTTACCTGGCAATACAATACACAATTCAAAATCATTAAAGTATGCCACACATAAAAACTGTTTAGAAAAAATACAAGAATAGACATTAAGAGTAAGACAGCCTTCACAGCTCAGTTGGTAGTAGCTCTGCCTTCTGCGCCGTAGGCCGTGGTTCGATCCCCACCGAGAACAAACATTTGTGTGATGAACATGATGTTTGTTCTCTGTCTGGATTTATAATATTATAAGTAGTATGTGTTTACAAAAAAAAAGTATTTATGTATTATATCAGCTATCTGGTTCCCATATCACAAGCTTTGGCTTATTTTGGGGCGAGATAGTGCTGTATAGAATATCCAAAAAAAAAAAAAATAAGACATAAATTGGCCGCCAGCATGAATGGTAAAGCAGCATATGCTACTATGATGCTGGTCTTCCGTGACACCAGCGGAACAAAACACACAAATTTGTTAGACGAATAGTTAGCAGCGTTGCTGTGTTTCGGTTTGAAGAGTGTAGTTGCCGGTGTAATTACAGGCACATAAGGCTTAAAACCTTAACTTTAAATAAGTACAATTCCTTCAAGTTTTATAAACGTTGTTTTTCAACTTTTCTTAGCTCTTAAAATGTGTCTTGTTAATAAAACAGCTTTGGTGAACTCATTAATTTACTTATAGATAGATAACTCTTTATTGTTCACCACACAAAAACATAGTACAGGGTTAAAGCATACATTAAAGTAAAACAATGGGCGACCTTATCGCTGAGAGCGATCTCTTCCAGGCAACCTTGGAAGTATAAAATCTAATCGGAATTGACGAAGGAAATTTTAAAGGTACTTACTTTCCTTTTTTTTCGATCAAAATTTTTCAAAAGCAGGTAATAATAATGTGTTTATATCTAGAAACTCAAGGATAACAAAATTTATGTAGTCATTAATAATCTGCCGAATCACATGCATTAGGTCTGGTGTCGATAATTTCGCCGAGCAATCTTGCAATGATTGAATAATGTAACAAGAACCTCCAAAATACACCTTAAACCGTTGAGATAAGGTTCGAATTGCAGCAAATTGTTTGGGAAAAGTAGGCCGCTTGTGGAACGTGCTCTAATAAAATGCACGGTATACTGCAATAGATAGTTTATGACGTCATTACATTGTAATCGTGCCGTTATGGTACGCAGAGGTACCGCTTACTTGGCACCTGTGCTTGGCGCCAAAAACACTGAGCTATGCATTCGCTTGGTAAAACTTACCTACTTCCAGCAATTTGTTCTAGATTATGGGCAATGTGGTGTCTAGCCGAGTCGCGCTGGCAACACTAGCGACATTCTGGCGACACTTGCTTGGTGCGGGCGTGCTGGGCGGACGGCATAACCTCGTATAATAATATATTTGTGTTTCATTGGATCTAAAGAATCCCACAAAGTGGCGACTGAGGAGAACGTGAGTAATTTAACTCATTTTTACTGAAAAGGAAGGGATAGATGGCATTCCAAAGTAATTATTTTGCAGTTGAAGTTCAAGTTCCAATTCAATAAACAGGGTACGAGACCTACGTTGAACTAACATGTACAGTACGAGGGTACTGTATATTAGATCAAAGTATTACTTACGTAATTGAGATACCTGTTAGAAAAAGATCTAGAAAAATTTATCGCTGCATAATAATTTTACCTGCCTACCCTAACCTACGAAAACCTTCTGTGAAAGAAAAGATTTTTACTTTGATCACTATGAAGGTAGAAATGTTTTGAAAATTATTAGCATTAACAATGCTGCCGTAGCCAAAATCGGCCTGGACGACACATCACATCATCATCAACCATATCTGTACGTCTTGACCCACGTCACCAGGTACTACAGTATATGGAATACCAACTACTGTAATATGTGGGTTTGTGCCAAATGTTAAAAGTATTTGGACGTATCTGACCACCTTAGACCTCCTCAAAAATCTTTAAGTTGATACTTGGTACTAAGAGATGTGTGAGGATATTTACCGTGCCTGGGAATCAAAGTCTTGAGGCTGTTGCTATTTTACTATTATGTTTTATTAGCAATTGGGTGAATGGTTTTTATATCTTTTATACCTACCTATTGCAACTGAAATCTAGACTGGAAAAACTAGCACCAGTTTTAAGGGCAATGCAACAAAGTAGCTATACTATTGTTGCGCTGAACATGAGCCACGACCTAAAATGAATAAAACAATATCTAATATGAAAAGTGTTATGTTACAGGCTCCAAATACCCGTCATGTAAATAAAGGCCATGCAATAAGTGTCATCACATCAGAGACGACGGAAAGGCTATGTAATTAATCTCATCAGAAATGATGTTAAGGCCATGTAATTAATGTCATCAGAGATGATATAAAGGCTATGTATAATGTTATTAAATATAACCAAAAAGCCATGCAATAAATATTTCATCAGAGATGGAAAACAAAGCCATGCATTTAATAAATGGTCATCGGAAATGACAAAAAGGCAAAAGATATGAAAAATCATCAAATGCACTGTGTGTGATCACATGTGACAATATAATAAAAATTAAAGGCCATGAATAATTCATATTTGTTAAATATGCATCGGAAACTGGATCACAAACATACTTAATAGCACTTAGCTTTTGAGTGTTTTAGATAAAATGAAATTTATTTATTTAAAATCGTTAACAAACATTACAGTATTTTATTAAATTGGGTTTATGTTAAACCTTTTCGATATTTCCTGTTCGAACAACATTTGTACCCAAACTAGAATAACCCTGTGTTATAGTATACCAATGCCAGGTGTGGCAGGCAAATCACAGGAAGATTATTGGGTATTATCTCGATTTCCGTTTCATTTGTAACTTACTATATACTTACCATTATCATTATAATTAGTCTACTGGGTGGGTATAATCTACCTAGTTGATTATTCGTAGTGGTTGCTTTACTGTCAAAAGTTTGTGTGTTGTGAATTTCACAATTTATATTACCGCATCTTTAGAAAGAAATAAAAATATTTGTTCCGTAATAATATAGATATCAAACTACATCCCATTATTAAAATGTGAGTAGGTATTATGTAACGAAAAATTAAGAAGAAACTTAACCTACACAAACACGGCAATGCAACTGTTAGCAGTTGATAACGCCACGAATATGCATAAATATGCACGAATACATAATATAATTAAATGCCTTGACAATTTATTCTAATTATGTTATTATAACTCTGCTAATATAATATATGTAAGATAGACCATCATCATTTACAGCAAACAAGGCGGTCAAACCCACTCGGGTACGAACACTCCAAAAATCGACCGACCTGCTTGGTAGCTATTATAAATACTACATACTTATACTATCAATAGAATGGTAATCATAACTGCATATTTTGTTCAGAGATTTTTTGAGCTACCTACCTACCTACATTGTAGAACACTATATAAATTCAAAACAGCCATACGTAAATCAAACTGTTTAAAAAGTGGTTAATCTATTTAAAGAAACTTCAACAGCATTTACGAAAATAAAATAAAGGTTATTTATTTTCTAAAAAAAAAACATTTACCGGAATGATGGAAACAAAAGCAGAAATTGTGTTAGTAGGAGTATGCATTCTGTAGCTACAGCAGCAAAAGAGACTTGTGCCTATGTTGAACATCCATACACCATGTTTGAACGTGAAAAGTAAAATTATTGTACTGATGCCTTTATACTTAGGTAGAGACAGTCATACCTCACTATATTCTTGTATTTTCTGGATGATTGATAGAGAATGCTATTAGCATTAAGTCTGCCTAGAACTACAATTTTATGTGTGAAAGTAAGTATTAAATAACCTATCTGCTTAACACAAGCCAATAGAACATTCAACTGGCCTAACTAATGACATACAACATAGTATGTAGGTACCTTGGTATTTATTACTAAGTGAACCAATGAAGATTTCTAATAGACAATAATATAATAATCAAGTAAACAAAAGGAAAAGAATTACATTGGTTTAACTAAACTTGACAAAGTACAGTTTAAAAACTGGTTTTGAATAGAAATAAAATAACAGTAATACATAACAATTAAAAATAAATGTTTAAGCAACATTTTGATAGAAATTGGTATTTTACCCTGTTTTATCTGATAATGGAGAAAAAGTACTTTTTATCTCTACTTTTATTAACTTTGGCCTTGCACACAGTTCTTAATGTGTCACTAAGTAAGTTTTTCAATGTGTTGTATGATTTTGATAATATTGATAAAATCTACTGGTCACTCAGACTGGTAGTGAGCAACTGTAAAAAGAACGTACTGACTTATAAAAGTTACTAGACTCTTTGAAGGCATGAGACATCTAATGAACGAAGCTGAATATATCAAAGCGTGTCTTCTTCTGGTAAGGATTCTACCAAAAGCTATATCAACTGTATTAATGAAAATTGAACCTATATCAATACCTTAAAGTCACATAGTATATTGACGAAGTGTACATACTACCATTATTACATTAGAATAAGGGTGATGATGATGAATAAATAAATTATGTTACTTATTTACCTAGGTAGGTACATACTTAAATCAAGGTAAAATAACTACAAGAAGTTTTAAAGAGATAATAGGTTTTATTATGAAAATTTAAACATTGTACCTATCTTGAAAGAACCTTGGTTTTCCATGATATGTCTGTTAATGGTCTGAGAGTGAAGAGACAAAATATGAAATCTAGATCTTCATCTTTGTTTTAAATGTTTACGCCTTTTCACACTCCCTGCTTCTGCGGACCCTCATTCACCTTGAGTGCGTTTTAGGTACTATCTAAAATACTTCATATTTGCCGGCTGCAGTAGGGGCGATGGAACCTGACCCAAGTATAATCTATTATATACCTAAGTATATATATGATACTGCCATGGATACCTAATGGAAGTTATACGTTGCCTAGAGAACATTATCAATTGGATTGGTGGTAGATTTGGTCAGTTCTTATACCTACATACCCCTAGTCCCTAGCTGTTCTAAAGGTCCTGTATAAACTTGTAAATTTTGGTGTACCTGCCTATCTGGAAAATGATGAGTATCTGAGTAACAGATTCAATCAGTGATTACATACTTCAATGGGTTAGGTAAATTGATAATTGGGTAATTAGAGACTGCTTCAAAGTATGATCGATTGTATCCGCACGGATCTTGGATCAGACCGGTGGATTGACCTCTTCTTGATGTTATGTACCTATTCCGGCAAGAACTAGATTAAGCTAATCAACACAAAACAAACGCCAAGAGCTGAGTTGTTCTGCCCATGGAGGTAAATGTTTTGCCTGTTGAATTCTTCTTCTTCTCTCAATTTATGGCTCCTGTCCGTCATTCGACAGACAATCATGCCAGTGTCAAGTGATTTGTATTGAATACTTTTTAATCAAGTCAGTCCATAGTCAAGTGGGCCATCATTTGTTTCGAAGAAAATGGTAACGGTTTTCTTCAAAACATTAGAAACATTTTCGGTCAAATCAGGATATACACTTTCATTCCAAATGCTTAAACTTTGTGCTAAGACCTCAAGTAATGTTGGTTAAAATGCCACCGAAATTACACAACACAACTCAAAATAACACTAGAAAACCTTAGACGCAGATGAGAAAAACAATTAAAATGAAAAAGCTATGTTGCTTCTTAAATTGTCAGAAAACGAATCGCCTGTTGAATTGAATTGAGCTATGAAGAAACTACTAGGAACCAAGTCAGGCTAAATTGTTCTTTCAACTTACTAGAGGTTACACTCAAATTCGAAAACGACTGACAAAATCAATGTTATGATAATAATATTATTCTATTTCTATATGAAATCTGTTGTGCATCAGACAAGATTTATGAGTTATGTAGAATTATGCTTTTATTCTTGTAGAGATATCCTTCTACTAATACGATGAATTTGAAATCTATTCGTTCAATTAATAAATATGTAAATGTACCTACAAAAATGTTCATGTTAATATTAACAATTAAAGCATCTTTCATGCTGATACAATGTAAGAACTATTAGATTTAAACCAGCAAACAAAAGTTACAAGAGGTAAAATCGGCATGATTGCTAAGATGTCTCAGCCAACTATTTTAACTAGTTTCCTTTTTAGTATAGTTTATTGAATATGAATTGTAAAATTCAATCAAAGAACACGAATGGATTGCCTTGACCACAGATAAACAAATATTAGTGCCTTGACTAACCTGTAAGTTCTACCAGTAGTTTAACTTTTTGAAATTTTAAAATTCCATATGTTAATCAATGTTCAATACTTAAAGGCCGCAAATTAATAGAATGGCGAACGGAACGTTCAACATTTTGAATCGGTCAAATTATATTCTATTGCCTGGTATTAGTTTAAGGTTAAGGATTCAAAAAAAAAAAAAAGGAAAAGGGGAAGGAATATAGGTAGTGATAGGAAGAAGAAAGAGTTAATCAGTTATTATTTATAATACCTATAACTATTCCAAAATATTTGAAAATGTTAGTGTTGACTTAAAATGTTGTACCTATGCTATAACTGTTATACTAACTAATTCTACTATTTATTTCATCGTATTTAATCTTTGTTCAACCTATGCTACATTTCCAATAATTTAGGTATGTACTTACATAATACAATATGTATTGAATATGGGTAAGTAAATAAGGAAATCAATGGTGACAATATAATCTTAAATGTAAGTAATAAATAATAGCGTTTGCAAAGGGCTACAAATGCTCCATTGCATCATGTGTGTTTTATACATTTCTGTGTACCTGTATAAGTTGTGGTTTGCTTTGTTTATAAATGTGTTATATACAAAGTATACTAATATAAACTAATCCATAACTATTAAACTGTGCCTTATACTTTCATGATTACTGACTCTTTTACAAATATGGTTTACTGTAAGTGTTCTAAAGTTTGTAAATTTTAATAAAGATGAGGATGTGGTGTCTAGCCGAGTCGCGCTGGCAACACTAGCGACATTCTGGCGACACTTGCTTGGTGCGGGCGTGCTGGGCGGACGGCATAACCAAGAAAAGGCCTCGTTCCTGTGTTACGATACAATGCTTTGTTATACAACGTTTAAATGCTTGTACGACATTAAATTGAAACACGTACTCGGAATGGCATTTTTAGATTTTAGGAGTTGGTTTTTTAAAAAAAGCCTGAATATTTAACGAGATATCGATACTTTTCCAATAAATCATTTCTAAACAACCTGTACCTATTATCAGTCGTGTTCAGGTCAACTTTCCGGGGTCACGAAATCATATGTCTATGAATCAAAAGAAAAAAAAGATAGAAATACCAAATTTACACGCGTTTGAGCAGAATAAACAATCAAAAAGTGCGATCTAGAACGACGTGACCAGGACAGATACATTTCACGTGCGTGTCGGAAAGAGAAGAGAAGCGCGCCCCGTCCCGCGTCGCCCACGCCTAGCCACAGAGCGACTGACTGAGGAAGCGCGTATGATTTAGTAATTGTTTCGGTAGCAACCTTGACCCATCTAATTTTGAAAATTGCATATTTATTGCATTGCTAGATTTAGGTACCGCGAAATAGACGCTTTTTGTGTGTGTGTTTTTTTCATAATAAACTAAATACGTACCTACCTATCTAGTTACCGCGAAATTGTCGCTTGTGAATGTGTTTTTTTGTTATTAAACTAAGTGTAGTGGCCAGCACGATCGCCAGACCTCACTCCACTAGATTTCTTTTTGTGGGGCTTCATCAAAGAAGAGGTAGGTACACTACGCACAAGAAGTCGATACAGTGCAAGAACTGCGCAGACGGATTGTACCTAGGTGCTTTCGATAAACTGAAGGCAAGTGTCGAACAGCTGTGTTGGTGAAAGTACGGGCGAACGTTCCCCGTCAATTAAATTAGTGTGTGCAACGTGCGGGGGGGATATTGAAAACCTACGGATTTGAGGTAACCTAGGTACATTTATTATTTATTTTTAGTGTGCGGTACATTTTGTGTGTGTTCTGCCGCGCGCTCGACTTTCGGCTTTACCGTTTACCGGCCGGCGCGGCGGCGCCTTTGAGCGCCGCGCCGTGAGTGCGCGGCATATTCGCACTTATAGGCACCGACGAGTAATGAATGAACTTACGTTTCGTTGTTTGTGTACGTATACAGAGTGCTGTATAATTTTATGCTTAAACTGATGATTAGTTTGTTTGAAAATAAAAAATAACTAATTATGAATGAATTTCAATAATTTTTTTTTTAAATCAATACTTACTAGATAGTAGCACTACACGTGTATTAATTTAATGTCGTACAAGCGTTTACACCCTGTATAATGTATACCACTTAACATCAGTACCCCAAGTATGAGTTTTGTTTACCATATTTAGAGCTGATTTCACCATACTCTGTTAGTTGCTAATCAATGATTAACAGGCCGTTAAATCTAACCTTAGATGTCAAACGCGTAAATTTTGACATATTTAACCACCCTTTAATCCTTTGTTAATCTAACAAAGCATGGTGAAATCAGGCCTAAATTTAGGTTTTTCGTTTTTGTTCCGTGTTCATTGCGGGTTGTGTATCTCTCTCTCTTGTCGTTGTCTCTCTCTCACTAGTTTCTTTCGAAACAGTGTGGTGAAAGGATTCAGTGAGCTTTGTATAAAGACGCGATAGAGATACCGATACGGTACTTTATGTTGCAAGTATGATGAAAATTAGTAGTAGAACATAAAGTTCCGTAGAAAAAATTGTAAACCAAATATGGTAAACAAAACTCATACTTGGGGTACTGGTGGGCCATTTGCTTGTTCCATCAGCAAGTTGTATTTAAAAAAAAACTATTTGTATTGGATGTTAAATTAAATTAAAAAGACTCGACTGATAGCTAAGAATGAAGGGAAGAAAAATTATTCATTAACCTAACAATAGAAAAGAGCAGAAGAAAAATGTAATAACAAACAATAAAAAATAAAACTAACAGAAAAAAAATGCTGGTACTAGTATAATGACTGATGGGTATAACAAAATGGTTGACGTTTACAAAATATGGAAATAAGGTTTTTAAAAATAAAATTTTGACTTAGTGATTTTTTTTATTCAACTAGCCGTTGGAACAAGCAGATGGCCCACCTGATTTTAAGTGGTAAAACAAAGCATTACCTCGTAAGTCACGCACGATAGGAACGTGCCCTACGATGCACGGCCCTGCGTCTATCAACTTGGGCATACAGATATTAAGTCTCATGTGCCTGTAATTACACCGGCAACCACGCTATCAAACCGAAACACTGCAACGCTGCATGGCGGCAGAAAAAGGCGTGGTGGTAGTACTTACCCGGACGAGCCCTTCACAAAGAGCTCTACTACTCTTAAATTATTTTGGGATGAATCTTTGTATGGAATAAAAAAAGCTCATCATATACAGCATATATAATGCTAAAACTTCCTAACTAGCTGTTATCGAACGTATATCGAGAGATTCGAGGCATTACTGAATTCCAACGCTCTAACAACCACTGCCAACTCATAAACATTGCAAACCTAGTCTAGGAGACAGCAGTTAAAAACTACATTACTCTTACACCGCAAGTGCAGCTTACGCTCACGGAGTTATGCTGTCGAGTAGCTAAAGCTTATGACGCAGATGACCATCAAATAACTTTTCAATCACATATTTTAAAAATTTTGAAGATATAAAAGTAATGGTAGGTATGAAAAATAGCAAGGAACAGAGTTTCGGAGAATAACAGTACAAAATATCAGCAAATAATCGTTTCGATCCAAACAATTTTTCCTACATAAAAGTGTGATTTGTACGAAAAGTAATAAAACAAAGTTTTTAAAATATTATTCACGCTATTGTAATTTTTGGAGGTTATTTTGATTGAGGGGATACTCTACAATACCCTAGGCCTATGTAGGCCCTACATATTCTCAATGATATTGAGTACCATAATATTTGGGATTGCCTGGAGATCACAATCGGCGTCTATTTCAATTCTATAATTTTTACAGTAGACTTTTACACAATTTTTTCCACCGTTTCTATATCAAGTTAACAAGGTTCTGCCTCATAATTCGATTAGGCGTGTATACAAGCCTTGTAACTCGTTTTATATTGATTCCTTCTCATATGGAGTGCGATGTTAGAATGGCAAAGTTTTATTGAAAACTTTGCTTCAGCCCGCGATTCTTGTCACGTTTGTATCTATTTTTTTTGTATCTAGCTGATGGAACAAGCAGATAGCCCACCTGGTGTTAAGTGGTAACCATCACCTATACAAAGCATTACCTCATAAGTCACGTACGATAGGAACGTGCCCTACGATGCACTGCCCTGCGTCCATCAACTTGAGGCACACAGATGTTAAGCCTCATGTGCCTGTAATTTCACCGGCAACCACACTATTCAAACCGAAACACAGCGTTGCTGCTTGGCGGCAGAAAAAAACGTGGTGGTATTACTTCCCCGGACGAGCCCTTTACAAAGAGCTCTACTACTCTTAAACTCTATTACTCATATCTGTTTTTTTATTAGTAAAACACAGCAAATTATAGTTTTTTTATCAGTAAACCACAGCAAATACGGTACCCTATATTGGTAGGCTTTTTTTTTCAACGTCTCTCTCTGACCGATCGCCAAAGTCTTGTTAGCTTATTATTTTTACTTACAACAACACTTTCGGAACATTGGCGGAAGGGATTCAGCAAAAATCCATTCCCCCCGAAAAAAAATAACCCCTTCTCATGCTTTTGACATCCTTCACAGCTCAGTTGATGGTAGCTCTGCCTTCTGCGCCGTAGGCCGTGGATTCGATCCCCACCGAGAACAAACATTTGTGTGATGAACGAACATAGATGTTTGTTCTCTGTCTGTGCATGAATTTACAAAAAAAAGCATTTAAGTAGTATATCGGCTATCTAGTTTCCATATCACAAGCTTTGGCTTAGTTTGGGGCGAGATAGTGCTGTGTGGAATGTCCACCAATATTTAATTTATTTATTTATTTTATAACCATCCAGTCACACCAGTTTTTATAGATATTTCGAAGTGTAACTTGAACTTTAAAATATTTTAGATAGCTAGCAATCATATCTGAACTCATATTTCTTAAGAGTTTCTTCTTAGGAGTCTTAACAGCCACAGAGGCCATAATTAAAAGATGGTATTAAACTTGCAAAAGTCGAAGTGTTCATAAACTTTTGTTATACTCATCAAGTTTATTATCAAGAAATTCACTATAATTTACTATAATTTTATTTTGTTAGAAAAAAAAACAGTTGACACATTGTGATCTAATTTACATAATGGTTCTAGGGTTTGAGTGTAAATGTACAACCCACTACGTTATCAACGGATAATGTACTAAGAAGGAAAAAAAATAACTTATATTATTTTACTTATTACTTACTTATAGATAATAAATTCACCAAGTACCAGTTGAGCTCTCGAAGTAGTTATGAACCAATGTTGTTGAGATGACAAGAATTTAATATAGTCCCAAAAGTTATTACCCGAGTGGGATTTGAACCCATGACCTTCCCCTTGATACGGGGCCGCGCTAACCAACTTTTGGGACTATATTAAATCTTTGTGATTTTCCTTAAGTGTAGGTAAACACTATAAAACAAATAAAAATTATTGAGATGAGTTGGGAATTGAACGTCAATAATATGAATTATTTGAAACTAGCTTCCGATTACAAAACATTAAATAAGTAAAAATAATAATACATTTAAAAACTTACAGTAGCTATGCTATACTAGCTATTCCAGGTCAAGAACTGTATCTACTCTAAGTTTCATCAGAATCTAGCCAGCTGTTACGGCGTTGAGCAGCAAACATCCAATAATCTATAGTTTCAAATCTATAGAAGAATAGAGAAAAGAAGAGTTCTACGGATTTTCGTCCGTTCAATCCAATATTCCACCTCGATTTATTTGGTTATTTTTTACACTTACTAGGAACTAGGTTTAAAAACAGTCTAGCTTCAAATAGGCACATACAGATTTAAAAACAGCATGTTTCGATTTTTTTGGAACAATCTACGGAATCTACGGAATATACAGCTTTATTCTACGGATTTTTAATAATTGGATCTAGCAACACTGATAAGTAAAGTCCGGAATGGACAGGATAAATTAATCATGCCTATTCTAGCAGCGGATATAAATGTACTTTTTCAGTAACGAGTGAAATCCATTAGGTAATGTCATTCTTCCTGGAAGTGTTATTATGCAGCATTCTCCTAGACTAAGAACTAATACAATAAATTGTAACTGGTGCTAGGAAAATCTTGCAACATTAATAAGACTGCAGTACAGAAGTAGCTAGGATTATCTGTTAATAATGATAATGGGACAATTGTGAATGAGTTTCCGACGTAAATAGCGGGAGTGGTTCTAGAAATGTCGGATTATCTCCGTGAATTGGGTTAGTAGGCTGTTTGCAGTCTACAATGCAACATTTTATTTACTTGGCGCCCGAACAGTTTGCGATTGTGCGGTTTCTAATTACGGAAGCTGGCTGAAGTGCTTTCAAAGATTTTAAAACAAATAATTAAAATGCAAGCTCATTTTATATTGGTTTCTGTTTTAGCTTCTACGATGCGTATTTGTCTGACCACTACACTTTGGTCTTAGACGCTTTATCTCTCACCTTGGCCAATTTATTTACATTGTTATGGATCCCATGGCCAGTTTTGAAGGTCACAGGAATGAGGTTAATGTTCTTCAGTCGACACGCCTTTTTCTTTTTCTGCCGCCAAGCAGTGTTGCTGTGTTTCGGTTTGAAGAGTGTGGTTGCCGGTGTAATTACAGGCACATGAGGCTTAACATCTGTATGCATCAAGTTGGTGGACGCAGGGCAGCGCATCGTAGGGCACCTATAACAAAGCATTGCCTCGTAAGTGGCGTGGTGCTAGTACTTCCCCGGACGAGCCCTTCACAAAGAGCTCTACTACTCTTAAAACTTTGCTCTTCGACTTAAATGGTGTTGGAGTCATTATCATCATCATCATAGCATAGGTTCTCGGCTCATATTATTCTCACAATATTGGGTTACCCTCATCCATCCACGGTTTATGACGCTAACAATTTTGTTAACGCTTCTCTGCCCAGTCCAGGCGTTAGAGTACTAACCGGAAATCCATCTTGCTCTATTTATCGTTGAACAAAATTGAATAAATTCGAATACATCTAGTATCAAAAGTTCCCGTTGCAGGTAACGGAGAAGATATTCTCAAAAGCAAATGTAGTTTACAGAAGCCAATTCAGTTTCTCGAATTCACAGGCGTTCGTTGTGATGTATCGCCGTTCTTTGCAGTAGAGCAATACTTTAAATCGTAGTTAGCTTTTGCTTATTGAAGTACCTATGTTTTTGAGTGAAATGAAATGAATGAGAGCACTGGTGGTCTAGTGGCAGTGGCTTCGCCTTCCAATCCTAAAGTCGTGGGTTTAAAATCGGGCGTGCACCAATAAATTCTTCTGTTCAAAAATGTATGTGCACAGTGCCTGTACTCTGATATTTCTTTAGGAAACCAGCATATCGTAGAACCTAAGTTTTAAAACATGTTTCAAGTGTTCGAAAGATGGGGTTAGAAGCTTTGAGACTACATCTTGATTTGACTAGATAGCGGTATGACTACATCGCTTTCTGACTAAATCTCGATATGACTACACCGCGTTAGGACTACATATCGTTTGGACTAAATCGCCATAAGGTCTGATAGCGTAAGGACTATATTATCGTTTGTTTCCTAAAGTACAGTTTTGTAGATAATTTGAACATTCAGTTTTTTTCCTCAGAGGTATTAAAATAAAATCAAAGCATTCACATGTAATATAATATTTATTTACTTATACCTACGTTTTAAATCGCTGACATTTGTTAAAAAAACGATTCGCGTATTTTCCTACATCTCAAGTTTTTCCAATTCTCTTTCTCTCTCTTTCTTTAATATTTTTTCGGTGAGGCGCACTTAATAATCCTTTCACCACACTGTTTCGAAAGAAAGTAGTGAAATGAAGAAAGCCACAGTACCTACTCGTCATGGAAGTTGAGCGCTGGTGGGCGGTAGTTGACATTTAGTTGTATAGCCACGGGGGAGTTTCCGCTGCCCACCAGCTTTATTTATCCCTAGCGAAGTTAGCTACAAGTGAAGTTCTTTGCATTTTACTCTACAGTTTTCCAATTTCTTATTTTTTTCAATTACATTATTCCAAATTCACATTATTGTGGTCGGATTTCATATTTGTGTTTGATTAATCAAGTTATATAAACCAGCCAATTTAATCATTTACAGCATAAAACATATGAAACAGTTTTCATTAGTCGAACCAGACGAAAGAGCAACCAATACGGAGCCGGCAAGTAAAAAACTTTATCCCACAATTCTTGCAAGCAACAAAAGCCGGGTTTAGCTCCAAGAAATCTTGTGCATTTGCCACTACTAAGCACAGTATACAACAGTCATTACAAAGCAGTAGTCATAAACTATGTCCACGCCACACTGATGCGCTCTCATTTATATCTTACTTCTCCTATTGATGGTAAAGGCAACCCGCAGTTTAGTCAGCCTGGAATTTCCAATCACTGCCTGGTTTAAGATTTTTGACATTGCTATCCGTTTGTTTACTAGTTTTCGTACTTACGCAAACTTTTAAAGAGTAAACAAGTTGTATTAATTTATATTTTTGCTGAACTGTGTGCAGTGTGATTGCCAACACCTTGGTGTGATTTTTTATAAATAAATTCAATGAATTTTAGCTTTTAAAATGCGTGAGCATTAGCATAGTCTTCACCTTAAGGCGAAGACAAGAGCTGATGTGACTCTCGATATATGTTTTCCTACTTAAAAGATTGCTTAAGTACGAAAACTAGTAAAGCAAAATTTAAATTAGAAAACTTGTATCGATCAAAATGAAATTTTTACTAAACTGTGTGCAATATACACAAAATGGTTGATTGCGATTTTTCGAAAATGGGTTTAGTGATTTTATATCTTTCAACATGTCGAAACGTGCGAGCGAGAGTTACATTAGCTATTGTCATCACCTTAAGCTATGACGGAGGACTTTAACCAGCTTAAAAACCCCATCACGAGAAATGGCCAACAGCGCAGAATGTGTTCTTTAAGTTCGTTAATCCTTCAGTGTTCCTACTGTTTGGTATAGTTGTGGTTCTGTGGCTAGAGTAATCCTCTTAACAGAAGGAACTTGAGTCACACGAACTAGGTTTAAAGATGCTGTAGTTTATTTAATTGGGTGGAGAGTCGGTTTGTACCGAAGTATTTATTAATTTAAAAGGCATGTTTCATAATCCCTGAGATTGTAACATAAGGTATACTGAAATAACTGGTATGGTCTATTTAAGTGTTTCAACTAAGTGTTTGCAAGCTGATGTAGGTAAAATAAAGTATTAAGGGGCTAACAACCGTCAAACAACTTCTCCATTTTGAAAGATAACTGAAGGTAAGAAAATTGGTATCTATACGTCATAGTTCGCAAGTCCATCGCCGCTAACAGCTTTCCTAATGATGTTTTCCTTCACTGGAATTGCACAATTCTTCGAATAGAAAAATTATTATGTGCATTGGATTCGAACCTACGACATCTCCCACTAGACCACCGGTGCTCTTTAAGTTAGTAACTATGTAACACTCAGGACTAATCTACATATTTCATGTCATGGCTTATTAATAACATCTCCATCTATCTCGGCTATAACATAACATAATTTATAGCCCAAATCTAGCTACAGTTTCGTATAAGCGTGGAGGCATTCCTCGTGGAGCACCGATTTTTAGAGCACCGATTTTAGAGCACCGATCTTATACCTTGTAGAGCACCTTCGGCGTAGTAGCTACTAGTGTTCTCTATATTCTACTCAATACTGATTTCTTAGATAATTATTTTAGAGTCTCAAACTTCAAATATGACAGAAAAAGTCAAATATGACAGAAAATGACAAATATGACAGAAAATGACAAATATGACAGAAAATGTCAAATAAGACAGAAAATGACAAATATGACAGAAAATGTCAAATATGACATAAAATTCTAATATTACAGGCGTGGGTTAAATGGTCGTCCACAGTGAACGAGCGGTAACCTGTGCGGTGGCGAGCGTCGCTGCCACCCATTGTAAACGCAACTTAAAAGTACATTTAAACATTGCTTAAAATGACCCCATCACGTCGGTCGTAGTCCTGGTATAGAAGAGAACCTTAGGCTTCGTTATAGGGGATGGTTGCCACTTAACATCAGGTGGGCCAGATGCTTGTTTCATTAGCAAGTGTGATAAAAAAGGACCAATCCATCCTCCTCTTCCTCCATTTAACCAAGGGTTTAGTCCACCAATGGTATCGTTCGGGAGTTCTATGTCTGTGTCGAATTACACAGGCTGATGATGTTGACGAGTCCCGTCACTGTTTGTCATTACCGATAGGTAAGAGATAGAAATAGTCTAAGCATTAGTTATCTTAAGAAACCTTTGACAGACATGAAATTCACAAAAAAAGCTATGAAGCATCTCATTAGAAAGTCGGTTAATCATCATCATTTTGCCATCATGATTAACAGCAAACGATTCTGAGTTACCTCCCGCGATTTTTTATCAAGAAAGTCTATATTTTTTTAGTTTCATGACAGGATCTGTACCCCACCCAAGTATGAGTTGTGTTAACCATATTTGGTTTTTTGTTTTTCGTTTTTGTTCCGTGTTCATTGCGGGTTTTGTATGAAGACGCGATAGAGATATCGATACGGAACTTTATGTTCTACTACAAATTTTCATCATACTTGCAACAATACCTTACCTTACTTTTTAACAGTTTACAATAAAGACTTTTCTGATTCTGATTTTGAAAATAACAAAAAACGAATTCAAAGGATTTCGGTTTGTTTTTTTAAAAATTTAAAAATTTAAATTTCGTTAGAATTTGTACTTACTTACGTGTATTTTTGTAGCAAGTGTCTTAGACAGGTCGTCTAGAAACAAATCACTGAGTAACGCTGCTCGGGGGAATCGAGTTTAGCAGTCACTAGCAAAGAAATTTGAAACAGCTGGTCCAGCTTTGGTTTGTACATACATACATATATCCATAAAATCACGCCAGTTTCCCATAGGGAAACAGGAATCCATAGGCAGAGACCACGGATTTCCACTTGCTACGATCCTGATATACCTCTTTCGTTTGTACCCTTATAATAAAAACGTTGGTCCCTAGGACGGTGGATATCCTCTGAGATCTCTTAGCATCAAGAGAACAATCTCAAGAAAAATAAATATAAGCAGTAAATATCGGTGGACATTTCACACAGCACCGTCTAACCTCAAACGTAAGGCATGTAAGTACATGAGAATGGAAACAAGATGACTAATATACAAATAATTTAATAATTAATATATAACTAGTAGTTCGCCCCGAACTGAGATCTCGTGATGCAAACCGACGAACGCATCAAAACTTTGAGTAGGTAGTAGTCCAAACTACCGACCTAGACTACCGCCTACTAACTTGGTATGGTAACCAAGTTTCAACTCTATTGGCCTATCTATTGAAGAGTTCCGTTGAACAGACCTTGGCTCCATCATCAGACCTGGTCGTCGTCACCATTTTATGAGAACTGAGTACCTCCTGAATGTATTTCAAGAAAAAAAAATAAGAAAAAGCAAAGGAACTGGCCGACTAGTAGAAAAACCTTGATGTCAACGAAACTCTTAGAGATGGGAGCTCTTCGATCGGTGGTTATCTTAATTTAACTTTTTTCGTTTTATCTCAAAAACCGAGCGTCCCAAAAAAAAAGTAAAAATTGTTTTGGTATGTCCGAACAAAGCCCTTTCATATGACATGTAACTTGATTTTTTTATGTAACTTTTTTTATTTTTGCCCCCTTAAAAAACCCCATATCTCAAAAACCCTTCATCCGATTTTACTCATATACTTACCAGTAAATTTCTCAAGTACAAGCTATCGACATATCAAATTTCATGCAGATCGGATCAACGGTTCTAAAGTTATCGCCAGACAAACATACATACATACATACATACATACATACATACATACATAAAATGCCAAATCGCCCAAGTTGAAACTAAGATCTTCGTTCGCTTCGCTCACTCGATCAATTAATAATTAATTAAATAATTTTATAACACCCAGACCGAGGAAAAAATAGTAGTTTTTAAACTCTCGCGATCATAACACATATTTAAAACACATATTTGAGTCTGCCCGCGACCACGGCTATTGCAACATAGCCGAAACGTCGGGAAAATAATAAAGGTAAACGCGATAAATACCCGTGTAATACTTTTAAATAGAGGAAAACATATAATATGAACTACAGTAAGTCAATTATCAGTCAAAAAACCTAAAAAAAACATTAATTCCGTGGTTTACGCTCTACTACTCTTGATACTATGATGGACATAGTATCACGAGTAGTAGAGCTCTTTGTGAAAGGCTCGTCCGGGGATTTACTACCACCACGCCTTTTTCTGCCGCCAAGCAGCGTTGCTGTGTTTCGGTTCGAAGAGTGTGGTTACCGGTGTAATTACAGGCACATGAGGCTTAGCAACTGTATGCCTCAAGTTGAAGGAGGGCAGTGCATCGTGTGGTGAATAGCGAGAGATAGGCGTGGAGGCGCCATCTCTCGCATTGCACTTTTCGCCACCTCCGTCGGGCGGGAACGGCCAAGCACTCGTGGTCGTTCCCGGGCCCCTCCCTGCAGGGGGGGGGCGCGAAGGCCCCGCTGTAAAGGCGGGCGGTCGTCGGCGGGGGACTGGAAGAAAAGGCTCTGCCGGTTTCCCAGTTCCCCTCCATAGTAGACGATGCGGGAGTGCCGCTGGGTTATTTAGTGGGTATACCGGCCCTCACGGGCCGGGGAGTCCCACATATCCCCTCCATCCTCCAATGGGGGGGAATGCGTAACGCATTTTTCCCAGCGAAAAAAAAAAAAAAAAAAAACAAAAGGGCAGTGCATCGTAGGGCACGTTCCTATCGTGCGTGACTAACGAGGTAATGCTTTGTGCGGTGATGGTTACCACTTAACATCAGGCTTGTTCCGTCAACTAGTTGTACAAAATAAAATAAAAAACATTGAACTGTGAATCCGTTGAACATTACAATGTCCCTTTCGAAGTGAACCAGCTCATCTGACTTAGCTGTGCCGATAGCACTGGCTTCCAACAAACTCAGTTTAATCCAGTGGATTTTAAGAGTCAGCTCCATAGTGTTTCTGTTTTATTTAATTCTGTACCTACAAGGTATAACGATCTTAGATATTGTATTACATTTTCTTAGTTAAAACAAGAGTAAAATCTTTAAGAGTATTCTTTAAATATAAATAAATAAAAATAAATATTATTGGACTTTCCACGCAGCACTAATTAGCCCCAAACTAAACCAGAGATTGTAATATGGGAACCAGATAGCTGAAAAAATACATAAATCCTCTTTTTTTGTAAATACATACTTTTAATATTATATAACACCCAGACAGAGAACAAACATCTATGTTCATCATACAAATGTTTTCTCGGTGGGTGATCGAACCCACGGCCTACGGCGCAGAAGGCAGAGCTACTACCAACTGAGCTGTGAAGGCTGTCATCAAATATCAGTGTTTTAAATTTAAAAAACAAATTGGTTTCCTTATACGTGGTAAATAACATCAAATATAAAATTATTATTAATTATGTAGGTATATATTTTATTTAATTCGGTATTTTCAATTTTTATATTCAACTTCCGTTTTTTTAGATTTTTGGTAAACAAAACTAACTTACTATTCGTGATTTAAAATGCCATTCGGTTAATAGCTTTTGAGGTATTATAAAAAATCTTTAACCCATTAATAAATAAATATAATAATAGTTCTTTTATTTTAAAAATGTAATTGAAATGCCGTCGTTAGAAAAGGCTTTTTATTTGTAAGTGGAAGTAATTAAGTGGAAGAGGAGCCTACAAATCTAGAAAATTGGTTGGTAGGTAGAACTACGTTCATCCCAATTTTTTTTTAATAAAATCCACCCGTGCGAAGCCGGGACAGGCCGCTAGTATTTAAATAATCATGTTTATGACGATACTCTATTTATTATATTTTTCGACAAAATATTAGAAAACCCGATTGGGTTTAAAAACAAAAACTCCGCGAAACAATGTCGAAAAAATTGAGCCCCGAAGTTAAATGAAAAAGTTTCGCGCCCAAATTGACAGTCGGGACATGAGGTCGAACCGCCCCCAAGCGAGGGTTAATAAAATCGGTTTGTGACATGAAAATAAAGTGTTCCTGCCTCAATTATCGTAACATTATAGGGACTTATCAAGACAAAGGGGATGTTTAAACGCGCCTTTTCACATGCACGCGGTTGATTGTGAACTTTAACTTGTACTTTTCCTTGACATTTTTTTACATTAAATATAGCCTATATTACTCAGGGATAATGTAACATTCTAAAGGTGAAAGAATTTTTGAAATCGGACCAGTAGTTTTTGACTTTATTCGTTACAAACACACAAATCTTTCCTCTTTATAATATTAGTGTAGATGTGCTTTAACTAAGTGTCAAGTATAATTTTGAATCAACTCTAAATTGTCAAAATACAAATAGGGTTGAATTTAGCTAATATTTCTATTTGTACCCTTAATGCCCCTGAAGATTGTATTTAAATAACTCCAAGCATGGGAGCCACAAGCCTTCCACCAGCTGTTTATGAAACGTTGTGCCACTAGCATATTGTGGTCACATCGAAGCCAAACAATACATTTCGGCGCATTGTGTCCATTTCTAAGAAGTACTGTTTATAGTATGGATTTTCCAAGTACAGCTACAGTTTCTAGGCTGATTTTCTAAAACCTGGCGGCCGCTAAAGACCAAAGCGGAAAGGGCGTCTATTTTTTCCGAATTACCGCCAATTTGGATGTTTTCATAGGTACGCGTCAGCGCGCATAGTACAATCAGTATAATGTTATACACTACACTACCTTTATCAAAGCCTGTTAGGAACTATTGTCTCGTAGATCTTGACAGCCAACGCAGAGAGACGGACGTTACAAAACGGTCACCGTGTCTCGCAAGCCGAAGCATTACCTTCGGTACCTGTGTAAACAGTAAACTTAATACTTGAAGCTGCCATGAAAAGGAAAGTTAACCGTACCGGACGAGCAATCAGGACAAAAAATAATCTCTTAATTAAAAATGAATTCCTAAAGACTTCGAAGTTAGTTTGCACACAATAAAGTGTAAGTACTTGCTTGAATTGCTTTTTTTCGTTGAGTTTTAAGGGTTGGAGAAAAGTTTTACGACGTGGTTTTTGTCGATCTAAAACGCGGAACGGAGCTAAAACGCGGGTGCAGGTTCGACTCCCATCGCGGGTAGAAATGTGTGAGCAAGAATGTTGTTTGACGGTTGTCAGTCTCTTAATTTGTTAATAAGCCTTTTAGTTTTTGATAACCATAACACGGAATCCATAAAAGTGGGTAAAATGAAATGAAAGTGATATGGACACTTGGCAGAAATTCCCAGATAGGTACGGCAGACATATCCTATCTTTGAATATATTTTAGGGGTAGCCAGAGGCACGTCCAAATAATGCATTTAACAATTGCTCACTTTTTATATATAAAAAAATATCTATTGATATTATACAAGTTACCTAGGAACTACTTGAGTTAAAAGAATTACACGCATAATTCGAAAATCGTGAGGAAAGCAGTAAGTATTCCAACAGCGGCGATGGGCTTGTAACCTGTCACATATGGAATACCAGCTGCTGCAAAATGTGGGTTTAATGTCAAATGTAATATTTGGACATATCCTGACTACTCCCCATAGACATCCTTATATAATCTGGAGATTGTACCTACTTACTAAGGTACTAAGTGATCCGACGGGATATCTACCGTGCCTCGGGATCTAAGTCGTGAAGCAGTTTTTTTTAAGTCGCTCAATACCGTAGATTCCGTAAAGTTCAACAGGTACATTTTTGTCAAAAGACGGTCTATTTATTGTTAAAAAAAAGCTATCAAATCGCGTGATTTACAAAGTCAGTGAATCATTGCATTTTGTTCCTTATTCCAACGACATAAAGTCACCAGACGTGCCTTCTGAACTATAACTGCTACTTATTTCGAGGACGTCGTACGCCCACTTGTGGCAGACGCTTGCACTGCAATCCTCAGTTCGCATAACAAGCGTTTATGCAGATCCAAAACGCTGGGTTCGCGATTCGAGATAGCTGATTTTACTTTACCCAATGTCTAGTCAAGTAGGTTCAATGGCTGGTGCCTAGTTTTTGGACGATTAGCCCCGACTTCCGATCCTAAGGTCATGGGTACAAAACCGGTGGTGCACCAATGAGTTTTTCTGTTCAAAGGTTAATTGAATGCTGCCAGTAATCTCAAACGATCAAGGAAAACGTGAGGAAACCGGCATGTCGTAGAACTTTAAAAGTTCTAATACCGCGTTTACATTTAGACATTCACGTGGACGGAAATGTGGCCGGCTATACGTCCGCGGCAGCGTCGCTTGCAACGTGTGTTCACATTTAGCCCGCACACTTAGTATAGAGAGCGCGAGCAACGCGAACGTCAATGCGAGCGGACATGGCAGTGGCCTGTTTACATGCTCGCAATGCTCTGTTAGATTGACAAAGGATTAAAGGGCCCTTAAATATGTCAAAATGTACGCGTTTGACATCTAAGGTTAGATTTAACGGCCTGTTAATCCTTGATTAGTAACTAACAGAGCATGGTGAAATCAGCTCTTAAGTAGTGAAAATATTTGAATATAACTGAACATTCCTGAAACACCTTCACGAGATGCACAGTAGATATCCCTTCAAATCTCCGAGATCAAGATTCTTTACGGAAGTCTCAGGAACATCTAAATATTACGTTTAGCACATACCCACAAAGCAGTAGATATTACATACGTGACAGGTTGCAAGCCCATCGCCGCTGCTAGAATACAAACTGGCGACCGAATTTTAAAATCGGTTGGACCCTTTTTGTTCTAAAGCGTTGCACCCGAAGCTCAGATTTCTAGTTACACATAAATTGCCTAAACGAACTACGTCATAGTATAAAACAATTATACCACTGTATGCAATCCGTTCAACGTTGATGTAAACACATGGCAAACGGACGCACGCCATTACCGACGCATGCGCAAGAGATCATCCATCATACTAACAATCACATGTGCAGGAATAGAACTGCACCTTCGATGTTTACACGAACCACTGGTTTAAATTCCGCCGTTGCATCCGAAGACAACCTACGAGTAATTTGACAGCGCTTAAATTGTAGCCGTCCTTGTTTTATCCTACTAATATTATAAACGCGAAAGTTTATAAGTATGAATGTATGGATGGATGTTTGTTACCGTTTCACGTAAAAACTACTGAATGGATTTTAATGAAACTTAACAATAATATAGCTTAAACATCAGAATGCCACTATTAGGCTACAATTTATAAAGATATTGTGTGAATTGTCCAAATATGACGATAAGTATCAAGTAAGTAGGAAAAAATCTACCATCTGCGAGATATTCTGGCGTGCGCTGCCAAAACCGCTAGAGTTACACATTTATGTACTACGCCACGCTAATAAAAGCTACTCGAAATACTTATCTTGCGTAGACGAAGTCGCGGGCACCAGCTAGTTATCTATACAAGGTGTTCCATAAGTTGTGTATATTAACTTCAGGGGGCTAAAGTACCCATCAATATGAACAACTTTTTCTAAGGAACCAACACTGTGAACGCGAAAAAAAAACAGCTGTTTCATACATTTTAGCCTGGTAGGTATTGAACTTTTGTATGAAACAGCTGTTTTTTTTTCGCGTTTACAGTGTTGGTTCCTTAGAAAAAGTTGTTCATATTGATGGGTACTTTAGCCCCCTGAAGTTTAAATACACACCTTATGGAACACCTTGTATAGAAGAGAGACGGCAACATTTTCAGCACTGACCTAACGAATTACTTGATAATGCTACAAATCAAAATCAAAATCAAAATCAAAACGGTCTTTATTCAGTACAATCACAAGGATCACTTTGAAACGTCTTATATACTAGGTGAATCTATCGCCAGTTCCTCGCGACCAAAGCCTAGAAGAACGGGCAAGAAACTAACGGCTTGGTTCCTAGCGTTTTTTTGTATGATCCTTTTTACAATTTTATTATGGTACCTACTTAATTGTTTAGTGTTTTTAATGAGTTGGAGCATAGATCAGTCCCAAGCTTTTTTGTCATCTATATAATCAGAAATTGTATAGTAAGCTTTTGTACAAAGTTTTCTTTTTATTATGTTTTTGAATTTGTTAATCGACAACTGGTGAATCTCACTTGGGACTTTGTTAAAGAAGCGTACACATTGTCCTGCAAACGATTTGCTTACTTTAGTGAGCCTAGTAGTGGGAACAGCGAGCTTAATGATGGTCACTCTTTTTGGCATATAAATTAATATTTTTTCTAACATACATTAAATTTTCGTATATGTACTGACAGGGTAAAGTCATTACATTTATTTCTTTAAACTTATTTCTTAACGATTCTCTGGGACCCATGTTATAAATTGCACGAACAGCCCTCTTCTGCAGCACAAATATGGTGTTAATATCTGCAGCACTCCCCCACAACAAAATGCCGTATGACATAATGCTATGAAAGTAGCTGAAATAGACAAGTCTTGCGGTGTCCACGTCTGTAAGAAGGCGGATCTTTTTGACTGCGTATGCTGCAGAGCTAAGTCTCCTCGACAATTTGCCTATGTGTGGGCCCCATTGAAGCTTATTATCTAAGGTTATGCCTAAAAATACGGTGGTATCCACGAGGTCTATTTTTTCATTTTTGATTTTTACATCAGCATTTATTTGTTGGACATTTGGTAGTACAAAGCGAATGCATTTTGTTTTATTTTCATTAAGTAACAAGTTGTTTACATTAAACCAGTTTACGACTCTAGAGATTGCATTGTTTACATCGTCATAGTTAGTTTGTCGTCTTTTCAATTTGAATAAAAGTGAAGTGTCATCTGCAAACAGTACAATCTCGTGATCATCTACTACTTGAGGTAGATCATTAATGTAAATTAAAAACAAAAATGGCCCTAATATAGAACCTTGTGGTACACCCATTTTTACCACTGACCTCGGAGAGCGCTTTCCATTCACGTCAACACTTTGTATTCTGCCATTTAAGTAAGAAATGAGTAGGTCTAGAGCAACACCTCTAACACCATAGTGGTTCAGTACAATAGATTCGACATCATTGGCACATACACTATACCTTATATTTTATGCTAGATATGATTTTAAAAATCAATTTTAAACTTTAATTTATTTATTTATCTCTAATACTATAAGAATCAAAGTCCTGACTGACTGACTGACTGACTGACTGACTGACATATAGACAACGCACAGCCTAAACCGCTGGTCCTAGAGACTTGAAATTTGAGGAGTACATAGGTCTTATGGCGTAGAGGTGCACTAAGAAGGGATTTTTGAAAATTCAACCCCTAAGGGTGTAAAAAGGGATGAAAACGTTTGTATGTAAAATCGTATTCCTTGAACCTACAAACTTGAAACTTGGAGTACATTGACTTCAAGGCAAAAAAATAGAAAAGGCATTTTTAGTTTTTTTAAACTACCCTTAATAAGTGTGCAAAGGGGTGTCAAAGTTTGTATGGGAGTTTTTTGACCGCTGGTCCTAGAGACTTGAAATTTGAGGAGTACATAGGTCTTATGGCGTAGAGGTGTACTAAGAAGGGATTTTTGGAAATTCAACCCCTAAGGGTGTAAAAAGGGTTGAAAACGTTGGTATGAAAAATTGTATTCCTTGAACCTACAAACTTGAAACAACTTGAAGTAGATGTACCTACTCCAAAGCCAAAAAATAGAAAAAGCATTTTTAGTTTTTTAAAACTACCCATAATAAGTGTGCAAAGGGATGTCAAAGTTTGTATGGGAGTTTTTTGGCGCGTGGTGCGATTGACTTAAAACTTGAGGTAAATATACTTAGAAATAAATAATTAAGAATGACGCTTTTAACTTTTGATAATTACCTCTGCAAAGGGTGCAAATGACTGTAAAAGTTAGTATGGGAGAGTTTTTAACGCATAGTGCGATTGATTTCATACTTGAAGTAAATATACTCAACAATAAATGATTTAAAATCAAGTTTTCAATATTTTACAACCATCCCTGCAAAGTGTGCAAAGGGATGTCAATGTTTGTATGGGAGTTTTTTAACGCGTAGTGTAACTTCAATAAAATGTGTTCTGTGTAATAAAAAGGATACAACGAGGCGTCAATGTTTGTAAGGGACATTCTAAAAACGGGAATCTTGAGTTGGTACGAAGAGATCTGAGGATATCTAACGTGCCTGGAGATCAAAGTCGTGAAGCTGTTTCGTTTCGTTTGTTTTTGGGGTAGAAACTAAGCAAACAAATAAGTACATATTTTCCGTGTAAGGTTATCTTTGTTGTATTTGTCATGTTTGTGCTATACTCAGTACCTATACCTACCTACCTAATATAGTTAATGGACGCCTATAGGTATCTCTGATACCTACGTAGGTATTTAAAATCATACCCTAATAATATACAAATCAATGCGAAAGTTACGATGTTTGGATGTTTGTGGATCAATCACGGCTCACCACTTCAACGCGTGCGAAGCCGCGGGAAGCCTCTAGTTGTACATAAAACAGATGACAAATTAAGTGTACACAAAAAATTGAATGAGTAAAAACTAAAAATTGCATAAGTAAAGTTTTACTTATGCAATTTTGGCAGCTTCATAAAACAAACATTTTAAAATAAACTCGCAAAAGGACGCCATTACGCTAAGATCACATTTAATATTTCCTTACCACAAACAAACTTGTTCAATGTTTGCTATCTAAATTACTGGACCATCAAGTTCCCAGAAAAGGAGGACACGGGAAGAAATCGTTGGAAAAACCTATCAAAACTTGAGGAAATTCAATAACGGCACTTGGAAGTTTGTTAGGAAGCGGGAACATTATTATGAAGATATATAGGTGCGAATAGATCACTCGCGTTAGGCGTTCCGTACTCTATTTCATACTACCGTACTTTTTTTTAATTTGTTTGACTTTCTCCTGTGGAACCATGACTCGTTAGAGACAAGACTTTAAGAGTAGTAGAGCTCTTTGTGAAGGGCTCGTCCGGGGAAGAACTACCACCACGCCTTTTTCTGCCGCCAAGCAACGTTGCTATGTTTCGGTTTGAAGAGTGTGGTTGCCGATGTAATTACAAGCACATGAGGCTTAACATCTGTATGCCTCAAGTTGATGGACGCAGGGCAGTGCATCGTAGGGCACGTTCCTATCGTGCGTGACTTACGAGGTAATGCTTTGTTATAGGTGATGGTTACCACTTAACATCAGGTGGGCCATATGCTAGTTCCATCAACGAGTTGTAAAAAAAAAAAAGACATGTGTCAACAGGAGACACAATGAACCTAACTTAAAGTTTTAATTTTGTAAGTTTTTTTTTTTTTGTTTATCTTTTTAAAATATACATAATAGGTATTAAATTAAATAGCACTAAGAAAGCCACTAAGGTTTTTTTATGTTTTTTTTTATACTTCCCTGTTAGTTCATTAAATAGCAGAGCTATTGCTCATTGGTTTAGGAGGTGGGCGTTGAGACTGCATCACGTTATTTTGTAACTTGTGCAATTTGTAACTTTGTTTTGAAAAAATATTACTGAAATTACTAAAAGACGTGTCTCGATCAGATAACAAACGTCTTAGAGAAAGACCACGTCGAGTACCCGAAACGAGCATGTATGAAGTTATGAGAGTGATTTTATTCAATCAATGTAACTTTTGGGAGAGAAGGACGTACCTCGATCAGACACCGCATCAATTCATTGTGGTTTAAGCCACAACTAGGTGTTATTTATTACACAATCAGTAAAATCAAAGTTCTGCCTTTATAACCTACTGATTCTTTGTGTGAAATTATTAGGTACTACGAGTATGATTGGTCGAGCACCCTTGACGGGCACATATGAAGAATGTTATGAGAGCGAACGAAGCGAAAGAATTGTGTCAGGACCGTAGCAAATGTTAATCCGTGGGCTCAACATATGTACAACGTTTTTTTTCTTAAAATTTGGACATAATAGATACAGCATAACCTATCAGTGAGGATTGAATATTTTAATTCTTTTAACGGAACTCTAAATGTGTAAAATAATCTCAATTTGTGTCGCCGCTAGAGTAAAGTTTTAGGTGAACATTTTAAAAAGAAAGTCGAGCGGGAGTAAACACGTAATTATCAAGTTTGTGTAACTTTTTGTTTTGATAAGGATTTTTTTTATTGCGAGTCTTTGTAATACCAATATTTTTAATTTAAACATAAACAGCTTCACGAATTTAACCCCTAGGCATGGTAGATATCCCTCAGATCGTTTAGTACTCAAGTACCTTGAGTTTCTCAAGACTCTTTGAGGTTGTCTAAGGGGGGTGACAGGTGGCAAGCTCATCGCTGCTGCTCAAATACTATACATATGTACCTACATTTTTAAAAACCTTTTCCCTAGTTAGTCTTGCTACAAAACCATAAAGAATACCAATGTTTCTTTAATGCCAAAAGTCATATCATCATCAGGCAAAATATTTAGCCTTCTCTATCCACCGATTGCCCGCAAGAGTAGTAGAGCTCTTTGAAGGGCTCGTCCGGGGAAGTACTACCACCACGCCTTTTTCTGCCGCTAAGCAGCGTGGCTGTGTTTCGGTTTGAATAGTGTGGTTGCCGGTGTTATTACAGGCACATGGGGCTTAACATCTGCATGCCTCAAGTTGATGGATGCGGGGCAGTGCATCGTAGGGCACGTTCCTATCGTGCGTGACTTTCGAGGCAATGCTTTGTCATAGGTGATGGTTACCACTTAGCATTAGGTTAGCCATCTGCTTGTTCCATCAGCTAGTTGTATAAAAAAATTACAATCGAAATAATGTAGGTACCTACCCTAACAAGTACGTCATAGATATTCTATCAAGAAAATATACATCACATTACTTTTAATGTACTGCATTATTATTGATCGCAAATAACTCAAACTATGTGTTTATATTCATAACGAAAACATTCACGAAAATGTTTATAAAACATCAATACCAATCCCGCACTAACTTATGTTTCTATTTTAAATTTACAAATTTTATTGTGATATAGTTTTACTACTTTGCTGATCGTAAAATACGTTGAAAATATTGTTTATTTTGCGCTCAGACTTACACTGGTATAAAACCTCTTCTATCCGAGATATTTACAAAAACCACATTTATGTTTAACACATCATTACATCATCATCATCAAAGTCAAAAGGTATTCAATAAAATCACTTTGAAACGTCCTAAAACTAGGTGACTCTAGGTGACAGTTCCACGCGAACAAAGCCTAGAAAAACAGGCAACAAGCTTACTGCATGCTTCCTTCATAAATCATATTGGTATTTTCTAAAAGGGCCACGGAAAAAAACTTTGAAAATGTAGAATGAACTAAATTATACTCTACACAAAATAAATATTCAACATGCCTAATGCGTGTAGAATTATCCTAAATATGTCCTAATTAGTAAAACTCACGCATGCCACGGCGGACGACGAATTTAATGTTGTACCTGAAATACAAAACAAGGCATTAATACAATAATATTACTAAAATACTAAAATTATGTGTCTAGAATGTTTGTCAAGTAGTTTTTTTAAAGTACTGACACGCGTCATACTACTTCTCGTTCGCACATTTTATTATTTTGAACATATTTATAAAAAAGCGAAAATCGTCAAGGAAAAATACAATTTTGATCCAAACAAGTTTTTCTATTAAGGTACAAAATTTATTTTAATTTATTATTTTTTTTTGCGTGGGATAAGGGCAGGAAAATGATGATGATTTTTTAAAATTTTATATTTTCAAAAATGTTGAAATGTGCGAGCGAGAAGTAAAGAATTATAAAAACCTTTTCTTTTTATACAACTAGCTGATGGAACAAGCATATGGCCCACCTCATGTTAAGTAGTAACCTATAAAAATGCATTGCATCGTAAGTCACGCTCAATTGGAACGTACCCTATGATGCACTGCCCTGCGTCCATCAACTTGAGCCATATAGATGTTAAGCCACACTCTTCAAACCGAAACATAGCAACGCTGCTTGGCGGCATAAAAAGGCGTGGTGGTAGTACTTCCCCGGACGAGCCCTTCACAAAGAGCTCTACTACTCTTAAGAATTATCATTATTATATGACAGTCTCTGCTCAGGTAACACCATAACAACAAAGACCGCTTTCGCTTTTTTTATTATGGTCGTGAAATTACTGAAGTTTTTAGTATGGGTTGACATTTAATACAAGCACGCGCAGTTCTCTAAATGTGAAAGAGTTTTACAACGAGAACTGACCCTGACACACTGAAGACTAATTTAAACAAAAAGCTACTTCACTACTTGTCTCTTTTTAATACTCTTATTAATGTGTGTTTGGTTTTTTAATTGGGAAACAAACAAGGCATTGAGATTCCTTTATGATTTCCTACGTATGATTCAAGTTCTTTGCTGAGGCAACTGAATTATGAATTAGAGTAGTAGAGCTCTTTGTGAAGGGCTCGTCCGGTGAAGTAATACCACCGTGCCTATTTCTGCAACCAAGCAGCGTTGTTGTGTTTCGGTTTGAAGAGTGTGGGTGCCGGTGGAATTACAAGCACTTGATTCTTAACATCTGTATGCCTTAAATTGATGAACGCAGGGCAGTGCATCGGAGGGCACGTTCCTATCGTACGTGAGTTACGAGGTAATATTTTGTTATAAGTGATGCACACCTATTATGTTTTATTAGTGTTTATCTACATAAGGGATTTAAATCTCACTCGGTTAATCACTCTTGAGACATTATAAAATATTTGTAATGAATTCCTTTGTCAACCGAAATTTCATTATCCTATAGTTAATCAAAATGTTTTGTATAACTATTTTTTTTCATAATTCTTTGTGTATGCTATGGAAGAGCGATGCCTCCTAATACAGGTATTTTATAACTTCAAAGGAGATATCAAACTACTGTTAAAATTAATGTAACATTTTTGAGACAAAAATAATTTTTTTTTTTAAATTATTGGTTACCACATAACATTATGTGGGTCATCTGCTTATTTCAAACTAAAGGGCACTATCAAATCACCTTATTTTTGAAAGTTCATTATTTCGCGCCAAAATAACATACATGTAAGAACATAATGGCTACAATACACCCGAAAAACATGACTCGGGCGTTGGGTAAAAACAACGCGCCGTCAGCGGCCAAACAGACGCGCTCGTCCCCGAATGTCATTAATCAAATCACGGCTGCGGTTTAACGGCAGACTAATTACAGTTAGCGAATCACCTACAGACACAGGCTTGGTACATTATGACGTACGGAAGTTCCACTTGCGAAGACACAGATAACAAATATCTACGGTAGGTACCTTATGTTGGTTTAGTTTCTCTAAGTTGGAATTGCAAAGTCAAAGTCAAAGTCAAAATGTATTTATTCAATAAAATCACAAGGATCACTTTGAAACGTCTTAAAGCTAGGTGACTCTAGGTGCCAGTTCCACGCGACCAAAGCCTAGAAGAACAGGCAACAAACTTACGGCTTGGTTCCTACCGTTCTTTTGTATGATCCTTTTACAATGTAATAATATAATATATTATTGAAGTTTAGTGAGGCGTAGGCATACAGAAAAAGGTAAACAAAATCAAATTTATAAGACAGCACACGCTACGCCTCAAACTAATAATACCTAATACATAAATACAATCTATTAAATCAGAGAAAAATAAAAAAAAAACACACAATAGTAGGTACAGTACAGACATTGCAGACATGTTAGTTGCCGATGGGCAGAGCGACCGGGACATCGGGCCACGCATTTTTATCAATATAGCTATCTAAAGTTTAATAAGCTTTCCTTATTAGATTATTCTTAATGTAGAGGTACACTTTAAATTTTCTGCACCACACTGGTACTTCATTATTATATTATTTTGTACTAAACCAGCTACAGTATGTTGATTTTGTTTCACTAAGGTCAATTTGCAACACACCGGAACTTCATTATATTACAAGTATAGTATGAGATTTTTTGACCTACAGCGTTGCACTCAATTTCATTTTTTTTACTGACGTGCACAACACAATTTTGTTTTTTATATTGGTGGACATTCCATACTAACTATCAACTCCTAACTAAGCAAAGCTAGTTCTACAGGAAGCAGCTGATTATGATACATGTTATTTTCCAAGTCGGGAATTTTAGGTCAGACCCTGGTGCCCTATGCCCTACGCTACAAGGGACATGAAAAAGCCAGACCTAGCAGTGCTATTGAATAAAAAACGGGGAGTCAGACTCGCACACGAAGGCTTCCGTAACATTATCTATAAAAACGGCAAAAAAACACGTTTGTTGTGTGGGAGCCCCCCTTAAATAATTTTGTTTTATTTTAATTTAATGCCCATCTGGTTTAGTCGTAGGGAACTCAGAAACCACTTCGATACCCCATAGTACAACCTTCACCGACTGAGGGTATTGGTACTGTAATCATACACTTTTGAAGAGATATACTCATTGGTACACGACCGGTTTGGAACCCACGACCTTAGGATTGGAAGGCCGCTACCACTAGACCACCAGTTTTCTCCAGTAAAGGAGTGACACAGGCCAGTTAGACTACCCGATCGTAATTAGTGCATCAACTCGTCTGAAACGATAAATCCGGGATAATGCTGATTAGATATCGCAATGCGGGTGTTTACGAAAGTTACCCAGTTCAACTGTCAATCAAACGTCACTGACGCCCGTGACGTCACATCGTAGTGTCACTTGCAGCCACTCCCCTTTATGGGTCATTCAAGCATAGATACTGTTACGCGTTTATTCGTTTATGTTAACTTATATTTATTTACAAATAAGGTTTAATAACAAATAATAATATAAGTTTGTTGCCTGTTCTTCTAGGCTTATTCGCGTGGAACTATCACCTAGATTCACCTAGCTTTAAGACGTTTCAAATTGATTCTTGCAGTGTTTGTTTATCTTAAGTAGGATAGGTAGAGCTTTTAAGTACCAAATTATGTAAATTTACCTACGCAATCTTAACATGCATATGCCTTTTAAACCCGGAATCAGGGATTAATTAAAATTGTTTCCTAAAACTTATAGTTTTTTTTATATACAATTAGCTGATGGAACAAGCAGATGGCCCACCTGGTGTTAAGATCGATATTATTGCCTTCTAAAACTCTTTTTTCCAATGTTAAACACAAACTAAGTAGCGTTACATGTAACACATACAGCAGGCCTATTTTAAAACTTTCTGAAAGGTTTCCAATTGGAAACGTCAGTTTTTATCACATTTGATTTCGAACCCGAATCGTTTCCGACACGGAGATTAAAAAAGGCATATCCATATTTAGATTTCGTAGTAGCGTATTTGATACTTAAAAACTCTACCTAATCCGACCCCTGGTAATAAGACATAGAAAAGGAAACTTTGAATAGATTATTTTTTCATTCATAAAAAATTGCCAGACAGTTTTGTACCGTATTCTTCCTCTTATAAAACTCAAAACTGTCCAGCTACCTTTTAACTGGAAAACATCGACATAGTTGTAAAAACGTGATCTATCTCATCTCAATTAATAAACAATCAGTGGTAATTGTTGTTTCTTTGAAGGGGATCTATACCATAATTTAGTGAGAATTGAAGGTCATGAAGACTTTTGACCTTAGCTTGGATGGAGAAAAAAAATCTACTTCATATCGTATTTAATGTAAAAATGCAAAAGTTCAGATGATTGTGACCAATCACGCCCCTAACCACTGAACTGATCGAGATTAAACTATGAACAAATATAGTTCGTAACCTGGATTAGCATATTGGATACTTTTTGAAATTTGAATTTCATTGAAATGGGGTCCTTCGTTTATCTTTCCCTAAGATTCTGACAGCGCATCGGATCGCCTCTGGTGTTACTGTTGACCATGGATGACGATAACCACTTCCCATCAGGTGGCCGGTCTGCCCGCCTAGCAGCTATGGCATAACAAAACACCATAGGAGACGTCCTCGGTGGGCGTGGTCTGTGTAGCAATCTTTATAAACAGAGGAAACTACTCAACATCAGGTTAACTAATAAAATAAAATAAATTAATATTAGTGGACTTTTCACACAACACTATCAAGCCCCAAACTAAGCCAAAGCTTGTAATATAGGAACCAGATAGCTGATATAATGCGTAACATACTTTTTTTTTATAAATACATACCTACTTATCTACACTAATATTATAAAGAGGAAACATTTGTATTTTTGTATTTTTGTATTTTTGTATGTAACGAATAGGCTCAGAAACTACTGGTCCGATTTCAAAAATTCTTTCACCATTAGAATGCTACATTATCCCTGAGTAACATAGGCTATATTATATTTTCAAAAAAATCAGGGATCCTTACTAAAACTTCAATAATGTAACCCAAGGTGGAAAACAAAAACCTTACATCGCGTGCGCTGCGAAAACTATTGAAGATAGAATAAAATAATGTACTACGATTTTGTAAAACACGTCATCATCTACAAAAAATGTCGCGACAGCATATGTCTAACTATTATAGTTATGTCACAATAAGTGTTCTTTTATTATAAAAAAATAATTGAAATGCCTCCGCTAGAAAAGGGTCTTTATTTGTACCTTGGTATTAATCCTTATCCAAATAAATCATTTCATAATTAAGACGGTTTCAATACCTAAAGATTACTTCTTAAATTTTTCAAATCGGACATTCTATTCAAAAGATATGACGAAATTAAAAATGTTAACGGGTCCACGGGACACGCGCGGGGTGCGATTTCACTCACTCAAGGAGAAGCGCGTGCAAATGTATGAAATAAGTAGACGCGAGGCTCGAACCCACGGTCTAAGTTTATCCTAAAATAAAATGTTCAAAAAATTTATGACCACCCATGCGAAGCTGGGACAGGCCGCTAGTTATTAATAATATCACCCAGACAGAGAACAAACATCTATGTTTATCACACAAATGTTTGTTCTCGGTGGGAATCGAACCCATGGCCTACGGCGCAGAAGGCAGCCACCAACTGAGCTGTGAAGGCTGTCAACTAATATGCTATACCTAAGTTATTAATATTACATAATTTCTTCGCATTTAAAATGAAGCCTCCTAACTTTCGCATTCACGATATCAGTCGGGTATAATTAACCGATTTGGTTCAAAATCCGATCAATCATACGCGGAGAGGGATAAAGTGGTATTGAATTTATTACGAGAGAGCCAAAACATTCGCAATTGTAACGGTAATGTGAACATGGTTTGAACTACAACTCGGCTGATATAAAATCTCACTAGTGATTCCCTCGCGTTTTCTCAGCCGAAGATCAAGGCGCCTTAGATAAGTCGCACGGGATTTTATTTCTATACTGCGTTTACATTTAGACATTCGCGCTGCCATTCGCGTTGACGGAAATGTTGCCGTCCATATGTCTGCGGCAGCGTCGCCGGCTATGTGTGTTCATGCAACACGGGCAACGCGAGCGGCCACGCGAGTGGACATGAAAGTAGCCTGTTTACATTCTCGCATTGCCCAAGTGATTGTTCATGTCTCTGCACATTTCCACGGACATGAGCTGAGTACAAACGGGGTATAACAGAATCAGGAAGCATCGACGTGATAAGTTCGAAAACTATGTTACAACGCTCGTCAAAAGTGAAAAAGTATTGTGGAATTTTATGAAATCGAATATGATTTTTTTGACTGATCACGTGATATTTCGATAACATGTCTCCCTTTACATTTTTTTCATATAGAATGAATAATGTGACTTTTCATCGCATTGAGGAACACATTATTGTCCTTAGGAAACATATTTATTTATATTTTTTTTTCGTATCTGCGATATAGAAGCCGATACGGTATCGTTCACATAATTAAATAATAAAAAATATATATATTAATATTGGCGGACTTTCCACCCGGCACTATCTAGCCCCCTTAAGCTTGTAATATAGGAACCAGATAGCTGATATTATATTACCTACATAAATACTTTTTTTTTGTAAATACAAATAGTACTTTGAATTATAATAACTATAACTACTATTTAAATATATTGATAGATTGAATATACATCACTAAACTGAGTAAACCGAACCCTCAACTTGTAAATAAAGCATTCGAAGTTGTAAGAAAACGATTTCCTAA
Source organism: Chloroclysta siterata (assembly GCA_932294275.1). NCBI lineage: Eukaryota > Metazoa > Arthropoda > Insecta > Lepidoptera > Geometridae > Chloroclysta > Chloroclysta siterata. Next base: position 10,718,647 of record OW028602.1, read on the forward strand.
GGCGAGTTAACGCCGATGTTATCGAGGTAAAGGCGGAACCACCGATAAAGACTATGAGGGGAATGGCTGAGCCTTTTATTTTACTACAGCTGGGTTTTTGTACGTATTTTATGCCTTAGAATTCAGTTTTAAGGGGCTGACAACTATCAAACAACTGCTCGCTCACACGTTTCGACATGTTGAAAGATATAAAATCACTAAACTCATTTTCGAAAAATCGCAATCAACCAATGAAATTTTTACTAAACTGTGTGCAATGTGATTGCACACAGTTTAGTAAAAATTTCATTTTGATCGATACAAGTTTTCCTACTTAAAAGTTTGCCTATGTACGAAAACTAGTAAAGCAAACTTTTGAGTAGGAAAACATGTATCGATAAAAATGAAATTTTTACTAAACTGTGTGCAATGTGATTGCACACAAGATGGTTGATTGCGATTTTTCGAAAATGAGTTCAGTGATTTTATATCTTTCAACATGTCGAAACGTGCGAGCGAGAGTCACATTAGCTCTTGTCTTCGCCTTAATAGTAAATTTCAGTAAAGCTATAACTGGAGGCGATAAACTTGGTGTGGTCACAAGTCACAACAAACCAATTAAAAATTAACTAGTCTAGTCGATTGTAAAGTTCTGAATTACCCTTGGTCAAAAGGACAGTGGAGACTTTAAATTTAATAGTAGAGCTCTTTGTGAAGGGCTCGTCCGGGTAAGTACTACCACCACGCCTTTCTCTGCCGCCAAGCAGCGTTGCTGTGTTTCGGTTTGAAGAGTGTGGTTGCCGGTGTTATTACAGGCACACGAGGCTTAACATCTGTATGCTGTGTGTAGTATCATAAGTTGATGGAAGCAGGGCAGTGCATTGTAGGGCACGTTCCTATCGTAATGGTTACCACTTAACGTAAGATGGGCTATCTGCTATTCTACTGCTAGTTGTATAAAAAACCACTTGGCCAATATACTTCTTCTTCTCGTGTCACTTTGGTGGCGAACCAGTGTGGTGATAGGATATTAAGTGCACTTCAAAGAGGCTCCTTTCGTGTAAGTAGGTATACCAATGGAGACATCCAATGAGGCTGATGTTAAGTGGTAATAGGTAACCATTATTTATAACGAGGCAATGCTGTGCGTCACGTACAATAGGAACTTGTCATACGATGCATTGCCCTGCGTCCCCACTTGAAGTATTACAGATGTTAAGCCCCACCCTTCAGGCCGAAACACAGCAACGCCACTTGGCGGTAGGCAGGCATTACAAAAAAAAAACCGGCCAAGTGAGAGTCTCGCGCACGAATGGTTCCGTACCATCTACACTTCTACACTAATATTATAAAGAGGTAAGCTTTGTATTTTTGTATTTTTGTATGTAACGAATAGGCTCAAAAACTACTGGTCCGATTTCAAAAATTCTTTCACCATTAGAATGCTACATTATCCCTGAGTAACATAGGCTATATTATATTTTCAAAAAAATCAGGGATCCTTACTAAAACTCCAATAATGTAACCCAAGGTGGAAACCAAAAACCTTACATCGCGTGCGCTGCGAAAACTATTGATGATAGAACAAAATAATGTACTACGATTTTGTAGAACACGTCATCATCTACAAAAAATGTCGCGACAGCATATGTCTAACTATTATAGTTATGTCACAATAAGTGTTCTTTTATTATAAAAAATTAATTGAATTGCCGCCGCTAGAAAAGGGTCTTTATTTGTACCTTGGTATTAATCCTTATCCAAATAAATCATTTCATAATTAAGACGGTTTCAATACCTATAGATTACTTCTTAAATTTTTCAAATCGGACATTCCATTCAAAAGATATGACGAAATTAAAAACGTTAACGGGTCCACGGGTCACGCTCGGGATGCGATTTCAGTCTCTGGCGTGCAAATGTATGAAATAAGTAGGCTCGCGAGGCTCGAACCCACGGTCTAAGTTTATCCTAATATGTTCAAAAAATTTATGACCACCCATGCGAAGCTGGGACAGGCCGCTAGTTATCTATAAAAACGGAAAAAATCACGTTTGTTATATGGGAGCCCCTTAAATAGATATTTATTTTATTCTGATTTTTAGTATTTGTTGTTATAGCGGCAACTGAAATACATCATCTGTGAAAATGTCAACTGTCTAACTAACATGGTTCATGAGATACAGCCTGGTGACAGACGGACAGGCAGACAGACGGACAGCGGAGTCTTAGTAATAGGGTCCCGTTTTACCCATTGGGTATGGAACCTTAAAAATTTTAATCAATCTAAAATCACTTCACATTTAGTTCTGCATGCGTCACCCACTTCACTGGCTTTTCAGTGTTGTGATTAAGCAACAGTTCCTTCAAGATGTGCACAGATTATTATTGTAAGTGTATGCAGTTGGCAACACGTTCGGTAGCAACAATAATTAAGCTGTCACTAGAACTTCTAATTAGGCGTAACTCATTGTTCCTAGTTCGTTAGAGATAAATAACGACACAAGTGGCAGTTATGTTCTATGAAATTGGCAGCAAATGGGCGATGAAGCTACTTTTTTTTTATACAACTAGCCGATGGAACAAGCAGATGGCCCACCTGATGTTAAGTGGTAACCATCACCTAACAAAGCATTGCCTCATAAGTCACGCACGATAGAAACGTGCTGTACGATGCACTGCCCTGCGTCCATCAACTTGAGGCATATAGATGTTAAGCCTCATGTGCCTGTAATTACACCGGCAACCACACTCTTCAAACCGAAACACAGCAACGCTGCTTAGCGGCAGAAAAAGGTGCGGTGGTAGTACTTTTTGATTCAATAAAAAAAATAGTCCAAACTGTGCACCAATAGATACAATACTTCTTCGGGTTGTTTTCCATTTTTTTCCTGATATTCTATAATACTTACCTATATTCATTGTAATTTTATCTGTAAAAAGTTTTTTTTTATTGATTACTATATTTATAACTTTTACTATACTTCGATCTTTAGGGTTTTCCGTACTAATTTATTCATTTTTAATGTGTCTGCCAGTTTTTTTGTTACATTTTCACGGCTAAACAACTGAACCGACCGAAATAAAAATTAATCATGTGATAGCATGCACTTTGGAGACGGGCACTTATCCCCGTATGCACCAAAATCTTGTTTTTATCTGACAGGAATCCTTTCACCACACTATTTCGAAAGAAACACGGCAAGAAGAAGTGCACAGGTTTGCCAATAAATTGATTATTAAAAAAAATAATTACATATTACATAAGCTGTATATTTGCCAGATGTTAGTATAAAAATAAGCAATGACCTAAACACAATAGAATGACTATTCAATCACAGATCACAGCCGTCTGGTTGTGTACTTGATTTGTTCTCCTTTAACAGATGTGTCTTTCATATTGTCTGATAATAAACTAACGTCAAACAAGAGAATAATATCGAGCAATGTTTGAAAGAAACTAAAATAGCTCAGATTTGATATACAAGGTGTAAAGTCATGTACGACATTAAATTGAAACACGTACTCCTAATTGCATTTTTAGATTTTAGGAGTTGGTTTTATCAAAAAAGCCTGAATATTTATCGAGATATCGATACTTTTCCAATAAATAATTTCTATGCAACCTGTATCTCTAATCGCCGGTGATGAGGTCAAATTTCCGGGGTCATGAAGTCATGTGACTCATCAATCAAACGAAAAAAAGGACAGAGATATCATATTTATACGCGTTAGACCGCATAAGAAACATATTTGTGCGCTCACATTGTAAAATTTCGCTGTGCGACAAGGACAGATATCATTCCGCTTACGTGTGTGATAGAGACAGATAGGTACGTAGCGCGCCCCACTATGTGCCACGCTGCCGCCCGGTGGCCAGTGAAAGACATTATTATTTAGTAAACAATCGCCTTGGTAGCGACCTTGACATATCTAATTTTGAAAATTGTAAATTCGTGTTATTACTCGTGACTAGTGTCTAGATTTGGTACCGCGAAATAGACTTTTTGTGTGAGTGTGTGTGTCTTGTTAATGTCATCAAAATGCAGAACTTGTATTATGAAGGGAAAGATAATTGTGAAACTAGGCATACAAAACAAACTCTAGAACAGTTGAAGGAGCTCTTCAGTGCATTCATTTGTATGTGCAACATGCAACAACGTGAGCATATTGGAAACGTACGGATTTGAGGTACCTAACTAGTTTTATTTTTCCTACATGCTAACGTTGCTCTACTATATCGGCGAATCAAAGACGCCGCCGCCGGCCGCGCGCCCGCGCTGAAAGGGCGTTCACCTTTAGGCACGGGCGCGCGGCACAGTTTAGGTTTAGTCGTAGTAGGTATGTATGTGCGGTTTCTGCGCGCGGGGCGCGGCATTGAATGAACGTACGTTGCTTTGTTTGTGTGTTTATACAGAATGTTCAATAATTTTATGCTGATTCTGATATTTAGTTTATTTGAAAATAAAAAAATCTCAATTATGAATGAATGTTAATACAACCTTTTTTAAATCAATACTAGATAGTAGTACTACACGTGTATTAATTTAATGTCGTACAGTCGTTTACACGTTGTATAAGAAGGTACAGTCAAATTATCAAACCCCCGTTCTTTCTTAAACTATTAACTTTTTTTGTAGTTAACTGTACCAATAAGAGCTGATTTCACCATGCTCTGTTATATTAACAAAGGATTAAAGGGCCGTTAAATATGTCAAAATGTACGCGTTTGACATCTAAGGTTAGATTTAACGGCTTGTTAATCCTTGATTAGTAACTAACAGAGCATGGTGAAATATGCTCATAAGGTATTAGGTAGGCCTAATTACAGTTGCCTGCATTAATATGTTGACACTTTGTAACTATTGTGTTCACGTGTGGTAGGTAGGCAAATTAAAGCAATCAACAATATTTAATTGCTAAAACAGGGCAGTGCATTGTAGGGCACGTTCCTATCGTGCGTAACTTGCGAGGCGATGCTTTGTCATTAGGTAATGGTTACCATCTATAATTACGTGGGCCACTTTTGTTGCATAACTTGTAAACTTTAAAAAAAATCTGATGAAAATCGCATGCCAATTTCTTTATAGATATTAACTGTACTTTTATTACCTACTATCCATTTAAATGGATTAAACAAAAAAACATATACTTAACATAAAAAAGTGATATAATGTTAATAGATGTCACAATCACAGCTGAATCACTTAATTACAGGATTAATTCACCGATTCTACAAATAACCGCATTTTATAGCAATACCTACTTTCACTTCCCGTCGGTTTTTCTTCACAATATTTTTTTAAAATTAAATTGAGGTTTATCTCTGATTTCACCATGCTGTCTTGGATTAACAAAGGATTAAAGGGCCGTTAAATATGTCAAAATGTACGCATTTGACATGTAAGGTTAGATTTAATGGCCTTTTATTTAGTTTAGTGGCCCTTTATTAGTAACTAACAGAGTATGGTGAAAACAGCTCGTTGTTCTAAAATATTGAGGAAAATGAAAGCCCTCACAGCTCAATTTTGGTTAGTGGATCTGCCTTCCGCTGGAGGCCGTCGTGGGTTTAATCTCCATCGAGAGCAAACATTTGTGTAATGATCATATAAATAATCAAACCGACCAAGTGCGAGTCGGAATCGCGCACGAAGGGTTCCGTACCGTTACCTATAAAACTGCAAAAAAATCACGTTTGTTGTATGGGAGCCCCCTTAAATATTTATTTGATTCTGTTATTTAGTATTTTTTGTTATACCAGCAACAGATATATACATCATCTGTGAAAATTTCAACTGTCTAACTATCACGGTTCATGAGATACAGCCTGGTGACTCACGGATAGACATACAGACAGGCGGACGGACAGCGGAGTCTTAGTAATAGGGTCCCGTTTTACCCTTTGGGTACGGAACCCTAAAAAGCAGAGCATTATGCATGTATAGCAGTATTATAAAGCTCCCAGTCAACATGATTTTTCAGACATCTTTATTATTATACCATAGTCATATTTCAGCCAATTTACACAAAATATTGATGAATTTCACAACTAAGCCATGAATCACTCCATCCAATGCTGAAAATCTCATGAATATCCGTTCGGTATCTACAGACGTGGCGGTGGACTTCGTTTTATAATATAGTGGAGCGATTACTTTGGGTTTGAGCTCAGCGATGAGATCACGGAGTCGTCGGTCCCTGTACCAGTAATTTCAATTCCCCAAACTGTGCCAAGAGCACTCATGGGCCTGGGATGCTCATGGCTTAAAATAAAACAATTGTCTTGCGAAAATCTTAATCTCCATCTAAACCAAAGTAAGTGTACAAAGTGCTAACAAAGGTTCGTAGTCACATTTTGAATTACGTTGCCTCACAACGATGCAAAACCTCCCAGAGTCGTGTAATCGTTGCTCGTTAGCTACGCAGTGTATTTCAAAGTGTCAGCAAGATCATAAGTGTATCGTTTTGTGGAGTATACCAAAGTGCAAACAATTGGAAATCAGATCAAGCAATTAAGCTGTTTTACAAACAATAAGAACGGAAATAAGTAACACAATATTACAATGCACAACACAATGTACGCGCGATAACTTTCATACCTATCGATACCATTTATAAACATTTTAATCGACGATTGTTCCGCCTCTTACCACCTACTTATACTCGTCCATTGTTCGCTGACTCAAGAACTTTTATTTAGAGCTGGAGTACATCGCTCGCATTGTTCGCAGATTGCGGATTTCACTTCCCAACCGGCGAGGAATGTATCAACGTCAGCGGATAAACGGTGGCAGACAATCGTGGACTCGAGGATTTCAGCTTGAAATGAAACTTCGCGGAATAGTAAGTGAAAAGAAAAAATCAAGAGTAGTTTGGTGTCAGATGCAACGACTGTTCGCGGTTCGAGTTTTGAAACTTTTCATGCCACTTGAGACTGGGCGGCTCGGCTATTCTTACTGGCGCCTATGTCTGCATTTATTTCTATTTTTACTTTTTTGGAATCGTATGTTGGAAGTTTTTTTTTACAACTTCCTGATGGAACGCACAGATGGCCCACCTGATGTTATTTAGTAACCTAGTATATATAACTTAACGTTTCCTCGCAGGTCACGCACGTTAGGAACGTGCCCTATTGATGCAAAGCCCTATGTGTCCATCAACTTGAGGCATAATCTTGTACATAAACCTTGTACATTGTACATGTCAAAGATTTATATTCCTTCTAATGTTTGAACTACACAAATTTTGTTTACAGAATTTTAATAACATTTTTTAATTTTTTTAACACACAACTAGCTATTTTAATTTTTTTTTGTAAGCTAATGCGATCATACACAGAAGCTTAAAAGTTTACAATTTAGTGAAGCACCATCGTTAGTTTAAAAAAATCAAATATTCAGCCCCAGTTCATTAGCCCAACATCACAGTTCTATTCATGCACGTATGATGACGCGTACTACCTGAAAACGTTATATTAAAATTCCTTATACGCAGTCTACATAAATAATAAACAAGCAGCTTTGGACTGAATCGTGAAAACGTGACACTGTAACAGAACTTACCGAATAAATAATACACTGTATCGTCGCTGAAAAGTGAAACTCCTATCATTGAGATAGAGCATGATTTTGCATGCAATAACAAACTTCGTTGAGCGTTTTCGTGAAACAGAAGTTTGTGACGTGACAAGCGTTAAACTCTGGGCTGGTTATTGAATTCTCGCTCATAATACTTTAAGGTTAGGTGCAGAATCGCAAATGCGCTCTTTTTATTTGAATACAGATGCTGCGTTAAGTGAGATTTACGGGTGGTGTAGAACAGTGGCATTTGCAGTCTGAACTGTATGTATGGTGGCACTTGGGACTCGTCGGGAATCTTAATTGTGCTCCATTGAGAAAGCAGCTTTATTTTCAACTTGTTGCTTCACTCGTGTGAGCCTGATTCACTTTTTGCGTTCTCTCTGGCAATACATTAGCTAGATCGAGATGAGTCTGTGCAGGCAACATAAAGATCGCGAGAAGTCCGTGGATAGAGAAAGCTCAGAACCGTATTTTCTGTAAATGTATGGAGGAAGCTTAATGTCCAGTGGACTTCTTAAGGTTAATAATGATCATAACAGACCGTGAGAACCCGAGTGCTGGAGATCTGGTTATCCGTACTGCTTTGTTATGTCTTTTATAACATCGCGCTCTATTACCTGCTATGCTATACGCAACTTTCAAGTTTTATAGCACAGCGAGCAATATCGTGTATCAAACACGCGTTTATTTGTTATTATCACTCATCAAGTCATCAGTCTAAAGGTATTCAAAAAAGTTCAGTTTTTTTTTTGCGTTATTTTTAGTCTAATTGACGAGTCCCTTGCCCTTAAACTACCTTTTAGCATACCTCGTGACAACTCTTCGAATTTAAAATTGAATTTCATATTTTGTAAACTTTAAACTTTGCTGGTAATAAGGTTTTAACCTTATTCAAACATTAAATAAATCCTTCGTTGAGCAATCTCAGTTCCACGATTCTGCGGTATTCCAGCATTAAAATATCAAACAATCTTCGGTGTCAATGACTGGTTACCCCACCAGTCATGACCTCTTCATCTTTGCAAACAAAGCTTACAATGCATTCCATAGCGAACCTTATACCAATGAGTTATGGTCGACAGTAGTTTATCACGAAAATGTGCATTATTTAGTACATTATGAGCTCACATTCAATTACCCGTTCTGTCCTTGCGTTTACATTGGGACATAGTTTATAGATGAGATCCCAATGTTTACATACTTAGGTACTGTAAGTAAAACGGTACCTACTTGTATGTTTGAGTTGGCACGTTCATAAGATTACTTGACCATTGATGAGGCAATGATGAGCTGATGAGGTAGAAATGATAATCATGATGTGGGCTCTGGTGACGGTGGTTTAAGGGGCCATAGGCTGGGGACCTAGAGCCAAGACCAATAGCTTAACGTGTCAGTGAAATACGAAAGCATTCAATTTAAAATCCCCTGAGCTAAATAGGGCTCATTGAGCCACCACTATCATCAACTAAACCGAAAAGGCCAATGTAGATTAGTAAATATTACAAATGTGAAAAAGTTAAGGCCGTTTTCTTCAAGTTTAATCACAATATACTAAGAAGAAGAACATCAATTCTTGATTATTAGGTCATCTCGTCAGCAGTTTCAAGAAATCCACTGCTGGGCATTACCCTCCTGAGACCAGCTCGATCTACCGACTAAGATCGCGACTAATTTAAAATAATTGATAAGCAACTTTCTGAAACTTCATAATGTCATCGATCTATTAGGACTGCACTTAGGATTTGCCTTCATGATCGTAAAAAACTCAGCGACTGTTGTTGGTACGAACTTAATTCGTATCTGACCTTCACAAAGCCTCAGTCATGTTTTACCAATTAGACGTTTGGTGTCGATACTATCAGTTCATTTCATTAGTTCAGGTTAGGAAAACACTTAATTTCCCGTTACACAAGGCGATTTTAATCTACCCTCAGGAAATCGCTACATAAGTACTTGCTTGCGTGAATTGTTTATCGGACGGATAAAGTAATAGCTTAATAATTTTCTTGTCGTGTTAAGGTTTTTATAGTTTAACTAAATTCCCGCGTTTTCGATCGCCTGGCTTTTAATATTCCGGCTTAGATCTACCGCTATATAATCATATGAAATAAAAATCAATCCTAAAGGGTACAGTAACATTATGAAGGAGTTGAATACTAAATCATTTTCTACCAACTAAGCTGTTTTAACTGTTAACCAGTAAAATAGCAGATTAATTTTAATTGTTTTACATTCTATTTACATATTTGATGACCGCATTGACGAAATCAATCATCATTAGTCCTACAAGCTGGTTTCATCACAATGAAGTCACAAGAAACTATCTAAGTACCAAGAAAATTTAACAATCGGAAGGCAAGGCCGCTCTACCACTAGCACTACCCTGTAATCATCAAGACCCATGTAAACTATACGAATGTATTAAAAGTAACGTTGAACGACCGTTCGGAACGATCCAATATTTGCCGTACAAATTGTTGCTATTGATTAAGCTTAATAGTCAATTCCTACGGGATATACAATAGAGGCAAGTGGTATCATGCTGGTTAATGCACAACGCCAGGATGTCAGCTTCAATTGGCTGATTGAGTGCCGCTCCCAACATGACAGACTAGCACACACGTATACAGCACAATGCGAAAGAAAAATTACGCTCACTGAAAGGACGTAAAAGCGAGCAGTGTAATATAGCCTGGGCGATCACTTGTATAGAAATTTCAAAATATTGTCCTAGTGCTACATACTGCAAGTAAAAATTCTTATTTTTTGTGTCTTATTCCGGATGTCATGAGTTTGGCTACAGTTTGAGTTCAAGATTTCGATCTAAAAATGGCAGAAATGGCAACGGCAGAGGACGAAACCCGTTAAAGAAATCATAGGATATCTAAGCAAGGCAGATGAAATGTATATGATGATAAATTTAATGAAACTTTTACATAAACTAATAGATGAAACGTAATATAATAATGAAGAATTTCATCAAACTTATACAATGGGAACATTATTATCAAAAATCATCATATTTCTGATGAAAACTAACATTTACTATCAAAACTTTGCATTTTAAAATAAGCTTAAAATTAAGAGCCTACTTACAACCAACCGATCTAGAAACTACTAGTAAACTAAATACAAATTCGGATAGAAGTAAAAGTGGACCATTCGCTTCATCGCTTATGTTTTAAAACAAAGAAATAAAATCAATACAAAAATTACAATTAAAAAAGTAGGTATTTACAAAGTACACACGTAGCAGTTCAGCAATGCGAATTGTACACCGTTGCAAATGAATTAGAGATAACTCGACCGATCCAAATCAACACCAATAGGAAGCGTCGAAAACGCTGGCTGCATTGCCACGCTGAATGGAAACGCTGATGCGCTTCTGCTTCTTCTTGTCGTGTCACAGTTATTTCGAGCACTTGACACATGTTTCAGAATTTTTGAGGTTCTACGACATGCCGGTTTCCACACGATGTTTTCCTTCACCGTTGAGCAAGGTACTCATCAGCCTACAGGTCACGCGCCGCTGAGATACCATTTTACGCTGGTTTCCACTAATAGCTGCTTGAGTTGTTCAATTGACAACCAATATAAGCCATTAATTTCAATCAAAGTACCGCAAGCATACATTAGTTATCATCCTATTCAATTGTTTGAAGACATAATATAGCTCTTGTAAACGATAGGCAAGGGTGATGTTATTGTTCATAATTTAGTTTGTTGGTTTAATTGTTTAAAAAACGTTTTTCTGTTATACCTACGCTTCACTTAATTCGATTGGCACCATTCTGGAGCTTCAATATTGTATTATATTACCTACATTGTAACAAGGATCATACAAAAGAGCGGTAGGTACCAAGCCGTAAGTTTGTTGCTTGTTCTTCTAGGCTTTGGTCGCGTGGAACTGGCACCTAGTAGAGTCACCTAGTAGTAGGTTTAAGACGTTTCAAAATGATCCTTGGGATTTTATTGAAAAAAAAAAAAGGTATCTTTTCACTTTTACTTTGAAAATAATTACTGAAAAATTATTATGTTACCTACGAAAATGTTTGCTCAGTCTTAATACACGTAAGTCAGGCAGGCATAATCTTAATAATACATGTATAGTAACAGTCAGCGACAAGTTGACTGAAAAACTATTCATACAAATTTATTTTGTTAAAACATTTTACTGACAAAAATGTTATTTTATGTTAATCATATTTATGAGCTAAGGCTTACCTATCATCTATTACTTTGTAGCTTATTTATCACGCATTCGAATACGTCCATTTCATAAAGGGATCCACAATTCAGCAATACAATCGAGAATTATCCTAATAATCATTCGTCCCACCGTTATCGGATCAGATGAATATTGTATCAATATCGATACCGTTTGGGTTAATGAATGCAATCATATCGGGATTGTCTGTGATTGATAGTGAGATCGATAGAATAGTTGGGGGGACTTGTCATGCTTATGGCGTTACGCGGCGCCATGCCTTTTCCCGCCGCCAAGTACCGTTTTATTATTATTTTAGGTACGAGCTAGGTATAAGCTTCGTCAAAACTTTTTAAACTTTATTCTTAGAAATATCGTGATAAGCTTTTGAATATCAGGCGCACTGATTATTAGCTTCCGCGCGTGGTTTTACGTAATAAAAACAACATGTGTTGCTGTGTTTCGGTTTGAAGTGTGTGGTTGCCGGTGTAATTACAGGCACATGAGGCTTAACATATGTATGTCTCAAGTTGATGGACGCAGGGCAGTGCATCGTTCCTGTTGACCGTGACTTACGATGCAATGCTTTTTATAGGTGTTGGTTACCACTTAACATCAGGTGGGACAATTGCTTGCTCCATCAGCAAGTTGTGTAAAAAAAACTGGTTTGGTCATTCCTAACCGACCTACTAACATTTGGATGTTGGTGCAAGTGTTATTACTTATTACAGAAGAGCACTTCCGTTCTGCAGAGGGCACGTTAAGCTGTAGATCCTAGCCTTAGAAGTCGCTAAGCCATGTCAGGCCATGATCACTGGCTCATACACACTTTTTGTACGAAAGTTCTGTACATTTGACACAACGCACGCTAGTCCCAATTTATAAATGTGTGAAATGATTGAATTGGTATAGATAAAAAAACAACGCTTTGTTAATATCCACCAATATTTATTTAGATTTAATATAATTACATTGAAATGACACTTAATAACACTACACGTGGTTGTTTGAATGACATCGTTGCGTGTGTTGAAAAGCTCTTATAATTAGTTGATAGGCAAAGCTAATTTAAGGTGCTGAGAAATTTTATTTACTTTATTCTAACATTTTCAAATCAATCTAGGAACACAAATGCAAAGAAATCAGTACACAAACTGCAAGATACTTATGAAATATGTAACACAAAGGCTCATAAAGCTTAGAAACAGACACACGCCCAAAGGAAATTTGTTCCACAATGAAAACTGTCTGCCGCAGATATCGAAGTACTCCAGAGCTTCATAGATTGTATTGCGTAATTGTCTATCTGAAAATCAAAATTACACTATCAATGCTTCATTAATTATACTATGACATGCTGTACACCTTTTACAAAAACCCAAACAAAACTAGTATTTGTTGAGTTTCAATGACTTTGTAGTTCAGGCATTTTTTATTACTTATAATAAATAAGAAATAAGCTAGATCGCGGAAATCCCAAGATATTCGTTCAGGGCGGGTATATATATTTTTTTATATTATTTCCATAACCTATGCCCTGTCCCTCCAATCATTCCTGTTTTCTGCCATCTTCCATCGTGCTCTCTCGTAAGTTCCCAGGTGAATTACATTATTATTATTTTACTCGTAAGCCTTTTATTACAGATACATTTAAAGAGTTAAATTATATTTTACATTACGACATCGACACTACCTTTTTCCCTTTTTTTGGCAAAGACCTCCTCCAAGCTCTTCCGCTCTTCCACTCTTCCCTATCTCTCCATGCTACATTAACATGGACGAGGATATATGGATAGAATCACATTAACTTACGATTAATTATACCCAATGGACCGACAAAATTGTGAGGATCACGGGAAGTCGTTGGATGGAGAGGGTCAGAATGTTTCTTCCTAGAAATGTAAAGGAGAGCTCTATGTCTAGCAGTGGACGATGAGGCCTATTAATTTAAAGTATTATTATTCATACCGCTATAAGTCAGAAGTTCATCAGCAATGGAACTCTTCAGTATTTCAACTTCATTGCTGACTGCTTCCAGTATCAAACTCGGCAGAAAGATTATTAAAATGGTAGTCCAAAGCATTCCAATCCACGGTACGGCTGACGCTAATGTCTATAGCAAAATAAAGTAGATATTTATAAATATACCTGTGTAATGTTTTAAAAGCCTTGCTCTATAAGAAAATTTACTACATATTACGAGTACTTACAACTCCTGACTGATAGAATGCCACGCATCGATATACTATGACTATAATATTAAGAAATGTAACAACCGATGCAAAGGCCTGAAATAAAAAAAAATAAGTTAGTTATTAAAGATTTAACTATGACTATAAATAACTTTACATCTCTCATGTTCGGTAAGTAGGTTCTTATCACCTCTAAATGGGGCTTGTAGGTGACTAATTAGCGCTCTAGGGTAATAATGTTGCTAGAAAAGCCCTAGGGCGGTAAGTAATAAAAAAAAACACTTCTTTCTTTCAAAAAGTTCGCGTACATCTAACCATCATACTGGCAATAGACATCATGCATTCAGCCCAATGACTAAAGAGGTCGCTTTGCTATTCAGCCTTGTCTTCGTGTGAGTATAATAGTCATCAATTTTAAATATCGAAAGGCTAAGCTCAATTTCTATCTTGAAAAAAAAATTAAAAAGTTCTTTATTTGATTCTTTTTAATGAAAAAAGGCGGGAATAGAAAACTTTTACTTTAAATATTGTTTATTCTTGTAGTGCCGGTTTTTTTCTACTTACCTCACAATCGAGATGTTAAGCAGAATAGTTAGCTCGGGTGTAAGCACCAATTGCACCCTCGAACTATAATGAATATCTCGGGCTGCAATTGATGCCTTACAGCCCTTGGCTACTAATCTACTATTAGTAGGTATAATGCGGAACTGTTTCAGGCTTCATCTTCCGCTTATGATAATAATAATATAACTATATTATTATCGATATATTCGCAATACAGATGCACAATATCCTCACGAATCTAGATTGTAGGTGCCACATTATGTACAGCACCACCCACATTATGTACTTAGGATGCTAGTTACACCCACCGTCTATGGATGCTTGCCCATCCGACAGATGTCGAATGTCGGACAGATGATGTATACTTCTCGACTTTGTGCATAAGTTCAGCGATGCCATTCCTTTGGGTGGAGTCGATTGAGTTAACGCGCGCCTCATTCCAGAGGCGCTATCGTTCCAACCCCATTTGCCTAAAGATATTCCTATAGGATTATAAGATTTTCTTTTTCCCAAAAATAAATTCTAGTAAAATAGTATACTCACAAATATTTTACACTGTATTCGTATAGCTCTTTGTAAAATCTCAACTAAATACTTATGCGCAGACACAGTTTCATTAATAATTGCACATTTCGCAGATCCTTGTTCATTAATACTTTTTACAAACTTGATTCGAGTAAATTTCATTCTAGTTTTTATTAGCTCGCACATAATGGTCATAGTAATGTAGCGAACACAAGTAGTAACGGAGTTTAGTACTTCAACAAAGAATTGTATGCTATACCAAGTTTTTAAAACCCAAGTATTACAGATAAAGTAAAAGCTAACACTTTTTCCCAAAACTGATACAAGTAATACAGCGTAAGAATAAAAACATGTAACATCCAATGAGCTGGAACTCTGAATTCCGAAGCTCTGAACGTTGTCAAACTCTTTTATATTCGCGCAGAAATCATAAAAATCCTTGTCTTTGTGAGTAAGTGACAAAAATAAGATATATAAACTTTCTGCGGTACTCAACACATCTAAAAACAACAAGCTTCCGCTGAAACCATCTTTTAAGTTTTGATGGAAACTTATATGAGCCCCTATAGGAATGATGTTTATTAAAACAACATAGATTTTGCCCAATATTTTAGCCAATCTGTTAGGATATACATCGCTGTAGTTTCCAAAAAGTAGTCTTAATATCAATATATTTCTGACTGAACAATTTAGTATAATTCTATTAAATTTTGAACATAAATGTGAAAGAAATCTGTTCATTTTATCACTACCGCCTTCTCGCTCGGTCAGGCTTAAACTAAGCCACGTTAATGGTAGTGTAATAATTTACTAGATACCTAATTTTGTCGATTATAACTATATGTACAGTTGAATCAGCTTTGGTTTCACTCGCGCCGTATCTTTCACGTACATCGATCGTATAAATCTATTTTTTCTAAGCAAGGTATTCTTCATCGTTCATCATCATCTTCTCAGCACGGTATCACTCACTGCTGGGTATAGGCCTCCTTCATTTTCTGCCAGCCTCCTCTGTCCTGTGCGTCTCTCGTCCAGGCGAAATTATTAGTTACCTCAAAAAATCTAGGAAGTTTAGTATAAGGATTCTATAACTTCAAACTATCTCTAAAATAACAGGCAAAATATAACAGATTTCAGGTATCACAGCTTTGACTATTGCCTTATTTTAACGCCAATGCTGACGTACACACAAACTAACCAGCAGTGAGATATATAGACCGACAAATTATTTCAATACCAAATGTATTTTCGGAACATGTTCCAATTAAAAAACATGTAATAAAGATAATTGAAATACAATAATATATCATGGAAAATAACGTAACTACACAAGTTGGTTGTGTTAGTAGATTAATTTCAATTAATGGTAGAGTTATTTATTATGTGAGTTATTTTTTATTTATAGAGTTATTTATATATTAATTGGTTAGAAAAAAAATAGATGCTTATCCTTTTGTATCCTAATTCTACACACTGACGCTGAAAAGAAAAACATTTTCACTAAACAATATATTCTGGGAAAAGTCTGGCACTGTGTTCGAAGAACGATTCCGCAAACCTGCGATCGGCTTTATCACAGTTTGCGAAAATACATTTTAGGGATTTACAAGGTAAGGTGGTCTTTTTTAGGGTTTCGTACCCAAAAGGTAAAATGGAGCCCTATTACTAAAACTCCGCTGTCCATCCGTCTGCCTGACTTTCCGTCTGTCACCAGGCCGTATCTCATGAACCGTGATAGTTAGCGGTGGAAATTTCCACAGATGATGTATTTCTGTTGCCGCTATAATAATAAATACTAAAAAACAGAATAAAATAAATATTTAAGGGGGCTCCCATAGAACAAACGTGTTTTTTATCCGTTTTTATAGATAATTGTACGGAACACTTCGTGCACGAGTCCGTCTCGCACTTGGCTGGTTTTATTTTAATACAGCATGTATTCAAAAAAACACTACTTTACTTAACAAGCAGATGGCCCAGCTGATGTGGAGTGGTAATATAACAAATCATTTGCCTCGCAAGTCACGCACGATAACGATTTTATTTATTTATATATTATAATCATTTCCCTACAATCTATTTAATAATAATAACCTCCAATGCCTTTTGGCCGGAAACTTCGTCCTTTCTCATGACACAAAAGAGTTTTGGGGGTGATCCACTCTCATCTGTGTATAAATGATCTTCATAATCGTCATGTCATTCCACTAAGGCTAGTGTCAGTTGATGATAAAAATTCACGAGCACTGTAAGGTTTTTCTTCGAATAAGGCCAAGCTGCTTGTAATTCAGCACATGGCTCTCGCAGAGTGGTCTGGAGCTCGGTAGCTACAATGTGCCCTAAACTTATTGGTCCACATGTTTCAATTGATTCTTTAGAGTAAATTCGATTGCAAATTTGAATTGATATTTGATGCTGGCATACGAATTATTGTTTTATACAATAGACGTAACGTATTTTTAAGAATTCGCTTTGCACTTTCAACTCTTGATTTGAACTTTCAATTCTTTCCCTTTCTGGAGATTAAGCACAAACCGTGAAACGTATTATTAAAATCCGTACCGAACCAACTAATAAAATCATGTTGGTTCAAACGGGAAGCAGAACACTACAAGCATATGCGGGTTTATTCAATGACGACAAGTGCCCCGTCTAGTAGATACTCGTTCCCAATGGACTGAGGTCAAATTCATTGGTCCCAATTGTCTGTATCTTCTCCGTCACTTGTGTTATTGGACTATGTTATTCAGATTGCTTGCTCCTTGAATTGATTGTGGATTTTTTATTATACTATTTTTGCATGGATACAAAGGTTTTATTGTTAGAAACGGAGTACTTTGAGAAACTAAGGTTGAGGCTAGCATTGGTCTTGTACACAGTATCTTTTTTCCAACTCATTGCAGATCGGACAGTTCCTTTTGGTTGTCTTGTGTTTAATTTACTGATAAAGTAATTTAATAGGACTTCTGTAATTGATTTTACTAGCAAAAACATATCATGATTTTCAGGGCCCTTAATTTTGAGGCCAGTTTCCTCAGTTAGAGAATAAAATTAAAAAAAAATATATTGGTGGACTTTCCACACAGCACTATCTAACTATATCTAGCATCAAACTAAGCCAAACCTTGTTATATGGGAACCAGATAGCTGATAATTATACTTGTATCCTTTTATTGTAAACACATACTTATAATATTATATACCACCCAGACAGAGAACAAACATTAATGTTCATCACACAAATGTTTGTTCTCGGTGGGGATCGAACCCACGACCTCCGGCGCAGAAGGCAGAGCTACTACCAACTGAGCTGTGGAGGCTGTCGAAGGCAATGAGAATAAATTAATAGAGCCTTAATAGGCCTTAGTTCATTCGCCACATGACACATGCCATTACATTAATGTAAGAACTAATCATAAGTAATTTAATAGCACTTCTGTATTATTTTGTGCCCTTTATTTTGTGGCCAGTTTCGTCAGTCATAGAATATTTAGTAAGTACCTAAATAAGCCTTAGTTCATTCGCCATGACACGTTTGGTTCTTACATTAATCAAAAATATATAAAAAATGTGTCTTCCGCCTTTTTCTGCCGCCAAGCAGCGTTGCTGTGTTTCGGTTTGAAGAGTGTGGTTGCCGGTATAATAACAGGCACATGAGGCTTAACAACTGTATGCCTCAAGTTGATCGACGCATCGTAGGGCACGTCCCTACTGAGCGTGACTTACGGGGCAATGCTTTGTTATACACACTTGTTCTCCACTCACACACATACACACCTAAACACACTCACAAACACTCTCACATACACACAACATATTCATACAAATACACTACACAAACACACAACCACACACTGTTGCCACTCTCCATTTTTCTTTTGATTATTATAAAACTTTTTTATTTTCTTCTTTGATTGTTATAATTCATAAACTTAGTTTTAACTATATGCCATACGCATGCCTCGCTAAAACTCACCCAATTGTAACTGAAATGAAACCAAAGTAACTCGTACTCCTGAGACCCAAGATACAGGCTTTTCGCCTAGTTTGGGCCTCTACATTTAATCATAATTATCTGTACTAAGAATCCTTTGTGTCCTGAAACTGTTTATTTGATTACCTGTGATTCTGTTTGGCAATAAATTATTCTTATTCTTATAGGTGATAGTTGCCACTTGACATCAGGTGGGCCATTTGCTTGTTACATCAACGAGTAGTACATATAGATAAAAAAACAACGCTTTGTAAATATCCACCAATATTTATTTAGATTTAATATAATTACATTGAAATGACACTTAATAACACTACACGTGGTTGTTTGAATGACATCGTTGCGTGTGTTGAAAAGCTCTTATAATTAGTTGATAGGCAAAGCTAATTTATGGTGCTGAGAAATTTTATTTACTTTATTCTAACATTTTCAAATCAATCTAGGAACACAAATGCAAAGAAATCAGTACACAAACTGCAAGATACTTATGAAATATGTAACACAAAGGCTCATAAAGCTTAGAAACAGACACACGCCCAAAGGAAATTTGTTCCACAACGAAAACTGTCTGCCGCAGATATCGAAGTAATCCAGAGCTTCATAGATTGTATTGCGTAATTGTCTATCTGAAAATCAAAATTACACTATCAATGCTTCATTAATTATACTATGACATGCTGTACACCTTTTACAAAAACCCAAACAAAACTAGTATTTGTTGAGTTTCAATGACTTTGTAGTTCAGGCATTTTTTATTACTTATAATAAATAAGAAATAAGCTAGATCGCGGAAATCCCAAGATATTCGTTCAGGGCGGGTATATATATTTTTTTATATTATTTCCATAACCTATGCCCTGTCCCTCCAATCATTCCTGTTTTCTGCCATCTTCCATCGTGCTCTCTCGTAAGTTCCCAGGTGAATTACATTATTATTATTTTACTCGTAAGCCTTTTATTACAGATACATTTAAAGAGTTAAATTATATTTTACACTACGACATCGACACTACCTTTTTCCCTTTTTTTGGCAAAGACCTCCTCCAAGCTCTTCCGCTCTTCCACTCTTCCCTATCTCTCCATGCTACATTAACATGGACGAGGATATATGGATAGAATCACATTAACTTACGATTAATTATACCCAATGGACCGACAAAATTGTGAGGATCACGGGAAGTCGTTGGATGGAGAGGGTCAGAATGTTTCTTCCTAGAAATGTAAAGGAGAGCTCTATGTCTAGCAGTGGACGATGAGGCCTATTAATTTAAAGTATTATTATTCATACCGCTATAAGTCAAAAGTTCATCAGCAATGGAACTCTTCAGTATTTCAACTTCATTGCTGACTGCTTCCAGTATCAAACTCGGCAGAAAGATTATTAAAATGGTAGTCCAAAGCATTCCAATCCACGGTACGGCTGACGCTAATGTCTATAGCAAAATAAAGTAGATATTTATAAATATACCTGTGTAATGTTTTAAAAGCCTTGCTCTATAAGAAAATTTACTACATAATACGAGTACTTACAACTCCTGACTGATAGAATGCCACGCAACGATATACTATGACTATAATTTTAAGAAATGTAACAACCGATGCAAAGGACTGAAATAAAAAAAATTAAGTTATTAAAGATTTAACTATGACTATAAATAACTTTACATCTCTCATGTTCGGTAAGTAGGTTCTTATTACCTCTAAATGGGGCTTGTAGGTGACTAATTAGCGCTCTAGGGTAATAATGTTGCTAGAAAAGCCCTAGGGTGGTAAGTAATAAAAAAAAACACTTCTTTCTTTCAAAAAGTTCGCGTACATCTAACCATCATACTGGCAATAGACATCATGCATTCAGCCCAATGACCAAAGAGGTCGCTTTGCTATTCAGCCTTGTCTTCGTGTGAGTATAATAGTCATCAATTTTAAATATCGAACGGCGAAGCTCAATTTCGATCTTGAAAAAAAAAATTAAAAAGTTCTTTATTTGATTCTTTTTAATGAAAAAAGGCGGGAATAGAAAACTTTTACTTTAAATATTGTTTATTCTTGTAATGCCGGTTTTTTTCTACTTACCTCACAATCGAGATGATAAGCAGAATAGTTAGCTCGGGTGTAAGCACCAATTGCACCCTCGAACTATAATAAATATCTCGGGCTGCAATTGATGCCTTACAGCCCTTGGCTACTAATCTACTATTAGTAGGTATAATGCGGGACTTTTTCAGGCTTCATCTTCGGCTTATGATAATATTAATATAACTATATTATTATCGATATATTCGCAATACAGATGCACAATATCCTCACGAACCTAGATTGCAGGTGCCACATTATGTACCAGCACCACCCACATTATGTACTTAGGATGCTAGTTACACCCACCGTCTATGGATGCTTGCCCATCCGACAGATGTCGGATGTCGGACAGATGATGTATTTTTACACTTCTCGACTTTGTGCATAAGTTTAGCGATGCCATTCCTTTGGGTGGAGTCGATTGAGTTAACGTGCGCCTCATTCCAGAGGCGCTATCGTTCCAACCCCATTTGCCTAAAGATATTCCTATAGGATTATGAGATTTACTTTTTCCCAAAATAAATTCTAGTAAAATAGTATACTCACAAATATTTTACACTGTATTCGTATAGCTCTTTGTAAAATCTCAACTAAATACTTATGCGCAGACACAGTTTCATTAATAATTGCACATTTCGCAGATCCTTGTTCATTAATACTTTTTACAAACTTGATTCGAGTAAATTTCATTCTCGTTTCTATTAGCTCGCACATAATGGTCATAGTAATGTAGCGAACACAAGTAGTAACGGAGTTTAGTACTTCAACAAAGAATTGTATGCTATAGCAAGTATTTAAAACCCAAGTATTACAGATAAAGTAAAAGCCAACACTTTTTCCCAAAACTGATACAAGTAATACAGCGTAAGAATAAAAACATGTAACATCCAATGAGCTGAAACTCTGAATTCCGAAGCTCTGAACGTTGTCAAACTCTTTTATATTCGCGCAGAAATCATAAAAATCCTTGTCTTTGTGAGTAAGTGACAAAAATAAGATATATAAACTTTCTACGGTACTCAACACATCTAAAAACAACAAGCTTCCGCTGAAACCATCTTTTAAGTTTTGATGGAAACTTATATGAGCCCCTATAGGAATGATGTTTATTAAAACAACATAGATTTTGCCCAATATTTTAGCCAATCTGTTAGGATATACATCGCTGTAGTTTCCAAAGAGTAGTCTTAGTATCAATATATTTCTGACTGAACAATTTAGTATAATTCTATTAAATTTTGAACATAAATGTGAAAGAAATCTGTTCATTTTATCACTACCGCCTTCTCGCTCGGTCAGGCTTAAACTAAGCCACGTTAATGGTAGTGTAATAATTTACTAGATACCTAATTTTGTCGATTAAAACTATATGTACAGTTGAATCAGCTTTGGTTTCACTCGCGCCGTATCTTTCACGTACATCGATCGTATAAATCTATTTTTTTTAAGCAAGGTATTCTTCATCGTTCATCATCATCTTCTCAGCACGGTATCACTCACTGCTGGGTATAGGCCTCCTTCATTTTCTGCCAGCCTCCTCTGTCCTGTGCGTCTCTCGTCCAGGCGAAATTATTAGTTACCTCAAAAAATCTAGGAAGTTTAGTATAAGGATTCTATAACTTCAAACTATCTCTAAAATAACAGGCAAAATATAGCAGATACAGGTATCACAGCTTTGACTATTGCCTTATTTTAACGCCAATGCTGACGTACACACAAACTAACCAGCAGTGAGATATATAGACCGACAAATTATTTCAATACCAAATGTATTTTCGGAACATGTTCAAATTAAAAAACATGTAATAAAGATAATTGAAATACAATAATATATCATGGAAAATAACGTAACTACACAAGTTTGATGTGTTAGTAGATTAATTTCAATTAATGGTAGAGTTATTTATTATGTGAGTTATTTTTTATTTATAGAGTTATTTATATATTAATTGGTTAGAAAAAAAATAGATGCTTATCCTTTTGTATCCTAATTCTACACACTGACGCTGAAAAGAAGAACATTTTCACTAAACAATATATCCTGGGAAAAGTCTGGCACTGTGTTCGAAGAACGATTCCGCAAACCTGCGATCGGCTTTATCACAGTTTGCGAAAATACATTTTAGGGATTTACAAGGTAAGGTGGTCTTTTTTAGGGTTTCGTACCCAAAAGGTAAAATGGAGCCCTATTACTAAAACTCCGCTGTCCATCCGTCTGCCTGTCTTTCCGTCTGTCACCAGGCCGTATCTCATGAACCGTGATAGTTAGCGGTGGAAATTTCCACAGATGATGTATTTCTGTTGCCGCTATAATAATAAATACTAAAAAACAGAATAAAATAAATATTTAAGGGGGCTCCCATAGAACAAACGTGTTTTTTATCCGTTTTTATAGATAATTGTACGGAACACTTCGTGCACGAGTCCGTCTCGCACTTGGCTGGTTTTATTTTAATACAGCATGTATTCAAAAAAACACTACTTTACTTAACAAGCAGATGGCCCAGCTGATGTGGAGTGGTAATATAACAAATCATTTGCCTCGCAAGTCACGCACGATAACGATTTTATTTATTTATATATTATAATCATTTCCCTACAATCTATTTAATAATAATAACCTCCAATGCCTTTTGGCCGGAAACTTCGTCCTTTCTCATGACACAAAAGAGTTTTGGGGGTGATCCACTCTCATCTGTGTATAAATGATCTTCATAATCGTCATGTCATTCCACTAAGGCTAGTGTCAGTTGATGATAAAAATTCACGAGCACTGTAAGGTTTTTCTTCGAATAAGGCCAAGCTGCTTGTAATTCAGCACATGGCTCTCGCAGAGTGGTCTGGAGCTCGGTAGCTACAATGTGCCCTAAACTTATTGGTCCACATGTTTCAATTGATTCTTTAGAGTAAATTCGATTGCAAATTTGAATTGATATTTGATGCTGGCATACGAATTATTGTTTTATACAACAGACGTAACGTATTTTTAAGAATTCGCTTTGCACTTTCAACTCTTGATTTGAACTTTCAATTCTTTCCTTTTCTGGAGATTAAGCACAAACCGTGAAACGTATTATTAAAATCCGTACCGAACCAACTAATCAAATCATGTTGGTTCAAACGGGAAGCAGAACACTACAAGCATATGCGGGTTTATTCAATGACGACAAGTGCCCCGTCTAGTAGATACTCTTTCCCAATGGACTGAGGTCAAATTCATTGGTCCCAATTGTCTGTATCTTCTCCGTCACTTGTGTTATTGGACTATGTTATTCAGATTGCTTGCTCCTTGAATTGATTGTGGATTTTTTATTATACTATTTTTGCATGGATACAAAGGTTTTATTGTTAGAAACGGAGTACTTTGAGAAACTAAGGTTGAGGCTAGCATTGGTCTTGTACACAGTATCTTTTTTCCAACTCATTGCAGATCGGACAGTTCCTTTTGGTTGTCTTGTGTTTAATTTACTGATAAAGTAATTTAATAGGACTTCTGTAATTGATTTTACTAGCAAAAACTTATCATGATTTTCAGGGCCCTTAATTTTGAGGCCAGTTTCCTCAGTTAGAGAATAAAATTAAAAAAAAATATATTGGTGGACTTTCCACACAGCACCATCTAACTATATCTAGCATCAAACTAAGCCAAACCTTGTTATATGGGAACCAGATAGCTGATAATTATACTTGTATCCTTTTATTGTAAACACATACTTATAATATTATATACCACCCAGACAGAGAACAAACATTAATGTTCATCACACAAATGTTTGTTCTCGGTGGGGATCGAACCCACGACCTCCGGCGCAGAAGGCAGAGCTACTACCAACTGAGCTGTGGAGGCTGTCGAAGGCAATGAGAATAAATTAATAGAGCCTTAATAGGCCTTAGTTCATTCGCCACATGACACATGCCATTACATTAATGTAAGAACTAATCATAAGTAATTTAATAGCACTTCTGTATTATTTTGTGCCCTTTATTTTGTGGCCAGTTTCGTCAGTCATAGAATATTTAGTAAGTACCTAAATAAGCCTTAGTTCATTCGCCATGACACGTTTGGTTCTTACATTAATCAAAAATATATAAAAAATGTGTCTTCCGCCTTTTTCTGCCGCCAAGCAGCGTTGCTGTGTTTCGGTTTGAAGAGTGTGGTTGCCGGTATAATAACAGGCACATGAGGCTTAACAACTGTATGCCTCAAGTTGATCGACGCATCGTAGGGCACGTCCCTACTGAGCGTGACTTACGGGGCAATGCTTTGTTATACACACTTGTTCTCCACTCACACACATACACACCTAAACACACTCACAAACACTCTCACATACACACAACATATTCATACAAATACACTACACAAACACACAACCACACACTATTGCCACTCTCCATTTTTCTTTTGATTATTATAAAACTTTTTTATTTTCTTCTTTGATTGTGATGAAATGAACTGCAGTAGATGAACACTTTAACACCTCTTATTTATTCGTAGAACACAGGTAAAACAATTTCACTCTTTCTTCGCACTTGTTACAGATGTCAGTATGTCAGCCAGTCAAGTTTACTCCACCAAGTCTCTTTCCAGAATGCCACATTTATTTCAATCTTCCCCTTTCCTTTCTTTTCTGTTCGGCAACCTACCAACGCTATCCATCCTACCCACCTATCGGACCAAAGCTGTGACTTGGCGGTCAATTGACTGACTAAAAGACAGGAAGATATAAAATGAATTATGCTACTTCAATTTTAATCTAAAAAAACAAGCTTAATATTTACAAAATGAATTATAAAATTCGAGAAATCATTACATTCGGCCATCCGCCATCATGCGATCTCCTGACGCATGATCAAATAAATTAACTGAACGTACTAATCAATTAAGAATATTTATATTATTTTAATTTTAAAGAACAAAAAAAATCTTATTTTTGATTGTAATAGCTTATATACAAATTCATTTTATTATTTTAGTCCTTATCAACTTTAATTTCTTCATCAAATATATTTTATTAAATAATTATAGAAAATACTCAAATAAATTGAATTTACGATTTTAACACAATAACATTTTCAGTAATTATAAAAACAACATGTGAATAACAAAAAAAACAATAACTCCCAGTGTTTCGCTACATTATTATACTAACAATATTACTTTAAATTATTAATCATTACATTTGGCATTTATTTAGTATCAGATCTGCTTGTATTATTTTGTTGTCGACCTTTTGTAGGCATATTTTCGTCATCATTATCCTCGCTTTCGGATGAAGTATTACTTTTGTTAGATATTAGTATCGTAGTCATGAGAAAGGTTAACATTGATCCAAGGTCAAATCCGATCAAAAGCAACTACGCTATCTTATTTACTTTTAGGAGTACTAAATCCAGTAAGTTCAGAAATTTTATATCGATCATTATATATACTTCTGTGATTTAAAGAGGCCTATAAATTTTGATAAGAGCTTAGTTCTATTGTCTTTATTGTTAAAATTGGTTGTCGGTTTTTTTATTAGAAATAAATTAGAATATTATTATTATTTATTGTAACTGTAACGATGACATGGGTGTCGGAAGACCAGCGTTATAGTAGCGTATGCTGCTATTGCATTTATGCCGAGTGACTGCCAATTTATATCACTTACCTACTTACTTTTATTGTCTTTTCTTGTATTTTTTTTTATAAACTGCATTTATGTGTGGCATAAATAAATTATTTTGTATTGTATTGTAAGATGACATTTTCCATTAACTACGTGATAAGCACCTTGGTGCAATTTTGATCGATTGATTTTCTTTACCCGGTTCAATACTACTGTAACCTTCCACATACACATCCCCTGAAAAGTTAGTTGATCCCTGCGTTATAACTTCAACTAACCCTGACAAAGGAACTTAGGTAGAATTTAATGTAGTCAAGTTTAAGCTATTTTCAATGTCAAAGTTTGCGTTAAGAGCAGGACTTTTGTAGAAGAATAGTTTGCAATTGTCTTTGAACACAGACACCGAAGAAAACTCTATAAAGTTTTACCCTATAAGCAATGCTGTTGTCACAAACTCATCAGTAACAAACCTTTGATGATAGGCAATTGTGTGTATCTTTTTAAGAAGTTTAGGTCTTGAGCATCAGATTCACGAACTTCGATTTATTTTTTTAATTTTTCATATGGGTTACTTGGCTTAGCATAACAGCTGTCCATGTAATTTTGCGACGTACTTAGCCACTTACAGGTAAAGTGTTTTAAATGCTAATATATATATATATTTTTTTTTTTCACCATTGTACTAATTATTTGGTTAGTTTTGAACTTACAGGTATACATACCCCATTTTTCACTAAGAAATTCACTAATAGCGCACCTGGCTAAACTCTGGCATACATAGCCTGCTAATAGCGCACATGGCTAAACTCTGGCATACATAGCCTGTACCTGCATACATAGCATGTACCTACTACCTACCTATATATCTATAAATTTTAACTTAATAGATATTTAATTAAGTACACTTTGCTTCAGAGACTCGCATCAGAGGGTAGGCTTGATCATCGATATTTATAATTTTACGACAGTTTATCAGGTGACAACGGCAAGTATAGTTAATTTCTGCTTGATATAGGTAAGCCAATTTTTATTGCTATTGGAACATTGATAATAGCAGTAATATGAAATAGAATAATAAAAAAATATATATAATAGTAGGTAGGTAATCCACGAATTTAAAGGTGCTAACACTACCGGATAGTCTCTGTTCAGTACAGACCAGTTCGTGTGAGGAACAATTCAAAATGCGAATATAAAATAAGATAAAAATATAAAATAACCTACCCTTCAATGTTAAAATTATCGGATAATATAAAAATTTGTAAGATTTCACCTACTTTATTCTAGAAAAATTTGCTCGATATGTATTCAACTTGAATGTTCATGGGTAAGGCCCTGACAATTTTTAAAAACCGAATAGTGCTAGTACGGCCAGATAGTATCGGGGCAATCTCGACTGATACATGCTAACAAAATGTTTCATACCGTTAAACTTAAGTCGAATTTAATAATCTTTTACTCGAAATAAAAATATCATGATGTGGATGAAATAAATTTTAATCACAGCTACAGTACGTAATTATTTGGCAAATATCAGTGCATTGTGTACGTAGCAAAATTGTTAGCATTATCTGTCCACTGTGGCATAGGTACATAGACCCACTTAAATCCTCACCTTGCTTATAAAAAAAAATGTTATGGCATACATAGCCCCCTGAACTCACTTGGTCCATCACAGCATACCCTACTTATTGTTATGGCATACATAGCCCCCTGAACTCACTTGGTCCATCACAGCATACCCTACTTATTGTTATGGCATACATAGCCCCCAGAACTCACTTGGTCCATCACAGCATACCTTGCTTATAAAAATAATTGTTATGGCATACATAGCCCCCTGAACTCACTTGGTTCATCACAGCATACATATTCTACTTATTGTTATGGCTTATATAACCCCCAGAACTCACTTGGTTCACTACTTCACTATATTTTAATTATGTTTTTTTTTTTATGTAAGTAGACTTTTTATCGTAAAATATTCTTTCAATTAGCAACATGCTATGGTGGCAAAAAGTTTCACCAGTAATAATTCTATCAAGTAACTGCGGTAAAAATTTGATGAAAGGCATCAATAAGTTTCAAACTTAATACTTCGAGTGAAACAGCATGAATTTTATTCCTAGTATTCGTTAGACTCCACATTGTTAAAAAAAAAATATTTTAGCAAAAATTGTTATCACAAAACTTTTGTGACGGTATTAACAAAAAATATTTTCATAGATATGGTACAGAAAAGCAACTCATGATCACACACAGTCACTTGCACGTTTAGTAGATAGTTATGTTGTCCCCTCACCCCTCTGCCTTAGATTAAGTCTAGAATATTGTTTGTGCTGACATCTTCAATGCAGTTCTTAGAAATTAAGGTTTGCTGATACAGCCGTTTGCAATCGCCCGGCTGCATCCGCCCATGTACTTTTTATTCATTATTAAACCACCTCCAAATCGGTGTACACGTATAATCATTTAGTTTTATTTCCACTTATAATTAAATCAGTGTTTTTTAAAAACTCACTGAGTAACTCCCAAATCAAAAGTGGCGCAGCCGGCGCGGATTTTCTTGAAATCACGGGGTTTTTCGCAGTTTTCCGACGTCCAAATCCGTTAGGAAATTTTGGGGAAAATTCCTTGTAGAGTTGATCCGTCGAACCAAATAAATATCTTTTGAGTGGAAGTGGAAGCAGTATGGGAGTAGCGGTCGGTTGGTGAGTAAAACTTTTCGCCATTCCTTTCCCTCACCCTCCTATATTTTGCACATTTTATTGTTATACTTGAGATAGAAACTTGCTCATTATAACTTACTTTAATTCGGTAGACCTTGTATGAATTTCTATCAAGATCAAACCATGTTCTAAAAATAGAATAAACATAGATTTAAGAATAAATTGATACGGTATATTGAAATCATAAAATCTGATTTTAAATAAGTAAAAATTAAGTGTTAATTAGAGATTACTGATCTAAACTCGATCATAATATTAATTAGTTATTATATAAAAAAAAAAAAAATATAATAATAATAAAATTTATTTTTACAAAAAAATATTATTTTATAAAATCATTTTACATTTAATCCTTATTGTTCTATTGCTTGTTTTACTGTATTTTATTGTGTTTTTAAATTTTGTGTAATTTGTGTGTCGTGAATAAAAGTCAGTTGCCTCCTCCGATTATTTTCATAACTCACGATGACTGAGTCAGAGACTGAAAAGCTTCGACTTATCCCTAGAGAAGTCTCTCAGTTAATTCCGCTTTTTAAAGGTGATAAGAGACAATTAAATTTATATTTGCGGAAATGCCAATACATTATCGGTCGATATGGTCAGCCGCATAACGAAGCTCAGAATCTTTATGTCTATAATGTTTTGACAAGTAGACTCACCGAGGACGCAGCTGCGCTCTTATCAGAACGTGACGATGTAGAGACATGGTCAGATTTAAAAGAAATCCTCATCCAACATTTTGGAGACCCGCGTAGTGAAGCTTGTATTAATATCGAGCTAGAATCTTTAAAAATCAAATCAGGTGAAAGTTATCTAGATTTTTGTAATCGAATACAAACTATTCGCTCACTATTAATTTCAAAAGTGAACACAACAGAAGAAAAAGATTTGAAGCGCGCAAAATTGATAATTTATAACAATACAGCTCTGAATGTATTTTTATATAACCTTCCAGAAAATATGGTTCGCATAGTGAGACTGAAAGCACCCTCGACTTTAGAAGCAGCATTAAGCGTTGTTCTGGAGGAAGTCAACTTCTCAGAACAGTACAATATGAGGAATCGTATTCATGGTGGTAGGCAGATCGAACACGCAACGGTTTCAAGGCCAGCGATAAGTCAGCCTATGTTATCCGGCTCTAATAATGTACAGCCAAAGTTCGGTTTTGGTGTACCCATTAATGCACAGCCTAAGTTTAAGTTTGGCATCCAGAATGCACAGCCACAAAATTACGGTACTTTCCAAAAACCATCATTTGGATATAAGCCTCAATTTGGCCTTCAGCCACAACAACCATTTGGTTACAAACCCCCTCAGGCGTTTGGTTACAGACCCCCTCAGGCGTTTGATTACAGACCCCCTCAAGCGTTTGGTTACAGACCCCCTCAAGCGTTTGGCTATAGACCCCCTCAAGCGTTCGGTTATAAGCCAGAAACGAAACCATATGTTCAGCCTCCTCGCTTACAAACTAGCGACGTTACAATGCGGACAGCAGCCCCTAAGGCACCGCAACAAGGTTTCAATTTGAATGAACTAACTACAAACGATTATGACCCCTACTATGACGAAAGTTATGCGTACGGTAATAACCTCGATTACTATGACTATGACCAATATAATGAATATAACAACTATGAAAATGAATTACGTATTGACGACATTGCAGAGACTGACGAAAATCATCACGAGGATTTTCAGATAACAGCCTCCGAAGACAAGAAGTCTTAGAACTAAATTGCGATCCAAATTTAAAACTTCCTTATGTTCACATAAAAGAAATTGATGCAAAAATGATGATAGATACCGGAAGTATGAGATCTTTCTTCAGCCCCCGAATCGCTTATAAATATTTTGGTGAATTTATTCGAAAAGAAACATTCCATGTGGTTAGCACCCACGCAACTAGTAGACATGATGAAGTGGTAGAAATCCCTCTCATGCCTTCATTTGCTTCTAACGATTGGCATAAATTTTATGTATATGACGTCGACCCACGTTACGACGGTTTAATCGGAAATGATCTTTTACAACAATTAGGTGCGGTTATTGATTTAAAAGCAAAACTATTAAAAACAAATGCTACTTGCATTCCAATAATCAACAATAATCTAAATTATATCATTGATATACCAGCACGAACAGAAAAACGAGTCAAATTGCCAATTGACCAACATACAGGTGAAGCTATCCTTGACTTTAGGAAATTTGCCAACGGTTTAAGAATGCCTAGTGCAATAGTTAACTGTATAAATGGTTATGCATCTACGGTTATTCAAAATACACTAGATGAACCAAAACAATTGACGATTAAACGACCCTTTACTGTGACTAAGTTCGAAAGGACAGACTGTGAACTGAATTTTACTAAAACCAACACGAACGACTTCGAAATTGATCAACTGTTAGAAGAGAACTTAAATAGAATCAGACTTGACCATACTAACGACGAAGAACGTGAAAAGATTTACAGACTATGCAAGGAATACAAGGACATATTTTATTGTGACCAAATTCCCTTGACATTCACCAATCAGGTTAAACATCATATTAGGACTAAAAATGAAGACCCTATTTACATAAAACCCTATAGACAGGCTCCGTTTTTACAAAATGAAATTGGTAAACAGGTAGATAAGTTATTGAAAGACAATATCATTCAAGAATCCCATTCCCCTTGGAGTGCACCCGTACATCTAGTACCAAAGAAAATGGATGCATCTGGTGAAATGAAGTACAGGATGGTAGTTGACTACAGACGACTCAATGACATAACTATAGATGACAAATACCCCTTACCTAACATCACAGACCTTTTTGACAAGTTAGGAAAATGCTCTTACTTTAGCACACTTGATCTAGCAAGTGGTTATCATCAGATAGAAGTAGAGAAAAATGACAGACAGAAAACAGCCTTCAGCACACAAAATGGACATTTTGAATTCCACAGAATGCCTTTTGGTTTAAAAACAGCACCAGCAACCTTTCAAAGAACTATGGACAATGTTTTACGAGGACTACAAGGACTCCACTGTATGGTTTACTTAGACGACATAATAATTTACTCAAACAGCCTTGACGAACACATTACAAAATTGAGAACGATTTTTGACAGACTCAGAGAGACCAACTTAAAATTACAGCTTGACAAATCTGAATTCTTACGTAAAGAAGTTCTTTACTTAGGACATACGATTACTAAAAATGGACTCAAACCTAACAACGACAAAATTGACGCTGTATTAAAATATCCATTACCAAAAACGACGACAGAAATTAAAAGCTTTTTAGGACTTGTAGGATACTACAGACGATTCATAAAGGACTTTGCCAAAATTACGCAACCATTGACAGCTTGTTTAAAGAAACGTAACGGAATTGTCATTGATCAAAAGTACATTGACGCATTTAATAAATGCAAAGAACTTTTGACGCATGCCCCTCTATTGCAATACCCTGACTATGACAAGCCTTTTGTACTTACGACTGACGCGTCGAATGTAGCGGTAGGAGCAGTATTATCCCAGGGACAGATTGGTAGTGACAAACCTGTGGCGTATGCTAGTCGCACATTAAGTGATACCGAAGCTCGTTATAGCACGATTGAACGAGAATTGCTCGCTATTATCTGGGCAGTGAAGCATTTTAGACCTTATTTATATGGTCGAAAGTTTATCATATACACTGATCATCGTCCATTAATATGGCTTCGATCTCTTAAAGATCCGAGTAGTAAACTCACTCGATGGAGATTACGATTACAAGACTATGACTATGAAATGATTCATAAAGACGGCAAACAGAATACCAACGCTGATGCCTTGTCTAGGATAAAGATAAATGCACTAGATGATGAAAATTTATCGATTGTGGTTAATGTAGATGAGAAGGAAGAAAATTTAAAAAAACATTTAGAAAATATAGTTGAAGAAATAGGAAAGTTAACAGCTGAAAAGAAAGTGAATAGAAATGATTCATCTACAATAACTATATCGGATACTAGTAGAACAAATACAGCTAGCCCTATTGAAATTTCAGATAGATCATCAATATATAGCCCTAATAATGACCAATACCCAGTACGATCAGAATCAAGTAAATCAGAAACAATTCATTCTGCTATAGAACAAGAATCGACAGGAATACCAATTTTACATGAGGCAGTAGACACCAAGCCTAACCAAATTTTAGTATACTCATGGTTTAAAAATGAAATGCAGGTGAAAAATCTCTCGAGAGAAAAACAAAAAGTTTTAGAAGTTTTTCTACCAAAAGATAATGCTGAATTAGTAAAAGAATTTTTGAAACAATATATAAAACCAAAATTAAAGTATTTTATATATTTTGAAGACAGCTCACATCGTATATTATTCGCTAATATAATCATTCAATTATTTAAGAAAGGTATGATCAACTTTTACGAATGTACTGAACGGGTTATTACTATTGAAGACGAAAACGAACAAAGAGCAGTGATAATGAAACATCATGAAGGAAAGACTTGCCACCGAGGTATAAAGGAAACGTTAGTTAGGATTCGTAGAAATTACTATTGGGATAGAATGCAGGAAACTGTAACAGCAGTCATAAATGCCTGCGAAGCATGTCAGAAAATGAAATACGATAGGAAACCTATTAAACCTATTTTACAGCTCACACAAACTCAAGACTCACCCTTTCAAGAAATTTTCATAGATCTATTTAGTATTGAAGGAACGTCTTATCTGACTCTTATCGATGCCTTCAGCAAATTAGGACAGGCTATTGAAATCCAGAACAAATCAACCCCTGAGGTTATTAGAGCTTTGATGAAGTATTTTTCGTATTATGGAATACCCAAAAAGATTAGTTCAGATCCTGGTACAGAGTTTAACAACGAATTGATGAAAGAATTTTTAAGTTTACATAAAATTGAACTTCACATTGGAACACCCAATAATCCTAATTCGATGGGACTAATAGAACGATTTCACTCCACAATTATCGAAATTTACAGACTAGCTAAATATGAGAAACGTTGCACTGATGCAGCATCTACAATGACGTATTCAGTCATGGCATACAATCACGCCATCCATTCTGTTACAGAATTAACCCCATTTGAAGTTGTGTTCGGACATACAGACACAAGCAGCCCTTATGGCATAGAATTAGAAAAGCGTTATTTTCAAAAACTGGTTAAGGATCATGCTAAGCGAACAAAAGTTTTGTATGAGAATTTGGCAGAAAAGATGGTAGCTATGAAAGAAAAGAATAGAGAAAAGAAAGGTGGTGAACGTGATATAGAATTTCCCATAGGAGAAATAATTTTCGCCAAAGACGTTAACAAGCGTAAAAGTAAGGATAAGCCTCGTTATGTAAAAGCCAAAGTAGTAGGTGAACCGGAAAGGAATGTATTGCCTGTAAAAGTAGGTGAAAGGAAAACTAAAGTTCCTATTAAAAACATCAAACGCCCTCCGCAGGTGCAGCCTACTGCTAGTAGTAAATTGTAATTTCTGATAAATTAACACTGGTCTCGAAAATGTTTGATAGTTTTATTAATGTATATCTGAAACCTAAATGTATCCGTCTAGCTAAGAAAACTTGTTAAAAATAGAGGAAACCATTTGTGTAAAATCCTATATTAAGAAAACGCAGATCAATTAGTATTATTTTACAAGCATTTATTAAGGAAATTCCTACAACAGATAAGCTTATTTATAATTATTACAAATTGTACTCCTTATCAATTTTCCATGAATCCGAAAATAAGACCTTATCCATTTTTCCTAAATATCCTTACCTTCTGGCGAAAGGAATGAAATACTTACCGATTGTGAAACCGTGCCGCCCGTTATCAGCTGGCGACCATTTCCTGTGTAACACAGACAACCGAGCCTTGTACCATGAGCTTACATGAAATTCGACAATGACCCCACTCGCTGTACACAGCATCAGGTCCAGATTGAAGAGGTCAAGGTTCAACAAGTCAACCCCGACAGTTGGATTATGTATAGCAGGCTGAAGACGACCCTTACTAAGCATTGCGACAATGACATCAGTAAACTGTCCGTTTTCGGTACTTACCTCGTGACAATTGATGAACCATGTGATTTGGAGATCAATGGAATTCGCATAAGCCACCGTGTCTTCATAGAAACGGAAGTTGTGGAGCCAATTCCGCTAATCGCCTTACCACGGCTACGTGTGAACGCGAGTCTATCCAGTGCACGCGCACTCAACATGAACGGTGTCAGTTTAGATAAAGTTAAATACATGGCGTACTCTTTAAAGCATAGTTCAGTGATTGAAAGTGTTTTGAATGAAAGAAAGGACTTTAACTTCAGTGAATCTTTAGGATACGTAACTTTAGGCTTAATCATTTTATGTTTTCTTGTGTTTTTATTTTATGTGTTTCGACTCAAATTGTTGAATAGCATTCCATGTATGAAAAATTATCGGAATCAATCTCAAATCGATCATACCGATAATTTTCCTCTTAGGGATGGAGGAGTTATGTTGTCCCCTCACCCCTCTGCCTTAGATTAAGTCTAGAATATTGTTTGTGCTGACATCTTCAATGCAGTTCTTAGAAATTAAGGTTTGCTGATACAGCCGTTTGCAATCGCCCGGCTGCATCCGCCCATGTACTTTTTATTCATTATTAAACCACCTCCAAATCGGTGTACACGTATAATCATTTAGTTTTATTTCCACTTATAATTAAATCAGTGTTTTTTAAAAACTCACTGAGTAACTCCCAAATCAAAAGTAGATTGGTATTCTTTGTCGATTTCTATCAGCTTTTGCTAGAAAATCTATCCAGACTTTTGTAAATTTTATGTTTAATGGGTAGGCACAAGTACCAACAGCTCCATAAACCGAATAGTGCTAGCATGGCCAGATAGTCTCGGGGCAATGCCGACTGGACCACGCCAACAAAGATTCAGTAGAAATAAAGCCGCTAAGTACCTATGCTTTCAACTGAACAAAACTGGCACGATCGGATAGTCTCGGGTCAATCCCGACCGATACATGCTAGTAAAATCTGTATCTCCATTATACTTAAATGGCATAAAATATTGTACCAATCTTCCAAGCGGCAATAAAATAATATTATGTGGGCAGAATAGGTAACATTTTACATACCTTGGTTCAATCGCACTTCTGAGATGAAATGAACTGCAGTAGATGAACACTTTAACACCTCTTATTTATTCGTAGAACACAGGTAAAACAATTTCACTCTTTCTTCGCACTTGTTACAGATGTCAGTATGTCAGCCAGTCAAGTTTACTCCACCAAGTCTCTTTCCAGAATGCCACATTTATTTCAATCTTCCCCTTTCCTTTCTTTTCTGTTCGGCAACCTACCAACGCTATCCATCCTACCCACCTATCGGACCAAAGCTGTGACTTGGCGGTCAATTGACTGACTAAAAGACAGGAAGATATAAAATGAATTATGCTACTTCAATTTTAATCTAAAAAAACAAGCTTAATATTTACAAAATGAATTATAAAATTCGAGAAATCATTACATTCATAAACTTAGTTTTAACTATATGCCATACGCATGCCTCGCTAAAACTCACCCAATTGTAACTGAAATGAAACCAAAGTAACTCGTACTCCTGAGACCCAAGATACAGGCTTTTCGCCTAGTTTGGGCCTCTACGTTTAATCATAATTATCTGTACTAAGAATCCTTTGTGTCCTGAAACTGTTTATTTGATTACCTGTGATTCTGTTTGGCAATAAATTATTCTTATTCTTATTCTTATAGGTGATAGTTGCCACTTAACATCAGGTGGGCCATTTGCTTGTTACATCAACGAGTAGTACATAAAGATAAAAAAACAACGCTTTGTAAATATCCACCAATATTTATTTAGATTTAATATAATTACATTGAAATGACACTTAATAACACTACACGTGGTGGTTTGAATGACATCGTTGCGTGTGTTGAAAAGCTCTTATAATTAGTTGATAGGCAAAGCTAATTTAAGGTGCTGAGAAATTTTATTTACTTTATTCTAACATTTTCAAATCAATCTAGGAACACAAATGCAAAGAAATCAGTACACAAACTGCAAGATACTTATGAAATATGTAACACAAAGGCTCATAAAGCTTAGAAACAGACACACGCCCAAAGGAAATTTGTTCCACAACGAAAACTGTCTGCCGCAGATATCGAAGTACTCCAGAGCTTCATAGATTGTATTGCGTAATTGTCTATCTGAAAATCAAAATTACACTATCAATGCTTCATTAATTATACCATGACATGCTGTACACCTTTTACAAAAACCCAAACAAAACTAGTATTTGTTGAGTTTCAATGACTTTGTAGTTCAGGCATTTTTTATTACTTATAATAAATAAGAAATAAGCTAGATCGCGGAAATCCCAAGATATTCGTTCAGGGCGGGTATATATATTTTTTTATATTATTTCCATAACCTATGCCCTGTCCCTCCAATCATTCCTGTTTTCTGCCATCTTCCATCGTGCTCTCTCGTAAGTTCCCAGGTGAATTACATTATTATTATTTTACTCGTAAGCCTTTTATTACAGATACATTTAAAGAGTTAAATTATATTTTACACTACGACATCGACACTACCTTTTTCCCTTTTTTTGGCAAAGACCTCCTCCAAGCTCTTCCGCTCTTCCACTCTTCCCTATCTCTCCATGCTACATTAACATGGACGAGGATATATGGATAGAATCACATTAACTTACGATTAATTATACCGAATGGACCGACAAAATTGTGAGGATCACGGGAAGTCGTTGGATGGAGAGGGTCAGAATGTTTCTTCCTAGAAATGTAAAGGAGAGCTCTATGTCTAGCAGTGGACGATGAGGCCTATTAATTTAAAGTATTATTATTCATACCGCTATAAGTCAGAAGTTCATCAGCAATGGAACTCTTCAGTATTTCAACTTCATTGCTGACTGCTTCCAGTATCAAACTCGGCAGAAAGATTATTAAAATGGTAGTCCAAAGCATTCCAATCCACGGTACGGCTGACGCTAATGTCTATAGCAAAATAAAGTAGATATTTATAAATATACCTGTGTAATGTTTTAAAAGCCTTGCTCTATAAGAAAATTTACTACATAATACGAGTACTTACAACTCCTGACTGATACACTGAAAAAAAAAATCATTAAAAAGAACTGATAAAACGTTCATGTGTACTGCTTTGAACAGTACCAGGGGAGCCTGCCGAGCAAATCAGTAACATTTACTGCTCCTAAAACAGTTAAAGTTCGAGGCAAAATTTTACCGTTATGACAGTAAATTTTAATGTTTTGAGTAGCAAAAATGTGTAAAAAATGTTACTGTTTTATACAGTCAAAAAATTTTACTGTTTTAAACAGTAATAAAAATTACTGTTTTAAACAGTAAAATAAAGTTACTGTTTTAAACAGTAAAAAATGTTACTGTTTTAAACAGTAATATAATGTTACTGTTTTAAACAGTAAAAAAATGTTACTGTTTAAAACAGTAAAATATTAGTACTGTTTGAAACAGTAAAAAAACTAATGTGCATGCACAGTAGCGGGTACTGAAGTGAGCAGTTACAGGTAATGTCAAGGATAGTACTTTTTAATGCGCAAGAACAGTAGCGGGTACTGTAAGTGCACAGTTACATGTAATGTCAAGAATAGTACTTTTTAATGCGCAAGAACAGTAGCGGGTACTGTAAGTGCACAGTTACATGTAATGTCAAGAATAGTACTTTTTAATGTGCAAGAACAGTAGCGGGTACTGTAAGTGCACAGTTACATGTAATGTCAAGAATAGTACTTTTTAATGCACAAGAACAGTAGCGGGTACTGTAAGTGCACAGTTACATGTAATGTGAAGGATAGTACTGTTTAACGTGTACGCACAATATCGGGTACTGTACTTACTGATCAGTAACAGTACCCGCTACTGAGAATGCACATTAAAAAGCACTATCCTTCACAATACCTGTAACTGTACACCTACAGTAGCGAGTACTGTAAAAGCACAGTAAAAGGTTGTGAAGGACCGTCCCTGATACCTACTGCCTACGCAGTACTGCATAGGTAGGCAGGTATGCAGGCGACCTGAAATAAATTAAAAAAGATTTAATTGAAGTAATTTATTTAAGATGAAAAAACTAAAAATAAAAACGTTGGTCGCTCTTCCAGGACATTTCTGTTTCATCTTCGATGTGTGAAATAAAGCTTTGGCGTACTTCTGCGACTCATGTTCTTTTTCGTTTCAATTGCACCGGGCCAATGATGTGCGGCAGAAGTAGCAATAAGTCCAGGTTGCTCGTTTCGGGAATTTGATCTGTAAAGCAACAAGAACGAAAATTAGTGACTAAGATTTTTATCGTCGAACGTTTATAGGTACCTACTCTTTACTCAGGAATTATACTGACAACTGGTTAGTTCTATGGAAAAAAATCGTGTTGTATGTGACAATACATTAAACTAATTTAAATTACAAACTAACCTCGTGCAAATTGCTTCAATTCTGCCAATGATGTGCGGCAGAAGTAGCAATAAGTCCAGGTTGCTCGTTTCGGGAATTTGATCTGTAAAGCAACAAGAACGAAAATTAGTGACTAAGATTTTTATCGTCGAACGTTTATAGGTACCTACCTACTCTTTACTCACGAATTATACTGACAACTGGTTAGTACTATGGAAAAAAAATCGTGTTGTATGTGACAATACATTAAACTAAATTAAATTACAAACTAACCTTGTGCAAATTGCTTCAATTCTTCCACAAATGGTGATCGTGTTGATGATGAGGAGTAATTTGCTCTTTAGTAGCGGTAGTTTATCATCCAATGAATGTTCATTTTGAGGATACCAATGATTGAAGTCTGCAGTGAGCTGGAATTAAGAAATGTAATGAGAGAGAAGTATGTTGTTAGAAAACCCCGAAAATTTTACGACTAAGTCCAATACAAAAAGTCTTAAACCGGGTGCCATGTGGTTGCACACAAAATGGTTGATTGCGATTTTTCGAAAATGGGATTAGTGATTTTATATCTTTCAACATGTCGAAACGTGCGGGCGAGAGGTAGGTACCTATATGAGCTCTTGTTTTTGCCTTATACGCTCAATCTCTAATCTCTATCTCTAATGCTTATGAATTGACTTACCTTCAAAATAATTCACGTAGGTACTTCTCGAATCCCCAGTCTGTAAGAAGTGTTTTTGTGGTATCGTCACTCATACACTTTCGCTAAGATTGATACACATCATTTTGCACTGTCACACACAACTCAACTGAAAAAAAGTTTAGGGTTTATATGATTCTTCCTAAATTGTGATATTATTACAATGATAAAACCTCTATAATATTGAGTTCACAGACAGATAGTCAGATACGGATACGTTTACAATATGTCTGGCTTGTCGCGAGGTCAGGAGGGAAGAGAGCGAATGTTTCGCGGCCACGCACTCACAGAGCCGGGTTATGTTGGCTGCCTGTGAAGGGGCGTCGCCGAACCGCGCGGCAAGTCCTACCATTGGCGGCCACACACAGTGCAGCCATCACAATGCCAAGATGCGCTCAGAATAAGATGCGTTCGGAATATACAATAATAGATGATTTCGGAATACATTAATAGGTGCGTTCGCCACAAAAGATTGAAGAAATAATTAACAACTTGCCGAAATTATACTGAACTGAATATAGCGAAGGGTAGAAGGCAACTAGCTAGCCGTGGGTAGAAGGAGTCGGACGTACGCGTCTGGAGCGGCTCATACTGTAGTGAGCCGTCAGTACCGGCTCTATTTCTTTTGGAGCGGCTCAACAGCTCTCATGCCAG
Source organism: Chloroclysta siterata (assembly GCA_932294275.1). Taxonomy (NCBI): domain Eukaryota; kingdom Metazoa; phylum Arthropoda; class Insecta; order Lepidoptera; family Geometridae; genus Chloroclysta; species Chloroclysta siterata. The sequence continues at coordinate 10,759,917 of OW028602.1, forward strand.
CCTAATATAAATTTTATTCCTAGGTTGATAGGGTCTACATTAGAAAAAAGATATCCAGATCAAAAATTTTGCTAAATGAATTTGAATTGTTTTGTCTAGATAATATGATCTAATTTCCAATGCTGCATTTTTGGAGCCGCTCATCTGTGGAGCGGTTCTCAGGTCTACTCATAAAATGTGATACACAACTCAAACGGTTCAAAGATTGGTTTTATGATAAACAGAACCCTGAACCGTTTGAGTAGAATATTTATTTTGATTCATTGAGAGGTTTACTACGTACTCGAACCGTTGAATCGTTTGAAGTAATATCTGCACGGGTGAGTGAGTGGAGTTAGGATGAATTGAAGGATTATGGTTCTTTTTAGAAAAGCATGTTTTTAAATGGTATGGGTTACGAATTTGAATTATTAACTTGAGTTGTTTTAGCAACAGCCCGTGGGTGCCCTCGCGTTTTAGCATACATATTTAAGGATATTTTGCGTTCTAGGCTCGTCATAATTTGCATAAATATTTTCCGTTTTATCGTTTAATCAAGTATGGTTCATTTTGAATAGTAGAACTTTTACTTGAATTTTTTTCATTCCGTCGTTCATTGTTAGCAATATTTATTAGTTATTGCTAACATACAAATTCACGTATTTTTTCCTGTTTATTTTGCAAGACTCGTTTATTTTTCTACAAAATTATTTTTATCGTAGTATTTTTTTGTTTTGGCGTCTATTCCTTTTGCCAAGTTTTATCGGTGCTTGCTTGGAGTATTTGAAGGTACCATGAAAATAAATTGGTCCTGAAATTCTGAGCCGTTTGAACCGCGGTTCGGCTCCGGCTCGAGACTGTAAATGAGCTGATGCGCTGCAGATCATGTTTTTTGAGTGAGTTACCCATGGCTACAACTAGCGTGTCGCTCGCAGCGGCCAGCGTCGGCGCGGCGTAAGCGCGGGGGGGGGGGCGGAGGAGCGGCGCGTGTTACGTACTTACGCGAGCGAGCATTTGCGTTTATTGTTTGAAACATTAGATTCAATTGTGTAATGAGATAAACAATATTTTAAATTGTTATTATTATTATTAACAGTTAGTTTAATCGTTTATTCCACAAAATACGACTCGTAAGAGAGGGGAAGGTTAAAAGATCCACATGCTTGGAAAACAACAGCAAACAGCGAATAGGTAGGTAGGTACCTACCAAACAATAAACACGAACATGTGGATGGGTGTTTGTTTGTTTTTGTTTGTGTTTGGCTGTTTTTGTTTGTGTTTGCCAGTGATCGACGTCGGTGTCGGTTTTTGTGCACAAATCACAGGTGTTCGACAAACGTGTCGGCGATGTATCCAAAAGCTTGTTAGGTATCTAGCAAGGCGGCGGCCTTGTACGATTTTTGTGAATTTTGATCATCCTCCATCGTCTTCGTTTCCTTCTTTTCCCTCAAACTCGTCGTCCGCCAAGTTTGCCCATCCGGAATATAGGTATTAGTAATCTTAATATAGGTACCTACCTACTAATGTATCGATAGTCAAAATGCACGTTAGGTACCTACCAGTCTTCCGAAAAAGTGAAAATAAAATTTTTCGTGTCAACAATTGTCAATAAATACTTATGTTTAATATAATAAGCCTAATAAGATATACTTACCTACCTAATATGAGGAGCTTTTGGAGGGCACCAATGAGCATGAAAAACAGACAGACAGACGCGAAACGAAACTTTATTTTATACCTATTATGTAAGGATAATACCTATACCTATTATGGATTAAGTAGAGGTAGTTATTTCTGTCTAGTGCACTAACTTCTGGTATACCTTCACGTAACGTTACTAGGTAGGTAGGCTACCAACATACGGTTGTTTGAATTAGGTACTTACTGACAGTAGGTTGGCTATAAGTAGGTAGTAGGTAGGTTGGCTATAAGTACGTATATATATTTACATAAAGGTAATTTTTTAAACAAATTGGCAATCAAATATTTATTTCGGTTATAACAAAATAGGTACCAACAAATAGGCACATAGGTAGTTGAAATAAGTAAGTACCTACTACACTACGTAAAGCTATTTATTATAGTGCAAATATTAACACGTCCGGGTAGGTCAACTAATAATCGTACCGTTTAACACAAAAAGTGAGAGTACGGCACAAACCAATGAGACAAAATTCACGTTTTCATCATAGTCACAAAAATGGTTAAGGGGCTGACAACTATCAAACAACTTCTCGCTCGCACGTTTCGACATGTTGAAAGATATAAAATCACTAAACTCATTTTCGAAAAATCGCAATCAACCATTTTGTGTGCAATCACATTGCACACAGTTTAGTAAAAAAATCATTTTGATCGATACATGTTTTCCTACTTAAAAGTTTGATTATGTACGAAAACTAGTAAAGCAAATTTTAGAGTAGGAAAACATGTATCGATCAAAATGATTTTTTTATTAAACTGTGTGCAATGTGATTGCACACAAGATGGTTGATTGCGATTTTTCGAAAATGAGTTTAGTGATTTTATATCTTTCAACATGTAGAAACGTGCGAGCGAGAGTCACATTAGCTCTTGTCTTCGCCTTAACTCAGCGCCAGCGGCTTTTTAATATTCGAACGGTAGTAGTTATAGCACCTGAAGTAGGTATATATTTTATAATGGCTTGAAAGTTATTAGTTAATGAATGAAACTGTTTAAATAACAGTTAAGTACACTCAAATAATTAAAATATACTGCTTTAATACATATCTATCTTTTAATGAGGTAGTGATCAGTCAGTTTTAATGTGATATCTTTTAAAGTAACTGTTTTGTTCATTTAGTGATAACGTTCAATTCATTACAATTTACTGATACAATACAGATCATTTTGTAGAGGTCATGTTCAGTCAGTTGTACTGTTCTAGCATTTAAATTAACTGTTTTGTTCATTTAATGATAACGTTAAAATCATTACAATTTACTGATACAGCACGGACAATTTTTGGAAAACTATGGTGAATTAGTTGTACAGTGCAATCAGTTAAAGTAACTGTTTTGTTCATTTAGTGATAACGTTCAAATCATTACAATTTCCTGATACAATACAGATAATTTTAAAGAGCTCATAGTCAGTCAGTTGTATTATACTATCCGTTAAATTAACTGTTATGTTCTTTTAGTAATAACGATCAAACCATTACAATTTACTGTTTCAACACAGACATTTATGGAATACCATGGACAGTTAGTTGTACTGTGCTATCCGTTGAATTTACTGTTTTGTTCATTAGGTGATAACGATCAAACCATTACAATTTTCTGCTACAACACAGACATTTACGGAAAACCATGGACAGTTAGTTGTACTGTGCTATCCGTTGAATTAACTGTTTTGTTCATTAGGCGATAACGATCAAACCATTACAATTTTCTGCTACAACACAGACATTTACGGAAAACCATGGACAGTTAGTTGTACTGTGCTTTCCGTTGAATTAACTGTTTTGTTCATTAAGTGATCACGATCAAAACATTACAATTTACTGTTACAACACAGACATCTATGGAAAACCATGGCCAGTTAGTTGAACTGTACTATTCGTTGAATTAACTGTTTTGTTCACTTAGTGATCACGATCAAAACATTAAAATTTACTGTTACAATACAGACATATTTGGAAAACCATGGTCAGTTAGTTGTACTGTGCTATCAGTTAAAACATTCGTTCATTTAGTGATACGGTTCTAACCATTAAAACTTACTGACATTACAGTAATGGTGACAATTTTTTTTTTTTTAGTTTTTTTAGTAATTTGTACTGTTTAATCAGTTAGAGTTACTGTTTTGTATTTAACTGTTATTGAAACATTTGTCGATAATGTTTAAAGTAGTTAGTCCTAATGAAAATCTCTTAACTGTGTGACAGTAAGCAATCATTTTTTTCAGTGTAGAATGCCACGCATCGATATACTATGACTATAATTTTAAGAAATGTAACAACCGATGCAAAGGACTGAAATAAAAAAAATTAAGTTATTAAAGATTTAACTATGACTATAAATAACTTTACATCTCTCATGTTCGGTAAGTAGGTTCTTATTACCTCTAAATGGGGCTTGTAGGTGACTAATTAGCGCTCTAGGGTAATAATGTTGCTAGAAAAGCCCTAGGGCGGTAAGTACTAAAAAAAAACACTTCTTTCTTTCAAAAAGTTCGCGTACATCTAACCATCATACTGGCAATAGACATCATGCATTCAGCCCAATGACCAAAGAGGTCGCTTTGCTATTCAGCCTTGTCTTCGTGTGAGTATAATAGTCATCAATTTTAAATATCGAACGGCGAAGCTCAATTTCGATCTTGAAAAAAAAAATTAAAAAGTTCTTTATTTGATTCTTTTTAATGAAAAAAGGCGGGAATAGAAAACTTTTACTTTAAATATTGTTTATTCTTGTAATGCCGGTTTTTTTCTACTTACCTCACAATCGAGATGATAAGCAGAATAGTTAGCTCGGGTGTAAGCACCAATTGCACCCTCGAACTATAATAAATATCTCGGGCTGCAATTGATGCCTTACAGCCCTTGGCTACTAATCTACTATTAGTAGGTATAATGCGGGACTTTTTCAGGCTTCATCTTCGGCTTATGATAATATTAATATAACTATATTATTATCGATATATTCGCAATACAGATGCACAATATCCTCACGAACCTAGATTGCAGGTGCCACATTATGTACCAGCACCACCCACATTATGTACTTAGGATGCTAGTTACACCCACCGTCTATGGATGCTTGCCCATCCGACAGATGTCGGATGTCGGACAGATGATGTACGTACACTTCTCGACTTTGTGCATAAGTTTAGCGATGCCATTCCTTTGGGTGGAGTCGATTGAGTTAACGTGCGCCTCATTCCAGAGGCGCTATCGTTCCAACCCCATTTGCCTAAAGATATTCCTATAGGATTATGAGATTTACTTTTTCCCAAAATAAATTCTAGTAAAATAGTATACTCACAAATATTTTACACTGTATTCGTATAGCTCTTTGTAAAATCTCAACTAAATACTTATGCGCAGACACAGTTTCATTAATAATTGCACATTTCGCAGATCCTTGTTCATTAATACTTTTTACAAACTTGATTCGAGTAAATTTCATTCTAGTTTCTATTAGCTCGCACATAATGGTCATAGTAATGTAGCGAACACAAGTAGTAACGGAGTTTAGTACTTCAACAAAGAATTGTATGCTATAGCAAGTATTTAAAACCCAAGTATTACAGATAAAGTAAAAGCCAACACTTTTTCCCAAAACTGATACAAGTAATACAGCGTAAGAATAAAAACATGTAACATCCAATGAGCTGAAACTCTGAATTCCGAAGCTCTGAACGTTGTCAAACTCTTTTATATTCGCGCAGAAATCATAAAAATCCTTGTCTTTGTGAGTAAGTGACAAAAATAAGATATATAAACTTTCTACGGTACTCAACACATCTAAAAACAACAAGCTTCCGCTGAAACCATCTTTTAAGTTTTGATGGAAACTTATATGAGCCCCTATAGGAATGATGTTTATTAAAACAACATAGATTTTGCCCAATATTTTAGCCAATCTGTTAGGATATACATCGCTGTAGTTTCCAAAGAGTAGTCTTAGTATCAATATATTTCTGACTGAACAATTTAGTATAATTCTATTAAATTTTGAACATAAATGTGAAAGAAATCTGTTCATTTTATCACTACCGCCTTCTCGCTCGGTCAGGCTTAAACTAAGCCACGTTAATGGTAGTGTAATAATTTACTAGATACCTAATTTTGTCGATTAAAACTATATGTACAGTTGAATCAGCTTTGGTTTCACTCGCGCCGTATCTTTCACGTACATCGATCGTATAAATCTATTTTTTCTAAGCAAGGTATTCTTCATCGTTCATCATCATCTTCTCAGCACGGTATCACTCACTGCTGGGTATAGGCCTCCTTCATTTTCTGCCAGCCTCCTCTGTCCTGTGCGTCTCTCGTCCAGGCGAAATTATTAGTTACCTCAAAAAATCTAGGAAGTTTAGTATAAGGATTCTATAACTTCAAACTATCTCTAAAATAACAGGCAAAATATAGCAGATACAGGTATCACAGCTTTGACTATTGCCTTATTTTAACGCCAATGCTGACGTACACACAAACTAACCAGCAGTGAGATATATAGACCGACAAATTATTTCAATACCAAATGTATTTTCGGAACATGTTCAAATTAAAAAACATGTAATAAAGATAATTGAAATACAATAATATATCATGGAAAATAACGTAACTACACAAGTTTGTTGTGTTAGTAGATTAATTTCAATTAATGGTAGAGTTATTTATTATGTGAGTTATTTTTTATTTATAGAGTTATTTATATATTAATTGGTTAGAAAAAAAATAGATGCTTATCCTTTTGTATCCTAATTCTACACACTGACGCTGAAAAGAAGAACATTTTCACTAAACAATATATCCTGGGAAAAGTCTGGCACTGTGTTCGAAGAACGATTCCGCAAACCTGCGATCGGCTTTATCACAGTTTGCGAAAATACATTTTAGGGATTTACAAGGTAAGGTGGTCTTTTTTAGGGTTTCGTACCCAAAAGGTAAAATGGAGCCCTATTACTAAAACTCCGCTGTCCATCCGTCTGCCTGTCTTTCCGTCTGTCACCAGGCCGTATCTCATGAACCGTGATAGTTAGCGGTGGAAATTTCCACAGATGATGTATTTCTGTTGCCGCTATAATAATAAATACTAAAAAACAGAATAAAATAAATATTTAAGGGGGCTCCCATAGAACAAACGTGTTTTTTATCCGTTTTTATAGATAATTGTACGGAACACTTCGTGCACGAGTCCGTCTCGCACTTGGCTGGTTTTATTTTAATACAGCATGTATTCAAAAAAAACACTACTTTACTTAACAAGCAGATGGCCCAGCTGATGTAAGTGGTAATATAACAAATCATTTGCCTCGCAAGTCACGCACGATAACGATTTTATTTATTTATATATTATAATCATTTACCTACAATCTATTTAATAGTAATAACCTCCAATGCCTTTTGGCCGGAAACTTTGTCCTTTCTCATGACACAAAGGAGTTTTGGGGGTGATCCACTCTCATCTGTGTATAAATGATCTTCATAATCGTCATATTCCACTAAGGCTAGTGTCAGTTGATGATAAAAATTCACGAGCACTGTAAGGTTTTTCTTCGAATAAGGCCAAGCTGCTTGTAATTCAGCTCATGGCTCTCGCAGAGTGGTCTGGAGCTCGGTAGCTACAATGTGCCCTAAACTTATTGGTCCACATGTTTCAATTGATTCTTTAGCGTAAATTCGATTGCAAATTTGAATTGATATTTGATGTTGGAATACGAATTATTGTTTTATACAATAGACGTAACGTATTTTTAAGAATTCGCTTTGCACTTTCAACTCTTTCCCTCTTTGTGGTATCTATTTGTAAGCACAGTGAAACATATTATTAAAATCCGTACCAAACCAACTAATAAAATCATGTTGGTTCAAACGGGAAGCAGAACACTACAAGCATATGCGGGTTTATTCAATGACGACAAGTGCCCCGTCTAGTAGATACTCGTTCCCAATGGACTGAGGTCAAATTCATTGGTCCCAATTGTCTGTATCTTCTCCGTCACTTGTGTTATTGGACTATGTTATTCAGATTGCTTGCTCTTTGAATTGATTGTGGATTTTTTATTATACTATTCTCGCATGGATACAAAGGTTTATTGTTAGAAACGGAGTACTTTGAGAAACTAAGCTTGAGGCTAGCATTGTTCTTTTACACAGTATATTTTTTCCAACTCATTGCAGATCGGAAAGTTCCTATTGGTTGTCTTGTGTTTAATTTACTGATAAAGTAATTTAATAGGACTTCTGTAAATGATTTTACTAGCAAAAACATATCATGATTTTCAGGGCCCTTAATTTTGTGGCCAGTTTCCTCAGTTAGAGAATAAAAAAATAAATAAAAATATTGGTGGACTTTCCACACAGCACTATCTAGTCCCAAACTAAGCCAAAGATTGTTATATGGGAACCAGATAGCTGATAATAATACTTGTATCCTTTTTTTGTAAACACATACTTATAATATTATATAACACCCAGACAGAGAACAAACGTTAATGTTCATCATACAAATGTTTGTTCTCGAACCCACGACCTTCGGCGCAGAAGGCAGAGCTACTACCAACTGAGCTGTGAAGGCTGTCGAAGGCAATGAGAATAAATTTTTAGAGCCTTAATAGGCATTAGTTCATTCGCCACATGACACATGCCATTACATTAATGAAAGAACTAATCATAAGTAATTTAATAGCACTTCTGTATTATTTTGTGCCCTTTATTTTGTGGCCAGTTTCGTCAGTCATAGAATATTTAGTAAGTACCTAAATAAGCCTTAGTTCATTCGCCATGACACGTTTGGTTCTTACATTAATGATGACCAAAAATATATAAAAAATGTGTCTTCCGCCTTTTTCTGCCGCCAAGCAGCGTTGCTGTGTTTCGGTTTGAAGAGTGTGGTTGCCGGTGTAATTATAGGCACATGAGGCTTAACATCTGTATGCCCCAAGTTGATCGACGCGGGCAGTGCATCGTAGGGCACGTTCCTACCGAGCGTGACTTATGAGGCAATGCTTTGTTATCGGTGATGGTTACCACTTAACATCAGGTGGGCCATTTGCTTGTTCCATCAACGAGTAATATAAAAAAAAACAAGAACTGCGTCTGGATTTAGTTAATAAAGAGATCATCAGTATACTAAACCGGTTGAGACTCTTGTAAAAGCAAGCTTAAAACATCCTTACAGATATGAATTGGGTCATTCAATAAAAAGGCGTGACGAACTAACCGGTCAATGGTTCTAACAACGTCTTTCCGTGCGGGCCCGTCCGTAATGGAATCAATTGACAAATATTGTGGGGCTGACTGACAAAGAGGGTTCAGCGGGAAATTCATTCATATAATATCTCTCAGGGCGCGGAATGGACGTATTCATAGATAAATAAAGTTATGTGGACGTATTCAACGGTATGTAGTGTGCTGGCATCTTCATATCTTAAGATTTTATTCACGGTTCGCAACACCTCTATGCGATTTGAAAGGAAAATCGCCTTTTGCATTTCACTTGGTCTATTTTGTTTCTGCCGTTGGTTTGTTGTGGTTGCGGGGTATTCAAGCAAGAATTGAAGCTGACATGACAGCGGATAGCAAAGTACCTAGTGTGGAGTGTTGTCATTATTATTCTTTTTATCAGACCTTTATAAAAGGTTTTTATTACTTAATTAACTTACAGGTTGCATATTTTTTATGCTACTAGCTGAGGGCACAAGCAGATGGCCCACCTGATGTTAAGTGGTAATCATCACCTATAACAAAGCATTGCCTCGTAAGTCACGCACGATAGGAACGTGCCCTACGATGCACTGCGCTGCGTCCATCAACTTGAGGCATACAGATGGTAAGCCTCATGTGCCTGTAATTACATCGGCAACTACACTCTTCAAACCGAAACACAGCAACGCTGCTTGGCGTCAGAAAAAAGCGTGGTGGTAGTACTTCCCCGGACGAGCTCTTCACAAGATCTCTACTACTCTTAAAAGTAACCTTAAAAGTAATCTTATATTTACCTTCCGCTGTAATACTGAACTTACCATCTAAGAGTGGTCGATCGCGGATTTTAAAACGCGTTTTGCATACCAATTGACATCTAACAGAGAAAAGCATTGAATCGCACAATGTTTTATTAGGGGTAAGTCCACTAATATTAATTTATTATTTACCTATTCATTTATTACTTTGGTGATTATCTATTGATTTTTTAATAATACCTATACCCTAAAATAAGTATATTTGAACTGAGTAACATAAAATCAGTGGCACGTCTTGGGAGAGACTTACGTCCAGCAGTGGACGAACATAGGTTGATGATGATGATGACGATGAACATAAAATAGTTTTTCATTGTACTTATAAAATTATTTTATTACAACTTCAAACGACGACACAGACGCCTTAAAAACTTCTTTATATCTACTAAGTATAAAAGTGTTCTCCGAAATCCAATATTTCAGAAGATTTCGCGTAAATCTGGCATTTATGAAGTATTTTCGAGAAACTAATTTCAACCTACTAAAATATTAGCAAAGCAACGGGAAGTAATTAACCATTACAACCAATTATAGGGAATCTAATTAGAGACACAGAACTTGTTCAGGATCATAGTTAACTTTTAAGTCTTTAAAATAATTGTTTTGTATAGGTACTTCGTTTTATTTTGACCTTAAAATGGTGGCTAAGAGGAAATTCTGTGAAAATACTTAGTACAAGCTCGCACTAATGTGCGTAACTAGTTTTGGGCAATAATTTGATTCCGTTGGGGATATTGGTTTTGGGCGGGATTTACCATTTCAGAGCTATCCGGAAGATAAAAACTGAGGAATGAGCTACCACCGGAAGTTTTCCCGCTCAATTATAACATACGTTCATGTATGTTCATGTAAGCTTCAAGAAAAAAGTAAATTAAGTCTTTTAGGGCAGGCAACGCATCGACAACACCCCTAGTGTTGCTGATCTCTATGTGCGATGATGACCACTTAACATCAGGTGGGCAATAAGCCCGTTTTACATACAAACTTACTACTAAGCAAACTACTTAAATAAAATAAAATATAAAATGTTTTTGACGAGTAAGCCCCTAAATCCTAAGATTATATATCTTTTTATTATTATACTATGGATAAAGGTTAACCATCTATTTCCAAGCCAAATAGGAGGGGGTATTTTGATTTCATACCCTAAATATTTTCACAGAATGAGTTAGGAAAATGAAAATGTTCACATTCACGTGAGTTATAATTTTTCATCCGCGCGCGCCCCATGTAGCCACGCATGACGAATAACCCGGGGTTCTGCCGACCCTTTGACATCCGGCAAGGCAAGTCTTGGCGACAAGAGAATTATTTTCTAAAGGTCGACCCCCCACTTTACGCACCGTTTGCTATTCCTCAATTATGTGATTTTCTTTAAGTGGTCAGACCCTTTTTTCCTTCGTATTCTCAGGATTTATCGGAGCTGTGAAAATGAATAAATCTTGGGAGCATGTTCATTTGGTCACGAGACTGACTGACAGGCGTGTTGCATAACTTTGTTCAGCTTATGATATGTTGGCCAAAGTGCTTGCCAGCCATCGTGATGTCTTCGTTGCCTTAATATAAAGTAGATTTCACCGTGCTCTGTTAGTTACTAATCAAGGATTAACAGGCCGTCAAATCTAACCTTCCATTAGTTTTAGTTTTAATTTTTTGTCATTTATGTATTTTTTATATTATTTTTTTTGCACTGTACCTTTTACCCTACAAATTTAGCGTGTACTTTTTATTTTTTGTTAATAAATAAGTTTTCTTTCTTTCTTCTTTCTTTAACCTTAGATATGAAACGTGTCCATTTTGACATATTTAACGGCCCTTTAATCCTTTGTTAATCTAACAGAGCATGGTGAAATCAGCTCTTAATATTGTATCAAGAATCGTTTTGCAATTAATACTACACGGTAGGAACCAAGCCGTAAGTTTGTTGCCTGTTATTCTTGGCTTGGTCGTGTGGAACTGGAACCTAGATTCACCTAGCTTTAAGACGTTTCAAAGTGATTCTTATGATTCAATTGAATAGATATCTTTTGACTTTGACATACAGACATAAGTACCATTACGTGCCATTTTGTTCTGTTTGCAAAAAAGGTTTATACTATTTCTCGTCTTCAAAATATATCTTCAACAAATCATCTCACGACATTCTCATATACGTTAATCTCTCGAAATATAATTTATTTTGACTCACCCGGAGCGTCTTTCTGTAAATTGAATGTATAAATAGTCTTTTATTACGAGTTGACAGAGAGTTATATCACGGCTGAAATTAGGCACAAATGTAAAATGTTCACGTTTCTTTTGCATCAAGGTTAATCCATTCCATGAAAATTTTCACCGTCACACCATTTATGGTCTGACATTAAAATACGTGGTCACATAATACCGAGATAAACCCGTCCTTTACTGCTTTGCCGTTTGAAATGATGTATAAACTTTGCGGTAAGCGCTTTATAAACAGACAGACACCTATTGAATTGAGTTTTGGCCAGCTTATTGCAGTAACAACAAAGATAGTTGTGAACGAGTCACAAAAGAGATAATAGGAGGGTTCTGCCATTAGGTGGCGGAACCCTAAACGGAGCAATGGTTCACGATATGAAGAATGTTTTAGTACACATTTCCGCACTAACATGCTCCACTAATGACGGCAAACAGACCTTTTTGCGCGGACTCAGGTCATGTCATGTCATTCGTCTTCCGACCGCGGACGTGTGCAGACGTTTCTACTGTCCACGTTTGGAACTAGATGAATTACCGAAGAATATATCGCTTAAGATTTACTTCACGTTATAAATACAGTTGGGTCTAGGAAATCAAAGATGTTCTCCGATTTTAATACACACAAAAATTTATGAACTTTCTCAAACCAATCTAGATATATTAGAATTAAGAGAGTCAGACCTAAGCAAACGAATAAAATAAACTGATAGGTACAACTTTTGTGTTGCCCTTTCGATAAGAGTGGCATTTGACCCGTTTTCCGTGATCTTTTTTTCACAATCAAATATTTAAATGAGTTCCTCGATCCAAGAGGACATTTTTTCCTTCTAACGCCATTTTCGGATGGTATTACTCTTTTGAATATTCATTCAGTGCGAAATCGTTTAAGAGATAATAGATTGAGGTTCATATTAGCTTCGGATGAATTATGGATCTTCGTTTTGTATGCGGGAATTCAACGACCGCTGGTGTTCGAAATGATTAATTGATTGGATTGATCAAGCATGAGTTAATGTCGAATGCTATTTCGAATTACTGGATCGAATTGCGCTTGATAGTTCAAGCGCTCTTGAAACAGTTAACTTGTGCTTACCCCTCTAAGGTTTTAGGTACTCACTTTGCTGATGAAATTCAACTTTGAAGCTTAGTTGCTAATCTGGGTCTGTGACCTCAGAAATTCAAAGGTGAAAACACTGGATCTTACCTGAAATAAAGTAAATAAAATGAACTTTCGTACCCCTTCATAGATAAAGTAATAACTTGTGGTATAAAATAGGGTAGCTTTTATAATATAAACTTTTTACTGTTTCACTTGAATTAATTGATAGCTTGCAAAAGACAAAGTACCTAATGTCAAAGTCAAAGTCAAAGTCAAAAGGTATTTATTCAATAAAATCACAAGGATCACTTTGAAAATCTAGGTGACTCTAGGTGCCAGTTCCACGCGACCAATGATAATTAATATCAGAGTTCAAAGTATGAAAAAACAACTTATGAAACCATGTTTATAGAAGGATAAAATTTAACCATACATTATTCATTTTTAAAATATAAGAATAAAAGTGTATGTAATAAAATAAATCAAGAAACGTTATTTTTAAACGTTATTGAATATAAACTTTTAGTAAAAGGTTTTTTATACTCAACTCAAAATTAAGGTATGTAGTATAAAGTAGGTATGTACTTTACACCTTTATAATTATAATAAAACTAGCGACCCGCCCCGGCTTCACACGGTTATTGTGGGTTATCCCTAAGAGATAAAGCTTGTATTATGCATATAAACCTTTCTCTTGAATCACTCTTTCTATAAAAAAAAAACCGCATCAAAATCCGTTGCGTAGTTTTAAGATTTAAACATACATAGGGATATAGGGACAGAGAAAGCGACTTTGTTATATACTATGTAGTGATATGGTGACGCATATTTGTTATTTCTCAGAAACATAAAATAAGTCTCTAAGGTATGTACAGCTGTACAACTTGTGGCACATAAAGTTACAACAGTAAAGACCTCCAACATTCAGGACCAATTTCCAAATTGCAAACTTAGCCTGAACTCCGGCTTGAGTGTCCAATTTGAGGCACAACAACATCTCACCCTAGACTACCGAATATATTCAGCATAATTTCCCAGCGGAGTGAGAAAAATACGGCTCATTGGCTGGCCGACCAGTCTGCAGTTGAAACTAACTTGCCATTGTTGAAACGTACAGTTTTCAATCTTGAACAAGTTAGTTCATAATTCAGACTCCTGGGGCGTAACTGGAACCGTAACTTTTGCCACATGGGGTTTGATAGTTTACCTCGGAAGGTACATTACACGAATGCAATGGCCAAACCAAACAGTGACCGAGTTCACGGCATTGACGCACGCGATTCCCTCGCGTCTCCATTTCATATTTATCGTGTCGAGCGCCACAAAAATTCATTTCCCAAATCTAAACATTCAACTTTGTGAAATTAATTCAGTTTTATCAGAATCCTTTATCAACGTCTCTCCCTATAGGCCCCCATTCATTTGGATGAGTGACGTTTTAATTACTTGTTATTTTGCATTTCGGAGATATTGTTTTAATTTAAGGTTAACTGTGTCCAAAAGTAGAAATTTTGACGATGTAATATTTTTGTAGTTAAGGAACACAAAAACCACCAAATCAACTTATTTTATGGTTGACTTATGAAGTCCAATTATACTAGTTATTAAATGCTCGAAACACGTTCGATTTAATTGGCTGGGTCATAAGAAAATCACAAAAATTTAAACTTGTTTTTGTAAAAAAAATATTATAAAAAATATAATATGCAGTTTCATTTAATGGTGATTAAATATTTATCTATTGTTTTTATGAGTTCGAGTATCGGCATCGTTCGTGTATTAAATTAAAGACGGGAATTTGTTATGGTTTTACTTTATTGAAAATAAAATAATTTTCTTAATACAATTAGTTGCAGAGAAGTTGCGCGCTGACCAGCCACGATACCAGGTAGTCTTAAATATGACTCAAAGTAGCTCACATTTCTCAAATATCCTGTTATTGCGATAGCTAAACTGTTGCAATAAACGTTACCGTGTAAACAATGTAAGCTTTTCCGTTTCGCCTTGAGTGTGTTAGCGACGATTTCCTCTGTATTAAAATACTCATAGTAGAATGCAAATGAGAGCACGTTTCCGCTGCAAGTTTGAAAATAGTTTATAGTAGATACAATGGTCAATCTGCCGGCTTTGTTTGCGGTGTTTATTCAAGGGTGTGAGGTATATTATGGTCAGTAAAGTGCATCTCCGTCAAATCCTCTGGTGGCTGCGTGTCGCTGTTTGATAAGCAACCAATGTGCAAAATCTGGAGGGTCTAAGGCATAAGAGAACTTACTTTTTACAATAATAAAAGATAACTAAATTCTGACCAATAGAGGACCAACTTTCGAAACTTATTCCAATGGTAACTTATCAAACGATATTGGCATGATTTGTTTATCATAATGCTTATTTTAATTCATTTTATTTTTTTACAATAACCATGGTTATGTCGAAAATTACACATTTACTTATAAAATTCTGACATTATAAACTATTGCCAACATATAAATCCTACTAATAATATAAATGCGAAAGTTTGTAAGGATGGATGGATGGATGGATGGATGTTTGTTACTCTTTCACGTAAAAACTACTGAATGTATTTTAATGAAACTTTCAATAATATAGCTTATACATCAGAATAACACATAGGCTACAATTTATAGAGATATTGTGTGAATTGTCCTAAATATGACGAGAAGTGTCAAGTAAGTGGGAAAAAATCTACCATCTGCGAGCTATTCTGGCGTGCGCTGCCAAAACCGCTAGAGTTACACATATTTACTACGTTACGCTAATATAAGCTACTCGAAATACTAATCCTGCGCAGACGAAGTCGCGGGCACCAGCTAGTAGGTTATATGACAAACAGTGAAATAATATACGAAAACAGTGTGATATAATAACTGACAGCCCTCATAGTTCAGTTTCTAGAAGCTCTGCCTTCTGCGCTGTAGTGGGTTCGAAGTTCGATCCCATTTGATCCAACAAACAGTGCTTCTGTTATGAACATGCTTAATTGTTTGTTCTCTGTATGGGTGTAATAAAATACAATAAGTAAGTATGTATTAATAAAAAAAACCGAAGTATAATATCAGTTTAGCTTCCCCAAGCTTTGAGTTAGTTGGTTTGATGGGGGCAGATGTGTGGAATGTTCTCTAATATTTATTTATAATAAGCCTTAATTCCCCATGGCGTGCACCACAACAGTTCTATACAATGATATACGTACTCTGCTAACTGACCACGGCGAGTGTCGACAGTTACGCTGGCTCTGCCTCCCGTATCTACTGATATGCTAACATTTTAAGTGAAATACCATGTCTGCCCCTATATAAATAATTCATTATTAGTGAATTGATTTTCAAAACATTTTGAGACAAGTCAGTATGATATCAGTAAGTCTGAGTATTGTTTTAAATTTTTCGTTTTCCGTATCTTGAAGTCGTTTTTGTATGGAGACTCGATGACCGCCCATTTCGGGCGTGCTGAAAACTCACGAGTCAAACGAAAAACGAACAATAAAACTTAGACTTATATACAACGTGTAACATAATACCCCTATAACCCCGAAATCAAGGTATTCTACAGGTCATGGGGAACAAATTTTTCTTTTACGACTTTTGAAATTTCGTAGTTTTTCATTCATGAAATGCTTCTTCAACGTTCCTCCAATATGAAACTAAACACACCATGAGGCAGCCCTATTCACAGCCCTATACGCAGTTTGTACGTTCCGTGTGTACGTTGACCTTGGTTCTTACGTAAACAGTATCAGGGGTGTTGCAAATATCTGAGACAATATTAATTTTACTTTTGTATGGGAATTTCGAAAACGATATATTCAACCTTTGCACACGTCAAAGTAGGTATTCCAGTGCTTGGTTTGATCACTTGGTATTTGGCCTTATAGGGGTATTATATAACACGTTGTATACGGGGATATCTACCGTGCCTGCGGATCAATCGTGAAGCTGTTTCAGTTTCAGTTTTTTTACTTTTATAGGGCCGCTTACACAACTATCACTAATTGTGCTTAGAGAGCGGCTATCGCATTTAGAAGGCTAATAATAATGTATGTTCTTCTAAGCCTGGTAACCATTTAGATTCACCTAAGACTTTTCAAACTTTTTTTTTTAAACCTCTCAAATTGATTCTTGCATAATTGCGCTTGAATAGACATCTTGAAAGTTTACTTAAATACGAAATTTTTCATTTTAATTTTATCACGTGTTCATTTCATGACGTCATCACTCCATAACGTTTCCAAGTCCTTGATTTACTTAAATACGAATTTTTTCATTTTAATTTTATCACGTGTTCATTTCATGACGTCATCACTACATAACGTTTCCAAGTTCTTGATTTTACTTGACGAGTAGAGTACGTAGTTGTTTTCAGATTATATAACTTCAAAACTGTTGCCGATGTTGCCTTTTCGTATCAGCCGCCGCATCAAAACGTTGTTATAACAATAGAATGCGAGATGACGAAAATTTTCAATTAAATATAACAAAACGGCGACAGAAGAAGTTATAATAACTGAGGCTACCACAGTCTGCATTCGAAGTTCATAACATTGGAAATTACAAAATTTCTTAAAACTGGAACACCTCTACCTAGCCGTAATTAATTATAATATTATAATACTGGGGTATTATAATATTATAATACTGGGGTATTATAATATTATAATTCATTACGCCTAGCGGTTGATTGTTGTGCCCTAGCAGGCTCACGTTGAACCGTTATTTTTATTTAAGATCTTATTGACATACATGAATGCAATAAGTATAAATTGGATTTTGATATTTAATACAAAAAATATACTATTCTATCTTCTATTTTCTTCTCTATCATCTTCGGTGCTTTTTTTAGATAATATTTTTTTTAGCTTTATCTAGTTTTTTTACTGTCATTAATTTACGATGTTTACGATGCGAGCGAGACAGTCGGCAATGACGCTGAATACAGCAGAGGACGGGACTTCCGTATGGCGGCAATGGAGTGTTACGTCAGCTACGCTATGGTTCCTTCAAACAACGTATTTAGTAGATAAGTGTTCTACAAGTAACCTACTTTTTTTTATTATACTACTTGCTGATCGAAAAAGTAGTTGGCCCATGCTAAGTGGTTATCATCACGTATACCAAAGCATTGCCTTGTAAGTCACGCTCACGCACAATAGGAACGTGACCTACCTTGCACTGCCCAGCGTCCATCAACTTGAGACATACAGATGTTAAGTCTCAGCCTTCTGTGCCAATAATTTCAAACCGAAACAGCAACGCTGCTTGGCGGCAGAAAAAGGTATGGTGGGAGTTCTTCCCGGACGACCTCTTAACTAAGAGCTCTACTACTCATAAATATGGGAATTATAAGTTATAACAATCAATATCCTGACTGACCAAATGACTTAAAACGCGAAGACTTGATATTTGTAAATTTCTTTTTCTTTCAAACTTTTAGGTGAGAAAACTTGTTTGGAGCTAAATGTTATTTTCAATAAATATTGACAGTATTCTGCGTCTGTGATGCGATGAGTTGCTTCGAAATGGCGACTAACGCAAGGAACCAACACACAGACAGTCGCCAGTACCAGCAAGTATTTTATATCTGCTTCAATATTTTGTCCAACTTTGCAGACTGAGCTTAATAAGTTTGTCTTCTTTTTAGCTTGAGCCACAATGTGTTCGCCGTTCGATTGGCACTGGAGCTTCATTATTAGTTTGTTGGTTCATACAAAAGCTTCATTATTAGTTTTTATTGGAAGTCTCAAAGTGAGAAATTTCGACTTTTTAACCCTAAACGGGATGATGAAGTCGATAAGGGCTATAACAATTTCGTAATAATTACGGATTGGAGATATTTTCGTTCAAGGAATTATACGGTACACTTAGTGTGTTGCGAGTTAGTCGCTCGGACATGCCTTTTTTATTTTTGAATGACCACTTAAATCATATTGGTACTACTATTGAATAGGATAATAAGAGAGTCTATTTAACAGCAGAGTTCCGTCTTCGGTGTCTATTCTTAGTAAGAAATTATGTTCAGATTTCGCACGGTGTTCACAGAATTTGGCACTGATGACAAAAGCTTAACTTGAGACCGCACGGAATTGGATCGCGATTATAATTTTGTTGTGCGATCCACCCACGCGAAATCCGGATGTTTAACAATATGAGGTACCTACATCTGAAGAATGGAACTTGGCAGTGAATCAAGAAATGTAATTGTTGTTAATGTCGCTAGTGCTTATCCTAGTTAGAGATGATATAGGGTTGTTTTGGGAAGGCGAATTCCTATTCTTCTAAACGAACTCAATTATTTCAAGCATTATAGCTATTAGCAAAGCAATCAACGCGTGTGTGTGTTTCGATTAATTGATATTTGTGTTTGATAGAAACCGTGAATTCAGCGGTAATTTAAAAAATACCTGTTTTCACTGATCTGTAAACCAGAGCTTTGAATAACGTAAAAGCTTTTAAGAATCACCCACACTATCACGTTTCATGAATATAACTCCCATAATGAAGTCAGCGCTAAATGGCCCCAACGCGGCATGCGTCATTCAATCACACACGTCATAAAACGTGACATTTCTGTGCTCATCCAACAAACAAATGTATGATACAAATCTCGCGACAGACACCCAGCAAACATACAGTAGGATCTCCCCTCGTTTCCTGCATCGTAAGTAACACACGTCCTGGCTAAGTTTGCCACGTTATCTCTGCGGCTAGCGAACAAACATACAATAGTAAATACATAGGCGTAGGGTTAAAATTCGCAGAGCAAGGCGGAAAGAGTGGCAGTAAAAAATCGGGTGTTCTAACACTGAGCGTCAATCTGCCGAGAGGGAGCGCTATTTCGGTCTGCATGGCATACACAAGCGGTCTTTGAAATTTTAATCGTTACATTCACCCCGCCCTGATGGCACACTAGAGGCCTAGTGTTGCCATGCTCATCACGAGAAGGCATGAAAGAAAAGGATAAATTTGTTGACCAATAACGTGTCCCGTCTCGCATGACCAAGGGTTCTGAATTCAACATTCGTAAAAGGGTCCTCTAATCTTGGTTACCAACTTATTTGACTATAAGCTCATCACTATCAACCTTAAAAAAGTGTCCGCTTTTGAGACTTCACAAGAAACCCTTACTTAAAACCATAGCGTAAATATTGTCTGGTTGATTTTGCCACTGTTCGTTATTATTACGCATTGCTTATATTTTAATATTTTTTTGTGTAATGACATAAATATCAACAACTATAGCAAAGTAAAAACCGTAAAGATAAAAAGTCCAGAGATACGAGTATGAATGAGGATTTATCAGGCGGAAATACATTCGTTGACGAGCCGAGGGAACCCTAAATCGCGAAGTGGAGTCGAGCCTTCGCCTTCGTTCGATAGTGGCTGGTTGTCTTTTATTTTTATGGTAAAAAGGTCAACTCTTCGTGTTCTGCATAAGACGCTTGTTTATATTGTATTTGATTTTCAGTGCGTTAATAGTTGAAGTGTTTTTCAATGCTAAGTTATAACGTGCCATCAACTTACTTCATTTTCTAATAGGCATTCTTCGTACTTAGTACCTACATAAATATCAGTTGTCAAATGAATCCGTTTTTAGGGTACTTTCACTCCAGGTCTTGTTTAATCTTTCCTCGAGGATTTAAGATGCCCGTTTACTTAAGTACTTTCTATTTGCAAGTTCCTTACACAATAAACAAAAATACATAAAAGCGCTGTTTTATTTTTGTACGTGAACCAAACATTTTTTTGGCAGTAGCAATATTTCAAAATTTAAAACTGAAGTGACGCTGTTTCGGTCACATTAGCATTTCCTTTATAGAATTCGAAACACATGTAGTACATTTTCAAATATGATTAACACAATTCCATGCAGAGAAACACAATTTGAATTGAACCGTAACTCAGACCCCGCGACTAACCGGATAAAGGTCTCATTGATATACAAATCATTTTAATGGGTCACTCTCACTCAATGGAGTCACTTAACAATGAAGATACGTACATTGACAGCCCTCACAGCGCAGATAGTAAAGAAAGAAAGAAAGAAAGAAAGAAAGAAAGAAAAAAAAGAAAGAAAGAAAGAAAGAAAGAAAAAAAACATATTAATTTGCACGCAACTCAGATTTAAAACTAAAAAGAACCTAATTAATAAAATAAAAACTATTCTGTTCCTGAAAGCTCGATCAAAACTAATCGAATGTCAAGTCACTCGCCTTTTCAGCTATTTCATCGAATTAGATAAAGATAGCAAGTGACTTGACATGCGGTTAGTTTTGATCGGGCTTTCAGAAACCGGCCGTAAGAGCTGCAAAACGGACCCTGACTCAGCATAAGTCAGTTGGCTAGCAACTAACGTTGGTCTTCCGTCAGTAGTAGCTCTGCCTTCTTAAAGTTTAAGTAATTGCATGAAAAAAATTTATTATTTTTTGTAATTCCATTGCATTTTCTTCAATGCTTGTAACGAAGCCAAACCATTTCAAGATATACAATTCATCTAGCAATCTCACAGTTAAAGTTATTTACAGACCTCTATTTCGCAGAAAAAGCTTTAACCCCACTTTCTACATTTAACAATAAAGCCTATGTAAGTGCACATAATTTAAAACTAAGTTACGGCCGGGGAATATAAAATGCAGAACAATCACGCCACAAAAGAATACTTGCGGGGCCAAGTGCAGACCTCATTGCTTTGCCTTCAGGCTTGCTTCAAGGTGAGATAAGCGTGTGCCGTCAACAGACGTTAGGAGGGCAATTTGGCAAATGTTCTACTTCCGACTCCACTGTGGATTTTTTTTTTATTTCTGTGTTATGAGGGTGTCAGTCGTTGGCTTTTTATGCATACATGTGTCTCACGTTTCTGTTTTGAGTATTATGCGCTTTGTATTTCGAACATTACTCTGTGAAAAGGAAAAAATGCATGATTCAACTAGGTACATTTTTTGTTTATTTGCACAACCAGGGCCGGAGTGGAAGAGCGTGGGGGAGACCTTTGCCCAGAAGAGGGATAGTATAGGTTAGATATAGAGAAAAAAGTGTAATACCATTGCTCTTGAACTGTGAAGATGAAACCGGGAACCGATGGACTTGCTACATTTCACGTATGGATTACCAACTACTGCACAATGTAAGTAAATAATAATAATAATAAATAATAAATATTGGTGGACATTCCACACAGCACTATCTTGCCCCAAACTAAGCCAAAGCTTGTGATATGGGAACCAGATAGCTGATATACTACTTATATTTTTTTTTTTTTGTAAATACATACTTATAATACTATATAACACCCAGACAGAGAACAAACATCTATGCTCATCACACAAATGTTTGTTCTCGGTGGGGATCGAACCCACGGCCTACGGCGCAGAAGGCAGAGTTACTACCAACTGAGCTGTGAAGGCTGTCAACTGTCAGTATGTGCCAAATGTAATTTTCGGACTTAACCTTAGACATCCCAAAAGTTGAGTTGGTACTTGGTCACGGTACTAAGATCTGAGAGCATATCCTATCCACCGAGGCTGGGTATCTAAGTCGTGAAGCTGGTTTTTTTATTTACAATCGCGGTAACGTGAATTATGTACAACAGGTTTTAAAGAAACTTCAGACATATCCTATTTTAAACAGAAATAGTTCAACCTGCAGTCGAGTGAACCAAATCACATAAGTAAACCAATTGAAAGTTTCTTACCTACACAGTAGGTTAAATATATTTTAAACAGAGAAGCAGCTTGACTCAAAAAATATGAATGGTGCGAGGAATTTCTAAAGGCAGCACATGCCACAGTCTTGACCACAGGATAATCTGAAGGAGCATCCCAAAAGCATTTTTTTTTAAGTATATCTCTTACGTCATAACTACGCTCTAGGTCTACGCAGCGAATTCGCTAACCGTTCGCAAGGTAGGTTTGTTCAGCTATAGCTGCGATGAGGTAGGTACAGTTGCATTCGTAAATGGCTGTAGATGGTAGAGGTTGCGTGTAGGTAGAACTTCTTGTTGGTAGAACCTTTTGACAAAAGACAACGCTTCAACGGATTGTAATAGTAAACCTATTGAACTCTGGAAAGACTATTTTATTTGCAATGGCCGGTCAAGGGGATAGTATAGCAATATTGTATGCCCGAAATGGGTAGACCGTTGAAACAAAATTACATCTGTAAGATCTATTTAGACAGTTTAACAATTATTAATTCTTATTCTTATTATTTCATAATCATTTATTCGCATACTAACGTACATACATGCCGTATAGTCAATTGTGATATGGCAGTTGTGTACTAACTGCTAGCTCTACACTACTAGTAGGTACTACGAAGCTTGTACTCTGCTTACTATTTACCGATGTGCTTACACTCCGCTAGTAAATTGCAGAGCAAATTCGGTTCGCAACTCGCAATCGACTAAATAATGCAGTTCCGTCGTATATGCGAAATTGGTTTCATTAATCCTAACAAACCGCAACTGACAGCTATCTAATCAGGGACTTTGCTGGCTAATTGGTGAAAGTGGGACAAAAATACGATATACATTTTGTATAGAATGACGTAACCCAAGTTATTTATTTTTCATCTTAATTAAAACAATATTGTGAAATGGTGGGAGCACTGGACAATAACATTTTTAAATAGAGTCAGTGTGAAACTTTTGATGTGATGAAAACCTGATTAAATCCGCTGTAAATAGGGTGGTTTTATAAAATAACTATGTACCTACCTGTGCATCCGTAAAAGCTTTACCCTCGTAAACATTTTAGTGTCTCAAAATATTCCTACCTTTGCTGGCAGAATGGCGTAATTTACAACACGCCAAACATCGTCCTGTCAAATGTACACATTCCGGCATAAAGGTCGCCATTTAATCATTCCCAAAAAATTACATCATAAACACGCAAAGCTATTAGCCCACCCTGAATTTGTGACACTACCCACTTTAAAATTCAAATCGTATTTACATTCACCCCCAAGTGAGCCTCTACGAAATGTGGATTAAATAACACTGAAATTCCACACCGGGCCTATTTTAGTCCTCCCTTTTGGGCAGTTAAAATAGAAACGAGACCCCGAGTATAATATTCAATAAGGGAAGTTATCGACTGTTAACCCACATACCATATTTTGTGTACGTGCCCCGGAGTTTTAAACTTATTCTTTGGTTTCAAGTTTATTGAAAATTTCCTGTTATACCGTGCTTTCTGAACACTAGCACTTATGCGGGCAGTTGGAGAGTATTTCAACGGATATTCTATTCTTAAATTGAACATTCGAATGTGTGTGGGGTGATTTTGAACGTATTTTATTGTTTAGAAAAGAAAAAACATAAGAAGCATTTGGATTTCGGGTTGCCTCTGACTATTTCTGTTATGCATATGCATACGCCTCACTAAGTTCAATTATTACAGTATTTTATTATAATATATTGTAACAAGAATCATACAAAAGAACGGTAGTAAAAAAACCGTGCAACTGGCACTTGGTATAGCTACCTAATTTTAAGACGTTTCAAAGTGATCCTTGTGATTTTTTATTATTTATTTATGAAGTGAACATAAAACAGAGGAGACACAATAATAAGAGAAAACTGCGTAAGTAAAACCTGTGACGCAGTTTCCAGCACCCAACCTTCAGCAAAGAGGAGATAGGCTTTCACAATTGAATTAAGTAAGTAAAAAAAGATCGAAAAGCTAAAATTTAACAAAATGAAAATTACAGGTGCGTGATAGATAGATACACTTAGGTAGATTAAGGGTTTATTTTTATAGAATGATTAAATTTAATAAATACCTTTTGAGGGTTTTAGCTACGAGTATAAAAGCAACCACGTGACATTATTGGATGGCTCGTTTCATTGCACGCATCCGTTAATTGGCCGTGTCGTTCTGATTGATTGTCATCAATCATAATTTGGATTCTACCGTAGCTGTGACTAATATTTATATTTCAATGCAAATATAACACTGAAGAGCAAACGAGTCTTTACGGAGTATCATGAAGGAAAGAAATAAACCTATCCTTTGTTTGCCTTCTTTCATTTATTTGTCCAAGGTTTTGCCAGTATTTGACAGTCAAAATTCTGTCATCATCGTCATCATCATATTGGTCTACTTTCCACACAGCACTATCTAGCCCCAAACTAAGCCAAAGCTTGTAATATGGGAACCAGATAGCTGATATAATACATTTTTTTTTTTTTGTAAGTACATACTTATAATAATATATATAACAACACCCAGACAGAGAACAAACATCTCTATGTTCATCACACAAATGTTTGTTCTCGGTTGGGATCGAACCCACGGCCTACGGCGCAAAAGGCAGAGCTACTACCAACTGAGCTGTGAAGGCTGTCATCAAATATAAGTGTTATCATCATCTCGGCCCAGTATAATATAACCCACTGCTAGGTCTAGGTATAATAAGCTACCACTAGGTCTAGATATATTATCTGCCAAGCTCATCTTTAGTGCATGCTTGTGAAAAAATATTCCGCATGATAATTTATTGCGAAAATAAAAGGCATCATCGGAATGTTGATAATTATAAAATCCGATTAAGTGTCTGCGTGATATTATTTATGCCTGTGAGATGCCACCAGTTCACCTTGCCAAGTTTTAACCCTTCAACTTTAAAATAAAAGAGTTGTTAAGTGGCGTGTGACGTTAATGTTATTACTTTGACCTTTGACCTCATCATTGCGTGACCTTGGAAAAATTTACATTTGGAAAACAGCAAACGTGGACGCTCATTTTTAGTTGTATGAGGCACGTTCCTATCGTGCGTGACTTACGACGCAATGTTTTGTTTCAGGTGATGGTTACCACTTAACATCAGGTGGGCCATCTGCTTGTTCAAACAGCATTTCTACACTAATATTATAAAGAGGTAAACTTTGTATTTTTGTATTTTTGTATGTAACGAATAGGCTCAAAAACTACTGGTCCGATTTCAAAAATTATTTCACCATTAGAATGCTACATTATCCTTGAGTAACATAGGCTATATTATATTTTCAAAAAAATCAGGGATCCTTACTAAAACTTCAATAATGTAACCCAAGGTGGAAAACAAAAAACCTTACATCGCGTGCGCTGCGAAAACTATTGAAGATAGAACAAAATAATGTACTACGATTTTGTAGAACACGTTATTATCTACAAAAAATGTCGCGACAGCATATATCTAACTATTATAGTTAAGTCACAATAAGTGTTCTTTTATTATAAAAAATTAATTGAAATGCCTCCGCTAGAAAAGGGTCTTTATTTGTACCTTGGTATTAATCCTTATCCAAATAAATCATTTCATAATTAAGATGGTTTCAATACCTATAGATTACTTCTTAAATTTTTCAAATCGGACATTCCATTCAAAAGATATGACGAAATTAAAAATGTTTACGGGTCCACGGCACACGCGCGGGGTGCGATTTCACTCACTCAAGGAGAAGCGCGTGCAAATGTATGAAATAAGTAGACGCGAGGCTCGAACCCACGGTCTAAGTTTTTCCTAAAATGTTCAAAAAATTTATGACCACCCATGCGAAGCTGGGACAGGCCGCTAGTACCTAATATAAAAGAAAAAAAATGAAAGCATTGGTTTCATTCTACTTTAGGAAGACTCCCTTCAGCAAGTGTTTAAAACCAACCAAGCAAGCTACGCCAAGATTTTCTTTAGAAAATAACTCGAGATTTCAAGTGTCGAACCCATTTCAGGTTGCGTGTGAAAAATTGCTAACGAATAAAAAGTTAAAAATTACTATTAATTAATAAAATAAAAACTGACTTCATTCTATACCTACACATTTGCTGATACTTCGTTGAAATCGGTGCAGCCATTCAGGAGTAATCCGTGTACAAACAAAACTGAAACTGAAACAGCTTACGACTTTGATCCCCAGGCACGGTAGATATCCCCTTAGATTCTTACTTCCAAGTAACTTTAGACCTTTTAGGACGTCTAAGGAGGGTAGTCAGAGGTAACTACGTCCGGACATTACATTTGGCACATACCCACATTTTGTAGTAGTTGGTATTCCATACGTGACAGGTTGAAAGCCCATCGCCACTGTTAGACTACTAACTCGGTGTACATACAATCCTTCTTCAAACACACTGGAAATCATAATACAAAACTTTTGCAGAAGGGAACCCCAAACCAAGCGTATGTTTTGGTTGATATTTTCAAGAAGCACTGATTCAATTTTGATAAAAATTTTAAGGGACAACCTTTGAAACATCAAACAAAAATCATCAAAATCAATTCATAATTAACATCCATTTTAAATAACCTAAAAAAACATCGGTCTTTCTTTGTACAAATTAACGCAAAGAAACACAGCAACGCTGCTTGGCGGCAGAAAAAGGCGTGATCAATTGCTCTCATAGGAACTGGTACCAGCTGGTAAATCGCCAGCTGCTCTTCAAAGTCATCTATATAACTTGACTTTGCACAGGAGCTTTACAATAAATATTTCATCAGTCCATCAAAAAGCTGTCAGGAGAGTATCTTTCATCTTGCTGTCTGTCGTTGACAGCGATATCATCACATTTGTTTGAGTAGTATTTTTTGTTTCATAAAACGGAACATGTTATAAAAAACAATAGAACAATAACTAAGGCACAAATATTCCCATCACAGGTGATTATTTTTAAGTCGGACTGCTACAAAAGAATCGATACTCTATATTTGGATATTTTATTTCATATAAAATTTGGAAAATGCTTCATTGAAACCAATTAGCCAGTGGCATGGCACATGATGCTAACATATTTGTGCCTCAAGTTAATGAACGCAGAGTGGTGTATCGTAGGGCACGTGCATATTGTGCGTAACCTGCGAGAGAATTCTGTTATAGTTGATGGTTACCACAGATTAACATCAGATGGGTCATATAATGGTTCTATCAACAAGGCTTATTTTTAAATAAATTCAGGTAGGTACCCAAGCATGTTACGTACCCTACTCGTAGCTCAAATTAAGTATTATCATCTAAGTATAATCAAGTCAGTAAGTGATCGACACTACATGCTAGAATTGATTATATGCCTACCTACTTAGCTATGATTGCAACATGCGATCGAAAGCTGCGCAAACGCCGCAGATTCCACGGATTTGCAGTTCTGACCTAAATCGTCGATTCAGGAGAATTGGTTACGTCATAGGAAGTATTAAGCTAATACCTATTCATTCACTAGATTGATTAATGAATATATTTTAGTAAGTATTACACACCTGCAATCATTTTCATTCAGGCGCTAATTTTGGCAGACTGAAATAATGTCCCAGTACAAAAGCTTGAAGAACAAATTTAACTACTGGACTAGAATAAACTCTACCAGTGAACTACTAAATAAGCAATAAACCATTCAGCAACGGGACCACAAATAGAAAAGTACTACGAAGTTGAACCAAAAGCTCAGTAACATAGTCGATTAACCCGGTTCACGCGTCACTCAGTGAGCCTATTTAGAAATCGTCGCATCTTCACGGCCGAGCTGGGAGCTGTCATCGCTCGCTTCACACCCAATCACCACTCAGCTGAGTGTAGACAAACTATTTACTACTGGACTATAACTAGTATAGACTAAACCAGATTTGGGTCAGTTCTAATTTAAACCCAAAAGCACTTTACCAAGTTTAATTTATTTTTATCCTATTGGATGTATGATGAGTTTTATGCATTCAGATGTGAAAGCTAAGAATCGGTTCATAATTAAAAGTGACTGGATATTCACTGGGCTGTGTGAAATAATGAAAGTTTATACGGGCTTAGAAACGAGGGGACTGCTAGTTAATTTAACTCGGGTTCACTAAACCATCACGCATCCATATAAAGAGCACGAATACAAAGCCAAATACGTCACGTGGTACCAATTTTTTTGTTGAACTCGAAACATCTGTATTTTTTACACTGATAAAATTAGCGACAGTGTTTTGTGGTAAAGTCAACACATCTTGTTAAACACCTATAGACCCATAACTACTCTATAATACAGAGAATCGTAGGAAAGGGACGGTGCGATGGCGGACGGGACGTGGAGTGAACGAAATAACAACATAATTATCGCACCCTCTCGCACGATTCGCAGCGTACTACGGGCTTGTACACAAAACTGCGATGCGATGCGATATGACGTCGCATCGCAGGAACTTCCACGGGAAAGTCCACAACGAGCTCGTAGATTTTTGCGATGCGACGTCGCATCGCAGTTTTGTGTACGAGCCCTACTTCAGACAGTTCAAAGTCAAACTGTTTAGTCTGATGAGTATCCGTATGCACAGTTAATTAACTACTATAGATATATCGTCCTGTGGGTAATTCGTCTTAGGCTTAAAAAGACGACCAGGGTAATAAACGTCCAAAATCATCTCCATGATAATGTAAACCATGTGTTATTTAGTTTTATGGGTCTGCGCTTTGACCGGCAGACGTTTTTTACTAGCTTCACGTGGGTATCTTTCCGGTTCCAATTTTGTTCCTTTTGTTCTATTTTCTGACTTTAACTGACAGACGTATCATATACTTTACTGATGTATAATTAAAAAAAAAACAAAATCATTGATACTTTAGAAGCGTTTAATAAAAAAATATTTCGGTTTCAAAGTCCACCATTTTAGATGTTTTCGTGTAACGTTACATACAAAGTTAGGTAAGATTGCGAAGGTACCATCGGCATCGTACACAAAATACACAGCCTGCATCCAGACCAGCAGTGTAAGATGAAGTGCTATGCCGTCGCGACTAAGTACCTATACACTATTTATGAATTTTAAAAAGGAACAAGTTTTTTCAACGTCTTTTTGAGCTCGCGGTTTTGAATTCAGCGGCAGAGTTTCAAACCCGAGGTCTTCCCTGGGGGCTTTTGGCAAGAATTTTTCTAAAATGAAAAGAATCTTAGTAGGTCGGCCGACGCGGCACTCTTCATGCGATGTCTGCTGCCTCTTTAGATATGAGTGTACCATCTGGATGGCTTTTTGAGCAAGTCCTGTTGGTACTTGTGTTGTGCCCCATAGTCGAGTTAAAAATAGAAGTAGGTATTTTTTGGTAGTGTAAGTACCTATGTTTAGGGCCGGTTTCACCATGCTCTGTTAGATTAACAAAGGATTAAAAGGCCGTTATATATGTCAAAATGTACGCGTTTGACAGCTAAGGTTAGATTTAACGATCTTTTAATCCTTGATTAGTAACTAACAGAGCATGGTGAAACCGGCCCTTAGTTAGATAGACTGCAAATTGCATTAAATGCTTTACACACAGTACGTAAACGAAATAACTACAATATACATGAACAATTTACATTTTAAAACTTTATTGACAAACCTTAAATAAGAGAAACATTAATTTAGTATTATACCTATCTATCTCGGAAATTACTTTTCGAATCGTAGGTATGTAAGCATCACTACATAGGTAGTATAAGTAAAACAAAGTCTCTTTCTCTGTCCCTATATCCCTATGTATGATTAAGGGCCGGTTTCACCATGCTCTGTTAGAGAAACAAAGGATTAAACGGCCGTTAAAAATGACAAAATGTACGCGTTTGACATGTAAGGTTAGATTTAACTGCCTGTTAATCCTTGATTAGTAACTAACAGAGCATGGTGAAATTAGGCCTAAATCTTTAAAACTACGCAACGGATTTTGATGCGGTTTTTTAGTAGATAGAGATTTTTAGGATGTTTTATATGTATAATACATGCATAATATAGAAGAGAAACACTGATAATTTTAGAGGTTTCTATATTTATTTTTTTGCTCTTTCATTGCAAACGCTGGCTGAACCCTACAAGATAGATCAAATTAATGTAGTACAGTATTGAACACCTTAAAAAGGTCTACAAAAAAGTCTGCGATGGTATAGGTATGTCTATCTCTCAGGGATAACCCACAATAAGCGTGCGAAGCCGGGGCGGGTCGCTAGTGTTCAATAATTTATACATACATCATACACCCGATGCATTAATTAACCTGACAAAATGAATAGTATGTTATGTCGTTATTCACACGATCAACTCTAAAACTATACAAGATTCTGATGAATCGCTGCCAGAGCCATGCTTAGCAAACAAACCGCAGTTAATTATAATTATAAGAGGCAACGTAGCTTCGAAGTGTCGCGTCCGATGCTATATTACCGGCACGCTGTCTTACCTAATCTGTGGCAATGAAGCGCGTTCACCTGCTCGATGGAGGTGAAGGTCATGCGCCACATGATCCGAACGCGCCCGAACGCAAATGTCAAATACGAAGCCGACAGAGGTATTCCCGCCAAGACGGCCATTTTGAAATTTGGCTTGACCGGTTTGAGAACTTTGAGACGCGTCAAACATGGTGATCAAACTATTTGAACAGAAGTTTCGGAATGTGGACTTTACTGATTTTTTACACCGGTCACGATCTTGAGTACTAGTAGGTAAAACATATTAATAATATTATGCTTTTCAGTATTCATAATATACAATGTACCTGTACCTACCTAACTTACCTAATGCCTGGAAAATAATACCATAAAGTTAGTTAAGATTTTAGTGTCCCAAAAGATAGGAACCGAATGAGATTTGAACCCACGGTGGTGATTACCGCATGCAGGGCAGGGTGGGGTTCAAATCCCATATTATAAAATATTTCTGATTTCCTTAAGTGTAGAACACATGAAATAAAGTTAGGTAGCAAGCTCGTATGAGTTAGTTGCCAACTCTGCTGACGAAGTGTTTGGGTAGCCTAGCCTCAATAATTTGTCGCCTGTCCTAGCTGTAGTGACGAGACTGGAGAGTAGAGATGTACCGAAGAGGCGAAGAAATGAGTTTGTATAATTATGACGTATTCTGTATCTATTTATTATTATTTGGATACTTATGACAATTTCAGAAAAAAGCATATGGGCAAGCATATAAGCATATATCAGTATAAGGTACTGCAGTGAATTGGTAAGTTGTTTTCAGTAAAATTGCTTTAAAGTACCTACTAACTATATTCTATCTACATCTACACTAATATTATAAAGAGGAAAGCTTTGTATTTTTGTATGTAACGAATAGGCTCAAAAACTACTGGTCCGATTTCAAAAATTCTTTCACAATTAGAATGCTACATTATCCCTGAGTAACATAGGCTATATTATATTTTCAAAAAAATCAGGGATCCTTACTAAAACTCCAATAATGTAACCCAAGGTGGAAACCAAAAACCTTACATCGCGTGCGCAGCGAAAACTATTGATGATAGAACAAAATAATGTACTACGATTTTGTAGAACACGTCATCATCTACAAAAAATGTCGCGACAGCATATGTCTAACTATTATAGTTATGTCACAATAAGTGTTTTTTTATTATAAAAATTTAATTGAAATGCCGCCGCTAGAAAAGGGTCTTTATTTGTACCTTGGTATTAATCCTTATCCAAATAAATCTTTTCATAATTAAGACAGTTTCAATACCTATAGATTACTTCTTAAATTTTTCAAATCGGACATTCCATTCAAAAGATATGACGAAATTAAAAACGTTAACGGGTCCACGGGTCACGCTCGGGATGCGATTTCAGTCTCTGGCGTGCAAATGTATGAAATAAGTAGGCTCGCGAGGCTCGAACCCACGGTCTAAGTTTATCCTAATATGTTCAAAAAATTTATGACCACCCATGCGAAGCTGGGACAGGCCGCTAGTTATTTATAATTTAGATTGCCAAAATAGAGACAGTTCCTACTTTCATTCAAAACTACAGTAGTTTACGTACTTCAAAAAAAATATCTTTGTGTAAAACTTTTAAATAAATAGGCAGTTCGAATCAAGTTCTAAGTAGGTACTAAAACTTTAAAGAAGGATCAAAGGTTTCATCGCTTTAAACGATGAACATAAAATCTAAAATACTTCCAAGTCGCTTTCGCTCCATAAACCGGTTAACACCAGTCCGAAGTAGGGTTTTTAAAACTTCAATCCATTTCCACCCTTCTGGAGCAGAACAAAGCTACCAATTAAGCTTCATAATCGCCGGCACCATTATAATTAATACTACAGATATTAAAACCCAGCAATGAACGTACAATAATACAAAAAATACACAATCGTAGCTTTGTGCTCTACCGAACATTAATAATTTAAGAACAAAAGGATTTGGTTTTTCAAGGCGGTGAGGTGGAATTTTAAATTGAACCCTAGACGCAGCGGATAAAGCTTATAATGCAGTTGCAACGTTAGGATAGAATTGAAAAAGCTATGGTTCGGCACGTTGTGGCTTTGTAAAGCTTGGCACCGTCTGGAGTAGTTTATTCTGGATTTTAGACAGACTTCAGGACTAACATGAGTAGGTCACTCCATAGATTGAGTAGGAAGTAAGTAGAGCTCTTTGTGAGGAGCTTGTCCTGGGAAGTACTACCACCATGCCTATTTCTGCCGCCAAGAAGTGTTGCTGTGTTTCGGTTTGAAGGGTGTAGTTGCCAGTGAAATATATGCACATGAGTTGACATCTGTATGACTCAAGTTGATGGTACGGTATGACTGCTTGATCCATAAGCAAGTAGTATAGGTAAAAAATGTCTTAAATGTTCATTAAAGATAGCGCTGTGAAAGGGTCTGAATCATTTCACTACCTACACTGTGTCCACAACTAGTATGTTCCACGTAACCGTGAAACCCGCACCTTGACCTACCACAAGGCGGTAAGAACCAGTAGACGTACGAACGAAAGTTTTAGGGCCAATGGCCTTTAGGAGGGATGTACTCAAAATAGGTTGAAAAGCTCTTCTGTTACTCAAATTCTCATTTTTAATCTTTATCCGTAACTTTTAAACGAAACAGGAATAGATAGAATGAAATACACAAGCATTCTTTATTTACTAGTAACAACACAACGTCGATTATCATAAAGGGTATCATTAATTGAAGGGGACACACAAGATAGTTTTCAGTGAATCTACAATTGTTATTTTCGTATTTTCGACCTTACACAGCGGGTTTAAAGTTTAAAAATGCTTCATTTCTCGATGTTAAAGTAGTTTTGTTACGTCGAGGGCAGCGGACGACTCGCTAACGAGGGGAAAAGTGCCTATTTCCTAAGCGTAATGACGTCGCGACACCCAACGCGCCAAACATCCACTGAGCTGAATAGAATTCTAGATAGGTAGTATTTAGACAGGCCTTGGACACACTCGTACACTACAAAATTACAGAGTTCTGCAGTAGTGGATACTGCAGTGCTAATAAGGTTTATGGGGGTATAAGGAAACATTGTTTGGAGAGGTTGCTGTTACAGACTAGTACGTGATTACAGCGCATCTCGACTCGAATGTTCCACATTTTCTAGTTAGCTTGTTCAAATTTACTTTTAGAAGTTTTAACCGAAATTTGGAAAATAAATAAAGAGCTTTTCAAACAGTTTTAGTTCTAACAAAGAATACACAATATATATAAATGTACAACAAAAAATTCAGTTCATCTTGTAATAAATTCATTAAAAGATAAGAATTACTAAACGAATTATTTGTTTTATGTTGTAGTACATTCCTTTTAATTATTAGTAACATTATTAGTTAGTAGTTACTTTGATTATGTCTAATATTAGCTCGTCTAAGTTTCAAACAAAAAAATTATGAATCGGGGTAAGTCTACAGTGTAGATCCTTTTTTGAAATTTTTGATAGAGATTTTTAACCACGTGGCCTGAAAGCCCCATTGTCCCCTAAACACTTCCTACTACGTACCTATTAAAACAATATAACTAGGTACCTACCTAAAACATAATTATTCATTTTCTAGTTTATGAACCATGGTTCACGAAGAGGCTGACACTGAATGATTTTAGTTATATGAATGGGTATATCACGTAAATTTTTAAATAAAATAATATTATTCGTTCATTCCAGGAACTCTGAAGACCAGGTTTACATACACCCGGCACGGAACGAGTGGAAACAAGTTTAAACAGCGGATTAGTTCAACCGCTGGTGGATTTCGGAGATTTATTTAAAAACTTCGGCTGAGCTGGGATAGGTTCGACGTTTCAATAATAAAATACCTACATACTTGGACGTATACTTAGACGTTCAAATGGGTATTTCTAACACGCGATATTTTTTTTCAAGTAGAATATCTCTCGAGTACGGGAGATACGATGGGAAGTCTGTGATTGGAGAGGGCTCAGAATCTTTCTTTCTGGAAATGTATAGGAGAAGCCAATGTCCTGTAGTGGACTTCTTCAGGCTGATGATGATGATGGTGGTATTTACCATCATCATCATCATCATCATCATCATCATCAGCCTTAACAGCATTAACAATTAACACGTTTAGTGAATGGAAATTTCCAAAGTTAGACAGTGTCCGTGGTTTTAAACAGAAATCAATGAGACAGCTCAGAGGGTAGTAGCTCTGCAATCTGTAGGTCGTGGGTTCGATCTCCACCCAGAACAAAAAAATTATTAGGAGTTATTATTATATCATAAGTAGTATGTATTTAATTAGAATTAATGGTAAGTAATAAAACAGCTATCTGATCTCCATAAGTTAAAGTCAAAAGGTATTTATTCAATAAAATCACAAGGATCACTTTGAAACGTCTTAAAGCTAGGTGACTCTAGGTGCCAGTTCCACGCGACCAAAGCCTAGAAGAACAGGCAACAAATTTACGGATTGGTTCCTACCGTTCTTTTGTATGATCCTTGTTACAATGTATACAATATTGAAGCTAGTAGCATAGTACAAGTTTTGCTTAGTTTGGAGCTAGTTAGCCCTGTATGGAATGTCCACCGATATTTAATCAACTAAGTATGTTCTTCCTTAAACTATAAATAACCAGCAGTAAAAATGATATAATTTTTATAGATATTAGAGGACCGAGGTTTTTGATTATATTACACGAGCCTGTCGTAAAACTCCCTTACATAGCTAGCCCTATCTCTTACATAGTCTAGTTTTTTGAAAGTTATAAGAAAACTAATCAGAACTTAATGTAGACGCAGCTGGCAGGATAATCGCAAGTTGTTCCACCGATGAACCGAAAGGATAGGTATTCAGTAAATCCCCATATTCCCAAAACACAAGACAGGACAGTAGACCGGAATCCGTTATTGCAAAATTTATTGCATGAAAAATTATATTTTGTTCACCATATTATTTTTATTTAATCGTATGACAAAATTACAAAAGAAAATTAATAAAACTTTGAACCTAAATATACCTAATAGAACACATTCTAATTGATTCGAAAAGAAAATCTGTAAAAACGGAACTATGGCAATTTGTCACCAAAAACAATAAAAGTGGGCCTTAATTTTAACGAAAATAAAATATAAAAATGCCAACAAAAAAATATTCCGCCGAAACAAAGGCGGCTGTAAATTAAAGAAAGGTAAATTAAAAACTCGGATGAAAGCATGAACAGGGTTACGAAGTGCCATGCTAATGAAAACCTTCTGGCTCGGACCCTCCTCGGTACTTCACGATTCATAATCATAAAATGTAAGAAAACCTTTTTTTTACTCAAGTTAATAATAAAATATAGGCGACAGACGCCTCAAGAATACACATCTACAGAACTTTACCGAAATGTTTTCAGGACTTGAGGGCCTTGACCTTTCCACTTAAGAGGCTGACAACCGTTGGGTACTTCTCGATCGCATTTTAGGGAAGGTCAATATAATCACTGAATTAAATATCAGAATCCACCAAGTTTTGAAGAATAACATACAAAAGCTCTCTTTTTATATTTAATCGAAAAAATATATATCGAATAAATTATATTTATGCTAAACTTTGTATAATGTTATCCTACGAAAACTTGGTTGTTTGCGATTATTCATTTTTTTATGAATTTTTTTAGAATGAATACACTTGTTGATGAATGAATACATAAGTGATGAAAACCGTTGCTTACAAAACTGTCACATAATCAAACATCGAAAAAGCAACTAATTCAATAATTGATGTGTAAAATGTTTAGCTACAATTTCGGGCTCCTACTAAGAAACGAATATCTTTTCCGGTTTGGGTTTTAAATATAAAGTAATGGGAGCTGTGGTAAAATGGTAACAGATAACTAACCGAGTGAAAAAGAGGATAAATTCTATTCCGCTGAATGTTAATAAAACTGCAATTTTACTTAAACCAACTGAGCAACACATTATTACTTCCAAAACATTTACTGGTGATGTAAATTACACTGCGTTCGGAAGTTCAACAACATGATTTTCGAGACTAACAAAGTTTTCACTAACCAAACCGAGTGTGAACAACAGTTTTCATAGTAACAACTTTGACTGAGAATTGTTGTGTTGCCTTCGCTAAATAGATCTTACATTGTATAAGAGCCACAAAAGGAAACACCTTTTTTAAATTGGTCCTTCACTCTATTACCCTGTTTCGCCGGTTCTATCATCTATCATGTATGGTCCTAAGCATATCTGGAGCTCTACAGGATGTCCTATAACTAGTATGTATGTTATCCGGAGGGAGGTGATCCTCGATACTCACAGAAACAACCAATTTTCTAAGAATTTAGCAAATTAGATTTTTTTTAAGAAATGTGTGCAGTAAACTTTGCTTAAAAACTGAACATCCCCCTCCTCGGGATAACATTCTAGTTACAGGAGCATCCTGTT
Organism: Chloroclysta siterata; assembly: GCA_932294275.1. Taxonomy (NCBI): domain Eukaryota; kingdom Metazoa; phylum Arthropoda; class Insecta; order Lepidoptera; family Geometridae; genus Chloroclysta; species Chloroclysta siterata. The sequence continues at coordinate 10,797,533 of OW028602.1, forward strand.
TACGGTGCACACGTCAATAGCTAGTTCACTTATAATCTGACTACCGCTTTTGTCTTGTTTCCTAAGATCGTGTCGTTTAACCGAAATAGGCAGTATTTTTGTGTGGAAAGCCCGCCAGTATATTTATTTATATTTTAGGCATCGTCGAGCACCGAACCTTTGTACCTTGTACCAGAATAGTCTTACAAAATTTTATCGTTCATTATAAGAAATAAGCACACCAGCTTGTGGCCCGCTCCGATCCTCAAACAGCACGCTTCGCTGAGTTTCATACTAAAACCACCGGTGCATTCAAAGGGGCAACGAAATTTTTGTCATGTCCCTAAACGGATATAAGACTCGTAAATGGAATGTGATCTTTGGGTAAACTGACTTCTTAAGGAAGTAGTTCCAGCTTAAAACAAGTAGAATTTGAGAATCAGCTTTTAACTTGTAGTTTTTTTCCAGTTGCGTAAGACTGGTCAGAGTGAGTCTAGAAGAGTACGAGATCTCAACGCGTCGCCGCTACGACTGGTGACATCGGCATTCGATAAAGTGAAAAGTCAGTGGCTCTAAAGCATTCAAGCATGGAAAAAGCCTATACGTGTGGTAGTAAACGTATTCCTTTATATAAAATACTTGTATAGAAGCAAGAAACTACCTACAAACTTTATAAATCTCTTATCTCTAATATGGCACATAAACCACTACAACTAGATTGTAGCGACTACCCAAGTGGGTATCTTAAGTACAAGAATCCCACAAACATTATCTTGGAGTAGACCCCTTCCTAAGGTGAGCACTTTTATATGCCCATCAAACCTTACGAGTACAATAAAACACAATTGTTTTCCATTAACATTGACGTCCACCGACCCTCCGAACTTAAAAGAAAATAAGTACAAGTTTTTATAAGGGAACTTTGATCGTTGGGCAACAAAAGGTGTCGTTGAACGAAACGTACTAAAGCTGATATCGCATTGAGTTTGAGTTGACATTTGAAACCCTGGAACCCTGGTGTTGGAGACGGTCAAGTACCTTCAAATGGTTCGATGTTAAAGAGTTCACAATTGTCATCAATTTTATTGTAAAAGTAGGCATCTGAAGTCTACCATACTTACATAAAGTATGTATTATGCAAGGTAGCTATACGAATTTGAATAGTCATATACAGTATTCAGACACGTAACTATTGAAAGAGAGACCAAAGTGTAACGAACTTGGCAGGCAGTGCAGGCACTTCTTTTCTTTTTTGTGGCATTCAGTAGTTAACAAGAGGGCGTACTATGATCCATCATTCAAACTAGGAAGAGCTGAAAGACGTAACAATTTAGATTTAGCTGCCGGTTGCCCCCAAAGAATATTGCCACTCTGAACCATCTCCAATATTTGTGTTAAATAATAGAACAATTCCATGCATATCATGAATAAATAAATAAAAATCAACTAAAGTTACGAAGGTGATCAGATGGTCTTTAGAGTTCCTAAATAATGTACCTTATAATAAATCTATAATCGTAAATATATAATCAGCGATGTTTCAGAAAATATTTATAGATTTAAGAAGAAAGTAAAGAGGGCGAAGGGAATTCTGAAAAATATATTCTCTTCGTCGAGTCGAGATAACAGATAAAAGGCAAGCAAGGGACATCGCCCAAAGAAGCCGGAAAAATGTTAACTTTGTTTTAATTGGAACTGAAGTCAACAGTGATAAAATATCAGAATGTTCGCAACAAAACATCAACGTAGGCGTTCAGAACAGAAATAATTTAGAGGGAAATGTATTCTTCAAGTAATTTAAAACTTTTCATAATCGTGTCTACATTATTCATTCATTATGTCCAGCGTTTGTCGCGACATCGTTCCTATTTGAATAACAAATGACATCTGCATCATCCTACCCGGGATTAGTAATGCTCTCTTGGAATCCTGACACGGGGAAACAATACTGGCCCTGCATGAACCCAAGCAGAGGTCATAACTTAAGTTTACCCCATTAATCATGCTAAACTAGACAGCGAAGCCTCCTTGCAATATTGAGGCTATTTTCCACTTGTCTTATCGATATTGTATAGTCGATTTGCTATATTCTGACCTTGAGAATAAGTTGCAAAACAAATTATTAAGCGAAGCAAAAAACAGCAACGCCAAGGTTACAAATATATGCATCGGTAACATTAGCTATAGAGGTAGATATGTCCGTTTGAAATGCTGCAAAAGGGAAACCTTCGTTTAAAATGAAGATAGCAGAATACCCAGAAATTTGGCTTGAATGTCTAGTAAGTCAATCAGTACAGCCAGAGCCAGAGGTCATCGGTCTATGCTCACTCACTGACTTCCCAACACGGACCTTACGTCACCAGTCGCCAGACACACGCCACTTGAATAACAATGATTGAACTGCCCAGAACGATAATTGAATTTTCCACACGCGCTTCACACGAATTTGAATGACTCTTGCCCGGATCCCTCCCTATTCATACTCAGAAAAATGGAGTTATAGTCCCACCTTAACAATATTTCTGCTAGTGTACCAGGAAGGGTCCGCGGCAACGGAATCCTCAAGACAACGATTAATTTCCATGTTACCGTAGCACTCCTTTATCCGTTATCCCGAGAAAACCGGAAGAAAATAAGTGGTAGGTCGTGCATTCTTTACAATTGACTTCAGAATGTGATTTTACAACAATACCTTCAAAATAAGTTTTAAAAACATTCATATTTTTGAAGACATTTTAGTGTGGTTTGAAAGGCATGCCGCCTCGACGCGACGTTTCGCAAAGGGCTCACGCAATTTTGCAACATTACGCCTGTGATGAGACGGTAAATTGCTCATTTGTCTGCCACGACACTTGCAAAACTGTTGCTAAGATCGGATACATTTTGGATGTTACAAGCCTACGTCGCATTTGCAATGCAAATAACAATCGTTATTGAAATGCTACAGCATAATGCCCATGCAGTAACAGACAAATAAGAAGAAAGCAAGGAAGACAGACAGGTCGTAAAATGATATCTTTGAACAGTTACAAAACGTAGTGTCAACTTGAGGAAAAATCCAACACTTGACGTTGTCTTTTGAGTGGCAAGGTTTCAGTCGTCTTATCCTCGCGGTGAGACGGAGACGTCACAATAGCCCCGAGCGCTCGTCCTGAAAAACGTTAATTGCGCACCGACCGACGTGCCTTCTCTAGGATTGCATTGCGTCCTGCATTCCATCGGAACGGCACGCCAAAACAAACTCTCTACCTCAGGAATAAAGATAGCTTTCAAAAGATTGATTAATATTAAACATGGAACAGCATTTTGCACCTGAAGGCTATGAGCGTTTTAAATGTCTGACCTAGCGCTCTGTACGATGTTTCTCGATTTAGCGAGAGTTATATGAACTCAGAAACAAATTAACACAATAAACTTTAACATAAGTCTTAAGACGTACCGTCATTAGTTAAGTGCTAAACAAAGACCAAACCGAGTTAATATCCCAAGACCCCGCCACCCACTACCGTCAACAAATAAGTAACATATAAAACGATCGGAAAACGCAGCTAAGAAAATCCTTACCACAGTTGACAAATGAAAAACAACCTAAACACAATTAAGGATAGAATCCTTTGTCGTTCAAGCGTGTAACCAATAAAGGGAGCGAACGACGCAACAGATCCCAACGAATATGTTCGCAGGCTCACTCGGAGTTACTAACACTCGCAATTCATTTTGTGAACTGAATATATTATCCCAAGATACGAGATAAAGCACCTTTCGTCCTTCGCATAAGAACGAAAATCCAATCTGTCTGAAGTCGTAGAAATAAGCGAGAATTTTCTTACCTATTTCGCCCGATTTTCACTCCTCCGCCGACATCGGAGGGTCCCAATTTGTGTGTTAGAGATCTATTTTTACAAATCCTAAATCGTGATCATATGGCGAGGCAGCGATAAATATATTCGGTGTATTGAAATCTTACACTGTCATAAGAAATCGTAAATTGATCGTGAAGAAGCCAAGCAATGTTTGATAAGCTATTATCACATCCGCGCTCTTCAAGGTCATACCTGCTGAGCACCAGCTGCTGAGTACGAATTTAATAAAATTATTCTTCGAGAGATTTAATATATAAATAGATATTGGCAGTATCATTCCTTTTAACCAACATCCTATCTCTATGTTTAAAACGATCTAACATCAATAAAAGTAAAAAGTTGAAAGATAAAGAAAAACTTGGTGACGAGCGCGTTTTTATACCCCATAACCATTACAGCAAAATTGATTTCAATTTTATGGTTTCTGCTCCCCTGAATCCAATCACTGTTATCGCGTATGCTTTTAAAACACCGTTGCATGTATGTATGTTACTTAGCTCTAGCTAGAGCCATTTTGTTCTGGTTTAAAAACATTCGCCTAGTTTTGTTGTAGCTTTTACGTCACCAGTACCCCAAGTATGAGTTTTGCTAACCATATTTGGTTTTTCGTTTTACTTTTTTGTTCCGTGTTCATTGCGGGTTTTGTATGAAGACGCGATAGGGATACCGATATGGAACTTTATAAAACCCGCAATGAGCACGGAGCAAAAACGATTCGTATTTGTTCCGTGTTCATTGCGGATTTTTTATAAAGACGCGATAGGGATAGCGATATGGAACTTTATGTTCTACTTTATGTTCATATTATTTTCATCATACTTGCAAGATAAAGTTCCGTATCTCTATCGCGTCTTCATACAAAACCCGCAATGAACACGGAACAAAAACGAAAAACCAAATATGGTAAGCAAAACTCATACTTGGGGTACTGGTATGGATTTAGAAGTGACTCCCTCTCCATTAACAAAATCGAATCCCCCAACAGAGTTTGATATATTATGTTGGTTTATGATAAACCCATTCCCTGTAACATTGGCATCAGAAACAATGAGTACCATGGTCACCATAATACTCAAACAGAACAAATAGATTTACAGTTCATTCAAACATTAGTCCCACTTAAGGATACAAAGCCTGCGCCACACAAGTCGTAGGTCCCACAAGACTTTTAAGAGTGGCCATATTATTACCATAGCTATGTCATTGACCCACACGGAGTGACTAAGAAACCACCAGTAACACGCATGAACGCCCGATGTCGCTTCACCGCTTAGGAAACAACGCGTTCTATATTGGCGTCACAGATTTGCACAGGATATTGAGCATTAGTTTCTAACGTCAAAACTTGAAACATTAGCGAATCGATTACATCGATGCTGGGATGCCGATATATGCATTAACCATTTTAAAACCGATATTTTTTATTTTGTTATTCGTACCCACCTATACATATAGGTAATACATTTATTATCTTAGATCACATTTATAGGTTTGTATTAGTTATACCTATTACTACGCTTCGTACTGTTGGTTTTTACCTAAGACGTAGGCAGTCTTGGTGTAGGATCAGGACTATGTGACTGTTTTTTCATTTTTGCAAATACTCCAGAAACCGGTGCTCGTTCCAGTTCTCTGCCGCAGAACACTAGAGTGGCCAGTATTGTGCCGCTGATTCGAAACAGACGGTAGTGGGTCGGAAGCGGCCGCTCTTATGATGAATCAATAGTGTCACAGTTGTTGAATGCCTCTCTGTTACTGGGTACTGGTTATCCAGTTCCGATTTGAATAGACCATAACATGGGCTTGGGTCCGGTTTGGAATGAAAGAGAACCGGTTGGGACAAGTATGTGACCGAAAATTAAAACGCCGCTTCGGGACCTAATTTGAATACTTACCTAATAAGTGAAGATAGAATCTTATTATGTCACCTGATTCACTAGGAATCAAATCAGGTAAAGCAGTGACCAAAAAACCGACAAAGGAGGTACCTTTAAATATTACAATATTGCAATACTTGCAAGGTGTTTCGCTTTTTTCCATTAACTCATATTGCCATCAAACCGAACGTATTGTCTAATAAATAACCTAGGAATAACGGCAGGTTTATATTTAGTCATCTACTTGTAGACATTTGCTTGTACTCATTTCTAGCTTAGGTAGAACGCGGGTCTTACTTTTAGATAGCGCCAAAGGTAGCAGCATCATAACCTAATTCGCTTATAGTACGTAACCTATTTCAACACTATTAGTATTCCTCAACCGTTTCCATTCCAGTTATACAATCTACAGATCTACAGCAATCCACCTCAACTTAATTAAATCAGCGGTGACGTACTGATATTTGAGTGACGTCTCCTACAGGGTTGTTATGGGATTTCAAAAGCTATTGAGGGCAGCCGAGGACTCGTACTAATGAAGTCTTACTAAATAAGCAGATGATCGTCGAGTTTTTCGTTTTATCGTCTAGATGATCAGAGCATACACACACATTGTTTTAACGTTTTGTACCCCAAGTATCCGCAATGAACACGGAACAAAATCGTAAAACGAAAAACCAAATATGGTAAGCAAAACTCATACTTGGGGTACAGTACCCCAAGTATGAGTTGTGTTTACCATATTTGGTTTTTCGTTTATGTTCCGTGTTCATTGCGGGTTTTGTATGAAGACGCGATAGGGATACCGATATGGAACTTTATATTCTACTACTAATTTTCATCATACTTGCAACATAAAGTTCCGTTTTCCGTATAGGTATCTCTATCAATACAAAACCTGCAATGAACACAGAACAAAAACGTAAAACGAAAAACCAAATATGGTAAGCAAAACTCATACTTGGGGTACTGAAGAGTAAAGTATTCGTCTGTGTGATGGGTGCTGTGCTGGCGTAACAGCAATTAAACATTAAGTTTGCAAACAGTTCTAAATTTTTTAAAAGTCATACATTTTACACTATCAAATTCAAGTAAAATGAATAAAGGGTTTGAGAGAGTTAGTTTGAAATAAAACATTTCAGTGGTTTCTTTAAAGATTAATTTCAATGTTGTGTGTAAATTAAGTTGGGACGATGTCTGGCACGATGACTAAGCGCTAGACCGAGCCAGCTAAGCGTCAGCCCATGGGAACATACTGCACAAGATATTGCGTGGCTAATTAGGTACAAAGTGTCGTAACTACACTACTGTCCGTAACGTACCGTAGCCGGACTATGATATTTTTGAATTGTATTTATCTAAAAATGAGTCAGTGCTATCATACCAATATCTGACAGTTCTTCGGGTATAGTAATAATGGGGAATTAGGTAGTTAAATGTTTTTAGCTAGAGAACTACGTAGGTCCACCTTCACAGCGATACAACTACAAATATGAATTTGGTATGAAAAAGGTGAAAGTCAAAGTCAAAGTCAAAATGTATTTATTCAATAAAATCACAAGGATCACTTTGAAACGTCTTAAAGCAAGGTGTGATACTTTTGTGTTATAGCTAAAAGAACTGAGTTATAAGAACTATGGTTATAAGAAATATAGTTATAAGAACAGAGTAATAAGAACTGCGAATAGGCGTCGACCTCAAACTGAGAATAGGGACTGTAGTAGAGAGACACATTATCATTAAAAGATCTTATTTAAACAACTCTACGTTGATTCGAATAGCGACCACGAACTGGGAGATGAAGCGTGAAGCGTCCTCCTATAGCTCCTATCCGATGAATCGACGACTTCGTAGGTATCGTGCGTGGGAAGTTGGTTGGTGGAGTGGGCTTACAATTATTTTTTCCTGTAAATGTAAAGAGGAGGCCTATGTCCAGCGGTGGACTGTTTCAGACTGATGATGACAGCTTGTGGTCTAGTGGTAGCGGCCCCGCCTTCCGATTCTAAGGTCGTGGGTTCGAAACCGGTCATGCAATGAGTTTTTCTGTTCATAAATATATGTACACAGTGCCAGTACTCTCAAACGGTGCAGGAAAACGTGAGGAAACATAATGTCAAGTGCTTGAAAGGAGCCTCTTTGAGGCGCACTTAAAATCCTTTCTCCACACTGTTTTGAAAGAACAAGTGACACGACAAGAAGAAGAAGACTGCTGATTCTAGGAAGTAAAGTTTCAAAGCACTATCTCTACCTTAACATGTAAACCTATCAAGCGGTTCGCCAACATTGGTCAGCTAATGAGCTATAATTATCCATGGGGATAAAGTTACTGTTTGCTTAGTGAAACCAGTATAATCCTCTGCAGACTCGGCCTCATTTCCGTTCGCACACTATACCTGAACCAAACATGGCCGTTTTAAAAACTCTGTACTTACTTAGGTAGCTATGAAGCCTTCTAAGTCGCAATAATTAAACTTTTTTCTAAGTAGGTAAGAGTTCTGTGTACAATAAAAGAATGAGAAAAATCTATAGAAACGGATTAATCGATGAATAAAGTTTCGGAGCAGCTACTGGCAATTTTGCCGAAAGAAAAAGTTGGTTGGTATAGGTTTTTTTTGATACAAACAGCGGATGGAACAAGCAGATGGCCCACCTGATGATAATTAAGTTTTGATGGTAGTACCTAGCAAGTAATGAAGACATCATAAAATATTGGTACAAGTACAGACACGATGGTTAGTATAAATAATAATAAATAAATAAATATTGGTGGACAATCCACACAGCACTATCTCGCCCCAAACTAAGCCAAAGCTTGTGATATGGGAACCAGATAGCTGATATACTACATATATACTTTTTTTTTGTAAATACATACTTATAATAATATATAACACCCAGACAGAGAACAAACATCTATGTTCATCACACAAATATTTGTTCTCGGTGGGGATCGAACCCACGGCCTACGGTGCAGAAGGCAGAGCTACTACCAACTGAGCTGTGAAGGCGGTGAAGTATAGGTACTGCTGAAGTAAATAACACCAATGAAAATTAACGTTTTATTCATGCCTACATTATTCCATTTCAACCTGGATGTGACACAGGACAGGAATCATCACAGCACGCATTTGAAAAATTATTACCTTTATTCACAGAAAAATAGCTCTTATTGCAGCGAGCTACTGTTATTTCCCGGCACATTTTTCAATGAGACAATCCGTACACGAATGTAGTGAATGCATGGCCGGTTACATCGGAATAGAGGTGTCTCGTGGGCGTAGCTGCAGTATGTGAAACATTTTTATAGCTGCTTTGCATATTTTATAGAGAAAGATTGTGTTTGAAATAAAATAGAATGTACTACAAACATACTAAATATTGTTGTACACTATGAATGCTTTCTGACGGAAATAGAGATTGGTCTGTGATATTTTTATCAGATCCTTACACTGAAAAAAATGATTGCTTACTGTCACACAGTTAAGAGATTTTCATTAGGACTAACTACTTTAAACATTATCGACAAATGTTTCAATAACAGTTAAATACAAAACAGTAACTCTAACTGATTAAACAGTACAAATTCCTAAAAAAACTAAAAAAAAAAAAATTGTCACCATTACTGTAATGTCAGTAAGTTTTAATGGTTAGAACCGTATCACTAAATGAACGAACCAGTTGTTTTAACTGATAGCACAGTACAACTAACTGACCATGGTTTTCCAAATATGTCTGTATTGTAACAGTAAATTTTAATGTTTTGATCGTAATCACTAAATGAACAAAACAGTTAATTCAACGAATAGTACAGTTCAACTAACTGGCCATGGTTTTCCATAGATGTCTGTGTTGTAACAGTAAATTGTAATGTTTTGATCGTGATCACTTAATGAACAAAACAGTTAATTCAACGGAAAGCACAGTACAACTAACTGTCCATGGTTTTCCGTAAATGTCTGTGTTGTAGCAGAAAATTGTAATGGTTTGATCGTTATCGCCTAATGAACAAAACAGTTATTTCAACGGATAGCACAGTACAACTAACTGTCCATGGTTTTCCGTAAATGTCCGTGTTGTAGCAGAAAATTGTAATGGTTTGATCGTTATCACCTAATGAACAAAACAGTAAATTCAACGGATAGCACAGTACAACTAACTGTCCATGGTATTCCATAAATGTCTGTGTTGAAACAGTAAATTGTAATGGTTTGATCGTTATTACTAAAAGAACATAACAGTTAATTTAACGGATAGTATAATACAACTGACTGACTATGAGCTCTTTAAAATTATCTGTATTGTATCAGGAAATTGTAATGATTTGAACGTTATCACTAAATGAACAAAACAGTTACTTCAACTGATAGCACTGTACAACTAACTCACCATAGTTTTCCAATAAATTGTCCGTGCTATATCAGTAAATTGTAATGATTTTAACGTTATCATTAAATGAACAAAACAGTTAATTTAAATGCTAGAACAGTACAACTGACTGAACATGACCTCTACAAAATGATCTGTATTGTATCAGTAAATTGTAATGATTTGAACGTTATCACTAAATGAACAAAACCGTTACTTTAAAAGATATCACATTAAGGCGAAGACTAGAGCTAATGTGACTCTCGCTCGCACGTTTCGACATGTTGAAAGATTTAAAATCACTAAACTCATTTTCGAAAAATCGCAATCAACCATCTTGTGTGCAATCACATTGCACACAGTTGAGTAAAAATTTGATTTTAATCGATACATGTTTTCCTACTCAAAAGTTTGCTTTACTAGTTTTCGTAAATAAGCAAACTTTTATGTAGGAAAACTTGTATCGATCAAAATGAAATTTTTACTCAACTATGTGCAATGTGATTGCACACAAATTGGTTGATTGCGATTTTTCGAAAATGAATTTAGTGATTTTATATCTTTCAACATGTAGAAACGTGCGAGCGAGAAGTTGTTTGATAGTTGTCAGCCCCTTAATTCTGACTGATCACTACCTCATAAAAAGATAGATATGTATTAAAGCAGTATATTTTAATTATTTGAGTGTACTTAACTGTTATTTAAACAGTTTCATTCATTAACTAATAACTTTCAAGCCATTATAAAATATATACCTACTTCAGGTGCTATAACTACTACCGTTCGAATATTAAAAAGCCGCTGGCGCTGAGTTAACCATTTTTGTGACTATGATGAAAACGTGAATTTTGTCTCGTTGGTTTGTGCCGTACTCTAACTTTTTGTGTTAAATGGTACGATTATTAGTTGACCTACCCGGACGTGTTAATATTTGCACTATAATAAATAGCTTTACGTAGTGTAGTAGGTACTTACTTATTTCAACTACCTATGTGCCTATTTGTTGGTACCTATTTTGTTATAACCGAAATAAATATTCGATTGCCAATTTGTTTAAAAAACTACCTTTATGTAAATATATATACGTACTTATAGCCAACCTACCTACTACCTACTTATAGCCAACCTACCTACTACCTACTTATAGCCAACCTACTATCAGTAAGTACCTAATTCAAACAACCGTATGTTGGTAACCTACCTACCTAGTAACGTTACGTGAAGGTATACCTACCTACCAGAAGTTAGTGCACTAGACAGAAATAACTACCTCTACTTAATACATAATAGGTATAGGTATTATCCTTACATAATAGGTATAAAATAAAGTTTCGTTTCGCGGCTGTCTGTCTGTTTTTCATGCTCATTGGTGCCCTCCAAAAGCTCCTCATATTAGGTAGGTAAGTATATCTTATTAGGCTTATTATATTACACATAAGTATTTATTGACAATTGTTGACACGAAAAATTTTATTTTCTTTTGTTCGGAAGACTGGTAGGTACCTAACGTGCATTTTGACTATCGAAACATTAGTAGGTAGGTACCTATATTAAGATTACTAATAGGTACCTATATTCCGGATGGGCAAACTTGGCGGACGACGAGTTTGAGGGAAAAGAAGGAAACGAAGACGATGGAGGATGATCAAAATTCATTAAAATCGTACAAGGCCGCCGCCTTGCTAGATACCTAACAAGCTTTTGGATACATCGCCGACACGTTTGTCGAACACCTGTGATTTGTGCACAAAAACCGACACCGACGTCGATCACTGGCAAACACAAACAAAAACAGCCAAACACAAACAAAAACAAACAAACACCCATCCACATGTTCGTGTTTATTGTTTGGTAGGTACCTACCTACCTATTCGCTGTTTGCTGTTGTTTTCCAAGCATGTGGATCTTTTAACCTTCCCCTCTGTTACGAGTTGTATTTTGTGGAATAAACGATTACACTAACTGTTAATAATAATAATAACAATTTAAAATATTGTTTATCTCATTACACAATTGAAATCTAATGTTTCAAACAATAAACGCAAATGCTTGCTCGCTTATGTACGTAACACGCGCCGCTCCTCCGCCCCCCCCCCCCCCGCGCTTACGCCGCGCCGCCGCTGGCCACTACGTGCGACACGCTAGTTGTAGCCATGGGTAACTCACTCAAAAAACATGATCTGCAGCGCATCAGCTCATTTACAGTCTCGAGCCGGAGCCGAACCGCGGTTCAAACGGCTCAGAATTTCAGGACCAATTTATTTTCATGGTACCTTCAAATACTCCAAGCAAGCACCGATAAGACTTGGCAAAAGGACTAGACGCCAAAACAAAAAAATACTACGATAAAAATAATTTTGTAGAAAAATAAACGAGTCTTGCGGAAAATAAACATTAAAAAATCCGTGAATTTGTATGTTAGCAATAACTAATAAATATTGCTAACAATGAACGACGGAATGAAAAAAAATTCAAGTAAAAGTTCTACTATTCAAAATGAACCATACTTGATTAAACGATAAAACGAAAAATATTTATGCAAATTATGACGAGCCTAGAACGCAAAATATCCTTAAATATGTATGCTAAAACGCGAGGGCACCCACGGGCTGTTGCTAAAACAACTCAAGTTAATAATTCAAATTCGTAACCCATACCATTTAAAAACATGCTTTTCTAAAAAGAACCATAATCCTTCAATTCATCCTAACTCCACTCACTCACCCGTGCAGATATTACTTCAAACGATTCAACGGTTCGAGTACGTAGTAAACCTCCCAATGAATAAAAATAAATATTCTACTCAAACGGTTCAGGGTTCTGTTTATCATAAAACCAATCTTTGAACCGTTTGAGTTGTGTATCACATTTTATGAGTAGACCTGAGAACCGCTCCACAGATGAGCGGCTCCAAAAATGCAGCATTGGAAATTAGATCATATTACAGCCTTCACAGCTCAGTTGGTGGTAGCTCTGCCTTCTGAGCCGTAGGCCGTGGGTTCGATCCCCACCGAGAGCAAACATTTGTGTGATGAACATAGATGTTTGTTCTCTGTCTGGGTGTTATAAAATATGATAAGTATGTATTTACAAAAAAAAAAGTATATAAGTAGTATATCAGCTATCTGGTTCCCATATCACAAGCTTTGGCTTAGTTTGGGGCGAGATAGTGCTGTGTGGAATGTCCACCAATATTTATTTATTATTTATTTATTATCTAGACAAAACAATTCAAATTAATTTAGCAAAATTTTTGATCTGGATATCTTTTTTCTAATGTAGACCCTATCAACCTAGGAATAAAATTTATATTAGGCTGGCTAGCTGTTGAGCCGCTCCAAAAGAAATAGAGCCGGTACTGACGGCTCACTACAGTATGAGCCGCTCCAGACGCGTACGTCCGACTCCTTCTACCCACGGCTAGCTAGTTGCCTTCTACCCTTCGCTATGTTCAGTTCAGTATAATTTCGGCAAGTTGTTAATTATTTCTTCAATCTTTTGTGGCGAACGATCCTATTAATGTATTCCGAAATCATCTATTATTGTATATTCCGAACGCATCTTATTCTGAGCGCATCTTGGCATTGTGATGGCTGCACTGTGTGTGGCCGCCAATGGTAGGACTTGCCGCGCGATTCGGCGACGCCCCTTCACAGGCAGCCAACATAACCCGGCTCTGTGAGCGCGTGGCCGAGAAACATTCGCTCTCTTCCCTCCTGACCTCGCGACAAGCCAGACATATTGTAAACGTATCCGTATCTGACTATCTGTCTGTGAACTCAATATTATAGAGGTTTTATAATTGTAATAATATCACAATTTAGGAAGAATCATATAAACCCTAAACTTTTTTTCAGTTGAGTTGTGTGTGACAGTGCAAAATGATGTGTATCAATCTTAGCGAAAGTGTATGAGTGACGATACCACAAAAACACTTCTTACAGACTGGGGATTCGAGAAGTACCTACGTGAATTATTTTGAAGGTAAGTCAATTCATAAGCATTAGAGATAGAGATTAGAGATTGAGCGTATAAGGCAAAAACAAGAGCTCATGTAGGTACCTACCTCTCGCCCGCACGTTTCGACATGTTGAAAGATATAAAATCACTAATCCCATTTTCGAAAAATCGCAATCAACCATTTTGTGTGCAACCACATGGCACCCGGTTTAAGACTTTTTGTATTGGACTTAGTCGTAAAGTTTTCGGGGTTTTCTAACAACATACTTCTCTCTCATTACATCTCTTAATTCCAGCTCACTGCAGACTTCAATCATTGGTATCTTCAAAATGAACATTCATTGGATGATAAACTACCGCTACTAAAGAGCAAATTACTCCTCATCATCAACACGATCACCATTTGTGGAAGAATTGAAGCAATTTGCACAAGGTTAGTTTGTAATTTAATTTAGATTAATGTATTGTCACAAACAACACGACTTTTTTTCCATAGAACTAACCAGTTGTCAGTATAATTCGTGAGTAAAGAGTAGGTAGGTACCTATAAACGTACGACGATAAAAATCTTAGTCACTAATTTTCGTTTTTGTTGCTTTACAGATCAAATTCTCGAAACGAGCAACCTGGACTTATTGCTACTTCTGCCGCACATCATTGGCCCGGAAATTGAAACGAAAAAGAACATCAGTCGCAGAAGTGCGCCAAAGCTTTATTTCACACATCGAAGATGAAACAAAAATGTCCTGGAAGAGCGACCAACGTTTTTTATGTTTAGTTTTTTCATCTTAAATAAATTACTTCAATTAAATCTTTTTTAATTTATTTCAGGTCGCCTGCATACCTGCCTACCTATGCAGTACTGCGTAGGCAGTAGGTATCAGGGACGGTCCTTCACAACCTTTTACTGTGCTTTTACAGTACTCGCTACTGTAAGTGTACAGTTACAGGTATTGTGAAGGATAGTGCTTTTTAATGTGCATTCTCAGTAGCGGGTACTGTTACTGATCAGTAAGTACAGTACCCGATATTGTGCGTACACGTTAAACAGTAATATCCTTCACATTACATGTAACTGTGCACTTACAGTACCCGCTACTGTTCTTGCGCATTAAAAAGTACTATTCTTGACATTACATGTAACTGTACACTTACAGTACCCGCTACTGTTCTTGCACATTAAAAAGTACTATTCTTGACATTACATGTAACTGTGCACTTACAGTACCCGCTACTGTTCTTGCGCATTAAAAAGTACTATTCTTGACATTACATGTAACTGTGCACTTACAGTACCCGCTACTGTTCTTGCACATTAAAAAGTACTATTCTTGACATTACATGTAACTGTGCACTTACAGTACCCGCTACTGTTCTTGCACATTAAAAAGTACTATTCTTGACATTACATGTAACTGTGCACTTACAGTACCCGCTACTGTTCTTGCTCATTAAAAAGTACTATCCTTGACATTACCTGTAACTGCTCACTTCAGTACCCGCTACTGTGCATGCACATTAGTTTTTTTACTGTTTCAAACAGCACTAATATTTTACTGTTTTAAACAGTAACATTTTTTTACTGTTTAAAACAGTAACATTATATTACTGTTTAAAACAGTAACATTTTTTACTGTTTAAAACAGTAACTTTATTTTACTGTTTAAAACAGTAATTTTTTTTTACTGTTTAAAACAGTAAAAATTTTTGACTGTATAAAACAGTAACATTTTTTACACATTTTTGCTACTCAAAACATTTAAATTTACTGTCATAACGGTAAAATTTTGCCTCGAACTTTAACTGTTTTAGGAGCAGTAAATGTTACTGATTTGCTCGGCAGGCTCCCCTGGTACTGTTCAAAGCAGTACACATGAACGTTTTATCAGTTCTTTTTAATGATTTTTTTTTTCAGTGTATCTATTTTGGCAAAGCCAAGCCATTTTAAGTTTCATTCGGATCTTTTGATCTCAATAGCGACTAATATACTTAGAGGTATATGGCTTATACGAAGGCCTTGACATGAAATAATTTAGTTTAAGGAACTTGCTAAAGATGTTAAATAACCTAGGTAACTGACACTGACTTAAAACTGAATTGAGTTTACCGACATTCAGTTAAGTCATTTAGTCTACTACTTATGTTTCCTATAAAACCTGGTAGCAAAGTAACATATAGTAAAATATTCGTATTTTCCCTTAAAACTTTTAAAAGTGTAAGACATTTTAACAGTCAACATCCGAAAAGTTCGCTAAAACATGAGCCTCGCAAAAAATCCACTCTCCGTCCCCAACAAATTACCACAAAAACGCCCCTCGCAAACAGATTTACAACCAATAATTCTATTATACTATACTTATATCCCTAGCGTAGCTCAAAAAGAACCAGCTACTTAGTTCTTCATTCAACAACTCCTTACAAAGAAATATTTAAAAAACCCGAATAGTAATGCTTATATTTTCATTATGGTATAGTACATAATGAACGTGCCCGCTCGTAAATGACTTAGAACAATTTTGTCTTACTCCTTAGAGCGATTACGCAATGAATGAATGAGATCATTGAAGACATCAACTGGAATCTTGTAACTTTATTCTTAATGTACTAGAATATCTCAGACAGAATCATCTGTTCTTTCTTCACTGTGTACCGACGAGTTACAAATGGAGTTAGGAACAATTTTCCCACAGGTTGATACTCGAAAAAAGTTTCAAGCACTCCACGACGCGACAAGGTTGATAAAAATTGTAGGCAACGTTTATGTCAACGTGAACATTAGTTTGGTCAATAAATAAGCCAAGTGTCAAGATTAGAGAGCAAAGCCAATTATCTGAACTTATAGGAGTTCTTTAGACATGTCGATGATGGATTATTTGGCTAGTTTGGAGTATTCAAAATAAATATACTCGTAGAAGACTTTACAATAGCAAATCGGACGATGGCGAGACGCGCTAGCATTTTTCTAAGTCACTCTATTAGATAGATAGATAGAAGAAACTATAGTGACTGACCCTGATGATATATATAAAATTCAAGCAATTCAAAAAATATATACTAGTTGCTAGATATTGAATATAAAAATGTAATTAGTGTTACAGCCGGGTTAAACTCTCGTCTAAATTTGAGTTTTAGACGGAAATGAGAAATAAATGAAATTAGTTTTCAAATGGCAATGATTTAAAATTTAAACGAACAGGAAGGCTTGGTTTCTAAAAAAGTCTAAGTTTTCAAGGATCATTCCGATTGAATATTTCCACTATAGATAATGAACCATCAATCTGAATATTCCCAATCAATTAGTCAGGATATCGAGAGGCCCGAAGGTTTAACGTCTTTAGTTCGGCGTCAGATCCCGTTACCTGCGGGAATTTTGCCGAAACATTCCTGGGACGAATTCCTAGGGAAAAGTTGGGCTGCCACGAAACGTCGCTCTTCCTAATCGTGTATTAAGGTAGGTGTAGGTTGGTATCTATTTGTCGACGATAGCTCTTGTAGCGTGAATGTAAGGGATACATCAATCTAAGATAAACGGATACATAGCCTCACCTAGAAGAACTGTGGTGTGGTAAACTCGGTTCAGATTCTAGTTTGTTAGTGTTGCGTTTTGAAAATGTTAGATTTTTTTAATTTCTTTGGCTATATTTGTGAGTTAGTTTGAATAGAGACTACGTCGTAATTGTCTGAACGCTTTTTAAGTAATATAAGAACTCCAAGTTTGATAATAATACTCAAGTTAAACCTTCTAGGCAGAACAGACGTAAATCACGATAATTTGCATTCGCAGACTATGATTTAAACGTCTAGGTGCTGCTGATTATCAAGAATTAAATCTCTGACCAGTTAACCTTCGTAAATCCTCATTTAACCCACAAACCGTGGCCCCCGTCACGACGATGACATCACCACGACGTTAGCACGCATCATCAGGCTATTTACTGGACTCGAAGACAAATAAGTCGGCCTTGTCAACAAAATATTCAATGAACAAAAGATTTCGGACAAGTACCTACCTTTTTTTTGTTTGTCTGTACGGAAAACGGGGTACGTTGCACCGTGCTAGGTGTTAATTTTTTAAAATACTATGGAGAAGCTAAACGATTGCCGAATGTTAACTCAAGAATGGTATCTAAGGATTATTTCAAAAATTTTAAAACCCCTCTCACATTACTAACCTCAATCATAGAAAACCTCACTGCAGATGCAATGGTCTATAGAAAAAAAATTAACAAAGTAGGAACAGTGACATGACGAACTAGTAAATGATTCAATAAAGATATCGATAAAATATCATGTGATCATACAGAGAAAACAGTGAACACAGTGAGTGGAATTCTTATCGTATGAAACAACGAGTCGTGCCGGTCCCACGACCGCGGCCGACTCACTCGCGTTCAGATTCATTAACAAGGCCACAGTAAACCTTTGTTTATGATTCGCAATCCATTTTCGATTCAATGGACGCTGCACAAAGAATAATGCTCCAAACCCATTTAGAGGTAGGTACGGTAATGTCGGTCAGTAAACCACTCGATTTTTCAACTGAAAACCTTTCATGTATTTTCCCAGCAAATATTGATCTAACTACCAGTTTGAGTTTGTTGTCGTTCCGGGGCAAGAAAATATTTCCTCTCCCTGAGGCGCTCTCCTCATTTTCCGTTGGCTGAGGGCAAAAAGACACTTAAGAGATGAATGTAATCGAAGCCGCTCAATCCATTATTTTAAATCTCTAGGCAACGTTCAAGAGGAAGAAAATTTGCTTTTATAGTTTTAGTAGCGTTTAAAATGATAAATCACTTAATATCGGGACTATTGAGATACGATATGATTCGGCTGACACATATTATTGACATGTTGACAGCTGCCCAGGTGATAAATAATCCCAAACACTTTTGAATGATAAGTGAGATAACCTGAGAAATTCGAAAGAGATAAGAGATCGGGAGCGCGTTAAACGCGATTAAATCTAACAGCTTGGTAGTAACATCCATCTTTTAAACTGTATAAGATTAAAATGAAATTATGAATGTAAAACAATTTTACGAACCCAAAATAAACCACAGAACCGAATGCAGAGATATGTGATCATTTCCTGTTAACGATGGAGTAAATGTAATCGATTGTTGGAAGACATCCAATTTTTTCTCGCGGCTGGCACTAGTTATCGCTGAAATCCACTGTGATATCTGATTCCTCCAACGAAATTAACTCTAATTTTAGGAGGTTACATACCCTGTTTCTGTATTAGACAGAGTTGAAACAATGTCACGGATATAAAAAATGCAGACCTGTTTTTCCAGAATCAAAGGGTTTGATTAAAGCCGCGCTGTTTCGGTTGCTACTACCAATGTTTGTGTTATTTCAACACGAGGGCACTACGTAGATGATCAACAAAAAGGCACAATTTCAACATTTGAACATCCACTGAATACTCAAAGTTCGCCGAATAAAACACATTTGCGTAATGTGGGCACAAAGCAACTAGCTAGGTACTTTTAGATTTTGTAATGCAGACGGTAAACGAAGGTCATAAGCGCAATACGTCACGTGGAACCAACAATAGGACGTTAACCGATACGCTCTATGGTTCACACTATAGTTCTTTCTTAAAATAATACATCTAGCTTGTCTATGTGCCTAGATTTACAACTTCCTTAAAGCAATAAAACAAAGATTGGTTTAATCTTTGTTTTATTGCCTTTAGAAAGTTAAGCCTAAGGTTCTACATACCCAGATAGATTATGATGCCAGGAAGATCAGAAATACTGCAGTCAGTTCTTATTTAAAAAATAATTACAGGGCACAGGTTCATTGTATGACTGTATGCCATTATATCTTTGTGAGCAACATATTTTTAAACATTCAAGCTGCATTCCCTGTTCTAAATAAAGATAGTATAGCATAGTGGTTGACCGAGGCCACTAACTTTACCCGATAATAAGAACCTGGGAGCTAGGGCTTCCAACTTCTCAAGAAAACTGAAATCTGTCAACCAATCTTTACATTTTACCATGTTAAAGGTAAAGACTTACAATGCTGCTGAAGAGCCAATAGCGAACGAATTAGGAGTGAAAACATCCAGTCGTTTTCTTTCACGCACATAAATTGATGAAAATGAAATATTAATCGCGAAAAGCGGGTTACCGCTAAGCGGAACTAACTAGACGTGTGCCGAACGAAGTATCAGTTTAGTAGTTGGTAACTAATTTACGTCTGCCGCGGAGGCGCGAACGCGATCGCTTATTCCCAATTACAACTTCTGAGTCTTCGGACGGCTTATTACGCTCTCAAATAGAAATTAATATAAGGAAATTCGTTGCTAAATATAGTTTACGAGAGATTCCGAGAGATTCGGTTCTTTAGGGAGAGTTTTTTCGAAGCCTTTAGTTTTATTGGTAAAAGTATTTACCTATTTTGACAAGTGATCTTCTTTTTCTTGTCGTGCCACTGGTTCTTTCGAAACAGTGTGGTGAAAGGATTTGAAGTGCACCTCGAAGAGACTCCTGTCGACACTTACTTAAAAGTTACTTACTTGATAGTTATTATAATAATAAATGGTAAGTGAAACTTAGATAACCTAAGCAATATCTAGCACTATCGAATAGAAGGACGCACATGAACCAAACCACTAAGTTGTAGGCTCTATTACCAATTATAACTTTTCATTACATTATATACCTAATTTTAAAGGGTTTCGGCTACGATTGCTCGACGTTAAAAGTTAATTCAGGAAACATTTTAAAGTTTCAAAAGTTTGGTAAAAAATGCTAACGTTGCTGTCCGTTTAGGCAATTTTCTTTGCATTGCCATTAGCAGGCATTTAGACTAGTTAACATTTCTTTAGAAAGTTGATCGAAGATGACTAGATATTGAGATGAAGAAACTTAGGTACATTACATACCCAACCACTATTTTACAAACTAGCAGTAACACGTGTAAACGTAATCATTACCAGCAGAATAAGAAATCTACGCGAAAAGCTAAAAAATTAAGTTAGCAACTTACCTACATAATTATAATAACAGCGAACAAATTGCCTGTTTGCCAATGAATTGCGATTTTAATTTTGAAATGCGATAATGTCCTGTTCAGCTAAAAGGTTTTTTGCATGCCATCGTTTTCAAACAAGCTACAAATTGATACATTTAAAATCAGAGTAGCTGCCTGAATCATGTCACGCAAGCAAGTAGAACAATTTTATTTTATTATTGTTTTTATATAAATTCACCTGTACTTAGTAGGTTCTAAGTTCTACCAACTTAAAGTTTATAGGTATAAAGTAGCGACACCGTTTTGAGGCAGACCCTTATCATCAAAAATCATTGCATAACCTAAGATTCAAATCATGTGCGGTCAATAAAATTTGCTTACCAATACCATAGTCAAGATGCCTATCTAAAACCCTCCAAAAACTCATGAAGTTAATTTTCCAAGCGGGAATCATGTGATATGCGTATTGATTGCAAACAAGTCAAATGTGGTATCTAGCGGCGCGGCATAGAGGTAATAATTTTGCCCGCAAAGAGAAAGAAGCTAGTTTTAGAAGACAATAAAACGGTATTTCAACAAAGCAAAAAACTTATTGGCTAGAATTGGAATGGCTATGACATCACCAACACTAAACACAATTGACAGAAGTTCGGCTGTCAAACAATATTGATGACAAGTTTAGAAACTACCTACATCATACCAAACTTGTCAAGGAGAAATTCTATCACGACCGAGTACGAAAAGGTTTACATTGGTGTTATGACAAGGAGACGGATTATGTTAAGAGCTTGCTAATTAGAGATGAGGATAACCTTAAGAACCCATAGATCCTAAGCAAACAACTGAGACTACTCACACACTCGAATCCATTTGCGTAAGTTCCACTTAATATTTAATCCGACTTGCCAGCCTCTCTTGTTTTATCATTTTAATACCTAGGTATTCATTAAATTCAATATAATATAGGTGATATAAAACTGCAGTCAGGCTGTCTGTCTGACATAAAGTGCCAAACAACCAACATTATTTGGAGGTTATCTTCCGGAAGATGTAAAGGATGTTCGGAGAAAGGCAATTCGTTCTAAAATAATAATGACCAAACTAAAATAACCCCACCTTAGTGTTTCGCTTTAACACTAATTCTGGAAGAGGGCTAACGTCAAATGGTCTCTGTGAGAAGGCAAGCCCAGCATTTTAAAATCTTAAACGGAAAATCTAAAATCGAAACGTCAACCACAATAGAAAAATGGCTTAACTTTAAAAGCTTTGCCAGGTTCGTTTCGAGAGGCAATATTGAGGTGAAATACTCACTTACTCCAAGTTTTTTATCGCCTCACGAGCATAATACTTAGGTATGATAGGATGTCACTTTGTTAAGTAATAAAACGTGTTGAATAAAAACTCGTAGACATCTGGGTACCGACCGGCACCTCTTATAGCAGTATTAAAATAATATTATGAACTGTCAATTTTAGCAGTTGTGAAAACAATCTTGAAAACAGTTCTAGCTTCTATAAGTTGAAACGTCATCTAGTACGAAAATACTTACCAGCTATTCTTTTTTATCTGGTTGTAGTTGAACAGACTTGATGACTTATATAATATTGTACGAAAATTCAGTGTAATATTATTTTAATACTGCTATAAGAGGTGCCGGTCGGCCCCCAGAAAGAATGTTTCCATCCGTAATGCTACACCAAAAGTCCAATCTAGCCCTTAAGTCGATTCCCAAGCAATTACCAGTAGGAGGCAATATCGATATGCATCTGGTGCGTTCAATGGGTCACTTTGGCTACATTATAGCTGAAACAAAACCTCAAGACAAATAAAGTCGGGAAGAAGTTTGTTTGAGCAATTTTCAAATCGACATTTTTCTTGAATCCCCAATTTCGCATTTCCCTAAAAGATTTCATTCACAACAAAGGCGTTTTGAAAAGTCTAGCCCACAGGGATCGTCTCGCCGCACTAGAACCTTGTTTCAGTGGATCCTATGCTTCGCGAATAAATGCGATCTGAATATATTATCGAGCGCATTACGTACGACTCGCTTGAGGCGCGTATCTACTTCGAACTGCGGAATTCAAATGCACTCTTATAACTTTATGCGCTCCTGGTACTTAGATGTCTCTTGAATAGCGTAGGCTTCGAGAATTTGTAGAAGATAAAATAAGTTGAGCGTGTGTACCTAAACCTATCTCATTTCAACTAGCTACGTATCTATAATCTCCTATACAACTCTTCGCTTCAAGAGTCAATGCATATTCGAGGCATATTTAAATAAATAGGCACATGAGATGACATCATGGATTCTTAACTTACATAGGTATTTACCTAATTTAAAAGGATGACTCCTTGAACTTAACAGCTAATCTTGCTGTGAAATCATTGATACCACTCATGACCCTAAGCTTACAACAAACACGACTACGCAGCCTAACAAAATGTCGACAAACCGGTTAGTCTTCCAACATTTGTGAGAAGCTTTCAATTTTACATTACCTATTGCGTCAAAGCCAAAGCAAACATTTTAAACTATTTGCCTAAGAAATCGAAATAAAGTGGGACTTGAAGACGTTTGATGAGTGTATGTTGAAACTAAAACCTCAATGCGACTACGAGATAGAAGCTCTATAGTAAAAATAAACTTTTCCATCAAGTCTCATCGAATACCAAAACAGCGAAGAGCAAACTACGCTTAGTTGACTCCGATTGGGTAGCAGACGAGGGGAAGCCGAACCTTAATTAATTACTGCTGTCGCTGACAACTCCTAAGTACCTTCACCTATATTTAATAAATAAACCTATGTTTCTTTGTATACTAAAGCAATTATAGTAGAAAATTCAGTGGAGATTCTAAAAAACGACATTAACCAATTTATTTATTTTGTGACAGGAACTATGTGAAAGATTCGACATTAAAACGATTATGTAGCGCCGAAAGAATCCTACTTTTTCAGCTGTCATGTTTTTTCAATAGCTCGTAAGCCTAGCGCAATAAAGACTATTTTACGTTGAATGCCGATCTCGAGTGCCTCGGACCTCGTTTCTGTTGGCCTATGTGCAGCAAAGGCCTTTTAAATTGCTAATGGATTGTGGTTTGAGCCATACGTAGTCTTTAGCGAACGCTGACGGGTGCAACCGCAGCGATAAAAAACAAAAGCGGTGATTTAACAAGGCACCACACATTATGCTGCAAAGCTTTACTTTTTGAAATGACTAAAAACATTGAGTTTAACCTATTAAACAATATTCTAACTCCAACAACTAGGTAGTGGTAGATAACTTGTTTGTACGCAGCCAAACCCTAGAGCGAGAGATGAAGCGCTGAGTTCCTATGACGCGTAGGTATAATAAAGCATTCACCTTCAAGTTCCTAGAACTAAAAGGACAGAGTTATTGCTATTTGACTTGCTACAGGTACTTTACAGGTAGGTAGGTACGTTTATTTACTAGGTAATTTTTCATTATTGCCTGCGACTTTAAATGCTCTACCTACATACTGATGATTACATGACAGTGGTTTGAACTCTATTAGAGAATAGGTACGTGGCTGTATAAGAACCAGCGACTTTTCAAATCAAAAGACGCGGTTTCCACCGGGCTACATCATCATGTGGCTTCCTGTGAGTTATGGTATTCAATGGGGTTTCGTACATTTGCAAGTTGCGGTAGGCAGAATCTGGTGAGGTGATTATTCAAGTTGAGGCCTGTTGGGCCCTTGTCCGACTTTCGGGTGAAACTTTACGGTCGTCATAGATTAGGCACTAGAATTATCTCTCGTATAAGTTCACTTTAGATGGAGGTGTTAGTCCGTTCATCTGACAGGCCTCACAGCTCAGTCGGTAGCTCTGCCTTCTGCGCTGTAGGCCGTGGGTTCGATCCCCACCATGAACAAACATTTATGTGATGAACATGGATGTTTGTCTTTTGACTGGGTGTTATTATATTGTTATAAGTAGTAGTATGTATTTACAAAAACAGTACCTATTTAAAGGTCCTTAGAACAGTCTCAAGCGCAAACTGGTTTGTGAGAAACACAGAAATTCATGAATACCTAGAAATGCCAACTGTCAAAGAAGAAGTCAACAAATACTGCGTAAAGTACAAGAAAAGACTCGAAAACCACACGAACGACCTTGCAAATAATTTGCTTAACACCCAGGACAATGTAAATCGCCTAAAGAGATGGCAAATACTAAACCTAGACCAGAGAGCCTGACCAGCTATTAAAACTAAACAGTGTCGCTTCGCTGGAAACACACCCCAAACCCCATCAACCCAGAAAAGAATCTGATTATTGCTAAGAAGCCGATTGCAGATAATGATCGAAAAAAATAAAAATAAAGGTAAATACAGCTATTTGGTTCCCACATCACAAGCTTTGATTCGTTTGGGACTAGATAGTGTTGTGTGGAAAGTCTACCAATATTTCTTTATTTCACATTTTCACACTGTCACAAGGTTGTGACCGTTTGGACTTGCGTGACCTAAAACACAGCAAAATTCTCAAAGCGTTTCAAACAATCTTCCGACAAACACTAGAACAACTAATAACTTAAAGTGGCCAATAAACTGAAGACAATTAGCAAGTCCTTCGGAGCTCATTTAGCTGTCAGGCCGACTCCAGAGAAGATTTCCGACTTCTCTAATGAACGTGAGAATAAACAACTAAACCTAGACAACGTACCTACTACCTACCTATCATACAAAAGGAAACGCCATGATTCCTGACAAAATGATTTTTGAATAGGCTTGCAAATGACGCCCTTTCCATGATCGTGATTCTTTCGGTATTTCTCTATGCTGAAGAATACATTTTTAACCATTACTATGCTGAATAGAATACATATTGTTAATTTTGTTATGCTGAGCATTATTGTCAAAGACGGTGAACAATTTATTAGATTGCACACACAAAGGAGAAAATTATTTTTCAGAAGTTAATATTTTGTTTTTAATTTTAAAATATTTATTTTAGCGTCAAGCGACAAATTATTTTCAACGAGATTAAAGAATACTGTGATGTCGGTCGGTGGTTTTAAATCTTTGCAATTCAGTCTACAATTAGAAAGAGTGGGTGGATTATCCGTCATCTTCATTAATGAAATTTTGAGATGAAACTCTGACAGCTGATCGCGAGTTCAACGGCCTTTCAGTGGTTTACATTCTAAGAAAGTGCATAAAATATTATTAATATCCTACCAAAACTTACTTAGGTACTTACCTATAAACTTTTCTGAGTATAAACTCTGTTACCTGTAACTCATTACAGGTAACACAATTGGAGAAAAATAATATTTTTATCCAAACTTTACAAAAAAGTCGTAAACGATGGTTGCATTGCAAATTGCAATATTATGGGATAATATTTAAACAGATACCTAAATAACATAATACACTTAGAGAAGGCTTACGGCTTAATTACGACTTGAAAAGGTTCTAAGTAGACACTTGGCATCAAGCTTATTAGTAAGTTAGGTACTAGGTAAGGTAACCAGTAGTTGTCAAGTCAATTTTGTTTGGTGGGATCGTCGAAAGAAACACGGAAGAACCCTGATAGGTACAATGAAGTCGTGTGGGGTGTACCATGAAGTCTTATTGCGATTGAATTACTGAATTCTATAAGTATTGGACAAAAATGGACCGTATATCAACGGCATAAAATTGAATTCATCAAATTCCAGCAATACGGAGAATCGAATCGCCATACGACTTCATGGTACGGCCCCAGGTACCCATCGAAGTGGTTCATTGAGACAGAAAGTGAACCAGTTTTTTTTGCGAGAAGACCTCAAAGAAAATCGAATGTTTATTCGGAGATACCTCATCTCTTCTGATATTTTATGCTTATGAAGTCACAGAGGTGAGATTTTATTATAAACATTTAAAATTAGGTAGGTAGGTATTAAAATCGTAAATGTTGGCAGATCGCTTTTAAATTACCTTATATCTTCGTAGATATCAAATTACCTAGCTGTGCTTTCATTTTGATTACCTATATTTATTTATTATTCCCACAAACTTACGTATTGGTATTTGGTATCTTGGTTCTTCGAGAGCACTGGTGGTAGCAGCCCCGCCTTCCGATCCAAAGGTCATGGGTTCGAAACTGGTCGTGCACCAATGAGTTATACCTACTGTTCAAAAAATGTATGTGCACAATGCCATTACTCTTAAACGGTGAAGGAAAACATCGTGAGGAAACCGGCATGTCGTAGAACCTAAAAGTTTTATAACATGTGTCAAGTGCTCGATAGGAGCCTCTTGAGGCGCACTTAACATCCTTTCACCACACTGTTTCGAAAGAAACTATTAACACGATAAGAGAAGAGATCTTGGTTCTTTTAGGAATTTTTCTGCTACTTACCTATTTTCTTTCTTGTTTAGGTAGAGCAAGATCTAGGTCAATTATACAGAGCAATTTTATTGTAGGTAATACTATTACCACAGGGTAAATAGGTACCTGTTTTATCAAAAAAAGAATAGAAAAAGTAATAAATAAGACAAGAAGCCTAAGTAAAATAGGTAAAAAATGCTTTACCTTTTCCTCACAGAGCAGACGATGACTTGCCCTTGGTGGCAATGTACTGCGTCCATCACTTCGACTTGGGACGTAAAGGTCTAGGCGGTTACTACTGCTAGATTAGCAACTTAACGCGTGCAATTTTTTTTACCACTATTGCATAGTTATGTGAACCTAATTCGATACAAAAACCATTACAAAAATAATGCCGTGTTAGCATAGCACACGAAAAGGATTTTTTAATTTTTAATTTTTCCATTGTTCATTTCAATAACGATAAAGTCACATTTTTCAGTTCCTGACCTACCTACCTATGACTCTAAATATGGGCGGTATATTAGGTAAATTTGATACCTATGTTAAATCTCTTAGATTTCACCGTTTTTGTAAACAAAAAATATAATATCATAATGTTACGTAACCTAACCTCACAACTACCCAGCTAATAGTAATAATTTTGGTATTCGACGTTCAAATCCGAAAGGATTCTCTCTACCTGCACGCGCCGACGAGTTTTTATTTTATTTTTTTAGGATCAAGTTTTTGAACCAGTCGTACGCATTCGGCAAAAGTGACCTTCAAGAAAAGTTTGACTTTCGCAATGTTGCAGATAGCTGATAGGTTAGTGCCTATTTTTAATTTAAAAAACCTATGCAGACGTGGACGTGGGGCGATGAAATCACGGAATAAATCTGTCTGTGTGATGTTAGGATCTAGACGAATACGATGCTTATTGATTCTATTTTTATTGATTGCTCAATGCTCAGAAAAGATTTATGATAGATATTAGGTGTGTATAACATTTAGCTACATTTAATTACCTATGTATTTATGAGTTATGCCTGTTATGTAGGTAGGTATAACAGGACATAATATAGGAAGTCGGCTATGATCTCAGATTTAATAAACTAGGTACCTGCCTATCTAAAGTACCTATTTAGTCTTAGTAATTAGTCAAATTCGATATCGTAGGTACAGGTGATTTTAAGAAACGAATTGCGCGAATGCTACCTACTAAAATTCATTTGCATTGTGTTGGTTATTGGTGTTGTTGATTAATGACAGAATTTATATGTAGGTATAAATAAATCAAAATTTTAATATTCAAGGAGTGATTCTTCTTGTGTTTCTTGTTACCTATCTAACTGATGTTAGACCCGTGTTTGTATGTCGATGAAAAAAAATCTTATAGGTATTCTATTCTTGATCATTTGTTTGTACTTACATGGTCATGTTAACCATGTCGTAAAAATATTCTAGGTAGGTAGATAAAATCAGAAGAGGAACAATTATAGCAAAGAGATCTGATACCTACCTATATCAGCAACCAATGCAAATTCTATCCAAAAATCAAAACCTGTTGCAGATGTTGTTTTTAAACCTAACGACAGTAAATTAAAATTGCACGCGTTGATGTCACGCGTCGCTGGCGCCGAGACGCTAATCTGGCAACACTTAGATATCCTCATACCTAGTAAGATACTTATCGTTAATTTGTCAAAAAATTGCCATTTTGTTAATTATGGACCTCGCGGCGGAAGTATTTTTGAAGGTATACCTACCTACCTTGTCACTAGTCAGGGAGGTATCTTACTCGTAGCATACCTACCTAGGTAAAGTAGGTAGGTGCTTTATCTACCTACCTACCTACCAACTTAAAAGGTAGGTTATAAAGTATTAGAGAATCTTAGAAGGTATCTACGCTGTTTGAGTCCAGTTCAGTGTTAGCACAGTTTCATTAAAACTCCGTTAATTAAAGAATTTCCTGACAACAAACTTGGTCCATCTACATCTACAGCCCAGTGGGTACGAGTTTAGATCTAGTCCTACTTACCTACCAGTTGTTGCTAGTCAAGTCAATGAGTCGAAATTAAATTTCAAATCATAACATTCATTTTGAATTTTAGTAATAGGAATATTCCTATCTGTCCCCTTAAGGGTGGACACGGGAATAAAAGATTCAAAATGTCCCCCTTTTAAGGTTGATTTCCACCGCGAGCGAGCGGACCCATTAAGGACTCCGTTTAATTCGCAAGAACTTTACTCTGCATAGGTACTTGTATTTCCACCAATAAAATAAATAGTCGAGCAATATGAGTTTATTCTTGCGAGTTAAACGGAGTCCTTAATGGGTCCGCTCCGCTCGCGGTGTAAACCGGCTTTTAGGAACGAGAGGGGACTGATACCTAAAATAAAAAAAAAGTAAAAAAAAAAGTAACGCAGGTACTGAGAGACCAATCGCAAGGTAGGTAGGTAGGTACCTAGGAATATTAAATTTTAGTTTAATTTGAGGCCATCGACTCTGACTTGAACATTTTCAATCCATAAAAGTTTCATCTGTTCCACCGTTGTGAGCAAGGGGACTGGCAGGAGGGCAGATGGGAATAATCCAATACCTATTATTAGCAAATATTTCAATTATACTTTCATGATTTAATTATGCCTACGAAGTACCTACCTAAGAAAGAATGAATCAAACCCATGAGTTTGAGCGTCAGGCACCACAAATCTTCTGGAAAATAATTTATTGTTACGGTCACATACATTTAAAATTAAATTAACACAATAGGTAAGTACCTATTCACTCCAAGCACAAAAAAAACAGATTTAATGAACTTTGTTTTTGTATGTACTTATAGGTACCTTACCTACCTACCTAGTTCAAAGTCCTAATGGTAAGGAGCAATGAATGAGCTTCTAAACCAGCCTTTCCCAAAGTGGGCGATAACGCCCCCTTGTGGGCGCTGCAGGCCCAAAGGGGGGCGGCAAGACACCCAGAAAAAAATAGGGGGAATTACCTAGAGACCTGAGCGGCGCTCAGGTCTCAAGGTTCTCAAGGTTCATTTTTGCGGGTTATACCTACCTAGTAAAAGTCTCATTTAGAATGAATATTTAGTCTCTGTTAATATAGGTCACAATAATTAATTTAATTTGAAGTAATAGTGGTTTTTAAGTAGGTGTAAAAATGGGGGCGCTAAAAAATTATTTAATCTCAAAGTGGGCAGTAGACAAAATAAGTTTGGGAACCCCTGTTCTAAACTAACACATTTGGCTGCCATAGCAGCCTTAAGTTTAACAACACATGCTCTTATTTCCATCCCTCCTAGTTAGGTAGGTAGGTAGGTAGGTACCTACCTGGTTTGATAGGCCTAATACCCAACATCTTGCAATAGGTGACAGGTTTTCAAAATTGCGAGTTCCGACCGTACAAGTAGGTAGGTAACTAGTAGGTACGTAAGTCCAACCCAAGTAGGTAGGTTGGTTGGAACCTATAGGAAGGTAGGTTCTAAGGTAGGTAAGGTAGGCTACTAATACTGTAGAGAAGAAATGTATTTGGGTAGGTAGGTAGGTAGGTAGGTAGGTACTTACCTCTATAATAGTTCTCAAAGCCTTGTTTTGTTATTATTGTCTCTACTCTACTATGTCTAGGTAGGTTAGTACTCACCTGGGTAAAGAAATCCAGTGCGCGCGCAGCCAAAACACCGAAATCCGACAGGTGTACGTTACTCCAATTTGAAAATTTCAATAATAATCAACGGTTCAAGCAGGTCAAGAGAACCTCAAGCACACTGGTCACTGTGTCGTGAGCTTATAATCACTGAGGCACTAGCCCACCACTTCACTGTCACTGTTTGTTTTGAAATTATCAACCACTTAGAAATATTTCAGCTGAAATGAACTGCGCATGTCAGTGAAACACGCGCGACGTTCAAAAGGTTATGTTTCAAGTTGTAAGCACCTTCAAAACTTTACAGAGCACCGGCGAACGCACTTCGCACTTCCCAGCAGACTCCTATTGGATCTGGATCCGAGCGAACTGGTCCAAGTTCGCGAAGGCACTATCCACGCACCGGGCCGCGCTATGTCACTGTTCCCACGAAAAGTCCTTATTATTAACGGTGTGCTGTGCTGTGACCACACGCTGTCGCACCTATCTGACGACCCACCGGCTCTACCTGCGGTGAACGAAGGCCACGAACGTATTTAGAAACACTTTAAAACTCCGGAACCGGTAACAATTTGATTCCGCACGTGAACGACACTGTCAAAACAAAATACCGGCGAAGAGAATAACACCAAACTGACTCAGGATCGTAGACACATTTTACGGATGAGGTTCCGGGAAGTTCGAGTGACAAATTAAACGAATAGAAAAAGAAAATAAATGAAGAATACGAAAGTCGCCGACAGCGAAGCCGAGCGTCCGACACTCCTGCTGAGCGGTGTACTAAACGCGACGAGCGAGAGGCAGAGGCCCGCGACCCGCGCCTCCGCGCCCCGCGCCCCCGCCGCGCGCCCTGCGACCTGCGTTCATACTCATACATACATCGCATTATAAATACTATGAAAAAACTAAATTGCAATAAAAATTGCGAAGACCGCACAGGCCACAGCCTCCCCTCGGCGGTTGAGCTGTGAACAGTTTGTTTGGGTGTATCCTCCGGCGCTACCGGCGCGACCGACGGTGATGCCGGTAGGGGCAGGCAGGGCGGAGGGAGGCATTCAATTAATCTGACAACACGTGCGTTATGCACCCTCCGTAATGCTCTGAGGTTATCATGCGATCCATTGAGCACCAGCGACCGTGCCCTCCAACCTTGCTACTTTCAGCGATCTTTGATTTATGAAACCTACCTACTCGTTTCATTGATGGCGTGTAGGTAGTAGGTAAATAAAGTTATTTATGTATGTAGGGGAGGGCGCACGTATACAAATAGAGGTATTTGGTCTAAACATCAGATTTATAAGAGTTTTTAAGAAAGCGTAAATTTTATTTTATACGTAATTATTATATCAATTAAGTATGCATAACCAGCATACCCAGCTAAGTATATGCTTTCGTTAGGTATAGGCATTTTCAGAAACTTATAGGATACTATTCAGAAAACTTACAAGATATTAAAAAGCGTACAGTTCTATTTATGCATAATGTTTTCAGGAATGTCGCAGTTGCGAAATAAAAATAAATTATCTTTTAACATTCGCTTTTCTCCGTTCAAAGGTGGTCTAGAAGAGAAAACTTTTTAGCGATATTGGTTATATCGCTAAAAAGTTTTCTCTTCTAGACCAACCATTGTTCATAATTTTTTCTTGTTGTTTTTTAAGGTGTTCATTAATTAATTTTCATTCATTCATCAGATCAGAAGCGCCATGATACCTATCTGCTTGCTAAAAACTTTTTCTTAAAAAAAAAAGGAATACATTATTTTTATTGTCAGCCCTAACAGTTTTAACTGAGTTGCAGCAGTGCCTTCTGCGCTTCTGGCCGCGGGTTTGATCCCTACCGAGAACAAACATTTGCGTAATGAACATAGGTAGATATTTGTTTCCTTTTTGGGTATGTATTTACAAAAAAAGAATATACTTTTTTAGCTATCTAGTTTCCTTAGTTCAAGCTTTAGGTACATAGAAATATTTAATAATCCACCACAAGACACCAAAAAATTACAGAAAAATAAACAACATTACAAATACTTAGATTAACTTATGAACTAGATAAACTACTGAACTACTACAACTTTTTAACAAAATAGCTTGTGGCTAGATAGTGCTGTGTGGAATATCCACCAATATTTATTTATTAACTGTTACTCAAAATCATTCGCTCTATCATTTATTCGATGTAGGAGGGTAGTAGAGCCCTGGTGATCTAGTGGTAGCGGCTCCGCCTCCCGTTCTTAAGGTCGTGGGCTCAAAACCAGTCGTACACCACTGAGTTTATCAGTTAAAATTTATGTTCACAGTCAGTGCCATTACTCGAACAGTAACGAAACCGGCATGTCGTAGAAACTAAAAAGTTCTATAAACATATGTCAAGTGCTCCAAAGGAGGCTTTAGAGGCGTACTCAAAATCCTTCAACCACACTGTTCCGAAATAACTAAGAAACTGAAACCGAAACAGCTTCACGACTTTAATCCCCAGGCACGGTAGATATTCCCTCAGATCTGTTAGTATCAAGTACTAACTCCAGATTCTTTTGAGGATGTCTAAGGTGGGTAGTCAGAGGTACGTCCAAACATTAAATTTGGCACCCACATTTTGCAGTAGTTGGTATTCCATACGTGATAGGCTGCAAGCCCATCGCCGCTGTTAGAGTACTAACTGGTTTCCTCACGATGTTTTCCTTCACCGTTTAAGAGCACTGGCATTACGTACATAATTTTTTTCGATAAAAAAAATCCATTGGTGCAAGAATTCGAACCCTGCGACCTTACGATCGGATGGCGGGGTCACTCCCACTAGACCACCGGTGGTCCAAGAACTAAGATGAAGTAAATAAAGGATTGGAATCTGGCCCAAATTACAGGCATATTGAGCTTTTAATCGTACGCCTGAGAGAACGCAATGCAATTACGTAGACAGTGCCATGCATTATCTTAGGACCTAGCCTACCTTACAGCTTAGGCACGTATATGCCGATATTGCACTGAGTATTGATTGTGTGACAAAGGCTTACGTTATGCGGTGAATGTGTGAAAATTAGGGCTGACAGGGAAACTTCTCGCACATTTGAAACATTTTAAAGGATATAAATTCACTGAACTTAATAATAATAATAATAATAAATATTGGAGGACTTTCCACATAGCACTATCTAGCCCCAAACTAAGCCAAAGTTTGTAATATGGGAACCAGATAGCTGATATAATACATATTATTATTATAATACATAGTACTACCACCACGCCTTTTTCTGCCGCCAAGCAGCAACGCTGTGTTTCGGTTTGAAGAGTGTGGTTGCCGGTGTAATTACAGGCACATGAGGCTTAACATCTGTATGCCTCAAGTTGATGGACGCAGAGCAGTGCATCGTAGGGCACGTTCCTATCGTGCGTGACTTACGAGGCAATGCTTTGTTTTAGGTGATGGTTACCACTTAACATCAGGTGGGCCATCTGCTTGTTCCATTAGCTAATGGTATAAAAAAAAAAAAAAAAAAACTTTTTTTGTAAATAGTACATACTTATAATATTATATAACACCCAGACAGAGAACAAACATCTATTCACCACACAAATGTTTGTTCTCGGTGGGGATCGAACCCACGGCCTACGGCGCAGAAGGCAGAGCTACTTACTACCAACTGAGCTATGAAGGCTGTCATTATGAAAAAATATTATAATAAAAAAAGTATTATGTAAAATTTTCTGTAAAATGTTAATAAATAAGAAAACAAAAAAATATGAAAATTTGATTAAATATGTTGATAACCGAAAAAAATAATACTTTTAAAGCAATAATCGACCAAGGGGCCTTGAACACCTTTGATTTTTAGGGTTCCGTACTATTATTATTCTATTATGTGCAATGTTGTTGCACACAACTTGGTTAATTGCGATTTTTCTTAAATAAGTTCAGTGATTTTACATCTTTCAAAATGTGCGAGCGAGATCTTGTTTAACGGTTGTCATCCCATGAAGTCATGAAGGAGGCCTTAGGGCCTTAATTTGGCCTAAATTCTCGGACACCATAGTAGGCACTAACCGGAGGGACCACATGGTACCCATAAGGGTCGTGTGACATCTTGAGTTCGCCATACGACTCTACGACGTATCATACGAGTATCTGATATCAGTTTAATTGGCACTTTTCGAAGCAATATAAGTCCCAAGACATCATATTAAAATGCTATGTATAGCTATTTGATAAAGACGAGTAAAATAATATTTTCTCTCAATCGGTGAAGGAAAACATCGTAAGGAAACCATTTAGTATTCTAGCTGCAGCGATGGGCTTGCAAAAGGATGTGCCAAATTTAGTATTTAGACATATCTCTGATCATCCCCTTTAGACATCCTTAAAAAAAATTGAGTTGATTATTAGCACTAAGAGAACTAAGGGCTGAGAGGGACCTTACCTGGGGATTAGGAAAGTCATTGTTTTTGTTTTTTCCGTACCGAAAGGGTAAAACGGGACCCTATTACTAAGACGACGCTGTCCGTCCGTCTGTCTGTCTGTCTGTCCGTCTGTCACCAGACTGTATCTCATGAACCGTGATTGTTGAGACAGTTGAAATTTTCACAGATTATGTATTTCTGTTGTCGCATAACTACAAATACAAAAACAGAAAGAAAAAAATTAAGGGTTTTTATAGATAATGGTACGGAACACATCATGCGCGAGTCTGACTCGCACTTGGTTTTTTGTTTTGTGGAATAAATAATTATCTGTCTGTGACTATTAATCTGCTTATCATCTCAATTTGATATATAATAACTTTTCTGCAAAAAAAAAACCGACTTCAAATACACAGAAAAAATAAAACAGCAAAATATGATGCAATTTCATTTACTTGGGTGACACAACTTTTTCCTAAATTAAATAAAAGCCAGAAAACTGAACTGATTTTGATGAACGATTGCGTTTCAAGTCGGTTCATATGACAGAGATATGCGGTAACAGACATAAAAAAAAACTTCTTTTTTTTTTAAATCAAATCAAATCGAATCATAACGGTCTTTATTCAGTACAATCACAAGGATAACTTTGAAACGTCTTATAACTAGGTGAATCTACCGCCAGTTCCTCGCGACCAAAGCCTAGAAGAACAGGCAAGAAACTTACGGCTTGGTTCCTAGCGTTTTTTTTTTGAAGTCGGTTAAAATCCGATGACTTCCGCAGACTGTACTCAATCCTACCAAAATTAATTTAAAGTTTTAACCAAATAGTGCGTCAAGTTCACATTAATACGCAATAACTTCAACGAAGTTGGTAACTTGAGCTGCGAGCATCAAACTCTCCAACAATCCGGAGAACGCACGAGTGGAACCTATAAATTATTTAGGTTACGTAGTTTAAGTTTTAGCTGGCTTAAACATCAATAAATAATCCGACGTAACTCTACCTAACGTAATTTATAAGCTAACTAGCATCCGGCCGCTGCTTCGCTCACAACGTACCTTTTAGGGTTCCGTAGGGTGGTCTAGTGGTACCGATCCTAGTACCTTTTTAGGGTTTTGTACAGCACTGTTGGTCGTGAGTTCGAAACCGGTCGTACACCAATGAGTTTTTCTGTTCAAAAATATATGTGCACAATGCCAGTACTCTCAAATGGTGAAGGAAAATATCGTGAAAAAAACCAGCATGTCGTAGAACCTAAAAAGTTCTATAACATGTGTCAAGTGCTTGAAAGGAGGCTTTTGAGGCTTAAAATCCTTTCACCACACTGTTTCGAAAGAAACTAGTGACACGACAAGAGAGAAAGAGGGTTCTGTACCGAAAGGGTTAACCATGACCTTAATACTAAGATTCTGCTGTCCGTCCGTCTGTCTGTCTGTCCGTCTGTCACCAGGCTGTATCTCATGAACCGTGATAGAACTTTTGTCGCTATAACAACAACAACTAAAAAAGAGTATAAAATAAATATTTTAGGGGGTAATGGTACGGAACCCCTCGTGCGCGAGTCCGACTCGCACTTGGTCGGTTTTATTTATTACCTATAGTCCTTGGTGATGGAACAAGCAGTTGGCCCACCTGATGTTAAATGGAAACAATCACTCATAAAAAATCATTGCCTCGCAAGTCAAACAATAGGAATCTCGAATGACACGAGTGACGTGAACTAACGACCTATACCAATTTTAAGTTTCATTCAAATTGGTTAAGCTGTTACAGCGTGGTAGTCTCAAACATCTAAACTAATCAAAACTTTTGCATTTCTAATATTACTTAAAGTGCCTAGGATTAGGAAGGCCCTAGGATTAGGGTTTGGTCTCTACTTATTAAATTAGGGATAAGGCCGCCTTGTATTTAGTAATTCACATTACGCAGGGCAGTGCATCGTAGGGCATGTTCCTATCTTGCGTGACTTGCGAGGCAATGCTTCGTGATGGTGACCACTTCTTCATCAGCAAGTAGTATAAAAAACCGGCCAAGTGCGAGTCGGACACATGCACGAAGGGGTCCGTACCACTATCTATAAAAAAGGGCAAAAATCATCACGGTGCATGAGATACAGGCTGGTGACAGACGGACAGACAGACAGACGGATGGACAGCGGAACCCGTTCCGTACCCTAAATAATAGGGTCCCATTTTACCCTTTGGGTATGGAGCCCAAAAAACATGTGTTTTGTTTTCCAACTGAAATTATATACGTGTGTACATATTTGGAAAAACGGTTGCTGGTGTAGATTTCCAATCTGTGGCTGTTTTTCCAAGATTTTGATACAAATGATTTTAAGAATTTTTTAAAGGATTTTTGTAAAAATATACGCAAAAGTGTTTTTCGATTTTAATAGTTATTTTTTCAACTGCATCTGATTTGGACTATAGAGACTATACACTATAGTGTAGTTCACCTAGTGTCCGAATCCACTATAGTGAACCTCTTGTAGGTTGACCTTATCTCTAATCTCTAATACTATAAGAATCAAAGTCCTGACTGACTGACTGACTGACTGACTGACTGACTGACTGACTGACTGACTGACTGACATATAGACAACGCACAGCCTAAACCGCTGGTCCTAGAGACTTGAAATTTGAGGAGTACATAGGTCTTATGGCGTAGAGGTGTACTAAGAAGGGATTTTTGGAAATTCAACCCCTAAGGGTGTAAAAAGGGATGAAAACGTTTGTATGAAAAATTGTATTCCTTGAACCTACAAACTTGAAACTTGGAATACATATACTTCAAGACAAAAAAATAGGAAATACATTTTTAGTTTTTTAAAACTACCCTTAATAAGTGTGCTAAGGGATGTAAAAGTATGTAGGAGAGTTTTTTGACCGCTGGTCCTAGAGACTTGAAATTTGAAGAGTATATAGGTCTTATGGCGTAGAGGTGTACTAAGAAGGGATTTTTGGAAATTCAACCCCTAAGGGTGTAAAAAGGGATGAAAACGTTTGTATGAAAAATAGTATTCCTTGAACCTACAAACTTGAAACTTGGAGTACATATACTTCAAGACAAAAAAGTAGGAAATACATTTTTAGTTTTTTAAAACTACCCTTAATAAGTGTGCTAAGGGATGTAAAAGTATGTATGGGAGTTTTTTGACCGCTGGTCCTAGAGACTTAAAACTTGAAAAGTACATAGGTCTTATGGCGTAGAGGTATTTTTGGAAATTCAACCCTTAAGGGTGTAAAAAGGGATGAAAACGTTTGTATGAGAAATAGTATTCCTTGAACCTACAAACTTGAAACTTGGAGTACATATACTTCAAGACAAAAAAGTAGGAAATACATTTTTAGTTTTTTAAAACTACCCTTAATAAGTGTGCTAAGGGATGTAAAAGTATGTATGGGAGTTTTTTGACCGCTGGTCCTAGAGACTTAAAACTTGAAAAGTACATAGGTCTTATGGCGTAGAGGTGTATTAAGAAGAGGTTTTTGGAAATTCAACTCCTAAGGGTGTAAAAGGGTTGAAAACGTTTGCATGAAAAATAGTATTCCTTGAACCTACAAACTTGAAACTTGGAGTACATGTACTCCAAAATAGGAAAGGCATTTTTAGTTTGTTGGAACTACCCTTAATAAGTGTGTAAAGGGATGTAAAAGTTTGTATGGGAGGTTTTTGACCGCTGGTCCTAGGGACTTGAAATTTGAAGAGTATATAGGTCTTATGGCGTAGAGGTGTATTAAAAAGGGATTTTCGGAAATTCAACCTTTAAGGATGTATAAAGGGTTGAAAACGTTGGTATGAAAAATAGTATTCCTTGAACCTACGAACTTGAAACCTGAAGTAGATGTACTCAAAGGCTAAAAAACAGGAAAGACATTTTTTGTTTTTTAAAACTACCCTTAATAAGTGTGCAAAGGGATGTCAATGTTTGTATGGGAGTTTTTTAACGCGTGGTGCGATTGATTTAAAATTTGAAGTAAATATACTCCACAATAAATAATTTAAAATCACTTTTTCAATATTTTAAAACCACCCCTGCAAAGGGTGCAAAAGACTGACAAAGTTTCAAGGTTTGTATTCGAGATTTTTAAAGCGTAGTGTAATTAACTTAAAACTAAAAGAAAATGTGTTCTGTGGATAAATAACAAAAAGACAGTTTGATTTTCGAAAACAACCCCTAAAACGTTACCCTCCTTCGTTGCGCTCAAGTAAAAAGGATACAACAAGGCGTCAATGTTTGTAAGGAACATTCTAAAACGGGATTCTTGAGTTGGTACGAAGAGATCTTAGGGTATCTACCGATCCTGGGGATCAAAGTCGTGAAGCTGTTTCGTTTCGTTTGTTTTTGGAGTAGAAACTAGGAACAAATAAGTACATATTTTCCGTGTAAGGTGGTCTTTGTTGTATTTGTCATGTTTGTGCTAAACTCAGTATCTATACCTACCTACCTACCTAATATAGGTAATGTACGCCTATAGGTATCTCTTATACCACTTGCTTAGGTATCCTACCCTAATAATATACAAATCAATGCGAAAGTTACGATGTTTGGATGTTTGTGGGTCAATTACGGCTCACC
Organism: Chloroclysta siterata; assembly: GCA_932294275.1. Lineage (NCBI taxonomy): Eukaryota > Metazoa > Arthropoda > Insecta > Lepidoptera > Geometridae > Chloroclysta > Chloroclysta siterata. The sequence goes on from OW028602.1 coordinate 10,837,512, forward strand.
ACTTCAACGCGTGCGAAGCCGCGGGAAGCCACTAGTACTATAAGAATCAAAGTCCTGACTGACTGACTGACATATAGACAACGCACAGCCTAAACCGCTGGTCCTAGAGACTTGAAATTTGAGGAGTACATAGGTCTTATGGCGTAGAGGTGTACTAAGAAGGGATTTTTGGAAATTCAACCCCTAAGGGTGTAAAAAGGGATGAAAACGTTTGTATGAAAAATTGTATTCCTTGAACCTACAAACTTGAAACTTGGAATACATATACTTCAAGACAAAAAAATAGGATATACATTTTTAGTTTTTTTAAACTACCCTTAATAAGTGTGCTAAGGGATGTAAAAGTATGTAGGAGAGTTTTTTGACCGCTGGTCCTAGAGACTTGAAATTTGAAGAGTATATAGGTCTTATGGCGTAGAGGTGTACTAAGAAGGGATTTTTGGAAATTCAACCCCTAAGGGTGTAAAAAGGGATGAAAACGTTTGTATGAAAAATAGTATTCCTTGAACCTACAAACTTGAAACTTGGAGTACATATACTTCAAGACAAAAAAGTAGGAAATACATTTTTAGTTTTTTAAAACTACCCTTAATAAGTGTGCTAAGGGATGTAAAAGTATGTATGGGAGTTTTTTGACCGCTGGTCCTAGAGACTTGAAATTTGAAGAGTACATAGGTCTTATGGCGTAGATGAGATTTTTGGAAATTCAAACCCTAAGGGTGTAAAAAGGGTTGAAAACGTTGGTATGTAAAATTGTAATCCTTGAATCTATAAACTTGAAATTTGAAGTAGATATACTCCAAGGCTAAAAAAATAGGAATGGCATTTTTCGTTTTTTAAAACTACCCTTAATTAGTGTGCAAAGGGATGTCAAAGTTTGTATGGGAGTTTTTTAACGCGTGGTGCGATTGACTTAAAATTTGAGGTAAATATACTAAGAAATAAATAACTAAGAATGACGCTTTTAACTTTTGATTGACCCCTGTGTTTGTGTGCAAATGACTGTAAAAGTTATTATGGGAGATTTTTTACGCATATTGCGATTGATTTCAAACTTGAAGTAAATAATGTACGCCCTTATACCTAATCCTACCCTAATAATATACAAATCAATGCGAAATTTAGGATGTTTGGATGTTTGTGGCTCAATCACGGTTCACCACTTCAACGCGTGCGAAGCCGCGGGAAGCCACTAGTATTAAATAAGACTTATTTAATACCTGCGTATTAAATAAGACATAATTAAAAAGTATATGTATACTGTATAGGTATACCAAATACGTTATCTCACGTTTTTTTTAAATACAATTAGTTGATTGAACAAGCACAATTGCGAAACGCGTGACTATATTGGCAAGTGAAACGCGCGCACTCGTAATTATTGGCCAAATTATCCCGCCGTGCAACCTGCAGCAGTCATAGAATCACGGCAATTCACAGCATATTCATTACGCTATATTTTCCCCCAAGAGAATCGCGATGAAGCGTACGCCATGAAGGGAAAAGCGAACTTCGTTTCACAAACAAAGCGAGCGCCTGAAAGGGGCCTGCGAAAAAACATTTTCATTGTGTCTGCATTCGCTCGATTTTTAATCTCTCTCCCTCTGTAAGTTTATTGTGAGCTTTACGAATCAGTGACGTCACAGAATCCAGCGTTTATCATCGTCTGTGATGACGTGATTTTACTTTTATTTTATCACGACATTCGTTATCATTGTTTTGCGAGAACTCGAGTTGTTGCAACACAAATCTCATTTATAAATACCCAAGATGAGATTTCTCATTTTGGAAACAGTAACACTCCTTGCTATATTTTTGGTGGCCGTGATTGATGGTCAACATTTCCGACACAATGACGGCCACATAAAAATAAAGGAAGATGAAATAAAACCTTCAAGATTTTACAGGCTAGTGTAAAAAGTGTTTAAATAATATTATTATTGACAGCCTTCACAGCTCGTACAGTGCCGTAGGCCGTGGGTTCGATCCCCACCGAGAACAAACATTTGTGTGATGAACATAGATGTTTGTTCTCTGTCTGGGTGTTATATAATATTATAAGTATGTATTTACAAAAAAAGTATTTATGTATTATATCAGCTATCTTGTTCCCATATCACAAGCTTTGGCTTAGTTTGGGGCGAGATAGTGCTGTGTGGAATGTCCACCAATATTTATTTATTTATTTTTATTTATTTATTATTTGAAATTATTCCTTAGTTAGACAGACAAGGTTTTTTATAAATAAAACCCGACCTAAGAAATGTTTGCTCAGGTTTTTAGTTTCGCATGTTATGAGTATGACTGTGCTAGATATGACCTATTGCTGCTGGTTATACAACACCGGTTTTATGCAATTTTTTTACCACACCGGTTTTCTCTACACCTCTAGGTCATAAGGCCACCGCAGGCCAGCTTGGCCGTTGACCTAAGGCTGCTAGCACACTGCATCGCTGGCTGAGCCAAGAGGCGTGATGCATCACGCCGTCACATCTTGCATAGCAGGTAATCCATGGAGTCTTGTATTATAATACCTACATTGTAACAAGGATCATACAAAAGAGCGGTAGGAACCAAGCAGTAAGTTTGTTGCCTGTACTTCTAGGCTTAGGTCGCGTGGAACTGGCACCTAGAGTCACCTAGCTTTAAGACGTTTCATAGTGATCCTTTTGATTTTATTGAATAAATACCTTTTGACTTTGACTGTGACTTATGCCGGAGGCATCCGTCGCTTTATAAAAATAGGGATACAGAAAAACAAATGATACATCGAAAAACTTACAGTCAGTGGCTAGTAAGTGTGCCAAGCCAAGCCTATTAACAATTTATGAGCCGGTGTAACGTGTCAGCCGCTTGCGTGTTTTACATACGATCGCTCTCAGCTGTGGCTCGGCCGTTGATAAGCTAACACACGGTCTAGGTAGTTGGCCGGCATAGTAGTGAACCTACTTTAGTAGTGATCCTGCGCAGATCACATTTGCTGCTAGCTTCAGAGAGTTTAACTTTCAAGCCACCACTAGTCGTTCAATAGCAATATTTTCCACTTAGCTACGCTGCTGGCTGTACATCTGCCGTGCCATTGTGATTGGCTTTGCTATGAATTGATGAAAATACAAAGGAGGTTGAAAAACTTTAAAATATTCGGTTTTTCTGCCACAAATGAATTCGATACAAAGGCCGTCAAAAAATTTAAGAACATGTCAAAAAGTATTTTTGTGTCGTCGTACAGAACCGTGTGTATCCATATTGTAGTTTCCAAAATAAAACAAAGAAAACAATCCATTAAGCCCTAAACATTTTACTACCGATTCGTAGCCACTTCCTCATTCATTCTGCCAATTTAACATGAGCCCCGCGATCATACACGGGGGATCGGCAGGAAATCTCCCAAGGCTGGCTGAATGTGTGAATAGGATGATGCTGATGTTTTATTCAGTGCTTTCAAGACAACGACTATGTGACGCGGAATTTTCGGATACCCAGTCATGCATTGATCGCTGGGTTGACGGATCGGCCCCATAAATATAGCACCTTATTTTGGCTTATGCTTTACAAAATAGATATTTTGTTCCAAATATAGTTTAGTACAAATAACATAAAATCTTAGCAAGTTTTTCCTTTCTTCCTTAGTATCTTAAACACTTTGGACCTGTTTGTAGTTGTTTTCATTTTATTTCCCGAAATATTATGCTATCACTATATTTCAGAAACTATATTTAATCTCTTACCATTTTGTTCAGAACTTAAAATGTTTTCATTGAGTACCTACATTTTACTGAAGTTAGTTAGGTATCCTTGACTTCGGGTATAAAATCCTACTAATATTATAAACGCGAAAGATTGTAAGTATGGATGGATGGATGTTTGTTACTCTTTCACATAAAAACTACTGAATAGATTTTAATGAAACTTTACAATAATATAGCTTATAGGTACATCAGAATAACACATAGGCTACAATTTATAAAGATATTGTGTGTATTGTCCAAAATATGACGATAAGATGGTAATTTTTTTTCTACTTACTTAAAGTATGAAAAAATCTACCATCTGCCAGCTATTCTATAGAGTTACACATATGTACCTACTACGCCACGCTAATATAAGCTACTCGAAATACTCAGGGCCGGATTTAGAGGTCTGGAGGCCTCAGGGTAACAAAGGAGTGGAGGCCCCCTGGCCCCAAATTATATTCCAAATAAAACGAACACGTTTTTCAGTCGAGTTTTTCAATCAATAATTTATTGTGCAACCAAGTACCTAACTAGAGTTTACCTACTTTTATTGTACCTAGTCTCCATTGTGGGGGCCCCTCTTTCGTGGAGGCCCCGGGGCTGTAGCCCCGGTTGCCCTCCCCTGAAGCCGGCCCTGGAAATACTAATCCTGCGCAGACGAAGACGCGGGCACCAGCTAGTTTATCATAAAGCATTTGGCGCATCGCATGTTGTTTTACTGAATAATTAATAATATATGCTTGGGCGCCTTATCATATAAAAAACAAGGGCTTACTCCATAGCACGCCTAAATTAAAGATGCGGTACTCACATGCATTATGTATTTTACCTCGTAGACTACCTACATCAATCACCTTGCCTGAATACCCTGAAGAGTATATGGCATAGCTCTAGATTTTCACAATTTTAATAACGACATAGCGTGTTACGTTTCTCATTAAGTTTCATTAGCAAAGCAATTTCCTGACAGTATGTTTTTATTTTTACTAGAAACGGTGAAACATGTCGACTACCTACTGTATTTTGAGTAGAAAGTACGCAATTTGTCAGGATGAGTTTATGAGTGAGTTATAATTATATAAGTTATAGTTAAGCTATAAAAATGTTAGTAAAGAATCGTACACAGTCCAAAAATGAATATTTTCAGATTATGCAAATATTCACACCACCAAATCGAACCCACACTTCTTGCGCCTGAGCCAAATAGATCACAGTCTTGGGCTGGTATTTTTCTTTTTACTCAATTACCTACTTCAATCTTAATTTGATACTTCGTCTTCTTCTTGAATAGTAGAAAAAGTGTGTTCAAGTGCGCCTTTTGAGCACTTGACACTTGTTTTTAGAACTTTTTAGTAAAGTAGAGCACTGGTGGTCCAGTGGTAGCGGCCCCGCCTTCCGATCCTAAGGTCGTGGGTTCGAAACCGGTCGTGCACCAATGAGTTTTTCTGTGCAAAAATTTAAGTGCACAATACCAGTACTCTCAAACGGTGAAGGAAAACATCGTGAGGAAACCGGCATGTCGTGGTACTTAAAAAGTTCTATAACATGTGTCAAGTGCTCGAAAGGAGCCTCTTGAGGCGCACTTAAAATCCTTTCACCACACTGTTTCGAAAGAAACTAGTGACACGACAAGAAGAAGAAGGAGAACTTTTTAGTTAACTTTTTAGGTATTAAAAAAAAAACTTGGCACTAAGAGATCAGGGGACATCTACCTAAGTCAAAGCGTTGGGGATCAAAGTCGAGATGCTGTTTCAGATTATTTTTAACTAGCGGCCTGTCCCAGCTTCGCATGGGTGGTCATAAATTTTTTGAACATATTAGGATAAACTTAAACCGTGAGTTCAAGCCTCGCGTCTACTTATTTCATACATTTGCACGCCAGAGACTGAAATCGCACCCCGAGCGTGACCCGTGGACCCGTTAACGTTTTTAATTTCGTCATATCTTTTGAATGGAATGTCCGATTTGAAAAATTTAAGAAGTAATCTATAGGTATTGAAACCGTCTTAATTATGAAATAATAATGATTTATTTGGATAAGGATTAATAAAAAGGTACAAATAAAGACCCTTTTCTAGCAGCGGCATTTCAATTAATTTTTTATAATAAAAGAACACTTATTGTGACATAACTATAATAGTTAGACATATCCTGTCGCGACATTTTTTGTAGATGATGACGTGTTCTACAAAATCGTAGTACATTATTTTGTTCTATCATCAATAGTTTTCGCAGCGCACGCGATGTAAGGTTTTTGGTTTCCACCTTGGGTTACATTATTGGAGTTTTAGTAAGGATCCCTGATTTTTTTGAAAATATAATATAGCCTATGTTACTCAGGGATAATGTAGCATTCTAATGGTGAAAGAATTTTTGAAATCGGACCAGTAGTTTTTGAGCCTATTCGTTACATACAAAAATACAAAAATACAAAAATACAAAGCTTTTCTCTTTATAATATTAGTGTAGATGTAGATGTAGATAAAACCTTATGTAATTTTCCATTGATGTCTTTGAAATTCCATGTATAGTTAAGGTACTAAGTTCTTTAAATGTTTTGTACAGATTTAAAATAATAATAGTTTTAGAAACTAAGGCATAATACTTTGCCTTAGTTTCTGAAACTTTTCAAGCTTTTCTCTTGATAAACGTCATGAAATATATTTATATATCTTTATTGTATTAGGACCAGTTATTAGCACCAGAAGACATTTGTATTCCTAGTATGGAATACCTACTGTACCTACCGTAAAATACCAGTATTCAGCGCCAAATCATCAAACGTACCTAGGCTATAAGATTTCATTTTCTCCCAAGCTATTATCCTAAGTCTCACGAGTGCCACTCGACGGTTGAGTGAAGAATTATGAATAAAACATGGCACAGATGTCGGGACGAGCGGCTATTCTGTCTTGAGTTTTTGTTTTTTTTTATATTAGAAATGAGGAACAAGCTTAAACATCCTCAAAGAATCTGGAGTTCGTACTTAGTACTAAGAGATCTGAGGGGATATCTACCGTGCCTAAGGACAAAGTCGTGAAGCTGTGTTCAGACATCTGATTTTCTGATCAGTTCCAATAATCAACAAGCTACCACTCATTAGACTGCGTCTGCTATCGCTACTGCTTGTTCTTAAGTAATCAACCCGCTGACATGACGACCACAACCAAGAGTTACGACCAAGAAGAAATTCTTTCATTCAAGAAGAACTCAATTTCTTTCGTTTTGGGAAGCAATATAGCTTTTTCATTTTAATTATTTTGAGTTCTGTTGTGTAATTTCGTTGGTTTTTTTTATACTAAGACCATAATAGCATAAAGTTCAACATTTGGAATAAAAGTATGATATCCTGATTTAACCGAAAATGTATCGATAGATTTAAAGAAAACCGCCACCATTTTCTTTAAAACAAATGACGGCCGACTTTACTACGGACTGACTTGACTTAAAAGTATTAACATAATGTAGATTTAGGGTAGGTACTGGTGCCAGAAACGGAATGAAGAAGATCCTGATATCTTTCATAGGACTATAAAAACTTGTTAGAAGTTTACTAGCAAAACTGATGAAGGTAAAATTGAAACACTAAATAATTGTGACGTTTATTGCTACATTGTACTCGTAAAATTCCATGGATACATTCTCAAAGGAATTGGCACACGCAGTATCACTTTGGGATCTATTAAATCCAGTCAGTGAACTAGAAATGATTGGTGAACATTTTTAGAGGACGAAAGAAGCACAAAGCTATCCATTTGTCGAAGTAATAACTGAAGTTCGACTTTGAAGACTTATTTGGGAGCGGTTGTTCTAAGAACCTACTTTTCGGGTGGAACTCTCCAAAGTCATAGAATTTATATTGATGTAAGTAAACCAATAGTTTCCAATAGTGCTATTATACTCGGAGTTTGCGATTGATTATCGAAACGCTTTGATAAGTAATAGTTAAGCGGACGTAAATACACAGACAAACACTTCACGTTACGGAGATAACTGTGTCTGTAACTTGCTTTGAGACTGAACCATAACCTATAAAAAAATATTACCGAGATTGATCACAAGAATCCGGGATTCGGGATCATTCTTTTTTTTACGATTTTTCAATTCGTACAAAAAAGGTGAAATCGTAATACGATTGCCGACTGTACCGAGATTGACCGAGTAGCCTTTTATGTACTACTGGCGAGCGCAGAAGTCGCTAAAATTTTAAATCATGCACCGAATGTTAATTCTGTTTATAGCTGACCATACCTGCTAGTACTCTGCACCTACACTGCGGTCACCAATCCGTCTACCAAGCGTGGTCACCACGCCAAACCGCCCCAAATATGGAGGAGAACTATCCATTTCCAGCAGTGGACCATTCAGGCTGATTATAAAGTACCGTAGATAAGTTCAGAAGTAATTATCATAAATTCAAATGAAACAATTCTAAAAATTCTTTGTTCGAAGAAAATAAAACGCAAAAACCACAATAAACCGTTAGGTTGTACTGAATTTATTAATAACACCGTGATCGTGTTTTATTTAATCGTAAATAAGGTATTGTCGGCTAGCCGAGCCGTAAATTACCTCGTCCCATGCGGATTGCCTCCGCCAATAAATATTAATCAATACTTAGAATAAAAGTGCTGAGAGGGATTTACGGAGGCACTGAATTTTTAAGATGCCTAGCTGGAGATGCTGGCTGGATGAATAAACAAATTGTAATAGTAACCTTAGTTTCAAGATTGTACATATGTTTCACGTTGTTCGTCTCATTACTCGTTATATGACATGTCTATATAAAACAGGATTTTAAAATAATTTTATAAAGAAATACTTCAAACAAAGCGGCCGGCGGTAGTTATATGACTCCCGTAAGTGACAATAAGAAGACAGGATGTTCATGCTGTTTAGGGCTATTATTAGTAGAGCCATTAGTGAAGGGTTCGTGCTGGGAAGTACTAGGTACCTTGCTAGGTAGGTACCATCAGCAAAAGATCTGCCTATCCAGCTTGAAAATATTTTGCTTTGCGTTGGTTTTGGGTAATAGATCACGCCTTCTTTTTTAATAATACCTTGCTTAATTTCTCTAAATTAAGCAACATAATTAAGCAACACAGCATACAACACGCTATAGCGATGTTGTGTTTCGGCTTGAATGGTGTGGGTGCCGGTGAAAAGACAGGAACAAGAGGCACACCTGTATGCCTCAAGTTGATGAACGCAAGGCTGTTCATCGTAGGGCACGTTCCTTAGGTGCGTAAACTGTTTTTACTGTAACTATACCTATCTACCAACTATACGCATAATAATTTATAACCTCGGCCAGCTTCCATGATGCCATACCCTATGCAGGGTCCATGTGATACTTACTAACACCTAACAACAATGTATGTACCATAACTAAACAATGTGTATGCAATAAATGTATTGTATTGAGTAATGAACTAGAAGCAATGGAAAACCAAACGGAAGTTGAACCCTTTTTGGTTGAATAATAATAATTTTCATAGACAGCTTTCAAAGTCAAAGCCTTGTGGTGAATGAGTTTTAAACTTGAATAATTTATACGTTAATCGACACCGACATAAATTCAGACATAGTTTCGGTAATTCCTGAACTGTAGGTATTTCTAGAGATGTAAAGCCTTCTCCTCAGTAGGCGATCTTTGATCTGCAACTAGTCGCCCAATGTGTTGCGCGCGGCTATATTGATTGAACAACAAAGTCGGACAATCTTAGTGATAGCGCGGTTAGGAAGTGTTCTTATTCAATTGCCCAAAATTCGAGTGTTTGATTGTATGATGATGGTATTTCCAGCTCGTCCATCGGAAGCATAACCATCTATGAGAATACAAAATGTAGCACATTAAAAAAAAATGTTTCCTTAAAGCTTCCTAGATGGCAGTACTGATCGGTAAGATTGTAAGATTAATATGAAATTAAACATTTTTTTTTAATATCAGGACAGAAACAAATGGAAAAGGAGTTTTTTCATCAATATATGGATCTTGGATTGGCTTTGGTACAGTGTATATATATAGATCGCTTAGCAATTTAGACAACTGTTTGCATTGCTTATTTTCTTCATTTTCACATCGTTTTTTGCGCTTCAAGATTTTCTTGAACAAAGACAGCAACACAATTTAATGAAATTATGGAGGACTGGAATGCTTGAAATGTAATTTTGACAACTGCTGTTGTGTCAAGCTTGAGAGTGGAACTCATTACCGTAAAAAAGGAAAATAACTGTCAAAATGTGAAAAAATACAATGCGTCATGTCAAACGTCAATTACAGACTATCAATGCGGCTCTAGAAGTGTTCACTTAGTAAAAAGTTATACCCGATAAATATTTAGCTATCGTTAGTTTATTTGCCTACAAATTAATGAAATTGCATTTGAATGGTAATCTTCTTTTTTTTCAATTTTTCTATGTAATGTTCATAGACCAAACCCAGTATGAAATATGTCCTTTTGTTTCCTGTACAACGCCATCTAGGAGACGATCTGGTTTCTTTTTTTTAAGTTACTCATTTGCCTCTAGGTACACATCTGCGTTTCGTTTGCATATACATCTGTCTGAGCAAGAGAAAATCTGACAGGTAACTTCTACTGACCAAGATCATGGCAACTTTTGGCTACAAAAATGATCAACTTTTGGCTCCGAAAATTGCTCAACTTTTGACGCCTGATGAATGAAGCTCAAAGCTAGACCTAAGCGTGTTAGAATACGTAATGACTGATGGAAACTCAGAAAGGTATTACAATTATATAAGTTGGAGACGGACCGAACTTGGCTCTGCCAGTTCTCAGCTCCACCAACTTTGCGTCTAATTGATCGTTCTATTATTCATCGAATAAACTCGGTATAGTTGGTACAGTGACGGTACAAATAACAGTAAGGTACCAAGTACCTTTCTTAGTGCCATTCGGTGCTATGCATTTCGATTCTATTTTACAGGTAAATAACGAGGGAACTTTAAATCAATATCTATTAAGATAGGTCTAGTCCTAAATTAAGCAAAGCTTATTTTCCTAAAGCCTAAATTCACAAACAAGCTTCTCGTAAGTAGGAATAGAAAACAGCACATACAAAATGCTTGAAAACATCCCTTCTTGCTTCAATAAATAGAATACGAATGAATACGAATATGAATTGTTATTGTAATAAGGTAAGGGGATATATATTGCTGATAAATAAATAAATAAATAAATATTGGTGGACATTCCACACAGCACTATCTAGCCCCAAACTAAGCCAAAGCTTGTAATATGGGAACCAAATAGCTGATATTATACATATATACTTTTTTTTTGTAAATACATACTTATAATATTATATAACACCCAGACAGAGAACAAACATCAATGTTCATCACACAAATGTTTGTTCTCGGTGCTCACGGCGCAGAAGGCAGAGCTACTACCAACTGAGCTGTGAAGGCTGTCTGTCTGTGATATAAGCAATTTGGAGATAGTTTTTTACCAGACTACCACAATGTTACCTATGCAGTACTTATTAAAATACAATAATACAAAAACGATCTTTTGCTTATTTACCAAATCCTATAATATTCGTTTTTGTCATTTTTATCACCAATATACGTAATAGGAGGGCAATATATATCCCCTTACTCTATAGGATTTTACCGTGAGTGATTAGATGAGATGAGATGACACCGTGAGAGAAAGAAACAAGATATGAGAATTATAATAATCAACTAGGCTAACAAACAGTCAAACTCAACTGCTTGCTTCAATAATTAGAACACGGTGAATTTATAAAGTAATATAGGATTTTACCGTGAGTGATAGGTACCTAAAGTTCATTAATTTGAATGTAGTGTGTGCCCAAACGACACCCGGAATTCGTTTACATATTTTTACTATTTCAATTCTTTGTTGTTTTAGTAATACAATATTCAAATGTAAGCCGATTTTTGACCGCGTGTGCATTCGTGTGCATTTTTTCTGCTGCACGAAAATTGCTGTTCTTTTTCGTCAATAATTTTTTTTAGCTTTCCGATATTGTTTGGCTTACTATATTTACAGTAAAAAGGTTTAAATTATTAAAAAAATGTAATTTAGTATGTTTTTTACCATAGATCGTAACCATGTAACCATAGATCTAGTTACTACTTTACATCAGGTGGGCCATTACTCTGGCCATTAGTATAAAAAAACCTCTCTATTGCCACTGCAACTTGCTAATGCTGCGAACTACTACTGTGTTTTTTAAACACCATTTGCTAGCGTTACATTGAGATTAAAATGATATTGTTTTACAGTGTTCTAGAATAAAAGCTTGAATGACAAATGCAATGCATTTCTTGTGTCACAAAGGATTTGTTACGTATAACATTCGTTACACTCCAGACATAAGTTACGTGCGATAGAAGCCGCGAGTGTGGCACAGGCTTATAATTCCATTTGTTAGATCCTCAGCCTGCGGGCACAGCTCAAATTGGAAAGCTCAGTTAGGCTACTATTTATATTAAACGAAACTGAAACAGCTTCACGACTTTGATCCCCGTAGAAATTGTCTGGTAGAGATCGCTGTTTAGCGATAAAATAATTGATCCAGTGAGCAAAGCGAACGAAGGGTTTTTTAAGGGGGCAAAAATAAAAAAGTTTCATAAAAAAATCAAGTTACATGTCATATGAAAGGGCTTTGTTTGGACATTCCAAAACAATTTTTCCTTTTTTTGGGACGCCTGGTTTTTGAGATACGACATAAAAGTTAAATTAAATTAACCAACGATCCAAGAGCTCCCATCTCTAGGAATTTCGTTGACAACAAGGTTTTTCTACAGGACGCCCAGTTTCTTTGCTTTTTCTAATTTTTTATCCTTGAAATAAATTAAGAAGGTACTCAGTTCTCATAAAATGGTGACAACGACCAGGTCTGATGATGGAGCCAAGGTCTGTTCAACGGAACTCTTCAATAAATAGGCCAATAGAGTTGAAACTCTATTGGCCTATTTTGAAGTTGAACCATACCAAGTTAGTAGGCGATAGTCAGAAAAAAGTCCAAACCTAATGTTTGGACTTGCCTCTGATTACCACCTACTCAAAGTTTTCGTGCATTCGTCAGGTCGCATCACGAGATCTCAGTTCGGGGCGAACCTCTAGTGTTAACATAAATAAACAAATACGATGGCTAATTTTGAGGTTGCTCGAAAGGAGCCTCTTTTATGCGCACTTAAAATCCTCTCACCACACTGTTTCGAAAAAACAGTTTCGAAAAAACACGACAAGAAGAGTGAACTAGCGGTGCAATCTGAGCTGTGTGCGAAACTCGGATCCAAGTCGCAACTTTAATTGAAATGTGTTTCTTCTTTGTAAGAAAACCGCGAATTTTTATTACTTTGTCAACATTTGTATTATCATTATAAGGGCTCTGTTCTCCCCCAATTACATTTGAATAAATAGGGATCATCTTTTTGTCATCCGAGGAGCTCCAGTGGAGTGTCGACAATTGGTGTTATTGTTCAAATCGGTTTTCTTACAATTTTTTTTTTATACAACTAGCTGATGGAACAAGCAGATGGTCCACCTGATTAGGTGGTAACCATCACCTATAACAAAGCATTGCCTCGTAAGTCACGCACAATAGGAACATGCCCTACGTTGCACTGCCCTGTGTCCATCAACTTGAGGCATCATGTTAAGCCTCATGTGCCTGTAATTACACCGGCAACCACACTCTTCAAACCGAAACACAGCAACGCTGCTTGGCGGCAGAAAAAGGCGTGGTGGTAGTACTTCCCTGGACGAGCCCTTCACAAAGAGCTCTACTACTCTTAAATATATATAAAAAGTATTGTGGGCACTTTGACACAAAGCTTAAACTCAGCAATCCTTGTAAGTACTATGTGAAGCAGATGACTGATAAAATACGTTAAATACTTACCTACATATTTTTTTGAAATGCATAGTTATTTCTCTATAACGGATCAAACATCTTTGTCCTTGGTAAGGATCGAACCCACAAGTCCCACAAACAACAGCGCTGAAGGTAGAGTTATTATACCAACTGCAGGGTGATTACGTAACTTTGTTGCAATCAGTTTCTATATGAAACCAATAAGTATTTAAAACAATATGAACGTTTTGCGATTATCCATCAATAGAAACACCAGTTGTAATCTAACTTTGTTAGCAACTGCAGCTAAAATGTAACCGCATAGTCGTCATATTTACAAACAGAAACTGATTGCAACAGAGTTACGTGATCAGCCAGCTGAGCTGTAAGAGCTGTCATGAAAACATCACAAATAAAAAAAAAAGATAATGAAAAAATATATAAAAAAACCTAATGTTAATGACGAACCTAAACGATAAACAAGTATTATAAAACACAACTCGAATTCCAAACTCCTGTTCCTTTATGGTTTAGGCAGTACTACATTGAACTGAGTCAACTATCAACACAGTTATAGGTATATTATGTGAACACGTTTGACTCTCAACTGACTTTGAATAAAGAGGAGTCATAACTTGCTCAGTCTAATTTAGCGAGTACAATAACTAGTTATTTCCAACGGGTGAACATAATGCGGGTCTCCCTGTCTTTGGTTAAGTGTTTTTATTTTTGACAGGCGTCACAGCTCGGTTGGTAGTAGTTCTGCCTTCTGTGCTGTAGGGCGTGGGTTCGATTCATATATATATTTATAACAAACATTTGTTATAAATATAAGTAGAAGGGCTCGTCCGGGGAAGTACTTCCACCACGCCTTTTTCTGCCGCTAAACAGCGTTGCTGTGTTTCGGTTTGAAGCGTGTGGTTGCCGGTGTAATTATAGGCACATTGTCTCAAGTCGATGGACGCAGGCAGTGCATCGTGGGGAACGTTCCTATCGTACGTGGCTTGCGAGGCAATGCTTTGTTATAGGTGATGGTTATAACATCAGGTGGGTCATCTGCTTGTTCCATCAGCTAGTTGTATTAAAAAAAAACTGTCATTAGAAGTTTATACTTAATTTAAATTACAACATATTGTTTTGTTCACTACTCAAACCTATATACCACCTCTCTTATCTGTGATACTACTAATGCACTATTGAAGCCGCGGGCGGCAGCTAGTATAGCAAATACCAAAACATTCTGTAATCCTACAGTTTTGGCAATATTACTTATTTATTAGTTATTTAATCATGTGCATGTGTAAAGGAACGTAGGGGGAATAGAAATAACTAATTCATAACCCGTGTGAAAAGGGTTGCTTCGATGACATGCGGGCTACTATCCAGAGATTGTTGCGTGTCTATTAGTTTTAAAGTATAACAATAGCTTAGAGCTGATTTCATCATGCTCTGTTAGTTACTAATCAAGGACTAACAGGCCGTTAAATCTAACCATAGATGTCAAACGCGTACATTTTGAAGTATTTAATCCTTTAATCCTTTGTTAATCTAACAGAGCATGGTAGACTGGGCCTTAGAGTAGTAGAGCTCTTTGTGAAGGGCTCGTCCGGGGAAGTACTACTACCACACCTTTTTCTGCCGCCAAGCAGCGTTGCTGTGTTTCGGTTTGAAGAGTGTGGTTGCCGGTGTAATTACAGGCACATGAGGCTTAACATCTGTATGCCTCAAGTGATGGACGCAGGGCAGTGCATCGTAGGGCACGTTCCTATTGTGCGTGACTTAAGAGGCAGTGCTTTGTTATAGGTGATGGTTACCACTTAACATCAGGTGGCCCATCTGCTTGTTCCATCAGCTAGTTGTATAAAAAAAAGCATTTAGATATGAAAAATCGTAAACATCCAAGTTTCAGAGAAAAACATTTTAACAAGTTTTATAACGAAACAAATTGTTGTGAGCTCGTAAAGTACAGGTTATTCATTTGCTATCGTGACCCAATCAAGGTAAGGTTTTTATTTATTTCCTCGTAAAATTCACCTTATCACCTGTTGAAGTTGCGACCGTCATTTTATCATAGTTAGTGGTTTCCAAAATAGCAATGGCCGTCATATGGCGGCCTTCTTGAACTTGGATATTAATATGAATTACTTAGATATTTCCATCCTTCACAGAACATACCTAAATAGCTAAGTGATATGCATTACTGGTAGCGAAGGTGACGTCTTTTCAATATTGTGAGTTTGAATCCGTTAGTGCCTTAATAAATTTTTGTTAGAAAAATTTATATTTAGTAAATAGTAAATATTGGTCGACTTTCCACACAGCACTATCTAGCCCCAAAACTAAGCCAAAGCTCGTACTATGGGAACCAGAAAGCTGATACAATACATATATGCATTTTAACATTGTAAATACAAACATATAATATACTAGCGGCCTGTCCCAGCTTCGCATGGGTAGACATAAATTTTTTCAACGTTTTAGGATAAACTTAGACCGTGGTGGGTTCGAGTCACTTCTAACTCGCGCCTTGCCCGGGCCCGCGCTGGGTGCCCTTACGCGCCCCGTGACCTTATATTTTTCAAATCTTTTGAATGGAATGTCCGATTTGAAAAATTCAAGAAGTAATGTATAGGTATTGAACCAGTCTTGAATATGAAAAGATTTATTTGGATAAGGATTAATACCAAGGTACAAATAAAGACCCTTTTCTAGCGGCGGCATTTCAATTAAATTTTTATAATAAAAGAACACTTATTGTGACATAACCATAATAGTTAGACATATGCTGTTGCGACATTTTTTGTAGATGATGACGTGTTCTACAAAATTGTAATACATTATTTTGTTCTATCATCAATAGTTTTCGCAGCGCACGCGATGTAAGGTTTTCTTTTTCCACCTTGGGTTACATTATTAGAGTTTTAGTACGGATCCCTGATTTTTTTTAAAATATAATATAGCCTATGTTACTCAGGGATAATGTAGCATTCTAATGGTGAAAGAATTTTTGAAATCGGACCAGTAGTTTTTGAGCCTATTCGTTACATACAAAACAACAAAACAACAAAAATACAAATCTTTTCTCTTTATAATATTAGTGTAGATAATAACACCCATATAGAGAACAAACATCTATGTTCATCACACAAATGTTTGTTCTCCGTGGGGATCGAACCCACGGCCTACAGCGCAGAAGGCAGAGCTACTACCAACTGAGCTGTGAAGGCTGTCATTATACTCCAGACGTCTTAAACAGATGAAAACATCTTAAAGAAACTATTTAGAATAAATAAATAAATATTGGAGGACTTTCCACACAGCACTATCTAGCCCCAAACTAAGCCAAAGCTTGTAATATGGGAACCAGATAGCTGATATAATACAATATACTTATTTTTTTTTGTAAATACATACTTATAATATTATATAACGCCCAGACAGAGAACAAACATCTATGTTCACCACATAAATGTTAACATAAATAGAACATAGAATGCTAGCAGTAGCAATGGATTTGCAACCTGTCACGTACAAAATCTGCTAGGACATGTGCTTAATGCCGGCCGCACAAACAATCTCTGTTTTTTGAAAACGACAACTTTACAAACCCTTCAGGGGAAAAAGAAACGACGGGTAAAGTTTCAAATAACGTAATAAAACTTTTAATTAGTTCTTAGCAGCATTTTTTACAGTCACAATATTCCACAATCGATTTTTAGATGCTGGCCAAAGCTGGCACAGCTTAGTGTGGACGGTTGGTTTACTTACAAAAACTTACGTGGTAAAAAGAAATAGTGATAAAAACATTTTTTTTATATTGATTGATATTAAAAATAAAACTAAGTAAGCCTAACTGCTCTGATTTGTTCGTAAGCTCGAGCGTGAGTTCGAGAGTTCGTTTAAAATCCAATCGTGGACTAATGGATATTACTATTTTACTACATATAATCGAAACATGATTGTGCGCAATAACAGTACTCTCATCACCTATAACAAAGCATTGCCTCGTAAGTCACGCACAATAGGAACGTGCCCCACGATGCACTGCCCTGCGTCCATCAACTTGAGGCATACAGATGTTAAGCCTCATGTGCCTGTAATTACACCGGCAACCACACTCTTCAAACCGAAACACAGCAACGCTGCTTGGCGACAGAAAAAGGCGTGGAGGTACTTCCCCGGACGAGCCCTTCACAAACAGCTCTACTTGCTCTTGCCTCCTGGGGATTACATATTAGAATACATAATTCTACTATAGTTACCATATTGTTTAACTTTATTATTTTTCTATGGTTTTTTTGTGTGTATTCTATCATATTACTCTTGAATCCATGTAGTGCTCGGACTTGCCTCTGACTGCCTCTCGTAGATAACCTCTTTTTTTTAAGAAGAGGGATTTTGATTAAGAAAATGTAATTTCCTAGTGAAATAGACTGAAGCAGATGAACACTTTAACACCTCTTATTTATTCGTAGAACACAGGTAAAACAATTTCACTTTTATTCTTCGCACTTGTTACAAATGACAGTATGTTAGCCAGTCAAGTTTACTCCACCAAGTCTCTTTCCAGAATGCCATATTTTTTTCAATCTTCTCCTTTCCCACTTTTTACAGTTCGGCAACCTACCAACGTTAACAATCCTACCAACCTTACCGACCAAAGCTACGACTTGGCGGTCAATTGACTGACTAAAAGACAGGAAGATATAAAATTAATTATACTACTTCAATTTTAATCTAAAAAAACAAGCTTAATATTTACAAAATGAATTATAAAATTCGAGAAATCATTACACTAGACTAATGTAGTAGCCATACCCGACTGTATTATGTAATTCTTGACTTTAATTTTCAATCAAATCTGACCACTACTAAATATTTAAAACTTAATTGTTGTTCCAACCGCATTTATAATGGAAGGTAAGAGGCACAGTATAAAAGCTTTGCTAAGCAGTTGGGACACTTTCTATGTCTAGTCGTTATTCGCCTTTTTACTTATAGCGACTATAGTTCTGACTCACCGACTGACTTATTATTTTTGTCAAAAGAAGATCCACTTGCCTCTATGTATGCATATAGAGTGCTGGTGAGCGGTTAGCTGACAGAGCAATTTATAGAAAAGTTATCGAAACCATGTTAAAGTTTAGAAGTATGAACCTCGAAAGAGAGGCTTTTCTTTTTTTAACTTTTATACTTACTACACCATAAAAAAATTGTTGTCTGTAAAGTTGGTTTACGGACGATAGTTTAACGTGACAAGCGTACAATGAGCGTAACGGGACAATCAGTCATCCTTTTTTTTTGCATGCAGCCGGCGTTCATCGATTTATTAGACGTTGTCACGTCAAAAAGAAATGCCCGAAATTCAAGTTCCTGATATTTTTTAATTTGTTTGGAACAAGCAGATGGCGCACCTGATGCGTAGCGGTAACCATCACCTATAACAAAGCGTTGGCTCGCAAGTCACACGAAGGAACGTGCGTGACTACGATGCTCTGTCCTGCGTCCATCAACTTAAGGCATACAGACAATAACCCTCATATGCCTGTAATTTCAACTGTTGTTTCAGAGGAAAGTAAACCAAATGGTACTCTACTCTCTCTACTCTATTCAGGGGTGGTGGTTTTATTTCGGCAAGTGACTATCTCACAATATCTGTGTCAGTGTGGTTACTGCTTAACGGCATACCAATAATGTGATAGGGAGGGCCCTGTATAAAGTATTCATGGGACAACCCCATTGTGGGATACACGGATCTCCAGGAGAGTAATTATTTATCCAGGGTTTATTTGTAATGGGGCTTATTTTGCTATTTTTCAGGATTTGTTTTGTACAGATTTATTGGTTGTGCCTTAGTATTTATAACTAGGGTCCGCCCGTGTTTCGCTCTCATAGTAGGATCTGTGTATAGCATAGTTTTTTATACAACTAGCTGATGGAACAAGCAGATGACCCACCTGATGTTAAGTGGTAACCATCACCTATAACAAAGTTTTGCCTCGTAAGTTACGCACGATAGGAACGTGCCCCACGATGCACTGCCATGTTGTCCATCAACTTGAGGCATACAGATGTTTAGCCTCATGTGCCTGTAATTTCAACGGCAACCACACTCTTCAAACCGAAACATTCAAACGAAAAAGGAGTGGTGGTATTACTTCCCCGGACGAGCCCTTCACAAAGAGCTCTACTACTACAAAGATTTTAATATAGTTCCAAAAGTTATTATCCGAGTGGGATTTGAACCCACGACCTTCCTTTTTTTTTTGAGTTATTCGTCGAGTGTAATTGGAATCCGATGGCGCAGTTGGTTAGCGCGGCCCCGTATCAAGGGGAAGGTCGTGGGTTCAAATCCCACTCGGATAATAACTTTTGGGACTATATTAAAATCTTTGTAATTTCCTTAAGTGTAGGTAAACACTATAAAACGAATAAAAAAAAGCTCTACTACTGTTCGACATAAAAGCTAGCTGTGATAGTCAGATGTACATGCGCCATTAATTAATTCTAACAGTCCATATGGAGTAATAACTGTAGGAAGTACTTATATATCTATACATCCCTTTATAGCCCGGATGTTATAAGAGTGCTTCTTCCTAATATGGCTTACAATGGCCTGTATTCAGGTAGGTAAGGACTACTCGTGATTTCTCAGGAGATGCTGTGAATAGCGGTCTTTGGGCCACTGTGCCGACTTCTGCTGCTATTGTGTGGAGACGGACTTTTATAAGCTGATAGATACTACACAATAAATCAATGACGGATAACCTATTGACATATAATACACTTCTTAGTAATTTTTTTTGTTATAATCATTTGTCATTTTATATTGACTATGACTATGACTTTAACTTTGACTTTATTTCCTAAAGACGATCCTTTCAATCCTTGGTTTTGGTTGCGAGGTACTGTTGTCGATATTCACGTTGTTTATAGAGCACTGGTGGTCTAGTGGTAGCGGCCCCGCCTTCCGATCCTAAGGGAATTTTTCTGTTCAAAAATGTATGTGCACAATGCCAGTACTCTCAAACGGTGAAGGGAAACATCGTGAGGAAACCGTAGAACCTACAAAGTTCTATAACATGTGGCAAGTGCTCGAAAGGAGCCTCTTGAGGTGCATTTAAAATCCTTTCACCACACTGTTTCGAAAGAAACTAGTGACACGACAAGAGAAGAGGATAGAATTTATATATATAAATGTTTTATAATGATTTTTATTATTTTAATGAATAAATATTGTTTAATGTTCACGGCGTACTGTTTTTTTCATTATTACGCAATCGGGATACGAGAGCTTAAATATATTTAGAGCTGATTTCACCATGCTCTGTAAGTTACTAATAAAGGATTAACAGGCCGTTAAATCAAACCTAAGATGTCAAACGCGTACATTTTGACATATTTACCGTCTCCTGAATCCTTTGTTAATCTAACAGAGCATGGTGAAATCAGATCTTAGGTGCTGAATAATAGTGGTAGTATACAAGTAGATAATTTATTTTTTCTTATTTCGCAAAAATATAAGTATGAGGTCGATATGACCTTATTGCGTAAGTTTACAAAAACCGGTTGCCTTGACACTGACATTGACATTGGACATACACTATTCCTACAAATATTACATTCATATCTTGTATTTACACAATAATCCAAATCATTGCAGATACTGACTCAAATATTACTTTGATTCAGTTTGATATAATATCAAAAAAAAAATACTAAAGGTTTTTCCATACTTTCTTATCCTTTGCCATAGAGTCTCCGATTTCTTTGAAAACCCCACGTATTAGGGGAACTTCTTTGGCAGTTAATTTAAGGGCAATTTTAGGAAATTTCATTACATTATGGAGAGCACTAGTGGTCTAGTGGCCTAGCGGCCCTCCGATCCAATGGTCGTGGGTTCAAAACTGGTTGTGCACCAGTGAGTTTTTATGTTCAAAAATGTATATGCACAGTGCTAGTATTAAACGGTGAGGAAACTAGTATGTCATAGAAAATGTGTGTCAAATAATCCATTTATTTATTTCTTTCTTTCGTGCCTAATGCTGAGGGCCTGAAAAATATCGTTATTTATCGATTATCGATATTTTTCAGATAAACATAATTCCATCTCTATTTTAGGCTTTTAAAAACCAAAACGATATTTTTACCTGACTGATAAGGTAACACAGAGATGGAGAAATAGGCACTTAGGCTAGTTTTCTTACTCAATCAAAGTTCCTGTTAAGAAAACTTGTTTAGATCAAACTTATATTTTTGTTTGACGGTTGTCAGCCTCTTAAGAAAGTCACAGTCTCCATCAAACCATTCGTCATCGTCAGCGACCAGTTGACAGCGTGTAATGGCTCTTATGGTTCAAAATATCCTAGAGATCTAAGAGGAAGAAGAAGGGAAGGGCAAGGAAACAGGATCTGTAGTGCGTGACCCAATTTAAGAAAATTTTCACGAGGCAAAATATTAATTTTCTATTCATCAACTCAAAATTACCTTTTAAATACAAACACAAAATCCGCACTAAATAATTTTCAGCCAATTCCGAAATCAAACAGACCAACTTTTGAATGATACTTTAGCTTTCCTCAAAAAGCAGCGACGCCATATTTTAGGGGCGCAAAATTTCAATCCTTTCACCCCAAACACATACCTACCTACAATAATAAATAAAATATTGGTGGACTTTCCACACAGCACTATCTAGCCCCAAACTAAGCCAAAGCTACGGGAACCAGATAGCTGATATAATACAATACATACTATTTTTTTGTAAAGACATACTTATAATATATAATAACATCCAGACAGAGAACATACATCTATATTAATCACACAAATGTTTGTTCTTGATGAGAATCGAAACCACGACCTACGGCGCAGAAGGCAGAGCTACACCTGAATGCCTCAGGTTGATGGACGCAGGGCAGTGCTTGTAGGGCACGTTCATATCGTGCGTGACTTGCATGACAATCCTTTGTTACAGGTGATGGTTTCCGCTTACCCGCGTTCTTCAAGGCTTTGGTCGCGAGGAAATGGTTATAGATTCACCTAGTATATTCTTATATCGTTTCAAAGTGATCCTTGTGATTGTACTGAATAAAGACCGTTTTGATTTTGATTTTGCTTAATATCAGACGGGTGTTTCAACAGCAAGAACTACAAAAAAATAATAATACTAAATAAGTTTCAGAAACAGAAACAAAGTCACGGGTGAAAGCTAGTAATGAATACATTCTTTTCACAATCTCATTTCATTTCATTTCATTTGGATGACGCGGTTTGGTACCGTCGCACCGTTATGACGGTCGTCGTTTTTTAAAAGGCCAAAGCTTTATGCCGGTAATCTGCTGGTTTCAGAACGTGGTCTCAGATCAAGACTATGGCCTGTGGCGGACGTGCTTTGAGCAGAAACTAATTGCAAGAGCCATACAACAACGATGGACAGTTAGCGGAAGCGGCAATGCTGCTCAAAAGATTTATTCTTCCTGTTTTATACAACCTTATGGTGGCACTTCGCCGATATTCAGGATTCGCGTTATTATTTGCTCGTGTATTTGTGTATTCGTCTTGTTTCTGAAAAATAGGCGAATTGGGTCAATAAACATCGTCGTATTTGAAATATAACGAATAATATGAATACGAAAATTTTCCCAAATACGACAAATACGCGAACACGAATAGCGACGTGAGGTACCTAATGATAATGAACCTTAGACTGAGTATAGGTTGGTACATGTCAATACAGATGTCAGGGTTTGCAAAAAATGTTCTTCCATAATCCACTTAAAAATAGCATGCGTATAAATTAAAAATTAATGAATCATAGATTAAAAAAATACAAAATGTCACAATTTTAAAATAGAATAGGAGATAAATTAACAATTAATAAATAAAAATAAAGAACAAAAAAATAACATTAATACATGGATTATTCAAATTGTCATTATGATCACATTATAGTAGGTACACTTTTTCGACAAATTCAGAATCTCCCAATTTCATGCTTGACGCCAAAATGATGTCACTTCTAGCTGCGACGAATTCCTTGTATCAGTCCCTGGATCAAAGCCAACGAAGATGTTTGCTGTATTCCTGAATGAATAGAGGCGACGCCGCGATACTGTAGAAGCCGGTAGAGGTGGCCAGACTTCAGCAATCACAGGATTCACAGGATACACCAAAGGGGTTACGGTTTGAAGCTCTGAGGAATAAGGCGAAGTCTATCCGCTTTTTTTTTCTTATTTGACAGCCTTCACAGCTCAGTTGGTAGTACCTCTGCCTTCTGCGCCGTAGGCCGTGGGTTCGATCCCCACCGAGAACAAACATTTGTGTGATGAGTTTTTAGAAATTTGTGTATGTTTGTTATATGTCTGGGTGTTACACATATATTAAGTAAGTATGTATATATTTACAAAAATAAAAAATGCATTTAAGATATCTGGTTCCCATACTTGCGTACTCCCATACTCGCACTTCACGTCACGTGCACTGCCCTGCGTTCATCAACTTGACGTATGATCTAAAATTGGACGCTTCCGATTAGCACTGATTTGGATTAGTTGAGGTATCTCTAGATCGTTTGCAACGGTCTGCAGATAGCTCAACTGTTCATGTATATTGTACATTTTGTAAATTTTGTAAATACTTGTAATCATTGTAGTTTTCTTTGACAATTAATTATGTATTATGGTATCTGTTCCTTCTAAAGAGAATTACAGCATGTACTAGCTTTCTAATTGCCAGCTGAGCCGAGCTTAGCGAGAGCTCAGACCGTGCAGGACCGAATAAAACCTGTCGCACTGCAATGCAATTCCAGAGCAAATGTTTTGGAAGTCTTTTTAGATGAAAAACGAGAAGTTTTTTCAAACAATTTTCTACATAACCATCACCAATAATTTGTTATAGGTGATGATTACCATTTAACATCAGGTGGGAATCTACATTGCCTCGTAAGTCACGCATGAGAGGAACGTGCCCTACGATGCACTACCCTGCGACTATCAACTTGAGGCATACAGATGTTAAGCCTCATATGCCTGTAATTTCCCCGGCAACCACACTCTACGAACCGAAACAGAGAAACTCTGCTTGGCGGCAGTAATATGCATGGTCGGTCGTAGTACTCGTACATCCCGGAAAGAGCTCTACACGAAAAGCATAACTATTTTACTTCCATTAATATTTACCAAAAGTCATGGTGGTACTTCCTCCCTGTTTGAGACCTCAAAGAGCTCAACAGCTCTTGAAGTAAATTTTACATAGCTAAGTACAATCATGAGAGCACTGGTAGTCTAGTGGTATCGGCCTTCCGATCCTAAGGTCGTACGTAGGAGGTTCAAAAGTGGTCGAGCACCAACGAGTTTTTATGTTCAGAAACTTATGTGGACAATACCAGTACTCTCAAACGGTGAAGGAAAAACATAGTGAGGAAACCGGCATGTTGTTGAACCTAAAAAGTTCTATAACATGGGCCAAGTGCTCAACTGCAACACGAGAAGACTACGTTAAAGTAGGCTTAGAGCTGATTTCACCATGCTCTGTTAGGTAACAAAGGATTAAAGGGCCGTTAAATATGTCAAAATGTACGCGTTTGACATCTAAGGTTAGATTTAACGGCCTATTCATCATTGATTAGTAACTAACAGAACATGGTGAAATCAGCTCATAATACCTATTTATTAGTATTAATATGGCAGTACTTTAGGAATGTCGGTCCCATCCAATTGATTTGTTCGACATAAAAATATGAGCCTGCGTTTATAGTACAATGATTACTTATAATCTATTTTCGACTCTATGAATTGTCATGAATATCGATTAAGCACGATTTTATTGAACTAAATTGGTTAATAATGATAGACTGGCCCTGAATTCAAAGAAAAACCAGGCATTTCATAAATCGTCAACGATTGGTAACGTGTAATTTACATGTTAATCATTTTTAATTGACTAAGTGTACTCGCTTGTATTATTGTTTGTATACTATCAAAGCTTTCACAGTTTAAGAAAACAATGGTTGTTTGAACAGGTGTAATAAATCATTTCGAAACTCACAAAAACAGTAACGTATATGGTTATATTAACAAAGGGTTCTCGTATATTATGTTATTCCTACTCGGGTGAAAAATGATGAATCCCGAGCTAAAAAAATAATTCAATATTAGAATCTCGAGCGTGTGTAATAGAATATTTTTTTCAGGAGGGTTTCATTCGCCCTAGAAAAAAAATACTTTTTTATCACATCAATTCGAAAATAGATAGTTTGCTCTTCGAAAACA
This sequence comes from Chloroclysta siterata, assembly GCA_932294275.1. Taxonomy (NCBI): domain Eukaryota; kingdom Metazoa; phylum Arthropoda; class Insecta; order Lepidoptera; family Geometridae; genus Chloroclysta; species Chloroclysta siterata. The sequence goes on from OW028602.1 coordinate 10,863,370, forward strand.
GGTAGCAAAATAGCACTTTGATCCCAAGGGCGGTAAAGTACTTTACCGCCCAAGGGCGGTAATGTGATTTGAATTTGGAATGTGCTTATTGAGTAAAAGTTCCAATCACCAAAGAGATCACGAACACTGTAAGAACAAGCAGGCTTTATGATTAAAAAAAAAGCGCCTGAACTAAATAAAAATAAACAAAAACACGTGAAACACGCATTCCACCTTTGTTCATAATTGTTTACTCAAATTCAGATTTTACTTAGTTTTATGAAAATAAATAAAATTACAATAAATACATGATTATGACTATGAGATTATGTTACATTGTGACAATGTGACTATGTGACTATGTGACTCCGTGACTCCGTGACTTTGTGACTTTGTGACTTTGTGACTTTGTGACTTTGTGACTTTGTGACTTTGTGACTTTGTGACTTTGTGACTTTGTGACTTTGTGACTTTGTGACTTTGTGACTTTGTGACTTTGTGACTTTGTGACTTTGTGACTTTGTGACTTTGTGACTTTGTGACTTTGTGACTTTGTGACTTTGTGACTTTGTGACTTTGTGACTTTGTGACTTTGTGACTTTGTGACTTTGTGACTTTGTGACTTTGTGACTTTGTGACTTTGTGACTTTGTGACTTTGTGACTTTGTGACTTTGTGACTTTGTGACTTTGTGACTTTGTGACTTTGTGACTTTGTGACTTTGTGACTTTGTGACTTTGTGACTTTGTGACTTTGTGACTTTGTGACTTTGTGACTTTGTGACTTTGTGACTTTGTGACTTTGTGACTTTGTGACTTTGTGACTTTGTGACTTTGTGACTTCGTGACTTCGTGAATTTGTGACTATGATTATGATTATTCATAAGTTGGACTAAGTTATTTTCTCATAGAGGGTGATAAAAAGTAGAGTGTCCACCTCGGGAGCAACACTATTTTAAGCTCGAGTGAAGTACTTTGAATCCCTCGCTACGCTTAGGATTCTACTTTAGAATCCCTCGCTACGCTCGGGATTCTACTCTAGAATCCTTCGCTCCGCTCTGGATTCAAAAAACACTCTCGCCATAAAAATAGTTGTTTACTCCCTTGGTAAACAATCTACTATAACTGTGTCTCCTGGTTATTATAAGGTCATTATAAATGAGTCCGTCGGCGAGTCAGGTGGAAAATCTGTGTTGCAGTCAAATCAAATCAAATAACTTTTATTTCAGCATTCACACATGAGGTATTGCAGCCATAAATACTTAAAACTAGGTAGGTACATTTAATAATTAAAACTAGGAAATTAAAGCTGAGCACACAATACACAGTGTGCACCAGTGTCCAGTGCTTCATAAACACTGTGTCGACGTCCAGTCTGTCCGCTACCAATCGCAGGTAGCTGTTGGTCCTGCCGCGCACTGTGCAACAGGGATGCAGCTGTTCTGCAGTGACACAACACGGTGTGATTTATAGTTTTTTTTTTATGTGTTTCGCAAAATAATTATTTTGCTCATATTATAAGATAGCTTTGGTACTCAATCAGATAAATAAATCCTTCTAATATTATAAACGCGAAAGTTTGTTAGTATATGGATGGATGGATGGATGGATGTTTGTTACTCTTTCACGTAAAAACTTCTGAATGGATTTTAATGAAACTTTACAATTATATAGCTTATACATAAGAATATATAATAGGCTTATACATAGGCTACAATTTATAAAGATACTAGAAGCTTCTCGCGGCTTCGCACGCGTTAAAGTGGTGAGCCGTGAGCCGCCTATTGCACCTTTTTCAGGGGTAATTTTCAAATATTGAAAACGTGATTCTAAATTATTTATTTTGGGGTTTATTTACCCCAAGTTTAAAGTCAATCGCACCACGCGTTAAAAAACTTCCATACAAACTTTGACATCCCTTTGCACACGTATTAAGGGTAGTTTAAAAAAACTAAAAATGCTTTTCCTAATTTTTAGCCTTGGAGTACATCTACTCCAAGTTTCAAGTTTGTAGATTCAAGGAATACAATTTTTCATACCAACGTTTTCAACCCTTTTTACACCCTTAGGGGTTGAATTTCCAAAAATCCCTTCTTAGTACATCTTTACGCCATAAGACCTATGTACTCTTTAAATTTCAAGTCTCTAGAACCACCGGTCAAAAAACTCCCATACAAACTTTTACATCCCTTTGCACACTTATTAAGGGTAGTTTTAAAAAACTAAAAATGTCTTTCCTATTTTTTTGCTTTGAAGTATATGTATTCCAAGTTTCAAGTTTGTAGGTTCAAGGAATACAATTTTTCATACAAACGTTTCCATCCCTTTTTACACCCTTAGGGGTTGAATTTCCGAAAATCCCTTCTTAGTGCACCTCTACGCCATAACCTATGTACTCCACAAATTTCAAGTCTCTAGGACCAGCGGTTTAGGCTGGGCGTTGTCTATATGTCAGTCAGTCAGTCAGTCAGTCAGTCAGGACTTTGATTCTTATAGTATTAGAGATAGAGATTGAGTGAATTGTCCAAAATATGACGATAATTGTCAAGTAAGTAGAGTTACACATATGTACTACGCCACGCTTATATAAGCTACTCGAAATACTAATCTTGCGCAGACGAAACCGCGGGCATCAGCTAGTCTGACATAATTTTCATTTAATAATAATTTATTATTACTGAATTTTCATTTAAAAGTAAGAAATTCATCAAAGCACCTAGGATTCCAACTCGTACCTATGATTTGTGTTCTTTAACGTGGTTTTTGCATTCGGCATGTTTGAATCAGATACATCTCGCAATTTCGAATACAAAACTAAAATTAGAAGGCAATTTCCGCAAACCACAGATTGCTTACCCACCTCGCAAGCAAAATGAACTGAATGCTCTGATTTCAGTTCGTGCACTGAATTGTAAACAGGCACAAACATTTGTTTTAAATTAGGGATTAAGAGCTGCCCGAACCACCAACCAGATGATTTGTGTTCTAAGCTTATATTTCCAGGTTGATAGCGATTTTCTTAAGGTAAAACGATGAGCATTCAGAATGATTTAAATTGTACATTCAGAATTGTTTATAGTTTAAAAAAAATAATGAACCTTAATCATCATCATCATCATCAGCCTAAAGAAATCCACTGCTAGACATAGGCCTCCCCTATACATTTCCAGGAAGAACGATTCCGAGCCCTCTCCATCCCGCGATCCTGACAATGTCGTCAGTCCATCGGGTAGGAGGACTGCCGGGGACTGGGGGCCGTCTATCTATCGTGTTCATCATTTGAGGGAGGGGGTTGCCATACCACGCTTGGCAGGCGGATTGGTGACCGCAGTGTTGATGGTGCTTACTCTGGAAATGTAGCTGCCATTTATATTCTAGTCGTAAGCATCACAAAAAAACATCATTGAAGGAAAGGTTGAAGGAAACGAGGTAGGCCAAGAATAAGTTACGTGAGCCAGATAAAAAAGAAGGTCGCTGTCATGTCAAAAAACACACTTACCTTTGCAACCCCATAATACCACTGCTCGACTACATTGTTGTAACAATTGAAGGCCACGCAGAGCCTGCGACACAATATTTTTTAATCTTTAATGTAGGTTCTCAACGTCACAAATTTACGACACAACACATGCAGGTGGTAATATATGTGATAGGTGCTGATAGGTGGTAATGTAGTCCTGTTATTAATTGTAAATGTAAATGTAAGTATCTCCTATTTGTTTAAATAAACTAATTTTTATGTTATATGAGGAAGTCAAGGTGGACGTATAGAAAAGACTTAATTGGAAACTGCATCAGAACTCCGACAAGAGCTAAGCTCAAGAGGTATCACAAACATCCCTTTTATTTTTCTCTGTACGCAAAGTTCATTTATTCTTTATTCCACAAAACATGCAGTTAAAGTTCAATAGGAAGGCTTAATGCTCAAGTATTTTCTACCAGCCAACCTTAGTAGTGGTATATAAAATAGATTGACGTGCGACAAATAAACATATGCTATCATTATACATAATATTTACCTAAATACCTAAATTCCTTATTAACGAAATACATAACTAAAATTCAAAACGTCATACAATTAAAATATAAAAACAATGAAACAAATACAAAGTTCTGGTCATTGTATCACGACGCAATAAAATCGGATCAGTCAAATAGAAAAATCATATAGGTGTTATTTGAATACAGCATTTCTTGAAGCGTTATACATGACCCTTTGCAGCAAAATCTGCTAGCCTACCTTATCTAGGTATTTAGTCGAGTATTAGCAGGAAATTGTTTCCGATGGCTACTGGGAGCCCATTAACGGGCGGTGATTGCTACTCTCTGATTATGTGGATGGCTATGGAGGGTTGCTTGAAATATAACATCATAATTGAGTGGATTTTTGGACTGAGCTTTGGTAAAACTGACGTTCCCCTTTTTGTGGACCTACGGAAAAGTGCTAAATTTTTTTAAATGAATTGTGAAGAAATCTGATATGCTAAACAATGTTTTTTTTTATATAGGTACACTATACATATATATATATATACAACGCTCATTTATAATAAAAAAAATTATGTGAATCTATATAATGAGCTTGGCTGCCAAGGTGATAGGTAATTTATACTAGAACCCTATTTCTTTTATCCTGGATATAAAAGCCATAGGGTCAGTATATGTATGTGTGGCATGCGTCATCATTATCATCCGCAGCCTGACTTAGCCCACTGTTGGGCATGGGCCTCTCTATGCTCCTTCAATTCTACACGATCTTGGGCAACCCAATACACTCCATCCAATCTTTTGCACCACCTATTGTCACGACAGTCAAAAATCCATATTTTCTTTGTTCTCTCTTTCTTTTTAAATACAAAGTTTTACGAAGAGTCTTTTTCCAAATGTGTTTTCTCTCTTACTCTCTCATTTCTCTCTCCGTCTCCGTTATTTTGTAACCCAAATTCGCAAAGATCCACAGCTAAATTCATGACACGTGCTAAGCACACAAGTCAACAGATGTGTTGTAACAGAGAGCTGAGATGTGTAATTGCGAGTTAATCCGCGCCTTCGTCGGATCCCCACAGTACTCTGTGTACACGCTGTTATATGTAGGTATGTTGAAGTTGTACGCTACTTTCAGTTGTACAGTCGGCGACATAAAGTTGAGTCTCAATTCGATGTTATGTTGGTTTTTAAAGAAGGTATTTTATCACAAAAAAGACAAAAAATGTATGTAGCTCAGTTTGGTAAGCAAAGTTTACTCTAAATCATGTTTTGTTGGGCATGTAAGCCAATATCTTTCAGTACATGGTAAATACACACGGATACAGCTTTCTTCTTTTTATGAGGAGACATTATTCGAGTTACAAATTCTACGGTTTCCGAAATTAAAAAGAGTGCGCCTTGTTTACGATTCAACTTATGTAGCGGATTGTACGCTTATATTTGTGCCGTGTGATCAACCGCGCTTGTCAATCGGCTTATCTTGATCTCTATAGGTAGGTATTTAATGGATTTAAGCAATAGAGTCGTGGATACGTGTTTCGATTTCTCTGAAATACCTACCTACTCAGATACTTCGACTGTGTTTGAAGACTGAATTTTCAGTTTTAAATTTCTGTCATGTATTGTCGCCGTCCGAAAGCGCGATAGGTAGACGATATCATAAAGGACTGCAGAAGCTGATCGGGTCCTTCCTCTCATCTGCATTTAAATCACCACTGGGGATGCTTGAACATTGCTGCCACAAACCCAAGGTCCTTCTCCGCTATTTTAAGGAGTTGGGCTGGCTGGGGTGAGGTTAGCAGGGGGACAATGCACAATACACCCCATTGCAGGACGTCCGTGCAGATCTCATTCCCCCACCACGAATTAGAATTAGAATTAGATTTAGAAGGTCGCAAGAAACACCTGGAGGAAACATGAAGGAGGCCTATACCCAGCAGTGGGTGACATGACACCTGAGAAGATGATGACGAGTTGGTATTGCCGTTATGTATGGCTTGTATTGCTATTTTTATTACTTCAAGTCAGAGTTTTGAGACACGATGAGCGTTGATATTGAGCTTGCTTAGAACTGCATATTGGTGGAAGCTGTTTTCGCGTCTCCATACAAAACTGGAAAAATGGGTTCACACAAAAATTAAAAATAAAACTGAGACCTGAGGTTCTGATGTGCATACAGCTTTTTTTTTATACAACTAGCTGATGAAACATACAGATGGCCCACCTGATGTTAAGTGGTAACCATCACCTCTAACAAAGCATTGCTTCGTAAGTCACGCACGATAGGAACGTCCCCTACGATGCAATGCCCTGCGTCCATCAACTTAAGGCATACAGATGTTAAGCCTCATGTGCCTGTAATTCAACGACAACCACACTCTTCAAACCAAAACACAGCAACGCTGCTTGGCGGCAGAAAAAGGCGTGGTGGTAGTACTTCCCCGGACGAGCCCTTCACAAAGACCTCTACTACTTTTACTCTGCATCTGTCTTTTTAAAAATAGGCATAAACCTGCTCAGTTTTTACTGCGACAAAGAAGCAGGTGTTATAAGTCAATTTTTCATAGCAATTTCCAATCGGGGTGCACCACACACCACAGTTCGCACCAGTCCGCCCAAGTACCGATCATAAAAAGGTATTCCAAGAATTTTCCCTGTGATCGAATGACGTGCCGGTGATTCGGGACAGGCTAATGTTCGTTTTACGAGATGTGTAAAAAGCAAACACTTTTGATGTGGAGCCAGCTGGTATGCGTACCTACTTAGACATGTGTACAAACATTGTTTTTGGCTAGCGAAGGATTTTGTCGGGCATCAGTTTTCTTTTGTTATGGTTGATTTCATTTATCTGTGGTATGTTTGTTGGGTTGTGATAGTACGACGTTTCAGTTGCTTTGTTTTATACCGCACTAACCAAGACTTTTAACCAAAATACTATTAGCTTGAACCAACCATATTTCCTCCAAGAACCAACCGCATGACGATTGGCGGTCAAAGTAATGTCAAACAGAAGTCTGTTAAATCCTTTAGTAGGTAGTCTGTTAAACTTGCAATCAATAAAAATAAAAATACTTTGAATTTTAATTTCAGAAAATGCTATTTTAGTTTATTATTTAATTTTTGCGTTCACTGTTATAAATACATTTGAAAAAAAATATCCCTCAAAATATTATACTTTTTAAACATCCCTCATACTATAAAATGGTGTTTAAATTTAAATAATGCTTAAAATTAGCGCAGTCTCTGTTTGCCATTACGCATTGGTAAGAGACGGCAATAGTTTTAAGTATAGTTTATCGTTTGACAGATTTTTTGTAGTAAGGCCGAATCCTACGCGGAGGTCGATTGTCAAACATATTTAACATCACAACACAGGATTTTATTTAGGTCGGGCAATTCATGCTTTCCAGCCTAGTTCTAAAAAAACGCACTACGATGATCCCATTTTTTACATGTTAAAGTTGTTTTATTTACTATAAAAAATCTATAGATTTCAAGGGCATACGTCATCATACGTCAGCATGACAAAGAGATTATAATTCTGATTTAATTACTAGATTGAAAACAAATTGCAGAGTTACCTCAACGTTATTTCAAAGTATTATGTTTATCGTTTTAAATCCTATTTACCTAAAATAATTATCTATGCCATAAAACAACTAAAACGATGCCGAGAAAGGCCCTAAGCCGACAACAATAACGTATTGCTTTAGTTACTGAGAACTACGTCGAGTAGCCAATCTCAATTTCACGAAAAAACAGGAAGCAAAATGTCACCAGCACAAATTACGAACTGCTATCTAAGATACATCGGTTCTCGTCCATCTGTCTGGTTAGGGTGGGTAATTGAAATCCATCATACTTCCCCGGCCCGTTGCGGCGTTGATCTGACGAATGAGAGCGACAGCTCTGTGCAACTGAGTTGACCGGTACCCCAAGTATAAGTGTGTGAAACTATATTTGGTTTTTCGTTTATGTTCCATGTTCATTCGGGTTTTGTATGAAGACGTGATAGAGATACCGATACGGAACTATTATGTTATACTACTAATTTTCATCATACTTGCAACATAAAGTTCCGTATCGGTATCTCTATCGTGTCTTCATACAAAACCCGCAATGAACATGGAACATAAACGAAAAACGAAAATCCAAATACGGTAAACAAAACTCATACTTGGGGTACTGTTAACAAAATGCTGCACAGCATTTCACTGGGCCTCCGATCTTGTAATCTCTCTCTTGTCGTGTCACTAGTTTCTTTCGAAACAGTGTGGTGAAAGGATTTTAAGTGCGCCTCAAGAGGCTCCTTTCGAGCACTTGACACATGTTATAGAACTTTTTAGGTTCTACGACATGGCGGTTTCCTCACGGTGTTTTCCTTTACCGTTTGAGAGTACTGGCCTTGTGTACATACATTTTCAACATAAAACTCATTGCGACCGGTTTTGAACCCACGACCTCAGGATCGGAAGGCGGGGCCGCTACTACTAGACCACCAGTGCTCTCGAATCTTGTAATGATTCCACAACATTATGAATCGTTTTCTATTAAAACCAATGAGGATATAAAATTATGGGCCATATGTAATGTTTGGACGTACCACTGACTATCCTTCTACGACATCCTCAAATAATCTGGAGTTCGTACTTGGTACTGTGCGTGATATCCACCGTGCCTGGGGAACAAAGTCGTTAAGCTGTTTCAGTTTTTTCTTTTCAGGATATGACATTAATGAAATCTTTTTTATACATATTATAAAAAAAGAGTATTTTTTATAGCAAGAAAGAATAAACGGCCTTTTGGGTTTCAGGTATATAGGGCATCAGACAATGAGATGAAATATAGCTTCATTTAAAATAGATGTTTCCATAGTCTAAACAAAAGATCTGAAATCAATGTGCCTTTCATCATCAACCCGAAGCCCATTACGAAGACATGACGTTTCATCATGACATGGCAGCTGGAAGTGGCATTCCTCGTAGAGCACCGATTTTTAGAGCACCGATTTTGGAGCACCGATCTGGAGCTTTAGCAATTAGCAATATAAACAAAAGTTTTACAAATAATCAGGAATAGATTTAAATTTATTTATTGCCAACAAGTATATACATCAGTTATATGTATAGCTTAGGTCTAAAGTAGCTATTAGGGGAATACACATTACATTACATTAATACATTTTTAAGAGTAGACGAGCTCTTTGTGAAGGGCTCGTCCGGGGAAGTACTATGTAACGTTACAATCCTCTTCCTAAAGAGGATTGAACGCACAAGTTAATTTAGAAGAGGACTTTTACCTATCCTAACGTTTTAAAAAAAAAATGGAACAAGATGATTAAGTTTTATTTAGAGTAACCAAGGTAGAGGATGAGGAGACGGCAGAACGGCAGACACTGAGGTAGGGAGAAGTGGAGTTGGAGGCGAGGATTCCGTAGTAAGGCCCGGAGAGGGTGCAGGTGTAAGGCCCGGAGAGGGTGAAGGTGTGGAGTAGACGTAGAAGATTCCGTAGTAAGGCCCGCAGAGGATGCAGGTATAGGGTGGACGTCCCCGCAGACGCTGATGGAACGTCCGGAGCAGTCGTAGGTGGAATTCCGTTTGATGTAACCTGGAGAGGCGCAAAGGAATTTAGGTTTTGAGGATTTCTTCAAGTTGATAACCCAGGGATGTTGGTTGACTAGGATTTAATCAACCCAGGGTATCCAACATCTGTTGGACACGTTCCAGCACGAGCACGGTATCTGTGTACAGTACAAGGTGTACTCCTTTCCGACTTGTAGGTACTTGTAACTGCGTAACTTGTAGGACTTGTAGCTAGGTACTTGTGTAGTACTCTCCAAGGCGTCTGCCAATGCACTGTCGAGTTTGTCGCCTGGTTCTGTTTATATAGCAAAATCCATCCAAAATATTATCTTCTTAATTTTCAAAAAAAGAACCTTCAGCATCTTTTGTTGTAGAGTTGAGTTTGGATGACGATTTGTAAAGCAACCTATCGAAATTTGAAATTTAAAACTAAAAGTTTGACAATACGACTGACAGTGTCGATATTGTCAAGAGGAAAATTTCAATGTTTTGATAAAATAGCAATTTAGAATAATAATAGATATAGCTTCATTTATACTCCTAGGATCAGAAAATTCTGCTCTATCAATTGGTGTTTAAGTGAAAATTTAGAATTATAAAGTTAAAATACCAAAAAGGAGCCTAAAATATTGATTGTAAGTAAGTACCTAAAATGAACAGTAACTTCCTTCCTAGAGAGTATTTACAGAGAAGTATTAAGAAAAAGAGTAAAAACAGTGATATAAAAAGGATTAGAAAAGATTAACACTACAACTACCACCACGCCTTTTTCTGCCGCCAAGCAGCGTTGCTGTGTTTCGGTTTGAAGAGTGTGGTTGTAATTACAGGCACATGAGGCTTAACATCTGTATGCCTCAAGTTGATGGACGCAGGGCAGTGCATCGTAGGGCACGTTGATGATTTATGACCGAGTTTGCAACGGGAGTTTAACGCGACTATAGGTTGACCACTGACCGAGCCTGAAGCGAGAGTTTAACGCGACTATAGTTATGTTTTATTTTTTGAGCTCAAGAAACAATTTTCAAAAATTATTGAATTGACTATTTGATGATTTTTTTGTATTTGCTGTGTAAGAGTTTATTGCAATGCATTGATACCACTTTGATTAGTCTGGTTGACTGTACCTTACATATTTGTACTATTTTGTACTCCTGACCAAGCAAAATTAAAATTGTTTACTTACTTTTATTACTTTGATTTACTTACTTTACTTTACTTTACTTTACTTACTTTGATGTTGATGAAATAATTAACATTAATTTAAAAAAGGCCAAGGGCGAGTCGGACTCGCGCACGTAGGATTCCGTACCATTATCTATAAAAACGGCAAGTAAATCACGTTTATTGTATGGTTGCCCCAATATTATATATTTATTTTATTCTGTTTTTTAGTATTTGTTGTTATAGCAGCGTCAACAGAAATAAATCATCTGTGAAAATTTCAACTTTCTAACTATCACGGTTCATGAGGCCTGGTGACAGATTTTATTATTTTATTTTATTATTTATTATTTTATTTATTTCCAAAAAAGACCGTACAGATGGACAGACAGACGGATAGATAGCGGAGGTAGGCAAACTAGCTCCCGCCAAATGAAAACGTGTGTTGTGGGTATTTCATCCTCTTTCGAATACTTACGTAAGTAACAATAACATAATATAGTACATAACTTGAGATAAGGATCAATTTTATTACTTTATTTTAGGTACCGGGTGCCCATAACGTGACATTAACAAAAGCAACAATTCATACTTATCCATAAAATAAATCAGAAATTCCGGTAATTTTAATAATCCGTAACATTAGCCTTACAATGCTCATTGTTTAAAGCAATGTTGTTAAAGTCCCAAAGAAAACTTTTAATAGGCATGAAGTTACGGAGGATTGAATAGAACCCGGTAATTGTTATATCAGGCCTGCTCCAGGGCCGGATGCAGGGAAAGACTGGGGTGGGGGCAGAAATAACATACAATATATTTATTTGCAGAAATAAGTGTTACGTAAGCTTTTATTATGAACGTACTGCACTTTAGACTTATACCTACGTAACCAAATAAAAACAGGGAAATTATGGCAGTAGCCCGGTAACGCAGTCAGCAATCGTAATACGGTTATATTAGCATTTTGTCCTTGTGAAAAAACTTGGATTTAAGGAATAAAGTAGATTTACTTATTCAAATTACTTATTGTTTAAACAAACACAAAGAAAATTACAGTGAATATAAGTATTTACAAAATGTATAAAATACATATGAAACAGTTGACCTATATGCAGATCGTTGCGAAAGATCTAGAGATAGCTCAATTTCTCTATTTCAATAAAGTTCCAGCTGTCGAAATATTGATAGAATGTGACATGCGACTTATTGTCGTCGTTATGGTTCGACCAATTCACAAAACTTAAGGCGACGACAAGAGCTAATGTGTCTCTCGCTCGCACGTTTAGACATGCTTTACTAGTTTTCGTTGCAAAAAAATGAAAACTTGTTTCGATCAAAATGACATTTTTAATAAACTGTATGCAATGTGATTGCACCCAAAATGGTTGATTGCGATTTTTTGGAAATGAGGTGATTTTATATCTTTCAACATGTCGAAACGTGCGAGCGAGAGTCACATTAGCTCTTGTATTCGCCTTAATGATGATTGGTAAACTTACCCCTTACCTTAATCCTCGATACATGCCTGTCTTTTTCAGAGGTAATAGCATCGTAAAATATCCTTTATAATATTATTTTGGGGAAGATTTTTGTTTGAAACTTTAACAATTTCGCCACTGGAGTGCAAACTTGTAAGTACTTTCGAATCAGCTCGAGGGACTAAAAGTTTTTACATAGGTTCAGTGTCTTACGCGGATTTAGGTAAATGGGACGCGGTTGAACACTCAAATCCATAATTATACCAAGAACTAACTAAGCACTTATCTTATTTTGAAATAGGTAGGTACTTAGTTCTGTAATATCCCAAAAGTTGTAAGCCCAGTGGGATCCGAACCAACAACCTTTCTTTTTGATACGGGAATGCGTATAGACCGCTATCAAAAATCAAAATCAAAACTGTCTCTTACACTATTTACAATCACAAGGATCACTTTTAAACGTCTGATGCTATGTTCACATGCACGCCGTGCTGCCCGGCGGGCTGCCTGGCGGGCTGCGCGGCATGCAGCCCGTCCCAGGCCGGCGAAAATTCAAGCTGTTCACACGCACGCCGTCGTGTCAGTCAGTGACTGTTTTCACGCGCGCGGGCAGTCAGTCTCTCTCGCGCTTTCGTTGCTAAAAAAGTCGCTACGATCGGTGATTACAACATGGTCGAATGGTCAAACGAGATATTTCTGTGAACTTTTATCATTCACCACCTTCTTCTTTGCAGTCTTTTTCTCCGTCGTTCATCATTTTGTTTCTTTTTCCAATAAAAATAAGTTAAGCCAAAGGATATGGCAGCAACAACACCGAGATCCTCGCTGCCACTGACACTGCCATGCTGGCTCTGACTGACACGACGGCGTGCGTGTGAACAGCTTGAATTTTCGCCGGCCTGGGACGGGCTGCATGCCGCGCAGCCCGCCAGGCAGCCCGCCGGGCTGCACGGCGTGCATGTGAACATACCATTATAGGTGAATCTACCGCCAGTTCCTCGCGACCAAAGCCTAGAAGAACAGACAAGAAACTTACGGCTTGGTTCCTAGCGTTTTTTTTGTATGATCCTTTTTATAATTATGGTACCTACTTAATTGTTTAGTTTTTGTAATGAGTTGGAGAATAGTTCAGTCCAAAGCCTTTTTGTTATCGTTTTGTATTCCAACTCGTCGATTATAACTCTTAGGGATTTACATACATTACCTGTTCGTAAATAGGTACTGTCAAAGTACATACTTATAATATTAACAGAAAAACCGCTCAACGACTTTGATCCCTAGGCACGGTAAATATTCCATAAGACCTTTTGAGGAAGTCTAGGGTCTAACCTTAGACATCTTCAAAGAGCCTTTGAGGTGGTACCTACTTAAAGATCTGTGGGGATATCTACTGTGCTTGGCTACCAAAGTCGTGAGACTGTTTCTATTTTTCTGCAGATCGTCTCAAAGTATATGAACGAATTATATTACCACACAGGGCACAGTGGACGTCCTTTTCAAAAATTACTAGGCTGGGGTAACCGCTCGGTAGGTGATGCGCAGGTTCGGTCACTTGTTTTTATTTAAAAATACCTTGTCATGTGCCTGCCAGAGGTAACCGCTCATCATCAAGTGGCGATGCGGAGGTTTCGTCACTTGTTTTTATTTAAAAAAGACCTTATCATATGCCTTCCAAGAGGAGGAATAATGAAGACGCCTGGTCTGGCCTGGCCGGCACAAAGTGCTCTCATATCGCAACTGCGGGGCTTAAAACTGTTGCGGCGAGTAAATAAGCCGATAGCACAAACGCGGGGTGGAGCTGTATATAGAAAAAAATGCACTAAAACTATATAAGCTTTTAAGAGTAGTAGAGCTCTTTGTGAAGGGCTCGTCCGGGGAAGTACTAACACCACGCCTTTTTCTGCCTCCAAACAGCGTTGCTGTGTTTCGGTTTGAAGAGTGTGGTTGCCGGTGTAATTACAGGCACATGAGGCTTAACATCTGTATGCCTCAAGTTGATGGATGCAGGGCAGTGCAACATGGGGCACGTTCCTATCGTGCGTGGCTTGCGAGGCAATGCTTTGTTTTAAGTGAGTAACCACTTAACATTAGGTGGGCCATTTGCTTGTTCCATCAGCTATTTGTATTTAAAAAAATTAATTAAGTTAGCTATTTATATATTTTCTCCCACAGTAGCTTTGCTTAGTTAGGGGCTAAATAGTGCTTTATGGAATGTCCACCAACATTTGTTTGTGAAAATTATAACTAAAACCCGACAAACCATAATTGGGATTGGGATTACCGAAGATTTTTTCTTTCTGATTTACCTGAAAGCCAGATTTCGAAAGTATCTGATGGAAATACTAGCTAAAATACCCATATTATTCACGCTTATATAGGTTTTTATAATGGTTTTTACTTAAAAATTAAAAAAATGATGGTTCTTCAAATGAATAATTCTTAACACCTTTATGCCTGAGATGGACGCAGTGCGAAGACACATGGTACGTTTTTTGCGTCATGGCTCTGTGATGTGAAAGGCAGAGATAGCCTCAACATCAGGAGGCCATTTTTCTTATAAAACTTGCTGATGGACATATTGCCCACCTTATGTTAATCGGTAATCATCACCTATAATTTGCATCTTAAGACACGCTCGATAGGAACGTGCCCGACAATGTCGATCATATTGATGCATACAAGCATTGAGCCCCATGTGCCTGTAATTTCAGAAGCACTCACACTCTCCGAACCGAAACACGCAACGCTGAAAAAGAGGCATGGTGTGGTAGTACTTCCTTGGACGAGCCCTTCACCATAGAGCTCACTACTCTTAAAACTGAATTTACTCATAGAAAAACAACTAAAAACTGTAAGGAATACCGTTTCCACGGCTCTCCTGTGCCCTCACAGAAGCACCCGTAGCAATCCGTGCGTGCATTTATAAGCGGTACACGAAGTTGCCTCCCCAATGAGACGCGACGAACGCATCCTTCTGAACACATTAACATTTTAATATGGGGAAGCCAACTTTTTAGCTTTTATTGAGCAGTATGAATGCTCAAATTACCTTCTAAATACAAATAAATAAATAAATATTGGTGGACATTCCACACAGCCAGCACTATCTCGCCCCAAACTAAGCCAAAGCTTGTGATACCAGATAGCTAATATACTACTTATATACTTTTTTTTGTAAATACATACTTAGAATATTATTTAGCACCCAGACAGAGAACAAATATCTATGTTCATCACACAAATGTTTGTTCTCGGTGGGGATCGAACCCACGACCTACGCCACAGAAGGCAGAGCTACTACCAACTGAGCTGTGAAGGCTGTGAATATTATGAATTAATATTGGTGGACACAATACTATCTAGCCCTGAACTAAGCAAAGCTGGGCCAAATCTAGCTTTAAGCTATGGAAACCAGATAGCATTAATACTTATATACTAGTTTTACATAATTAAACAAAGAACAAACATCAGTGTTCATCACACAAATTGTTCTCGGTGGTGATCGAACCCGCGGCCTACAGCCCAGAAAGCAGAGCTACTACCAACTGAGCTGAGAGTTAACTGCTATGAAAGAAGCTGCGGGGACGTATACTCGAGAAGATCGAGAAAAAGACGAAGACGCTCGTAATGCACAAAAATGCTTGGAGTATAGTGCATCAGATTCAGTACCAATCTGTTTAGGTTCACTTAGAAAGATCTAGCTAGAAGATATACCAAGATCTCTGTATCAAGCAGGGTCTATCCAGTGGCGTAGCTATCGTAGGGCCAGGCGGTGCAGTGCACCAGGGCCCGGAGCTCAGTGGCCCCTCTAACCTAAGCTTTGAAAAGGGAGAGTCAGCCATCTCCCGAAGCTAGTAAACCTTGAGCCTGCTCACAATTATGTGGAAAATATGGAATGTCTACCAATATTGCTATTTGGTGGTTTGGTTGAGTACGCCCGTAGCACATTGCATCAGCGATAAGCTCACGTGCTTAACAGTCGTGAGATAATTCCACCCTTCAACTTTTTTTTTAAGTTTCATGCACTGGGGCCCTTGTTCACCTAGCTACGCTACTGGGTCTATCATTCATTGTACAGTCACACACACAGTCCATTGACCAAAGTCAAAGAGTATTTCGTCAATTGGATCTCAAGGATCACTTTGAAACTTTCGCGACCTCCACGCGACGCCTAGAAGAACAGGCAAACGACCTTTGCGTCTTCGGGGCAAAAAAGTGTGCAGCATAAACTCCGTCCATGTGATGGACGTAGTGAATCATAGCTGTTATTAATGTTTCCTTGAACAAATCCACCAGAAGAGCTCATAGTAGAGCATAGGTATTTGTTAGGCGAGCCAACGGGGAATGCTGGCTCGTCTAACTATAATAGATATGTGGATAAGTGGATATCATAGTTATGTCGACCATGCATGATTACCCTGTGAGTGCTACAACCAATAAGGAGACTTAAGATTATTTGCAGCTATACTGAATTGTGTTTGTAAGTTAATATAAGTACTTAGCGGTAGAGGAGCTTTCGGGGACTCTAAAACCCCAGGATTGGCCGATAACTTTTAGAAACTTTTGGCACCGAGATGAGACTCGCCTTGTTTGTAGAGAAAATTCAAGGGTCTTATTATTTCTAGGAACACATTAAGCATACCTATCTTGTAAATTAACTGTGTGTATCTTGTAAGTAACATAGTATGTACCTACCTACCTCACAGTTAATATGTATAAGTATGTATATACTACATACATACATATTACAAAAGGACCCAAACTAAAATAGTAAAAACTTTGGGCATCTCTTGAAGCACATGGAGACCAAATCCTTAGTATTTATAAAGGGAAACGATTTTTGCAATTTTTTTATTGGATTATATGTATGAATTAATAGGCTTTTACAAGTTTGGGTAGTATTTTAGTTTTTTTGTGAACAGCTTGGTAAGAACACATAGCGCCATCTAGTTTCTCATTATATCGGTTTGTTTTGAGCGTGGTAGAGCTAATATAGGTTCCGCAGTCGGATGTTAGATGGCGCTAACATGTAAATTATTATTCAAGGGTGGAAATGAAAATTTATAATTAAGTACTTATCTAACATTGGATAGTAAAACCATGGTGCGAAATTTTTGCCAATGTCAAATATTAATTTTAAAAATCTGAAATAGTCATCAACTCCTGATGCTTACTGTACAGTACCTCATCATCTGATGAGGTACTATACTATCCAATGTTAGATAAGTACTTAATTAGATAAAGTCAGATAAGTTAGATAATAAGTAAGATAAAGGTAGATAATAAAATAACTTATTAAATCCAGTTTACAGTTATTTAATAAAAGAACATTTTAAATACAGTTTTTATTAATAGGTACAACACTTTTGAAAGGACTGTTCATCATTTACTTTCGGTATTGACTGTACCTACCTATAGGTCTTTGGAATTCCCTACAAAAGTGCGTAATCCCGAATCTCCAATCTCCATGCATGTTGATCAATCTACAATTTGAATTTAGAATGTGGTATGTACCTTCTCTTCTGTGCCTACATTCTAAATTCAAATTCAATTTACTGCGCCTATATTTTATCCATACAATAATGTTGATCACATCACTCCACAATTTGAATTTAGAATGTAGGAATGTACCTACCTACTCTTCTGTCCTTACATTCTAAATTCGAATTAAATTTACTGCACTTCTACGATAGGTTCCTATATTTTCCCTCAACACTTTTCTCCGCTCATTATTTGAAGTAATTCCACAAGATCGGTCAGTCCAAACTTGGACCCGCTTCAGCAGCTTGGTAGCGTAATATTTTATAAAAGTTTCCGAAAGTCCGTTGCGGTTGCACACTGCACTTTATTTCCCCTGGATAACAATGAGCTACTCGACATTGACAGATCACACGCTTTGAACCGCCAAGACCCGTTGTGTACTTGTAGCACCAGATTTTCACTCTATAGAATCGCTGGCGAATCCTTGTTTTTTTTAAATATTCTGATCATATAAAAAAATAAAAAAAGCAAATCCGTTAAGCACTAAGAAAATTTGTATTCAGTAAGGGATTTTGTATTTTTTGTAGTTTTTATTTAGTAAGTAAGAAAATAAAAAATATAAAAACAATGTCTACTTCAAAAATATTACAAAAACAGAAAAAGCCCGATGACTTTTAGGAGCTCTTCCTCCTCGTGTACTTTCGGAGATTTTGTAATAGTTGAGTGAAATTTAAATTTTTAAATAAATATCAATTAAACATGCCTAGATTGAAGAAACATTTATATTTGAAAATGCGGTTGGCGGTATTTTCACTAAAATTTTCGCATTCTTTCTCATTTCTCTTGTTATTTTATAGTTTCTTTTTTTAGATTTTCTGATATTTTTATAGGCTAGTTCGAGGACCTACCTTAATTAGTTTCATGTGTTTTGCATATAAAAAGGGTAACGTTTCTACAAGCTTCGTAATCGCGAATACGCATCAAGCTATACACTAAGTTTTTAGTTGAATAATCTTATTTTTTTCTTTGGCTTTGTGTAAAAAGTAAGTAAAAACTGTTAGGTACTGGTCGTGGGTTCAAATCACACTCGGTTAATACCTTTTAGGATGATAAAAAAACTGTCTACTAGTGCCATGAGCGTTACATTCAGAAATTGGTGTTAAGGGTGCGGTAGGTAATGTTAGACACTATGATGAAATAGGTATATTGTTCTTAAGTGTTCGCGTAGGTGAAAATGCAATTTTGAAAGGAAAATCGAGGTACGTTCTGGGAATCTAGGGAAATGTTTTGACAAGAAAAGCAGATGTGGTAATTAAATGTAGGTATTATTATATTATTAGTAGGTATATGTAGGTATTATTTATCTTTCAAACATGATAGAGATATTATTTTTCATTAGTAGGTTTTAAGAGTACCTACCTAGTAGAGCGCTTTATGAGTGGCTCGTCCGGGGAAGTACTACCACCACGCCTTTTTCTGCCGCCAAGCAGCGTTGCTGTGTTTCAGTTTGAAGAGTGTGGTTGCCGGTCTAATTACAGGCGCATGAGGCTAAACATTTGCAAGCCTCAAGTTGATGGACGCAAAGCAGTGCCTTGTAGGGCACGTTCCTATCGTGCGTGACTTACGAGGCAATGCTTTGTTATAGGTGATGGTTACCACTTAACATCAGGTGGGCCATCAGCTTGTTCCATCAGATCGTTGTATAAAAAAAAACCTATTTCACTCAAGGAAAGCTCACCCAAGCAAATATTACATTTATTCACAAAGAAAATTACAATGAGTACAAGTATTTACAAAATGTAGATACAAAATACACATAAAAACATCTTAGCTATCTGCAGACCGTTGCAAATGAATTAGAGATAGCTTATCTGATCCAAATCAATTCCAATGAAAAAAAATGTATTATGTAATATTAAAAGTACCCGGGTGAATATTAAATTCAGATTATAATGACTACTGTATTATACCCGACTTGGTTACTCACGGTTTAAACGCAAAACAAAATAAATAAACGAAAAAAAATTTTTTTTGCCAAATTATCTTGCTAAGATACTTACGACCGGTTTCTGAAAGGTCGATCAAAACTAATCGGATGTCGAGTCACTCGCCATTTCAGCTATAACATCGAATTTTGTCTTTCAAGATTTCACTTAAGAAATACCTATTAATTTTACAAAAATCAGCATTATAAATTCGGTCGTTTTTATTATTGTATTCAGTAGCTTTGTCGTATGTTCGTATGTTAGTATGGTTTTTATTTTGTGCACATGTATTTTTATATTTTATGTTAGTAACAATTACCTAAGTACCTATAAAAAGAAGTGGAATTTTATTTGTGTATTCAGTCAGTAGTTATATTATAATAAGCCAATTTTAAGCATTTACTTCAGTGATATTGTATAAGAGGAACGCGTGTCGCAGCTGATGCTGCTCAACCCACTATGGCGCCACTGAAAACCAGCGCTGTAAGGGCTTGAGCTCTTACAGCAAATGCTGAGTGGTGGCCTTTTTTGTCATCAAATTTGTAATAGCTTTTTTGTAAATTTTTAACAGACAAAATAAAGATTTTTCTATTCTATTCTATTCTAATTACCTAGATAGAGACTTGCCATGCGATTAGTTTTGATCGAGCTTTCAGAAACCGGCCGGTAGTGTTTGAAGATAACTTACATGATAGCAAGGTTCCTAGATAGAGACTTGCCATGCGATTAGTTTTGATCGAGCTTTCAGAAACCGGCCAGTAGTGTTTGAAGATACAAGACGTTATTTGCTTACATGATAGCACTGTTGACGGATACGTTAAAGAGGACAGCGTCATCATCAGTGTTTGAAGGTTTATCGAAAAACGACAATAGATAAATATTTTATTTTAACAGTAAAAAGGTAAAAATAGCTTATTTCCGCTCCAGAATGCAAGGTGCATGAAATGTCCCCAAATATAGATTTATTTAATAAACTGCACTTGAGTTCAACTCGACAAAGCCCGCTACTCGATGCGACTGTTCTGTACAAATGGAGTTTTTGTGTCGCCGCAGACCCGTGGTTACACGCTAAACGGAAGACTCGATTGCCGACGCAACCCGCTTCCGTTCCGACCCGCTTATAGTTTAAAACTTGTTGGCTACCATTGGTTTGCGATCGTGATAATAAAAAAAAATATGTGACGTGCCGCTTGGCCGCCGCCCGTGGCAATAGGACCCCTCTATAAGAAAGTCGAGTGCTTTACACCGTCACCACAGTACATACCCTCAATACAATTTCATTAAAAAAAACACGGCTAGTACCACTGAGCTTTCCTTTACTCTGATTGTCATTTTTATCGCCAAGACAATCACGCGAGTAGCGCTAGTGGTGGGTGAATTTTGAAATAAAGTGAATAGAAATATCTTGAATGAATTTCCCACGAAAAAGTAGCGAGTTGATATTTCTGTTACTTAAAAAAACCTGACATCGTATCTTGAAAGTACTTACAATTATTTTTATAAAAATATATTATTATACCCGTTGCGAATGAAAAACGCTAATAACGAGATAAAACAATTTCCTTCAATTTTTACTTATTATATTTTTTTTTCTTAGTTTTCCGTTGAAATAACAGTGCATATATTTTTGCTGTGTTTTGCTGCTAAATACTTTTAACTTTTCTTGTTTTCTTCATTCGAGAACCAGTCGAGAACTGCTGGTAGAGTCTCTACAACAGTTTTCTCACAACTTTTCAATCGTCTGATAAGAGACTTGTGGACGTCTCTCGATATTTATTTACAGCTTTGTTCACAATAAATTGCAATGTTTATTATTCAATGGCTTTGTTGCCATTATTACATGCTAGGTGCTTATTGTAATGCCTTTGTTTGAACGATTCGCAGTATTGACTGGCGAAGAGTTTTGCATTGCTGCGACATTTTGTTTGAGATATGAAATACATAATTATAGTCTTATTCATATTGGTCGCTGAGCACTGTTGCTGTCTCTTTTCCTTATTATGAGTAGTAGAGCTCTTTGTGAAGGGCTCGTCCGGGGAAGTACTACCACCACGCCTTTTTCTGCCGCCAAGCAGCAACGCTGTGTTTCGGTTTGAAGAGTGTGGTTGCCGGTGTAATTACAGGCACATGAGGCTTAACATCTGTATGCCTCAAGTTGGTGGACGCAGAGCAGTGCATTGTAGGGCACGTTCCTATCGTGCGTGACTTACGAGGCAATGCTTTGTTATAGGTGATGGTTACCACTTAACATCAGGTGGGCCATCTGCTTGTTCCATTAGCTAATAATATAAAAAAAAAAAAAAAAAATATGAAAGTGACAGTGACAAGTATATAGTACATAGTAAGTAGTGGCTTTAAAATATCATCAATATTTCTTAATATTATGATGTGAAATTTTAAATTTTTCATGTAAAATTTTTAATGTGATCAAAATGTTGATGTTATAGAGCCGCTATTGAATGGTGGGGAATATGAATAAGAGCCTTTTATAAGTATTATTACAAGTCTTATAGAACCATTTTGATGACGGTTTTTACTAATATATACAAGGTGTTCCAATACTTGTGTCTAAAACTTCAGGGGGCTAAAGTACCCATTAATATGAATAACTTTTTCTAAGGAACCAAAACTGTGAACGCGAAAAAAAAGTTCAATACCTACCTGGCTAAAATGTATGGATGGAACACCATTTTTTTTTGGCGTTCACAGTGTTGGCTACTTAGAAAAAGTTATTCATATTGATGGGTACTTTAGCCCCATGAAGTTTTAAATACAAGCATTTATTTATTTATTTATTACATAACACACATTTGACAGCCTTCACAGCTCAGTTGGTAGTAGCTCTGCCTTCTGCGCCGTAGGCCGTGGGTTCGATCCCCACCGAGAACAAACATTTGTGTGATGAACATAGATGTTTGTTCTCTGTCTGGGTGTTATATAATATTATAAGTATGTATTTACAAAAAAAAAAAGTATATATGTATTATATCAGCTATCTGGTTCCCATATCACAAGCTTTGGCTTAGTTTGGGGCGAGATAGTGCTGTGTGGAATGTCCACCAATATTTATTATTTATTATTATTTATTATTATAAATGATAGTAGGCTTACAGTATGCAGACCAAAATGCTTAGTATCTTAGTTTTAAACTTAAAAATATAACAAAGAATCACAGATAACGTGAATTTTGTCATTAAATATGTCGACTTATTGGACCTCGTGTATAAATGCGTTTAAAAGAGTAAGTGCATTGGAACACCTAGTATATTATATTGATGTGTACTGTAAGCTCATTGTATTTTTTTATAATAAACAATTAAATACATACTTGCATGACTTATTTTACATTACAGAAAAAACAAGACGAATTTAAAGTACTTAACGTACCTACTTAGATATTAAAATCCAGTACAAAGCAGGGCGTGTATTATGTAGGTACCTACAAGTCGAAAGGTAACCCTGGTCCTAAGCCTCGTCTACTTAATCATTCAACAGTTCTAATTGCTACCTTCAAAACTTGGATCATTCTGTGCAAAGCTGAAATATAACTCAGAAACAGACGCATTTTGTTTTGTAAGTATCGTTTTAAGGACAATAAAAATAATAATAAAAAAATCCTTCAGATCTCTTAGTACTAGGTAGGTATTGGTACTTGGGTAAAGTTAAGGGCTGGCTAAGTCAAAGTCAAAGTCAAAGTCAAAAGGTATTTATTCAATAAAATCACAAGGATCACTTTGAAACGTCTTAAAGCTAGGTGACTCTAGGTGCCAGTTCCACGCGACCAAAGCCTAGAAGAACAGGCAACAAACTTACGGCTTGGTTCCTACCGTTCTTTTGTATGATCCTTTTACAATGTAATTATAAGATATTATTGAAGTTAAGTGAGGCGTAGGCATACAGAAAAAGGTAAACATAATCAAATTTATAAGACAGCACACGCTACGCTTCTAAGGATGACCGCTAAGTATGACACCGTCTCGCTACACCTTTGCGAACGATGTCAGGGGGGGATTTTTAGTGGGTTCTAGCCCCACAAACCCCCTACCGTCACCTCCATGGTGGAAGGTAAATGCGATGGCTTTTCCCGCCCTTCAAAAAAAAAAAAGAATGTGAATGTGAATCTGGCTCAGCGCATCAGTATTGCCATTCAGCGTAGCAATGCAGCCAGTGTCTTGGTTTGGACGCTGCCGACTGGCACTAATTGGCATCAGTTGAGCTATCTCTAGATCGTATGTAGTAGTCTACAGATAGATCAACTGTTTTAAAAAAAAATGTGTCTTGCCTATGTATTTTGTACATTTGGTATTAATAATAATTAACATTGTAAATAAATGATTTTTAACGAAGGAATCTTTACAGATCTAAAAGGGACAGTAAGAGGTATGTCCAAATATTAAATTTGTATTCCATACACATTCCTACACAGTAGTTTGTAACCAGAACACAGGTTGCTAGACCATTGCCGCTGCTATTTCTAACTGGTTTCTTTACGATGTTTTACTTCACGAACAAAGAGACAAGTCTTTTCGAACCACGACCTTACGACCAGAAGGTGGGGTCACCACCCACCGGTGCTCTTTCGGTTCTCTCGGACATATTTATTGGTTGAAAATTATAAATGAAGCATTATTTATAAGTTGGCTTTGTGAATTCGTTAATTTAGATCGGCAGTTTTCCCGCTCAGCTATAACATGAACAACTTCAAGAAAAGATTAAACAGGGTCCTTCAACCTTCAGGGCAACGTTAACGCCCCTGGTGTTGTTGGTGTCTATAAGCGACGGTCACCACTTAACACCAGGTGGGTAAGCCCGTTTGTCTGTACATTACGTACATAAAAAACTGATTTTACTGAGAAAAATTAGGTAATCTATGAAGTGTTAACTTATAGTTGTAGTGTTAATTATAGTGAGAGAGAAAACCGTCATCAAAATGTAACTAACTAACTAACAGTCAAATCTAGGCAACGAAAGTCCCAAAATATAAAATAAAGTATCAAAACGTACCAATTGCACACGGTTTATCACACTTTTAACGACTTGCTTGAATTTAAAACGTTTCGGGGTTGCCAGAACCTACCTAAATGGTTTATGTGTTATTTTATTAGCCGTGTCGTCACCTAGCCTTTATTGCCCACTGGGTTCTTATGTGGCAACATTTTGTGGATTTCGTTGCAAAATAAGGGTTATCAAAAAGGGATACATTGTTTGAACTTAATGATGTAATTTTACAAACAAATTATGCAATCCGAATTCAGGTCAAGCGATTTCGCAAACAAATGTAATATTTTTACTGTACCTTTGTTTAACATAAGAGACTTCTACCTACCTAAATAAAAACCAAATAAATTAAGTCAATCTGCACGGTCTATAGAATGTGGAATGTCGGAATGTGTGAATGATATCTTCGATCAAAAACCTAATTTTGAATTGAAGCTAAAATATTTCATAAGCACGCCATTATAGCTAAAAAACCATTAGTCAAAAAATCTCAAAGCTTGGAATATGAAAACAGACGGAATGTGCGTGATATCGGCATTTTAAAACCTAATTTCCAAAAACCATTGGTAAAAAAACCTAAAGGTATGCTTGGAACATTTTTTTTTGAGTTTAAATGAAGAATGGCCTAATTGCATCAATTCGTATTTATGACGTCATCTTATACAACAGTGAACTGTATTACTCAACTAATTTGTATTACAGAATAAATAAACGGGGAAAAAAACTTCCGTCTCCTAAAAGGCTGTAAAATATTTAAAATAATCTCGCCTCGATCACGATGGATCAAACCTAACTGAGCCAACGTATTCGCCATTAGGTGTTATGAATTTGTAATGAAAATAAACAAATTCAACGTATGTTGTTGCTCAGGAGTGTGAGTTTTTGTTTTAACCATTTTATAAAATATTCCCTACTGAATTTTTAATAAAATGGTTCAGGGTTCAGGCTCTGGGAAGGGAAGGTCTTTGTTTTGAGCATAAAATCAGGCAAGCATTTTTTCTGTACCGAATCATACCTCGCATCAATTCTCTTTTGACAAGGCTATACGTTAAGTTACGTACTTTGCTAAAGGATATATTTTTTTTTAAATACCAATACTTAATACCAATAATTATCATTGAACATTTATAGTCAAATTATAAAAAACTAAAATTACTTCACTGACATAACTTTAATTTTTATTATCTTACTATAATTTTTATCCAACAGAAAAGGTTTTCAAGAACCAAAATAGATTTATTTACGCGTAAAAATTGTATTTACGTGTGGCATAAATAAATAATTTTGAGTGGCGTATTGTATTGCTAAAGCAACTAATGTATGAAGGCATCTTCAAGATCTATGAATAATCATCTAAATTACGTTAATGCGTGGGTAATACGCTCCAGATAATCTAATAATGGTTGACCGCGATCTAATTGGGTAGATGAGATCGAACATTAGGTTACATTATCCTTACCCTATCTGTTTTACCAACAAAAGACTTTCTTTAAGCCAAAAAAAAAACCATGATGTCATATGGGTGCGCTCTTAATCTTGTGAAAATCAATCACATGTCGAATGTAAACCGTACAGAAAAGTTGGTTTTGTTAGGCCTATTCCTAATGACATAATTTATTTATATTATAGAAAAAATTTAATATTTTGCCTAAAAAACAGGTAGAAAGAATGGCTAATAAATTTTTTTTACGATTAGAAATGAAAAAGTAAAAGTTTGAACGAAACACAAAAATTAAAATATATCTACCTAGATAAAAAGTTAAGATAAACTAATACTTATAAATATATACTACCTACTAAGAAAAGAAGCCAGTCAGTTAAGTCTATACTTTTTATACCTACACTGCATGCAGGTGAGTAGGTAAGTATGCCATACGTTTCCGAGCTCAGAACCCCATCACAATTTTTTTTTATAGAATTTTCTGATGCACCCAGCCTCTGGCCCACCTGATGTTAAGTGGTTATCCATCACTTATACAAAGCATTACATCGTAAGCCACGGTCGATAGGAACGTGTCCTACGATACACTGCCCTGCGTCCATCTACTTGAGGCATACATGTTAAGCCTCATGTACCTGTAATTTCATCGATACACTACAATATCGCTCTTTCAAAACTTTATAAATTTAAAACAACAGCCAAGCAAACACAAGTCCATTAATAATTCCGTTCATTTATGTTCCACGTCTACAATGAAATAAAAATGGTTTTTCCGTACTCGAAACAAAGCCAACGGTTTCTATACGTATAGAGAAAGTCAATATTTCGATTCAGTTACAATTGAGATTGAAAATTTTTCAATTCCATAAAGCATACGAACGTGTACTATGTGAATTACTCGTATGCAGAGACGAAGCAAGGTCTTATGGTATACATTAAATTACATTTCAGGCAACACAGTAGTCAAAATTAAAGTACATGCTTTTGAAATAATTTATTTATTTTGAAATAAGACAGCCTTCACAGCTCAGTTGGTAGTAGCTCTGCCTTCTGCGCCGTAGGCCGTGGGTTCGATCCCCACCGAGAACAAACATTTGTGTGGTGAACATAGATGTTTGTTCTCTGTCTGGGTGTTATATAATAATATAAGAATTATTTACAAAAAAAAAGTATATATGTATTATATCAGCTATCTGGTTCCCATATTACAAGCTTTGGCTTAGTTTGGGGCTAGATAGTGCTGTGTGGAAAGTCCTCCAATATTTATTTTTATTTTATTTAATTACCTTAAAAAATTAAAACACATAATATATTTAATTTCATTTATTCAGTCATCATTATTTTAAAAGTTATATGTATATGAATATCACGTATATTAAAAAAAACACATATTATAATTAATTTAAATCTAACAATTAACAATAAAAAACAAAAATTCCAGTAATTATAAAAATATATATATTAAATGTCATGCTTATAAGTGTCATAAATTCATTGACAGAGTAAAATCACTTCTTCAGCAAAAAAAAATCTTAAAGTTGTCGGACTGTCAATACTTTTCATTTCTGTGGGTAAAGCATTAGAGCACTAAAAAACATATAATAATAATATTAAAAAGCTTTATTTCAGACAACTTACAGGTCCATAGTAGTTAATTAATGAATTGTTAATTAATTAATAA
The DNA here is from genome assembly GCA_932294275.1 of Chloroclysta siterata. Lineage (NCBI taxonomy): Eukaryota > Metazoa > Arthropoda > Insecta > Lepidoptera > Geometridae > Chloroclysta > Chloroclysta siterata. Next base: position 10,891,141 of record OW028602.1, read on the forward strand.
TTATTAATCAAGTACATTAATTACACAAATACAAGAAATATGGCTCAAAAACTGTCATACTTATCTGTTAAGGCATCAAGAATGCTGTTGTCACTGCGTAAAATAAAAGTTTATCTAATGGGAGGTCCCATTAGATAAACTTTTATTTTACGCATAATAGCTGCATAGCCATCAGCCCGGGCCTCTGCAAATTGATGGACAAAATCCAATATTAGTGAACATAGTGCTGTCTACCAATATTTATTTATTAGTAAAATTGCTGACTTACTACGACCCTGCTCATACTTTTTCAAATCGTCTGCGCACAGCCGATCCGATACCCTTAGCACTGCTTCTGATGTGGCTTGATTCCTTGCGAGCCAGTCTTCAATAGTCTGATCAGTGAGATAGGGAGTCGGTTATTTTGCTTACCTACCACTTGTATTGTTATATTATAACCTTAACCTATAACAAAGCATTGCCTAGCTAGGTAAATAAAGTATTGCAATAATAAAATAATGCACGATGGCTGCGTGACCCACGAATCCATGCCCTGCGTCATCAACTTGTACATACAGATGTAGGTAAAGCCTCATGTGCCTGTAATTTTACCGACAACCACACCCTTCAAACCGAAACGCTGCTTGGCGGCAGAAATAGACATGTTAGTAGTAGGTATAATTCCCCGAACGAGCTCTTCACAAAGAGCTGTGCTACTACACTACAGTGTACGATCCAGTTAATTTATATCAATGCTATTGTTACATACTAAATGTTTTAAAGCTTTCGGACTGAAAAGAGGTTTTCAGAACTGTGAGCAACTCGTTACACTAGTTCAAGTTTCAGGCCATTATATTTCCGAATGAATAAATAAGTTTATGTTTTGTTTTTGCCCGTAGCCAATGTCATTGTACACTCGGATACGCATCAGGCTATACATGGCTAGCTGTTATGTCCTTGTTTTGTTGTATAAACAGATAAAATATGCAAGAGGCGTACCTATATACGCACTGCATGCTTTCATATTTCTTTGTCTTTGTGTAGGTTGATCTGTGTCCGTGTGTTAATGTAACATTTCAGTAAGCGCACAGTATTTACTATTTACTTATATAAAGACGTCAAAAACAATTAAGATCAGATTTCTCAGACAGCCTTCACAGCTTAGTTGGTAGTAGCTCTGCCTTCTGCACTATAGGCCGTGTAGACCGATCCCTACCGAGAACAAACATTTGTTTGATGAAAATAGATAATTGTTCTCTGTCTGAGTGTTATATAGGAATGTATTTACAAAAAAATCTGGTCTATTTGGTTCCCATAGTACAAGCTTTGGATTAGTTTGGGGGTAGATAGTACTGTGTGGAATATCTACCAATATTTATTTATTAAGATCGGTCATAAATATCAAACCCTTCTATTTCGGGAAGCTAAGATATAAAGTCAGCAGTCGACCGAGCAAAGTAGGAGCCAACAGTCTTTAATTCCTGAAATCCAGGCACTTAATATGGAAGTGAGGGAGCCCGACTGGACTCAGGTCGCTCCCAATCCCCGTGGATTTAGTTTACGCAATGTCAGTGCAGGCAAGGGACGCGAAATATGAACTTCTTTTACCCAATTGACATATCCAGCTAGACCCCATTATAGAGAGTTTAAGAGTAGTAGAGCTCTTAGTGAAGGGCTCGTCCGGGGAAGTACTACCACCACGCCTTTTTCTGCCGCCAAGCAGCGTTGCTGTGTTTGCCATGTAATTACAGGCACATGTTAAGCCTCATGTGCCTGTAATTACACCGGCAACCACACTCTTCAAACCGAAACACAGCAACGCTGCTTGGCGGCAGAAAAGGCGTGGTGGTAGTACTTCCCTAAACGAGCCCTTCACAAAGAGCTCTACTACTCTTAAAACTTTATACTTATATTTATACTTTGTACTTGCTGATGGAACAGGCATAATGCCCACCAGCATGATAAGTGGTAACCGTCACCATAACAAAGCATTACCTCTCAAGTCACGCATGACAGGAACGTGCCTTACGAAGCCCTGCTCTCCATCAACTTGAGGCATAAATGCATGTAATTTCACCGGCTCCCACACCCTTCGAACCAAAACACAGTAACGCTGCTTGATGGCAGAAATAGATAGGGTGGTAGTATTTCCACGGACGAGACCTGATGCTGATGATGAATGCTAGGGATGAATGTGGATGGATATAGGAGTAGAGGTAGGCCAAAGAAAAGATGGATGGACTGTGTGAAAGATGACATGAGTAAGAAAGGAGTGACTGCTGAGATGACGGCTGATAGAGGAGAGTGGAGGGAAAAAACCTGTTGTGCCGACCCCACATGATGATGATGTAGAATTGTAGAGCACAAACATTGTGAAACGAAAAAATGGAACGAGCAGTCATCTTCGCGTCGTAGATAACTCTCCAAAGAGTTTTCAGAATGACATGTTCGTCAATATCAATGCGTTGGTATACTTTACTGTTTCTGGTCCAGGTACAACAGTATAGTCCGAGAGCTTGGCCACTTCTCCAACTTCATCCCACTGGAAGTCATGAATACATAATTATTTCTCGGCTATTAATATTTTTACCAGCCGCACCGCGTTGATTGCCTTCTGAATTTATTACTAACTCTGAGATAGGCCATTTTCGTATTTATTAAGAGCACCTGCCAACATCGTGGAGTGCGAGTGAAATATGAGGGAGCGGATTTTGCTAATAGAATATTTTATTTCTCTCATCTATAGTCTATGGCTAAGCGGCTTTGTGCTGAAAATAAGGGAAAATTCGTGTGTGTTTTCGCGCTTCGTATGACGAAGAAAGCTCATTATAATTTTATGTTCATTTTGAGATGTGTGTACCTTCTTTTTGGGTAATGGATTTGGATGAATTATAAATAATGGGGGTTCCGATGTTACAAGCTCTTTTTTAAAGTTTGTTTTGATTTAATAACCGCAAGAAAAAAAAACTATAGCTACATTTTGGAGACTGATAACCATCTAACAACTTCTCACTCGCACATTTCAACATTTTTGAAGACACAAAATTAATGAAGGTAGTTATGAAAAACCGAAAACAACATAAAATCATAGAATATTATGCTCCACTAGTTTTCGTACTTAATCAAAGTTTTAGGTAGGAAAATTTGTTTGAATCAAAATTATGTTTTTCCTGAACCTTTGTAATGTTATTTTGCGAAATTTTGTTGTTTGCATTTTTTCATACAACAATCAACTGTTTTAATATTTACAATATTCAAAAATGAGAGCGCGAAGTGTTTTGACGCTTGTCTTAAATGCATACATCTCATGTAACTAAATAGGCATTTTAGCAGTTCCACTGTTAATGTCAAAGTTGGACTCTAAGCACAATATCAATTTCAGCAATATTCATGATGTACAACTAGATGTTCCTCATACGCTGGCGTATTGGTAGTCATAGGACATTCAAACTACGGGACGCAAAAAAGGCAAATTTATCGCGTTTTACCTTTATTATTTTCCCGACCTTTCGGCTATGTTGCAATTGTCGTGGTCGCGGGCAGGCTAGAGCATTGAACTTGAGATCTACCATCGTCAAGAAGTGGAAGCAGCTTCAACAACTATCCTCACTTGATCGTCAGAATCCATAATGTCTGTGTTCACAACACGACACACAAAACTGACAGTGGTAAAACACAATAAAGGTAAAACGCGATAAAAACCCGTACTTATAATGTGTTATCATAATCGCGAAAGTTTAAAAAATACTTTCAAAATACTGCTTTGGTATCTTGCTTAACAATAATAAATGTTTGTGGACATGTCGCACAGCTTGGAAACGATTGCTGAGAAAACCAGATTCCTAACTGATAGATAAAAAAATATTTTTTAAAACAATTTAACAACCAAACACTGAACAAAGACTTTCATCACTAAAATTTTTGTCCTCTATGGGGATCGAACCCAAAATTAGCTATAAAAATTCACGCGGAAACATGTGCACTAAATTTAAAAGTGCGCTGAATCCTTGCACCCTGTTCTTTACAATGCAAAAAATATTTTGAGTTTTTAAACAAAAACTTGGTATTTTTACCAAAAAGCAACGATCAACAGTTAACAGTCGTCCTATAGCTTATTTTTTTCACGTGTCACTAGTTTTTTCGAAACAGAGTGACTTTTTATGTAAGCTCGTAGAGTCTCCTTTCGAGCACTTGACACATGTTTTAGAACTTTTTAGGTTCTACAACATGCTGGTCCTGTAGCTGATCAGTGCAGACGTTGGCTGGTATTGGCAGTATGGATTGCAAGTGTACGTTGACTGATAAACACGGCAAGCGCAAATGTTTGTGGATTGCTCTCATTAGCGGGATGGGTCGCTAATATCATGCACGTTCTGCTTTAGTCGACTTTGTGCCGAAATTGGGCTTATAAGGTTTGATCAATTTGCACTTTTAGTGCTCATTTCCTAAGCTGGATTTTGGATAATGTATATCGAGAAAATATGTAGGTATACTGAATTAGGAATAACGAATGAAGAACACAAAGTTTCTCTATTGCATTTTGTCTGTCCAAAATACGATGGAAAAACTTGGTGTTTTTTTTCTCTGTAATAAAAGTTTAAGAGAAGAGCTCTTTGTGTGGGGCTCGTCCGGGGAAGTACTACCACCACGCTTTTTTCTGCTGCCAAACAGCAACGCTGTGTTTCGGTTTGAAGAGTGTGGTTGCCGGTGTAATTACAGGCACTATAAGCTTAACATCTGTAGGTATGCCTCAAGTTGACGGACGCAGGGCAGTGCATCGAAGGGCACGTTCTTATTGACTTGACTTACGAGGTAATGCTTTGTTATAGGTGATGGTTACCACTTAACATCCGGTGGACCGTCTTCTTGTTCCATCTGCTAGATGTATGAAAATAAACTATCAAGAGGCTAAGGTTCGACTGAACAAATCTTATTAAAAATTTATTCAGTCAATTCTATGAACAAACACAAAACACACATAAACATTCGCGGATCCAACTATTTCTAAATGAAGTCATAATAATTGATGGATTATTGGACTTTTCTTGAAGAGTGTATATAATAAATGTACATAAATAATCTGCTACATCATGTAGAAGCCTTTCGTAACCGACATTAGGTACTTCCTTCTTCTCGGCGTGTCACTAGTCCTTTCAAAACGGCGTGGTGAAAGGATTTTAAGTACGCCTCTACGAGACGTCTTTCTAGCACTTGAGTCATGTTAAAGAACTTTTAAGTTAAATGACTCACTATGTTTTCCTTCATCATTTGAGAGTACTGGCACTGTGCACATACATTTTTGAACAGAGAATCTCATTGGTGCACGACTGGCTTGAACCCACGACCTTAGTCGGAAGGCTACAACTAAACCACCAGTGCTCACTCCAGGTACTTCCTAACAAATTGCGATACAAAAGTGAAAACTAAAACTAAGCAATTAGAGTAGTACCCGGCTCTAACTTATATTAAAATCACACAGAGTAGCATAATTCCCCTGGCATACCAGCTCCATGTTTAATTAGGCGCGAACAAATACGTACGCTGAACAAATGGCCCCAGGATCTACTCCTTTGTCCTTTTGATGAATTTCGCAACTTTCTTGCCCCAAACGACTTTAGGACCGCGTTTCGGTTTTAATAATTCCTCTAAAGGGTGGGGAAGAAATAACAGGAGCGAGCATAATTATAGTGGCTCAAAGAATCGCTATCCGCTCTGTCTAGTGAGTTTAACTTGGAATAATTGCGGTAAATGTCTCTTTGCGACAAGCGACGTTGGAAACAGACTGTTTAACATACTTACGTCAAACAAATTGTTTTTTTACAATTTATTGGCAGATTATATATGTACTTCAAGGCAATTTGTAAAAACATATACCATATGTTTTTACAAATTCAGTAAGAAATATTTTTTTAATTCTTCTTTGTTTTTTTACACTACTTGCTGATGGAACGAGCAGGTGGCTCACCTGATGTTAAGTGGTAGCCATCACCTATAATAAAGCATTGCCCTGCAAGACACGCACGATAGGAACGTGCCCTACGTTGCACTACCCTGCGTCCATCAAGAGGTATACGGTTGTTAAGCCTCACATGCCTGTAATTTTAAAGTGCTTCCTATATTTGTAATTTGGTAATTATTTATATACCTCTAATCCATTTGCAGTTATTCACCATCTTGATTTAATAAATAAGGTCAAGATAATAACAGTAAAGATACCTAAGAAAAAAAAATAGCAAAAAGTTGCCCTATACGATTTGTATAAATAATTAATCTAAAAGACTTTCTTACTTTTATAAAGGACTAGCTGGTGCCCGCGACTTCGTCTGCGCAGGATTAGTATTTCGCGTAGCTTATATTAGCGTGGCGTATTACATATGTGTAACTCTAGCGGTTTTGGCAGCCACAACAGCTCGCAGATGGTAGATTTTTTCCTTCTCACTTGACACTTAAAGTCATATTTTGGACAATACACACAATATCTTTATAAATTGTAGCCTATGTGTTATTATGATGTATAAGCTATATTATTGTAAAGTTTCATTAAAATAAATTCAGTAGTTTTTACGTGAAAGAGAAACAAACACATGTTTGTTACTCTTTCGGTACTCGTTAACTTTCGCGTTTATAATATTAGTAGGATTACTTTTCAGTAAGTTTGTTTTATTTCCAGATTTCAAGCAACATCACGAAAAGATAAACAAATTATTACAGATTCCATTCCCGTATTTGTATAGGTTATTATTATTCTATCGCAAAACGTTGATAGCATAACTAGTTTAGTTTAGCGAGTAGTCCTCGGGCGGTGCACCTCAAACATAGCTTTGTGAACTTACGTTTCAAAAGTAAACTTAGTTAATTGAAATATTATACAGCTCTATAATGTTCACATAGAACGGGTTATAAATATACGTTCCCTTTATCTGTTTTACAGCACAGTCAGTTAATGAAATAGCTAAGGAAATGCAGAAAATTCGGAGCAAAAGCCTTAAAAAACCAGATGCAATGCGGCAAACTGCTAGCGGTAAGCAACCCACGACTAGCCTTCACTCTAGTATTGCTAAATTGTCAACTGCAACCAAGAGCGTCAGCTACGCTCAAATTACTTCCAAAAATACTACGCCTGCACTTGTGCAACACAAGGCGCATGACGTCACTAACAACAGCAAGCTAGACGAAATTCTTAAACTAATGTCATCCTTCGATGAACGCCTGAAAAAAATCGAACATAGCAATAAAATGGCTATTTCCAAACATTCAAAATGATTTGCAAACTTAAAATTATGGCTTGGAATTGTAATGGGCTACTAAATCATCAAAACGAACTGCAAGTAGTCCTTGACATAGAAAATATTGATTTGTGTCTCGTATCGGAAACTCATTTCAATAAACAATCACACATGGCATTTAATGGCTATAAAGTCTATCATGCTCTACACCCTGCTAACAAAGGAAGAGGGGGTAGTGCTGTTATCATAAAAGAAAACATCAAACACTATGAAGTGAGTAAATGTGAAGAGCCAGATATCCAGTCTGTAGCTGTATGTGTCAATACAAAGCGATATTCTCTTACGGTAGCAGCCATATACTGCCCACCGCGACATACAATTGATGAAGATACATATTTAAGATTTCTTCAAACGCTTGGCCAAAGATTCGTACTGGGAGGGGACTTCAATGCCAAGAATACGTATTGGGGTTCCAGACTAACAAATACAAAGGGCAATAATTTGATGAAAGCCATAAAACAGATAAAAGGTGACGTCATATCTACAGGCTCACCGACGTACTGGCCAACTGATCCAAATAAAATTCCAGACCTGATAGATTTTTTTATCTTTAAAAACCTATCGCGTAACTACTTACAAATAAAAGAGAGTTATGATCTAAACTCTGACCATTCTCCAATATATCTAGAAATAAGTGAACAAATTTTACAAGTTCAAAACGCTCTGACCCTAGTAAATAAGTATACTGATTGGGAGAGTTTTAAGATAGAACTAGATTTTAATATAGATCTTAAGGTTCCACTAAAAACACCGGAGCAACTTAACGTAGAAGTAAACAATTTTACAAAACTTATACAACAGGTTTCCTGGAATAATACACCAGTAAACAAGAAAAGAGCCACAAGAAACAACTACCCTTATGATATCCTACAACTTATCAATGAAAAAAGGAAACAAAGAAATATTTGGCACCAAACTAGATTTCCACAAGATAAAAAGAAGTTGAATAATCTAACAAAACAGCTAAAAAGAAAAATCCAACTCTTTAACGATGCGTCAACTGAAAAATGTCTCCAAAACCTCACCAGCGACCGTAGTACAAACTACTCACTTTGGAAGGCAACTAAAAATATGAAACGACCCGTTACCCTAATTCCTCCAATAAAAATAGGACCAGGGAAGTGGGCCGTTAGTAACGAACAAAAAGCTGAAAGATTCGCAGAGCATCTAGAAGAAATATTTAAATCTAACGAAGGCCAAAGCAACGATGTACCAACAATAAACGAAGTTTGTAACGAAACACTAACCATAAAGCTGGTATCACCCAGAGAAGTTTGGAGTGAAATAAAACATCACATAAGCCCAAGAAAATCTCCTGGATTTGACCTTATAACGGGAGTGATTTTACATAACCTTCCAAGAAAAGCACTAGTCAAACTGACAACCCTAATCAATGCAGCATTCCGACTAAAGAGTGTACCAGATTTATGGAAAGTTGCTGAAGTTATAATGATAGCCAAGCCAGGAAAACCACCACATGAAGCCTCATCGTACAGACCGATTTCCCTGCTACCTATCTTGTCAAAACTATTCGAAAAGTTGTTACTCAAAAGACTCAAGCCACTCATAAATAATAAAGGTATTATACCAGACCACCAATTTGGATTCAGAGAACAGCATTCCACAATAGATCAAGTTCACAGGATTACAGATGTCATTGAGAAAACACTCGAAGAAAAAAAAGTTTGCTCCACTATCTTTTTAGATGTAGCACAGGCATTCGACAAGGTATGGCATGAAGGGCTATTACTGAAACTGAGGAGAGTACTACCTTCAGAAATCGCAGATGTAATAGAATCCTATTTATCAAATAGAGCTTTTAGAATAAGGCAAGAAGACGCTTACTCAGAACTTAAAAAAATAAAAGCTGGGGTGCCACAAGGAAGCGTACTAGGCCCGGTCCTGTATCTTCTTTTCACAAGTGACATTCCCGTGCTACCAAATAACACCATTGCAACCTTCGCTGATGACACTGCTATAATGGCTGTCGGAAGCAATCATGCAGAAGCTGCTGAAAAGGTACAAGCAGCAGTAAATGAAATCCATGATTGGACTATAAAATGGAGAATAAAGCTTAATGAATCCAAGTCGGTTCATATCAACTTTACTAATAAAAAAGACAAGTACTATGCGGTATTTATTAACAATAAAATCATACCATACGAAAACACAGCAAAATACCTAGGTATGACGCTTGACGCGAAGCTGCGCTGGAAAGCACACGTCAAGAAGAAAAAAGAAGAGTTAGAACTACGCTACAAAAGGATGTACTGGCTGCTTGGAAGGCAATCCGCTTTGTCAGTGCATAACAAGCTTTTGTTGTACAAACAAGTCCTGATGCCAGTATGGACGTATGGTATACAGCTGTGGGGCTGTACCGTTAAAAGTAACATTGAAATAATACAGCGATTTCAAAATAAAGTGCTCAGAGGCATTGTCAATGCACCTTGGTACGTGAGAAACGATGATCTACACCGGGACCTCCAGATTGAATTCGTTGATAAATTAATTAAAAAATACGCAGAAGCTCACGAAAAAAGACTTCTTCACCACGTGAACGTCGAGGCCATCCAGCTCCTCGACAACACAGACAAAGTGAGAAGACTCAAAAGAACCAAACCTTTTGAGTTAGTGCAGTGATAAACCTAATATTGTGTAGTGATAGTGCTACTTATAATGAACACAATAACAAAGTGTAGCCTTAAATAGAGACTGTAAGAAAAGTGCCAATGGACACATTCTTAGTAATATTATTTCTATAAAATTAAGTCAAAGCAAAATTACTCAATAGCCTACTTGGCTAGATTGTAATGATATTAGGGTATCGCATATCAAGCGCTACACTAATTTAGTAAAAAAAAAAAAAAAAAAAAAAGTTAATGAAATAAAAGCTAAAGAATAAAAAAAATCGGTAAAGTTCCAATAGTAAAATATTTTAATTTAATAAAATAAAAACTAGTTTGAAAGGGTTCCTAGTCAGACTTAAAATAAAAGCCTACGAACGAACTTAGCGATGGTAAACCCAAACCGAAATCATCAATGAGTGATGCATAGATGCATGAAACTGGAAGAGTAATGAATGGCTTTCCATTCAAGTGGAACCGTGCAAAGCGTGCGGTCAAACCAGCGACATCGCCGTATTGAAAACAAAACAAGGCCAAATCAGCGCTCGAAGTCATCAATCAATCGTTAATCCAACGATGCAATATCCATAAAATGAATCGCGAGGCAGGTCGGTAATTCTGGCAGAGCGAGCCGGCGACAATGCCGCAATCGGACCACCAATCTGCATAATGGATTGCTCAGCCGAACGCGTCGTCCGGTCGCGTTCGCGCCGGCCGCCGCTCGTCAGTGTTGCAAGAGGATAGCATTCACATGGCTCACCTATTTTATTTTTGGTAAACAAAAAACTTCAGAGTAACAGAGCAATGTACACCAAGGTGTAGTTCTTTAGCTTTTAAAATCACGACTTAGTTGTTCGTCACATAAAAATTTTTGTAAACATGTTGTAGTGTTAATCTTTTCTAATCTTTTTTATATCACTGTTTTTAATCTTTTTCTTAATACTTCTCTGTAAATACTCTCTAGGAAGGAAGTTACTGTTCATTTTAGGTACTTACAATCAATATTTTAGGCTCCTTTTTGGTATTTTAACTTTATAATTCTAAATTTTCACTTAAACACCAATCGATAGAGCAGAATTTTCTGATCCTAGGAGTATAAATGAAGCTATATCTATTTTTATTCTAAATTACTATTTTTATCAAAACATTGAAATTTTCCTCTTGACAATATCGACACTGTCAGTCGTATTGTCAAACTTTTAGTTTTAAATCTCAAATTTCGATAGGTTGCTTTACAAATTGTCATCCAAACTCAACTCTACAGCAAAAGATGCTAGCAGCTGAAGGTTCCATTTTTGAAAATTAAAAAGATAATATTTTGGATGGATTTTGCTATATAAGCGGAACCAGGCGACAAATCGAGAGTTCATTGGCAGACGCCTTGGAGAGTACTACATAAGTACCTAGCTACAAGTCCTACAAGTCCTACAAGTTACCCAGTTACAAGTACCTACAAGTCGGAAAGGAGTACACCTTGTACTGTATCCAGATACCGTGCTCGTGCTGGAACGTGTCCAACAGATGTCGGATACCCTGGGTTGATTAAATCCTAGTCAACCAACATCCCTGGGTTATCAACTTGAAGAAATCCTCAAAACCTAAATTCCTTTGCGCCTCTCCAGGTTACATCAAACGGAATTCCACCTACGACTGCTTCGGACGTTCCATCAGCGTCTGCGGGGACGTCCACCCTATACCTGCATCCTCTGCGGGCCTTACTACGGAATCTTCTACGTCTACTCCACACCTGCACCCTCTCCGGGCCTTACACCTGCATCCTCTCCGGGCCTTACTACGGAATCCTCGCCTCCAACTCCACTTCTCCCTGCCTCAGTGTCTGCCGTTCTGCCGTCTCCTCATCCTCTACCTTGGTTACTCTAAATAAAACTTAATCATCTTGTTCCATTTCTTTTTTTAAAACGTTAGGATAGGTAAAAGTCCTCTTCTAAATTAACTTGTGCGTTCAATCCTCTTTAGGAAGAGGATTGTAACGTTACAGTTTTCCTCTTCCTAAAGAGGATTGAACGCACAAGTTAATTTAGAAGAGGACTTTTACCTATCCTAACGTTTTAAAAAAAGAAATGGAACAAGATGATTAAGTTTTATTTAGAGTAACCAAGGTAGAGGATGAGGAGACGGCAGAACGGCAGACACTGAGGCAGGGAGAAGTGGAGTTGGAGGCGAGGATTCCGTAGTAAGGCCCGGAGAGGATGCAGGTGTAAGGCCCGGAGAGGGTGCAGGTGTGGAGTAGACGTAGAAGATTCCGTAGTAAGGCCCGCAGAGGATGCAGGTATAGGGTGGACGTCCCCGCAGACGCTGATGGAACGTCCGAAGCAGTCGTAGGTGGAATTCCGTTTGATGTAACCTGGAGAGGCGCAAAGGAATTTAGGTTTTGAGGATTTCTTCAAGTTGATAACCCAGGGATGTTGGTTGACTAGGATTTAATCAACCCAGGGTATCCGACATCTGTTGGACACGTTCCAGCACGAGCACGGTATCTGGATACAGTACAAGGTGTACTCCTTTCCGACTTGTAGGTACTTGTAACTGGGTAACTTGTAGGACTTGTAGGACTTGTAGCTAGGTACTTATGTAGTACTCTCCAAGGCGTCTGCCAATGAACTCTCGATTTGTCGCCTGGTTCCGCTTATATAGCAAAATCCATCCAAAATATTATCTTTTTAATTTTCAAAAATGGAACCTTCAGCTGCTAGCATCTTTTGCTGTAGAGTTGAGTTTGGATGACAATTTGTAAAGCAACCTATCGAAATTTGAGATTTAAAACTAAAAGTTTGACAATACGACTGACAGTGTCGATATTGTCAAGAGGAAAATTTCAATGTTTTGATAAAAATAGTAATTTAGAATAAAAATAGATATAGCTTCATTTATACTCCTAGGATCAGAAAATTCTGCTCTATCGATTGGTGTTTAAGTGAAAATTTAGAATTATAAAGTTAAAATACCAAAAAGGAGCCTAAAATATTGATTGTAAGTACCTAAAATGAACAGTAACTTCCTTCCTAGAGAGTATTTACAGAGAAGTATTAAGAAAAAGATTAAAAACAGTGATATAAAAAAGATTAGAAAAGATTAACACTACAATGTATAGGTCTCCCACGATACAGGCTTAGTCCTAGAGCGGGGTCCATTGCATATTTTGATTCTTTTTAAACTGAATTCTCGAATAAATAATCCTTAATTGAATTGTGTATTAATGGTAGAAACCGCTGTAAGCAAACATACGCTGCATGTTCTTCTAGACCTAACTTTAAGACGTTTCAAAGTGATCTTAGTGATTCGATTGAAAAAATACATTTTGACTTTGACACGCGACTAAAACATCAGGTTACCCATGATTTGATTGGCTGTGTGAGCCGCAAAATGCTACTCATTCGTTTGAGAAAGCCTAAAATATCGGTATAGTCAAATACTGCCTACCGTTATCACTTACTGTATCCACTAAGGTCAATATCAAAGCTCTTCTCTTTTCATTAAAAGCATGCATGCATTGATAAAGCGCTAGATTTAGCCAATAAACAGACAACTGGCAGCCCCGTGGTTCATTCAATTGTCGCGGTCGACGATGTGTCGCCCGTTATTACTGAATACGGATTTATAATTTCTCGGACCAACACAGTTAGGGTTATTTTTCTCTGAATTCTGAGACAACGTATCGAGTCTTGCTTTCTTCAAAATCTACCATAGTATTTTTTTATTCTGTCCACGGATAGATAAAGAACTTGAATATTAGGAGGATAATTCTTAGGAGTTTCAAGAGCTAGGGAGACAAAGAGAAGGTATTTTCTAAAGAAATATAATTTTTCTGACGATAGCATCAAAGCAGTTTGAAAGAATATTTAAATATATAATAGGAGGACCTAGCCTAAACCATGCAAAACTTGTATTATGGGAACCAGTCCACTGATATAACTAATACTTTTTTTTATAAGTAACGTGTGTGGTAGCCTTCGTTACATCAATCGGTCAAGTTCCGATAAAACTGAACAAAACAATTCACATTTCTAAAACCGTATTAGTTAAATTATGCTGAATTATGTGACAGCAGGACAAACAGACAGTTTAGCATTCGTGTGGGACATTTCAAACATGGCCCTAGAGACTTGAATATTTGACCAACTATTTTGTCAAATTCTAGTCAGTTATTTAGTAGCATAACACGCTGTTTGAACAAATTGTTTTATTTAGTACTAGTGGGCCCCACCCACCCCCGTGTTACCTACGTAACGGACACCTATATACTTACTAGATTATAATAATGTTATCATTACAGTAAAATTCCACTTTTTTTAGCAGTTCAAGCCCAGAAAACCGATATATGTATTATGGTTGATACAACAAGTGACGTTTGATAGCAATGATCGCTTTATTTACGTAATCAGGTTAAATTTATAAGTAAACTGACAAATTGATGCAGTTTAAGAAGGTATTTTTTTATACAACTAGTTGGTGAAACAAGCAGTAGGCACGTACCCTGCGACCGTCAACCTGAGGCATACAGATACTAAGACTCATGTGCCTGTAATTTCACCGGCAACCACACACACCGTTGAAACACAGCAGCGCTGCTTGGCGGCAGAAAAAGGCGTGGTGGTAGTACTTCACCGGACGAGCCCTTCACAAAGAGCTCTACTACTCCTTTTCTACCAGCCTCAATTCAATATTATTAATTATAAATTTGGGGTTTTTTTATTGGCCGTACATTCTAACATAATACCTTAATTTATTTAAATCAAGAAACGCTGTAAATCATTAATAAACAACGCTTTGGCAGTACGATTGGCAACGATGCTCCATCATACTTAATACCTGCCTACTTAGCTTAGTACCTGCTGAAAATAAATAAGGCCAGGCACAATGTCGTTGGTATAATATAATGTATGAGTGTGTACTAAATCTCTGGTGTCGGCGAGCGAAGCTTAGGCTAGGCTCATATTGAGCCGTTCGTCTTCAGGCCCCCGCTGTGGAGCGCAGCTCGCTGATGCGCTTATTCTGACACTAGAGAACACACGCGACTTTGCGTGAAGGAAGGTGCGTAGGTACTACAAACTGGTAAACTATAAACAAAATAGTTAACCTATACAGGTAAACTATAATATAAAATAAACAAAACAGGGCTGCTTAATGTCGTGTCTAGGTACATTTTGGAAGAAAGCTCAAAAGCCATTAAAAACTTCGAAAATTGTAAAATAAAAATAAAAATGTTTCGTAATACGTTCATCTATTTTCATTATTGTTTATACAGGGTGTCCCAGAAACTGACGCTTACCCGGAAACGGGTGATAGTCATAATAGTTAAGAGAAAAAAAACGAAGTTGAGTGTTCTTAAAGTTATTGGCATTTAATTTTGAATACTCATAAAGTGATGTTTTCTTCCAAAACGGGAGCAGTTGATTTAAAATTTTTGACAACAACTTACAGAAGCATTATTCAGGAATAGGTACACAATAATAATAATATTGATATAAATAAAGATTTGTAGTAACGCGGATCAAAAGAACATCGCAGGATGTAGATTTTCTAGATTTTTTTAAATGATTAAACTTTAAAAAATTATTTAACTTTTTTCTGATAACTATTATTGGCCTATCACCCGTTTTAGGGTTAGTGTCGGTTTCTGGGACACCCTGTATATATATTTTTTTACAAGAACTTGGTTGACGGGTTGGTTTCGAACAGACTAATAAGAAGACTTGTCTGCATATCAGAAAGTAGTAGTAGCCTTTTGACAACTCCTAATAATAATTCAAAACAAATAACTATAACCAAATAGCTATTAAAAAACGTTTCATCCAAAACTACGCTACAGGCAACGAGGCCCTGCAATACAGTTACAATGTCAGTGCAGTAATTGGAATCCATGAGCGCCGGCCATTTCTCGTATGAGCCGCTCCGCTCAATAGAAAAACACAATAGGTCCGGCACAATAGGACCCATTCAATGGTCTTAAACGATCCCAGCCAAATGGAAATTTTAGAGTTCAGGAAACTATAACGTTACTTGATTTTTTTGCAGAGCGCGGCCGATGTTCAGGTTATTGTTCAGAAGACCTTGCGAACTGTAAGTACGTTGGAACATACTATTGTTGGCACAATGAGCCTATTTAGAAATTTTGAGATCACAAAGTGTGTGTTATTAAATAAATATTGGTGGACTTTCCTCACAGCACTATCTAGCCCCAAAATACAATAGGAACCAAGTTTTTTTAAAGTTGCTGCTTTACTAAATATTTTTAGGAGCAAAACTTGTAAGGATCAAAATGTGTGTTTTATTCCACAACTAGCTTGATTGCGATTTTTCATTAAGTTTAGCAATTTCATATGTTTCAAAATGCTGAAATGTGCGAGAAAGGTACTCTGTCGGATGTCAGCCCCTTAAATATGTGAGCTATCACTACCACGAGTAAATCCCGGAGCGGCACTAGTTTTACATAAAACGTATGAACAGCCAGCCAAACAAGTGAAATACCTAGTTATTTACTACCATGAATACCTATTATCCTGCGCCTAACACGAGTAACAATGCATGAGAATTCAAGCTCATACGAGTAGGTAATAGAAATCCTCGACCGTCCCCCCATTTCGCAGTAATAGGAATGCACGGCTGCAATCAAGAGTATATTGGAAACACTATCTCGTGGCCACAGGTAGTGCAAGTACTTATTTAAGTGCCGCAGGTATATTGCGTGTAATGGAGCGTGTATGGAGTTATGCAATGATTTTCTGGATTGGAGATTAGTCCCTATTTTCTAAGAAACAGGCGATGATGAAATTACCTGGATACCCTATGATTTAAGTTGCCTACAGTAACTGTAGGCAACTCAAATCACGCTCATGCCTCAAAACATGTCCTAAGTAACTTGGTACATGTTTTGAGGCATGAGCTTTACCATCTGCTGCCGAGTTTATTATGATTGGTAAGTTGCTAGGAAAAAGAGGACTAGGTAGAAGACGAACATCGGCCAATGGACTTCTATCAGGTAGGTAGATCTTTTAAGGCTTACCCTAATTAAGTAGAAATTTCAGAAGATGACAGCCAACAGGCTTACGAATCCACGTGGTCATGATAGATATAGAGGTTCATTCTGGCCAGCTGGATTGCCTATCCTGTCATATTCGCTCTTATATGAATAAGTAATTTAACTCAGCTTCGTAGTAAGGTTCATCATTGTTAGGACATCGGTAGGAACCAATTCGTAAGTTTGTTGCGTATTCTTCTAGACTTTAGTCGCGAGGAACTGGCACCTACATTCACCTAGCATTAAGACGTTTTAAAGTGATCCTTGTGATTTGATTGAATAGATACCTTTTGACTTTGATATCAAGGTTCTCGAATGACACCCACGAACTGGAAGATAAAACGTGGGACGCCCTCCTGATGGACTGACGACATTGTGCGGATCGCGGGAAGTCTGTGAATGGAGAGTGCTCAGAATCGTTCTTTCTGGAATTGTATGTTTTGTAAACACTTAAGAACTTTATACTTAAGTTTTTACTGACACTGTGGATTCTGAATGTCGTAATGAAAAACTTTTGAATTTGAATTGGAAATTTGACTTCTTCAGGCTGATGGAGATGATGAAGTTCGGTTGATTCATTAACTATAATATCTTCACTAGTTACAATTAGAAGCATGATTTCAACTGGTATTAATTAACGAAGCGTGCGGGTTCGGCTATTCTCTTATGTATTTCTATTCATTGAAAGTCTGTTTTGTTTTGAGTTATTTTGGTTTATTTTTCAACACAATTTCTGTTTTTATTTATAAAGGTAACAAGCGTATTAGTATAATATAATCGATGATTTATGTAAATATTAACCCAATTAACGTGCAAGGGACATTTTTTTTATTCGTACCTACTTATTGACGATACTACTAAAATAATACGTTGAATTGATCAGTAAAAGCTTATAGAATTAATGAATGAAACTACTTTATTGTACTTACATCAAACAAAACCACTTTATAAGAAAAACAGCACAATGTGGTCGGTCTTGAAAGCGATCTCTTCCAGACAACCTTTGGATTGTAAAAGTAAGGACGATTGGTCGCAAGTAGTATCTGATATGTGAGCATATGCCACGACTTTGAGTAATCATTAGGCACGGTTGACATTCTTTCATATCTTATTTACACTTATGACTAGTTATGACGGTCGCTGCCTTTTGAAAACGAAAACTTCACACAATCCCACTGCAGCGCTGTTCTATTTTCACTTTGTTTCAGCATTTAAACATCATTAAGCTTTGCGGTAACTAGCACTGTGTACAGCGTGTATGAGGACTTCACGATCTGAAATGTAATTATAGACTTAAAACGCTGGCAACCGTCAAACAAGTTCTCGCTCGCACACTTATTTGGTAGGAAAACTTGGTTCAATGATTTTTTCTGAACCGGAAGAGTATCGTGACTTGCAACGCAATACTACTAGCTGATGAACCAAGCAGATGGTCCACCGGATGTTAAGTAGTATCCATCACCTATAACAAAGCATTGCCTCGTAAGTCACGCACGATAGGAACATGTTCTACGATGCACTGCCCTGCGTCCATCAACTTGTGGCATACAGATGTTAACCCTCGCATACGTGCAATTTAATTTCACCGGCAACCACACTCTCTGCCTTGCGTCCATCAACTTGAGGCATACAGAGGTTAAGCCTCATGTACCTGTAATTGCACCGGCAACCACACTCTTCAAACCGAAACACAGCAACGCTGCTTGGCGGTAGAAAAAGGCGTGGTGGTAGTACTTCCCCGGACGAGCCCGTCACAAAGAGCTCGTCTACTCTTAAAAACTCCTTACTGATATAAAAGTATTTAGAGAGAGAGGTATGATGTAGCTGACGCGTGGCTGGATGGGGTGCGACCAGCGCTGCATGGCGATTAGCAACTGACGGCGGAACCGAGGAGACAGCGAGATCCAGTCACTATTGTACAACGAGGTGTTCACGAACCGACTCTGAAACACATACCTACATATACGACTAAATACGTTTACTGTAATTGAACTGTTTCAGTCATCATCATTCAGCCTTATGTGCACAATTCCAGTACTCTCAAACGGTGAAGGAAAACATCGTGACGAAACTGGCATGTCGTAGAACCTAAAAAGTTCTATAATATGTGTCAAGTGCTCGAAAGGAGCCTCTTGAGGCGCACTTAAAATCCTTTCACCACCCTGTTTCGAAAGAAACTAGTGACACGACAAGAGAGAGAGAGCCTGAAGAAATCCACTGATATAAAAAATGATTCGATATCTTGCAAATATAACCATAGACAGATATACCAATCGATTGGGAAATTAGTTACTATTTTGTGATTTGTTTTAGTAGGAACTATCAACATACAATTATGTCAATGAGTAAATTTAATTTTGCTGATGGGTGATATCTGCAATTTGTTCGTTCATTTGTGATATGATAACCATTTAAATCGGATTTTGATCAAAATGTGAGTTCAGTCTTATAAATTACTGTCTTACAACACATATGGCCGGTTTCTGAAAGCTCGATCAAAAGTAACCGGATGTCAAGTCACTCGCCATTTCAGCTATTACATTAATTTAGATAGAGATAGCAAGTGACTTGACATCCGATTAGTTTTGATCGGGCTTTCAGAAACCAGCCGTTATTACCTCAAACTCCAGAAGATTTCCAAAGTAGCAGTATATAAATATCTGTGCTAGAAGTATGACAAATAATACCACAAGAAACACAAACGGAACTGAAGTCACGCTGACCTGAAAAAATTTAAACAAAATTCAATCCCATTGTTAAGAGAAAAATAAACAATTATACAAATTTTCAATATAACAAAATTGTAAAGAGTTACGCAGGTAAGTAGATATGTAAGGATAGATAAAAAAAAAAAAAAAAAAAAAATTGGTGGAACACACAGCACTATCTAGCCCCAAACTAAGCCAAAGCTTGTAATATGGGAACCAGATAGCTGATATAATACATATATACTTTTTTTTTGTAAATACATACTTATAATATTATAGAACACCCAGACAGAGAACAAACATCAATGTTCATCACACAAATGTTTGTTCTCGGTGGGGATCGAACCCACGGCCTACAGCGCAGAAGGCAGAGCTACTACCAACTGAGCTGTGAAGATACTTCTCCTTCTTTTATTTGTGGCTGTTCAAGGATAGATACAGTGGCGTAGCTAGGTGGACAAGGGCCCCGGTGCATAGAGAAATAATCAGGCCCTCACCCCCTCTTTCCACATAGCTTGAACTTATATTGGCCCTTAAAATAAATCATAAAAAAAATTGTCAGCAGGCTCAAGGTTTTCTAGCTTCGGGAGCTGTCTGACACTCTCTTTTCAAAGCTTAGGTTAGAGGGCCCTCTGAGCTCTGGGGCCCCGTTGCACTGCACCACCTGCACCTACGATAGCTACGCCACTGATAGATACTTACTATGGTCATATCGTAAATTACAAGACACACGACAGTAGCGGACGAGTAGAATTGAAATGACATTGGGAAGTTGAAAATTGAATTAATTTCATTGTGATACCTGTAAAAAAAGTACGATTACAGCACACACTTTTAACGGGCGTATTCAGTGCCTAATAAAATGTATAGTCTTAAACCGAGTGACTAGCGGCCGGTTTCTGAAAGCCGGATCAAAACTAATCGGATGTCAAGTCACTTGCTATCTCTATCTAATTCGATGTAATACTTTTTGTGTACTGTACTTTCCTACTTTTAAGTTATTTTAAGAAAAAAATTACCTATATTGTACAAATTGACATATCTAAGAACATGTTACGTGTGTAAAGAAGAAAAAATGAATATATAATAGCTGAAATGGCAAGTGACTTGACATCCGATTATTTTTGATCGAGCTTTCAGAAACCGGCCGTTAAAGATAAACATTTTACTTAGTTTGATATTGGTCTTGAGTTCCAGGTCCCAGATTTTATGAGGAAACCTATCATCATCATCATCAGCCTAAAGAAGTCCAGGAAGAAAGATTATGAGCCTTCTCCATCTACCGACTTCCCGCGTTCTTAACAATGTCATCGATCCATCGGTGAGGGCCTAAGCTGAAGATGATGAATTAACTACTTTACAATATAGGTAAGTACATGGAGTGACGAGGATGGATAAGATAAGGAATGGGTTTATTAGAGGCAGTTTGAAAGTGACACCAGTAACTGAGAAAATGAGAAGCAATAGGTTAGCGTGGTATGGGGGGCATGTCATGCGAAGGGAAGAATGTCTTGTAACGAAAAGAGTGTTAGTTATAAATGTGGATGGATATAGGAGTAGAAGAAGGAAGAAGAAGGAGAAGAAGAAGATGGATATAGGAGTAGAGCAAAGAAAAGATGAATGGATTGTGTGAATGATGACATGGGTAAGAAAGGAGTGACGACTGAGATGACGGATGATAGAGGGAAGCATAGGAGAGAAAATACCTGTTGTGCCGACCCCACTTGAAGTGGGATAAGGGCAGGAAGATGATGATGACAATATAAATAAGTACATAATAATATTAAAAATAATAACATACCAAAGAAGTTTTTCATATCGTTTCACGATCAAAACGAAACGTCTACGAACATTCTCATCTACCATATCTATGTATGGACAGTAACTTTTCAAATAAGGCTGTTCATCTTCAATAATAAAGTTTTCTAGCTGGTGTTTGATTATTTTCAGCTGAGTTTGAGCGTGTGCGTAATATGTTGGAAATAATGTGTCCAAGGCTACGTGTCCATAGCCTACCCATAGTATAGGACCGCTTTGAAAAAAAACGGATAGGGTGAACCTAAAAAAAAGTGTGTTTTAAAATCTGGATAAATCTCTTTCAATTATATTTGGCTGAAGGAACAGGCATGCGAGTCACGCACGATATGAATGTGCCATACGATGCACTGCCCTGCGTCCATCAACTTGAGGCATAATACTAAGCCTCATGTGTCTGTAATTTGAAGGCAACCGGTTTCAAACTGTAACACAGCAAGTAAAAGCCATGGAAGTAGTACTACCTCGGAAGAAGTTGTGAAAAAAGATGAAAAGAAGAACTTCTACAACTATTTTTTTTTTGTAATACTACTTACTGATGGCAAGCACATGACCCACGTGATGCTAAATGGTAACCATCACCTATAGCAAAGCATTGCCTCACAAGTCTCGCTCGATAAGAACGTGCCCTATAATGCACTCCTTGCGTCCATCACCTTGAGACATACAGGTGCTAAGCCTCATGTGCCTGTAATTTCACACCTAGACTATTAACTCTCTTGAAGCTTAAGAAAATTGTGACAGGTAAGTCTTACATAGGCCAAGTGTCTGTTGCGAACGGCATATAAGAAGGTACAACCTCCTCCGGATCATTGTATCTCTTCACAAAGAACGAGCTAGGCCACACCACAGCAGCGACGCTCACACTTATAAACATAAAACGGCAAAGACGGTGCATCTCTTCCTTGTTCTGACGGAGGAATGATTGGCCTTCTTTATCTGATGCTCGGAATGCGGGGTCATCTAGAAATAAAGCACGCTGAAACTGTCTTAATGTCTGAAAAAAATGTAGCAGAGACTTTTTTGCGTGATCTGAAATCCATTTTTTCCGTTTTTTAGTATTTAGGTTTTTGTACTGAGAGCTCGGGTTTTGTATGGAGTCACTTGAGTTCAAAGCACGCCAGATAGGACCGAAGTGCGAGTCAGACTCGTGCACGAAGGTTTCCATACCATTATCTATAAAAACGGCGTGTGTTGTATGGGAGCCCCTTCAAATATTTATTTTATTCTGTTTTTTAGTATTTTTTGGTATATAACGACAACAGAAATTATTCATATGTGAAAATTTCAACTGTCCAACTATCACGGTTCATGAGATACAGCCTGGTGACAGACGGACAGAGAGACAAGACGGACAGCGGAGTCTTAGTAATAGGGTCCCATTTTCCCTTTGGCTAGGGAACCCTAAAAATTACCGCCGGTGCTTATTTAATTGATCGAGTGAGCGAAGCGAACGAAGATCTTAGTTTCAACTTGGGCGATTTGGCATTTTATGTATGTATGTATGTATGTATGTATGTATGTATGTATGTATGTATGTTTGTCTGGCGATAACTTTAGAACCGTTGATCCGATCTGCATGAAATTTGATAAGTCGATAGCTTGTACTTGAGAAATTTACTGGTAAGTATATGAGTAAAATCGGATGAAGGGTTTTTGAGATATGGGGTTTTTTGAGGGGGCAAAAATAAAAAAAGTTACATAAAAAAATCAAGTTACATGTCATATGAAAGGGCTTTGTTTGGACATCCCAAAACAATTTTTACTTATTTTTTTGGACGCTCGGTTTTTGAGATAAAATTATGAAAGTTAAATTAAGATAACCAGCGATCCAAGAGCTCCCATCTCTAAGAGTTTCGTTGGTATCAAGGTTTTTCTACTGGTCGGCCAGTTCCTTTGCTTTTTCTTATTTTTTTTTCTTGAAATTAATTAAGGAGGTACTCAGTTATATTAAAATGGTGACGACGACCAGGTCTGATGATGGAGCCAAGGTCTGTTCAACGGAACTCTTCAATAAATAGGCCAATAGAGTTGAAACTTGGTAACCATACCAAGTTATTAGGTGGTAGTCAGAAAAAAGTCCAAAGATAATGTTTGGACTTGCCTCTGACTACTACGTACTCAATGTTTTTATGCGTTCGTCGGGCCGCATCACGAGATCTCAGTTCGGGGCGAACTACTAGTTATTTATAAATTAAACGTTACCATAATTACGAATTGTTACTATTGGCCAAGCTTAGCTTTGTTTGAGGCTAGATAGTGTGTGAAAATATCCACCAGTGCCTAATTTATTGAAAAAAAATATTATAAAAATATATGGGTGTCCAACTTTGCCACAACTCGAAAAGTAAATATCTTTTTTAAAGTGAAACTAAAGTTTGGAGAAATGTTTGGCAATCCCAATCTTACCTCTCAGAAACAAATTGAGCCTATCCATCCTAGATTTTTGAAAATATACTGTCCATACTTTCGTCCACAAGTTTAGTTGTGGTATCTCTATAATAAAGCAGTTCATCAGTTTTTCAGTATCATGGCGGTTCTGAAAGATTTTAAAAGTAATTATACTAAAACACAGAAAATTATTATTACCACACTAATGGATTATTACCAAAATCGGTACAAGTGCTACGAATCCTCTACGAAAGAAAAGTGCGTAGCACTTGCTACGAATGCCCGAATTTTGGTCAATACAAAAATCCATGCTTACCTGAACTGCAAAAATTATATGCTGTATATTATAAATGGCTGGGATCAGAAATACCAGCGCCCTGTATATTTGATGAAATATCCGTTTGAATCCGCCTGATGGTTTATTCAGACTGTAATACCCGGCCCAGCCCAATATTTTGTAAACCGCAGAGAATGAATCAAACGGTAGGACCTTTTCGATGTCATCATTCATTTTCGGAAACAAAATATTTAATAGCGGTTTGGGAAACGAGCGTTCGCTACTTGGAAGTTAAATTAAATGGATATTTCGGGTTATAAATGATTGCCTTATTTCCGATAATTGCTCGTTGAAAATAATTATAGAGATGAAGTCAAAAATGTAATTGGTTAATGAAATAAGCTCATTAATTAAAAATGGAAACACCCAGCTTACGTAGTCGTGTACTCAGTGTTCTTGCATAATTAAATTTAAGTCAACCACACGTTGCGAGGGCGACCTAAGTTACTTAGCGCGGTCGGTAAGTACCTATGATGGCTTGGCTACACAACGGGGCTCTGTAGGTTTCATAATTTATAAGTAATAAGTATGTTAGGGTATGACCTCGGTGATAGTGCTCTGTGTGGTACTTTTTTTACTACTTACTGATAAAATAAGCATGATCTACGTAATGCAGTATTTATAGGCAAAGATAACCGCTCGAATTAAGGTATTTCTGAAAGTTCTGTTAATATTGTTCATATTTTTTTGATACAACTGGCTGATGTAACAAGCAGATGGCCCACCTGATGTTAAGTGGTAACCATAACCTATAACAAAGTATGACCTCGTAAGTCACCCACGATAAGAACGTGCCCTACGATGCACTGCCCTGCGTCCATCAACTTCACAAACGACCCTTCACAAAGAGCAATACTACTCTTAAAAAAACGCTTAGTATTTTTTTGTAAAGATCTCAATTTGGACTTTACAAGATAGGTGCTAAGGTTTTGTATTTCCTAGAAAATATGATTTTATAATATTTCAAGAATCTCTTTTCTAAGGATTGTGGATGGATATAGGAGTAGATTAAAGCCAAAAAAAAGATAGATGGGTTGTGCGAAAGATGGGTAAGAAAGGAGTGACTACTGAGATGACGGATGATGGAGGAAAGTGGAGAGAAAAAACCTATTGGGACCCCACATGAAGTGGAATAAAGACAAGAATCAGAATCAGAATAGTCTTTATTGTAAACTGTTAAAAATATATAAGGTGGTAGAAAGTATAAAAGTAGTAGTACAAACAGTCTGCCCTATTCGAGCGTACAACATAAGTTTTTTTTTAATCTTTCCCGTACTACTAGTACGGTACTTAAAATATTTGAAAAACAATTAACACTTAAATTAATTATCCTAAACTAACTTATTTATCTTAGAAGATGAAGATGGTGGTATTGGTAGTGGTATTTTGTTAAAAAATAATAAGCAATAACAAAAAAAAAACCGACACCAAGCACGCAAGCGAGCCTGGTTGTTAGTTGTATTTTTGAGCAAGCTTTTACTGAGCTTACAATATTACCTGCCTAGCTAGTTGAACACGTGAAAGGTAGCGGCCACGCATTATTCTGATTATCTTCTCCTGTAGTGTGGCCTTGAAACCCGCGCCTTTGGGTGCTTTAATAATTTCCATATATTTAACCGACTTCAAAAAAAAAATAGATAGATAGATAGAAAATTCTTTATTGCAAATAAAATATACTGTACATAGGCGAGCTTAATGCTGGATTATCTACCAGCTCAATACCCAAAGGTTACTTTGGGTATTGAATGTAAAATCAACATTAACATCAATTTTAACATCTGTATGCCTCAAGTTGATGGACGCAGGGCAGTGCAACGTAGGCCACGTTCCTATACGTTCCACGTGCGTGACTTACGAGGCAATGCTTTGTTATTGGTGATGGTTACCACTTAACATCAGCTTGTTCCATCAGCTAGCAGTATAAAAAAAACAGAAGTTTCAACATAAATATCATTTTGATAATGTTCTTTTCATGTTTTTTTTTTTTCAGTTTTACGTAACTACCATCTGTGTTTTTATCTATAATGTTGAAATGTGCAAGCGATAACCCTAGCCGTCGGCAGCGTTGTTGCGAGTGATGACAATACAATAACCACTGCAAAAAATAATCCTTTCAATTTCATACAACAATAAGTTTGAACGTTTGCAAGTGCTTTAATATCATTCCATAAGATCATTCTTTGATAAAAAAATGCAATTTGTAAACAAAAGCAACTGACATACAATGCAACTCAACCTTTAACAGTTTAAATGTTTTCTCAATACCCAAAGGTTACTTTGGGTATTGAGAAAACATTTTTGATGAAGGCCTATACTAAAGAAAGCAAAGATTTAGAAAACTGCATAACTAACTGCCTCCGTCATTTATGAACCGATTTGTAAATTCTTTTTTATTACAGAGAATATACTTTTAAATTGGTCTCATAGAAATTTCATCAAAATTGGCTCAGTAGTTTGATTTTTAAATCAAAATAACAGAAAAAAGTTATGTCATCCAAGTAAATGAAATTGCGTATTTTGCTGTTTTATGTTTTCAATGTATTTGAAATCAGTTTTTTTTGCAGATAAGTTATAATTTTGTAAACCTTTATAGGTCTGCCGCGATACATTTTTTATTTATTTTTAATTTTTTATTATAGTTCGTCCTAGGCCTAGTGCGAGGTTCATTGCATATTTGGATTCTTATTAAAATGAATTCTCGAATGAATAATTTTGTATTTGAATATTTTCTTTTTTTTATACAACTAGCTTATGGAACAAGCAGATGGCCCACCTAATGTTATGTGGTAACTCTCTATCACCTATAACAAAGCATTGCCTCGTAAGTCATGCACGAATAGGAACGTGCCCTACGATGCACTACCCTGCGCCCATCAACTTGTGACATACAGATGTTAAGCCTCATGTGCCTGTAATTCTACCGGTAACCACATACCCTACCTGCTATGTTCCACAGTTTTGTCTTATTCTTGTTTTTCTTGATACCTATGTGATGCTGTACCCGTGTTGGTGTGTCGAATAAAAAATTCTATTCTATTTTACATACAATACCAAATTAAGTTGCCACTAAGATCTCTGTTCTCTTCGCCAACTCAATCAAAAACAATCCGATATTTTGAGCAAGCGTTTATTGAGCTAATAAGATAAACTTACATCTAATACATGGTGCTTAAAAATGAACACATTAGAAAGGTGGCAGCCACACTTCGAATCCCGGCCAGTTCAGTTTGTCTCGTAGCGCGGCCTCGAAGCAAGCGTCCCGCGCGGCGTCCCGCGGCGCGTGCAACTCGCGTCCGCACTGGCGCGGGACCTCGCGAGCTGCACGGATCAGCTGGGATATTTGACCTATACTCTCCCGTACGTCTTCCATTGGCATCTGTGGAACAGGTGTTCGAGGTTTCAGGTTTTATGTAGTTTACGATATTAGTTACCTTCATCACAATTGTGCACGGAAGAGCGTAGTAGAAAGGATAAGCACTTCAGTAAAAAAACACGTTGTCTTTTTCCGTGATTACTCCTGTACAGGATTGTAAAGAAGCAATCATGTAGATAGAGGGCTGTTGTAAGAGTTGTGGCGACTAACTGGCTGAGAGCGATTAGTTTAGTTTTATTTTTTGACTATTTTCTGATGGCACAAGTAGATGCAGGTTTCCATCACCAATAACAAAGCATTGCCATCAGCCAACCATCAGCAAAACTGCTTGGCAGCAAAAATAAGCATGGTGGTAGTACTTCTCCTGACGAGCCCTTCACAAAGAGCTCTACTATTCTTCAGTCATCTTTCATTTTTCATTATTTCGTTTTTAAGACTGGTCAAATATCTAATCTAATGATTTTTGATGAGGTATAAAAAAGTATATGACACGAGGTGCCCACGTTATAACCAGGTAAATAAATATCTAACCTCGTCATCTTTAGGCAACGAGTGTGGATATATCCGCGTCCAGCGGCCGACCTTCCCCTTGGGTTGGTTCCACCGCACGCCGTTCCCCCAAGTGGAGGCACTCAGCATGCGACGCCGGGTCGCGGCTGTGGCGTACCCGCCGCGCCAACTCTCCTCCGCTGGGCTCGCGGGCTCTGTTGGCGTCGCCGTCGCTGTCGCCGGGGAAGTGGATACACTTGATGTTGACTGGAAAGTAAAAGCAACTATTAATCATTATCGTTAAAAACTGAAACAGCTTCGCGACTTTAATATCCAGGCACGGTTGATATCCCCTCAGATCTCTTAGTACAAAGTACTAACTCCAGATTCTTTGAGGACGACTAAGTGGGGTAGTCAGAGGTACGTCCAAACATTACATTTGGCACATACCCACATTTTGCAGTAGTTGGTATTCAATTCAATTCATTCAATTGGTGATTGCAAGCCCATCGTCGCTGTTAGAATAATAATTATCATAATATGTACTTTTTAAATCTTTGCATTGTTTAGTATATAGGCCTTCCAATGTGCTATATCCAAAAATGTGTTCTCTTTACCCAAAGGTTAGCAGGTAGATAATGCTATCCAGCATTAAGCTTGCCTATGTAAATATATTAATATTTTATTTTTGCAATAAATAATATTTCTATCTATCATTATTATTTAGGCCCGTTTACGAAAAAATATTTAATTTCCGTAGCCTTACGGCCGGTTTCTGAAAGCCCGATCAAAACTAATCGCTTGTCAAGTCACTTGCTATCTGTAAACTGAAATGGCGAGTGAATTGATTAGTTTTGATCGAGCTTTCAGAAGACGTTTGATAATGAGATAAAGCAATGTAATTGTATTTACGTGTGTAATAGTAATTGGTGACACATTTGTTATCAATTAATTAACTAAATATAAACTATAGTTCGTTTACACAGTTAGTATTATTATTGCTTTGTACCAAAACTGTAAATACCTAAAAGATGATTATGATTTCGTACAAGAAAAAAAAACACCCTAAAAACTAAACCAAATTTACAATTGAAAGGTTCTTTGTCAATGAAAGTTTTAGGGAAAAAGTCACGACACGCCCAATTACGCATCGATTTTCCATCGTTCCGTTCTGATTCTTGACAACTTTTACAATGCCAACCATTTCACTTCCTTAGGGATAGGGGACGATAACATATTTGGCGTATGAGTATACTACTCAAAGTCAAAGTCAAAAGGTATTTATTCAATAAAATCACAAGGATCACTTTGAAACGTCTTAAAGCTAGGTGACTCTAGGTGCCAGTTCCACGCAACCAAAGCCTAGAAGAACAGGCAACAAACTTACGGCTTGGTTCCTACCGTTCTTTTGTATGATACTTTTACAAAGTAATATAATACAATATTGAAGTTTAGTGAGGCGTAGGCAAGGTACTCTATCAAGAAAGTACCGGGAATTGATCAATAATACACAAAATGTTAGTTATTCATCCAAATTGATTTTATTGCCTTCAAAGTAGACGTTCAAACTAGCTTGATCTAACTAAAAACAGCACTTTATTTAATCTAAATTACAGATTCAACTTAAACTCCGCGCCAAAGAAAACAGATATGCCGATGTAACAACCAAAAAAAAACAAATAAAATAATTCAGACACGTGAACAAATCATCCATTCCCGATACTTTTTTGACAGAATGTATGTTGGATTACTCTCCAACTACTCTTTATATACTTTTCTCTTCTGTATTAGGTGGTATTAGCTTGTATCTACTCTTAGTTACTTTACCTTTTTCCTCCCTCGTTAAATCCATTAAATCAAATCAAATCAAATTTTATTTTGTGTCTCAAACGACGTAGGCGAAATACAAAGAACAATATTGTTAAGGACTTTAGGACAATAAAATCAGTCAGTCAAAATTTAAAGTGTTTTATGCACTACTATAATGCTGGGGCCTTATGCTCACTTCGAGCGAGATTATCTCACGATGGAGATGGCGTAGCTAGGTGGACAAGGGCCCCGGTGCATAGAGATGGAATCGGGCATAGAGAAAGAGTTTTGTGAGCCAGGCTCAAGGTTTTCTTGCTTCAGGAGCTGGCTGACCTTCTCTTTTCAAAGCTTAGGTTAGTGGGCCCCCGGAGCTCCGGGCCCCTGGTTCACTGCACCACCTGGGCCTACGATAGCTACACCACTGGTGCTACTGTTGCCAATCTCGTACTAGCAAAGCCAAAGTCAAAGAAAATTAGTAAAATCACAAGACTCACTATGAAACGTTTTACAACGCTGAAAACAGTCGGAGCAACCTTACTTTCGGACATTTCAACGTTTTTGAAAAATTACTGAACATAGTTATAAAAAAATTAAGGCTAATGTGACTCTCGCTCGCACGTTTCGACATGTTAAAAGATATAAAATCACTAATCTCATTTTCGAAAAATCGCAATCAACCATTTTGTGTGCAATCACATTGCACACAGTTTAGTAAAAAATTCATTTTTATCGATACATGTTTTCCTACTCAAAAGTTTGCTCTACTAGTTTTCGTAAATAAGCAAACTTTTAACTAGGAAAACTTGTATCTATCAAAATGAAATTCGAAATGCCTTTGCCTTTTACAAGCACATGAGGCTTAACATCTGTATGCCTAAATTTGATGGACGCAGGGCACTCCATCGTAGGGCACGTTCCTATCGTGCGTGACTTACGAGGCTGTGCTTTGTTATAGGTGACGGTTACCACTTAACATCAGGTGGGCCATGATATTTTTATTAATTAAGTTTAAGTGTAATTAAGTGTGATGAGTAGGTAGTAGGCATTATACTTATTCTTTTTTCTACTCCACCGTCATCTATAGTTCATTTAAAATCCAGTCCATCCCAAGGTTATCTGGAAAATATCTCCTTTGCTCTAATTCTAGACTAATTCTCCTTTTGTGGTGTGCAATAAAGTTTTTTCTATCTTCTATCTACTCGTATGTAATATTCATTGTGTATTTATTCAAACTTACCTGCACATCCGAAAAATCGATCGGAGGCGAATCAGTTGACTTTTGCCGCCCCATGTTCGTTTCTCTACTCTTTTCTGGCGGCTCCTGAATTATTTAAATAGGTTAATCAATTGAATACATTAAAAAAACAGAAACCACTTCACGTGGGTATTTAATCCACAAGCACTAAGAAATCCATCACCAAATACCAACTCAATTTCGAGTATTTCTAGAGTATTTTACATCCAAATATTACATTTTGGGTTTAGGATTATTTAGTTGGTACGTATTTTGTTCGTCTGTAACTGTCTGTTCTGTTTTTTTTTGTGTGTGTATAGGTATGTCAAATAAATGTATTTCTTTCTTATAAGTCGAACATTAGCGGGTTGAGCGTGACGCAGTGTATAGGCATGGCGCGTCACCGGCGGTACCCTCACATTGGCGGAACGAGGAGCCCATTCAACACCCCGTTCTCTTGACACATGTTTTAGAATTTTTAAGGTTGTCTTCGATGTTTTTGAACCTTACTTTAAGATCGGAAGGTGGTGCTGCTACTACAAGACCATCAGCGCTCTTTTTCTTCTTTTTGCAGTGCTTACCACGTATAAGTCTGAAATTTGGTGGTTTGAGCATGACGTGACGCAGTGTATAGGCATGGCGCGTCGCAACACCCCGTTCTCTTGACACACGTTTTAGAATTTTTAAGATGTTTCTACGATGTTTTTGAACCCGACTTTAGGATTGGAAGGCGGAGCCGCTACTACTAGAGCAGCGCTCTATCTTATTTTTGCAGTTCTTAGTTCTTACCACGTATAAGTCCGACATAGGCGGGTTGAGCGTGACGCAGTGTATAGGCATGGCGCGTCGCCTGCGACCGCGATGGGCGCGCCGCGTCACCGGCGGTACCCTCACACTGGCAGAACGAGGAGCCCCGTTCAATACCCCGTTTTCGTCTTCTGAACTGTAACTATGGAACAACGTTAAATAACGTATTATAATTATTTCTAAAAAAACACAGAAAAAGCTTCACGGCTTTGGTCCTGCTGAACTATAACGATTTTTTTTAAATACAGTTGTATAAAAAAAAAAGTTAGCTAGTTAGCTGATGGAACAAGCAGATGGCCCACCTGATGTTAAGTGGTAACCATCACCTATAATAGTATATGGTGGTCTAGTGGAAGCGGTCCCGCCTTTCGATCCTATCGATCGAAACCGGTCGTGCACCAATGAGTTCTTCTGTTCAAAAATGTATGTGCACAATACCAGTACTCTCAAACGGTCGGAAAATATCGTGAGGAAACCAGCATATCGTAGAACCTAAAAAGTTCTATAACATGTGTCAAGTGCTTGAAAGGAGCCTCTTGAGGCGCACTTAAAATCCTTTCACCACACTGTTTCGAAAGAAACTAGTAACACGACAAGAGAGAAGAGACTTATAACAAAGCATTACCTCGTAAGTCACGCACGATAGTAACGTGCCCTACAATGCACTGCCCTGCGTCCATTAACTTGTGGCACACAGATGTTAAGCCTCATGTGCCTGTAATTACATCGGCAACCATACTCTTCAAACCGAAACACAACAACGCTGCTTGGCGGCAGAAAAAGGCGTGGTGGTAGTACTTTCCTGGACGAGCCCTTCACAAAGAGCTCTACTACTCTTAAATCTAAATATTGTGCCAAATGTAACATTACATTACAATTGTGCACATAATTTTTTTTTCGTTTCGAACTCACGACCTTAGGATCGGAAGGCGGGGCCGCTACCACTAGACCACCAGTGCTCTCCGCTAGCATCAGTTGGCATATAACTAGAGATAGAGTTGCCATACGCTTGTTCTAAAAGTAATAGAAAAATATTTAGAGATGTGAATAAGTGAAATTCTTACTTGTTTATAGGCGTAGAAGGCGGTCCCTTCAGCAAAGCTAGACCAGTATGCTTCATCGGAAGCCCGAGCAGGTCGAACAGCTCGTGCAACATCGGCTGCTTTACTACAATGTCCGCTTCGCAGTTCGCTCCTAGCGCTGGGGATAGGTTCACCTGGAACACAAAGACGACAGTTTCAGTACCTTAAATAAACACATACGGATATAGATCAATCTACACAAAGCTAAAGAAAAATTACCCTTGCCTGATGCGTATCCATGTTTACAAAGAGATATTCATATGTTGGTAATATAGTCGCGTTAAACTCTCGCAACAAACTCGGTCATAAATCATCTTAACACTAGTATTGAGAGTACTCGGCGCGGGCGCATGCACGTTATCGATAAAAATAATGACTCAGCGAGAGCGCCCGGTGGTTGCGCGGTCGGAGAGGTCATTATCACGTTTTTAACAACAAATTTTACTGCAACTGTAGATACATTTTTTGCAAATTAATGTTTATTTTTCTTAAAAAATACGATGTTTATAATAAAACATCTACTACTTTCACTATATAGTAAACGCAACAGTGAGTGAAGTAAAAATTAAAAACTCTAGTTCCTAAAAATTTTGGAACTAGTTGGGAACAATTCAATTTTCTGATGGTACCAAACAGTGCTGGAAATGTTTCATCATAGAGATAAAGCCTACGTACTCGTATATTGAAGAAATTAAATAAATATTTATATAAATATTTAGAGATGGTTTTGAAATGTCCACAAATATTAATTTTACCACTTATAAGTCCGACATAGGCGGGTTGAACGTGACGCATTATACAAGGTGTTCCATAAGTTGTGTATATAAACTTCAGGGGGCTAAAGTACCCATCAATATGAACAACTTTTTCTAAGGAACCCACACTGTGAACGCGAAAAAAAAACAGCTGTTTCATACAAAAGTTCAATACCTACCAGGCTAAAATGTATGAAACAGCTGTTTTTTTTTTTCGCGTTCACAGTGTTGGTTCCTTAAAAAAAGTTGTTCATATTGATGGGTACTTTAGCCCCCTGAAGTTTATACAAGGTGTTCATTAAGTTGTGTATATAAACTTCAGGGGGCTAAAGTACCCATCAATATGAACAACTTTTTCTAAGGAACCAACACTGTGAACGCGAAAAAAAAAACAGCTGTTTCATACAAAAGTTCAATACCTACCAGCCTAAAATGTATGAAACAGCTGTTTTTTTTTTCGCGTTCACAGTGTTGGTTCCTTAGAAAAAGTTGTTCATATTGATGGGTACTTTAGCCCCCTGAAGTTTATATACACAACTTAAGGAACACCTTGTATAGGCATGGCGCGTCACCTTTTAACATAGGTTAATTTCACAAATGCTTGTTCTCGGTGGGATCGAGATCGAGACCCATGGTCTACAGCGCAGAAGGCAGAGCTACTACTAACTGAGCTGTGAGAGCTTAGTATGTCAATACTTACATAGCCCCAGAAAAGCCGTAGAACTCTAATACCGCGTTTACATTTAGACATTCCCGCTGCCATTAGGGTGGACGGAAATGCGGCCATAATGTCCGCGGCAGCGTCGCCGGCAACGTGTGTTCACATTAAGCCCGGACACTTAGGGAGCGTGTACAACGCGAACGTCAACGCGAGCGGACATGGAAGTGGCCTGTTTACATTCTCGCATTGCCCATGTCCCTGCACGGACATGAGCTGAGTGTAAACGCTTTATAAGCTTTACAAGCTAGCTTCAGCGGCTTGTGCGAACAGTGTCAACGATATTTCGGTTTGAATATGCTGCCAGACTAGCCACTCGCTCCCATTGGTTAACCTAACATAAAATCTTGAGTTTACCTCAATGAGCCAAGGCCTCAAGGAGTCATCCAGCAGGATATCAAAGCCGTAGAACTCGAAGCAGTTCCTAGCAGGCGGAGTGCCGGCGGCTTGTGCGAACAAAGTCAACGTGACTATGGTCCGAATGCGCTGCCAGACGAGCCACTCAGCGGCCCCCCAACGGCCGATTAACGCTCGGCGAACCTGTTTCAATGTCCATTTGCATCCTGCAAAATAAAGAGTTCACTAAATCAAAATCAAAATCAAAACGGTCTTTATTCAGTGCAATCACAAGGATCACTTTAAACGTCTTATAAACCTACAGGTGAATCTATCGCCAGTTCCTCGCGACCTCGCGATTAAGCAAACAAAGGTTAAGATTATACAAGGTGTTCTCATAATTGGTTTTAAAACTTGGGGGGGCTAAAGTACCCTTCAATATGAATAACTTTTTCTAAGGAACCAACACTGTAAACGCGAAAAAAAACAGCTGTTTCATACATTTTAGCTAGGTAGGCTAAAATGTATGAAACAGCTGTTTTTTTCGTTTATTATGGACAATTATGGACATCTAGATTAAATGCACAGTGGCAGTACTCTCATACGGTGAAGGAAAACATTGTGAGGAAACCGACATGTCGTAGAGCAGGGATGGCGAACCACAAAATTTTGGGCACGCCACGGATCAAAACAGTTTGCAGTTTTAGTTCACTATCCGCTACTTCACCCGCCCACCCGATCTGGTCAGTGACTACTTGGCTAAACTAAACACTGTTAAACACTGTTGGAATTTATGTTAAAATTCTTATATTCTGATTGAAATTATTTTAGGCACGTCGACGGCTTCATAATATTAAAAAAAAAATTGCCGTTTTATTCAAAGGTTCGCCAACCCTGTCGTAGAGCCTAAAAAGTTCCAAATTATGTGGCAAGTGCCAGAAAGGAGCCACTTTGCGGCGCACCTTAAATCTTTTAACCACACTGTTTCGTAAGAACTGGAGACACTACAAGAAGAAGACTGACTTTGTCAAACGGCAATTTCTTTTTCGACAGCCCTCATAGCACAGTGGCTGTGGCTTCTGCGCTATGGGCCATGGGTTTTGATCGACAAATCCGGTTATCATGGACTTACCACTGCCAATCCTATCTTTACACTCTGCGTAGCGCGGCCCACTCTTGTTCAGTGAAGAGTTCGTCAGATGCCGGTAGGGGTTGTGAATGTCTGATAATGTATACGTGTCCGTTCCTGAAAATAATAAAATATACCTTCAGTTAACTGTTCAAAGTTCAATTTTGAATGACATTTGAAACTTGTACGGAGACGCGTAGCTCTTATACTGGCACAGACTGAATAAGTATTGTAGGACTTTTTCAAGGGTTGTGTCTAGTCTTGAGGACTTATCATCTAGTTCTAAACTAAGCAAAACTTGTTCTATTTGAAACAGGTTTACAAAAGAACGGTAGGAACCAAGCCGTAAGTTTGTTGCCTGTTCTTCTAGGCTATGGTCGCGTGGAACTGGCACCTAGAGTCACCTAGCTTTAAGATGTTTCAAATTGATCCTTGTGATTTTATTGAATAAATACATTTTGACTTTGACTTTGACTTTAACTAGATAATATTGTAATTTTTTTTTGGACATACGTAGATACATATTTTACAATATTTTACCCTGATGGAGAACAAATTTCAATGCTCATTATTCTATGTTAGTATAGAAAAGATTACTTTTCGTACATTTTACTAGTCATGCAGGGAAATATAGAATTTTCGTTGAAGCGCAACAGACTTGTACACACCAAACCTAGCCAGTCCCTCAGCGTACATATACGCAGTCAGCGGCCGGTAGCCTGGCACGCACACGTAGAGGCGAAGGTCGAACTTGTACCCGGCTATGAGGAGAGGACGCTCTATGTACCGCTGGACCACGGCAGCGGTACCGCAGCTCATATCGCAGATACTCTGGAAAACATTATTAAAAAAAAAACTGGGTCATCTAGTCCAGAATAAAATGGTCTCTCTTCGGTTTCAAGTGAGGAATAACAACTTGCAAATAGTAGAGTCAAGGCTCATAAAGAAGTGCAAACAGTAATAGCTTCATAGGCAGTAATAGGCACGGTAGATGCTCCCTAATATCTCTTAGTCGCGTTAAATTCTAGCTGCAAACTCGGTCATAAAAACATCTTAACACTAGTGTAGAGAGTACTCGGCGCGGGCGCGTGCACGTTATCGATGTATCTGTATTTTTTTGGTGATAACATTTTTTATTTTGTCATTATATTTTTATACAATTTTTCACAGAACAAAGAAAAGAAATCTGTAAGTTAATGTAAAAAAAAGTATCTCTTCTCTCTCCCTTTAGAATCGATAGTTCTTATCAACTCCAATAATGCACATATCTGTGCTTAAACAAAAGGATCGTGCCGTTCTCCTAAGTGCGAGAGAGAGAGAGAGCAATAGTGCTGTCTCGTTCCGATAATTTATGACCGAGTTTGCAGTGAGATTTAACGCAACGTACCAAGTACCCACCCAAAATTCTTCAAAGATATCTAAAAAGGGAGCTAATATTTAGTGGTTCAAATATTACACCGTCAGATTTCGTAGTAAGTAGTTGATATTTGATATTCCATACTTGACTGGTTGCAAGCCCAACGCCGCTGCTAAAGTACAAACTGATTACGTTTCCATAATTCCTTTCATCGAGTAACAGAACTGGCATTGCGCACATACATTTCCGAAGAGAAAAATCCATTGGTGCACGACTGGATTCGAACCCCCATTTTCCCATTACACCACACCGGCACCGGTGCGATATCCTTTATGTAAAGAATGTATTTTTGATAATAGTTCAAAATTGTGGATTGAATTGAGCGTGCAACATTGAGATAATTTACAAGATTCGTGCACAAAATGGTAAATAAATTCGCGTTTTACCGAAACTGACGTCAATCCACGTTGAGCCGCTCCAAAAAATATTATATTTACTTGAAGCATGCGCTTTTTAGTAGAGTATGTTCCGAAGTCCTAACAAAATAACTTGTATATTTTTAAAAGAAGAGTGAATAGGTATCTTCTAGGAAAGTTGGTGTCGGAATGTCATATCATCAGGTGAGCTTGCAGTCAAACGAATAATTTTATAAGTAAATAAATAAATAAATATTGGTGGACATTCCACACAGCACTATCTAGCCTCAAACTAAGCCAAAGCTTGTGATATGGGAACCAGATAGCTCATATACTACTTATATTTTTTTTTTTGTAAATACATACTTATCTACACTAATATTATAAAGAGGTAAACTTTGTATTTTTGTATTTTTGTATGTAACGAATAGGCTCAAAAACTACTGGTCCGATTTCAAAAATTCTTTCACCATTAGAATGCTACATTATCCCTGAGTAACATAGGCTATATTATATTTTCAAAAAAATCAGGGATCCTTACTAAAACTTCAATAATGTAACCCAAGGTGGAAACCAAAAACCTTACTATTGATGATAGAACAAAATAATGTACTACGATTTTGTAGAACACGTCATCATCTACAAAAAATGTTGCGACAGCATATGTCTAACTATTATAGTTATGTCACAATAAGTGTTCTTTTATTATAAAAAATTAATTGAAATGACGCCGCTAGAAAAGGGTCTTTATTTGTACCTTGGTATTAATCCTTATCCAAATAAATCTTTTCATAATTAAGAAGGTTTCAATACCTATAGATTACTTCTTAAATTTTTCAAATCGGACATTCCATTCAAAAGATATGACGAAATTAAAAACGTTAACGGGTCCACGGGTCACGCTCGGGGTGCGATTTCACTCTCTGGCGTGCAAATGTATGAAATAAGTAGACGCGAGGCTCGAACCCACGGTCTAAGTTTATCCTAAAATGTTCAAAAAATTTATGACCACCCATGCGAAGCTGGGACAGGCCGCTAGTAATATTATATAACACCCAGACAGAGAACAAACATCTATGTTCATCACACAATTGTTTGTTCTCGGTGGGGATCGAACCCACGGCCTACGGCACAGAAGGCAGAGCTACTACCAACTGAGCTGTGAAGGCTGTGAAGTGGTCAAACAATTTATCCTAACAGTAATAAGTGGCTCCCTATTCGTGAAAGAAGAAATAGAAGAACACTATGTCTTCTTTACTCGATCCTTAAGGACCCCCATTCTCCTTTATACTTAAAAAGTAAATTTGCCTTTCTCTCTGATTCCCATGATCGCAACTTGAGATCTACTGACACTCTCCTTCTGGCGACTCCTAAGCATTCAACTTCTTTCCGTGGTAACTCTTTTGAGGTGGCAGCTGTAGGTCTTTGGAATTCACTTCCACACACGTTTGAACACTAATTTATTGGGAGCCTGGCTCCCAATAAATTAGTGTTCAAACGCTTAGTCTATGAACATTTCCTTAAACAGATCTCATCAGTTAACTAAAATGTTATATAATAATATTGTTTGAAACCATACATCCACTGTATTTCTGTTTGTAGCTTCGTGTACTATTGTAATGTATTTGCAGGTATATGTTTGTGTTAGGTGTAATTCTTTTAAGAGTTTTCTTTTTTTTCCCCCTCGTAACTTTGCGTTTGTTAATTTGTAACTGTTTATTTTTAATAATAGCACGCCAACATCATTACCTACCTCAGGTACCTCATTATCTACCTCATTACCATCATCATCTACCTTTAAGGTTGGCAGGTAGAATAGCATTAAGCCCACCTTTTGTACACTTGAATTTTTATTTTTTTGTGCAATAAAGTGTTAAATAAATAAATAAATAAATGTTTACGGAATAGTTATTCATAGTGCTTACCCGAAACAAAAAAATCCCTCTGCCCTGGCTCTGGGCGACTGGTTTATGGATCCACACGACATTCGACTCCGAGGTACCTTCATCGCGACGCAATCTCGAACATTCCGACACCAACTTTGCGTATTCCAGCGGCAAGTGGTAGCACGGTGGGCTGCAATCAAAAAGATTTACGATAAAGCAAGATCATGTCTCAGCCACATTTTGACTTGAAACAAGGAAGTATTATAGACACGAACACACAAAATTCGATTATTAGGTAAAATAAAGTCACCATAAAATGTCTACGCACGACAACATAGGCATATTTCCCCTTCAAAGTTTACCCCTGTATGAAAAATTTGTAAAACTTGCGCCATCGTATGTTGAAAAATAGTTGCGCTCAACGTTCATAAAACCGGCTGATAGTCGTACAGGCATAGAACTTTGTTTATATACAGTATGGATGGAAAGTTCCATCTGTCACAATATCGTGCAGATAATAGTCTATGTAAATGTCGAAAGCGCACTCGTACGTAGATACTGTCTAAAACGGGCGGGACGATAAACTTACGCCAGTTTTGATTGGCGATAAGAATTTAGTGAAACGCTTCGCTCAGTCGAATCGTAAAATTGGGGACAACATTTTTTTCGCATATTGAAGCAGAGTCACGGAATGCCCATCAAACTCTTTTATCGGTAATTCCGTTTTCTCTACAAATTTCAGAGTAAAAACAACGTTATTTAAATTATGTTACAAATATATACTTCGATATAAACTAGGCCTGGGTAGATAAAGCTGGGTTATACACACATAATATAATATAAATATTGGTGGATATTCCACACAGGACTATCTAGCCCCAAACTAAGCCAAAGCTTGTAATATGGGAACCAGATAGCTGATATAATACAAATATACTTTTTTTTGTAAATATATACGTACAATAATTAATAACACCAAGACAGAGAACAAACAGCTATATTCATCACATAAATATTTGTTCTCGGTGGGAATCGAACCCAAGGCCTACGGCGCAGAAGGCAGAGCTACTACCAACTGAGCTGTGAAGGCTTTCATACTTTTACTCATCACGCAGAGAATACAGGTGGGCAAGACTTTTTATACTACTTTCTGATGGAACAAACATATGGCCCACATGATGTTAAGTAGTAACCACCACCTATAATAAAGCATTGCCTTGCAAGTCACGCACGATATTAACGTGTTCTTCGACGCACTGCCCTGCGAGGCATAAAGATGTTAAGAATGATAAGTAGAACTAGGCATGGTGGTAGTACTTCCCCTGAGCTCTACTACTCAAAACAAAAAACTGAAACAACTATTCGGAACAAACATACACAAAGTATTAATTATCGGAGAATTGTTTATTAATCGAATAGCTCTATTAAAAAAAACTCTATCCCTGAAGCCTATTGGATGACCTAATTCTGTCTCTCTAAAAATCTTAAGCCAATTGTTTCTGATAGCATCTATAGCAATGTTACTCAGCATTGTTATGGTATAAGCTTTCAATAGCTAGTTTAAAAACATTTTAGAGGGCAGAAGGCAGTTCATGCTACATATTTTTCAGTTCAAGGTATGAGACTATAACAAAGTTTTCATTATGTTTCATAATCGATACAAAAATTTATGATGGCCATTTCTTTAAAACCTGGTATGACTCCCTCTCTTTTTTTATGAGCCCTAACCATCCTAAAGTTGTCTGGAAAAGATCGCTGTTAGCAAGGCCAACCATTACATTACTACGAATGTAATTTTAGTGAATACTGTGTAGGTATGCTACCTTATTTGTCGTGGAACTCAATAAAGAGCTATCAATCTATCTATGTCGGGATTCCAGACAAAATATTGGTGGACATTCCACACAGCACTATCTCGCCCCAAACTAAGCCAAAGCTTGTGATATGGGAACCAGATAGCTGATATACTAACATAAATATATTTTTTTTGTAAATAAATACTTTTAATTATAACACCCAGACAGAGAACAAACATCTATGTTCATCACACAAATGTTTGTTCTCGGTGGGGATCGAACCCACGGCCTACGGCGCTGAAGGCAGGGCTACTACCAACTGAGCTGTGAAGGCTGTAAGTTCCTTAACAACATAGGCAATCTACCTAGATACCTACCATAAAAACCTAAGCACCCAAATTAAAAAAAAACCTTTTGTTTTCATTTCTGTATCTTTTCCACGTTTCGAAGTTTTTATAATTCCGCTTTAAATCAGGTGTCTCTTGTCTGTTTCAAACGATGAATACTAAGTAATATTCCCAAAACATTGATTCCTTTTTCTTTGGCGATCGTCACGCGATGGCTCAGCCCCGGTACCACTTGGAGGTAATTGCTGAGCATTAATATTCAAAACAATAATTTTCATATCACCCTGAACTTTCACCTTCCGTTGAAATGCTGAATGCATTTCGTTCTACCTATACAGGTTTAACGACCAAGGTTCGACATAAATGTACCTCAAAGGATCGGTGAATTTAAATTGTCACATGTATAGGCTCGTCCGGGGAAGTACTACCACCACGCCTTTTTCTGCCGCCAAGCAGCGTTCCTGTGTTTCGGTTTGAAGTGTTGCCGGTGTAATTACAGGCACATGAGGCCTAACATCTGTATGCCTCAAGTTGATGGACGCAGGGCAGTGCATCGTAGGGCACGTGCGTGACTTACGAGGTAATGCTTTGTTATTATAGGTGATGATTACCACTTAACATCAGGTGGTCCATCGGCTTGTTCCATCAGCTAGTTGTATAAAAAAAACTTTTAAAAATTTCAATACAATTTTAGAAATTGTTTTAAATATTATTTTGTTTTTTTCTATTCGTACACAGATCGTACAGATAAATTATAATAGGCATTATAAGTGTTTAGGCAATAAGCATTCTTAACCATCGTTCTTCTTCCAACATTCTTTAAATCTCCTCAGGCCAACCGGAAACCAGCGAGGGGGTCCAACCGGTTCATTTATAAACAGCTAGTTACCACCGTGAAATTTCACTTTTCGATAAAACATTAGTTGCAAACTAGCAGTTATATTTATTACGACCTCTGGCAAAAGCAAAGTTCGGGCTATGCATTTGATATGCAAATTTTTCTGAAGCTTTAAGTACAGTTTGTAAATTGAGTGCATTTTAACCGTTAAAATCTTCAGTAAATTTGAAGTTTCTGTTCGGTCTATCGTCAAACTTTTGGCATTCCACAAATCAAATAGGTTTATCAACAGAAATACACTTTGTGGGTTACTATGCATGCAGAAACTCAATTATATCATCATCTATTACTATAGGAACTACCTACTGTTGTTTCGGAACTGAAATCAGTAGCTATTTCGGTATCTGAACTTGATTTACGAGGTAGCGCATTATCGTGATCGAAAACACTGGAATCTTATTCAAATGATCACATGTATCATTGATGAAGACATTAATTTGGCGACGCATTAACTCATGTGGATTTTCTGCGAAGAAATCCTGTATTTTTCTCTGATATTGCTCCAAAAGTACCCGTTGTGGAATGTCGTGCCACACGCCACAGACCTCGTGGTTTCATTCAAATAACCGATGACGCGAAGCGATTGACTCGTGCCCCTCGGTACATGATAATACAAGCAACAAATGTATCCGTGCGTACGTAGGTACAACGTATCGAACAAGGATCAGGGACGTGGTGGATGTGGTATGTTCTTATGAACGATAAACGATGATGTAGGTATTTATAGTAGTATAGTAGTAGTAGTTTTTAGTTTCTGTGTCTCTGTCAATGTCTGGACAGTGCAACTTTCTTATCAACAACCTAAGAATTTCTTCATTGGTATTATGACGATAATTATGACGATAACATTTATATTACAGTTAGACGATAACATTCCGGTGAGTGTGCGCAGGAACTGCACGATCTCATTCTCCCGTCACCCTTCTACCTCCGGACAACTAGACGCACGGATAAGTGCTGCCCCTTCATGGTGGATATCCCTCACTATAGCACGAAGCGCTTTGCTTCCACTTTCCTAGTGCAAACTGCCAAGGAGTGGAACTCTTTACCGTCGTCGGTATTTCCGGAACAATATAACTTAGGAATATAATTTAAGACAAGACTGAGCAAGTGGATTATAGCTAAGCGTGCTCCACCTTAGACTGCATCTTCTTCACTTTCCATAAGGCGAGATGGCAGTCTAGCTATTAAACACTTAAAAAAAAAAAGTTCACACTTGTAGGGTTTGAATAATATTTATTATCTTATTCCGTTTTTAAATTCGTTCAAAGGACTTAACCTAATATTTACATTCACCATTTTGGGTTCTTTCAATCTATAACTAATCCAAATATAAAGTCATCCCTCATATTTTATTTCTGAGTCAGTCAG
This sequence comes from Chloroclysta siterata, assembly GCA_932294275.1. Classification (NCBI taxonomy): domain Eukaryota; kingdom Metazoa; phylum Arthropoda; class Insecta; order Lepidoptera; family Geometridae; genus Chloroclysta; species Chloroclysta siterata. The sequence continues at coordinate 10,935,123 of OW028602.1, forward strand.
TTTCACAGTCATCACCGAAAGTTTATGAACATGATGATTTAAAAAGTACGAAAATCATTCAAATATTTTTTTCTAAGGTTTGGATCAAAATGATATTTTTGCTGAACGCTGAATGTTACTCTCTGAAGAAATTGATTGCGATTTCTGATAACTACATTTATGCAGTGGTTTTATAGCCTCAATGTAAAAATGTGCGAGCGATGTTGTGCAACGGTTATCTGCGTCTTATCAACTTTTGTTGCTGACTAAACATGCGACAAGTTTCATGATTGATGGATATAGTTGTACGATTTATATCCGGAGTGAAATGTAGGCGACATTTTGTGCAACAAACTTGGATTCTTCAATATTTAAAGATTTTTTGATGTACCTATAGTTGATCGAGTGAGCGAAGCGAACGAAGATCTTAGTTTCAACTTGGGCGATTTGGCATTTTATGTATGTATATGTATATGTAATATGTATGTTTGTCTGGCCATAACTTTCGAACCGTTGATCCGATCTGCATGAAATTTGATATGTCGATAGCTTGTAATTGAGAAATTTACTGGTAAGCATATGAGTAAAATCGGATGAAGGGTTTTTGAGATATGGGGTTTTTTAAGGGGGCAAAAATAAAAAAAGTTACTTAAAAAAATCAAGTTACATGTCATATGAAAGAGCTTTGTTTGGACATTCCAACACAATTTTAAATTTTTTTCTGGGACGTTTGGTTTTTGAGATTAAGAAAGTTAAATTAAGATAACCAACTATCCAAGAGCTCCCATCTCTAAGAGTTTCGTTGACATCAAGGTTTTTCTACTGGTCGGACAGTTCTTTTGCTTTTTCTTATTTTTTTTTCTTGAAATAAATTAAGAAGGTACTCAGTTCTCATAAAATGGTGACAACGACCAGGTCTGATGATGGAACCAAGGTCTGTTCAACGGAACTCTTCAATAAATAGGACAATAGAGTTGAAATTTGGTTATCATACCAAATTAGTAGGCGGTAGTCAGAAAAAAGTCCAAACATAATGTTTGGACTTGCCTCTGACTACCACTTACTCAAAGATTTGGTGCGTTCGTCGGGTCGCACGCATCACGAGATCTCAGTTCGGGGCGAACTACTAGTATTTATAACAAGTTAAGCCTACGTCTGTCGTTATGACTTAATGCATGCAAGAGCATAAAGTTGGTACAAAATACCGACCAAGTGCGAGTTGGACTCGTGCGATAAGGGTGGATTATTCCACACATTACAAACACGAATTACGAAATATTATTTGCTAAAAACGATTAGTTATTGTTGTGCAAGCGGCCCTTTGGGTATGAAACCCTAAAAAGATAAGTAAGCTCTAATTTATCGCAGCTTAATAATACATTCTGCATAAAACGTCTTGAATAATGAATATTTTTAAAACAACGACTGCTTATTTTTACGAGAATATTAAATTAAATAAGGTAATCTGTTTTGTAAACAACACGGCATCCGTTTTGCTAATTTCCATCGGAAGAAAATTAAGATTCAGTACTGATTTGAATCACAGATCTCGCGTGACTTAAAATTATTGTTCTCTTTTATAGTTACAAACGAATGTTTTAATAGCCGTTTACTTTATATTATTCGTTTTGCCTTTCAATGTGATACCATTTCTGCAATGGCTTCCGGCAAAAAGGCCATCATTATAAAATGGTTAGAGATGCAAAGTTATTACTTAAATTATCTAAATTTAGAATAAATCGGTATTGTTCAGACAGCACGTAATGCCTCTATTTGCGGTCATAATCAATTGACTTGATAGACATAATACTTTTCAAAAGTCAGAAAATGGTTAATTTTGACGTAGGGCAATGAGTTATTCAGTCTTTATTTATTTATTTATTTGCATCTCCAACATCGTATACATCAAATTACATTCATAACATTAAAAACAAAGATACAGTAAAGCATGCTAAATGCTACAACAATTATAGAAGACAGACAGCATGCAATTTAAAAACAATTAGAGCGAGAGCGAGTATAAAAAAAAATCCTAAAATTCAGTTAAATATGGAACAAAAAAAAAGTCTTTGTAGAAAGAGATTCAAATTAAGGCCATGAATACTGGTAATGTACCGCTCGCTCGCACAAAATATGCTTGACTAGTTTTCGCTTCTATCAAGGCACAGACAGCAATTAGTAAATTTTTTTTGTGGACATTCCACACAGCGCTATCTCGCCCCAAACTAAGCTAAGAGCTGATTTCACCATGCTCTGTTAATTAGTAATCAAGGATTAACAGGCCGTTAAATCTAACCTTAGATGTCAAACGCGTACATTTTGACATATTTAACGGCCCTTTAATCCTTTGTTAATCTAACAGAGCATGGTGAAACTGGGCCTTAAGCTTGTGATATGGGAACCAAATAGCTGATATACTACTTAGTACTTATATACTTATTTTTGTAAATACCTACTTATACTAGTAGTTCGCCCCGAACTGAGATCTCGTGATGCGATCCGACGAACACATCACTTTGAGTTGGTGGTAGTCAGAGGCAAGTCCAATCATTATGTTTGGACTTTTTTCTGACTACCGCCTACTAACTTAGTATGGTAACCAAGTTTCAACTCTATTGGCCTATTTATTGAAGAGTTCCGTTGAACAGACCTTGGCTCCATCATCAGACCAGGTGTCTATTACCATTTTATGAGAACTGAGTACCTTCTTAATATATTTCAAGAAAAAAAAATAAGAAAAAGCAAACTAACTGGGCGACCAGTAGAAAAACCTTGATGTCAACGAAATTCCTAGAGATGGGAGCTCTTGGATCGTTGGTTATGTTAATTTAACTTTTTTGTTGTATCTCAAAAACCAAGCGTCCCAGAAAAAAAGTAAAAATTGTTTTGGAATGTCCAAACAAAGCCCTTTCATATGACATATAACTTGATTTTTTTATGTAACTTTTTTTATTTTTGCCCTCTTAAAAAACCCCATATCTTAGTAACCCTTCATCCGATTTTACTCAAATACTTACCAGTAAATTTCTCAAGTACAATCTATCGACTTATCAAATTTCATGCAGATCGGATCGACGGTTCGAAAGTTATGGCCAGACAAACATACATACATACATACATACATACATACATACATAAAATGCCAAATCGCCCAAGTTGAAACTAAGATCTTCGTTCGCTTCGCTCACTCGATCAAATATTATTATATAACACCCAGACAGAGAACAAACATCTATGTTCATCACACAAATATTTGTTCTCGGTGGGGATCTATTCAATTGTCACTAATCACACACACTCATCAACTTCGTTGTTTCTATTATACGTTTATAATAATGATAATATAATTTTGCTTACAATATACATCAATATATAAAAATACTTATAAAGTACGACCACCGATGGTATAGTTGTAAAGTGTAGTATATAAGTGTCATTACCTTATTACAGTTTTCTTAAGTATTATTAGGTTTACAAAGATACTTAAATTTAAAACATTGTAAGCAGGTAAACTAATGGTCTTGTTCATTATACTTGGTCGCTGAGCGCTCTATGAGCTTATCTGACTGATAAGTCTGTTGCTGTGGGCTTTCGTTGGCATGACAGTGACAGGTATACTCTATAGAGCTGCTATAAAATGGCAGGGAATATGCATAAGGGCCTAAGTATTTAGGTGCTCATTTAGTAGGTTCTTAACTACAACTTGAAGAGTAGGAGAGCTCCTTGTGAAGGCTCGTCCCGGGAAGTACTACCACCACGGCTTTTTCTGCCGCCAAGCAGCGTTGCTGTGTTTCAGTTTGAAGAGTGTAGTTGCCGGTGTAATTACAGGCACATGAGGTTTAACATCTGTATGCCTCAAGTTGATGGACGCATCGTGCGTGACTTACGAGGCAATGCTTTGTTATAGGTGATGGTTACCACTTAATATCAAGTGGGCCATCTGCTTGTTCCATCAGCTATTTGTATAAAAAAAACTTTGTAGAGTCTAAGCTGACTCCTCACAGTAGCTCTTACTACATATTTGTTAAAAAAAACAGCTAGAGTTTATACGTGGCTATATCAGAATTATGAATAAGGCAGTAAATACACACTATTTAATTTGAAACAACAACCTACCGCTTTTGTAACATTGAAGTTACCTCAAAATAGCTATTTATATCCGTAGCAAAGTTAGCCTATTTCAGTAATGTAATAATGACGTAACAATGTATTCAATCACGGCATTCATGAATGGTACGTTCAATCCGGCCTTCCTTTAGCTGCCTAATAGGTACAGCCAGTGACATAAGTATCAGAATTATATGTAGTTTTAGTACTGTCACATAATGTTACTGGACGTCTACGATCGTTGTTGTCAATTTTTTTTAAAGTTTATGTTTCTTATCTGATATTCGGTCAAGATGTGAAACACACTACCACTTAAGCACTAGCGCTCATTGTGTTCTAAATAGGTATGTACTTACAGGTTATCTGGTTTCCATAGTACAAGTTTTGCTTAGTTTGGGGCTAGATGGATATAAATTAATGTCTGTCTATGTCTATCTAAGATGGCGTTGTGTGCTAAGTCCAAGGGCGTCGCCCAGGCCCAGGGAATGGGGGGGGGGGGGCAAGTTAATATTATGGATGAATTGTAGGTATAGTCAAGAGCATGAAGCTTTACAGCCTGTAACGCAAGTCTTTGCCTCTATGGCGATTGTAATAAGAATGGTTCCAACTTAGGCTTTAGGACTTTGGTTTCTTTGCAGTTGGCTACATTTTTTTAATCTCTAGGGGGGCAGCTGTCCCCCCCTGCCCCCCCCCCCCTTGGCGACGCCCTTGGCTATGTCCATAAAAACTTACCTAAAATCGTATATAGACCCGTATATCCTCCGCATACAACGAAGAAGTCTTGACAAGTTGTCCTTTCTACATATTGAGCCTCCTTTCGGTATGTGGTTCATAAACTGAAAAAGCATTAAAGTAACATTAGAAACAAAACTGAAAGACTAATTTGTATGTCATATTTTTGGATAGACGTGCCATATTTCATGAAGGTAATTTTCTAGAACAAATTCCTTAGACGCGGAAATAATTTGATAACAGTAAACTGAACGTCTTGTTAACATAATAACTGCTTAACAGCTTAGGAGAAAAACTAGCATATAACATTAAAAAAAGGTTTTTTTATAACTGACTGTCTCTAGGGTTCCATACCCAAAGGGTAAAACGGGACCCTATTACTAAGACTCCGCTGTCCGTCCGTCTGTCATCAGGCTGTATCTCATGAACCCTGACAGTTGAAATTTTCACAAATGATGTATATCGCTATATTAATACTAAAATAATACTAAAAAACAGAATAAAATAAATATTTAAGGAGGCTCCCATACAACAAACGTGATTTTTTTGCCGTTTTTATAGATATTGGTACGGAACCATGCGCGAGTCCAACTCGCACTTGGCCTTTTTTAAGTCAGGTACGTCCAAGTGTTACAAGAGTTTCGTTAGCCCGGCATCTTCACGATGTTTTTTGACTTTACATTGCGACCTTTACATTGCGCTTCTGGACGCCCTAGACATCTTCGGCCTGACTTTGGCCTACATTCGGCAGAAAAAACTTGCGTGCATAAACTTTTCAAATAGAAAAATCCATTTGCACCAACTACTGCAAAATGTGGGTATGTGCCAAATGACGTTTGGACATACTTACCTCTGACTTTGACGTCCTCAAAGAATCTGTAAATTAATACTTGGTACAAAGAGTTCTGAGGTATCTATCTCTATATATCTGAGGTTCTGAGTATCTACCGTGCCTGGGGATCAATCTCGTGAAGGTGTTTTAGTTTTTTTTTTTCATTTGCACCTGGAATAGAAATAGCGTTCAGTATCTGCAGATCGCTACGTCGACACGAGGGGGTTAAAAAAACAGTGAATAAGGCGAAGACAAGAGCTATTGTCATTCTCGCTCGCACGTTTCGACAGGTTGGAAGATATAAAATCTCTAAACTCATTTTCGATTTTTTTTTCTTAATTGTGTGCAGTGTGATTGCACACAAAATGGTTGATTGCGATTTTTTGAAAATGAGTTTATTGATTTTATATCTTTCAACATGTCGAAACGTGCGAGCGAGAAGTTGTTTGATAGTTGTCAGCCCCTTAATAAAACAAAATGAGACCTGCATTTCCCCAAGGGTTTTGTAGCATCCAATGGGAAAGGCGCTGGAACGCCACCACAGATTCCACCTATCTTCGGCACCGTTGAGACCCTGGTATATCCGCCAGCCACGTTCTGAGCACACCTAAATAGGAAAACAAAATTGAGTCAAAATTTAAGAAACTGTTTAAAAAATCATTTTTAAACAGTTTCTTTAAAAAATTATAATAATTAAATATATTTAAGAAATATCCGAAGGTATTCATAATTATGTAAATTGTCTTCGAAGGTCAAATTATAATCTATAAATTAATATATTGCCACCCACCTAGCTACAACCACATAAATGTACTAGTCTGGATTCTTGACAAATAGTTTGACCAAAGCTTACAATCTTTGGCTTAGTTTGGGGCTAGATAGTGCTGTGTGGAAAGTCCTCCAATATTTATTTATTTTATTTAAAGTAACACAAAAAAAATATTTGTCAAAATATGTCAAAAACAAGAACGGAAATAAATAAACGCAGTGAATGCTTGCGATTTATGGGAATTTAATATAGAATAACTTATTCATGTCGTAGATGTTTTATTAATGAGAAATGATTTTAATACTACTAGTCCTACTAATATTATAAACGCGAAAGTTTGTAAGTATGGATGGATGGATGGATGTTTGTTACTCTTTCACGTAAAAACTACTGAATGGATTTTTACTCCCATACAAACTTTTACATCCCTTTGCACACTTATTAAGGGTAGTTTTAAAAAACTAAAAATGCCTTTCCTATTTTTTTGCCTTGAAGTATATGTACCTACTCCAAGTTTCAAGTTTGTTCGAGGAATACTATTTTTTTATACAAACGTTTTCATCCCTTTTTACACCCTTAGGGGATGAATTTCCAAAAATCCCTTCTTAGTACACCTCTACGCCATAAGACCTATGTACTCCTCAAATTTCAAGTGTCTAGAACCAGCGGTTTAGGCTGTGCGTTGTCTATATGTCAGTCAGTCAGTCAGTCAGTCTGTCAGTCAGTCAGTCAGTCAGGACTTTGATTCTTATAGTATTAGAGATTAGAGATTGCCTTGTTTCTTTAAAAAATTATAATAATTAAATATATTTAAGAAATATCCGAAGGTATTCATAATTATGTAAATTGTCTTCGAAGGTCAAATTACAATCTATAAATTAATATATTGCCACCCACCTAACTACAACCACATAAATGTACTAGTCTGGATTCTTGACAAACAGTTTGACCAAAGCTTACAATCTTTGGCTTAGTTTGGGGTTAGATAGTGCTGTGTGGAAAGTCCTCCAATATTTATTTATTTTATTTAAAGAAAAGTAACACAAAAAAAACATTTGTCAAAAACAAGAACGGAAATAAATGAACGCAGTGAATGCTTGCGATTTAGGGGAATTTAATATAGAATTAGTTATTCATGTCGTAGTTATGTTTTATTAATGAGAAATGATTTTAATACTACTAGTAGGATATTATATTTTAATACTACTAGTACCTACTACTAATATTATAAACGCGAAAGTTCGTAAGTATGGATGGATGGATGGATGTTTGTTACTCTTTCACGTAAAAACTAATGAATGGATTTTAATGAAACTTTACAATAATTATAGCTTATGCATCAGAATAACACATAGGCTACAATTTATAAAGATATTGTGTGACTAATCCTGCGCAGACGAAGTCGCGGACACCAGCTTGTGTTTTTATAAATATAATATTTTTTCTATATTTTTTGTTTGAATCGGAAGCTTTTAGATCAAATACATCCGTACAATACACACTTTTAATTACGAAAAATAAGCATTCCAATCCATAGGCTTTGTATGACCCTCATACAAAGGTTGACCATCTCATACAACTATAATTTATTTATAAACACAGCTTAGTTGTTCCATGCTGTCAAACAATAAGATCTAAACCACTAAGGCCAGTATTTTGCCGGCAATTCAACGACTGCTTAACCGTTGTTTTCTACAGATACGAATATATTTTTAACCGGTGATTTAAATAACCTCCCGTTTATATGTTAGTAAACAGCAGTTATTACGTTAACGATATACCATTTCAATCAATAACAATTATCTTAATTAATCCTCTAAGTAAGATATAGATTTATGTTCCTGGAACTCCAAGTATGTACTACGGCGTTTCGCGGAAGTGTGTTAGTATCCGAGCTATGTGCATAGTAATTTACAGTAGGGCCGGTCTAATTATATGCAATTATAATGTTCCTTATACCTTTTTGCTAGTGTCACGCTATAAATAATGATGTTAGGTTATTTGTCTGCCGTTTACGATTAAGCAAAACGATATTTATCGATTTTTTATTGGAATTGTGCGTTATTGACTTCGAAAGAGCGATTCATCTCTACGAAAACCCTCATTTTAACCCGTTTAATATGGGGGATAAGTAAGGTACTATAGGATTTCGAACACAAGCATTTAAATGTTACAGTAAAACCAGAGATACTCATCGCGTATTAACTTGTCAGTTGTACTAATTTATTTATTTAATATATTTATTTATTAAATACTAATTTATTTATTAAATTAATAATTTATTTAATTGTAATACATCATTTATTTAATTAATAATTAATTTATTTATTAAATAAATAAATTAGTACAACTTACTTTACTTTAGTAACTTGGCGTACAATTCACAAAACAGATTACAATCGAATAAGCAAAAAATTGTTACAATAATATTCATTCTTAGATCTAGATTCGTAATCAAATAAAAAAATTAAATAAAATTATAAGTGCATTAATTTTAAATTTCCCTAAAACAAGAATTAGCAATATTATTATTGGATTCATAATGTAAAACCTATTCCGAATATAGCAAGAAAGAAAATACACATTTTAATAGACACACAAAACACATAACAGTCAGCTACAATACAATTCAGAGGAGATAGGTACGTAATAAAAACAAACAAACAAAATCAAGTAGGGAACTCCTTCGGTACAAAACCTAACCATTACCCCAAGTAAGAGTTGTGTTTACCATACTTGGTTTTTCTTTTTTGTTCCGTATTCATTGCGGGTTTTGTATGAAGACGCGATAGAGATACCGATACGGAACTTTATGTTTTACTACTAATTTTCATCATACTTGCAACATAAAGTTCCGTATCGGTATCTTTATCGCGTCTTCATACAAAACCCGCAATGAACACGGAACAAGAACGAAAAACGAAAAACACACAACAGCTCATACTTGGGGTCCTGAGCGTGTATTGCGAGTAACGCTAACTGACGTTTGCGTGCGAACCCGTTTTTCCAGCAGGTTTTGTATGGAGACTAAATAAGTGCACCTAGTACCTAGGCATGTCGAGAAGCCTCGTGAATTCATATAAAACCTGCTCAAAAACTGGCTTTCACAGAACGGACGCCAATGAACTGGGAAAACACACTACGTACCAACTGAAAAAAATCTTGTGTATGTAACTGAAAATCTCATAGATACAAGCGCCTACCTTGACTAACAAATTTGGTCCAGTCCCGTTGTCGTTCAGTCTGTATATGAAAGGCGCATCATTCTCGATTCCCTCCATGACTCTCCAGACAGCTGACCTGAAAGTTTTATTATTATAAGAAAATACTTAAATTCTGAAGGTTAGTAATAAACAGGTACAGCATCTTTAGTCTATTGGGTGTCCACTGCTAGATCGCACTGATGGTAACGAGGAACTGGCACTAAATTCACCAAGTTTATAAGACTTTTCAAAGTGATCAACAAAATAATCGAATTGAATATATACTATTTTGGAACTTCTCCATCCATCGACATCCCTCGATCTTCACAATATCGTTGGTCTAAATTGGGGCGTCACATGACGATGTTCTTGGGATTCAGATGAATGTCGAGGCTTGTTCAGCACAGTCTGTCGTCCCAGCATGGCCTAATCCACAGGAAAGACACTAATTAGTGCGAAACTGACTAGCCTGTGAGTTGCCTCATGATGATCTCCTTTCAAACTCTGGTCCATCGTTCAAGAGGGTTGGGGTGGCTAGAGACTGTTACCACCTGACTACCAGTGACTTACAGTAAAACAAAAACAAACCTTATCTTCATAATCAACTCCGCATCATTCCTCGGCTTGAAAGAAGTGTTACCAGCACACGTGGTATCGTACTATGAGTAACATCGGATCGTAATATCCGATACATAAACACTGAGATCAGAGGTCTGATCACGAATGAATTTTGACATTTGTGGCGTTAACGTATCCTAGCGATATTCGACCTTATTCTGTTGTAGTTAGGGATACGATACGTTTACGCGACTAACGTCAAATTCGTTCGTGATTAGGCCACTTGATAGCGAGCGCACGGGCCGACTGCGCGGTTCGCCCGCCCGCCTTAAACTGCTATGTAGGCGGTGGTTGCCAACTGTTGTTCAGTATTTCAGTACCTTCCATTTTATTGCGAAATGGGTAGTTCAAGTACAGAATATAAAAATACTTAGGACCACTTGCACAACGATCTAATTCAATTGTATTTAGGGCCGGTTTCACCATGCTCTGTTAGTTACTAATCAAGGATTAAAAGACCGTTAAATCTAACCTTAGCTGTCAAACGCGTACATTTTGACAAATTTAACGGCTGTTTAATCCTTTGTTAATCTAACAGAGCATGGTGAAACCGGCCCTTAGTTTGCTACACGTTTACTAAAACTTAACGTTATTTAAGCGTTGCTGTGTTTCGGTTTGAAGAGTGGTCGCCGGTGAAATAACAGGCTCATTTAACATCCTCAAATTGATGGACGCAGGGCAGTGCGTTGTAGGGCACTATCCTATCGTACGTGACTTACGAGGCAATGCTTTGTTATAGGTGATGGTTACATCCAAGCGTTCAGCAAGTACCTACCTACCTAGTATGAAAAAATATATTTCGTTGACAAGCAAAAAGTTCGGGTTTTATTCTCGGGATAAAGGCTTCCTATATAGGTACCTATATGGTTACCATTGGTTCGTTGCCTATGGTTCGTCTTCCTTAAAACTTACTAGATGCATAAAAGATACCATTTATAAGATAGAACCACTTTCAATAATTGGTAGGTAGTTTGATTGGTAGGTACTCGAGACCCCAAGAAGAAAACTCATTTTTTATATATTTTCTCTTATTACGCCGTCCTGCTCAAAATGTGGCAGTTTTCGTCAAATAGTTGTTGAAGTTGGCAACATTCCTGTAAATTCTATACAGGTTAGAAAGTAACTATTCAACCATCTATATTGAGGGTAGGTAAGCGTAACGTAACCCCTGCTATTTATTATCAACGCTTTCGACACAGACTGAATAACAGTTACTACAAACTCGATCACAGGATGATTAACAGTTAGTATGGACTTTCGTGTTTGTTGAAGGGTATGTTGTAGGTACATCCATCCATACCAATCTAAAAAGGCGAGTTTGTCTGTCTGTTAGTCACAAAGCTAGATAAAATTTGAGCTATAACGGTTTTGTCGTTTTCTATAAACTTTTAAAAACTATATTGACTGCTTTCAGTTTTCTTGCAACACAAGTACAAACATATACATACACATTTTTTGGATAATTTTGGTTTTATTATGACCCGTGCGTAACCGGGAGTTTTCTAGTCTGAACCAAACGCAACGCATGTAGTTTTACAGTTTTAGACGTTAACTTGGTTAACTCCAACGCGAAATGGAAACTGATTAGGAAAATTTGGTTAATTCAAACTGATTAATCTGGGTTACTTTAAGTACCTTATTAAAGTCTTTTACAAATTAAGCTATTCATTTCATGAATTGGTATGGTTAACTTAATCTAAAAAAGTTGTATTTTTATGTAGAACTTTTTAACGTTCCAATTTTTCCTTGTCCGTATGAGTGAATTTTCACCGTTTGAGAGCGCTAGAATTGCGAACATAATTTAAAAAAATAGAAGAGTTCGCTTTCGTGACAATTTCACAACACAATTAGGTAGGTAGGTACTGGCGAAGTTCAAAGTCAGGTGAATTGTTGCATAAATTTTCACTTTGCTCACAACGACTTCCTGCAAATTGAAATGAATTTCAAAGTTATTTCAAATATTCGCATTTCTCTTTTTAATGAAGGTTACCTACTAATATAAACGACAGTAATTTTGCATGAAAGTTGAAACTAATAGCTCAGAGACTCCAGTCCTAGGTATAAGGTCGTCTGGCGATGCGATAAATCATTATCATCATCACTGTATATACTTCTTCTTCACAACTTTATTTTGAAACAGTGTGGTGAAAGGATTTTTAGTGCGCCTCCAAGAAGCCCCTTTCGAGCACTTGACACATGTTTTAAAACTTTTTGGGTTCTACGACATGCCGGTTTCCTCACAATGTTTTCGTTTACCGTTTGACATTACTGGCGAGCGGATGCGATAGGATGCGAAAGGATGCGATTGGACATGTTGGAAAGAGCCGTTGACCGCAGCAAGCATGTTTTTGCTAAAGGCCAAGCTTAGGAGAGCCAGGTCACCGGTTTAGCCATTCTCTCCCTCGACCCTTAAATGATGAATTACACCATCATTCACATGATCCAGCAAGCTATGGAGAAATTGGAAGACATTTGCAATTGAATGCCCTTTTTTTAGTAACCCAGGACAGCGTATAAAGCGCAATGCCAATAAAATTATACCACCTAAAACTGCTTCTGTTTAGAAGGTTTTAAAGTTTCAAGGTGTATTGAAAGAATTATTCGCAGTTCCATAGAAAAGTGGGTAAATCTAGTGCGTTTTTTTATGCTAGTCGTGATGGAAAATCAGATAGCCAACCTGATTTTAAGTGGGTCACCTATAAATAACAAGGCGTTGTCTCACAAGTCACGTCCAGTAGAAATGTGCCAAATCGAAACGAAGACGTCTCATGTCCTGAGGGCTTATTACGAGTTTAGTGCCGATCGTCGATCGTTACGATACACCGAATTTTCTATGAAAATAAATCAACGTCATCTAGCGTATTCTTTGAGAACCCGTTTTTTTTTATAGAAAATTCGGTGTATCGTAACGATCGACGTTCGGCACTCGATCGGCACTAAACTCGTAATAAGCCCTCTGGACATTTTGTTACTCCCTAAGACCTATTTTAACGACATGAATAAATGATTATGATAAATAAATATTGTTGGGGCTAGATTGGGGCACTATCTAGATAGTGCCCCAATCTAGCCCCAACAATATTTATCTTTTTTTATATTTATCTATTAGTGATTTGCTTAGTTTGGGGCTAGCCCCAAACTAAGCAAATCACTAATCACTAATACGATGGACGCACGATCATTGAGAAAATGTAAGATCAATAACTTACCGTCTCTGTTTTTACTGTGTTAGGTATTCCAGCAGCAGCTATGGACTTGTTCTAATTACCCTTATTAAAATAGAAACACTCCATTTTCATATAAAAGTAATTTTCAGTTGGTAATTTGCCTTAGGTACCTACATCTTTGCTTATTATGACGTTTTCAACCTTTTTTCAACACTCAACAAGATTCAGGTTTTTTTTACTTGTGACTTTAAAACGTCTACTACATTTATTTTAATTAAAAAGTTATTTGTTTAAATAGTTTTTATATTTACCTACTTGAAAGTTCGAATGGCATTTCACTATCGGCCGGTTTCTGAAAGCTCGATCAAAACCAATCGGATGTCAAGTCACTCGCCATTTTAGCTATTACATCGAATTAGATAGAGATATCATGTGATATTCGATTAGTTTTGATCGAGCTTTCAGAATCGGCCGTAAGTAATTCCCAGCTTACCTATTATATTAACTCATGGTCGAATGGGTAGATTAGATACATAATATAAACATCATTACTGTCATTTGTAGTCGCCATATTGGATTTCTCAATATTGTTTATTACAGGTAAGTAATTGTCAATATTGTGAAAGATAATAAACCCATAAATTGAGAGAAGAAGAAACTAAAAACTTTTCTGACATTTTGGGAAGCAACATAGCTTTTTCATTTTAATTGTTTATCTAGTGTTATTTTGAGTTGTGTTGTGTAATTTCGGTGGCATTTTAACCAACATTACTTGAGGTCTTAGCACAAAGTGTAAGCATTTGGAATGAAAGTGTAGTATTATGTTATATCATGAATTGACTGAGAATGTTTTGAAGAAACCGCCACCATTTTCTTCAAAACAAATGATGGCTGACTTGACTATAAAGTATTTAATACAGTTATCTTGACACTGGCAAGATTGTCTGTCGAATGACGGACGGAGCCTTATACGGAAAAAAGAAGAAGAGCTAAAAAAATCATGTCATAGATCATAAACCTAAGGTTCAATATATACTACCTCCATGGTTCAATCGTATTTTGTTTTATTGTAAGATTGGGTAGGCTGTTATTTAAATTGCAATATATGTAGGTATGTATGTCTAAGTATGTATGTATTTAAATATGTTTGGAATCTTGCAACTCAATTTTGAAGCAAATATCTTCAACCTGAAGCTTGAGCTGAAATTTTGTATACCTAGGTACATGTTTAGGTTAGATGACAATGCATGGTTAGATATTTAAGTAAAAACTTATTTTTCAAAAATATTTTTACTATCAATTTTTACACTTATTTATATACCTCCTCCTCGCGTCGTGACGAAAAACATTACCCTATTTTTGGATAGCAGGATGAAAGAGCTGTTTCTAAAAGCAAGCTAGCCTTAAGCAGACTCTTTAGTCTGTGGTCTCCTTTCCAAAGCCAGGTCGTAGCCATCTACGGCTTTCATCATGATATCCAGTTTCATCCGGATTTTGGGTATGGGTCCATCTTCTCTCTCACCGACGACTTTGAAACGACGGAGGATTGCGGTTAGTGCTGTCTTCACTGACATCAATGCGTACTGGTAGCCTGCGAAAAAGGTTTACTTAATTCATTATTTATTTGAAGGAGTTTGTTCTGCTTTGGTTTAAGGCGATGACAAGAGCTAATGTGCCTCTCATTTGCACGTTTCGACATACAACCATACCCTTCAAACCGAAACACAGCATCGCTGCTTGGCGGCAGAAATAGAAATGGTGGTAGTACTTCTACAGACGAATCCTTTAAAAATAAGTTCTACTACTCAAAATGACTACTAATTTGCTCACTCACAACTGTTCTTCTCCTCACATTTCTTGGATGTAAGTGATGTTTAATGTCTAAGGAGCTGTACCTAGTTCAAACATTCCTTAACCACATGCCTATATTTTAAGCAATCTTGCTATTATTTTATTAAATACTAGCGGCCTGTCCCAGCTTCGCATGGGTGGTCATAAATTTTTTAAACATTTTAGGATAAACGTAGACCGTGTGGGTTCGAGCCTCGCGTCTACTTATTTCATACATTTGCACGCGCTTCTCCTTGAGAGAGTGAAATCGCAACCCGCGCGTGACCCGTGGACCCGTTAACATTTTTAATTTCGTCATATCTTTTGAATGGAATGTCCGATTTGAAAAATTTAAGAAGTAATCGATAGGTATTGAAACCGTCTTAATTATGAAATGATTTATTTGGATAAGGATTAATACCAAGGTACAAATAAAGACCCTTTTCTAGCGGAGGCATTTCAATTAATTTTTTATAATAAAAGAACACTTATTGTGACATAACTATAATAGTTAGACATATGCTATCGCGATATTTTTTGTAGATGATGACGTGTTCTACAAAATCGTAGTACATTATTTTGTTCTATCTTCAATAGTTTTCGCAGCGCACGCGATGTAAGGTTTTTGTTTTCCACCTTGGGTTACATTATTGAAGTTTTTAGTAAGGATCCCTGATTTTTTTGAAAATATAATATAGCCTATGTTACTCAGGGATAATGTAGCATTATAATGGTGAAAAAATTTTTGAAATCGGACCAGTAGTTTTTGAGCCTATTCGTTACATACAAAAATACAAAAATACAAAAATACAAATGTTACCTCTTTATAATATTAGTGTAGATATTACTAGATACATCATTTATTACTAGTAGTTCGCCCCGAACTGAGATCTCGTGATGTGACCCGATGAACGCACCAAAACTTTGAGTAGGTGGTAGTCAAAGGCAAGTCCAAACATTTGGACTTTGGACTTTTTTCTGACTACCGCCTACTAACTTGGTACGGTAACCAAGTTTCAACTCTATTGGCCTATTTATTGAAGAGTTCCGTTGAACAGACCTTGGCTCCATCATCAGAGCTGGTCGTTGTCACCATTTTATGAGAACTGAGTACCTCCTTAATTTATTTCAAGAAAAAAAAATAAGAAAAAGCAAAGGAACTGGCCGACCAGTAGAAAAACCTTGATGCCAACGAAACTCTTAGAGATGGGAGCTCTTGGGTCGCTGGTTATCTTAATTTAACTTTTTTTTTTGTATCTTAAAAACCGAGCGTCCCAGAAAAAAAGTAAAATATGTTTTGGAATTTCCAAACAAAGCTCTTTCATGTGACATGTAACTTGATTTTTTTAAGTCACTTTTTTATTTTTGCCCCCTTAAAAAACCCCATATCTTAAAAACCCTTCATCCGATTTTGCTCATATACTTACCAGTAAATTTCTCAAGTACAAGCTATCGTCTTATCAAATTTGATGCAGATCGGATCAACGGTTCGAAAGTTATGGCCAGACAAACATACATACATACATACATACATACATAAAATGCCAAATCGCCCAAGTTGAAACTAGAATCTTCGTTCGCTTCGCTCACTCGATCAATTACATCTGCATTGTCTATTGCATTTTAGTTCATAACGAGTTTTTACTTAGGACCTACCTAGGACTGACACCTAGAGTCACCTAGCTTTAAGACGTGATCCTTGTGATTTTAATGAATAAATACCTTATGACTTTGACTTTTGACCAATTTCTGTATATCTACCGCATTAAGATACAGTAGGTAGGTTCTTAGCAAAACTGTACTTAGAGTAGGTATGTATTTTTATAGTATAATCAAATTTTTATGGAGAGTTGGTTATTGCTGCTACTGAGACAGCCTATTTATTAGATTATCATCTTATTTTAAATAATAATTTAATTATAGTTCATGATAAATAATTTTCTCGTGGTAAATAAAGGGATTTCCCTTTTACGCTATAACATACCCACTTATATTATAATTGCCTGTTACAGTAATCTACGCTAACATCAAACTAACGAGGGTGTCTAGACAAGTACCCAATTTGTATTTGCGTTAACGCCTGTGAAAATATAAAATAAAATAACAATAGCTTGGTGCAAGGTAAGCTAGGTCTCTTCTCTCTTGTCGTGTCACTTGTTTCTTTCGAAATAGTGTGGTGAAAGGATTTTAAATGCGCCTCAAGAGGCTCCTTTCGAGCACTTGACACACGTTATAGAACTTTTTAGGTTCTACGACATGCAGGTTTCCTCACGATGTTTTCCTTCGCCGTTTGAGAGTACTGGCATTGCGCACATAATTTTTTTTACAGAAAACTCATTGGTGCACGACCGGTTTCGAACCCACGACCTTAGGACCAGAAGGCGAGGCCGCTACCACTAGACCACCAGAGCTCTCAGTGGTACTTTAGGTGCAAGGTATACATGCTATGAGATTCCATCTTACCAAGGCAGTTCCGTGGTCCACTGCTAAATGGCATATAGCTGCAAGGGGGCACGTTGAACCTCTCTGGGAGAAACCTGTCTGGGTCAAAGTGCTCCACTTCTGGGCCCCAATACTTGGGGTCCCGATGGAGCCCCCAGATTGAGATCACTATACCTGAACCAGCAGGCATTGTACGTCCTGAAGCTGCGAACAATTACGTAAAAACAACAGTTATCTTTAAAAACAAAGATCTATAGGCATAACTATCGTGTTTGGGGATTATAGTCGCGTTAAACTCTCCCTGCAGGCTCGGTCAGTGCTCAACCTATAGTATCGTTAAGCTCCCGCATACTCGGTCATAAATCATCACACGCTTAAACAAAAGGATCGTCCGTTCTCCTGAGTGCGAGAGAGAGAGCAATATTGCTGTCTCGTTCCGATAACTTATGACCGAGCCAGCAGCGAGAGTTTAACGCGACTATAATCCCCAAACACGATAGTTATGCCTATAGATCTTTGTTTTTAACTATAGTCGCGTGACTGCAGTCGTCCATCTGATCTTTCCTGTCAGGTGCGGATCCTGCCCTCAAAAAAAGATGTCGTCACAGCCACCCAAAAATCGTCAAAGTGGAGTATGAACTCGCTTATGATCGATTTATAGCGTCTACTGATAAGTGGGCATTATGCTGAGCCTAAGACCCATTTGCTGCTGTAGCATACATCATATTTAAGCATGTAGGTTTTTAACATTGTTTTGTTCTTATTTTTTTTATACCCTTTTGTTTTTCTATTGTTATGATTTATTATTATTTCTTTATGTATTTCATTATCATGTTTTGTATGTTGTGTGCTAAGTAGTAAATAAATGATTGTCTATGTCTATGTCTATTATAGAGCATTCCTACAAAGGAGATGTTTACAAAATATATGACGCCTTGACCAAGATGTTGTGCAGTGTATAGTTCCACTTGGGAAAAACT
Source organism: Chloroclysta siterata (assembly GCA_932294275.1). Taxonomy (NCBI): domain Eukaryota; kingdom Metazoa; phylum Arthropoda; class Insecta; order Lepidoptera; family Geometridae; genus Chloroclysta; species Chloroclysta siterata. Next base: position 10,953,782 of record OW028602.1, read on the forward strand.
GTGGCGCGAACACTGTGTGTGTGACGTCACAAGTCCATTAGAGTTGTGGGTATACCCATCGATCGTGCCCAACGGTGGATCCGCGCTTGTTTCTTTTGTTGTGTAATATAATATGTAAACTAAGAGGTAGGGTCGGGAAAGTGGACTATATCCTCACTATCTATGGGTAAGAAAAACCAGCATTTTTTTCTTTTCCAGACTCTTCGATCAGTCATCCGGCAAGTTGTTATTGAAATGAAATGACGACGGATAAACGACATTATGCAAATCATTAAAAAAACTAATCAGAAGCCAGATACGTAGTATTTAGGAGGAAATGGCACTTTGAATAAAATACCCAGCTAATTGACAAATTATATGGAATCAGATGACTGTTCATTTTGTTCAACTTACGTAACGTAATGTCTTCTAATACTTTTCTTATAACAAAAGGCACAGGTGGAAACAGTCGAAGAGATTCCTTAACCACCCGTTCAAGATATTTTAATTTCATGAGATCTTCTTTCTCCAGAGCTCGGTCTGTGTCTCCTCCGAACACATCGCATAATCTGCGAAATGAAAGTAAAATTTTTGTAAAAATGGAACATTATGGTCCCACGTCAGTGTATTTCGTGTTTTATCAAGGCGAAGACAAGAGCTAATGTGACTCTCGCTCGCACTCAACTGTGTGCAATGTAATTGCACACAGTTTAGTAAAAATTTCAGTTTGATCGATACAAGTTTTCCTGCTTAAAAGTTTGCTTATGTACCTACGAAAACTTGTAAAGCAAACTTTTGAGTAGGAAAACATGTTTTTTTTTTTTTTTTTTTTAATACTACAAGCTGATGGAACAAGCAGATGGCCCACCTGATGTTAAGCGGCAACCATCACCTATAACAAAGCATTGCCTCGTAAGTCACGCACGATAGGAACGCGCCCTACGATGCACTGCCCTGCGTCCATCAACTTGAGGCGTACAGATGTTAAACCTCATGTGCCTGTAATAACACCGGCAACCACACTCTTCAAACCGAAACACAGCGTTGCTGCTTGACGGCAGAAAAAGGCGTGGTGGTAGTACTTCCCCGGACGAGCCCTTCACAAAGAGCTCTACTACTCTTAAAATGTAGGTACCTTTCGATCAAAATGATATTTTTACTAAACTGTTTGATTGCGATTTTTCGAAAATGAGTTTAGTGATTTTATATCTTTCAATATGTCGAAACGTGCGAGCGAGAGTCACATTAGCTCTTGTATTCGGCATAATCAACTTACTCTTCATAAACCTTCTCCTGAACTTCTGGATATTTCCCCAGAAGCTTCAGAGTGTTGCCAACAGCGACAGCCGAGGTGTCAGTGCCTGCGATTGCTAGCGTCAACATTTCCTCTCTTAGTTCCACATTGCTATATCCCTTTTCTCCCCCAGATAGTGAAATTAGGAGATCGAGGAAGGTCTTTTTTTTGTATGAGCCTAGATCTGAAATATTTGAACATGTGTGAAATAATTATTGATGGACTCGCCACACAGCACTATCTAGCCCCAAACTAAGCCAAAGCTTGTAATATGGGAACCTGATAGCTGATATACATAATATACTTTTTTTTGTAAATACATACTTATAATATATAATACGCCCAGACAGAGAACAAACATCTGTCCATCACACAAATATAATTTATTCTCGGTGGGAATCGAGCCCACGGCCTATTTAAATATGAGCTAGTGTTTAGTGGTTTGATATTATTGAACTAAGGTACGACAGCCTTACCATATTCGTGATCTACTTCTGTTTCACTGAGCTTTTCAGCTTTAATTTCCATTCGTTTTTTTCTTACAACCTGTAAAACATTACCAATATTTAAACAAGTACCCAATAGTACCTAATGTTTTATTACACGAATAGTCAACAACTAGGTATTTATTTCTTCTGAATTTCCAAAAATCATTGTTCTTTTACAAAAATGATTGCAATAAGGTAATCTGTATAATGTTGGATGCTAGCTTTTTCTATAGAATTATTGAGAACTAGCTGGTGCCCGCGACTTTGTCTGCGCAGGATTACTATTTCGAGTAGCTTATATTAGCGTGGCGTAGTATAGGTACATGTGTAACTATAGCGGTTTTGGCAGCGCACGCCAGAATAGCTCGCAGATGGTAGATTTTTTCCTACTTGACACTTATCGTCATATTTTGGACAATTCACACAATATCTTTATAAATTGTAGCCTATGTGTTATTCTGATGTATAAGCTATATTATTGTAAAGTTTCATTAACATCCATTCAGTATTTTTTACGTGAAAGAGTAACAAACATCCATCCATCCATCCATGCTTACAAACTTTCGCGTTTATAATATTAGTAGGATTACTATTCACTCAATTTCTGCGACTGCAACGTCACATCGTACCGTTATTTTGAGTCATTTTCCTGTATTGAACGACAAACTTACATCATCAGTAAAGTCATGCATCTCCTTGATACATTGATCATGCTCCTTCGATTGACTGAAAAACTTAAACAGCCATTCTGGCTGCAGCCACAGGTGGAAGATCCGCTCGCAGACCAGATTCAGGACACGGTTTATTGACTTTAGGAAGACGGAGTCCGGGTTGCTTTGAGAGTTTATTTTTACTCCCATCGCAGTCTCTGTAAAATCATCTTTTATGGAATCCAGTGCGACTTTGTTTGCATAAAACTATTTCAAGCTCAATCATTTGGGGTGTGAATTAAGAGTAGTAGAGCTCTTTGTGAAGGGTTCGTCCGGGGAAGTACTACCACCACGCCTTTTTCTGCCGCCAAACAGCGTTGCTGTGTTTCGGTTTGAAGAGTGTGGTTGCCGGTGTGATTACAGGCACATGAGGCTTAACATCTGTATGCCTCAAGTTGATGGACGCAGGGCAGGGCATCGTAGGGCACGTTCCTATTGTGCGTGACTTACGAGGCAATGCTTTGTTATAGGTGATGGTTACCACTTAACATTAGGTGGGCCATCTGCTTGTTTTATCAGCTAGTTGTAAAAACGGATATTATAAAAGTACCTGTGCCAAATTTCAGACCGCAAGTCCTTATATAGTTTCAAAGATAACAATGCCATGATAAATCAGTAGATTTCTCATTTAAATTATTTCAATGGAGTTTTTCGCAGGTCGCATAAGAATATATAAAAACTTAAACGGAACTGATTATCTGTCTGTCTATCTGTCCATAGTGTTGTTATAACTATTCCAGCGAGTAAGTAAGTCGGCATTGCATAACAACTCGTTTATATAATCTACCGGCTAGAGTAGAAATGAGTCGTACAATGCTTATTATACAAGTAAGAAGGGGTAGAGATAGCCCTCCATATGTGATCGATGATCAAGGAATGTATGTAAGGTATGTTATGAGAGTGAATGAAGCGAAAGAGGTATGTACGATCGTAGCAAGTGGAAATCCGTGGTCTCTGCCTACCCCTATGGGAAACAGGCGTGATTTTATGTTTTTTTTTTTATACCACTGGCTGACGGAACAAGCAGATGGCCCACCTGATGTTAAGTGGTAACCATCACCTATAACAAAGCATCGCCTCGTAAGTACTAGATAGGAACGTGCCCTACGATGCACTGCCCTGCGTTCGTCAACTTTATAGGCATACAGATGTTAAGCTTCATGTGCCTGTAAAAACACCGGCAACCACACTCTTCAAACCGATACACAGCGTTGCTACTTGGCGGCAGAAAAAGGCGTGGTGGTAGTACTTCCCCGGACGAGCCACACACAAAGAGTTCTACTACCTACTACTCTTAAAATGTATGTATGTATGATCAAGGATCCTAATGGATAACTGTATACTCAACTTCAACGTTCCATTTTGAAAAGGTTAATGCACAATGCACATCCATTAAACAATATGTCATTGGCCCTGAAATACTTTACTGTTCATAATAAAATACCTAAGTCTTTTAACTTGCTGACGGCCAATGCATTATTTAGTTTCTAGAAATACGTAGTTTTAAATTACTCATGGGTACGTCGAATCTAGCTTGCGTGTATAGGTACATCACAAGTCAGTAATTGTGACATTAAGTAGGCTCACAGCCGTAATTTCCAGACAAGGTAGACATCCCCCACAGACCTTCTAGTAAAGATAAGTTACTTATCCTTAATACTTATTTTACTTTTGAATTCTTATGATAGGGACTTTCATCTTTTTTTCTTTTTTATATATTTAACAAAAACTATAATTACAGTATTCATTTTACAACATCTTGAAACCTAGTAAGTATCTAGTATTTATATCTACCAGAATATTAGAAAAAAGTGATTACAGGTCTATTAGATGTAAATCAAAGCAGTAATTTATTAATGAAAGTAACTGTACAAGATCAAGATCTTTTGAACATGTCAAAGGAACCAGAGACCGTAAATATAACTTTATATAGGTATTCAATCATTCGTCATATTTTTAAGAAAGGAAATACACTATAATTCAAGTTCTAATTCCTCTTTTCTTAATTACCAAACTTTAATCTAAGCTTATAAAATTATGTTAAAGCTAAGCTAACTTACCACAAACAGAATCCAGGGTGTAAGTGCTGACATACGGCCAAATGCTAAAATTCCCGACATTGGCGCAGCTGACAAGCCTCTTAGCAAGTTTCTCACTTTGTTCCGAAAATACTTCGATGAAGTGTTCGACTATTTTAGGACTGAACGCCGGCACTAAGATTTTTCGTCGCCTTCTCCATATTGGCACTAAAAAGCAAATATACTATCAAACTATGTAACTACTTCAAAACTTTACATTTAACAAACAAATTGAATTTTTGAGACGATACTAAATAAATATATAAATATACCTACTTATTTATGAAGGGGGCATATACTATACACATAATTAGAAAAAAATTACATTTGAAGTTTACGATCAGCCTGAAGAGTTCCATCGCTGGACATAGGCCTCCCCTACACATTCCCAAGAAGAACGATTCTAAGCCTTCTCCATCCACCAACTTCCCGTGATCTCGTCCATATAATATCGTGGGTCTACCTGATGCCTATGCTTATTCTACCGGTTCGTGGTCGCCACTCGAAAACTTTTATTCCCCAGTGGCTGTCAGTTCTTCGAGCTATATATGATCAGCCCGTTGCAGTATTTTGTAGTTATCTGACCCTAACCTTTTGTGCCATGGTGTTCTAGTTCCTAAAAGGTGTTTCCTTATGTCTAACCTGACTCAAATTATCTACTTCGTAAATCGTAATGCACAAAGACTTTTTATGGTTGTAGATTAACACCCATAAAAATTCCCACCGCGTTTTCACTTCATTTGTTATGGTATCAAGGTCCAAAACAGCTCATTATCCTTCTTCCTTCTTGAAAGTATGTTGTTTTTATTTTTGAGATGTTAAAGATATCTAATATAGTGATGTCACTATTACACATATTTTACCTTGAATTTTGATGCCTTTATCAGACTGTCCCCTGACTTTCCAGTAGATTTTCTACTGGAATTCGGAGACTAAAACAATTCTTGGTATTTTTTTTTATAATATGTGACCTATTTTTTCTAGATTCATTATAAAAGGGGTAAAATAAAAAAGAAAGTACCTGGTGCGAAGATGCCTCCGTAGCCAATAACACATCTGAGAAATCTATGAAGATCGTCTTTCTCCAAACAAGTCTTCAGCACCATTTCTAAGTCATTGGGGTTTATCACTACTAAAATAACAAAGCAGACATTAGCATTATACAGTCAGGTAGGTATAAGTAGGTATAGGTAGACATAGAGTATCATATTTGTTGCCCTTACACACCTATATACAAAATGTGACTGAGCCAGCCTCTGACGAATCCATCGTTTTCCATAGCAGAATAGCTAAGTTTTTGTAGACTTGTCATAATTTCTGCAATTAAAAACACAAGGGGTCAAAAATAAATTCTTTTTTTTATGATGCCCAATTGACCTTGACCGATTGTGAGCCCATCACCGCTGTTAGCATAGGTACTAACTGGCGATGTTTTCCTGCACCAATTGAAAGCACTGGCATTACAAACATATTTTTTTAATTTTTTTATTTAGAAGGCAAAGACAAGAGCTAATGTGACTCTCCTCTCGCACGCACGTTTCGACATGTTGAAAGATATAAAAAAGTAAACTTATTATCGAAAAATCGCAATCAACCATTTTGTGTGCAATCACATTGTACACAGCAAACGTTGTCGTGTCGTGTCGAAAACTTGTATCGATTAAAATGTTTTTTTTTTACTAAACTTTGTGCAATGTGATTGCACATAAATAGCGATTTTTCGAAAATGGGTTAAGTGATTTTATATCTTTCAACATGTCAAAACGTGCGAGCGAGAGTTACATTAGCTCTCTTTGGCGTACTACGTAAGTACGATTCGTTTCAAACTCACGACCATACTATCAAAAGGCGAGATCACTCCCACTAAAACCCAGTGCTCTTTATGGATTTAAAATAACTCTACTATTTCTTTTTCACCGATCTACGGATATGAAGAAATTTAGGTGGCAGGTTTTTCGTAGGGGTAAAAAAAAAAAAAAAACTGGTGCCCATATTACAAGCTGTGCTTAGTTAGGGGCTATAAGGCGCTGTGTTAAATGTCCGTGATTCATTTATTTCAAAATTTTTCAAATCTTTGACAACTTAACAGTGTCGTACCAGGTATGTTATATTACATAGTTAGCGAGTAAAGGCATTGGTCAATTTTCAAGTTCAATTGGCCAGTTTACATTCCACTGTGCAATGAGGATGTTTTATTGCCTCTGCCAAGTTAGAAGGCAATTTTCCACACAAGGTATTATATAGGTTTCCGATTAAACATCCATACTTGGTTTGCTTACATTGTTAGATGATGTATGGCGCTAATCTCTTTAGCTTCCAAGTTAAAAAAAAATTACTGTTTAAAAACGTTTTAATGAAGTTACGTACTTCAATTTTATATACAAAGAAATATAGAATGAAATGAAAATACTTTATTGTACACGAAACAAAACAACAGTAGGTACAGTAACAAATAAAAATAAAATAATAGATGTAGGTACAATGGGCGGTCTTATCGCTGAAAGCGATCTCTTCCAGACTTCCAGATAGAAAATACAGATGAAACAGACTCGCTCTCTGCAGACCGTTGCGAACGATCTAGAGATAGCGTAACGGATCCAAATTTAAGATTGAGACTAAGATCACATAATATTTTATCTGATTGTGAAGGTTTTTTTGTACTTTATAGTCAAAGTCAAAAGGTATTTATTCAATAAAATCACAAGGATCACTTTGCAACGTCTTAAAGCTAGGTGGCTCTAGGTGCCAGTTCCACTCGATATAATATAATATTAATTTAGTTCTATTTGCACACTTCTTGGTTTTCTTTGGAAATGTCTATTAGAAAATATTACGAGGTTTAATAATCATGTTTGAATACAGGCTGAAGTAAATGAAGTTTGAAGTTTTTTTAAGTTATTTTTTTTTATTAACATATCTATTAAATACCAGACCGACATTGTAAGTGATTTTTAATTTTTTGTAGATACTTACTTAGAAATTTCTAATGCTTTTTATAATCAGTAAGTGTGTTTAGGTATAGCTGAAGGTACATAAGATAGTTAAGGTACACCTAATACCTGTTTTAGTACCTAATTAGTTACAAGCATGTTACTGTTGTTTTAGTGTCTATAAAAAATATATTGGTGATTTAATAGTACCTACTTATATTTGTATATGTAGATGTATTTAGGTACTACCATTATTTGTATTCGTAACAAATAAGTTATAAAATAAGAATAATGGTGCAATTGGCTGACGTTCTTCAGGTAAAGGCTACAGTTTCCATATTTCATTACAGAAAAAAGAGTTCTCAGGATTTAAATAAATTTATATTAGCTGTTGCCAATCCAGCCCTAAACTAAGCAAAGCTAGTACCTACTAATGGGAACCAGATATCTGATAGGTACAAAATATTTAAAAAAATACATGTATATACCAACTTACGTTATTTATAGATGTTATGAAATATGAATATTTCATATCCAGACATAAAACAAACATCCATATTCATTACACAAATGTTTGTCCTGAACTACTTTATAAAATCACGGGATTCTATGACCGAAGCCAAAGGTCATTTGGTGGAAGATCTTGTCTATTCATGTGAGGACAGGGCAGGAACGTATCCTTACAAAATCCTCCTAATTTGTTAATGCTTAGACGTGCCACGTGGATCACAAGGGGTCTGAGAAGAAAAACTCACCCTCAGTATTACCAATCAGCGTATGCGCAACCCCAATAACAGGCAGCTCTTCCTTTGGCGGTGGTATAGACGCGGCTAGCCGGTACATGTTCCTTCTCTTGTACCGGAACACCACCGTCCACATCACTACCGCCAAGAGCAGTAGCCACAGTATCATTTTCACACTTCCACTTCCAAATTGACCGATGCTTCAGATCCTGTCAACCGTCGTGGCTTTACCATGCATATTTGCGCAAGCGCGCGCGTCTCGCTTGACACTGATCGAGAAAATGTGCTGTTTTATACATTTTCCTTGCGGGCCGTCGTTCGCGCACTAATTCTCTCGTAACGTATGGGGTCGTAAGTTCATGGTGGTACCGGACCTTCGGAGCTCAAGGAACTGGCAATTATTAAGCAATTTCCTTGTATGACCGGGTTGTTTTTCGCGAGTCATTTAGATTCCGTTTATTACATACCTATTGTTCATTTAGTTTGTTTTTTTTTACCTGCTTATTTAGAACAATATTTCAGTTTACAGGCCGCTTTCACAAATATCAGATTTAATTGTGTTTACTAAACACGTTTACTAAACTAAACAGAATTAGCGTTAACATGATTTCCATCGTTCGACAGTTCGCTAATTATATTTAGCGACTTATTTTTCTTACGCAAGACGTTAATCGTGATTAGCTTCATAAAGTCGATTAGGAGCTACACGATTGATAATCGTTAAGCGAACGGCCCTGAGTAAATGAGAATTCCCTTATTAATCTACACTATCTACACTAATATTATAAAGAGGAAAGATTTGTATTTTTGTTGTTTTGTATGTAACAAATAGGCTCAAAAACTACTGATCCGATTTCAAAAATTCTTTCACCATTAGAATGCTACATTATCCATAAGTAACATAGGCTATATTATATTTTCAAAAAAATCAGGGATCCTTACTAAAACTCCAAAAATGTAACCCAAGGTGGAAAACAAAAACCTTACATCGCGTGCGTTGCGAAAACTTTTGATGATAGAACAAAATAATGTACTATGATTTTGTAGAACACGTCATCATCTACAAAAAATGTCGCGACAGCATATGTCTAACTATTATAGTTATGTCACAATAAGTGTTATTTTATTATAAAAAATTAATTGAAATGCCGCCGCTAGAAAAGGGTCTTTATTTATTTGTACCTTGGTATTAATCCTTATCCAAATAAATCATTTCATATTTAAGACGGTTTCAATACCTATAGATTACTTCTTAAATTTTTCAAATCGGACATTCCATTCAAAAGATATGAAATTAAAAATGTTAACGGGTCCACGGGTCGTGCGAATGTATGAAATAAGTAGACGCGAGGCTCGAACCCACGGTATAAGTATATCCTAAAATGTTCAAAAAATTTATGACCACCCATGCGAAGCTGGGACAGGCCGCTAGTCATTAATAATTCAGACAAAAACAAATACAATTGATTATAGGAAAAACTGATTAGTTGACAAATGACTCGTAGAAATAGGTAAAGTCCCGGACCACTAAACAATTATATTTAGCTAGCTGATCCGCTCGCGACTTCGTCCGTTTTTCGTCGTTGTGTTATTCTATTGTCCACGTAATAAAAGTTTCAAGAGTTTCTCTATTTTTACGGAATAGCTGCTGGTCTGCGCATTGATTTCCTTCCGCTGAATAAGTTTACCAAAGAACTAAAACTTTCGCTACTTAGTAAGAGCTATTATAATATATATATTTATTTATTTATTTAATAGGGGGTACTTTGACATGAATTAATATATTTTAACATACTTACTATTATAATTATTTTAATTTGACATTTGATAACTATTGTTTGTTTTATATTTATTGTGAATTTTACTGTTGTTTTGCATAAAAAGGTTTTTTTACTTTTATAGATAATGGTTCGGAACCCTTCGTGCGCGAGTCCGACTCGCACTTGGCCGGTTTTATTTTTATAAAGATCACATACACCTAGTTTTGATCACGTCATGAGCAAGGCGTAATAAAGTTGTCTATCCTCCTTAGTCATAATAACTGTACTGTACAGGTTGCTTGGGTACCAAATAAAACACTTAATTCGACTAACATCTGCCTGGGTTGGCGGCCTGGAATCGAGTGCCCCCACCACCGTGCCCAGTCAGCGCGCATAGTATATTGTTATACACTACAATAACCATTACCTGAAGACTAATTCAATGCCGCGTAGGTGCTAAACTACAGGCTTTAAGGCTTAAGATGATTGCTTTTAATGATAATTATAATAGTTAGTCATGATGATACATAAAGTATAATGATTATGCATGATTTATTTTCAAATCTTGTAATTAAAAAGGAAACAGGCTTTTGCATTTGAAACTGAAACAGCTTCATGACTTTGATCCCCAGGCACGATAGATATCTGCTCAGATCTCTGAGTATCAAGTATGAATTCCAGATTCTTTAATAACGTCTAAAGGGGTAGTCAGAGGTGCATCCAAACATTACATTCGGCACATAGGTACCCCCATTGTACAGTCGTTGGTATTCAATTAGGTTGCAAGCCTATCGCCGCTGTAAAAATAATAACTGGTTTCCTCACGATGTTTTCCTTCACTGTTGGCTGCGTTTCCACCAGATATGTGCGATGGAAATGTTTTGTGCGAGGATGTCTTGCTGTGCTGTGAAAATGTGTGGGGGTTTCCACCAAAGCTGTGCAATGAAAATGTGCCTACGAGGATGTGTAGCGGAGCTGTGAAAATGCGCATTAATGTATGGTGAGAGGATGCGTTGCGAAGTTGTGAAATGTGTCAAACCTCGCAACCTCGCAACACATCCTTCTCAACACACATTCCTCACAACACATCCCTCGCACACATCCCTCGCTTGTTTTGTATGCGCACGTTTCCACCAGAGCTGTGCTGACCGAGGCGAGGAAAATGAAGCGATTCTATTATTTCTTTACAAACACATCCCTCGACGCATCCTCGCACATCTCTGGTGGAAACGCAGCCGAGCACTGGCATTGCGCACATTAATATTTCAATAGGATAAATCCATTGGTGCACGACCGCATTGGAGCCTACAACCTTATGATGGGAAGGCGGGGTCACACCCATTAGACCACCGGTGTTCATGTATTTTTTTTTTCGAATGGACTATATGCTGGTGATGGTGTGATCGTCTGACGATTCTTACAGCGCTACCGAACAATGGCAAGCGCGGAAGGCGCTCAACCGCGGTAAAGTTAGGAGTGCGTTCATGGTAGTTATAGTCGGCCAAATCCACTATAACTACCATGATCGGAAGTCTGGGTACCACTGGACCACCAGTGCTTTCGACTTTCATATTTAATGCCAAAGCATTATAAAAATATTTAAAAGCTTAGAATAATAATAATATATTCACTGAATCTGATTATTATTCTTAGGTGAATAAATATTATGATTCATATAATTAATAATCAAGAAATACCTACTATGTTTATTCAAGATGGTGCATGCATGCAGCATCAGAAGAACCCACGACCTTTACTTATTCGTAGTTTATGATACCTAAAAACCGGTCAAGTGCGAGTCGGACTCGCGCACCAAGGGTTCCGTTCCGCACCATTATCTATAAAATCGGCAAAAATATCAAATTTGTTGTATGGGAGCCCCTTAAATATTTATTTTATTCTGTTTTTTAGTATTTGTTGTTATAGCGGCAACAGAAATACATCATCTGTGAAAATTTCAACTGTCTAACTACTATCACGGTTCATGAGATACAGTCTGGTGACAGACGGGCAGACAGACAGACAGACGAACAGACAGACGGACGGACAGCGGAGTCTTAGTAATAGGGTCCCGTTAAAAGGGTATACCTTTGGTTACGGAACCCTAAAAATGGAATGCTAGACAGTAAACTACTAGGTACTACTTACAAACGTAACTACATAGTTGAGAGATAGCTCAAAGTTAGCCCTGTCACTGTTTTTCATTACCCGTTGGTGAGAGATGGCCATAGTTTAAACCATGGAGGTAATACTTAGTCTAAGGTTTAAACACTTTGACAAGGTTTATAAGTAATAGACATAGACATTGACATAGACAGACATTTATTTGCTAAAAAACACACATACACATACAAAACAATAAAAGAAAGGAAATGGCTAAACCATGGAGGTACTATCATACTAAACAGAGATAGATATTGCAGTACTTTGTTGGTATGTAGGTGTTTGTGTGCTGCAGCAGCAAAAGGGTCTCGACTCAGCGTATGCGTCACCAATATTTTAGTAGATAGGCGCTGTTATTCCGCCGAGACCTTCAACCAATAAACCTTGTGAGAAATTTATAAGTGGGCAGTGTTCTGTTATAAAATAAGTTACAATTATGTTTAAAATAAACAGTACATACAAATTAATAAACTTACATCGTACAGTAATAGGCGAGTGTGTGTTTTATGCATGGGCTTCCATGATTCTTAAGAGCCTGGTTATCACAGAGGGAAACCCACAACATGTGTGTGTGTTAATAAATCTACAATAAAGGTAAGTACATATATTATACAAAAAGGTACATAGACTAAATATATTAACTTATAATCTAACAAGTGAATGGTGCAATATAGCTATTCACACCAGACAGACAACCCAGTTTTCTGTTGCTCCAGAACGAAACATTTAAAACGCTTAGTAAGACCGTAAAAGCTCTTACTCAAAAACGTTACTCAAGATAAAGTATCGCCCAAAGCTAACCCAGTCATTATTCGTCATTTGGTATTTCATAGCCTATAGTAAAAGATAAGATAAGTATTTATTTTCATTAAAGCACACTTATATTATAATGTACAATATAACAGTTTTCTTAAATAAGAATAATAATCAGATTCAGTGAATACATTGTGGCTTAGGTAGGAATACATTTAATAAATTAATATGACAGAACCTACACTAACTCATGACCACTTGTGTTGTAGGTCCTAGTATGGTAGGTACCTATATTATGGTATTTTACATGACCGGTATTTTTACAATTTTATATTATCATCGATACATGTTTTCCTACTCAAAAGTTGCTTTATTAGTTTTCGTACATAAGCAAACTTTTAAGGCGAATACAAGAGCTAATGTGACTCTCGCTCGCACGTTTCGACATGTTGAAAGATATAAAATCACTAAACTCATTTTCGAAAAATCGCATACATCCATTTTGTGTGCAATCACATTGGACACACATAAGTAAAAAATCATTTTGATCGATACATGTTTTCCTACTTAAAAGTTTGCTTTAGTGGTTTTTTCGTACAAAAGCAAACTTTTAAGCAGGAAAACTTGTATCGATGCCTGTATCGATGCTTGTATCGATGCCTGTGAAGAGTAGTAGAGTTCTTTGTGAAGGGCACGTCCGGGGAAGTAATACCACCATGCCCTTTTCTGCTGCCAAGCAGCGTTGCTGTGTTGCGGTTAGTAGAATATGGTTTCAGGTGAAATTACAGGCACATGAGGCTTAACATCTGTATGCCTCAAGTGGATAAACTCAGGCCAATGTATTGTAGGGCACGTTCCTGTCGTACGTAACTTACGAGGCAATGCTTTGTTAGAGGTTCCAACCAGTTATAAAAAAATAAAAACAGTCTTTTTTCAATTTCCCAGCATTCATGTTGGGTGTTTACAATGTTTATTAAATTGTCCGTTGCTTTTTTTATCCACTTGGTATCTAATAAAGTAAATTGCAGAAAATCCTTATAATTACACAGTACGACACCAGGAACAAAAATACTAAGCTAATGCTAGGTCAACGTAAACAACATGACATGACAAAGCAAAGCGAGTGGTTATCTAGGTACTTATGAATGAACTGCTTCCGTGAAAAGATGCATTATTTTATTACTTGACCTTATATCAATAAGTTATCAGGATAAACAATTTATTGGTAAACAAAATCCAGCTCGAGCTTCTAGGGTTAACCAATTTTGGCTCGTTCATAGGATCCAAGGCCAAGACAGCTGCGAAGAAGCTAGGCATACCTACTATCGAAGGTGAGTCAGTACTTTACACCGGGACAGCTCTTTATCTATACCAAGCGCAAGCCCGGTCGTGTATGGAGTACTTCTCATCTTTGGGATGACTCTGCTAAATACCAGCTTGAGCCCCTGGAAACTATTGAGAGACGAGCCAAAAGGCTCATATGTGACACGTTGTTCGAGTCTAAGCTCCTGACTCTTGAACATCGCCGCAAAGTTGCCTGTTTATCGGTATTTTACAGGATACATATCGGAAAGTGTGCGATCCACAACTTGGTTCCCCCATCCCCGTTCTACCATCGGACCACCAGACGTACGGAAACGAGACATCCATTCATGGTTGACATACCTACTGCCCGCACAAAGCGCTTTGCTTCTACTTTTATAATGCGAACAACCAAAAGAGTGGAATTCCTTACCGGCGTCCGCTTTTCCGAATGCCTATAATTGGATGTTTTCAAGAGACGAGTATCTATAAAATGTAAAAAAAAAACATTACAAGTCAGGGTTTAAGTGGTACTATGGTACTTAATAAAAAAATATAAATCATAATATTACAAACTAGTGAAATTGGAATACATTCATTATTAATTATAAAAAATATTTTTAACATTAAAAGACATTATTAAATAAATTCATAGTTAAAAAGATTTTTTTTAGTTGCCTAAGTAATCCTCAACACTGTAGAATGCCCTCTCGACCAGCCATGATTTACATTAGACCTTATGCCATTATAAACAATAATAAATTAATTACTTTTTATTCATTAATTATTAAAACAAACAGAGAGAAAACCACACAGATAAAGCAAAAAGTTAAGCCACAATTCTTTACAATAATATTATTTTAAGTAAATAGTATTTAACAAAAAAAAGTACATTATTATATCTATTCTTATAGGTAGTGCTGTGTGGAATGCCCGCCAACATTTATTAGCAATAAAATGATACAGTAATATTAAACTATCATTTATACTAATATTTTATAATGTCCCAAAAGTTATTATCCGAGTGGTATTTGAACCCACGAAACATCTTCGAAACATCCCTTGATGGGTTGCGCTAACACTACAAAACACTCATATAAAGTAAGATAATGATGTTCACTTGATAAGGTAAGGGAGATAGATGAAGGCGGCTACAGAATGGTAGCCAAGGGATGCTCGAAGACCTAGATGCAAACCTGTCCATTGGCCGAACGACATTGTAGTGAGTGCTGGGAATGGACGGATAAGAATCGCAAGGGACCGGAAAGAGTGGCGTATTAAAGCGACTACCGCTAATACATTGGTGAACATTGGTGAACTTTCCACACACCACTATCTAGCCACAAACTAAGCCAAAGCTTCTAATATATACTGAACTGACTGAACTTATTTATGAAAAATCGCAAAATCAAGATGTGTGCAATAACATTGCACATAGTTCAGTAAAGACATCATTTTCCTACCAAAAAGTTTTCCAATTATCATACTAAGCTGAGTGATTTTACGGCCGGTTTCTGAAAGCTCGATCAAGATGTTAAATCACTCACCATTTCAGCTTTTACATCGAATAAGATAGAGACAGCAAGTGACTTTACGTCCGATTAGTTTTGATCGAGCTTTCAGAAACCAGCCGTTAATCTTTCAAAATATTAAAAGTGCGAGCTAGAAATACTTATGGTGCAAACGTAACTAACCAGTTACGTCTGCACCATTAGGGCCGGTTTCACCATGCTCTGTTAGATTAACAAAGGATTAAACGGCCGTTAAAAATGACAAAATGTACGCGTTTGACATCTAAGGTTAGATTTAACGGCCTGTTAATCCTTGATTAGTAACTAACAGAGCATGGTGAAACTGGGCCTTAATGGGGCAAATCAATGGTACAAACGTTACCGCGGGACTTTTACGGGTGTCGGCCTATTTTTTTCAGCCATGGGTGCAGACGGTGATGCATCAAATTGTGATGCTGTTTAGGTAATAAAACGTAGGTTAGGTTAGTTTATGGCTTTTCAACTGTAGTGTTTCCGTTGTCGTTCTCAGTAGCAAACTGTAGTAGTATCACAAGGTAAGTGGAGACGGATCTTGCCCCCTAGAAAAGAAAATATCAGTGTGTAAAGAAACTAAAACAATGTATTTCGACAACCTTAAATCCTCAATTGGTAGTAGCTCCTCCGTCTGCGCTGTAAGTTATGTGATGTTTTTTGGTTTCAAGCTTATTCTTCGATAAAGAACAGAAATGAGTTCAAGAGTAGTAGAGCTCTTTGTGAAGGGCTCGTCCGGGGAAGTACTACCACCACGCCTTTTTCTGCCGCCAAGCAGCGTTGCTGTGTTTCGGTTTGAAGAGTGTGGTTGCCGGTGTGATTACAGGCACATGAGGCTTCATCTGTATGCCTCAAGTTGATGCAGGGCAGTGCATCGTAGGGCACGTTCCTATCGTGCGTGACTTACGAGATAATGGTTTGTTAAAGGTGATGGTTACCACTTAACATCAGGTGGGCCATCTGCTAGTTCCATCAGCTAGTTGTATACAGATCAAGCTACATAAAAGCCAAATAAAAATGACGCTTGCTAGAATGATCTGCCTCACAGCAAGCAGTTTATGCGTACAATGTCTATGAATTGAATTGCGTACTACCTATATACCTTGACGTGTCAGAGGAAAGTCGCACTAACAAACAACGAAAATGTACATATTGCCTTGAAATATTTAAATAGGCAATTTTTATTCTAAATGGAAGCAAACAGGTGGGTATTACCCCAAGGCGGCATAGTTAAAGTTTAACTTTAACCTTGGGGTAATATCCACCTGACGGAATATTAACTCAATTTATCCAAACTGAGTTAATATTCTGTCATCATGTGCATTTAGTGATAGCGATTTAGCTTATTTTATCGAATGAATATCTAAGTCTAAATTCTAAGTAAATAATTGATTGAAGAACTCGTTTACGTTTCAGGAAACTAAAAACTGAAACATACGATAGATATCCCAGATCTCTTAGTAGGTATCAAATACCAACTCCAGATTCTTTTTCAGGATATCCAAGGGGGTAGTCAGAGGTATGTCCATACATTTAATTTGGCACATACCCACATCTTGCAGTAGTTGGTGTTCCACACGTGACAGGTTGCAAGCCCATCGCCGCTGTTAGAATACTAACTGGTCCTCACAATGATTCCTTCACCGATTAACAGCGCTGCCATTGCGCATATAATTTTTTCGATACGAAAAATCCTTTGGTACACGCCCGGATTCGAACCTTACGAACGGAAGGCATGGTGACTCCTACTAGACCACCTGACCTTTGTTGCAATAAGTTTCAATCAGTTTCTGTTTGTAATAACATTTATTTTGCGAAAATAAATGTCTAAACCTGATAAGTATATATGACGGCTATGCGGTTACATTTTAGCTGCAGTTGCTAACAGTTAGATTACAACTGGTGGTTCTATTGGTTAATCGCAAAACTTTCATATTGTTTTATATAGGTAGTTATTGGTTTCATATAGAAACTAATTGCAAAAAAATTCTGGTCACTTCTTTTCTTACCTTGGCTCTGTGGTATACCTAACACTCACCTGTTGTAAAAGAGTGTAGTTTAGATCGAAGAGTCCTAAGACGGAGAAAGTCGGCTTCTCATGTAAAAGCTGAACTGATAGCTGCATAGCCTGCAAAATAATAAGCAATAATTTACTTACCTTCTGAGATTTGTTTTCTATAAAGGATTTTACTAAATTTTGTGATCTGTCTATTTAGCATAGAAAGGTAGGTACTTCAGCAGGACTATTTTAAATCATTCGGAAACGACAGATTTTTTTATTTTATTTTTATTTTATTTTTATTCTACTAGCTGATGAAACAAGCAGATGGCCCACCTGATGTTAAGTGGTAACCATCACCTATAACAAAGCATTGCCTCGTAAGTCACGCACAATAGGAACGTGCCCTACGATGCACTGCCCTGCGTCCATCAACTATCATTATCTCTCTTGCTCTTGTTTTTTTTTTAAACAAAATGATAGAAGCTTTTGTTTCCGATTGGAAACGTTTCCGAATGTTTTAAAATAGACCTGCTGAAGTACCTAAACTGACTGTTTCTAAGCAATATAATTTTTGAAACGATCATGGATTTAAAACGGGATATTTACCATGATGAGAATGAAAACCAGTAGGTAGTCGAAACGACTGGTTACCAGTAGGTAACCAGTCGTTTGAAATAAAGGGTAGACCGTTTTGTCTGCCAATAAAATGTGTTCTTACTCGTTTAGACTTTAGTTCGACCCGTGATCATGGTGCATGCAACTGTGCCGTAATATCGGGAAACAATCTAACTCACAAATCATTGTAAATAAAAAATATGTTTCTATACAAGTCCGTTGTCAAAGGTCTAGTTATCAAGTAGAATACAATATTTTGTTAAATGAAATAAACTTACTTCACAGTTAATTTCTGCGCTAAAATCTCCATTTATAATTTCGTGTACAATAAACGATGTATTTCTAGCCTGAAAAATTAACGATAAACAGTTATATCATGTTCATAACTACAGACTATAATTAATTAATAATGTCAGCGCCTTAATAATGTATTAAGACGCAGACAACCGTTGAACAACTTCACACTCGCATTGTTATATTATTGGAGATATAAATATACCTTTTTGTTACCTTTTGGTTGTCAGCGTCATAATACTACTATACCTACCCAAGTATTTCCTGAACTTACCTCTTTCATAACAGATTCACAGAAGTACACAATAAGAAGAATAACGCCAACTGCTATGGCAACTTCCCAGAAACTATACACCAAGAAGTCAATGTATCTCTTAGTGTCGTGGAACAACCCCGATGCAGTCGCTTCCATAAAGTAGAATAGATATAGAATAATGTAATTCAAGTAGTGAAGCAAGGTGATCAGTAAAGGGAAGCCAAAGAGCCTGTTCACTATCTCAATGACGTTAAACAACATGCTGTACACGCGAGCGCAAGTCTTAATCTTCTCGCAAATGTGCCTTGAATCTTGAATCTGGACAACTTTTGCAACGTTCGGTGATATTTTTCCCCTAGAAAATACCTTATACTCCCAAGCACTTCGCATTTTGATGTCTCTCAGCACCTTGTTGATCCACAGGAACCTATCCCGCAGAATTATGTTGAAGTAGCAGAAAATAGACGTGAGAATAATCGCCTGCGCGTCGGAGTAAACAACTTGGAAGATTTTCTCGAACGGGATAGACTCGTTGGCGCTGTTGACCGGAAACCAGATACAAAGCATTCTTAACCAGTAAACGCCAACTTGACCGACGGATATAAATAACGTCGACTGAGCATATTTATTGTAGTTGAGGATATCTCCGACGTCTTGAATCGTTTTGTCGAGGTCGATCATTATCTGCATCATCCTCATATTGCCGCTCAGTCGAAACGGAATAACCCACATCGTGAGCAGCACGTATGCGAATGAAGAAATCCTTTCGAAATCATCGCCATAGCGTTTTAATTTCGTCGGGTATAAGTTTCTGAGGATGGTTTGGTCTTCAGCTTGGGCGGTGTACGCGCAGAAAATGTAAAAAGCGCTCCAGAATACGAAAAAGACAAAGCCAAGAAAACTGAATCGCTGCGTTGCGCGGTTTCCCTCAATAAGTTCCAGCTCCAGGACTGATGACCCAGTGAACTTGCGGATCACCCTGGACACGATGGATGCGTCGATAACATTTGTGTATTTCCGCACTTTTACATATTTTTTTAAAAACTTGGCAAGTTTCATTTTAGCAGGAAGGGTTTTACAGACACTGTGTGTTGTCCAACGAAGAGTGATTACTGTGGGGCGTTTGTCGCATGATTAATCGAATTAAAAGTTATTACCGATCAGTTAAGTGGTTTAGACACTTACGGTCTAATATCTACCTGACCAAAAGAGTACGTTGGTAATATTTAATAGCGTAGATAATAAAATAGATAGAGGCCAAATGGAACCGCGTGAAATGCCAATCTATCAATCGGCCACATCTAGCCTCAAACTAAGTACCTAAAGCTCTTATGTATATAGTCACCTGCAATACTAGTTACAATTCATAATTCATAGCAAAATTGATAACGTAGCGTAGGTCACAATTGGTAGAATATGTGGTGAAAGATCTACCTAATGTAAACACAATAATTGCACAATATTGAAGTGACCATTAGTTTAACGCATGCGACTGTATGGGAACAGCAACCCAGTCAGGTTTTGATTTTTAATTCTGTATAACGAGCCTGGGTTCTGTATGGAGACGCGATAAGCGTATACGCGTATCGGGCGTACTAAGAACTATAGTGACTATACAAAACGGGCTCTCAATTCAGAAAACAATTAACCAAAAACGAAATAAAAACCTATTACTTAAAGATGGAATACGTAGGTATAGTTGTAGGTATACTTACACTTTTTAAGTAAGTACCTACAAAGATTTTTATATAGGTAGGTAGTCCCAAAAGTTATTATCCGAGTGGGATTTGGACCCACGTCTTTCCTACCTACTTTTTAAGTAAATACTTGTGATAACTTATTATAACACCAAGCCACAATGACTAGGCATGTTTTAACTGTTGGCGTGATTGCGTAATCCGCTGAAAATACTCGCATGTAGCTGTTTTTTGACCTACTATCAGTAACAATAAATAAAATAAATAAATATTGGTGGCCTTTCCACACAGCACTATCTAAGCCCCAAACTAAGCCAGATAGCTATGGGAACCAGATAGCTGATAATACATAATATACCTATTTTTTTTGTTAATATGTAGGTATACCAACTTATAACACCCAGGCAGAGAACAAAATATATTAAGGGGCTGACTGACAACTATCAAACAACTTCTCGCTCGCACGTTTCGACATGTTGAAAGAAATAAAATCACTAAACTCATTTTCGAAAAATCGCAATCAACCATTTTGTGTGCAATCACATTGCACACAGTTAAGTAAAAATTTCATTTTGATCGATACATGTTTTCCTAGTTAAAAGTTGCCTATGTACGAACTAGTAAAGCAAACTTTTGAGTAGGAAAACTTGTATCGATCAAAACGATTTTTTTACTAAATCAAAATGCACACAGGTGCATTTTGATTGCACACAAAATGGTTGTTTGCGATTTTTCAAAAATGAGTTTAGTGATTTTATATCTTTCAACATGTCGAAACGTGCGAGCGAGAGTCACATTAGCTCTTGTCTTCGCCTTAATCACAAAAAATGTTTGTTCTCGGTGGCGATCGAACCCACGGCCTTCGGCGCAGAAGGCAGAACTGAGCCGTGAAAGCTGTCAATACTTAAGAGGGTCGAACAATGTTTTAAAAGTGTTCATATATTTTTATTTGAAAGCTTGCGACTTTTTTTGTTAAAGTATCATCATCTGTAATTACAACCTATAATTAGTCTACTGGTGGACAACCGGGTTTAGACAAGATGATGCCTGTGGAAATATTAAATAGTCATTTCTCAGATCCCTGCCCCGCCTTGCCAGAATCTCCTACGCTCTAAGTTTACCTAAACGCGGTATCCACTCAGGTATTCGTTTGCTCCAACGATGTTCAACATTTTAACTAATGAGAATTATGATTAAACATTATTTTTGGTAAGAATGTTGACTGACAGAGAAGCAACTTTATGTAGGTGTTGACGAAATGAGACATGACGAAATATAAAAAAAAACAGTATTCATTTTGTACATTTTAATAACTACCTACCTACCTAGTAAATATACATAGCTGTAATAAGAATAATATTGAAACAACAATATTACCTACTCACACAGTCAATAAAATTGTTGTCAATTTGTGTAATTAATATAGACACATTTCTGTAATAAAATAATTTGTAGAAGCTTTTAGTTGATTGGCATAAAAGTTTGTTCAATGAGTATCTAATTTTGTACTGACTTACACTATGTAGTAAGGCACACTACATTGTTTTTTTTATACCCACATCTGCATCCTCTCCTTAATTTCAGGAATTACTTCCTAAGGGCACCCCTACATAACAAAAGCAAGTTCCCCTCCAAACTGAATTCTTCTACAACCTATGTTTCAGGCTGTGCATTGTCCATCAGTCAGAAAATTGCATAACTGCTAAATATATTATAGATCTTTAAATAAAGTAACAATTAAACTTACAAATATCATGGAATATCCATCTTGCTTAGCCTTAATATGAAATCTAGGAGATGCATTTGAACCTTAATTTCTAGTGGCTTGTTAGTGACGAAGAAACCTGGGACTCCGGCCTGCTCCAAGATCAGCTGCTGATCACTCACCTGGAACAAAGGTGGAGAACAAAATTAGTACAATAGTAGTAAAGTTTTGTTTGAGGAAGTAGAATAGAATAGAACAGAATTAATTTTATTTGCAACACACAATAAAAAATATATATAAAACAGTTTTTTTTTAAACTAAAGGCACCTACATATTATTAGACAGAAAAAGAATAATACACCTATAGCGATACAAAAAAAATAGGTAATCAGCTTTAGTGCTGCAAAAAGGAACCTAACTCAGCATAATGCGGGTTGGCAACAACCCACGCAAGTACTTCATACACCAAGTATTTCGGGTTGAAGAGAGGGGTTGCTGTTGAAAGTACAGGCACATGTGGCTTAAGGCGAAGACAATTGCTAATGTACCTGTACCTCTGCAGTGTTTTTCTACCCAAAAGTTTGCATATGCATTAAAACTAGCATAGCAAACTTTTGAGTATGAAAACTTGTATCAAACCAAATTAAATTTTTGAAATTTGGTTGATTGTGGTATCTCAAAAATGTGTTTAGTGATTTAATATCTTTCAATATGTGAAAACATGCGAGTGAGAGGTTTTTTTTTTTTATATTATCCATACCAACATCTATCTATACAGAAGACATCATCAGAATTGCCAGGGGTCTAGATCGGCCCCCTGCCATAACCGACTTCCCGTGTAGCTTCGGACTCCCCGTGAGTGAGAGGTACATTAGCTCTTGTCATTGCCGTAACATCTGTCAACACCAGGGGCATTGTTGTTGCATTGCTTACCATGAAGGACTTTTTTCTTGAAGCTGTTCATTATATTATATAATTAGCCTTTGAGTAACTTGACTTACTTTTTGATCTAATTGAAATACTAATTTCATGTCAGTTTGCCTCAATTCCTCCCTGTGTCTGGGTAGAAGTATGTTCTTCTGGATGTCTTGCTGATCTTCAGGGGTTGTGTTTATCATGTGTTGAATTTCAGCTATAAATAACAAAGTTTTACATGATTATCTAACAGCTTACATCTTTATTTTATTATTATTATTTATTTATTATGAAAACTACAACTTTTCTTACTTCACCATACTTATTGAACATAGCATAATATAAAAAAATATGGGGTAATTTTTTATTGACCATACATTCAACTTGATAACTAAGATAACAAGTTTGTTTTTTTTTTTTGTTTTTTAGAGTAGTTGTAGTACCTGTATGCCTGCTGATAACTTGAAGCCTTTGTTGAAATAAATGTTTCTCTGTAACATGTTGGATTTCCATCAAGCCTTTTACTATTTCAAATACTGTATCGTTGAGAAGACAGTTGGCCAACCCCGAGAGAAGCTCAATGGATACTCTCATTTGATATTGTCTGTAACACAAAAACTTTATACATTGCACATTCTAGCCACTATAGGTACATGTAGACTACCTATCTGATCCGAAATGCTATTTCAGATAAAGGTATGTAATTATTTTTTAAGGTTTTTGGGGTGTATTAGTACACCCTATTTTTATAACTTAATGAAAAAACAAAACATTTGGGAAAATAATTATTGTTGTGTATCTAAGTTGTAGAGTGTGAAACTTACGCTGGCAATTCTCTTGCATATTCTTGAAGTTTTTCAAGTAAGGAGTAAAGTTTTCTTTGCAACGCTGCAGGTGTCGGTTCGGCTTCCATAGCGATGATAGTTTTTTATAGTGAATTATCTATGTGCTACTTAAATTGCATTATGATAGGCAACAAGATAGGATGTTTATTTATAAGTAGTCGCTTTAAAGCGACAAACCCCATAAAATAATATTGAGTTTAGTCAATCTAATCTATTGATAACTGTTTGCAAACAAATCATTAGTTTCTTTTTTTTCCTTCTTCTTCTCTCCGTCTAAGGCTCCTGTCCGTCATTCGACAGACAATCTTGCCAGTGTCAAGTGATTTCTATTGAAAGCTTTTTAGTCAAGTCAGTCCATAGTTTGTTTTGAAGAAAATGGTGGCGGTTTTCTTCAAAACATTCGAAACATTTTCAGTCAAATCAGGATATCACATTATACACTTTCATTCCAAATGCTTACACATTGTGCTAAGACCTTAAGTAATGTTGGTTAAAATACCACTGAAATTACACAGCACTACTCAAATTAACGCAAGAAAAACAATTAAAATGAAAAAGATAAGTTACTTTCCAAAATGCCAGAAAACTAATCCCTTTCTTCTCTCCTTACGGCACCTATCATCCGTCAAGGCGTCCGTGATTCGATAGAAAATCTTGCCAGTGTCAAGTAAAATATTTAAATATTTTTTCATCTACACTAATATTTTAAAGAGGAAAGATTTGTATTTTTGTATGTAACGAATAGGCTCAAAAACTACTGGGATCCTTACTAAAACTCCTATAATGTAACCCATGGTGGAAAACAAAAACCTTACATCGCGAGCGCTGCGAAAACTATTGATGATAAATTTAGGTAAATTTATATTCGTCACTACTAAAAGAATCTCTTATTTATTTTTCACATAAAGGGTGATGAAAAGCAGAGTGTGCCACACGTTACCAAAACTATTTAACCTCGAGCGACGTACTTTGAATCCCTCGCTACGTTCAGGATTCTACTCTAGAATACCTCGCTACGCTCGGGATCCTACTCTAGAATCCTTCACTTGACTCTGGATTCAAAAAATCGCTCTCGCTGTAAATACATTATTTTGGTCGCTAATGACACAATCTACTATTCAATCCCATTTAATCGAAAAGAGGCCCTTTGTTCCTCGATAAGTGCGCGCAAAATAGGTCATTCCAGCGCACTTAATATCTGTGATGAAATGACTTTTGAATTTAGAACACTATTAAATTAAAAAGTTTGAACGCAATTCGCTTCGATAAAGTCCTGGCTGAATAAAAAAAAGCGCGCCTGCCACCACGGCATTGTTTAGCCAAATAAAAAAAATACGCGGAAAGTGAAATATTAACACCAGAAAGTGTAAAATTAAACGCAGAAACTGTCCTAAACAATTTACTACCGAACAAATCGAGAGAAATATAAATTTGTAATTTAGTTACTTATGTAAATATAAATTCTTCACTACTAAAAGCATATCTTATATAATATTCTCATAGAGGGGGATGAAAAGCAGATTGTTCCACACGGTACCAAAATTATTTAACCTCGAGCGACGTACTTTGATTCCCTCGCTACGCTCAAGATTCTTCTCTAGAATCCTTCACTTCGCTCTGGATTCAAAAAATCACTCATATTCATTATTTTGGTCCCTTAAGTGACACAATCTACTATTTTATTAGGTACCTACATCTATTCGCATGGATCTAGTTTGTTCTTCGTAAACAGGGAGCAAAATAGCTCTTTGATCCCCAACGCTAACGCATTGATTGATTTAATATTAATCAATGCGTACAAATCATAGATTTTGTATAAGTACTTGATCCTTGGTATAGATCTAGTCAGTCGTCCATTCAAGTTATGGATTCAAGTTGAATGTTGATGAACTCTGCTTACTTACTCGATCAGCTGTAACTCTGCTTACTTGCTTGCTTACTTACTCGATCAGCTGATCATGGTTGTTGATTGTTGCGTCAAAACAGAAAATCAAGTTATAAAACACAAATCGAAACGAACAAAACAAGACGTGTGTGTGTGATAGATCAGTAAAAATCGGTTCGCTCCTCAGAATAATAATATCGTAAAAAATAACATAGCAAACTGTTTGAGGTTCGTTTGGTTTCTTTCACAAAATGAAACAGTTTGTTTTTCTGATTCTGTGTTTTCACTACAATAGCCTAAAAGCTGATTTTACTGGTAATTCCCTAGAGAACATGCTCTATCTGTAAGTAAACTGGATGTTGGGTATGCTAACAGATACGGTGGGTAATCGACCCCGTAGTACAACCTTATTTCCTTGCAGGACAGGACAGGGCTATCTATTTACGCCCCCTACAGAATGTTCTTTACTCTTGGATTCCTTCGCTGACTACGCTTCGAATTTTACTAAGTGCTCCATAGAATACGCCAGGCCTGTCAGGCTTTGCGAGAGATGCATTGAGCACTATGTTAACTTTCGTGACAAGTATGAAGAATTGGTGACGACTGTGGTAAATGGGACAACTTGCAAATCGATTTTTATATCACATGATAGACTGGATGTTGTGTTGGGGTATCACAATAGTATATTATCTGTTTGGGAGAACGGACAGTGCAATGGTCAGTATAATTTTACTCATTAAAATGGGCATATTTAGTTGTCTACTACAGTAATAACTACTTATACATTTGTAATTATTTCAGCATGTTTTGATTGGAACAAGAGTACTCCAACTTTGTCAAACACAACCATCAATTTTAATAAAAAGTTTAATGAGACCATGACCTGCATTTATGAGCATAATCCAACAACTAACAACACAGAAGAAGTCTGCGAGAAATGCATGATGAGCTATCTTCTCCTGGATGAGTATTACAAGTCATTAAGCAGTGATTCTATTGGTGTCTTCAGTGTTTGTATGGATATTGTAGACTCAGTGAGTAAAATGATGTCAAAGTCAAAGTCAATAGGTATTTATTCAATAAAATCACAAGGATCACTTTGAAACGTCTTAAAGCTAGGTGACTCTAGATGAGTATTTGGTATGTGTGCAAAGCCAGCGAGAGACTTAGCTTCACTTGTTGGATTGCTATAACCCCCCACCAGACATAGCTTCACTTGTTTGAACAAGTGAAGCTATGTCTGGCGCCAGCTTAACACAAGATTTTGTATTCAATGTCTTGTGCCACACATAGCAATCAAACAAGTGAAGCTGTCTGGCGCCTAGGTAATATAATGCACAAATTTTGGAATAATTGTCTTATACCTTTCAGATGAATGTGACAAGGTCAATATGGAGTAAAAGCCTTGGTTGCTGCAAGCTGAGGAAGACACCAGAAATTATTTTCTTGGCTTGTTCTGCAATAATATCCATTTTGCCACTTTTGTACTACATAGCTGTAAGATATTGTGGACCTATTCGTGACCTGCCTAATGTATTAAAACGTAAGTTACATATATACTTTAGATTAAAAATTACAGGCACATCAGTGGGACTTGCTCTGCTCAACCTTTACACACCTTCAAGATATCAGGAATGATTTATACCATAATCATTAATTATTAAAGTAAAAAAATAATTGAAACTGTTTCATGACCGATCCCCAGCCACAGAACTAATGTACTAACTCTACAAGATATTTGAGATGTCCAAGGGGGACCAAATTATATCTCAATCAGTACAGTGATTTTACTGAGAAAATACAACAGACAGTAACTATTTATTTTTTATTTGTAACAGAAATTGGTAATCCTATTTTATTTTCGTTTTGTTGCAGAATCAAGATTCAATCAAAGGTTTTTTAAGAGGGGACATGGAAGAATTAACTGACACTCATTTAGTTTACTTTTTATATTTGCAACAATCTGACCAAAGACATTAAATAGAGTTATTCTTATGATTGTATGATTTTATTGCTCTTTTACCTCTGAATAAATTGTCATAGGCTATACTGATCTACAGATGGTTCAGCCCTTGCCTTGTCAAAATATTCTTGTACTTTATGTCTATACAAAATCTCTTATCTATGTCTAGCTTTCTTGTTGTTACTCTTCTTTATACTGCTATT
Source organism: Chloroclysta siterata (assembly GCA_932294275.1). NCBI lineage: Eukaryota > Metazoa > Arthropoda > Insecta > Lepidoptera > Geometridae > Chloroclysta > Chloroclysta siterata. Next base: position 10,981,903 of record OW028602.1, read on the forward strand.
ACTAGTTGAACCACTAGATGAAAGCTTATGTTTCAGCGAGTTAGGTGTCATTTCAGCTTTGCTTATCAGATTACTAGGATCTTTTATGTCTTTTGGTGTCCCTGGTCTGCTGTCAAGACCAACTGCACTGAGCATTTTATTGTCACTAGTGAACGATTTCTGTAACAAAGTTGATGCTGACATTTTTTGCCCCATATTTTGTTTGGAATTTACATTCAATATTTTGTCCAGGCCATTAGTGTGTTGCTTCCCTGATGGCTTCAATGATGCAATGCTTTCAGATGAACCATGTATTGTTGTATGGTTGAGACTTCCTATGTTTATTCCTGTACTGATTTGAGTGTCCGATGAGTCTTCATTGGTCTGAGATTCTGTTTCACTGTTTCTTTCATCTGAAAAAAAAATTATTTTTAATAATTTGGACAATGTATGTTTTGTATGTTATTGTTTAGGCTATAAAACTGTTAAGATAATTATATGTGGTAAATAAATAAATACAATACATAATAGCAATTCACATAGTAGTTAGATATGTAAACTTATACTTACTTTTAGCTTCAGCAGGATCTACAAGGCCGCTTACAGCCTGAAATATAACCATAAATGAGAATCAGTCCTAAAAGCTGTCTGTACAAGAAGGAGAATGACTGTAAAAATAACTTACAGCCATAGAAGTAATACTTGATTTAGAAAACAGCCTTTCAGCCTCTTTAAATTTTCTATTTCGTTTATCAGCCTTTGAATTGGTACTTTTGTTTGTAGTGAGATATCTGTCCCATCCTCTGATTATGTTCCCATACAGTTGAGTGTCTTCAAGGTATGATCCTTCAAAAGCATAGATCTGTCTCTCCAAATTAGCCAATGTTTCCTGTAAATAATAAATATCTAAGTTAAGGCTTACAGTACTATTAAATTACTCAGTTTTCAGTTGGGAGATTTGTTTGTTTACATGAAAGTTATCAATTAAGTATAAAATAATTGACAATGATAGAACCAGTGACGGCTAACTAGAGTAAAAAAAAACAACCATACTGCAACTTCTGCCTTTCGTTTCACCAATTCCGCCAGTTCTGCTCTTGTGTCAGCGACGGAGGATTGCTTCGCCGCCATATTGGCCCTTTTCGGAGTACCAGTTTGAGAATCGTCAGCGGGACTTTGCGGTGAAATAACCATGACGATGCTGTATGCTCTGAGGCTTTATGAATCCATAATTTACAAAACCTAAAGCAATCTAAAAACTGTCTTTATAGATAATCTCCACAACTGTGCAGAGAAATGTAAATTAATCTACAATCCAATATTCCAATACACAACAACAAAATCGAAAGAACGAGTTACGTAGGAAGAAAGAACGTAGGTACGAGCGAAGTGAACGAACAAATGAATGAAATCGAATCTTCACTTCAGCCCAGCCCGTCCGCCGTGTCAAGCAGAGTTGCCATCTTGGTTTTTGAAAAGGGGTAGGTCACTGACCTCAATTATTGAGGTCAGTGGGGCAGGTGGACAAGCCAGATAGGTACCTATAAGCTAGGTACCTATAGCATGTTTTGCCTTATAAGGGTAGTATTCTGCTGAATCAATTTAGAGTTGATGGCTGATTAGTGACGAAAGATTTGGGGCCTTATGCTCACTTAGAGCGAGATTATCTCATGATGGAGATGACGTCATATCTCGTTCGATAACTATTTATCCCCATTCTCACCATCTCACTCCCCAATTTTCTCATACAAAGTTCATGCGAGACGCAACGTCAACGAGTTATTGAATGAGATAAGACGTCATCTCCACCGTGAGATAATCTCGCTCAAAGTGAGCATAGGGCCCCAGATTGGTTGTTTGTTTGCATTGAATAGGCTCCGAAGCTACTGAAAAATTAATTCAACGTTCGGAAGCTACACAATCCCCGGGTGATGTTACATTATATTTTCAAAAAAATTAGGGATCCTTACTAAAACTCCAATAATGTAACCCAAGGTGTAAAAAGAAGGGTGTGAGGGTGAGTGTGTATGTGTTAAAATTTATAAGTTTTGAAATTTTTGATAAATTTCCGTGCGAAGCCGGGACAGGCCGCTAGTTGTTACAATCATCAACTGGGTTGTTTTAATTTATTTAAGTAAGGTATAAACTTATAAGTTACTAGCGGCCTGTCCCAGCTTCGCATGGGTGGTCATAAATGTTTTGAACATTTTAGGATAAACTTAGACCGTGGGTTCGAGCCTCGCGTCTACTTATTTCATACATTTGCACGCGCTTCTCCTTGAGTAAGTGAAATCGCACCCCGAGCGTGACCCGTGGACCCGTTAACATTTTTAATTTCGTCATATCTTTTGAATGGAATGTCCGATTTGAAAAATTTAAGAAGTAATCTATAGGTATTGAAACCGTCTTAATTATGAAATGATTTATTTGGATAAGGACTAATACCAAGGTACAAATAAAGACCCTTTTCTGGCGGCGGCATTTCAATATTTTTTTTATAATAAAAGATCACTTATTGTGACATAACTATAATAGTTAGACATATGCTGTCGCGACATTTTTTGTAGATGATGACGTGTTCTACAAAATCGTAGTACATTATTTTGTTCTATCATCAATAGTTTTCGCAGCGCACGCGATGTAAGGTTTTTGTTTTCCACCTTGGGTTACATTATTGAAGTTTTAGTAAGGATCCCTGATTTTTTTGAAAATATAATATAGCCTATGTTACTCAGAGATAATGTAGCATTCTAATGGTGAAAGAATTTTTGAAATCGGACCAGTAGTTTTTGAGCCTATTCGTTACATACAAAAATACAAAGGTTTCCTCTTTATAATATTAGTGTAGATGTAGATGTAGATGTAGACGGGCAGGAAAATGATTATGATGAAGATAAGAACTTGACATTCTAATTATTCCATTTGACACTGGCGAAATAGTTTGTCAAAATGACAGACAGGATCCTTATCTGAGCAAAGAAGAAGGAAGGAAGGAATTTCATATTTAGACACTTAGGGTGCCGATAATGTACAACCATGGATTGTACAGCCGAGGAAAACACAGCCCGGATTTGATGTACAATTTGGTCGCGAAATCCATGGCTGTGTAATCCAAGGGTGTACATTCCAAGCCGTACAAATTTTGCACACCTTTGGAAAGCACGACCCGATAAAACGCAGCCAAAATTTTGATGCCAAAACTTAGGCTTTGTTTACACTCGTCAATTACTTACTCACTCACTTGTTGATCCGACTCGGATTGGTTAGGTTATGTTAAAACATATAAATTACGCACGAGGCGAGCGAGCAAAGCGAGCGTGCCGCGGTAGCGGCCGCCGAAGTGCCAGAATTTTATTTTTTTCTAACAAAAATCTCTGAATAATTCTCTTATTTTATATAATTTTTAATCTGTGCTACTTGCCTATACTTACTGTGTAGTGCATCTAAACAGAGCATAGGCTTTCGACCAATCAGAGCATGGTCACAGAATCCATGGTCGTGCAATCCTGGCTGTACAATCCCGACTGTGCTGGGCAAGCACAGCCTGGAAACACGGCCCGGATTTCATGTACATTTTGTACATGGAATCCGGGCCGTGTTTTCCAGGCTGTGCTTTCCGGGTTGTACATTTTCGGGCTGTGTAATACTTGGTCGTAAATTAACCGGACCCGACACTTAGACAGCTTCTCTCTCTCTTCTGTCTGTGTGTTTGTTTATTTTATTTATTTACAAGTTTAGAGAAATTACGATAGTTTAGTTAGAACATAGGATTTTAGTCCTGCAAGAAATAAACACGACAATGTCTATTAGTTATATACCGCGGGTAACACAGGCAGGTGTTAAAGAATACGTAATGTGGCTCAATTTATTTACGACCTGCTTGATTTTAATCATAAAATTTGATTTTTCAGTTGGACGCTGTAAATTTAGATAATCAAGTAGAAGACCTATTTCGGCAGTCGATTTTACAAGCCACCAAGTTTGTTGAAGTAAGAACTTCTAAACATAAACGCCTTGGTATCATAGATACCTAGCTACTCCTTAATCATAACCTTATCATTGGTTTATCTTTTTCAGCCAAAGTACATTCAACCAATCATACCTGAACTAGAGCTTTTGATACGAACATTGATTTTCAAATATTCTGTATGTGACAAAAAATCTACATTCGGACAGCAGATGCTGTCCTTAAAATACAAAGAGACATACTTTACAACAAGTAAACTATGTTGGTATTATGGCTATACAATTGGACTTAGATACCTGAAGGACCGAGCTATTTACAGCTTCACATCTAATATCAAAGTGCAGAATTTAGTACAGAAACTAGAGACATTTCAACTAGTTGGGGATATTTTGAATTTCATTCGCTTTATACAAAGTGGTAAATACCCAGCTTTAGTTGAGTTCATTCTTGGACTTCAACTTGTAGCTGATAAATTGACGAGAGAAAATCTGAGTGACCTTTCATGGGCTAGAGAACTACTATGGAATAACTTTATTGTAAGTTGTATAAATATCATGCTAATATTTTTAATACATATGAAATTCAGTTTTTTTTTTTAATTTATTGACAACCAACAGGACAAAAATAATATATCAAAAACATTAGAACAGCCAATTATAGGTCTCTCTAGGTTAAACTAAATAATTATCCTACAAAACAAAAATAAAAACAAAGATGTTAAAGTAAGTAGGTAAGTTAAAGGGTTCTCACGGCAGAGCTTTGTGTGTTGGGGGTGGGGGACGGGTGTGCACGTGTTTTTGAGGGTTCTCCTGAAAACACAAGTCTCTTATGAGTAGAGATTGAATATTCGGATGCATATTTACCTAATGTTGAGAAGTTGGCCATTATGGAAAGCACTTTTTAGCGAAAAATCCCAAGACCCCGTAAATTAAAATGTTGATTTTATTGAAAAATCCCGGGATCACAAGAAATTCAAATTTAAGTGACACTAATGACAATTGCCCTGTTACAATATACTTAATTTGTCCTAAGGGGCCCAGAATCACCCCCTTTCGGCTTAGTACACATGTAATGTGGCACCCTGTATACATCCAATTATTTATGCATCCTGGGATTTTATTTTCAATAAAAGTATCCTAAGAAGCCACTTCCATAATTTGTTAGCAAAAATTTACTTTAGGTAAATATGCATCCGATTATCCAATCTCTACTTATGAGTCAGGGTTTCACATTTGCGCAATGCTCTCAAATGGTAAATAAAAACATCATGAGAAAATCCACAGACACAATGTTAGTATTTTGCTCTCCTATAGAAAAAACAAAAACATTTGTTTGTTCCATGTTTGTTCTTAGTGGGGATTAAACCCATAACCTAATGCGGCAAGGATAGCTACTACAAACTAAGCTGTGACTCCTATCCTACCAACACCGCTTTCCACCAGTTTGAATGAATTTATTGAAGTGGAATGATATTTATGGGCATATCAACAGCTGCAATGTTAAGAATATTGATCAAATTGCATAATGGTAAATGGCATATTGAATATTGATCAAATGGACAAAATTACCTACAATCTGATAGGTTAGGTACCTCTTAGTAAAAAGATTAAGAGAAGTTAGTTTTATAAAGTATCTCATTAATTACCTTCACAATCAAGGAAAAGCTTTTCAATATTTCATGAACAAATAAGATGTTTTTTATTTAAGTAATTAAGTTTTCAATGATAGGAACAATTCCTTTAAAAATAAAAATCATGTAAATAATGAATGTCTAAATAATTACCTTAACCTAACTATTTTCAGGAATTACTCGGAACAGCAATATCTCTGATGAATATCTTTGGTCTCAGAAGTAAAATATCAAGTGCTTTAAAATTCGTCTGGTGGAGGAAGCATGTGCGGTCAGGTATCACAGCCACGGATGCTTTGATGACAGTCAATACTGTCTGTGCAAGCTGCAGTGGTAAACCCATTCTACCGCATACTATGGGTTGCTCACATATCTTCTGTTACTATTGTTTAATGGTAAGAAACTATAATTTTCAGGAATATTACATTTACATTATACCTATTACATCTAATAACTAGACTATCACATTTTTTTTTATATAACTTGCTGATGGAACAAGCAGATGGCCCACCTGATTTAAGTGGTAACCATCACCTATAACAAAGCATTACCTCGTAAGCCACGCACGATAGGAACGTGCCCTACGATGCACTTCCCTGCGTCCATCAACTTGAGGCATACAGATGTTAAGCCTCATGTGCCTGTAATTACACCGGCAACCACACTCTTCAAACCGAAACACAGCAACGCTGCTTGGCGGCAGAAAAAGACGTGGTGGTAGTACTTCCCCGAACGAGCACTTTACAAAGAGCTTTACTATTCTTACACATAATTGCTAATCCAAAAAAAAAATGTCTACTATAAAGTCAGAGCTTTAAGGGAATCAGTAGAAAAAACTTTAGGGTTAGTTTGTGTATGTGCTACCTACTATTATTTATTCTGTTGCATGGGGCTAGATGGTGCTCTGTCTTTACGCATCATAATTATTTTAAATTAATGCACAGATTAAACAACAGATTCACTGAGTGAATCATGACAAAGGGATATCTTTATATTATTGTGGATTTAAAATATCTATTGTTTGCAGGCCAACAAAACAGCAGACAAGGATTTTGCGTGTCCTAAGTGCTATTACAACGGGAAAGAAGTCAACAGGTTTACTATGGTCTAAATTATTTAGTATTTTTATTTAAATAATAAATTTATATTAATAGGCGTCCTAATAAGCCAGTTTTTGTGGCAACTTCTAGCTGTATGTGGCTATTGTATAGCTGTCCCGCTCATGCAAAACGATTCTAAGAGGGACGACTATACAATTGCCGCAAGAATTTGTCATAAAACTAAGCAATTAGTACCAGAGAAATAAGTCTGAGTTTTGCTTACTATTTCTCAGAAAAAAGACAAACTGATGATTCTATTTCATTTGTTTCGTTTTAAATAGGTATCCCTGCATATGGTAAAGTAACGTTAAACGCTGGAGTTGGATATTATTTATGAGTAGGCTGTGATTAATTGTAAATAAATGGAGGGTAGTTGGTGTTTTTTGTCTAAAGTTCAACATACATACTGCCGGTTTCTGAAAGCCCGATTAAAACTAATCGCATGTCAAGTCACTTGCTATCTCTATCTAATTCGATGTAATAGCTGAAATGGCGAGTGACTTGACATGCGATTAGTTTTGATCGAGCTTTCAGAAACCGGCCGTAAGTGTGTCCAGATTATGTTAGTTCATTTTTTTCTTATAATTAAATTGAGTAAATATCCAATTAATTATAAGATAAAGTTGCACTATACATTGTAATTTATTTATAAATATTATCAAAATAAACTCTTACCCCATACTTATAAACGATGCTTAAATTTAAACATTAAATTATCTCTGTCACCGATTGGTAAGAGATGGCAAAAGTTTAAGCATTGTTTTCTTTTGACATATTTTTAAGAGGGTATTTTGTACATAGTTTTTTCTACTTTAAATGGGTATCAAAAATAAAGTAAATCAAGTCAGTTAACTTTTTTTATTTAATAATTTTCCACTGCATTTGTACCAAGGCTAATTTTATCTCTTCTCTATCTTAAATCGCCCAAAGAATATTATTTTATATTTTTTATATTAGGTACAAAAACTTCAACTCAGTCTACTTAATTCTAATTAGCACTTAATTATGTAATAAAAGCTAAAACAAAAACATCAATATCGAATGTAACTTACCATCTTTTTTATACTTACTACAAGTCAATAATGAAAATAAAATTAATCTAGTGGATAAGATGAATTAGGCTCCAAGGATCTCGTCTTGTCGAAGGAAGGTAGTCACGTTCCAAATATATTTTACCTACCCAGTAAGGATTCCTGGAAATTAAACCCAAAATCCTCATCAGTAGAGATTTTGGGAATACCTGGGACCTTATGCTCACTTCGAGCGAGATTATCTCACGGTGGAGATGACGTCATATCTCGTTTAATAACTCGTTGACGTTGCGTCTCGCATGAACTTTGAATGAGAAAATTGGGGAGTGAGATGGTGAGAATGGGGATAAATAGTTATCGAACGAGATATGACGTCATCTCATCAGGCCCCTACCTATATGATGTAAATAGAATTAACTGGAAGATGAAGCGTGTAACGCCCTCCGATAGACTGACGACATTGTGAGGATTGCAGAAAGGCGTTGGATGGAGAGGGCTTAGAATACTTCTTCCGGAAATATATATGGGAGGCCTATGCCCAGCAGTGGGCTTCTTCAGGCTCAAAGTCAAAGTCGGAAGGTATTTATTCAGTTGAATCACAAGGATCACTTTGAAACGTATTAAAACTAAGTGAATCTAGGTACCAGATCCACGGGATGATGATGATCAAATAAATTGTAATTTTTTGTTATTATCGTCATTTTGTAAGTTTTCCAATTTTTCATAGAATATAACAAAACTATCTACTATCTATAAAACTATCGAAGCAGGGTATTCTATAGGTCATGACGAACAACAATTGATACAAGACTTGAAATTTCGAAGTTAAACTTGCCGCCTAAATGACACTAACACAACATGACGCAGCCCTATTTACAGCTGTTTTTTGACCTTTAATTGTGAACTGTAGATAAAAAAGGTAACAGAACTGCCACCAATAGTAAATATAGCTAATAATAATAGCTAATAGCTTAGATATCTAGATCTACCAAGGTCACGTACACATTATCAGGGTTACTGCAAATTTCTGAGACAATATTAATTTAACTTTTGTATGAAAATTTCGAAAATGAAGTATTCAAACTTTGCACATGCCAAAGTATTCCAAGATAGCGAAAAGAAGGAATGACGGAAGATGGACAACGGCGATTACGGCGATGGTCGGATGATATAGTCGAAGTAGTTGGGCGGCAATGGCAAAGGCTGACTGACAGGACCGGAGAAAGTGGCGTTTTAAAGAGGAGGCCTATACCCAGCAGTGGGTGCATACAGGCTGAGTAGATAGATAGAAAGTATTCCAGCTTGGTCTGATCACTTGGTCTTTGGGCTTATAGGGGTATCATAGGGGTTGTATAATAGGGGTTGTATAATAACACGTTAGTAACACGTTGTATAATAGTAATTTACCAGCTATGCAAGTTCGTCAATTATACCACTTCTCATATTTCACGGAGATTTTTTGATTATCACAATTTACGGGCGAAAGTTAAAAGATGCCTTGAACGATTTGAGCATCAAAAGTGAAAGGAAAGGACAATCACCCCAGGACCTAACCTAACAAAATACAGTTAAATCCGAATTTTGGAATCACCATTCAACTGTTGCAGTTACATTCTTCAGAATATTGTTGATGAAAGAGAGCTCCTATAAGATCGCATGTTTGATTGTATTTCAGAAATATTTATTTATAATTTAAATGTAGTTTTGAATTAAAAATAAATAAAGAAGCCGTAGCCAAAGGCCCGTAGCTAGAGAAGCAACATGACAGTCGCCCAGGCAAAATTAAAATCGAGAAACACACAGATTAAAACATAGTATTTTTTTTTTTGCAAAAACATACGTCTTCAAATACGCTGAAAAACATAAAACAACCCAAAACGTCATCTGTGTGTGTGATAACATTTATATGGGACCACCTCTCAAGTAGGACCTCCCAACCAAAATCAGAATCATTAAAATCAATTCATAATTAGCGGAGCAATCGCTTATCAAACATACAAAAAAAACCTTTTTTTACGAAACAGACAAAACTATTCTATTGTTGCGTAGGGCCAAATGCGTCCACGACTCGGCATAATGCCACATCAAACCTAGTATACAGACTTAAGCATCGGAGCCTCTTGAGGCGCACTTAAAATCCTTTCACCACACTGTTTCGAAAGAAACTAGTGACACGACAAGAAGAAGAAGCATCTAGCAATAATTTATTTAGTACATTTATGGCTAAGACTTGATAGATTTGATAGAGATAAATAACCCGACATTCTGTAAGATTCCGATCTAAAGACTTCCTTGGCGAGTAGATTGGTAGGTCCTTTCATTGCTCTAATTTATAGAATACTCGATCTGACAGGTGGAACAGCCATACAAGGAATTGACCAGGGTCGCATCGAGGAGTGACCAGGGTTGCATATTGCACTCGCAGGGCTCATGTTTTTCTAGGACCAGGTTTCATAGTGACCAGGTTTCATAGTTTAATTTAATGCTGATAAACGGCGCCAGCACCGTTGCTCTATTAATAATGATTACTACGCAATACAGATAGTTCGTTTTAATAATTTCATGATGTCGATTTGGTTTGTGTAGGTTTTAATGATATTTTGCTTCTTATCCACTTAGACAGCGGCGCGGCGATTTCAGGAATGGTTTCATTGTTACTTCTAAATTGCACAAGTTATAATATGGAAGCAATTTTCTAATATTGATTTTTTTTTTCAAATCTAGATAAGTAGGCACGCTTTTTTGTAGGCGATGTTCACGCTGACGTAAGTTTTATCTTTCCTACTATATTGAGTAAGACGGTATCAGAGTTTAGGGGAATTTAATGCTGATGATTGTGTTGATAAGCCGATTTTATCGAAGAAAATTTGAATGATTTTCCCGTCCCTGGGGCCTTATGCTCACTTCGAGCGAGATTATCTCACGGTGGAGATGACGTCAAATCTCGTTCGATAACTATTTATCCCCATTCTCACCATCTCACTCCCCAATTTTCTCATTAAGGCGAAGACAAGAGCTAATGTGACTCTCGCTCGCACGTTTCGACATTTTGAATGATATAAAATTAATAAACTCATTTTCGAAAAATCGCAATCAACCATTTTGTGTGCAATCACATTGCACACAGTTTAGTAAATATTTCATTTTGATCGATACATATTTTCCTACTCAAAAGTTTGCTTTACTAGTTTTCGAACATAACCAAACTTTTAAGTAGGAAAACTTGTATCGATCAAAATGAAATTTTTACTAAACTGTGTGCAATGTGATTGCACACAAAATGGTTGATTGCGATTTTTCGAAAATGAATTTATTGATTTTATATCTTTCAACATGTCAAAACGTGCGAGCGAGAAGTTGTTTGATAGTTGTCAGCCCCTTAAAAGTTCATGCGAGACGCAACGTCAACGAGTTATTGAACGAGATATGCCGTCATCTCCACGCGTGAGATAATCTCGCTCGAAGTGATCGTAATGCCCCAGACCTCTCTAAAAGCCTAATCTCTCTTCTTAAACGTTTTGCGCTCGTGAGCCCCTCATGCATGTCCCTTCATAAAGCCCTGTATACTCTAATGCTGTCTGTCTTTGCTGTTGCGAACGTCGGCATGGAAACCGGTCTCCCAATCGGCGACGTAGTCTACTGTCCGCACAGAGCCGTCAGGCTCCACCAGCGAGTACTGACCTGTAGATAAATCAAAATAGATTGTAAATACTCAGCATTATTGCATAATCTGATCTGGTTAATTGTTCAAAGATATCGAAAGCTATAGCTATGGTAATAAACAAATCATAGAAGCAACTCGACTTTTAGAGGGACCTGTAGCTCTTGTATAAAGCCAAGTAGGACTTACATAGGCACCTTGCATAGTTAAGGTTAACCTACCTTTAAAAACCTTTATAGTGATTTGTGTACGAGGCGCAATCAATCTTCATAGCACCAATTACTTCACCGCCCCCGGGCTATTAGGGAATTGATTGGCTATTGAAGGGTGTGGTTGCCGGTGAAATTACAGTCACATGGATGGATGGCAGTGCATCGTAGGGAAGTTTCATGTCGTGCGTGACTTGCTAGGCAATTCTTTGTTCCAGGTAAAAAAATACTAAATATAGTAGATAGGTACCTAAGGTTTTTTCTCACCTTTGACAACTTCTCCATCCCTCACTTCCTTTTGTTGTTTGATGTCGCCCGTGTGAGGATCGTTGACCCCGTACTCGAAGGCGTACCTGGGGTGCGCATCCTGAAAAAAAAAAACATAAATTTACACGTTGTTTCAGCTGTAATTTTACAACGCCATTAGAAACTAATAAAGTAATATGAACCCCAATTACGTCGAGTTTTATTACCTATCATAAAATATAATAATATAACGTGGTAACCGACAGCGCGCGGGCGTTGACCTAGACCTAGAATCGTTTTTTTAAGGTTTCTTAAACCAACAACCTTTCAGTGCTGGTATTGTACGTTAGTACAGTGCATATTACAACGCATTCTCGCACAATTCTCTTTCGCTATAGTTTTTTTCTAATGCTTTGAATATAGGAACTCCTCTGATTTTTGTTACTCCCTGGATTAAATTTACCACCTTTAAAGACCAACGGATAAAGTAATAGGTTGGGTCAAAGTATGGTTATAGGGTGTTAGGTGAACTTTGCCTGCCTTTGCGCAGTTTCTGTTAACAAGGCCTGCAACAATAACATTTACCAATTGATATCATCGCATTACTAGTCAGCGAAGTAGGTAAATGAGGTATATTATCCAAGGTTTGAATTGAACTTAAGCGAATCGAGAATTTTAGCGTTGTGTGATGTTATTGATTAACCGGTTTAAACACGCAGACTCCCGTCAGCGTCGTCTTCTAGGCTTTTGTCGCGTGGAACTGGCACCTAGAGTCACCTAGTTTTAAGACGTTCCAAAATGATTCTTGTGATTTTATTTAACCTTTAGACTTTGACCCATCAACAACTTCTCGCACGCACAGTTGTACTTTTTTTTAAATAGATTTTTCATAACTCCATTCAGTGATTTTATCACTTCAAAACTGTTGAAAAGTGCGAGAGAGATGTTGTTCCACGGTTGTCAGCCTCTTAATGTGCAGCGACCTAAGTCAATAAGCAAAAACTAGATACTCGTAGGTACAATTCCAATTATTTTTGTAATCAATACTATACAATATAAAAAACATTTTAAAACTAGGCGCCAGTAATTAGGTTCGTTATCTTTGAATATCATTTCTTAATGAGAGCCGAACCCGCATAACTAGTCTTTAATTTATGTACATAGGTGTAATAGGTAGGTGCATAAATATTATGATATTTGGCAATCTGAATCCTTAGCCATCAATCAGTGAAAGTTTGATTGATTTATGTGATAAGGCCAGTCTCAGATATTATATCACTTACATAAGCATATTGTAATTGATATAGGCACCCGGGACATGATCATAACCTACAAGGTTACAGTTCTAAATGCGCTACCAGAATTGGATCGTACCTAGGGATGTAAATGATACATCGATGTTTTTAAAACATCGATATTTTTGACAAAATACATCTATGTTTGCCACCGATGATGTCTTAAATATGAATGAATCAGAATCAGAATCAAAATCAGAATAATCTTTATTGTAAACTGTTGAATGTATAAGGTGGTGAGTATATAAAAAGTACAAACAGTCTGCCCTATTCGGACGTACAATTAAATGTTACAAACATTTTTGCTTAAATTCTATGAATTTAAATGGAGGTTTAACATACCTAAACTTTTAAATATATATTTTATCTCTATCTAATAAAACTTCTTAATTATAAATCTAACTTAATTATAAAGGAACTATAGTTTACTTTGGTAGGTAAGGTACTTATTTATGACTGACACTTATTTATCTAAATATATAAAATTCTTGTGATATTAGCCATTTTTTCAAAATGTTAACAAAAGCATTTCCTGTAAGTAATTTGAATTGTAAGGGTAAGTTGTTATATATTTTTATTGCAGAGTAGTTAGAGCTTTTTTGAAATATACAGTTATTAACTTGAGGGATATTAAATTCTATCGATGTTTTTGATTTATAACTCTAACTTTGTATTTCCAATGTTTGCTTCGCAAGTTGCAGCTGGGGTAAATAGCGTCAGTTATATTTTTATTTTTATTTATTTTTTATTTTTTTATACTACTAGCTGATGGAACAAGCATATGGGCCACCTGATGTTAAGTGGTAACCATCACAAAGCATTGCCTCGTAAGTCACGCACGAGAGGAACGTGCACTACGATGCACTGCCCTGCGTCCATCAACTTGAGGCATACAGATGTTAAGCCTCATGTGCCTGTAATTACACCGGCAACCACACTCTTCAACCGAAACACAGCGTTGCTGCTTGGCGGCAGAAAAAGGCGTAGTGGTAGTACTTCCCCGGACGAGTCACACACAAAGAGCTCTACTACTCTTATATTCTTATATTCCTGTTGTAGTGGGTGTAGGTAGTACCTACACATTGATATTAAACTCTGCATTTTGCTTATGCACGTGTCTAGCTTACCTTATAGGTATTATTGATTATACCGACATATTTAAAGTTTTAAAAAAACATCGATGTTTTCATGGTCGATATTTTTAAAATCGATGTTTTTTTTTTAAACATCGATACATCGAACCATCGATATTTTGTTTCCAATGTGTTAGATATTAGCTAGTGTAGGTTCTCGTTCACTTAAGTACCTGAATGTGTTTATGGTCTGATATCTGTAACTGACCTAGTTAGTAAAGTACCAGACTTTGTAGCTGTATGAGATTAAATACCTAGATATTGAGGTATACCTAACTTATTTATAGTTAGTAGTTAGTTAGTTTAGGTAGATACTTATGTCAAGTTCCTTGCGATTCGAAATGGTTCAAAATAGTACCTATTGTTGTAGAAAAAAATCATGATCATACCACTTCCTTTTATGAAAAAAACTATTTATCTCCAAATGCCTTTTTTTTTTTAAAGAAATCACTAACGGCCGGATTCTGAAAGCCCGATCGAAACTAATCGCATGTCAAGTCACTTGCTATCTCTATCTAAATCGATGTAATAGCTGAAATGGCGAGTGACTTGACATCCGATTAGTTTTGACCGAGCTTTCAGAAAGGCCGTTAGTATTTTTCTCGACAAGTTGAACATAGTTATTGTTAATATTCTAAATACCTAAAAAATTTAGTACAATGTAGAGTATAGGTAGAGAGCACCGGTAGTCTAGTGAGGTGACCTTGCCATCTGATCGTAAGGTCATTAGTTCGAATCTAGCTTTTAAAAAACAAAATTTATGTTACAGTGCTTTCAGTTTCAAACTTCATTTTTTTTCAAATTTATTTATTTTTGAACACAAAGGTTTACAATAAAAACAATGTTTACAGCTGCAAAAAATTATTGGAGGAAATCATAGAGGACCATTTACCATTTTTGTATTCTAGCAGAGCCCATGGGCTTGCAACGTCAACGGATGAAATACCAGACCTACTGCAAAATTTAAGTATACTTGGACATACGTCTGACTACCCTCCTTAGACATCCTCAAAGGATGTTGTATGTTAGTACTTTGTTATTAACAGATCTAGCGGGGATACTGTGCCGGGGATCAAAGGCGTGAGACTGTCTCTTTCTAAATATAAGTGACATTGTAAAGTTATTCACGAGCTTTATTAAAATGCGGTTGAAGTCATTTTGAAAGTAATAGTCGTGTTTCTGTATCTATTTGCATTGTGCAAATCACTTAGCTAAGTAGGTAGGTACTTCATTGTTGTAGACAAGGACATACCGTAAATTGAATTGTATTATCTGCAGTTTTATTTATTTCAAAGCTTTGATAATCTATTTTTATTTAAATTATAATCAACTCACTATCATGCCGTTCAGCAGCTATTAATCCAAGGAAATTACCTTTGAATAAAGTTTGCTTCGACATAATATAACCCAAATTCGGGTTCCTAGCAAAATAGTTGATGAAATATTTTTTGTAAAAATAATAATTTATTCAGATTTGGTAGAGACTTAATTAATTGGTCGTGTGATAGTTGCAGTTTTCAATAAAACCTGTTCGTCTACTTCTCATTCTAATTGAAAACAAATAATCGGTTATGCAATTTATTTCTGTAAAGTTAAGTAATTTTATGTAGGTACGAGAAATACATAAAAGTTACCGATGTTTTAGATGAACAAAAATGATTATTGAGATAGACTTTTATCGGCGACCGAATTTGTATAAAATTCTATTAAATTTAGCGGGTATTCTACTAATTAATAAAAAGTTTTACTTACATAGTTTTCCAGGAACTCGGTGTGGGCATTTTTCGTAACTGGCGTTGCTACCTTCGCTACCGAAACGGATGCAACTCTCAATGGCGCTGCCACATGAGACACTGCTGGGTACTGAACTGAAGATACTGCTGGGGCAGCGTACTGTTGAACTCGCGTCACAGGGTACTGTGCTACTGTTGGTGCTGAATACTGTCGCACTGACGTCACTGCTGGGGAGTATTGTGCTACTACTGGCGCTGCGTACTGCTGTACTGACGTCACGGGAGTGTACTGTGCTACAGCAGGTGCTGAATATTGTGGTACTTGAGCGTTGTACTGTGTCACTGTTGGCGCGTTGTACTGTGACACTGAGTATTGAGCTGGAGCTACGTACTTCGGTGCTGGAGCTGCGTATTGTACTGCAGGCGCGGAATATTGCACTTGGGTAGCGTATTGAGGTGCAGATGCATATTGAGTCACAGCTGGTGAAACAGCCGAGTATTGAACACCTGTCGCATACTGAGCTGGTGAGTATTGTAACCCAGAACTTTGAGCGATGTATCCCGCCTGCCCTGCTTGAGAGACGGAAGACGAATACTGAGCTGCTTGACCCGCTGACTGGGTGTACTGGACTCCCGCTGTGGCGTACCCTGGTTGAACTTGCACTCTTAAATCTGGTGACGCCGTGTATCTTTCTCTAGGAGCAGCGTATACCTGCGATACCACTGGCCCACCCGCGTGGACATTACCGTATGAGTTCAATGACGCTTTCGCTGAAGATCCAGCAGAAAAGACTGCTTGCTGTGATCCGAAGCTCTGGGCGCCGTATGTGGTCCTAGCCGGGGCAAGAGAAAACCTGGCGATGAGTGGGGATCCAGTCACTTTGGCAATAATCGGGGCTTGGGCGTATGTGGCTGATGGGGTGATGGGTCGTTCTGACACGGTCGAGAGTCCGTCTGATGTTGCGTATCCATGTGCTTCCTTCGTGAACGATGCGTAGTCGGATGCTACTGAGGGGAGGTACGAATTTGCTGGTTGGGCCACAGGTGCTGGTAAGTATGCTCTTGGTGGAGATTGGTATGTCACGGTTGGTTGGTATGCTGCTTGCTGTGCGTATGTGATTTTCGGTGCTTGGTAAGCTCCAGAGTAGCCAGTGGAGGCGTACGCTACAGGAGCCGCGTATTGCTGTGACGCAATATTTGCAGGTGCTAGTCCTGTTGAAATTTGCACTGCCGGCGCAGGGTATGAGTAACCTTTGTCACAGTTTGAAACCTTCTGCACTTGGTTCAAATGGTAGTTTAGATCAGGGTCATGATAGCAGTACACTTTTGACACCATCAGAGAGGTGAGAAAGATTATCTGAAAAGATAATAAATATTTATTTAGTCGCTTTCCTTTTTCTTAGAATCTGTCAGTAGGTAATTTAGAATTCCTGAGAATTGAATTAATCTAATAACTTACCAAATTCATCATGAATTTATTCAACTAAAACATGAACAGTAAACGCTTAAATTACAATCAAGGACTTAAATGTATTTGCCAAAGTTAAGCGTCGGTCGAAATGAGAGCAAAGTGAGTCCGCAAACTCTTATATAGCGATCTCATATGTGTAAGAACGGGTCCGTACTTTTTCACGTTCGCCGTCACAGAAGGCATACACATATTACTACAAATCTACATTAGGTACTGACGTTTTCGTTGGGTTAGTGGGTGCGGTCCATTTTGCAAAGTTCGAGTCACTGTACAGCTTAATAGATAAGACAATTTATTGGCTGAATATCCACGCACTACCAATTTCCTGGTCTGGAACTTATGGGTTACTTAACTGGGTATAGAATAATTATGTTCTAGAAAGTGTTGCATGCAGTCAAGTGAGCTTGACTGCCTGCAGGAACTGAATTAAATTGGGTCAGTAAGAGACCCATACATAAGTGAATTATGTTTTTTTTATAACTAACGTGCATAATGACCATGTCACGATAGACTAATGTTTTGTATTAACATTAATTACAATATCTTATAGCTAGGGAGCTGGCGAGCAGAATTTCTATATTATTCGCTCATATAGAATTTTCAAAGTTAATTAGTAAAGATAGTACTTTAAATACCTAAATAACATAAAAATTGTTGAAGAAGCGATATCTAACTGTACCTGAACTGAATTCAACTCGGAGACAATAAAACAATTTTAATTTCTGCAATTTTCGCAAACAGTGAGCAAAATGTCTGCACATTATTACTAAAAGCTACTATATAGAACCATGACTTTTTCTCTCTACAGTTTTATAATGAAGTTTCTAAATACGCAAGTATTTTTAAAACTCGTATTTTTGCCTCATAGATTTTCTTCGTTTTTAGGATGATATTGAGATTGATGATATCTTTGAGGCATGAGCAAATGATTTTTTTTACAAATTTGAAATGTAGTAAGCCCTAAAACGCAGCCATACAGGACCATTGTCTCGTCAGTCGATGTGAACTTTAATTCCTATTAATCTGAAACATGGGCAAATTATATAGGTACGAGTACCTACCGAAATGCTCGCGAGCTCCCGAGCTATTAAAAGCCTGTGCTTTTAGTGGAAGTTTAGAATCGAGTTCTCGATGGTAAGGTCACGATATTCGCGTGACTTTCGACTTGCTTTCGACAGAGAATTGTTAAGTAGTTGCTCAATATAACTCGATTCGATTTTCTCGTTACTACCAAAATTATATAAAAAAATTCAGTACTAAACTCACCCACGAGCTTTGACCACAAATTCTAAACGTGCGTGACCTGCACGTTCCTCAAACGGATAGTTTTTGTCCAAAAATCAAAGGAGTAATAAAAATTTCGAAAGTGCACTTTCCGTTTCACCTTTCGAGACAGGATGCGCATGGAACTGTGACACATACCTCCATAAAAGTCAGTTACACATGCATTGTTACGTGCAAGCAGTAACTTCATCACCTCACAAAGTATACGTACACTGACGCCACAACTAAGGAATTAAGTTTATAAATTAAACTAGCGACCCGGCCCGGCTTCGCACGGTTATTGTGGGTTATCCCTAAGAGATTATGCTTGTATTATGCATATAAACCTTCCTCTTGAATCACTCTGTCTATAAAAAAAACCCGCATCAAAATCCGTTGCGTAGTTTCAAAGATTTAAGCGTACATAGGGATATAGGGACAGAAAAAGCGACTTTGTTTTATACTATGTAGTGATAGACAATTAAGTGAGAAAGATTCAATTATTGTTCTGAGAATTTCAGACCCACATTTCAAATCATAGGCATGTGATGATGTGAGTGACTCCAATAAGATTTGTAGATGAAAAACATAAGAATTTTTAAAATTTTATAGTATTGCGTTTGACTTCGAGCTTAATTTTATCTGTCAGTTATTTTGAAGTTAACGGAAACGAGGCTAAACTTTATCATGCCAATTTCAACCTTGTCATGATGGGTAGTGGAGAAATCCGATGTTACAATACGAGGTCGAAAAAACATAGGGTCTTTCAAAAGGCAGGTCACCGCATCAGCACCGCCTCTGGTGTTGTATTAGGTGTTTATGGGCGTCGGTGACCACTTTCCTAGTAGCCCTATAGCGTCTGCCAGCTATAGCATAAAAACGTTGTCAATATGACAGCCTTCCCAGCTCATTTGGTAGTAGCTTTGCCTTCTGCGCGGTAGGCTGTGTTTTCGATCCCCACCAAGAACAAACATTCGTGTGATGAACATAGATGTTTGTTCTCTGTCTGAGGGTTATTATACATATAATTATAAGTTAAATATATAGTAGGTAACATAAATAGTTTTTTTTATTGACAAAAAAAAACTATTTATGTTTTGTAATATCTAGTTCCCATACTACAAGCTTTGCTTAGTTTGGGGCTAGATAGTGCTGTGTAGTGTATTCACTTATTTAATTATATTGGATTCTATTGCTTAGATATCTTTAAATCTTATTCTCTCAGATTTCGCATTTACTGAATACATAACACACATTATTTGATTTACCTTCCTATTCTTCACAGTTCACTTCAGTGTTGCCTAATAAATCAAACTTTTGACTTGCCTTTTGACCTCTACCGAATATACTCTGTCTATTTGAGACAGTAGAGCTTAGAACAGCTTCATTCATTCACTTGTTATCATTCATCACTGTCATCATCAACCGTACCTATAGGTATTCGACTTTCATTTTAGTTTTACTATCTGAGACATCTGAGAGAACCTAGCTATATCCGTCAGATAAAAATATTTCCGTCTCTTTAGACTTGTAAAAAATAAAGCCTATTCCTCTTCTTATTGCTTCTTAGTTCTTACAACAGTGTGGTGAAAGGATCTTAAAATACCATAAAAAGCTCCTTATGAGCACTTCACACATGTCTTAGAAATGCGACATGTCGTTTTCCTCACGATGTTTTCCTCCACCGTTTGAGAGTACT
Source organism: Chloroclysta siterata (assembly GCA_932294275.1). Lineage (NCBI taxonomy): Eukaryota > Metazoa > Arthropoda > Insecta > Lepidoptera > Geometridae > Chloroclysta > Chloroclysta siterata. The sequence goes on from OW028602.1 coordinate 11,002,320, forward strand.
GGCACTGTGCACATACATTTACACATTACATTATACATACATTACATTTTTGAACAGAAAAAATCATTGGTTTTGAGCCTACGACCTTAGGATCGGAAGGGGTAAAGCGTTATGGGGCTGACAACTATCAAACAACTTCTCGCTCGCACGCTTTACTTAGTTTTAGTACATAAGCAAACTTTTATGTAGGAAAACTTGTATCGATCAAAATGAAATTTTTACTAAACTGTGTGTGTTTTTACAATGTGATTGCACACGAAATGGTTGATTGCGATTTTTCGAAAATGAGTTTAGTTATTTTATATCTTTCAACATGTCGAAACGTGCGAGCGAGAGTCACATTAGCTCTTGTCTTCGCCTTATTCTGTGAGAACATAATGATCCGCCCTAAGGTAGTATTTGGATAAACTTCTTTGCACGTCTTGTATATAGGTCAAGTAAGTCAGGGCGGTATTTTAGGTCCGATATTTTTATTGAAGCAGTTAGGACTCGATCGCGATATGAATAGATCTCAACTGAACAAGGTCATCATATGGCATAATCTCGCATAAAACAGCCTCTATTCTTTGATAGTTTCAAAATTAATCATTACATCTGTACGTGCCTCTACCACAAAACAGACTGTTGAGCACTGGTGGTCTAGTGGTAGCGGCCCCGCCTTCCGATCCTAAGGTCGTGGGTTCGAAACCGGTCGTGCACTAATGAGTTTTTCTGTTCGAAATGTATGTGCACAATGTCAGTACTCTCAAACAGTGAAGGAAAACATCGTGAGGAAACCGGCATGTCGTAGAACCTAAAAAGTTCTATAAAATGTGTCAAGTGCTCGAAAGCACTTGAGTTGCACTTTAAATCCTTTCACCACACTGTTTCGAAAGAAACTAGTGACACAACAAAAGAAAAGACTGTTTATCCCGTGATAGTTGCCTTCCCGCGCGGCTTTACTCGCGTGTAAGTATCACTCGATTGCTCTCATTATTTTCGGTAACGCCTATTTTTTCTATAGGACTGTTACGTCATAGAACTGTTAAAACTTTTTTTTCTCTGTAGTTCATTGGTAGGACTATTGAAACGCAAACTAGCGCATTTGTTCTATAGAACTTTTTTTTCGTTTTCCCTTTATTGGGTTCAATCATGTTTTCTATCCCGTTCCCGGGAATTTTTCGGGGTAAAAAGTAGCCTTATGCTAATTCAGGTTACGAACTCTATTGGATCTATGTTTAATCCCCATCGGTTCAGTGGTTAGGGCGTGATTGAGGCACAAACATCCAAACATCGTTACTTTCGAATTTATATATTAGAGTAGGAAAGAGGATAGCAGGAAGATAAGAATAGTAAGAGATGGCAATAGTTAAAGCATTGTTTATCGTTTTTATCTTTATTTTAAGATAATTAAATCTCTACCTACCAGCTCCTCGTAAGCACATGATACATGAATAGCTAATTAATAACTACGAGTAAGTACTTACGAAACTAATCCTTCAATTAATGTAATGCGTCGGATATGTTTATAAGTAAGCAAGCAGGTACTGTCAGCTGCACTGTATACAATTCATAAATTTCAAGTTGCAGCATTGCAGTGCACGGTTGTACCGGGCAAATACTTAAAAATAAGAGAAGTTATTAATGATTTTATGGTCTTTGAGCTGTTGTCCTGTAAATGTCTATTGCAATGCTACGACGACATTACCAAAAAAAATTACGTATTGTATACATTCTATCGCAGGGATGGCGAACCAGTAGCACGCGTGCCATTGATGGCACGCGCCACAATATTTTGGGCACGCCACGTATCAAAATAGTTTGCATTTTTAGTTCAAACTATCCGCTACTTCACCCGCTTACCGAATCCGGTCAGTGACTCATCATTTTCCTGCCCTTATCCCACTTCACGTGGGGTCGGCACAACGAATCCGGTCAGTGACTACTTGCCTAAATAGTGGGGCACTGTTGGGATTTATGTTGAAATTATTATAATAATCCTTAAAATTATTGTATTCTGATTGAAACTATTATTTGAGGGCACGTTGATGGCCTCATAATATTTTTTTTTTTTAAATTGTACTTTTATTGAAAAAGGTTCGCCACCCCTGTTCTAGTGCATCCGACTGTACGTCTACTGTAGAGCGCGTAATCTTGCTTAAGAAATAATAAATTATTTTAGCAAGAGGGTTCTGTAGGGTTTTCATTACCTTTAGTGGTAAAAATCGCTAATCCAAATAACGAATCAATCAATCAATTCTAAAACTCACATCTACGAACAATAGGTACCAAGCCGTAAGTTTGTTGCCTGTTCCTCTAGGCTTTGGTCGCGTGGAACTGGCACCTAGAGTCACCTAGCTATAAGACGTTTCAAAGTGATCCTTGTGATTTTATTGAATAAATACCTTTTGACTTTGACTTTGAATAAATATTTGATTTTAGTAAAGCAAACTTTTTAGTAGAATAACTTGTCATCCTATAAGGCGAAGACAAGAGCTAATGTGACTCTCGCTCGCACGTCGACACGTTGAAAGATATAAAATCACTAAACTCATTTTCGAAAAACCGCAATTAACCATCTTGTGTGCTTTGCTTGTTTGCTTATGTACGAAAACTAGTAAAGCAAACTTTTGAGTAGGAAAACATGTACCGATCAAAATGAATTTTTACTAAACTGTGCAATGTGATTGCACACAAAATGGTTGATTGCGATTTTTCGAAAATGAGTGTAGTGATTTTATATATCTTTCAACATGTCGAAACGTGCGAGCGAGAGTCACATTAGCTCTTGTCTTCGCCTTAATGCTGATTTTTCCACTTCGTTTCACTATTACTATAGCCGTACCCCACAATGCGTCACAGTCATTCAACCGGTTTTTTATAGCGACTGTATGTTTGACTTTTTGCAATCGCACGTGCTACACATCCGCAGGTTAAACTCAAGGTACTAAGTAGTAAGTATTTTTTTATACTACCTATTGCTGATGAAACAAGCATATGTAATTACAGGCACATGAGGCTTAAATCTGTATGCCTCAAGTGGATGGACAAAGGGCAGCGCATAGGGCACGTTCCTATCGTGCGTATATAGGTAACTTACGAGGTAATGCTTCGTTATGGTGATGGTTACCAATTAACATCAGGTGGGCCATCTGCTTGTTCCACCAGCTAGTTGTATAAAAAATACCTGATGTTAAGTGGTAATCACCTATAACAAAGCATTGCTTCGCAAATCGCGCTGAATAGGAATGAACAGAACCCACACCCTTCAAACAGAAACACAGGAACGTTGGTGGGCGGCAGAAAAAGACATGGTAGTAATATAAAATAAAACCGGCCAAGTGCGAGTCGGACTCGCGCACGACGTTGTCCGTACCATTATCTATAAAAACGGCAAAAAATCTGTTTTTTTGTGAGTATTGAAGCCCCTTTAAATATTTATTTTATTCTGTTTTTTAGTATTTGATGTTGTAGTGGCAACAGAAATACATTATCTGTAAAAATTTTAACTGTGTAACTATCACGGTTCATGAGATACAGCCTGGTGACAGACGGACAGACAGACAGACAGACGGACGGACAGCGTAGTCTTAGTAATAGGGTCCCGTTTTACCTTTTGGGTACGGAACCCTAAAAATTGCCATCAAGTCTCAGAATTTACTGTATTTCATATCTTTTAGTAAATATCTAGCTCACACATAAAACTTAAATCTATACAAGAAAATATCTGAGAACCTTTTGTTGAGCTAATAAATCTCCATGAAATATCTACATTACTTCAACGCGCTCCGCCCATGGAGCTTGCAGGATCTATAAATCATTTAGTCACCACGCACTATACCTGCGTACCTACGCTACGTAGATAAATATTCAAAACTAGCTGAATTGACAGACGTTGTCCTGTCTTTACTATGAATATTGAATTCGAATTGGTGTAGGGTTTAACCATGGTTTAACACACCAATCAATCGGTGTTGTCAATTATATGTCAAACGTCATGTCCAAAGCGCTAAGGTTAGATTATAAATAATTTTATATGGTGGTTAAGTATTCTTAAATGTTCTAATTTTCTGCGCGTTTTTATTATATTTTTCTTTCAATAATTAGCGAAATCGGTTCAACTGTTCTCGAGAATTGCGCTTAGCAACACATTCAGCGATTCATTTTTATTTAAAGAGACTAGCGGCTCGTCCCAGCTTCGCACGGATTGTCATTTTTTTAATTTTAATATAGCCTTTGTTACACAGGGATAATGTAGCATTCTAATGGAGAAAGAACTTTTAAAATCCGACCAGTAGTTTTTGACTTTATTCGTTACAAAAATACAAATCTTTCCCTTTTAAAATAATATGAGTGTATAGAATGCTTTATTACAGTATTCTGTTCATTAAAATAACTGTATCTGGGTCAATTTAATGCAGCGATGTTAGGTCCTCTGATTGGCGCTCCAATTTGCGCAGAACAGCTGTGTTGCCACATCTACTGTCAGAACTGTCAGGAAATTGGAAACTCATCGACTTTAATAACTGCACATAGAACATGGGTATGATATTACACATAGCACAAAAGTTTTTAAGGTTTGTGACCTTCTGTTTAAGTTTTATGTCTTTTGAGGAGATGCAGAAAATCAAGATTTTTTGCTGGAGAAGATTAGATGAGTTTGGGGAAAAAAGGAAAACGTGGAAGAAGTTGGAGGTCTTTACACTCCAATAAATACTAAGTAGCTTTACAAATCAAACCACTTTCTACACTAATATTAAGATGAACTTATCAATATTTTTTTGATTATGTACCTACATAAATGTAGGGAAATGAGAGACCAAAATAATACGATAATAATTCGAAATATACGATCTTATCTACTCGATTTCTTCTAGGCAGAGTTTTAAGATCTCTGTCATACCCTTGAAAGGTCTTTGAGCACAAGTTCCTGCTAAATTCAAACTCATAACAATTTAAAGAACTAACAGAAAAAATCACAAATATAAATTCTAAATATACCTTCATTAATAGGCTTGTGTTACCTAAAACCAGACCTCAAGGCACTTGAGCCAGTGCTTGTTTCACTGACCAGTTTTTCAATCAACACATGCTTCAAATGTAATTCAATTTTACGTAACTCTCTAATAACTGGCGCGAGGTTCCCAAAGTAGTACCTAATGGATACTCATTGTGTGGGCAAGGTCAATTTGTTATAAATAAAGTATAAACTTATTCTTTTTTCTTGAATATTAAATTCTATATTTTATTTAAACGCTAGTTAAGTGCCTTTAAATTATCATTTACCTTACAAACAACTGCTACAAGTATCTAACCACCTACTGGTTATATAATAATAAATATTGCTAGACATCCACACCGCACTATCTAGCCCCAAACCAAGCAAAGCAATGGCAACTGGGTAGCTGATTTAATACTTACCTACCTATTAACTTTTGTAATAACATACTTATCAAATATATTATGACACCCAGCCACCCATCATTACACAAATGTTTGTTCTCGGTGGGCATCAAACCCACGTCCTATAGCGCAGATGGCAGTGCTACTACCGACTGAACTGTGAAGGCTGTACTATAAAGGATCAGACTTGCATAATGCATATACTTTTACAGATTTTCATTCAGCACTCTCCATTTATGTTTGAACATTAAATAAAATACGGGCTAGGTACCTAATCTTCTTATTACCTTGCGAAGATTTGTAATCCACTTACTTTACACAAAGTCATTTTATTTGATTTTTATTGGTCGTAAAAACCAGGGTCAATATTTGTTTTATTTCACTTTGTTTTTATTTCATTTTGATTACTCGTATTATGATCATGAAATCACGAGCCAAGATGCTTTTACAAAAAGATTTGAAATTCTTCTTCTCTCCATTAGGATCTGAACAATCTGAAGGATGGTCATTATCTTAAATTGATCCATCACTATCCTAATCAGATCTTCCTCTTTCTTGTTTCTCATTTTGGAATTCCCGGATTTTATTCTTCTACTTACTCCTTTCCTGCCTATTATCTTGCTTTGTTGTGATTAGCTGAAGTGGATCTTTTGTCGGCCAACTATTTTGCATATCGTTCTTTGTTTTTTTTATACAATTAGCTAATGGAACAAGCAGATGGCCCACCGGATGTTAAGTGTTACCACCACCTATAACAAAGCATTGTCTCGTAAGTCACGCACAATAGGAACGTGCCCTATGATGCTCCGCCCTGCGTCCATCAACCCGAGGCACACAGATGTTAAGCCTCATGTGCCTGTAATTACACCGGCAACCACACTCTTCAAACCGAAACACAGCAACGCTGCTTGGCGGCAGAAAAAGGCGTAGTGGTAGTACTTCCCCCGACGAGCTTTTCACAAAGAGCTCTACTTCTCTTGAGAGCTCTACTACTCTTTATATCGTCGTACAATTTTAATAAAACAAAATCCCAATGCGCCAGTCCACTAATGGTTGTTTGATGCTATGCGCTCTATAATAACTGGCTTGAATCCTATTCCATTAATAGTTTAAACTTTGCCTTATCTAGGGGAACTATAGGTTATTCTACGTCGAGGGGCATATTCGTGATATGGAATCACAATTGTAGCTAATTAAACAATAGCGACATAGCCATTTGTCTCTGTTACTAGTAAATTCTTGAATCTAGGCCTGTTTGCAGGATTTAGTTACTATTTATTCAAAGGTAGGGAAGCAGTTTATGGGCGCAGTTACTGAAAGGTCACCTACTCACGCAGTGAATTAGGTACCAACCATATTTGCCACTGTATGTTATCGTAGGTTACACACTGATGTCTTTTAAGGCTGGGTGACTTGTATTGTCCTAATTTAAATCGTAAGGCAAAGTTCACGAACGTACCTATAAGCTTAGTAGAATTAGGCGAAGTCTAAGTGCTAATGTACCTCTCGCTCACTTTAACATTTTGAATTATACAACTTATTGCCCATTAAATGCCTTATTGCCCAGGTGCTGAAAATCGAATGAGAAGTGTTCAAATGCTCGCTTTGAGAGAGTCATACAGACAGATACTCGACTGTTTCGATTTTTTTAAACTGGACCTGAACATAAAAAATGATTAGGTATACCTAATCAACTCATTTGTAGCAAAAAAAAAAGCCTACTTAACTATAGTTTCACATAGTTTGTAAACTAGTTTACAAAATTTTAATATTCTTAACTTGCTGATACATAATTAGGATTAAACAGACGTGATGGATCTCTGTGGCAATAAATGCCTGTCACATTCTTCTATCTTTCTGAAGCTCTTCATAACTACTTAGGTAAAGGCGCAACTGATAGAAACTTGCAGAGCTTTAGAACCACACAGTAAAAGAAAATACATTTATTTGTAATACATAAAGGCACACAAAGCGGGCACTGGACAGGTAAAACAAATAGGTAGGTAGGTAAGTATCTACCAAATCAAAAAAATAAAAAATATTACAATAAAAAAAAACACATAAAACAAAGCTGGAAGGTAGGTACGGAAATTAGCCCTAGCCAGTCCCGTCCCATGCAGAGTGGTATGCCAAAAAGGACCAGACTCAGCTTTTTGCTGCCTAACAAAGTAAGTCTACTTTGCCAAGCAGCGCTGGTTTTCAGTACCTACATAACCAGGCAGTTCTTTAGAACAAAGCTTACCAAGCACGACTTACTAATCGAAACACACTGTAATTTGTATCTCTTTATCTAAATGTCATAGCATGAGACATCATAATGGGTGCCTGGCCTACTGGCAGCGCACAGAAATGTGCAGTGCATTATGAGCGTATATCGACTTCGCCACCGATTAAAGAACCTAGCCTCTGGACGCAAAAATAATGTATCAAATCATCGAAAATCAATGGCTTTGAGAACAGCAACATCTGTCTGAGTTGCAGAACCAAATGACACCATGGCCTGAAGGTTTTCGTCTAATGACTTACAATTTCTTTAAAGGCGCGTTTTACCATGCCAGAGTAGCGCTATCCGACAGATACATGTACTTTCGTTTTGTTTTTGGCAAGTCTGAGGCGGAAATGTTTTTGTCTGACAGCGTTATTCTGAGTTGGTCGAAACCTCCAACCGTCGTTTATCATGTCCTCCGTTTGCATAATACCACTCTACATAAATGTAAAAGTGTCTGAATGTTTGGTACGTTTTCACGTCGAAGCCACTGGAGTATTAGGTAAACGCGATAACTACCCGTGTACCTAATATGTGTTATGATCGCGAGAGTTTAAAAAATACTAAGCCACTGGAGTCGATCGGAGTTTTCAAGAATACCTAATTCGACAGAGTTAATTAGATAGAGGTATTCAGAAAACGTATATAGACTACTTCCTATCGAAAACATTGTCTCTTGCCATCAGTTTTCGACTTCGGTCTACGTGCTCTGTGAGGCGTGAGATAATACAATTGTTATCTGAAAGCCCCCACAGCTCAGTTGGTAGTCTCCACCGGGACAAACATTTGTGTATTTGTTTAGTTTGATCTCTATATATTATTATAGGTATATATTATAAGAGAAATTTATATATTACATTAGTTATTTCGTTTCCATATTACAAGCTTTGGGGCTAAATAGTGATGTGTGGAATGTCCACCAATATTTTTTATTTTACTTTTAGACTTTATATATATTTTAATCACTACATAGTATAAATCAAAGTCGCTTTTTCTGTCCCTATATCCCTATGTATGCATAAATCTTTAAAACTACGCAACGGATTTTGGTTCGGTTTTTTTTTTATGGAAAGAGTGATTCAAGAGGAAGGTTTATAGGTATGCATAATACAAGCATAATCTCTTAGGGATAACCCACAACTACCGTGCGAAGCCGGGGCGGGTCGCTAGTTTTGTATAATTTGTGACATAAGTGAGGTCCTAAAGTAATATCTCCTAGGCGACATCTCAGCACTTTACTAACTAATGATTACTATTCATTGGTAGGCGGTTATTGCGGATTCGCTTATGATTTATCATGACGCGATTATATTCCGAGGCCTTAAATAGGTAAGTAAGGTACAGTTAGACTGAAAAGTGTATACATAACACATTTTCTTTAACCATCTTATCCAACCACACGACTGCTCTATTATACAGGGTGTTAAAATACCACTCCCGAAAACTTCAGGGGGCCAAAGTACCCATCTATATGAATAACTATTTCTAAGGAATCAAAACTGTGAACGCGAAAAAAAAACAGCTGTTTCATAAAATATTTTTACACCTTGTAGAAGTTAATCGACTCTGGTGTTGCCATCTTCCCTGAATATTCAATTGAAAAAATAAAAAAAAACCATCGCTTTTACAAAAACAACACCGCCATTTTTGGAATCCGTATTTGCCCAAAGATACCTATCGTTTCTCGAATAAGTAATCAATTTCGTTGCAATATCGAGAATGTATTTTTTATGAACGTTAATATCCTGAAACAAAGTCCAGGCGATAAATTCTTCTTGCTGATGATGATGATCCTGAAACTGCTATTCCACTCTTGTTGCCAACTGTACCTAGGTCTACAAATGACGTTCTAATAATCTAGGTTATGCCCTGGGCAGGGTGTGTGTAAGCTCATACGATAATTACTATTGCAAAATTTCACGCTAAAATGTGAAATTGTACATTAGAATTTAATGGATTTGGATTAAGTACCTCCCTACCTACATATGAAAGTGCATTTAAATATTTTCTCGAATATTCATAAGGCTTGGTAAGCATAGGGACCTGTGTCAGACAGAGAAGGAAAACATCGTGAGGAATGCAGTTAGTATTCGAGCAGCGGCGATGGGCTTGCAAGTTGCAAGCCCATCGCCGCTGTCACGACACGTATGGAATACCAACTACTGCAAAATGCGGGTTTTGCCAAGTGCCAATTGTATAATGTTTGGATGTACCTCTGACTGGCCCCTTTAGACATCCTTAAAGAATTTTGAGCTCGTACTTGGTGGTAAAAGATCTGAGGAGTGCTGTTTTTAATTTGATTAATTTTACGTTATTCCTTTGTTTTCAGATACTATGTTACTTAAGAGGTTTTTTTTTATCCAATCTTTCGATTGGCATCATAAAATACGGGGTGTTTTTTTCACATTGGAGTCTGTTCGATTTCCAACGAAGCAAATAATTTTTAGAAAATCTTTGAATGCAGTATTACTAAGTTTAAAAAATAAAATAAAGTCTCCTTTCAGAAAAATATCCTATCTACAATATTTAAGGTACTTTCCCTTCATGTCGCATTGTCTTGGGACGCCCTGTATGGAACCTACAGGGTGTGAATGAAATCTTGCGTTTCTGTAAATGTAATGTTTCAGGTCCTTACTGAAACTGTCAGATATGTATCTCCATATTCATAAAGTTTTTCTTGTTACATGACTGGGTTTTACTATTAAAAAGTAAAATAATCAAATAAAAATATTCCTGCCACCGAGACTTGTCAAAAAAAGGAAATACTTTAATCGGATATCGTTACGCGTTACATGTTACTCTATGTTGGTAAAACTCGCCCTTAGATAAATTGTGTAGTTCGTTTCCAGCTATCGAGAGCGTCTTTTACACCCTGTAAAAATAGTTTCGTAAACTATTCTGTAAGAACCATTCTAAATAAGAACTTGCGTATATAAATACTCAATTATTGAGTCTCTAATAGAAAGCTATTGATATTTTGAACAAAATAAATTATGTTCTAGATTCCAATAATTACCTGTACTGGTGATTTCTCAACATAGTAATGCCAGTTAAAATAAAATGTACCCTGAAACTTACATAACGACATTGCACAGTCAAATAAGTCATAGATCAGATCACATCTAAGATCAGACGTGTCTACTACTGATACCTAGAGGCATCGAGATAATCAGTCAGTAGTGGTAAATCAGCTTGTGATAATGTCCTTTTTTATTTATAAACTGGGATTTATTAATTAAAATGATGATCTTAATAAATATAGATCTGATTACAAAGATTTAAGTATTTACAAAAAAAACATGAAACATTTTAGCTCTCTACAACGGTCTGCCGAAAGATATAGCTCAACTGATCCATAATTTGCGGTTTCATTTTATTAAATTATGTTCGCCTAGAAAGGAATATGGATTTTTTTTTAAATTTTATATTAAAATTATGGATAGTTTATTTTGATTTTAACAGCTGGAATTTTTGAAATGACAACTAATTCACCAGCGTAAATTTCAGAGGTCCAAAAATACTCTCCCCATTTTAGCTAGCCACAACTCCAAATAATAATAATAAATATTGGTGGACTTTCCACACAGCACTATCTAGTCCCAAACTAAGCCAAAGCTAATATGGGAACCAAATAGCTTAAATACTTTTTTTTGTAAATACATATACTACTTATAATATAATTACACCTAGACAGAGACCAAACATCTATGTTCATCACGCAAATGTTTGTTCTCAGTGGGGATCGAACCCAAGGCCAGAATGCAGAGCTACTAACTACCAACTGATCTGTGAAGGCTGTGGATATCATTTCCTCAACACTGTCATATGTGAATGTGCATTTCATATGTACCTACACACCAAATTCCTAATTCCTGACGACCCTAGAATAGTATTTTATCAGACTATTTTATTTGTAGCGTATTAGTATCTTGATCTGATGTATTATTATTTATGTTCTACAGGATATTCAATTGTTTTGTCACCGTTAATTGATTCAAGTGTAGGTAGGTACGTAACGTTGAGGAAGTCCTTTCTAAAATATTTAATAGACAAAAGGAATACCTACATTATTTATACCTACTTCTTAGTTCTATTACTTAATATTTATAAGGTTTCGAGTAGCTATTTTATATTGTGGTGTTAAAATTATTTATATAAAAAACACGGTAGATATTATTATGACCTCAGATATCTTAGCAAGAACGTCGCCAGCCCATGGCCGGGGGGGGGGGGGGTGCAATGATTAAAATATGAATTTTAGGTACAGTCAAGAGCATGAAGCTTTACAGCTTGTAGCGCGAGTCTTTGCCTCTATGGCGTTTGTAAGTTTGTAATAAGAATGGTTGCAACTAAGGCCTTAGGACTTTGTTAAACATACATTTAATGAAATAAATATATAGTACTAATCCGCTAATCTAATCTTATGTAAGTAAATCAAATGTGGACTTGAGTGTACACCCTTCACTGCATCTGCATACTCTAACAAGACTTCGACACGTGTTTCGCCTCTCTACGAAGCATCTTAAGGAAGATTGACTCTCAAGTCTACATTTGATTTACTTACATAAGATTAGATTAGCGGATTAGTACTATATATTTATTTCATTAAATTTATGTTTAACAATGGAATTCCGCAAAGTCACGCCTGAATCAGTTAACTATCTTAGGACTTTGGTTTATTTACAGTTGACTACATTTTTGATCTCTAGGGGGGGGGCAGGGAGGGGTAGCTGACCCTCCCTGCCCCCCCCTGGCAACGCCCTTGTCTCTTAGTAAGTGCTCAATAAAGATTTTTTGAGGACGTCTAAAGAGTACGTCGTAGTCGTAGTCAGCGGTACGTCCAAATATTACATTTGGGACTGGGACATACCCACATTTTGCAATAGTATTTCATGTGACAGTTTGCAAACCCATTACCGCTTTCTCACGATGTTTTCCTTAGCCGATTGCTCACATAAATCTTTGACAATAAATAAACTTACTCACAAATATTCAGAAAACAATACCTCGAGTTGTTTTTAAGTTTTTGTAGTAGTTTATAATACCTATGTTAGTATTGAACAAGGTCTTGGCACACAATTCAGCTATCAATCATTACAGTTTCGTACAAAATGCTCGTGACAAAGCTCGGTCGCACCTGTTTTAATCTGTTTAGCGAGCTAGAAACTAGACCGAAAGGGTTTTGAAATACTTAGCGATAGAGTTTAGTCATAGGAAGTACTATCATTTTAATAGCAGCTAAGACACTGACACCCAGACAAATTTTTTACATATAAAAAATTGTCGGCGCCAAGCCTATGCATTAGTTGACTATATTGTTGTTGTTGGAGGTTAAGTTAGTACCATCATCATCATCATCATTTTTCTGCCCTTATCCCACTTCATATTAAAGGCGGTATTTCTCGTATTACTATATAAAATCATTCTGAATGTTTAGCTTATTTATTTTATTGCTCTGGATACTTTTTTATTAAATCAAACTACTGCTCAAAGTATATAAGTTTGATTATTGAGTGTTGACAGCCTTCACAGCTCAGTTGGTAGTAGCTCTGCCTTCTGCGCCGTAGGCCGTGAGTTCGATTCTCACCGAGAACAAACATTTGTTCTCTGTCTATGTGTTATATAATATTATAATTATGTATTTGCAAAAAAATAAGTATTTATCAGCTATCTGGTTCCCATATTACAAGCTTTGGCTTAGTTTGGGGCGAGATAGCGCTGTGTGGCATGTACATCAATATTTTTTTATTTAGTTCGTATAATATATTAGGTTAAGTTGACTATATAAAATCATTCTGAATGTTTAGCTTATTTCTTTTATTGTTCTGGATACTTTTTTTTATTAAATAATAACTGCTGCTCAAATAATATATCGATATCTTTTCGATATCTTTAATAAACGTGAGAATTATAGTTAAGTTAAAGGGCCTGCTAATTGTGGTACTTAACTATCTAACTTATGGTTATAAAAATTGTGATACAGTTTGTGAATCACCTTCAAAATGTCGAAATGGGTCTATATATTTTAATTGCCATCATATAAAATTGTTAAATAACCGACATATTGTAAAAAGGTCAATGATATTATTGATTCATTAAACTTAAAGACCTAGTAAACTTTAAGGCGAAGACAAGAGCTAATGTGACTCTCGCTCGCACGTTTCGACATGTTGAAAGATATAAAATCACTAAAATCATTTTCGGAAAATCGCAATTAACCATTTTGTATGCAATCACATTGCACACAGTTTAGTAAAAAATTCATTTTGATCGCTACAAGTTTTCCTACTTTAAAGTTTGCTTATAAACTAGTAAAACTAGTAAAGCAAACTTTTGAGTAGGAAAACATGTATCGATCAAAATGAATTTTTTACTAAACTGTGTGCAATGTGATTGCACACAAGATGGTTGATTGCGATTTTTCGAAAATGAGTTTAGTGATTTTATATCTTTCAACATGTCGAAACGTGCGAGCGAGAGTCACATTAGCTCTTGTCTTCGCCTTAACATCTACCTTAAGTTGATGGACGCAGTGCATCGTAGGGCATGTTTCTATCGTACGTGACTTACGAGGCAATCCTTTGTTATAGGTGATGGTTACCACTTAATATCAGGTGGGCCATCTGCTTGTTCCATCAGCTAGTTGTATAAAAAAAAAGTTTTGTTTCGATTACCTTTGTGCAAAAAAAAAAACAAAATAATCTTAAGAACTACCCACGTCTTAGCGAACCGTAGCTTTGCAATCCTGCATGAACGTGTATCAAAGTCAAGATCATAATCTGTTAAGTAACCAGATTATTATGATTGATAGGAGCTACTGCATAATGCATGATCCATTCAAACATACACATTGTGAATAGTGCTGACAGATGATTAGATATCATTGTTCAGTGACGTTAACTTGGGATTACTTTGCGATCTAAGGGAAACTTGTTTGCGACCTTGCGGGTCCTCTTAAGATTGTCACCAATAGATCACCTCTACCATGAAATTATTTCTGACGCTTTAGAGCTATGTTGTAACAGACAGCCCTAATAGCTCAGTTGGTAGCACCTCTTTCTGCTGGCCATGGGTTCGATCCCCACCGAGATGAAACATTTGTGTAATGAACATAGATGTTTGTTCTCTGTCTGGATGTTTTTTTTTTTTTTTTTTTTTTTTTTTTACAACCAGCTGATGGAACAAGCAGATGGCCCACCTGATGTTAAGTGGTAACCATCACCTATAACAAAGCATTGCCTCGTAAGTCACGCACGATAGGAACGTGCCCTACGATGCACTGCCCTGCGTCCATCAGCTTGAGGCATACAGATGTTAAGCCTCATGTGCCTGTAATTACACCGGCAACCACACTCTTCAAACCGAAACACAGCATTGCTGCTTGGCGGTAGAAAAAGGTGTGGTGGTAGTACTTCCCCGGACGAGCTCTTCACAAAGAGCTCTACTACTCTTATTCTTATTCTATTTTATTTTACTTTAATAGGAATAACAATCAGTTGATACATTGTAATCTTACTTACATAATGGTAGGTACTAGGGATTGTGTGAGTAAATGTAACACCCACCACGTTATCCACGGATTACTAAGAATGAATAAGAATAATTGAAGTTTAAAGTTGTTATGAAGCTAAGTTTTATAATGAACTAGCGGCCTGTCCCAGCTTCGCATGGGTGGTTATAAAATTTTTGAGCATTTTAGGATAAACTTAGACCGTGGGTTCGAGTCTGGCGTCTACTTATTTCATACATTTGCACACCCTTCTCCTTGAGTGAGTGAAATCGCACCCCGACGGGTCACGCTCTGTTAATCCTTTGGGTTAACTTGAAGGGAATTTCTATTTGGATGATGATTAAATACAATTTTGATGCTTAGAATGTGGTAATATATATTTAGATAAAAAGTACAATTTTGTGACGTGCACAGCACAATGGGTCCGAAAGTAATGATTTGATCCTGATGTAAAAGTAATAGAAGCGCCGCCGAGTAGTGACGTTGCGCTTATAAATGTAGTAGGCGCTGCAACATCCTGCCCCCGTTGAAAAATCCTTTTTTCAACTTTCTTTATCTTCTTCATTTGTCAGAGGGCAGAGACGAATGAGGGCTCTTTTAACACAGCCTCGGGTAGTGAGCACATCTGCGACACGGTTTATACCGTCAGGTCCAGTATATAATCTAGATACTCTTCCGAGACGCCAGCTTAGAGCAGGAACATGATCCTCATGCAGCAAGACCAGATCCCCAACTTTTAGAACACTCTTGTTTGTTTGCCATTTTTTGCGAAGTTGTAACTCAGCGATATACTCCTTCTGCCATCGTTGCCAGAAATGTTGCCGCAGCTTTTCAACTCGAGCATAACGTTGAAGATGGCCCTCTTTGGCGTCCAACAAATTTTGATTTGGCATTGCGGTTAGCTGTCTCCCAATCAGGAAATGCCCTGGGGATAGGAAAAGGAGATCGTTTGGTGAGGAAGAGAGAGGACACAAAGGGCGACTATTTAAGATGGCCTCCACTTGCGTAAACAAAGTAACTATCTCTTCGAAAGTTAAATTAGTGTTTCCCATTATTCTACGGATATGATGTTTAGCGGATTTTACACCTGCTTCCCAGATTCCGCCAAAATGAGGAGCGTAGCTTGGTGAGAAAATAAAATTGATGCCTTCTTGAGATGCAGAGTCAGACAGTGATTCAGAGTTTTTTTTAAGGAAGGTACCTAGCTCTTTAGCGGCAGCAGTAAAATTACCTCCATTGTCACTGAAAACCTCGATGGGCTTACCCCGTCGTGCTACAAATCTGCGAAGAGACATCATAAATGCATTTTTTGATAAGTCAGATACGGCTTCTAAGTGGATACATTTATATCTTAGGCACACAAACAAACACATATAAGCTTTTTGTAACCTAGCACCACGACCTTTACGATTTAGAATGTGGAAGGGACCAGCGTAGTCGACTCCCACAGAAATAAATGGAAAATCTGGATTTATACGTTGTGCGGGTAAATCACCCATCTTGGGTTGCAAGACTTTACCCTGCACACGTCTACATCGAACGCATCGATGAACAATTTGGCGAGCAAGGCGGCGCCCGTTGATGGGCCAAACGGACTGGCGAATAGAAGCCAGTAGCAGCTGAGGCCCAGCATGAAGATGGCGCAAGTGTTCCTGCTCGAATAATAATTTAGTCAGATGATGAGACGAATCGAGTACGATTGGATGTTTGTTCTCATAAGAGTAGTTAGACGACTCGATTCTACCACCTACTCTGATCAAGTTATGGTCATCTAAAAATGGTGACATTGACAACAATTTCGACTTATGATTTAGCGGTTTACCTTTAGACAGCAACTTAAATTCATCAGGAAATGATTCCTTTTGAGCAACGGAGCACAAATATTGAAATGAATCATTTAATTCTTTAACCGTTAGATGACCAGACAATTTTGATTTAGGGTTTTTTAAGTTATAAACAAACCTTTTTATGTAAGCGATAGTTCTTTGAATTTTAATTAATTTAGAATATCTTTTGAAATCAACCAATGACAATGACTCAATGGCAGCTACGGATAGACAAACCGACTTAACCTCGGGTAAATCCTGATAGTTATGCGGAGGTAGAGTAGGCCACTCTGATTCATTATGAGTAAGGAAATCAGGACCTGACCACCATAACTCTAGATCGCGCAGTTGGCTGGCATTCACACCTCTGGAAATCATGTCCGCAGGATTAACACTGGTCGGCACATAGCGCCAAGAAGACAGATCAGAAATTTCGATAATTTCGCCGACTCTATTAGCCACGAACGTTTTTAACTTACTTGCATCACTGTTAAGCCACGATAAAACGACACTCGAATCACACCAGTGCACGATACGAGACGGTTTGTGTCTGATAGCGTCGATGACGCTTTTTGATAGCCTTGCGGCGAGCAATGCAGCGCACAGCTCCAAGCGTGGAATTGTTGTGGGTTTAAGAGGACTTACTTTAGATTTTGCGCACAACAAGTTGACCGTCACGTCATCATTAGAGTGTATAGTGCGCATATAAACACACGCTCCATAAGCGCACTGCGATGCGTCACTGAAAACGTGCATTTCAAACAATTTAGGTGAGTTGCAAAGAACCTTTCGAGGAATTTGCAATGAAGAAAGAGATGGCAAGTTATCCACGAACTCAACCCAAGATTCTTTTATTGGCTGAGGGACAGGCTCATCCCAATCAATTTTTTGTTGCCATAGTTTTTGGAGCATCATTTTAGGCTGTATTATGCAAGGGCTAAGTAGACCCAGAGGGTCGAATATTTTGCAAGAGTTTGACATTATGAAGCGCTTTGTTATTTCTTTACCTTTAGGAGGCATCTCAAACGGAAAATGCAATGAATCACTAGTGGGGTTCCATCCAAGGCCAAGAGTGCTGGTGGACTCACTGAGATAGAGCGATTCATTATTACCTGATACAATTTCGTTGAGTAGATGAGGTGCATTAGTTTTAAATTTTCTTAAGATGAAGCATGCAGATTTTAGGTTTTCTGTTACTGAGTTTAGTATGATTTGTAGCTGTTTTTCGTCATCACATCCGGTATACATATCATCTACGTAGAAGTCATGTTGAATGATATTTCTTATCAATGGATCACTACATTCCTCTCCCACCTGCCAGAGGCATCTTGTACTTAAATAGCTCGCACTTGCGGTACCGTAAGTGAGAGTATTCAGTTGCAAAGTTTTTAGAGGCAATGACTCTTCTTCCCTCCACAAAATGAGCTGCAGGTTTCGATCTTTATTTTTGGCAATCTTAATTTGACGGTAGAATTTATCAATATCTCCCGCTAGTACGTATTGATACTGCCGAGCTCGAACTAAAATGGAAAAGAGAGAGTCTTGAACATGAGGACCTTTTAGTAAAATATCATTGACTGAAAAGCCTGAGGAGGTGGGTTCGGAACCGTTGAAAACTACGCGCAATTTCGTAGACTCACTACAGTCTTTTATGACGGCATGGTGACATAAAAAGTATGATTTTTCCGGCTTTGTGATGGATAATTCAGATAAATGCCCTAGCGCAGCATATTCATGGATAAAATCCACGTATTTTGATTTTAATTCAGGATTCTTTTGAAATCGCTTTTCTAAATAGTAAAAGCGTTTTTTGGCTATGTTGTACGAATCGCCCAGGCAGTCAGGGGAGTCCTTTAGTGGTAACTCTACACAAAATCTGCCTGACTCTAACCGCGTCGTGGTAGAGTTAAAAAGCTCCTCGCACTTCCTATCATCTGGGCTTAAAAAAGACTTTTGCGGTAACTCTTCAAGCGACCAGAATTTAGTGAGCATTTCGTCAAAATTTTCATTTTGGAAACCATCTGAAACATATGCATGATTACAGTGGACATTATTTTGCAATTTAGATTTAACGGTGTATATTGGGCCAGCTATTAACCAGCCAAATTTAGACAACCTCAGTTTCGGGTTATTGGGACCCAATGAACGCTGATCACATCCGAGGATATCCCAAAATATGTCTGCACCAATCAACATATCAATAGGTGCAGGCTGGTCAAACTCTGGATCGGCCAATCTTATAGTTTGTGGAATCTTTAGATTCTTGATGTCTATCGGGAACTTTGGAATTTCCGCTGTAAGTTCATCAAGAATAAAAACTGACAAAGTCACGCTAAATTGCGTGGTCAGTGAATTTAGCCGTGCGACACAACTTTCGGTTACACGATTGTTGCAATTGTTACCTATACCGATTACGTTAATTGTATCTATAGAATTAGTTTTTAAACCTAATCTTTCTTGTAATGATTTTGTTACAAACGATGATTGGCTGCCGCAATCCAACAAAGCGCGCACCTTCTCACATCGATTCGTGTTTGGATTTTGAACCTCAATTATGGCTGTAGATAAAATTACCTGACAATTAACTGTACTATTGTTGCATTCTTTTGAGAAGTTTACGACTGTTTGTTGCGCTGGTTGGTGCAGTAGCGAGTTGTGCCGATCCTTGCAGCCTCGCTCTCGACAAGATCCCATGCGGCAGTCACTCTCTGGGTGACCCTGCCTGAGACAATTCGCACACAACTTGTACCTACATACGTCAGCCAATCGCTCCTGAATATTTTTAGCTTTAAATGTTGGACAATCGTAAATCCTATGATTAGAGTTGCAAATGATGCAGACGAAAACGCCCGAACCATGCGCAGCACTTGCAAATGATTTTGTTTGGTTATAATTTGGACGATGATGGTGATTACTGTTGGAACGATTTTGTTGATGGTTATTGGGCGATGATTGAGCTTGACTCGAGTAGTTAGGTTTATTATTATTATTTACTGTTTTTATATTATTGTTATCGAATTTAGAGCGATTTAAAGCCTCAAGTACATCCGCGCGATCAGTTAAAAACTTTTTGAAGTTTTCCAAAGTAGGTATGTCAGAGAAACTGTTGCGCATCTCCTCCCACTTCTCAAGAGTACGACTATCCAACTTAGCGGACAGCATATAAATTAACAGAATGTCCCAATGAGTGGTGGGTTGACCCAAGCTTGATAAAGCTCTCAAATTCTTCGTGACGTGGTCAACGAGGAAACGCAACGATTTCTCAGACTCGCGAGTAATCGGAAGAATATTAAATAATGACTTCAAATGGTGGTTTACCAACAACCTCTTATTGTCGTAGCGCTCCAACAGCAAACTCCAAGCAGTGACATAATTATCTGAGGACACTTCTAAATTGGATATTAATCGAGCTGAATCACCTTCGAGATATGATATCAAATAATGGAATTTTTGTATGGAAGATATCCGTTCATTTTTGTGCACCAAAGACGTAAATGTATCACGAAATTCCAGCCAACGAAAGTAAGCACCATCGAACTTTGCAATTTCAATTTTTGGCAATTTAACACCTATTTCTTGATGCTCGTGCCCGCAATGGGCGCGGGATTCCCTTCGGGTAATCTCCAAACTATTTTGTCTATTTTGATCCAATAAATCTTTGGCCATAGCCATCAGCCTTATTATGTCGCGCTCAATGAGGTCTCGTGCATCAATTTCGACGTCTATACAGTCAGGATTCTGAATCTCTAGCTCACTCTGCACCTCTTCAAATTTAGAAGACAGCATCTCGAATTTTCCAAGTTTAAGAGTCAATTCGGCTAATTCTAAATGTTCTAAATAATCCGATTTTTTTGTTACTAATTCATCTATGTACTTCTTAAACTTGGTTATTTGTCCTTTTATTGAGCTTCGTCTAAGCGTTAACATCTTTAATTTCTCCGATTTTTTAGTCATTTTGTTAGTTTGTCAATTTAGAAAACTAGGTACGATCTTTAGAGGATATTTAGGTACGTTTAAACCAACAAAACAACTCGGCAAAGCTCAACAATAGGCTCGAGATAGTTAAAATGTAAAAGTAATTTATTCTCACGCTCCTTATCTGGCGAAAACTGCGGCAGGTGTCGTACGGAATCCGGTAGGCTAGTGCAGTCGGCTCATGAACAGCTGATCGTCTTTGTTTAGCAGCAGTAGGTAACTGATAACCGAGCCAGTTCAATGGCACTGCCTATACGCCAACTGTGTACACTCGGCACAGATCCTGGAATAGTTCAGCCAAATACGCGTTAATTTGTTAGAAAATAATGTTATTTTATTGAATTTATGACGAGAATGAGTAGATAATTGATTTTAAGTTCGTAAGAAACCGTTAGCCTATCTAACAATCCTGCTGTGTTTGTTTGGTTAACACAAAACTACAATTTAGTTTAATGTTATTTTATAAGTTTGATTTTATTGCAAGTGGAGGAATAATTTAACTGTAAATAGCTTTGTAAATATAATGTAAATATTTTGTAAATATCTTATGTAGTTAATCTTATCTAATTATGCAGATATAAAATCTATTTTACTTTGTAGGATTTAGTGGTAATTTTATGTAGGTATATGTTTATATTATGAATCACTTTAGCACTTGATTCAGAATGTTTGGGTATAGGTAATTTTAAGCTTTATGTATTTACCTAGTGGCAAAGTTAGTTAGGTTTTTAGATACATAAAACTGTTAGAATTTTGGTATGCAATTTTGTGGGAAGTTTAATTATACAATTTAATTATACTATTTTATAGTTATTAGGTACGTGTTTAGGCACGTATTTAGATTATGAATTTTGATTGATTACTTCAGACTTGTGCCTTTCATGTACACTTTGAATAAAGAAGGTTATGAATTTGTAGGATGGAAAAACATAGGGATTTTAGAAGGATTTTAAACAAAGGAAGGGCACTTAGCTTTCATGGGTTCTTGCTCCGCAGGCGTGGAACTTTAGCTGTTCCACTGGACCATCAAAACAATATCCAATCCAAGTCCAATGTCCAATGATTTGCAACGATTCCTTATGCTTTTTCGTAAAAATATAGTGTCATCCAGCCAGTGATTGTGTTGGCAATTATGGTATAATGCATCCAGGTTTCCGGGCAGTGTGATTGTTTGCTTTTATAGCGTGATTACTCCAATAATCCTCGTAGAAATTTCTTGGGTTTCCTTTGCCGGCCGGTCACCGGGCCACGTACAAGATGGTGGACAACACGCGTGATTTTGTAATTGCAGACTTTTGTCCTGTCACGGTCGCCAATTTGTTAATCCTTTGGGTTAACTTGAAGGGAATTTCTATTTGGATGATGATTAAATACAATTTTGATGCTTAGAATGTGGTAATATATATTTAGATAAAAAGTACAATTTTGTGACGTGCACAGCACAATGGGTCCGAAAGTAATGATTTGATCCTGATGTAAAAGTAATAGAAGCGCCGCCGAGTAGTGACGTTGCGCTTATAAATGTAGTAGGCGCTGCAACACGCTCGGGGTGCGATTTCACTCACTTTTTACATACGGACCCGTTAACATTTTTAATTTCGTCATATCTTTTGAATGGAATGTCCGATTTGAAAAATTTACGTTAAATTTAGTTAAAATTTTTCAAATCGGACATTCCATTCAAAAGATACCCACGGTCTAAGTTTATCCTAAAATGTTCAAAATTTTTATAACCACCCATGCGAAGCTGGGACAGGCCGCTAGTTCATTATAAAACTTAGCTTCATAACAACTTTAAACTTCAATTATTCTTATTCATTCTTAGTAATCCGTGGATAACGTGGTGGGTGTTACATTTACTCACACAATCCCTAGTACCTACCATTATGTAAGTAAGATTACAATGTATCAACTGATTGTTATTCCTATTAAAGTAAAATAAAATAGAATAAGAATAAGAGTAGTAGAGCTCTTTGTGAAGAGCTCGTCCGGGGAAGTACTACCACCACACCTTTTTCTACCGCCAAGCAGCAATGCTGTGTTTCGGTTTGAAGAGTGTGGTTGCCGGTGTAATTACAGGCACATGAGGCTTAACATCTGTATGCCTCAAGCTGATGGACGCGCAGGGCAGTGCATCGTAGGGCACGTTCCTATCGTGCGTGACTTACGAGGCAATGCTTTGTTATAGGTGATGGTTACCACTTAACATCAGGTGGGCCATCTGCTTGTTCCATCAGCTGAAATTAAAAATGTTAACGGGTCCGTATGTAAAAAGTGAGTGAAATCGCACGTGACCCGTCGGGGTGCGATTTCACTCACTTTTCGTCATATCTTTTGAATGGAATGTCTGATTTGAAAAATTTAAAAAGTAATCTATAGGTATTGAAACCGTCTTAAATATGAAATGATTTATTTGGATAAGGATTAATACCAAGGTACAAATAAAGACCCTTTTCTAGCGGCGGCATTTCAATTAAATTTTTATAATAAAAAAAACACTTATTGTGACATAACTATAATAGTTAGACATATGCTGTCGCGACATTTTTTGTAGATGATGACGTGTTCTACAAAATCGTAGTACATTATTTTGTTCTATCATCAAATTGTTTTCGCAGCGCACGCGATGTAAGGTTTTTGTTTTCCACCTTGGGTTACATTATTGGAGTTTTAGTAAGGATCCCTGATTTTTTTGAAAATATAATATAGCCTATGTTACTCAAGGATAATGTAGCATTCTAATGGTGAAAGAATTTTTGAAATCGGACCAGTAGTTTTTGAGCCTATTCGTTACATACAAAAATACAAATCTTTCCTCTTTATAATATTAGTGTAGATATGGAGTTAACCAATAAAGATTGAGAATAAAAAAAAGCATTTTTTTTTTAAGCATAAGTAGCAAAT
This sequence comes from Chloroclysta siterata, assembly GCA_932294275.1. Classification (NCBI taxonomy): domain Eukaryota; kingdom Metazoa; phylum Arthropoda; class Insecta; order Lepidoptera; family Geometridae; genus Chloroclysta; species Chloroclysta siterata. The sequence goes on from OW028602.1 coordinate 11,026,183, forward strand.
TTTTTAAGTTATTTTAAATGTAGGTTCAGAGTAGTTTACATTGTACATTTAGACATTAAGTAGGTACTTAGAATATTTTTTAAAGTTCTCTTAATAAATGTAGGTTCAGACATTAGGAATAAATCAACATCGGTGTTAATGTATTTTAAGCAAATATTTACAAAATACAAAAACTCACAGTTTTTGTATTTTGTAAATATTAGTACATTAGTATTAGTATTAGTAGTATATTAGTATTAGTACAGTCGTCGCAAAACTCTGGAAAATAACCAATGCTTGTTAATTTAATTCAGATTTTATTTCAGATCTCTAAAATCTTTCGTTACCTCTCTATTCTACATAGTAGATATATAAATATTAAATATTTTCGTGATATCATTATGTCAAGTATTTTATCGATAGTACACGTACCACACTGCTTTTATTTTTATTTGAGCTGCATTAGTATGCAGACCTATCGCGAAAGCGAGTGTTTTGTAACATGACATGTGTTAAGACTTGCTATTATTGGTGTCATGCAAATTAAATTTTAAACGGAGTGTCGGAAAAGGACTACTATATTTTATGATCACCTGCGCCACCGGTACATTACATTAGATCTAGTTCTAATTGCTTATGTAGATAGGTTTCGTAATACGTGAAATCTTGCGAATTCTAAGCTTGCGCAAGTAATCAGTCTTAATGAAGCTTCCTGATAAAAAAAATAAGATTATCATCATTATCTACCTTTAAGGTTGGCAGGTAGAAAAAGCTCATAGCATTAAGTACACAAAGGTTTTTTTTATATTTTTATATTTTTGTGGAATAAAGTGTTAAATAAAATAAAAAAGAATAGGTACTTGCATTTTCAGCAGAAATAATATGATTTATTTGCTTGTTTTGACGAAAAAAAGCTGAAAAAGTTATACGGCTTTGATTTCCAGGCACGGTAGATGATCTCTTAGTACCTCTTTCTCTTGTCGTGTCACTAGTTTCTTTCGAAACAGTGTGGTGAAAGGATTTTAAGTGCGCCTCAAGAGGCTCCTTTCGAGCACTTGATACATGTTATAGAACTTTTTAGGTTCTACGACATGCCGGTTTCCTTACGATGTTTTCCTTCACCGTTTGAGAGTACTGGCATTGTGCACATACATTTTTGAACAGAAAAACTCATTGGTACGACCGGTTTCGAAAACACAACCTTAGGATCGGAAGGCGGAGCCACTACCACTAGACCACCAGTGCTCTCTCAGTACCAACAATACATAATGGTAAATATGTAGGTAATCTGCTTGTTCCATCAACTAGTTGTATAAAAAAAAAAAAAAACTTCTTGTATGTAGTTAATCTTCTTCATATACAAAAAATTACAAACCAACGCGTTGAAGTGGATCAAATCAAAATTGTTCGTCATGGAAGTAGAAAAAACTTATGTTCATGTTCAGAAACTTATTCAGTAGTATTTCTGTAAAATCGTTGATAATTAGGAGACTGAATCCTGATTATTATATGATGTTTTAAATTTAGTAAAAAGCTAAGTTTTATTGTCTACCAAAGGTAGTGCTTGTATTGTAAAACTCCATGGTCGTTTTCTCTACAAATTACAAGAGAAGCTCCATCTATTGACGATTTTGTAAACATTGATGATGTCATAATACCTCTTGATCGTTGTCGATGCGTAAAGTGTACACTTTAGCTTTCGAATGATATACTCGACTTGCTACTTAGTCCTAATAGTTTGCACTAGAGGGCATTAAAGTGCGTGTACTAAAATGTTGTAGTGGTAACATATCTTTGTGCAAATAATTCAATAATCAAGACAGTGACAAGACAAAAATCAATATATATGTTAAAAAAACACTTGAAATTAGATGTACTGACCCCTAATGAGCACCTAAGTACAAAAAGTCTAACTTTGTAAGAAAAGTTTCCCTCATTTGTGCTAACGAGCTGATGTTATGACCAGATTTTTACACGAGCGGCCACTTTTTATAACTATGTTTGCTGTTTGGCTACATTCTCGTAGAAAACAGGCGCTTACTGGTTATGGGCCTGCATATTATTATGTTCGAAATAATTTCTAGATCGAAAAGTATGTAATTTTTTTTATATGATAAGGTACGTAGAAGACATAGCTCCATGCTATTATACAAATTTTAAAATAACTTTTTTTTTATACAACTAGCTGATGGAACAAGCAGATTGCCCACCTGATGTTAAGAGGTAACCATCATCTATAACAAAGCATTGCCTCGTAAGTCACGCACGGTAAGAACATGCCCTACGATGCACTGCCCAGCATCCATCAACTTGAGGCATATAGATGTTAAGCCTCATGTGCCTGTAATTACACCGGCAACCACACTCTTCAAACTGAAATACAGCGTTGCTGCTTGGCGGCAGAAAAAAACGTGGTGGTAGTACTTCCCCGGACGAACCCTTCACAAAAAGGGGACAGGAAGAGAAGGGGACAAGGTACGGGGAGTGTACACCCTGTATGAACCAGATGGCGCGCTGAGAATTGTCGATGCTGCTTGTTTTTAGTTAATTTACTCGCGGACTTGGCCGGTCGTTCTTCGAAAGATCTAAAGTACGCTATTTTGAAACTTCGATCTCCGACATTCATTGCAAGTGACCAAGGAATGCTTCACACACAATAAATAATTAAATTTGATTAGCGACGATTTTTTTGCGAACTATTAAGGGATACCTACTGTTTTCTATAATAAAAGTGGCCATACAAAGATATTACAGTGTAATTGACAAGGACCTTAGCCGATGCAAATGTATCCGCCGGCAACACATTGTCTCTCTTATCAGATGAACTGGCCTATAAAAAGGAGTTTGACGAGTAGTGTCCCTTCAATCCAGTGTTTTTACAGCTATTGTGGTGATGGATTTGATATATTTAAAGGCAAGTCTTAAAAAAACTAGTCCAATAAAATAAGATGAATATTAAATTATATGTAGGTATAAATCGTATTCTTCATTCTAATCGTATTAAAAATCGTATTCTTTAGATTGTCCTCTTACTAAATGGCTGGGTACTTGCTCGAGGAGCACCAGTAGCTATGCTACAGCACGCCACATCGTCACAAAGTTTCGTATTCCATTCTGCTACAGACTCATCTACTTCTATTCCAAGTAAGTCCTTCAATTTTATTACTTTACCACCAACTTATTCTAGAATTATTATTTTATTTTTAACATGATTAAGCGCAAATCGTAGTATTTATTTAAGAATTTCCAGTCAATGGTTTTGTTGTTTCAGGTTCTTCATCTTTAGATCGACAGAATTCCCGTCAGGTAAATCTCGAATTTATTTTTATTTAATGTTTTTCCCTAAATATTATAGTTCCTAGTATTATATTATTTAATAAAACCCTGCTAATTACTGTGTTAGTTTATAATAACATCAAGACGATACACTTAAAATTGCTAAAAATATTTTGTTTTAGCCAAAATATGAATACAAATACGAAGTGTCAGACCATCAAACGGGGGACAGGAAAAGTCACTGGGAGAGCAGAGAAGGGGACAAGGTACGGGGAGTGTACACCCTGTACGAACCAGATGGCGCGCTGAGAACTGTTGAGTACACTGCTGATGCGATTCATGGGTGAGTCGAAATTTATTTGATAGAAATGCACGGAATAAAATATTCATAAAAATTACGACCATTTTGTAATGCTATCTTCTAACTTTGGAATTGCAGTTAGTTTAATCTTCAAATAAAGTGTACTCCTTTTAAAGTTTAAGCCACAGATTTTAGTTTTTAAATTCTTTTTACATTTGTCTAGCCCGTAACAAATTCTTACCGATGTTGGTACGAGTTAATTATCAAATTCTCTAAAGAATATAGAAAATAAATAATTTAATAATTTTTGGACATATAAAGTATTTTAGCATCACACTTGGTCAGTCGTCCACCGCAGATATAGGCTATGCATATTTGAGGGATCTCTGATTGGTTTAATTTGTATTCAGAGTTGACAACAAGATTGAAATCCACAGATTCAATGCAGTGGTGAAACGGAATGAAGCGACAAAGCATCAGTATGCAAACCGCAACCACAATCACGGCTCAGACATCCACAAGGACGAACCTCCGATACCAGGGTATTCTTCACAGAGGAATAATTATTCTCAAAATCGCAAAGATAATGGAGTTTATGGGCCTGATGTAGGGTTCAGTGTCAACCATTTAAGTAAGTTTGAGAATATTGGCAATTCCTTCTGAGCTATTATTTCCTATAAACGACTTTACTGGCGATGTTCTAGATACTTGTAGTTTTACACAACTTTGAATGATTTTACACAATTTGAATGCTGCTTATTTTGTAGACGTGTCTGTCTATAATGTTTTAACAAAATATATAATTATTGAATTATAAGTACGGATGTTCATAAGTTTCCAAATCTTACATGAAATGAAAATGAAAAAATGTGATTGTGGTGCGTGATTTAGTATGGTAAACTTATTTTTTTTTAGCAAATTACTGATTAATACCTGCCACTATAAAGGTTAGGTTTTAATAAAAGAGTAAATCATGATATATTATTTTATTTGTCGGCGCCGACGTTGCTGTTATTTTTACTTGGTATGTTAAATTGTATCCTGGTAAGTAGGTCGATTTGGCACTTCGAATTATAGGAAAGATCAGCTTAATGATGACTGAAGTGGTCTCTGTGGCCATGATGATGGTCATTGCCACCGTGATGGCTGTTGTGATGATCGCGATGGCCGTTGTGATGACCGTGATGGCCGATGTCATGACCGTGATGGCCGATGTCATGACCGTGATGGCCGATGTCATGACCGTGATGGCCGATGTCATGACCGTGATGGCCGATTTGATGATGGCCGTGGTAGTGGCGGGGCTCTTCGTGGTGATGAACCGTCTTGTGGTGAACCACGGCGTGGAATCTGGTAATTAATTTTTTCATAAGAAACGAAATGACAACGAAATAAGCGCTATTTTATTTAATTAGGAGATAACAATCTGTTAACATCACAAACGAACGATAGGGTTCGTTGTAACAATTGCAAAACGCCTGAACAGTCCATTTTATTGATAGTGTGGACTTTTTGAATTTATTTTGTTATAAATATAAAATATTAATTTTAGAATTAATAATTAGAATGAATGCGCGTAATCGTAATAATAATTTACACTTTACAAGCACATATAGGATTAGGCGTTACGCCGTTATTGAGTAACAAATAAACCCGCAAACAAATGTTTCTATGTTTGTTTGCGTCAAGATACAAAAAGTATGGGAGTGTAGTTAAAGGCACGTCCAACCAGTTAACAGGTTTTAGTCCAGTCATAATTAACATGTTTTAGTACGTATCCGAAAAGTTCTAAGACATGTCTCAACTGTTCGAAATGAGGCTCTTTGAGGCGCACTTAAAATCCTTTCACCACTGTTTCGAAAGTGATACCACAAGAAGAAGAATTACGTACCCAGTCTTGTGGTCAGCAGAGTAATGAACAGATCGCACGTTGCCGTCGGGCTCCACAAGGGCGTATGCGCCCTTCACGTGGTCGCCATCGCGAGTCTCGTGTGCAGACTTTTGGTCGCCCGTGTGAGGGTCGTGCACGGAGTACGAGAACTTGTACGACGGGTGGTGCTGGAATATTCATATTCATTTATTTGAAGCCATTGGGACTTTTGTGGAACACTAAGCTACGTCAATTTGTTCGTACAAAAACACAATGTTAATACAATTTCAATGGGCAGGTTTAGATGCAGCTGTATAGAGACTTTGTCAAAAATATTTGTAAAGTCAATTTCACTGCCTTAAATTTAGGCTCTATTTTTAATAGAATTTGCATATCTGGATTGGCTTAACAGGCTGACCCATCAAAGTACTTCTCGCTCTCGCATTTCAATATGTGGAAGATGACACAGTTTGCATAGGTACTAAAACTATGCTTTACTAGTTTTCGTAACGTTTTAACTGTGCAACTTTTTGGTAGGAAAACTTGTTTGGGTCAAAATTATATTTTTACTGAACTGTGTTTTTTTAAATCACACAACTAGGTTTTTCATAAATAAGTTCAGTGATTTTATTGATCGAGTGAGCGAAGCGAACGAAGATCTTAGTTTCAACTTGGGCGATTTGGCATTTTATGTATGTATGTATGTATGTATGTTTGTCTGGCGATAACTTTAGAACCGTTGATCCGATCTGCATGAAATTTGATGTGTCGATAGCTTGTCCTTGAGAAATTTACTGGTAAGTATATGAGTAAAATCGGATGAAGGGTTTTTGAGATATGGGGTTTTTTAAGAGGGCAAAAATAAAAAAAGTTACATAAAAAAATCAAGTTACATGTCATATGAAAGGGCTTTGTTTGGACATTCCAAAACAATTTTTACTTTTTTTTGGGACGCTCGGTTTTCGAGATAAAATTTAAAAAGTTAAATTAAGATAACCAGCGATCCAAGAGCTCCCATCTCTAAGAGTTTCGTTGACATCAAGGTTTTTCTACTGGTCGGCCAGTTCCTTTGATTTTTCTTATTTTTTTTTCTTGAAATAAATTAAGGAGGTACTCAGTTCTCATAAAATGGTGACAACGAGCAGGTCTGATGATGGAGCCAAGGTCTGTTCAACGGAACTCTTCAATAAATAGGCCAATAGAGTTGAAACTTGGTAACCATACCAAGTTAGTAGGCGGTAGTCAGAAAAAAGTCCAAAGATAATGTTTGGACTTGCCTCTGACTACTACCGACTCAAAGTTTTGATGCGTTCGTCGGGTCGCATCACGAGATCTCAGTTCGGGGCGAACTACTAGTATTATTCTAAATATTGAAATGTGTGAGCAAAAAGTACATTTATGTACTTCTTTTTCTTACAGTCTTCGTTTTAAATACATTCAATAACTGACCAAAGTGTTTATAAAAAAACTAGCGACCCGCCCCGGTTTCGCACGGTTGTTGTGGGCTACCCTAAGAGATTATGCTTATATTATGCATATAAACCTTCCTCTTGAATCACTCTTTCTATAAAAAAAACCGCATCAAAATCCTTTGCGTAGTTTTAAAGATTTAAGCATACATAGGGATATAGGGACAGAGAAAGCGACTTTGTTTTATACTATGTAGTGATGGTTATTGGTATTTATAGTTCAAGTTAACGTGACTTACGTTGTAGTGGTGGTGGTCGTCGTGGTGACCTACACCATGGTGTCCTGAAAAAAAAGTTCTATTAGATATTAGTTCAGTTCTATTACTTCACTATTCATTGCGTAGGTTCCTAATTCTGCTATATCCTACGAGTACATCTTATTTTATTGAACATCTGGCTTTGTGGTGCCCGCGTCTTCGTCTGCGCAGGATTAGTCACACAATATCCTGATAAATTGTAGCCTATGTGTTATTCTGATGTATAAGCTATATTATTGTACAGTTTCATTAAAATCCATTCAGTAGTTTTTACGTGAAAGAGTAACAAACATCCATCCATCCATCCATCCATCCATACTTACAAACTTCCGCGCTTATAATATTAGTAGGATAATAATTGAATAAAACACATACATTACCTGTGTTTATACTATACCCTGTTTATACCCTGTTTTTATACTACTAGCTGATGGAACAAGCAGATGGCCAACCTGATGTTAAGTGGTAACCACCACCTATAACAAAGCATTGCCTCGTAAGTCACGCACGATAAGAACGTGCCCTACGATGCACTGCCCTGCGTCCATCAACTTGAGACATACAGATGTTAAGCCTCATGTGCCTGTAATTACACCGGCAACCACACTCTTCAAACTGAAACACAGCGATGCTGCTTGGCGGCAAAAAAGGCGTGGTGGTAGTACTTCCCCGGACGAGCCTTTCACAAAGAGCTCTATACTCTAAAATTGGATATTGAATAATTGAATATTGATTTATAAAAATCTTCTATGCCAAAAGAGAAATTCCCATAAAAAACGAAGTTTCCCCTTTTTGTAGTTGCTGCATTTATGCATTTACAGTATCACACTGTTGCGAAAGAAACTAGTGACACGACAATAGAAGAAGGATCACAAAACCATACCATGATGTCCGCCGATGTGGTCCTCCCGAGACTGATAAGAAGTAGCCTTGGGGTGCGCATAGGCGCCAGCCACCATCATGCAAAGAGCTATCTGTAGACAAGAACTCCCGTTTAGTTCAGACCTAATAAATATAGTATTTTGCAAAGGACATATTTAATTCTGGGTTTGGTCTATGTACATTGTACACCACGTAGAATAATATGTAAAAAAAAATAAAAGATTACCATACAAGTGCAATTTCATTGTACTGTGTACCTAGTTAAATAAAGATGTAATACCTAAATAATTTTCAGGTCGAATTTTTTACTATGTGAACACTTCTAGAGTCGCCATGACAGTCTGTATTTGACGTTTGACCAGATGTTTGCATTTTTTCATTTTCTGACAGTTTCGTTGCTTTTTTGACGGTAATGAATTTCACTCTCAAGATTGACATTACAACAGTTGTCAAAATGACATTTCACACATGTTCGTCCTCCATATTTTTAGTAAATTGTGTTGCTCTCTTTCATCAAGAAAATCTTGAAGCACAAGAAAACTAAGAAAAATTAGGAAAAAAAGCAATCAAAACTGTTATCTATATTGCTAAGCAATATTTATACACACTGTACACAGACCCAACCCGGGCTCCATACATTTATGAAACAACACCTTTACTTTTATAGTTCGGGCTTCGCCTATCAATCATACTTAAATATAAATATAAAATAAAAACCATTATACTATGAAACTTTATGTCCTCAAACTGTTTAATTATTATCCTGTGACTCTGTTTGGCAATAAATTGAATTATATTGAAGATATCGTCTTCTTTAATGATGATCGTCGGAATTTTATTTATTTTTAGTTTAATGTTTGTGACCTAATCGCAACGTAATGGATGGACCGATATGAAACCGACCGGCTTTTGAAATCATAATATAGATTTTAATACATTTTAGAAATTTATTGATATAATAACTTATTTAATAAAATGTACAACTTACTTGGAACCACATGCTGTATTGATCAAATCACAAAGTCAGCTGATGCTAAACTATAGAACAATCGAAAAAATCTTCGCTTATATCCAAACCAGTAAACTCATTTGTGGATGCCACATAATTTTAAGGAATTAATATATCCTCAACAATTATTAGTATATGCTCTTAATGAGCCAATTCGCCAATTTTGTTGAAATTAAGTTTCTTTTGCGAAGGGCGACGCAATCCATTAGACGATATGATTGTGACCGATTACTGAAGTCATGAAACTAAACGGTACGGTCAGAGCACAGGATAAACACATTAAGGTTAGCACACAGCATGCCATTCATACTTAGCGCAACAGTTTGGATATACAACTTGCTGGTAAAGAGTAAAATCATAAATAAATAATAAAATTTACAAGAGCCTTTCAAAAATAGAACGTTATAATTCTTTTACATAATTTCTTCAAAACTTTGCATTTTATACAAACTTTACGCCTATAAAATATATAAGTACGCGTATAAAATGCTCCCAAGTGTGACAATGCACCTAAATGGCGCCACGCCCCGATATTGTTGACAGCTGACTGTCTTCTACGTTTGAAAGAATTCTCTTTAGAAAATTAATTAGTTCCAATATTTAATTACCTTAACAGTGTTACACCATACATGGTGTGTATTGTGGTATATTTGATTGAAAATCATGTTAAATCGGGATATATTAACTTTGATAAGAAAATATACATACCTTCATGAGCATCTGTGTTAGTTGTGAAGTTCAAGGGGCTCAAATGTCATGTCTGGATATTATCAACCTCTTCGTCTTGTCCTTTTAATCTGCCCATAAAGATGTTCTCGTTAGAGTACTCTTTTTTATCAGTAATATCGCAGTGCTACCCAGTTTATTACAAATATACAACAGTCTCTTTCAACTCAGTCTATTCGTCTTTTTTAGTTCTTTTTAGCCTTTTGCTTTTTGGCGTATTTATGCACAGTCCATATTTTGCCAATATTTAATGTTATTTAAAAAGTTTTGATTGTGACTTACACATGTGTTTTATATCTCCACTAAAATCCATTAAAATGATAAAAGAGGATAGTATATTCTATTCAAATTGAAAAATCATCGCAGTTCGCCATTGCCGGTATCAGACAATGGGATTTTTGGCAGAGGTTTTTTTATACAGTTATCTGATAGAACAAGCAGATGGCCGACCTGAGTTAAGTGGTAACAACCATCACCTATAACAAAGCATTGCCTCGTAAGTCACGCACGATAGCAACGTGCCTTACGATGCTCTGCCCTGCGTCCATCAACTTGAGACATACAGATGTTAAGCCTCATGTGCCTGTTATAACACCGGCAACCACACTCTTCAAACCGAAAAACAACAACGCTGCTTGGCGGCAGAAAAAGGCGTGGTGGTAGTACTTCCCCGGACGAGCCCTTCACAAAAAGCTCTACTACTCTGTTACCTCTTCAACTTTCTCAAGAGATCTTGTCTCAAAAGATCACCACCTCTTAGGCGACTGACTGAGTAGGTGAGTAGTGGCTCCGGAGTCTTGTCCAGCTCCACTATAGTTCTATTTTACAGTTTCCAATATCAGATATCTTTGATAGTATGGCTAAACTGGCATACTTTAGAATACTAACTAGTTTCCTCACGATGTTTTCCTTCACCGTTTAAGATCACTGGAATTGGGCACATTAATTTTTCGATAGGAAAAATCCATTAGTGCTCGACTGGATTCGAACTAACGACCTTACGATCGGAAGGCGGGATCACTCTCAATAGACCACCAGCTCTTATGTATTTTTTTTTCTTTTATTAATTTAAGTTAAGAATTATGTTAAGATTAAGATAGACTGGACTGCACCTGGGCCACCTGCTTGTTCCATCAGCTAGTTGTATAAAAAAAAGAGCAGGTGAAGAGGTAACATAATAGCCCTTAGAATTGGCTCCTAATCACAAATGGATTTGACTTTAATGGCGACGACGTACCGTACCTTTAACTATAACACAATGAAATCGAATATCGGTACGATACGTTTAACGCCACAAATGTCTTATTCGTGATCGAGGCCCTAAATGCAGAAATGCGATAGGCAAACGCTTCTATAGCCATACAAACTTAATACTGATGAATATATCAGTATTTAAAGGGACGTTTGTATGTATAGGCCCCTTTTTATTCTGTGTCACCTTCCAAATGTGACTGAAATCAGTCTGTATGTTCTTATCGTAATCATTATTTTTGATTATTATATTATGCGTATTTAGTTTAGTAAAACTTAGTTTTTGTAAAGTCAGTGATGTGGGTAGGTTTTCTATATTATATCCTTAGATACATTTAAAATAAAATTGGTTTGGATAAATTTCCAAACAAAAATGAAAAACAAACATAAATAGGAGTAGCATTTTATTGCAAATTAGGCAAGTTATTTAACAAAATAAAAAGACCAGCAAGTATAGTATCGAAAGAAAATGATATATTTAAAAAAGCTAGTAATTAGAGTGTGTGGAATGTTCACCAATATTTATTATTTCCTCCGGGGAAAAACATAAAAACGAAAATATGCTGTGATATTAGGAATAACAAAATATAACAAGGTATGTAGTTGGTAAGTAATAAAATGCTTCTTTAACGTTAGCAAGATGAAATAAATACAAATAAATAATTATAAATAGGAATGTTCTTGACAACTCTCTTTGATTGTTTTAAAACATAAACCAAAAGATTAGTATCAAATAAAATTAGGAACTATAATGGTAAGATCGCAGAACCTCAATTGTACCACTTATTCTGGTCTCGATAATGGTTGAACTCCTGGCCCAACGGCATAAAGTACTGCGGCTTGCTGCGCTCGGCGATATTCTTCTGCCTGAGCTCTTCAATCAGCTCGTCGTAGTTCTTGTACTTCTTTGGTTCATTGGTCCGGATGCCTTCGGGGAGAATGATGATCTGACCGCCTGGGCCTCGGGTGTAGTCGCGCCCGCCAGTCTTCAGGTAGCGGTAGTCGATAATCCAGGTTGGCTGGGCGTAGTCTGGGCTGTACACTTCTTCTATTATCCTGTGGAATAAGCAACTTTTAGTAGATACATAGTTAGATGCCCATGATTAGCGAGAGAGACGAGTCCTTTACAAAGAGCTCTACTACTCTTTCTACTTGGAGTATGCCGTATTTTATTAATTTATCAAGACAAAGTATCCCTCAAATTATAGAAAACCACAACGTGTGTAAACTAGATACAATAATCTACACTAATATTAAAAAGAGGAAAGATTTGTATTTTTGTATGTAACGAATAGGCTCAAAAACTACTGGTCCGATTTCAAAAATTCTTTCACAATTAGAATGAGTAACATAGGCTATATTATATTAAAAAAAAAATCAGGGATTCTTACTAAAACTCCAATAATGTAACCCAAGGTGGAAAACAAAAACCTTACATCGCGTGCGCTGCGAAAACTATTGATGATAGAACAAAATAATATACTACGATTTTTCAGAACACGTCATTATCTACAAAAAATGTCGCGACAGCATATGTCTAGCTATTATAGTTATGTCACAATAAGTGTTCTTTTATTATAAAAATTTAATTGAAATGCCGCCGCTAGAAAAGGCTCTTTATTTGTACCTTGGTATTAATCCTTATCCAAATAAATCTTTTCATATTCAAGACTGGTTCAATACCTATACATTACTTCTTGAATTTTCAAATCGGACATTCCATTCAAAAGATTTTAAAAATATAAGGTCACGGGGCGCGTTCTCACCCAGCGCTAGGCACGGGCTAGGCGCGAGGTAGAAGGGCGTGCAAATCGAACCTTTTTGAACATTATAAAATATTTGACTCATCTTCTTTTTCTTATTGTAGTGTCGCTAAGTTCTTTCGAAAGTGTGGTAAAAGGACTTTAAGTGCGCCTCAAAGCCCTTTCGAGCAAAGTTTGACACAACTAAGCTATACAAGAAAGTCGGTGGACGGAGAAGATTCAGGCGTGTTATCTGAATACATCCAACAGTGGGCTTCCTCAAGGACATACCTAGTGATGTTGAGTCCAAGAATATTTTACCTATCAAAAGTGTATTCTTGCAGCGCCAAACGTCTTGCAACTTTCAATTACGTATGAATACTGCTAATAGGTATCTAATGAGCAAAAAGTGGACATACACGAGAAGCATGATAATCAAGACATTTACGATGGTGTCTTTGACATAATATAGACACTTAATTAAATAAAAGTGAGCTTATTTCATTTATACGTGTTAATTTATTTTATTAAAACTTTCACACTATACAATGTTCTAGGAGGACCTAATGATAATAGCACTGTCTACCAGTTAATTGTGTTGTGTGATTTTATTTTATAAGAACGAACAAAGTAAATTTTCTAAACTACTGTAATGTAACATAAAAATCTTATCTGCTGGTCACTTATTCAATTTGAACCCGGAGTAGGAATTGTGACTTATAAAATTAGAGGGGTGAAATGATTCATTTGCACGTTTTGACCGGAGTACTAGCAGAATGTAATGTAGGTACAATAATTATAGGCAGAGGTACCTGCCTTAAGTACTTGTAGACAGGTAATAGCCGATTGTAAAATAATTATTCACGCATATAATGTTTGTTAATTTAATTATTTCAGAGGTAAATAGCGTGTGGATAGGTAATTATAATAGCTTACTTGTTTTGACGGGCAATGTCCGGCGTGTGGGGCTGAAACAAAAAGTTATATTATAACTTCCGATTTGCCAAAACAAAATCAACTACAGTGCAAACGACTCATGGTTGATTTTGTATTGACTCAATCATGAAAAGTGAAAATCGCATCGCCAGTATCAATTATGTTTTGTTATTTTCGTACAAAAGATATAAACGCGCTTCGCCGCTTTTTATCTTGTTGCTAATGTATAAATGAATGTTCAACATTCTTATAATTTATTATTGTAGTGAATCAAGAGCTTTCAAGTTAAAAGAGAGAAAATGGACATTAACAAAATAAGATTGTTGATCTACTTTTGTCACTGATTGTATCCAATCATCATCATTATCCACAACCACTAACTGGGCGTACGCTAATTGAGATATGAGGGCTTTTTACGAGTTTAGTGCCGATCGTCGATCATTACGATACACCGAATTTTCTATGAAAAAAAAAACAGGTTCTCAAAGAATACGCTAGATGCCGTTGATTTATTTTCATAGAAAATTCGGTGTATCGTAACGGTCGACGATCGGCACTAAACTCGTAATAAGCCCGAAGATCAGCGACACTTATAATATCGTCGATCCATCTCGCTGTTTGATGACATAGGTATCTCTTTCGGTCTCCATTATCTGTTTTTTTGTTGTTTGTGTTTTTTTTTACTTTTGAGCGTGAGGCTGTACGCTCAAATTGTGTCTTTTATCAATAAATAAATAAAGTCTACATCATCATTATCATAACCCTTTTGCTAACCATAAAAGAATCCTCAAGAAAACCAGGCGTCTTTTGCAGTAGGTATCTTATTTGAATTCATGAACTCTTCTTCTTCTTCTAATTGCCGTGTCACTAATTTCTTTCGAAACAGTGTGGTGAAAGGATTTTAAGTGCGCCTCAAGAGGCTCCTTTCGAGCACTTGACATATGTAATAGAACTTTTTAGGTTCTACGACATGCCGGTTTCCTGATGTTTTCCTTCACCGTTTGAGAGTACTGGCATTGTGCACATACATTTTTGAACAGAAAAACTCATTGGTGCACGACCGGTTTCGAACCCACGACCTTAGGATCGGAAGGCGAGGCCGCTACCACTAGACCACCAGTGCTCTCATTGCAGTGCATTCATGAACTAAATAGCCTGTTCAGTGCTAGACAACCTTAAGTTTTTACATTAGTCTACAAAACAACTTACATCATTATGAGACATGATGGTTCTCAGAATGACAGGGCCTTTGATATCTTCGTCATCATTAACATGCTCGATCTTGTCTTTGTCAGTCCACCACTGTTTTTCGCGGTATTGCAAGTTATCTCCACGATTGTCGTTTTTATTCCCACGATTGTCGTTTTCTTCACGGCGATAACCCAAGTCACGATAAGGGTTTTGGCGGTACGGGTCGTCCAAATGGCTGTGCGGGTGGCTAGGGATGTTCAGGTCGTGGCGGAGTCGCTCCAAGGTTTGCCGTAAGCGATGATTCTCTTGGCGATGATAGTCATTTTGAATGAAGATTGGAGATATGGTAGCCTCATTGGCGGCCATGCACGCCGACAGCGCTGTCGCCAGAACAAGCAACTGAAATCAATAAAACAAAATAATTGAATTAAGTAAGAAAATTCGTATGAGTTAGTGCCTATTACTACGATTAGATTAGATTATTTATTGCCAACATGTACATACATCAGTTATACAAGATGTTCCAATAATTGTGTATATAAACTTCAGGGGGCTAATGTTCCCATCAATATGAATAACTTTTTCTAAAAAAACAACACTGCGAACGCGAAAAAAAAAACAGCTGTTTCATACAAAAGTTCAATACCTACCTGAAATGTATATGAAATAGCTGTTTTTTTTCGCATTCACAGTGTTGGTTCCTTACAAAAAGTTATTCATATTGATGGGTACTTTAGCCCCCTGAAGTTTATATACTTACA
Source organism: Chloroclysta siterata (assembly GCA_932294275.1). Classification (NCBI taxonomy): domain Eukaryota; kingdom Metazoa; phylum Arthropoda; class Insecta; order Lepidoptera; family Geometridae; genus Chloroclysta; species Chloroclysta siterata. The sequence continues at coordinate 11,041,833 of OW028602.1, forward strand.
CAATTATGGGAACACCTTGTATAGGTTAGGTCTAAGGTAGCTATAGGCGAGTACCCGTACCCTGTAGGGCGCTGCAAATTATGTAGATGTAAGGTAGGTACAATTCATACTACTATATGTGGGTACAATAATAGGTAAGCTCATTGATACAATAGCATAAATAAGAGAATACAATAAGCAGATAGTAATCGTAGTATCGAAGTATCGAGTGATGAAATTTTTATCGTGCGAAATGGCTGACATTCACAATCAATATAGGTAATCCTTAACTGGTTAGGTTTTTACATGGCTAAGTTTTCTATTTTGCCCAGCAGTGAGACACAGAAAGCTAATAATAATAATAAATAAAAAAAAGTTGCTTACGTAAAACATGTTGCCGTTTGAAACAGCGATTTACAACTAATGAAGAAGCTATCTATCTCACGTTGATTAAATACAGCTAGGTTTTCGTATAATTTTGAACAATTACTACTCTGCCTATGAATTTACCGGATCGAAGCATCCGATGATTTAATTTCAATATAATGCTGAGCTCGTGGAGTCATGTTATTGGTTGAACCGATGTTGTATGCTTTGGTAGGTAAAATAACTTCAGTACTGGGAACACAAAACATAGTCTTAGAATATTTAGTAATTTAAGCTGATTTACATTTATTTATGGTTGATATTTTTTATGAGAATCGTGTTTATGAGAATCTACGTGTCCTACTTCACTACATAGTATAAAACAAAGTCGCTTCCCGCTGTCTGTCTGTCCCTATGTATGCTTAGATCTTTAAAACTACGCAACGGATTTTGATGCTTTTTTTGTATATAGAGTGATTCAAGAGAAATATTTTTATTTGTATAATACATGCATAATATAGTAGAGAAACACTGATAAGTTTAGAGGTTTCTAATGTGATATAGTAAATAAACACATTTTTTTGCGCTTACATTGCAAACGCTGGCTGAACTCTACGTGATAGATCAAAATAATGTAGGACAGTATTGTAGTAGTGTACCTTATAAAGGTCTACAAAAAAGTCCGCGATGGTATGTCTATCTCATAGGCATACCCACAATAAACGTGCGAAGCCGGGTGGGTTGCTAGTCTACACTTCTACATCTACACTAATATTATAAAGAGGAAAGATTTGTATTTTTGTATCTAACGAATAGGCTCAAAAACTGCTAGTCCGATTTCAAAATTCTTTCACCATTAGAATGCTACATTATCCCTGAGTAACATAGACTATATTTAGTACTAGAAAAAATTAGGGGTCCCTTCAAAAACTTCAATAATGTAACCCAAGGTGTAAAAAAATTGGCCATAATAATGTCTTACACATAAATGTTCTACAATATTAAAGAACACTTCAATATCCAGAAAAAAATCAGCGATACCATATGTCTAACTACCGTAGTTATGTTACTATAACTTCTTTTTAACTTTTTAAAAGTTGATAGAAATGCCGACCAAAATCAGACCATGTTATCCATACCTTTATAGTAATCCCTATCCAAATAAATTATTTCGTATTCCAGACTAATTCCATTCCTATAGGTTACTTCTTGAATTTTTCAAATCAGACATTCCATTCAAAAGATATTACGAAAAAAAGTTTTAGTTCGCTTTAAAAATATTAATATTAACGCGCGGTTCCACAAGGCGCGTTCTCACTCACTCTCAGGGAGAAGGGCGTGCAAATCTATGGAATAAGTAGACGCGAGGCTCGAACCTACGGTCTAAGTTTATCCTAAAATGTTTGGATGTTTGTGGTTCAATCGCGCTCTAACTACTGGAGCGATCGGGAAGACTTACAACAAAACTATGTAGTTCGTAAACAGTGTAGAAGACTTGAAAAAACCTAATAAAGGGTCATCGCCTTAAATATTAATGTAAGCAACCACTACTAATACGCGAGCCATGCAGCGAGCGCACCTAGTCTTATAATAAATAAAATAAACTAGAATAAATAAATAAATATTAGTGGACTTTCCACACAGCACTATCTAGCCCCAAACTAAGTTAGAGCTTGTAATATGAGAACCAGATAGCTGATATCTACACTATCTACACTAATATTATAAAGAGGAAACATTTGTATTTTTGTATTTTTGTATGTAACGAATAGGCTCAAAAACTATTGGTCCGATTTCAAAAATTCTTTCACCATTAGAATGCTACATTATCCCTGAGTAACATAGGCTTTATGATATTTTCAAAAAATCAGGGATCCTTACTAAAACTCCAATAATGTAACCCAAGGTGGAAAACAAAAACCTTACATCGCGTGCGCTGCGAAAATTATTGATGATAGAACAAAATAATGTACTACGATTTTGTAGAACACGTCATTATTTACAAAAAATGTCGCGACAGCATATGTCGAACTATTATAGTTATGTCACAATAAGTGTTCTTTTATTATAAAAAATTAATTGAAATGCCGCCGCTAGAAAAGGGTCTTTATTTGCATCTTTGTATTAATCCTTATCCAAAAAAAAATTCATTTCATAATTAAGACGGTTTCAATACCTATAGATTACTTCTTAAATTTTTCAAATCGGACATTCCATTCAAAAGATATGACGAAATTAAAAATGTTAACGGGTCCACGGGTCACGCCCGGGGTGCGATTTCACTCACTCAAGGAGGAGGACGAGCAAATGTATGAAATAAGTAGACGCGAGGCTCGAACCCGCGGTCTAAGTTTATCTTAAAATGTTCAAAAAATTTATTACCACCCATGCGAAGCTGGGACAGGCCGCTAGTAATACATAAATACTTTTTTTTGTAAACTACACTCCATACATAAATATAATACCTATTATAGAACATCCAGATAGAGAACAAACATCTATGTTCATCACACAAATGTTTGTTCTCGGTGGGGATCGAACCCACGACCTACGGCGCAGAAGGCAGCGCTACTACCAACTGAGTTATGAAGGCTGTCGAATTAAACGAATGATGCGCTCTGTAATCATCTGTCTTGAAGAAGTACTAAAAACGCTGGCAATTATTCTATAGATTTTCAAACTCTCAAACGGCAATCGTCTCATAATTATGTGCATTTTGTCCATTCGAAAAAAAAAACAATTCCAAGCTTGGGCTTCTCGATTTGGTTGGAATTTAGACCAAATAGAGATTTTTACCAATGTTAGATAGATAGATAGATAGATAGATAACTCTTTATTGTTCACCACACAGAAACATAGTAATGTCAATGTTGATGCCTGATGTTGATGATAAAGGTTATCAGTAAGCGTACTCAAGAATTGCAACATAATAATGCCCTTATGCCGTTGATTTAAGAAACAAAACGCCTTCGTGCACCTTTCATCAATTCATCATTCTGTATTCAGTTATTAGGCAAAGACTATCCGTTTTCCTTTTACAATGTCGTCGGTCCATCGGGACATCTATCTTTTTCTAGTTTGTGGTTGCCATTCGAGAAGTTATGCTGCGCCTAAACAATATAACTAGGCAATCATTTAACATTGCTATTATTTTTTTTGAAATATTCACATGGTTTAATATTACTACAAAATACTGCTTATATTTCTAGAACCGCTTGAAATAAACGATTTATGAATATTATTATTAGCATAATAATAATACTCATAAATTCATAAAAGCATATTATTATTACCAATCCCATTTACATAAATGGGGTTTTTAGACTGTGAATGAATGAAAAATACTTATTACTAAACTTTATTGTACAACAAACTAAACAAAAACAAACACTTATAATAATAAAAAAAAAAAAAAATTACTTGTACACTAAATTACATACATAATAGGTTATAGATAATATATAGATAGATAGATATAAATATAAGTATAATATAATATAATATAATATAATATAATATAATATAATATAATATAATATAATATAATATAATATAATATAATATAATATAATATAATATAATATAATATAATATAATATAATATAATATAATATAATATAATATAATATAATATAATATAATATAATATAATATAATATAATATAATATAATATAATATAATATAATATAATATAATATAATATAATATAATATAATATAATATAATATAATATAATATAATATAATATAATATAATATAATATAATATAATATAATATAATATAATATAATATAATATAATATAATATAATATAATATAATATAATATAATATAATATAATATAATATAATATAATATAATATAATATAATATAATATAATATAATATAATATAATATAATATGTGACATATATGACAGATCCGTACCTTTAGAGTAGCTCTTACGCTGTAGGTTGTGGGTTCGATCCCCACTGAAGACAAGCATTTGTTTGATGAACAAAGATATTTGGTCTGTGTCTTTAACATAAAACAGTAACGTTGTTTTATGACTTTGATCTCCATATATTTCAATATCATGTCAACTTAAGATTCTATTAAAAACCAGACCACCCCAATGGATTGTTCCTTTCGAAAAAAAGTTTTTTTTTCTAACGCAGAACATCGCGATGACACAGTTAATACTCAAGCAAATTCTGCAAAATGTAAATGTGCCAAAAGATATAGGTATTTAGGCGTAAAAGAAACGTGCCAAAAGTTAATATGTATAGGCGTAAACTTAAATGTCAAACGCCTAAATAAAACTTTTGGCACATACCATTTAAATTTTGCTTGAGTATTAACTGGTCCTTAGACCATCGGGGTGGTCTGGTGACCGGATTTTAGCTGTGGACTTTTAGAGGAACTGGTGTTCAGAAGAACGCAGCTATTCTCGTTTTATAACTCCTCATTTTATTCGCGCCCAAGTGTTCTGACGTGACTCACGTCAGAACACTCGGGGGTCGAGATTTTTACTCACGTCACGTGAGTAAAAATCCCCGGTGCTGTCAAAACAGCCCGTCCTCGCTTGCCATTGGCTCATTGCCTGACAGTGGCGCGCGTTTCGTTCAGAAACGTAACGCCACAGACTTAAATGGTCTTGGGTGCCAGTAATGTACGACTATGGATTGTACAGCCTTGGAAAACACACCCCGAAATTGATTTACCTTTTGCTGTACCTTACAATCAGAAGGCAGGGCCACTGCCACTAGACCACATTATGGTTGTACTACATGACTATTCCTGTTCGCGTTTTCCTCTTTTTAGGGTTCCGTACCCAAAGGGTAAAGCGGGACTCTATTACTAAGCCTCCGCTGTCCGTCTGTCTGTCTGTCTGTCCGTCTGTCACCAGGCTGTATCTCATGAAGACTTGTAAGACAGTTGAAATTTTCACAGATGATGTATTTCTGCCGCTATAATAACGAATAAGATAACTATAAAACAGAATAAAATAAATATTTAAGGGGGCTCCCATACAACAAACGTGATTTTTTGCCGTTTTAATAGATAATGGTACGGAACCCTTCGTGCGCGAGTCCGACTCGCACTTGGCCGTTTTTTTTCCTACATACGACGATGTGTTTGCCTATTTTTTTTACAAGCAATACGAATACGCAAATACACGAGCAAATTAAAACGCGAATACCGAATACCATGTGAAGTGTCACTATTATACACAGTGTTTTTTTATTTTTTATTACCTACCTGGGATCAGCATATTATAGGTACACTCTTTATATCTCCTTTTATGCTACTTTTACAGTCCCGGAGTGCACTGGTGGTTTAGTGGTAGCGGCCCCGCCTTCGGATCCTAAGGTCGTAGGTTCGAAACCGGTGCGTTTTTCTGTTCAAAAATATATGTGCACAATGCCAGTACTCTCAAACGGTGAAGGATAACATTTTGAGGAAACCGGCATGTCGTGGAACCTAAAAAGTTCTTTAACGTGAGTCATGTGCTCGAAAGGAGCCTCTTGAGGCGCACTTAAAATCCTTTCACCACACTGTTTCGAAAGAAACTCTTGTAAGTATGATATCTGACTCAATATCAAGGCCCACATTGGGCCCATGACAGACACATGAGGATAACATCTGTATGCCTCAAGTTGATATGCACAGGGCAGTGCATCGTAGGGCACGTTCCTATCATGTGTACTTTGTTATAGGTGATGGTTACCACATACATAACATCAGGCGGGCCATCAGCTTGTTCCTTCAGCAATTCGTATAAAAAAAAACAATTTATCTGAATGTCCTTAGTGCTAAATAAACCCAAGTCGTCTTAACACAGTCAGTATTCGACTAGTTTTGAAGTATTCGAGAATGGTCTTTCACGTCCTGTGTTCCGAAATTTTGCAATGACACTAAAAGCGCAAATAAACGATCTTCGTGTAGGTAAAGTATTTTTTACCTTTTTTGATCTCGTATTGCAAATAAATAAAAAAAAAAATTGTAGGTTCTTCAAGTTTTAATTCCTGGGTTGCTTAAAAAAAAAGTTACTTACTTACAGCATTGTCCGCTGTATACGGAGGTTCTGTTTTTTTAATAATTATTTGCCATTGTTTTCATAAAAAAAAGCCTGATTTCATAAATTTCCATTCATATTTGGTCGCTATCTTTTTTGTTCAATAAACCTACTACTGTTTCCCTTTTCCAGGCAAAGATCTCCCCCAAAATCTTCCACTCATTTCGGTCTTTGGCGGTCTTCCACCATCCATTATTTTCTTATACTAATTGCTGATGAAACAAGCAGACGGCTCCCCCAGATGTTAAGTGGTAACCATTACCTGTAAAACAAAGCTTTGCCTTGCGAGTCACGTACGATATACCGCGTTTACATTTAGACATTCGCGCGCCATTCGCGCTGCCATTCGCGTTGACGGAAATGTGGCCGGCCATATGTCCGCGGCGGCGTCGCCGGCAACGTGTGTTCAAATTTAGGCCGAAAATTAGGGAGCGCGGGCAACGCAAACGTCAACGCAAGCGGACATGGAAGTGGCTTGTTTACATTCTCGCATTGCCCATGTCCCTGCGCATTTCCACGGACATGAGCTGAGTGTAAACGCGGTAATAGGAACGTGTCCTACAGTGCCCTCAAATATCAACTTGAGGCATGGTGAGACAAGATGTGTCTTATGTGCCTGTAATTTCACCAGCGATCTCCATTCACGTGAAAGTCCAGATCGTTCCACCAACGTCTTTTTGGTCATAACCGTCCGTCTTCATGCACCCGAGGTGTTACGATCACCGACTTCTCAGGTTTCCTCTGCTTATCTAATTTAGCCAAAGTTCATCTAGCTGGCTAACTTAGTTGTTCGTTTGGCAAGCATACACATACACATACATATTTTAAGAGTAGTAGAGCTCTTTGTGAAGGGTTCGTCCGGGGAAGTACTACCACCACGCCTTTTTCTGCCACCAAGCAGCGTTGCTGTGCTTCGGTTTAAAGAGTGTGGTTGCCGGTGTAATTACAGGCACATGAGGCTTAACATCTGTATGCTTTAAGTTGATGGACGCAGTGCAGCGTAGGGCACGTTCTATTGTGCGTGACTTACGAGGCAATGCTTTTTTATATTATATGTTAAAGGTGATGGTTACCACTTAACATCAGGTGGGCCATCTGCTTGTTTCATCAACTAGTTGTATAAAAAAAATACAAGATACAAGATATTCTGATTGAGTTTCTCAATCAATTAGTATGGAAAGTAACTAGTGAATAATGGAAAACACTGCTCACATTTCTGTTAATTTATTGTCTCCATAACCTGTCCTCGTCCTGTCAACAAGCTGTTGTAGTTCATCTAAATTAACAGAATCGTATTCTGTCGCAATCTTTTTTTTAACCCACCTGATGGTAAGTCATCGACCCCCACAGACATCAACAACACGAGAATCGTTGCCTCATCTAAATCTAAAGTACTCCAGGTACTAATTTTTCTTTTTAATTGCAAAATGTATTCATCAATTCTAATTATATTATTTCATGAGCCTTGACAATCTTGAGGTTTTTAATGGTGTCACTATGGGGAGGTGGATAAAATAAAACATAAAAATGCTCTTGTATCAATATATTTATTGAATGCAGATACAGCTTACATTCATCTATTGGGAGCTTTGCTACATTATAATTAATCAGAAGGTGACGTTTCATAGCCGCCATTTATTTGAAGCAGGTCGTCGTCCATCAAATTCAAACTGATAAAATTTACTAGACAGACGATCTTTGAGATCATTGTATGGGATATCTGTTGTCCTGATGTCTTAATTCAAACGTCTTCCTTATGGCATAGGTTCGTACTGGAACGGGATGTTGAAAGATGGCTGAGCTTTGCGTCCGTCTTCTTGGCCATGGGGTCCACCTCGTCCCCGTTCTCCGCCACGGCCGCCATCCCTTCCGCGGTTGTCACCTCCTTTACGGTCATCACGGCCGGAATTACTCCAACCCCAGCTGTGTCGTCCGTGCCAATTTCGGTTACCGTAAACCTCATTGTCCTTGCCTTTGTTTCCCCAAATTTGAAGACCTCCCCAGATGCCCCCTTTTTTATCACGGCTACGACCTCCATGGCCACGACCGCCTCCTTGGCCACGACCGCCTTCTTGTCCACGACCTCCTTGTCCACGACCACCTTGTCCACGACCTCCCTCTTTGCCATGATCGCCTTTTTGTCCACGATCTCCTTGTCCACGACCACCTTGACCATGGCCTCCCATATCACCATGGCCTCCCATATCACCATGGCCTCCCATATCACCACGGCCTCCATCGCCACGGCCTCCCATATCACCACGGCCTCCCATATCACCATGGCCTCCCATATCACCATGGCCTCCCATATCACCATGGCCTCCCATATCACCACGGCCTCCTTGTCCACGACCACCTTGTCCACGACCTCCCTCTTTGCCATGATCGCCTTTTTGTCCACGATTTCCTTGTCCACGACCACCTTGACCATGGCCTCCCATATCACCATGGCCTCCCATATCACCACGGCCTCCATCGCCACGGCCTCCATCGCCACGGCCTCCCACATCGCCACGGCCTCCCATATCACCACGGCCTCCCATATCACCATGGCCTCCCATATCACCATGGCCTCCCATATCACCATGGCCTCCCATATCACCACGGCCTCCTTGTCCACGACCACCTTGTCCATGGCCTCCCATATCACCATGGCCTCCCATATCACCACGGCCTCCATCGCCACGGCCTCCATCGCCACGGCCTCCCACATCGCCACGGCCTCCCATATCACCACGGCCTCCCATATCACCATGGCCTCCCATATCACCATGGCCTCCCATATCACCATGGCCTCCCATATCACCACGGCCTCCTTGTCCACGACCACCTTGTCCACGACCTCCCTCTTTGCCATGATCGCCTTCTTGTCCACGACCTCCTTGTGCACGACCACCTTGTCCATGGCCTCCCACATCGCCACGGCCTCCCATATCACCACGGCCTCCCATATCACCATGGCCTCCCATATCACCATGGCCTCCCTTATCACCATGGCCTCCCATATCACCACGGCCTCCTTGTCCACGACCACCTTGTCCACGACCTCCCTCTTTGCCATGATCGCCTTTTTGTCCACGATCTCCTTGTCCACGACCACCTTGACCATGGCCTCCCATATCACCATGGCCTCCCATATCACCATGGCCTCCCATATCACCATGGCCTCCCATATCACCACGGCCTCCATCGCCACGGCCTCCATCGCCACGGCCTCCGACATCGCCACGGCCTCCCATATCACCACGGCCTCCCATATCACCATGGCCTCCCATATCACCATGGCCTCCCATATCACCATGGCCTCCCATATCACCACGGCCTCCTTGTCCACGACCACCTTGTCCACGACCTCCCTCTTTGCCATGATCGCCTTTTTGTCCACGATCTCCTTGTCCACGACCACCTTGACCATGGCCTCCCATATCACCATGGCCTCCCATATCACCACGGCCTCCATCGCCACGGCCTCCATCGCCACGGCCTCCCACATCGCCACGGCCTCCCATATCACCACGGCCTCCCATATCACCATGGCCTCCCATATCACCATGGCCTCCCATATCACCATGGCCTCCCATATCACCACGGCCTCCTTGTCCACGACCACCTTGTCCACGACCTCCCTCTTTGCCATGATCGCCTTCTTGTCCACGACCACCTTGTCCATGGCCTCCCATATCACCACGGCCTCCATCGCCACGGCTTCCATCGCCACGGCCTCCCATATCACCACGGCCTCCCATATCACCATGGCCTCCCATATCACCATGGCCTCCCATATCACCATGGCCTCCCATATCACCATGGCCTCCCATATCACCACGGCCTCCATCGCCACGGCCTCCATCGCCACGGCCTCCCACATCGCCACGGCCTCCCATATCACCACGGCCTCCCATATCACCATGGCCTCCCATATCACCATGGCCTCCCATATCACCATGGCCTCCCATATCACCACGGCCTCCCATATCACCACGGCCTCCCATATCACCACGGCCTCCATCACCACGGCCTCCCATATCACCATGGCCTCTCATATCACCATGGCCACCCATATCACCATGGCCTCCCATATCACCATGGCCTCCCATATCACCACGGCCTCCATCGCCACGGCCTCCATCGCCACGGCCTCCATCGCCACGGCCTCCATCGCCACGGCCTCCCACATCGCCACGGCCTCTTTCGCCACGGCCTCCATCACCACGGCCTCCTACATCGCCATGGCCTCCCATATCGCCACGGCCTCCCTCACCGCCATGCCCTCCCTCATTACCACGGCCTCCATCGCTACGGCCTCCATCGCCACGGCCTAGTTCATTGCCACGGTTTCCTTCACCACCTTTTTCTTGGCCTTGCCTAAACCCAGGTCCTTGCTCGCTTTGGCCAATATCACTCTTTCCATCTTTTTTATTAAAATCTTCTTTATCTTCGTTTTTACCTTCTAGCTTCGAATATTTGACGTCAGCGGTAAAACTGAAATGATAAACGTAGGAATTTTATAAAAATAATTGATTCTCCTTTTTAATTAAAGCCTTTGGAAACTACGTCATTGAGGCATTTAGTGCAACACTGATGTTATAACAACTATCGTTGGAAAAAATTGCCGAGCCATGCTCTGCAGAAAGTTTCTAAAAAATTCATGTTTTTAATGAAAAAATTGTAAAAATTACCCGTGTTTATCGTCAGCATAGTATTTAACCAATCTTTTGTGACCATCAGGTTGAAACAGCCAGTAAAATCCTTTGACTTCATCTCCGTCCCTGACCTCGTGTTGTTCTTTGATATCGTGCGTGTGCGGGTCATCCACTTTGTATGAGAACTCATATGATGGATACGACCACGCCTGGAACATTAAAAGTGCGTACATAATGTTATATCGAAGATTTTTTAACAATTTAATCGTATTATATTTATACATATTAGTTATTTGTTTTGATTAATTTAATTATCAAAACAAATAACAAATATGTTATCCCGAGGGGGGCTGATTCTCGTATTTTGTAAGTTAGGCGACTTTGATTTTTTAAGTAATGTGCAACTAATTTGCTTCTAACCGACGAGAATCAAACAGTCTTGAGTTCACGCTCAGAGGCACAAACAGCTCATTTTAGGGATGTAACAACTTAGCACACTGTCGACCGAATTTACAGATTTTGGGTTCCTGTGGGTTTCGAGAAACACCGTCACACTGGTTATCATACCAGATAAGAGGGACCTGTACCTATAAGGATAGAAATGACTGATTATGTAGAAAATACGTTCGAGTATTTTCTACATAATCGTAATTATCATCATCAGCCTGACGAAGTCCACTACTGGACATAGGCCTCCCCTTTACCTTTCCAGGAAGAACGATTCTGAACTCTCTCCATCCACCGACTTCCCGCGATCTTCACAATGTCGTCAATCCATCGGGTAGGAGGTATACAAAACAACACAACTATATGGTTGCCCCGAATTCCACTTACGTATTCTTCATGATGCCCAGGCTTTTGGTGTCCGATGTGTGACAGATCACCATGGTACCCAGAGAAATGCTGTTCTACTCTCTGCTCAGAAATCGCGAGGCGTCTGTCACCCAACACGCACAACGCCACACTTATCACTATATTTGCCTGAAAGAAAATGCATTGTACTTTAGAAACAAATTGCTAAATTATTAATTAAACAAATTCAGATAGTGATAGTCACGTTGAAAACTGAAGCGAAAAAAAACCTTTACACTAATCTAATAAGACCTGATACTTCTTAATATTTTCATTGTTAATTATGTCAAAAACCAACACTTTTAAGCTACAATGTGAAAATTATTTGCAAGTGATATCAAAATGAAGATGATTTGATAATCATATAATAAAATGTTACCTTCCAAATCATGTTCAGATCTTTCATGAGTTAAAACTCAAGTGATATACAATACAAACCCTATCAAGTATTTATACGTTATCGTTTATGTATTAAACATCTTTATCCTGTAGTACAAAGTCGTTTTTGCCAATTATGTATCATTTTAGACACATTTTCTCGACCGACGTATGGATGGGCGTGTACACCTACTAACGTGGCGTTCAAAGGAAGTTGAGTTTCATAGGTGTATGAACTATTTGGATTATAATATTTTAACAAGCTCTTACCCGCGGCTTCGCTCGCGCACGTTTACTTTAGAATACTTTCAAATAAAAGAGTGGTTTATTGATATGAATGGCAACATCTTTAATAAAAAAAAATCATTTTCTTACCCGCGGAATCTTTTGCCACGAATGTCAGAAGACTAACTGACAACTAGAAGTTCCGGCCTCTTCGCCCAGCAAAATAGATCGAGTGCATTGTGCATAAACATATTTGCACAATACCCACTTTAATATACTTAAAACGCTTGAGGTTTAATTAAAAAAAAATACTTAAATTAGAATTCTTATAAAATATTTAAAGTAATCCTTATAACGGAATATAAAGGTCCATGTCAACTTACATCCTCCAGGAATTTTGAAAAATCCTTCCTTAGTGGATGCTTACGTCATGAGAACGTGCTTACGTCATACTGGTGCGAAATGTTAAGTTTCTAGCCCTAAGAGCTGTGTGTTGATACAACAGTCAATCACTTTTGCCTTTTATATACATAAATAGAAGATCACGGCTTCAAGGATTTTGATAACAATAACAATAAGCCGAGGTAAACTATCGTCTATTAGGTGTGGTTGTAGCAATTAATTTGGTTACTTATAAGTAGCACGAACAAAATATGCTATCGATTGCATAACAGCCAAGCTTAGTAGTATCCACCTACTTTTTTTCTATTTAACCTTACTTAAATATTTATTTCAAAAGATAACTTCTACTGTTGCCTTTTTTACTAATGCGTAATGACAAACAGTGACAGGGCAGGGTGAGTTTAGAATAGTGGAGCACGCATATCAAAATCAAAATTATGGTATACTAGCGGCCTGTCCCAGCTTTGCATGGGTGGACATAATTTTTTCAACATTTTAGGATAAACTTAGACCGCGCGTTACCTATTTCACAGATTTCCACGCGCTTCCCGCGCTTGCCCGATTAAAAGTTTTTAAATTCGTAATATCTTTTGAACGGAATGTCTGATTCATTGATTTGAAAAATACAAGAAGTAATCTATAGGTATTGAAACAGTCTTGAATATCAAATGATTTATTTGGATAAGAATTAATTTAAAGGTATAGATAACATGGTCTGATTTTGGTCAACATTTCTATCAACTTTTCAAATGTAAAAAAGAAATTATAGTAACATAACTACGATAGTTAGACATATGCTATTGCTGAGTTTTTTGTAGATATTGATGTGTTCTTAAATATTGTAGAACATTTTTGTGTTCTATCGTCAATAGTTTCCGCAGCGCATGCGATGAAAGATATTTGATGGCCTATTTTGTTACACCTTGGGTTACATTATTGAAGTTTTAGAAGAGATCCCTAATTTTTTCTAGTAATAAATATAGCCTATGTTACTCAGGGATAATGTAGCATTCTAATGAAAAAAATTTTGAAATCAGACCAGTAGTTTTTGAGCCTATTCATTACATACAAAAATACAAATCTTTACTCTTTATAATATTAGTGTAGAAGTGTAGATAGATAGGCAATCCGTCCCTCGCATTTTTGAAGTATGTCATTTATTGGTTGCATTTCGGCCATGACGTCAGCAGGCAAAAACGTCTGGGGAGTATGTCGTCAGACGAGCAAAACTTTTAGACACGGCAAACGGTAACCACTTTTTGTTATTAACAGCACTCTATAAATATATTACCTAGCTATAGTAAACTGTAAGCCTATTTTTCTAAATAGAAATGTTTTCGTGTATTAGGCTAATCAGTATTGTTATTATTTGTAATTAAAATTTACTGGTAAGTATATGAGTAAAATCGAATGAAGGGTTATTAAGATATGGGGTTTTTTAAGGGGGCAAAAATAAAAAAAGTTATATAAAAAATCAAGTTACATGTCATATGAAAGGGCTTTGTTTGGACATACCAAATCTTTTTTTTTCTGATAGGTGATGGTTACCGCTTAGCATCAGGTGGGCCATTTGCTTGTTCCATCAGCTAGTTGTATAAAAAAGAGTTAATAACTAAGACCTGACCTGTCAGGATTAAAATACATAAATATGTGTGGACTTTCCACATAACACTATCTAGCCCCAAACTAAGCAATCAGGTTCCCATATAGCTGATATAATACTTAAATACTTTTTTTTTAAATACATACTTATACTAGTAGTTCGCCCCGAACTGAGATCTCGTGATGCGACCCGACGAACGCACCAAAACTTTGAGTAGGTGGTAGTCAAAGGCAAGTCCAAACATTATGTTTGGACTTTTTTCTAACTACCGCCTACTAACTTGGTACGGTAACCAAGTTTCAACTCTATTGGCCTATTTATTGAAGAGTTCCGTTGAACAGACCTTGGCTCCATCATCAGACCTAGTCGTTGTCACCATTTTATGAGAACTGAGTACCTCCATAATTTATTTCAAGAAAAAAAATAAGCAAAAGCAAAGTAACTGGCCGACCAGTAGAAAAAACTTGATGCCAACGAAACTCTTAGAGATGGGAGCTCTTGGATCGCTGGTTATCTTAATTTAACTTTTTTGTTGAATCTCAAAAACCGAGCGTCCCAGAAAAAAAGTAAAAATTGTTTTGGAATGTCCAAACAAAGCCCTTTCGTATGACATGTAACTTGATTTTTTTCAGTCACTTTTTTTATTTTTGCCCCCTTAAAAAAACCCCATATCTTAAAAACCCTTCATCCAATTTTACTCATATACTTACCAGTAAATTTCTCAAGTACAAGCTGTCGTCTTATCAATTTCATGCAGATCGGATCAACGGTTCGAAGTTATGGCCAGACAAACATACATACATACATACATACATACATACATAAAATGCCAAATCGCCCAAGTTGAAACTAGAATCTTCGTTCGATTCGCTCACTCGATCAAATATATAAATACCCAGACGGAGAACAAATATCTATGTTTGTCAATCAAATATTTTTTCTTGGTGGGGATCGAACCCACGGCGCAGAAGGCAAAGCTACTACCAATTGAGCTGTGAAGGCTGTCAATAAATTTATTAAACGTTGATTAAAAGTGAAGACTTTACAAAAAAAAAACAAATCATAAAGGAGAGGCGATGCTGCCGTCATCATTACCGCACTGGTTTTGAGAGCACTGGTGGTCTAGTGGTAGCGGCCCCGCCTTCCGATCCTAAGGTCGTGGGTTCGAAACCGGTCGTGCACCAATGAGTTTTTCTGTTCAAAAATGTATGTGCACAATACCAGTACTCTCAAACGGTGAAGGAAAACATCGTGAGGAAACCGGCATGTCGTAGAACCTAAAAAGTTCTATAACATGTGTCAACTGCTCGAAAGGAGCTCTTGAGGCGCACTTAAAATCCTTTCACCACACTGTTTCGAAAGAAACTAGTGACGAGAGAGAGATTACCGCATTTCATGCATTGTTTAATCAATCAATAGAAAATCTGTCTTATATTATGTTGCTTTTTTTTGTAACAAGATACAAGGAAACAAGGGCTTAACAAAATCAGCGCTAATCTGTTTTATTTGCGTCAAGTAATTTACAATAAGTATTTCAGTCTCGGAGTAGTGGGGGCCGGTCCAGGGTCGTGATGAGGAGCGAGTCTTGGGTTCAGATCTGGTGATGGTGTTGCGAGAGATGAACATGATGATGAGGCGACGAATGGTGGACGATGGCGTTGAAACTGTAACAAAACAATGTTCATTCGACTGTACTGTCGGTTACACATCAGGGTACACACCCTATAAACCTACCTTAAAGTTCGCTACTTACGAAAACAATACAAAGAATCGTAAGAAAGAGACGGCGCGATGGCGGGAGGCGCATTAGTGCACCAAGAGAAAGGTATCCGAGGGCGACACTGACTACTTCCCATCACTTGGACCGTTCGCTTGCCTATCAGCTATTGCTTGGAAAACTCTGGATGGAGTAATTGATCGAGTGAGCGAAGCGAACGACGATCTTAGTTTCAACTTGGGCGATTTGGCATTTTATGTATGTACTAGTGGCTTCCCGCGGCTTCGCACGCGTTGAAGTGGTGAACCGTGACTGAGCCACAAACATCAAAACATCGTAACTTTCGCATTGATTTGTATATTATTAGGGTAAGATTTTAAATACCTACGTAGGTATATGGGATACCTATAGGCGTACATTACCTATATTAGGTAGGTAGGTATAGGTACTGACTGAGTTTGGCACAAACATGACAAATACAACAAAGACAACCTTACACGGAAAATATGTACTTATTTGTTCCTAGTTTCTACCTCAAAAACAAACGAAACGAAACAGCTTCACGACTTTGATCCCCAATCACGGTAGATACCCTCATATCTCTTCGTACCAACTCAAGATTCCCGTTTTTAGAATATCCCTTACAAACATTGACGCTTCGTTGTATCCTTTTTACTCGAGCGCAACGAAGGAGGGTAACGTTTCAGGGGTTGTTTTCGAAAATCAAACTGTTTTTTTGTTATTTATCCACAGAACACATTTTCTTTTAGTTTGAAGTTAATTACACTACGCGTTAAAAATCTCCCATACAAACCTTGGGACTTTGGCAGTCTTTTGCACCCTTTGCAGGGGTAGTTTTAAAATAGTGAAAACGTGATTTTAAACTATTTATTGTGGAGTATATTTACTTCAAGTTTGAAATCAATCGCACTATGCGTTAAAAATCTCCCATACTAACTTTTACAGTCATTTGCACCCTTTGCGGGGGTAATTATCAAAACTTCAAAGTGTTATTCTTAATTATTTATTTCTTAGTATATTTACCTCAAGTTTTAAGTCAATCGCACCACGCGTTAAAAAACTCCCATACAAACTTCGACATCCCTATGCATACTTATTAAGGGTAGTTTTAAAAAACTAAAAATGTCTTTCCTATTTTTTTGCCTTGAAGTATATGTACTCCAAGTTTCAAGTTTGTAGGTTCAAGGAATACAATTTTTCATACCAACGTTTTCATCCCTTTTTACACCCTTAGTGGTTGAATTTCCAAAAATCCCTTCTTAGTACACCTCTACGCCATAAGACCTATATACTCTTTAAATTTCAAGTCTCTAAGTCCAGTGGTCAAAAAACTCCCATTCAAACTTTTATATCCCTTTGCACCCTTATTAAGGGTAGTTTTAAAAAACTAAAAATGCCTTTCCTTTTTTTTTGCCTTGAAGTATATGTACTCCAAGTTTCAAGTTTGTAGGTTCAAGGAATACTATTTTTCATACAAACGTTTTCAACCCTTTTTACACTCTTAGGGGTTGGATTTCCAAAAATCCCTTCTTAGTACACCTCTACGCCATACTATCTATGTACTCCTTAAATTTCAAGTCTCTAGGACCAGCGGTCAAAAAACTCCCATACAAACTTTTACATCCCTTTGCACCCTTATTAAGGGTAGTTTTAAAAAACTAAAAATGCCTTTCCTTTTTTTTTGCCTTGAAGTATATGTACTCCAAGTTTCAAGTTTGTAGGTTCAAGGAATACTATTTTTCATACAAACGTTTTCAACCCTTTTTACACCCTTAGGGGTTGAATTTCCAAAAATCCCTTCTTAGTGCACCTCTACGCCATAAGACCTATGTACTCCTCAAATTTCAAGTCTCTAGGACCAGCGGTTTAGGCTGTGCGTTGTCTATATGTCAGTCAGTCAGTCAGTCAGTCAGTCAGTCAGTCAGGACTTTGAGTCTTATAGTATTAGAGATGTTTGTCTGGCCTTAACTTTCGAACTGTTGATTCGATCTGCATGAAATTTGATAAGTCCATAGCTTGTACTTGAGAAATGGTAAGTTTATGACGAAATCGGATGAAGGGTTATTAAGATATGGGGTTTTTTAAGGGATCAAAAATAAAAAAAGTTACATAAAAAATCAAATTACATGTCATATGAAAGGGCTTTATTTGGACATTCCAAAACAATTATTACTTTTTTTCTGGGACACTCGGTTTTTGAGGTTCAACAAAAAAGTTAAATTAAGATAACCAGCGATCCAAGAGCTCCCATCTCTTAGTGGGCGAACCACTAGTTAGTACGTACCCAGTGTGGTCATCAGCCTTGTACTCCACCTTCCTGAAGCGACCGTCAGGCTCGATGAGCTCGTACCCTCCCTTCACCACGTCTCCGTGCCGGACCTCGTGCTGGGACTTCACGTCACCGGTGTGGTGGTCGTGGACTGAGTACGCGAATTTGTACTCTGGGAATGCCTGAAATAAGGTTCATGTTACAGTGACTTCTAGTATTACGGAGCTGCAGGGCTATTTTAAACACTCGGAACATTAAAATAGGTATTGTCAGCTGGTAAAGGTTTTCATTTAAAACGGGATATTTACCTTGATTTGTGAGTTTGATTGTTATGCAGTATGCAACTGTGCCAATATTTCGGCACAGTTGCATACACGTCCGGATACCGTCAGTGTTGTGTGTCGTAAACGAAATCGAGTAGAATGTGAGAATGAAACAAGTAGTAGTGTCGTTTGCAATAAAAGAGTGCGAAAGAGGGTAGACCGTTTTGTCTGCAAATAACAAAATTGTCTCTTGCTCGTTTTGACTATAGTTCGACCCGTGATCTTGGTGCATGCAACTCTGCCGAAATATCGGGAAACAATCAAACTCACAAATCATGGTAAATATCTCGTTTTCAATTAAAATTATGTTCATAACTATGATAGTTTCAAAAATTATATGGTAAAGGTTTGATTATAAATAAGTCAAAGTACAGACAGACCTTTCTTTTAAGTTTGGTATTAAATTTTGACGTTGCAAAAGATCGATAGACACTTGGTACCTAAACTGCGTGCTATTCCGTAAGCAACTCTAACGGGGAGTATTATCTCGTGCACTCACTTCTTTCACGCATTTTCACCGCCAAAACACTCAAGCGGGTGGTGCTGCTAGTGATGGGTGAATGTATTTCAGATTGAAAACTCGTGGATTCTGCGGTCACTTGGACGAGTATTTCTCTTAGAATAGCACTTCTGCTAGCGAAGGTATTGTCGATTATAAATTATTCAAATGCAGACTAATAAATAATAATATAATAAATATTGGTGGACTTTTCACACAACATTATCTGGCAAATAAAACAGTCCCTCTTCGTCTTTGTTTTTAAACGTTGTCGTTGGAACAGATCTAAAGCCACTACATATAGCTAAACTGATCCGAATTAATCAATATCAATACGTCCATCGCATACCTGATTGACAGCTATTAAAATACGACTATTTATTTGCAGTTTGCCAATATTCTACTGGTTTATTCAAAGTGGATAAGGTGACGGTGTCATAATGATTGCATTGCACACCTTTGGACTACTTTGGAGTATTTGCTATGCAATCTAAAATGTGTCGTTTCTCTTAGTTTAGGGAAATTACTTCAGTATAAGTTATCTGCAAAAAACGCTGCAAAAACCGAAACGCTTATTAGGATATGTATTTTGATATCACTTAAGTACACCGCCATCTTTCTGATTTTCGTTTTATCCTTTCCATACAAAGTCTGCCTGGAGGCTTTTAGCGATACCTAAGTACCTAATATACCTAAAGCGAGTACCTAATCTCTGTACCTATGTGTTTTTTTGTACAATAAGGTATTTATTTATAGATCTATCTTTCTATCTATCTATCTGTTTGATGTTTGATGTGATATCTGTTATGATGAGGCAGATTCAATAAATATAAATATTGGTGGACATTCCACACAGTACTATCTCGCCCCAAACTAAGCCAAAGCTTGTAATATGGGAACCAGATAGCTGATATACTACTTATATACTTTTTTTTTGTAAATATATACTTATAATATTATATAACACCCAGACAGAGAACAAACATCTATGTTCATCACACAAATATTTGTTCTCGGTGGGGATGGAACCCACGGCCTACGGCGCAGAAGGCAGAGCTACTACCAACTGAGCTGTGAAGGCTGTCAAAATGACGATACTCACGTAGTGGTCATGATGAGGCACGTGGTGAATCGGGACGTGCGGCACGTGGTGATGCAGCAGTGGCACATGGTGGTGAATCGGCACGTGATGGTGGATAGGCACGTGGTGGGGAATGTGTACGGGGTGGTGTGGCCCGACGTGCTTCTCCAGCTGCTGGTGGGATATGGCGTGGTGGTGGATGTGGGGTTGGTGGTGGATATGGGGCTGGTGGTGGATATGGGGCTGGTGGTGGTGGAATGGGAAGATGGCCTGCGTGGCTGACACCACTGCCATGATGGCTAATACCTGTGGGAAAGAAAATGTTTTTTTATAGTTTATTTACCCGTCATCACGCGTTTTTTTAATCTCAGACGCAAACTGAGAGGTGATACAAGTATAACATTACTGTGTATCGGTGTATGTGTTTATGTTTTTTTTTTGTTTGACAGGTGACTTCAGAGTAGTAGTGTTCTTGGCTCGTCCGGGGAAGTACTACCACCACGCCTTTTTCTGTCGCCAAGCAGCGTTGCTGTGTTTCGGTTTGAAGAATGTGGTTGCCGGTGTAATTACAGGCACATGAGGCTTAACATCTGTATGCCTAAAGTTGATGGACGCAGAGCAGTGCATCGTAGGTTTTGCCTTTTGTGCGTGACTTACGAGGCAATGATTTGTTATATATATTATATTTGGTGGGCCATCTGCTTGTTCCATCAGCTAGTTGTATAAAAAAAGATTTGATTCTTAGCTATGATTCAAGAAAATAATTCTTAATTTAATATTATTTTATATTTTTGATTTCAGTTATGTATGGAAATTACCTAAAACAAAAAATAAAAACCAAGAGAAAACACTTGTTTTTATACACATAATTTTCACTATATTACCATAACATTCTTAAGAATTTTAAGAACGATTTGTGCAGGTTATTTGTTTTAGCTGTTTCGGAAGTAGAAAATAGAAAATTATCTACACATCTCAAATTGAATTAAATTTGATTTACATAAAATTAATAGCAATCAATTTTTTTTTAATTATATTTTTTATTAAAAAAAAATAACACGGCACTAGCACTTCACTTTATTACAGGCGAATCACTTACATGAGACAACATTTGGTGTAGTGATCGATATTTGATTACAATGTTAATTATTGGCTCCAATCAAGACAATACTGTACATGAGTAGCTTGGGCTCATTAGTTTATATAGGAGTTTTATAATTGTGGGAATTAATAGAGCAAAAATCCATTGATCAATTTCTCAGGGTTTGGCAAGAGCCCTAACGTAATGTATAGGTACGTAGGTAACGTGTGTAGTTGTAGTAAACATAGTATAGGAAACTGGTAAACTGGTAAAGGTTTACGTAAACGAAAACGTCATAGTACTTAAAACCTCAGATATACAACTAATTACTAAAAGCTCGCCTTGTTGATTTAGAAATAAAATCGGCTGTGGCCAGGTGGTCATTAGTAGCATTGAACTACGTGAACTTTGTTTTTGCTTTTGCAACGAAAAAAAAACGAACGGAAGAAAAAAATATTAAACACAAGCTGCGCAGGATTAGTCACACAATATCTTTATAAATTAGCCTATGTGTTATTCTGATGTATAAGCTATATTATTGTAAAGTTTCATTAAACCGTTCAGTAGTTTTTACGTGAAAGAGTAACAAACATCCATACTTACAACATTTCGCGTTTACAATATTAGTAGGAAGTAGGATATAAATAGGATAGGATTATGAATTACAAGTATCGATAAATTACAATTTCAGGTATTTACTTGTAAAACATATTTTAGGCACAGTTTGAGTCCATGTACATTTTGATGATATAACATCATAAATAACTCCGGAACCCGTTACTCCATGATCAAAATTTTGGCCAATATTTGACGACCTAACTTCCATACAACATACAATTTTCATAGCTACCATTTCTGAATACTACTGTCTACTGCTAGACATAGGTTTTCTCAACACATTTTCAGGAAAAATGTATTAAATCCTTCCCACCAATAAGCCGGGCTATGAAGCGCAGGACTGCCCCCGGCCAATGAACCCATGATATTTTAAATATATTCGGAAGTCAATACAACGTAGAAGACATCCTCGGTGGGCCTATGCAATTATTACCGAAAAAATAGCCAACCAACATCATACTGCGTTTACATTTAGACATTCGCGCTGCCATTCGCGTGGACGGAAATGTTGCCGTCCATATTATGTCTGCGGCAACGTCGCCGGTTATGTGTGTTTAGGCAACACGGGCAACGCGAGCGGCAACGAGAGTGGACATGGAAGTGGCCTGCATTGCCGAAGTCCCTGCTCATGTCTCTGCACATTTCCACGGACATGAGCTGAGTGTAAACGGGGTATAAGGTTCATTATTTTGTACATATTCAGACACTGCATTTAAACCTATACTATGGTGCATTCGTCTAAGTATGTTGGTTGTATTTTAGACGCTTGCAAGGCACTTTGCTCGTAATTTTCGGTTAAACGTGTGATTATCCATACTTAGATAGGCGTGAATAGCTTTTTTGTTACACTTCACGTTACACGATGTAGGTACACGTTAGTAAGGACATGCTATATTTGAAAACTGAATAATGTCACCTCTTAAAAGGCGAATACAAAAGCTAATGTGACTCTCGCTCGCACGTTTCGACTTGTTGAAAGATATAAAATCTCTAAACTCATTTTTGAAAAATCGCAATCAAACATTTTGTGTGCAATCACATTGCACACAGTTTAGTAAAAAAATCATTTTGACCGATACGCGTTTTCCTACTCAAAAGTTTGCTTTACTCAACTCGGAAACTATAGGTTTTGAACACAGTCTATGGATTCGTGAAAATGATTCGTCTAATTCGCTTATATGACAACACGATCGTTAAATCAAAAGTACCAACCATACCCACATTTTAGCGAAATTCGCTAAATTTTAACGAATATCACGACTTTCGTCAAAATCGCCAAACAATCGCTAAAACCCGTTTTCACGAATAGAAATGTCAAATTTGACGATCGCATAGTTCGTAAAAAGATCGGTACTTGCGCTGCGACGGCCAATAATAGTCATAATTATTTAATTATTTGGATTTGGATCAGAATTCATCAAAGGGTATCTTTGATGAATTCTGATCCAAATTATATCATAAATACTATCTATAGGTAAAGTGCCTCTACCTACTCAACAACTTCCGTCAAGTGTTACACAAGAGGATCATTGCAACGTTGTGAGAATGCAGTGTCAAAAAATACGACAATGAGGCACGAATACATGTTTATATCTCATGATGTGGTTGGGAAATGGTAAGAACTACTAGTACTGTAGAACTATGTTTTATTCTGTGCTAGTACCTATTTATCTATGCGGGCTATCACAGTACCTATATAAATAGTTTTTGTATACAAAGAGTAGTAGAGCTCTTTGTGAAGAGCTCGTCCGGGGAAGTACTACCACCACACCTGTTTCTGCCGCCAAGCAGCAATGCTGTGTTTCGGTTTGAAGAGTGTGGTTGCCGGTGTAATTACAGGCACATGAGGCTTAACATCTGTATGCCTCAAGCTGATGGACGCAGGGCAGTGCATCGTAGGGCACGTTCCTATCGTGCGTGACTTACGAGGCAATGCTTTGTTATAGGTGATGGTTACCACTTAACATCAGGTGGGCCATCTGCTTGTTCCATCAGCTGGTTGTATAAAAAAAAAAAAAAAACATGCTTGAAAGTAGTAGATGCTTACTAACCCTCCGACAGATTTGCTAATTGTTATAATATAATTGCTAATAATTGTGCCTTTAAAATTATGACATTGCAGTGCCCAACCGGGTGCATGTACTTGACTTATGCTAAAACTAGACCTAAGCTATTTATTGATGTACATGTCCGCAATTAATGAATAAATGAAAGTCTTCAATATGTTTTGTTTTTTTTTCTAATCACTGTAATCTGAATATCTTCAAGGCAATAGTGAAAAGGTGTCTAGGTTCTAGACCGCTCTGCTCTAAAGTTGGCTACATCGTCACTTATATCGTCATAATTTGTAGTCAAGAGAAATTCATTTAAAAAAACATCATTTAGGTAATTCGTTTCAACATTGATACCCAAACCTACCACCAAACACGACCCTGTGCTGGTCTCATCTAATTTCAGTTTTTCATTTGGTATAAACAAACTTCAATAAAAAAATTCTTCAAAGTAAGTTTTCGAAACAAAAGTTTACAGAAGTTTTAGTTGTTGATATTTTAACTACGGTAAATTTCATATTTTAGCAGCAAAAAGAGCAACTTCATAACTAAATCCCTTTTTTTAATAAGATAACATGAAAGATCTGCCTATAGATATCATCATCATCATCTCAGCCCGGTATCACCCATTGCTGAGTATAGGCCTCAAGGAGGCCCTCATGTTTTCCCAAACTTCTCTATTCGTGCGTCTCTGATATTCATCATCATCATCATCATTATCAACCTGTTGCAGTCCACTATTGGACATAGGTATATCCCATGGTGCGCCACTGAGCTGAGTCTTCGACTCTCCTCATCCAGTTTTTGCCCGCCACCCTGCACAAGTCGTCACTCCATCTAGTCGGAGGGCGTCCTACACTACGTTTGCCTAAGCGCGGTCTCCACTCTAGAACTCGTTTATATCAGCGGTAATCGTTTCTTCGGCAGACATGACCAGCCCACTGCCTCTTCAGCTTGCTAACTCTTCGGGCTATGTCGACAACTTTGGTGTCGAATGACCTCATTACGGATCTTGTCTCTCAAAGCCCTATATCCCTAGACATAGTACTTAAAAAATCTTTTGTATAAAAAAGTAGCACTCACTAGAGTAGGAATCTTGGAATTTTTCATAAAAAAGTGAAGAAACCGCCCTTTTCTATGTCATGCGTTGTAATAACTGCTACACTTTTTCAGGTCAATGTCTGTGAGTAAAAGAACGGCGACGCAGCGTCGCCACCGTCTATTTGATGCTTACGACATTGTAACAAGCGAACATTATAATCATAAAGATCGCTACATATTTAGTTATCAAAACTGGACGTTAATTATGTAGATAGCATCAGTTTCGACATCGCATAGGCAAGTTTAATAGTGCTAACTTTAATTTACTAGTACCTCTTGTCACGATCGTATTTTTTTTACGAAATCATGGTAGACTTCTTTTATAATTTGGCGAAAAATTTAAAGTGACTGCTATTCTAATTCAGTAGTGAATAGTAGGTAATTGGCTCAGTTTTACCCACAAGAACGACATGGTTAATAAGTGCAGAGCTGTTTTATAAGCCACGCGTTTCCTCGCAATGGTTTTCATGCTGTTTGAGAGCATCATTGGCATTATGTACATTTTTACGAAAATCGAATAAGAACAGTACACGAGTGATAAGAATGCTGGGATTCCGCCGACGAACAGTATTCCGGGTAGATACAAACTATGTCAAATTTAGACCGAGACTTGTAAGGCGCAGCAATATCGTTTTATGCTCAATTCACATGCACACTTCTTTTACCGCCCCCAAACTATACCATCTTAGTAGATTTTATCCACAGGGAGCGCATTCCCTGTGGATAAAATCGTCGCATACTAGTTGATGCTTTCAAAGGGTTCCTAAAGTAAGAGAATAGTCCAAAGTACACGATTGGGCCCTAAGGTCGGCCTCCGGATCGAATGGCTGTTTTTGATCTATAGAACACTGATGTATTTCAATAATAACTATATAATAAATGACTGTGTTACCACGAGTAAGCTGCACGTTTAGTTGAAGTTGCTCTAAATTCTGCAAATGGAATCCATGATTATAACAATCGACAGGCAATAAATCGAAACATTTCAACAGGAGTCGAGACAATTGAACTTAATCGAGAATTCGAGACCGACCCTGGGGTCTACTATCTACTATTGTCAAAATAAAGCAATCATTGTCGGCTGCCTTCATTTGAAACAATCAATGACCTTTACCCCGTCGTGTTACGGTCTATATTCTCATCCATTATTTTCACACCTAAGCAGCTCTTGGCTTTATAAAATCATGGTATCGGCCCTAATATGGAATGAGAGTGTTTCTTCCACGTTGCATAATGCTTAATTGATCGAGTGAGCGAAGCGAACGAAGATTCTAGTTTCAACTTGGGCGATTTGGCATTTTATGTATGTATGTATGTATGTATGTATGTATGTATGTATGTATGTATGTATGTATGTATGTATGTATGTTTGTCTGGCCATAACTTTCGAACCGTTGATCCGATCTGCATGAAATTTGATAAGTAGATAGCTTGTACTTGAGAAATTTACTGGTAAGTATATGAGTAGGGCGAGCTATGGAGAGGGCTATGCTCGGAGTCTCTCTGAAGGATAGAATCCGAAACGAGGTTATCCGACAGAGAACTAAAGTAGTCGACATAGCTCAAAGGATTAGCAAGCTGAAATGGCAGTGGGCCGGCCATGTTTGCCGTAGAAACGACAATCGTTGGAGCAAACGAATACTTGAGTGGAGACCGCGTTTAGGTAAGCGTAGTGTAGGACGCCCCCCGACGAGGTGGGGCGACGATCTGCGAAATGTAGCTGGCAAACATTGGATGAGAAGAGCCGAAGACCGGGCTCAGTGGCACGTCTTGGGAGAGACCTACGTCCAGCAGTGGACGAACATAGGTTGATGATGATGATGATGATATGAGTAAAGTCGGATGAAGGGTTTTTAAGATATGGGGTTTTTTAAGGGGGCGAAAATAAAAAAAGTGCCTTAAAAAAATCAAGTTAAATGTCATACGAAAGGGCTTTGTTTGGACATTCCAAAACAATTTTTACTTTTTTTCTGGGACGCTCGGTTTTTGAGATACAACAAAAAAGTTAAATTAAGATAACCAGCGACCCAAGAGCTCCCATCTCTAAGAGTTTCGTTGGCATCAAGGTTTTTCTACTGGTCGGCCAGTTACTTTGCTTTTTCTTATTTTTTTTTCTTGAAATAAATTAGGGAGGTACTCAGTTCTCATAAAATGGTGACAACGACCAGGTCTGATGATGGAGCCAAGGTCTGTTCAACGGAACTCTTTAATAAATAGGCCAATAGAGTTGAAACTTGGTTACCGTACCAAGTTAGTAGGCGGTAGTCAGAAAAAAGTCCAAACATAATGTTTGGACTTGCCTTTGACTACCACCTACTCAAAGTTTTGGTGCGTTCGTCGGGTCGCATCACGAGATCTCAGTTCGGGGCGAACTACTAGTTAATTTATTGTTTCACGATAACATGGAATGCTTTTACTGAGTGGGTAATTTTGTCCAATCAAATTTTGTCGTGGGTGTTATATTAAACTATGTAATTCCCAGGCACAATTACTTTTTTTATAGGGCCAAAACCACGGATCAGACACAACCAAACATTACAATATGCGATTTTATCATCGTCAGTCTGAAGAAGACATGAGTAAGAAAGGAGTGAGCACCGAAATGACGAATGATAGAGGAGAGTGGAAGAAGAAAACCAGCTGTGCCGACCCCACTTAGCGTGGGATAAGGGCAGGAAGATGATGATGAGTCTGAAGAAGTCCACAACTGGAAAATAAACAAAACAAAAAAATATTCAGATGCCATAGATCCATAAAAACTTAAAGATAACACTTATTATAGGTAGCAATTATATAATAATCAAACAAACTTAACTTAATAAACAAACTTAAGCCATTGACCTTCTGCATTCTCACAAAGATGATGTTCCTACTGTGTGTAATATTATGTTAAGGAAGTATTTACAAAAAAAAAGTAGATGTATGGATACCATTTTAAGTTTTCTATCAATTATCTGGTTTTATAGCACAAGTTCGCTGAGTTCGGGGCTAGAAAGTGCACTAAGAAAATGTGCTAAAAAATCATACCCAAGAAGCATATCCGCTTTAATGTTAATTCCTCGGACAATACATTGTATATTTCACACGCACGCTACTCCAATTTGCAAGCTACAAAATGATCATGTTTATATCTCTTTATCTCGACAATAAAACCGGTTTACGATGTGACTGCAGCCGCATCACGTAACGCTGATCATTATCTTGCGTCTTGACCTTGAGACACTCAGATTTTGCGATTAAATGTGATTAATTCTGAGAATAACTTGCTCTTTCTCATTCAGGGCGGGTTTGACTAATTCAGAGAAACGCTATCTGTTTATATATATATTTTCGTTTTTGTTAAGCCTTAAAGTAGAGGCTATTGCCGCCAAGCTGAGTTGCTATTTCGGTTGAAGGATGTGGTAGCCTTTGAAATTATAGGCACATGAAGCTTAACATCGGTATGCCTCTAGTTGATTGACGCAGTGCAATGCATCGTAGGGCACGTTCCTATCGTGCGTGAATTGCGAGGCAAAGTCACGGCAGAGCTGTGTGGATAACGTTCTGAGTTGGTGGAACCCGTCCTCAATGGGTTACTTAAACAAAATGAATGCGGAATTTCTGAACGCCATTGACCTTTTCCGGGCTGGGTTTCATTACGTACCTAGTTTGGTAGGTTTTCAAAAGAAAACTAGTAAAAATTACTATAAGAACCAAAAGTAGGGCATTGCCAAATTTCAGGAAGTGAATAAATAGACAATTATCTTGTACTACAAAGCCTTAAATGATAAAATGTGTCTAGTAACTCCAACAAAACTAAATGCCAAGTTATTTCAATGCCATTGACCTTTCTAGAGTTGGGTTTCAGTAAGCACTTAGATCATTTAAGTAATAGCAAAAGCTAAGCCGTCTGTACGTAGTTTTTTATTGTAGTGTTTTATTCTGTGGCCTAAGACCTTTTCTTGCGGTCGGGTATTATCTAGTTTTCAGAACGATTGGTCTCATGGAGGTACTATAGGTACTTAGTCTAAGATTGGTCTAGTGTCAAAACTCAGGGCGTAAAAATATTTATATTTCATTGAAAAATCTAAATAAATTTATGATAAGTTAAATTATTAAAAACCATAATCAAATAAAAACACAATCCTGCCAGATGGATCAACGACATCCGTAGACCTGCCCTATCTTACCAGGATGCGAGCAGCTAATTCCAGGGAGATTTCGCAGATAATAGACAATGTTAGTACCTAGTAGTAGGTGGATGTAGGCTGAAAATGATAATGATAAATACGAAATCCTCCAAAACTCAAATATCCATAATATCTTCAAAGTCTTTCCGACGCAATGCGTATTTGTTTAATTTCTTCACGAATTTCATTCTGGTATTTTGCGAATGCTGGCAGTTTGGTACTCCGTGATTTTGTTGTCATACAATGTCATTTTGAATGTAATTTCTTGTCATAATATTTTCATACTCGCTTGCGTTTCAATAGCGTTCGAACTAATGCTTTCAGCTTTCAGAATAAACCACAGTTTAGGCTGGTTTGTTCAGAAAGTCTAGGACCAATGCGCATTGTACTAAGCTGTAAGTCAAAGCGCCCAAAAGTTATAAAATACATAGTCAAGAACAGTCACGTAGAGGCAAATTAA
The DNA here is from genome assembly GCA_932294275.1 of Chloroclysta siterata. Lineage (NCBI taxonomy): Eukaryota > Metazoa > Arthropoda > Insecta > Lepidoptera > Geometridae > Chloroclysta > Chloroclysta siterata. The sequence goes on from OW028602.1 coordinate 11,071,730, forward strand.
AATAATAAAAACAGGGTTTTTTGGTACATACGCCCTAATAAAGTGATTGATCACTCGCGCTCATTTTATGTTGAAACGTTAAAATACCTCTACAACAAGGCGATAAGTAGGTAGGTATATTTTCGTAGGCAATGGTAGCAATTTATATCATTACGATTTACACATAATGCGATTTGTTTGTACTCAATTGGGGTCGTTATAGTGATTGCGTTTAGATTGATGTTGTTTATGGCTCGATTTGACTCAATATAGGTAAGACAATGCGTAGGTGTCATGCCTATTTCTGCCGCCAAGCAGCGTTGCTGTGTTTCGGTTTGAACGCCGTGATTGTTATTGGTATGCCTCAAATGGACACAGGGCAGTGCGTTGTAGGGCACGTTCATATCAGCCGTGACTTACGAGGCGTTAAGTGGGCCATTTGCGTGTTCCCTCAGCGGTTAGTATAAAAAAAATACTTTTACATTGAAGTAAAAATTTAGTAGACACGGTGTACGGTAGGTTCAAGTCGTATTAGACGTGAAATCTCTGAATTGAGTCTATTTTATGCCATCATGATACCGTTTATCAATATCTTTTAAGATTATCATTTTCTATCCCTTCACGTCTGTCGTCACAACAACTTTTTTTTTAATTCTTCTCTATCAGCCTACATCTCCGTAGTCAATCCTTACCTATACCCATGTTATCATTCACTTAGACATTATTGAACGGCGCTGACGGAAGACCAGCGTTAGGTGCTGGCCAACTAACTTTATGCTGAGTCAGGGACCCTTTTACAACTCTTGGCTTCTTATTTTTTGTATTATGGTTATGTATTATTCTTATTTCTTGTATTATAATTATTGTAGCTATGTATTTGCAAATAAATATATATGTATAAATATATATGTATGTTTTCTTTCTTTATTTCTTACAAAGTCCTACAATCTTTGGCCTACCGACTTTAGTCTACTCTATAATATCTACTTCATAGCACTCTTCTCTTTCCATGACATCCTTCCCATTGCATAACATGGCCATATGCTGACCTATTGTTCCTTCTTCTAAGTCACAGGTTGCGCTTTCAAACTGCCTCTAATAAACTCATTCCTTACCTTGTCCATTCTCGTAGCTCCTATAAGATACCTAGGTACTATTTCTTACGAAGTACCTGCTAAGTAGCTGCTAAAGCTAAGTAGCTATTTGCGTAATGCACATTGTGCTGTAATTATCGCAGCGAATCGACGGCGGAATGTGGGCGTCTCACCTTCAACTACGAAGACTAGATTTCTCAAAACAGTAGCACAACTATATCTTTCTCCCCTGCATCAGTTTTTAAAAAATATTTAAAAAAAATGGATAAATAAAATAAATAAATATAAAAACCTTTTCTCGCTGTGTAGTTTTAGGTATCGATTACAAAGTGATCCGTGTAATCTTACTGAAGACAGAAAAGTAGGTACCTATAATTAAAGTGTAGAACAATGGAACGCATAGGCAGCATTCTCGGATTTAGTTAGGCATAATGACCGAGTACGGAACAGCATACTGCGTTCAATAACTGGAATTGCCACGTGGGAATAAAAACGGTCAAGTTCAAACGGGGTTTGGTGGGTCATATCTGTTGAATGAATCTCGATAAATCGAAGAATCTGGTTACACTGGGGTGGGGTCTGCAAAGTATACTTTGCAGACCCCACCCCAGTATAAATAAAGTGTTAGAGGGACGATCTCAACGCTTTCGAGAGAGGATGCAGTGGTGGAGTACTATACCTCATAGTACTCCAGATCTTTGCCCAGCACAAAGGGCGTCGCCAGCCCAGAGGGGGGGGCAAGTTAGTATATAGTTAGGATGAGAAAAATATGAATTGTGGTTATAGTCAAGAGCATGAAGCATTACAACTTGTAGCGCGAGGCAAAGACTCGCTACATTTTTTTATCTCTGGGGGGGGGGAGGCAGCTGCCCCTCCCTGCCACACACCTCGTTTTTGACAAAACAAGGAGTAGGACATCATGTGATTTTTGTCCCAGTATGTTCAACTGACAACAAAGACGAAAGGTAATATATTTATATTGATGATTTGCCTCGGTTTTAAAAGTATCTGTCTCGGTACTTATGTGGTCTTTTTATGATGGGAATAAAAGCATCACCATACAAAACACCCCATTGAGTAGGCATGTGCTCGTCAAATATATTTAAGTTAAACTTATAAAAGTTGGGCTACTTGTATGTTGTACTTTGTCTTGATTCCACTGTTGCCAGCACTCTACACGCAACAGCGCGTGTACAACACCTAATTATTTAAACCAATGTCTTATCATTCAAGGGTGTAAGCCATTTTAGGAAGTTGCGATAGGTTGGTAATTATTATTTTATTTGGTAAAGTACCTTCTAAAGTAATCACTATACGGATATTGATCAAGGTTAAATATAATATTTTTTACTAGTATATTCAAGTTAGTAAATTACTAGCTATTCCTGTAATATATTTAAAGGCCTATTACCTCAATGCATATACAGCAGTTAAATAGGTATTTATTCTGAGTTTTTTCAAATAAGAGTGAATGTTCCTACCTACTCGTATCTATACATGAAACCTCTTTTAGTACCACAGTTTGAACTCATAAATATACATTATACATACATATCTATTGATTTTTGCGAATACCAATATTTTGCAAAATTCAAAATCCAAATACCAATATTTTGCAAAATTCAAAATCAATTATATAGATATTTGTCGATAAAAAAAAAAAGTTAAAACTAGATTTTTCAGCAGCTGAGTATTTATTTACACATTACATTTGAGTATAAATTCGTTATCGTCATTATTTACACATAAATATCACAAAGCATTCATCAGTCATCCGTCACAATCATAATCCACAAGTTTAGCTAGGTAGTTGTTTAGTAATGGAGGCCATGATGCCCATGTCCGTAGCCGAGGGAGGCTCCATGTCCGTAGGCGAGGGGGGCTGCGTGTCCGTAAGCTAGGGGGGCGCCATGTCCGTAGGCCAAGGGGGCGGCGTGGACAATGGGGGCGGCGTGGACCACGGGAGCGTGGACCACGGGAGCGTGGACTACGGGGGCGGGGTGGTGACCGGGGGTCTTGTGGACAACGGCGTTGAAACTAAAACAAAATAAAATCAATCTTTAGTATTTTCTTGTCCTTATATCAATATGTAGGTAGTGACTAATAGTAGCAAGAAACAAACTTACAACGGCAATGTATTTTAGACTTGTTAAACTTATGGTGACAAGATCAAAATTATGTCAGACTTTTTTAGCCGTAGTTGAACTTTTTATTTGAAAATACTAATACCGTATTGGTCAATTGTACCCAGAGCTTATTTTGCTGTTGATATTTTACTCTTTTTATCAAACATTCCTTCGTATAGGACTTACCCGTGGTGGTCGTCAGCGGTGTAGTCGACCTTGCGGACTGAACCGTCAGGCTCGACGAGGGAGTAGCTGCCGTGGACGGCACCACCGTCGCGAGACTCGTGCTGGGTCTTGTGGTCGCCGGTGTGGGGGTCAGCCACGGAGTAGGCGTAGTCGTATTTGGGGTGGGACTGTTGAAAACATTTTTTTTTAAACTAGTAGTTCGCCCCGAACTGAGATCTCGTGATGCGACCCGACGAACGCATCAAAACTTTGAGTCGGTAGTAGTCAGAGGCAAGTCCAAACATTATCTTTGGACTTTTTTCTGACTACCGCCTACTAACTTGGTATGGTTACCAAGTTTCAACTCTATTGGCCTATTTATTGAAGAGTTCCGTTGAACAGACCTTGGCTCCATCATCAGACATGGTCGTCGTCACCATTTTATGAGAACTGAGTACCTCCTTAATTTATTTCAAGAAAAAAAAATAAGAAAAATCAAAGGAACTGACCGACCAGTAGAAAAACCTTGATGTCAACGAAACTCTTAGAGATGGGAGCTCTTGGATCGCTGGTTATCTTAATTTAACTTTTTAAATTTTATCTCGAAAACCGAGCGTCCCAAAAAAAAAGTAAAAATTGTTTTGGAATGTCCAAACAAAGCCCTTTAATATGACATGTAACTTGATTTTTTTATGTAACTTTTTTTATTTTTGCCCTCTTTTAAAACCCCATATCTCAAAAACCCTTCATCCGATTTTACTCATATACTTACCAGTAAATTTCTCAAGTACAAGCTATCGACATATCAAATTTCATGCAGATCGGATCAACGGTTCTAAAGTTATCGCCAGACAAACATACATACATACATACATACATACATACATACATACATACATACATACATACATACATACATAAAATGCCAAATCGCCCAAGTTAAAACTAAGATCTTCGTTCGCTTCGCTCACTCGATCAATTACATACTTCAAGATTATTATTTTTTTATGACTTTTTTTTAGAATAGAAAGTTTTTAAATATAATTCATAGCTGAGTTTAAACACTTTCTTAGTTATTTTTTAAATTTTTAAGCAAATATTATTAAAATTGGTTCCATGTCTTTTAGTATAATCATTATGTTTACTTTTCTGGAGTCAAGTATTAATCAGCTGATAAAACTTACGTATTCAGCGTGTCCGTGGGCAAGGGCGATGGGGGCAGCGTGGACTAAGGGGGCAGCGTGGACAAGAGGCGCAGCGTGGACTAGGGGGGCAGCGTGGGCCACTTGGACGGGTGCATAGTGCGCCGGGGCGTAGTGCACTGGGGCATCGTGACGGACGATGCTTTGGGAGGACACTGCGGCGTGGTGGCCGAGCAGACCAGCGTTGGCGGCGGCCAACACAGCGCTGAGAGCGAGCACCTGTAATGAAACATTGTAAATGCGATCCACCAATGAAGTCTTTTATTTACTGATTCTCGGGTTTGAGATGATTGCTTATATTCAAACAGTAGGTTTTGATCCTGTCATGTTGGTAGTGCCATAAAAGCCAGTTTTTGATCATGAGCACCAAAATAATTTAATTTAAGGTTGTTTATCCAAGCAAATGCAAAACGTTGTCATAGGTATAGGATTTTACCCAGTCTTGGTAACAACCCTTCATGGGCAGTTAGTTCCATTAAGCATGTTATATCCACCCTATCTAGGACGTTGGTTATTGTTCTGTCCAGGATAGTTTTGAATTTAAGGCACTGAGTTCAATTTAATACGAATTAATATTTTTTATATACAATATTAATAATTTCTCTATGACTTACTTTGGAGAACATTTTGCACTAGTTAATCAGGCAGGTGACTGATACTATTATCGGTCTGGATTGGACTTTTATATGAAAAGCAAAACGGAGCCGCAGTCCTGAGAATGGGGGGGAGTGCGGTCAGTTCCGTAACTTTGACATCGCGAGGTCGAAACGCATACCTTTGGAAGGTAATAATTCAACGCGAACACACCCCCCACCTCAGCACCACTAATGCCCACATTCATACAAAGCCTTACTATTACCACAGAATAGATATGAGTTCCTATTACTTTGTTATGAGAAATAAGTTCCTATTACTTTGGTCTGTCTATTTGAAGTGCCGAAAATAATTCTCGAATTTTAACAAATATTTTGTCCTATAAATATGTTTATTATTACAACAAAGTCAAACCATGTTTCTGTAATTTCCATGAGTTAATTTAAAAAAAAAATCGTGGAATCATTGCCGACCCAACCGGATTTCTGATAATGCTGTTACCACGTATAAATTGACAATATATTTGCCAGGTAAGCTTTACAGCTGAGTGAAGAAAAAAGTTGAGCCATAGAATAAAAATACAGGTAATTTAGCCCACCATGCCTTTTTCTGCCGCCAATCAGCGTTGCTGTGTTTCGGTTTGAAGAGTGTGGTTGTCGGTGAAATTACAGGCACATGAGGCTTAACATCTGTATGCGTCAAGTTGATGGGACACAGGGCAGTGCATAGAGCACGTTCCTACCTACTCTTCACTTAACAACGATTGGCACCATTCTGGAGCTTCAATATTATATTACCTCTATAATATGTACATTGTAATAAGTACATAAGGATCATACAAAAGAGCGGTAGGAACCAAGCCGTAAGTTTGTTGCCTGTTCTTCTAGGCTTTGGTCGCGTGGAACTGGCACCTAGAGTCACCTAGCTTTAAGACGTTTCAAAGTGATCCTTGTGATTTTATTGAATAAATACCTTTTGACTTTGACTTTGACTTTTCCGATCGAGCGTGACTCGAGAGGAAATGCTTTGTTTTAGGCGATGTTACCAAATAACATCTGCTTGTTCTATCACAAGTATTATAAAATTAAGAAGCTTGAATGGATGTCTATTACCGAGTCCAGTAGTAACTGTTTGATATTCTGCACCGGTACTGAAACAGCGTGAGTAAGTAATAAATATTCAGTGTTTCGTTTTATGCCTTTTCGATTGGTATCGAGACATTACGTTTATTAATTGCAACTTGAAGGCTTTTTGTTGCCCTTTGATTTAGTGTTAGCCATTATTAGTCTGTTTAATTTTTGATAAATTGTTTGAATAATTTATTTGCATTGTTTCAACAAAGCCTTTACGTGTAGAAGTAAGGAGTTGACGGACTTATTTAAATTCAAATTCTAGTTCCCGAATGAAAATTATTAATAATAAAGAGGGACTCTAAAAATAAACAGAAAATTTAAACTACATTTTCATAAATTAGAATTTTCTTTACAAAATATAATAATTGCATAGATTATTCGAGCTATCAACCTTCAAAACCTAAATTTTTATATTTTAAAAACCTTATTTTGTACATTTAGTCATATAATATTTATTATGTTATGGTAGCTATCAGTATAAATGAGCTTTTTGACCTGGCAAAAGTTTTTCTATGTGATCTGATCAAAGCAAAAAAAATTCTATGTGATCTGAGCTTTTCAAAGCGTTATGGTAGTAGATTCAGTCATAGGACCTGTTTTGAAATGCGTAATGAAAAAGTGAAGGATATTGATAATTATGATGGCGTGCTGCAAAAGCGACGGCGCTTTGTTTGAAGCACAAACACGCATGGTCAAATCGATTGGTGTTTTTTACTTAAATTTCCATCGCGAGTTAGATTTGAGCTTATGTAAATCATCATAGATAGGGAGGCAGCTAGAGAAGTCCAAATGATGCACAATGCACACGCACACAAGAGTAGTAGAACTCTTTGTGAGGGGCTCGTCCGGGGAAGTACTACCACCACGCCATTTTCTGCCGCCAAGCAGCGTTGATATGTTTCGGTTTGAACAGTGTGGTTGCCGGTGTAATTACAGGCACATGAGGCTTAACATCTGTATGCTTTAAGTTGATGGACGCAGGGCAGTGCATTGTAGGGCACGTTCCTATCGTGCGTGACTTACGAGGCAATGCTCTGTTATAGGTGATGGTTACCACTTAACTTCAGTTGAACCATCTGCTTGTTCCTTCAGCTAGTGTATAAAAAAAAACACACATGCTTCTCCCTTTTATGCCTTCCCTGGCCAGGTAGGCCTTTTCCATCCACCGATTTTCCACAATATTTATAACGTCGTCGGTCTATCTGATTAGCGGCATCACATATTTCGTCTTCCAGGGCGACCGCCACCTCTTATAACAGACTCGAACTGTCATGAAATGTCAGTTCATGATTGCCATTCAAAAAATATTCTTGAGTGGCTGTTGGTTAGAAAATATTAAACTCTGGTACTTTTATATGGGTATTAAATTTAGCTAGTGTTTTTCTTTAAAAAGAAGCAACTTGAAACTAAGAGAAGGCCATGTTCCCATGAAACTTCTTGGGCCACCTACACTATCTATCCTACTAATATTATAAACGCGAAAGTTTGTAAGTATGGATGGATGGATGGATGTTTGTTACTCTTTCACGTTAAAACTACTGAATGGATTTTAATGAAACTTTACAATAATATAGCTTATACATCAGAATAATACATAGGCTACAATTTATAAAGATTTTGTGTGACTAATCCTGCGCAGACGAAGTCGCGGGCACCAGCTTGTTATTTAATTATAGAACGCCTCATCATCATCATCATCATCATCAACCTATGTTCGTCCACTGCTGGACGTAGGTCTCTCCCAAGACGTGCCACTGAGCCCGGTCTTCGGCTCTTCTCATCCAATGTTTGCCAGCTACATTTCGCAGATCGTCGCCCCACCTTGTCGGAGGGCGTCCTACACTACGCTTACCTAAACGCGGTCTCCACTCAAGTATTCGTTTGCTCCAACGATTGTCGTTTCTACGGCAAACATGGCCGGCCCACTGCCATTTCAGCTTGCTAATCCTTTGAGCTATGTCGACTACTTTAGTTCTCTGTCGGATAACCTCGTTTCGGATTCTATCCTTCAGAGAGACTCCGAGCATAGCCCTCTCCATAGCTCGCTGAGCGACCTTCAGCTTGTGGACCGACCCTACTGTTAGTGTCCACGTTTCGGCAGCATAGGTCATAACAGGTAGGACGCACTGGTTGAAGACTTTCGTCTTCAAACATTGAGGGATGGGCGACGAGAAGACCTGACGGAGTTTCCCAAACGCAGCCCAGCCCAGCTGAATTCTCCGGTTTAGCTCTCTCTCAAAGTTGTGTCTACCCAACCGCAGGGTCTGCCCGAGGTAGACATACTCCTGCACAACTTCGAGAGGCATTCCAGCGACAGTGATCGGCTCTGGGGTGATGCGATCATTAATCATGATCTTAGTTTTGTCCAAGTTCATACCCAGGCCGATCCGTCGTGAGGCTGCCGCTAGGCTGTTCAGCATCTGTTGTAGGTCCTGCAACGATTCCGCCAATATGACGATATCATCAGCAAATCGTAAGTGTGAGATGTATTCGCCGTTTATGTTGATGCCCATCCCGGTCCAACTCAGCGTCTTGAACAAATCTTCCAGTGCGCATGTGAACAATTTGGGGGATATGACGTCCCCTTGTCTCACTCCGCGGCGCAACTGGATGGGTTTTGACTGCTGGTTCTGGACCTGAACTGACATGGTGGCATCATTGTATAGACATCTCAGCACTTCGATATATCGCCAGTCCACCTGACATCGTTGCAAGGACTGCAGAACAGCCCAAGTTTCAACAGAGTCAAAGGCCTTCTCATAGTCCACAAACGCTAGGCACAAGGGCTGATTATACTCTTCAGATTTTTGTATAATCTGCCGCATTGTGTGAATGTGGTCTATGGTGCCAAATCCTGCTCGAAACCCAGCCTACTCCGGTGTTTGAAACTCGTCAAGTCTACGCGCAAGACGGTTCGAAATAACCCTAGAAAACAGCTTGTAGACATGACTCAAGAGTGAGATCGGTCTATAGTTTTTCAAGAAGGCTTTGTTGCCTTTCTTGAAAAACAACACCACGTCACTTTTGCTCCATGCCCTTGGAGTTCTCCCATAGGTAAGAACGGAATTGAAAACACGTTGGAATTCTTTCAGAACAGGAGAGCTACCCGCCTTTAAGAGTTCCGAAGTGATTCCGTCTTCCCCTGGGGCTTTTCCATTTTTCAAGTGTTTCAAGGCTATCCCGATCTCGTCAATGCTGATCTCTGGAAGATCTTCTGTGTAGTGGCGGGTCAGTGTGGCTCTAGCATCCTCGTTACTAGGTTCGGGACATGATACCTGCGAGGCGTACAACCGACCGTAAAAGTCCTCTATCTCAGTTAAGACCTCCGGCTTGGAGACGACGGTATCACCCCTCGGTGTTGTAAGCTGTGTCAGATGGCTTCTACCAAGTTTCTGCACAAACACTTTGGACCCGCGGTTTTGCTCGAGTGCTCGCTCAATGCGAACGGTATTGGAGCGTCGGAGGTCGTAGCGTATGTGCTTTGCGATGGTTTTGTTGAGAGCTCGGTATTCTGACAGCGTGGTAGGGGTAAGTGGTGTCTGACGCCGTTTTTCCATAAGACGAAGAGTCTCGTCTGAGTATTTGGACTGTCTGGCTGTACGTCTGACTTGGCAGAATCTTGTGCCTTCTTCCTTGAGGATGTCCACAACGTTGTTTAGGTCCTGATCCACGTCATCAGTAGTTTCCAAGGTAGCAAATCGGTTTTCAAGCTGAAGTTGAAACTTCTCAGAGCCTATTGCGGTTTGGAGTAGGTTTGGTCGGAGCGTAGACTTTATCAAGCGAACGCGTTCCAGCCTGAAATCGATGTTCAGAGTGCCTCGAAGCAATCGGTGATCACTACCGGTATTAAACCTGTTGATCACTGAGACATCTCTGAATATATGCTTCTTGTCCGCTATGATAAAGTCTATCTCGTTTTTCGTCACAAGATCGGGGCTACGCCAGGTCCACTTCCTCTGGGGACTCTTCTTGAAGAAAGAATTCATCAAGAATAGTCCCTCCTTCTCTAAAAAGTTTACTAGCATTTGCCCCCTGTGGTTCCTACAACCAAAGCCGTGTGGCCCTATCGATGATTCGCTACAAGTCTGTATTCCTACTTTGGCGTTAAAGTCCCCCATGACAATGTTAAAGTGTGCCTTCGTGGTGTTATGTAAGGCCTTGGCAATGTCATCCAGGACAAACTCCACTTCATCATCCGAGTGTGACGAGGTCGGCGCATACACTTGAACAACCTTGAGGGAGTACCTCTCGGTTAGTTTAAGTACCAGGTATGCAACCCTGTTCGAAACACTGGATATTTCAGTGACGTTGTCGGCGAGGGACTTATGGACCAGGAACCCTATGCCGCCTTGGGAGGTGAGGTCGCCCTCGCGGTAGTACATGAGATGGCCAGATTCCAGGGTTACAGTGTCCTCTCCCTCTCTTCGGACTTCACATAAACCTAGAATATGCCACTTAACCTTCTCAAGTTCCACCTCGAGCTGCGCCAGGTGTTCATCAAGCCGTAGAGTGCGTCCATTATACGTAGCCAGGGTCAGTTTGGATTGGGGTGGGCGGCCTTTCGTAACCCGGAGATTCTTCGCACCCCCTGCCCCGCCGTTACCATGACCGCCGCCTTGGCCAGGAATAGCAAGGCGACCGGGAACTGGGGGCCGTTTTTTATTTGTGTCCATCATTTTGGGAGGGTTTGCCCTAATCGCCACGCTGGGCATGCGGGTTGGCGATCGCAGAGGCACAATTTTTCACGCCACTGACGCTGCTGCCCGTCAGCGGCTGGGGATTTGATTGTGCCAGGATTGAGAAGGGCTATACCGCCATCGACCGGTCGTCAGAGCCTCGTCTGTTACTGCAGGATGTACCGCGTGCAGGTGAAGGTTGACTATAGACAAATAGAACGCCTAAATAGAGTAAATAGGCGAGATAAACATAATTATGTTTTTTTAATTAACAAGAATAATGCATCGCTTCACGATATACTTTTTATTTAAAGTTACATTAACGTTACAATCATTTAGCCCTCCACCCCCATATCTCATATCTCTCCTTAATTTTCTACCAGTCTCCTCTGCCTGTGTGTCTCATATACTTTATTAGGCATACAAAACATTGCTTCTGTCACCAACAAGGTTTAAAAAGAACAAATAGTAAATAGAATGTTGGCATTGAATTACTACATAATTTTATCCGGCAATTATTTCTTGGTCCCAAAATGAACAAAGCCAATACGATCTTGTTGCAATGTGTCGTTGCAACATGTCAGTATCAAATTCTGCACTATGATTTACCACACCGTGGTCACAAGCGTTTTTTTAAGATGTGGCTACCATCATTTTACGGACGTAAGAAATAATACATTGTGACGTAAGGAATAATAATTATTTGTAGGTACCAAAAAAGTAGGAACACACGGATATACAGCTTGCTTTAATATCCTTGTATTAAGTCATTTTATTTTGGTTTGACCGTGATATGTAATAAATGGGACTATGATACCAGTTCTCTAGAAAACAGTGGAAAAAAACATCGAACAATGGACTACTGTGAATGACAAATTATTTTCCTACTACAAGGTGTAAGGTATTATTTGTATACACATAAAGATCACATTTGAGAGCCTATTTTTATAATGACGGCGCTTAAATATCCAGGCCTAAAAGGTACCTGTATTACGATTTGCGAACAAACCTACGACACTAGTAGGTATTTAATTTCCTAACCAATGTAAGTAATGCGTTCACCGATAGTTGATAGGTAAATTGAGTGTTGAAACAAAGTAGTTATTTTAATTGACCGAATCTATTAGCAATGGGTAATATTATTTTTAATTTTTATCTTGAAATTTTTAACCAAGCAACTAGTATTTCCTTATTTTGTGAGTCCATTTTTTTCGCGAAGCCTTAATAACCAATTGCAGTTTACATACTAAGATAATTACTGTAAAAATAATTAACATTTTTAATAATTAATGAATTAATTCGTAAATGCGGTTGTAATTTACTATAGGTACCAAGTTAAAAAAAAAACTAAATTTTTGATAGATTAACTGTTTTAATATCTACATAGTGATGTGCCAAAAAAAATTCAAAGGAATGGTTTTTTTTTGGGTTAGAAATCCAAAAAGGGATTCAAAGTGATAACAAGTCGCAAGCTCGCAAGCCTATCCCTAACGGAAGCTAACTGGTTTCGTCACGATATTTTCTAATCACCACATTATAATGACATCCTTGAAACACAACTAATTCCTGTGAACGATTGAATATTCAAAGGAATGGAAGGGTCTCACGATTTGATTTATTTGTGATTTTGCAAATGACCCAACGACTAGAAAGGTTCAGTGGTTCGTGCGGCGATACCAGCATTGTCACGGAAGCTGAGCTTATTTCTGTACCAAGAAACAATACAAGGCTTATTAGTGGTACCAAGGCTAGCACTAATGTAAAACTGAAAGGAGTAATTTGGACCTATTGGCCGCATTCTTGTTGTAAGCAGGCATTCGGCGTTACTGGTATCTCTTGGTTTTTCTCCGTCTTTATTTTTAAACGAGTGTTAGATGTTTGCATGTTTATTACCTACATTTATTGTTCTAAAAATATAAATCCGTTATTGGCTGTATGTTAGAAACCTAAGTATGTACATTGTATTTTAAGAGCTGTGGAGTTTGTTCAAAAATAAATAAATAAATAAATGAACAACTTTTTTTTATTCCACTTTCTGATGGAATAAGCAGGTGGCCCACCAGATGTTAACCTATAACAAAGCAGTGCCTTTCAAGGCATGCATGATAGGACCGTTCCCTACGATGCACGGCCGTTCTTCCTTCAACTTGAGGCATACAGATGTTAAGTCTCATGAGTTTGTAATTTCATCGACTGTAAATGTTTCTAATATAGTATGGTCATTTTCATACCAAGATAATCTCGTACCTGGTACCTGACAAAGGATCCTAGGATCTATGTGTGTGATCTATGAGAGGGTATGAATTTTATTACCCTTACCTTTTTCTGTTATACCTACGCTTCACTAAATTATATTGGCACCATTCTGGAGCTTCAATATTGTTACATACATTGTAACAAACAAACATTGTAAAAGGATCATAAAAAAAGAGCGGTAGGAACCAAGCCGTAAGTTTGTTGCCTGTTCTTCTAGGCTTTGGCCGCGTGGAACTGGCACCTAGAGTCCAGAGCTTTTAGACATTTCAAAGTGATTCTTGTTATTTTATTGAATAAATACCTTTTGAATTTGACTTTGACTTTGACTTTATAGGTATGTAGCATATAGCACAAGCCTAGTTCCCATCAAAAAATCTGTTCAAGGCACTATAGCGTTCCGTAACTAAGGGCATTTACGTCTTTATGAGTTCGATACAATTTAAAAAGCAATTGTTGAGTATTATCGGTATCACGTTGGTTTTCCGTATCCAATCAATAAACGGTGATTTGGAGGTAAAGTTCAGAGGTTATTACCAGAAGTGACCGTGACTTGCAGCGATTTATTTTAATCGAACCACGGATCTATTGTCAGTCGCGATATAAAAACGAATGTAGTATCTGTTTCTGTCTATTTTTACCTAGGTTCAGGCTGACTAGCCGAGAAACACCACCACCACCACGCCTTTTTCTGCCGCCAAGCAGCGTTGCTGTGTTTCGGTTTTAAGGGTGTGGTTGCCAGTGAAATTTTGGGCACATGAGATTAACATCTGTATGCCTCAAGTTGATGGACGCAAGGCAGTGCATCGTAGGGCACGTTCCTATCGTGCGTGACTTACGAGGTAATGCTTTGTTATAGGTGATGGTTACCACTTAACATCAGGTGGGCCATAAACTTGTTCCATGAGCAAGTTGTATAAAAAAAACAGAAGAGTTGTAGAGCTTTTTTTTTAAAAGCTCGCCTGGGGAAGTTCTATATCGCCATGCCCGTTCTGCCGCCAAGCAGTGTTTCGGTTTGAAGGACGTGGTTGTCAGTGAAATTATAGGCACATGAGGCCGATAGACGCAGAGCAATGCATCGTAGAGCACGTTCCTATCGTGCGTGACTTACGAGGCAATACTTTATTATAGGTGATGTTTTATTACTTAACATCAGGTGGGCAGTCTGCTTGATTCAGCAGAAAGTGTACAAAAAATAGTAGAAATGCTGAAAAGCGGTACTTTATCTTAAATGTTGTCCCAGGCACAGCCTTTAAATTAGGCAAACTATTTAAAAATTGCCCTTGACAATTATCTACCTAGGTAGGAACGTGTTATATTTCGAGAGCTATGTTTAAAAAGAATACACAGATTTGGTTAGAAACTGTGGAATCCAGCGTTATCGGTGCGATTTATCTACCGCATTTAATTATACTATCTTGAACGAGAAATCAGCAGCACCCACGTTAGATAAAATATTTATATTTCTAAGTGAAATGAAGTACCAATATTGTATGAAATGTAAACCCTTCCAGGGGCAATTATATATTTTGTTATGACATAGCAACGAGCAGGAAACTGGAATATGACACGTCTAGAACAGGTCCTTAGAAATTACATTAGTTCTACCTCTTGTATTAGTCTCGATTTCCGATTGCTTTGGCTCAATTATTTTCGCAATGTGCTCGTAGGTTTTTATGTAAATAGGTTGGCCACCAGTACATGTACTGAGACCACACAGTTGAAGTAGGTAGCATTATTGGTAGTACAGTCAGCTGGTTTATTTTTTCAAAGCTCACTTTTGTTTTTGACGCTTTAAGAGTAGTAGAGCTCTTAGAGATGATAGAGGAAAGCTGTTGTGCCGACCCCACATAAAGTGGGACAAGGGCAGGAAGATGATGAAGAGTAGTAGAGCTCTTTGTGAAGGGCTCATTCGGGGAAGTATTACCACCATGCTTATTTCTGCCGCTAAGCAGCGTTGCTGTGTTTCAGTTTGAACGGTGTGGTTTCCGGTATAATTATAGGCACGTGAGTCTTAACATCTGTATGCCTCAAGTTGATAGACGCAAGGCAGTGCATCGTAGGACACGTTCATATCATGTGTGACTTACGAGGCAATGCTTTGTTATAGGAGAGGGTTACAACTCAACGTCACTTAATATAGATTATAATATACAGACTGTCAAAGTCTAGTTTAGAGATCTGAGGCTTCAATAAAATATGTGTATGTTATAAATTACATTTAAATGTTATTTTAACAGCGAACAATGTTTAGTACTCAATAAATTTCATTTCATTTCATTTCAATATTGAGACTTGAATTTACTTATTTTTGCTGAGCAGCTAAGGGTCATCGATGGCAATTCAGGTCAAACTTTAATATTTATCTCGATTATTTGTAAACTGAGCGTGTTATTAAATTTACACAGGATCGAAAGTTCACGTATAGTAGCAACAAATGATTGATGTTATCTTGATGAGGTTGCTGCAACAAATGGCTACTCGACACCATCAGAAAATCGTCAAAGAGCACCAAATTTTGTTTTTAGAACCTGTCTGTGCCACTTCGTATCTTTTTTGGCAGCGGTCAGCTCTGCCTTCCGCGGTGTAGGCTATGGGTTCGAACCCCACACAGAACAAACATTAGTGTAATGAGCATGAGGTTTGTTCTTTGTTTGGGTGTTATATTATATTATAAGACATCATCATCAGCCTAAAGAAGTCCACTGCTGAACGATTCCGAGCCCTCTCCATCCACCGAATTCCCGCGATCCTGACAATGTCGACATTCCATCGGGTAGAAGGGCGTCCCACTCATCGTTTTCCTGTTCGTGGTCGCCATTCGAGAACCTTTATTCCCCAACTTTTATAAGCCCTTCGAGCTATTAAAAGTATGTATTTAAAAAAATAAAAGTACATCAATATTATATCAGCTATCTAAAGTCAAAGTCAAAAGGTGTTAATCAGTTGAATCATAGGGATTACTTTGTTTGGTTTAGATAGTTCTGTGTGGAATGTCCATAAATATTTATTTATTGAACTCCGTAAATGCAGGTTAAGGAAAACACTAACATGGGTAGCGTTGATATGCGATGTCGGATAAATCCTGTGTGTTTGTGTTGGGAAGTAAATATAATTTAATATTTTTACACCCTATACAAAAGAAAGTCAAAGTCAAAATGTATTTATTCAATAAAATCACAAGACTAACTTTGAAACGTCTTAAAATTAGGTAAATCTAAGTAGGTGCCAGTTCCACGCGACCAAAGCCTAGAAGAACAGGCAATGAATGCATCATACATTGTAAAAATCTGAAGTCGGTTTAAGGAGAGGGTTTAATAGATTTTCAAATATTATATGAGGGTAGTCTTCTTCAAACTAATGATGATGGCACTCTCTTCTTTTTGTCGTGTCACTAGTTTCAATCGAAACAGTGTGATGAAAGGATTTTTAGTGCGCCTCAAGAGGCTCTATTCGAGCACTTGACACATGTTATAGAACTTTTTAGGTTCATGGCATTCCGGTTTCCACACGATGTTTTCCTTCACCGTTTGAGAGTACTGGCATTGTGCACATAAATTTTTGAACAGAAAAACTCATTGGTGCATGACCGGTTTCGAACCCACGACCTTAGGGTCGGAAGGCGGGGCCGTTACCACTCGACTACCAGTGCTTTAAGCTTCATTGGTATAAGGCAACTTACACCTACGCTCAGTAACTTTATTGCCACAAAGGAAAGCTAATGTTTACTTTTGATAAATGAACTAGCCACGTAGATCATGACGATGGATGGAGCAACAGCCTCGTAATGAGGTGTGGTAACTGATTCAATCACTTTGAACCAATTTAGCTGAGTTTAATGGTGCTTTAAGCAGATGTTGAGTAAACAGTGGAGATTTATCATTTAAACGTGTTGAATCACGACAAGCATGCTTAATAAATAAATAAATACTTGTATGTGTGGACACAACAACACGACACACGATACGACAACGCCCCTGGTGTTGTTTGTATCTATGGGCGACGGTGCCTACTTACCATCAGGTGGGCCGTAAGCCCGTTTGTCTATCTTTGACATAAAAAAAAAACACAACACAAGCCAGCCTTTTATTGGTGGATATTTTCTCACAGCCCCATGTAGCCCCAAACTAAAACTAGCAAAGTTTGCGTAATGTGAATGCAAAAAATTTAATACTTACTCAGCATAACAATTTGTGACTTTTGCATTCAAAATGATTATAAAATACAGTATTTCATTTTGTCCTAAAGTCAAAGTCAAAGTCAATAGGTATTTATTCAATAAAATCACAAGGATCACTTTGAAACGTCTTAAAGCTAGGTGACTCTAGGTGCCAGTTCCACGCGACCAAAGCCTAGAAGAACAGGCAACAAACTTACGGCTTGGTTCCTACCGTTCTTTTGTACATACATATAACTCCTATATCCTACATATAACTAATTAAATTTTTAATTTATAAAGGTACAAAAAGGAACTATCTTGCTACAAACTTTGTTTACTCGATCAAAACTAATCGGATGTCAAATCACTTGCTATCTCTAACTAATTCAATGTAATAGCTGAAATGGCGAGTGACTTGACATTAGATTCGTTTTGATCGAGCTTTCAGAAGCCAGTCGTTAGTCTAGCAGAGTAATTTCATGCAGATGGATCATAATGATCATGATATTATTTCATCATAAAAAAATACATTGAAATTAAGTACAAATTTTGACTTCTCAATTATTGAGAAATATCATAAACAAAGGCTAGTTTCCATTCATAAATTATTTGAGGGTTTGTCCGATCATCACCTTGATTTTGACTGGACTTTGTTCAGGCTGGATCACCATTTTAACAACCACTAGCGATCCGCCCCGGCTTCGCACGGTTATTGTGGGTTATCCCTAAGAGATTATGCATATAAACCTTCCTCTTGACTCACTCTTTCTATAAAAAAACCGCATCAAAATTCGTTGCGTAGTTTTAAAGATTTAAGCATACATAGGGAAATAGGGACAGAGAAAGCGACTTTGTTTTATACTATGTAGTGATAGTGATTGTCGTGACTAGTTACCTATGACATAGTTCGGGTTACTACGGGTTCGATTCCAAAGGGCAATAGTAATTTACATTGGACATGACATACGATTATTTTAAGTGTAGAGACAAGCCATGGTGGAGGTATTTATATAGGCATTTGATAGGCATTAGAACAAAATTCACACATTCAACTCATTTAAACTTATTTAGTGTGGAGAATATATTGAAACCTCCCAACTTTCTATTTTGCCTACGCCATATCAGCTCGATTAGCAAAACGATGGAGTTTTTTTTTTTTTTTTAATACAACTAGCTGATGAAACAAGCAAATGGCCCACCTGATGTTAAGTGATAACCATCACCTATAACAAAGCATTGACTCACACTATAGGTACGTAAGGCAATGCATTGCCCTGCGTCCATCAACTTACACAGAGGCATACAGATGTTAAACCTCATGTGCTTGTAATTACACCGGCAACTTCTTCAAACCGAAACACAGCAACGCTGCTTAGCGGCAGAAAAAGGCGTGGTGGTAGTACTTCCCCAGTGGAGCCCTTCACAAAGAGCTCTACTTAAAAAAACAAACGTGGTTCAAAGTAATACTTTTCATTCAACTGAATAGATGACTTTTGGCTTTGACTTTAACTACCCTGGACTACGAACTCCGATAAGATCTCTTATCAAAAAGAGTACTAACTACTGTTTTGAGTAGATAGATATATTTTTTGTCACAAGGCCATTGTTTCCAAATGCGTATTACTAGCACGCATAACTTAAATAATTCGAGTAAAATTGCGTAACGGTCTCAATGAAGAAACATATAATTGGAGCATTTTTATTATTTAAATGACTATTATATTATATACATTGAAGATCACAGTGAGAATAAATAAGGTACATGTCATGCATTTTCAGATATCAGTAGTGGTGATGTTGGGAGGAGTAGACGTGATGGCTGGGACCGGAGTTGTGGACCACAGCGTTGAAACTGAAACAAATAAGATCATTATCATCACTACAGCCAGAAGACTGACAAAGGCCAATACATATTTCCAGGAAAAACGATTTCATCATTATCATCTCTACAGGCAGACTCCACTCTAGACATAGGCACCACATTTCTTCACAGATCAGTTGTTAGTAGCTCTGCCTTCTGCGCCGTAGGCCGTGGGTTCGATCCGAGGACAAACATTTGTGTGATGAACGTAGATGTTTGTTCTCTGTCTGGGTGTTATACATATAATATTATAAAGTATGTAATTACAAAAAAAAGTATACATATATTTATTTTATCAGCTATCTGGTTCCCATATTACAAGCTTTGGCTTAGTTTGGGGCTAGATGGTGCTGTGTGGATAGTCCCATTAATATTTATTTATTTATTTCCAGGACAAAAATATTCTGGGCCATCTCCATCCACCGATTTTCAGTCAATAGACTAAATTTACACTACATAGGTTGTCAAAAAAAAGTTTATGCTGGTGATTAGACGGAGGTCAAATTAATTGTAATTTTTTATATAAAAATAACTTGATATAAAAACATTTTTATTGCAAGTATGGTTATTTTAATAAAAGTGGCTGAATATAATTTTGGCTAGCATCGGGTTTATTTTAGCCTTATTATTTTTTATGTATGTTTTTACTTCAACAATGATATAATCAGCAACAATAATGATAGATAATTATAATAAACAAAATATGAGATTTTAATTTTAAGAACTGACGAAAAAAAGCTTTGATAAAAAGAGTTTCCGCCTCAATACATAAAACAAAAAGCCACTCGCAGTTCCGACAACAGCCACTAAGTATAAATCAAAACGTCACCACATCAAAACAAGTCTATATAATTGGAGTAACAGGTTCTGTGCCCAGCCCATTGACTCGGAAGCGTAGTAGTGTAGGGTCGACAGAGGTCGTTACTCATACGCCACAGCCGGTTTGACTGCCATATGATTGAGCATTGACATAACGTGATGCTCCATACGAAAGGTATGGTAAACAATGAACGGGGGACTAATCACGAACGAATTTGACATTAGTTGCGTAAACATATAATTTCCCAAACTACAACAGTATGAAGTGGAATATCGCTAGCGATATTCCACTTTGTCGTCGCATTGATCGTACCCTAGGATACGTACACGCGACGATCGAATTCAAAGCGGTCCGGGTGTACATTTGTTAATAAATTGAATGTGAATTTGAACGCTAAAAATTACAAAATTCATTCGTGATTGAGCTGTATGATAAACATGCTTAGGAACAGTTCGATCTTTTCAAGTTTGCTGAAGGGCAATATTTGATGACTGGGATCCGCACTGTTGAAAACCTGTGGAACCTGAGCTGAGTATGCAGATTTTTCATATCATCATCAAAATCATCATCACCACCATCATCATCATCATCATCATCATCATCATCATCATCATCATCATCATCATCATCATCATCATCATCATCATCATCATCATCATCATCATCATCATCATCATCATCATCATCATCATCACCCTGAATGAGTCTACTGCTGGACATAGACCTAGTGTGAAGTCAGTACTTCACACTAGGGCCTAATGTCGTGAATATCAACAACTACTAGAAAAAGCCCTACAACACAATGTTTGCAGATGATGCCAGGTATTCAAATAAAAGGGATAAAAAAATCATGTAGTTACCCGTGGTGGTCGTCAGCGGAGTACTCGACCTTGCGGAAAGAGCCATCGGGTTGCAGCAGAGAGTACTCTCCCTTCACGACGTCGCCGTCGCGGGACTCGTGCTGGGACTTGTGGTCGCCGGTGTGGGGGTCCTCAACGGAGTAGGAGTACTGGTATTTGGGGTGCGCCTGTCAACACAATAAAACTTCTTTAATTCTGTTTTTATAATGCACATTTCAGATACTGGGACGATCTATCGGAATATTACGAAAAATCCTTTTTTTATAATTTTATTTTTGTACTAGTGTTAAGATTTATAATTATTTCAGTCACAAAATTAAATGTGGAAAGCATCTTTCATGCTCTTGCCAGCCATTTACAAGAATTTCACATAAAGACGCATTTCAGGTAATACTGACTAGTTGGCAAAATATCACACATGGTTATTTTTATTTATTTTCGTGCTTTTACTAGTACAAATCTGGAAAGCATCTTTCTATACAGCCAACCAAGTACAAGGATTCAACTAAACTTACATAGTAATCCTCATGTCCATGAGAAGCGACATGAATGGGAGCAGCAGCGATAACTGGGGCAGAGTGGTACACGGGAGCGGCGTGGTATTCCGGAGCATGGATCACGGGAGCGACGTGGTGCACCAGATTGTGCTGAGAAGAGACAGTGTAGTCATTGTGACCGTGTCCTAGGAGACCAGCGCTGGCGGCCGCTACGACAGCGCTGAGGGCTAGCACCTGAAAAAAACAACACACTCTTTAAAAGTAGTTACATAGGGAATATTTTGCCCTGCAGTGGGACACTATAGGCTTTTAATATTAAATCAATTAAATTAAATTCATTCAGATGTCAATGATCATTTTCAGATGTCAGTGATCCATGATTTGTTAGTAGAACCTTATAAAACACGTCAAATTTTTTAGTACAACTATTTATATCCTCATAAATTAATTTAGCCGTCTGTCTTTCCTGATCACTGCAACGTGGGTCTCTTCAAGGCAAGAGTGAATAGGTGTCTTCTAGACCGTTCTGCTCCATCGTTGGCTACATCGTCGCTTACCATCAGGTGAGATTGTGGCCAAAGGACAGTTTATTAATTATAAAAAAAAATCCTACATTTAAGTCCCGATCAAAAAGTATATCAAAAGATTAATAATTATACACATTGATTTTACAAATTATTTATCCAAAACTGCTGGGTTTCCTTGGTTATAAAAAGCAGCCGGAATTGATGTAAGTACACAACTTAAAATTGGTTTGATATAAAACCTCAAGTTTTTCATTAATTAGGCGGGTAAACTTACTTTAGTGAACATTTTTTTAAGGTGTAACTACGTGACTGACATACATCGGATGGCTAGTGGGTTTTATAACAATCGGCGGTCGGTGGGGCGCCGAAAGAGTCCCCGCGAAGGCCGCTCTGTTCCACATTCTCGCATTACTTTTATAAGTATTATTGTTACTTAGCGTAAATACGATGTGAACTTCGGTGTAGTCTGGGAGCCGAAGCTGTATTTAGCTCATTGAAGTGTTTTTTTGAGGAGGCTAAAGTTAAGGCCTATGCTCAAAAATGGGCAACCCTACAATGATGTGACATTAGTGTACAAAATACAATTTAAGTTAAGGAAAAATAATTAATAATAATGTATTAGAATTTTATTGAAATGTTAAACTGTAAATGAATTGTTAATATTAAAATTGGTAAATAAATGGCTAATAATTGTTTATTAAATGTAATTAATACATGTTAAATAATAATAATAATAAAAAAGTTTAAATTTTGATACGTTCTAAAGAACTTGAGAGAATCTAGGCATCAGATGAGGTGTTCAATAAA
Source organism: Chloroclysta siterata (assembly GCA_932294275.1). Classification (NCBI taxonomy): domain Eukaryota; kingdom Metazoa; phylum Arthropoda; class Insecta; order Lepidoptera; family Geometridae; genus Chloroclysta; species Chloroclysta siterata. The sequence continues at coordinate 11,094,483 of OW028602.1, forward strand.
CTATTAACATTATTTAAAACGTTGTTGTGGGTCGGAACATAACTTTTTATACATGCTAGTTCTTTATTATGTCTATTTGATAATCTATTATCTTTTTAATTTTATTGATTACCCAAATAAATAAAATAAAAATAAAATAAATAAATAACTTCTATAATCATCAGACAATTTTTTTTTATCGATGTCAAAATCTTTAACCAGCGCAAAAACCCAAGTTATCTGTTACCAACTGAGCTGTAAGCTCACGTACTAATTTAAAATTTAATTTAATTTAATATGAAATACCTTAGCATTTTACATTATTCATACTAAAAAACCTTTTTTATACAACTAGCTGATGGAATAAACAGATGGTCCACCTGATGTTAAGTAGTAACCATCACCTATTACAAAGCATTGCTTCGTAAGTCACGCACGATAGGAACGTGCCTTACGATGCACTGCCCTGCGTCCATCAACTTGAAGCATACAGATGTTAAGCCTTATGTGCCTGTTATTACACTGGCAACCACACTCTGCAAACCGAAACACAGCAACGCTGCTTGGAGGCAGAAAAAGGCGTGGTGGTAGTACTTCCCTGGACGAGCCCTTCACAAAGAGCTCTAGTACTCTTAAAATATGTACTCGTATGCATTGTATACTATTAATTATAATACTTCTCATGACAGCTCGATAGCTCCTGGTCTATATAAAAAGGTACTGCAGTACTAGGTCAATGCGGTTGATAACGCTTCATTGTTCGGTGATACGTCGTCACAAAGACACGCATGCGTGAGATTTTGGCAGGTATTTTTATGCTTCATTATGTTCGTATTTACACCCGACCATATTTCTTATCAATAAGTAGCTGTACTGTTTTTATTCTCAGTTTTTATTTTATTTGATGCGATATCATTGATCATTCTCATTCATTGCTATCAAGCAAGAGTGACTTAGGTACACCTGACAAAGGTCCAGCGCTGAAAGTACGCCTAAATACGCTCGCAGTGTTTTTTTAAGTTACCTATGACCCATCAGACAAATTAAATTAAAACTTCTTAAAATCCATAGCCATGAAGATCTTTTAAGGAGGCCATGTGAGGCGAATTCAACTTACATCGATGGTGTACATAAAATACCAAAACCAACCAAAAAATGCACTTTCTCATTTGAAGCGTGAGGCATTTTGCTATAGTACATTGTTACCCTATTGGTTAAAGTAACTTATTTAGTCCCGAGACAGGGGTTCGAAGTAAGTCTTTAACCCGAGGTAAACACTGTGCTTTTAATTACGCATACAAATAAAGTAAAAATAAAATCACTTTTTTTTATAATTTGACAGCTGTCAGTTGAAAACGATTCTCCATAGAGCTGAAATCAGATGGTCTACCTGATGTTAAGTGGTAACCGACACCAGGATAACCAATAACTTCATTTGCGGGGTTTGATGTTACAGAACACAGAAATAACTTTATTTGCTTAACTCTGTATTCTTTCACCCATGCATGCTCTTAATAAAAGACCAAGGTATTTTTTGTACTATTTACTGATAGAATAAGCTTATGACCGTATGTTAAGCGATAACTATAACCCATAACAAAGTATTGCCTCGCAAGTCACGCACAAAAGAAAGCCCTACGATGCACTGCCTTGCCTACTTGTGTCCCATACTTGAGGCTTACAGATGTTAAGCCTCATCATCATCATATGATATGATGATGTCCCACTTTATGTGGGGTCGGCACATCAGGTTTTTCTCTCCACTTTCCTCTATCATCCGTCATCTCATTAGTCACTCCTTTCTTTCCTATGTAATCTTTTACAGATGTTAAGCCTTATGTGCCTGTAATTTCACCGGCACCCACGCCCTTCAAACGGAAACGCAGCGACGCTGCTTGGCGGCAGAAACAGGGATGGTGGCAATACTTTCCTGGACGAGTCCCTTACAAAGAGCTCTACTACTACACAAACATTTTACTAAAGTCCGCATTGTGTTTTATGGATACATATAGTTCTGTTCGTAGTTCTGTTCTAGTGTTGTTCATAGCGCTATGTCTGGTAGAAAGGACATAGTATCAGTGATATATCAGTGATATATGATAGTATCAGTGACAGCTTTACCAGCATGCTGAAAAGTCCTAGAGTGGCAGATTTTAGGGGGCGGCAAATTATGCTTTATTTCTTATTAAAGCCATCTCATCTCATTGGGATATATTTCTAAACTAAGAAAATCTCAATCATGTACCTTCTATAGATTGAGCTTTTGGAAAAGGAACTGACACATCGATCCCCTCGTTCACAACACAATCATACTAATAATGGGAAAAAGCTGATGTAATGAGGACGATAGTGTACAAATCTTAAAGATGTCATTTTATCGATAATATTTTTTTATGATTTTTATTGTAAACTAGGGTATTGAATTGTTGAGGTCAGTAGGGGCGGCATGAATAGCCTGCTGGCGGTAAATGTAAATCCTCCACTGGATAGTATGCATAATTTAAAATTTGTAATTACAAATTCATTTCATAGTCAGTTCAATAGTTCGTTTGACTCATGTAATCGATATTGTAGTCATAGTCATTAGACCCCACCTGAACCTTTTGTTAGGCATCAATGGATACATAAAGTGCTTATCAAATTGCTTGATTGTATACAAAACACAGAGCTTTGTGAGAACAGACAATTATTTGATGAATGAAGTGTTGTTGTATTGTGCTCGGCAATTTTCCTAAATTATTTTGCTTTAAGTGTGTACCTATGTATATACAACGTGTTTATTAAGAATTGTAGGGATCCGAAAGCAGGATATTCTACCGGTCATAACGAACAACTTTTGTTCTACGACTTTTAAAATTTCAAAGTTTTTCATTCATGAAATGCCTCTTAAACTTTTATCTAAAATGAATCTAAACGCATCATGAGGCAGCCCTATTTACAGCTGTTCTTTGACCTCTAGTTGTTAACCTTAGATAAAATAGGTAACAGAACTGCCACCAATTACCTAGTAATGTGCCTACCTAATAATGATGTTGCTGTTTTTAAAGATCTTGGTATGTAAAAGAAATATTTTCGCGACTGTAATCCCTAGTCACGGTAAACATTCTCTGAGATCTTTGGTACTAATACCTATTCAGTAACTAGGTACCTACGTGGCTACGTACTCAATATTTAATAGAATATTTATTTTTGTTTAATTACTAGATGTCGTAAACCAATGTTTATGATATTCATAGTTCTTTAAATTGTAACATGTTACTTTACCACCATGGTTCATTGACACGACAAAATTATTCAACTGCAATTTTGGGAAGTGTCTAGTCTGTCCTATTTAATCTTTGACTAACCTGTCTGTCATTGGTTGCATTTAAAAACGCATATCCAATCAGGACGGCCGACGGCCGCCGATCAGTGTTACCATTTGTGGCAGATTTCTGCCATTTGGCAGATTTTAAATATTTCAAGAAAAATCTTATTAGTTTGAATTTTTAATGAAATAATATTTATAATTTATTTATTTTTTACCGAACTGGAAACTTCTTATTCTTTTTTACCTTTATTGATTTGGTTTCTAAACAACTCCTATCTCGTTTTAGATAACTGCAAACCGTTACAAACGATCAAAAGATAGTAACTGAATACATGTAGGTATTTAATATATTCCGTAGCCACGAAGGAGATGGTATGAAGTCATATTTTTGGTATTTTTATCGTCAAGCTTGGTAGATTTTGACAGATTTTTTGGCAGGTGTGTGGTAGAACCGCCACTTTTGAGATGGTCACCCTGTTTGTGTTTACATGCGTTGTTGTACATTGTTTTGTTGAGAAATTGTCTTCAAACGTGATAAAATGGTGATTGTTATGTAAAAAGCCGTCGTCAGTCAGTGTGTGTATGAGCAGTGCCTACGAGGTAATGTTTTAGTGTGAAGTTTGAAGCCTGTGTCGTGCGAAATCTCGCAAACTTACCAAAACCCAGTTTTATCCAGTGTTATTATAGCCAGTAAATAATGACAAAATCCATAGGAACCAGTAAAAATATCGTGTCAGGGGATTGGCGGCGTACCTACCTACCTACCGAAAGGTAAGTATTTCAAATTATCTCGTAGGTTATCGTTGTTTTTCTCTTTCCTAGATAGAAGCGCGCGTGCGTGTGACCTTGACACGTACACAGACAGGGCTGTTGCAAATTTCTGAGAAAATATTAATTTTACTTTTCTATGGGAATTTCGAAAACGATGTATTCAACCGTTGCACACGTCAAAGTATTCCAGTGCTTGGTCTAAATACACGCTCTTTGTTTCCCTACATAACTTCATCAACACGTTGTATAGCCTACTAACAACTTCGCAAGTCGTAGTATAAACAAATGTTCAATTCGTTGCTCTGTAGTAAATGTGGGTTTCCGGTAGGAAAAACGAAATGAGATTGCGTTTTTTTTTTTATACAACTATCTGATGGAACAAGCTGTTGGCCCACCAGATGTTAAGTGGTAACCACTACCTATAACAAAGCATTGCCCCGTAAGTCACGCACGATAGGAACGTGCCCTACGATGCACTGCCCTGCGTCCATCAACTTGAGGTATACAGATGTTAAGCCTCATGTGCCTGTAATTACACCGGCGACCACACTCTTCAAACCGAAACACAGCTTTGCTGCTTGGCGGCAGAAAAAGGCGTGGTGGTAGTACTTCCCCGGACGAACCCTTCACAAAGAGCTCTACTACTCTTATGAGATACCCAGAATTTATATTCTGGGTATCTCATTTCATTTTTGTGCTAATGTGTGTGATGGAAGTGTGTTTATGCATTAAGAGTGTTATACCTCATGGCTCATACAGACCTATAAACCAAATAGTATTATGGTTTAAAAATAGTTTATACACATGAATGAATGAATGAAAACGCTATAATTGTGCATACAAAAATAAAAAAAATACTGTTAAACATGAAAAGTACAATTGATGGCCTTATACCAATAGCAATATCTTCCAGGCAACACATGTAACACCTGAAGTTAGCTTGGTGAATGTTCTTGGTGAGTAGTAGTGAAGGGCTCGTCCGGGAAAGTACTACCACTACGCCTTTTTCTGCCGCCAAGCAGCAACGCTGTGTTTCGATTTGAAGAGTGTGGTTGCCGGTGTAACTACAGGCACATGAGGCTTAACATCTGTATGCCTCAAGTTGATAGACGCAGGGCATTGCATCGTCGGGCACGTTCCTATCGTGCGTGACTTACGAGTCAATGCTTTGTTATAGGGACCATGGACCATCTGCTTGTTCCATCAGCTAGTAGAATAAAAAAAATATGTAAATCAATAATTGCGCAAAGCTTGACTCTGTTTGTGGGTTAGGTATAAATGGCGTAAAGCGAGGAGCTTAACCCGTGACCTTAGGGTCGAAAAGTGGGGTCACTTTCACCACTTTACCAAAATACACAAGGAATCTATAACGGCATAATTTTTTATGCCAACAAAGCCACTCAACACAAACAATACAATCGGCTGTTCTATATCGTGACATTCACGGATTGTTCATTGAAAAACGCCGATAAACTATTACATAAATGTTGAATAAGTTATTGAATAAATCTAACGATAGCCACAGTCACGCAAGCGCAACAACCTTCAGATATTATCTGATTGGGCGTCCGTCTGGCCACAAGAGTAATAATAGAACCGAACTGTACCTACAATAGATTCACTTCACCCAAGCTGGTTGTAAAAAAACAAACGCTTTAAAGTGCCAGTATTCTCAAACAGTGAAGGAAAACATCTTTAGAACCTACAAAGTTCAGGTTAAAAGTAAAAAAGTCGTAAACACGGGTTGAATTCCTGGTTAACACGTTCCCTGTCCGCTGAACCACATATGGCAAAGGAAACTTGCGCTTGGAAAGCACTAATATGTTCCTGAGTCATATGTGTGTCCGGGAACACATACAGCTTCTATAGCGGTTATTTCTACCGGACGCGGTTCTGCACTAAATTTGCATGGGACGTGCTAAGACGATCATATTTTTTATTTATTTTTATTTGGTTGTGTGTTCTTCAGACAACTTAAAAACAGTCTTTTGCAAAAAGTCTGTTGGACTTACGGCTCAATTTTGCATTTTGGTTTGGGACAGGGAACGTTTTAAGAATATTGATTTAGCCCTTAAAATAAATAAAAAAAAAGAATATTGTTTTTTCAAAAATGGAATGATGCAGAATGATGCATTTTACTTTGCATCAAAATCGAGCCCGAGACTCCTTTGAGAACTTGTCGCTATTCCTCATATTTCAGTTTCAGATTTGGCCATGCACGCTCACTTAATACATTTACCTAGTACTAATACCTGGACAGAGAACAAGCGTTTATGTTCATCACACAAATGTTTGCTTCCGGTGGGGATTGAACCCACGGCCTACAGTGCAGAAGGCAGAGATACCACCTCAGCTGTGGGCGGTCGGTTTACTTGAAGTGACACAGGTAATCTAACTTGTATTTAATCTACGGTGTAGTGAACAATATCCGTTGTTGTATTGCCAAATATTAAGTTATTTGGATGAAAGCCTTCGACGTTATCTACTAGATAGTATAATTACATGTTATAAGGAGGTAAGATTATCTGTAGCATGTTATTATTCACGAGTCGGGTTTGCTTTATTAAACGTTTAACCGCAAGGAAAGGTATCCCTAAAGCAAATACTTATAGGCTATCTCTACGTTAGTAGAAACACCCGTAAGTAGCCTATATGCTAACACAGGCTACGAACTATATTTATTCTAAGTTTCGTTTCAATCGGTTCAGTGTTTAGAGCATGATTGAGCCACAATCATCCAAAAAGCCATACTTCATTTATTAGTAAGAGCACGTGTTTTTGATAAAATCGATTTACCGTAAGCCTTCTGTAACATTTTCAGGGACTCCGAACACGAAATTCCATCGGCAATGCTAAATTAAGGACAAACTTTTTAAGAGTAGTAGAGCTCTTTGTGAAGGGCTCGTCCGGGGAAGTACTACCACCACGCCTTTTTCTGCCGCCAAGCAGCAACGCTGTGTTTCGGTTGAAGAGTGTGGTTGCTGGTGAAATTACAGGCACATGGGGCCGAACATCTGTATGACTCAAGTTGATGGACACAGGGAAGTGCATCGTAGGGCACGTTCCCATCGTGCGTGACTTACTAGGCAATGCTTTGTTATAGGTGATGGTTACCACTTATCATCAGGTGGGCCATCTGCTTGTTCCATCAGCTAGTAATATGAAAATTCGCGACACGGCAGATGTGCCGATCTAACAAACAAAAAAAAAACAAAAAAAAATCAGAGACGTGAACAAATCATCTATTCCCGATACTTTTTTGACAGAATGTATATAGGTTTCTGTCTTCAACTGTCTTATGTCAAGTTCAAGTGAGTCTGATGACTCTTCCCGTTGATATTGATTTGTATCAGTTGAGCTGTCTTTAGATCGTTTGCAATGGCTTGTGTTAAGTTTTACTGATTAATTTTAAATGAAAGTATTATTACTATTATACGTAATGTACTGTGTGTGAGAATATTAGGTAAATTATTAATTGGATACAAGATGCATTCAGTTCGCTCACTTAAATAAGTATACCTGTATTGTTTCTTCTACTACCACGCTTTTTTCTGCCTCACATCACATAGCATTATAGCTACGTACATATCTAGCTATCTTAACTGTAGGAAACATTATGTTTCAAGTCTTTGACTTCCTAGGAAACGGATACTTACCACTACGTCCGGCCTAATTGTTCGGTAGCTTTGAACGCAACTAATAAACCGACGACGTCATTATTTATGATAACTGATATAATACATAATACGTGTTATATATAGTTAAAATACAATGTAGCATAAAGACGCAGAACAAACAGCAATTTTGTTATGATGACCTATATATATACACAACTATGGGTTATTTAAAAGTAGGTCGACATCGTAACGGTCACATGGAAAGTTGGACTTAAAAGCACTTAAAAGGATGAAGGGAGCCTACCCAGCAGAACGTGCTACTTCATCATCATCAGCCTAAACAAGTCCACTGCTGGACATAGGCCTCCCCTATACATTTCCAGGAAGAACGATTCCGAGCCCTCTCCATCCACAGACTTCCCGCGATCCTGACAATGTCGCCATCGGGTAGGAGGGTGTGCTACTATGTATAACGTGCTACTTACATGGCTATTATTATGATCAAAAACTTAAACATCCGAAACTTTTCAGATGTTTAAGGTTGCAATAAAAAATGATTTCATGTTGTATAAATAGTTTTTATTGTAATTTATAAATAATTTACATGTTTGGCATTTGTTTCATAACTATCTAGATGAGTCTTGAATACATTATGATATTCAATCAGTAGTGGTGGTGGTGTGGCTCGGGGTGGATGGAGGGAGCAGAGTTGTGTACTACTGCGTTGAATCTGAAAGAAAACAGAAGCTTAGTAAAGTTACAGCAGAGCTTCTTCGTGTCATGCTACTATATCTTTCGAAACAGTGTGGTGAAAGGATTTTAAGTGCGCTTCAAATCCTCCCTTCAAATCGAAGACTCCCTTCGAGTACTTGACACATGTTTTTTAACTTTTTAAGTTTTACGGCATGCTGGTTTCCTCACAATGTTTTCCTTCACCGTTTGAGAGTACTGACACTGATACTGAATTTAAGGAACAGAAAAACTCATTGGTGCACGACCGGTTTTGAACCCCACGATCGGAAGGCGGGGCCGCTACTACTTAACCAGCAGTGCTCAGAAGTTACAGCAATATTTGGTCGTGTCACTAGTCCTTCCTGGGTTGGGTCTGTTGCTTATGAGAGGCTTAAAAGACTAATTTAGTTTTGCAATCTTTAAAAGGGAAGCACCGAATTTTTATACTAGATAATTGTTGAATCTAGATTTCCGACATCTATTATTTTAATTAACGTTTCCCGGAAAACCGTGTCATAAAACACACATAATAACATGAAAAGTAGAACGAGAAAGTTTAAATTTACGTTGCTTTATTTACTATTTCGTCACAAGAAAAATGTGCTCGGCTAATTAATTAGTATGAATGAAATTATGAGTTATGAAATCTATGAATATATTGTTCAAATAGTTTCCGTTTTTTGATTGAGTTGTAATGAGAATTGAATTAACTATGTATATTAGATACAGTGATATAGAGCTGGGGCCTTATGTTCACTTCGAGCGAGATTATCTCACGGTGGAGATGACCTCATATCTCGTTCAATAACTCGTTGACGTTGCGTCTCGCATGAACTTTGAATGAGAAAATTGGGGAGTAGGATGGTGAGAATGGGGATAAGTTATCACCACCACTGAATGTTACATAAATAGAGATATATATATATATATATATTCTTATCTTTTTAGTATGTATGCTTACTGGTTTGTTTTATTTATGTTATTTTAGTTTTTTTTTTTTATTTTATTTTTTTACGGTGGTGGATGAATAAACGAGTTTTCTTTCTTTTCTTTCTTTATCGAACGAGATATGACGTCATCTCCACCGTGAGATAATCTCGCTCGAAGTGAGCATAAAGCCCCTGATCAAATGCCAGTAACAGAAGACTCCTTGGTGAGAAGACTTGCAGATTTTAAAGCTACGACGAGCTACTCAGTACGGTTACAAAACAAAAAGTCATCTTTTGTAAACATGCCTCAATGAAAGATTTATTTTAACTTACCCATTGTGGTCATCAGCAGTGTACTCGACCTTGCGGACAGAGCCATCGGGCTGCACAAGCGAGTAGAAGCCATGGACGACGTCGCCGTCGCGGGACTCGTGCTGGGTCTTGTGGTCACCAGTATGAGGGTCAGCCACGGAATACGCGAAGTCGTATTTCGGATGAGCCTGATGAAGTTTGATAGTATAAAATAACAAACACATCGTAATTTATTTTCTACGTAAAGCTATTTAAAGAAGAGTTACAGCTGTGTTCCGGTCAAGTTTTGGAAAAAAACCAAATTAAATTGCTCAATTAGTTTAGTTTATTTTAAGAGTTTAACAACTTTTTTGCAACGAGATGGAGGTGTTAAAGTGAGGTTGGGTGAACCTCAAATAAATTGAATTTGATGACGATAGATCTAACTGTGACCACAAATATAACATGTAATTTAGATGTAGAAAATCTTTATGTGCGATCTCTTTCTGGAATACTTTAAATAATTTAAGCTGTTAAGAATTATTGAGGCTATAACCACTTACGTATTCATCATGACCCTCATAGAGTCCTGAGTACGCCAAGGGAGCGGCGTAAGCCAGAGGCGCTTGGACTACTGGGGCTGCGTAGTACCCAGCATCATAGTGTCCGGGAGACGCGTAGTACCCGGCATCATAGGGTCCGGGAGACGCGTAGTGGCCGTCATCGCGGACTATGCTCTGGGAAGAGACGGCGGGTCCGTACAGACCAGCGGCGGCCGTGGCCCACATGGCTCCGAATGCGAAGATCTGAACAAGAGAAGAGAGGATTGTAAGATGGTTTTGTTTTGTTGAAGTTGTTTTACATTTTTTAAATTAGACAGACTAATTTTAATATACTAGCTTTGAATTATATTTAGTAAGTAAGTCCTAATGCGGGGCCCATTGCATATTAATAATAATATTAATAATAAACTTTATTCAGAAATCAAGCAATTACAATAATTAGGGTATGCATACAAGATCAGTTATTAATTGTATTTCGCTTGTTTACAAATAATTTTTGCACTGCAGTATCTACACTAAGTGCTAGACTTGTGTCGTAGATACCACATTACCTTCCAAAACATGTATAGAAAGCCATGTTGAATAGTGATATTGTGCGGACCGTTAGTACAATTTTGTTTCCTACTACCTACATACCTTAGTTACATTTTAATTAAAATTTTGTAATTTTTTTTTATACAAACTAAGAAAAACTATCTATCTGTAGATCGTTTGTAACGGTCGACAGATAGCTCAATTGTTCTTTATGTATTTTGAGTAATTTATAAATCCTTATAGGTATTTATTGCAATTTTCTTTGTAAATAAATGTAGAAAGTTATACTCTATATTTCGATTCTTGAATAAATAATTATGTAATGCATTATATTGTATAATTTTTATGGCATTAATTAGGGTTATAAAGCAAAATATTAGTGTTTTTTAACGCACAAAATATATTTATAAAATATGTTTAACTATCCAACCGAAATGGAAGAAATCATTCGGTTGGATAGTACAACAATGGGTACCCTTTTCGAACAATGAATAAATTAAATACTTTAGTTATAAGTCTATGGCTTACTTTGCTGAACATTTTGATGTGGTTAAGATCAGAACTGTTGAGTGATTGATGTCAACTACCACTGACCGTGGGTTTTTATAACTAAAACCTAAATAAGAGCAAGTGGGGCTGAACAGACCGCATGCGGACCTCGCCACAAATGACAATAGCCAAAGGTCACTTAAAAACGTTGTAGAATCGCAATATGTGTCATGGTATTATCGATATTGAGATCGATATTGCTTTTGGACATGCCAAACTGATTTGATTGATACGATTAAAATTTGACGTAGAGTATATGCAGTTCACAACCTACCTAGGTTTTGTATTTTTTATGATGGTAATACAATATATAGCGATAGCTATCAAGCTATGTACAAAGGCTAGGCTAGGCTAGGCTTTGGTCTGTGGAACTGGCACCTAGATTCAACTAGTTTTAAAAAAAGTTTTAAATATTGTGATTTGTGATTGTGATTTTTCTTTTTGATTTGATAGCATATTGTACGTTCCTCAGAAATCAACAGAAATATATATTTTTTCCAAAGAAATGTCAAGCTAGTTTGTGAATGTGACGAGTGAGTCGAATTTATTTAGAGTTGCGACCTGGTGTTTTTCTATCAAGGGGCTGACAACTATCAAACAACTTCTCGCTCGCACGTTTCGACATGTTGAAAGATATAAAATCACTAAATTCATTTTTGAAAAATCGCAATCAACCATTTTGTGTGCAATCACATTGCACACAGTTTAGTAAAAATATCATTTTAATCGATACAAATTTTCCTACTTAAAAGTTTGGTTATGTACGAAAACTAGTAAAGCAAACTTTTGAGTAGGAAAACATGTATCGATCAAAACGAAATTTTTACTAAACTGTGTGCAATGTGATTGCACACAAAATGGTTGATTGCGATTTTTCGAAAATGAGTTTATTAATTTTATATCATTCAAAATGTCGAAACGTGCGAGCGAGAGTCACATTAGCTCTTGTCTTCGCCTTAACGCACTTCAGATTTGTTATCTGCATTGCCTTAAGGCGAAGATAAGAGCTAATGTGCCTCTCGCTCGCACGTTTCGACATGTTGAAAGATATAAAACCACTAAACTCATTTTCGAAAAATCGCAATTAACTATTTAACTGTGTGCAATGTGATTGCACACAGTTATGTAAAAATTTCATTTTGATCGGTACAAGTTTTCCTACTTAAAAGTTTGTTTATGTATGAAAACTAGTAAAGCAAACTTTTAAGTTGGAAAACTTGTATCGATCAAAATGAAATTTTCACATAACTGTGTGAAGTGATTGCTCACAAAATAGTTGATTGCGATTTTTCGAAAATGATTTTGGTGGTTTTATATCTTTCAACATGTCGAAACGTGCAAGCGAGAGTCACATTAGCTCTTGTCGTCGCCTTAAGTTTGTGCACTAGCATTGACGTAGACAGGAGTGCCTTGGGCACCTTAGCGCCTGTCAGCTTACTTCACTGTTTCCGAAGGCACCAGCTGACGTCACGACGTACATTTTGGTATCATAAACAATGCACGAGTTCCTTGTGAGTTGGTGGTGAACGTTGATGATGTTTTCGTTGAAATTTATTAACAGTAGCAGGACTCCTTTCAGTAGCATTAGAGGTCTTTGTGAAAGAATGAATGAATGAACATTCTCTATTGTACACCTTTCAAACAATTTTAATCTGACAGATACATTAACGTAACCAATCTGTGAAAGTAATTCACCATGAGTTAGTAGTTCCAACGATGGTAAAAATATAACTGCTACAATTCTAAAACTTTTTTTTCATAATAACATGGCTCCCAGTGGGTCGGTTTGTTTTCAAAGAGCAAAATAACAAGCCGAATAAAATATTATGCTACATTTAGCAATGACAACTTTTTATTAGCAAGACGGAACTTTATGAAAACAAAAGTAAGCACGAAAGTAGGATATTTACATAAACTGCGCGTTGGGCAAGTTTTCACTCATACTCCTATTTACCAGACCCTTGTAATGTTTGGAAATTTATGAAAAAGCTTATTCAAAAACCATGTTCTAGGCTTAAAAAATACTACGAACACATAATTTGATTTAGGCCTTTGCATGTTTGCAAAGCACATGTCAGCATTAACCTTGACAGTGTCAAGGCAACACGCATTTCTTCGCCCCGCCACGGGCCGAACGCGTCTACATTCTTGCTCTATAAAACCATACCACAAGTTTGTTAATTATCAATCAACAATTGGAACCCAAACAAATTAAACATGTTCAGCAAAGTAAGTCAACTATATAAGAAAAATATAATAATAATCAAATTATATAATTGATCATATGATATGTGATATGTTTTTAATATAAAATAAAGTAACAACATGAAAAATTCTCATTAATTCAGAAATTAATAAATTAACTAATATATCTATTTTATTTCCAGATTGTAGCTTTCGGTGCCCTCTTGGCCGCGGCCAACGCCGGACTCCTCGGCCAAGGACACGCCGTCTCCTCCCAGAGCATCGTGCGCCACGACGAGGCCCACTACGCCCCGCAGTACGCCGCTCCTTTGGCGCACTACGCCGCTCCCGTCGCTCACTACGCTGCTCCCATCGCACACTACGCTGCTCCCATCGCACACTACGCCGCTCCCGCTGCTCACTACGCCGGCCATGACGAATACGTACGTTGACTACCTGAATACATCTCTTTGCTTGTTATCTTCGAGGTATCGTATACCTAATAGTATACCACAGACAAACACAGTTAAGCAACAGTTTACTGAAATCATTAAACATTGCTTTGCTCTCTCTACTAAGACACGTATCATTACCTTCCAGGCTCACCCTAAATACGACTTCGCATACTCCGTGGCTGACCCCCACACCGGCGACCACAAGTCGCAGCACGAGTCCCGCGACGGCGACGCCGTGCACGGCAGCTACTCGCTGGTGCAGCCCGATGGCTCCGTGCGCCAGGTAGACTACACCGCTGACGACCACCATGGCTTCAACGCGGTCGTGCACAACTCCGCGCCCGCTGTGCACGCCGCCCCCGCACACTACCATCATTACTGAAAACCATCTGACCTGATTCGTGTACCTATTTATATTTTTGTAAATGTGCCTGAGATTATGTGAATAATGAGTGACTGAATAAAATATAAACTCTTCTATAAATATGATGATTTTGATTGGCCCGTTTCGGAAATAACCCATTTAGATCAGTAATAAATGTGTTTCTAAGAGGACCCTTCTTGCCTTAGCCTGTTTTGTGTTTCGACACCGTTACCATGATCGTATGTCCTAGGTCTAAGAGGCCAACAGTCGTATGGTGTGTCTACTCATATTTTATTAATTTCATGTAGTCAACTGATGGGTAGCGAGTGGATTTGCAAGTTGGTGAGCTATGCAATGTTGTATCACTTGATCTTTTACATAATTTAATACAGAATCCATTATGTCTCATAGTTTCCATAACCTTAGAAACACTACCAGCTCACCTGAGAGCCAGTAAAATTATATGTGTATCATATAGTGTCTATTTATCAACAAAATACCAACAAAATCCAAGACAAACATCTTAATTAAACTGATGAAATATTGCACTTTTCTTTTTAAAAATTGCTTTAGAATAATAGAGTTCTACAACACAAGGCAAGTCAATTAAAAGCTACAGTAACATATATGAAAATTGATCCAAAGACGTATGTTTATTGGGTTATTTTCGTTTTCTCATTTTGATAAAAATATGTCTCTAAATATTATGTAAAAGTAGACTAATTATAATTTCTCAAGAATGTTATCAGTTAGATGCACATTTTTGTGATAATATGACAGTAAAAACCCTTTACTTGCATTTTTTCAAAGCCAAAGTCAAAAGGTGTTTATTCAATAAAATCACAAGACTCACTTTTATCACCTTATTTAATATTTACCACCAAACAAATTACATGACAGCCGTGTGCCTGACCGAGGTTAGGTGGTTGTACTGCTAAAACATAGAGCAGGTGGTCGAGGGTTAATAATAATATTCAAATACTTCTCAGTCGATTCTTAGATACTTTTAGCGTTTATTGTTTATTGAACCGGTATAGACAATATCATAATATGCATTTCTTGTTCAAGTCCTGCGGCTCACTCCCAAAATCAAGTATGTAATAAAAATGAAAAAAAAAAAACTAATTTACACGTACCGTATTTGAGCTCATTTCTATAAGTCTAGACTTGTACATACTGGAAGGTTCGTTATTTAGCTGGCATGAAGCTAACTTTTACGCAAACTTTAAGATAAGCTAACACAAAAAACAATTAGGTTCCTCTTAGTTAGTTTTTTCCTGTAAAAAGTATCGCGTCAGAATATTAATTTAGAAAAGAATATAATATATACACAGAAAAGCTTATTAAATTAAAGTATTAAAATCATGATGACCCAGGCATAGTAGATGTCCCCTCCGAATTCTTAGTATTTCGTACTTAGTAACTCAATTTTTTTTTCAGGTCGTCAAAGTTGGTGCAATCAGAGGCACGTCCAAACATTTTACAATGTGTAACATAAAACCTCTACACTGAAAAAAAAAATCATTAAAAAGAACTGATAAAACGTTCATGTGTACTGCTTTGAACAGTACCAGGGGAGCCTGCCGAGCAAATCAGTAACATTTACTGCTCCTAAAACAGTTAAAGTTCGAGGCAACATTTTACCGTTATGACAGTAAATTTAAATGTTTTGAGTAGCAAAAATGTGTAAAAAATGTTACTGTTTTATACAGTCAAAAAATTTTACTGTTTTAAACAGTAAAAAAAAATTACTGTTTTAAACAGTAAAATAAAGTTACTGTTTTAAACAGTAAAAAATGTTACTGTTTTAAACAGTAATATAATGTTACTGTTTTAAACAGTAAAAAAATGTTACTGTTTAAAACAGTAAAATATTAGTACTGTTTGAAACAGTAAAAAAACTAATGTGCATGCACAGTAGCGGGTACTGAAGTGAGCAGTTACAGGTAATGTCAAGGATAGTACTTTTTAATGCGCAAGAACAGTAGCGGGTACTGTAAGTGCACAGTTACATGTAATGTCAAGAATAGTACTTTTTAATGTGCAAGAACAGTAGCGGGTACTGTAAGTGCACAGTTACATGTAATGTCAAGAATAGTACTTTTTAATGTGCAAGAACAGTAGCGGGTACTGTAAGTGCACAGTTACATGTAATGTCAAGAATAGTACTTTTTAATGTGCAAGAACAGTAGCGGGTACTGTAAGTGCACAGTTACATGTAATGTCAAGAATAGTACTTTTTAATGTGCAAGAACAGTAGCGGGTACTGTAAGTGCACAGTTACATGTAATGTCAAGAATAGTACTTTTTAATGCGCAAGAACAGTAGCGGGTACTGTAAGTGCACAGTTACATGTAATGTCAAGAATAGTACTTTTTAATGTGCAAGAACAGTAGCGGGTACTGTATGTGCACAGTTACATGTAATGTCAAGAATAGTACTTTTTAATGCGCAAGAACAGTAGCGGGTACTGTAAGTGCACAGTTACATGTAATGTGAAGGATAGTACTGTTTAACGTGTACGCACAATATCGGGTACTGTACTTACTGATCAGTAACAGTACCCGCTACTGAGAATGCACATTAAAAAGCACTATCCTTCACAATACCTGTAACTGTACACCTACAGTAGCGAGTACTGTAAAAGCACAGTAAAAGGTTGTGAAGGACCGTCCCTGATACCTACTGCCTACGCAGTACTGCATAGGTAGGCAGGTATGCAGGCGACCTGAAATAAATTAAAAAAGATTTAATTGAAGTAATTTATTTAAGATGAAAAAACTAAAAATAAAAACGTTTGTCGCTCTTCCAGGACATTTCTGTTTCATCTTCGATGTGTGAAATAAAGCTTTGGCGCACTTCTGCGACTCATGTTCTTTTTCGTTTCAATTGCACCGGGCCAATGATGTGCGGCAGAAGTAGCAATAAGTCCAGGTTGCTCGTTTCGGGAATTTGATCTGTAAAGCAACAAGAACGAAAATTAGTGACTAAGATTTTTATCGTCGAACGTTTATAGGTACCTACTCTTTACTCAGGAATTATACTGACAACTGGTTAGTTCTATGGAAAAAAATCGTGTTGTATGTGACAATACATTAAACTAATTTAAATTACAAACTAACCTCGTGCAAATTGCTTAAATTCTGCCAATGATGTGCGGCAGAAGTAGCAATAAGTCCAGGTTGCTCGTTTCGGGAATTTGATCTGTAAAGCAAGAAGAACGAAAATTAGTGACTAAGATTTTTATCGTCTAACGTTTATAGGTACCTACCTACTCTTTACTCATGAATTATACTGACAACTGGTTAGTACTATGGAAAAAAAATCGTGTTGTATGTGACAATACATTAAACTAAATTAAATTACAAACTAACCTTGTGCAAATTGCTTCAATTCTTCCACAAATGGTGATCGTGTTGATGATGAGGAGTAATTTGCTCTTTAGTAGCGGTAGTTTATCATCCAATGAATGTTCATTTTCAGGATACCAATGATTGAAGTCTGCAGTGAGCTGGAATTAAGAGATGTAATGAGAGAGAAGTATGTTGTTAGAAAACCCCGAAAATTTTACGACTAAGTCCAATACAAAAAGTCGTAAACCGGGTGCCATGTGGTTGCACACAAAATGGTTGATTGCGATTTTTCGAAAATGGGATTACTTAGTGATTTTATATCTTTCAACATGTCGAAACGTGCGGGCGAGAGGTAGGTACCTACATGAGCTCTTGTTTTTGCCTTATACGCTCAATCTCTAATCTCTATCTCTAATGCTTATGAATTGACTTACCTTCAAAATAATTCACGTAGGTACTTCTCGAATCCCCAGTCTGTAAGAAGTGTTTTTGTGGTATCGTCACTCATACACTTTCGCTAAGATTGATACACATCATTTTGCACTGTCACACACAACTCAACTGAAAAAAAGTTTAGGGTTTATATGATTCTTCCTAAATTGTTATATTATTACAATTATAAAACCTCTATAATATTGAGTTCACAGACAGATAGTCAGATACGGATACGTTTACAATATGTCTGGCTTGTCGCGAGGTCAGGAGGGAAGAGAGCGAATGTTTGGCGGCCACGCGCTCACAGAGCCGGGTTATGTTGGCTGCCTGTGAAGGGGCGTCGCCGAACCGCGCGGCAAGTCCTACCATTGGCGGCCACACACAGTGCAGCCATCACAATGCCAAGATGCGCTCAGAATAAGATACGTTCGGAAATTTCGGAATATACAATAATAGATGATTTCGGAATACATTAATAGGATCGTTCGCCACAAAAGATTGAAGAAATAATTAACAACTTGCCGAAATTATACTGAACTGAACATAGCGAAGGGTAGAAGGCAACTAGCTAGCCGTGGGTAGAAGGAGTCGGACGTACGCGTCTGGAGCGGCTCAGACTGTAGTGAGCCGTCAGTACCGGCTCTATTTCTTTTGGAGCGGCTCAACAGCTCTCATGCCAGCCTAATATAAATTTTATTCCTAGCTTGATAGGGTCTACATTAGAAAAAAGATATCCAGATCAAAAATTTTGCTAAATGAATTTGAATTGTTTTGTCTAGATAATATGATCTAATTTCCAATGCTGCATTTAGGAGCCGCTCATCTGTGGAGCGGTTCTCAGGTCTACTCATAAAATGTGATACACAACTCAAACGGTTTAAAGATTGGTTTTATGATAAACAGAACCCTGAACCGTTTGAGTAGAATATTTATTTTTATTCATTGGGAGGTTTACTACGTACTCGAACCGTTGAATCGTTTGAAGTAATATCTGCACGGGTGAGTGAGTGGAGTTAGGATGAATTGAAGGATTATGGTTCTTTTTAGAAAAGCATGTTTTTAAATGGTATGGGTTACGAATTTGAATTATTAACTTGAGTTGTTTTAGCAACAGCCCGTGGGTGCCCTCGCGTTTTAGCATACATATTTAAGGATATTTTGCGTTCTAGGCTCGTCATAATTTGCATAAATATTTTCCGTTTTATCGTTTAATCAAGTATGGTTCATTTTGAATAGTAGAACTTTTACTTGAATTTTTTTTCATTCCGTCGTTCATTGTTAGCAATATTTATTAGTTATTGCTAACATAGAAATTCACGGATTTTCTCCTGTTTATTTTCCGCAAGACTCGTTTATTTTTCTACAAAATTATTTTTATCGTAGTATTTTTTGTTTTGGCGTCTAGTCCTTTTGCCAAGTCTTATCGGTGCTTGCTTGGAGTATTTGAAGGTACCATGAAAATAAATTGGTCCTGAAATTCTGAGCCGTTTGAACCGCGGTTCGGCTCCAGCTCGAGACTGTAAATGAGCTGATGCGCTGCAGATCATGTTTTTTGAGTGAGTTACCCATGGCTACAACTAGCGTGTCGCACGCAGCGGCCAGCGGCGGCACGGCGTAAGCGCGGCGGGGGGCGGAGGAGCGGCGCGTGTCACGTACTTACGCGAGCGAGCATTTGCGTTTATTGTTTGAAACATTAGATTCAATTGTGTAATGAGATAAACAATATTTTAAATTGTTATTATTATTATTAACAGTTAGTTTAATCGTTTATTCCACAAAATACAACTCGTAAGAGAGGGGAAGGTTAAAAGATCCACATGCTTGGAAAACAACAGCAAACAGCGAATAGGTAGGTAGGTACCTACCAAACAATAAACACGAACATGTGGATGGGTGTTTGTTTGTTTTTGTTTGTGTTTGGCTGTTTTTGTTTGTGTTTGCCAGTGATCGACGTTGGTGTCGGTTTTTGTGCACAAATCACAGGTGTTCGACAAACGTGTCGGCGATGTATCCAAAAGCTTGTTAGGTATCTAGCAAGGCGGCGGCCTTGTACGATTTTTGTGAATTTTGATCATCCTCCATCGTCTTCGTTTCCTTCTTTTCCCTCAAACTCGTCGTCCAAGTTTGCCCATCCGGAATATAGGTATTAGTAATCTTAATATAGGTACCTACCTACTAATGTTTCGATAGTCAAAATGCACGTTAGGTACCTACCAGTCTTCCGAAATCCGTCAATAAATACTTATGTGTAATATAATAAGCCTAATAAGATATACTTACCTACCTAATATGAGGAGCTTTTGGAGGGCACCAATGAACATGAAAAACAGACAGACAGACGCGAAACGAAACTTTATTTTATACCTATTATGTAAGGATAATACCTATACCTATTATGGATTAAGTAGAGGTAGTTATTTCTGTCTAGTGCACTAACTTCTGGTATACCTTCACGTAACGTTACTAGGTAGGTAGGTTACCAACATACAGTTGTTTGAATTAGGTACTTACTGACAGTAGGTTGGCTATAAGTAGGTAGTAGGTAGGTTGGCTATAAGTAGGTAGTAGGTAGGTTGGCTATAAGTACGTATATATATTTACATAAAGGTAGTTTTTTAAACAAATTGGCAATCAAATATTTATTTCGGTTATAACAAAATAGGTACCAACAAATAGGCACATAGGTAGTTGAAATAAGTAAGTACCTACTACACTACGTAAAGCTATTTATTATAGTGCAAATATTAACACGTCCGGATAGGTCAACTAATAATCGTACCGTTTAACACAAAAAGTGAGAGTACGGCACAAACCAACGAAACAAAATTCACGTTTTCATCATAGTCACAAAAATGGTTAACTCAGCGCCAGCGGCTTTTTAATATTCGAACGGTAGTAGTTATAGCACCTGAAGTAGGTATATATTTTATAATGGCTTGAAAGTTATTAGTTAATGAATGAAACTGTTTAAATAACAGTTAAGTACACTCAAATAATTAAAATATACTGCTTTAATACATATCTTTTTATGAGGTAGTGATCAGTCAGTTTTAATGTGATATCTTTTAAAGTAACTGTTTTGTTCATTTAGTGATAACGTTCAAATCATTATAATTTACTGATACAATACAGATCATTTTGTAGAGGTCATGTTCAGTCAGTTGTACTGTTCTAGCATTTAAATTAACTGTTTTGTTCATTTAATGATAACGATAAAATCATTACAATTTACTGATACAGCACGGACAATTTATTGGAAAACTATGGTGAGTTAGTTGTACAGTGCTATCAGTTGAAGTAACTGTTTTGTTCATTTAGTGATAACGTTCAAATCATTACAATTTCCTGATACAATACAGATAATTTTAAAGAGCTCATAGTCAGTCAGTTGTATTATACTATCCGTTAAATTAACTGTTATGTTCTTTTAGTAATAACGATCAAACCATTACAATTTACTGTTTCAACACAGACATTTATGGAATACCATGGACAATTAGTTGTACTGTGCTATCCGTTGAATTTACTGTTTTGTTAATTAGGTGATAACGATCAAACCATTACAATTTTCTGCTACAACACAGACATTTACGGAAAACCATGGACAGTTAGTTGTACTGTGCTATCCGTTGAATTAACTGTTTTGTTCATTAGGCGATAACGATCAAACCATTACAATTTTCTGCTACAACACAGACATTTACGGAAAACCATGGACAGTTAGTTGTACTGTGCTTTCCTTTGTATTTTTTTTTTTTTAGTTTTTTTAGTAATTTGTACTGTTTAATCAGTTAGAGTTACTGTTTTGTATTTAACTGTTATTGAAACATTTGTCGATAATGTTTAAAGTAGTTAGTCCTAATGAAAATCTCTTAACTGTGTGACAGTAAGCAATCATTTTTTTCAGTGTATAAGGCCAAAGACTCAGAAATTTGAAACAACCCTGATAATGTTAACGTGACCTTGGTACATAGGCTAATTAATTGGTGGCAGTTCTGGAGGCACCTATTTTAACTACAGTTCACAATTAAAGGTCAAAAAACAGCTGTAAATAGGGCTGCATCATGTTGTGTTACTTTCATTTTGGAGAAAAGTTTAAGAGGCATTTCATGAATTAAAAACTTCAAAATTTCAAAGTCTTAGAACAAAAGTTTTTTTATAATAATAATACATAATACCCTGCATAATACCCTGCTCCCAGGATTAAAGGGGTATTACGTTACACGTTATATGTAACACATTGCAGTAGTTAGTATTATAAGTTTATTATTTGTTATAAAGTTGCTAATCCATCCACCGCTATTATAATACGGTTTCCTTATTTCACGGCGTTTTTCTTCATCGATTATGAGATTTGGCATTTAGAAAATCTGTGAGTAGTTAAGATGTTTTCAATAGGTAAATGTTTGATATATTTAAAAGTATTACACGGGTATTTATCGCGTTTACCTTTATTATTTATTATTTTAACGTCGGGAAAATAATAAAGGTAAACGCGATAAATACCCGTGTAATACTTTTAAATATGTGTTATGATCGCGAGAGTTTAAAAACTACTAAATGTTTGATGTTAGACCCTTCACGGGTAGTGCAAATGTTTCATTTGCTAAATAAAAAAAAAATAGTTTAAATAATACCTGAACCTATATTGATAATGACAATACAAAATCTATAGTTGAATTCTAGCAATTGAACTGAAAATATTTTTGGGATGTAAAAACTATTAACGATCGCATCCCAGCTGCTACATATTAACACGGCCACGACCTAAATAAAGTTCATAAGAACAACAGAAAATTATTTTCAAATTATATATTTGTTCAGTCACGCATAATTTACATTTCCCTCATACACATTATTTACAAAAATATACAAGTACACAAATCAGGTCAGACGGTTTTCAGTAATGATGGTAGGGTGCGGGGGCGGCGTGCACAGCGGGGGCGGCGTGAACAGCGGGCGCGGAGTTGTGCACGACCGCGTTGAAGCCATGGTGGTCGTCAGCGGTGTAGTCTACCTGGCGCACGGAGCCGTCGGGCTGCACCAGCGAGTAGCTTCCGTGCACGGCGTCGCCGTCGCGGGACTCGTGCTGCGACTTGTGGTCGCCGGTGTGGGGGTCAGCCACGGAGTATGCGAAGTCGTATTTAGGGTGAGCCTGAAAGGTTATAAAACATGTATTAGTAGAAAGAGCAGAGCAATGCTTACCGATTTCAGTAAACTCTTTCTTAACTGTGTTGGTTTATTGTATACTATTAGGCATATTATACCTCGAAGATCACATTGTCATCAAAACAAAAAGAGATATATTCAGGTAATAAACGTACGTATTCGTCATGGCCGGCGTAGTGAGCAGCGGGAGCTGCGTAGTGTGCGATGGGAGCAGCGTACTGTGCGATGGGAGCGGCGTAGTGTGCGATGGGAGCGGCGTAGTGCGCCAGAGGGGCGGCGTGCTGCGGGGCGTAGTGGGCCTCGTCGTGGCGCACGATGCTCTGGGAGGAGACGGCGTGTCCGTGACCGAGGAGGCCGGCGTTAGCCGCGGCCAGGAGGGCGCCGAAAGCTACAATCTGGAACAAAGATACATTTTTAAATGAATAATCTCAAAATATAACGAGAAAGATGAGAAAGCATCATAATAATTGAATATAATTTGTCACTAAAACTCATTGAAATAAATGTAGCCCTGTGTATTAGTACAATATATCAAGTTAATCTAGTTTTTTTTAATTCTCGCAATGACATGTATAAGCTTACTTTGCTGAACATTTTTAATGTGTGTTGTTTAAAAATCGAGTGTTGATTGATGTCAACGGTCTCGCTGTATGGTTTTATAGAGCACGGGCGTTGGCGTATTCGGAGGGGCTGAGAAATGCGCGTGCGCACCTTGAATTGTAACTTTGACATGATCAAGGTCACGTCAGAGTAATGTGTGGTCGTTAATCCGCGTCCGGTTCAATAGGTGGCGATCGATTGTTGATACTGTTTTAATTATAAATAAATATTAATGGACTTTCCACACAGCACTATCTAGCCTTAAACTAAGCAAAGGTTATGATATGGGAACCAGATAGTCTCCCTTATTATAACAAACACCCGTAAGTAGGACTACTGACCGCCACCCGGATAAACTCTTATCACATGAGCTTAAATAAATTATGCTACTTGCTGCATCTGCTTGCATTTGCCCCACCTGATGTTAAGTGGTTATCATAATAAGCCAAAGCTTGTGATATGGTAACCAGATAGCTAATATACTACTTATATTTCCTTTTTTTTATAAATACAGACTTATAATATTATATAACACCCAGACAGAGAACAAACATCTATGTTCATCACACAAATGTTTGTATCATCATCTATAACATTGTCAATGTAGCATTAGTAGCCAATAAGATGTGATTTTACCTGACTGATGAATATATGAACGGGGAAGTCAAGATTTTCTTATAATAAGGAATCTGAATATTCACTTGCTTTCGTTCCTCGCGAATGTAATGAAGGTAAATATAATTGTATTGACAAGGTGTTGAAATAACATTGAAAAGGTATATCTACTTATTACCTCTATAATCATAAATTCACTTGTTCTCATTTTACTTTGAAAATGAGCTACCAGTGCGAGTTGGACTCGTACACTAAGGGTTCCGTGCGAACGATCACTTAATACTTCAGTCTCTCTATCTTGTCGTGTCACTAGTTTCTTTCGAAACAGTGTGATGAAAGGATTTCAAGTGCGCTCAAAAACTCCTTTCGAGCAATTGACACATGTCATAGAACTTTTTAGGTTCTACGACATGCCGGCTTCCTCACGATGTTTTCCTTCACCGTTTGAGAGTACTGGCGATACTTCGGTAAACAACGCTTTCAAATTTTATTATTTTGTCTCTTTAAAAACGATCTATTCCTTTCTAATACCAAAAACTAATACCAATGGTATTTGTATTTGTTGTAATCAATATTTCTGTTCCTAACGAATACTAAATTTCAAATTATATAAATGAAGTACAAAATCTATTCCCTATGAATACCAACATAACTTTTGGTACAGTCACAGAAACAATTTATTTTGCTATGTAATAATTTATTATTATGATTTTATAATCATAATAATAAATATAAATATATGATTTTATTTGATTTTGTAAAAATGCCGGAATGAAGTGAATTTGTAAGGGCTTAGGATTGTATTATTACAATCCTAAGCCCTTACAAATTCACTTCATTCCGGCATTTTTACTTACTAGTAGCATAAGTAAATCACTTTTACTTAAAAATATTACCTAAAAATCTTACCTGCAAAAAAGGGTGAGTTGACTGTATCTCGTACCATATCCATATAACTTGTTTTGGTATTCGTTTATGAGTACCTATTCGTTTGGAATAGAAAATTATCTATATGATTTCTAATACCAAAAACAAAATTGAATTAGTATTAGTTTTTGGTATTAGAAAGGAATAGATCTTAAAAACCTTGTATAGAATCATACTTATCCTATGGTTACTGTTGTAGGTTCCTTTGGAGAAACAGATATAGACCTACACATCCATGGTATAGTGAAAGGGTTCCTTCGAGCGCCTTTTGTGTACTGAACCCTAAAAGTTCATGGACAGTGGTTGAATATTAATAGTTTTAATTTCAGTGTTAATTTTTGTGAGTGAATGTTTTAATTAATCGCCTGCTAGATCAGTGCGATATTCTACTTTAAAACTCGTTTATGATTGTTTACCTTATTTTAGGTGTAATTTAAACCTTGTTGGGTTTTGAATGGTTATTTTAAAACAGAAAGAAACAGCATCACGACTTGGCATACGATTCCCAGTCACGCTAGATACCTAATACATATTAGGAACCCTTCAAATCTCTTAGTAACATATACCAATTAGATATTTTGCTGGTGTTGAGAAAGGGGGGTAGTCAGAAGGACATCCAATATTATTTTGGCATATACTCGAACATTCCTTCATTTTTTCAGTAGTTGTTATTCCATACGTGTTCCCTTAGTAGTTTAAGAGTAGTAGAGCTCTTTGTGAAGGGCTCGTCCGGGGATGTACTACCACCACGCCTTTTTCTGCCGCCAAGCAGCGTTGCTGTGTTTCGATTTGAAGAGTGTGGTTACCGGTTTAATTACAGGCACATGAGGTTTAAAATCTGTATGCCTCAAGTTGATGGACGCAAGGCTGTGCATCGTAGGGCACGTTCCTATCGTGTGTGATTTACGAGGCATTGCTTTGTTATAGGTGATGGTTATCACTTAACATCAGGTGGGCCATCTGCTTGTTCCATCAGGTAGTTGTATAAACACACAAAATAAATGTCAACTTCGGTGACTTAGGCCCAGTTTCACCATGGTCTGTTAGTTACTAATCAAGGATTAACAGGCCGTTAAATCTAACCTTAGATGTCAAACGCGTACATTTTGACATATTTAACGGCCCTTTAATCCTTTGTTAATCTAACAGAGCATGGTGAAATCAGGCCTTAGCTTTTCTGAATATACATATTCGTAGACGTGAGTCAAACTCAATTAGCCTACGCTCGTAAAAATCTAGATAAAAGCATTTACAAACTGTCATATTTATATTTTTTGCGTTTGTCTTTTTACAACAGAGACATTATACACTAATTTGTATGAGCAGTTTGACACATATTTTATTAAGTAATTTCAGCCTTGTAATTGCTCATGCAGTTTCCTACGCAAATGTGTCGTACATACAGTTCTAAATACATAATCAGTAAGTAATGTTTACTACATTAGAATTACCGTGCATGTACATTCTGAAATATAATAGCGCACTGTTTTATTTGACAATGTCTGGCCTTATTTCTTGTTTTTTTTACCTTTTATTAGTTAAGTATAAAAATTCAAATATTAAAGAATTTCATAGAACATTTTGTTTCACCTTCAATAAGAAATTTCGCTTCAGTTCTCGATAAAAATGAAATAGCTTACAACTTTCATCATCATCATCATTTTCCTGCCCTTATCCCACTTCTTGTGGGGTCGGCACAACAGGTTTTTCCCCTCCACTCTCCTCTAGTATCAGCCGTCATCTCGGCAGTCACTCTTTTCTTACTCATGTCATCTTTCACACAGTCCATCCATCGTTTTTTTGGCCTACCTCTTTATAAGATACAAGCTGGTACCCGCGAATTCGTCTGCGCAGGATTAGTCACATAATATCTTTATAAATTGTAGCCTATGTGTTATTCTGATGTATAAGCTATATTATTGTTAAGTTTCATTAAAATCCATTCAAAAGTTTTTACGTGAAAGAGTACCAAACATCCATCCATCCATCCATCCATCCATACTTACAAACTTTCGCGTTTATAATATTTGTAGGATTATATAAGATATTTTTAAGATAGATATTTTTTAAGATATTACTAATCTAGTAAAAGTTGGATAGCATTTTACTATCTACTACTATCGGTACTGCTTGTACCTTGTAACAAATATTAGCACATCAAACTATTATGAGGTTATTAATTTATTTGTACTTTATTGTACAAAAATACACAATTGGCTTGATGTTAATGAATTTTCTACCAGCCTGAGTAGAGGTTTATAAAAATTGACCAGAAAAAGAGGTTAACATATGCAATCAAAAAAAGGCAGTGTTTTTAATATTTTTATAACATACCATTTTGCCAATAAGATTTCAACAATGGACCCACTAAGGTCACTTTATAATCAATCACTTTAATTTTATCATCTTACTTATATCTAAATTAAAAGTAGACTTAAAAGGCTTGACATGATAAAATCTGTGGACTGCAATAATGTAAATTGCATATTCGTCGGTTTGTAATGACTGTGATTAGAACTTGTGATTGGTTCACATTTAAAAACAAAAAAAAAGTTGCACAATTTATTTTACAACAGCAACATAATTAAATGCTTAAGAAAACCTTCGTTCCGATTAATAAACATTGTTTTAGCTAACTAATTAGTGTATTCTGACCCTAAAGTGTTGGTACATAGACAATATTAATTTTATATTAGGTATACAACAAATAAAGTAATCATGTTACAGGATAATACATAGGTAGTTATATTTCAGATAGATAATCTTTATATATAATTCTACTGTACATGTGTATGTCACTGAACTCCTCCTAAACGGACCGATTTGAATGATTTTTTTTGTATGCGTTTGGGTGGCACCCCGTATGGTTTAGATTCACAAATCAGCCCGGCAGATGGCGCTGCAGCCGGTATCTAAATTATTCATCTATACTGCAACTAAATCATGCAGGACGTCTGTCGTGTCCGCTAGTAATATACAAGGTGTTCCTTAAGTTGTGTATAGAAACTTCAGGGGGCTAAAGTACCCATCAATATGAACAACTTTTTCCAAGGAACCAACACTGTAAACGCGAAAAAAAAAACAGCTGTTTCATACAAAAGTTCAATACCTACCAGGCTAAAATGTATGAAACAGCTGTTTTTTTTTTCGCGTTCACAGTGTTGGTTCTTTAGTAAAAGTTGTTCATATTGATGGGTACTTTAGCCCCCTGAAGTTTCAATACACAACTTAAGGAACACCTTGTATAAATATTAAGGAAAAATTTCGTTGATGAATAAAAAAACAATATGAGTAATATTAGTCACAAAAAATGGAGTACATACTAGAATAATATTATTTAACACGGCTTATTTAGAATTATGTAAGTGAGAGGAGATTCTGGGTTTTGTGGTGACGAATTTTCTTGTACTCCGCTAAGGGCGGTTTGGATGCATCGTATAATATCGTTATATGGAACTAAAACATTACTGTTTGCTAAATCTTGCCCAATAACTGCTTTATTGAGTTCAACGTTTTCTTGGACCTTTGGTTTAATTTGATTCTCGGTCTCTTCTGACTTAGTGTGTTCTTCAGGGACTTTCGCGTCAGCGTCAAAGGTTACGTAAGCGATTTCATAAACTTGAGGAGGTAACTCTTGAGGCTCGGGATTTTTATTAGGTTTCTCTTGAGCCTCTACGGGTTTTGGTTGAGGTTGTTCAACCTGATCAGCAGGTTTGTCTTGATCATCCTTGGGTTGCTCAACAACGATGTCTTCTTTGAGGTTTTCATGTGATGGTTCTGCAACAGGCTCCTCACTGTTTTTGCTTTCTTCTGCCTTCAAATTGTCTTTTTTGTCTTCAGGACAAGGTACCGGTTTTTCCGTGGGGTCCGGTTTTTTAGCTTTCACGGTAACCGGTAAGTAGTTTTTGACTACAGCGTTAAACCTGTCAATTAAAATCCAGTTTGTAATCTTCTTTGGCTGAGGTTGTACACACGGATACGCATCAGGCTATACATTGCTCGCTTTTATGTCCTTGTAGTAAGCGACATTTTTCTTTGGCTTCGTGTAGCTTGATCTGTATCCGTGTACACACGATAATCAACAAAACTTCCGTCTGTCTGCACAAAACTTTGTTATGCTAATTTTGAAGCGTGACGTTCTTACCGAAAATAATTTTACTTGCTAAGTGCTTCACTATGTTTCGTTCCTATTATATACAAGTGACCGTATAAATACTAATAAATGAATATTCGGATATTCATTCATAACATTAATAATATTGACAGTTTACATTTTCATGTGGATAAAAAGTGACTGCTGCCAACATTGTAATATAATAGTCAAAGTTGAGTGCAGACAGATATTGATTTGACTAATAGTAATAAAAGTATAACCCTTGCACGTCGTCAGCTACGTATTGGACATCTCGGATGAAGCCATCAGGCTGG
The DNA here is from genome assembly GCA_932294275.1 of Chloroclysta siterata. Lineage (NCBI taxonomy): Eukaryota > Metazoa > Arthropoda > Insecta > Lepidoptera > Geometridae > Chloroclysta > Chloroclysta siterata. Next base: position 11,124,288 of record OW028602.1, read on the forward strand.
AGGAACGAGTATCCTCCTCGTACCAAAGAACCATCGCTCAACTCGCGCTGCGTCTTGTGGTCGCCAGTTTGTTCGTCATATACTAAGTATTCATATTCGTATCCTGAAGGTTTCTGTAAAAGCAATAAATGTGTTATAAAACTAGCTTAATATTTTTTTTTAAATAAAATATTCACTAAATCAGACTACTCCATCTAAAATCATGGACACTTTCGCGTTCTGCGTAAGCATAAGAGCAAATTTTACGTACGGTCTTTGGTTTCGCTACAACGACAGGCAATTTCGAAGCCCGGTACTGAACAATATTAGCACTAGGTACAACAGAAGCCACAGGAGCAGGGTAAATACAAGGTGTTCCACACGGCACGTAGTTGGAAGAATAAGGTGCAACGGATCCTATAGGGGCCGCAGTAAGTTGACCTAGTGGTGGGTTGTATGAAAATGGAGTGCCGTATTGGACGTATTCTGCAGGGTACTCGGGTCCATTTTGCACGTACACTTTAGATAAGGATACACTCGTAATATCCTTTATAGAGACAAGCACCAAGAGTAAAGGAATCTGTAACAAATAATCTATAATTGTAGGACCAAGAGGAATTGATGAGCTCTTTAACACAGCTGGTGAGACTAGTAAGATAAGAAACAGTAAGATGTGCGGAACATATGCCATGTTTGCATGATCTGCAAATAATTGCTCTGGATCTGGGTTACGATAGACTGATGGTGATATTGAAAATATAGAAACAGAAAAACCTGTTCTGGAATTGGGACTGTGTAGTTATCTGTTGGGTGCTGGTTGTAAACTATGGTGAGTAAACTATACCTACTGTAAAGTTAAGTTGACTAGATTTTTACAAACACGATTCTATTAATAAAAATTTTGTCTTCACAAATTGGGTACTCACTTTAACAATCATCTTTCCCGGTGATCGATTGGCTACTGATATTTTTGAAAATGTGCCACCGCTTTATAAAAGGTGCTTTGTTCGTCAAAAATATGCTGTTCGGTAATACCGAAACCAACCATCAATGTCGCAGAGAGGATGAATAGCAGATAACAATTAAAATGCTAATATTTTAACTCGCATAATTTTAACATTCAAAACACGTGGGAGACAATTCACGCTAATAACTATGAAAATAGCTTTTGTTGCTGGAGATAGCACTTCAACTTTATGTAACCATGAGGAATGTTTTTTCGTAACGTGATGTACCTATTAGCAAAACCTACAACAAACTACGTGCATGTAGTCGGTAAAACTTACCGCTTTGCCCTTCAATATGAAGAGAAAACTAGCGCTCAAACGTGTGTTATGAACGTCTTCACTGAACACGTGGTATGCAGCTGGTGTGTAAAAATCAGCCAAGTTAAATAAATCAGTACAATATTATGTAGGTACGTTTGTCAAACCTAACTTAAGTTTTTTACAATTGATAATGTGACTCTTCTCTCTTATCGTGTCACTAGTTTCTTTCGAAACAGTGTGGTGAAAGGATTTTAAGTGCGCCTCAAGAGTCTCCTTTCGGGCACTTGACACATGTTATAGAACTTTTTAGGTTCTACGACTTGCCGGTTTCCTCACGATGTTTTCCTTCACCGTTTGAGATTACTGGCATTGTGCACATACATTTTTGAATAGGAAATCTCATTGGTGTACGACCGGTTTCGAACCCACGACCTTAGGATCGGAAGGCGGGGCCCCTACCACTAGACCACCAGTGCTCTCAGTTAATTTAATGTGACAAAACCACCGGATTATTGAGTGGAAATCTTTGCTGTCTTTGCTGTAACAATTCTGCATTCAAATTCTTCTGACTGTGATGCTCCATCACAGTCAGATCCATCACAATTCAATCGGCACGTGTTTGGCGCTCGCGTTCAATTTAAATACCTGATTGCAGCCATAGTTCGCGCTATTGAAGTACTCACCTATTACTGTATGATAATCTAACGAAGCATCGAAGGAGACTTCAACGATAAGTAGAAGAACAGTCCCGTTACTACACACAGGAACAAGTCCATTATAACCACAGAAGATGGGCTTTTTATGGCGTGATAATGCGTTATCATTCAGTAAGGTTGTCTCATGAGAAATGCCAGAAAAAAATAATACGCTTTTCTAATAAAAAAAATCTTAGTTTAAGGCTTTAATTAATTATTTTAATAATTTGTCAAGTGCTCGAATAGGTAATAAAGGTAAAAGGATTTTAAGTGCGCCTCAAAGAGGCTCCCTTTGAGGCGCACTTAAAATCCTTTTAACACACAGTTACGAAAGAATCTAGTGATACTATAAGAATTTTGAGGTTAAATGACGTATAATAAAATGTACATATATTTTATGTACATACATTTTATGTAAATTATTTAATTTATTTTCGTTTAAAAATTACCTAGTTTAACGATGCCATCTACTAAGAGTCAGTTAGTCGAAATAAGTATGATGTAGCTATATTTGGAATCATCATCTTCCTGCCCTTATGCCACGCTTAGTAGGGTCAGCACAATAGGTTTTCTTCTTCCACTCTCCTCTATCATTCGTTATCTCAGTGCTCACTTCTTCTTACTCATGTCATCTTTCACACAATCCATCCATCTTTTCTTAGGTCTAGAATGATCTTTTGAATATCAGGATCATGAAAAGTTATACCTTCTGGAAAAGATAGTTTGAGTATCGCTAGGGACGTTAGTTTTTGGTTCTGGCTAGTAAGTAACTCATAATAATACAGAACATAGCCTGTTAATTTGCATGATCCAATAGCGCAGAAATAAATATTTTTTTATTTGAAATCTGTTGTATTGAAATCTGAATGTAACTGTCCTAATTTTTATGGTCAGACGTGCGATATTTTTGGTATATACAATACAATACAAAATCATTTATTCATGCCACACATACACAGTTTATAAAAAAATACAAGATTAAACATTAAAAGTAAGTAAGTGACACAAATTGGCCGTCACTCAGCATAAATCCTATAGCAGCATAAGCTACTATAACGCTGGTCTATATGGGCATTTCGTCCCTCGCATTTTTGAAGTATGGCATATTTGTTGGTTGCATTTCGGACATGACGTCAGCAAGTAAAAACTAGCGTTTCGTCCCACCGTTTAATTTCAACATAAACTACAAACATTCTTATTGTCATTAATTATAGCACTCTTTAGCATAGATATAATATGGTGACATGGTTTTTATTATTATGATTGTTTTTTTTTACACGTGTATTATCATTTTTTTTTTAGAAATGAAATATTAAAACTACAATTTACAAGCAAACTGTTAAGATTGCTATGAATATAATTTAGGCAAACATTGTGGTGTTGCATTTAGTACAGTAATTCAAATATCTACACAACGAAATACTTTCAAAACGTAGACTTTTAAAACACCATGTTACACGGGGAAGTTTTATTATCCAATCTATAATCGTCAAAGGCTTTGTTTTTCGTGCTTGTCATCATCAACAAGAAGAGTGGTATCAAAATAAATATGCTGTAGCTATACTTGGAATCATCATCTTCCTGCCCTTATCCCACGCTAAATGGGGTCGGCACAACAGGTTTTCTTCTTCCACTCTCCTCTATCATTCGTCATCTCAGTGCTCACTTCTTTCTTATTCATGTCCTCTTTCACACAATCCATCAATCTTTTCTTTGGCCTGCCTCTCCTTCTAAAACCATCCAAATCCATTTCGAATTTCCAATGTGTGGCTATACTTGGAATACTAATGCAAAAATGCTTGGAAGGCTTGGACGCTTGGAACTGGCACCAAGATTTACCTAGTTAAAAAACGTTCCAAAGTGATAATGGCTATGATTTATTTGTTTGTCATATTAAGTTGCTATTGTTTTTCTATAAATATATTTTTTTAGTCAATTATGAAATGTCTTTATTAATTTTAAAACAAAATTCTTATTTGTCCTTTTATTGTTACATACATATACATACATACATTACATACTTCTGTGTTATCTCTGTAGGCTGTGTTTCAAAATATAATAGCAATCGTTTGTCTCCATTGCTATGTATAATAAAATAAACTTGTTAACGGTATTAGCAAAGTTCCTTGAAGGTACAAACCGAAATGCTCCCTGTGCTGTGGAAGTTTTCCAGTTGAATCAATCAATTATTAGATGTCATCGGCACTCTTCTTTGGTCTACCAGCCCACCGTTGTTTTTCAAGGTCCTTCTATTTAGTTGTTTGTAATGCCCATCTTTGTATCGTGAATAAAAAGTACTTACCTACATACTAATCCACAAGTTTTGTGAGATATCTAAGTATACAACGTGTAATATAATACCTCTATAAAGCCAAAGACCAAGAGATCAGACCAAGCACTGGAATACTATGACGTGTGCAAAATTTGAATACTTCGTTTTCGAAATTCTCATGCAAAAGAAAAATAAATTACTTGCGTTTCCTCATTAGTCGCATTTCTGTTACCTATCTTATATAAAGTTCACAATTAAAGGTCAAATAACAACTGAGAATAGGGATGCGTCATGTGTTAGTTTAATTTTGTAGGACAGTTTAAGAGGCATTTCATGAATGAAAAACTTCGAAATTTCAAGTCTTATAACTATAGTTGTTCGCCATGACTTCATGAATATTCTGCTTCCGAGGTTATAAGGGTATTATGTTACACGTTGTATCAGAGAGTAGTAAAGAGTAGCCTGGTAAAAAAATGTTCCTGCAGTCAGTTCGATGAGGTACGAGGTACCTACTTACTTCATAAAATAACTTGGCAAAATTTAATTTAACCACACGGCTTGATTTTTCTATGTTTTCACGAATATCTAAATCCAACATCCAAACATCTAAACATTTCACCTTCTACCTTTCAAACATCGTCTTCCCTTTTCACCTCATCCAAAATAATAAAAATAATAAATGTTATTTAGCTGGTAAAGAATTTATCGTTACCAGCTAAATTTACAACTTACCTATAGAGTTTTCTTTATTATTTACAACCTTTTAATTATTTTTTACTGGTCGGCTACCATGGCAAGGAAGCTCTCTTCGGGTATAGGACTCCTCCAGTTACGTCACTAATCTCTATTCTAGGCTAGGAGCTGTGTTCTTGACGTTTCTATCATATCATCTGTCCCAGATTTCCTGGATAATAAATGATACACTGTAACAGTTACATTTCCAGATTGTTTATTGTTAAAAAAATCACATCGTCATCCTAAGATTCAATTGTTTAATTATTTTATTTTATCTCTGAATGGATCTTAGGATAGACAAGATCAACTTTCTGATTGCGTTCATGCTTGGGGAAAGATATTTTTGTTAATATTATATTCCATTGACCGATGTTCACGCCAAGCGATGTCATTTCCTTTATTATTTTCGAATCTTGTAGTTTTATATCGTCCGACAGCCCCCACCATCCAGCAAGGCTATTGTAAAACATTCGGAGACGTGTTCAATCTGAAGCGTCAGTTTTTTTGTTTATAAGCAAACAAAAGAAGACCAAATGAGACAAGTTCTGAAGTTACCGATCGAAAACGTTTGCGAATGTTTTATGGGGACACTTCACCAAAAGAGAGCTCACCTACACTAAAAAGTGCTAGATCTAGCCCAAAATAGGCTATTGGAGCAACACAGACGCGGCCGGCGCCAAGCTTCGGCGACATTGCTTGTTCTAGCCCAAAAAAGCTAAAGTAGCAACAAGGACGCGGCGGGCGCGGCATCATCGTCGCCATTGCTTAAAAGTTCTTGAATTCATAGTTAGTATGCTTCAAAACTTGTAATAATCTATGAATGAAAGCGCGGAAGTAGGGTGTGTATGAATTAAGTAAATAACTTTATTTGACCAATCAAGTTTAATTATTTAGGGATATTCTGATAAAAAAAGTACTAGTTACTTTAGATATTAGATCAGTTACCGATACATTACGCGCATTTTTTTTAAAGGTGGTGTATATTGAGGTTTTGTATATTGCAATCAATAAATTATAAAATTCATTAATTGACGGTCTTTGAAAATCTTTATCTGGAGATAAAAAACCATAGTGGATTTATTATCAATCAGTAGTCCTTCACTCATCAAATATTTGGTTGCGTGGAACTGGCACCTAGAGTCACCTAGCTTTAAGACATTTCAAAGATTATTTTTACAACGTTTCTTATAAGCAACAAAAAAATTTTTTTTTTTTATACAGAAAAAACCAAGCTAATATACCCGCGGTGGGTGTAAAAGATTTATGCATAATTGAATAATTTTGTAAAAGGATTTAGCACTCATACTGATAAGTATGAGTGCTAAAGTATATTATAAAAATATATTATATAAAGTATATTATAATAATAATATAAAAAAACAATCCACACTTGTCCACTGGAAAGAAGGAAGCGAGGTCATTGCCCTGCAGTGGGACACTACTGACTGGCTCCTAATAATAATAATATTAAAAAAAAACAAGGGGTATTTTTTAACAGTTTATTTCGCCGCAGTCTTTAACATTATAACATTGTCGACTAAAACTATATAAGTATAAGGTTTAATATCACATGAGGAAATGGCTAGAAGCCAAACTTAGATTAGTGGTAGCTGTCGTGGCTTACTGGAGCAGTGTTGTGGACGACCGCGTTGAAACTGAAAAATAAATTGTAAGTTGAAAACATAATCTAAACTTTTTGTATGAACATCTGTATGCCTCAAGTTGATGGACGCAGGGCAGTGCATCGTAGGGCAAGCTCCTATCGTGCGTGACTTACGAGGCGATGCTTTGTTTTAGGTGATGGTTACCACTTAACATCAGGTGGGCCATCTGCTTGTACCATCAGCTATAAAAAGTAATAGACTGGACTTCTTTGAAGCTTGGTAGCTTTGGGGGAAATGATGTTAAGCCCTTCAAAACTCCCGGCACAACCAGTATGGTCGAAAAGTAGTGTCGTGGGTAATTAAGGTATTTTTAAGTGTGACTGAATACTTTGGTATCTCATCTTAGTTGATTGAGTGAGAGCACTGGTGGTCTAGTGGTAGTGGCTTCGCCTTCCGATCGAGAAGGCGAGGCCTTAGGTCTTAAGGTCGTGGGTTTAAAACCGGTCGTGCACCAATGAGTTTTTCATTTCAAAAATATATTTGTACAATGCCAGTACTCTCAAACGGTGAAGGAAACCTGCATGTCATAGAACCTAAAAAGTTCTATAACATGTGACAAGTGCTCGAAAGTAGCCTCTTGAAGCGCACACACTGAAGAAGAAGAAGAAGTGAACAAAGTGAACGAAGAATTTTACAGTAAATGCAGATACTGTAAATTTAATCGTAGAACCCAATTTTTTGCTTTATTTCTTGCGTGTGTTTTTTTTCAGACAAATAAAACTGTGTTTATTTCATAAAGTGTCACACCAAAAACTCATAATGGGTTCAGTTTTACGAAATACTGTAGAGCTTCTCAAGCGTTACATACCCATTGTGGTCGTCAGCGGTGTAGGTGACCTTGCGGAAGGAGCCATCCGGCTGCAGCAGAGAGTACTCTCCCTTCACGACGTCACCGTCGCGCACCTCATGCTGGGTCTTGTGGTCACCAGTGTGGGGGTCAGATACGGAATAGGAGTAGTCATATTTAGGGTGGGCCTGGAATAAATAAAAATAATAAATATTGGTGGACTTTCCACACAGCATTATCTAGCCCCAAACTAAGCCAAAGCTTGTAATATAGGAACCAGATAGCTGATACATATACACTTTTTTGTAAATACACACTTATAATATTATATAACACCCAGACAGAGAACAAACATCAATGTTCATCATACAAATGTTTGTTCTCGGTGGGGATCGAACTCACGGCCTACGGCTTACTAACAACTGAGCTGTGAAGGCTGTCAAAAAAAAAACGAAAAAATAGACTTAGAACAGTTTGCTTTCTTCTGCACCTTTCTTTTTTTACCCAAATAAATATTTAGAGCTCTAGATATGCTAACCATTTCTTCTGCACCTTTCTTTTTTACACAAATAAATATTAAGAGCCCCAGATACGAGTATGCTACCCATAAAACTTTGAATTGACTACACTGGACTGAACTTGAAGATTGTATAAAAATCTCAGTTTGCTTATACAGAACTTAGTGATTTTTTTATGTATAAAATAACGGATTGAGAGAAAAAAATACTTAAAGAAGACGGTTAAATCTGAGAACGTTATGTAAATGTTTAAACTGCGACTTAGTCATAATGCTATCTAGTCAAATCAAGATGTAGTCTCAAAGCCCGATTTACCCGATTTTAAAACTTAACAAAAGTACACAATTTTTTTATAACATCCCAAAATTGGATCTCAAATGTGGGATATAAAAAAAATCTTAAGTATTAAGTAATCGTAGGTTAACACTATAAAACGCCAAAAAATAAACAGAAATCTGAAAAAGCTTTTATATGAAGAAATATTACAATCTCTTACACAATACCATAAATGTGTCCTAGCATGGCCCGCGAAAGGCTAGAAATAGCTTTGTACTCTATCTTGCTAAGATCTAGAACTATCAAAGGTTTGCGCAACTGCAATGCAGTCGACATCCATTCTACATCGCGTCGCCATCAAACGAGCAGCGTGCGGCCGCGATGTTTATGTAAATAACAGAGTATTATCCCTTCAAGTGGAGCTGCATTCAGAGAGAAAGCAGGTTGACGCCGACAACTTGGAATATTCACTATACAAAACTATTCACTACTAGCTGGTGCCCGCGACTTCGTCTGCGCAGGATTAGTATTTCGAGTAGCTTTCAGTAGCGTGTCGTAGTACATATTATATGTAACTCTAGCGGTTTTGGCAGCACACGCCAAAATAGCTCGCAGATGGTAGATTTTAACCTACTTACTTTGGACAATTCACACAATATCTTTATAAATTGTAGCCTTAGTGTTATTCTGACGTATAAGATTTATTATTGTAATGTTTCATTGAAATCCATTCAGTAGTTTTTACGTGAAAGAGTAACAAACATCCATCCATCCATCCATAATTACAAACTTTTGCGTATAATATTAGTAGGATAGTAGGATATGGTGTTTCAATAATTTCTACTCTAGAATAAGGTGACTGTTATCGTTTAATTAAAGATTACTGCTACTGTTGGAATGTCTCAAATAAGAAAAAAGTTGTGACGTGTTTTGATTACCGCGCAAAAAATTTCAAAAATTTTGAAATTTTATGAAAACTAGATAAATGAGATCATGTTTATCGTTGCAGTCGCAAGCAATTATTCTGTAAAAACTAGTCAGATTATTTAAAGCATATTTTGTTTCAAGTAGTGCAGTTGTAGTGCGTATTCAGCTTTCTATGTAGATGCGTCTTATGGTACTAAAGGCCAAAAGTGTTGCAATAGATTCCCTGAGAAGTTATCGACCCTTGGTCGCGAGTCACGATTTATGGTCTGGGAACCCAATCGCCTTGGAAACTGAATCACCTACTTGTATTACCTATTAAAGATGTGCAGAAAGTGAAAACAATTTTGACAATGTATTACTATTGAATATGTTATTAATATTTTGCGTTTTAAACACTTTTTATCTTATTATTGCTTGGCAGGCTTTCAGACATCGATAAATCCTAAATGCATACTCAGAATTTTTATACAGTCGAGGTCCGTTCAAAATTTCCTCTCTCAAGTTTGAAAAGTGTTGACAATCTACTCTAGTTCTTCTTGATTTTATAGTTTTGAGAGCTATATTGTGTTATTTCAGTGGTATGTAAGTTATGAGTAGTAGAGCTTTTTGTGAAGGGCTCGTCCGTGGAAGTACTACCACCACGTCTTTTCTGCCGCCAAGCAGCAACGCTGTGTTTCGGTTTGAAGAGTGTGGTTACCGATGTAATTACAGGCACATGAGGCTTAACATCTGTATGCCTCAAGTTGATGGACGCAAGGCAGCGCATCGTAGGGCATGTTCCTATCGTGCGTGACTTACGAGGCAATGCTTTGTTTTAGGTGATCGTTACCACTTAACATGAGGTGGGACATCTGCTTGTTCCATCAGCTAGTTATGTGAAAAAAAATATGTAACCTACCTTTCTTTGGGGTAGCAAAAAGTTTGAGCAGTCGGAACTAACATGTATACAGGTAGTTATGCATTAAGCAACCAAGACAAGACGCGTGAAAACCCCGAATTTTAGAGCCTTAATCCTGGACATTTCAACAGGTTTTTCTTAAACTTAGTATAATAAAAAACAGTTTAAAATGTCATAAATCAACTTTTTATTTATTTTCAAAGCGCCCGTGACGCGTCATTTGATGTGTGACATTTAAAATGATAATAAAAGATTAAATTTAATTTTCGTCGACCGTCAGCGGTACAAGACTTTAAACCCGGTCTACAAATTAAGCCCCGCACGGACGCTCCCCGGACGCCCTCTAAACTAGGACAAATCCGACTAAACCCGGGCGGATGGTAGCCCTAGCCTGGGGTCATAAATAAGAGAAAAAGATGACTGCGACTGTACTGGTTAAGGCAATACATTGCTCAAATCAAATGACCTTACCAGCTTCATTCCCCAGCTTCACGATATGCCCTCAGGATTGTACGTTATGTAACTCTTAAGTGCATTTCGAATTACTTGCGGCAATCGATTTATGACATCGTGAACTGAGACAATACGATTATCGGCTGGAATGTGCCGTAATCGTGTTACTTACACTTTTCACTTGTAAGATATTACGTGATTTTATTGTCATAATTATTATCGTAATTACATACAACCTGGAAAAAGTTAGAAATACGAAGGAAATCGTTTTTTACTTATTATATCTGAAAGAGTTTTTTTGTTATGTTAGAGTCTTCTTATAAAGTTACTTAATATCAGGGTTCACCATTAAAATATTCAGTATTTTTAGCAATAATTCTATACAAAAGACTTAAACGCGCTCCTTGCGCTTTTCAGTGTGTGTTTTGTTTTGTTTCACGAATTAACTTTGCACGCTCTTTTAATAAATCAGTAGTTAGGTATGGATGTGGATGATTTTAGAAGGAGAGGCAGGCCAAAGAAAAGATGGATGGACTGTGTGAAAGATGACATGGGTAAGAAAGGAGTGAGCACCGAGATGACGAATGATAGAGGAGAGTGGACGAAGAAAACCTGTTGAGCCGACCCCACTTAGCGTGGGATAAGGGCAGGAATGATGCTCTTTTAATTAATCAAATTACTTAATTATTAGAGTTGATTTAATATCGTCTTCTAAATATCTTTAAAATATATATAAATAGAAAAGGAAATCTTTTATAGGAATATCAAATTTGTATTGGACAGTTTTATTGCTATCGACAAGTTTCAATTTAGATGATTACGTAAAATGGCTCAAGAAATCTATATAATTATTATTTCCATGACTATTTAGGGTAACAGTGACGTAACATCTTATCGCACCACTGCATTATAAGGGTTTTATCGCTTCCAGGAACCATATCGATTGTGCTATAAACACGCAAAGTTTATGCAAGCTATCAATTAGTTACTATTGTATTATGAAACTTAGTTACTTAGTAACTAGTAGAGCTACAAGACCTGCTCTTACTGCTCCAGTTACGGAAATTAGCGAATGATTGTCCGGTGCGATATAAATAGATGATTAAAATATAATGGAGACTCATTTTTTTGAGAAAGCGCTGAACTTAATATGAATTTTATGGATGTTATTTATGTGCCGGTATTGCTTTAGTTTAATTATCTACCAGATCTCTTGATTGCAATTTTATTGCAGTTTTACGCGCGCCATATTTTTGCTTGCAATCACATCAATGCTCAGAGCTAATGAGTAAAAAAACTGCTTTGTGAAGTAGAGAGATACAATTTTACAGACAAGTATTAGCAAATAGATAGCCCTGTTGGTTAGCTCTGCCTTCTGCGCTGTAGGACGTAGGTTCGATCCCTACCGAGAACAAACATTTGTGTGATAATACGGATGTCTGTTCTCTTTCTTTGTATTATATAATAAATATGTATTGACAAAAAAAAGTATTATACCATATATAAGTATTATACCAGCTATTTGGTTCCCATTGTATTTATTTATAAAGAAACAGTAAAACGGCATCTAATCAAAGAACTATTGAATGTTCCGATCGAGTGCATTATTGATAGGTTGATTGGATGCTAAACTGTAATGTAATTTCCTGTTTAGCTGTCGATATGCTTTGATACTGTAAATTGAAATATTATTCATTGCTTCCGATGCCTGTAATCATTCCACGAATAAAACTATGTTAAAAATAATCATATAGCTAATTTAGTTTTAGCATAGCATAGACTTTTATTTTAGAGAATATTATTGGGTTTATTGCTATTATTTGGGTATTATTGCAATCAATTGGATCGTGGTAGATAGCAAAAACGAAGGGAGGCCTAGTGGGTGAAGTCGTGCTGTGAATGATGATGATGATTGCAATCATTGCTAGCGCAATAATTTTACTTGATGTATTACCTACTACAGATATTGTGACTGGTGATAAAAGGAATGAATGTGCCTATCTCACCTCACTTATATATTAAGCCACGGTATTTCCTATCTATTGTGATGCATATGAGTACATTGATTGTTATCTATTCTTTTACTACTTTTTACATATTTATTATGAAAAATAATTTCCTTACTGTATTTATATGATTTATTCTATTGTGTGTAGGTATTATGTATTATGTATATTAGATTAAAAGCAGTTTTTATAATAATGTCAGTTCAACTATCGGCTATCAAATATCGTAGTAAAAGATTCGCTTAGTTTGGGAATAGATGGTGTGTGAAATATCCATTAATATTTATAACATTTGATGTTTTTATTATCTGTTTAGTTAGTGTTGTGTGTTTTCGTATCCTTGATCTCATTGTTCTGGTGTGAATGTGTGATGACAGTATCATGTTGCAACCTAATGTTGTGTTGCAGTTAATGGTCGTAACAACGAAAAATGTTCATTACTTGTTGCGCTCAACGTATTCTGTGTGCTAAATTATTATGTGTTGGTTGCGACATTTAGATAATTATTTCTAAGTAGGTACGTAGTACTTTGATTGTGTTCAAGACGACTATGTGAAGCACTATTTATAAGAACATGCGTGTTAATAAAAAAACATCCGAAAAATGACTAATTTTGTATCATACTTTAAAGTAATGTAGCTCAATTTTACTTAAATGTATATGATTTTATGTTTTTTAATTTGCGTAATATTGGGAAGATCTATACCCAGCAGTGGGTGTCAACGAGTTATATAGATAGAGATGATTAAGATGACATAATTTAAAAATATTAGTCTTATTTGTTATTCAACGTGTTCTAATTTACATGTTGCTAAAAAATGAATAAATTTAAATGTAAATTTAGCATTCGCATCAAAATATATTATCGATTTTTGGAATCATAAATCTTTCCAGTTCATTTGGCTCATCAATTTCGATATTCTATCAGAGCAAAATAAATTCATGTGAAAGTTATGTGTTATGAATGAATGACTGTTTAAAAAAAACCCAAAAGCAATCACAAATGTCGTTTTAAAGTAAGTTATTAAAAGTTATTAAAATAAACATTTTAAAAAATCTTTAATTGTGTTTTAGCACCAAAATAAAAGCTTTTTCTATTGTGTTATCTCCTATTGGCTGTTTTTGTTAACGGTTATTACTTTGATGGTAGTAACGGATGCAAATGCGCATGTGTAAGCATTATGTACTTGTTTGTAACCGAGCATTGTTGTACCGATTTGGAATGGCTAATGTTCTTGTAATGTTCTGAAAGCGAGTTCAAGAAGTCAAGGAGCCCCATTTTGGTATTAAACTAACAAGTCTATTAAATGTTTAACGTGCATGTGATTGCAATCGTATACTTTCTATGCATCTAGATTCTTATCTCGTAGAGACTAAGTTATTATAATGATGGACACGCATTTAATTACGCAGGTATTTGGTTTCTTCCGTGAAATTATTTTTTACAGCCCACATTGAGAATTATGTATAAAAATATTATATCAGATTTCTGGTTCCCATATTACAAGCTTTGCTTAGTTTGGGGCTAGATGGTGCCATGTGGAAAGTCCAATAATATTTATTATTTATTTTAACCTGGTATCATCAACTTATCTGCACATTACCCGTACGAAAGTAATAGTTTATACTAGAACCAGATTGAGTCACGAGAGCTATTTGGACTTGCGCTCGTGTAACACCTATTACAATTGGTCTTGACAAAATTTTTTGTAACATCTGTACATCTCTTTAGTTTTTGAAAAGTGCGTTTTGACTGTCTGTATTTTGGGTATAGATAAAAAATTTATTAAATTTAAAATATAGATAAAGATTTTAGGGTATCGTAGATTGCTCTGGATAAATAATACATAAATAAAAATAAATATTGGTGGACTTTCCACACAGCACTTTCTAGCCACAAACTACCTATAATATACTTTTTTTTTGTAAATACATACTTATAATATATAATAACACCCAGACAGAGAACAAACATCTATATTCATCACACAAATGTTTGTTCTCGGTGGGGATCGAAGCCACGGCCTACAGCGTAGAAGGCAGAGCTACTACCAACTGAACTGTGAAGGCTGTCAGTACAGACTATCAGTTACATACATGGTAGTCGACATGTGTGTCCTCGTGTCCTGCGTAGACGGGGGCCAGCTGGGCCACTGGGGCGTATTGGAGCTGCTCGTGGCCGTATGATTCGCCGCCGTAGCTTTGGATAACTCCAGCTGTTGCCACCGCTACCACTGACAGGATTACTGCTACCTGGAAGAGAAATTATTATAAGACACACTGTTATAATAGAAAACGTAGTATCTGGAACCTCCTGAGTAAAACCGAGCTTTTTTTTTAGTCTGATATTTTTTAATTTACAATAAAAATATGGGACATGAACGGATTAAAAAGAAAGTATTAAAAAAACATATAAGATTAATGTCTCGTCTGTTTCAACAAGGAGACCTGGAAATCCTGGAACCTCGATAGTACAATAGATTCTCAATTGTTTCTCAACAGATTCTCGACGAAGCAAACAGTCGATTTTAGTTTGATTTCCGTCTCTACAAAGTTTTTGCATCACAGGACGCTCTCAGTAATCGTTTCACTAATCAGGACTGGCAGGATACACTTACTTTCGAGATCATTTTGCTAGTATAAGGTTTGCCTCGACTGCCTGACCACACACAACTGGTGCCGAGGAGCGTATCCATCGGCTTATATATTAGGACCTAGCGAGATGCGAAGCCCGACTCTACGCAAGAATACGGTAGTATGATAATGGTCGCAATTACGTAGATTACGTAGCTTTATGTGTGGTTCAAGGTGAAATATTAAACAAATATACGGGACAAGTGATAAATGTATTGTTTTCTTACTATTTCTAACGGATGCCTCAGTGAAATAAATTCAAATTAATCAATAATAGAACGAGTTCTTTTTGTTATTCGTAACTTAATTTGCATACTAAAATCATATTGAAATTCCAAATATCAGACGGTTATAGAAATTGAATAGAATTTTCTTTTAGGTATTCTATTTCTTTATGACGTAAGTGTTTTTAAAATATTAATTAGGTATCTTATCTGTGGTATTTTATCTAACACAAGCTGGTGCCCGCGACTTTGTCTGCGCAGGATTAGTCACACAATATCTTTATAAATTGTTACCTATGTGTTATTCTGATGTATAAGCTATATTATTGTAAAGTTTCATTAAAATCCATTCAGTAGTTTTTACGTGAAAGAGTAACGTTTATAATATTAGTAGGATAGTAGGAAGGATTACTTAATCTTAATTATCTTAGTATAAATTTGATCTTAGTATAAAGTTGACATCCCTCACACCACAGTTGGTAATAGCTCTGCCTTCTGCGCTGTAGGCCGTGGATTCGATCCTCGCTGAGATCAGATTATGTGTGTACCTACATTTAAATGAAAGTACCATGTGATATCCTGATTTAAACAAAAGCGTTTCACGTACATATGTTAAAAAACAACATCTCCATTTCCAATAAATAAAATGCCAGTCAACTTGACTGACTTGACTGTTTTTAAATACGTGAATCACACTTGGCACTGCCAATATTGTCCTTACCAGGAACTATAAATTCAAATGTTAGATGCCTAGCAGTACCTAGATAATGATTCTTTTTAGAGCCCAGACTATTCGACTTTTATTTTTACCCGATTCTCGAAGGTTTATTTGACTGCGCAATGCAAACTTTCGTTTAAGATTTAATATTGCATGTCTGACTTTCTTGGTAGATACTACGTGCATAAGTTTCTTATACAGATACCGGGATGAAGTGATAAGTACGTGACTGTGGTCGTATTCTGCAGATGTAACTAGGAACTAAGTAAAGTGATCTACTTAATGTCTAGTCTATATGAATTGGCTAGGCTTTTAATATAGTTTACATGATTGTAGATTATTTGCACAGCTTCCAAGGGCCAGATAAGGTATACTCTTACTTACGGGTAACACTAAGGGCCGCTTACCAGACTAGACAGAATTAGCGTAAACATAATTTCCATTGTCTGACAGTTCGCTTATCATGTTTATTTTTTCTTGCTAAACATCGATAGCTAACAATCTTTGAGCAAAAGACGACCCTGACGTTCATCGTGATAAGCTTCCTAAATTCGATGCGCGGCTCGCTACGGTCCTGAGTAGGAGCTACCTACAGTAAAATAATTTTCATGTAATAAAATTACATGGATCGCTTTTAAACTAAGACTTAGCTGATGATAGGAGCTGATTTCACCATGCTCTGTTAAATTAACAAATGATTAAAGGGCCGTTCAATATGTCAAAATGTACGCGTTTGACATCAAAGGTTAGATTTGACGGCCTGTTAATCCTTTATTACTAACTAACAGAGCATGGTGTGATTAGCTTTTAGTCATCCTGATAATCCATAGGAAAGAAAAAAGTTTCCCTGCGATGTTTTTCTGCACCTTTTGAGCCAAATACAAAACCAATGTAAAATACAAAACATAATATAACATGGTGATTTGTGTAAGGTTGTCTTCGTGTCTTAATACCGTGGGATATAGGTATTACTAGGAAGGTATATTTCTGAACGCTAATTAAAAATGTTTATAAGGTCCGACCAAGAGTCTGCAGTAGGTTAATTATGATGGTGACTATGATAAAATTATGATAATTTTGCTCTTTACACTATAACTTACCAATTTCATAATAAACGAGTTAAAAAGGCCAAATTGCTGTTTGTGTCCCATCTTTGCTGATGTGTTGCGTCATGATTGATGTTTCCTTATATTCATTTTTTTAATGATTTATTGAGTCTGACGTTAAAGTCAGTTCTTCGACTATCCTTATTATAGCAAAATTCTCAGCCATGCCAACTAATGATTGAATAACTCTCGCTGATTTAAATAAATACTCACTGTGTACACAGTGGCCATTCCACACTGCACTATTTAGTCCCAAACTGAGCAAAGCTTCTGCTTCATACAATTTAAGATAAAAACAACGGCAATAAAGTTTTCTCTGCAACCTTTTTGGAAATATTTCCACGTTGCCAAATCATTTAATAAATTATCACTTACTTAACCTGTACTTTCATCTGGCTGTGTGTAATTACATACGAGTGCGTACAAGTAGCGGCTAACTAGAGCGTTGCCTCCAAATGGAGCAAGTGTGGGCCAAAAGACAAAATAATGGCTTTGATACGACCTTGCCACGGGATACAATTACATGAGGTTTACGACTTTAGGCCTAATAACCACAAGCGGTACGGTAAGAGGCTTAAGAATAGTAGGGCTCTTTGTGAAGGGGCTCATCCGAGGAAGTACTAACACCATGTCTATTTGTACAGGCACATGAGGCTAGAAATCCGTATGCCTATGGTTGATGGACGCAAGGCAATATCGAAGGGCACGTTCTTAACGTGCGTGACCTACGGGGTAATGCTTTGTTATAAGTGATGGCACTTATTGTCAGCTGGGCCATCTGCTTGTTCCATCTGCAAGTTAAAAAACCGACACAGGGTGGCTGTACACGGACAGCTCAAACAGTTTATCTGTATATACAACGTGTAACATAATACCCATATAAGACCAAAGACCAAGTGATCCGACCAAGCACTGGAATACTTTGCGTGCAAAGTATGAATACCTTGTTTTCGAAATTCCCATACAAAAGTTAAACTGATTTTGTCTCAGAAATTTGCACAACTCTGATGATGTGTAAGTGACCTTGGTACATTACTAATTGATGGCTATTCTGTTATCTATTGTATCTACAGGTCACAATTAAAGGTCAAACAACAGCTGTAAATAGGGCTGCGTCATGTTGTGCTAGTTTCATTTTGGGGGGAGAGTTTAAGAGGCATTTCATGAATGATAAACATCGAAATTTCAAAAGTCTTATATCAATAGTTGTACGCCATGACATGTAGAATACCCTTCTTCCGGGGTTATATGTTACACGTTGTATATTTGACTTCATACCATGTTATACATCCTTTATAAATCCTATTACGCTACATATAATACAGAGATTGATAGAAAACAGTAAACGAAATGTGGGGCAGCGCGTCAATTTCGCGGAAATTTTTATTATTATTTTGATCCAAACATTCCCAATATCTTAATAAAAAAATCGTGCCTTGTTTATTAGATAACACCTACATAGAGGTTTTTACTGTAACTATACCTGTCTACCAATTATACGAATATTAATTTAAAACCTCGGCCTGCCTCCATGTTGCCATACCCTATGCAGGGTCCATGTGATGCTTACTAACACCTAACAACAATGTGTAAGCAATAAATGTATTGAGTATGTTTTCTTACGAAAAAGTTTGCATTACCTACTAGTTTTCGTATGCAAACGTGAAATGTGCGAGAAGTACAAAAGCGGTAATCTTCGCCTGAGATAACAGGCATTGTATAACAGAAATTGCTAATCTTTTATTGTCTTTGTGTGCATGTACGTAGTACAGAGAACAAACATCAATGTTCATCTCACAAATGTTCGTTCTCGGTGGGGATCGAACCCACACAGCCTACAGCGCAGAAGGCAGAGCTACTACCAACTGAGCTGTGAAGGCTGTCAAAATGTGTTAACTAACAAACAAAACCAAAAATGTATATATGTATCGTTAACTTAATAGTCTCATGTTATAATAATCTTTATATTTATATTCAGTTATTTAAGTTACAAATATACTTCAAATGTTTTTTCAACCATTCGGTTAGCAGTTGCCGTAATTTAGCATGTATTTACCTACTTAAGCTCCTCACTTGAAGCGAAGTTTTGGAATTTATCGCACGTTTCGTGATCATGTTTTGTATTCGTAACCTACATTTTCCATTTCATGAACCATTATATCAAGATATCTCGTAAATCATAAAGCTGGGTATCCACTGAGTACCAGCCAACGCGCAACTATTAGATATACATACATATACGCGATATGGCAACATCGCGCAATATTGACGTGCCATGTGGCCCTACGTAGCTCTGAAAACTTAACGAAGGTACAAGCAGTTTGTATAAAATTAACTGATATTCAATATAGGTTACTCTTAGCGGAATCTTTTTGTGAAGGATTTAACGCCAGGCGTACCATATCATGAGAAACATGTTTTGTATTGACACGCACAAAATGCGTGGCAGTGACAACATGTCTATGGAACGGACTGAGTTGCCCTGTAGTATAACTCAGAAAGTCAATATTTGTTACTTTTTTTATGGTAATAAAAGTAAACATACCTTTTTATCTAATGTAGATGATTTACATATTTAGCGTCAAGAGCTTTTCACTTATGCCCCTTTTTACGGAAGCTTATTTATAGAGCTTGGGACTGAATTATTGGACGCAATAGGCTTGCCATGCTGCTTACCATCTTCACCGCTTAGTGTAATAAAAATTGTTAATTGTTAACGAACAGAAAATAATGATTTTTTGATTTGATTTGATTTGTAATCCAGAGGAAAGATATTATGGTCAAATTTTCATGGTAGATCAAGTAAAATTAAAGTTTTATGATCAAGGCTTAGGTATAGATGATTTTAAGGGTTACAACTTGTCAAACAGAGAGAATTGATAAATATACCGCTATTGGTCAGTAGACTACCGGCGGTTGATCAGGTACAGGCAGTCAGCACATAACGCGAGTTTTAAGCAACAGCATCGGGAAATTATATTGCGCAATTTTATTTTAACTATGCGATTTTATTATGCAACTGAGTGTGCTCTATTGGAAGCCCAGCATAACTTACGTATTGTCATTTTATCAGTTTCCGTCATCTGAAAAACTCGATGTAAGCATAGCATTATCGTTAAAGTAGTTATTATTCATTAACGGGCATGTTTTCTTTCAATTATGTAACCTACAGGGTACTTGTAGGCTGTAAGAAGGGAATTCTTTACCGGCGTCTATTTTTTCGAACATCTATAACATAGATGATAAGAGAAAATTTAATAGGTATCTTCTAGGTAAACATTTTAAGAGTAGTAGAGCTCTTTGTGAAGGACTCGTCCGGGGAAGTACTACCACCACGCCACACCACATTTTTCTGCCGCCAAGCAGCGTTGCTGTGTTTCGGGTTGAAGAGTGTGGTTGCCGGTGTAATTACAGGCACATGAGGCTTAACATCTGTATGCCTCAAGTTGATGGACGCAGGGCAGTGCATCGTGGGGCACGTTCCTATCGTGCGTGTCTTGCGAGACAATGCTTTGTTATAGGTGATGATTACCAATTTACATCAGGTGGGCCATCTGCATGTTCCATCAACTAGTCATATAAAATAAAAATAGGCTACACCGTCGACCGTATGATCGCTTATCTGTACTTGAGGCATACAGATGTTAAGTCTCATATGCCAAACCAAACCAGAGCAACGCAGCTTGACGTTAAAAATAGCCATAGTGGTTTTAACATTCGTGACTGCTTGTGCCAAAAATAAAGTTATAGCTTTAGCATAGTTCAAGTAAGTAGGTACTTTTTTCTATTTAATTGTATGTTACTGCCGAAAACTAGTTAAACAGGCACGCTCTTTCTTATTACGTGCTTTCCTTGCTTGAATAGTGTTCATAATTAGGTATTATTGACGTTACTTAACATCACATCCGACGTGTGGTACATAAAATAATGTAAATAGTGGTTTGATAGCGGCCGCTGGGGTGTTACTAATAAAACTAGCAAAAAGTACTTGTACTTGCGTTAAAACCGATAGTGCATTTTATAAATAGCTAGAAGAATCCAGCGTGACTTTGCTCGCATATAAAACTTTGACACTTTGACAATAAAATGTTTTTTTTTTTGAAACCGTCTTTGTGAGCATATGAATCCTTCAGAGAGTGCCTGCACCAACAGATTGTACTGCTGGTACAGGCACTCACACACAGTATGTGAGTGTTTTAGTGATTTCGTGATTACACGCCAGTGAGTATAAATATATAATATTATAAGTATGTATTTACAAAAAAAAGTATTTATGTATTATATCAGCTATCTGGTTTCCATATTACAAGCTCTGGCTTAGTTTGGGGCTAGATAGTGCTGTGTGGAACGTCCAGTAATATTTATTTATATAAATACCAATTATGAAATGGAATAGTTTGTTTTGTGGTGAAATAGGTTATATTTCGAGGTATATTTGTTTTCCGAATGAAATAAACTGTAGGCATCCACAGGCACGGTAGGTGTACGTAACCAATTAAAGAAATGTATTATTGTTGACTGAATAGAATGACAGATCATCTATTCATCCATCCCAAGTTTGTCTGGAAACGATAGTTTTTAGTGATAAGACTACCCGTTTTATTCCACTTTGATATTTTTCCATTCTGTTATGCGTAAATATTATGTGATGTTCATTAAAGTATTTTTATTTATGTCTCTATCTATGATCACTGTGATGAATAAAAAAAAAACAGAAAATATGACATAAATAACAGTGTATTTAAATTACTTGCTTATACAAAGGTTTAATACATGCAGTCGATAGCTTAATGGTGGGCAGAGAAGTACTGAGGCGCGGAGTGCACGGCGTGGACCACAGGTGCGTGGACGGCGTGGACCACGGGAGTGGCGTGGACAACGGGCGTGGCGTGGACCACGGGAGCGGCGTGGAGAATGGGAGCAGAGTGGACCTGGGGGGCGGGCGAGGGAGGGGCGTTGTGGGCATCAGGCGCTGAGTTGTGAACGATAGCGTTGAAACTGAAACAGTAAAAGTTGAATAAATTTCCTTCTTGGTTAAATTATATGATTGGCATCACAATTGTTGATAATCAAATCATTTTGCAACTAAATAATACAGACAAAATTTTCTTACTACTGCTTCATGAAGCTATTTTGAAAAAAAAAATACATTTTAAAATCATCGTTTTATCAATAAGTTATTTGATTAATTTAAAATGAAATACAATATAATTTATTTGACAAACAAATACGGATACAGCATTACATAAGGGAAAAGCAAGAAAAAGATAAAACATAAAAGTAAAACATTTGAAAATAAATCATAATCCTATGTTATTATAACTATAATTTGAAACTGATGAAGACATGAAATCACGTAAGTTTTAAACAAAACCCCATTTAACTCCTACGATAAACTCAGTTGTATAACAATCCTAACGAGATGGTCGTCTAAAAGTTGCAGCATACTTATGCCAGTGATCCACCAACATTATAACAAGTGGTTAATATAAGCATAGGTTATGCTAATGTATTCAAAATAAATAAAAAACTGAGTATAAATTCTAGCCAGTCTAGGATTTTATCTACGTTATTGTCTGTAACAACACCAGTAAGATTAAAAGTTTAATAAATTGCAGATTCTGTCTAGTAATTAGTCTCGCTAGGATGTAAGGCTGGGTTCACACAATGCAAGCTACTGTCCAACGGTTATTAAATTAACGAGATCAAAATGGTGCTACTGACTGTTAAAACTTCTTGCTCGCACATTTCATGATTTTTGAAGATATAAAACCAATGAATATTTTTATAAAAACAAACTCTGTTGCAGTTGTAGTATTTTTTATCAAAAACGCTATGAATGGGTAATATTTAATCTGTTAAATATTTTACACGTATTTAATATTTTTTACTATTTGGAGATATCTCTTTTTTACAATATTTATGAAACTCTGTTGTAGTAAATAAATTGTAGCTTTCAATAAATTATAATAAAATAAAAATATGTATTTTATTAGGAAGAAAGATGATGGTTACTTAATCTGCGTAAGCCGCCAATCATTTCTTGGCCTTCGCAGTTTACTTGCGTAACTTGACTGGTGGATGTGAGCTTGTATGAATGAGTCTGAGCACGTGTGGGCATTGATATCATGCTACTGCATTCATTATATCTATGACATTGCATTCTTTGGATTCAAAAATAAACTTTCCATGTTTTTTGAAACATATTATTTAGTGGCAAAGCATTATGATAATAATATAATTCACTGCTTGACTGATGAAACCTAACAAGACAATTTACATTTCTATTGAGAATAAAACCGGCATACATACTACTAGTAACTATAAAATATTAATACGTTGCAAAATATTATAGAAGAACTTCAAAAGACGTCGGAAAAACTGTCGTATTCTAAAAGCTTCAAGAGGAAAGAACAACTAAAAAAAGAATTATTAAAAAAAAAATTGGCAGATATTTTGAACAACACCATCTTACCCCAAACTAAACAAAGCATAACTTCTTCATTCAACCAATCCAATAATAATAATTCTCCTTCTGAATTTCTTACCCATTGTGATCGTCAGCGGTGTATTCGACCTTGCGGATGGAGCCATCGGGCTGCAGCAGAGAGTACTCTCCCTTCACGACGTCGCCGTCGCGGGACTCGTGCTGGGACTTGTGGTCGCCGGTGTGGGGGTCCTCCACGGAGTAGGAGAACTCGTACTTGGCAGGGGCCTATATTAATTATAAATATTGATGGACATTCCACACAGCACTATCTCGCCCCAAACTAAGCTAAAGCTTATGATATGGGAACCAGATAGCTGATATACTACTTATATACTTTTGTTTTGTAAATACATACTTATAATATTATATAACACCCAGACAAAGAACAAACATCTATGATCATCACCCAAATGTTTGTTTTCGGTGGGGATCGAACCCACGGCCTACGGCACAGAAGGCACAGCTACTACCAACTGAGCTGTGAAGGCTGTCAGAGGTAAAGGTAAATGTATAGAGGTAAATTGAGAACAACGATCAGATACAGAAACAATGATCACAAAAGAGATATGTAAAATATTTTAGACTTGTCTATCACTTTTTATTATACGAAATAAATTATATTATATTATATTTTTGTAATACGAAAAAAGTTTCCAAAAGTTTGCCAAAACAGTAAAACAAGAAGAATGTTCAATTATACAACCAAAAATGACCACAGTAATGTGAAATGTGCATTTATTCTGAATATTTTTAGAAGTTATTATATTGTTATTATTAATGAAGTTGTATTTTTTGTAACCATAGTTAAAAATAACAAGTTATCAAACTAACTATTACAGTGTAATAAAAAAACATAAAAATATTTGTTTCCTTATTTGATTTATATTTAATCCGAAAAATCCACACGTCCCTTCATATTATCCGCTTTCTAAATTTCCCTAGAACCAAATTAACTGACTCTATAATTTAATTGTAGGAACTAGAACCGGCCCAACGTTACTGCAGTTACGTACAAAAGCTGATCTAACAGCAATACCAATAAAATAATTATGTAAGTTCAAGCACGTGGTAGGAGTCTTTTATTACTGTTCATAGCGTTTTGATTCTAATTACTAATTTACCACATTCCGTTAGTTTTAGATCGAGAGTCGGTAGATAATTTATATAGAGTTAATAGATAGTAGGATTTGATAGTATTGCACGGTTATAAAAATGAAACAGTCTGCAATATCAGTGGGGTTATTAAAATTGGTCCAAAAAGTCAACATTATTGGTACGTGGACTTTTACTTATAGGAATACTTTCAAATTGTTATCACAGTCATACAATACATTATTATTACACCTCAAAAACTCAAAAATCATAACACACGTTGAGATATACTTATTTTCGAGTATTTTCCCTATAAAGAGCATCCTAGTATGTGACTGTACTTACCAGTAGTTTTTGTTCGGACCAGTAGTTTTTAGCCTATTCGTTACATATAAAAATACAAATCTTTCCTCTTTATAATATTAGTGTAGATGTAGATAATACATACATAATAAAATGGATGAGAAGAAAATAACAATTTGTACTTCAAGTATAAGTACAGGTGGCCCATTAAACATAATCTTGTAATGATATTGTTGATAAATAGTTATTAGTACAAATCACAACATGATAGATTGCCAGTACACATTGCAAAACGGACTATAGTATTGCAATATGGAGATTACACAAACATTGGGTTGGGATTTAATTGGGTTGTTTTAGTTGATCACATTTTTGATTCACTGCAGTATTTAGATCACCTTTCACTTCTATTGTGTGAATAATTTAAATGTCTGATAGCTTCGTCAACATAAATTAATTTGAACTATACATCCGCATTTTGCAAAAACCTAGTGGCAGCTGCAGATAGTCTAGTCTAATGTCAGCTAAAGTGATGCGTGTAATTGACTCCGAGAAAAATGATTTATTTACAATATCAGCATTGTTTAAGCATAGTTAAAATAGTTAATTAGTAGTAAAAATATTGTCAAAGTCAAAAGGTATTTAATCAATAAAATCACAAGGATCACTTTGAAACGTCTTAAAGCTAGGTTCCACGCGACCAAAGTCTAGAAGAACAGGCAACAAACTTATTGAAAAATAACACTAAGTAATTTTTTATTTTACTTGCTGATAGAACAAGCAGATGACCCACCTGATGTCAAGTGGTAAACATCACATATAACAAAGCATTGCCTCGTAAGTCACGCTCGATAGGAATGTGCCCAAATTTGCACTGCCCCAGCCTCATGTAACCGGCAACCACACTCTTCAAACCGAAACACAGCAACGCTGCTTGGCGGCAGAAAAAGGCGTACAGATTATGAAATAAAAATTAACTTACATGGTTTTCCTCGTGGTCAGCGCTTCTGGCAACAGCAATGGGGGCAACATGGTGGACGGCAGGGGCGATGTGCTGGACAATAGGAGTGCTGTGCTGCAGGTAAGATGTCTGCAGGTAAGGAGCTGAGTGCTGGATCAAAGGAGCTGAGTGCTGGATCAAGGGAGCTGAGTGCTGGATCAAGGGAGCTGAGTGCTGGATCAAAGGAGCCGAGTGCTGGATCAAGGGAGCAGCGTGTTGGATCAATGGGCCTGAATGTTGAAGTAGGGTCGGGCCGTGTTCAAGGGTATAGTGGCCACCTTCATGAGAATTCTCATCGTGTCTGATGATGCTTTGGGAGGAGATGGCTTGGTGTCCATCGTTTATGACTCCCGCCTGGCAAAGCGCGACCAGGGCACTGACTACTGCGATCTGTAATTTTAAAAAATAGGTGAATAATAATGGGTTGGGAATATTATGCATTTTATTTCTATTCAGTTCAATTTGATGAAAAGTAGTTTCGTAAGGCTTCTTCCAAGTTTACATTGATTTATTATTGAGTTTTACCGAGTTTTTATTTAGAGAAAGAGGTCTTATTGACTTTGTTTTTGAATTGCGGATATTTTCTTTGCCGTTAAACTATTTGTACCTACTAATGTAAAATTGAGTAAAAAAAGATTGTTGTCCAAAATTGAGTTTCGTTATTCTGCAGTTGAATTATTCTATAGTTGAATTATTTTTTAGTTAAAAAAAATGTTATTTGTTAAATCTCTTAAATCTTCACGAAAGGCTTTTCATAGCATTTCGCAAATGTTTTTGATCTTTTCGAACTTTTTTATTGAAATTGGTTATTTTATGTCCCAAATGAATATAACTCACTTTAAAGTACATGTTGAACTCTGAGCTGGGACTCGATTGATAACTCCCCTGGTCGGATGGTAGTTTTTATACTTCAGAGGAAGCCGGCATGTCACCCGATACAGGCAGACAGGCAAACCGGCCCAGCACATGACACCACATACTGTTGGTTACTCTGTGCCTGTGACACGATCACCTTACACCTTTCTTACGTCATTGGAGCGACATTTTTTTATTTTCAGTCAAGGTTAGGTAAAGCTCTGGTCACGGGGTTGGGCTCAACTTTTGTAAAACGTACGTAATATGACTTCTGAATTAACTGGAGTTTCCTACAACTTTTGCTATTTGAAAGTAATTTGTGGAAAAAAGAAAAAAGGTTATTCAATTGAATCACAAGGGTGATCCTTTTCCTTTCAAAACGTTTTAAAGTTAGGTGAATCTAGGTGCCAGTTCCACGCGACCAAGCCTAAAAGAACAGGCACCAAACTTTCTGTACTTATTTTTCAAGGTCCCACCCGATGGACCCATGACATTGTAAAGATCGCGGCAAGTCGGTGGATGTAGAAGGCATAAATTCGTTTTCTGAAAATGTATGGATGATGCTTATGTCGCAGTATTATGCAGTGGACTTTTCATGCTGATAATAATGTACTTTAAACGGTGAGGAAAAACATCGTAAAGAAACCAGTTAGTATCCAAGTTGCAGCAATTACAGTCTTATTAAATTGAGACGTGGTGTCTACCGCTTACTAGGTACAGTAACTGTCCCTATAGTTAAAGTATTCCTTGAGTGATTTTATGTGTTTGGTTATGTAGCAAGGCATTTTTATTCTTTAAACGTATAAGTGATTTGTACGATTTTTCAAAATGGTTTTATAAACACAAGCTTTCTAGTAAAAAATCAAACCTGTTATCTTAATGCAATCTTTCAACCCTTAGCTTTTAAAAGTTACAATTTGTTAAGTAGATTAACCTATATTACCTTAAATTGTTAAGGCCGCCCATTGTACTACTTTATTTTATATTTTTGAGTGTTTTTTGTTCAGTTTGGTGTACAATAAAGTATTTTTCATTCATTTCATTTTTTCATTCATTGTATTTTTTTGCATACTGTTGTAAACCATAATTCATTTACCAAAACAAGTATTTACTTTACATAATTTACTTATTTTAAATACTCTGTAATAAAATATATGTCATACAATTAAAAAAAAAAACTTTTAAATATATTTTCATCGTGAAAAAGCCCTTAGAGTATCGGCTGGTAAGAAAGTAGCTCGCTGGGTTGCACCAAGTGATCCAGTAAACTATTGCGTAACTAAAGTCTTGCGCACACCGGGAGAAATACTTGTCGCGTATAGTTTTTTCGAGAGAACTGGTGGACTTGTGGTAGAAACCCTGCCTTCCGGTCTGGTTACCGTAGTCGTAGTTCACCTGATAGTGAACCACGAATTCATTGAAACTCTAAAAAGTGGAAGCGCATTTAATTGGTTTAAAATTATCACTAATAAATCACTACAAAATTTGTAATATAGGTACTTATATTTAAAAAAAATCTTATTAGAATCAATTTATAATTTAAAATTAAAGTTTCAATGCACACATAGACTTGCATTCGTGGTTTTAAACTACCCACTTATTACAAATTTTATTAACTACCAAATTATTAAAATATTAAATCCAAATATTATTAATTATGCACTTGTATTCACGTAGTTTTAATGGACTGTTAGGTTTTTTATTACTGTAGTCAACCTATCTGTTACTTATGTTGATTTATAATATTGTTATAACATAAACCTAATTTATGCACGTATGTCTCATTTTAAGTCTGTTATCTATTTTTTATGAGAATATACTTTTTAACCGAAGAGCTTTTCTTTCTCGGTGTGTCTCAGTCTCAACTGTCAGCGCAAAACTTGCGACCACATATTTTCCTGTCGGTACCCAGTCCAACCAGTATCTTACAGAGGAGCTTCCGCCGAAGGTCATTTCGCTAATTTCATTCCGCCATTTTTAATGAAGCCCTACCACCATATTTTATGTTCATTGCTGTAAGGCATCCGGCGAATTTCGGTAGTGATGACTAATTTGCCGAATTTATGTAGTCGACTGTTGAAGTTTTGATGAAAGAGAGAATTTGTGAAGAATTCGAATGTGGTCGATAAAAATACAATAATAATTGGTGGTGTATATAAATACAAAATTGATTTTTGAGAATTTAAATAAATGGTTTTATTTTTTAGAATGTTTATAAGAATAATCGTTCAAAATTAATTTTTAGAAATCGTTTTGTCTAGTCTAACGTACCGTTTGCACGAAACTTTATGTCATATGAAACTTTAAGTTATTTTATTATAGCTTAATGTGATGTAACAAGCATATGGCCACCTTATGTTGAGCGGTTACCTACACTCATACTTTATAGAGCTCGATTATTTTTAGAACTCGTTTTCTGTAGTATAACGTACCGTTTGCACGAAACTGTATGACACATGAAATTTTAAGTTATTTTATTATGACTTAATGTGATATAACAAGCATATGACCACCTTATGTTGAGCGGTTACCTCCGCTCATACTTCACAGAGCACGATTATAATCTATTACATAAATTGTATTACATATCCAAGCTCTAGAAGGGCTTTCGACCAATATTATTAAAAACAAAAGGTCAGCACGTTGTACCTCGAAAGCCTCATCACTATGGGCATTGGGTATTACACAACAAAGACGAAAACCCCAAAATTGATTCACAATAAATCGAAGCGAATCTTTGTACTTATTAACATTGTGATGGATGGAGGTTTCGAAATAAGGATCCAAAGTCAAGATGCCGCACTTATTTTGCAATGATGCTTTACGAGCGCCATTTACGAAGAATAATGCGATCATTATCGAATGTAAGAGGTTAGCTATGGTAAACATTGACCAACTGCCATTGTCAGGCTCAGAATTACATTTTACCATAAGACGCAGACTGCCGCTAATGTACTTGTCGCTCGCACATTTCAACATTTTTGAAGATATAACATACAGGATGTTAAAATAAACTCCCGAAAACTTCAGGGGGCTAAAGTACCCATCAATATGAATAACTTTTTCTAAGGAACCATCACTGTTAACGCAAAAAAAACAGCTGTTTCAAACATTTTAACCAGGCAGGTATTGAATTTTTTCATGAAACAGCTGTTTTTTTTTTCGCATTCACAGTATTGTATCCTCAGAAAAAGTTATTCATATTGATGGGTACTTTAGCCCCGGAAGTTTTCAGGTGTGGTATTTTTACACGTTGTTTATTAACCAATAAATACAAATTCGTGTAAATTTTATCAACGCCAGATTAAACCTAGCTTAGCCTCGATAGGGATCGAACCCCCAACCTATAGCGTCGAAGGCAGAAGTAATTAATGATCTAAGTAATAATCGTTCCTCCTTTTTCTTGTCGGGTCTAGTTTCTTGCGAAGCAGTGTGGTGAAAGGATTTCAGTTCCTGCTACATTCGATTTAGACAAAACATACTAAAGACACTACGGCCGGTGTCTGAAAGCTCGATCAAAACTAATCGCATGTCAAGTCACTTGCTATCTCTATCTAATCCGATGTAATAGCTGAAATAGCAAACTACTAATGGATGTAATAACTTGACATGCGATTAGTTTTGATCGAGCTTTCAGAAGCCGGCCGTCTTCGGAATGTTTACTTAGTAACCCAATTTTTTTGGCATACCACATTGCAGACATTTTGTCCTAGCTACGACCGAAGACGGCAGCTTTTCAAGAATAAGGTCTGTGTTTTGTCTGTGTAAAGTCATAGACATAGGCATAGGCATAGACAATCATTTAAATCTTTTATTCTTATGGGCGTGGTTCATAAGAAATTGAAGAGTTTTTTAATGAAGCAATAATTATAATGTTAAACGAACCTCACAATGCGTGCAGTCGCGTGTGGATGGGTGCATAACCGCAGTTATCGAAAGATCTGTTATGCTACAAGGTTAATACTCCTAGATGTAATTTGATTGTGCTCATAGTTAATAGAGTAATTTCTGTTATGTTATTCATGGTTGACCTTACATGTAAAATCTTTGATAATTTTATTACCTACTAGCGCCCGCCCCGGCTTCGCACGGTTATTGTGGGTTATCTCTAAGAGATTATGCTTTTATTATGCATATAAACCATCCTCTTGAATCACTCTTTCTATAAAAAAAAAGCATCAAAATCCGTTGCGTAGTTTTAAAGATTTAAGCATACATAGGGATATAGGGACAGAGAAAGCGACTTTGTTTTATACTATGTAGTGATTAATATTTACAACTTGCTGATAGAACAAGTCACAAAGCATTCCATCGCAAGTCACGCACGATAGGAACGCGCCCTACGATGCACTGCCCCTTGTGGATCAACTTGAGGCATACAGATATAACGCCACATGTGCCTGTCTTTTCACCGGCAACGACACCCTTCACAGCGACGCTGCTTGGCGGCAGAAATAGGCATGGTAAGATATATAATCTACAATAGATGCAAAAGCAGTTTAAGAGTAGTAGATCTCTTTATGAAGGGCTCGTCCGGGGAAGTACTACCACCACGCCATTTTCTGCCGCCAAGCAGCGTTGTTGTGTTTCGGTTTGAAGAGTGTGGTTTCCGGTTTAATTGCTGTCACATGAGGCTTAACATCTGTATGCCTCAAGTTGAAGGGCACGTTCCTATCGTGTGTGACGAGGCAATGCTTTGTTATAGGTGATGGTTACCACTTAACATCAGGTGGGCCATCTGCTTGTTCCATCAGCTAGACGTATAAAAAAAATGGTTTACTTGTCACACATTTAAACGAACTATAACAAAGTTCTGTCTGCTATTTCAAAAGCGTTTCTGTGCTTCTGAGACTCATGTTCTCTCTTAGCAACAAAAACACTCGAGTACAAGGATTTATATCGATTGGAAATCCAGTTACGTACTAAATAAATCGAGTTGGAGATATATTCTCGGATTTTATGCAACAATCGGAAATGTGCGGTAGGTAACATTCACGGAGGCAACCTCTGGGTACTCAAAAAGCGGTTACCGTCATGTTTATGAAATTTGATAGCTCAGAAAACAGAAGTTGCTGGTCAACTAGTTTGCAGCAGTTTGGGTTTAGATCGTGATTTCAGTCCCTCAATAGTTTTTAGTCGGGACGCCTCAGCAGAGCTTTTTGGATTATGAAAATGCTGGTCATTCAATACTCAATACATTTATTGCTTACACATGGTTTAGTTTAGGTAGGTACTTCATGTTTTATCGTGACTTCTCAGGGTACCTATGGTCAATGTTCTTTCTCGTTTTCTTTATTATATAGTGTTGTACCCGTATTTGTGTGCCAAATAAAACTGTTCTTATTCTATTCTTACCTAGGCCTAGCTTATTTTTACGGAAAAACTTTAACAGTTAACAGTTTAAAAGTTTAACTTATTAAGATCAGTAGAGCTCTTTGGGAAAGGCTCGTCCGGGGAAGTACTACCACCACGCCTTTTTCAGCCGCCAAGCAACGTTGTTGCGTTTCGGTTTGAAGAGTGTGGTTGCCGGTGTAGTAACAGGCACATGAGGCTTATCGTTTGTATGCCTCAAGTTGACGGACGCAGGGCAGTGCATCGTAGGGCATGTTCCTATTGTGCATGACTTACGAGACAAAGCTTTGTCTTGCTATCTGCTTGTTCTATCAGCTAGTTGTATAAAAAAACAGTAAAATTACGGCCATCATAAAACGATGACTAATATATAAAAACGAGAGTTTGAGATATAAATATACAAGCAGGCCTCACGATTTTTTGTTGCTTTTTCTTTATTTTTGTTCGCTACGTTAGTAAAGGCGTAAAGGTCAGGTTTGAGGTGGAAATGTGGTTATGTAGGTCAGTGTTCGATTGAATTTAACTTGCCGCTTACCATATGGTAGGCCATTGTTAGTAGTTCGATGAAATTGGTTTTACCATTCATCTATCAGTCTTAATATGTCCAAAGCTGGATATAATAGACCTCCCCCATTTTTGGGAGGTTTTGCAGAGTTACTGAGCTACTCAGACAGGCGTTAAAACTTGTAACTGACATTTATAGAGCTCCTTAACTAAATAATAATTAAAATTAATATACAAGGTGTTCCTTAAGTTGTGTATTGAAACTTCAGGGGGCTAAAGTACCCATCAATATGAACAACTTTTTCTAAAGAACCAACACTGTGAACGCGAAAAAAAAAACAGCTGTTTCATACATTTTAGCCTGGTAGGTATTGAACTTTTGTATGAAACAGCTGTTTTTTTTTTCGCGTTCACAGTGTTGGTTCCTTGGAAAAAGTTGTTCATATTGATGGGTACTTTAGCCCCCTGAAGTTTCCATACACAACTTAAGGAACACCTTGTATACTGATGTTTTAATGAGAAACTGTAATATACTGTTTAAACTGTATAATTAGTATACACCTGCCAACCAATGAATTTCACAGCAAAACTACACTAAATCAACATTTCTGCTGCACTGTTACATGATGGAAAATATCAATGATTTACTCAGTAACACACTTGCCGAAATGATATGGACCTTCTCCAAAAGGATGGATTCCTTTGAAGAGACCCTGCGCAAGAAGGTTGCACCAAAGGTTGACATTGAAACAAGAAACAAAAGAACTTAAAAGGGCGTTAACTTTTTTTATTTTTATACAACTAGTTGATGGAATAAGCGGATGGCCCACCTGATGTTAAGTGGTAACCATCACCTATAACAAGGATTGCCTCGGAAGTGAGGCACGATAGGAACGTGCCCTACGATGCACTGCCCTGCGTCCATCAACTTGAGGCATACAGATGTTAAGCCTCATGTGCCTGTAATTACACCGGCAACCACACTCTTCAAACCGAAACGCAGCAACGCTGCTTGGCGGCAAAAAAGGCGTGGTGGTAGTACTTCCCCGGACGAGCCCTTCACAAAGAGCTCTACTACTCTTTTAGACTGTAAAAAAAGGATAAAATCCTTCAATGCCCTTAAATAAATAAAAAAAAACAAGTATTGTAAGGACAGTCCGGCTGGCAGCACTAAGTTCTCGACGGTTGCACGGTCATACATTGTTCTATACCTAAACTTTTGCTTATAAAAGCGCTCGTGGATTGATTTGGTTGACAACAGATTGACTAAAGTAAGCAAAGTTTTGCGGTCATCTTTTGGGTGGGCTACCATTAGTTGAATTTACAGCGTTTCTGTACCACAGAGGAACCTTGTGCTCTAAGTGCTGCCCCTAGCAGTCGTTAAGCCATGACGGAGGCCTAGAGAGGGCCTAAAATCCACCACCGGAATTAGCCACTATGCAAACTTACCTAACTATCACTTTGTGCACAGTAAATAGATATAGGTATTCAGACCAGTAAACGATGTTCATAGTGAGATTATTGTAACAGGTATGCAAATAACTTACAACGGTTATGTAGTTCTGCCGGTAGCGCAAATTCTCTCGACTGCCTAATGTCGGAATGTTAAATAAGCTATAGATTATGCGATAGAGTTTAGTGTGGTGTCCGTCTTTTGTAGGGTTGCTAAATTCTTCCTTGGCTTTACCTTGCTCGAAATGTAAAATACTTTATTTAGCTATGCTCAGGAATTCGTTTAGAAGTATTTAGGTACAAAAATAATAGTACTTGTCGAAAATAAATACAGGTAGGAAAAAACACGAAAACAAAAAAAAAAACGGCGCGTCTGTTATTAAGGCGAAGACAAGAGCTAATGTGACTCTCGCTCGCACGTTTCGACATGTTGAAAGATATAAAATCACTAAACTCATTTTCGAAAAATCGCAATCAACCATCTTGTGTGCAATCACATTGCACACAGTTTAGTAAAAAATTCATTTTGATCGATACATGTTTTCCTACTCAAAAGTTTGCTTTACTAGTTTTCGTACATAACCAAACTTTTAAATAGGAAAACTTATCCGATAAAATGAAATTTTTACTAAACTGTGTGCAATGTGATTGCACACAAAATGGTTGATTGCGATTTTTCGAAAATGAGTTTAGTGATTTTATATCTTTCAACATGTCGAAACGTGCGAGCGAGATGTTGTTTGATATTTGTCAGCCCCTTAACATTTTCAAATACAATATTATTGAGTCACACTTCTTTTGGAATTAATATATGAGCAAAGTGAATACAGCAACAGGTACGCATTTTTTTTAAATCAAATAATATTACTTATAAATGATTTTAAATCTCTTAGCCTAATAAAAAACAAGAAGTATTGCAAAGACTGTATAATAAGGATTGCATCCTTTTAAGCCCTTAAATTAATAAAAAAAACTTTGCAGGGACATTTTTTATACAACTAGCTGATGGAACAAGCGGATGGCCCACATGATGTTAAGTGGTAACCATCACCTATAACAAATCATTGCCTTCGTAAGTCACATACGATAGGAACGTGCCCTACGATGCACGTTCATCAACTTGAGGTATACAAGCCTCATGTGCCTGTAAAACGAAACACAGCAACGCTGCTTGGCGGCAGAAAAAGGCGTGGTGATAGTACTTCCCCGGACGAGCCCTTCACAAAGAGCTCTACTACTCTTTTAGACTGTAAAAAAAGGATAAAATCCTTCAAAGCCCTTGAAAAAATTAAAAAAAACAAGTATTGTAAGGACAGTCCGGCTGGCAGCACTAAGTTCTCGACGGTTGCACGGTCCTTGCTTTCACTCCTTGTTACTCGGACATTGTATGGTAATGTAATGTACCTGATATGCAATTTGGAGGAGATCTCAAATTTCTCACGCTCCACTGGACTTGTTTGTGCAATTAACACTGTACGGCCGGCCTAATGCATTTTTGTAGTGTGTCGAAAGAATATTTCGTTCATCATTGTTTTGGGTTTAATCGCTTACAGAAAGTGGGTCTTAAGTCGTCCTTGTGTAGTTCTGGAAAATTGAGGCTGTGTGTGGAAATGTTAAGAGTTTTGTCGGATGATTTAGTATCTAGTAATAAGTAAAAAGTAAAAGCCTCTCTTAAAAATAAAAGTACCAATTACTCTGTCACAAATAAGATGAGTCAAATATTATATAACCTAGTCTTTGTTTTTTTGATATCCTCTCCTCACTCTATCTTTTCTTACTCTCCTTACTCCTTGTGGATTATTACTTATGTTTGTTTGTATTATCTGTTTTCTGTGAACTTATGATTTTAGAAGTGAGTTTTAAAGGCTATCTATTTTCATTTTTATTATATATAATACCTAATACTACTTCTGAAAAAAAAACTATACATTACTGTAATTAAGGAAAATAAAGGTAAAATTATTCATTTCATATTATTTATTCTCTAAAATGACACACAAAGCTTTGCTATTTACAACGGCATTGCCCATTCCCGTACAATCAACTAAAAACTACAAAAACTCGTTACGTTAATCAAATGACAACAAGCATATTATTTACATAGAAACAGTATGTACATAGAAATAGTGATCATTCAAGGTTGAGTACATAAACTGAGAGTACATTCAAAAGGTTGAAAATACATATTTCTAATAAATTGGCGTAAATACGTGTAATGAGAACAGTTGAAAGGCTCGTGATTGGATGACTACAAAAACTATAACATTAACGCTAATATCACAGATTGGGTAAAGGCGACGTCCTAATGATGATGGATCACTGGTGGGGAGTTGTGGACGACCGCGTTGAATCTGTTGACAAAACATAGGTCAGTTACCGACTGTATTAGAATTAGGCCAATACACATTGCAACAATGAGACGCGACGGCAGTAATGCCTTGATACCAGTAAAGTAGCGGCCGCAGTTTAGCATAGAAGTTCTTGTTTATCGTTCGTTTGAAATACGCAGCCACTGTTATACTGCTGAATAAATAGGCATAATGCGATTTATTATTATACATTTCAAACAGCTTTGATTCCCCAGACGCGGTAGATATCTTCTAAGGTCTATAAGTACCAAGTACTAACTTAAAATTCTTTTGAGGATGTCTAAAGAGGGTAGTCTGTGGTTCGTCCAAATACCATACCCACATTTAACTTTTTTTTCATAAATGACAGGTGCCAACCCCATAGCCAATGTGGTTTTCTCACGATGTGGCATTGCGCATATACATTTTTCGATAAAATAAATCCATTGGTGCACTGCGGGATTCGAACCTACGAGCCTTAGATCAGAAGGCATATTTTCACTAGACATATTTCATTTTAAGCTCTCTACACATTAAATTGCTTATTTAAAATGTTTCATATTGTTTACCCATTGTGGTCGTCAGCGGTGTAGGTGACCTTGCGGAAGGAGCCATCGGGTTGCAGCAGAGAGTACTCTCCCTTCACGACGTCGCCGTCGCGGGATTCGTGCTGGGACTTGTGGTCGCCGGTGTGAGGGTCCTCAACGGAGTAGGAGTACCCGTATTTGGGGTGGGCCTGGAATTAAAATTTAGTTTCTATCAAGTTCAAGATTGAACTATATGAACTGTCTTTTATTTTATTTTATACAACTAGCTGATGGAACAAGCAGATGTCCCACGTGGTGCCTCGTAAGTCACGCACGATAGGAACGTGCCCTACGATGCACTGCCCTGCGTCCATCAACTTGAGGCATACAGATGTTAAGCCTCATGTGCCTGAATAAAACCGGCAACTGCACTCTTCAAACCGAAACACAGCAACGCTGATTGGCGGCAGGTAAAGGCGTGGTGGTACTTCCCTCGACAAGCCCTTTATACTCTTAATTCTACCCAAGAGCTTTACTACTCTTATTTTTTTTTTTACTTTTTAATGTCTACGTATTTACCACGACTAAAATACAAATATTGTTTTTGTATTATTGTGTACTTATGTCTGAAGTTCAGCTGTACTAAATAGTGTTTGATATCAAGCTTAGAAATTATTATGAAACTGTTTCTTGTCCCTAATAAAATAAAATCTTGTTTAATTTGAAATAACAGTAAAGTATTTAGTACTGTGGTAACAAAATTAGATGTACACGCAACACATATACATCTAATTATGTAAATTAATACTCCAAATTATTATAACACTTAGACAGAGAACAATTAAACATCTATGATCATTACAAAAATATTTGTTCTCAGTGAGGATCGAACCCACGGCCTACAGTGTAGAAGCAAAACTACAATTAACTGAGATTTTTAATAAAGTACCTGTTATTATCCGATTTGAACCCACGACCTTCCTTTCGAATAACTTTTGGGACTATATTAAAAATCTATATGATTTCCTTAAGTGTAGGTAAACACTATAAAACTAATAAAAAAATACTATTCACTGAGCTGTAAGGGCTACCAGAAATAAGTTCTTTTACAAAATAAAAAACTTACGTATTCATCTACATAATGGTCCTCCTGGTGCGCTGGGGCCACATGGATAGGGGCAGAGTGGATAGGAGCAGCATGAACTGGGGCAGAGTGGTAAATAGGAGCGGAGTGGACCGCTGGGGCGGGATGGTAGACTGGAGCGGAGTGGGCCTCAGCGTAGTGGACCGGTGCCTCATGGATAGTCTGGTCGTGGCGGATTATGTTTTGGGAGGAGACCGCGGGGGCGTGGTGGACCAAACCAGCTTGGCACGCGGCCAGCAGACCACAAGCGAGCACGATCTGATGGAGAAAACGTTAAAGACTGAACAGTATGTAAAAAAAAAAATATCATTGCATCTAGCCCGAGCTAAATTTGAACTATCACAGAGTAAATAATAGTTGGTACTATGGGAATAAGATGACTGAAATTGTTTTTTTTTGTAAATATGGTCTTATGCTAGACACACTATACATTAGGTACACCAAATAATAATAGATTCATGACTACAAGCACGGTAGACATTCTCTCTGAACTCTTGGTTTTCAAAATAAGGGGAGTCAAAAGCATTTCATCGTGGAAATGAAATTAGGTTTTAGGATTTTCATTTAAAAAAAAATATATAAATCTAATGACGACATTGTTTTTGAAAATTAATTTGAAAATTGAAAAATTAGCATCTTTTTAGATACTTAGGTTTAGAGTAATGATATTTAGGTTCCATTTTGTTAAGACCTACAACGAATATAGTTTAGGTACGTAAGTCAAGTTTGTCCTAACATTACATAATTTTTGAAAGGAACAGCTTACTTTGGAGAACATTTTGCTTTAGACACAAATGCTTTGACTGCTGTTACAGTGGTACCGCTTGTTTTTATATAACAAACAAATCTTTTGAGTGGTGGGGGCCTATTCCTACGATATCCGATCAGATCAGCGTAATTGCAGCGTTGCCAATCTGCTCACTTAAGCCCTGGTTTCCTGAATTGCGGTGATCGCAAGTCTGCGACACAATACACGTGAAGGCACAGTCAAAGTCAAAAGGTATTTATTCAATAAAATCATAAAGATCAAATGAAACGTCGTAAAGATAGGCGAGTCTAGGTGCCAGTTCCACGCGACCAAAGCCTAGAAGAACAGGCAACAAACTTACGGCTTTGTTCCTACCCTTATTTTGTATGATCCTTATTACAATGTAATATAAAACAATATTGAAGATCCAGTTAATAGCTCTTCTTTTGTTTTTCTATGCGGAATTACTGCATCTGGTTCTTTTTAGGTTTCCGTACCCAAAGGGTAAAACGGGACCATATTACTAAGACTCCGCTGTCCGTCTGTCACCAGGCTGTATCTCATGAACCGTGATAGTTAGGCAGTTGAAATCTTCATAGATTATGTATTTATGTTGCCGCTATAACAACAAATACTAAAAAACAGAATAAAATAAATATTTAAGGGGACTCCCATACAACAAACCTGAATTTTTTGCCGTTTTTATAGATAATGGTACGGAACCCTTCGTGCGCGAGTCCGACTCGCACTTGGCCGGTTTTTTTACTACTTTGGCCGATCAATAAGCTCTGTCTGCTCACAATTGGTAATATAAATAATGCTACCTATATTTTTTATTTACTATGTTTGAATTGAAAAATATTATTATTTGGGTCCACAAAAAAGGGTGACATTCGTGACAATGCCTATATTCATGTCAGTGATATTGTATTTTAACTTAACAAGTTGTATCAAAACTTTTTTAATACTAGGTATACCGCTACATTGCTAAATTTGCTGCATACCTAATAAATCATTTAGCATGTCTCCGCAAAAGACAAACATATAACGCTGATAGTTTTTTAAGAAATCGAAACTTCGAATAACGCAATGAACGATACGGATACGATATACAGAGAAAACCGATAGGTAAGTGAGAGGTCGATATTGTTCACTCGCTCCAATCTTTTAACAAGATAAGTGAAGTGGATTAAAAATAAAATGATAAGCAATTATTGATGAAATAGTTACCTACTTTGGGACGGATATCAAGCTATTTTTAGCTACTTTTTGTTATAGCAAAATGTATTTCAGGGTACCTATAAAATCAATACACATCTTATTAATTATATTCTTGAGAAGAAAATTGCTATATCTCTAGGGATATTAAGATTATGACAGTTCCAAAATAGACCCTGCTGCTCGAAATGTCCTGAGAAAAACCACGAATCTTGGGTTCTTTAGGGATCATGGTTTTAACCATAGCTACGAGTGGGTACATTAACAAAAACTAATCTACTGAACATTACTTCCAATCACAACGTTAGGGATTTGCAGAAAAACTATTCTTACGAGAAGCAATGGTGTTAAGTTAATTTTATCCGATTAATTATTATTTTTTTCAAATTGTTTGCGAGTTTCACAACTTATCTTCAAAAATGTTGAAATGTGCAAGCGAAAAGTTACCTGATGGTTATCAGCGATACATTTAAATAAGTATTATACTCGTAGTATGCACCTTGATTGTTACGTAATAGTTATTTCACAGTATAGATAGAAATGCAAATTAATGTAAACTACTGTAAACATGAATCACGAAGGGTCCAAGTGCTGTTCCTTGTCTTACGCCGATTTCATTAGCTTTATCTTTATTTAAGACTAACTGACTTGCCCCGGTTTTAAACGGCTTAATTCGTTAATTAATTATTCGCATTTTTTTTTACTCTAAACTTTTGATAATAACTGAGAAAAATCTCAAAAAACCTTTCTTATTTTAGCCCGTAAGTTTCAACTACAGTTCATTCCGGACAGACAGACACGGCTTGCTTTACATTGTGCATTCTATGTATATCTATTTTATTACATCTATTTGCAAAGAGCTAGTTTGTTCTTCGTAAACAGGGAGCAAAATGGCACTTTGCTCCCTAGGGTGGAAAAGTGATTTGAATTTGGAATGTGGATACTATTAGTAAAAGTTTTTACCAAATAGATCAATCACGAAAAATCATTTGTTAAGTGGCTCCAGTATCCATGGATGCTGTCAGAATCTCAAATTCTGCGTATGTCGATGCCGAAATAACTAGTCAAAAAAATCCTTTGCAATTTTGAGACATGGCTCTGGCTAGCCCCATCTCAAACAAATTCTCATGATCTTGAGTAGCATACTGGGTATAATCAGTGCCAAAACATTTTCCATTTTTTTATGTTTATTTCTCTGTGCTTATCACTTCGACATTTTAACTTGCAGATGATAATCAGGGCGCATTTTTTCATGCACGTCAATAATTTCACAAAATAATGGTTCTAGAAAGATTTGAGTTTGATAAAACCAGAAATGTTCATTTACTTTTATCGCTATGAGACCTTAGTGGAGGTCTACCGCGCCTGGTGATGACATTCGTGAAACTATTCCATTTATTTTCCAAATATTTTACTTTCATTTGCTTCTCAAATTCGCTTATTTACAAATGCGTGGGACAAGTTGATTACTATTTCTGGAGCTATTTAGAAGCATTTTGCCATCTTTCGATGGTTAGTTACATAAGCTTACTAATACACCTTCTGTGGAGTAAGAAAATTGGGAGTTACACCGGCCAGTCCAATCTGGACTTCCTTGCTAAAACTGGGGCATTCGCTATGAATTATGTGCAGTTTGTCGCCAACAACCAACATTATTCAATACTCGAACCTACTTTTTAACAGGTTCTCTATCGCTCTGTTTATTTTATGAGAGTGTTTGGAATAGTTACTGGATAGTGTGATTTATAATAAAGATGTGTTAGTGCAATAATGATAATGATAATAAAAAAGTGCAATAAACGTACGGAACTGAGACGTGGTCGCTTACTATTGGCCTCATCAACAAGCTCAAAGTCGCTCAGCGGGCAATGGAGAGAGCTATGCTGGGAGTTTCACTACGGGATAGAATCAGAAATGAGGAAATCCGTAGGAGAACCAAAGTAGCCGACATAGCTCGCAGAATCAGCAAGTTGAAGTGGCAATGGGCAGGTCATATAGCTCGAAGGACTGATAACCGTTGGGGAATAAAGGTTCTCGAATGGCGACCACGAACAGGAAAACGAAGCGTGGGACGCCCTCCTACCCGATGGACTGACGACATTGTCAGGACCGCGGGAAGTCGGTGGATGGAGAGGGCTCGGAATCGTTCTTCCTGGAAATTTATAGGGGAGGCCTATGTCCAGCAGTGGACTTCTTTAGGCTGATGATGATGATGATGAGTGCAATAATTTCTATATGCTATTAAAGATAAAATTTATATTCATTTTTAGTGGTTTATGGTACTTCTAAAGAGTGAGCCGAACTTCACTAGGCATGTAAAGAATATATTACATGTATGTGAATACATTATAGCATAAACTGAAACTGAAACAGCTTCACGACTATGATTTTCAGACACGGTAGATATCCCTTCAAATCTCTTAGTACCATGTACTAACTCCAGATTCTTTGAGGACGTCTAGGGGGGTAGTCAGAGGTAAGACCAAACATATCCACACATTTGGCACATACCCACTTAGTTTGCAGTAGTTGGTATTCCATATGTGATAGGATGCAAGCCCATCGCCGCTGTTAGAATACTAACTAGTTTCCTCAAGATGTTTTCTTTCACCATTTAAGAGCACTGCGCACTGAGCAGCGGGCATTGCGCACATACATTTTTCAATAGGAAAAATCCATTGGTGCACGACCAGAATCGAACCTTACGATCGAAAGGACCCCTCCCACTAGACCACCGGTGAATTAAAGCATAATTATTATGTAATGTGTGATATGATTGATTATCATCACCTGAATTAGTCCAATGCTGGACGTAAGTCTTCCCCAAATAATGGGTTTTTTGAGTCATCACAGGTGGATAAATACATTATTATAATATGTTGGGATATACTGGATGTTACGAACTGGAAGACCAACGACAATGAATCGTTCTTCTATAAAATCTTCCTGGAAAGCGTAACAGCCATATGTCAACAGTGTACTTCTTGAGGCTCAGGCGGATGATGATAATGGTAATGGCGGATGGTGGTAATCTTTATTAAATAATTATATTATATCTCATCTAAGTTTTATATTTATAAGATTTATGTCAGCAAACAAAAGTTAATAATAATTATATTATGAAATAGTTACTAACATGCACAGAAGTCCATGCGTTAATGATACAATATAGCGTATAAGTAAGTACAAAGCTTGATTTTCTAAAAAACAGTAACCGTTATAACGGTCGTAAATTACAGTAATGATACATATTTTAAACGAATAATATAGAAGTCTGATTTTTCCGTTTGTTTACATGCATTTTGCATCGTGTTCCAGAACAACTATTCAAGCAAGAAATGTGTTTTCGTCACCATGAAAATGAACACACATCTATATAGAGTTTTGAAAAATTAAATACTTATTTTATCATAAACTAGCGGCCTGTCCCAGCTTCGCATGGGTGGACATAAATTTTTTCAATGTTTTAGGATAAACTTAGACCGTGGTGGGTTCGAGTCACTTCTAACACGCGCCTTGCCCGGGCCCGCGCTGGGTGAGAACGCGCCCCGTTACCTTATATTTTTTAAATCTTTTGAATGGAATGTCCGATTTAAAAAATTCAAGAAGTTATGTATAGGTATTGAATCAGTCTTGAATATTAAAAGATTTATTTGGATAAGGATTAATACCAAGGTACAAATAAAGACACTTTTCTAGCGGCGGCATTTCAATTAAATATTTATAATAAAATAACACTTATTGTGACATAACTATAATAGTTAGACATATGCTGTCGCGACATTTTTTGTAGATGATGACGTGTTCTACAAAATCGTAGTACATGATTTTGTTCTATCATCAATAGTTTTCGCAGCGCACGCGATGTAAGGTTTTCTTTTTCCACCTTGGGTTACATTATTAGAGTTTTAGTAAGGATCCCTGATTTTTTTGAAAATATAATATAGCCTATGTTACTCAGGGATAATGTAGCATTCTAATGGTGAAAGAATTTTTGAAATCGGACCAGTAGTTTTTGAGCCTATTCGTTAC
The DNA here is from genome assembly GCA_932294275.1 of Chloroclysta siterata. Classification (NCBI taxonomy): domain Eukaryota; kingdom Metazoa; phylum Arthropoda; class Insecta; order Lepidoptera; family Geometridae; genus Chloroclysta; species Chloroclysta siterata. Next base: position 11,168,513 of record OW028602.1, read on the forward strand.
ATACAAAACAACAAAACAACAAAACAACAAAAATACAAATCTTTTCTCTTTATAATATTAGTGTAGATTAGTAGTAGAGCCAAGAGTAGTAAAGCTCTTTGTGAAGGGCTCGACCGGGGAAGTACTACCACCACGCCTTTTTCTGCCGCCAAACAGCAACGCTGTGTATCGATTTGAAGAGTGAGGTTGCCGGTGTGATTACAGGCACATGAGGCTTAACATCTGTATGCCTCAAGTTGATGGACGCAGGGCAGTGCATCGTAGGGCACGTTTCTATCGTGCGTGACTTACGAGGCAATGCTTTGTTATAGGTGATGGTTACACTAACATCAGGTGGGCCATCTGCTTGTTCCAACAGCTGGTTGTATAAAAAAAATACAATTCATATTTGTAGTATTGAGGGTTTAAATCCCACTAGGTTCTTAAGTTTCGGGATCTTTAATCTTTGTATTTTTTTATGTATTTATTTATTATTATATATTTTTTTTATCACAATTTATATTCTATGCAAAATCTTTTTGTTTTGGTAAGGTTTGTCACCAAAGTACCTACCTAATGTACCTACGTCAGTTTTGTAGTAGTAATTGTTTATAGTATGTTAAATAAAACCTGTGTTTTGATAGACACTTCAAATTATTTCATAAACTTGCCTAGTATGTAATAAGAAGTATGACAGATTTTTTAAAGACATAATTAAATGTTTGATAGAAGAAACTTCATTTTGAGATACTGTATATTTAAACTACCATGTAAAAATTACGGGTGTTATATAACGGTTAATATTTTATATGAACCCATAGCTTGAAAATTGGCTCATTCATTCTTAAAATACCTTGAAATAACTTATTTCCATGATGATCAGCTTAATGTAACTGATAAAAGAGAAATCATTACATCTGTCTGTAAATGGTATCATCATTTATGAGGAACTTTTTAATTGAATTCTGTTCATCAAAATTCTGGCTTTAAATTGCTACATCAATAACGCGAAAATTTAAGAAACACAGTACACAGTATTCTGAATTGGAGTCCACTGTAATAATTACTGGTCCTCGTAATTTATGAACGCATAAATGTAAATAAAATTTGCAAACCGTATAATACAGCCTTTTTTGAGACACATAAATTCATGATTATGTAAATCATGACGATTTGTAAATTGTATAAATTCCTTTTTATTAAAAAACGCTATCCTTATTTTGATTTTATTTTAAGCTTTCAATTCAATTAACAAAATAGAAACGTAAGCTTTATAATGTTTTTATTATTCACTTTCTTTGTTTGTAAACTTATTAACAACGTGACTACAGTGATTACAATACTAAATAACAAAAACTCACAGTCGGAAATTAAATAAAGTCATTTCCTTACTTAAAATCCTACGTAATAAATCCGCGAGTGGTAAAAAGAAGACGCTACTTCAGAATCTGAGCTTAGTTCTTCTTTAATCGACTTTTCTTCGTTTATCTCTTGTACGTCCTCCTTGACTTGATCATCAACTTTATCTTCAGCAGCTGCAAATGTCATTTCTTCACTTGCTTTCTCAGGTGTATGCATAATCATTGATACTACAGCTGGCACTACTTTAACAGACGTTTCCTCACCTTTATCTAGAGGCTTGTTAATTTCATTTTCTTCTTGTTTCTCTTCAAATGCTACCGGTTTTAGAACCATTACATTTTCACCTTCAGTGAACATAATTTTTCCATCGTTGGTTTTCTTTGATTCTTCCGTCTCTAAGATAGGTTTGTTAAGGTTTTCTTCAGATCCAGTGTTAGAAGTATAAGCGTTTATAGCTTTATGATCTTTATCAGGGAAATAATGGTTGATTTTGATGCCATGTCCAATTGGATAAAAATACCTTGTGTGTCCAGTAACAGAAAATGCGTGATCTCCGTGATTATTTAAAGTCTTGCTCACTACTGCATTGAATCTGCGTAACAAAAAAACCAATACTATTAAACTGAAATTTCTATGGAAATATATACATAAAATGAAGTGAGAGCAATATTATTTGTTAAAATGTAAGGTCCTAGAAACACATAATTAACAAGACCCATTTCAATAAATCTTTAAGTACACAAGGTTACAAAGATGAGTAATTTGAAAAATCATGATCTTATAAATGTTAGGCGTACAGATATTGCAATTCATCACGGTCATACATAAACATTTTGATTGAATAATTACTTCTTTATGTTTTGAGTATTCGGATATTTGTGTAGTTTGTCGGCTCGTTTGTTTAGACAAGGTTGTTTATATCACGCGCTTGTAATATACACCTCATTGTTATATTTTTCAAATTATATTTTATCTAAAAAGTTCGATTTTTACCTAAAAGTTATAAAAATATAATATTTCTGTCCTTGACCCTTATGACTTTTTTATCTAACTGAGAGCCCTGATGGTCTAGTGGTAGCGGCCCCTAAGGATTTGGGTTCAAAACCAGTTGTGTGCTAAAGAGTTTTAAAAATGTATATCCACAGCCACAGTGCCATACTCTCAAACGGTAAAGGAAAACATCGTGAGGAAACCGGCATGTCGTGTAGAACCTAAGATCTAGAACATGGGTCAAGTGTTTGAAAGGAATCTTTAAGAGGCGCACTTAAATCCTTTCACCACCTGTTTCTAAAGAACTAGTTACACGGCAATAAGACTATTTTAAGATTGAATTGCTCACCCATTATGATCATCAGCATCGTACCATACCATCCTCAAGGAGCCATCAGGCTCCACCAGGCTGTACTCTCCTTTCACTTTATCTCCATCCCGAGTTTCAAAATGCCTTTTGATGTCTCCAGTCTTCTTGTCTGAGACTGCATACTCAAACTCGTACTTGGGGTATGCCTTAAATTACAGATTATAGAATATATTCGTTATGAAAAGTTGGTAGTGAATCTCAGATTTAAAATCATTATTTTTTTAATAAATAGAAAATAAATAATAATAATAATAAATATTGGTGGACTTTCCTCACAGCACTAGCTAACCCCAAACTAAGCCAAAGCTTATAATATGGGGGGACCAGATAGCTGATATAATTTATATATAGTTTTTTTTTGTAAATACATAGCTATAATATAAAATAACACCACGACAGAGAACAAACATCTATGTTCATCACACAAATGTTTGTTCTCGGTGGGGATCGAACCCACGGACTACGGCGCAGAAGGCAGAGCTACTACCAACTGAGCTGTGAAGGCTGTGAAAAGTAACCGCTTTACGGCTTTGATACCCAGGCTTGGTAGATGTCCTCGCAAAGCTTTTAGTACTAAATAAAAACATAAAATTATTTAAGGTCGTCTTTGGGGGGTAGTTCGTTAAGGGTTAAGGTCTTAAGTAAAACATCGTGAGGAAACCGGCATGTCGTAGAACCTATATAGTAGGTAACCTACGTAGTTCTAAAACATGTGTCAAGTGCTCGCAAGAAGCCTCACTCAGGCGCACTTAAAACCCTTTCAACAAACTGTTTCAAAAGAACTATAGTCGTGTTAAGCTCTCGCTGCAGACTAGGTTTAAATTATCGGAACGAGACAGCAATATTGCTCTCTCTCTCTCTCTCTCGCACTTAGGAGAACGGACGATCCTTTTGTTTAAGCGTGCGTTAAGATGATTTATGACTGAGTTTGCAGCGAGAGTTTAACGCGACTATAGGTTGAGCACTGACCGAGTTTTCAGCGAGAGTTTAACGCGACTATAGTATGTTAAGAACTTGGACGTACCTCTAAATAGGTATTTAGAGGTACGTCCAAATATTACATTCGGCACTGTTATTTTTTTTAAAGCTTCTGTTATTTTATTATTTTAAGTTTGAAAGTTTACTTACATTAGGTTCATATTTCTTTCTGTAAGCCTGTGAAATAGAGGGATGGTACACTTTGACTTCTTGCCAGGAGTTTGCATCTCCTATATATGAATCCTTTTTTATAGTGTTGCCTGTGTCTATGAAAACTGCATTGCTAACTCCCACAAGACAAACAAACATTAAAACCTGAAACAAAAAAGGTAAGATGGAGATATTATAGAAATTTTATTTAGAAAGTTCTTATTAAATATAATTTCTCAATTGTTGATTTAAAAATATTAAATTAACCTTAGAGGCCATATTTAAGTACATAGGATGAACTGTCGCTAGCAAAATGTACTTGCAAACTGTTGAAAAATGATATCATCCTAGACCGTTTTATAGTTTTCTAATACATTATTACATAAATTGGTTAAAAATCTTATTGTAGAAGCGCCATTGTTTGACAAAATGGTGAAAGAACTATGAGGATACACCTCTGTGTAAATAACTATGCATTATTATTGTTTTAGGTAAAGTATTGGTTTTTTATACTACTTGATAGAACACGCAGATGGCCCACCTCATGTTAAGTGGTAACCATCACCTATGACAAAGCATTTCCTCGCAAGTCACGCACGATAGGAAAGTGCCCTACGATGCACTCCTCTGCGTGCATCAACTCTAGGCATGTATAGCCTCAAATAAACATATTTGTTGATATTGGATTAAAAAATTTAAAATATTAAATAAATAAATATTGGTGGACTTTCCATACAGCACTATCTAGCCCCAAACTAAGCCAAAGCTAATAATTATAACCAGATTGCTGATATAATACATATATTTTGATTTTGTAAATACATATTTATAATAATATATGTATAATAACAACCAGACAAAGAACAAACATCCATGTTCATCACACAAATTTATGTTCTCGGTGGGGATCGAACCCACGGCCCAAGGCAGAGCTACTACCAACTGAGCTATGTAGGTAGGCTGTGATTAGTCTTAAAAATTGGGTATTGAAAATTAAATAGTGTTCAATTCCTGGCCTGACAGCTCAGTTGCTATTATTTCTACCTTCGGCGCTGCAGATGATGGGTTCAGTCCCCATCCAGAATATATATCTATTTGGTGAGCAATGATGTTTTTTATGTGTCGGGTGTATATTGCTTAGTTTGGAATAAATACATTTTGATTTTTCGCTGTGAGAAATGTTATAAAATATAGTTACAAATTTTTTGTGTTTGTTTTCCGATTAAAATAAATTAAATATTTATCTATTTTAATTTGTAATTTGAAGCCCTAAAAGAATACATGAAAAATTGCACTTACATCTTTAGACAGAATCGCAAAATGATATTTTGGCCGAGTTTTTACGCAAAAAAACGTGAGTCGTAAAAAAAGAATACCTAAATAAAAAAAAGGAACGCAATGATAATATCATATTTTTACTTAACCAAATCTTGTCCATATTTTTATTACCAAAGGTTCTAAAATTTCTAAGAACGTTTTATCGAATCATCACAATCTCAGGTGAATTCAAAAGGGGAGAGTCGGTATTTAAAGCGACGCGAACAAGTTATTTAATTTAGAAATATAAATTCTATTATAATTATATAATTTCTATTTGAGCAGCATTTTGAATGTACCTTTGAAAAGAGTTTTAAGAAAATGAAGCTCTTTTGAGTCATCATCATCAGCCTGAGGAAGTACTCAACGTTGTCACCGATTGTTACTTCCAACTTGCAGTTCCATGAGGTAAGTCGGTGAAATAGGTTTTTCTACGGATAGTTATAATGAGTTTTTTTTGAGCTTGTTTAAATTACTCGAAAACTGAACCAGCTTCTCGAATTTTTTCCCAGGTATAGTATATATCCCTTCATATCTCTAATAAACAGTATTAACCTATCCATTGGTGCTCAACAATATTTAACTTGTGACGTATAATTGTAAAAATTATTAATAAAATGTTTATATCAGTTAACCCACGACCTTACGATCAAAGGCGCTAACCCCCACTAGACTGTTTGTTGAAACTAGATTGATCGAGTGAGCGAAGCGAACGAAGATCTTAGTTTCAACTTGGGCGATTTGGCATTTTATGTATGCATGTATGTATGTATGTATGTATGTTTGTCTGGCCATAACTTTCGAACCGTTGATCCGATCTCCATGAAATTTGATAAGTCGATAGTTTGTACTGGTGCTGTTATGCTTTTGATAACATAAAATGTAGATATACCCATAGTTATAAAGAATAACTTTTTCGCAAATTGTAAGTAAACCTAGCTCTTAAAAAAAGTATCGAAAGAAATGATCCTTATTTGCCCAAGCTACCTCAAACAATCCTAGTTTAAAATGTTATAGAAGAGAATGGAATCTCTTATCGTTATTGTCATCATATTCGACCAATTGTATAGCATCTAAGTAATTATTAGCTATATTCTCACTAGTAAATTTGTATTGCTTGTTCATTGGGATGTAGGTACTCTTCAGATTTTTTTGAACAATGTTAAATCCACACTCATGTTCAAATACAAAAAAAAAACATACTGTTTTATTGTAATAACAGGAAAACTCATTAACCAATTTCAATGAAATTTCTCAAAGAGATATCGACGATCTGGACACGTGAGTGCCAAGCAGGAAAATATCCAAGTACCTACCTACGTCAAATCTTGGATAAAACTAGTCCTGCGTTTTGAATAATAGTGGCATAATCATTATATTGATTAAAATTTCAAACGAAAATATTCAGAAAAGTTAATCAACTGATAATCAAACTTTATTTTCTACATTCAAGAGTTACTCGTGTTGGAATAAAATTATATAAGTATTATCGATTAAATCGTTTATTGCTAAAATAAATAAATAGTCAACAGTCATTTTTGCAAACTAAATGTACAGTTAATGGTGGTAGTACTGAAGAGCAGGCGCGGCCTTGACGACGACGGGAGCGTGAGCGGGAGCGTGGACGGGAGCAGTGTTGTGCACGACCGCGTTGAAGCCGTGGTGGTCGTCAGCGGTGTACTCCACGGTCCTGATGGAACCGTCAGCTTCGTGCAGAGAGTACGAGCCCCTCACTACGTCACCATCGCGAGACTCCTGCTGCGACTTGTTGTCGCCGGTTTGTCCGTCGGCCACGGAGTAGTTGTACTCGTACTGGGGGTGGGCCTGGAACATTCAACGTGTTACTGCGCTTGTCTATAATATGAGTGTACAGATGCATCTATGAGGTTCTATGGGTAGGTACTCACGTATTCCTCCTGGTGGGCGACGGGAGCGGCGTAGTGAACGGGAGCGGGGGCATAGCGGACCTGAGCGGGGGCAGCGTGGTAGGCGATGGGGGCCGGGGCAGAGTGGTAGGCGACGCGGGCGGGGGCAGCATGGTAGGCAACAGGGGCTGCTACGAGTCTTTGTCCTTGGTTCTCATCGTGACGCACGATGCTCTGGGAGGACACTGCGGCCGCAGAGGAGTAGTGAGCTTGAGGCAAAAGTCCAGCCTGGGACACAGCCACCAAAGCGCAAAAGGCTACCAACTGAAAAATAAAATCAAACGGTTGCCTAAAAATGTTGGAAAACAGCCTTAAATCATTTTCATTCCATTAATATTCGAATGTTGACCAAATCGAGGATGCAACAGCCCTTTTATACTGTGTATTTATCCTCATTTCTATCAATTTGTATTCAATATTGTTTACTAATTTGGTTCAGTTAAGATATCTCTAGATAGTTTGCAACGGTCTGCAGATAGCTCAACTGTTTCATGTGTATTTGGTATATTTTGTAAATACTTGTATTGCTTGTAGGTAATTTTTTTTGTAAATTTATTGTCGACAGTAATTTTAATATCTCTAAACTTACTCTGGAGAACATGTTGATGATTTTACTACAAATTAGTAATGATACCTTTGAATTCAATGATCTAGTTTTTATACGTTCATTGCAGGATTAGTCTGATATATGAGTAGTGGAAGTTGTCAAGCGAGTAATAACCTCGCCCCGTGTCATGTCTTTGCAAATGAACCCATTCACTAATTGTTACGAAAGTAGCTAGAACTGTTTTGATTCTAAGTTACTCCTACAAGGAGTTATAAACAAAAATTAAACTTATAAGAGTGACAAAACTGTTCATGGATAATATTGTTTTGAAGTCTCAAGTATTGAATTAGCAGATATTCCGGAATCCTGGTACGCAAAGTTTTAATATTGAGGATGATATACACAAGTTTAACTGAGAAATAAATATTTAATAAATTGTATTTGTAGTATATAAAGCCAATATTTATAAATTTTAATGTAACTTTCCCACTAAGTCTGAAAGTCCTGCGCAGAAGGAAGTATTATATTTCTACAATTCTTTTTATTTGTCATAAAAATCAGAGTTTAGTGCCAGTTTTTCCATTCCATTATGCCATGAACGTCATTGCACGTATCTTGGCCCACGAGACTTCATACATCATGACATAAATACCGACAACATCGGGCGTTAATTCAATTGAATCACAAGGATCTTTTTGAAAAAGACATGAACCAGGTGGATCTAGGCGCCACTAGATCCACATGACCAAGCCTAGAAGAACGGGCGAGGTAGTAACGGTTTGGACCCTAGCATTTTTGCATGATTCTTTGAACAAAATAATAATGATATATTTGTTTTGCATCTCAACGAAGCTCCAGTGTGTAATATAATAGTTCATGTCAGTGCTACCATTTACAACTATAGTAGGTATTTTTATTTACATTAGAGTAATCATATCTGGACCTTTAAAAACAATAAGGTATTGTTAAAAGCTAACATTTTGATTCATATTCATTTGACCGAGCCACGAATACATTGACTAGGTACAAGGTCGCCACAAGCTCCACTACTGACCTACATTTTATTCAAACAGGCTCACTTCAGGTTTCAAGCTCTTATATAAAAACTGGGCCTAAAAACACTTAGTTATCATTCGATCACCGATCAATTCACACACTGAACATGTTCTCCAAAGTGAGTAAACTGATCAATAACATTATTGAATTTTTATGATATTTTGTTTATTTTTGAACTTTGATATTTTTATTGAAGGCCTCCCTTCTCTCATTCCGTTCCTTTGAACTCAATCGTGATAAGTTAAATAATGTGTGTGAGCGATTTTGTATTTACTTTACTATTTTATTGCAGTTGGTAGCCCTTTGCGCTTTGGTGGCTGTGTCCCAGGCTGGACTCCTGCCCCAGGCTCACTACTCCTCCGCTGGTGCCGTCTCCTCCCAGAGCATCGTGCGTCACGATGAGAGCCATGGACACAAGCTTGTAGCCGCTCCAGTCGCCTACCACTCTGCCCCTGCCCCCATCGCCTACCACGCTGCCCCCGCTCAGGTCCACTATGCTGCACCTGCTCACCAGGAGGAATACGTGAGTACCCATTATGAAAACTCAAAAATGTACCTGGTAGACTAATTTTCTAGACAAGCGCAGTAACATGTTGAATGTTCCAGGCCCACCCCCAGTACGAGTACAACTACTCCGTGGCCGACGGACACACCGGCGACAACAAGTCCCAGCAGGAGTCTCGCGACGGTGACGTAGTGAGGGGCTCGTACTCTCTGCACGAAGCTGACGGCTCCATCAGGACCGTGGAGTACACCGCTGACGACCACAACGGCTTCAACGCGGTCGTGCACAACACTGCTCCCGCTCACGCTCCCGCTCACGCTCCCGTCGTCGTCAAGGCCGCGCCTGCTCTTCAGTACTACCACCACTAACTGCACAACATCTAGTTTGCCAAAATGACTGTTGACTATTTATTATTCTAGCAATAAATAATTGAAATCCATAACAATTTCTATAATTTTATTACAATTAAGCTTGCAAGTACCTATGTTCTATGAAACTTGTAGCTGTTATTCTGTCCTCTGATTCTGATGAGCAGGCCAATGAATGTGAGGCTGATGTGTGTGCTTTAGGTAGCCATGAATTAATTTTAGGGTCTTGGCAAAAACGCAGACCGTCTCTATGTGATAGCAGGTAGGCACCACAATCTGTTTTTCATTTCAACTTACAGTATAAAAAAATAGACCTTATTGTGTTACTTCTAACCATGTATACCTATATGCTTAATAATCATATAATTATCCATCCCATATTTTACAGAACAAATAAGTGTCTGGGACATGATGTTTATATAAACTTAACACTCTTTGGGATGAACCGGGCCGTGTCGGTTACGACCACTGCATGAAAGTCGTAGAATCTAGTCAAGTTCAATGCTGCGAAAACTCAGGCGTGTCTGCTCTCCGCTATGAGGGGTCAAATCCACCTAACTCCAACTTTCCGAGATAATCAATACCGATATCAGACCAGCTCGAGCTTCTAGCGTTTACGTTAAACAGCTAACTGAATTTTGTTCGTTCATAGAATCCAAGGCCAAGACAGCTGCGAAGAAGCTAGGCATACCATCGAAAGTGAGGCAGTACTTAACACCGGGACAGCTTCTTTAACCACACGACCATACCAAGCGCTAGTCCGGTCGTGTATGGAGTACGGTTCTCATCTTTGGGATGGCTCTGCTAAATACCAGATTGAGGCCTTGGAAACTATAGAGAGTCGAGCCAAAAAACTCATAGGTGACACATTGATCGAGGCTTCTGACTCTTGAACATCGCCGCAAAGTTGCCTGTTTATCGGTATTTTTCACGATACATTTTGGAGAGTGTGTAATGGAACTCCACAACTTGGTTCCCCCATCCTCGTTCTACCATCGGACCACCAGACGTACGTAACATCCATTCATGGTTGACATACCTACTGCCAGCACAAAGCGCTTTGCTTCTACTTTTATAATGCGAACGAACCGAAGCCAAAGAGTGGAATTTCTTACTGGCGTCCTTTTTTCCGAATACCTATAATTTGGATGTTTTCAAGAGACGAGTGAATAGGTATCTTCTAGGTAAGCGTGCCACACTGTAGGCCGCATCGTCATTGAACATCAGTTAAGATTGCGGTCAAACGTTTTAACTATTAATTGTAAAAAAAAACTTTTTATGAACTGAACTGAATAAAAACCGCATTGTTTTTGATCGTAGGATAAAATTATTATGAGCTTGAATGACCGTAGTTTTTGGCCACGAATTGGTGGTCTATAGTGGTATCGACCCTGCCTTCTGATCCTTAGGTCACGGGTTTCAATTCAGTCATGTAAGAACTTATGTATTTTTTTTTATAAAAAAAATATGTTCACATTATTAGTGCTCTCAAAAGACTGACTATGTATTTCTTGTGGCTTTAGTAGACTTGCTGTGACTAACCGTGAGGATGGTATAGCCTGCTCCATCTAAAATACACTATCTGAAGTGTCCGGTATAAAGGGGCATGAGTCAAATAGTTGGTTCTGGCTCTGTAACATCTACAATATATGAAAATAATCAATTGAACCATTAATTTACTATGATTATAATATATTATCCTCAAAATAATTATTATTGTCACCCTGTAAGAATCATTAGCATATAGAAGGACGACATTTGCCTCGTCTTTGGTATTTAGACATAGTGAACAAGTATTTGTCTTGACTTGAATGAGGCACATCGATCATTTAAAGAATTTAATAGGGTTTATGTGTGTATATAGAAGACAAAAGTGGCTTAGTGATTATTGTTTTTGGCAAAAAAAGCTTTCTTATAAATAAATAAAAACTATTTTCAACATGGAGTAGGGCCGAAGAAACGATATATTGATAAGACATTACTGAGATGATGGATTGTATAGAAGACTAGAGGCAACTCTGTTTTGCCGAAATAGAATAAAAGCAGAAACTTAAGACGATATTTTCCTAAAGTGTGAAATTTTTTAATTACTAACGAGCTATGTAATGGAAATAATAAAAAGTATGGTATGTATGTATCGTATATTGCTAGAATAAATAGTCAACAGTCATTTTGGCAAACTAGATGATGTGCAGTTAGTGGTGGTAGTACTGAAGAGCAGGCGCGGCCTTGACGACGACGGGAGCGTGAGCGGGAGCAGTGTTGTGCACCACCGCGTTGAAGCCGTTGTGGTCGTCAGCGGTGTACTCTACGGTCCTGATGGAGCCGTCAGCTTCGTGCAGAGAGTACGAGCCCTTCACTACGTCACCGTCGCGAGACTCATGCTGCGACTTGTTGTCGCCGGTGTGTCCGTCGGCCACGGAGTAGTTGTACTCGTACTGGGGGTGGGCCTGGAATATTCAACGTGTCACTGCGGTTATCTACAATATTGGTGTACAGGCACATTTATGAGGTTTTATAATAGGTACTTACGTATTCCTCCTGGTGGGCAGACGCAAGGACCTTAGCGACGGGAGCGGCGTAGTGGACGGGAGCGGGGGCATAGTGGACCTGAGCGGGGGCAGCGTGGTAGGCGATGGGGGCAGGGGCAGAGTGGTAGGCAACGGGGGCGGCTACGATATTGTGTCCGTGGCTCTCATCGTGACGTACGATGCTCTGGGAGGAGACGGCACCAGCCTGAGAGTAGTGCGCGGGCGCAGCCAGAAGACCAGCCTGAGACACCGCCACAAAAGCGCACAGAGCTACCAACTGAAACAAAAAACAAAAAAAGCTTTTATTTAAAAACGTTGATAAACTTTTTGTAGATCTTGTCAATTAAAATCGCAATTTTTTAATTATTATTTTATTGTGTGAAGCCCTGTAACTTACTTTGGAGAACATGTTGCTGGTTGCTGTGTACAAACAGTGAATGATAATAAGTGATAATCGATTGGCATTTTTATACTCTGGCGACTTTGATATGCAGCTAACCGAACGACCTCGCCTCAGGTCAAAAACAAGCAGTCTGGTTTGTGTAGGACGTACGTACTCAATTTTGGCCTACAATTATAGCTTGAAGTCAATGTTAGTGCGTAACTTGTATTTAATTATTTAGATACAGTAAACTTAGATTATTTCATTCTTTTCACTAAGAATAAACGATTAAAGCAATCCTTGTGATCTTAACTGAATATAAAAATCATTTGGCTTGAATTACCTTAGGCATAGCATTTATGACGTATGGTAACGGGACTTATAAATTGAATATTGGCACATTATGGTTTTTATAGTTGGCTTATTCAACTATACTGAAATACTAAGGCAGTTTTTTTTATTATCTTGACGTCCGCTGTGGCGTAGCTGGCGACTGATTGGCTGAGATGAGGTGCGGGTTAGACTCTCGGGGCAGATTGGTTGGCGGGTCGAAATAACAGCATCTGGTTTGCAGTTATTTCCTTTGAGGCCAATTGTACTCGTTATTCCACTCTGCTGCCAACTTTTAGATTTCAATTTTTTTTTATTTTTCGATGTCAACATTGATTTATCTGTATCTAAAAGAAATAGGCGGGCTAAAAATACCCAGCAGTGGGTGATACCGGCTGAGATGATGACGATGAAAACAATTTACTCATTACACTAACAACAAATCATACTAAGAGCTGGCCGGCCGTAAGGGCCGTTAAATAATGTCAAAATGTACGCGTTTGACATCTAAGGTTAGATTTAACGGCCTGTTAATCCTTGATTAGTAACTAACAGAGCATGGTGAAATCAGCTCTAAAGCTTTAGTAACCCGAGTCAATAACTACCTACGAGTATTTACTCGTAGTATTTAGGTAGGTAAATATTTTTCATTAAAGATAGGTTAATGTTTTCTGCTGCATTGAAGCCTCTCGTGGTAAGCAGATTGCTTGTGTATAAAACGGTATATCTATACAGCTGCCTAAGCGTGATACCAAAATGGTGATCAGAATAAAAACTTAGTTGTCCATTTTGCAATATGAACAATATCTAGCAGTTCGATAACAGGATAGGATACAATCATTTAATATAAACTATCTTCTAGTTAAGTTTAAATGATTTAACGATTTTAGAGCTGATTTCACCATGCTCTGTTACTAATCAAGGAAAAACAGGCCGTTAAATCTAACCTTAGATGTCAGACGCGTTCATTTTGATATATTTAACGGCCCTTTAATCTTTTGTTAATCTAATAGAGCATGGTGAAATCAGCTCTAAGGCTCATAGGTGACACGTTGTTCGAGTCTAAGCTCCTGACTCTTGAACATCGCCGCAAAGTTGCCTGTTTATCGGTATTTTACAGGATACATTTCGGAGAGTGTGCGATGGAACTCCAAAACTACGATCCCCCATCCCCGTTCTACCATCAAACCACCAGGCGTACGGAAACGAGACATCCATTCATGGTTGACATACCTACTGCCCGCACAAAGCGCTTTGCGAACTTATAATGCGAACAGCCAAAGAGTGGAATTCCTTACCGGTGTCCGTTTTTCCAAATGCCTATAATTTGGATGTTTTCAAGAGACGAGTGAATATTCTAGGTAAACGTGCCACACCGTAGACCGCAACGTCACTTAACATCAAGTGAGATTGCGGTCAAACGTTTTACCTATAAATTGAAAAATTATAAAAAAAAAGATTTGGATACCGCTGAGAGTGTAAATATTATCTTAAAAGTTTAAATTCTCATTACCATTTTGGGTTCGCGGTAAGGCAAATGGGTCTGTTGTTATGGGCCACTGGCGCCTTCTGAGGTAAGTGAGCAATGCTGTAGACATTGCTAAAAGCTTTGTTGAAAAGCAGTCTGGGGACTATAGCGCAGAACCCCTGATATATTGTTACGCTTTTTGATTGCGTATAAGATATGCCTTCCAATCCTTAAGTCGTGGGTTCAAAACCAGTCGTGCACCAATGAGTTTTTCTGTTCAAAAATGTATGTGCATAGTGCCAGTACCTACTGTCAAACGGTGAAGGAAAACATCGTGAGGAAACTGGCATGTAGTTGAGCCTAAAAAGATCTAAAACAGTCAGCATAAAGTATAAGTACTAGCAACACCAAAGTAGAAGTAAATGTGACTTGTTTTAAATATTTTGTCACCAGTTTATTTCGCTCTTAAAGCTTCTGCATTTTTTATCAGCGAACTCCAAAGATCTATAGATGTTTTACGGTGAAATGGTAACTAGCACCTACAACCTACAAGTTTCATGTTATAAATGAGTTGTAATAAAATATAGTAATTTTCAATTTAAATAATTTATTGCTAGAATAATAAATAGTCAACAGTAATTTTGGCAAACTAGATGTTGTGCAGTTAGTGGTGGTACTGAAGAGCAGGCGCGGCCTTGACGACGGTCTGCGTTTTTGCCAAGACCCTAAAACTAATTCATGGCTACCTCAAGCACACACATCAGCCTCACATTCATTGGCCTGCTCATCAGAATCAGAGGACAGAATAACAGCTACAAGTTTCATCAAACATAGGTACTCGCAAGCTTAATTGTAATAAAATTATAGAAATTGTTATAGATTTCAATCATTTATTGCTAGAATAATAAATAGTCAACAATCATTTTGGCAAACTAGATGATGTGCAGTTAGTGGTGGTAGTACTGAAGAGCAGGCGCGGCCTTGACGACGACGGGAGCGTGAGCGGGAGCGTGGGCGGGAGCAGTGTTGTGCACCACCGCGTTGAAACCGTGGTGGTCGTCAGCGGTGTACTCCACGGTCCTGATGGAGCCGTCAGCTTCGTGCAGAGAGTACGAGCCCCTCACTACGTCACCGTCGCGAGACTCATGCTGTGACTTGTTGTCGCCGGTATGTCCGTCGGCCACGGAGTAGTTGTACTCGTACTGGGGGTGGGCCTGGAACATTCAACGTGTTACTGCGCTTATCTACAATATTGGTATACAGGCACATTTATGAGGTTATATAATGGGTACTTACGTATTCCTCCTGGTGGGCAGACGCAAGGACCTTAGCGACGGGAGCGGCGTAGTGGACGGGAGCGGGGGCATAGTGGACCTGAGCGGGGGCAGCGTGGTATGCGACGGGGGCAGGGGCAGAGTGGTAGGCAACGGGGGCGGCTACGAGCTTGTGTCCGTGGCTCTCATCGTGACGTACGATGCTCTGGGAGGAGACGGCACCAGCCTGAGAGTAGTGCGCGGGCGCAGCCAGAAGACCAGCCTGAGACACCGCCACAAATGCGCACAGAGCTACCAACTGAAAAAAAAACAAAAGCTTTGATTTAATAACGTTGACCAACTTATATTAGACTTTGGCAATTAAACTCGCAATTTTTAAATTAATATTTTATGTAAAGCCCTGAAACTTACTTTGGAGAACATGTTGCTGGTTGCTGTGTACAAGCACTGAATGATAATAAGAGATAATCGATTGGCATTTTTATACTCTTGCGATTTTGATATGCAGCTAAACGAACGACCTCGCCGCGGGTCAAAAACAAGCAGTGTGGTTTCTGTACTAAATTTTGGCCTATACACTTTTGCGTTCAATACTAGTGTCTAACTTGATTTAGTAACGACAAATCTAGATACCGCTAAATGCCAGTATTCCGCTTGTATAAAAGGCGTATAAATTGTGATCCAATGATTTTAATAAATAAATGAATATTTAGTCATAGATGAACTCTTGACATTAACAAAAAAGTACTGAAGATTTATTATAATCATAATAATCATTACACCCAACCTGTCCTACAGGAAATCTAAATTAACCCCCTTGATGGAGACGTCAGTTATCAGCTACGCTATAATCTGCTATGACCTGACCTGCTGAGATGCATCAGGTGCAGTTTATATTCCTGTGGGACAAATGGTAGCACTATCTGCAAATATTTGCTACTGATCCGTATATGGTATCAAGTTATTAGTTATATCCAATCAGCATTTTAATTTTAAGAGATTTATCTCAAATCAGTTACAATTGTAATATTTTTCGAACCAAAACATCTACATTATACAATCAAAAGGTACTTTTATTCTAAAATAATTTATACATCGCCACACTTATCAAGTTATACTAATTAATCACTCAAAATCTAATTTAACTAAGCTGAGTACTACGTGTGAGTAGGATAGTTCTTGTTTGTATCTTGCACCGGATACAGGATAGTTTTCTGCTCAGTTGGAGGTTTCAGTGGATGGAAGATGGCTTCAGTATGAGACTGTATGTGTGCTTTATCGGGTCCGTTGATTTGAGTTGGCAACGCCTGCTGAGGTAAGTGAGCAATGCCGTACACCCGAGCTATGTTGAGATGCAGTCTTGGAATCTTGGCAGAGAGCGCCTGGTGTAAAGTGTAAGGCTTCGCTACTGCGTAGGCATTGTGTTGTCTGAAATGAAGGGATTAATAAGTTGTTTGCGTTAATGTAATCGTAAAGGCAAGAATTAATACAATTTTTATCCTTACAGTGACTCAAAAAAGTTAATTGAGATAATAAAACTAACTTTTGTAACAAGGAATGGTAGGAACCAAGCCGTAACTTTGTTGTCTGTTCTTCTAGGCTTTGTTGCGTGGAACTGGCACCTAGATTTAGGTACGTAGCTAAAAGATGTTTCAAAGAAATCCTTGTTATTCAACTCAATAAATACCATTTACTTTGACTTTTAACTTCTTCTTCTTCTTTCGAGTCAATGACAATACACTTTATATGACGTCAGCCCAGTAGGAGGCGACCTCGATACCTCGTCCCGTTGCCTGGTTTAAGTCCTCGCGTGTGCAGTTGGTCGGGACTTTTAACTAATAAGATATGACTTACGGCAGAAACGTGTACAAAATATTGCGCTCTTCAGAAAGCGGTCTTTGTTCAGCTGCCCTGAAATTTTCCAGTGTGTGGTGGACGTGCTTTTCAGGCTGTCGTTGAATTACAAACTTTGGTGCGTTGAACTGAAATATAAAGATACAGTAAAAAACTTACAATAAGAACTTTCCAATCAAGTAAAAAATGTATTTGATCTCTTTTGAGCACTAAATTACATTTGGATTCTGCAAGTGATTATGATAAGCCCTGTATAGATTATTATTTCCCAGAACACGATGAGAAGGAAGTACTTCAATGCTGTGTCCAGGCACGTAAGATCTGATGCTTTGATCATGTACGTCCAGGTTTTCTGCTACAACTATAGGCTCTAGGTGATTATTTCTGTTCTCTTCTGTTGCTTGTTGAAACTGTTGTGAGACGTGTACGTCATGTCCATATGCTTGCTCTGGGATGTGTGCAACATTATGTTTATAAGTTTGATAATTTTTTTGTTCTAAAGGTGCGTATTGTATGTATTTATATTTGGAATTTTCTTGGTGGTTGGTCGGTTGTTTGTACTGCTTTGGTTCTGGATGTGGAGTGGTGTAGATGTGAACTGCGGTGTATTTGTAGGACAGTGGTACGTCATCACGATGGTAACTCTGCGATGATACGGCGTGTTTTGGATCGTGGTCCGGTGCGGTGCCATCCACACACATCAAAACGATTGGCAGGATGGTTAGTATCTGAAATTTGAGCAGATTTATTTGACAACTGAGGAGCCGAGCAAACAACTTTTTTTTTTCGTCTCTCATAATACTCTTACATGTCATACTTTAATTGGACGCGTCAAAACCCGTTAAACGTACTAAATGAGACTCTAAACATGGGCAGCCAGAACAAAATCCAACAATTTTCGGTTTTGATTTGTTATTTCCCAAAAATTACGTAAAGTGGATTTATCGGTTTTTGTTCCGGTGCTCCTCAACTGTTAATCAACTTCTCGCTCGCACATTTCACCTCGCGTATGACATACCAGCTACTCCAAAATGTGGGTAATATGTGCCTAATTTACGACGTACGTTTCACCTCTTGAACGTACCTCTGACTACCCCCCTTAGAAAGCATTTTGGTAACTCAAGATGCTTTCTTGAAATACTCTTTAAAAAGCTTTTGTAATGAAAAATCGTAAAAAACTGAATTTCGGAGAATACCAGTGCGAGCGTTAAGTAGTTTGCATCTTCAAGGCCTGGTTTCACCATGCTCTGTTAGATTAACAAAGGATTAAAGGGCCGTTAAATATGTCAAAATGTATGCGTTTGACATCTATGGTTAGATTTAACGGCCTGTTAATCCTTGATTAGTAACTAACAGAGCATGGTGAAACCAGGCCTAAAGCGTGGAAACTATTAACGAGCTTAATCATTAATATTATTTGTTATTCTTTGATCGGCAACAAGGTTATTTAATTTTTAATTGAGTACCATATAAACATGCATTGTTTATTATGTTTACACAAATATTAAATTACATAGATTTAATAAAAAATATAAGATAGGAAGGTCGTGGTTTTAGTTCCTATGCAGTTAACTTTTGGAAAACTAAAAAAACTGTTGTAAATATTATTCATGGTTATTTAACGCATCACTTTTAACAAAACACTGGTGTTTTTATCAATTACGGCCATCAAGACAGCTTGCCTTTCAACACTGAATAATATTGCTTGTCATGCCACTTTAAACTGGTCACTACACAAACTTACTTGAATCAACATCTTCTCAAAGTACCACAGTCAGAAGATATTCGGAAATGACGCCGGATGCTAAGCACCACACTTTTATACGTCGACTAATCACAAAGAGAAATCAGTTGCATAAGTTTTTTGGACCATGTGCAGTAATTATTATCGACTTCCGGCGTCCTGTAACAATGCCCAATAGGCTCAATCTTCGAACCTTTCACCTTTTTGTTTTTTTTGCTAAAGTATCGACTCTATTCATAGTTCTGATTGAATGGTCAAGTCACGCAGACGAGAAATGTTTGTTTAATCCAATGATATCAACTGTATTTAATATCGATCGATTGTTTGGGTAATGCTGGGAGTGTGTTACCTCATCGTGTTTGTAGGAATCTTTATCTAGCTCTGGGATTTTTTTTTCCAATACAATCTTGTATCGTTTAGTGAATCGTGTGAAATGACCCTGTCTTCTCAGTGATTTCTATGAATCCCAACCAAAAGTTTAGCCTCTTATCAGAAAGTCAATATGCAGGTTATATTTTTTTTTATAAACAAGTAAAAAAGTCATAGTCGGTAAATGGATTTACAGACGATATTAAAACGGAGCATATTCTTGTTACCAGAATTAAAATCATGATCTGTACAGAATCGAAAGAAAGGCGTAAATAGTCGAAATTTCTGTGTCATCATTATCATTAGCAGCAACCTGAAGAAACTGGACTAACTTGCTTCCAAAACCTTTGAGAAATGGCCTGAACTAATTTAAACCGACCGAACTGCGTGTCGGGTACATCTACCAGTTATTACCTCTACAAGTTACGACCTTTGCAAGATTGATGGTCCATCGAGTAGGTTTTGTCCCTAGGCTCCATTCCATTCGTTACTCATGAAGTTTTAAAATTGAATACCAACTTGCAAATGTATGGGTTATGGGTTGCTCCAAATGTAATATTTGGACCTAGATTTGATCAGATAGCCTACCTGATGTTAAGTGGTAACCATCACCATAACAAAGCATTGCCTCGCAAGTCACGCACTATAGGAACGTGCCCTACGAACGTTTTTTTTATGCTTGGTAAGATGTATTTGCCAATTATTATTGTGACGATGATGGATATAGACACATAGAGTGAAAGACAAGAGAAGTGGCGGCTATAGTTGTAACAGCCTGAGTGTGGCTAACGCCTACAGCGGTTTGCTGTGGTCCAAGTGATTACAATTATTACGATTTAAAAAATATAAGTAATACTAAAATACTCTTAATTTTTTTTTAAACCTCTTATTCATTTTGTTAAAGTTTATCTTTCAGTTTTAGGTTAGAAGAATATTTATTTCCCTAATATTGACGGAGGAATTAAACTTTTTTGTCCCGTGTGACCAGCACACCATTTTTTTTATCAAATGTAACGGAGAGCAATATAAAAACTGGTAGACTTGATATTTACTTTAATTTCTTGATTTCAACCAACAGAGTTTCAGCTTAATTTAGTGCTAGTTCTAGAATAAACAATCAAAATGAGCTCATGGCTTATTTAAATCAAAACCCCCACCAGAAGTTGAAGAGGTAACATTGAATTTAACTACTCTGACGTCATGACCAATGAACAGCGACCCGATTGTCGATGGCAGACTAGGCTTGGCTTGGCTTGGCTATGCTGGCAGGCTTGACGGCTTGATGGATGGCACGGCTTGACAGGCTGTGAAGGCTGGCTGGTGGGGGTGGTGGCACGTTATACAAAATATTTTCAAAACGAGAAATCTTACAATACTAAAATCTTTAGAGCCTTCTGTGTTTATCTGGGGTCAGCAGAAATACTTGGATAACTTACAGCATTTTCCGGATATAGTGTTCCTGTTATTTTGTGCAGTAGAGCAGATTTTAAAACTCATTATCTAAACATTGTCAGGTTACAGTTTGTCTTAAAATCCATCCAGATTTTACCATTTTACAATTATTGTTCAGAACGCTTTCGCTCTTAAATTGTGCTAACACAGCTAATCGTATGTGTAATTGATAGAGTAACGAAATAAGATTTGACAAAAGTCAGTCAACTACGATTCTTGTTAACCGTGACCTTAAAACTAGGTCAAACTATTTGGTACCTTTCGTTAGAGACACGTAGGAAATATTTTAAAGTGAGATGTAAGGATTTTAATCATAAATGCATATAAAACGCTTCAATTTTAAACCTGAATTTCTGCAAGTGCTGAAATGTACCTACCAGCAGGCTTATTTAAAAAGTCAAATTTAGAATGATATAATATTACATTAATCACCACTGTCACCTATACCAACATAAGTGGGGTGCTTCTGATAAGAAGGAACCATTCTCTACACCTTGCCAACTTTTTACGAATTAGCTCACTTTTGAACAACTCATTTACCCTTTAAATATTACTGAAACATTTACAACTACACAGCTCTAATTATATGATGCATTGGACAACTTCATGACCTGTCGACCTTGTCGCGCCCAAAATGTTATCGCACGGTATAAAAAGAGATCTCATTTATGCAATGAATCAGTTGAAGTTGCTCATACAAATCAAAATGTACTCCAAAGTAAGTGAAATTAAAATAGCCTGGATGAAATTGTGTCAGTTTTAAAAGTGCAAAGTTAAAAGTGACGTTTTATTTCAGATCGTAACCCTTAGCGCTATCCTAGCGGTGTCTGCGGCTGGACTCCTGCCCCAGGCTCACTACTCCCCATCTGCCGCCGTCTCTTCCCAGAGCATCGTGCGTCACGACGAGACCCAAGCCCATGCCACCGGCTACGCTGCCCCTATCGCTAAGCTGGCCGTCGCCGCTCCAGTCTACCACGCCGCCCCCGCCCCAGTCTACCACGCCGCTCCCGCCCCTGTCACCTACCACGCTGCCCCCGCTCAGGTCCACTATGCTCCCGCACCCGTCCACTACGCCGCACCCGCTCATAAGGTGATCGTCGCTGCTCACCAGGAGGAGGAATACGTAAGTATTTTTTAAACTTTTTGATGTGGTTTCACTAAGCAAGATAAGAAGAATAATCATGTGTCATTGTTGCAGGCACACCCCAAATACGACTTCTCTTACTCCGTGGCTGACGGACACACCGGCGACAACAAGTCCCAGCAAGAGTCCCGCGACGGCGACGCCGTGCACGGCCAGTACTCGCTCGTGGAGGCTGACGGCTCCGTGCGCACCGTCCAGTACACCGCTGACGACCACCACGGATTCAACGCCGTAGTCAGCAACTCCGCCCCCCAACATCACGCCGCGCCCAGCCATGCTATCCTCGCTCACCACTAAACCTGACTAGTCAATTCGTCTGCATGATTTTTGATTGTAAAGACGAAACACAGTGTTGTAAATAGTTTGTAGTATTTATTGAAATAAAAAGCAAATTGTTGATAAGCCATCATCTTTCATTCGGTTCTGCGGAGCAAGATTGTGTTACGTTTTATTACTATCTACTACTTTTAATATAAAGATATGGGTCACTAAAAAAACAATGGGAATTATATTGTTATAGAAAGGAAACTAATTAATCTGAACCAATCGGGAAAATCTCACTGAACATTTTATATATTTTAGTGTTTTTTCATCTATTGCTTACAATATCGATGACGTTACCAACTACTAGTGAATGGAAATACTTCTTGTATTACTGTAGTAAAAATTCTAGTTTTTTGCGTGTGAATGCACCCATTACATTTCATGTGATGCCAACACGCAGTCTAAGCAAGTTTCGTGCGTATGGGGTGATTACAAATTGAAAAAGACGCAATTTTAATAAGTATATACCTTGCCTTTTTTAGGCTTATTAAGAAAATTGTACCCTGCCTTACACAGATGATAATACAATAAAAAAACGATTGAAGAAAATTTTGGTTATTACGGCCTAAACAACCAAAAATTTTTTTTTAATACTACTAGCTAATGGAACAAGCAGATGGCCCACCTGATGTTAAGTGGTAACCATCACCTATAACAAAGCATTGCCTCGCGAGTCACGCACGATAGAAACATGCTCTAGGATGCACTGCCCTGCGTCCATCACCTTGAGGCATAGAGACGTGAAGCCTCATGTGCCTGTTAATTAATATAAATTAATTACACCGGCAACCTCACTCTTCAAACCGAAACACAGCAACGCTGTTTGGCGGCAGCAAAAGGTGTCGTGGTAGTACTTCCCCGGACGAGCCCTTCACAAAGAGCTCTACTACTCTCAGGTAGTATAGGCAGTAGTATCTTCATCGACAATACGTTTACAAATCCGCCTGCTAAGCGTGGAAACTACGGCAAACCTCCTCATACGCCCATAAGTCAAAAATTAAGCTTCTCTTATACTTTATTGGTAAGCTTGACATATCTAACATATATTTTTCGCGTGCACCTGCGACCAATCTTCCTTACTCTTACAATCCGCTCCATCCTAAGGTTGTCTGGAAGAGATCGCTTTCAGCGAGAAGACCGCCCATTGTACATTTACTATTGAATTTTTATTTTTTAGTGTACCTACTGATGTTTTGTTTGGTGTACAATAAAGCTTTTTCATTTCATTTCATTTCACCTATGACGACCACGAGACAAAATTGATTTTAAATTTCAGGGTGGTGTAGTACTAAATACAAATTAACGTACTAGTTCAATATTAAATTAGTTGTTGGAATTTAATTTAAATTATGTATAATTAATAATTAGAGTAATTGGTTATTAAAACCGTTCTAGTTATTTAATAAATAAATTTTAATGGTGAATACGGAGGGTCCGTATTATTATATATTCAGGGTCAGGTTTGTATGACAAACGTATTCTAGTCGCAGCAAAATATTAACATTCACTTTATTTATAAATAACTTTTCTGGAAATAAGCTAGGTCTGTTTTTATTGATGGAGTGACCGAAGGGAACGTATATTTAGTGACGACATGGGTAATTGTCAAATTGTCCGATCATAATATTTAAACCGATAATCAATCTGCATAAAATTAAGACCTAAACAAGGGTGCATGATAGGGATACCTTAAGGGCGCAAACAAATAATTCTAATATAAATATGTTTTAGGTGAGATGTTATAATGAAAAGGCTTTATTTTTAAAATTTAAACTATGTTTCTTTTTATTTTACGACGTTTTTCGAATTCAATGATAACTTATTTTCATTTTCATGTGTATTTAATGTTTATTTAGATAGGTAGCTATTAATCACTGAGCTCCCACCTCTTCGAGTTTCGCTGACTATGTAGTTTTGTTACTAGTCGGCAAGTTCATTTGCTTTTTACTTATCAATAAAAAACTGTGACTGTGACTGCTGGTTTGATGATAAAGCCAAGATCTTTTCAACAAAACTCTTGAACGAAGGCTACTGGTTACCATACCTAGTTAGTGAGGGATAGTCAGAGGCAAACATTGTGTTTGGCTTCAATGTAAGAAATGAACAGACATCACGA
Organism: Chloroclysta siterata; assembly: GCA_932294275.1. NCBI lineage: Eukaryota > Metazoa > Arthropoda > Insecta > Lepidoptera > Geometridae > Chloroclysta > Chloroclysta siterata. The sequence continues at coordinate 11,193,048 of OW028602.1, forward strand.
GATCTCAGTTCAAAAAGTAATAAACGTTTTAATTTGCTTGGTTTATTTTAATAAATAACTAAGTATGTCCTTAACTATAACCAAACTTTCTAGTAGGTAAACTCAATGATGGGCAAGGATAGCATGGCTGGGCGCGGCGTGGTGTTGGGGGGCAGAGTTGCTGACGACGGCGTTGAATCCGTGGTGGTCGTCGGCGGTGTACTGGACGGTGCGCACGGAGCCGTCAGCCTCCACGAGCGAGTACTGGCCGTGCACGGCGTCGCCGTCGCGGGACTCTTGCTGGGACTTGTTGTCGCCGGTGTGTCCGTCAGCCACGGAGTAAGAGAAGTCGTATTTGGGGTGCGCCTGAAAGAAAATTTATAAACATTTAGTCAATGAGTAAACGAGCCCTTACTGAAGAAGCAGAAATCCTTATTTCCTAATGGTTTTTTTGCAAAACTGTGATGCAACAAATAGATGTCTCTCCTGATTTAGAACAGTTACATCTGCTTATAAGAGTACGTCAACGGAGGATTATAAGAAAAAAAACTTGGAAGTTCTCAAATAACTATAAGATTTTCGTTAGTTTCAACAACACGACGCTATTTATATGATGAGAATAATGGTAATACTTACGTATTCCTCAGCATGAGCGATGATCTTGTGAGCAGGCGCGAGCACCTTAGCTACGGGAGCGGCGTAGTGCACAGGGGCAGGGGCGTAGTGGACCTGAGCGGGGGCAGCGTAGTGGGCAGGGGCAGCGTGGTAGACGGGAGCAGGGGCAGAGTGGTAGACGGGAGCAGGGGCAGCGTGGTAGACCGGGGCAGGGGCGGAGTGGTAGGCGGGGGCAGCGTAATGAACCGGGGCAGCTAAGATCTTGGCGTGACCGTGGCTCTCGTCATGACGCACGATGCTCTGGGAAGAGACTGCAGCCGCTGAAGAGTAATGAGGTTGGGGCAGGAGCCCAGCGGTGGAAACCGCCAGTACCGCGCTCAAAGACAAAATCTGGAACAATATCACGATTATTCTACAGAACCACACTCAATTCTTAAGTTCTTAAGTACACAGTAACATTAACCAAATTTTGATTTAAAAAATCGTACAGAATTTTTTTTTCAGCAACGTTTTTTGAGGCTAAGAAATTTAAAAAATACTTCTTAATTTGAAAAAAAAAATTATTAGGATTAATTCACTTTATGCTACTTACAGTGGAGAACATGTTGGTAAGATAGTATTGATTAACACTAATACATTGCTTTAGTAATGAGTGCTTTTATAGTGATCGAATTTCGATGGAGACAAGGCTAACGGGTCAAAGTTGCTCTATGAATAGTTACTTAATTTCACTTGAGGCAGTGTCCACCTAATCTGATTGCCCATAATTTAAATAATATCTTGTCTTTATTACTAATCATCAAACGTATAGAGTAGCACTAATAAAATTATAAAACATTAGGGATTATATTGAACTATCAAATGACTTTGGCCAAAAAAAATTTGAATTTTCCTTCTATTCAATATAAACGTTTTTTAATTACGATTACGTTTTTGGGCTTAGTAAATTCAAATTTTGGTACCAAAGGTCACAAAAAATTAAATAATCAAGCAATTTCAAGTTACACAATCATTTTTTATTGCTTATCTATTGTTATTTAGAAATTGTCACGTGTGTGATCAAAGCTTAAGGTAAAAAAAATGCGGTTTCGACTTTTCGAGCTCTTTAACTTTGCATGTGTTGAGTAGGGTGTTAACCTAAAAAAAAAACATGTTTCTATAATAAAACTAACTAATATATCTTTAAATGATCAATTATTGGACTAGACAAGAGGAATCTTTGAGCTAGACATGAAAGTAGGTACATCTTTCTGTAAATATGCTAAGAGGAAGTCACATACATTCCATGTCCATGAAGTCACATACACCTTTGGGTAACAAACCCGACAGACTATAGAAGTATAGATTGACTATAATCTTCTAGACTGTAGCTAGGTAATCCTGATACGTAGTGACTTCGCTCCTCCTCCGTAACTTAACCCTAATTATTCTGATCTATAGAAACCCCCGTAACTAGACGAATATGATTAAGATCTAGTACATACTGGCCTTTACATCCAGTTTGCCTATTTGTGCGCTACAGGCACGGCTTTTGTTGTAAGGACTGCTTTGAAATGAACAAGCATGTTTTACGTCATGGTAAGCGCCTACAAAAGAAGCGAGAGCAACCACCTTTAGAAATAACTATAAACAATCATATTTTGCAGGCGTTAAAGTGAAAGCTGATTTGGTTAATTAAATATAGTGTTTTTAGTGTATCTTGCCATATAATCTAACATTGCCTTTTTAGATCGTAATTTTTTTGACCCGTAACCAAGGAATTAATTTAAGAGTAGTAGAGCTCTTTGTGAAGAGCTCGTCCGGGGAAGTACTATCACCACGCCTTTTTCTGCCGCCAAGTAGCAATGCTGTGTTTCGGTTTGAAGAGTGTGGTTGCCGGTGTAATTACAGGCACATGAGGCTTAACATCTGTATGCCTCAAGCTGATGGACGCAGGGCAGTGCATCGTAGGGTACGCTCCTATCGTGCGTGACTTACGAGGCAATGCTTTGTTATAGGTGATGGTTACCACTTAACATCAGGTGGGCCATCTGCTTGTTCCATCAGCTGGTTGTATAAAAAAAAAAATTACTAAATTATCCTTATTCCCAATTTGACATCATTCAGAATGACAGATCAAGTGGAGTGTTGGGTCATGCAAAAGGTAGTATAATATCAAGCTATAGCAGTGCCGGATTAAGCCAGCGCGGGGCCTGTAGCAAATTCTGTCAAGGGGCCCTTGGTTTGCTTAAAAATCTGGCCGCTTGAAGGGTAGAAATGTGGTATAGATACTACTAGTCTAAATATATCGATTATAATTCAAAGTTCTTAAAATATCTACTTATTATTACGATTTAACGTGACGTGAGTTTTAGATTTTCAAGTGGAAGTGAAGCATAGCCTAAGCGCTTCGCGTTTAAGGCATGCAAGATATTCGCTCCTATCTAAATTTATATTTTTTTATTACGGTCAGACAGGCGTTGGAGCGCGGGGCCCCAAATTCGCGGGGCCCGTAGCATTTGCTACTCTTGCTACGTAGCTAATCCGGCACTGAGCTATAGTTACGTTCACATTTCTGATAACAAGCTGTAATTCCACAGAGGACAGATGTTCCTACCGACCTAATGCTCGCATGCTCTAGCGGGTCTATCTAAAAAGAAGGACAGCAGTCTAAAAATCTACTAAAAAATGCGTTTTACAGCACGTCTTACAGCAATAGTGGAAACATTTATTTATTCATCAAGCAACGACTCATTTTACTGCTACTCAATAATAATATATTATATTATTACATTGTAAAAGGATCATACAAAAGAGCGGTAGGAACCAAGCCGTAAGTTTGTTGCCTGTTCTTCTAGGCTTTGGTCGCGTGGAACTGGCACCTAGAGTCACCTAGCTTTAAGACGTTTCAAAGTGATCCTTGTGATTTTATTGAATAAATACATTTTGACTTTGACTTTGACTTTGACTTACTGTTGTCCTATTGGCTAAATACGCCGGTGCTGCCGATGCAACAGCCCCACAAGAAACATGTTTACGTTTGTATTGTTTTTTTTTTTTTTTTTATTGAATATACGAATATGTACGCACTGCAATGCTACGTAGCATTGCAGTTCGTACATACACACAGTAGACGCGCTCTGTGAAGTAATGCAATTCTTATAGGCAGAGGTAGGTAGGTAAGGTACTAGTATATTATTTTACTTGTGTATACAAGGTGTAAAAATACGACTCCTGAAAACATCAGGGGGCTAAAGTACCCATAAATATGAATAACTTTTTCTATTGAACCAACACTGTGAACGCAAAAAAACAGCTGTTCATACATTTTAGCCCGTAAGGTATTGAACTTTTGCATGAAACAGCTGTTTTTGTTTCGCGTTTACAGTGTTGGTTTGATAGAAAAAGTTATTCATATTGATGGGTACTTTAACCCCCTGAAGTTTTCAGGGGTGGTATTTTAACACCCTGTATAGGTACAAATCTCTTTACAAAATAAAAAATATTGTAATTTTGTACCTTAAATTTTATTTAATTACTCTTCAACTTAAAACTTGCCGTGCTGTTCCAATCTGTTTCAAGAAATTGAGAACAGGGGCGAATAAGTACCTACCTAATAGGAGTTTTACAAACATGTTGATGGTATGTTAAAGTGATCATGAGAAAGATGATCTTAGGTACTGTAATAAAATATATTTATTTATTTTAGAGAAAAATTTAGCAATACTTTTTTTACACAACAAAGTGAATAAACAAGCGTACGGCCATGGACGTTTCCTATACGAACGCCTGCAATATCTGAGAAATCACAAGAGCATTGCCGACTCTCTCACTTTTTGAAGAACCCCGTACATATTTAGGGAAATACTGACCAGGGAATGCTGTGGAATGGTCCTCTTCCACAGCATGAGTGTACGTAGGAGGAAGATACTCTGAAACTGAACGGAGCGTAACCACCCTGGCTCTAAGGTGTGAGGATGAACTCAATAATAATAAAATACTCGATATATATTCAAAACAATTATTTGTGGTTATAAAAAAGACATTTCAAGGTGATCCTAGCGATTGAATTGAATAGAGACTGATTTGATTTGAATCTCTAAGTAGAATAGAATAGAATAGAATAGAAGATTTTTATTTGACACACTAAAAACGGGTACAGGATGATTTACCAAAATAGGAAGTACCTAAGCAAATATTAGATATAGTTGTACTATGGGAAACAGGTATCTTAAATATTGCTAATTATTATTCTCTAAACTATCTAATTTCTATACCAAAATATAAATATGACGTATGTATCCATAGTCAACACAACTTTTCTACTTTCTATAACCATACAGCACAAAAATATGATTTCACATGCTAAACTCAAGTACATACACTTGCGAAAACTATTTCAAATCCATTCATATATAAGGTAATAAATTCCGAATTTCTAATCAATCACACAATCACAGGCAATTGTATTTTATCTATCTAAAGTGTTTTTTAACTAAAATGATTTTAAAGGTTTGAAAACTTTTTTCGTTTCGATAGAAAATAATAGAAATATATTACCTACCTATTTTGAAAAAGAAAGTTAAAGTTACGATAAAGTAACTTTAACTTTCTTTTTCAAAATAGGTACCAACAAAGTGACAATAAAAAAACCATTACTATTTCACCATTAGAATGCTACATTATCCCTGAAATAACATAGGCAATATTAAAAAGTTAAAAAAAAGTTTTTTTTATTCGAAGGTTTTATATTTCCTCAAAAAAAATATCCACCCGTGCGAAATGGGACGAGCCGCTAGTAGATAAATAATCTGAACTCATCAAAAAACTACTCATCGAATGTTCAACGGTTATTCACCTTTGTAATTACAGGTCGTGACTCTAGCTCTCGTGTTCGCGGTCGCATCGCCTCAAGGTCACGGGCACGGCCACGGCTACTCATCTCAGCACATCCTGATGCATCACGGGAAACACGTGCCTGTCTATATAAAGCACCACGACAAACATGGCAAAAAGGAACATCACCACGATTTTTATGTAAATGTTGCCAACGTGGTGTTAACAGTGCTTAAAAAACAGTTATTGCCGTTAAATACAGGCGCTTCGTGCTATGTGGACCGCCATTCGCTTATTATAACTTAAAATAACTTGACTTACTTTATAGACAAATAGTGAAATCATAGCCCTGACTTTTATCATGTCAATTTATAAATCCATTCTTTTTTAGACTTTCGTAGATAAATTCAGATTTTTTTTCTATCTACGTTTCATTTAGATTTTACCTATGTTTCTAATTCGATTGCAGGCTCACCCCAAGTACAAGTATAATTACAAAATAAAGGACCACCACACTGGGGACGAGAAGTCGCACCATGAGACAAGACACGGTGATGTCGTGAAGGGAACATATTCACTGCACGAACCCGATGGCAGATTGAGGGTCGTACATTACACTGCGGATAAGCATACTGGGTAAGCAAAGATTTTGTTATCATCATCATACACAAGAAGTTCACTGCTGGGCATAGACCTCGCCTATAGGTACATTTCCAGGAAGGTCGATTTTGAGCCCTCTCCATCCACCGACTTCCCAATCCTCAAGAGCCTCCCACAAAGATTTTGTAATATTCCAAAACGATTGGGCTGGAAGAATCTCTTTAGAAAAGCTTGAAAATAAAATTTTATAAGCACTGAATGTTTCCGAAGCTATAGTAGTTTATGAGCTAGTTGGGTATTATAATTTCTGGTGGCCCATTTTGGTGGTTGGTCTGTATGGGTTCATTTGCAGCCCGCAAATGAACCCATACAGACCATTGGAGATTTTTGACGATATAATAACTCTGCCATTCAACAGTTCTCTTGTAACATGGATAAGCAACATGTGCATGGAAGTGTTACAGTACCATACAATTCTTTTGAGGTTGGCATTGTTTCTTTCAGATTCCATGCATCAGTGAAACATAAGGGCCACGCTAAGCATATAATTCCCAAGAAGCATAAGAAACATCACGCTGCTAATCAAGGAGATCACCATCAACATGAACAGAGCCGCCATCAGTACGACGTCCCCCACCGTGTTAAAGTTCCTCATTATGATGGCATACGACCTCTTTACGATTCCATATCACATCATAAAGGCAGCACTCATAATAATGGTGTTTCTCATCATAAAGGCATTTCGTATCATCATGGAATTCCTTACCATGATAGCCACCCTCATCACGATGGTATCCCTCATTATGATGGCATACCTCATCGTGAACGCATCCCCTATCGTGATACTTTATCTCATCTTGATTCTCGTAAACATGGCGTTACTCGTCAAAAAGACACTTCTCACCATCTTGGTTTTTCTCATCATGATAGTGTCCCTCATTTTGATAGTTTGCCTTATCATTATCATATTCCTCAACATGATGATACCTCTCACCATGATGATATTCCTCACCATGATGATAGTACTGAACATGATGATACTCCTGACCATGATGATATTCCTCATCATGATGATATTCCTCATCATGATGATATTCCGCATCATGATGATATTCCTCATCATGATAATATCCCTCATCATGACGATATTCCTCATAATATTCCTCATAATGATGATATTCCTCATCATGATGAAATCCCTCATCACGATGGTATTTCAGTTGATCATGACGGCCCAAATTTTGACTACGTTCCTATCGTGGGTCGTGTACCTCATAGTGACCAAACCCATCATAAAAATGAGTTCAATAGTTTTAAGCCTGTTACATTTTAATAATTTTATTGTTATTACTAGAAAATAAGACTGGTTATTCTTTATTAAACATTATAAGTTAACTTTTTGTTTAATTTCTAACTAGAAACCATATTATCGCTAGGAAAAATGGAATAGAATCAGCATTTAATTCCCATGAGCTAAGCTTATCAACATTAAAAAAAAGCTAGTCAATTATGACTAGAAACTTTAAATAATGCAAAAAATTATAATTAGTATACAAACGAGTACATAAGATAATGAAATTACTTAAATTTTCGTCGCTCGGTCGCATTTCATAAATCAAAAAATCAATGGCATGTATAAAACAGGTTCATGTTCATTCAGACTTGCAAAAAGTACTTTTACTACATCCTTCGTAAAGTATAAAAGTATTTTGAGAAAATTACATATTAACATTAACCATTTAAGTGTTCAACACGAGCCAACGAACAGAAATCAATATGTTCAAAGTAAGTTTTTTATTAATTTAATTCTTATTATACAAAGTTTGTTAAAAATATTAATAAAACATCATTTTGATTGGTCAATGAAGGTTGTTTTTAGTAAAATCACTAAATATTTAGGAATAAATATAAACGATAGATAACAAAATTAGAAACCTAATAAAATACATGCCATTGTGCCAATAAATACATAACATACATACATTAAATACACAGAATTATAAAGAAATATTTCTATTAATGAGGAAATGTCTACCGCCTTAGGGTATACCTACAGTAGCGACAATATATTTAACTTCATCTTAATCCTGTAATTTTAAATTAAATTCAATCTTCAGATCTATTTGGCCGCTGCTTTGGTAGCTGTAGCGTGTGCTCGCCCTCAAGAAGGCCACGGAAAGGAGCACGCATTCTCCTCCCAGAGCATCGTACTGCATCAGTCCCAGCAGAGCTCACCCACACACGAGTACCAGCCCCAGCACCACTACTCGGCACACCATCAGCAGGAAGACCACGACTCGCACTATGTACGTATGCACTCACACATGTACATCACACGTCGCACACGCGACGTAACTCTCTCACACTGACGTGTTCTCACACACAGGCTCACCCCAAGTACGCGTTCGAGTACAAAGTATCGGACCCTCACACCGGAGACAACAAGTACCAGCACGAGAGCCGCGACGGCGACGTCGTGAAGGGAGTCTACAGTCTGCACGAGGCTGACGGCACGGTGCGCATTGTCGAGTACCAAGCTGACAAGCACTCCGGGTGAGAACAATTTTAGATCACCGTTTCTTCTATAGTAGTAGCATTGTGACAGGCTCACCCGGGAAACTACTACCACCATGCCTATTTCTGCCGTCAAGTAGCATTGGTGTGTTAGGGTTATGTCAGCAATCGTCATACGATTATATCAGGATTTAGTCCAAACATAAATGAAAAGGTTTGAAGGGAGTGGGTGCCGGTTAAATAACAGACACATGAAGCTAAACATCTGTATGCCTCGAGTTGATGGACGCAGTGCATCGTAGAGCGTTTCATATCCTGCGTGACTCGCGAGGCAACCCTTTGCTATGTAATGGTTACCACTTAACATTGGGTGGACCTTCTGCTTGTTGTATCAGCAAGTAGTAAAAAAAAACATTTTGTGGTGTACTTTTCTTTATAGTGACAGTAATATAATATTATCTACTGATTTACAGATTCAACGCCGTTGTGAAGCACGAAGGACATGCCAAGCACATCGTCCCTGAGAAGCACGAATACCACCACTAGATCATTTTAGACCACTAGACCTCCACCTTTTTGTTAAATAGTTGTAAGAGTTGAGTCATTATAGCGAGACCCCAATGTTCACTTGCCAACAAATATATGAATAAAATTTTAATATTTCATTATTGTCTGTTAAACTACCAACCTGTAGAAAATTACAGTTTTTCTAAGAAAATCATTATTCTATATTTAATTTAGAAAATAAAACTAACTAGTAGTAGTCGTAAATAGTATTTTTATATAAACTTTTTAAGAACATCAGAATCTCAACAAAATAAGGTATATTTTCCTAAAACCATTTAGACCTAGTAGGTTTCCACAGTGTTATTCCGTAGGCACTCCAGGCAGGGTAGATATTCCCTTAAACACTTGGTCTTCTCGTGTCACTAGTTTTTTAGAAACAGTGTGGTGAAAGTATTTAAAGTGCGCTTCAGAAAGGCTGTTTTAGACATGTTTTAGTACTTTTTTTTACATTTGGTAACATTCAAAAATACTTGAAGGTCTAAGAAATTAGAAACCGGCCATACGAAATAAAGTTAGGGCTTTTAAGGTTTTATACTATTGTTTTATCTGGACCCATAAGTATTTTTAAGGCGTACTGTATATTTTTTTGACTAAAACTGCATCAAGAGACGAAATGAATCAACGCATTTGATTTTTGAACCAATAAATTTTATCTGTTTGTTACAGTTTGGCAAAATCATAATTACATTTTAATTGACAGAATATAATGCTTTGATGACACCATTTAAAGATTACGTCTTGGAAAACATTCCATTCAAGTTCCATACAAGTAGAGCCATGATGATCCTGGCATAGAATATGACCTTTCCATCACATCTCGTTTGCACATTTCAACTTTTTGAATTATTTGAAATCACTGAACAAAAAATCGCAATCTAGCAAGTTGTGTGCAATCAAACATTGGACACAGATATGCAAAAATATAATTTTGATCTTAAGAAATTTTCCTACAAAAAGTTTGCTTTACTCGTAACTAGTTTTAGAACTTAAGCGGTTGAGGTGACTACGAAAATACATCAAGGTGTGGGCAGCATTTCTTGTTTGCACAAGCTCATCACCTATTTATCTCATTTTTTTATTTAGCTCATCATTTATTTATTTATTATTTATAGCATACTGCGTGATGCTATAAATAATAAATAAATAAATAAGTTAAGAATAAAAATATCTATTAACATATAATTCTAATCCCTAGCGCTAGTACGACTCAATGCCTTGTAAGGACACACTGGTAAGTGGTAGCGGCCCCGCCTTCCGATCCTAAGGTCGTGGGTTCAAAACCGGTCGTGTCTTTCTGTTCAAAAATGTTTGTGCACAGTGCCAGTACTCTCAAACGGTGAAGGAAAATATAGTGAGGAAACCTAAAAAACAAAACCTAAAAAGTTTTATAGCATGTGTCAAGTGCCCCTTGAGGCGCTTTCACCACCTTTCACCACACTGTTTCGAAAGAAACTAGTGACACGACAAGAAGAAGAAGATAAGGACACAAAACAGATAAGTGCAGCTGGATAGTAGCGCTACTTCATAAAAGTACCTCGCAATTGTCAATGTTACATTAACCAATGAGATGAAAGATTTTCCTACAGAAGACGCTACTAACAAACACTCGTATAGTATTCGGGTAATCGGTTAGGAACTCTACGAGCTGATTTCACCATGCTCTGTTAGTTAATAATCAAGGATTAACAAGCCGTTAAATCAAACCTTAGATGTCAAACGCGTACATTTTGACATATTTAACGGCCCTTTAATCCTTTGTTAATCTAACACAGCATGTTGAAATCAGAAATAAAATCAGTAATATTTTATTGAATCAATATAACCACAATGTCTTTTAGATTAGGTGAAACTAGCCTGTTGCGTGGATTTGAGCTAAGATAAATAGGCAAGCTTACGACTTGGTTCATACTTACCGTTTTTGTGTATGATTTTTATTCCAATTTATAATCAATTCTCGCTTCAAGTTATTCAACAAAATAAGGCCATAATAGTAATATCAATACTAGGTTATGGGGCTTCAATTTGTGTCCTGGGAGAAAAATATACTTCATGTCATTATGTCATGTCATTATTAGGAATGATAATGTTCTGTAACGTAAAACACAATATTGCTTTAATGTTTATTTTTTGTTACAAAATCTGCAAGGCATACCCGCATTGAGTATGATGAAGCTATTATCATAAATTATCGTCGAGTTTTATTTCAATAAAAGGAAAAGCTCTTGTCTCCAATTTCGAGTTCACGGTCGTCGAAATAAGTAAGGCGCCACCCGAAACAGGTTTAGTTTGCTTTACATTTTGAAAATACAGGTCTCTCTCTCTTTGTGATTTTTTAATATAAAACGCTTGCTTTTGTTTGTTAATTATCATTCATATTACAGCTTTTTTTAAGAGAGCATTACAAAAATATTAAATACAAAATGGTTTTTAAGGTAAATATTTATGTTAAATTATTTCTGTCATTTACTAATATGACAAAGGACCATTGATCATGTTTAATTAAAATTGACTTTAAATAATCTAAGATGGATCAAAATGGATCCCTGAAAGATTTTAAGAACGTTTCTAATTAACGCTTTGGCAGATCTTCCTGACAGTCGCTGTCTTGGCCACGGCATCTGCGCGCCCTCAATATGGCCACGGAAAGGAGCACGCATTCTCCTCCCAGAGCATTGTACTGCATCAGTCCCAGAAGAGCTCACCCACAAACGAGCACCACTACCAGGCACACAACCAGCAGGAAGACCACGACTCGCACTATGTACGTATGCACTCACACATGTGCATCACACGACGCACAAGCGACGCAACGCTTCCATACTGACGTGTTCTTACACACAGGCTCACCCCAAGTACGCGTTCGAGTACAAAGTAGCGGACCCTCATACCGGAGACAACAAGTACCAGCACGAGAGTCGCGACGGCGACGTCGTGAAGGGAGTCTACAGCCTGCACGAGGCTGACGGCACGGTGCGCATCGTCGAGTACCAAGCTGATAAGCACTCCGGGTGAGAACAACTTTAGATCATCGTTTCTTACGTTAGTCAAGCCAAGCAGCGTTGTTGTGTTTGAAGGGTGCTTGTGAAATACAATCCCATGACTATGCCTTAAGTTGATGGAAGCAGGACAATCGATCTTTTTTTTATAGGTGATGGTTATCACTTAATATCAAGAGGGTCTTGATATTATGTGCTTGTTCTATCAGCAATTAGTAAAAAAATAAAATTTTTAGGTGTAATTTTCAGTATAGTGTCAGTTATATAATATTATCTTCTGATTTACAGATTCAACGCCGTTGTGAAGCACGAAGGACATGCCAAGCACATCGTCCCTGAGAAGCACGAATACCACCACTAGATCATTTTAGACCACTAGACCTCCTCCACCTTTTTGTTAAATAGTTGTAAGAGTTGAGTCATTATAGCGATACCCCAATGTTCACTTGCCAACAAATATATGAATAAAATTTTAATATTTTATTATTGTCTGATAAACTACCAACCTGTAGAAAATAACAGTTTTTTAAGAAAACCGATTTTCTATAATTAATGTAGAAAAGAAAAGTAACTAGTAGTAGTCGTAAATATTATCATGATTTAAACTTCTTTAGAAACGCAGGATCATAATGTATAACGATCAAATGTATATTTTGCCTAAATCTACATCTACACTAATATTATAAAGAGGAAAGATTTGTATTTTTGTTGTTTTGTTGTTTTGTATGTTACGAATAGGCTCAAAAACTACTGGTCCGATTTCAAAAATTCTTTCACCATTAGAATGCTACATTATCTTTGAGTAACATAGGCTATATTATATTTTCAAAAAAATCAGGGATCCTTACTAAAACTCCAATAATGTAACCCAAGGTGGAAAACAAAAACCTTACATCGCGTGCGCTGCGAAAACTATTGATGATAGAACAAAATAATGTACTATGATTTTGTAGAACACGTCATCATCTACAAAAAATGCAGGCAATAGCATATGTCTAACTATTATAGTTATGTCACAATAAGTGTTCTTTTATTATAAAAAATTAATTGAAATGCCGCCGCTAGAAAAGGGTCTTTATTTGTACCTTGGTATTAATCCTTATCCAAACAAATTATTTGACGGTTTCAATACCTATAGATTACTTCTAAAATTTTTCAAATCGGACATTCCATTCAAAAGATATGACGAAATTAAAAATGTTAACGGGTCCACGGGTCGTGCGAATGTATGAAATAAGTAGACGCGAGGCTCGAACCCACGGTCTAAGTATATCCTAAAATGTTCAAAACATTTATGACCACCCATGCGAAGCTGGGACAGGCCGCTAGTCCAATATAAATTGCCTAAAGTCAAGGCACTCCAGACACGGTCGATACCCTCTTAAACATTTGCTTTGAAGGTCAAAGAAATTAGGAACATGTCATTACTAGGGCTTTGATATCTACAATTACATACAACATGAATGGCTTTAAAGGTTATACTATAAATTTTTTTTATTAACCTTAGTTAACTATAGTTTTTTCTCGAGCCCCATATTATGTACTTTTAAGGCCTGCAGTTTAGTTGATTGATCGGACTATGCTGTCGGATCTCTTAGCCTCAACCAGTTGTTTGTCTAAAACTGAACCAGAAAACGGAATAAATCTATTAAATTATTTATAATACCTATATGTATACCTTACAAGTATGGTATACATATAGGTATTATAAAATTGGAATCACACACTTCACCGGATAATTAATAATGTTTACATTTAATGTATTAATACAAAACATGTAAACATGTAAACATAACATTTAATTTTGATCTGTTCATTACAGTTTAGTAAAATTATAATCAAATTTTAATTGACAGAATTGATGCTCTGATAGGACCATGTAGAGATCACGTCTTGGAAAACATTCCATTCACTTAATTATCCACTTATTTCATTTAAAAAGTACCATTTAAACGAGAGCGTAGAGGTAGTGTATACTCGTGGCCTTGATGATCCTGGGATACAATATGACCCTTCCATCATTATCTCTCTCTCTCTTGTCGTGTCACTAGTTTCTTTCGAAACGGTGTGGTGACCGGATTTTAAGTGCGCCTCAAGAGGCTCCTTTTGAGCACTTGACACATGTTATAGAACTTTTTAGATTCCGCGACATACTTCCTCACCATGTTTTCCTTCACCGTTTGAGAGTACTGGCATTGTGCACATAAATTTTAGAACAAAAAAACTCATTGGTGCACGATCGGTTTCGAAGCCACGACCTTAAGATCGGAAGGCGGGACCGCTGCCACTAGACCACCAGTGCTGTCCCATCATCATCTCTTTTTGAAAGATACTAATCACTAAGCTTATTTATGAAAGATTGCAATAAATTAAGTTGTGTACATAACATTGGATACAGATTAGCAAAAATATAGTTTCGATCCAAACAATTTTTCCTTTATTTTTTTTTTATGAGTAGTAGAGCCTCTTCGTGAAAGGCTCGTCCGGGGAAGTACAACCACGCCTTTTTCTGCCGCCAAGCAGCGTTGCTGTGTTTCGGTTTGAAGAGTGTGGAGCAGCATTTCCTGGTTTGTTATCACAATTACTTCTTTTTTTCGTGTCACTAGTTCTTTCAAATCAGTGTGGTGAAAGGAGTTTAAGTGTGCTTCAAATAGGCTCCCTTTGGGAATGGACTGTTAGGCTGATGATAGAATGAAATATGAGCTAGACTTGGTACGTCGTTTATAGGCTGCTCGAAGACTCCTTTAGTGATCACTGGTACTGCTATACCATAGAATGTCAGCGAAGCACGCAAGCGCTAAAATGAAAATGCTACTAAAGGTAAGCCAATTAAATGGAGATTGCAGTAAACGTAGTCTAACTTTTTATTCAAATAAACAGCTGTTAGAATAAGTGAGTGGGATGATACATTATTCTACGAGAAGTCGCTACTAACGAATACTGTTATAATATTACCAGCAGCTTCTCGCGGCTTCGCACGCGTTAAAGTGGTGAGCCATGAGCCGCCTATTGCACCTTTTGCAGGGGTAGTTTTCAAATATTGAAATCGTGATTCTAAATTATTTATTGTGGGGTTTATTTACCCCAAGTTTTAAGTCAATCGCACCACGCGTCAAAAAACTCCCATACAAACTTTGACATCCCTTTGCACACTTATTAAGGGTAATTTAAAAAAACTAAAAATGACTTTCCTATTTTTTAGCCTTGGAGTACTGTACTCCAAGTTTCAAGTTTGTAGGTTCAAGGAATACTATTTTTCATACAAACGTTTTCATCCCTTTTTACACCCTTAGGGGTTGAATTTCCAAAAATCCCTTCTTAGTACACCTCTGCGCCATAAGACTTATGTACTCCTAAAATTTCAAGTCTCTAGGACCAGCGGTTTAGGCTGTGCGTTGTCTATATGTCAGTCAGTCAGTCAGTCAGTCAGTCAGTCAGTCAGTCAGTCAGTCAGTCAGTCAGGACTTTGATTCTTATAGTATTAGAGATAGAGATAGGGCATTTGGCTAGTAACTCAGAGTCAGTAATTGTATTATTCAATACAATCACAAGGTTCGGTTTTAAACGTCTTTTATATTAGGTGAATCTAGCCTCTTGCTACACAAACAGGCAAGCTTACGGCTTGGCCCTACCGTTTTTGTGTATGATTCTTCCCACAGTTTAAAAGGAAGTTACGCAACTATCGCTTCATGAATAGCATTCAACAAAATACGGCAAGGTCCGTAAAGAAATATATACTTCATGTTATGTCATTATTTTTGGTTTAAAGAACTTTATTATAATAAAATAACTCATAAAAGGATATTCAAGTTATAATTTTATAATGTGAACGTGAATTCCGTTTCCTTTATTTTGTAGTTATGATAGATAGTCTAGAACCACTTGCTTTTGCTTCATAGAAATTAAAAAATCACTTTTCAAAAAATATTATTATGTATGATAATGTTATTGATAGTAAAATACAATATTGCTTAAATATTTTGTTACCAAATCTATAAGGCGTGCATTGTATGATGAAGGTATCGGTAAATGATAGTCGAGTTTTATTTCAATGAAAGGAAAAGCACTTGTCTCCAATTTCGAGTTCACGGTCGTCGACATAAGTAAGGCGCCACCTGAAACAGGTTTAGTTTGCTTTACATTTTGAAAATACAGGTCTCTCTTTGTGATTTTTTAATATAAAAAGCTTGCTTTTATATGATAAATCATCATTCAATTTCCAGCTTTTTTAAAGAGAGCATTACAAAAATATTAAATAAAAATGTTTATCAAGGTAACTTTTATTTTTTATTTACTTCTGTCATCAACTAACGTGACAAAGGGCCATTGATTGTGTTTGATTTAAAGATTAACTGTAAATAATCGAAGATCCAAATGGATCCCTGAAACATTTGAAGAACGTTTCAAATTAATAATGCTTTTTCAGATCTTCCTGACAGTCGCTGTCTTGGCCACGGCATCTGCGCGCCCTCAATATGACCACGGAAAGGAGCACGCATTCTCCTCCCAGAGCATCGTACTGCACCAGTCCCAGCACAGCTCACCCTCACACGAGCACCAGTCCCAGCACCACTACCAGGCACACAACCAGCAGGAAGACCACGACTCGCACTATGTACGTATGCTCTCACACATGTACATCACACGTCGCACACGCGACACAACGCTCTCACACTGACGTGTTCTCACACACAGGCTCACCCCAAGTACGCGTTCGAGTACAAAGTGTCGGACCCGCACACCGGAGACAACAAGTACCAGCACGAGAGCCGCGACGGCGACGTCGTGAAGGGAGTCTACAGCCTGCACGAGGCGGACGGCACAGTGCGCATCGTCGAGTACCAAGCTGACAAGCACTCTGGGTAAGGTTCAATCACACAACCCCACATATTACCTCTATTCTCTCCTTGACAATACCAACTAAATAACATTTTTTCGTATTTACAGATTCACCGCTGTTGTCAAGCACGAGGGACACGCTAAGCACATTGTCCCCGAGAAGAAATACGAATACCACCATTAAAATGTAACCCAATTTTGTTGAATTTTAAGAGATTTGGTGGCGTCAACACGCATGATTCTATTTTTAAATGTGATATTAATTTTAAATAAAATTTTCTCAAAGCATTTACCTTTTTCATGACGACTCCTTTGTTTAGTGTGGTTCCCATAGGGGAAAAAAAGCTGATAAAATAAATATATTATCAATAGACAACCTACTAGCTAAAGTCGTCTTCGTCGAAAAGTAAGAAAATAACCAAACCACAAAATATTTTAACAACATTTATTTAACTTTGTTTTGTCTAACTAATAACATCAAGTAACAAAAAACATTATTTATTTAACCGTGGTGCTTGTAAACATGGTGAGTGCTGTGTTTGAAGTCAGCGTGAAATCTGAAAAATATAAACGAAACGAAATAAACGTAAGGTTTTTTTAAACGAAACTAAACTTTCTTAAAAAAAAATCGCTTAATGAAATCGATTAAGGAGAAATATAAAACATCAGGAAAAAATACTAAGTCTATGTGAAAATAATCAAAGTACCATCGTTGTTCGTCTGTCGTGGGATCGAATCCAGTAATCCTATAATTTTTTGACATTGCGATTGAAAAAATTTATTGGAATGCTAGTGCTCTCAAGCGGTGAAGGAAAATAATGTCAGGAAACCAAATATCATTCACTGCAAAATGTGAGTATCTGCTAAATGCTACTGCGACCGTACCCGGATCAAAGTTGTTAGCTGGTTCGTTAAGTTGTTTCGTTTTTTTCCTGTTTCTCCGTGCTTTTTTAGTGTTTGTCGTACGAATATTTTCTATCTATCTTACCCAGAATGATGGTCTCCATGGTAATGTACGTGTCTCTCTGCGTGAGGGTCATGCAGCGAGTAGGCGCCCTTCACGACGTCGCCATGACGCGATTCGTGCTGGATCTTGTGGTCGTGTGTGTGTTTGTCCTTCACTTTGTACTCGAACTCATATTTAGGGGGAGTCTAGGAGTAAATACAGAATGTTGATAAAGGAAAATGATAAAAGGATAGTTTTAACTCTTTAAAAGCAGAATAATGAAATCTAACTGAATAACTGAAGATAATATAAGATTAAAAAAGTCGACAATATGCAAAAGTCGTCGATAAACGATTAATTGCATAGAAATTTCTGCTATTACCTGTATTGAATACTGCAAAAGTGGGCAAAGTGAGAAAATCGGCACTAAGCTCCTAAATTGCCTAAGCACTGACTGACTAGATTTTTATAATTTGGCTTTATCTCAATAATAATAGCGTGGCTTGAAAACTCGCTATTTTTATAAGCCTGTAAATTATTGTTATTATTAGGCCTTTAGAGCTCACTGCTGGGAAAACGCCTTCCCCCATTATTTCCACCCGCCGCAATCTTGGGCTATGTTTGCCCAGTCCTTCAGGCAAATATCAAGCTCGTCCCGCCATCTTGCCATCTATCCGCTATCTAATTCCCATAGCACAAGCATTGCTTAGTTTGGGATGGTTGGGGCTAGTTAGTGCCGTGGGGAAACACAATTTTTTTTAGACGCACGCCTAACTACAACGCGGCTTTTCGTATATGGCTAAAAAAACTTACGTAGTAATCATAATGGTGATGACCATGTTTGTCCTTAAATTCCACTTTGGTGTGATGTGAATCATGCTTGTGGATGTGCTGGGAGGAGAATGCGTGCTCTGCAGTCACAGCGCCAACGAACGCAGCCAACAGTAAAATCTGGAACAGAAATAAGGCGTCAGCGGGTCTACCATGAGTTTTCCCAGACAACGCTCGCAAGCGAGTGCAGGGAAAACTGGGAAAACTGGGAATCTGGGAAAACTTATGGTAGGACTGTTTGAAACAATTGAATACGATATTTAATTGTCTCAAACATGAGATAAATTTATTTTGCTCAACATCTCATGGGCAAATCTGAACTTTTCTTTATACTTTTTTATTCATCTTTTACCTTAGAATGCATTTTGTTATTGTCTTTGCAGTTAGACTGAGACTGATAGATTAATTTCCATATCCACGCTTTTTATGCGCTGCGGATATGAGTGAAACCAAGGTAAAATTGATTTCTCCGAAATTTGTTTTGCGTGTTTAATCGATCTAAATCTTGTAAAATTTATCGATATTTGATCGATATTTTGTTACAGCATCTTATTGATCACCCGTAAAATCACGCAAGTGTAGAAGCGTCTATAATGATGCTGACTTATAATAACATATTATTTTTGTTTTAGCCTCTTTCGTCCCACTGCTGGGCAAAGGCCTCCCCTAAGGACTTCCATTTCTCCCTATCCCGAGCTTCCTCCCACAAATAATAGCAGCGTTTTACCTGAAATAAAACGCATATTAATTTACTTACCTCACTGAAAGCTTTCAGTATTATTATGAAGAAAGGCGACTTCCGTTTCCGTCGATTTCTAATAGTTTTCGTACTTATATACCCTTGTGGTTCCGGTCAAGTGGCGCCACCTGGCGGCCGCGCGCCATTTTGCTTCGTTAAATGTTCAGCGCCATTTTGGTGTCATTGGCTTAGTTTCAGCAGGCAGAGATAAAAGTGAAAGCTTTCAGTGAGGTAAGTAAATTAATATGCGTTTTATTTCAGGTAAAACGCTGCTATTATTTTACTGTACGCTCACTGAAAGCTTTCAGTATTATTATGAAGATTTGTTTGTTATCGCCTGGTGTTGCCACTTGTAAGATCAAGGTTACTCTAGCGCCAATGTGATTTTTAAAATATTTTACCACAATAAGAAGGGTGCAACGATGAATCTACAACCTGCTATGTATAATTGTGATTAAACTTTATTATTCATAATAAATCTAACTATTTATTCGATTTGATCTGAAATCAAATAAGTAATCATAAAAAACCCGTCAAGCATAGTGACTAGGCAAATAATCCCAATGACTGGACAATTTGTGGAGGAGTCCAATGACCAAATATGGACTCTTTCAAGCTGATTTGATGATAATGATCATAAATCATAATAGGTGCCATGTTATTTGATAGCATAGATAAGCTATTGATTGCGTCAAATAGATGCCTTATATTATAAGAATTAATGCTGCTCATTAATTTCAATAATTTTCAGTTGATCCTTAGATCACGCAGATCGAACGCTATCTGGAAATACTGTAATAGTGGCCGTCCCAAACAATGTTTTGGTCCAACCTGAAATAACAGTGCGTGATGCGGGCTTAGCTAATTATCTTACAATTTTATTTCATTAATGGGTTTTCCCAATCCCATGATAAGGTATTTGAGTTACCGACGTATAGTATAGTATTACTGCGGTCTATATTTTATTCTAATAAAAACACTTTTCAACGTCATAAACTGGAAACTTTGTTTCTGAGAAAAAAACATTACAGACTTGAGTATCCAAAAACGTGAGATTATAATATAATCTCACGATTAAGATATTATATATTTGGCTATGACGCTATGATGTAGATACCAAGCATTTATGCGAAAGTGTCACATTGAAGTATATTAGTCCATTGTAAAACACAGCGAAATTCTTGTTTTATATTAGTAACCTTAAAGGATTGTTTTAAGAGCTACACCAAGAAGTTAATGGTTGTAAACTGTAGGAGTAATTATCGGTCCGTATTGCACATTTATACTAACATTTCCATATTTAATTCAAAATTAATAAAAACCCTTGTTGACTGAAGTTTCTACGGGTTATCCATGTTACGGAGCTACCATAGCTCGAGTTTTGAGGTTGTCTCATCAAAAAGGCAGTTGCTACCGGGAACTATAATGAAGAATAGATCCGAGACGTGAGACTAAAAACACCTCGTGTGTGGGTAATTCCATGGAATACTAAATGCTTTATAAAAAAGAGAAGGTTTATTAGTTTTCAAAACTAATAATATTTATATATAGTTGTATGTGTGGGATACTTTAGATATCCAATAAAACACAAATATCGTAATAAACGAGTCTGAGTCGTTGTCCCGAGCCCTGTTCGTATAGGCTGGTCATAGGACACTCGTCATCTGTAGTGATGACATCAATAAGCGGCCTGCTTTTCGAACTTGCCTAGGATAAGTGCATGTTGAAGTCTATTAAATAATGAAAATGATTAACCATGACTGATTCTATATTTCTCATATGTGACAAGTTGTTTCCACAAGTAGAATTGATTTCATACCTTCTTTAAGTAGATAAGCGACTAAAGACCTTTAGTTGTCGCACTGTATTTAAGTGCACTGCGATGCAGTAGGTAGGTACATGAACTTGGCTTTAGCAATAAGGATACGCAACGGTACCCTAATCATTCTTTGAGAACGCCTTTGGTAGGGTAGGGTAGTCTAGTAAGGTATTCAAATACTTCATTACCAACACGGCTGGCAGAGCTTACAAGTCCTATTAAGTTTTTGTGAGGGTAGAGAACTGGTTTCTACTATGATAACTACCTTGACTGTAATCCAAAAATTCATGATGAATGTATGTCTTCGTTTA
Source organism: Chloroclysta siterata (assembly GCA_932294275.1). NCBI lineage: Eukaryota > Metazoa > Arthropoda > Insecta > Lepidoptera > Geometridae > Chloroclysta > Chloroclysta siterata. The sequence continues at coordinate 11,214,619 of OW028602.1, forward strand.
CTATCAAAACAAGTGATCGTAGAGATGCACCTGTTTTTAGATATTCATATTATCTCAAGTTTGAGCCAGTAAATATAAATGATAAAAATGTTAATATAATTTAGAAACCCGTAAACACAAACCCGGTGCCAGTACCTGAAACGGTTAGGTTAGGTTTTTTTTTTTTTTTTTTTTTTTCTCAAAAAAATAGATTTGAAAAGATGGGCTAAACCATCAGGAACCCTAGGCCCAGAAAGCATTAGGGGTATACTTTTTTATTGCACCTAGAGCTGGTACAGTGGTAGTAGTATGCATAATTATATTAAAAATGCTTATGATACGAATATCAATAGATTGTAAAATGAGTCATACTTTTACAACATTAGGTAGGCGTAGGCTTTGATACGATAATCTTTTATCAAGTTTGGTGCCCGCATTTTCATCCCTTGTGGAAGAGCGTTAACTTCACCTAGCTTTTAGTTAGATTCATCTAGCTTTAAGACGTTTCAAGGTGATCCTTGTGATTACCATGTGGTTTAAGACTGACATTACGAGTCATATTTGTACTTACCATATTTAGTAGCCTAAAACCCTGAGCCTTATCAAGTTGCGAGACTTCATTAACAAATTAAACTTTCTCTTTGTAACTATTCAGTGACAGTTTTCAAATAGCAACTGGCTATAGGAACATCTTCCCTGCGAGGGTGTGCTTGTTCGACTTCCATGCGATGGAACACAGTTTTATAAACGCCGAACCCCCTGAGAGGCGGCTGTATGTTTTATTGGATTTCTGTTGCAAGAAACCATTAGACTATGTTCACTCATTATAAAGTTGTTTCACTAACGCCCCCAAAAACTCTTGCGAGGCGGCTGTTAGTTTGATTGGTTTTCTCTAGCGAGAACCCAAAAAGTACCACGTCATTAACAGTTTCATTAACGCCCAAAACTCTTGCGAGCCGGCTGTTACATTGATTGTATTTCTCTAGCGAGAAACCCTCGCTATATTCATTTTATATATGAAATAGTGGCTATATTCACGTTACGTTTATAGTTCCATGCGATGGAATATTAAAACGCACATCCTCCCCGCGAGGGTGTATTTCTTTGAGTTCCATGCGATGGAACACAGTTTTATAAATGCCTTACCCCCGCGAGGGGTGGCCCAAAAAAGCTATGCTTTTTTTAATTGAAGATATCACACTTTGTTTGATATGATCTCTCTTCACACTTCGCTTGCCTTACCCCTGCGAGGGGCGGTCAAGAAGGTTTTACCTTTTTAATTGAAGATATCATACTTTGTTTGATATCATTTCTCGACACACTTCGTTTGCCTTACCCCTGCGAGGGGCGGTCAAGAAGGTTTTACCTTTTTCATTGAAGATATCATACTTTGATATAATCTCTCGACACACTTCATTTGCCTTACCCCTGCGAGGGGCGGTCAAGAAGGTTTTACTTTTTTCATTGAAGATATCATACTTTGTTTGATATGCTCTCTCTTCACACTTCGCTTGCCTTACCCCTGCGAGGGGTGGTCAGGAAGGTTTTACCTTTTTCATTGAAGATATCATACTTTGTTTGATATAATCTCTCAACACACTTCGTTTGCCTTACCCCTGCGAGGGGTGGCCACGAAGGTTTTGCCTTTTTTTATTGAAGATATCATACTTTCGTTGCATTCGGATCGGCGACCTGCATACTTAATCAGAATGATATAATAAAACCTATGAATTATAACAGAAGTTAAAGAACAAAGTTCTTTTAGTACTCCTCAAATTCTTACAATTAAAACGTCTGTAGGTACTCGTTTGAATAGTCCAAGAAAGAAATAACCAATATTATTGTCTAAAGATAAAATGAGACTAAATTTCTTGTATAACAAGCAATAAACAAGCTAGTGACGTAAGATATCATAAATTTTTCCCAATTTGTTTGTTTCCCAGTCTATGATAACTGGGGTTTTTAAATTATGATAACGGGGGCTTTAGGAGTAGCTAGTTCCTTTAATTTCTTATTAAAAGTTATAACTTTAATTTTCACCCTCACCGCAAGAACATGATAATCTTATAAAACAATAATTGAATCACAAAGCTCCTGCTAGAAAATCTACATCTTCTCAACATATAAAGTATCACCTACCGGTGCAGAGCCCGTGTCACTAGTTTACGGCAAAAAGAATACATTCTTTATGTTGCAAACTAAAATTATTATTTCATTAAAATAATAAAGTTTGTACTTACATTCGTTCTAGTAACCAAAAAGTTAATTCTTTAACTATAGGAACGAGATCCGAACGAAAATTCGTTAAAATATTGATCACGGTCATCCATTTAATGTATAGAGGGTAGAACTCACGGTTTTTTCCTCTTTGCACAGTACGAAGAACATAATTTCACTTCACGAAATAAAAGATAAGAATCTAAAATATTTTATGCAACGGTCGTCGCAGCGATAACGCTGGACACAAGTTGCTTCGACGGAAAATAAAACGCCAATGACACCAAAATGGCGCTGAACATTTAACGAAGCAAAATGGCGCGCGGCCGCCAGGTGACGCCACTTGACCGGAACCACAAAGGTATATAAGTACGAAAACTATTAGAAATCGACGGAAACGGAAGTCGCCTTTCTTCATAATAATACTGAAAGCTTTCAGTGAGCGTACAGTAAAATAATAACAATAATAATAACATTAATAACATTAACTGTAATTTCAAGATAAGTAAAAAACTAGTTTGGATTATTATTTGATTGTATCATTTGTCATTCATATCATGACTGAACAATATTTTGCTTGTTATAATTTGAAACATACACAAACATACTTATTTCTATCCTTTTAGTTCAGAACGAAAGTCATTTTTTATTGAGATAAGATATTTGGTTTATTATTTCTTGCGTTCGTCTAATGACGGCTGCCGCTATCACAGGAATGTGAGTTTCAGGTTCGAAGAAAACTTATACTTAATCGAGGTACAAGCGTAGATTTTATTCTCTGTAAAATATATCAGTAAACTAAAAATATGATGGAACATTATATGCTATCTGATGGTCTTTGGAGGGTCTGAAAATATTTGAATACCTACTATGTTATTTAATACAACTTGATGATGGATCGAGTACAAAATAAAGTTGCATTTCACAGCAATAAAAAATATAGAAACATAAGAAATTGAAGGGATACATGATATTGTAGCATCTTGAAAAGTATTTCAAGCTGCTCGGAATATAAAAATAGGATATTATATTCTGGAGATGACCAACAAATAATAGACATGAAGCTATTATTTCAAGCTTGCGGTTTGAAGTATTTTTACCTATTCAGATCCTTAGTTCTGGTGATGAGCGGCATTTTGTTGATGTAGAAGTTTTATATGAAATACAAGCTGGTGCCCGCGACTACGTCTGCGCAGGATTAGTCACACAATATCTTTATAAATTGTAGCCTATGTGTTATTCTGATGTATAAGCTATATTATTGTAAAGTTTCATAAAAATCCATTCAGTAGTTTTTACGTGAAAGAGTTATTCTGATGTATAAGTTATATTATTGTAAAGTTTCATAAAAATCCATTCAGTAGTTTTTACGTGAAAGAGTAACATACATCCATCCATCCATCCATCCATCCATACATACAAACTTTGATTGATTAGATTGATTTTATTTTTAATTCTACTGATTATGATAGTGTCGGATTTTTTCTGTATGTTTTAGGGAGAATAAATAATAATAGCTGCATTCATTTCAAAATTTAATCAACAAGCCTACTTATAATATAAAAACAACTAATTTAAAACCAAGGAACACAAGAAAGCTTACAAATTAAATTATCACATTGTTTGAGCGGGGAATGAGAATCGCTACATTGGGGACTCAATGATGGTATTCGTACTTCTTTTCTGGAACTATGTGCTTGGCGTGTCCCTCATGTTTCACAACAGCGTTGAATCTGTAAACAAGATAAAATTTACTTAGCTGGTATTGTTAAGAAGAGTGTAGTGGTAATATAATGTGGGGTTGTGTGATTGAACCTTACCCAGAGTGCTTGTCAGCTTGGTACTCGACGATGCGCACTGTGCCGTCCGCCTCGTGCAGGCTGTAGACTCCCTTCACGACGTCGCCGTCGCGGCTCTCGTGCTGGTACTTGTTGTCTCCGGTATGAGGGTCCGACACTTTGTACTCGAACGCGTACTTGGGGTGAGCCTGTGTGTGAGAACACGTCAGTTTGAGAGCGTTGTGTCGCGTGTGCGACGTGTGATGTACATGTGTGAGTGCATACGTACATAGTGCGAGTCGTGGTCTTCCTGCTGGTGGTGTGCCTGGTAGTGGTGCTGGGGCTGGTGCTCGTGTGTGGGTGAGCTATGCTGGGATTGGTGCAGTACGATGCTCTGGGAGGAGAACGCGTGCTCGTTGCCGTGGCCATGTTGAGGGCGCGCAAACGCGACAGTAGCAATAGCGACAACTACGATGATCTATAAAAATGTGTACAAATTCTTTGAAAAAACGTGGCATCTTCCTTTTTTAGCTTGACAATGCCAATGTCTTGAGGGCGCTCCCGATTGTCACTGATTTGGATCATAATGTATTTTGTACATTTTGTAAATACTTAAGGGGCTGACAACCATCAAACAACTTCTCGCTCGCCCATTTCGACATGTTGAAAGATATAAAATCAATAAACTCATTTTCGAAAAATCGCAATCAACCATTTTGTGTGCAATCACATTGCACACAGTTAAGTAAAAAAAAACATTTTGATTGATACAAGTTTTCCTACTCAAAAGTTTGATTATGTACGAAAACTAGAAAAGCACACTTTAGAGTAGGAAAACATGTTACGATCAAACTGAAATTTTTACTAAACTGTGTGAAATCACACAAAATGATTGATTGTGATTTTTCGAAAATGAGTTTAGTGATTTTATATCTTTCAAGGTGTCGAAACGTGCGAGCGAGAAGTTGTTTGATAGTAGTCAGCCCCTTAATTGTAATTTTCGTTGTAATTAAAAGCATTTATTTAAAAGCATTTAAATTGTATTTTGGTTTTGCAAGTCTACAAATTGCGTCTTACTTTGAACATTTTGATTTCGTCTTTTCTCTGTGTTCGCCTGATGGCCACTGATATTTACTTTGAGTATCTGTTTTCTTTTATACAGACTTAAAAGTAAGCAGGACCATGCAATTTTCGTAAGAATGCACCCGAAACGGTCGAACCAGTTTGTAACGTGTAACTTTATACGTTCACAAAGTATTTTAAGTAACCTTGGTAGTTTTAGTAAGTGTTATGCTGTGTTACATAATTAATTCAAGATGTATCTACCTAAATACGCAATTATTTTTTGCGAACTATTAAGTTTCTTAACTGCTCATCTTGGCCGGAAGTGAAAACGTCACTTATACCTACACCATTGTAAAAAACCAAAAACAAATATAATATTTTTATTATGAAATTTAAGAAATAATAAATTTATGTCGGTAAAAAAAGTTTTAGATACTGTTTTCACTTTTTCTGGAATGAATTTGAATAAAAGAAAGATTTCGTTATGTACCAAAAAGTTTTGTAGGTATAGGTTTTATTGTCAAGTGAATGCGTTTGTCTAAACAGATTCAAAAATATAATATACTTTGGCGCCAAGATGCGACATAAAATGACATTGCAAAGTTAACACTATGTTAGGTAATTTATCGTATCGTATTTTAAAATTATCGTACCCATTTATTAGTTACCATGCTAATATTGTGATCGAGTTATTAAGCTGCGTGTAAAAGTGTACTGGAGCTTCATTATAATGTTATTTTATAAAAATAATCATACAAAAGAAAGGTAGGAAGTCTGTTCTGACTTCAGATTGTTTCTGGTTGGTTGCATGGTATTGGTGTCAATTCTGTTGTTTAATTTTCCTAATTTTACCTAATTTGACAGCACTAAAAATATTGCCGTCCCTTTCCAAAAGACCGAAACAACAAGGACGGCTATAATTTGAGAGCTGTCAGATTAGGTTAGTTTAGAATAATGCTACAACAGAATCGACACCAGTGTCTTCTTCTTCTCTCCGTTTATGGCTCCTGTCTGTCATTCGACAGATAATCTTGCCAGTGTCAAGTGATTTGTATTGAATACTTTTTAGTCAAGTCAGTCCATAGTCAAGTCGGCCGTCATTTTGTTTTAAAGAAAATGGTGGCGGTTTTCTTCAAAACATTGGAAACATTTTCGGTCAAATCAGGATATCACATATTACACTTTCATTTCAAATGTTTACACTTTGTGCTAAGACCTCAAGTAATGTTGGTTAATATACCACCGAAATTACACAACACAACTCAAAATAACACTAGAAAAACAAATAAAATGAAAAAGCTATGTTGCTTCCACAAATGTCAGAAAATGAATCGACACCAATGTCATCTATCTAGATTCACCTAGTTTTTAAACGTTTCAAAGTATGTATTTTGACGTTGACCACACTGTCGAATTTGTTGAGACCAGCAGCGAAAGTACCGATCTTTTTACGAACTATGCGATCGTCAAATTTGACATTTCTATTCGTGTAAACGGGTTTTAGCGATTGTTTGGTGATTTTGACGAAAGTGATATTCGTAAAATTTTAGCGAATTTCCGAAACCGAAAAAACCGAAAGTTTCCGAGTTGCCATTTTACAATTATAGCGAAAATTGACGATTGCATGCGATCGTCAAAAGATAGCGACCCTGAGTTCCGTACTCGCACAATTCGTCAAATATCACGAATTTGCGATCGATAAATTTAGCGAAATGAGTTCCGTACTTGCGCTGCAGAGTTGTCCTGACACATATTCGATTTATTACCTTAAAAAAAATAAAAAAAATATTCGTCGACTTGAGAATCTCTTCCGTTTTTTAGTCGATTAAAAAGGTCTGATACCGTTGTAGGTGAGTTCGTATTATTTATTATAGGTACATTCATTTTCAAAATAGTTTCAAATTGAAATGATGGTTGGTTTCTTTAAACAATACCTACGTTTATTCCCAAATACTTTTTTTTACTATAAATCAGATAGATGCACTTAGCTTGCACCGCCAGAAAAACCATCATAAATCGTAGTGCAGTATATCTAAAAATGATAAATGAAGGTTTGTATCACGTTGAATTGTCATTATGAGTTACATTGCGTAACAGTATGCGGAGAGAAGGAAGTATACGGAGGGAAGTATGGTAACCGCTCGAAGTCAAGTTGTCGCTGCGTCGCATGAGGAGAAAAGTGGTTCCAAATAAATTGCTAAGTGTTTACCTGCATTCATAAGTTAATAGTAGTAGAGCTTTGTGAAGGGCTCGTCCAGGGAAGTACTACCTACCATGCCTCTCAATCAGCGTTGCTGTGTTTCGGTTTAAAGAGTGTTGCCGATGAAATTACAGGCACATTAGGCTTGACATCTGTATGGACGTAGAACAGTGCATCGTTGGGCACGTCCTTATCGTGCGTGACTTTCGAGTCAATGCTTTAATTACCGCTTAACATCAGGTGGGCCAGTTGTATAAAAAAATATATAATAATTCTATACTCAAGAAAACAAAGTTTATAACAATATTTTTATTATTACTAATTAACAGAATACATAAAAAACTAATAAGAAAACTAATAAAGATGATGAAGGTGGTGAGTGCTATGCTTCACATCGGCGTGGAATCTGAAATAAATAAGACTATGTTAAAATAGGTATGCGTGAACAAACACAAGCAATATATTTATTATTTAATTATTTTCTTTCAAACCCATGCTGACTAAAAATATCTAAAATTCGTTCAAACTTTACAGACACAACAGATACAAACTTTATTAGATCTACCAGACCAATATATTTTATAATAAACTAATTTGTTGCTCGTGGTTATATCAACTCATATGGCAAGCACAAGGCCCAGAAAGCTCTGTTTTTCACAAACTTTAAGTAAAATTCTGATAATGCTTTAACACCTTACCCGGAGTGATGGTCTCCGTGGTAATGCACGTGTCGCTCAGAGCCATCAGGTTGGTGCAGCGAGTAAAAACCCTTCACGACGTCACCGTGCCGTGTCTCGCGCTGTATCTTGTGGTCGCCAGTGTGCTCGTCTTTTATTTTATACTCGAAGTCGAACTTCGGGTGCGCCTGAAAGAAGTTTTACTCATGTAGACAAAAAGCAAAGATAAACGTGACGACTAAAAGGCAGCAGAGCTACCAATAAATCAAAACCTTCCAAAGCAGGGCTTTTTTATGTGCTGCATAAGCAGATGGCCAACCTGATGTTAAGTGGAAACCTATAACATAGCATTGCCTCGCAAGTCACGCACAATAAGAAAGTATCCTAGGATGCACTGTTTAGCGTCCATCAACTTGAGAATATTCGGCCTCATGTATCTGTAATTTCACCAGCAACCACACCTTTCAAGCCGAAACCCAGCAATGCGTTGCTGTGTTTCAGTTATGTGTAAAGGCATGATGGTAATACTTCCCCGGACGAGTCTTTCACAAAGAGGTCTATTACTCTTATATAGGGCTACTTGAATTAGGTACTTACGTAGTAATCATAGTGGTGATGGCCGTGTTTATCTTTAAATTCAACTTTGGTGTGATGTCCATCGTGCTTGTGGATATGCTGCGAGGAGAATGCGTGCTTTGCTGACGCTGCGTAGACCAACGCGAGGACGAATAATAACTGAAATAAATCATTATTAAAATGAATTCTAATGAAATAAATCTAGTGTGTCCATCCTTCCCACAGACGCTTTGTTGATAGATTATATAAAAATGCTGAAAAAGATTCGACTTAAAGGTCTAATATCCTAAGGATGATAAATACTAAGACAAAATATTAAACCATTAATTTTGATCATCATTATCACATATGGAGATGTTTTTTTCTATAATTGAACTGTCAGATTATTTTATATTCTTAGCCAGCGAATTTTAAGCGTAGCTTAGATATTATCAAATCCAATTATTCAACGGACAAAAATATTTCAAACACAAAATATTTGTACCTTTAAAATCATAGTGGTGCTTGTGTGGTATTTCGAATAGCACAATCGAATGAATTGAATTAGACATTCATGTCTTTTATATGTGAAAAATAACACTTGATCAAGGTGATACAATTTTCACCGTTTTATTGGCGATATGGTTTAAGCGATGAAAGATTTATGGGCTATTAAATAGGAGCTTTGCGTGTCGTTTGCTATATTAACGTAATACCTCGTAATATAGTATGTTACAGTGAATAAAAACTATAGTATAGCACTAGTTACTAAGGACCTTGCCAATAGTTATCGCTTCTAAGTGAATCTATAAATAGAAACCTTACGGCCGCTTTCTGAAAGCTCGACCAAACCTAATCAGAATATGTCAAGTCATTTGCTATCTCAGTTCACTTTGATGATAATAATAATATAATATAATAATAGCTGAAATAGCAAGTCATTTGACATCAGATTACGTTTGATGGAGCTTTCAGAAAAATGTAAGGAAACCAGTTTGTATAATAATAGCGGCGTTAGCTTGTCGCGTATGAAATACTAACTACTGCTAAACTCCCACACAAATTTCCACAAAAAAGGTAAATTTGAATCTTGAGTTAGTAGGTACTTGATACTAAAAAATCTACAGGAATAAATAGAATATCTACCGGGTCTGAGGATCAAAGTCGTCAAAGTTTTTGTTTTTTATTTGTAACTAGCTGTTCCCTGCCACGCTTCGCTGTGGTACATTGTGATTGAATGGTATAAAAACAATCCTTGATGCGGATTATATATAATGCTAAAATTTCAGCTCGATCGGTGCAGAACTTTTTGAGTTTTTGAAGCGTACACAAACCAAAATAATATTTTTATATAATAGGTCTTTACCTATGACATTGCCGTTCTGCAGTACTGGCCATTTCAAATTAAAATATTTTTTGTTTGGCTAAGAATTCTAATTTCAAATTAATTTTATTTTAAAAACATGGAATTCTTTTTCCAAAAGTAGTCATTTGTTTATTGATTAGCGTTACATTTGCATCGCATTTCAATCTTTTTCGTCATCATGGATACGTTAAAAATTCGAGTAATTATGGAATATGAGTACCGTCGTGGCAGCAACGCGGCACAAGCGGCACGCAACATCAACGACGTTTACGGAGCTAACACTACGAACCAACGCACCACCTGTTATTGGTTTGCTCGCTTCCGTTCTGGAAATTTCGACCTGAAAAATGAACGTCGCGGTCGTCCGAAGACTTTGGTCGACAATGACAAATTAAAGGCGATTGTGGAAGCTGATGATACACAATCTACGGTTTAATTAGCAGCAGCTTTTGATGTTAGCGTCAAAATAATATTGGTCCATTTGCGTCAAATTGGCAAGGTAAAAAAGCTTGACAAATGGGTGCCCCACGAACTCAATGATCGCCAGCGCGAAGTACGCGTCGAGACGTGCCTTGCACTGCTCAACAGACACACAAATGAAGGAATTTTGAACCGCATGGTTACCTGCGGTGAAAAATGGACTCTGTTTGATAACCGCAAGCGCTCAGCGAGTTGGTTGGATCCTGGTTCAGCACCTAAACAATGCCCTAAACGAAAACTTACCCCTATAAAAGTGATGGTCACTGTTTGGTAGTCTAGCGCCGGTGTGATTCATCACAGCTTCTTACCAAACGGGGTGAGCATTACTGCAGATGTGTACTGTGAAGAACTGAACACAATGATGGAGAAGCTGGCACATCTCCAACCAGGATTGGTCAATCGCTCGTCTCCGCCGCTCCTGCACGACAACGCGCGACCTCATACTGCACAGCAGACGGTCTCCAAGTTGCAAGAACTGGGGTTGGAAGCTCTCCGTCATCCGCCCTACTCACCAGACCTTGTGCCTACAGACTACTACTTTTTCCAGAATTTGGATAACTTCTTGGCGGGAAAAAAATTCAATATCCGAGAGGGAGTACAAAATGCCTTTGAAGAATTTGTTGCCTCCCGTCCAGCCGATTTCTTTAAGAAGGGCATCAATAAACTGCCACTGCGTTGGCAAAGATGCATTGATTGCATGGGTAATTACTTCGATTAATACAAATAAAAATACATGAAAAAAATTCGTTTTAATATTTACATACAAAACGGCAATTTCATAGGTAAAGACCTAATATATAGATGTCTAGGAATTTTCGACATTTTGATAATATTCCTACGTCGATTTAAACAAAGAACGTGTCTTTTCTTTAATAAAAGGGATAGTTTTGAAACAATTCTCCTTAATCTTAAAGAATATGAGGATCTAAAGCTAAGTTGGTGAACGTACGTAATATAAATTTGTAGAACTTAAAAACCGACTTCATCTTATGGTTCAATTACTTTCTTTAGTCCAGTTTACGATAAGTAAGCTTTATTCTTAGAATCAAAAACCTACCTAACAGACACCTGTAAGTCTTTACGTACTGGTATTCTAATGCCCCTGCTTTTTTATCTAAAGTTAATCCGCGCTACCCTCAAAGCCCTTTAGCCAAAAAAAGTAGCAAACACGACCGAAGGAAAGCGAAGCTCGCAAACTTTTTTTTTTATACTACTAGCTGATGGAACAAGCAGATAACCCACCTGATGTTAAGAGGTAACCATCACCTATGAAAAAGCATTGCCTCGCAAGTCATGCACGATAGGAACGTGCCCTACGATGCACTGCCCTGCGTCCATCAACTTGAGGCATACAGATGTTATGCCTCATGTGCCTGTAGCACCTACAACCACACTCTTCAAACCGAAACAGAGCAGCGCTGCTTGGCAGCAGAAAAAGGCGAGGTGGTAGTACTTCCCCGTTCGAGCCCTTCACAAAGAGGTCTACTACTCGTACGCTGTTGCCCGCTCTCGTTTGCTAGCTTTCGTTTAAAATCGTTTGCTTGTTCGGTTAGTCGGTAGCAGCATAGGAGTAGACTTCAAAAAAAAATACAGAAATAATCCAGTCACTAACCAAAACCTTGGTCCCTTGGTACCTTGGTCAGTAACGAAGAGCCATAATTGACTCCGAAACCAATAATCTCTTTTACAGGAGTAATCTAACTAAATGGGGGATGATCAACGAGAATTTCAAGCTAATGTGGTTGGTGGCCGAGTCCACGCCACATGTGCTCGCATGCGTCCGTCGTGCCCCACCTAATTTACAAGATGATCTCATGTCCAATTGTGCACAGATAATGACGTGGATGTATTATTGGTCAAAGTGCCACTAAAATTTGAACTGTAACAACGGCACGAAAGAAGGAGGTGTAAGAGGATAGTGTAAGCTAAATAACTAGAACCTCTCAGTGGTCAGACTAGACTTGGGGAGACTAAGTTAACACCTCTTTTAGCCTATTCGACCCAAAATTATTAAGCGTGGACATTATTTAATTGGATCAGCTAGCGGCATGATAACGTCATAAAGTCGTGCTAGTGGTATTGGCCATAAAAATATCGGATACTTATTTCACTGCGCTGAATTTGCGCAAAAATATATATTTATAACAGAATCTCGAGCGTAATTTACCTAAAAATATCATTATTTTTACGAGAGATTCACTGACTGAAAACCGACTCGAGACCATTCACCATTTTCACCATGAATGGCCATAAAGCTTATGATAGTATTCTTAAAAAAGCATAAAGACTTTTGTCAGCGTAATTAACAAATATTTTTATTTCTTGCTTTTTTTGAGTAAGTATTCATGGTGCCTTGTATATTTGTAAAAAAGTAGGTACTGTTCATTCATAAAACTTAGCACCTTACCTTTTCCTGTTTTTTATTTTTATAGGAAAGCTAAAGCATACGGCAATATAAATTACATACGACTTTGCTTTCAGGTCAAAGGTGCTAGTTCAAACTTCAAATCTTGGATGTAACCTATAGTCTCTTGTCAGTATTTTTTCTGAATATTCATTGCTTTTTTCAGAAAAAGTATATTCAGAAAGTCATTGCAAAATGCCCATCTGTATAAACCATTACGAACTTATAACTCAAGGTAAGGTAAGTGATAGACTTATTTATATAGTAAGAGTATATTAAAATTATTATAACATCACAGGGTACAAAGAATAATTAACAACAATTAATTTCAGTAGTCATGGTGATAGTGGGGGACGATATGGTGGGTGCTGTGCTTAACATCGGCATGGAATCTGTAAAAAAATAAAAAAAATACAATTGTATTTATTGTGCATATTCATCAGAGCGATCTACGAATAAACTAACAGAACATTGAATATAAATATTAAATTCGTTACGATACGCCTGTCAGCTTTATTGCTTGCAACTATAGAGCACAGAATACTGTGACAGAATGTGTGATTGCGACATACCTAGCTAAATAATTTGTTGTGCGTGTTTTTCTAATGATAATTTGGGTTAAACTGTTTAACTTCGGTGATATTTTAACGAAAAGGTCTTCGCACGAAATGTAGTTGGAATGAAATTGTATTTTTTGTGATATCCTGATTAGAACAAAAATATTTCTCATAGTGTTTGATTTCAACAGTAATGACGTCTGACTTGACTGAATTAGTAAATTTATGGACTGACTTGAATAAAAACCATTTTATAAATTTTACTTGAAATATTGGAACAGAAAAATTTTACTTGATACACGAAATATTGTTTATCAAAAAAGTGAGCAGGAAAAAAAGAGGTGTAAAGGGGGAGTAATGCCCTTACCCAGAGTGATGGTCTCCGTGGTAGTGCACGTGTCGCTCGGAGCCATCAGGCTGGCGCAGCGAGTAGAATCCCTTCACGACATCGCCGTCGCGCGTCTCATGCTGCATCTTGTGGTCGCCAGTGTGTTCGTCCTTCACTTTGTACTCGAACTCGTATTTAGGATGAGTCTGTAACGAAATATTGGCACACATTTCAACTAGCTGCAAGCAAGCTTGTACTATGAGAACCGATAGCTGATAGAAACGAGGGTAAATACATTACATAAATTATATATTATGTACTAATCGACACTGGGGTTTTCAAGATAACTTTGCTGGAATAGTGTTCATCAACGGCATTTTTTAATTTAAAATATACTTAGAAACTGTTGATGGCCAACCAATAGTTGCTTGTCTTATTTAAAAACATACGAAGTAGTCGTAGTGGTGATGGCCGTGCTCGTCTTTGAACTCCACTTTGGTGTGATGACCATCGTGCTTGTGCACGTGCTGGGAGGAGAACGCATGCTCTGCGGATACTGCAGCCACACACATCAATGATCCTATGAAAATCACCTATAAGAAATAATGTTTAGTTAGTATAACAGTTAGGAATAATGTTTGTCTTTATAAATTACAAAATATTTTTTTGTAGGTATGGTTCTCATTTTTTACCTTAGAAAACATAATTCGTTCTTTACTAGAATATAAATAGAATAATAGATATGTATGTGTTCTTTAATAGATATGTTTTCGCTCAAATGCTCAGTGGTTGACTGATACCAATTTTCAAATTAACAAGTCTTTTATATATTCATAAAGTGGTAAAAGAATAACAGATTTTAATCAAGGTGATTGTTTTCACTGACAGTATACATTATATCAGATTTTATAACATAACGCCGTTCCACAAAAATGTAATGGTTTGGCAATTTGAATCGATTAACATTATTTAAAATTTATTACCTTATTTACAAATACACTTCATGAATGAAAGGTCTAAGGACACCAGAGTCTTGATCAGCTTGTACAAGAATCATGCCAATGAACGGTAGGAAACAAGCGGTAAGTTTGTAGCCTGTTCTTCTAGGCTTGGCCGCGTGGCACTGGAACCTAGATCTACTTAGCTTTAAGACGTTTCAAAGTGACCCTTGTGATTCAATTGAATAAATACCTTTTGACATATTTCCTATCATATAAAAAAATTTAAATTGTACATTATGAATAATCTAATAAGGAAAGCTTACTATACCTAAGATAGCTATATTAGGAAGCCCAGTGGCAGTATTTTGTAACTTTGTAATTTTGTAACTTGTGAATACGTGCATCGACACAGGCGGCCGCGGATGAGGTCCCTCGAGGCAGGACTGACTTGTTGGGCAAGGCGCCTCTTACGCGCACTATGCACACGCTCAATAGGATTACGGAGACTGTTGATATACTGCATGCTTCTCTGTACCAAATTGCGAAGGCCACTTTAAATATAATATGTTATGGTTTAGATAAATAGTTAAGAATAGGAATAAGAATTACTTTAAGATTTAGAATTAGAATAAATACTCCATTGCATTAGGATAGTAATGTAAAGATAGTTGTAACTTGAAATTAATAAATAAATAATAAAAATACTTTCACCTTATTACTTTTAAGAGGCTGACAACCGTCAAACCACTTCTCGCTCGCATATTTTGACATTTTAGAAAAGTGTTTTAGATTAAGATTTATTAATTGCCAACAAGTACACGTATCAGGAAAAAGCTTAGGCGAGTAAATTATGTAGAAATAAGTTTGATTATGTACAACTAATTAAAAATGATATTTTTGCTCAAACTGTAACTTGGTTGTTTGCGATTTGTCAGAACTACATTCAGTGATTTTGTGTCTTTAAAAATGTGCAAGCAAGTAGTCGTTGTGACGTCTGTCTGCTTCTTAAAAGTAGGTATCAGGCGAACAAAAACAGAAATGATTTGGATTATTCGTAGAATAGAAAAAAATATGTCAGAGTTATTTCATACACTACTCAGCAAGCCATTATGATAATAATCTTGTAGGTTTAGTCTTTTCACGTGCTGTCGCCCGCGGCTTCGATCGCGTAGTAGTTTTGATTGCTAACATTCATATTTATTGTTGTATTTTTTTTTATAAAACTAGCTGATGGATCAAGCAGATAGCCCACTTGATGTTAAGTGTTAACCATCACCTTTAACAAAGCATTGCCTCGTAAGACACGCACAAAAGGAACGTGCCCTACGATGCACTGCCCTGCGTCCATCAACTTGAGGCATACAGATGTTAAACCTTATGTGCGTGTAATTGCACCGGCAACCACACTCTTCAAACCGAAACACAGCAACGCTGCTTGGCGGCAGAAAAAGGCGTGGTGGTAGTACTTCCCCGGATGAGCCCTTCACAAAGAGCTCTACTACTCCTAAACACTTCTTCTGATCTGTGACACCTTTACAGCTCAGTTGGTAGTAGCTCTGCCTTCTGCGCCGTAGGCCGTGAGTTCGATTCCCGCCGAGAACAAACATTTGTGTGATGAACACAGATGTTTGTTCTCTGTCTGGGTGTTATTATCTACACTAATATTATAAAAAGGAAAGATTTGTATTTTTGTATGTAACGAATAGGCTCAAAAACTACTGGTCCGATTTCAAAAACTCTTTAACCGTTAGAATGCTACATTATCCCTAAATAACATAGGCTACATTTATTACAAGATAAAATTAGGGATCTCTTCTAAAACTTAAATAATGTAAAAAAACTGGACATAATTTGGCTTTCATCGCATGCGCTGCAAAAACTATTGACGTTAGAACACAAAAATGTTCTACAATATTAAAGAACATATCAATATCTACAAAAAACTTAGCAATACCATATGTCTAACTATCGTAGTTATGTTACTATAACTTCTTTTTTACATATTAAAATTGATAGAAATGCCGACCGAAATTAAACCATGTTACCCATACCTTTATATTAATCCTTATCCAAAGAAATCATTTCATATTTAAGACTGTTTTAATATCTATAGATTACTTATTAAATTTTTCAAATCGGACATTCAGTTCAAAAGATATTACGATATAAAAAAAATTAGTTCGCTTAAAAATATAAACGAACGCGGAGGCGGGCCACGGGGCGCGTTCTCACTCACTCAGGGAGAAGGGCGTGCAAATGTATGAAAGAAGTAGACGCAAGACTCTAGCTAAGTTTAGTCTAAGTTTATCCTAAAATGTTCAAAAAATTTATATCCACCTATGCGAAGCTGGGACAGGCCGCTAGTATTTTATAAGTATGTATTTACAAAAAAAGTATATAATGTTATCTGTTTCCCATATATGAGTTATCTGGTTCCCATATTACAAGCTTTGGCTTAGTTTGGGGCTAGATATTGTTGTGTTGAATTCCACCAATATTTATTACCTTGAAAGTCATATCGTCTGCACGGAGCTTGTAATTTCATAGCTAATAAACATTTAGGCGCTGCGCAAACATAATATTTTCTGTTGAAGGCAATTTAAACTATTCTTATTAAAATGTTGAGAGTTGCATGTTACCGAATCTTGGAGCTACGTCTGCATCAAGTAGGGCATGAAAAATAATAAGCAATAGGGTATGTGTGCTTGGCCATCTTCGTATCAGTTAAATTCAAGTATAGCATCTCAACAAAAAGTTCCATAATAAACTTGAATAAAATTTTAATATTTTTCTTTTGTGATATATTCTGTGGTACTCTAGTTATAATGATAATAGAGTGGCTACTTTGTTGTTAAAGAACTTTATTCTCAAAAGATTTTTTTTTTCAACACTCAATTCCAAATACAATCTTGATTTGGCTTGAAAATTGTCAAAAGAACCAATGGGATTTCTGTCATTTCGACAGTCATTCCAATTCTGTCAGAAGCACTCTACGTGTACTGTACTTCATTTTACTAAATCGCACTTGACACTACTTGACACTAGTTGGAAAATATTTTGCTGAGCGAACGGTATTTAGTTGCTATTAATAACAGCTATCGATAAAAATATATTATTATAGATCTAGAATATTAACCAATTTCACTATTTACTGGTAAATTTATGAGTTATATTTTATTTATACTCTCTTCGTACTTGATGGCCTCAGTTTTCATCTTCTGTCCTCTCATTCTAATAGAGATTGACCCGTTGGGTGGTTAAGGGCCGGTTTCACCATACTCTGCTAGATTAACAAAGGATTAAAGGGCCGTTAAATATGTCAAAATGTACGCGTTTGACAGCTAAGGTTAGATTTAACGGTCTTTTAATCCTTGATTAGTAACTAATCGAGCATGGTGAAACAAGCCCTAAGCCGAGTTAGGAAATAAATGAGTGTGAAAATAACTTTCAAAAACCTTTTTATACAGTCGAAATCGGTATATTAAAACTATCATAACATCACAGAAAACAAAGAATAAACAACAATATTTGATATCATCAATAATGATGATGATGATGCGGGACGATGTGGTGGGTGCTGTGCTTCACATCAGCATGGAATCTGTAAAAAATAATACAATAATTGACAACCCTTCATTAAATGAATTTTTTTCATATTGGAATCTTACTAGAAATTGCAATTTTACTTTACAAATGATTTACACGAAAGCTACACATATTAATTTCATTGCATTAAGGTTGCGAAGACCAAACTTTTGGCAACTACCATACTGGCTACCATATTTCTGTTGCTTCATTGTCAATGCCCTTACCCAGAGTGATGGTCTCCGTGGTAGTGCACGTGTCGCTCGGAGCCATCAGGCTGGCGCAGCGAGTAGAATCCCTTCACGACATCGCCGTCGCGCGTCTCGTGCTGCATCTTGTGGTCGCCAGTGTGTTCGTCCTTCACTTTGTACTCGAACTCGTATTTAGGATGAGTCTGTAACGAAATATTGACATACATTTCAACTAGCTGCAAGCAAGCTATGAGAATCGATGGCTGATAGAAACGAGGGCAAAAATATTATATAATATGTACTAATCAACACTGGGTTTTTCAAGATAACTTTGCTGGAAGACTAAGAAACTGTTGTTAGCCAACTAATGGTTGCTTAACTTATTTAAAAACTTACGAAGTAGTCGTAGTGATGATGGCCGTACTCGTCTTTGAACTCCACTTTGGTGTGATGACCATCGTGCTTGTGCACGTGCTGGGAGGAGAATGCATGCTCTGCTGATACTGCAGCCACACACATCAATGATCCAATGAAAATCACCTATAAGAAACAGTAAGTTAGGACCAATGTTTGTCTTTATAAATTACAAAATATTTTTTTATGTTTACGGCTGTCATTTTTTACCTTAGAAAACATAATTCGTTCTTTACTAGATATGTTTTCCCTCAAATGCTCAGTGGTTGACTGATATCAATTTTCCAATTAACAAGTCTTTTATATATTCTGACAGTTATACGTCATTTTGTTTAAAGTTATATGATGAACGAACAACCCTTTGTTAGTGGGAGTGACTTAGGAGTACCGTCTTATGCAAGGAGTTTCTACATAATTATGATAGAACTTCACTTATGGTAAGTTCGTTTATTAATTTATATCTTCTCCTTGCATAAGAGGTGTTATACTGTAGATGTTCTAAGAGAGGGTTGTGAGTAAGGTTCTATAATATGTCAGATAGAAATAATAGCTTTATTTAGGAACTTTTGATAAAATTAAAAACAAAAATTATGGCTTCACTAAAACTAGTTGACCATGTACCCACAGGTCTATATAGCCCCGACGCGACGCTTTTGAATCATGTGAATTAGAACAAGCGTACTAAAATCACTCGCATATGACATCCTTCAGTTCGGCAGTAGCTCTGCCTTCTGCGCTACAAGCTGTGGGTCTGATCCCCGTCGAGACCAAACATTTGTGGTAAGAATATATATTATGTCTCTTATTATAATTATGATTGAGTCTAAGCTTAATAATATTTTTGAAATATAATAAAATATAAATGTGATGAGTAATATATCAGTTATCTGGTTAAGAGTAGTAGAGCTCTTTGTGAAGGGCTCCTTGTTGTACTCTCAAACGGTGAAGGAAATGGAAATGTGTTAAGTGCTCGAAAAGAGCCATTTGAGGCGCACTTAAAATCCTTTCACCACACTGTTTCGAAAGAAACTAGTGCCACGACAAGGGAGAGAGACTTGGTACTAAGAGATATGTTTCGTTTCTGGGAATCAAAGTCTATATAAAGCTATGTATGTGCGCGTGTGACCTATACCTAGTTATTTTATTACGATACGATATCTAATTTGCAACTGTTATTAATTAAGTGAATGCTGCACTGAAAATTTATTACAACCTACTGACTGATAAAGCATAACACAAAGGAGTGTTATGAAACTATTGCAATGCGTATGGGCAGGCTAAAATTGTATGCACAGACATTTGAAGTGAAATCAACATTGCCTTGGAACCCTTGTTACTTGTTAACGATATAAAAGTCGGTGGTTTTAGATAATTTGTATCAGTCTGCTCCTGTAGTCAGTTTTGTAGGCACCAACTTGTTTTTCTATAATAATGATGAAGGTAAAAAATGAAGTGATTAGTGCATTGTCTGCCTCATTGATTCATTGCAAAATGTTACACCAAGCTTATGACTTGGATAGACAAACAAGTATTTGACGACTGTCTGTGAAATCCCTGACTCAAGTTTCCAATAACTGAATATTTTTTTTATTTCAGTTTGTGTGTTTGGTGGCATTGGTGGGTGCTGTGTCCGCTCAGTACGGCGGGTACGGTGGTCACGGCGACGCCTTCTCCTCCCAGCACATCTACCGGCACGACGGGCCCGCGCAGGCGGTCGGACACGGCCATCACCACGACTACTACGTAAGCAGGATCTAAGCTTCTATCCTCATGTTGTATTGGAAGCATGTCCTGACTGTGTGTTCTGCGCAGGCGCACCCGAAGTACGAGTTCGAGTACAAGGTGTCGGACCCGCACACTGGTGACCACAAGACGCAGCACGAGACACGCGACGGTGACGTCGTGAAGGGCTTCTACTCGCTGCACCAGCCTGACGGCTCCGTCAGAGACGTGCACTACTACGGCGACCATCATACTGGGTAAAATATTTGGCAATTAATGATATGTCAAAAAAACGTAGCAGCTTCTCTACTTTGAGCCCCGATAGATATGGTCTCAGCTCTTTTAGTACCAAGTAACAACTCACGATTTTTGAAGGTGTCTCAGGGTACCAGGTAGTCTGAGGTCTACCTAAACCTATCAAACGGTGAAGAAAAACAACAAATTTGTGGGTCACTCTGACTAATTAATCTCTGACTCTTTACATATTTCGTACATAAATAAGTAAAACATATTTAATTTCTTTTTGTGTTTCAGATTCCACGCTGACGTGAAACAGAGCATCCACCACATCGTCCCTCATCATCATCACTACTGAAATCATGAAAATAATGTTATGATACTGTGATATTTGTGGTTATTGTGTTCATACTAAATAAATTTTATATTTTCAAATTAATTATCTACTTATTTTTATTTATTTGAACTGAATTTGTATGTATTTATTGGGTTAAATTTTCATATTGAGTAACATTTTTGATTAGACCAAAATGCGTGGATTATTCTTAACAATTATTTCTAATTTCTAATTTCTAATAAATACGGTCCAAAATTCTGTTCTGTTAAAAATCTTAATCTCAATTTACTTCAGTCGGAAAAACAACATTACAGATCGTTCTGTAATCATAAACATAAGGTGTAGGTGTGTACATAAAGATGACAAAAAAATTAATCGGCAGCACTCATTCCCCATAGCTGGGATGCAAATTGTAGGTGAGTGCTTTATTTTTTTTGGCATTTACATTTGGTAAAGTTTGGGCGTACCTCTGACTAACTCACATACCCACATTTTGCACTATTGCAGAACATATTATTATCACGCGTAACAAAATAAAATATGTAATATCAAATGCCATATTACTTATACTTTGTTGTCCACAGATTCATAGAGTAGATATAATGTTAATATAATGTAATATTAAGAAGTATATACGCTGTCACTAACAAACGTGCTTACAGCATAAGGAGCATGCATATGTGGTTAAAAAAATGCATAGTTGTCATTTCAGCATATTGTGCCGTTATTCTAGACAAGCTGGTGCCCGCGACTTCGTCTGCGCAGGATTAGTCACACAATATCTTTATAAATTGTAGCCAATGTGTTTTTCTGATGTATAAGCTATATTATTGTAAAGTTTCATTAAAATCCATTCAGTAGTTTTTACGTGAAAGAGTAACAAACATCCATCCATCCATACTTACAAACTTTCGCGTTTTTAATATTATAGTAGGATATAGTAAAAAAAAAATACCATCAAAATTTTGATTCCCATATTTATTCCGCGGTAACAACTGGCTTTTCTCAAAAAAGTCTCCTGTTTTTAACGAAAACTACCCCTGGTGTTCAGATTTGAATATAGATAAAGATATTTTCAAAGGGAATTTTCCCTAAATATGAAACACCAATCCGTTTTAGTAAAATATTTTTTGACAACGAGAATGCTACTTAGCGATAAGGCCATTTGTACCGTTAGTACCGGACTATTGAAGCCTTAACAAAAATATAAAGAAAAATGCATAAAAAAATTATGAATAAATGCGAGGAAATGCTTTGTGTTACATTATAACATCAGGTTGGTCTCCAGTTGCCACTGGAACTAACAGATTACCAACCTGATATTTAGTGGTAATCATCACCATTGCATTGCTTCGCATTCATAATTATTTAATGTTCTTATATATATTTTTTTGTAATTCTTGTATGCCTCTTAAGTTGATGGATGCTGGGCAGTGCATTGTAAGGTACTTTACCAGCGTGCGTGACTTGCGAGGCAGTGCTTTGTTACAAGGTGATGACAGGCGGGCCTGTCTGTCTTTGTCTTAAGCTTGTTACATCAGTAATTAGAAAAAGGGTAGTAACACAAATTGTTAGCTGGCTTTTTTTTTACGAGACAACTCAACCACCAGCACCCATTTTTGCATCACCCAAGTTGTTTAGAACTTTTCGTCATTAAACACAATCTATGGATATAATCCACTTTAGCCGCTGAAATCTTTGAATATCATAATGTAGTTTGGGCAATAAAATATAGTTTGGCCTAAATACAAAAGAGTAAAATGATTTTTAGTTAAAATGTATTTATTTGGTATGAAAGTAAAAATTGTGCAACGAAACAATTTTTATCGCAGGAGCATAACATTATTGCGGAGATTTTCAGTAGTGATGATGATGAGGGACGATGTGGTGGATGCTCTGTTTTACGTCAGCATGGAATCTGAAACACAAAATTATGTAAGCTTGCGCATTTCTTTATACTCCTCCTAATAATTTGGGAATGATTGCTAAATATTTTACCCAGTATGATGGTCGCCGTAGTAGTGCACGTCTCTGATGGAGCCGTCGGGCTGGTGCAGCGAGTAGAAGCCCTTCACGACGTCACCGTCGCGTGTCTCGTGCTGCGTCTTGTGGTCACCAGTGTGCGGGTCCGACACCTTGTACTCGAACTCGTACTTCGGGTGTGCCTGCGCAGAACACACAGTCAGGACATGCTTCCAATACAACATTAAGAAGAAGCTTAGATCCTGCTTACGTAGTAGTCGTGGTGATGGCCGTGTCCGACCGCCTGCGCGGGCCCGTCGTGCCGGTAGATGTGCTGGGAGGAGAAGGCGTCGCCGTGACCGCCGTACCCGCCGTACTGAGCGGACACTACACCCATCAACGCGACAAAACAAACCAACTGAAGAAAAAACACATTATATAAAAAACAATAAAATATATTTTTAATCGAAGCATAAAAAGAAGGACTCCAATTTTAGCATATATTTTTTATGATGACATTATCAAATCACAAAAAAGCTTTTTTATAACCTTTTTGAAAAATCTATGATTTATAATATTTTAATAATATATTCATGAAGTTGTTTATTTTTACCTTCATAATTTTTATTGTACGAAATATCTTGTTGCCAATGTGTCTAACTCCAGAAACTGACTGATAAAACTGATCTAAAACCACTGACTTTTATATTGTTTAACAAGGGTTCCAAGGCGAAATTGATTTCTCTACAAATATCTGCAGCACACAATTTTATTACGCCTGCACGGCTTGTAATAGTTTTGTAATAATGAGGTCTTTTTGCAGTAGGTATTTACATAAAAATAAGTTAGCAACTCATTTGTTATTGCAATATTGCAACCAACTTTTTTCGATCCACTTAATTCATTTTGCAATTGATCCTTTATCCACTAGATTGTATTTATACACGTTGTCTAGAAAAAGTAAATAAATAGATGCTTTATGCAATCCACAAACAAAACAAAAACGAAAATAACATTATCTCATCGTGTTATTTAAAATCATCTTCATTGATAAAATCGGTCGATCTAAAGATTTCATCAATGAAATTTGAGCATTCATTCAACATTATTTTCAAGGTTAGACGTAACAAGTGCTACGCCGCGCTGTAGACGATTGTAGCATTCTCGTAGCAAGAAACGCCCGTGAACTTGACAGTTGAAAATCTTTTTATTGCCGCATCTGAATGTATTTTAATAGTTTTTTTATATAACACGATGCTAGCTCTTCTACGAGAGTGAAACTGAGTCATCAAAGTGTTTTTTGTGAGTAGTAAGATTAAGGCTTGAATAAGTCACAATTTTTTAATTTTAATATTTAATCTTACTAAAAAATAGAAATAACTCGGATATCCTACTACTCGTAAAGTATATCCTTCTACTCGTAGAGTATATCGTACTACTTGCAAAGTTCTTTAATCTTGGGTCCAGCCTGGTAGCTGGAGCATGGTCCCTGGTCCGATTAGGAAGGATAGCACAGTATGATAAATGACCCGAAAATCGGACATCACTCTTTTATGATACTAATCGAAACTTTAAGCTGTTTTTAATACTAGAGTAGAACTCCTAGAAGTCAATTCAGTTTAGAATAGGAGTTATGATTTTTTATTTATTTTTCTCTGTATGTCAGAGAAAACTAAAAGAAATGCTGTAACTTTCTATGTAAGCAAAGTTTAAAAGTTTCAATAAGAGCACGCTATAAAATCAACTAACTGCTATTTTTGGAAATATATAATTGATTTCTAGGTGAACAATAAAGAAAGTTATATAATTTTTTTAGTAATTTTGAAATTATTTTTTTGCGCTGTTTTCTTTAGATATTAGCACTTCATTTTCACTCACAGTGTTCATTAGTGCTATGTTAACGTGCCTGTTAAATATCAGATGCGTAACACGTAGGAATTCGGAGTTATTGAATTTTAAAGTTTTGTTGTTAGGGTTGGCACTATGTAGTGTTAATCTTTTCTAATCTTTTTTATATCACTGTTATTACTCTTTTTCTCAATACTCTCTAGGAAGGAATCTCTGTTCATTTTAGGTACTTACAATCAATATTTTAGGCTTCTTTTTGGTAATCTGACTTTATAAATCTATACTCTCACAAACACCAATCGATATAGCAGAATTTCCTGATCCGAGGCTGACTTAGTGTTATAGGGACAAGAGGGCGCCAACCCTCTTGTTAGTCCACGAGTGGCTATCAATGATGCTGTGGATAACGCCACAGCCGGTGCTCTTCAACCTCCGGGAGTATCCACAAGTGCGAAAGGAGAAGAAGAATCTGTATTTACGAGACTTCAAGCCTACCAGGTATTAATTAATTTGGCTAAGCAAAAAGGCAAAAATACTCGACCGAGTGATTTACCTTTAGAATATCGGACAGCTGCTATATTAAACAGTCTATCGTTCAATGATGAGTGATGACTATAAAAATGATAACGACATCAAAGTATATGTATCAAAATTTACTGCCAAATTCGATTCTTTATACAATCAAAGCAGACGTAACTGGAAACATTTTACCAAAAAGCACACAAACATTCTCAGCACAGATTTTCGAGATAAGGAATTTTCAGATTTTGAAAAGAAAACTCTAGAAAGTCGTCAAGGGGACACTTCCAATGTTCCTGTTGTGTGTTGATGTGCATATCCTAATCTTAGTTATATGCCTGCCCATACCGAACCTAGTCACAGTCACATGACTGATCAGTCAGAAGCAGGCTCCAGTTACATGGCTGATCAACCCGAACCTAGCTCCAATAACATAACTGATCAGCCCGTACCAGACTCCAGAAACATGACTGATCAACTCGAATTTTGTCACAGTAACATATCTAATCAGTCCGAAACTGGCCCGAGTTACATAACTGATCATTCCGAACTTGGCCCAAGTTGCATTAATGAACCTGATTCTAGATTAGAAGTTAGCGATGATTGTCAAATCAGGGGTTCATTATATAACGCGCTCAGTACAAGACAACAACTAAGAAGTCGTAAACGATTATCATCATTATTAGAAAAGGAGCCAGACGAAATAGTTATTAAAGTTTTTGGAGAAACAATAGAAATAGAAGGGCAAAAATTAAATAAAAATACGGCAAAAGACTTAAAATATGTAATCAGTACATCTCTTCTTCTCAGTCCAACAAGACCAACCAAAGTAGCAGCAAAATTGAAAACAATTCCAACGCCTTACACTGCAGAAGGAACTTTAGTTATTTATATAGATAGGAAATTCTCAGTTGAGACATATCATTTTTTGCATCAAGACCTCAAAGATAAAGGTTTTAACGCCTTTCCTCCATACAATCGCGTTCACGAGGCAAAAAAACTATGCTACCCCCTTTCTCCAGTTCAAGTATCACAAAGAAAAGCGTTCGTTTCTCTATTGAGTTCACTTTCCCATACTTTTAACAGAATTATTCAGTCGCACGTTGAAGCCGACGAAACATCAAGTCTCGTAGAATTTGATCACATGGACACGCAAACTCTACAAATAGAAAACGTAACATAATCCTTCGTCCTCACAGTCGAGTAAAAATCCTTTTCGTGTTTAATACAAAATTTCATACTTGCATACTCGGTTTATAATTTTCTCTAGTAATTTTTTTATGATCTTGTTGTGACAACCCTAATATCATAGAAATTATTGAAAACCATAGAAACCTCATATCTTCGATTTCCTGATAGATTAGCGTGTGATTTTTTGTACATGTAACAATACAGTTACGAAGAATGTTTTCAGATAAATATCAGGTGCTAATCACTAATAGTATAGGAGAAAAAAAATAAAATGTAAAAATAAAAAAAATAAGCATATTAACTTTACTGTTATAGCTAAAACTATTTTGCTTAGCTTATAAAATGCCCTGTATATAATGCAACTTTACCCTAGAAATAAATGTACAAATATGTTTTGCAGTTCCTTTATTTTCGCGATTTTCTGAAAATCTATAATTTTCTAAAAAAAAATATTATTCGAGTTCTAAACTGAATTGACTTCTGGGAGTTCTACTCTAGCATTAAAAACAGCTTAAAGTTTCGATTAGTATCGTAAAAGAGTGATGTCCGATTTTCGGGTCATTTGTCATACTGTGGATAGGTACCTGGTGGTCCGATTAGGATGAAAATTTAGAATGAAAAGATTTCATACGTTTGGTAATTTAAAATATTTGGCTATTGTTTAACCGGATATCACTTGAGCTACGCCACGAGCATACGCTTTAATTGTCTCTCTAAATCTTACTCAATTGTACTTATTATAAATAATAAATAAAATCGGAAATAAATAATCAGACTTCAAGTCACTTGCTGTCTCTATCTAATTCGATTTAATAGCTGAAATGGCGAGTGATTTGACATCTCATTACGTTTGATCAAGCTTTCAGAAACTAGTTTATAAGACGTTACAAAGTGTTCAAACTGAATGAAGACCGTTTTGATTTGGGTAATTTTATTTTAAAAGAACTTCACTCGGTCCCCTAATAGAGATATTTTTTATCATGTGGAGGTCGATTCCTTTACGTGTGCTGAAAGAAACCTAGGTGGTAGTGTGGCTGCGATGTGGTTGCGATGTTATCGCCTAGCCTAACCAGTCTACTCTGCCTGCCTACTACTGATTCCTAGCTAAGGGTCTGTACGGGGAAAAGCGTAAAAAGTTAAAAAGCGCTCTTCATGTTCCCATAATCAGTTATATAGTATTTACTTACTACACTTAAGGAAATCACAAAGATCGTATCAAGAGGAAGGTCGTGGGTTCAAATCCCACTCGCATAATAACTTTTGAGACATTGTATGTTCTAGCTTCTCCTCCCTATATACTATTTTGTCATTTAATAGTTTTCATGTAATAGTGTCACTTTTCGTATGATTACTTATACTTTCATATAATTGGCCAGAAGTTGAAATTAAGTGTCTGTAGTTGCGAAAGCATTACGAATGTTATGTTGTCGCGATATGTGATAAATTCAAAAACAATAGCAGCTAACGATTTGAGTGAAAACAACAACCTTGGATATTATTTTGATTTCATTTTATGAATATAAAAGACATGCGTTTCAAACAATTAGTATCAGTCTACCACTGAGCATTTTGTCACATACACAACACAGTTTCGAAAACAATATGTTTTCTAAGGTAATTTTTACACAAAAATAGTTAGGTTTTAAGTAAATCAATCATTTATTTTGAAAAAATAGTTAAGCGATAAGCTGCAAAAAAATCTACACTAGTTGAAAAGTGTAGTTGCAGTCTAAAGTGGAACACGCAACTATTATTCACTTGTTCATTGTTCTCTTAAAATTGTCCAAGTTATAGCCATCCAGAAATACCAACGACGTCAGTGTATGTGTGCAAAAGTTTGGAATATCTATCATGAAGAGACAGGAGGCAAAAGAGTGATGGGATAATCAGATAATGCCACACGTACAAGTATTTTAGTTTAATGGTGTTTTTGTTTCAGGTACTGATTCTATCAGCTCTGGCGTGCGCCACGGTGGTTTCAGCAAAGCACGCATTCTCCGCTCAGCACGTCCACAAACACGATGGTCACCACACGAAGGTGGAGTTCAAAGACAAGCACGGTCATCACCACTACGACTACTACGTAAGTTTATTTATAAATAACTCATGAGGTAAGCTGAATGAGCCAATGACGGCTCTGTTTTTCAAGATTCTAAGAAGTCTCCTTAGTGATAACTTAAAGTGCCCTAAAAGTTAAAGTCAAAAGGCATTTATTTAGTTAAACTACGAGTACCTACTTCAATCTCTTTGAAACGTCAAGCTTTGTGAATAGGATTAGCTCCATGAAACCATGCCTAGAGGCACAAGAGCCATCTGACTAAAATGACACTAATGACCCCAAAATGGTGACCATGATTAACGTTATCTAGGATGATACAACTGTACACCAAGAGCGATCATAATTATCAGGATCTGATTATAAGTTTTTGTTCTCAGACTCCTCCTAAATACGAATTTGAGTACAAAGTGAAGGACGAACACACTGGTGACCACAAGATTCAACGCGAGACACGCCACGGTGACGTCGTGAAAGGATACTACTCTCTGCACCAGCCTGATGGCACCGAGCGACATGTGCATTACCATGCAGACCATCATTCAGGGTACGACTATCTGTTGCTCATTCATAAAATTAACCACAAAAAATGTTGTCAAGTGCTCGCAAGGAACCTTTTTGAGGCGCACTTTAAATCCTTTCACCACACTGTTCGAAATAACTAGTGACACTACAAGAAGAAGAACCACAAAAATGTAGACACGCTTGTCTTTTTGATTCTATCGCCAGGTCCTTTTCAAACCGGAATCGTTTTTATTTAAGTTAAAAAAAGTTCTTAAAATAATTATTGAATAGTGCTTAAAGGTTGGGAGAAAAAGTCTTACAGCATTGAGGTATGTTTTCGAATTAATGATTTCGAAATTATCACTCCGTTTATAGCAACGGTTAAACTAAGCGATTAATCCATAAAGTTTCAATTCTATTATAACTAAACCCGTGTAATAATTAATGTAAAGGAACTACTACCCAACTTTTTTAACGGAGGAAGGCGTTGATGTCTGTGACACAGTTTTTTAACTTCTACAGATGTCATCGTTTTCTTTAAAATATTTACGTACAAACTGTATGTTCCTAATAAAATAAAGCATTAAAGCAAAGCATTGAATTAAAATTTAACAAGTATTTGCCTATAGAAATACATTTCATTTCTATACGATTTCGATGTATTTATATGCCTTCCGACCACACCCAAAACAAAAATGAAATGAAACTAATTAGATCTTTTTATTTTTGTAGATTTCACGCGGATGTGAAGCACAGCACTCACCATATTGTTCCCAAGAAGCACCACCACGAAGCTGAAGAATCAACTGGTGATGATCACCACGAAAGCCACGATTTTGTACCTGAAGCAGACCATGATTTTGATCACCACGAACAGAACGATTCGGATCGTAATGACGAAAATGATTACTATTTCTAATCAAATAGTTTAGTTCTATTACTTACTTGCTACTAGTCGTTACATATGAAAATGTCGTGGTTTTTATTTATTTTTATTAACAAAGGGATAATTTCCTTGATTTGTAAGTATGATCACCGGAGAATCATGGTAAATACCCAGTTGTTAATGAAAATTATTTGTTACTTGTTTGCCAAATAAAGATATTTTAATTATTTAAATGTTTTCATAACAGAAAATTACTAAATATTACTTTATTTTATTTATTTATTTATTTATTTTGAAGTCCAATGCGAATTTCATTTGACTATCAAATCAAATCAAAAGTTTTTTATTAAGACAATTACAAGTCCACATTGTTAGTAAAAAAACTTAAGTATAGGGGTTAGTACTTAATTAACTAAAACAGATTTCGTCCTCTGGGAGAGCTTCCACACCAGGGGACACGCATAATTGTTTGCAATTTCTTTTAAGATGCTGTTGCTGCTCGAGCGCACTCTGCTCAGTAGTGAGGCCGTCTTTTTCCGCCAGATGGCGTCAAATGTGTCAGTGCGCGCATCGGTGAACATGCCTGACGCATTACAGAAGCGGGAGTCGCAACAGCGTCCTAAAAGCATTATTAAATTGGACTTGCAGAGCATTGTAAGCCTTTTGAGTATGCTGAAACCACAGGCTCGCAGAGTACATGGATGTCCAGTACGCTTTAAACAGAGTTATTTTAACGGCGTCCGTACACTATCAATTCAATATCCATTTAAAATATAAATCTTGATTTCTAACTTATTATATGTTAAATAACTTGATAAGTTTCCTAAAGATACGGGCTTTTATACGGGTATTATGTGTAATTGCCCCGCACAATACCCATACCGTGCGGGGCAATTACACATAATACCCGTATAAAAGCCCGTTTCATTTCCCAACTGCAGCATTGCATCTTAAGTCACGCTCGACAGGAACGTTCCCTAAGATGCACTGCCCTGTGTCCATCAACTTGAAGCATACAGATGTAAAGCCTCGTGTGATTGTAATTTCACCGGCGACAACAACCTTCAAACTCAAAACAGGGCAATGCTACTTGGTGGCAACAAAAGGCATGGTGGCAGTACTTCCCCGGACGAGTCCTTCACAAAAAGCCTACTTTTATTTGCAGAAAAAACTGTATCTGCGTATTTTATCCTATTCCATGAAGTTTGTATTTAACAAATGCATAGTAAAACATGTTTTATCAACACAGTTATAAAATTATATTGTGGGAATCACTTTTTTTTCCATTTGATTTTGTAAAACTTGACACTTGGAAATCTTGTTAAACTGTAGTTAAATTACTAAGCATAACTTTTTATTAGGAAAACTTATTTGGATCAAAATTATAGAGGTATTTTTGCTGAACTGAACAATGTGTGCACACAACTTGGTTGATTTTATATCTTTTAAAATGTTGAAATTTGTAAGCTAGAGGTGTTTGACGGTTGTCAGCCCCTTAAAATCAGATCGTTAATCAGCTTGTACCAAGTTTTACAAAATAACTGAGTCGATCAAGATGGGTACGTCATGAGATGATCTATTTTCTTAATAAACTAAATATTTTTCTATATAAAACAAAAACAAAACTTTATAAACACCGTTAATTTTTTTTTATTTGTCTTGTTGCTAGCTTTCTTCGAAATAGTGTAGTAAAAAGCGTCTAAAAGAACCAGTCGAAAAGAATTATGGAACAGTAGGAACTTTACTTGTATCACAAAATACCTAATATTTAATTTAATTTAATTAGTAAAGAGATTTTTGTGTTCTCCTAATTTAAAAGCCAGCAGTAAATAGTCTGATGCGTATCCTAGTGTACATCAAGTTCAGTGTGGACACTTCTTTGAAGGCGAGTGAGCAAGCATTCCGAGAATACTAGTACCCGAGCCTTCGTTTGCTTTCGCTCGTTTGGGCTATATCTGGCATAAAAGGTACCTAATCTTCTTTATCTGCAAACGACAAGCGAATCTTTCTTGGTATATCAGCCATCATAAGAATTTTAGGAAAATGCGTTTTTTTATACAACGAGCTGGTGGAACAAGCAGATGGCCCACCTGATGTTAAGTGGTCACCATCACCTATAACAAAGCATTACCTTGTAAATCATGCACGATAGGAACGTGCCCAATGATACACTGCCCTGCGTCCATTAACTTGAGGCATACAGATGTTAAGCCTCATATGCCTATAATTACACCGGCAACCACACTCTTCAAACCGAAACACAGCAACGCTGCTTGGCGGCAGAAAAAGGCGTGGTGGTAGTACTTCCCCGGACGAGCCCTTCACCAAGAGCTCTACTACTCTTAAGGTACCTAATCTTATTTATCTGCAAACGACAAACCAAACTTTCTTGCTAGGTATATCAGCCATGATAAGAAATTTTTGAAAAATACGATTATGGAATAAGAACAATACAACTATTTTATTCATGTTTTATTTCGTTAAAAAGTAAAAGAAATTTTGAAACGATTAAGAAAACATCATCACAGTCAATAGAAAATTCTACGTCTCTTTTTCAGTAGTGATAATAATGAGGCACGATGTGGTGGATGCTTTGTTTCACGTCTGCGTGGAATCTGAAACAAAATGGAAATGATATAGAAGATGATGATTATGTTTATTTTTATTTTATAACCTGGTGTAAATTTATTCTAGTGAAGCTATTTTATTTTAACTCCGGTTCATCCTTAAGCAGTTGAGATTTGGGATTTTAGTTCCAAGTGCACCCCTCCTTTCACTATTACAGGAAGCTACTATTCTTCGCTCCGTTTATGGCACCTTTGTTTTGACAGAGAATCTTGCTAGTATCAAGTAAAATAATTAAAATCTAAATCTAGATTTCTAATCTAAATTTAGTCTTTGCGTTTATCGTCGGTTAGTAACACAAAAGTTTAATATTCTAGATACATACTCGTAATGTGGAAAAATAAACGTTACCCAGAGTGGTCGTCGCCGTAGTAGTGCACGTCCCTGATAGAGCCATCGGGCTGGTGCAGCGAGTAGAAGCCCTTCACGACGTCACCGTCGCGTGTCTCGTGCTGCGTCTTGTGGTCACCAGTGTGTGGGTCCGACACCTTGTACTCGAACTCGTACTTCGGGTGCGCCTGCGCAGAACACACAGTCAGGACATGCTTCCAATACAACATGAGAATAGAAGCTTAGATCCTGCTTACGTAGTAGTCGTGGTGATAGCCGTGTCCGACCGCCTGCGCGGGCCCGTCGTGCCGGTAGATGTGCTGGGAGGAGAAGGCGTCGCCGTGACCACCGTACCCGCCGTACTGAGCGACTGCTGCACCCACCATGGCGACGAAGCACACGACCTTGAAAGAATTAATAACGTGAATAATTTGATAAACATAAAAGAAAATAAAACTGGAATTATCCATTCTCCATTGGGATAAAGCTATTTGGTACCAGCCATGCTGATGGGGTTTATTAGTTGCTTCAAAAACTCCGTCAGAGCAACCATGCTCATGTGAATGTGCCTATGAGCAACAGCTTTACCTATTGAATCTGATATAAACAATCAAGTAAGCCTTGCTTCGAGATTCTAAATGTAATACTTCACCTATAGCTATAATGGTCACAATTTTATTTTATTTCTTATGACTTCTGTTTTCTTACCTTAGCAAACATTTTGTAATAGTTCCTTGTTTTTCTTACAAGAGTTCAAATGAAACTGATACTCATAGTCAAAGCCTAAACACTTTTATACTTTATGGTATCAAGGGGTCCAAGGCAACGTGATTTCATGTCAAACGTTATCACAATTAACACACTTTATGCCTATGCACTTTTTGTAATTATTTCATAACGCCGATAATAAACTAAGTAAAAGTAAACAAACCGAAATAAAATATCGATACGACATTGAAAAATATTTGCATGTAATTCCCAGACATGCGTGCGTCAATCTCATTCCAATTTTAATAAATATTTTTGGACAATTACATATCTAGCCCTAAACTATGTCAAAGACAAACCGCCGGTTTCTGAAAGCCCGATCAAAACTAATCGCATGTCAAGTCACTTGCTATCTCTATCTAATTCGATCTAATAGCTGAAATGTCGAGTGACTTAACATCCGATTAGTTTTGATCGGGCTTTCGGAAACCGGCGGAAAAGGTACTCATTCAATTGAATTACAAGGATCATTTTGAAAAGTCTTAAAGCTATGTGAGTATAGGTGCCAGTTCCATGCGACCAAGCCTAGAAGAACAAACAATATATTTACGGTTGGTTCCTACCTTTCTTTTGTATGATCCTTGTTACAAAATAATATAGAAAGCTCTAGTGTTGTGGCAATCGAACTTAAGCAAAGCAAGCTATGGAAACCATTCATCTATTTTCATCTATTTTTTTTTATATTTGTATTGTGTCTGTGTTTTATTGTATTACAAGTAACTACTTCTTATACAATAAAACACAGACACAAATATAAAAAAAAATAGATGGACTTTCCACGCAACACTAAATGTCCCTAACACTATTTTGAACATAGCCCGTGTATAATCTCTCGCCAAATTAAGCGCGATATTCACAACTACTTTTTTCCTTTGATTCTCTCTTTCGAAAAATTTAAAGTATTTTATTTTACTTTCTTGATCAAATCCATAAAATCTATTGACTCTGTTTGTTTATTAAACTCTCAAAATGACGACTAGTGTACCGACATTACAACATTGATAGTCGTATGAATGAATGAATAAAAAATACTTCATTGTACACCAAATTGAACAAAATTGAACTTAAAATAAAAAATAATATAATACAATGGGCGGTCTTATCGCTGAAAGCGATCTCTACCAGACAAATTTTAGATGAAGAGGATTATTAGTTCGAGGTACACGAAGAAAATTATAAGAGTCAAAGTCAAAAAACATTACCTAAATAAATATTTAAAACAAACTACAAACTAAATAGTTAAGAAGGTAATTACATACTTTAAATAATATAATAATAATATACATAGCTATGATATAGGTACATACATACTAATAATAGTATGTAAACTTAAGAGAGTGGCAACCGCCAAAAATAATATTTTTGACGGTTATAAGGTTATTTTAGACGTTATGAAACAATTACAATAAGTGCATAGGCATTAAATGTGTTAATAGCTGATAACGCTCGGCGTGAAATCACGTTGCCTTGGACCCCTTGACACCTTATTGTATAAAAATGTTTAGGCTTAGCCTATGAATATCAGTTGCATTTGTACTCTAGTACGAAAAACAAGGAACTATTACAAAATGTTTGCTAAGGTAAAAAACAGAAGTCGTAAAAAATCAAATGAAACTGTGATCATTATATCTATAATTCTTTATAGAATCTCGAAACATGGCTTACCTAGTTGATTATATCAGGTATTAGGTAAAGCTGTTGGTCACAGGCAATGACCGCCACCATGCTATGATGGAGTTTATTAACAACTCATGAGCTCGATCACCCTGGGAGGCAAATATGTAGCTTTAAAAAGGCAAATATGTTATAAAATCTCTCTTAGTATCTGTTTTTCCCCAACAATATGAGGGGAAGGCTTGATTTATCCAGTTTCTTATATTATGTTTATCAAATTAATCACGTAATGACATATTTCAAGGTCGTGTGCTTCGTCGCCATGGTGAGTGTAGCAGTCGCTCAGTACGGCGGGTACGGTGGTCACGGCGACGCCTTCTCCTCCCAGCACATCTACCGGCACGACGGGCCCGCGCAGGCGGTCGGACACGGCCATCACCACGACTACTACGTAAGCAGGATCTAAGCTTCTATCCTCATGTTGTATTGGAAGCATGTCCTGACTGTGTGTTCTGCGCAGGCGCACCCGAAGTACGAGTTCGAGTACAAGGTGTCGGACCCGCACACTGGTGACCACAAGACGCAGCACGAGACACGCGACGGTGACGTCGTGAAGGGCTTCTACTCGCTGCACCAGCCCGACGGCTCCGTCAGAGACGTGCACTACTACGGTGACGACCACTCTGGGTACCGTTCTCCACATTATCTTACTGACTGACAGCCTATACCATCCTAAGAATATAGCATTCGGAAGTAGCTTCCTATTTTAGAGGCTGCAAGGGTGCACTAAGAACTGGACTTCCACAAATAAATACTAAAAAGAGTGCAACGAGGTTGAATAAAAAAATAAAATAACCTCACGCGAACAAAGTAACGCAAACTACCACAAGATAGGTATAATAATCTCGTGTCTCATATAAAATTCATCTTGTTTTAGATTCCACGCTGACGTGAAACAGAGCATCCACCACATCGTGCCTCATCATTATCACTACTGAAGAAGAGACGTAGAATGACTGTGATAAAATGTTTACCTACTCGTTTCAAACTTTCTTTTTACATTTTTAATGAAATAAAACATTAATAAAGTAGTCTTATTGTTTTTATTGCATAATTACAATTACATTATGTGCCTCATCATTATCACTACTGAAGAAGAGACGTAGAATGACTGTGATAAAATGTTTACCTACTCGTTTCAAACTTTCCTTTTACATTTTTTATGAAATAAAACATTAATAAAGTAGTCTTATTGTTTTTATTGCATAATTACATTTACCTAGAATTTCTGATTATGGCTATAAGAAGTGTAAGCTTGTTGCTTGCAGATACCTTCCTGCTTAGCGTGGGTTCGATCGCCAAAACTAACATATTTGGTCTTATGATTATAGTAAAGTTGTTTGTTCTCTGTTTGGGTGTTATAATTTAAAGTATGCAAACAAAAACACAGAAACAGCTTCACGACTTTGATGCCCAGTCACGGTAGATGTCTTCTCATATATCTTAGATTAATTTTGTACGAACTCAAGAGGTCCATCCAAAGTTTAGATTTGGCACATACCCACATTATACCCCATACGTGATAGGTTGCAAGCCCAGTACCGCTGTTAAAATGTGATTTCCTCACCGTGTGTTTATCTTCACCGTTGGAGAACCGGCACGTATATTTTTTGATACGAAAAATCTATTGGTTCACGACTGAATTTAAACACACAATCTGAAAAAAGTGCTTTCAAAAAGTAAGAGTACCTATGTATTTACAAAAAAATATGTAAGTATCAGCTTTATGTTTCCCATTATCACTATAATTATCACTATCATCATCATTATCACTGTTATTAGGTTACTAGTTAGCTGATAGGATTTTTCTGTTATAAGTAGGTTATATCGAAACAAAACCTTTTCTTTTGTTAAAAAACTTGAAAGCTAAGTAATCTTCAATTCCGTCAGTTTTAAAGTTGATGATGAATAAAATTAAAAGCTAAGCACTATTTGAGTATTTTACATTTTTTATCCTTCCATTTTTATTTTTCACTTTAAAGTGTGTTATGATGATGAAGTCTTAGTCAGGGAGGTACACACCATAGCACTCACACTGACTGCCACACTTAGAGAAATTAACAGTTACAGATTTTGCTAGAGAAATAACGAAATAAGTAAGGGTTAAAAAGCAACTAAGTTACCATCTCAAAAACTCAAGGCCTTGGGTGATGTGAAAGAGTATAATCAAAAAGTCATGTTACATTAAAACAGACAGACAACCCGGACACTATTAGAGAGCGCGAGCAACGCGAGCGGCAACGCGACATTGGAGTAGCCTATTTAAATTCTCGCATTGCCCATGTCCTTGCACATTTCCAGGGACATGAGCTGAGTTTAAACGCGGTATAATAATAGCATAAGCTCCATGCTGGCCCCAAACTCAGCACAAGCCCTGCCGTGTCCTATGGGAAACATCAAGCTGATACTTACATATTTTTCTGTAAATACATACTTTTACTTTTTTAAATGCAACCAACCACACTCTTCGGTTTGAAGAGTGTGGTTGCCGGTGTAATTACAGGCACATGAGGCTTAACATCTGTATGCCTCAAGTTGATGGACGCAGGGCAGTGCATCGTAGGGCACGTTCCTATCGTGCGTGACTTACGAGGCAATGCTTTGTTATAGGTGATGGTTACCACTTAACATCAGGTGGGCCATCTGCTTGTTCCATCAGCTAATGGTATAAAAAAATAAAAAAAGCACCGGTGGCCTAGTGGGTTTGACCCCACCATCCGATCGTTAGATCGTATGCATTTTCGTGTGCATTCGGTCGTGCATTAATGGATTTTTTCTTTTAAAAAATGTACGTGCCAGTGCTCCAACGGTGACGATAAACGTCGTGAGGAAACCACATTTAACAACGGTACTGGGCTTGCAACCTGTCACGTATGGGAACATCAACTACTGCTAAATGTGGGTATGTGGCAAATCTTAAATTTGGATGGACCTCTTGAGTTCGTACAATTAGTCTAAGAGATATGAGAGGACATCTACCGTGACTGGGCATTAAAGTCGTGAAGTTGTTTCTGTTTTTTTGTTTGCATACTTTATACATATTACTAGTAGTTCGCCCTGAACTGAGATCTCGTGATGCGACCCGACGAACGCATCAAAACTTTGAGTAGGTAGTAGTCAGAGGGAAGTCCAAACATTATCTTTGGACTTTTTTCTGACTACCGCCTACTAACTTGGTATGATAACCAAGTTTCAACTCTATTGGCCTATAGAAAACAAAATAAGAAATAGCAAAAGAAAAACCTTGTAGAAAGACCAGTAGAAAAACCTTGATGCCAACGAAGTTAATAGAGATTCCTCTTGGATCGTTGGTAATCTTAATTTGACTTTTTTGTTGTATCTCAAAAACCGATTGTCCCAGCAAAAAAGTAAAAATTGTTTTAGAATGTCCAAACAAAGCCCTTTCTTATGTAACTTGATTTTTTTATGTAGCTTTTTTATTTTTGCCCCCTTAAAAAACCCCATATTTTAATAACCCTTCATCCGATTTTACTCATATACTTACCAGTAATTTTTTCAAATACAAACTATCGACTTATCAAGTTTCATGCAGATCGAATCAACGGTTCGAAAGTTATGGCCAGACAAACATACATACAGATACAATAAGATCTTCTATACTAAGATCTTCGTTCGCTTCGCTCACTCGATCAATAATACCCAAACAAAGAACAAACAGCTATATTCGTAACAACAAAAATGTTTGTATTGGCGATCGACCCCACGGTATCCAGTGCAGAAGGTAGAGCTACTACCAACTGAGATGTGACAGCTGTTAAAAAAGTAATCTTGGTTATCAAGCAACAAGCGAATACTTCTTATAGCCATAATCAGAAATTCTGGGTATACGTAATTATGCAATAAAAACAATACGACTACTTTATTAATGTTTTATTTCATTCAAAATGTAAAAATAAAGTTTGAAACGAGTAGGTAAACATTTTATCACAGTCAATAGAACATTCTACGTCTCTTCTTCAGTAATGATAATGATGAGGCACGATGTGATGGATGCTCTGTTTCACGTCAGCGTGGAATCTGAAACAAAATGGAAATTGTATAATAGACACGAGATTATAGATTTTTATTCCAATCTTATAGTAGTTTGCGTAACTTTGTTCCCGTGAGGTTATTTTATTTTCGAATTCAACCTCGTTACACTCTTTTTAGTATTTATTTGTAGAAGTTCTGTTTTCAGTGCACCTTTGCAACAGGAAGGTATTTCCGAATGTTATATTCTAAGGATGGCTAAGCCTGTGCGTTGTCAGTTAGTAACGTGAATTATTAATATATTAAGATAATGTGGTGAACGTTACCCAGAGTGGTCGTCGCCGTAGTAGTGCACGTCCCTGATGGAGCCGTCGGGCTGGTGCAGCGAGTAGAAGCCCTTCACGACGTCACCGTCGCGTGTCTCGTGCTGCGTCTTGTGGTCACCAGTGTGCGGGTCCGACACCTTGTACTCGAACTCGTACTTCGGGTGCGCCTGCGCAGAACACACAGTCAGGACATGCTTCCAATATAACATGAGAATAGAAGCT
The DNA here is from genome assembly GCA_932294275.1 of Chloroclysta siterata. Taxonomy (NCBI): domain Eukaryota; kingdom Metazoa; phylum Arthropoda; class Insecta; order Lepidoptera; family Geometridae; genus Chloroclysta; species Chloroclysta siterata. Next base: position 11,254,553 of record OW028602.1, read on the forward strand.
TAGATCCTTCTTACGTAGTAGTCGTGGTGATAGCCGTGTCCGACCGCCTGCGCGGGCCCGTCGTGCCGGTAGATGTGCTGGGAGGAGAAGGCGTCGCCGTGACCACCGTACCCGCCGTACTGAGCGACTGCTGCACCAACCATGGCGACGAAGCATACGACCTTGAAATATGTCGTTACGTGATTAATTTGAAAAACATAATTATGAGAAAGTGGATTAATCAAATCTTCCTTTCATTTCGTTAGGGAAAAACTGATACTAAAATAGATTTAAGAGAACAACAGCAATTATATACCTGATATAACCAACTAGGTAAGCCTTGCTTCGAGATTCTATAAAGTATTACCCATAATGCCCTAGTTTTATAAAACTTCACGACTTCTGTTTTCTTACCTTAGCAAACATTTTGTAATAGTTCCTTGTTTTTCGAACAAAAGTTCAAATGAAACTGATACTCATAGGCTAAGCCTAAACACTTTTATACAATAAGGTATCAAGGGGTCCAAGGCAACGTGATTTCACGCCGAGCGTTATCAACTATTAACACATTAATGCCTATGCACTTTTTGTAATTGTTTCATAACGTCGATAACAAACTAAGTAAAAGTAAACAAACCAATGCAAATTATCGATACGACATTGAATGGTATTCGCATGCAATTTGCGAACGTGCGTGTGTCAATCTCATTCCAATTGAAAAATATTGTTTTGGAAAGATTCATACCAAGCCCCAAAATAAGTTAAAGTGAAATGGTATATATTCATTCACTTTATTTTCAAGGATCACTTTGAAACATCTTAAAGCTCTGAAAGTAGAAGAACTCTTGGTGAAGGGCTCGTTCGGGGAAGTACTAGCACCATGCCTTTTTCTGCCGCCAAGCAGCGTTGCTATGTTCGGTTTGAAGAGTGTGGTTGTCGTCGAAATTACAGGCACATGAGGCTCAACATCTGTATGCCTAAAGTTGATAGACGCAGAGCATCGTAAGACACGTTTCCTATGTTTTTTTATACAACTAGATGATGGAACAAGCACAGATGATGTTAAGTGGTAACCATCACCTATATAACAAAGCATTGTCTCGCAAATCACGCACGATAGGAACGTGCCCTACGATGCATCGCCCTGCGTCCATCAACCCGAGGCATACAGATGTCAAGCCTCATGTGCCTGTTATTACACTGGCAACCACACTCTTTAAACCGAAACACCGCGTCGCTGCTTGGCGACAGAAAAAGGCGTGGCAGTAGTACTTCCCCGGACGAGCAACAGACAATGAGCTCTACGACTCTTTAAAAAAAAGTATCGTGCGTGACTTGTGAGGCAATGCTTTGTTATAGGTGATGACTACTGCTTAACATCGCGTTTGTCCGAATCGGTATTTATAATTTTTATGTTTTTACGAGAAGAGTGAATCGTCTAAATTAAGCGTGCATAATCATATAACATCAGATGGGATTGAGGTCAAACGTTTTACCAATAAGTTGTTAAAAGAAAACATGACATGACAATTCCTATTATAAACATGGCAGATTTCAAGTACCTATGTTTTTAATTTGATTAAAATGATTAATTTTACTTTATCTATTTGCTTTTTATTATACTATGTTACATAAGAGGAATTATTATATTTTGTGCATTCTTTCGATTGGCATCATAAAAACACGGGTTGTATTTTTTTACATTGGAGTCGGTTCGATTCCCAGACGAAGCAATTTTTTTTTTAATCTATGTATGCAGTATTACTGAGTTTTAAAAATAAAATAAAGTCATCTTTCAGCAAATAATCCTATCTACAATATTTAAGGCACTTTACCTTCATGTCGCATAGTCTTGGGACGCACTTTGTTTTTTTTTTTTTTTATACAACAAAGTAGACAAACAAGCTTACGGCCCACCTGATGGGAAGTGGTTACCGTAGCCTATGAACGCCTGCAATACCAGAGGAATCACAAGCGCGTTGCCGACCCTTTAAAATTTTAAAACACCCTTTTTAAGAGCCCCATACTATAGTTTAACGGGAAAACTTCAGCAAGGAGATCATTCCACAGCCTAAGTGTCCGCGGGAGGAAGTTCCTCTGGAACCGAACGGTACGCGACCACCCTGGCTCTAATGTGTGAGGATGGCTTCTCTACCGATGGCGAGCTGTGCGATGGTAAAAAGACGATGTAGGCATCATGTCAAACAACTCTTCAGAGCATACCCCATTATATAAGCGGTAGAAGATACACAAACAGGAGAAGTCTCTTCTCAAACTGAGTGGTTCAATACCGCTGGTGAGCTTGGGATCGTCGACAATTCTCACAGCACGTCTTTGGACCGAATCAAAAGGACCAAGCTGGCATCCAGGTGCTCCTGCCCAGAGGTGACAGCAGTACTCCATGTGAGGTCGGACTTGCGACTTGTAAAGAAGCAGTCGTTGCCCAGCACTGAAGTACGACTTCGCTGTACACTGTATAAGCCCGTATAAAACTGAGATTACTCAAAGTAAAGTAATTATTAGAACGTTGAAGTGTTGTTGCTACATCTCTAATTAGTTCGATTCAATTTGTTGGCACAGCTTTGAGTTATAAAGGGATTTGTATGGCCCAGATTAACATAAGTACTACGACTATAATAAATACTACTTTTATACGGAAACTTGGTATTTAAATACTGATGTTAATGTTTTTTATAAATAGTTTTTTAGTTAGTAAAATAAAAAAAAAAAGAATTACTAGTAGAAGTACTAGCACCATGCCTTTTTTTGCCGCAAAGCAGTGTTGCTGTGTTTCGGTTTGAAGAGTGTGGTTGCCGGTGCAATTACAGGCACATGAGGCTTAACATATGTATACCTGTAAGTTGATGGACGCAGAGCAGTGCATTGTAGGGCACGTTCCCATCGTTCGTGACTGACGAAGCAATACTTTGTTATAGATGATGGTTACCACTTCACATCAGGTGGGCCATCTGCTTGTTCAATCAGCTAGTTTTATTAAAAATAATAATAGTAATCGATTTTTACTTAACATATACCTACCTCCAGGCCTATTTAAGGAAACCTCTTTGAAGTTTTATGTTTCTGGCCAACGGTGCCTTTAAATAGGTGCTCTGTATGCCTAGGTATGTGTTCATCATCACTCAGTTAAAAGTGCAAGTAATAAAAATCATTATCATCTCTGTACTCTCCTTATCCTACGTTATTTAGATACAGCAGGTTTTCTTCTCGGTCTGGCTTTTATTTACTTTATAGGCACATATTTTATTATTAAATATCAAATAGTGTTAAGATCAAATTTGGAAGATCCGGTAGGCCTCGGTACTCCACGGAGCTAGTCTCAACCCCAAGATAAGCAAATACGTAGGCTCTGTCGAGACCTGCATACGCCTCTTGAGACCTCAGCCGAATTTGCTGCCGCGCCAGCGCCAACGGATGTCCTCGGCAGATGGGAAGGCTTAATAAATTGTCGACACAAGAAATAATACTAGACTACTTTTTTTTGTTAATACATAATGTGTATAAAAAGAAAGTTGTAAATACTATATTCTCATTATTATTTGATCACCAGACAGAGAACAAACATTTTCATCACACAATTGTGTTAATTTTCGCTGGCGAACCCACGGACCCGCAGAGCGCAGAAGGTAGGGCTACTACCAAAAAAGTAATCTTAATAAATGCAAGTACCAAGAGAACACTTGTTTCTTTTTGTATAACAGCCCTAATAGGGTATTATAAATAATTTTGCTATGCAATAAGAACAATACAACTATTTTAATAATGTTTTATTTCATTAAAAAAATAAAAAGAAAGTTTGAAACGAGTAGTTAAACATTTTATCACAGTCAATAGAATATTTTACATCCATTCTCCTCTCAGTAGTGATGATGATGAGGCACGATGTGATGTATGCTCTGTTTCACGTCAGCGTGGAATCTGAAATAAGATGGAAATTATATCAGATTTCTTGTGGTAGTCTGCGCAACTTTTTTTTATTTAACTTATTTGCACCCTTTATAAAATTTATCCGTGGGAGTTTAGTTCTTACTACAGCCTTGCAACCTCTGGAACAGGAAGCTACTTCCCTATGTTATATTCTGAGGATGGTTAAGGCTGTGCGTTGTCAGTTAGTAACGTGAATTATTATTAAGATAATGTGGTGAACGTTACCCAGAGTGGTCGTCGCCGTAGTAGTGCACGTCTCTGACGGAGCCGTCGGGCTGGTGCAGCGAGTAAAAGCCCTTGACGACGTCACCGTCGCGTGTCTCGTGCTGCGTCTTGTGGTCACCAGTGTGCGGGTCCGACACCTTGTACTCGAACTCGTACTTCGGGTGCGCCTGCGCAGAACACACAGTCGGACATGCTTCCAATACAACATGAGAATAGAAGCTTAGATCCTGCTTACGTAGTAGTCGTGGTGATGGCCGTGTCCGACCGCCTGCGCGGGCCCGTCGTGCCGGTAGATGTGCTGGGAGGAGAAGGCGTCGCCGTGACCACCGTACCCGCCGTACTGAGCGACTGCTACACCAACCATGGCGACGAAGCACACGACCTTGAAATAAGTTATCACATGATGTATTTGATAAACATATCTAGAAGAAAGTGAATAGTGAATTACTGGTTTGTGGAAAAAACAAATGCTTAGAGAGTTTTAATAATATGTTGGCCTTTTTTAAGGATAAGCCAGCTCATAAGTTGTTTCAAAAGCTTCGAGGTCCTATAAAGTATCATAGCTTTAATGGCAGCTTTATTTTAATCCTTAATTCTTTTTTGTTACCTTAGAAAACATTTTGTAATAGTTCCTTGTTTTTCGTACAAGAGTTCAAATGAAACTGATACTCATAGTCAAAGCCTAAACACTTTTATACAATAAGGTATCAAGGGGTCCAAGGCAACATGGTTTCACTCCAAACGTTATCAGCTATTAACACATTTTATGCCTATGCACTTTTTGTAATTGTTTCATAACGGCGGCGATAATAAACTAAGTAAAAGTAAACAAACCAAGTAAAATTATCGATACGACATTGAACGGTATTTGCATGCAATTTGCGGACTTGCGTGTGTCAATCTCATTCCAATTGGTGAATTTGGAATAATCAAACTAAAAAAGAAAAAATACATGCGAGATAATATTGTCAGTTGTTTACGATGACATTTAATTATTTTTTTGTGAAAAGGATCTTTCCAAAAATGCTTGTTGATAATTATTTAGAAACCCTTTGCTTCAGATGGATTCGCCCCATAACCCACCAAAGGGGATGAAAATTCCTGCTTTTATTTTTATTGTGATTTTCCAGCTTACAGCCGAAGTCACCTTCACAACCTCCGCTGTACAACTTTAGGATTTTTCCAGAACATCTTTCTTAGCATATACTAGTACTTACGCACCAAGACATATAACCCTTATCATGTCTTTACGACCAATGGCCTAGGCTGTGCGTTGTATTTAGCTTAGGACACAGATTATTTAGGGCTATTAAAGGTTTATAAGGAATATGTTCTATGCTTATTTATGCCGCCAAACAGCGTAAATGTGTTTCGGTTTGAAGGGCATGGATAAGGCTAAAAAACCGTATGTCTCAAAGGAACGAACTCAGATGAACGCATTCATATCGAGTGGTTTTAAAAGAAGAACTTATTATTTATTCACCAAGAGTAGTAGATCTTTTTATGAAGGGCTCGTCCGGGGAAGTATTACCACAATGCCTTTTCCTGCCGCCAAGCAGCGATGCTATGTTTTATTTTGAAGAGTGAGGTTGCCGGCACAATTACAAGCACAAGAGGCTTAACATTTGGATGCTTCAAGTTGATGGACGCAGGGCAGTGCATCGTAGGGCACGTTCGTAACGGGTGTGACTTACGAGGCAATACTCTGTTAAAGGTTATGGTTACCACTTAACATCAGGTGGACCATATGCTTGTTCCATCAGCAAGTAGTATAAAAACAACCATTATTATAACAAAAGACGGATAACAATGATGCTTGCAAAGAAGTCGATTATGTTAAAAACATTTTTTGACATAAAAACATAAAATGCTTTTAATATAACCCGTGAACTCAAATCAAAACTATCAAAACTAATCGCATGTCAAGTCACTTGTTTTCTCTATCTAATTCGATGTAATAGCTGAAATGGCGAGTGACTTGACATCCGATTAGTTTTGATCGAGCTTTCAGAAACCGGCCGATAATGTATTTACTACGTCGGTATTTGTGACATTTCGTTTACTTGCGAATACCGGATCAAAAAGGTTACCTGCCAGTCATCAAAATAATTAAGGTACAAAGAAAAAATCGACTTTATATGCTGCACGCGATAAAATTACCCAACCAGGGTATTTAAAAATGAGAAAAGAAAAAGAAAATTGTAATCATTTTCAATAAAATATGAGAGCAAATAACGTGAAAATAACGATTCATTTGATTTTGTTACTTTTTTGGATTAATTATTGTTATTTTATTAACGAGTAAATATAGATAGATAGATAATTACAATTAATATTGAATACAAGTATTAACAAAATTTAAAAAATACATATGAAATAATTGAGCTATCTGCAGACCGTTGCAAACGATCTAGAGATAGCTAAACTGATCCGAATCCATGCCAATCGGAAGCGTCTCCAAGACACTGGCTGCATTGCCACGCTGAATGCCAATTAATAATTAATATTCAATTATTTATTGATTACCACATCAAATAAAGATACACATTTATTTGTTTAAAAACTAGCAACTGTAGTAATACAATGCCTTATCGCTAACAGCGATCTCTTACAAGCAAACTTGGAAGGAACTTTGGGAGGTATAATGAACTTTTTGGTCATTTATTTCGCCTATTTATTGAAATTTCTGCTGTTTATTCATCGTATTATCAATTATAAAAAAACAGTATTATTCAGTAGTTTTTATTTAGTACAAATTGTATAAAACTTAACAACAATTAGCCTCCATTAATAGCTTTTTTAATTAATTAAATTAAGTCGGCTAAAATTACAGAATATTGGTAATATAATCTTGAGATCTGTTTGAAAGTTTAATGATGATGATGCTGCTCGGGAACCACGTGGTGGGTGCTGTGTTTCACGTCAGCGTGGAAACTGAAAGAAGAAAAAAAATACTTGACAAGAAGAACAATAGATCAGAATTTAAGAGTAGTAGAGCTCTTTGTGAAGGGCTCGTCCGGGGAAGTACTACCACCACGCCTTTTTCTGCCGCCAAGCAGCGTTGCTGTGTTTCGGTTTGAAGAGTGTGGTTGCCGGTGTAATTACAGGCGCATGAGGCTTAACATCTGTATGCCTCTAGTTGATGGACGCAAGGCAGTGCAACGTAGGGCACTTTCCTATCGTGCGTGACTTACGAGGCAATGCTTTGTTATAGGTGATTGTTACCACTTAACATCAGGTGGGCCATCTGCTTGTTCCATCAGCTAGTTGTATAAAAAAACTTAAAAAAAACTGTTTTATTAAACTTGCTTTAGATTCAAACAAGGAACATAAAGAACATTCGACGAAAGACAAATGATCACTAAGCTCCATTTTCTACCTGCCTACCTCGACAGGTAAAGAATATATGTATCATTCATTCTTTATCTGTTTATTCTTATCCTGTGTTTAGTCTCGTGTCTTGCCTTGTTTCTGTGTTATCTGTATAATTTTTAATCTATTGTCTGTGTAAATCGTGTTTTTGTACTCCGGTCTCCCGCGATACAGGCTTGTCGTAGTGCGGGGTCCATCTGCAACCCTTGTAAACTTCTGATTTTGGTAAATAAATGAATTTGAATTATGAATTTGAATTTGAATCATCATCATTTTAGCTCGTTTGCACTCGTTTGCTGGGTTTATTACTCCACTTTACTAAGCCAATCTTTTCAGTCTCCTGCGTGTATTATATTCCATTAGTAATTAGAACCGTGTCATATTAAAATCAATGTGAATGAGAATGCTGATACCCACCATATTAAAAAGACTAGCTGGTGCCCGCGACTTCGTCTGCGTAAGATTAGTATTTCGTGTAGCTTATATTAGCGTGGCGTAGTACATATGTGTAACTCTAGCGGTTTTGGCAGCGCACGCCAGAATAGCTCGCAGTTGGTAGATTTTTTCCTACTTACTTGACACTTATCGTCATATTTTGGACAATTTACAATTCACACAATATCTTTATAAATTGTAGCCTATGTGTTTTTCAGATGTATAAGCTATATTATTGTAAAGCTTTATTACAATCCATTCAGTAGTTTTTACGTGAAAGAGTAACAAACGTCTATCCATACTTACAAACTTTCGCGTTTATAATATTAGTACTTAATAGTAGGATTACCGACGTTCTTATTTTAAAGCCCTTACCCGCTATGTTTGTCTCCATGGTAGTGGACCTCCCTGATGGAACCGTCAGGCTCATGCAGCGAGTAGAAGCCTTTCACGACGTCACCGTCGCGGGTCTCGTGCTGTGTCTTGTGGTCACCAGTGTGTGGGTCCTCCACTTTGTAAGCGAAGTCGTACTTCGGATACGCCTATAGAAATGACAACTTTGATTAGAATTTTGTCTGGCGATAAAGTTAGCCAAGCGTGAGGCATTGGACTTGCAATTTATCGTAATAACAAAAAGCTGTGAAATATATTTTTTTACTACCTAGCCTCAAAGTCAGCAAAGTTTGCGTACTATGTGAAGCACATAGCTAAATAATGCTAATAATAATCTACTCTTTTTTTGTAATTTTTTTAAAATATTATGACACTGAACAAACATTTAATTATTTTCATCTCACAAAGTTTTTTATCCGTTGAGATCGAACCCACTTTCAGCTCAAAAGGCAGAGGAACAACTATAAAAAAATCGTACATAAATTATTATTGTTCTATTTTTATTATTTGTATAGTTTACTTACGTAGTAGTCAATAGCATGACCGTGTCCATGGTGCCCATGTCCATCCCCCTTCACGTGAACCACCTCAGCTGGGCCATCATGCCGATGGATGTGCTGGGAGGAGAAGGCGTGGCCGTGTCCATGATCTTGGCCATGGCCGCCATACTGCGCGGCAACTACGCCGACTAATGCTACTAGACAGAGCGCCTGGAAAATAACTACCTGTTAGAAACATTCGAAAAATACGTTCGGGTACGAATGGGTCCGAAAATGTAGGTCAGTATTCCACTAAATTCCAGTTTCCTCACTTTGTTTTAGTCAAACAGTAATTGAAAACGTGCTCAAAGTAAGCTTTGTCTTGGTTTGTCATTACCTATTGAATCGCAATAGTTTACTACCGATTATCTTTTGACAGATACTAAGGCCGACAACAACGTAGGTAAGTCACGTTTCCAACGAATAAAGGCAATCCTCGAAAGAATCCATGGGATTTGAAACTGTAAACAATTGAATATTCCATCAATCCATCATTCAGGGCACTATGAAAACACAGGTTTATAAGACACTATTAGTTCGTTAGTTTGCAACGTTTTTCAAAGAACACTTTTTAAGAGACCACTTTATCAATTTACCTTGGAGATCATTTTAATTTAAAATACTTTATTTGTTATGCTATTGGCACTAAGACCAGATGCTGACTGATAAGTATAATCTAAAACTTACGACTTTTATATTGTTAAAACGTAGGACCAAGGTAATATTGGTTTCACTAAGTTATTGTCAATTAAAATTAAGTTCGGCGTATGTCTGTAATGATGTTGCAAATATTTTTGCATTTGCTTCAGTTGTAATATTGAAAATTATGCAAGTCTTACGGCCTGGTCTTTAGACACGAATCTAAATAAGAAAAAAAAAACAATAACTACAGTTGCGGCAACTGATAATACGAGTACACAGAATATCCATTACGAGAGCGGACAGTAGGTCAATTAACTGTTTAATTGTACCGAGTACATTAGGTCGTGATAAGTATTGGATCGATTATTTTTTTATATGTCTAATCTAATGAAGTGGGCGGGTCACGTGATCCGTATGAACCCTGAAAGGTGGGCTAAAGGAGTTACAGGATGGACACCCGCAGAATGTAGAAAACGTCGCTGCCGCCCGAGAAAACGCTGGCGTGACGACCTGGACACCTTCCACAACAAGTGGGAAGAGTTGGCAAAAGATCGAGGAGAGTGGAAGAAAATAGGGGAGACCTTTGCCCAGCAGTGGGACAGTATAGGTTAAGAAAAAAAAAATGAATATTTATAGGTCAAAAGCGAATGTGTTTGGGATGCTTTTATTGAGTTGACTATTGACAGGCTTATTATAAATCGTAACTTTGCGGAGAAGCTTTGTGAAACAACTATAAAACTACTAACTATAAAACTAAGAGTTGAAACAAAGATGTAATAGGTACACTATTACATCTTACTCCCTGTCATGTGTACTTTTTAAGTTCCTGAACAATATATTATTATTCTAATAAATTATTAAATTAATAAATAAACCTTCGTAAACCGAAAATATATTTCAAGATCATGATCCAAGAATGTCCCTTTCCTTTCTTATAAACGATAATGACAGATCAGTAATAATATCCCAAAATGAGCATATTACGTAAAGTATCATATAACTTTGAACTCCAGTTACATTCGTGAACCAGATTTTTCAGTAGTGTGTGTGTAAAAAAGCACACATCGAAGTAATCAGTTCAAAATTCATGCAAACCAGTTATGGGCCTGCTATTTTTCGGCGTATAAAACCCAAAGCTTTTGATGTGTTTAGTACCACAGTTCCAACAGCTTTTGTGAGGAAAACAACCAAGATGTACTCAAAGGTACCTATTTTCCCAATAAAAAATATTATGATAAGAAAATAATTAAAAAAAGCTGTAGCGTTTCCATAAGTCGCAAAACTTCTGAGTACGGTTTCAGTCTATTTTTTGTTACAAAATTTTGCTTCTTATTCTCTTGCAGGTGTTGGCCGTTGCTTTCTTACTGGCATTTGCAAACTGCCAGGAGAACTCTCACTCCTACTCCCTGAAGTCTATCATCAAACATGAAGAGCCCAAGAATATCCAGGCGTATCACTCTATCCCGGTGCAGAGCTATCACGAAATTCCCATCCACCAAATTTCCGGCCACGGTCAATCTCACGGGCACGCTGTGTCTTCCCAGAGCATCATCCGTCACGACAGTGGTCATCAACAGGAACAGTCCTATGGTGAAGCTCACCAATACGTTGTGCCTATCCACCACGCTCCCGCCCCAGTCCATGAAGCCATCATCCAAGAAGCTCCCATTCACCAGACCCAATCCAGCGGCCACGGTCATGCTGTTTCTTCCCAGAGCATCATTCGTCACGATGACCATCAATCTCAATCCAACCAGGGATCTCAAGGTGGACACTACGTTGTCTCTGCCCCTATCCAATCTATCAATGTTCACGCTGCTCCCATCCAACAAGTAGACTCTCACTCTCACGGACATGCCGTTTCTTCCCAGTCCATAATCCGTCACGACGACCACAAGTCTGAATCTAACCAGGGATCTCTCGGACACTACAGCCAATCAAACCAGGGTTCTGGAATCGGACACTACAGTCAATCTAGTCAGGGATCTGGATACTATAGCCAATCTAACCAAGGATCTGGACTAGGACACTACAGCCAGTCCAACCAGGGATCTGCGGGTCACTATGTGATTCCCGTACAGCACCATGCCGCTCCCATCCATCACACCGTCAGCCTGCACTCTGCTCCCATTCAGCACCATTACGCCCAGTCTGGACACCAGGAGGAATCTCACCACGAGGACTACTACGTAAGTTTATGAGGGTCATTATTCAAACATCTTTTATTTGGGTATATGCAAAAATGACCCTTGCGCAACCCAAAACTATGTACAGTAATTTTACCAGTTCCCACTCATCATCACCAATTCTTTTCCTTTGCTGATCCATATGTACAGATCCTAGTCATTTACTTCTCATGTTTATTTTTCTCATACTTTTCACAAGGTCTTACAATTTAAAATACCTCATTATGTGCTTGCTTTTCTCAAATCGATGCCAGCACACTTAACTTATGGTAATTTTACAGGCTCACCCCAAATACGAGTTCGAGTACAAAATAGAGGACCCTCACACCGGTGACAACAAGTTCCAGCACGAAGCCCGCGATGGCGACAAAGTTGAGGGAGTCTACAGCCTGCACGAGGCTGATGGTTCCATCCGCACTGTGAAGTACACTGCTGACAAGCACAGCGGGTAAGTACTACCAGCAAGCATTCCTTTTACAAACAACCTAGAGAAAGAAATTAGACTTTATACCAATGATGTTAATATCTGTTTTTGATCATTTTCAGATTCAACGCTGAAGTGTCAAACTCCGGAGTATCCAAACACGCCGAACCCCAGTCTCATCATCATTGATTTGTTTATTTGAATACGATTGTTGCCTAATCTAAGTTGTTAAATATACATAAATCAAACCAATTTAACTTTTTTATTGAGTTCAATCTTTTCTTATAGGTATTATAAACAGCAATTTGAACTATTAATTTTAAGAAGTATAAATACACGTATGTATCAATGACGTCAGCAATATGGCGGAGAAGGTAGGTTAACTTTTTGTAATTTCTCTGCTAAATATCGCGGTCAGTAAAAGTGGTCCACTCAGTGACTATACCAAATATACCTAGTTACACAAATAGTTAATTATAACCTTATGCTTGTTCAGCGATTCACTAGTGTATGGATTATAGTTTAGCAACCAAAGCCAAGTATGAAATTAAGATTTGACTATGAATACATTCCTAGACATTCTCAAAAGTTTGAGTTTAACCTTGATATCTGGAGAACAGTTCCTCTACATTTTTTTAATACAACTTGCTGATGGAACATGCAGATGGTCCACCTGATGTTAAGTCGTAAGTCACGCACGAGAGGAACGCGCCCTACAATGCACTGCCCTGCGTCCATCAACTTGAGGCATACAGATGTAAAGCCTCATGTGCCTGTAATTACATCGGCAACCACACTCTTCAAACTGAAACACAGCAACGCTGTTTGGCGGCAGAAGACTTCCTCGGACGAGCCCTTCACAAAGAGCTCTACTACTCTTAAACTACTACATATAAACTTCCTTTTATATTTTTTTATATTTCACGTAAAATAAGTTATACAGGCAGAAAAAATAATAATTTAAAGCATTGTTGTGCAACTAGCAATCAACAAAAACTATTCAAAATGTGGTTCATGGCGAAGACAGAGAATGCGTAAGTCGGTGATCGCCCGAATCGCCGCAAAAACGTGACAATGACATAGTTCCGTTAGTATCTTTTCACATTTACACGGCTGCCGTATAAACGGCGTGGTACCTTAATCATAAAGGTAGTATGTATGCTACTTAAATACCTAAATTCAGTAACATGTAAAAAATTATTTCAATGGTATTGAAGCTTTATTTTTTTATTGGAGTGTTTTTGAATTTTAAGATGTTTTGAAACACGTTTTTAGATCATAAGAAATATGATAAGACAGGATCCACATAGCTTATTTAGTATGATTTGTCTTTTTTGGTATATCCAATACCTACATATTCAAAATATACTAACACAAATAAAACTTATATGTATAAAAATAATAACATAAATAAAATATAAAGACACATACGACCGTTTTCTGAAAGCCCGATCAAAACTAATCGCATGTCAAGTCACTTGCTATCTCTATCTAATTTGATGAAGCTGAAATGGCGAGTGACTTGCTATCCGATTAGTTTAGATCGAGCTTTCGGAAACTGGCAGTTAATAAATTATTATAGGTAAATATAGTTACCGATGGAGGACGAAATGGATACCTACCATAAGGAGAGGTCTACAATAGCTCAAAGCAGAACAGATTCGAGAGAAGAGAGACCTTTGCCCTGCAGTGGGACACTACGGGCTCTTAATAATAATAATAATAATAATAATAAAGAAAATTACCGTAAAACACAAAAGAGGTCTTAAAGAGACATCTTCTAAACCAAATTATAGACAAAAACATGTGAAAAGGAACTCATGTACTTTCAAAGACGATTTTATAGCATGAATGGCAGTTAGACCAAATACGATAGAATCTGGCACTAATCTTGGCTTAAAGAACACAATCTGCAGGAAGTCAAACAAGTTGTTAGGACACTGTTTTGTTGATTGGCTTTGTGATGACTGGTCCAAATCATGATGTAAGAAGGTATTATGACCTAGTACAGTCAGTGATAAAAGTAACATAACAATTTCGGTTATTCAACGCCCATCTGGATTTAGCAGGAGAATAACAACTTCAGTTTGTAAATAGTTATGGAGCATATTTTCACATTTAGTTTAAAACTCTAATCAAGAAAGGGGTTTAACAAATATTTTGTATTTTACTTTGAGTACTTGTTTCGTACTTTGAACAAAGTGAGGTATAAAATTCATATAAAGTTCAAAACTTTTATCTAAGTGAGGTGGTTGAAGAATTATTTAAGCTTTACACCAGAAATGTCTATCTCTTTCGCTGACAGTACGCTAAGTTCAAATGTTTTTGACGTTTTAACGAAACGATTTTGAATATACCGTTCGAAATTTTTGTGACGTCTCTCTATGTAATATAGGACATCGTTTCTTTGCCCTGTTACCAGACAGTACCATTGATGGTACTGATGCATTATTTCTGTCGTATAGATGAGTAGCTTGTAGTTTGTAGTTTTGTTATAATACAATCATTTGAAATCAGAGTCTCTTTCTCTTGTCGTGTCACTAGTTTCTTTCGAAACAGTGTGATAGGATTATAAGTGCGCCTCAAGAGACTCCTTTTGAGCACTTGATAGATGTTATATAGAACTTTTTAGGTTATATGACATGCCGGTTTCTTCACGATATTTTCCTTCACCGTTTGAGAGAACTGGCTTTGTGCACATACATTTTTGAATAGAAAAACTCGTTGGTTTACGACCGGTTTCGAACCCACGACCAAAGATTGGAAGGCGTGGCCGCTACCACTAGACCACCAGTGCTCTCAACCTTTAAAATATACAGTTCGGAATCAGAGTAAATAAATTAAATAATCTTTAATAATAAAATATGAAAACTAAATCCTTGAGAATATTTAATGTATGCGCCTTGGGAACGTTTCCAATTGGCACTGATTTTGATCAGTTGAGCTACTTAGGTATCTCTATACCGTAGGCAACGGTCTGCGATAGCTCAACTGTTTCATGTGTATTTTGTACATTTTATAACAACTTGTATTTATTTAAAAATAAAAATATCAAACCTTCGATTATAAAACAGAAACAAATTGTACAAGGGAAGTTTAATTTATTGAATCTTTTGAAATCTCAAGACAGTTTTATGTAGAAAATGCAAAATACTTCAGCGGAATAGCAAACAGAATGATTTCTATATACAAATCCTATAATGCCTAGCAAGTGTCTACTTAGATCCTACTCAGAATTCCCAGCTCATTGTTATTAATCAGAGCATCCAGTCCACTAGTTTGATACGCATAAGGTACGGTGGCTACAAAAGCGTTACCTACTTAAAAACATCTTAGTTGACCTAAGCGACGATCTACGTGCCCATGGCAGAAGTAATCTATTCATCAATGGTCTGTTAGGTCAAGAAATAATAAAAAACCAAGATGGCGCCGTTAATCATTACCTCACTCGCATGCTCTTATTAACAGTAGTGTGTGGATAAGTTACAATTATTAAATGTCATCGCTTTAAAATAATCTAAATTTGACTATTAGCTTTAAAATTAGGAAATGCTTTATTGCCTAAACAAAAATTATATCGTACACAGGCGAACTAAATGATAAAAAGCATTATTTTCCAGTTAACCATTGTGCATTTATAAAAACTATGAAGAAAACCATACCTACTTACTACTAATCTTTCAACATACTCCTCAATCCATAGTCATAAATCATCAGGCAAAAATAGTGGTTATTAGACTTTAAATCTGAAATTGATGTTCAGTCTTACAATTTTTTTTAAACATGTCAGTGCAGAAAAGTGTTTTTGATTTTAGTGATTGTGTGTTCTTAAAATACTTGAAGCATTGAAGTGATGTTTTAGTGACTAGTGTGCCTTAGAATCACGTTGGTTATATAAATTACGTCACTCGGTTTGCGCAGCGTGTTAACATGACGCCGGATATAAATCTATTCAGTACTCTCTCGTAACGTCTCCGGTATATATTGAGCTAATGACTATGTTAATTCATCAGTTCAACTGCGGAAGTCAAAGGAGGAAGATCGAAAAACGATCATAATGCTTATCAAAGTACGTTTAAAGAATCTTGCTATAATATATAATTTTCACCATTGAAAAGTGAATCAAGACCCTAATTTACAAAAAAAAACTCGTCTCTTACACATTTTAAACTAATCATTTCTTCTTTGCTTTAGATTTTAGTCCTCGCTGTCACTGTGACCATCGCATCATGCTCAGACCGACACTATCTGACACCCACCCAACAAGAGTCTCATAAAGAATACAGACATCCATACGAACATCGGATTCAAGTACAAGAGCCGTCCAGCGAAGAGTACAAACCAGAACATGGACACGCCTTTTCTTCACAAAGTGTAGTGCACCACGGGCACGTTGCAGCTTATGAGCCTCATGAGTCCGAACATGTGGCTCCAGAGTATCAGTACAAAGTGAACGAGCAAAGCGAGGATACTGCAGGGCAACACAAGTATTCACACTACCCTCAACACGAGATCCAGACCATCCGAGTGCCAGCTCATCATAAAACCGCTTATTACTATCCCGAGTCTCATGAACATAGAGAACCTTCTCATCATCATGAGTCTCACGAGGTTCACAAAGAACCCGCTTACCAGCATCATGAATCGCACGAGGCTCAAGCAGCTGCGTACTATCCACCGGAGTCTCACGAAGTCCATCATCAGAAAGTTCACTACCAGCCTGAGTCACACGAACCTGTCTATCATCACGCTGTTCCTGAGCATCACGCGCCAGTTCACGAATCCCACGATGAGCCAATCGACTATTACGTGAGTTCCACTATACGCACTTAAACGCTTTATTTCCGTCCGTCAATTTATAGCAACTTTCCATTCATTTATTCAAGTCACAACTATGATGGTTTAAAACACGCATTGATGCGGCATTTGGATGTTACACTTTTACTAGTATTGCAATCTCTAGGCATTGTTGGTAGCCAATAGCTTTCTGAAAATGTGTCACCCAGTGCAACAAATTCCCACAATGACCTAACATTTTGAAAAGTAAATTTCAAACTGTCCCACTTCTTAGATTTCTATCACACTCGGTTTTCTTTGCAACAAACTTTTGACTATTTCTATGAGACTTTCGGAATTTTTTTCTATGAGACTTTCGGTTCCATTTGATTGCCATGTCGTAACTCATTTCCCAAAGTCAAAGTCAAAATGTATTTATTCAATAAAATCACAAGGTGATCCTTGTGATTTTATTGAATAAATACACTTTGAAACGTCTTAAAGCTAGGTGACTCTAGGTGCCAGTTCCACGCGACGAAAGCCTAGAAGAACAGGCAACAAACTTACGGCTTGGTTCCTACCGTTCTTTTGTATGATCCTTTTTCAATGTAATAATATAATATATTATTGAAGTTTAGTGAGTGAGTCCCATTAGAGTTAAGTCTGTGTGAACTATTAGTTCAGCAGTAGTAACTTGAACTTTTTTACAGGCATACCCCAAGTACCAGTATGAGTACAAAGTGGAAGACCCCCATACAGGCGACAACAAGTTCCAACACGAGGTACGTGATGGTGACTTCGTGAAGGGCGTGTACGGACTGCATGAGGCTGATGGATCCATCAGGACTGTGGAGTACAGCTCTGATAAGCACCATGGGTAAGTAGACATTTGTTTAATTTTTGTGCCACATTATTCTCTTGCATTTGTGTTTTTGGGTAATTAATACCTACATTATATACCTACAATGCACCATTCCATTGTCTGTTATTGTATTTTTTAATCTTGAGGATTTAGTACACATATTATATAGCTACAGGCATGGTTGACATCCCTTCAGGCCACTTGGTATTTTTGTCGTTTTGTAGTTATTGCATATAGCTACTCAAAGGGCTAGTCAGAGGCACGTCAAAATATAGAACTTGTTACCTGTAATGTGACTATTGAAATCGCGTAGAAGCAGTAAAAGTACAGCGTGATTCTGAAGTTAATTTAATAATTATTTATATTTTTTCTACATTTTGACTGTTTCAAAATCAAAATCAAAATGGTCTATAATCAGTACAATAACAAGGATCACTTTGAAACGTTTTATAAACGTCGCGTTAAACTCGGTAAGTAAGGTCTGTAAACTAAGTTATCGGAACGAGACAGCAATATTGCTCTCTCTCTCTCTCGCACTTAGGAGAACGGACGATCCTTTTGTTTAAGCGTGTGTTAAGATGATTTATGACGGAGTTTGCAGCGGGAGTTTAACACTACTATAGGTGAATCTATCGCCAGTTACTCGCGATCATAGCCTAGTTTCTGAGGCCATATCATATATTTCATTCTATTCGCAAACTAGCCATAACTTTTTCAATTCTTAATTCCTAGAAATTTTGGAATAATATCAGTAATTTGGCTGCAGTATGTATGGTTTTTTTTTATTGTTTCACAGATTTACTGCCGTTGTCAAACATTCAGCGCCGGGCCACCACGTCCATATCGAAAGCCATCATGAAAATGAGCATCAAACCTAAGTTTAAGCAGAAGACTGAGTTCGTGCCTTATTAGATAATTACTATTGTTGCTAGATGTGTATTCCTATTAATGTAATTAAATATTTAATACCAACAAATCTTTGTTTTGATTTTTGGCTGACCTATAGGCACAGTTGTTAGTAGTTCTGCCTTGCGCTGTTGTAGGCTCGATCCTTACCGATGACAAATATTTGTGTGTAGACTTAGATGTTTGTTCTCTATCTAGGCGATATACTATATTATTAAAAGTTTATAAGTAATATATCATTTCTATAGCACAAGTGTTGCTTAGTTCGGGGCTATTTATTTTGACAAGTGTAATTTTATTATTATATACTGAAATTTTGAAAACCACTTATGTTTCATTAGATTTTTATGTATCAAGTAAAAGCTGAATGTATAGTGTGTCTTTGTTAACACAAAACTGATACTTCTAGATATAATTGTTACTAACAGTTGCATTAATTTCTTGAATATGCTTTTTAAAGCCTTAAAAGTATGCACTGAATTTTAACTTACATAATATAAAACTTCTGATGTAATAAGTTAGTCAAAACCTTTTTTTATGTACGTACCTACTCGTAGTAGGTATAAATGTTAGTAAGGTTTGGTGGCTCTTGAGTGATTGACACAAAAATACAATTTATTATTTTATTAAATTATCAACAACATAACAATAAAATATGGGTCAGTCAATTTGGAGTCTATTTATATTAGTGGTGGTATTCCTGCTGGGGCTGTGCGTGTTTAGAAGGCGCGGAGTTGTGAACTTGGGCGTTGAAACTGAAAATAAAATTGTTTATAAATAATAAATCAATAAAGTGATGATATAGATAATCTTGCTATGACATACGTTATTCATTGATATTTTAAGCTTAACGTTCATAAAATTGCTTTGATAGAATATTATTCTGTTTTGTAAATCAATTTCGGTTCCTGTTTGTTGCTATGTAGTCACTTGTGCCACAGTTGAAGGGTATTTTTGCCACTGTGTAATGTTTGATTAGTCTTGACTAGTGTTTTTTTAATTTTTTTTTTCAACTAGCTGATGGAACAAGCAGATGGCCCACCTGATGTTAAGTGGTAACCATCACCTATAACAAAGCATTGCCTCGTAAGTCACGCACAATAAAAACGTGCCCTACGATGCACTGCCCTGCGTCCATCAACTTGAGGCATACAGATCTTAAGCCTCATGTGCCTGTAATTACACCGGCAACCACACTCTTCAAACCGAAACACAGCAACGCTGCTTGGCAGAAAAAGGCGTGGTGTACTTCCCCGGAAGAGCCCTTCACAAAGAGCTCTACTTAGTAGTAGTGGAACTTACCCGCTGTGCTTGTCAGCGATGTACTCAACAGTGCGGATGGAACCGTCAGCCTCGTGCAGGCTGTAGACTCCCTTCACGACGTCGCCGTCGCGGCTCTCGTGCTGGTACTTGTTGTCTCCGGTATGAGGGTCCGCTACTTTGTACTCGAACTCGTATTTGGGGTGAGCCTGGAAACATAACGCAGTTTATATATTTTTTGCTGGTATTGTTGCTTATAACCCTTCAAGCATCGGCTTGCATTTGATACGCTCGAGTTATACGCATTGTATGCAAATCCTAGTAATTTGATCGCCTGATAGGATTGATGAATAGTTATGGCGTAATAATTGTTTCGTCAAAGCATTACAAATTATGTTTCACTGCGGGGTGTCTAAGTAATATAATTAGATGCATCAGATTGAAGTTAGATCTTGATTTGCTAAAAAATACTTCCCAATATATTTTGAAAGTATTGGACAATCACAATAGAAAAGTGCAAAAGGGAGTATTTTTTTAAGAGATCGATGTTCTGCCAATTACATCAGGTAAAACCACTCTCACAAAGGAATCAGTCAGACACAGTAAAACAGTGCGAAGGAGAATACCTAGACCGATTTGTCAGCCAATTACATTAGGTAAAAAGACTCTCACATAGAAATCATTGTGTGCCTCCTATGATGACCCCAAGTAGGTATCGGTCACAATAAAATAGTATGAAGAAGAATACTTAGACCAATTTGTCTGCCAAATACAGGTAAAAAGACTCTTACATAATAGTCATTGTGTGTCTCCTCTTGACCCTGTTGCACATAGTGAACTGGAGCGGCGTGAACTACAGGCGCCTGGTGGACGACTGGCACGTGATGGTAGACCGGCTCGTGGTGGTAGATAGGCTGGTGTTGGATGTGGCCTTGCTCGTGAGAGACCTCGTGTCTGACGATGGACTGGGAGGAGGTGGCGTGGCCATGTCCGTGCTCGTGCTGCGCGCACACTGCTGAGACAGCGACGGCGAGGATGATGATCTGATAACAAAAGTAAAAAAATAAATAACATTTTTTTTTGTGACGTTTTAAAATGGAACATCGTATGCAAAACGGCGAGAATGACGATCTGATAAAACAAAAAAAAACAAAAAGAAAGACTTTATTTGTGACGTTTCAAAATGGAACAGTAGATGCAACGTAAGACAAAGCCGATGGACGGCAATTTTAAGGGTAACATGGTAAATAAATATCAGTGAATAGACTGTTCTTAATACAGAAATATAAATAAACCGCTGTGGAATTTAATGGAGAAGACTTTTTGAGTTTAAAGAATAATTTTCAAAACCAGTCTTGCACTATTGCAAAGCATTTAAAGACACATAGCTAGAAAGTTTCATTTGCAAAACAAAAATGATGATTGATAACTGTCCATTTTACATTAATTTAATTAAAACGCACTAAAATGTCACATTTGTATAATCCTTACTTTGCAGAACATGTTGCTGGGATATGTTTGATCGGTATTCAAAAGTTGAATGATATCAATGCAAAAGGTATTTCGCTTTTTATACTTAAAATTCAAGTCCAGTTTGAGGGTCGGTTACGTAGTGCCCAGATTTGCTGAAAAACGGGTTTTATGGCCTTTAACGTACTTACTCTTGAAACTGTTAACACCTCTGTTTCTTAATTTACGTAAGTATGCTTGAATGATGGTTTCTTTGATAGGTTGGTTGAAACGATGTTACAATATCACTATTTTTGTGCTATTTTATCTACCTATTAGATTAGCTACATAATATTCAATCATTTTCTATACTCAGGAGTTTCATTCTTACTTTATTTTCTTAACTTCATTAATACATTTAAGAGTAGTAGAGCTCTTTCTGAAGGGCTTGTTTGGGGAAGTACTTCCACCATGCCTTTTTATGCCACCAAGCAGAATTGCTGTGTTTCGGTTTGAAGGGTGTGGTTACCGGTGAATTTACATGCACATGAGGCTTGACATCTGCCTCAAGTTGATGGACGCAGGGCAGTGCATCGTAGGGCACGTTCCTATCGAGCGTGATTTATGATGCAATACTTTGTTACAGGTGATGGTTACCACTTAACATTAGGTGAGCCATTTGCTTGTTCCATCAGCAAGTTGTATAGAAAAAAAATGTAAGGTATTGGCAAACTACATTGAAATAACTATTATACGTAAGGTAAAGTTGACTTTTTTGCACTTATGGGCTACCTATAAGCTGTAATGTTGTCGGAGCTAGGCTATTTCAACCAATAGGATGAGGTAAATAACTAAATTAAACATACAAGTTATTTGAAAATAATATATTCACAATGTCAGTCACCTTGGTTCCTGCTCTGCACGTAAGCGCGTTTAACGTTTCACAAAATGTAGTTCAATGCAAATCGAAAACGGGCATGACACTTACTAACTACAAGAAAATATAGTACAAAAGCAGATACACTTTGTAAGATATTCTAAAAATAATTTGGGCCCAGTCCCAGGTACAGATTATGAAACGCTGAGCTTCTTGCATCCTGTCGTTTCGTTGTCGCATTCCGTCCGTGCTTAGCCTATGTATGTAATATGTAATAAATAAGATGATGGTTCGGGTCGGTGTGGGTTGGTGTTTATCCGTGGATGAGCCCGTGGCCGTAAGCAGGGGCGGCGATGACAGCTCGGGCTGGATGCGCGGCATGGCCTGTTCTGCTGACTACGGCGTTGAATCTGAAATATAAATTTTAATCGCTGAAATT
The DNA here is from genome assembly GCA_932294275.1 of Chloroclysta siterata. Classification (NCBI taxonomy): domain Eukaryota; kingdom Metazoa; phylum Arthropoda; class Insecta; order Lepidoptera; family Geometridae; genus Chloroclysta; species Chloroclysta siterata. Next base: position 11,277,262 of record OW028602.1, read on the forward strand.
CTGCAAGATCGACTTATTTTATTTTTTAAGAGTTCTTTGTGAAGGGCTCGTCCAGGGAAGTACTACCACCACGCCTTTTTCTGCCGCCGAGCACGTTGCTGTGTTTCGGTTTGAAGAGTGTGGTTGCCGGTGTAATTACAGGCACAGGAGGCTTAACATCTGTATGCCTCAAGTTGATGGACGCAGGGCATTGCATCGTAGGGCACGTTCCTATCGTGCGTGGCTTACGAGGCAATGCTTTGTTATAGGTGATGGTTATAAAAAAATATAGAAAAGTCATTGCTCTGAAAATCTTTGATAGTCCCAATTAGACTTGCATGAACAAAACGTAATATCTACCTCTAAATCTAAAGTTGTTCCAGTCAAAGACAGCAATAATTTATGGTTAAATCTTTTAATTTGATGTCAACATGACTCAAAAGATAAACTGTGTGCGAAATGAGTGATGGCTTAAAATAGGATTACTCAGAGAATCAGCTTTTAATTAAACAGCTCATAAACTGCTCGAAAATTATGAAAATCTTCATAAATTATATTCAGTGATTGGCTTTTGCATGTTGTCTTACGTTTTCAAGAAAGCCATTAATCTTCGTCGTGATAATTAAGCCAATTTAGAAGGAGTTGTTTGTGAATGCTGCCGTCAAATAAATTTTGTAACTAAATTGAACTATAGTGAGATTTTGCCTGCAAATATACTAAATTAAGTGACAAGAGAAATTTCTAAAATCTGTCATAAAAACACAATATTTAAAGTATTGCTATAATTCGATTTGAAGGGTGTGCTGGTAAACTACATGGCTTAACATAATGTATGCCTCAAGTTGATGGACACAGGTCAGGCCCATTCCTATCGTGTTTGGCTTGCGAGGCAATACTTTTTTATAGGTGATGTTTATAACTTAACATTAAGTCGGCCATCTGCCTGTTTTATCAGCAATTAATTTAAAAAAGTTCAAACAGTGACAGGTCTAACTTTATCAATGTTTTAATTTAAGCAACATTTATAAGTAAGGTTTTAGTTGATAACTGGTGTTTAGTTTAGTTTTAGAGCACTGGTCTAGTGGTAGCGGCCCCGCCTTCCGATCCTAAGGTCGTGGGAACGAAACCGGTCGTGCACCAATGAGGTTTTCTATTCAAAAAATTATGTGCACAATGCCAGTACTCTCAAACGGTGAAGGAAAACATCGTGAGGAAATCGGCATGTCGTGGAACCCTAAAACTTCTATAACATGTGTCAAGTGCTCGAAAGGAGCCTCTAGAGGCGCACTTAAAATCCTTTCACCACACTGTTTGTAAAACTAGTGACACGACAAGAGAGAGAGAGAGCGTTGATAACTAACCCGTTATGGTCGTCAGCGGAGTAGTTGACGGTACGGACGGTGCCGTCGGGTTCTACCAGGGAGTACTGTCCCTTCACCACATCGCCGTCGCGAGCTTCCCACTGGCTCTTCTGGTCTCCAGTGTGGCCGTCAGTGACTCCGTAGTTGAACTGGTAGCGGGGGTGCGCCTGCGAAAGACAATTGCAATCTTAAAACATAAACACGACTTTGATCTTCAAGCACGGTAGATATCCCCTCAGGGGCATTACTCTCTATGACATAGGAGATTCCTTGCCCAAACCGAGTGACGTCACAACGTGATCTAAATGCAAACAGATTCAAACACGCCTTGGTGCGGAATCGAAAAATTTAACTATATCAGGAACACACTAATCTGTGCCATAACACGCTAGGACCGAGCGTTTTCATTTTACAGTTCAAATAGTGCCCCAATCGCATCGTCACGCGGTTAGGAATGACAACTATAGCATAGGGAATACGGTTTTTACGCCGCTGTCTTGTCGTATCTGTGTAACGCGTTTGAATTGGCAATAGTGAATAACGCCCCAGATTACTTAGTACCAAGCATCAAATCAAGATGCTTTAATAATGTCTAAGGGTAGTAGTCTAAAATCTTATCTTATATTATGATTTAAGATAAGATTTCTGTCTTTATATGTAAAAGAACTGTGACCCTCCATGGATGGAGATGACATAGCTGACTATACAGAACTGCTCATTGAACTTTCATAGACCAAAATAAACAAAAATATCTTATTAACGGTTGACCAGCAGATTCTGGTTAGTACATCAATGAGGTTCAGGTTCAATATCTGTGACAAGACAATTTTCATTGCACTACAACTTTTTTCTGCTGCTCGAACTTGTATATTTTCATATTTATGGTACAGGAAATCCAAGTTTATGACAATGTGTTTGGGGTTTGTCTAAGTTTATTTTTTTGTTTTATAAAAATAAATACTGACATATACTTCAACCGGTGCGTGCGCATAGGACGCGACGGGGGCATGGAGGTAAGGCGCGGCGTGAGAGACCACTGCTCCGTGACCTGAAATTACGATATTTAGTTTCACTAATCGTATTTTTACTACTGATGATGTCAGCCTGGATAAGAAAAAAAAACAACAAAAACAGTTTCACGAGGCACGGTAGATATCGCCTCGGATCTCTTGCTAAGTACCGAATGAAGGTTATTTTTTTGAGGAGGCAGGTATTCAGAGGAACGTATCCAAATACCCACATTCTCAATAAATCCTTTGCTACAATAAGACTCGTAATATAGGGTGTTTACCAGGGCACATCATAATCACCACGCTTGGCAAGCGAACTTTCCTACCTACCTGGATTTAAACATGCTTTTTTTTTTTTCATAAACCCTTGTTTAACAGTACGTTTTATCAGTATAAATTGAAAAATAATGGTTCTGAATGAGATGTTCTGTTCAACTATCACTTCAGCAATCACAATCAAGGCATACCCTACCTAATCCGAGTCCGTATGAAGGAGCAGCCAGCACCGGGGCAGCAGCTGCGTAGCCGTGGCCGAGGGCGGGCGCTCCCAGGACAATGCTTTGGGATGAGAGAGCTCCGTGTGGGGAGGCGATGAGACCTGCACTGGCAACGCTCATCAGCGCGCATGCTGATATTATCTAGAAACAAGTGCGAGCGAGATAGATATATCTATCATGGAGGTGTATGGTGTGTGTATGGTGTGTTTTCGATGAAAAAAATATGCACTATATTAAAAGAATAAAAATACATAAGAATAAATTCCCGAAGACAGTTAACAAATGATACAAGTTCTGTAGCTAAGTAAAGTACAATGGGCGGTCTTATCGCTGTGACTGATCTCTTTCCGACAACCTTAGGATGAACAGAATTTCAAATGAACTTTTTATAATGAGATTTGCTTGAAGGTTTCCGTTCATATCACATTTTTCACATCATCATTACAAAAACCTCTAATACGTTGATTATTACAAAATCGTTAGACCACTTTTCGATTTTCAACAACTTTTTCTTTACCATCCGATCCATCTTTTAAGGGTATCAAAAAGTCTGAATTCTTAGTATTTGAATTCAGACTTTTTAGTTTTGTCTCTGGAGTATTTTTTTTTTAATGTAATTACACAGTTATGCACGAATAACCACTTCACATGTTCCAATTTCAAAACCACAGTTATCTTAAATGAATTTACCTTAGCGTACATTTTCTCTAATTTGTCTAACTCTAGTACGTTACTGTTTGCTCTAGGGCTTGGTGTGTGCCCAATTCTATGATAACCACCGCTTTTATAGAGCCTGTATATCCTATACAAGCCTGTATGTTCTAAACATATCTGTATGTATACAGGTTGTATGTAAGTACTATAGGTACATAGATACATACAGGTCTGGGTCCCGGCTGGGTGTGTCGCAGGAAACCCTAGATATATGTATCTAGTGGGCGCTGGCCGCAACTAAACCGCTGCTGAGAGAAACGTATGGATACGTCTTGGAAGATTTAAGTGTTATATTATTTACTTTATTTATACTGCAACTGCCTTCACATCTGTTGGTTGTGGGTTCAATTACGGAGACAAACAATAGTAAGTGATCAACAATGTTTGAGCTATATCAATGTTATTGTGTTATTGGTATATATAACTATTTATTTTATCCCAATACTTTGTTTTATTTCTTTTGTAATTATTCATAAAATGTAATCAAAGAATACTTATTAAAAAATAATACTATGTCTACATTAACATACCATAATATTTTAAACAATCTATTTTCTATTATATAGGTAGATTGCGCACACTCACTACTGGGTATTCATTTGCATAACTTCTAAAACAAATTAATGATAATAATCCTGTTTCTATGAAGCACGATCCACGCATCATTTACAAATCTACAGTAACAATAAAGAAATAAATGTTATGCTGGGTTATCCACACTTCTCTACATACTGTGACCACAAGTTTAACTAAGAATTGATATTGAACTGTAGAGTAAATGTTTGAATTGGTCCACATAGTTTTAGTTTTATGTTCAGTTAAATAATTCATACACATTTCGGTGCACAAGGCGTATTGTTTATGGTATTAATATTATAGAATCGACCGTAATACGATTTTTATAACCGACTAGCGGCCTGTCCCAGCTTCGCATGGGTGGTCATAAATTTTTTGAACATTTTAGGATAAACTTAGACCGTGGGTTTAGGCCTCGCGTCTACTTATTTCATACATTTGCACGCGCTTCTCCTTGAGTGAGTGAAATCGCAACCCGCGCGTTCCCGTGGACCCGTTAACATTTTTAATTTCGTCATATCTTTTGAATGGAATGTCCGATTTGAAAAATTTAAGAAGTAATCTATAGGTATTGAAACCGTCTTAATTATGAAATGATTTATTTGGATAAGGATTAATACCAAGGTACAAAAAAGACCCTTTTCTAGCGGAGGTATTTCAATTAATTTTTTACAATAAAATAACACTTATTGTGACATAACTATAATAGTTAGACATATGCTGTTGCGACATCTTTTGTAGATGATGACGTGTTCTACAAAATCGTAGTACATTATTTTGTTCTATCTTCAATAGTTTTCGCAGCGCACGCGATGTAAGGTTTTTGTTTTCCACCTTGGGTTACATTATTGAATTTTTAGTAAGGATCCCTGATTTTTTTGAAAATATAATATAGCCTATGTTACTCAGGGATAATGTAGCATTCTAATGGTGAAAGAATTTTTGAAATCGGACCAGTAGTTTTTGAGCCTATTCGTTACATACAAAAATACAAAAATACAAAAATACAAATGTTACCTCTTTATAATATTAGTGTAGATTACCCAATTAAGCTGACACATTAGGTTTATTAATGTTTTTGATTTATTTGTAGCATGCCCAATTGTGTGTTATTTAAGATCTGTGTAAGACCAGTATAAAAAATAAACACCAAACAAGGAGTTGATAGTACCTACTATTTGAGTTAGTAGGTACAACTATTATTTTTAAGAATAATCTGAAATTTATAGGTAGGAAGAGATCGTAGGATAAAGACCTATCACACAAGGTGATCAAACAATAAAACTGGAAGTCTCGAAACATTTGTGTTGTATTTTAATTGTAGTACAGTATTTTATTTCTTAACAAACTTATATTGACTTATCGCTTTTTCAATTAGAAGTGGTGGTCCAAGAATCGTGCAATGCACGGAAGCACTCAGATGTAATTGCCACTATCGGTCAGCCAAATGGTGACCTCACAGAATGTTGATAAGCGATAAGAAATGGCAAACTAGCTTCTGAAGTGCTTTGAAGCAACTAGAAGAAAGTCGGTAAATATTCTGAACTGAAACTTTTCAATTGTTGATTCGATTCGGTTTTGAATTGATTACTTTCAGTGATTAGTTTAAGAGTAGTAGATCTCTCTGTGAAGGGCTCGTCCGGGGAAGTACTACCACCACGCCTTTTTCTGCCGCCAAGCAGCAACGCTGTGTTTCGGTTTGAAGAGTGTGGTTGCGGTGTAATTACAGGCACATGAGGCTTAACATCTGTATGCCTCAAGTTGATGGACGCAGGGCAGTGCATCGTAGGGCACATTCCTATCGTGCGTGACTTATGAGGCAATGCTTTGTTCTATGTGATGGTTAACCCTTAATATCAGTTAATGTTTGGTGATGTAGGTACCTATTGTATCAAAGTACACATTTCCAATAAATACTATTCTATCAGCTAACTGGTTACCATAACTGTACAAGGCCTTAGTTTAGGGCTATACAGCGCTCTGAGAAAATATCTACAAATATTAATTTATTAAAAAAATATATGATTTCAAACAAAGTTAAAGCCAAAAGGAATTACACAAATATCACTTTGAAACGTCTAAGGCTCGGTGAATCTACAATCTAACATTTTTTTTTTATTATTATTATGCTGTGATTATTTATTTATTCTATGATTGTTAATGTATATTGTTTTTATGTTCCACGCTACCAAGCCTATATCAGTTATAAATCAGATGTACCGCACGATCTCAGATGTAAAGTGACTATGACGCATCTATCAAGTCGATAACCTGATATTTCGACAAAACAAGTTTCTGATAAGTTTTATGGGTGCATAATTCAGACTAAATTTGTATATTCTAAAAATAGATTAATCTATATTCGTTGGGCTACATTTTAATAACCTTGACTGCAGCAAAGTTTGTGAGTCATGGTGCTATTAGTACCGTTTTCGGGGCTGCGTTTAGCATGCCACGCCTCTTATGCACGCTATGATAATAATAAAGGCGTACCTAGGTATAATAAACTTTGTTGTTTTTTTTTTTTATACCCTTAGCTAATGGAACAAGCAGATGGCCCACCTGATGTTAAGTGGTAAACATCACCTATAACAAAGCATTGCCTCGTAAGTCACGCACGATAGGAACGTGCCCTACGATGCCCTGCTCTGCGTCCATCAACTTGAGGCATACAGATGTTAAGGCTCATGTGCCTGTAATTACACCGGCAACCACACTCTTCAAACCGAAACACAGCGTTGCTGCTTGGCGGCAGAAAAAGGCGTGGTGGTAGTACTTCCCCGGACGAGCCCTTCACAAAGAGCTCTACTACTCTTTCTAGCTTTATTAAAAAATGTCGTCATTTCAATGCTGACTTGACTTTTGTATATAGGTACTAGCCTACTTGGCCTTACAGCGTATTCACACGAGGACGACTCGTGGTTTTTATCGTATCGTAATTTTGCACGATTCGTGTTTTTTTGACGGCGGCAATGATTATAAATAGTTTTTAAAGACGAATCGTTAAAAATTACGGATACTTCTTATGGCAAAGACTAGTTTTCCTACTAAAGAGTTTGCTTAACTAGTTATTATTTTTTTTTTTGCAAAATTTATAGTTGTAAAACTTGTTTGGATCATAATTATATTTATTGTCACAAAGTCGAAAAGTTCAGTTCAGTTGAGTGCAATCGTGTGATTTTTCATAATAAATTCAGTGATTTTATATCTTTTAAAATGTTTAATGCGTGAGCGGGAGGTACTGTACTGTTGTCATCGCTATAAATGACCTAGCGTCTTTTAAACTCCCGTTCTTCAAAATACATGAATCGCTTTTTTTGTGACGGATTTGCTGATGCGCTCGCGCCCCGCTCGTCCAAGACTGAAGTACTGTTGAAAAAAACACGGTTGTATTTCTCTCTCTCTTTTTATAACCGTGCTTTACCAACCAGGCCTTATTTTCATTTATCTCTATAATTTGTAAGTGTCGAAACATCCACCCACATGCACAAGCACATATTAGTAATACCAGCCTAAATAGCACAGTATTGAGGTATTGAGTTGAGTTGCGGTTAAATACCTAAGTGAATCAATAGGCTGTTTGTCTGAATCACAAAATTCTTGCGTCATGATTAATAAGACTGATATTCAATCATCTACAAACACAACGAACGCTACATGGTCGGTATGGTTCGATGGTTCGATTAGCACCACGCTAGAGCTTCATTATCCTACTAAAATTATAATCGCGAAAGTTTGTAAGTATGCATGGATGGATGGATGGATGTTGTTACTCTTTCACGTAAAAACTACTGAATGGATTTTAATGAAGCTTTACAATAATATAGCTTATACATCAGAATAACACATAGGCTACAATTTATAAAGATATTGTGTGAATTGTCCAAAATATGACGATAAGTGTCAAGTAAGTAGGAAAAAATCTACCATCTGCGAGCTATTCTGGTGTGCGCTGCCAAAACCCCAGAGTTACACATAAATATACTACGCCACGCTATTATAAGCTACTCGAAATACTAATCCTGTGCAGACAAACCAGCACCTACCAGAACCAGACTGGGCACCAGCTAGTTATACTAAATTGTAAAAGGATCATACAAAAGAACGGTAGGAATCAAATCGTAAGTTTAGTGCCTACTACCCCTACTAGGCTTGGTCACGTGGAACTGGAATTTAGATGTATGGATGCTTTTGGGACAATAACGATACAACATTGAACCGATTGGGGTGAAACATAGAATAAATATAGTTCGTAGCCTGGATTAGCCTATAGACTTTTTATCACTATCCCGAAAAATTACCTATAACGTGAAAAAGTTAACGCACCCAATATTCAATTCATGTTAGTAAATACTCACTGATTATGCAACACTAATAATAAAAAAAATGTAAGAAAATAAATCTTGAAGCGCGTTTATGTCTTTTGTATGGCCAACAAAAACCTTGAACAAAAGCAAAGTTTTTGATATTATAGAGCAAGCCATCTAAACTATGATTATCATCATCAGTCTACAAGAACCACTGGCTGGAGAGGGCTCGTCCATAGAAAATTAAAATAGTTCTTCCTGGAAAACTATGAAGATTTCATTTTTTTATATAACTAGTTGATGGAACAAGCAGATGGCCCACCTGATGCTAAGTGGTAACCACCACCTATAACAAAGCATTGCCTCGCAAGCCACGCACGATAAGAACGTGCCCAACGATGCACTGCTCTACGTCCATTAACTTGAGGCATACAGATGTTAAGCCTCATGTGCCTGTAATTACACCGGCAACCACACTTTTCAAACCGAAACACAGCAAAGTCAGTTCATAGGCATCATCTTAACGCTGTCTTCCGGTTCGGGATTTGACTAGACTATATCCATCATCTCATTGTGATTATTCGTGCAAAGTTTCAATCACGTAGGTAGTTCGATAAGTAGCTAGGTTTTCAAACCGACCAATAAATTATTAGTATTTTTTAACGAAGTAACATTCTTTTCGATTTATTATGACGCCTTTAAATTTATAGTTTTGTTAAAACACTACACTACACTGTTTTATTTGCTCGTATCACGCTAGTAGATACATGATAGCATTCAACTATTCTAACTGAGGAGATTAATCATTACTGTGTAATTAATGGCACTTCAGATCGCTATTCGTGTCCTCCTATTCGTCTTTTTAGGGTTCCGTACCCAAAGGGTAAAACGAGAATCTATTACTAAGACTCCGCTGTCCGTCCGTCTGTCACCAGGTTATATCTCATGAACCGTGATAATTAGACAGTTGAAATTTTCACAGATGATGTATTTCTGTTGCCGCTATCACAACAAATATAAAAATAAATATTTAAAGGGTAATCTATATGATGTGATTCTCGTGATTTTATTTGATAAGGGCAACAAGTAGACGCATGAAATAATCACAGAATATTTAGTTATATATTCACTTTCAAAATAAATAATTAAATTATAATATAACAAACACTTAAGGGGGGCTCCCATACATGATATATTTGCCGTTTTATAGATAATGATGAACCCTTCGCAGGCGAGTCCGACTCGCACTTGTCCGGTTTTTTTCTGAATACAACTACTAATCGCCTATATTATTATCTCTTTGCATCCTATTATATCAGCAGTGGATTTCTTCAGACCGATCATGAGTATTCAGGTTCTCTTTTTTTTGGCCATGAATTTAACCCTAGCATTCTTCTCGTTACATGACATTCTTCCCTTCGCATAACATGCCCATACCACGCTAACCTATTACTCCTCATCTTTTCAGTCACTGGTGCCAATTTCAAACTGCCCCTAATAAACTCATTCCTTATCTTATCCATGCTCGTCACACCACATATCCATTTCAACATTATCATCTCCGCTACATGCACTCTCCTTTCATTCGTCCCTTTGGTGGCCCAGCACTCAGATCCATACATAACGACAGGTCATATGATCGATTTGCAAATTTTTCCCTTTAGTTTTGGATATGATAATATACAAATATTTCATGAAACCCAGTGGTAATAATTGGCATATGCGTTAGTTTGAATACATAATGCATTTAGATAAATATCCAAGTTGCAGTAATAATTTTAATGGCGGTGCGTGTGTCGTTGTAAATAGTATTTCACAATACATTCTCGTATGCAGAGAACTGGATTAAGGAGTGCTTAGTGATTTAGTGTTTTTGATAACAAAATGCATAATAACCAAGACTTGCGGACGCATGGAAGACAAAACACCTCAAACATTCTTAACTTTTTTTATACAACTAGCTGATGGAACAAACAACACCTATAACAAAGCATTGCCTCGCAAGTCACGCACGATAGGAACGTGCCCTACGATGCACTGCCCTGCGTCCATCAACTTGAGGCATACAGATGTTAAACCTCATGTGCCTGTAATTACACCGGCAAGCACACTCTTCAAACCTGCTTGGCGGCAGAAAAAGGCGTGGTGGTAGTACTTCCCCGGACAAGCCCTTCACAAGATCTGCTAACATATATTTCAATTTCATACAAGTTCCTACAGTTCGGTTAATATTGGGCGTACCTCTGACTGCACCTCTTAGATATCTATAAAGAATCTTGAGTTTGTTAATTGGTACCTTAGGAGATTGGGAGTTTGGTGGTAAGGGACCTGAGAGAATACCCACAGTGACTCGGCGTCAAGGTCGTGAAAGCGTTTCTGTTTTATTTTTTCTTTTTTTAGTATTAGTTATTATGTATTGTTACAGCAATAATTATTATTATTAGGTACTTATGTATACCTAAAAGAAATAGTTTCCTGCAGGAAGGTTATAGGCAATTATTAGAATGAACGTAATCCATGGTCAAGCACTGGTGGTCTAGGGGTAGCGGCACCACCTTGCGATCCTAAGGTCGTGGGTTCGAAACCAGTCGTGCACCAATGAGTTTTTCTGTTTTAAAACTTATGTGCATAATGCCAGTACTCTCAAACGGTGAAGGAAAACATCGTGAGGAAACCGGCATGTCGTAGAACCTATAAAGATCTATAACATGTGTCAAGTGCTCGAAAGGAGCCTCTTGAGGCGCACTTAAAATCCTTTCAAGACACGACAAGAGAGAGATGGTCAAACACTTCTGTTTAGCCGTTTATAATATACACAGATAGATATTTGTCGATTCATAGATCGAGCGTGTAAAAAGGAAATATTATAAATTAGTTGGAATTGCTCAACATATCTAATTTGGATTAAATTGCAGCTATGAAGAACACGTTTACAGCTTTATCCAAGTGTAAAGGACAGGATTTCCAGTGGTGCTAAAATACGCAGTTAACATGCCTCCTTAATTATACCTACATTGCTATGGAGTGTTTCGTGCTGCTAATTTGGATAATGGTATCTACTAAGCCATTATTTACACGTCCGCACTATTTACACGAGACGTCAGAATTTGTCTCCAATCAGAAACAAAAGCTCTTGCTTTTGTTTTCTTAACTTTAAAAAAAAGACGGAAAGTGACTTTTCTTTATTATTATTACCTACATTACAGAAAGTAATACAATATCTCTGTTAAAAAATGTTCCATCCCTTAGTTGCCCGTATGCAGAACCTATTGAAAGCGCACACAAAAAAAAACAAATGAGACAAGACAGAACATAATTCCACGATTCGATATTTTATTCGGTCTCTCTGGATTAGGTTGTTATTTGAAAGCCCACGCTATCAACTCATACGTTCTATGTAGAAACGAATATCAGAGCAAATTACTTAATTTAAATGTTAATTTAAATAATTAGAGAATAATATAAAAAATAACTTTTTTCGAGTGAAGACCGCACGCGAGGTGAGAGTCACTAAATCGAAAAATTACCAAGTAAAAATTGAAGCTGGGGAGGTCAAGGACCATGAACTGGAAGATGTGAAGTAGGACGACCTTCTACCTGTTAGACCGACGTCACCGAAGACATTGTGAAGATCGCGGGTACTGAAGTTTGTAGATAGAAGGCCCAGCATGTCCAGCTGTAGACAAAGCTGGCGATTCGATTAGATTTTTTACATACTGATAGTAATATAAACTAAAAATACTGAACGAATCTAATGCAAAGATCCTAAATAGTCATTTCCAATAGAATAACTACTACGTAGTACTGAGAGACACACTTTAATGTCCTAATCAGTATAGGTTTAAGACTAGTTGATTACTTAGGTTAGTGTATGTAATAACTCTGTTTATGTTCAGGCTCAAATATATACGTATGTGTGACGATTTGTGCCGTCATAAACAAAAAACTGTTCGTTCTTTCTTTCTTTCTTTTTTTAAGAGTAGTGGAGCTCTTTGCGAAGGGCTCGTCCGGGGAAGAACTACCACCACACCTTTTTCTGCCGCCAAACAACGCTGCTGTGTTACGGTTTGAAGAGTGTGGTTGCCGGTGAAATTACAGGCACATGAGGCTTAACATCTGTATGCCTCAAGTTCTTGGACGCAGGGCAGTGCACCGTAAGGCACGTTCCCTTCGAGCGTGACTTACGAAGCAATGCTTTGTTTTAGGTGATGATTACCACTCAACATCAGGTGGGCCATCTGCTTGTTCCAGTAGCTAAAAAACATAAAAAAAAGAAGAACAATGTTTTCTTGTTTTTAAAACAATATGTGAGTGCAAAGTTGGAAATAGTGTCACAGTCGTACAGAATAGTACCCTGGCCGCACATTCACCGCCGGCCGTGACACAGTCGACATTGTCGCAACGACACGCGCGGACATTATCAGGGCCTGGAGAAAGGCGTTATAACTCAATTGAACTACCTTACTTTTATTCTGTTGCTAACTGACCAACTACTAGTGGTCCACCCCAAACTGAGACTTCGTGATGTCCGCTCCAGTCTTACATTGATACCAAACTCTATTTTTGGCCTCTAACTACCCTACCTACTTGGGGTAACCAATTGTATCTCAAAATATCCAATAATTAAAATAAAAATGGTATTGGAATATACAAACCAAACCCTTTCATATGACACCACATTTGATATATTTGTGTAATTATTTTCTTTGCTCCCTTTGAAAACCCTGTATCTCAATAACCCCTTGTCCAATTAAATTCATATAAGTAGGTACCTATACAAATTCATATAAATTTCTCGAGTTCAACCTAACGACCTTCCGAATTGCGTGCAGATCGGATCAAAGAGTTCGAAAATTAAAGTAGGTTGTAGTTCGAGGCAATTTTGTTTGGACTTGCTTCTGACTGCCACCTACTAAGTTAGAATAGTAACCAAGTTTCTACTCCATAGGCCTATTTGTTGAAGAATTATGTTGAATAGACCTTGGTTCCATCATCAGATCAGTTCGTTGTCACCATTTAATGAGAACTGACGAATATTCTCAGTTCCATATGTGTAAAAATATTATTTCTAGTGTCCTTGTGAGGTAACGACACTCCCACCCGCTCCTGTTTGCGGCTATACTTTCACTATCATTGTACATATTTCGCAATCGCAGTACCGTGTGGTGCATGATTTATTCAGATACAAATTGGTAGTAGGTATCCAGAGTTTTATAGGCAAACAATGCAAGAGATAACATCTTGAAGAAGAATTAGACTTGGTTGAGTTTCCACTAGATAGTAACTTTTAGCTCATTTAAACAGACGGATGAGATAGAGTAAAATGAAAATATCTTCATCAACGAGTTTGAGTGTAAAAATAAAAAAAAACTGCAATAAAGAAGCTCTGTGAATTGTGAAGTGTACTTTTTATTGCAATCCTAATTTAGAAAGATTGATTTTCTGCATTCTCCATCCACTTTCTGCGATTTTTATAATGTCGTCAGTTCATGGCCTAAGAGAGACACTAATGCCAGATATGCTTCTTTTAAATTAATTGCATGCCTTCGGGGCAATAAATACCAGTTATTCCAATTTAAACTTTATTATTAGAACACTTAGGTAATTAATTATCTACTATAATGCATCAGACTTAACTTTGGTCTTGACAGTTTGGTTTCACGAAACCAAAAGCAATAACTTCGGTCACTTTTCCTTGATATAAATTAAATCAGTCTAATTTAACTAACACTTATCTGACCTGCGATTATCACCCACCCTGCTCCTGATTTTAGTTTGACAGTCTTACGGTTTCAATTTTCAAACCTGAATTCTTCAATTTAAGGTTTATAATCGGTTATTTCTGTACTAGCTAACTAACTTCTGTATATGAAGTCAGAAGCTAAAAAGACAAATTTCAAAAAAACAGTCACAAGAATTGTCAAACTTTTTGGAGCTGGTTTAAATAATAATGTAATTTGTATTGATAACACTTAAATATCAAAAATATCTAATAAATTAATGACGGGCTTCTTCTTTTTCTTTACAACCTTTCGCACAACTTCTGTAGGTCCAATGTTTTCTCTAACAGGTCGGTATCGCTCCTCCTGATCTTCGTATCCGGGATATGGCCGGTCGTACTCATCATCAAACTCTGGTCGATAATCCATAGGTTCGGGGATTCTGGGCTTAAACTTCTTCTTAGGATTAGGAACTAAAATGTAGTCATCTAAATCATCATTAACATACTCTGGAACCTTCTGTGGTCTGCGTTTTTTCTTAGGTCTTGGTGGTAATTCATCGGGATAATACTTGCTCGGGCGGGGCATATCGGGCATATCTGAATAACTGTATTTAAGAGACGAATCAGGTCTTTGTTCTTCGTATTTAGGCAGTTTAAAGCTTTCGTAAGGCTTTATTTTATCGAACGCATAGTTTGATGGTTCACTGTACTTATCGTATGCATCTCTGTACGGTTCTGATGGATAATTTGTGTATTTCGCTTTACTTAGATCGAAGTCTACGATGTTAGCATACGAATCTCTGTTGTCATTGCTTTCTTTTTTTGTTTTAGTTTTACAATTTGGGTCGATGCTGTAACTATGTGCTGCGTGACTGTGCGCTTCACCGTCTGCAGACGATTCATCACGAGGATGTTTGATTGTTATACTATGGGTGTATTCACTTGGTTCTTGGTCAATACCGAATGGCCTCTTTCTTGGTGGTTCTTTGAACGAATCGTACGAGTGCTTGGGTCTCTTCCTTTCATAATATTCGTCTTCGATCTCATCTGCGAAGTCATAATACCTTCCGTACTCTCTCATTGCTTTGTTTTCAATGAAGTTTCGCCCGGTTTCTACGGGTAGAGGTGAGCTTACTTCATTGTTGACAACTGCGTTGAAGCCTGTTTTGGGACCAGCTGAGTATTCAACTGACCTCACGCTGCCGTCAGGTTCTAGTACACTGTAGTGACCTGAAAAATCAAAATATTAAAGTTTTGATTAACTCGTGAAAAGATTTAGAGCCGAAGCTAAGATACTCAAACAAAAAATCAGACTTATCATAATTATTATTCGTTTTTTAATTGTGTTTGTCTTCACTAAACATTAGACGTTTATAAGTTTGAAAACCAAGTGATTTGAATCTTTGATTTTATGATACTACGTAAAAACCCCGTCATGTTAAATAATATTTAAATGGCCAGAAGTGAGCGAGCCTCGAGTATTCCTCTGGTTTTGCATACTTCTTTAGAACTGTTTCATGTGCGCTATACGCTTTACTGCCTACTAAGTTGTAGCAAAATAAGAGTTTCCTAAATACTCGCCTTTTACAGTGTCACCTTCCTTCGTCTCCCACACTGTCTTGATATCTCCAGTGCTTGCATCTGATACCCCATAGCTGAACGAGTAGCTTGGCTTTCCCTGAAAATAGCCAATATCATTATTGTAATCCACAATATGCCACGGCAATATCCGATGACTATACTTTTACAAAAAATCGTCACAACTGCTTATTAAAACGTCGATTATTTTATTCTAAGTGACTGCAAGAAAAAACGTAGGAGAGTGTTGGAAGCGTATTGCGTGTAATAATTCGGTATTTTACATTATTATGACTATCGTCGCATGCTTGGCAATTATAGTTTAGTATGCAGAATAAGAAATGAGGTCTATAATCGTTTCCATGAGTATGCGATTAGGGTTGTCTCAAATATTAGCTAGATATTATCAAAATAAAATAAAAAAAACGACTTCACGACTTTGATTCCCAAGCACGGTAAAGATTCCCTCAAATCTTTCAGTACCAAGTAGCTACTAACTCAAGATTATTTGAGGATTGCAAAGGGTAAAGAATACACAGAACATAATCACTGTCATTAAATGTTTGCAAACAAAATAGAGCAACAGTTTGATAATGTTAGCTCTCGTGGTTCAAAAATTAAAAAGTAAAAATAGACATAGACATAGACATAGGCAGTTATTTATTGGCCACAAGAACACACAACATATAATTAGGGTAATGTAGGTAGGTACAAAAATGAACAAAACAGTGACAAACATGATGAAACAATAACATGATAATAGGTATAAAACACAAAACAATTAAAACAAACGACTATATTACAATTAATTCAATAACAAACAAATTTTAACTTATCTTTAATTTGACTATATCAACATATATATTTGAATATATATTTGACTATATCTTTAATAGACCTAGCACCGAACTTGAGAAGTTTCAAATTGAATTTTCTGAAATAATAAAATAAATGAGTTTTGATATTGACTTTGCTTTGAGATGAATTCAATTCAAAACTCCATTAGTTAATATTATGGGCAAAAGGATAATATTAAAAAATGTGTTTATTATTGGCAACCCTACGGGTAAGTGATAGGTAAGTGCAATGTAATGTCAGTCTGGCCGTCAAATCGAAAGGTATACCGCGTGCCGCAGTTATGACTCTCGATCACGACTCTTGCTCAACGTAACTGAATAAAAAAAAAAGCTATCAATTTCACTGTTTCTTTTAACAATGTTTTATTGTGTCTGTACTGCGAGTGCTCGGGTGTGGTTGACTGAATGTCTGTTGCCACAATTCACTAAAATCGATGACGCTGAATTTAAATAAAATGTTATAATCGTTACCAAACGATTTCTATAATAGAAAAATATACTTAATAGGCTGACCATGCTCTGTTAGTTACTAATCAAGGATTAACAGGGCGTTAAATCGAACCTTAGATGTCAAACGCGTACATTTTTAGATATTTAACGGCCCTTTAATCCTTTTTTAATCTAACAGAGCATGGTGAAATCAGCTCTTAGTGGTTGTTCTAAAATTTAAGTTATTTTTTTAATAAAACTTGCTGATGGTACAAGCAGATGGCCCACCTGATTTTAAGTGGTAACCATCACCTATAACAAAGCATTGCATCGTAAGAACGTAGGAACGCGTTGTACGATACAGTGCCCTGCGTCCATCAACTTGAGGCATACAGATGTTAAACCTCATGTGCCTGTAATTTCACGGGCAACCACACTCTCTCATTTAGCTTTCAATTTGTGGAAGAACCTGTTCGTATTCTAACAGCGGCGATGGGTTTGCAACCTGTAACATATGGAATACCCACTACTGCAAATTGTGGGTCAGTGCAAAATGTAACCTGTGGATGTACCTTTGACTACCCTCTTTCGAAATTCTCAAAGATTTTGGCTTCGTACTTGGTACTTAGAAATTTGAGGATATCTACCGTGCCTGGAGATCAAAATCGAGAGGCTGTTATGTTAAAATCGTTTCTGTTCAAACAGGTTGATGTTGTGTCGATAAACCAGCAGATTGCATCTCAAATGTCACTTGCTCGTCCCAAGTTCAAGATGAGTCAGTGACGCGCGCGCCGTTACTCAATGTCAATGACAGAAACCTTAATTAGGTAGAAAACCTTATTGATATTCCATTTTAAATTGGTTTTATTTTTATTATATATTTTATTTGATTTTAACTTTTTTAGGGATCAAAGTCGTAAAGCTGTTTTTGGTTCTGTTTGGTAAAGTAGAGGTATAGTACACTCAGGGATTTCGATTCAGCGCTAATTGTAAGAAATTTTACTGGAATTAAAAAGTTCTTAGCTATACCTTTTTTAATTTATTTTGTGGGCAGCATTGCTCTTTCATATGAATTGTTTTCAATCATAATATTTTGATTGAAATTCGTTGGTAGTTAAACCCATTTTCAAGCACTAGCTTAAATATATATCAAAATAAATTCATTATTAAAAATTTTTGTTACAGCTCAATATGGCCTATGGCCAGACCAACGATTTTTAAATAGAAGATTTTTAAATAACCGTCTTGGGAGTAAGTATTTCGATAAAGTCAATGCCAACGCTACCTGACCAATACGCTATAGACATACAGCTATTTTGCATTGTTACCGGTAAAGTGGTAACGGAAAACTGGAACCTGTTTTCTACATAAATGCAGTCACATTCACTTTCGCATGTTTCCGCATAGCTCGATTACAAAGTGACGAAATGTAAAACTTACAACGTGAAACTAGCATGCAAGCGTGTTGTAGTCTTTATGAAAGAGTTTGTCTGGGGAAGTAATACCGTACCTGTTTCTGTCGACAAGCTATGAGCTCGCAATGCTGTGTTTTTTTAATTGTTTGTTAGGTAGACTTTTAACTGCCATCTTGCTTGATGGTAATGAAGATGAACTCTAAAGTCAACGTCAAAGTCAAAAGGTATTTATTCAATAAAATCACAAGGATCACTTTGAAACGTCTGAAGTGACTCTAGATGCCAGTTCCACGCGACCAAAGCCTAGAAGAACAGGCAACAAACTTACGGCTTGGTTCCTACCGTTCTTTTGTATGATCCTTTTACAATGTAATATAATATCATAATCTATGGCGGAGCACGCTTAACTATAATCCACTTGTTCATGTGTCTTAAATATTTCTAAGCTTGTACGTTCCGGAAATACCAACGACGGTAAAGCCTCTTTGGCAGTTTGCACCAGAAAAAAGGAGGCAAATTGCAAAAGTGTGGGATATCAACCATGAAAGGGTGATACTTATGTGTGTCTAGTTGTTCGAAGGTAGAAGGATTCCGATGTCTTCCAATTTGAAGGGTTAGGGTGCAATTACAGGCTTAAGAGGTCTCAAAGTGATGGGTGCAACCATTTGCAGTTTTAGAATAGGAAGTGATTTTGTAAAGAGCTCGTCCGGGGAAGTACTACCACTACCTAGTACGTGCCTATTTGACAGCTGCCTATTATAGCTGACAAGTGGCGTTGCTGTATTTTGGCTTGAGGGGTGTGGGTGCAGATGAAATTACAGGCACATGGGACTTAACACCTGTAATCCTCAAGTTAATGAACGCAAGACACTACTTTGTAATAGATGATGGTTACCACTTAACCTCAGGTGGGCCCTCTGCTTCTTCTATCAACAGGGAGCATAAAAACCATGTCACAAAGGAGCACGCTCTCGATGATTATAAAGCTTAGTTAGTTCAATTGAAGTAGGAAAACGATTTTTTCTCATTAAAAATTGGAAACGTGACATTGGAAACTTAATAGTTCCAATAATTATACGTGCGTTCTGACCGTACAATAATTATCATTTGCATAATATTTTAAGTGAATCAGCCTCATAATGTAGCAAGCTATAGAGTTATAGCTGCGAACGTTAAAAGCTTCTTCATACAAAACTTCGCAATTTAACATATTTCCTGGGTATCCTGTATTTTGCTATTGTAAGTAAATTTATGCTTATTTTGTAGGGATTATCTCTTTTTGGATACAGGAATAATCCATCTACTACCCAGAACCAGCTACATCCAGGGTTTACGAGGCCCAGAGCACATTATTCAGTAAGTATTTCTAATTTTAAATTGAATACACTTATAGCACGCCAACATACCTATAATTTATAGCACGCCAGCATCATTAACTACCTTTCAGGTTGGCAGGTAGAAAATGCTTATAGCATTAAGCCCACCTTTTGTACACTTGAATTTTTATTTTTTTGTGCAATAAAGTGTTAAATATATAAATAAATACATACCTACATTGAACATACTTTTATTGTCAGATTTTCACGATACCATCTATAAGCTTACTAATTTAAAAACTAATTTAATTATAATAAATAAATAAATAAATAAATATTGGTTGACATTCCACACAGCACTATCTCGCCCCAAACTAAGCCAAAGCTTGTGATATGGGAACCAGATAGCTGATATACTACTTAAATACTTTTTTTTTGTAAATACATGCTTATAATATCATAAATAAATGAATAAAAAGCCTTTTATTTCTTGCATAGTAAGTAATTATCTGTTGAGGTTAGTAATAAAATCTATTTTCTTAATTGTAAGTGTTAGTAACATAATGCAAGTACTACCTAAAACATATTTATATAATCTTTTTGTTTTTTTATAACACTAGATGACCCGTTGTACTTTGCATCACCTACCTTTGAAGAGTAGAGTCCGGGGAAGTACTACCACCACGCCTTTTTCTGCCGCCAAGCAGCAATGCTGTGTTTCGGTTTGAAGAGTGTGGTTGCCGGTGTAATTACAGGCACATGAGGCTTAACATCTGTATGCCTCAAGCTGATGGACGCAGGGCAGTGCATCGTCGGGCACGTTCCTATCGTGCGTGACTTACGAGGCAATGCTTTGTTATAGGTGATGGTTACCACTTAACATCAGGTGGGCCATCTGCTTGTTCCATCAGCTGGTTGCATAAAAAAAAAAAAAATCCTAACGACATTAAACCTCTCCCTTCGCTGAAGGTAGAACATTTATAGGTAGAACAGTTTATATGGGAAAATGAAATTGTTGTTTTTACTATCTTCCTCGAAGTTTTTCCATTTTTTCTCACCGTTTAAACCTTCCCTAGACTACGACAAACATTTCAAAACCAAAATCAGCCAAATCGTCCCAGCCGTTCTCGATTTTTAGCGAGACAAACGAACAGCAATTAATTTTTATATATATTAGAGATATATATTATATATAATATATATTATATATAATATATATTATATATAATATATATATATACTAGGGGACGGACGTTGTCTGTCGGGTCTGCATGATATTTCAAGCGACTGCAGCACCATTTGCCGGGCTGGTTTGTGAATCTAAACCATCCAGGGTGCCTCCCAAACGCATACAAAAAAATCATTCAGATCGGTCCAGCCGTTTAGGAGGAGTTCAGTGACATACACACGTACAGTAGAATTATATATATAAAGAAATAGAGAAAAGATTAGATGTGAAGTCATAACACGTATATTATTATTACTCAGAATGCTTGTAACTAAACCACTTGTGGAGAAAAGTGGGTGAGCGAGAATCAGCTGTTGGTCCACTCGCTTATGTAGGTACAGTTACAAAACTCTCGATTTCATTACGGTTTTATGTTTTAAGTACTGTCGATTTCGTGGACAAAGCCCTGCTAACGAGCTTTTAAGGATAAGTGCCACTTTAATGATTGGTACGTTATAATTTCAGTTTAAAATACGCAACAATAGTGAGTTGAACTGATAAAATAGAAAGTGGTTTAGATAGTCAAACCGACAGTGATTCATAACCGATGGAGTTACATTGTTACATAGGTATATCAACTAAGATACTTTATTTAAATAAAAAAATATTTTTGAATTCATAATCATTCATTGGTTAAAATCCTCAGTCCGCAAGCTTTAACATTCAAACAAGACCCTTTGATGAGTCACGTGACATATATTTTTTTTTGTAGGTCACGTGCTTTTAAAATCAGCGGTATTAGTATGTACTACGTCAAAACTAATCAGCATAGTACTCAAAGCTTCTGATACAGGGAATCTAAAAATTCTCAATGCGGTAGTTTTTATGTTTTTTTTAATAAGAGCTCTTCATCAAAATAGTTTTCTATTCATTTACGTTTTTAAATCATCTCATACACGCGAATTTTCCCTGTCGCGTACACGCATGACGTTCATTGTTTATTGTATAATGAGTCTGCGCTGAAAACTTAATTGTTAGTTTCCATAATAACTGATTTAATTGGTGATTTCTTGACTTATTAAAAAAGGAAGAATTAGATAACATAATTATTTTACATCAGATATTAACAGAATAAATAAAAGTCTGTAATAAACTGGAGCCGTAAATTGTTAATCTGATAGATCTCTTTTTATTACTTGTGGATAAGAATTATTTTAATAACCACCATATCAGTTACATTTATTGATCGAGTGAGCGAAGCGAACGAAGATCTTAATTTCAACTTGGGCGATTTGGCATTTTATGTATGTATGTATGTATGTATGTATGTTTGACTGGCCATAACTTTCGAACCGTTGACCCGATCTGCATGAAATTTGATAAATCGATAGCTTGTACTTGAGAAATTTACTGGTAAGTATACGAGTTAAATCGGATGACGGGTTATTAAGATATGGCGTTTTTAAGGTAGCAAAAATGAAAAAAGTTACATAAAAAAATCAAGTTACATGTCGTATGAAAGGACTTTGTTTGGACATTCCAAAACAATTATTACTTTTTTATACAACAAAAAAGTTAAATTAAGATAACCAGCGACCCAAGATCTCTAAGATCATCTCTAAGAGTTTCGTTCACATCAAGGTTTTTCTACTGGTCGTCCAATTCCTTTGCTTTTTCGTATTTTTTTTCTTGAAATAAATTAAGGAGGTATTCAGTTCTCATAAAATGGTGACAACGACCAGGTTTGATGATGGAGTCAAGGTCTGTTCAACGCAACTCTTCAATAAATAGGCCAATAGAGTTGAAACTTGGTTACCATACCAAGTTAGTAAGCGGTATTCAGAATAAAGTCCAAACATAATGTTTGGACTTGCCTCTGACTACCACCTACTCAAAGTTTTGGAGCGTTCGTTGGGTCGCATCACGAGATCTCAGTTCGGGGCGAACCAGTAGTTGATTATTATAATGTACCTCTATATTGTTATTTTCATAGTTATATTTGGACATACGTCTGACTACCCCCCTTATACATCCTCGAAGAATCTTAAGGTGGTACTAAGTGATACGAGATATATGAGCGGACATCTACCGTGCCTGAGGATCAAAGTCGAAGCTGTTGTATCATATAAATTACATACGAATTCAGATCAAAAAGTCTAGTCTCATTTGTCGAGCAGCGCTTCAAATACGACAATTGATGGAAAATTATGTTTTTTTATTATAAAAATAAAATAGAGAAAATTAATGTTGACTTACTTTTTCGTCTCCACGTTGCTCGTTGAATGCATCTGCAGTTCTATCCTCTTGGCAATTCAACGCCAAAAAATGTGCCAAGAGAATCTGCAAAAGAAAAAAACATTGTATTTTCAAAATCGGCTTGACATTGTGAAGATTGCGGAAGTCGGTGAATAAAGAACACTCTTAAATTATTATTTCTAGAAATATATTACTATAGAGAGGATTAATAATATGCGAACTTTCTTTAGCTGATAACATTATAACAAAAACATCTGACGCATTTCTATTGTTCGTGTCTCCCTTTACTTTTCTTTCAAAACATGTAATGCATCATACATAATCTTGCCTGTTTTTCATACAGGCAGACAAATATCAAAGACTTCAACTGCCTACAATCGTATATTTTTTCCTAGGAATATAAAAAAAAATATGGTTAAAAATTATTAATTAATAATTAATAATAAACATACCACTAAAGTAAACTCTTTCGCCATATTTACTTTTCCACTGCCATCCGTAAGCAATCCACAAAAAACAACTGAAACACTAGAAGAAATATAAAAACACAGTTCCCGCTAGTCCATCTCCAAGGTTGCACCTGAAGACGACGTGTCCACCACTTTGCTATTTATAAACGCACACAACAGCCCCCGGAGTGTATGTATGTGCTATTTACACGCACACATCTGCCCTGATTGAGGAACCATCACTTTGATTTGATACGATCTAGGATGCATTTGTATTATAGATGACAACTGTGATTAGGATTATCTTCGTAGTAGTTGGATACGGTAAAATGTGATTCGTTATTTTATAGAACGTCTTATTATTCTTGTACATATTAACTTTTTGAAATAAATGTTTGCTTAACATTTTGTTTTTGTTTTCAGTTCGTCATTTGTTTTGTTAATCAGAGATTATATAATATTTACTTGTATGAAAGCTGATTTCACCATGCTCTGTTATTTATTAATCAAGGATTAACAGGCCGTTAAATCTAACCTTAGATGTCAAACGCGTACATTTTGACATTTTAAACGGCCCTTCAATCCTTTGTTAATCTAACACAGCATGGTGAAATCAGAGATAAATAGTTTGAAAGTCATATTGCTATTCGGTATTCGCGCTTTTATTTAATTTTGCTCGTGTATTTGCGTATTTGACTTGCTGGTCAAAAATAGGAAAATGTATGCCAATGAGGGTCACTACATCGTCGCATTTGGGAAAATACGACGAATACGCGAATACAAATAGCGTTGTGAAGTGCCACCATTAGAAAACTACATTGAAATTGATTTATTTAATTTATCGAACATATCGAAAATATTTCCCTACAGGTGAAATGTCCAGCAATATTAATATTTCCTAGATTTCAAATAATTCTCCTGTTTCATGTCTAAAGATACCAACATAACAAAGTAATGAGTATGTAAATCAAAGAAAGTTACAATACAAAAGGCAGTTATATCACTGTCATGTAATTTGATGATCCGTAAACTGATAGAAAGATACCTACTCAAGCACATACCTGGGTTTATTACAAGCTCATTACAATAATTGAATATTAAATTATGCAGTCTATTTGTATCGGTAAACAAATTTTTATAGCATAAAATGCATAAGTTAGTAAGATCTCTCATCAGTGGCAAGGTATGCAAACATACAATATTATTCAATCTCTTGGATCTCTTCTGAGAAAAAGTAATAAGCTGAGGCATTATAATTATTCTAGAAATGAGCAGAAAACCGAAGTTTACCCTAGCTTTATTAATAGGTACTAAAGCAAAAAAATTATAATGGTGTTGAATATTAAATTGTACCCGTCGAGACGAGTAGGTGGTCTCGACGGGTACAATTTAGAATTACTAAATAGTTTTTGATGTTTTTACCAGATTTACCGTCACTTAAAATCCCTTGTTAAGGCGAAGACAAGAGCTAATGTGACTCTCGCTCGCATGTTTAACTTCTTCCACTCCAATATATTCAACTATCAGTACATTCAGTTGAACATATTGGATTTTTCGCCAATTTTTTCAACATAAAAAAGTAGTTTATCTTATTAGAAGTAGTAAAAGTAGTTTTCACAATAAATGAATTATTAATTAAATTAAATAGGTGGTCGGGAACAAAAGAGTTACTGTGATGTCTTTCAACAAAAATGAGGAAGCGAGTAACACTTTGTAGAATAACAATGGACTTGAAAATTACTGTTTCTATCGCAAACTGTTATAATTATATTGTAGGCCGGGTAAAAGAAAGTTGAGTTATGTTTGTGAAGGTAGTGTTACATTTTATAATGCAAGAAATCTCTCTAAAGAGACGGAGAGCTCATGGATATTTTGACATATATCTGAAATATCGCTTATCAATTTATCAACACAACGTAACGTAGGTACCATTAAAACCGCATAAAAACCATTAAACCACATAAAAACGAACAAAAACTGGTAACCTGTGTCCAAGTTATTGATAATTGACAGCCTTCACAGCTCAGTTGGTAGTAGAGTTACTACCCTTCGGCCTACCTTCACTAACCCACGGCCTACGAAAATAGATGTTTGTTCTCTGTCTGGGTTTTATATAATATAAGTATGTATTTACAAAAAAAATGTATGCATATGTGTTATATCATCTATCTAGTTTCCATATTACAAGCTGTGCTTAGTTTGGGGCTAGATAGTGCTGGGTGGAAAGTCCACCAATATTTATTAATTTTATTTATTTATCTCTTATCAACGGGTTTAAACTTCAGTAAAGTTTATAAATAAGACCTTGAATCTTTGGTGTATGACACCAATTTATTGTAACTGATTTATCTATTACCTGCTTTTAAAATCTAGCAATACTAGGTGTTCCTCTCTCCACTGAAGCAAAGCAAATTTAGAAAATTACTTACGCTTCATTACTTTAATAAAAATCATCGAATTTCATGCTTGAACTCCTGTTATAATGATGATGAGTTTCATCAGGAACCGGTTATGGCTTTGTCATCAATTTGTTTTCAATAGGCTATCACTATTTTAGCTACCGTAGCTTCCTTTTAAAATTTCTAGAAAAATTGAGTATTGATTTGTAAACGACTTTTTTTGCCGTGTGATTTCCGACTAATTATGGTTAAAAAAAATAAATAGGTAAACATTTTATTTAAGATATGTATAAAAAAATACATTTAATCGTTTTAAATATACTTAAAATACCTTAAAAACTACTTAGTTTAACATTGCAAACTTTGAACATGTAAATATTTACAAAAATAATATCACAAATCGATAATGATATTTCGCATCGATTACTTTCAACGCCATCTGTTATTTTCGTTTGGTATCAATGTTGCTGGAGTTAATTGAAGCGCCATCTAGTAGTGGCCGTTGTAACCGCCATCGTAGTGATTTCCATGGTTTCCGTAAACTTGAGGGTGGTGAGCCTGGCCGATGCGTTTCACAACTGCGTTGAAACCATTGTGCTTGTCCGCGGTGTAATCGACAATTCGGGTCGTACCGTCAGCCTCCAGCAGAGAGTACGAACCTAAAACAAAACAAGTTTTTGATCGTTTGGATAGATGGCGCTTAAAATTATGGCATCATTGGTACACAGAAACCTATACTCTGATCTGAACAGATTTTCTCTATGTTTTTTGCAAACACGCCTCAGCCTCAGTGTGGTTGCCGGTGTAATAACAGGCACATGCCTGTAATTATACCGGCAACCACACTCTTCAAGCCGAAACACAGCAACGCTGCTTGGTGGTAGAAAAAGGCGTGGTGGTAGTACTTCCCCGGACGAGCACTTCACAAAGAGCTCTACTACTCTTACATGGATTAAACTTGGAATATTTTTGTAAAGTAGTAGAGCACAGGGAATACTTTGTGTCCAAATAGTAAAAATAAGATAAAATTCTCACCTTTGACAACATCGCCATCGCGGGTCTCCCATTGTGATTTATGGTCTCCAGTGTGTGGGTCTTTCACTGCATAATCGAATGAGTATTTGGGGTGAGCCTGAAAATGTAATTAAAAATCAGAAACAAAAAACCGAAAAAGCCTCACAACTTTAGAACAATGTCCAAATACTACATTTTGCAGTGAGTCATATTGCAAAAATGACAGGTTGCAAGCTCATCGCCGCTGCTAGAACACTGACTGGGTTCATCACGACGTTTTCCTTCACCGATGAGAGAGCTGGCATTGTAAACTTAATAATTTTAAGAGTACATTTATTGGTGCAAGACCGGATTTGAACACATGACCTTATGATCAGAAGGCTTGTCACTTCCATCACACCACAAAAAAAACTTGGCTACTCTTTAAATTGTAACAATGAGTGTAGAATACATTTTCAGCACAAAAGACTTAAACGCGCTACAATCTGATTTTAGGATACACATTTGCATTAAAAATTTGCCCACACAACGATACAATACCTACTTAAAGCTGGGAAATAGATTTATTCAAATTAATAAATAAATAAATATTAAATATTGGTGGACTTACCACTCAGCTCTATCTAGCTCAAAACTAAGCCAAAGCTTGTTAATGGGAACCAGATAGCTGATATAATACATATATACTTTTTTTTGTAAATACATACTTATATAATAACACCCAGAAAGAGAACAAACATCTATGTTCATCACACAAATGTTTGTTTTCAGTGGGGATCGAACCCACGGCCTACGGCGCAGAAGGCTATCAATTAAAGCTTTATTGACAGCACGATAAATAGCGATAGCGTTGCGATTTTTTAACCATCAGCAACGACTAATTTTACTGCTATTGCTTTATCTTACTTAATTATCACCACCGTTATTCTACAAGTCAATGTTCTTATTAAGCCACAGTAAAATACGATTCCGAAACATGCGAGGATTAATACTCATTATGTACGTTGCAGTGCACAGTGGTGCGTAGTTTTCTTTATTTACCTACATACTCGTATGTGTCGCAAGTATGGGACGTTATGGTGCTTAGCCACCATAACGGTTACGGACTGTTGTTTTTGCCATTACGTACTACTGTCAACCTTCAGTCCTTGATAGAAAGAATTTCTCTGAGCTAATATGTGGAGGAAACACAAAGAACCCATGTAAGTATGTTAGCATACACTTCAGACGTATTATTGTTATGAGTATTTTATTTATATGTTAATTAAAAAAAGCAAAAAAAAGTATTATATTAGCTAACTGGTTTCCATATTAGCTTTGCTTAGTTTGGGGCTACAAAGTGCAAAGGGTACCTATTTTCTTTTTCTTACAAGGAATAGACCTTCCTTTGACTAAAATCTCACATGATGGTAAGCGACGATGTAGAGCAGAACCGTCTAGACACCTATATAGTCTTGCCTTAAAGAGATTGATACTGTAGTGGTAAGGAAAAACAGACGACGGTAATGAGTTTCACTATTAGCGGTTCTCATAATGAAGGTAGAAGCTACAAGAGTTATTAGTATTTATTTATGTACATCACCCATCGAGTTATTAATCTATAATGGTTATAAAATAGAAGCATCCACATGCTCATGTCCAGGTTCGATTTTAAAATGGCTGGAGTTTTCAAAAGTCCTATCCAATTTGCTGATGCAATGGTACTTACGTAATAGTCTCCATGTCCGACACCTCCAGAATGACCGCCGTATCCACCGTGACCACCATATCCGCCATCCCCAGCGTATCCACCATATCCGCCGTCCCCAGCGTATCCGCTGTATCCACCGTACCCGCCGTATCCACCGTCTCCAGCGTATCCACCATTTCCAGCGTATACACTGTTTCCAGCGTATCCACCGTGTCCTCCGTCTCCAGCGTATCCACCGTATCCACCGTTTCCAGTGTATCCACCGTATCCACTAGATGCGTGGCCGATGTAGCCAGCACTAGCTGCGGCGCAAACTGCGACAAATACTAAAACCTGTATGGAAAAAATATGTATGAGCATTATTTTAAAATTTGTTTAATATGTAACTACTAGCAGCTGCATGCGGCTTCGCTCACGTAGTCCTGTCTGGGTAAAAAAAGCTTACATATTTAGTTACGTCTTATTTCAGGTTTCAGTTTTCAAACATGTATATCCCAAGTTTTATCAAATTCGATCATTCGATACAGAGATGAGTGGGAAAAAAAAAGATAAAAAAAACAGGCTTGTAATGGTATAATATGATGAAAACTATAGACCATCATTTAGGTAATTACAAATGAAGTCAATAATTGGCGTTTTTTTTTTTTTAAGAACCGGCTTACTTCAAAAAATTTAGGACAACGTAGTAACTGTTGGATGTAGAACAATGAATGTAAAAACAAAGGAGGGAAGTATAAGGTCAATAATGTTATTAACGTGTTATCTATCTCATTATCTCCATGTGTTAATTGTTTCATAGTCGTCTATGTAGGTACTAATATTATATTAGTGCATAAATAAAAACAGTGGATACGATAGCGTCAGTGTAACTTTTCACTAATCATTATTGTCATTATTTCAAATCATTCAAAATATGGTGTCAGTTTTTTTTTTTTACTTTGGCCGAGTTTAAGAATTATGGAACCTTGAGGCATTCTTTATGGTTCCATTGGTCACTGCATTCGGGCCTACGGCACACCGTAGGTCACGTCTACGTGAGTTATCTATTTTTACAACTTTTTGTGTATTTTGTAATGTGATGTAAACATATTAAACGGTGTCCCGGTGACACCTACGTTACACAATTTCTGAAGTAACTTTTATATGACTTAGGGTATCGAATGCTTTTTTAATATGTTTGTTTTCGGTGGGGATCAAACCCATACAGCACAGAAGGCAGACTTAATACCTAC
Organism: Chloroclysta siterata; assembly: GCA_932294275.1. Classification (NCBI taxonomy): domain Eukaryota; kingdom Metazoa; phylum Arthropoda; class Insecta; order Lepidoptera; family Geometridae; genus Chloroclysta; species Chloroclysta siterata. The sequence continues at coordinate 11,307,231 of OW028602.1, forward strand.
TGACCAATGGCTCAGAGCAGCGGCAAAATCTCAGATTGCATCTTTCTATGATAGATTCTGAATTTGATACAAATCAGCTAGCTATAAATATAAAGTTCCCATATTGAAGTTTTTTTGATTGTTTTAGATGGTCTTTAATGAATGAATAAATAAATTTGTCAGAGTTGTTTTTAGTATGTTTTTATCAATAAAAGTTTTTTTTTGTTAGTTTACATATATTTACAAAAAAAATTACAATGAATACAAGTTTTAACAAAATGTACAAAATACAGATGAAACAGTTGAGCTACCAAGCAGACCGTTGCGAACGATAAACGTTCCCTATTTATTTTATTTATTATTATTATTGGTATATTTATTATTATTATTTCTTATTAAAATAGCTTCTTACGTAGGTTTAAATATATATTTATTTATGCTTCTTCCCTCTATTATTTATAGTTTTAAAATACCTACCTACCTAAAATAAAACAGTTTTCACGCCACACCTTCCTCACCATCTTTTTGCACGCCCAGGATGACTGGTAGACAATGCTATTAGCATTAAGTCCTCCTAGCACTACATTATTTTGTGTGAAAGTTTTAATAAATAAATAAACTGATCCAAATCAGTGCTGATCGGAAGCGTCCCCAATACGAACGGTAGGAACCAAGCCGTAAGTTTATTGCCTGTTCTTCTAGGCTTTGGTTGCGTAGAACTGGCACCTAAAGTCACCTAGCTTTAAGACGTTTCAAAGTGATCCTTGCGATTTTATTGAATAAATACCTTTAGGCTTTGACTTTGACTTTGACACTGGCTGCATTGCCATGCTAAATGGCAATAATATGACAACTTTTTCAATCTGTTTAAAAATGTTTCAAAACTAAACAAGTGTGGTTGGATATTTTTTTATCAGGCCTAAATTACTGAAGCGACTAAGCGATTTTCAACATCCAATTTATGTATCAATCTATCATATTTTCATCGGCAATACATTGCGTACATTTTGCGACAAGCGTCAAGTAGTTACAGCTCTCGGCCATTGCCTTGGCATGTTGGCTAGCCGCCTATTTTATATTAGTGGACATTATTTTTAAAGAATGTATTATTGTATTACCTCATAAGATTATAATCTAGTCACAATGTAGGATGAGTAATTTAACGTTTACCAATATTTTTTGTATAAATTTCACACGTAAGTTACATTTGAAATAAATGATTAATACATGTTACATGTTATTTTATGATTTGCTTAAATATTGTATAACGTCAACCGTGTTAGTGATAAAATCATGTCATAATCTTGGGCCAAAAATTACTTGAGCCAATTCTCTTCATAAGATAGATAAATAGTGCCAAAGTATCGACCGAGAACTATACAACTAGTGAAGCGAACTGTAACCAAACGTGGCCTTATAACAAGCTCTTGTAAAACTATTTCGATAAAATATGGGCGCCTAATCGTTTTTAACACTCCCTCTCTCTCTCTTGTCGTGTCACTAGTTTCATTCAAAACAGTGTGGTGAAAGGATTTTTAGTGCGCCTCTAGAGGCTCCTTTAAGCACTTGACACATGTTATAGGACTGTTGCCGGTTTCCTCACGATGTTTTCTTTAACACTCTGCTAGTTACTGAGTAATGCGACACATGACAGGCTTCACAGCTCAGTTGGTAGTAGCTCTGCCTTTTGCGCCGTAGGCCGTGGGCTCGATCCCCACACAGAACAAACATTTGTGTGATGAACATATATGTTTGTTCTCTGTCTGGGTGTTATATAATATTATAAGTAGTATATCAGCTATCTGGTTCCCATATCACAAGCTTTGGCTTAGTTTGGGGCGAGATAGTGCTGTGTGGAATGTCCACCAATTTTATTTTTATTTTTATTTAATGTAGGTACTCAGAATCAGAATATTATTTTAGCAAAATATTAAAATTAATGTTTATGATCTATTGTTTTGTAGCGTAATTTAATCTGTATGGTTTTTTTTGTTATTATTTTGATTTATGTGATAAATTATGGTGCTGTGCACCGTAGTTGCTGCCCTTGTACTCCAGCGTCACGCAAGACCAACATTGTAGTAGTGTATAAAATTATGCACTATAGAAAAAAGCTGAATGACGACCGATTTTGTTGTCTTAGCCAACATTGTTGTCTTCTTATATTTCTCTTATGTTTTTGTGACACAAAATTAACATTTTGATTTGATTTGAATAGTCTTTATTGTAAACTATTTAAAATATAAGGTGGTAGTATACAAGTAGTAGTAAAAACAGTCTGTCTTATTCGAGCGTACAATATAAAGTTTTTTTTAATATTTTCCGTACAACAAGTACTTTAAATATTTGAAAATAATTAACACTTAAATTTATAATTCTAAACTAATTTATAATAGTGAGGAGCTATAGTTTATTTGAACAATCTTGTTAATTAAAAAACTCTTCTCAATCATAAAATTCTTCTAAAAGCATTTCCGTTAAGTAACTTTAATGGTAAAGGTAAATTATTAAATATTTATATGGCAGAATAGTTGGAGCTTTTTTGGAAGATGCTTTTATTTACCTGAGGGATATATATATTATAATTATAATAAAATTGTCACGCAAATTACGTTTGGAAAAAGTTACAAAAAATTCTCCTGTTCGTTATTAACAAACATACCTACTTATTTCATAGATATAAATTCCGGTTAAAGTTAATATTTTTTTCAGATTTAAATTAATTTCGTAAGGAATCTGTACTATTTTAATGTTTATAGGGCACGTTCCTATTGTGCGTGACTTACGAGGCAGTGCTTTGTTATAGGTGATGGTTACCATTAAACATCAGGTGGCCATCTGCTTATTCCATCAGCTAGTTGTATAAAAAAATTAAAAAAAAACCCTGCCCCGCCTATTATAAAAACATTTGAAAATTGAATAGCTAACTGATCCGCCCCGTTTTTATAATATCTCTTTGATTCTACCTTCTTGATCATATCATGTCTTGGGATAACCCTACAGTCTCTCCCAAGACCACGTTTGAGCCCGGTCTTCGGCTCTTTAAGTAAAATCGTTATACTACTGAATTTACAATAGAGGTAGTGTTATGTTCTCTTTGCTCTTCTCTTTTCGTGTCACTAATTTCTTTCGAAACAGCGTGGTGAAAGGATTTAAAGTGCGCCTCAAGAGGCTCCTTTCGAGCACTTGATACACATGTTGTAGAACTTTTTGGTTCTATGACATGCCTGTTTCCTCACGATGTTTTCCTTCACCGTTTTAGAATATTGGCATTACATTACGCACATACATTTTTGAACATAAAAACTCGTTGGTTTTGAACCCACGACCTTAGGATCGGAAGGCGGGGTCGCTACCACTAGACCACCTCTGGGCACTCTTTGCTGAAATGTCATAAATTAATGAACCAAAATAAAAGAAAAACACTATCATTTGATAGTGTTTTATAAAAAATAAATAATGAATTCATTTAGTATGTTGTTTGTTGTTTAGTGTGTTGTATTTATCAGCGAGTGAATTCATAAATTATTTTGTAGTTGTATTTTGGCCTTATTTCTAAAACTGTTTATAAGTATGGGAAAAGGACGTTGACATTCATAAAATTGATATATAATTTGCTGTTGTAACACGCTAATCTAATATTAAATGATTGAATTAAACAATTTTCATGCATTTTCTTGTCAATTTTCTTTCAAAGTTGCAATGGAGTTGGGTCAGACATTATGTAATAGTTATCTAATGTTTGCAATTCACTATTACTCGTAGTAAGAATATATTGCTATGAACTATATTTCATTGTTGCACAATTTATACGTGCTATAGTTTTCCCAAAGGGCGATTACGTATTCATATTCAGTTGGAAAAATAGATTCATATTTTTATAAGTTTTAATGGGATCTTTTGCGAATATCTTGAGAATATATTAAAATATTTTATTTTTAAAATATCAAGATTAACTAAATGAAAAGTCATTTAGTCTATTTATCTGACTTTAGTTAAGAGGCCGATAACCGTAAATCACCTTCTTGCTGGCACTAAATCACAATCGTAAACAACCAAGTTTCTAATAATAATAATAAATTTCTAATAATAAAAATAACATTATAAAGGTTCAGCAAAAATATGATATTTATCCCAAAAAGTTTTTCAACCAAAAAATTAGGCACACTGCATACAGCAATTTTTTTAGCATTACTAAATTTAGTGAGTTTATCTCTCTCATATAAAGAGTAAATGTGCAAACGAGGAGTTTATTGACGGTTGTCTACGTCTTAATTATGACAGTGTTTCAGTCATGCACTCTTTTTTCCTCTTTCTTAAAGTAGGTACTTTCACCTAGAAATTTCTTAATTTTTTAATTTGATCTACGCGAGATTTTATTGTTTTGCTCCACATCACTAAACTTACTTGGAATGAACGCATTTTGGTAATCCTTTAACACAATGGTCACTTTCTTCCTCTTCAGCCGAGCCGACAGGAACAGAACTGACACTGATGCTTGGCTTGGCCATGCACTGTATTTATAACTACCATTGGTTGCTCCACCGTTGCGCGCTTTGGTGACGTACGTGTCAGTTGAGGGATGTAGGTATTTGTTGGATTTTTCTACAACTCAAGCACTGGCCGATTTGGCAGGATTATATATCAGGTTTTTCTGGTTGCTAACATTAAATAATTTTGGAATAATCTTGATAATTATAAGACAAAACAATTAGAAACTATTAAGAAAAAAAAGCAAAGATTGTGATCGTTTATCAAATTCCACCATTATTAACGAAAAAAAGGGTTCAAATTTTCTAATTTTTTCTTGAATGTTCAAGCGTTCTTAAGGCTGGTTTGACCATCGCAGAGTATCGCTATCCGTCAGATTAAAATATTTCCGTCATTGGTTTTGACAAGTCTAGAATAGAGACGTAAATATTTAATACAAAGTATTCACTCGCCATTTCAGCTATTACATCGAATTAAATAGAGATAGCAAGTGACTTGACATCCGATTAGTTTTAGTCGGGCCTTTAGAAACCGGCGGTAAGTATTGTATTTTTACTTATCAATCCAGAATGTATTTTTTTGTAATTCAGCTTGTTTATCCCACAGCTGGGCAAAGGCTTTTTCCTTTTCCTTCCACTGATCTCGGTCTCGTACCAAATTCGGCCACTCTTTGTAGGACATGCCCAGGTCTTCCGCCAACGCATCTTCGGCCTATCTTGGAAGCAACTTCTATCTCCCCGCAAATCTCTCTCTTGTCGTGTCACTAGTTTCTTACGAAACAGTGTGGTGAAAGGATTTTAAGTGCGCCTCAAGAGGCTCCCAGCACTTGTGACATGTTATAGAACTTTATAGGTTCTATGACATGCCGGTTTCCTCACAATGTTTTCCTTCACCGTTTGAGAGTACTGGCTTTGTGCACATACATTTTTGAATAGAAAACTCATTGGTGCTCGATCGGTTTTGAACCTAACGACCTTAGGAATAGAAGTTCCCCGCAAATAGAAGTTGTCCACTCAGTGCTGACCTTAGCCTACCATAAAAAATATCAAAGATTTCTTATATAAGAAATGGGTCCAATGTCCCGGTGGAGTACATATTCCGTAGCTCAATTTATTTCGATAAACCAACTAAGTAAGAACTATTTCGGGAGAACTGATACATAGGTTCTCTGGTTTATAGAACTAAGCTATGGTAAATAGATTGATTGCAACTACGGACACCTGCTTAGACATGAACGGTATTATGCAAGGGAAAAGTGGATCAAGTCCTGTAGATTGATATCACTTAGCCGTTACAATTATACGGGAATTACAACACAAGTGCTTTGAATATTTCTAGAGTTATGTTTACCATCCAAGTTAGGTTCTGTATTCAAAGTGCTGCCTACATATTAATGTTTGTTGAAGTGAAGCCTTCCAATAATGAAAAATGTATTTAATTATTTTTTTTTGTAAAACTCTTCGATTGAGACACCATTTTGAGGGTAGTAGAGCTCTTTTAGAAGGGCTCGTCCGGGGAAGTACTACCACCACGCCTTTTTCTGCCACCAAGCAACGTTGCTGTGTTTCGGTTTGAAGAGTGTGGTTGCCGGTGTTATTACAGGCACATGAGGCTTAACATGGGTATGCCTCAAGTTGATGGACGCAGGGCAGTGCATCGTAGGGCACGTTCTATGGTGCGTGACATGCGAGGCAATGCTTTGTTATAGGTGATGGTAGGTGTTGGCGATGAAACAGTCTCCTACGCATCAATACGGAATAGTCGCATGAAAAGAGTGAGACAGCATGACTAAAAACATGTAGTGGTTTTTAGAAGGAGGTGGCTAAAAGTGATATGTCTGTCTCCCTCTATTCATGGCCTTATTTTTGCTTATGATTAGATTAGTATTTTGTTTTGTATTAGGAATAAATGACAAGTTACGGGTTTTTTATTTATGTCAGGAAATAGGGAAAATTAGCGTCTATGTAATTAATAAACTAGGTAGGAAATAAAGTTGGTAGTTTGAACATAGTAGTCGAAGAAACATAAATAATATTTTGTCATACTGAAATTTAGCATAGATATATGTAAGCTAGAAACAAATAAAGGCCTGTAGGCCCTAGGGGAACTTTTGACCTGAGAGGGGGGCACTGTGCCCGTCAGGTATCCTAGATACTAAGAGTTTTTGTTAATAAATGAGGTCGGTATGGAGTGAAAGAGAGTTGACTAAAGGGTGATTTAGGTAGAGGTAAACAAGGGTTTGGGCCTCGGTCTCCTTAAGGTAATGCTTCGAGGTACGTAAGGAGGCGAGGTCCGACCAGTGGTGTGGTATAACATCGGTAATGGTATCTACTTATAACTGGAAGAAGGGAATCAAGATCCGAAAAAGTCTGAGGAGCAGTTCAGGATCATCACCAAGGCAAATGCTAATTGCTGTAGGAAAGTCAACCCCCTCGCACCCCCATTACCGCCACCGAAAAGTAACCTTGCGTTTCTTTTGGAACAACAGTAGCAACACGAGGCCCTCCACCTCACGCCCACCCCCAACGGTGACGGACGGCTACACCAGACCCAGCAAACACCTCCACTATCAGGTGCCGTTTAGGCCTAGAGCTAACGGCGGCGCAAGCTACCCGTGCTCGGTCCACCTGATTGTGGAGAGGCACCCGACACCGCCCTGCAGGGCGTGTGCAAGGTGCGGGGGAGTCCTATACGCGACCCCCCACAGCTGGTCCTTCGGTGCCGGATCTGTGTCATACCGTAACCATCGCCTTGGGGGCGGCTGCTTCTGTTGTTTATCGGTGCGAGGGCGTCTGGCGACTTTCCGTAAATCAGCTAGCATTGGGGCCGAATTACCACTTGCTGACGGAGAGTCTGGGAGCCGTCACGGCCTTTCACCCGAAAGGCTGTGCGTGCATACCAGGGAAGCAGACGACCACCCGACACCATGCCCGTGACCCGCAGTCGCGCGGGAGCGAATCGCCGTCAAATGGAAGAGGAACAGACCCCGGAGACCACGGAGGCCTCCGGGACGTCCGGGACGGCTGCAACAACCACAGACACCACGGGTACGGCCGGTACCGCGCTGGAGACCAGAACCCTGGTCCCTAGCGCCCCGGAAAGAAGCAAAAGAAGGTTAAGTGAAGCTGGAGGTAAGTCCAGTCATCCTAACTCAGACAAACCCTCGTCGGCGGCAGAGAGGACACGGTTGCGGCGGGAGGCCCAACTGCGTGCAGAGATCAGTCGCAGGGAGATGCAGGAGGCCCAGGCCGCCGCCGCGCTGGCGAGGGCAGAGATGGATCTGTTAAGGATTGGTGAGGACTCTCCAGCAGAGGACTCGGCAGATGAGGAGTCTGCCGACGATGAACCCGACGATCGAGCCAAAGAGGTCCAAGACTGGGTTAACGACACGGTAAGCAGGATGTCTGGTGGAGGACGTCAGGGAGAAGGGAGGACGCCCGCGGAGGGGCGACCAGGTGGGACCAAGGATGGCCCCTTAAAATCCCAAGCTCCAACTGCAGCCGAGGTGAAGCCAGAGGACCTAAAAGGTATGGAGGCCGGCAGCATAGGATTGTTGGCGAAGGCAATCGTGAGCGCTATTGGCACTGCTCCGAGGACCGGATATACGCACCAGCCCGCGTATATGTACGAGTTACCGGTTTTCGATGGGAGCAGTGGGGAATGGCTGGCCTTCAAGTCGGTGTATGAGGATACGGCGTCCTTGTTCAGCACGGTGCAGAATATGGCTCGGCTGAGAAGAGGAATCAAGGGCGCGGCTAGAGACACGGTAAGAAGTATTTTATACTCTGAGTGCGCACCGGAGGAGGTGTTGGAGTCTCTACGCCGAAGATACGGCAGACCAGAAGCCCTAGTCTTGGCGGAATTGGAAAAGGTAAGAAGCCTACCCAAGACTACGGAGAGCGCGCGAGATGTGTGTATGTTTGCTGGCACGATTAACAACACCGTCGCGACGATCAAGGGTCTAAAGAAGCCGCAATATTTGAACTCTCCTGAGATGATAAAGGTAATCATAGATAAGTTACCAATGGTGCTCAAGTACAGGTGGTACGACTTCGCGATCGAGCACGAGAACCCAGACTTGGTGCTGATTGCTCAGTTCCTGAACCGAGAGGCCGAACGGTGTGGACCGTACGCCGCGCAGGAGACCGTCGTCTCCAAGAAGGCGACTCAACAACGTCAGGCGACGCACGCCACGACGGAGCCGCAGGAGGCGCAGCAACTTTCATGTCCACACTGCGAGGGAGGCCATCACCTAGAGGAATGCAAGAAGTTTCTTCAAGCTTCAGTAACAGACAGATGGGCCATAGCGAGGAAGTCGAGGTACTGCTTCAAGTGTCTCCGCAGCAGACACAGGAAGGATTCGTGCAGGAGGCCATCGTGTAAACACTGCCGTAGATGGCACCACGCCTTACTGCATGAAGAGCAGAAGCAGGCACCGGACAAGGTGACTACAGATCAGGAGAGTCCTGCCAGGGAAGTGGCAAACAACGTTCATTCGATGAACTACAACAAGGACGCAAGAGCGTACTTGAAGATGGTACCCGTGGAGGTGTACGGGCCGAAAGGGAAAGTCAGGATATTGGCTTTGCTGGACGAAGGATCGACAATCACCCTCATCGACTCAGCGGTGGCGGATGAAGTCAGCCTGGAGGGACCCAGGCAAACCCTATCGTTGGAAACGATAGGGGGGCGAGTCATCAGGAAGGATGACTCCATGCGGATTGACATCAGCCTGAGGGGCATTCACTCGAGTCAACGGAAGAGGATCAGCGGGGCGCGTACGATCGACGAGCTCAGGCTATCTCCTCAGGCGATCAACCGGTCGCGACTCGACGAGTGCAGCCACCTCAAGGGGTTGTCAGAGAGACTCTACTACGAGGAAGAGTCACCGAAGATGCTCATAGGTCAAGACAACTGGGAGCTCATCGTGTCACGAGTAACAAGAAAAGGTAAACGCGGACAACCTGCTGCCTCCCTCACGCACCTGGGATGGGTGCTACACGGGACAGACGGGGGAGCAGCTCAGAGGGTGAACTGCCTTACCTATGCGAAGATCTCTGCTCGTGAAGAGAGCTTGGATGAACTTATGAAGGAGCACTTCGCGATAGAGTCGTTGGGTATACAGCCGCGACGACCTAGCACGGACGCCGAGGAACGCGCCGTGCAACTCAATTAGCAAACGGGCGCTTTGAGACGGGAATGCTGTGGAGAACTGACGAAGAAACAATGCCGAATAACTACGATTCGGCACTGGGAAGATTGAGGAACATCGAACGCAAGTTGGACAAGGACAGGGGCCTGAAGACTGAATACGAACGACAGATCAACCACCTTCAGGTCAGTGGGTACGCAGAGGAAGTCACTCACGAGTCCGCGTCGACCAGGAAGTGGTACCTGCCGCACTTTGCCGTGACACACCCCACTAAGGGGAAGATAAGGTTAGTGTTCGACGCTGCTGCAAAGTGTGGAGGCAAGAGTTTAAACGACGCGCTGCTACAGGGTCCGGACTTGCTTCAGTCGCTGTTTGGAGTGCTACTGCGCTTCAGAGAGAAGCCAATCGCAGTAGTGTCAGACATTCAGGAGATGTTCCTCCAAGTGAAGATACGAGAAGAGGATAGAGACAGCCTACGCTTCCTATGGAGAGGGGCGAAGCGCTGTGGAGCGCCTACAGAATACAGAATGACGTCCGTTATCTTCGGTGCCGCTTGCTCACCTAGTTTGGCGATTTATGTGAAGAATCGCAACGCACAAGATGCGGAAGGTGAATTTCCAGAAGCAGCAAGGGCAGTGGTGAAGAACCATTACATGGACGATTATCTACACTGCTTCGACACAGCGGAAGAGGCGCTGACGATAGCACGTCAGGTAGACGCCATCCATCAAAGAGCCGGCTTTCGGCTGCGAGGATGGGCGTCAAACAGCCGGGAGGTCCTCAGGGGTCTCACAGACCAGGTAAACACAGAGATAGAGCTCGGGTCCAAGGAGGAACGGACTCTGGGGCTGCGCTGGTTTACGGAAGCGGACGAAATGGGATTCAGGACGCAGCTACGCAACGTGGTCAACGTCGTGAACCAAGAGGAAACTCCAACCAAGCGTCAGGTGACAAGTGCAGTCATGAGCACTTTCGATCCCCTGGGTCTAGCTTCTCCTGTTCTGATCCAGGGGAAGAAACTGATGCAGGACGTGTGGAGAGGCGGCGTCGGCTGGGACGAGAAGGTAACCGACACGGAAGAGGCCTCGTGGAAGATCTACCTACAAGATCTTCAACTGCTGCGACATCTAAGGATCGTGCGATGTATCTCCCGCTGCAAGGGAGAAGGAGACATGCACGTGTTCACGGATGCCAGTGAGACGGCATACGCGTGCTCGGTGTACTGGAGACAACGCAGCCAGGAGGGAAGGTACAACGTGACTCTGGTAGCCGGTAAGGCACGAGTCACCCCACTGAAGCCGGTCTCCATCCCAAGGTTAGAGCTTCAAGCCGCGCTGCTAGGTGCCAGACTGGCGCGTTCCATCGAGGAAGAGATGGACATGAAGGCGTCCAAGAAGACGTACTGGACAGACTCGAGTACGGTACTCTCTTGGATAAGGGCTGACGCGAGAACATTCAAGCCCTTTGTCGCGCATCGTCTGGCGGAAATAGAAGACACGACACGACCACAACAATGGCGTTGGGTACCCACGGCGGAGAACCCGGCTGACGACGCCACCAGAGAAGTCCCCAGGAATTTTGACGGCGGCCACCGTTGGTACACGGGGCCGAAGTTCCTTGAGGGGGAAGAGGAGGGGTGGCCAGAGGACCGCACATTCAATCGCAAGTCTACGAGCGAAGACAAAAATGAACTGAAAGTCGCTACTGTAAGATCACGTGATTACAATCTAGGTACTCCCGATCCCAAGAGATTTTCGAAATGGACGAGACTGCTGAGAGCGACGGCAAGAGTATTTCAGTTCATCGACTTGTGCAAGAAGAAGGAAACAGTAGGTGCGGCCAGGGGGGAGAGGGAAGACCCTACCTGGAGGAAGACCACCAAAACCAAGAAGCAGGCCTACAAACGGCCTATCATAAATGTAAAGACACGATCGTTTTTACCTTTAGATGTCGGCTGCTTGGAAAGAGCAGAGCGGGCGCTTCTCATGAGGAGCCAAGACGACAGTCACTTCGAGGAGAAAGGAAAACTCAAGAAGCTTGACGTCGTGAAGGAGGGCGGCCTCATCAAATTACGCGGCAGAATCGACGCCGCCGATATGACAAGCCAGTACAAGCGGCCAATCGTCCTGGACAGCCGAAACGAGGTAACAAGACTTTTGATAACTCATTACCACGAAGTCTTCAACCACGGCAACCACGCGACGGTCATGAACGAGATTCGTCAACGATATTGGGTCCTCGGGTTGCGATCAGCGGTGAAGGCTACGAGACACGGATGTCAGTGGTGCAGAGTCTACAGAGGGGGGCCGCAACGCCCGCCCACAGGGAACCTGCCGAGGGAGCGCCTACAAGTCGGCGAACCACCCTTCACGAATACCGCCGTCGATTATTTCGGCCCTATGACGGTGACGGTGGGACGGCGGCACGAGAAACGGTGGGGCGCTCTATTCACGTGTCTAACTACCAGGGCTGTACACCTCGAGTTGGCAGCATCCTTGTCCACAGATTCAATGATCATGGCACTAAGAAGGATGGCTGCACGGCGGGGGCAACCGAGGACAATCTTCAGCGACAATGGCACCAACTTCGTGGGGGCCAACAAAGAACTGAAGACGGCAATCGACGAACTGAACACGGCGGGCTTCGCAGAACAGGCCATGGCAGCAGGGGTGCGGTGGAAGTTCATCGCACCAGGCGCACCGAACATGGGAGGGGCCTGGGAACGACTGGTGAAGTCAGTGAAGAGCGCACTGAACGTGACGCTCAAGGAGAGACACCCCAAGGAAGAAGTCCTTCACACACTACTGCTTGAAGCGGAGCATGTGGTGAACTCAAGACCGCTCATACAGACGGAAGAAGAAGAGGAAGGCCTCACACCGAACCATTTCCTCATTGGGAGGTCATGCGGCGCCCCCAGGCTGGGGGCATTCACCGAAGAGGACCTCACCGGACGGCGGTCGTGGAGGACGGCGCAGCGACTAGCCGATCACTTTTGGGCTAGATGGGTGCGGGAGTACCTACCTACACTCCTACCCAGGCGAGTCGACGGCGCCACAACTGAACGAGATCTGCAGTGTGGGGACACGGTCCTCATAGTGGACCCCACACTGCCACGCAACGTGTGGCCTCGCGGGGTCGTGACCCGTACCTACCCAGGGTCCGACCACCGCACCCGGATCGTGGACGTGCGCACCCCGCACGGTATCTTCAAGCGGCCAAGCAGCAAGGCGGTACTTCTGGTCCCGACGACAACCCTAACGTCTGAAGGGCCAGAACACGCCGCCCCGCTCCTGGTCCCAAAAGACAACCCTAACGTCTGATAACGGACCAGGGAGCCACCGGTCGTCGAGTCACCGAGCTAGGATCGACGATCAACGGGATGGCGCGATGGCAGACGGGGGAGCCCTCCAGGCTCCTCGGGATGGCGCGCTTGCAGACGGAGAAGCCTTACCACACTTCAGGATGGCGCCAAACCAGGGAATCGGTGCTGCGCACGAGGGGGAGGATGTTGGCGATGAAACAGTCTCCTACGCATCAATACGGAATAGTCGCATGAAAAGAGTGAGACAGCATGACTAAAAACATGTAGTGGTTTTTAGAAGGAGGTGGCTAAAAGTGATATGTCTGTCTCCCTCTATTCATGGCCTTATTTTTGCTTATGATTAGATTAGTATTTTGTTTTGTATTAGGAATAAATGACAAGTTACGGGTTTTTTATTTATGTCAGGAAATAGGGAAAATTAGCGTCTATGTAATTAATAAACTAGGTAGGAAATAAAGTTGGTAGTTTGAACATAGTAGTCGAAGAAACATAAATAATATTTTGTCATACTGAAATTTAGCATAGATATATGTAAGCTAGAAACAAATAAAGGCCTGTAGGCCCTAGGGGAACTTTTGACCTGAGAGGGGGGCACTGTGCCCGTCAGGTATCCTAGATACTAAGAGTTTTTGTTAATAAATGAGGTCGGTATGGAGTGAAAGAGAGTTGACTAAAGGGTGATTTAGGTAGAGGTAAACAAGGGTTTGGGCCTCGGTCTCCTTAAGGTAATGCTTCGAGGTACGTAAGGAGGCGAGGTCCGACCAGTGGTGTGGTATAACATCGGTAATGGTATCTACTTATAACTGGAAGAAGGGAATCAAGATCCGAAAAAGTCTGAGGAGCAGTTCAGGATCATCACCAAGGCAAATGCTAATTGCTGTAGGAAAGTCAACCCCCTCGCACCCCCATTACCGCCACCGAAAAGTAACCTTGCGTTTCTTTTGGAACAACAGTAGCAACACGAGGCCCTCCACCTCACGCCCACCCCCAACGGTGACGGACGGCTACACCAGACCCAGCAAACACCTCCACTATCAGGTGCCGTTTAGGCCTAGAGCTAACGGCGGCGCAAGCTACCCGTGCTCGGTCCACCTGATTGTGGAGAGGCACCCGACACCGCCCTGCAGGGCGTGTGCAAGGTGCGGGGGAGTCCTATACGCGACCCCCCACAGTAGGTATACATTAGGTGAGCCATCTGCTTGTTCTATCAGCTAGTTGTATAAAAAAAAAAACATAAACTGATGGCGTTTTACAAAATAGTCGGTTATTGTTCTCGTGTTTATATTCGTAATTATTGTGATAATGTTATCATCGCGATTCGATTCTGGCAACTTTAATACGATTATGTGAATTATGTAAAAAATGCTTGTACCGTTTTAATACTTGCTTACCACTCAAAAATAATTGATTCATTATTATTTAGTAATTTTTTACTTTTGTTAAAATTTAAAAATGAGGTAATCCTCTGAGCAGGATTTCCTCAAAATTATAAACTAAGGAAATGCCTGTAATTAAATTTAAATAAAATCGATAATTTAATAATAAATTGGCCTCAATTATTTAAAAGACAATTATAAAAAAACGATTCTGAGTAACGGGTCTTCGGCAGCGTTTTGTTTCTTCGTCTTACACGAGGTAGAGCTTTTTGACAGGAAAATAAAATTATCATGACTCATTATTACCTAAGCACGGTAGATATCCACATAAAGGTGTCCAAGATTCTAAAGCGTGTCCAAACATTTTTGACATGCGTATATTTTTCAGTAGGATGTTTTCCATACCAGACCGACCATACAGACATTATCTGCGTTTTTTTTATTACAAAAATATTAACCTTATAGTAAGTAAATGAAGAAAACAGATGATCTATACAGCCTGAATAAATGGGAACTCTTTTCACTAGTGTCTTTATTGACGAGACGCTGTAGTGCCTGGGACAGTGATTTACAAGGAGTAGGACTGCGAGTACTGGTGGTCTAGTCGTAACGGCCCCGCCTTCCGATTCTAAGGTCGTGGATTCGAAACCGGTCGTGCATCAGTGAGATTTTGTGTTCAAAAATATATGTGCACAATGCCAGTACTCTCAGACGGTCAAAGAAAACATCGTGAGAACCATCGTCGAAGAACCTAAAAAGTTCTATAACATGTGTCCTTTACTCGAAAGGAGCCTCTTGAGGCGCACTTAAAATCCTTTCACCACAAAGTTCTGAAAAAAACTAATGGCACGACAAGAGAGACTGAGTAGGCTCACCCAGCACCTACCTTTACCACCCTTCCATTTTATTTGGCTTAATCCACAGGAAAGATATGGCCAATAGAGCTGACTAAGCTACGGGTTATGTCACGATGTTTTCCAACACCGTTTCTGAGCGCTAGCATTGCTCACATACATTTTTAAAACAAAAAATTTTTTTGATAAATGTATGTGAGCTATGTTTATGGATTTCCATAAATGAACCTGCGAGCTTAGGAAGTCGCTACCACTATACCTCCCCACCCGTGCTAGGTACTTATTGGCCAGCTGATTGACAAATGTGAACGTAGTTAATTATTGAAATGCAATCCTACGTTACATGCACATTGGAAATGATTTCATGTTATTAGCAAGCTATTACTTATTACAATGTTTTGGATCTGTTTATTTTGTAGTAGAGTAAGTACTTTTTAAATTGAATATCGACGCAATATTTGAAGTAGCTAAGTAAGGAGGTTTGTATGAGCTAAAGTGGCAAGCATTTTGGTGATGGGGTTCTTAAGAAACTCAAACTCTGTAGTATTTTTATATTAATCTTTTCGTAAAAAAACCGCAGAATACAGCTACTACTAACTTAACTGTCAGAGCTGTCATAATGTCATATCTGTCTAGATGTTATATAATATTTTAATTATGTATTTACAAATAAATAAATATTGGTAATATAAATTTTCCACACAGCACTATCTATCCCCAAACTAAGCCAAAGCCTGTAGTATGGGAACCTGATAGCTGATATAATACATAATATACTTTTTTTGAAAATACATACTTATTATATACAATAACACCCAGACAAAGAGTAAACATCTATGTTCATCACACAAATGTTTGTTCTTGGTGGGGTTTGAACCCACGGCCTACGGCGCAGAAGGCAGAGCTACTACCTAACTAACTGAGCTGTGAAAACTGTCAAAAATATCAGCTAATTGGTTTACATAGTACAAGCTTGGTGGTCTTGTGCGGAATGTCCACTAATACTTTTTTTTTATATATTATGTGTATATTTGTGTTTTTTTATGCAACTAGATGATGGAACAAGCAGATGGCCCACCTGAAGTTAAGTGGTAACCATCACCTATAACAAAGCATTGCCTCGTAAGTCACGTACGATACGTGCCCTATGATGCACTGCCCTGCGTCCATCAACTTGAGGCATACAGATGTTAAGCCTCATGTGCCTGTAACAACACCGGCAACCACACTCTTCAAACCGAAACACAGCAACGCTGCTTGGCGGCAGAAAAAGGCGTGGTGGTAGTACTTACCCGGACGAGCCCTTCACAAAGAGCTCTACTACTCTTCAAAGTGTGTATTTGTTACTGCTTGGTAGTTTCAATACAAAACAAAGTTTATACCATAACCCAGTTACTACAAGCTATAACATTGGTATTTGTATCGGGCAGGCATCCACTTTGCGCCAGCTTTCGCAAGCCTATTGGATTGATGCGAGACCGCACTCAATAACTTAGCCGATTGGTATGCTAGTGTGTTAGATAAAACTGTTTGGATTGAACTAAAAAGTATCCTATTATTACAAACGCGAAAGTTTGTAAGTATGGATGGATGGATGGATGTTTGTTACTCTTTCACGTAAAAACTACTGAATGGATTTTATTGAAACTTTACAATAATATAGCTTATACATCAGAATAACACATAAGCTACAATCTATAAAGATATTGTGTGAATTGTCCAAAATATGACAATAAGTGTCAAGTAAGTAAGGCCTGACAATGTTAAATCTACATACATACATAATAATGCAATAAAGTATTGTATTGATCTGAGGGGATATCTGCCAAGCAAAGAGATCAAAGCAGTAGAGTTGTTTCATTCGTCCAAAATCGGCTTAGCACATTAACAAACATCAAAAAAATATTCTTAAGATTTTCTGATTTTTGTATTGGCCTCGCACCAAATTGTCCCAGATTTATTTATTAAATCGTAAATAAATAGCCGTAATAAAGATAAAGATTTAATAACAATTATAATGAAGGTTTCTGACCACGGTCATTCTAATGCACACGATATACTCGCACTTACTGTGTCTTATATTAACTGCACGTGATAAAAATAAAGGGAAAATATAGTGTAACGTCATCATTATTTTATATTACATAGAGGAGATACAAAATGATTCTTAAAGTTCTCCTTAAATCCCTTTTTTTAATACCTCTCTGCCCGTGAAATATAGTAAGACGTCACCACCATTTCTATATTCTATCGATTCAAAATTATTCTTGTGATTCTACTTTAAATCATTTGGATTTTAAGGGATATAAGGTTATTATTGTATTTTATCTTTTTTTTATGATATCTACTGGCAAATGAGTCAATTGCAATTGTCAAACATTTATAATATTAAACAAGAACATTCAGTCAAGTGCATGCCAAAGATAATGAGCGTTTGAGTGCACCAATGAGTTTTATGTTTATAAATGTATGTGCACAAAGCCCATACTCTCAAACAGTGAAGGAAAACATCGTGAGGAAACCGGCATGTCGTAGAACCTAAAAAGTTCTATAACATGTGTCAAGTGCTTGAAAGGAGCCAATTGAGGCGCACTTAAAATCCTTTCACCACACTGTTCCAAAAGAGACTAGTGACATGACAAGATAGAAAGAGAGTGCACTATGCTATACACTATGCACGTAAAATGAGAAAACCAAATTACACCAAAAGATCGGGTGGTTTTATCCTTCAAAAACATGTTATAAAAGTATTCCTTGGGTACACTACATATAGAACTTATTTAATAAAACAGTTGATAATCGACAACTCATAATGATTGGTTTTGATTCAGAGTGGAAGTACGTAATGGACCCAAAATGGGGGTGCTTAAACAACAGGAAGTTAAACAATTTATTCATCCTTTGGTTTTATTACATCAAGCATAATAACTTAATACAGTAATAGCAGTGTTATTCTTACGTTGACTTGAATTGAGATAATTTATATTTTGAAACGGATAATAATTTATATTTTGTCCAAATTCAAAAGTTCTGTACAATTCGTTCAAATTCGGTTTTCCTACAAACTTCACCATTGCAATGAAGTAGCTATTTCAAAATTCTTCAATTTTACATTTTTTGTTTTAGAGGCAAAGATTTCCGAAATTCCGAATTGTGAGCTAATCGGAAGAACCCTAGAAGTTTTTAATTTTTGCCAAGTATGAGATGAGGACTTGGGCAATGACAAAAAAAAATACTAGCATTGAGTGTACCTGCCTTCTTACTACCATAATAACCGCAAAAGTTTTTAAATTTCGGTTTGTTCGCGTCGCTACAACTGTCTGATTTGGGTGAAACCAATACATTTTTTTTCAGGTATCCTAACTTTCTTCGTAAGCTAGTATTTTCTAACTAACCGTCAAATATTCAACAAAAATATTCTGAAGTTTGAAGACGAAAGATGAATAAAAGAATAACGACCAGCTACTAAATTCCTCACAGCCAGTGATTAGGCACCCTACAATGATCCGTTTCCCAATTCTAAGCAGCACTCATCGGCAATCAGCACTTTAATAGTTCGTCAAAAATTGACGATATTCCGGTTGCAGAAATAGAACAAGGCAACTGTTATTGCAAGTGTGGACGGATTAAGGCGGAACATTCAGAAGTCCCTTCCGGTTTTCATTACGAGTTGGTGCAAATTGCGAACAGACCGATAAAATTTGAGACCGATTCGAATTGCATAAGTTCGATTTAAATAATATTTCAACAATAAATGGTATTTGCATTTTTGATCTCATTACAATAACTAAAATTAAATATGAATTCACATAAAAGTCATATACTAGACTAGCGACCCGCCCCGGCTTCGCACGGTTATTGTGGGTTATCCCTAAGAGATTATGCTTGTATTATGCATATAAACCTTTCTCTTGAATCTCTCTTTCTATAAAAAAAAAACCGCATCAAAATCTGTTGCGTAGTTTTAAAGATTTAAGCATACATAGGGATATAGGGACAGAGAAAGCGACTTTGTTTTATACTATGTAGTGATAAGTTATTACTTATTTATCTGGAGGTGATGTTGGTTCAGCAGTGAGAAAATGGATCGATAGCAGAAAAAAAACTCGTTCCTTTTTTGTATCCTGAGTTCGTCCAGCAAACTCGTAGCATTTCAACGAAACCCTTCATTAGAGCAACTGATGATAAGAACAATTCTATAATTACTAATCGATACATCGAACTATTATCGTGGCAATAGTATAATTTACAACTGAAGAAACTACTTACTTTAAATGGAGTTCTAACAATTATTTCAATCGGACGTAATTTTATGAAAAATTTGACTATCTGAGATATTGTATGAGCTCAAATTGATTATTAATCTTTTTTGAAACGAAAATCTGGAATCGAAATGTCTACTAGCAACAGCGATAGGTGAATATGGTGAAATAAGGAAGGAAATTTTATAAGAAAAAAATCACGGAACACGCACCTTATGTTGAGCGGTTACTTGCAATTGAATTCTCTGACAGGGCACTTGTTTCGGTGGCTATGTATTGATGTAGACAATATTATTTCAGGTAAACATTGTGATTAGATAGATAAAACCTGAAATTAAGTGATGCTTCTCACACTTACTTATCATTAGAGATCGGGTAATCGGATGCATATTTACCTAAAGGTAATTTTTGGCTAACCAATTATGGAAACGGCTTCCTAAGATACTTTTATTAAAAATAAAATCCCGGGATTGCATAAATAATTTATATGTGCCACGTTACATGTGTAGGAACTAAGCCGAAAGGGAGTGGTTTTTAATTTCCTGGGTCTCGGGATTTTTCGATAAAAAGTGCTTTCCATAATAGCCAACATCTCAACTTTAGGTAAATATGCAACCGAATATCCGATCTCTGCTTAGCATACACGAAAAAACAAGTAAGTACTTAGAAGGCTAAAGTTTGTTGCATCGATATATCATTTGCAGGCACGTATTAGGCAAAAATATCGAGACCAAAATTTATTATTAGTAGTTCTCCGATTGTATAGGGCCTCCCGCTGCTCACAAATAGGGCTGACACAAAAATCACACCTCAGTGAACAACGAAACTTTGAGATCATAATAACTGATTGGAACTTGTTGAAAAACTGAGCACACTGCGTG
Source organism: Chloroclysta siterata (assembly GCA_932294275.1). Lineage (NCBI taxonomy): Eukaryota > Metazoa > Arthropoda > Insecta > Lepidoptera > Geometridae > Chloroclysta > Chloroclysta siterata. Next base: position 11,327,548 of record OW028602.1, read on the forward strand.
TCAGTGGGCCAAGGATGCAACTCCAAAACACATCTACCTACATACTGACATGGTTGAATAGGCTTAGGTTTTTATTTAGTGCCTCAAATTTTTTGTGATCTCATAGTTTTGACTTTGTTACCTTACGTTTTATTAGTAGGTAATTTATAGAAATAGTGTACGACCGAAATGGATAAACTGTTGATTCTTGTATTCATTTTATAACACCATGTACACCGTTATACAATAAAATATTCTTATTTTTGTCATTCGAACACATTAAAAAAGATTTTTTCTACCTATATTGGTTCCAGAAAATTGGAATTTTGGTATCCCTGCATTGGTCGACATTATATTATTTACCTAATAGAAAAGTGAAATTTGGTGGTCGTCATCATCTGCTCAGCCCGGAATACCTTTAAGTTCTACTAGCCTCATAAATAAATAAATATTGGTGGACTTTCCACACAGCATTATCTAGGACCAAACTAAGCCAAAGCTTGTAATATGGGAACCAGATAGCTGATATAATACATATAATTATACATTTTTTTGGAAATGAATACTTATAATATACAGGGTGTCCCAGAAATCAACGTCAAGCCGAAAACAGGCAATGGGCCAAGTCATGATAGTTATCAGAAAAATATAAAAAAAATTATTTGTCATGTACCTTTTGAATTATGAGTATTACAAAAAATAACAGAAAAACTGACACCCTGTGATGATCTTTTAAGTCCTGTGACTACAAATATTAACTTTTCGTAATTTTTTTTTCTGTAATGTAACCATGGATAACCCTTCTGTAAAATACAAATCAAAATTAAATCATAACTGCCTCAGTTTTAAATAAAATGTTAGATGTTTGGCCAACATTTAATTAAAAATAATTACGTCACCCAACTTTAACAGACTGTACCGTAAAAAAATGTACTACACTATTTTGGCAAGTAACTTTAAAAGATGGCGCATTTAGTCAGGATTCCAAAATGGTATGATACTTGCTAGAGTACTCCTTAATTTTGGAAGAAAAATATTTTTTTTTGAACTAAACCGGATTTAATGACAATTTTATTTGATTAGATAAAATGTTTGTAACCTTTAAATTGTTGACTTAAAAATGCCTATGCTGCGTTTTTAAGTCGCTCACAATTCACAGGTACAAGTACATACCATTTCGACAATGTAAGTGAAACAGATAGAGCCGCCATCTTGTCGAAAGAGTAATATGGGTTATCAAGTAATTTGTTAGTTAGGTGAAAGTTTGAAATAAAATTCAGTCATTGGATTTCTTCAGTCATGACCTAACCTAACCTACATCTCCTTAAAAATGACCGTGTAGTTTTAAGGACATTTTTAAGGAGATGTAGAGGTTGCATTACAGCTGAAGGCAAACAGTTTGAACATTTAAATTAAAATCATGACTGAAGAAATCCAATGACTGAATTTTATTTGAAACTTGCACCTAAAACTAACAAATTACTTGATAACCCATATTACTCTTTCGACAAGATGGCGGCTCTATCTGTTTCACTTACATTGTCGAAATGGTATGTACTTGTACCTGTGAATTATGAGCGACTTAAAAACGCACCATAGGCATCTTTAAGTCCACAATTTAAAGGTTACAAACATTTTATCTAATCAAATAAAATTATCATAAAATCCGGTTTAGCTAAAAAAAAATTATTTTTTTCCAAAATTAAGAAGTACTCTAGCAAGTATCATACCATTTTGGAATTCTGACTAAATGCGCCATCTTTTAAAGTTACTTGCCAAAATAGTGTAGTACATTTTTTTTACGGTACAGTCGGTTAAAGTTGGGTGATGTAATTATTTTAAATTAAATGTTGGCCAAACATCTAACATTTTATTTAAAACTGAGGCAGTTATGATTTAATTTTGATTTGTATTTTACAGAAGGGTTATCCATGGTTACATTACAGAAAAAAGTTTCACGAAAAGTTAATATTTGTAGTCACAGGACTTAAAAGATCATCACAGGGTGTCAGTTTTTCTGTTATTTTTTGTAATACTCATAATTCAAAAGGTACATGACAAATATTTTTTTTTATATTTTTCTGATAACTATCATGACTTGGCCCATCACCCATTTTCGGCTTGACGTTGATTTCTGGGACACCCTGTATATATAATCACACCCAGACAGAGAACAAACATCTATGTTCATCACACAAATATTTGTTCTCGGTGGGGATCGAACCCACGGCCTACGGCGCAGAAGGCAGAGCTACTACCTAACTAACTGAGCTGTGAAGGCTGTCAAACTCATCTGTCTTGTGAGTCTTTCGTCAAGGTGTTTCCTGCTATCTTTACGATGTTGTCGACCCATCGCCTTTACGGACGGCTTAGATTTCTTCGGCCACTAGGTATCTATTTGGTTCTATGCATGCCAATTTTTGGGCACCACAGTTAAGTTTATTTAAAGTCCTTAGTAATTTGACTGAAAGTTCTTGAATTGAAGTTTAAGTTTTTTTACTGTTTAACATGCATTGTTAGGTAGCGCTGTAAGAATCGTTAGACGATCACCAGCATTTAGTCCATTCGAAAAAAAAAAGTTTAACATGGTAGATTCATATCAAAGATTGATCAGGCGCAACGAACTAAGCAAAAAAGTTTGAGTTATTACCCATTGAGTCATGTTTATTGGCTGTGACGAAATGCCGTCGATTGGTTGTCCCTCACTTCAATACCATTACCTACTACGTTATTAACTCCTCAAAATTCTGTTCAGATTGAATTGTCAGTACGTGGTTGAAACTATTTCCGTAGGCCGTGCAATATTTATCTAGGTCACTGAATAAATAACAGTACTATCTACGTACGTACCTGAGAAAATATTGGAGTGAAATAAATGTAGGTTTTAAAAGTTAAGGGCTGGTTTCACCATGCTCTGTTAGATTAACAAAGAATTAAAGGGCCGTTAAATATGTCAAAATGTACGCGTTTGACAGCTAAGGTTAGATTTAACGGTCTTTTAATCCTTGATAAGTAACTAACAGAGCATGGTGAAACCGGCCCTAAGAGTACTTTTAAAACGCTCCTAACCAACCATCTTTGGGTTTTCAAAGAGTAGGTAGGTAACACGACGGGGCAATAAAAATACTTTATGACATATTTCTATAAATCCCTACTACTACTACGAACTATAATATATTTTGCCAAGTTTCTCGACGACGACCCAAAGTCCCAAGGAAAAAAATAGGTCAAATGTATTTGATAGGTATCTTCTAATTAATTATTGCAACATACACAAGTTCAGCAAAGTTGCATTATTTATTAGCACTGGTTGGAAGTAGGTCGTTATAAACAAGGGCGTTATTCTCACGCTAATAAGGCACACTAAACAAAAATATGCAAGCGAAAACGAAAATTTATGAAATCATTAGTTAAGAAAAGTCGTAATCACTACATAGTATAAAACAATGTCGCTTTCTCTGTCCCTATATCCCTATGTATGCTTGAATCTTCAAAACTACGCAACGAATTTTGATGCGGTTTTTTTTTATAGAAAGAGTGATTCAAGAGAAAGGTTTATATGCATAATACAAGCATAATATCTACCCACAATAACCGTGCGAAGCCGGGGCGGGTCGGTAGTATATAAATAAAACCTGAAAAAAATAATATTATATCCTACTAATATTATAAACGCGAAAGTTTGTAAGTATGGATGGATGGATGTTTGTTACTCTTTCACGTAAAAACTACTGAATGGATTTTAATGACTTTACAATAATATAACTTATACATCAGAATAACACATAAGCCACAATTTATAAAGATATTGTGTGACTAATCCTGCCCAGACGAAGTCGCGGGCACCAGCTTGTATTATATAAATATTGGTGGATATTCTACCAAGTACTAGCCCCAAACTAAGCAAAGCTCGTACTATGGGTACTTATTATTATAGCACTTATTTTTTTATATTGTATGTATACTATGTTATAACACCCAGACAGAAAAAAAAACATCTATGTTCACATGTGTTTGTTCTTGACGGGGATGAAACCTATAACGCAGAATGTACAGCATACTACCAAAGTCACAGTCAAAGTCAAAATGTATTTATTCAATAAAATCACAAGGATCACTTTGAAACGTCTTAAAGCTAGGTGACTCTAGGTGCCAGTTCCACGCGACCAAAGCCTAGAAGAACAGGCAACAAACTTACGGCTTGGTTCCTACCGTTCTTTTGTATGATCCTTTTACAATGTAATAATATAATATATTATTGAAGTTTAGTGAGGCGTAGGCATACAGAAAAAGGTAAACATAATCAAATTTATAAGACAGCACACGCTACGCCTCAAACTAATAATACCTACCAACTGAACTATGAGGGTTAAATGAAGTAAAGGCACTGATTAATTTAATTATTTGACAACAATATCTTTATTCTATACAGAAACTCATCATCGTTTCAACTGTCAAAGCACTTGGGCCCGAAAGACCCCATCACTCACTATTACTGGCTGGCTAGACGCAATGAAGGCAAAAGAAGAAATCTTCCGATATGTTTTATCTACATCTTGATTAGCTTTGCATAAATTTGTTAAAAGCGCCATCTAGCAAAGTTTTCACGAACTAATTAAGAACATGTCTGATAGGTACTGACTCAAGCTGCACTGGTTCTTCAAGGCTTGGAACTCAAGCAGGCTAAGTAAAATGTATTCACTCGATACTCAATTCGATAAAACCATTCGACTTCGTAGGTGTTTTGGTGTATGATACTGTCAAGAGATGGCGTGATAGTTTGTCTTTTTATCTTATAAATATTTTTCTATCTATAGGTACCTAGCGGAAAAGATAAAATGAATACAATTTTTTTTTTGTATTATTTATAGCCAACGAAGAAACAAAGACCCGCCCGTTTGTTTAAACAGCAATTAATTCCATAATATTATTGAAATAAATATTTCATAATAATATCAAGTTCAATTTAATGTAACTACATAGCTTTTTAGCTTGGCAGTTTTATGAACATATTGAAAATTATACCAATATTTTGGGCATTACATTTTTTACATAGGTATTAGGTTCCGACTGTGTAATGTAAACGCTAGTTGTAAGACGTTTGAAGACTGAGTAATTGTATGACGTTTTTTAGGTATATATATATATATATATATATATATATACCTAAAAAAATAATTTATATATATATATATATATATATATAAATTATTTCATATATTTATTTATTAGTATATAGTATATGATGATAAAGTATATAGTTATTTAGATAATATTAGCTTGATATTTGTCGCACGTCAATCTTCTTTTATATACCACTAGTTAGGGGGGCTGGTAGAAAATACTTGTGCCCTCCTTTTGTGCTTTAACTTTGTGTTTTTGTACAATAAATGATGCATAAATAAATAAATAAAAAATTACAATGAAAACTTTAGTTCCTTAAAATACAATTACCTGTTATAATAAATAATATTACAGTACATTTGTGTCCGAGTTTAATCCTCGCGTAATCCAAATTACTAACCAATCATAGTGTTTAATAAGATCTCGTGTATTATGCGAAATGGAACGTATAAAAAATTACAATATTTTTTGTATCGGTTTTAAAAACCTTAGCCGAAAAATTAAACAATCAAAGTTTTTAATAAGATAAACGATCTCATTTATTATGCACTAGCTGGTGCCCGCGACTTCGTCTGCGCAGGATTACTTTTTCGAGTAGCTTATATTAGCGTGGCGTAGTACATACCTAGTGTATCTCTAGTACATAGTGTATCTCTAGCGGTTTAGGCACGCCAGAATAGCTCGCAGATGGTAGATTTTTTCCTACTTACTTGACACTTATCGTCATATTTTGGACAATTCACACAATATCTTTATAAATTGTAGCCTATGTGTTATTCTGATGTATAAGCTATATTATTGTAAAGTTTCATTAAAATCCATTCAGTAATTTTTACGTGAAAGAGTAACAAACAAACATCCATCCATCCATACTTACAAACTTTCGCGTTTTTTTTTGTTTTTTTTTTATGTAATAGACAGACAGACGGGTTTACGGCCCACCTGATGTTAAGTGGTCACCGTCGCCCATATACACCAACAACACTAGGGGTGTTGTCGTGGCAAATTATAGTTATTGTTTATAATATTAGTAGGATTATATCCCAGTACTTTATTTCAGAATTTAGTATTTATCACAATAGAGTCTGAGTTTAATAGTAGTAGAGCTCTTTGTGAAGGGCTCGTCCGGAGAAGTATTACCACCACGCTTTTTTCTGACGCCAAGCAGCGTTGCTGTGTTTCGGTTTGAAGAGTGTGGTTGCCAGTATAATTACAGGCACATGAGTCTTATCATCTTTATGCCTCAAGTTGATAGACTCAGGGCAGTGCATCGTAAGGCACGTTCCAATCGTGCGAGGCGATGCTTTGTTATAGATGATGGTTACCACTTAACATCAGGTGGGCCATCCGCTTGTTCCATTAGCTAGTTGTATAAAAAAAAAGTTTAATCCTCACTTAATCCAAATTAAAAGCAATCATAGTGAAAATAAGCGAAATGGGACTTATAAAAAACCACCTACAATATTTTTTGTATCGATATTAAAAACCTTAGCCGAAAAATTAAACAATCATAGTTTTAATAAGATAAACGATCTCATGTTTTATGCATAAATAATAAGACGTGTTGTTGTTACTAATCGATCAAGTATTTAACTCATTTAATAAATTATCGATTATTGCAGCAAGAATCACGCTTGAAGTTTAATACACGCTATCTAGTATTTCAAATTCAGATTCGCTATCAAATATTTAAGTGCAGCAAGAATCACGCTTGAAGTTTAATACACGCTATCTAGTATTTCAAATTCAGATTCGCTATCAAATATTTAAGATTTTTATCGCATGTACCTTTTTTTTTATACAACTATCTGATAGAACAAGTAGATGGCCCACCTAATCATAAGTGGTAACCATCACCTATAACAAAGCATTACCTCGTAAGCCACGCACGATAGGAACGTGCCCTACGATGCACTGCCCTGCGTCCATCAACTTGAGGCATACAGATAGTAAGCCTCATGTGCCTGTAACTATACCGGCAACCACACTCTTCAAACCGAAACACAGCAACGCTGCTAAGCGGCAGAAAAGGGCATGGTGGTAGTACCTCCCCGGACGAGCCCTTCACAAAGAGCTCTACTACTCTTGATACCTATGTGTGTGCGATCAATATCTTTTGAAATAGAATCTCTGAGAAGTATAAGCGTCAGAAAAATAAATAAATAAATAAATCTCTCTCTGCCTTCTGTGCCGTAGGCCGTGGGTTCGATCCCCACCGAAAACAAATATTTGTGTGTTAAACATAGATGTTAGTTCTCTGTCTGGGAATAATATTATAAGTATGTATTTACAAAAAAAAATATAAGTAGTAGGTATATCAGCTATCTGGTTCCCATGTTACAAGCTTTGGCTTAGTTTGGACGGGATAGTGCTGTGTGGAATGTCCACACATATTTATTATTATTATTATCAATTGAAAAGTTATATATGTATACATAAGCAGCTGTAAGAAAAACATTTACATTATAAAAGTCAGCATAAGACCTTTACATAATTTATCTTCGTGCCGCATAATTAAATAAAATATAAATATTGGTGGACATTCCACACAGCACTATCTCGCCCCAAACTAAGTCAAAGCTTGTGATATAGGAACCAGATAGCTGATATACCACATATATATCTTGTAAATATACAGGGTGTCCCAGAAATCAACGTCAAGCCGAAAACGGGCGATGGGCCAAGTCATGACAGTTATGAGAAAAATATAAAAAAAAATATTTGTCATGTACTTTTCGAATTATAGGTATTACAAAAAATACAGAAAAACTGACACCCTGTGATGATCTTTTAAGTCCTGTGACTACAAATATTAACTATTCGTGAAACTTTTTTCTGTAATGTAACCATGAATAACCCTTCTATAAAATACAACTCAAAATTAAATCATAACTGCCTCAGTTTTAAATAAAATGATGATTTTTGGTCAACATTTAATTTAAAATAATAACATCACCCAACTTTAACCTACTGTACCGTAAAAAAAATGTGCTACACTACTTTGGCAAGTAACTTTAAAAGATGGCGCATTTAGTCAGAATTCCAAAATGGTATAATACTTGCTAGAGTACTCCATAACTTTGGAAAAAAAAATTGTTATCTTAACTAAACCCGATTTCTTGACAATTTTATTTAATTAGATAAAATGTTTGTAACCTTTAAATTATGGACTTAAAAATGCCAACGCTGCGTTTTTAAGTCGCTCACAATTCACAGGTACAAGTACATACCATTTCGACAATGTAAGTGAAACAGATAGAGCCGCCACCTTGTCGAAAGAGTAATAACCATTTGTTAGTTTTAGGAGCAATTTTGAAATAAAATTCAGTCATTGGATTTCTTCAGTCATGATTTTAATTTAATTACATCAAGGATTTACAGCAAATGTTCAACCTGTTTGTCTTCAGCTGTAATGCAAGCTCTACATCTCCTTAAAAATGACCGTGTAATAAGACGGGCGTATCTTCTCGAGTTAATTTAGAGCTTGCAGTAAAGCTGAAGGCAAACAGTTTGAACATTTGCTGTAAATCCTTAATGTAATTAAATTAAAATCAATCAACTAACAAATTACTTGATAACCCATGGTTATTACTCTTTCGACAAGATGGTTGCTCTATCTGTTTCACTTACATTGTCAAAATGGTATGTACTTGTACCTGTGAATTGTGAGCGACTTAAAAACGCAGCATAGGCATTTTTAAGTCCATAATTTAAAGGTTACAAACATTTTATCTTTTTAAATAAAATTGTCATGAAATCCGGCTTAGTAAGGAAAACCAGTTTTTTTTTCCAAAATTAAAGAGTACTCTAGCAAGTGTTATACTATTTTGGAATCCTGACTAAATGCGCCATCTTTTAAAGTTACTTGCCAAAATAGTGTAGTACATTTTTTTTACGGTACGGTCGGTTAAAGTTGGGTGATGTAATTATTTTAAATTAAATGCTGGCCAAAAATCAACATTTTATTTAAAACTGAGGCAGTTATGATTTAATTTTGAATTGTATTTTACAGAAGGGTTATTCATGGTTACATTACAGAAAAAAGTTTCACGAATAGTTAATATTTGTAGTCACAGGACTTAAAAGATCATCACAGGGTGTCAGTTTTTCTGTATTTTTTGTACATACTCATAATTCAAAAAGTACATGACAAATATTTTTTTTTATTTTTTTCTCATAACTGTCATGACTTGGCCCATCGCCCGTTTTCGGCTTGACGTTGATTTCTGGGACACCCTGTATATATGTGTAAATAATCTCTTTTTGTAAATACATACTCTCTCTCTTGTCGTGTCACTAGTTTCTTTCGAAACGGTGCGGTGAAAGGATTTTAAGTGCGCCTCAAGTGGCTCCTTTCGAGCACTTGACACATGTTATAGAACTTTTTTGGTTCCACGACATGCCGGTTTCCTCACGATGTTTTCCTTCAAGGTTTGAGAGTACTGGCATATACATACTTATAATATTATATAACACCCTGACAGTGAACAATCATAAATGTTACCATACACTCCTCACTCCTTGTCAGGACAAAACAAGGTGACGCAATCATCAAAACAGATTGCTACAGAGCTGTTTGAATTCAATGTCAAGTCCAGCATAAATTCAGGAAAATAGCCGATTTGAAAAGTAAACGAGCTTTAAGCACCAGTAGCCACACCTACCGTTACCGATGACGGTCGAGAAATATCGAAGATGTCGTAAATATCGAAAGGCGTTGTTTCATCAATATATGGAGCCGGAGTCGGGTCTGTGTACAGTTTATATAATTATCGCTTAGCAATATAGTAACTGTTTTAATTTGCTTTATTTTTACTTCGTTTTCTTGCTCATCAAGATTTTTATTGGTCAGGGAGATTTTTATTTTTTTGACAGATTTGTTGCTTTTTTTTGACGGTAGTGACGGTCACTCTCAAGCTTGACTTATACAACAGTTGTCAAAATGACATTAACGCATGTTAGTCCGCCATATTTTTAGTGAAAAAAAAAAGAAAACGAAGTAAAATAAAGCAAATTAAAACAGTTAAAACAGTTACTATATTGCTAAGCGATAATAAAATTATATAAACCGTACACAGACCCGACCCCGGCCCCATACATTGATGAAACAACGCCTTTAGACAAAATTCACGATACTATATGTAGTTATTTTTCTTGCGCTTTTGTGTCCCAAAGCTGGGCAAAGGTCTTCTTTTCCATTCAATTGTTTCGTCCCAGTGACTATTCTGTGCGGCTGAAATGTGTAAAGATCTTGTCGTAATCGTTTCTTAGGTTTTTTATACAACTTGGTGTTCGAGCAAGCAAACAGCACACCTAATGTTGAGTGGTAACTATCAATATTAACAAAGCACACAGATAAAATACGTTAGGTACGTGCCTTACGATGCAGAGCCCTGCGTCCGTCCATCCATTAACTTGAAGTATACAGGTGCTGTAATTCCACCGGCATCCATAACCTTCAAAACTGAAACACAGGAACGCTGCTCCGAGGCAGACTTGCCGCTTTACTAATACATTAGTTAGTTAGACTTCTATAGAGAGTACTAACTGACTTACTACGTACCTACTTACTACGTACCTACTTACTTAGTTTTCTTTTTAGTTTTTACTAGTTGATACCAAGTTTTTTTTTTCATACAATCACATCACCATCCGGTGGATACTTACCACTTAACATCACGTGGGCCATCTGCTTGTTCCATCAACTTTGTTATAGGTATATATAACAAAGCATTGCCTCGTAAGTCACGCATGATAGGAACATGCCCTACGACGCAATACCCTGCGTCCATCAACTTGAGGCATACAGATGTATCTTAGGGGATATCTACCATGCCTTGGGATCAAAGTCGTGAAGCTGTTTTAGTTTGTTTCCTAGTTTACGCCCGTAATGTAACGTCGACCGATTTTAAGAAACTGTTGTTTGATATAAAATACCGTTGGGCGTGCGCGATACCCGTTCTTATTGTCGCTTATAAGGAACTTACAATGTATTGTGTTTACTAAAATGAACATTTTTTATATGAGATAATACACTTTTGTGGGTTTTAAAAGACCATTGCAAAAGCAAGTTTTACCCAGAATATTTGTTTAATGGATCCTTCAGTCACTCAGGTTTCGGATCAGGTTTACTGACCTTATGGTACTTCAAGTTAAATCATGTTTTTTTAAGAAACAGAAAAACAGCAAGAAAAGCTATTTATTGGCCAACACACAAAAAATAAGATATTAATACATACAACGCAACTTAGCTATGTTAGGCCAATTAGGCCCCTGGCTCAGTATTTGCCGCATCGTGTGGGTCACGCCATACAGACCAGCACTGGTGTTCTGCCAGGTCCTACTGCTTACGGCCCACCTGATGTTAAGTGGTCACTGTCACCCATATACAACAAACAACACTAAGGGTGTTGTCGTTGCGTTGCCTGCCCTGAAGGACTTTATTAGCTTTTTCCTTGAAGCTGTTTGTTATAACTGTAATAACAAGTATATTTAATAAATCTAAGCTTATAGCCAGACTCTAGATAACTGCACCCTAAAAAATACTTCATTCTATAATATCTAATGTTCATTAGAATCTGTCGCAATCCAAAGTGCTTTAAAGGTCAGGTTTCGAGCATTGAAATATATGGAGGTACTTTACTTTGATTAGATAAAATGTAAATATACTGATTAGGTACCTTATTAGTCGCCTATTGACGTTTAATTATCTTATCTATTAGCTTTAACATACATTGTAATCAGTCACTAAAACGCTGGTCAGTCATAATTGGGTCAACTACGAATACGTAGGTATAGAAAATTCTATAAAATTATTCTGAATCCATCTGCATTCGATATGAACTACCTTTCGCATAATAAATGACTTGCTTCACTATATCAAAAGCTATTTATTGCATTACAAAACGGAGTTAGTCTCGCTATGAAACTCGGGCGAGCCACTTACAAAATAATAAATGAAAATTATTTACGATCCTTCTTATTTTGAAATCTGAATTTACTGAGTAAAGGGATCCCGACCTCGTGTGTGAATGGAGGATTTAGTGCTGAAGCGTGCTAAAGAGAACTAGTTTCTAGCATAATTAAATCCCTATAACCTTGTCAAATATTATATTACCTTACCTCACTTAACTTCAATAATATATTATATTACATTGTAAAAGGATCATACAAAAGAACGGTAGGAACCAAGCCGTAAGTTTGTTGCTTGTTATTCTAGGCTTTGGTCGCGTGGAACTGGCACCTAGAGTCACCTAGCTTTAAGACGTTTCAAATTGATCCTTGTGATTTTATTGAATATAATATATATTTAAAATACCTTTTGACTTTGACTTACCATCAGCTGAACGCGACTTCGCTCGCATTAGTTTCTTTCCGGTTTTCTACCCAATTTCCGGTAATTTTTCGGGATAAAAAACCTGTATGCTAGTCCAGGTTACGAACTACATTTGGTCTAAGATTTATCTCTATCGGCACAGAGGTCAGGGTGTGATTGAGCCACAAACATCCATACATCCAAACTTCGTAATTTTCGTATGGAAGTTTAAAGAAGAAGGAAGTAAGTTAGGATAGGAGTCAACCGTGTAGACTTTACTCTCTATCCTACATGGAACTGATGATGAAGAGGCTACCCATATACAACGTGTAACATAATACCCCTATAAGGCCAAAGACCATGTGATCAGACCAAGCACTAGAATACTTTGACGTGTGCAAAAGTTTAATATATAGTTTTCGAAATTTCCCAAAAGTAAAATTAACTTTTTTTTAATGCAGTTATTATTTTACTGTACGCTCACTGAAAGCTTTCAGTATTATTATGAAGAAAGGCGACTTCCGTTTCCGTCGATTTCTAATAGTTTTCGTACTTTTATACCTTGTGGTTCCGGTCAAGTGGCGCCACCTGGCGGCCGCGCGCCATTTTGCTTCGTTAAATGTTAAGCGCCATTTTGGTGTAATTGGCGTTTTATTTTCCGTCGAAGCAACTTGTGTCCAGCGTTATCGCTGCGACGACCGTTGCATAAAATATTTTAGATTCTTATCTTTTATTTCGTGAAGTGAAATTATGTTCTTCGTACTGTGCAAAGAGGAAAAAACCGTGAGTTCTACCCTCTATACATTAAATGGATGACCGTGATCAATATTTTAACGAATTTTCGTTCGGATCACGTTCCTATAGTTAAAGAATTAACTTTTTGGTTACTAGAACGAATGTAAGTACAAACTTTATTATTTTATGGAAATAATAATTTTAGTTTGCAACATAAAGAATGTATTCCTTTTGCCGTAAACTAGTGACACGGGCTCTGCACCGGTAGATGATACTTTATATGTTGAGAAGATGTAGATTTTCTAGCAGGAGCTTTGTGATTCAATTATTGTTTTATAAGATTATCATGTTCTTGCGGTGAGGGTGAAAATTAAAGTTATAACTTTTAATAAGAAATTAAAGGAACTAGCTACTCCTAAAGCCCCCGTTATCATAATTTAAAAACCCCAGTTATCATAGACTGGGAAACAAACAAATTGGGAAAAATTTATGATATCTTACGTCACTAGCTTGTTTATTGCTTGTTATACAAGAAATTTAGTCTCATTTTATCTTTAGACAATAATATTGGTTATTTCTTTCTTGGACTATTCAAACGAGTACCTACAGACGTTTTAATTGTAAGAATTTGAGGAGTACTAAAAGAACTTTGTTCTTTAACTTCTGTTATAATTACTTTATAATTCATAGGTTTTATTATATCGTTCTGATTAAGTATGCAGGTCGCCGATCCGAATGCAACAAAAGTATGATATCTTCAATAAAAAAAGGCAAAACCTTCGTGGCCACCCCTCGCAGGGGTAAGGCAAACGAAGTGTGTTGAGAGATTATATCAAACAAAGTATGATATCTTCAATGAAAAAGGTAAAACCTTCCTGACCACCCCTCGCAGGGGTAAGGCAAGCGAAGTGTGAAGAGAGAGCATATCAAACAAAGTATGATATCTTCAATGAAAAAAGTAAAACCTTCTTGACCGCCCCTCGCAGGGGTAAGGCAAATGAAGTGTGTCGAGAGATTATATCAAAGTATGATATCTTCAATGAAAAAGGTAAAACCTTCTTGACCGCCCCTCGCAGGGGTAAGGCAAACGAAGTGTGTCGAGAAATGATATCAAACAAAGTATGATATCTTCAATTAAAAAGGTAAAACCTTCTTGACCGCCCCTCGCAGGGGTAAGGCAAGCGAAGTGTGAAGAGAGATCATATCAAACAAAGTGTGATATCTTCAATAAAAAAAGCATAGCTTTTTTGGGCCACCCCTCGCGGGGGTAAGGCATTTATAAAACTGTGTTCCATCGCATGGAACTCAAAGAATTACACCCTCGCGGGGTGGATGTGCGTTTTAATATTCCATCGCATGGAACTATAAACGTTAAGTGAATATGGCCACTATTTCATATATGAAATGAATATAGCGAGGGTTTTCTCGCTAGAGAAATACAATCAATGTAACAGCCGGCTCGCAAGAGGTTTGGGCGTTAATGAAACTGTTAATGACGTGGTACTTTTTGGGTTCTCGCTAGAGAAATCCAATCAAACTAACAGCCGCCTCGCAAGAGTTTTTGGGGGTGTTAGTGAAACAACTTTATAATGAGTGAACATAGTCTAATGGTTTCTTGCAGCAGAAATCCAATCAAACATACAGCCGCCTCTCAGGGGGTTCGGCGTTTATAAAACTGTGTTCCATCGCATGGAAGTCGAACAAGCACACCCTCGCAGGGAAGATGTTCCTATAGCCAGTTGCTATTTGAAAACTGTCACTGAATAGTTACAAAGAGAAAGTTTAATTTGTTAATGAAGTCTCGCAACTTGATAAGGCTCAGGGTTTTAGGCTACTAAATATGGTAAGTACAAATAATGACTCGTAATGTCAGTCTTAAACCACATGGTAATCACAAGGATCACCTTGAAACGTCTTAAAGCTAGATGAATCTAACTAAAAGCTAGGTGAAGTTAACGCTCTTCCACAAGGGATGAAAATGCGGGCACCAAACTTGATAAAAGATTATCGTATCAAAGCCTACGCCTACCTAATGTTGTAAAAGTATGACTCATTTTACAATCTATTGATATTCGTATCATAAGCATTTTTAATATAATTATGCATACTACTACCACTGTACCAGCTCTAGGTGTAATAAAAAAGTATACCCCTAATGCTTTCTGGGCCTAGGGTTCCTGATGGTTTAGCCCATCCTTTCAAATCTATGTTTTTGCCAAAAAAAAAAAAAAAAAAAAAAAAACTAACCTAACCGTTTCAGGTACTGGCACCGGGTTTGTGTTTACGGGTTCTAAATTATATTAACATTTTTATCATTTATATTTACTGGCTCAAACTTGAGATAATATGAATATCTAAAAACAGGTGCATCTCTACGACCAATTGTTTTGATAGTAAACGAAGACATACATTCATCATGAATTTTTGGATTACAGTCAAGGTAGTTATCATAGTAGAAACCAGTTCTCTACCCTCACAAAAACTTAATAGGACTTGTAAGCTCTGCCAGCCGTGTTGGTAATGAAGTATTTGAATACCTTACTAGACTACCCTACCCTACCAAAGGCGTTCTCAAAGAATGATTAGGGTACCGTTGCGTATCCTTATTCACAGCATAGCTACATTATCTAGCTCTGAAAAGTCTCTAAAGTATGTGTCAAATGGGCTTGGGGCACACAATAAAAGTTGTTTTACGCTGCTACCAAAAAGAGATGCTGAATACACTCTTGCTAAAGCCAAGTTCATGTACCTACCTACTGCATCGCAGTGCACTTAAATACAGTGCGACAACTAAAGGTCTTTAGTCGCTTATCTACTTAAAGAAGGTATGAAATCAATTCTACTTGTGGAAACAACTTGTCACATATGAGAAATATAGAATCAGTCATGGTTAATCATTATCATTATTTAATAGACTTCAGCATGCACTTATCCTAGGCAAGTTCGAAAAGCAGGCCGCTTATTAATGTCATCACTACAGATGACGAGTGTCCTATGACCAGCCTATACGAACAGGGCTCGGGACAACGACTCAGACTCGTTTATTACGATATTTGTGTTTTATTGGATATCTAAAGTATCCCACACATACAACTATATATAAATATTATTAGTTTTGAAAACTAAGAAACCTTCTCTTTTGTATAAAGCATTTAGTATTCCATGGAATTACCCACACACGAGGTGTTTTTAGTCTCAAGTCTCGGATCTATTCTTCATTATAGTTCCCGGTGGCAACTGCCTTTTTGATGAGACAACCTCAAAACTCGAGCTATGGTAGCTCCGTTAACATGGATAACCCGTAGAAACTTCAGTCAACAAGGGTTTTTATTAATTTTGAATTAAATATGGAAATGTTAGTATAAATGTGCAATACGGACCGATAATTACTCCTACAGTTTCCAACCATTAACTTCTTGGTGTAGCTCTTAAAACAATCCTTTAAGGTTACTAATATAAAACAAGAATTTCGCTGTGTTTTACAATGGACTAATATACTTCAATGTGACACTTTCGCATAAATGCTTGGTATCTACATCATAGCGTCATAGCCAAATATATAATATCATAATCGTGAGATTATATTATAATCTCACGTTTTTGGATACTCAAGTCTGTAATGTTTTTTCTCAGAAACAAAGTTTCCAGTTTATGACGTTGAAAAGTGTTTTTATTAGAATAAAATATAGACCGCAGTAATACTATACTATACGTAGGTAACTCAAATACCTTATCATGGGATTGGGAAACCCATTAATGAAATAAAATTGTAAGATAATTAGCTAAGCCCGCATCACGCACTGTTATTTCAGGTTGGACCAAAACATTGTTTGGTACGGCCACTATTACAGTATTTCCAGATAGCGTTCGATCTGCGTGATCTGATCATCGACTGAAAATTATTGAAATTAATGAGCAGCATTAATTCTTATAATAAAAGGCATCTATTTGACGCAATCAATAGCTTATCTATGCTATCAAATAACATGGCACCTATTATGATTTATGATCATTATCATCAAATCAGCTTGAAAGAGTCCATATTTGGTCATGGGACTCCTCCACAAATTGTCCAGTCATTAGGATTATTTGCCTAGTCACTATGCTTGACGGGTTTTTTTATGATTACTTATTTGATTTCAGATTAAATCGAATAAATAGTTAGATTTATTATGAATAATAAAGTTTAATCACAATTTTACATAGCAGGTTGTAGATTCATCGTTGTACCCTTCTTATTGTGGTAAAATATTTTAAAAATCACATTGGCGCTAGAGTAACCTTGATCTTACAAGTGGCAACACCAGGCGATAACAAACAAATCTTCATAATAATACTGAAAGCTTTCAGTGAGCGTACAGTAAAATAATAGCAGCGTTTTACCTGAAATAAAACGCATATTAATTTACTTACCTCACTGAAAGCTTTCACTTTTATCTCTGCCTGCTGAAACTAAGCCAATGACACCAAAATGGCGCTTAACATTTAACGAAGCAAAATGGCGCGCGGCCGCCAGGTGGCGCCACTTGACCGGAACCACAAGGTATAAAAGTACGAAAACTATTAGAAATCGACGGAAACGGAAGTCGCCTTTCTTCATAATAATACTGAAAGCTTTCAGTGAGGTAAGTAAATTAATATGCGTTTTATTTCAGGTAAAACGCTGCTATTTTGTATCTATACTCAATGTATATAATATATTTAATTTGTTGACGTTCTTTGTAGGTAATTACGTAGTTACTATTTTGGATTAGTTCACAACTTAGTTGGTTTAAGGTTCAATTTTACCTTAGACAAAATATGTTGTTGTAATAATGTTATATGAACAAAGATGTTTGTTCTGTATCTGGGTGTTACCATTTAATAAAGAATGTCTAATAATGTTTATTTCAATGGAAAAATACAGTACAGTCCATTCCACTTGTCCGCTCGATACAGTTTGACATATCGAGCGATTAAGCTAATTTATCACATGTCTGCTATGGCTGGTCGACATTCTTATTTCCATAATGCTACTTACGCGCTCGTTTTACTTAATCCTGCAATTAATTATTTAGATTGGCGGCGTCGACATCGCCTAGTATTCAACCAAATGAAACAGGCCCGCGACTGCAATTCCCATGCATGTGTAGACATTTCTTGAGATCTCTAGATACTCAATCATTGAAATCCAAACGGTTATGTTGTAGTTTAAAAAAATCCTTAAATAGAACTAAGTCTTCTTATATTTACACGTTCTTCTCATTCTAATTCGTGGTGGAGGAATGAGATCTGCACGGACGTCCCGCAATGGGATGAATTGTGCATTGTCCCCCTGCTAACATCACCCCAGCCAGCCCAACTCCTTAAAATAGCGGAGAAGGACCTTGGGTTGGTGGCAGCAATGTTCAAGCATCCCCGGTGGTGATTTGGATGCAGATGAGAGGAAGGACCCGATCAGCTTCTGCAGTCCAGTTTTGGACCTGGCTTCGTTAGTTGCGGAGCAGTGCAGTACCACATGCTCCACCGTTTCTTTTTCCTGAAGACATCCACGACATAGGTCGCTGTCTGTCGCACCGATCTTGAAAAGATGGTAGTTGAGGTCGAAGTGGCCCGTGATGATTCCGACTATCAGCTTTAGGTCTTCGCGTCTCAGCTTTAACAGGATGGTCGTTAAGTGCCTGTTCGTGGCTTGAAGCATTGTTTTCGTATGTTTGCAGTCTGATCTGCGCTCCCATTACACGTTCTATATAACATTCACATTGTTAATTATATTAACATTAACATTTATTATATTAACATTAACACATTACAGTATTTTTTTATTTATTACAATTTAATAGACTGTCCTTTGGCTACAATCGCACCAGATGGTAAGCGACGATCAAACAAAACGGTCTAGAGGAAACCTAGTCACTCTTGCCCTGAGGAGACCCAAATTTGAGTGATATGATTTTGTATTTGTATTTGAAGACGGTAATGAGTTCCACTCCTTGGCGGTTCGGATCATTGTGCAGATTTGTAAGCCGGATTTGCTCACATGTCTGTCAGAAGGATTTGCTGTTGAAGAATATGTAAAAAAAAACATCAGCATCTAGCATCTTATCTAGTTTATGGCGCTCATTATTCATTCGGCACGCGCCCACGATTTTCACAATAGTTTGATTGAACGGCAACCGCAAACCGAAAGACCAAGACGGGCCCCCAACCTAATGCTGCTCACTATTCACTTCTTCTTCTTGTACTTCGTTCTTGTTCTTCTTCTTCTTCGAATCAGTGTGGTGAAAGGATTTTCAGTGTGCCCCAAGAGGCTCCTTTCAATCATTGACACATGTTATAGAACTTTTTATGTTCTACGACATGCCGGTTTCCTCACGATGTTTTCCTTCACCGTTTGAGAGCACTGACACTGTGCACATAAAAACTCATTGGTACACAACTGGTTTCGAACCCACGACCTTAGGATCGGAAGGCGGGGCCGCTACTACTAGACCACCAGTTCTCTCAAACTACTCACTACTCACTGAAAACCAGCGCTAAATGGGCTTCTCAGCTCATACAGCAAATGCTATAAGGGTGCCTTTTTGTCATCAAACAAATAGCTCTTTTGTAAATTTTAGATATTTAAGCGACAAAATAAAGATTTTTCTATTCTATTTTAATGTACATTGGGTTGGGGACGTTGGTCACATGACATTGTCGAAATCTCAAAAAACCGATTGATGGAGAAGGCTCGACATTGATCTTTCTGGGGCCTTAAGCTCACTTCGAGCGGGATTATCTCACGGTGGAGATGACGTCATATCTCGTTCAATAACTCGTTGACGTTGCGTCTCGCATGAACTTTGAATGAGAAAATTGGGGAGTGAGATGGTGAGAATGGGGATAAATAGTTATCGAACGAGATATGACGTCATCTCTACCGTGAGATAATCTCGCTCGAAGTGAGTATAAGGCCCCTGGAAGCATATACTTAAAGTAGATTTAATCAAGCTGATGACGAATACAAATGGTTTATTTATTATGTAACTTTTATTAAATAAATAAAACTACTAGTGCACGTTTGGATAAGAACCCACAATCATTTAGGACCGTTTGACGGAATCGCTACCATTTAACTTGTGGTCTTATACCAATTTTGCGTGTCTAAAGTCGCAATATAGTTTTTATCTCTCCATTAGCACATGGAGAGTAAAAACCTGGCGTCTATTAGAGCTGGTACAGCCAGCTTTAAAAGTGACAAAAATGTTAATTTGCACATAAATAAACTACAATTATGGTATTTCAGCTTGTAAGTGTGTCGATTGGGCAGCTATCTCACATAGCTGGCGGTAAATTACTAACTAATTATAAAATACTAGGTATAAGCTATACACGGTTTCGTAAACTTGTCAAAAAAAAGTTTAATAAAGTTTGCTCTTTCTATTCCTAATAATTATTATCATCTTAATAAGGGATTGGCACAAATATATTTTTCTCTCCTCCACTCCTCTACTCGACCGTCATCTCAGTATCTGCTCTATCTTTATTTATTTATTTTAAACTGGAACAGCAATATATGTGTATTATATTTTAGGCACGTTGTATTATGGTTTACATTAGACTGATACATACGCCAAAATAGGCGGATTCAGTATTTTCATTATTATTTGACATGAAGTACCGTCATATGCAAACTATGAAACGGAGGGTGATACTTGACTTACCAGCGACTTTGTTTACAGACTTACCTACATTTCTACAAAAAATAAATTACTGACACAATTATAACTAATGTAAGCTATACTATATTATAATTTTAGCTACTTTCGTTTCCTACTAATTAAGTATAGTATCTACATATTAATAATATAAGCACCTATTTGTAAGTTAAGTCTGTAAAACACAAGATTACACAATAAATCAATTTAAAAAAAAGTCAACACAAAAGAAAACTTATAACTAAGTAAGATAGTCAAGTTAGTGACAACAAAAGTAAAGTAAAGTTGACTCGTTTTGTTCATAATAAAAATCATCATCTCTATGTGGGATTGGCACAATTAGCATAGGTATTTCTCTCATTCACTCCCGCCTCAACCGTCATCTCAGTATCTCTCTCTTTCGTATAGTAAGTAGTTACATTAGCTAAGCAAAAATGCAATTATAACTTCAACACGTTGCATACAAATCAACTAATATTCTAAATATATTATTATATCAATAAATCTTTAGAATCTTTAGAACAAGGTGCAATCAAATCTATGAATTACATTAAATATTATGAAATACCCTAAAACCAGTTGAGGTTCATGACCTGAGCTGAGTACAAGGTGATTCTAATATATGTAACATGTAACATATAATTTAAAAACATTAGCATAGCTTTTGCACGATTATTTAAGGTTTTTTTAAAAGCGTCTATTTATTATGGACCATAAAATTAATTTTTAATGTCATAGCTGTTGGAAATGAGTTTATATTATTATTATTAAACTACCTAATAAAAGGTATTTGAAAGCAAGAATTTTACACTGTAAAGTTAATAAACAAAATTTCACGCTTAAAAAATATTTTCAAATATATTTTGAAACTATTGTAGTGCACACCGAGCTAAAACACTTTCAATACAGGTTACAATATAATATATTGTAAACTAGCGACCCGCCCCGGTTTCGCACGGTTATTGTGGGTTATTCCTAAGAGATTATGCTTGTGTTATGCATATAAACCTTCCTCTTGAATCACTCTTTCTATAAAAAAAACCGCATCAAAATCCGTTGCGTAGTTTTAAAGATTTAAGCATACATAGGGATATAGGGACAGAGAAAGCGACTTTGTTTTATACTATGTAGTGAAGTGATACGTTAAAACCACTATAACACTCATAACTCATCACTCATCTAACTCATCTGTTATAACACTCGATGGTTTCAAGAAACGTTATGTTTTATCATAACGTTACCATCACCCACAGTTATTTTAGACGCATAATATGTTTTATTTTTTTTTAATTAACTACACCACATTTTTTCAGATGTCATAGAACCACTGCTTACCGTCACAAAGATTTGGTAGACTTCTGTATAAAAACTACAAACAACGTATTGAAAGCAAGTTTAGTTTATTCTCTAAAATAAGCTCTATGTCGTCAACATAAGGAGATTATTTCCAGACCTCATCATTCTTGAATGATCGTCCTAGTTTGTGGTCAAGGCTAACTCCGTACTGAGTGATGGATGATCTAGCATTAACTGCTTAAGATAAGCAAACCAGCGCTACCGCCACCTCGCATTTCTGAACATAACATGAAATTCCTTATGCGATCATAGTCATAAAGATAGCTGAACTATTAACCTTGCGCCAGTTTTATCATTTATTAAGGTTTCAGGGGAATCAGAAATTTGGTATCTTTTTTTTTTTCTACTACTAGCTGATAGAACAAGCAGATGGCCTACCTGATGTTAAGTGGTAACCATCAACTATAACAAAGCATTGCTTCGTAAGTCACGCACGATAGGAACGTGCCACTACGATAGCACTGCCTTGCGTCCATCGACTTGAGGCATACAGATGTTAAGCCTCATGTGCCTGTAATTACACCGGTAACCACACTCTTCAAACCGAAACACATGAACGCTGCTAGGCGACAGAAAAAGGCGTGGTGGTAGTACTTCCTCGGACGAGCCCTTCACAAAGAGCTCTAATACTCTTAAGCTACTACTACTACTCTCAACGTACCTACTTAGTTTTTGTCAAATACCGCAGTTCAATGACGAAATATTATATGTATAAATACTTCTTTGTAAATAAATATCTAGCAATTAATAATAATAAAAAATTTGGAACGGAAAGTATCACCAAATAATTTAATAAACCATCACAAATACTGAAGTTGACATAATATTGTACTAGTCTTAATTACGATTTTATTAGTGCTAATCCTAGTCAAAGAACTTTTTGTTTGTCATTTTTCGTAAATACATTAAAGATTTTATATCTTCAAGAGTCTTGAAGACAAGAGCTAATGTACCTCTCACTCGCACGTTTCGTCATGTTGAAAGATAAATAATCACTAAACCCATTTTCGAAAAATCGCAATTAACCATTTTATGTGCAATCACATTGCGCACAGTTTAGTAAAAAAAAACATTTTAATCGATGCAAGTTTTCCTAATCAAAAGTTTGCCTTACTAGTTTTTGTACTTAAAAGTTTGCCTTAAAACTTGTATTGATTAAAGCGATTTTTTTACGTATGCTCTCAAAAAAATCGTTAGTACCAACATCACCCCCTTCTTTCGTACGAATACGGTAGGTACGAAGCTAGGTATCTACTTTCTTGGCACACGTTTTTTTTTTCTTTCTATCGTTCACATTACCCTCCAATAAAACATAAGTGCGTATGCAAGTTAAATGCAACTCATTGTTCATATAACACCACATGCATAGATAACGAACACAAGAACAAAGTGTCGCCTTAAATAGAGACTGTACGAGATGTGCTAATGGACACATTCTTCGTAATATTATTTCTATAAAATTAAGTCAAATCAAAATTACTCAATAGCCCACTTGGCTAGATTGTAATGATATTAGGGTATCGAATAACATGCGCTTCACTAATTTAGTAAAAAAAAAATGCATAGTATTTTTTTCTGTATTGACAATGTGCAGTAAGCCCATCAGCTGGTCTTTATGGATGATGTCTCATTATGCAACCTCTCGCTTACAAGACCTTGTGCTCTTTTCTATTGTATACGGTGACACCTCGCACTGGACGTGGATTTCGTGATAATGCGAGGATTATGCGATTTATACAGAAGCTAGTTGAATAAATGAAGTTATAAAATGCTATTTATGATCGAAGTCTACAAAATGCTTGGTGCAAAAGTATGAAAAACCATCATAACTTCAACATTATTTTTGGTAAT
This sequence comes from Chloroclysta siterata, assembly GCA_932294275.1. NCBI lineage: Eukaryota > Metazoa > Arthropoda > Insecta > Lepidoptera > Geometridae > Chloroclysta > Chloroclysta siterata. The sequence continues at coordinate 11,351,587 of OW028602.1, forward strand.
TTTCTATAACAATTTCAACACATTTTTATCCCTTTCCTCTTGTATATTATAAAAATCTTGCGACAAGTGCTTTTTTGTTTTCAATGTAGAGCATTCAATTTTGTAATCGACAGCAGAACGTCTTATAAATTTAGAATTACGAGTACGATAGCGAGCTGTCGAAAAAGTATGGCAGTTGGTGATATAGTTTAGCTATTTTCTTTAAGGCGAAGACAAGAGCTAATGTGACTCTCGCTCGCACGTTTCGACATGTTGAAAGATATAAAATCACTGAACTCATTTTCGAAAAAATCGCAATCAACCATTTTGTGTGCAATCACATTTCACACAGTTTAGTAAAAATTTCATTTTGATCGATACATGTTTTCCTACTCAAAAGTTAGCTTTACTAGTTTTCGTACGTAAGCAAACTTTTAAGTAGGTAAACATGTATCGAACAAAATGAAATTTTTACTAAACTGTGTCCAATGTGATTGCACACAAAATGGTTGATGGCGATTTTTCGAAAATGAGTTTGGTGATTTTATTTCTTTCAACATATCGAAACGTGCGAGCGAGAAGTTGTTTGATAGTTGTCAGCCCCTTAAGCACTATTGCTTTTGGTCATGACGCCATATACGTCAAAATCGTCATCACTTTCATTAAGAGTGAATTGGTGAAAGTATTCCAGAATTTGGCATCGACGTTAGTAAACATCACAATCTGACGCGCACTACGTCAAAAGAGAAGATTTTGTTTCAAGATAGTCAAAAGTCAAAGTCAAAATGTATTTATTCAATAAAATCACAAGGATCACTTTGACCCAGCCAGTTCCACGCGACTAAAACCTAGAAGAACAGGCAACAAACTTACGGCTTGGTTCCTACCATTTTTCTACTCTTCAAACCGAAATACAGCAACGCTGCTTTGCGGCAGAAAAAGGCATGGTGGTAGTACTTCCCCGGACGAGCCCTTCACAAAGAGCTCTACTACTCTTAAAAATATACAATTATTATACAATGCCGTCAATCTAACGAATCTTCTAAAAGCTGCCTCACTTTATTCAATAAATCCTTGTAAAATGAACCAAACCATGCTGATGAATACGAGATGGCATTGACCACGCGTGATCTGTGCCAAATATAAATGTATAAAAACTAAGAAAGTATGACAGTAGGTGATCCAGTTTTCGACGACTCTTACTTTTGATAGTAAAAGTGATACGTAAAAATCGTCATTCGCATCACCGCTATCGTAGGTCATGGTTACTTACACTTTCGATGAAAGTAAATCGGCGAAAGTATTCGAGAATTTGGCGTCGAAGGCAGTAAACGTCACGCGTTGAAAGTGAAAGAAGACGTCAGCCTTCAACGTCACATAACGAAAGTGAAATGAAAAAGTGAATTGTTTTCTGACGTAGGAGAACTTGCTCTGTGTTTTTAACTAGTAGCGTTACATTACACGGATGAGTGAGGATGACCCACAAAAGTTGACATTGAAAAGACTACCTTGAGTTTGATGAAGCATAAATCGCATTCTTGAATGCAACGGTTAGCCGTTTCCGGCGGGCCAATTCTCTAAAAACAATGCGACAGCAGTAGGAGTAAAACGAATCATTGCTAGTTGAATAAACAAATGACAACGCAATTGCTGTTTGACGTTCTAGTCAATAGTGCTGTCAAAATGTTTTTTTTTTGTACGTTAATTTGCCGGTAGAATCAGTCAACAAACGAAAACCACCTGTGAGAGTATTAATTTCAAAAACAAGAAACTAATTGTGGCACCAACACCGTTTACCACAGATTACTCAAATAGTTTTAAATCTTGAGTTATGTTACTATTCTGAAATCTCAAGAATAATTTTCTTGAAAATGCTGGGTTACGTTATGGTAATGTCTATAGAATTAAAGTTAGTATTATAAGTAAGAACTAAACGGTACAAAGGAGATCGCTTACCAGCATTAGGGCGTCACCGGGCTGTTGCAAATAATTTTACAGCTACTGCCGACGCCTTGATTTTAGATAATTGATCTACGGAATTTGGCTTATACATAATAACGAATATCCCGTGAAAAATCACTAGGTACCTACAGTTTCAGTTATCCTACACGCAGGCACCTTTATAATGTCGTTGCAACATCAAACCAAGGTCCTGAGGACACATACCTACAATATTTTAAAATTGCGTGCGCTTACATGAACTTAATACTGCGCCATACCTAGCCTAAAATGGGTATACAAATAGACGTGTCACAGATATCCCACATGTTTCACTTTGTTTTATCAAAGACATGGAGTTAGTTGACAGCAAAATGTAGGCCAATTAAGCATTGACTGAGCAGTCTAATTAATTTCTTAAGTACCAAAAAGGGGCATAATTCAATCACTATAGAACTACGCGTTTTCAAGAATATTAGGTCTTTGAAGTAACTACCCTAAATTATATGTTACACCTATGTTGCTAGCTATAAATTGTATTTAATGGTAGGTACCTTTCCAATTAGCAGTATTTATAACCGCTGGAAATACTCTATGAAACTCATAAATTATTTTGCAATTCTTTTGTATCACTGAAACTTTTAAGAGTAGTAGAGCTCTTTGTGAAGGGCTCGTCCGGGGAAGTACTACCACCACGCCTTTTTCTGCCGCCAAGCAGCGTTGCTGTGTTTTGGTTTGAAGAGTGTGGTTGCTGGTGTAATTACAGGCACACGAGGCTTAACGTCCGTATGCCTCAAGTTGATGGACGCAGGGCAGTGCATCGTAGGGCACATTCCTATCGTACGTGACTTACGAGGCAATGCTTTGTTATGACTTAACATCAGGTGATGGTTACCACTTAACATCAGGTGGGTCATATGCTTGTTCCATCAGCTAATTGTATGAAAAAAAAAAACTTTAGAACTTCTTTTAATGTTTGATAATAAACTTAATAATCTGAAAAAAAAAAAAAAACGTTTAACCCGTCAATAATTATTATTATTGACGGGTTAAACGTTTTTTTTTTTATATTTCATAGCATGAAGAGCTCATGATCATTTCACTTCCGTTACATTATGGAAGACACAGTAGAAGTTGCAAAGTCGTTTTTTTGTCGTTGTTCGAACGTTTTCATCCATTTTTAAATAGGTATTAATTTGTTTGGTAATATATATTTGGTAATATCAAAAAAACAACCGTAAAATCAATGGCCGTATCTAAGAGCCGTTTTAATAAATCTGTTTATGACAGTTGGTATTTAACTTTTTATTCTTAAAGCATCTTCATTACAACAAAAGATAGCATTAATTTTATGGGATTAGAAACATACTTGAATACTTGGTACGATAAGAAGAACCTCAAAGTTTGCCTAATATATCCTATTTCTCTAGGTACAAGGCAGTTATATCCAATTGTTATAAAAGTTGCGTAATTTTGCTTACTTTTTAGCTTACCTAATTTTTCTGTATAAGAGATTATTTAGTTTTTAAAAGCAATGAAATTGCGCTCGAGCCGGTCATGCTGCCACCCTTCCCGCAAAGCCTCAACATTTAGTTTTAAGATGTTTTTTTGTTTTTAAGGTGGATGTCATTTCGATGCATAATAGCGAAATGAAATACCTCTCATTTCGCATCAAGATCAAATTGTAACCTCGTCTTCATTTCCATGACATTTATACTATCAATAAAACATTTATAATACTCGTACTTACTATCGATTTATAAATCTGAATAAAAAGATATGATACCAAAATAAAGCTTCAAATTACTTGTTTTATTTATTTTAAATTCATTCCACAATGACTGCTTTGGTGTGTTGGTTTGGTGACTGTTACTTATCGTTTAAATCCAATAGATGGCCATGCCGAGCCAACTTTATAAAAAAATTAAATGAGCAACAAACAGTAACGGTAAAAATATATTTTGTGTCTCTCACACAATCTCATGCAATATTAGGTATACAAGGTGTTCCAATACTTGTGTATATAAACTTCTGGGGGCTAAAGTACCCATTATTATGAATAACTTTTCTTAAGGGACCAACACTGTTAACGCGAAAAAAAACAGCTGTTTCATATATTTTAGCAAGGTAGGTATTGAACTTTTGTACGAAACAGCTGTTTTTTTTTCGCGTCCAAAGTGTTGGTTCCTTAGAAAAAGTTGTTCATATTGATGGCTACTTTAGCCCCCAGAAGTTTATATACACAAGTATTGGAACACCTGGTATAATAATATTGGGGGACATTCCACATATCACTTTCTAGCCCCAAACTAAGCAAAGCTTGTATTGCGGGAACCAGATAGGTAACTGATATAATACTAATCTATCTAAGTTTTGATAACTGATATAATACTAATCTAAGTTTTTTATAAGTACATAGGTAGCTACTAATAATTTAATATAGCACCCAGACAGACAGTGAGGGCTAGAATATAATTTATTCCAAGCGTGACTCTCTTACTTTACCACCAAGTAAATTAATAAAACTATTACTTTTTCGCCGAACAGAACATCAGTACCCCAAGTATGAGTTTTGCTTACGATATTTCGTTTTACGTTTTTGTTCCGTGTTCATTGCAGGTTATGTATGAAGACGCGATAGGGATACCGATATGGAACTTTACAAAACCCGCAATGAACACGGAGCAAAAACGATTTGTTATTGTTCCGTGTTCATTGCGGGTTCCGTATCGGTATCTCTATCGCGTCTTCATACAAAACCCGCAATGAACACGGAACAAATACATAAAACGAAAAACGAAATATCGTAAGCAAAACTCATACTTGGGGTACAGGAAGCGCTTTCGTCACGACAATTCTGAATGGCTGCACGTCCTCTAGTCACGAGCGCATTGAAGATGGATTGGGTATGTGAGTGAAGCTATTGAAATGTCATCTTTCCATACAGTCTGTGGTTTCGATCAGTTGGCAAAACTGAGTATTTCTGTTGGCAAGACTGATCGTTTTTAAAAGTAATAGAGCTCTTTGTGAAGGGCTCGTCCGGGGAAGTACTACCATAACGTCTTCTTCAGCCGCCAAGCAGTGTTGCTTTGATTCGGTTTGAAGAGGGTGGGTGGTTGCCGGTGTAATTACAGTCACATTAGGCTTAACATCTGTATGCCTCAAGTTGATGGACGCGGGGCAGTGCATCGTAGGGCACGTTCCTATTGTGCGTGACTTACGAGGCAATGCTTTGTTATAGGTGATGGTTACCACTTAACATCAGGTGAGCCATCTGCTTGTTTTATCAGCTAGTAGTATATTAAAAAAAAAACTACTTGTCCATCTTGATAACGTTGTTTTTTTTTACTCACTTTACAAGTCGAGATAACGAAATGGTAGTCAGAAGCCTAAAAAAAAAGAAGATGCTGAGTTTAATTTAGCTCGTACAATTGCTTTTTCTTCAAAATGATATGAAATGATATTCATTTGAAAGGCGTTGTTATTGCATTTATTTTCATATAACAGCGATGAAAGCTGGCTTAAGCTGAAAAGAGAAATAAAACAAGGCTTACAAATCTCACATGTTTTTATTTTACATATTTACAAGCGTAATTACAGCGTATATTGTAAAAAACATTTACAAACAATAATGACAACAAAACAATAAAATATCATTACAATAAAGGAGCCAGCGCGATTGAATTCTGATGAAGAAAGTTGTGATAAAAAACTAATCGTTTGCCAACTAATGACCACAAACAAAAATACAAAATGTCTTTGTCACGGTAGGTATCTGAGTTAACAAGTACAAAGAGCTTATTTTTTACAGTATTCTATGGGTCCTAAACTATTTTTGTAGTTGCTCACATGTCGCCACTAAACGACAAAATAATGGCTCTATTGTAACTTTAGCACGAGTTGCAAGTAATTAATTGAATTTTATTTTTATGCTGTTCAGTTTCTGGGAGTTCTTTAGTATTTTTTTTAAATCATGCCTAAGTTGTTTGCCACATTTGTAAACCTTTATAGGTCTCCCGCGGTACAGGCTAGTTCAAGTCCGGGACCCGTTGCATATTTTTATTCTAGTATAACTGAATTCTCAAATAAAAAAATTGTATTTTGTCAATGAGTTAAGTAAACACATTCACTTGAACTTGTTAATATTTTTTCTTGCGTACCTAATTTTTAAGGCGAATGCAAGAGCTAATGTGACTCTCGCTCGCACGTTTTGACTTTAAGGGCCGTATGCTAAAACAGTACTTGAGTCTGAGTCGAGCCTCAAGCATAGACATATGCAGAGCTTTGATTCTAGAACGCTGCTTGAGGCTCGATTCTTTGATTGGAGTTCACGTGAGTTTTGCATATTCTGAAACGTCGCTCAGACCGAATCGTTGCTTGAGCAGATAAACTATCTGTCACTTTTCAAAGAAAAACGAGACCGATGCTCAAGCGGGGTCGCGACCACGCTTGAGCATGATTTCGCCTTGCTTGTTGCTTGGATGTGATTATACAATGGATGTTTTTGAAGATTTGAACATATTTGAAATTGTTATATTTGACCGATCGGCTTTCCGTTACGATATTTGCGAGATGCCAGTGACCCTTTTGATATAAAATACAGTTGATTTAAAAAAAGATATCGTTTTTCGTGATGTTGTTAAAAAAATAATTTAGCCTTTATTCAAACAAACCACAACGAAAACGGAAAATGGCATTTTCATCTATTCCAGACTAGCATCCGCCCTCGGTTACGCTCGCATGGTACTTAATAGGTACCTACCTAAAACAAAGTACCTACCTAAAACAGGTCACGATCTATGTGCATGCCAAGTTTCATCCAAATCCGTTCAAGACGGTACGAAGAAGTAGGAACTATAGGTACACTCATTCACAAACTTTCGCATTTATAAATTACTAGCGGCCTTTCCCAGCTTCGCATGGGTGGACATAAATTTTTTCAACGTTTTAGGATAAACTTAGACCGTGGTGGGTTCGAGTCACTTCTAACTCGCGCCTTGCCCGGGCCCGCGCTGGGTGAGAACGCGCCCCGTGACCTTATATTTTTTAAATCTTTTGAATGGAATGTCCGATTTGAAAAATTCAAGTAATGTATAGGTATTGAACCAGTCTTGAATATGAAAAGATTTATTTGGATAAGGATTAATACCAAGGTACAAATAAAGACCCTTTTCTAGCGGCGGCATTTCAATTAACGTTTAATAATAAAAGAACACTTATTGTGACATAACTATAATAGTTAGACATATGCTGTCGCGACATTTTTTGTAGATGATGACATGTTCTATAAAATCGTAGTACATTATTTTGTTCTATCATTAATAGTTTTCGCAGCGCACGCGATGTAAGGTTTTCTTTTTCCACCTTGGGTTACATTATTAGAGTTTTAGTAAGGATCCCTGATTTTTTTGAAAATGTAATATAGCCTATGTTACTCAGGGATAATGTAGCATTCTAATGGTGAAAGAATTTTTGAAATCGGACCAGTAGTTTTTGAGCCTATTCGTTACATACAAAACAACAAAACAACAAAACAACAAAACAACAAAAATACAAATCTTTTCTCTTTATAATATTAGTGTAGATTAGTAAGTAGGTAAGTAGGTAGTATCAAAAAGTACCATAAAAATGGTCAGAATCCACATTTTTTTTTTCGTGTTACAGGCGGAGGCCATTGTTCTATTTATTTAATTTAAAATTTATTGATACAAAAAACTAATAAGTACCTACCTACCTATTAATTATTTTACGAAAGATGCAAAAATTGTCATATGTTTGGCCCGAAGATGGTTCATGATGGTTGGCTTGATGAATGGTTAGGATAGGCGGGAATCGTTTTTTTTATTCGCCCTTCAAGGGGCAGGCTAAAGTCAATAGCGGTTTTCTACTTCTATACCATGACACCTATGAAATGAAAGTAAACACGTTCCGTTGCACGTAATTTATTTTAAACTCACCCAAAGCTTTACGGCAATATCTTATTTATTAAAAGTTTTGCGTAAAACGGACCGATTTTCGCAGTAAACGAAAAAATTAATCAAATTGTAATCGAGAACCGACTCGATCCATAGACATATTGCAAATCCCAACTGAGTTGAGATTTGAGTCTAGATTCAGCTGAGTGATGTTTGAGGACTGTTCTGGAATAAACACAATACCCAAGCAGCGATTCGATGCTTAAGTAGAGATCACCTGAACTCTACTCAGGCGGTGCTTGAGTATTATTTCAGAATACGAGCCTAAAAATCAATAAACTAATTTTCGAAAAAATGCAATCAACCATTTTGTGTGCAATCACATTGCACACAGTTTAGTAAAACTCTCATTTTGATCGATACAAGTTTTCCTACTTAAAAGTTTGCTTTAATAGTTTTCGTACTGTGCAAACTTGTACCTAAGTAGGAAAACTTGTATCGATCAAAATAACATTTATACTAAAATAAATAATAGATTAATAGATTTTTAGTAAATGAGTTTAGTGATTTATATCTTTCAACATGCCGAAACTTGCGAGCGAGAGTCACATAAGCTCTTGTCGTCGCCTTATGCATGCTAAAAAACAAATTGACCTGCATATTCGATGAAGATAGTTTGCAGTGGATACGATTGCGCAAAGAAACGACTGCTAACGATACTGATGACCAAAATTGAATGATGTTGTACATAACATAACAATAGCGGAATTATATAATGGCGTTCTCTATGATGTACCTAAATCTACGTAATTTATTTACAAAAAACTTTGTGGATTCACCTTAAATTTTCACGGATTTTTTATACGTTTTAATAGAAAAGAATCATATTTTTGAAATTACGAGACTGTAAAGACTTGAATTCATTCTATTGCAATGTTATTTACTTCTTTCGTTCTCGCACAGTGAGTACATTGAAGAACATTATACACAGTACTCGAAAATAATAAAAAAAACTGTTCAGCAATGTATTTGTCATTTTGGAAATTGCTAGCGTGTTTTGCGTTTCCGTTGTGGACCAAAAAGAACCAACATAGATTTTTTAAAATCATTTTATTTTTATGTTATCACCAAGCTTTTTCCAAGCTAGAAAAAAAACATTATTTTTATACAGGATTGACCTACATACAGTATCTTGTAATATTTTGTGATACGTGGACCAGTATTTCGGATATCATAAAAGTAAGATTACTCCTTTTAGTAACGGAATAAAAAGAAAATGACATGTTACAGCATTCGTTCATTTCATACGATCCTACGTATGTATAAATTCTGGCACTTTGTTTTACCCTAACTACTACTATTTTTATTTACAGCTTTGTTCTAAAAGTAAAAATTAATTTATTTCCATATTTAATGTGTAGGTACATATTTTTTTACTGTAAAAACGTTTCCTAAAGAGCGTGGTCTTGTTAGATTTTATATCAATATTTGTCTATTTATGTCTATGTGATGGAACCATTTAATTTATATCTTCAGAACAAAGCGATAGTGTTAAAATAACTTAAAAGTATTTTAGAATTACTGATGTGCTGGAGGGACGTACGCAGGCCAAACATACCGTGGTACTGAAGCAGCAGCCTGAAAATATAATATATTTTTTATTTATATTTTTCAAATTTATAGTATTCCTTTGAAAAGGTCTGTTTTTAAATATCTATTGTAACTACAGAGATAGCCAAAATGGTGACATGTTAAAATTAAATTAAATAGTCACTAGTCCACAATTTGTTCAACAATGAGCTCCATTATCCGCCCTGGTCAGTAACTTTTTTTTCTCAAATCAGTGGTCTAGGAATAGGTCTGGTCTTTTATAAATTACCTCTTGCGTATGTCTAAGGAGCCGCCTTGTCGAATCCTTTTCATACTTCCATTGAAGATCGCTGCCTGAGTCCCGACTGCCTCCATCCACATCGTTCGTCTCCACAGCATTATGTTTCGCATCTTCCTGCCTTCCTTGCACCCTCGTTTGGGCATTGTTTATATACTCTGGTACAAAGTACCTAAGCCCGAAGCCTGGTAGGCTCTGTGAGCTGAGGATCTGTGATGGTGAGAAGTAGTTGACTGTAGCTTCAGCTTGGATAGCTTGTGGGTAGGTCGGGACGTACTGGTTGACGAAGCGCTGGGCGTTGTTGAGTGGCAGAGGCGCTTGCGGTGGTAAGTTGTACACTACTTGGGTATAACTCGGCTGAGGTTTGAAGAGTTGGGGCCTCCTAGAAAAGAAATAATCATCAGGTGAGGTTTTGAGCCTTCGACTATAACTGAAAAAAAAAACTCATTGGCAAGTCTGTTTTATGTACAGCGTTTGTCGTGACCGCTAATCCATTATTACTAGCTAGTCAACTTTATGGTGTGTCTAAGTTCTTTGGAACTATTACAAAGTAGCAGTGTAGTATGCAGCCTTCATCGATTACTCACTCTTGGCACCTGGTCAGGGATTACAGATGCCCTGCGCATACCTTGAGATTGTGTAATCGTGATCAGAACATTGTTTTCCGAGAATTTGCTCAGTAAATAATATAAAATGTGATTAATCGTAAATAAATGTTACATTGGAGTAGGAATTGTAGTGTGAATAATAATCCTCCTTGGTAGATAAATTTAATAATAAATTATAAGGTGTTTTAACATCCAGTATCAGGGTCAGATGAGTCGTTGAAACGTGCATACCAGATCAGCTTGGGAACACCTGCGGCTCCAGCAGCTGTGGCTCTGGTACCGGGGGTTCAATCGACCCGTCTTTAGTTCCAAACAATACTGTGCATTAAGACCAAAAATATAAGGTGTTTTACCATTGTGCGACCCGATCCTAAGTCGGGTGAGTCGTTGGATCTTGCTTCCCAATTTGGTACGGCTGCGACTCTGACGCCGGGGCGGGGGTTCAAATAAGCCCGTTTGCGTGCCAAAGAATAATGTGCCTTAAAAGCAATAATCTAAGGTGTTCTTATCATTGCGCGTTAGGGTCGGGTGACTCATTGGATTGTGCTTCCCAGAACGGCACAGGAGCTTGGAACAGCTGCGGTACTAGCAGCTGCGGCTCAGGCACCGGGGGTTCAATATGCCCGTTTTTTATGCCAAAGAATACCGTGCCTTATGACCAAAACTATAAAGTGTTTTTACCACTGTTCATTAGGGTCGGGTGAGTCGATGGATTGTGCATACCAGCGCGGGAACTCACTACGGCTGCGTTACTCGCAGTTGAGGTTCTGGTACCGGTTTAATTGACACATCTTTAGTGCCAAGCAATACTGTGCCTTAAGACCAAAAATATAAGGTGTTCTTACCATTGTGAGTTGGGGTCGGGTGAGTCGTTGGACCTTGCTTCCCAGACCGGCGCGGGAGTTCGATACGGCTGCGGTACTGGCAGCAGCGGCTCTGGCGCCGGGGGTTCAATGGGCCCGTTTTTTGTGCCGTACTTTACCATAATGCCGTGTGCGCTTGATGCGCACAGGAACAGGCAAGTCAGCAACTGTGGGACAGACAATAAATACTAGTTAGAGACATTAGGTACATACAAGACATTTAATTTTAACAAATAATATTTATACTCTGTTGACATGTTCCGTAGGTAATGTTATACTGTTTTTAATAAATTGAATTTGTATTCAATCTGAAACACCTACGGTTGTAAAACAGAGAAAGATAATTTTTGTAGTAAAACGTATTGGGTTTTGTTAAGTAGTTGCGTAAATTTTAATTTGTATATGTTTTAATTTTAATTGTTTTTGTGAATAAAGTCAACTAATAAAAAGCGTCGGTGAACCGCCCGTTTATTTTTCAAACTTATTTGACACACTGCCCCGTGTTTTGATCAGTTATAAAATGTTTCAAACATTATTTACAACTTCGTTCTCATTTCAGTAACATTTTCATTCAGAACACAACAACCTTGAATCACTATCTTTCCCACGAGAACATCTTTTTAGCAAATAAATCTATTAAAAGCCTTCGTCAGTTAAAAGCGCGTCCCAATTGCATGCCATTGTCTATTTTTAGACTACATTTATGTAAAAAGCAGGCTACCTGCGCCGATAATAAACACATTAGATGGCAGTCAGAGTTCAGGGGTCTACTCTGAACAACGAAAAACTAAGATTTATCTTTCTACTGAGTTGGTATTAATGGGAGGAAGGTTAAATAAATGGGCTAATTCTTCTAGATTCTATGTATTATTATTATTCTTCATTACTATTATTCTTCATGTCTAGTATCAAAACAATGATTTGGGACTGAAGTTCTTCTTCTCTCAATTTATGGCTCCTGTCCGTCATTAGACAGACAATCTTGCCAGTGTCAAGTGATAAATATTTATTAGTTTAGTGAATACTTTTTAGTCAAGTCATTCCATAGTCAAGTCGGCTGTCATTTTGTTTTGAAGAAAATGGTGGCGGTTTTCTTCAAAACATTCGAAACATTTTCGGCCAAATCAGGATATCACATAATACACTTTCATTCCAAATGTTTACACTTTGTGCTAAGACCTCAAGTAATGTTGGTTAAAATACCACCGAAATTACACAACACAACTCAAAATAACACTAGAAAAACAATTAAAATGAAAAAGCTATGTTGCTTCCAGAAATGTCAGAAAACGAATCGAGTTTAAAAAATATAATTACGTTCCTGAACTGAACTGAAAGTTTGTACAAAAACTTCTAATATATTTTGTTTTGAAAGTTTTTTTCATACTATATTTATTTGTTTGGAAAACCTGCTTTCTACGTGAAATGGGTCGTTGGCACAACAGCCTGTTGTAACTTCTGTTTCTAAAGATCTTAAAATGCAAATTTTATCGCTTCATCTTGACGATTTTATTAAGTTTTTGCGTCTAAGCCAGTTCTAATTGCCACGGATTAAATGTACCACGTCCTGACGTGGGGTAATAAAGTATTTTGTTTTGTTGTTTCAGGGTCTTGCGATCGTTGGCATAACAAGTAACGCGTAGTTTGATTAAATAATCAGAGAACGCGAATAACATACATCAGCCTGCATCTATAGTTGAACATAGCCTTTTTTTATACCACTAGCTGGTGGAACAAGCAGATGACACACCTAATGTTCTCAGAATTTTTAACCCATCATATGTCTGAACCTTCTCAAGTGGATATTATTTACACAGATTATAGTAAATGTTTTGACCGCATTGATCACGTGATCCTTTTACTTAAGCTTCAGCTTATAGGTATCAGGGGAAATTTATACAGATGGTTCTCTTCGTATGTGCATAACCGGTGTCAGACTGTGGTTCTGAGTGGGTATTCTTCGTCGCCTATGAGCATCCCCTCGGGTGTTCCTCAAGGTTCTTTATTGGGTCCCCTTCTTTTTGCAATATTTGTTAACGACATTTCTTCTTGCTTTTTCTATTCTAAAATTATTCTTTACGCTGATGACATGAAAATACTACATCCTTTAAGAAATATTAGTGACGCACTTCACCTGCAAGAAGACCTAAATAGATTTCAAAATTACTGTTCTATCAACAAGTTGGACTTGAATGTCTCCAAATGCTTTGTCTGTTCTTATACTCGTAAACCAACACCACTTAAATTCGATTATACATTACGGGGCTCACTCGTAACAAGAGTATACTCAATCAAGGACTTAGGCGTAAATTTCGACACAAAAATTTTGTTTGATGAGCACATTAACGACATAATCAATAAGGCATCTCGAGCGCTTGGCTTTGTCCTGCGTATGTCATCAGAATTCTCTAGCATAAAAACGTTTAAAATTTTATACTGTGCGTACGTACGCAGTCACTTAGAATACGCCTCACAGGTGTGGAATCCCTGTTATAATATTTATTCTACTAGGTTAGAGCGTATTCAACAAAGATTTCTTCGATACCTGCAGTTCCGAGCAAAAGTTTACTTACCTAACTACATTGCAAGATGCCAAAAGTTTCATTTTCTTCCACTCTATAAGCGTAGGGAAATAGCCGATCTGGCGTACCTCCTGAATATTGCAAATGGCACGGTGGACTGTCCGGAGCTGTTAGAACTACTAGGACTACGAACAAACACAGCCTCATTAAGAAGACCCAACGTACTTTATGTTCCCTTAGTCAAAACCAATTACAGGCAAAATGCTTTTATTATCAGAACTAGCAACTCGTTCAACACTTTGGTTAAGGCGGATGTTGATATAGATATTTTTAATACTTCAATAAGAACACTAAAGCGTACAGTCAGTGACAAATTCTTTATAAATTTTTAGGTTTTGTATAACTTCCTTTTATTATTTTGATTACGTGCCTATTAGGTACGTGCCTATTTTGTTAAATCTAAATTTTCATTTTTTTGTTTAGTCGTCTACTTTACTGTTTTTTTTTGTATAAGTGAATTTAACCTATCTGTGGAAACTTTTAATTGGCCTTCAGATAACATAATCTTTTTTTTTTTTTAAGATTTAGTTAACTATTTTTCAAACAATAATCTGTACCTAGCTGTTAGTTTTCCTAAAATTCCAAAATAAAATAAAATAAATTAAAATAAAATTAAGTGGTAACCATCACCTATAACAAAGCATTGCCTCGCAAGCACGATAGGAACGTGCCCTACAATGTACTGCCCTGCGTCCATCAAATTGAGACATACAGATGTTAAGCCTTATGTGCCTGTAATTACACCGGCAACCACACTCTTCAAACCGAAACACAGCAACGCTGCTTGGCGGCAGAAAAAGGCGTGGTGGTAGTACTTTCCTGGACGAGCTACTCTACTCTACTCTGAAATAGCCTCTCCCATATTCTGGGGGGGGATTTGCCGTCACCACGCTTGGCAGGCACATTGATGGGGTGCGTACTCAGGAAATACTACTACAAATCCTGGTGCGTTCCTTTAGTCGCCTTTTATGACATCTACGTAGGTCATGCATTTTATACAGGAGCCGCCACGACCAATTAACTACTTTTATAATAACGGGATCATATTAACCATTGAAAAATGACAGTTTTAATGTTTTTAGTTATCAGCTTACAAATTAATTTAATTTATTTAGTAATTAGTAAATAGCTAGTACGTTTATTTATTATACCGAAATATTGGTTTAAGATGACTTACGACCAGTTTCTGAAAGCCCGATCAAAACTAATCGCATGTCAAGTCACTTCCTATCTCTGTTTAATTTGATGTAATGGCTGAAATGGCGAGTGACTTGACGTCCGAATAGTTTTGATCGAGCTTTCAGAAACCGGCCGTAGGTATTTTATTTTAGCATTCTTAGGTTTATATATAACTAGCTGACCCGTGCCCACTTTGTTGGGCGGTGTCAAATTTGCAATAATATAATATTGCGGCTATAAATTGAGATGAAGGCTATCCTATCTTTTAAGTTAGATCAAACTGCACACGGTGCGCAAATTTGATTGAAATCGGTTAAGTAGTTTAGGAGTCCATAGCGGACAAACAACGTGACGCGTAATTATATATATTAAGATTATATACCTGTAATCTCGCCGAGGATCTCATATTGATGTGATGCTGCAGTTGGGTCTACGTTATCATCCGTTTCTGTTATCTGAAACAAAATTAATTAAATTTACTATTTGTAAGGTTCTTCCACAGTAAAAGCTGATTTTACCATGCTCTGTGAGATTAACAAAGGATTAAAGGGGTTAAATATGTAAAAATGTACCCGTTTGACATCTAAGGCTAGATTTAACGGCCCGTTAATCCTTGATTAGTAACTAACAGAGCATGGTGAAATCAGCCCTAAAGGTGATTGCTTAGGGATATTTTTTTACATGTTGAAACATGGCTTATTCAACTGTTACAGAGAAACACTACACTATAATATAGAATAAATTATATAATTTTATATAATAATTAAAACAAAATTATGAATGCAATAAAACAAAAAAACATAACTGAAAATAAACGTTTAAAAAAAAACATGATACTTGATTTTGTGTATGGTATCGATATGATAATGTATAATCTCTAATTGGTATTGTCAGTTAAAAATTATATGTAACCGATTACAAAATTCTCAAGTTATACATTCCTTGCTGCCAAAAGAAAATTATTTAATATCTTCATTATGACGTGACCATAAATAACAAGCGGGTAATTATTTCCCAAAACGGTTTTGAATGAACACTGTGCTTATCGGATTGCAAAAGATGTAATTAATGATGCCAAGCCCTTTTAATTTACATATCCACAGATTAACGTTGTACATTAATATATAAAATGGGTTTGTCATGTTGGTAGTTGTAATTACAGGCACATGAGGCTTAACATCTGTTTGCCTCAAGTTGATGGATGCATGGCAGTGCATCGTAGGGCAAGTTCCTATGGTGTGTGACTCACGAGGTAATGCTTTGTTATAGGTGATGGTTACCACTTAACATCAGGTGGGCCATCTGCTTTTACCATCAGCGCAAAAAAATATGCCATCAGAAATAAGTACCTAATTAATATTTAAGTTTTAAACGTATTTATGGTTTTATTTCTACGAATTCTAAGTTGGTAAGCTATGCACAAACTCGGAAACGAAGTGTGAAACACAAGCCCAGTAAGAAATGTCGAAAGAAGAAAGGCGAACTGGTTGGCAGTATCTGTGCTCGCATCACAAAACTGACTGAGCAAATAGAGCCTGACATATTACAAACTAGATGTTGTTGCTCTATTTTGTAACGAGCCCAGGACAACTAAAAACGCAATTTTATTTTCATCAGACTTCTCGGAGACTCGTCGGTATTTCCAGAACGATATAACTTAGGAATATTTAAGACAAGAGTGAATAAGTGGATTATAGCTAAGCGTGCTCCACCTTAGACTGCATCTTCACTTTTTCACGTGAACTGGCAGTCAAATGTCTAGTTATTAAACAAAAAAAAAAAACTTTTCTTTCGATGCCATACGGCCGGTAGCCCTGAAAATAGGTCTGAAAGCGCGATCAAAACTAATTGGATGTCAAGTCACTTGCTATCTCTATCTTATTCGATGTAATAGCTGAAATGGCGAGTGACTCAACATCCGATTAGTTTTGATCGAGCCTTCAGAAACCGGTCCGAGACTCGCCCTAGACTTGGGTATCGAAAGTCTTGTTTTGAGTCATTTTGGGAGACTATTGTCATCAACCAAAATGGGTACACTGCTGGACTATGTTATGCCTATTTCTGCCGACCCGACATTGCTGTGATTCGGTTTGAAGAGTGTGGTGGCCGAACAAAGTACCTAACAGCACATAAGGATTAACATCTGTATGCCTCAAGTTGATGGCCGCAACGCAGTGCGTCGTTTCTATCTTGTGTGATTTGCAAGGCAATTGCTTTGCTTGTTTCTGAAGCAATTGGTATAAAATAAGGTAATCTGGTGGCTCCTGGTGTGGGCAGGTGAGAGGTGAAGAGAATCTTCCTCAACTGTTTATTAACGCTACTTCTTCTGATTATGTGCCAATTAAGCCATCAGTGAGCTACCACCGTCCTTACGATGATATCATATTAGTACTTATTTTCCGCCGCGGTCTGCCGCGAGGTCGTTTTCCGTTTTTAGGCGTCCAATCTGTAGTGGATTTAGCCCATAGCACATCCGACATGCGGCAGACGTGGCCTGCCCAATCCCACTTCAATTTACCCGCGTGCTGGCCAATATAATATATATAATTCATGATAAAAATGGACAGAACTACTTCTCAGTTATTTCTGAAAATAGGTACAACTGTTTTTTGAGTCGATAATACCTAATTTTCGTGTTAACGGAGTTTAACATTGCACTGTAATTATTAACTCTTCATTTCTTTTGTAACTTCCAGCGTTGCCACGTGCTTATTATTTCATTAAGGAACAATTAAACGTGAAATATAAGGTCAAGTTACTAGCCTCATTACGGGTGATTAACATTTATATTCGTATTTAAATAGTTAATTATTTAAATATTTAACCCATTACATTATATCCTACCTGTTAAAGGTTGAGTTGCATTGTATGTCAGTTGCTTTTGTTTACAAATTGCATTTTTTATCAAAGAATGATCTTAAAGAATGATATTATAGCACTTGAAAACGTTCAAACTTTTTGTTGTGTGAAGTTGTAAAGATTATTTTTTGCAGTGGTTATTGTATTGTCATTGTGGGATTCTTTAGATCCAATGAAACACAAATATATTATTATACGAGGTTATGCCGTCCGCCCAGCACGCCCGCACCAAGCAAGTGTCGCCAGCATGTCGCTAGTGTTGCCAGCGCGACTCGGCTAGACACCACAGTCATCACTCGCAACAACGCTGCTGACGGCTAGAGTTATCGCTTGCACATTTCAACATTATAGATAAAAAAAACTGATGGTAGTTACGTAAAACTGAAAAAAAAAACAAGTTAGTAACAGAGGAAAAGAACATTATCAAAATGATATTTTTGTTGAAACTTCTGTTTTTTTTTATACTACCTACTAGCTGATGGAACAAGCCGATGGCCCACCTGATGTTAAGTGGTAACCACCACCTATAACAAAGCATTGCCTCGTAAGTCACGCACGATAGGAACGTGGCCTACGTTGCACTGCCCTGCGTCCATCAACTTGAGGCATACAGATGTTAAAATTGATTTTAATGTTGATTTTACGCCTCATGTGTGTAATCACACCGGCAACCACACTCTTCAAACCGAAACACAGAAACGCTGCTTGGCGGCAGAAAAAGGCGTGGTGGTAGTACTTCCCCGGAAGAGCCCTTCACAAAGAGCTCTACTACTCTTATTTTTATTCTTATTATATTTGTATTTGAAAAATACGGTCGCATTTGATGTATCTATATGTATAAAAATCAATGCCACTTTTCGTTGTAATTTTATAACCCAAGAACGGGCTCACCTATGCAAACTAAATGTTTAGGCTTTGTTCGGATTATTTAGTAGATAGTTTATGTGAAGTTTGCACAAAATCGTTAGAGCGGTTCTTCATTAAATAGCCGTACGAAGCCGGGGCGGGCCGCTAGTATTTTATGAAATTCAATCCAAATTTCACGATTATTACTAAAAACCATCCATTAGTCAAATGAGCGTTTCCGATGCGATCAATCTATCTAGGTTAGTTTTCGCAAGGTTCACTAAAATGATTTTTGGCACATCAAAATATCTGAAAGGCAAGGTACCGTTTCATGGTTCTTAATTTATTCAGGGTCGCAAGTAAATTCTTGCGAAGTTTTTAAGCATACGCACATTTTAGAAATAAATAACCTACCTTACCTGTTATATAACACAAATAGGATTTCTCGCGAATCAGTTTGTGTAATGTAATTTTCTTTACGAGCTTTTGATTGTTTTTTTATTATTTCATTACAGAAGAAGAAATCCTGTAAATCCAGATTTTTAAGAGTTTGAAGAGCTTGAGAGTACCTAAGTGCGCAAGAATAGAAGAAGAGAAGCATTTTGAGAGTAGATTAGCTGCTTTTAGAAATAGAATGAAAAAAATTATTTTTGTTTGTTATCAAGAAGAGGATCGAAATATGACTTCTTAAAACATTTTTCAATAATAATAGCCACTGCGCCTCGCCACCGGCTGTTGAGATTTTATTTTCGGAAAGCCCTAGATATAATGTGAGCTAAAAAATAATGTTGTTTTTCTCCAAAAAGGCCACCTGTTGCACAGGTTCTATATTTCTTCACTAATTCGCAAAGACACTCCACGGCGCTTAGTTACAAGAATGTGACAAGAAATGAGTGCTTACCATTAAACTACTGATAGGGCCTCTACAAATAAGCCACTCGATGTCGAACGACAGACCAAAAGTAGGAAGTTTATTTCTTATTGAAATACAGTTTTGCCAAACTAGGTTTGCTAGTAAGAACACGCTTGTGCCGTAATAGAAAGAATATTTGTCATAAATCACACGTTTTTATCCAACTTCCGAAAAGGGAATGTTTATTATAGTACTTATAAACGTAAGTCTTTATGGTTAAGAGATAAAATTAAAGCGACTAGATCAGCGTCTTGGCCACGCTATAGATGGTGCTGATTTAAGTCAAAGTCAAAGTCAAAAAGTATTTATTTAATAAAATCACAAGGATCACTTTGAAACGTCTTAAAGCTAGGTGACTCTAGGTGCCAGTTCCACGCGACCAAAGCCTAGAAGAACAGGCAACAAACTTACGGCTTGGTTCCTACCGTTCTTTTGTATGTTTTACAATGTAATATAATATATTATTGAAGTTTAGTGAGGCGTAGGCATACAGAAAAAGGTAAACATAATCAAATTCATAAGATTTGATTTATAAGATTTAGATCTGTTGAGCAATCTCTAAATAGTTTGCAGCAGTATGCAGATAGTTCAATTGTTGCATTTTCCACATTTTGTAAGTCCTTTAGCATTTAGTAAAATTGCAAGAATCACGTTAAACATCTGAACTTTTACTACTTAGATGAATTTAAGTGCGCCTAAACAGCAATATACGAAACGTACGGAACACCAAGCGAGCCTTATTCATTTCGCCAGAGCCGGATTTAGGGGAGGGCAAACGGGGCGATGGCCCCGGGGCCTCCACAAACGGGGGGCCCCCACAAATGAGACTTCGGAAAAAAAAATCTTTCAAATTCCAACTAGTAAACACAGGTAAATATCTTCTTTTCCTTTGATATTTTTTTTTTGCTATTTTACCTTTACCTATGTACTTTGTACACATGATTACTTGATTATGTTAATCTTAAATAACAGAAATCATTGATCTATATTTGTTCACTCCAATCAGGCAATCAGTGAAATATCAAAATCTCAAATGGCCCTGATAAGCACTTCCAATTCACTACCCATCTTGGAGGAGTACCTCAATCATTTAATGGCTGAGTGGGGTGGTACTTGCCCGCAACCTCGGAGGTTGGGTATTCGATTCCGTGTCTCGACAATTTTTTTCTTATATATATATATATATATATATTTTTTTTTCTTATATATATATATATAAGAAAAAAAAATTAATTACAAACAAATAAATTACGTACAAATAAATTAATTTCTTTGGAAAATAATTTGGGGCGAGGGGCCTCCGGTCCTTTGTTGCCCCGGGGCCTCTGGACCTCTAAATCCGGCCCTGCATTTCGCACTTGTCTGATTTTCTTAAATAAATCAAGAATTGCCTTTACCCATTTAAGTGCGCACGAGCTTCAATTGCAAAATGCTTTTTGCTCTCGACTAGTTTAATTTATGATGTTTAAACTCAATGTTGCTAATACAACGTTGAAAGGGAAGATACGCATTGTGGGTAAATTATTCGATTGAACTTTGCGGGTAGGCCTGACTTTTTCTTGGCTGTTCTTTTATATTTTATGCTTTGAGTGCAATTGGTGCCTAGACTTACCTAGCTTTCGGGCGTTTCAAAGTGACCCTTAAGGCTTAACAAATATGATTTTTAACAAATAAGGGCTGCGACACAAAAACGCGATGCGATGCGATACGACGCCACATCGCGTGTCCGCGCCGCGTGCGAGCTCGCAGATATTTGCGTAGCGATGCGAATTCGTATCGCATCGCAATCGCATCGCATCGTGTGGGAGCCCTAAGAGTTCATTTGGACACTTGGACGGACATAGAGTTAGCCCTAAGAGTTCATTTGGACGCAAACTTTGAGGTAATGAAATACAGACCAAACTTTTGAAATACAAGAATCAAGAAACAGATGTTTTCTGTTGTTTCCAGAAAAGTCAGAAGGTTATAAATTTTATTGCTAAAGGCACTTTAGAGCACTGGTGGTATAGTGGTAGCGGCCTCGCCTTCCGATCCTAAGGTCATGGGTTCGAAACCGGTATGTGCACAATGCCAGTACTCTCAAACGGTGAAGGAAACATCGTGAGGAAACCGGCAAGTCGTGGAACCTAAAAAGTTCTATAACATGTGTCAAGTGCTCGAAAGGAGCCTCTTGAGGCGAACTTAAAATCCTTTCACCACACTGTTTCGAAAGAAACAAGTGACACGACAAGAGAGAGAGATTGCTTAAGGCAATGGATTACATACAATTAGCAACTATGATAACGACCGATTATGTTTTAAGATAGTTTCAATATCCTGCTCATATTACAAAATCGGTGGATGGAGAGGGCTCAGAATCGTTTTTCCTGGAAATGTATAGAAGAGGCCAATGTCCAGAAATGGACTTCTATAGACTGATGATGATTATAAAATAAAACTTAATACAGATTTGTTTATTCTCGAGGTTCCTACGATAAATTAATCAAATTTATCTCACCGTGGCATTCCTTCACAAGCAGTTCAGTTTGAACAAGCAAATTTGCACCTTATTCCATTAAGAATACAATGGATGGTGATCTAATCAGTGAGTACGTCATGTAAGTGCGAGGAAGCATTGTAATTGTCCTGTCTCCTTGATTCAGTGCCTTGACAATGTATCAGGTAACAAGAGGTAGTTTAAGACCGGTTACGGTAATTCTTCTCCATTATGCCACAGATTAGATAATGTCACTCGTACCTCGTAGATATAAATATAAATATTGGAGGATATTCCACACAGCACTTTGAGAAATCATACCTGTATCAAAGTCAAAGTCAAAACGTATTCATTCAATAAAATCACAAGATCGCTTTGAAACGTCTTAAAATTAGATAAGAACAGGCAACAAACTTACGGCTTGGTTCCTACCGTTTTTTGGAGTTCCGTGCCTAAAGGGTAAAATGGGACCCTATTACTAAGGCTCCGCTGTCCATCCGTCTGTCTGTCAGTCTGTCCCCAGGCTGTATCTCATGAACCGTGATAGTTAGACAGTTGAAATTTTCACAGATGATGTTTTTCTGTTGCCTGTTAAATATTCCCATACAACAAACGTGTTTTTTTGCCGTTTTTATAGATATGGTATGGTACGGAACCCTTCGTGTGCGAGTCCGACTCGCACTTGGCAGGTTTTTTGTATGATCCTTGTTACAATGATAATACAAAATTGAAACTCCAGTTTGATTTCACGGGGAGAACCCTATAGTATAGAGGGTCTGAACGTCTGAACCCTCTAGGTACATTCAACTTTAGGGACATTATTATGATGATGAGAGATTGTCATCCTACTAATATTATAAAAGCAAAAGTTTATAAGTATGGATGGATGGATGGATGTTTGTTACTCTTTCACGTAAAAACTACTGAATGGATTTTAATGAAACTTGACAATGATATAGCTTATACATCAGAATAATACATATGCTACAATTTATAAAGATATTGTGTGACCTGCGCAGACAAAGTCGCGGGCGCCAGCTTGTATTAAATACAACATAGAGTATCAAGTGTTTCTAATCCGTGATGATTTAAATTCTGTCCATATCACAAGATCGATCTAAAATGGGTTAATTCTCAGATGGTGGTCAGCAAGCTGTGAATTTATAGCCTAGCCAAGAGGCAACTTCAATCGGTAGCCATTGATGTAAAGATACCATATTCATAAGACACAGTTACATAAGTACGCCAGAGATAAACAACTTTCAACTGATTTAACGGCTAATCTTATTTACGTCCAAAGACGGTTATTAGGTATTTTCGTAAAACCATAGCATTATAACCTATTGAAACTTTGGCTGCATAATAATGGAGACAGAAAAAAAAACAAAACTATTTTGATGACGAATGTGGGCTGGTTCTTAGTCGTCATTGGCTTATATTTAGTTGTATTTTTTAATTTTTGTATTTTTTGTCTGCCCGCGACCACGGCTATTGCCGTAGCCGAAACGTCGGGAAAATAATAAAGGTAAACGCGATAAATACCCGTGTAATACTTCAATATTATGTTTAGTTTTTTGCCATCAATAGATTTCGGGATTAGTTTTTTCATGAATCACAATTATGCTACTTATAAACAGAATAAAAAGTATCTGAAGAAATCGTAACAAAAATTTAGTTCATTTGTTTACTTACGATCAACTCCACTAAACTCATTGATAATAAATAATGCTAAATCACACGCTCGCGACAAATAAGTATAAAACAGACAAAACGAGTGATATTAGAATTGCATACGGTTTTGTTTAGTCAATCAATCGCGTCACGAAAGGACATGCAGGCTATGTTTATCTCATTCGAATAACATATTCATGAGCTTTTATTGGGGACGCATGTGGTGATGAATAAATAAATGGTTCTAACTCTATTAAGGCTTATTACGAGGTAATAGAATTCAAAACATCGCCACCACTCTGGCTCACATTCCATAAATCGAAATAAGAATTTAAACAGATTTTCATTAAAAACTGTAATCAATACTTGAGCTACGAATCACTACATAGCATAAAACAAAGTCGCTTTATCTGTCCCTATATCCCTATTATGTATGCTTAATCTTTAAAACTACACAACGGATTTTGATGTGTTTTTTTTATAGAAAGAGTGATTCAAGAGGAAGGTTTATATGCATAATACAAGCATAATCTCTTAGGGATAATCCACAATAACCGTGCAAAGCCGGGGCGGGTCGCTAGTTATGAATAAATTAATCATACTTATGAACATAGTTTACGAATATAAAATGCTTTAAAATATCAAAAATAAATAAATATTGGGGAATATTTCACACAGCTATCTAAATAGTGCAGACTATGCAAAGTTTGCATTATGGGAACTAGATAGCTGATAAATCACGAATGTATATTTTCTCTTAGAGTACTTGCATTTAAACCTAGATATAAAACCAACGTCAATGTTTGTCCTAAGGAATTCAAGGCACAACCTACATTGAGGCGGAACTATGAGGCCAGTTAGTAAGAAAGTTCTAAATGTGAATCAAACTTCGCCAAAATGTGTATCGTAGTTATTTATTTTTACAATCCATTTATAACCCTTATTATTAGAAAGAGGTGAGTCATTCACTGAGTCGAGACCCTTTTGCTGCTGCAGCACACAAACGCCTACATAATGTGTTTATCCATCACGCAAGAGGAACGTGCCCTACGATGCACTGCCTTGTGTTCATCAACTTGAGGCATACAGATGTTGAAATTCATGTGCCTGTAATAATACCGGCAACCACACTCTTCAAACCGAATCTCAGCAACGCTGCTTGGCGGCAGAAAAAGTCATGGTCTTCCCCGGACGAGCTCTATTCTACCTTCAAAAAGAGCTCTATTACTCTTAGTATATTATCTATTTATTTTATTTTATTGTGCACACCACGCACGTTATTATAGCTCAGCACCAATTTAAGCTATAAGGGCCGTATGCCAGAATAATGCTCAAGCACCGCCTGAGTAGAGTTCAGGTGATCTCTACTTAAGCATCTAATCGCTGCTTGGGTATTGTGTTTATTCCAGAACAGCCCTCAAACATCACTCAGCTGAATCTAGACTCAAATCTCAACTCAGTTGGGATCTGCAGTATGTCTATGGATCGAGTTGGTTCTCGTTTACAATTTGATTTATTTTTTCGTTCACTGCGAAAATCGGTCCGTTTTACGCAAAACTTTTAATAAATAAGATATTGCGGTAAAGCTTTGGGTGAGTTTAAAATAAATTACGTGCAACGGAACGTGTTTACTTTCATTTCCTGGGTGTCAGTCATGGTATAGAAGTAGTTAACCGCTATTGACTTTAGCCTGCCCCATGAAGGGCGAATAAAAAAAACGATTCCCGCCTAACCATTCATCAAGCCAACCATCATGAATGAACCATCTTCGCGCCAAGCATATGACAATTTTTGCATCTTTCGAAAAATAATTAATAGGTAGGTTACTTATTAGTTTTTTGTATCAATAAATTTGAAATTAAATAAATAGAACAATGGCTCCGCCTGTAACACGAAAAAAAAAAGAATGTGGATTCTGACCATTTTTATGGTACTTTTTGATACTGCCTACTTACCTACTAAAAATTTATAAATGCGAAAGTTTTGAATGAGTGAGTGGGTGTATAGTTCCAAATTCTTCGTAACGGCTGAACATATTTGGATGAAACTTGGCATGCACATAGATCGTGACCTGTTTTAGGTAGGTACCTATTAGGTACCATGCGAGCGTAACCGCGGACGGATGCTAGTCTGGAATAGATGAAAATGCCATTTTCCGTTTTCGTTGTGGTTTGTTTGAATAAAGGCTAAATTAATTTTTTACATCTTGCGAAAAACTTATTTATATCAAAAGGGTCACTGGCATCTCGCAAATAACGAAACGGAAAGCCCATCGGTCTCATATTAACAATTTAAATATGTTCAAATCTTCAAAAACATCCATTATTTAATCACATCCAAGCAAAAAGTAAGGCGAAATCATGCTCAAGCGTGGTCGCGACCCTGCTTGAGCATCGGTCTCGTTTTTCTTTGAAAAGTGACAGATAGTTTATCTGCTCAAGCAACGATTCGGTCTGAGTGACGTTTCAGAATATGCAAAACTCACGTGAACTCCAATCAAAGAATCGAGCCTCAAGCAGCGTTCTAGAATCAAAGCTCTGCTTATGTCTATGCTTGAGGCTCGACTCAGACTCAAGTACTGTTTTAGCATACGGCCCTAAGACCGCCAATACTACCTGGATTGTTTTATTTTAAAATACACACGCCTATACGCTTTTTATGGACCAATTAACAAGCTTTGATTGGGGCTAAATAGTGCTGCGAAAAAAATCCAACTATATTTTTTTATTCACATTAAACTTGGACATTTAAATTTAGTTTTCATCATCATCATTAGCATTATCTACAGTCCGACTTTCCCACAGCTGGGGTCCTGTGCTAGTCTCATCCAGGTCTTGCCACAATCTTCGTCACATTGTCCGTCCATCTTGCCGCAGGACAACTGACGCTTCTTTGTTAAATTATTATGCTTATTATTTAGCTTAATTAGTATGAATAACGAAGCTAATTCATATTATTTATTCAAAAGATGTTTGACTAGCATGGCCAATCCTTCTAATATTAATCGGACAAAAGTATTGTTATTCGATATAGCGGTGCAGGGACAGAGAAAGGGCGTGTATCAGATAGACATTGCCCTTCCTATTCCAACCTGTTACGCTGAGTTACGTATCATGCCCGTCGCCGACACTGATACGGCATTTAGAAAATGATCTTATACAATACCTGAAGTAAAAATCTATTCTATTTAAATCACACGACCTTCGAAGCAATTTTTCTGTTTTATAAACACGTGTTTCGTTGATTGACTTCGTTAGATGAGGAAGAAACCTTATTTTAGTCGTGTTTTTATAGACATAGATAAACTTTTAAGAGTAGTAGAGCTCTTTGTGATGGGCTCATCCGGGGAAGTACTACCACCACGCCTTTTTCTGCCGCCAAGCAGCGTAGCTGACTTTCGGTTTTAAGAGTGTGGTTGCCGGTGTAATTACAGGCACATGAGGTTCAGCATATTATATGTATGTCTCAAGTTGATGCAGGGCAGTGCATCGTAGGGCACGTTCCTATCTTGCGTGACTTACGAGGCAATGCTTTGTTATTGGTGATGGTTACCACTTAACATCAAGTGGGCTTTCAGCTTGTTCCATCAGCTATTTTAATAAAAAAAACAATGATCGGGCGAATTGGCAGATTTGGTCATATGGGTGTGTCTTTCGAAACCTTTTGAACCGGTGCTAAGATCTGTATGAAACTTGGGTGGGTTGCTTTGTTCAATAGCTCGGGTGTAGGTTCAGATGACAATGATTATGGCCTCCAGTTTGCTACAATGACAAGTCATTTACAATCACAGTCGCCCTTTATTATAATGGAGATATTAAATGATACACATTATTTTAACTGGTGATTATCATCATTTGAATGTTAATGTAGAAATGAAAATGTCAACTGAATATTTTAGTTTCAAGCCTGTTAAAGATAGGTACAGGTACAGCGCTACGAAGTACATCTTCATATTTTAAGAGTAGTAGAGCTTTTTGTGAAGGGCTCGTCCGGGGAAGTACTACCACCACGCCTTTTTCTGCCGCCAAGCAGCGTTGCTGTGTTTCGGTTTGAAGAGTGTGGTTGCCGGTGACTTTACTTTTGTATTCACGTTTCGTAGATCTACCCTTTGGTTATTTATGCCTCTTGTAGAAAGTAATTTTGCAAATGATATGAATAAATGTTGGTGGACATTCCACACAGCACTATCTTGCCTTAAACTAGGCAAAGCTATATTACCCAATAACTATACATATAGGTATACGTATTTTTATTTGTAAATACAGACTTGTAATAAATTATAGCGACTATTACAATACTGACCGGTGATATTTTTTTCGATTTGTAATAAAAGTTTTTAAGCAGACACAAGTTCTTGGAACGGTCAAAGGTGAAACAACAGTCCTTTCTAACGAGTACGATATCTAACGAGTTTATATTCATTTTTAAACTCCTCATGTACCTGTAATTTCACCGGTAACTACACCCTTCAAACCGAAACATAGCCACGTTGCCTGACGGCAGATATAGGCATGGTTCTACTGTTAAGGGGCTGACAACTATCAAACAACTTCTCGCTCGCACGTTTCGACATGTTGAAAGATATAAAATCAATAAACTCATTTTCGAAAAATCGCAATCAACCATTTTGTGTGCAATCGCATTGCACACAGTTTAGTAAAAAAATCATTTTGATTGATACAAGTTTTCTTACTTAAAAGTTTGCTTATGTACGAAAACTAGAAAAGCACACTTTAGAGTAGGAAAACATGTATCGATCAAAATGAAATTTTTACTAAGCTGTGTGTAATGTGATTGCACACAAAATGGTTGATTGCAATTTTTCGAAAATGAGTTTAGTGATTTTATATCTTTCAACATGTCGAAACGTGCGAGCGAGAGTCACATTAGCTCTTGTCTTCGCCTTAAGATAATAAATAATACTCTAAAATAGTCTGCAAAAAAGCGAGGTAGTAAGAAGATTGCTGCATCATTCGCAAATTAATACCTAAACACTGCTAATTGCCTAACTTTTTGTGATAAAGAGCAACCTTCACATTTCGGCTGAAGCACCAAGCAATCCAACTTATTTTCAATTAAGTACGTGCTTAGCTGTTAGCAGGAATGAGTGGGTTGAGTAGGTACCCAAGTCAAATAGAACATTAAAAGTCATCAAGATGGTAATTTTACATACCTATAAAATTCTTACATATAACATTCTTTATTGTACATTACATGGAAAAAATATAACCTACGTAATAAAAACCGGCCAATTGTGAGTCAGACTAGCGCACGAAGGGTTTCGCACCATTTACTATAAAAACGGCAAAAAAATCACGTTTGTAGTATGGAGCCCCCTTAAATATTTATTTTATTCTGTTTTGAAGTTTTTGTGTTATAGCGGCAACAGAAATACATCTGTGAAAATTTCAACTGTTTAATTACAGTTCATGAGGTACAGCCTGGTGACAGACGGACAGACAGGCAGACAGACGGACGGACAGCGGAGTCTTAGTAATAGGGCCCCGTTTTACCCTTTGGGTACGGAACCTAAAAACTTTATTCACCAAAAAATATATAGCGAACCCTTAATGTGTATAAATCTTGCAAAACGCATTGTATTAAAACTTGCATTACTTAACACACAATGCCTTGCTATTAACATAACATAACATTTTATAGCCGCAATGAAAACGTCAAAAATATCATAATACGATTTTTATAAGCATTGATATAACATTTCTCGTAAAATACAACTTAATCATGTAAACAGCCAATTTGTCAAATGATATCACAGGCTGTAGGACAAGGTCGTCCATTATGTATTAATTGATCGAGTGAGCGAAGCGAACGAAGATTCTAGTTTCAACTTGGTCGATTTGGCATTTTATGTATGTATATATGTATGTATGTATGTATGTATGTATGTATGTTTGTCTGGCCATAACTTTCGAACCGTTGATCCGATCTGCATGAAATTTGATAAGACGACAGCTTGTACTTGAGAAATTTACTGGTAAGTATATGAGTAAAATCGGATGAAGGGTTTTTAAGATATGGGGTTTTTTAAGGGGGCAAAAATAAAAAAAGTGACTTAAAAAAATCAAATTACATGTCATACAAAAGGGCTTCGTTTGGACATTCCAAAACAATTTTTACTTTTTTTCTGGGACGCTCGGTTTTTGAGATACAACAAAAAAGTTAAATTAAGATAACCAGCGACCCAAGAGCTCCCATCTCTAAGAGTTTCGTTGGCATCAAGGTTTTTCTACTGGTCGGCCAGTTACTTTGCTTTTTCTTATTTTTTTTTCTTGAAATAAATGAAGGAGGTACTCAGTTCTCATAAAATGGTGACAACGACCAGGTCTGATGATGGAGCCAAGGTCTGTTCAACGGAACTCTTCAATAAATAGGCCAATAGAGTTGAAACTTGGTTACCGTGCCAAGTTAGTAGGCGGTAGTCAGAAAAAAGTCCAAACATAATGTTTGGACTTGCCTTTGACTACCACCTACTCAAAGTTTTGGTGCGTTCGTCAGGTCGCATCACGAGATCTCAGTTCGGGGCGAACTACTAGTGTATTTTGTAGATAATATTCATCATAACTTAAGCAATATCTACTGTATATATTACTGTTTATTAATTTCTAGGAAAGCTTAGAATATAAATAAATATTGGCGGACATTTTACTTAGCTGTTTAGTAGTAGGAGCTTGTATTATGGAAGCTATAGGACTGATAGAAGACTTATCGTACTTATTATCTATCTATGTATCTTACGTATTTATTAAAATCTAACAGCTATGATCAATATGTTAAGAATGACACATTTTGTGCAATTATATCGACGGTTAAAAGGCGACTTGATTCAAGCGATATTTTGGAAACTTTAGAGAAGAGCGATTTGAAAAATAAAAAAATGGAAATAAAATCAATTGCGTGGAAACTACTTATTGGATTAAAACAGGTCGAATATTCTGAATAATGAAACTTTAAGAACGGTTCTATATTTTTATTACATATACACATCAACATTAAAACAAACCTCTATTTTCATCACACAAAAGTTAGTCCGAAAAGAAAATCGAACTACAGTGCTTGCTTATGATTGTGCAGTGAAGGCTTGTCCAATAAACAAAATAGGTCCATTTTGATGGGAAACAAGAGCTACTATTTTATAATAGTGGACTAAAAAAACCAAGATTTAGAAGAAGTAAAAAAAAATGTTTATTTTAATTGAAGTTTATTTATGACGGCATGTTATGTTATTCATTCCGATATGTTATTCAACGGTTTTAATAAAGGCTTTAATGATAATGTATGTCGGCGGTAGGCTAGAATAGAACTCCTTACCGGCGCACATAGGGGTCATTCACTAATCTAGCCGGCCAAAAGTCAAATAATAAAGTTTAAAAAAAAGTTTCTACATTCACTAACTCAGGTAGAGAACACCGGGAACAGCGGGTACCTCTGGAATGAGGATAGTGACTCGTAAATATCTGTTCAATATTATGAAAAAATTTGCGGCGTCCGTTTTTCCGAATGCCTTTAATTTGAATGTCTTCAAGAGAGGAGTGAATAGGTATTTTCTAGGTAAACGTGCCACATCGTCGACCGCATCTTCATTTAACATCAGGTGAGATTGCGGTCAAACGTTTTACATACCTATAAGTTGTACAAAAAAAGCCGACATGAAATATAGTTGCAGGTAGATAAACATAGGTGTTATATAGTATAATACTTCCGAATAATGTATTTCTTCCATTGTTTTACTTCCCTATCAATGGTATTCAACTGAATACTTTTGCCATTGTGTGAATGAATCACTCTTTAACACAATGTCATAGAATATGTTAAAGTAGAGTCTCTTAACCAAGCTTTCCCGTCATTTGGACAAATTTAGTCAAAACTTATATTATTACAAATATCAATAAAGTAATTTGATCTAGTTTAGATTAGGTAAAAATATAAAGAATATTTTCTTTATATTTATAATATTAAGGTAATAGGTAATAATAT
Organism: Chloroclysta siterata; assembly: GCA_932294275.1. Classification (NCBI taxonomy): domain Eukaryota; kingdom Metazoa; phylum Arthropoda; class Insecta; order Lepidoptera; family Geometridae; genus Chloroclysta; species Chloroclysta siterata. The sequence continues at coordinate 11,383,299 of OW028602.1, forward strand.
AAAGAATATTTTCTTTATATAGTTACCTATATTATTACGTTGTAAAATATATATTTTTAGCAAAACTGATTATTTTTGCTGCAGCAAAAATATCATTTTAATCCAATCAAACGAAAAATTTGACACACTTTTGGATAAAAAATTGTTTGGATTAGAATGAATTATCTGTCCTTTTGTAATGTTTTTTTTTTGGCGTCGCACTTTTGGTGCATTTGCCATTCTTTTGCCAATCTCCGAAACCTGGTTGTTTACGATTTTTCGTAACTTAATTCGGTGATTTTATATCTTCTTAATAGCAATGTGCAAGCGAGAAATTGTTTGACAGTACTCTACGTCTTATGAATCGCGTCTTTATAAGCGCAGGTTATACGTTAAAATACGAGCTACGTTTTTCTAAGGAACGTCTTTTATTGAAATAATTCTTCTAACAAGCCATTGTTTAAGCCGAGTGTTTAAGGGTGATTAATGTGAAAAAACAAGGAAGTAATTCGTTATTTTTTTATAATTACACGGCATGTGAATCGGCGCTTGAAGGAAACTTGATCATTTATGGCAAATGATCTTGTAGGTACATATTTGTACCTATATTAATGAATGCTCCATATAAGAAGATAATATATTATTCATTGAAAAGCTAATATTGGAGAATATTGCTATTTTTTTATATAACGAGACACACTTATAATTATTAGATCAATAATTATAAAGGATAACTTGTAAAGTTGTCCTTATGTTGTTATAGGTTGGAATTGTGTACATACTTGTATACTTATATCTTTTGACTGGAAACGTTTCCGATCGGAAAAGTTTCCGGTTGGAAAAAATATAGGTACAGATTTTTATTGCTTATCTTTATAAAGAGTAAAAGTAAATGGTTTATAAAAATATTGAATGATCGTTTTACATGAAATTGGTACAAGTTTGGAACCCTTAGGACGTTTGAATTTGGTTTTTTCATCGTACAAGTTTCAATTAAGGCGGGGTTTATAATAATAGTCAGTGTTCATAATAATCAGACATTAATAAATAATAACGATATTATAATAAAAAAAAATTATACAGCGCTAGTAAATATTAGGCCTTATCTTTTGATTTAGCACATTTAAAATATCGATTAGTGTCATCTTTATGATTATTTTATCGAGACAATTATTATTATTATTCACATTTCTATCTTTAAACAGCGTTAAAGTACATGTTCAATTATTTTTTTTCATTTCTTTCGTGTAACTTTTACATTTCGATAGACTTGCCTTATGTACATTTTTTGCAAATAAATATTTATTTTAGGCGTGTACATATAAATACCAGAAAGCTAAGTATGAGAGACAAACCAGAACCAAGATATAAGGGATGTCTACCGTGCCTGGGAATAAGTCGAGAGCTATATTTTGTACAAACCTAAACATCTATATCTATTTAGATATATACCTCATTACTTACGTTCATAATAATATGTACTACAATAGCAGGAAGGAATCAATTATCGTGTACACTATGTTCCACGCTGTCGAGTTCACGGTCATGTAACAAATAATTACTGATATATTGATAACAAAACTCATCAAATATATAAAAACGAGTATACGTGAGATATTGCGAATTTTATAGGCTGCTAGAGGTAACTGACATCAGCGGGGCTATTTTAAAACATTCGGAAACGTTACTTACACACTCTCAGAAATAAACATACACTCACACCACTTACATAGGTACACTTAATTATTTATATTTATAATGTTTTTAAAAAGGAGCTGTTTATTATTTATTTCTGCATATAGTAATTTTGTATTTCTGTTGTATGGCATCTCGTTCAACTTGTTGTCTCGGAAGGTAATAGCTGAAAATCAGTGCTTTGTTCATGAGCAATTTTATGCGCTGAGCTATTACCTTTTTGTCTAACTGCAACACACACATGGACCAAAATGTTTATTATTTAAAATGTTTCTTGTAGCTGTTGTTTGAATTCTGTTGTTTTTATGCTGATTTTGTATTTTTTGTGTCTGTGTATTAGTTAGGCAAATAAATGTTTTATCTATCTATCTATTTATCTCTTGTTTTGTTTGCTAAAAAGAACTAAAGAGACAAAATTTATTTTAGTCTCACTATGCGAAAACGTTTTAATAGGCAATACCTTTTTTTTATACAACTAGCTGATGGAACAAGCAGATGGTCCACCTGATGTTAAGTGGTAACAATCACCTATAACAAAGCATTGCCTCGTAAGTCACGCACGATAGTAACGTGCCCTACGATGCACTGCCCTGCGTCCATCAACTTGAGGCATACAGATGTGTATGCCTCATGTGCATGTAATTACACCGGCAACCACACTCTTCAAACCGAAACACAGCAACGCTGCTTGGCGGTAGAAAAAGTCGTGGTGGTAGTACTTCCCCGGACGAGCCCTTCACAAAGAGCTCTACTAATCTTATATCTATACTAGTGGCTTCCCGCGGCTTCGCACGCGTTGAAGTGGTGAACCGTGATTGAACCACAAACATCCAAACATCGTAACTTTCGCATTGATTTGTATATTATTAGGGTAGGATTTTAAATACGTACTATTATTAGGGTAGGATTTTAAATACCTACGTAGGTATAAGTGATACCTATAGGCGTACATTACCTATATTAGGTAGGTAGGTATAGGTACTGAGTTTAGCACAAACATGACAAATACAACAAAGACAACCTTACACGGAAAATATGTACTTATTTGTTCCTAGTTTCTACCCCAAAAGCAAACGAAACGAAACAGCTTCACGACATTGATCCACAGGCACGGTAGATAGGTACCCTCAGATCTCTTCGTACCAACTCAAGATTCCCGTTTTTAGAACATTGACGCCTCGTTGTAGGTATTCTTTTTACTCGAGCGCAACGAAGGAGGGTAACGTCTTTATGTTATTTATCCACAGAACACATTTTCTTTTAGTTTGAAGTGAATTACACAGTTACAGTTAAAAATCTCCCATACAAACCTTGAAACTTTACAGGGGTAGTTTTAAAATATTGAAAACGTGATTTTAAATTATTTATTGTGGAGTATATTTACTTCAAGTTTGAAATCAATCGCACTATGCGTTAAAAAACTCCCATACAAATTTTGACATTCCTTTGCACGCTTATTATGGGTAGTATTAAAAAATTAAAAAAGCCTTTCCTATTTTTTTGCCTAAAAGTTCATATACTCCAAGTTTCAAGTTTGTAGGTTCAAGGTATACTATTTTTCATGCAAACGTTTTCAACCCTTTTACACCCCTTGGGGTTGAATTTCCAAAACCCCCTTCTTAGTACACCTCTACGTCATAAGATATATGTACTCTTCAAATTTCAAGTCTCTAGGACCATCGGTCAAAAAACTCCCATACAAACTTTTACATCCCTTTGCACACTTATTAAGGGTAGTTTAAAAAAATTAATAACGTCTTTCCTATTTTTTTGCTTTGAAGTATATGTACTCCAAGTTTCAAGTTTGTAGGTTCAAGGAATACAATTTTTCATACAAACGCTTTCATCCCTTTTTACACCCTTAGGGGTTGAATTTCCAAAAACCCTTTCTTAGTACACCTCTACGTCATAAGACCTATGTACTCTTCAAATTTCAAGTCTCTAGGACCATCGGTCAAAAAACTCCCTTACAAACTTTTACATCCCTTTGCACATTTATTAAGGGTAGTTTTACAAAACTAAAAATGCCTTTCCTATTTTTTTGCTTTGAAGTATATGTACTCCAAGTTTCAAGTTTGTAGGTTCAAGGAATACAATTTTTCATACAAACGCTTTCATCCCTTTTTACACCCTTAGGGGTTGAATTTTCAAAAACCCCTTCTTAGTACACCTCTACGTCATAAGACCTATGTACTCTTCAAATTTCAAGTCTCTAGGACCATCGGTCAAAAAACTCCCTTACAAACTTTTACATCCCTTTGCACATTTATTAAGGGTAGTTTTACAAAACTAAAAATGCCTTTCCTATTTTTTTGCTTTGAAGTATATGTACTCCAAGTTTCAAGTTTGTAGGTTCAAGGAATACAATTTTTCATACAAACGCTTTCGTCCCTTTTTACACCCTTAGGGGTTGAATTTCCAAAACCCCCTTCTTAGAACACCTCTACGTCATAAGATATATGTACTCTTCAAATTTCAAGTCTCTAGGACCATCGGTCAAAAAACTCCCATACAAACTTTTACATCCCTTTGCACACTTATTAAGGGTAGTTTAAAAAAATTAATAACGTCTTTCCTATTTTTTTGCTTTGAAGTATATGTACTCCAAGTTTCAAGTTTGTAGGTTCAAGGAATACAATTTTTCATACAAACGCTTTCATCCCTTTTTACACCCTTAGGGGTTGAATTTCCAAAAACCCTTTCTTAGTACACCTCTACGTCATAAGACCTATGTACTCTTCAAATTTCAAGTCTCTAGGACCATCGGTCAAAAAACTCCCTTACAAACTTTTACATCCCTTTGCACATTTATTAAGGGTAGTTTTACAAAACTAAAAATGCCTTTCCTATTTTTTTGCTTTGAAGTATATGTACTCCAAGTTTCAAGTTTGTAGGTTCAAGGAATACAATTTTTCATACAAACGCTTTCATCCCTTTTTACACCCTTAGGGGTTGAATTTTCAAAAACCCCTTCTTAGTACACCTCTACGTCATAAGACCTATGTACTCTTCAAATTTCAAGTCTCTAGGACCATCGGTCAAAAAACTCCCTTACAAACTTTTACATCCCTTTGCACATTTATTAAGGGTAGTTTTACAAAACTAAAAATGCCTTTCCTATTTTTTTGCTTTGAAGTATATGTACTCCAAGTTTCAAGTTTGTAGGTTCAAGGAATACAATTTTTCATACAAACGCTTTCGTCCCTTTTTACACCCTTAGGGGTTGAATTTCCAAAACCCCCTTCTTAGTACACCTCTACGTCATAAGATATATGTACTCTTCAAATTTCAAGTCTCTAGGACCATCGGTCAAAAAACTCCCATACAAACTTTTACATCCCTTTGCACACTTATTAAGGGTAGTTTAAAAAAATTAATAACGTCTTTCCTATTTTTTTGCTTTGAAGTATATGTACTCCAAGTTTCAAGTTTGTAGGTTCAAGGAATACAATTTTTCATACAAACGCTTTCATCCCTTTTTACACCCTTAGGGGTTGAATTTCCAAAAACCCTTTCTTAGTACACCTCTACGTCATAAGACCTATGTACTCTTCAAATTTCAAGTCTCTAGGACCATCGGTCAAAAAACTCCCCTACAAACTTTTACATCCCTTTGCACATTTATTAAGGGTAGTTTTACAAAACTAAAAATGCCTTTCCTATTTTTTTGCTTTGAAGTATATGTACTCCAAGTTTCAAGTTTGTAGGTTCAAGGAATACAATTTTTCATACAAATGCTTTCGTCCCTTTTTACACCCTTAGGGGTTGAATTTCCGAAAACCCCTTCTTAGTACACCTCTACGTCATAAGACCTATGTACTCTTCAAATTTCAAGTCTCTAGGACCATCGGTCAAAAAACTCCCATACAAACTTTTACATCCCTTTGCACACTTATTAAGGGTAGTTTTAAAAAACTAAAAATGCCTTTCCTATTTTTTTGCTTTGTTATTTGTTATATGTTCTCCAAGTTTCAAGTTTGTAGGTTCAAGGAATACTATTTTTCATACAAACGTTTTCATCCCTTTTTACACCCTTAGGGGTTGAATTTCCAAAAATCCCTTCTTAGTGCACTTCTACGCCATAAGAGCTATGTACTCCTCAAATTTCAAGTCTCTAGGACCAGCGGTTTAGGCTGTGCGTTGTCTATATGTCAGTCAGTCAGTCAGTCAGTCAGTCAGGACTTTGAGTCTTATAGTATTAGAGATTATATTATTTGTTAATTTCTACACAGACTAAAAGAACTGTTTGTTTTCCTAAGAAATCAAAATATATAATAAATAAATAAAACTGATATTACCGATCAGAAACGTCTCTGAATTTTTAAACATTTTGTTCGGCCGGAAATACACCGTTATTAACACGGTAACCGAAAACAGATCATAAATATTTCGCCAACTATGCTCTTAAGGCGAAGACAAGAGCTAATGTGACTCTCGCTCGCACGTTTCGACATCTTGAAAGATATAAAATCACTAAACTTATTTTCGAAAAATCGCAATCAACCAATTTGTGTGCACACAGTGTGTGCACACATTGCACACAGTTTAGTAAAAAAATCATTTTCATCGATACATGTTTTCCTGCTCAAAAGTTTGCATTACTAGTTTTCGTACATAAGCTAACTTTTAAGTAGGAAAACTTGTATCGAAAAAAATGAAATTTTTACTAACCTGTGTGCAATCACATTAAAATGGTTGATTGCGATTTTTCGAAAATGATTTTAGTGATTTTATATCTTTCAACATATCGAAACGTGCGAGCGAGAAGTTGTATGATAGTTGTCAGCCCCTTAAACATTGTTTATTTGTTTGTAAACACAAACAAGCGAACAGCCATAGCATAATATATGGAAAACGAAGCGTGGAACGCCCTGCTACCTGATGGACTGGTGACATTGCGAAGATCGCGGGAAATTGGTGGTTGGAGAGGGCTCAGAATAGTTATTGCCTGAAATGTATGGGAGGCCTATGTCCAGCAGTAGACCACAATGATTGCATAAAGATTAAAAAAGTCGACAGTATATGCGAAAGTTATCGATAAGCGATTCATTGCATAGAACATTCCTAAAGTCGGCACTCCGCTATTACCTTTATTGAATACTGCAAAAGTCGGCACTAAGCTCCGAAATCGATCATTCAATAAAGGTGTTCTTTTAATGGGAAAGTAGTTTTGAAGAAAACAAAAAGGGTGGTGACGGAACACGCTTAAAATTTGAAAGGCCAAGTCATTACTAAAGTAATTGACTTATAGCATCATTCAGAAACTTTTTATTATTTAAACCGCTCTTACAATTGTAATATTTAAATGGATGTACATTACGCGACAGCGGAAAAGGCACGTCGATCATAAAACAGTATTTTGCGAATTAAAGTTGATTTCATTGAGAGCTTTCCCTGAGGCTCAAGTATATAAATAAAAAAATCGGCCAAGCGTGAGTCGGACTCGCGCACGTAGGGTTCCGTACCATTAGCTATAAAAACGGCAAAAAAATCACGTTTGTTGTATGGGAGCCCCCTTAAATATTTATTTTATTCTGTTTTTTAGTATTTGTTGTTATAGCGGCAACAAAAATACATCATCTGTGAAAACTTCAACTGTCTAACTATCACGGTTCATGAGGTACAGCCTGGTGACAGACGAACAGACATACAGACAGAGAGACGGACGGACAGTGGAGTCTTAGTAATAGGGTCCCATTTTACCCTTTGGGTTCGGAACCCTATAAAACGTCTATTTTGAGTCAAAATAATTTTAAATCTATCTCAAATAAAAAAAATTACGATACAAAAAACAATATTAGTTAATTTTGGCAACAATATCGGTCGTCGCTCTGCTTTGTTCTCTATTAGTGTTTGATGCACTACTATAACGCTGGTCTTCCGTGACGCCGGAGTACAATAGCAGCAACTGCAGTACAAGATGAAGTACGGTAATAAGGTACGGTGCAAGTGACATTACCAGTATCCAGACACTGTAGATGCAATCATGCAAATTGGATGAAATTGGCAAAATTCAATTGAGCTCAGCGGTAAGGTATGAGAAATGTCAAAATTGACAGCAAGTAATTCAATAAACTTGAGTTAAATGAGGACAATAATAAATTTATGTTGTGGTAAGAATCATACCGAAGCACGTCACAGTAGTATCAACTGAATTAATGACAGGTACTTACTCACAGGAATGAGTGTCATTAAGAATCATTATTTCGACGCTTTTTGTTGTTTAAAAATAAATGGAAATACTGCGTACTTGTTTGGTGACGAATTCATTGCGAAATTGTAGTTATACTTTCCTTGCGGGTGGAATTATTGTTTATTCTCTTTCTCAAAATACATGAAATCATAACATTATTTGATACCTCCTTAAAAGTTTTACTTTTTACCTTTTAGGAGAATATGATCAACGCAATTTCATTTCAAATTAATTTGATTTTGTCTTAGACATTGGTAGCATGAAATTGAGCGTTTCACGCGCTTACGCAGTCGTAAATATTGCGAACAAATTAAATAAATCATTTTTTGTTTCAAAGACAATAGAAGATCACGCCACTCAATCTGGTCTTCGGCTCTCCCATTAACGTGTAAAGTTGTTATAAGTTTGATAATATCTAAGGTGCATTGGTTTCCGAGTACATTCTTTACACCCACTTGCAAAACAACACATAATTTCACACGCAATCGCGTAAACTGCTATGAAATAGGAAGCATACGGCCTAACCTTTTATTAGTAACCGCTACGCTTTGTAAATGCATACTTTGTTGGCTGTTACAGTAGCTCAAGAGTTTAGTATTTAGTTTAGTGTTTAAATGTCTTGAACGGTGGGTCTTTCTAGTGAAGTCTTGTAATATTAATTAAAATGCTCTGAGCGAATAAGGTCCAATGAACTTTCTCCTTACTGTATTTGCCTTGGATATTGTTGTATATTAAAGTATTCTAGGCCCTCTTCTTTTTAATTGAATACCGTGTTATCGGAATTAAATATCGAAATTTTAAGAGTAGTAGTAGTAGAGCTCTTTGTGAACGGCTCGTCCGGGGAAGTACTACCACCACGCCTTTTTCTGCCGCCAAGCAGCGTTGCTGTGTTTCGGTTTGAAGAGTGTGGTTGCCGGTGTAATTACAGGCACATGAGGCTTAACATCTGTATGCCTCAAGTTGATGGACGCAGGGCAGTGCATCGTAAGGCATATCGTGCGTGACTTACGAGGCAATGCTTTGTTATAGGTGATGGTTACCACTTAACGTCTGCTTGTTCTATCAGCTATTAGTAGGTATAAAAAATAAAAATAAAATTGTCGCATTAACTAAAAATGTTGTGTGTTATAAGCGATGAAAAAATACCCAGTCTAATTTTTTATAGCGGTTCATTGTATGTATCGAAACTATTGAAAATCAATGTATGAGGCTTTCGAGTCACATCTTAATCGGCAGAGATTAAATAATCTGATTATTGTTGTTAATTTAATCTGCTTGTTCCATCAACTAGATGTATAAAAAAATAAAAATTGTGCAGTAGTGGTGATAATTATTTGATTCGATTTTCTATTTTCAGCCTATTTACACTGACACAGGCAAAGTAGCATATCTACCATCCACAGATAAATGAAGAACCACATATTTAAATATCTTTATATCATCCATAACAATGTCCGAAGTTTATTTACAAAGGAAATGACAATGAACACGAGTATTTACAAAATGTACAAAATACACATCAAGCAGTTGAGCTATCTTGCAGATCGTTGCGAAAGGTCTAGAGATAGCTTAACTGATCCAAACCTGTTTGTGTATGTCTGTTGAATGGAATGACGGAACTGTTATTAACAATTCAAAGGCTCCATATAAGCATTCATGTGATTTATTATGTTACTAGTACGCAAATCATTCCATCAAGAAAGTATATAGACAGGTATACCGCGTTATGCAAGAATAAGAATCTATACATGGAAAATGGGTCGTTGAAGACACTTGACATGGGAACGCATCTACTTTATTATTCTACAGCTTGCTAATAAACAACGACCATGATATGACGACCGTAAAGCGCGTGACAAATTATTAAAAAAATAAAAAATATGCATGAAACTAGTAAAACCAAAACTAGAAGAATAAAGTTTTGGTTAAAATTATATTTTGCTGAACCTTATTATATTATAATTCTCCAAAATTTAGTAAATTTCGATCATTCATAACTATATTCCGAGGTTTTATATAATAAGGTAGTTTTTAAGGTTCCGTACCCAATGGGTAAAACGGGACCCTAGCTTTTACTAAGACTCCGCTGTCCGACCGGCTGTCACCAGGCTGTATCACATGAACCGTGATAGTTAGACAGTTGAAATGTTCACAGACGATGTATTTCTGTTGCCGCTATAACCACAAATACTAAAAAATTGAATATAATATTTAAGGGGGCTCCCATACAACAAACTTGATTTTTTTGCCGTTTTTATAGATAATGGTACGGCACGTTGGTGCGCGAGTCCGACTCGCACTTGGCCTGTTTTTAATTTGATATATGCGAAAATATAATTGGTATATAGTTTATTTAAATTATTTATATTTAATACTGTTTGTATTCCGAAAAAAATACAAAATCTTAAGAATTCTATGTACGAGAAATTGCCTGACGGCTGTCAGAGTATTAGCGGTCTTCATATTGCGGTTACAATTTGTTAGAGCTTTATGTCTTGCAAGATGATAGGAGGCGCCTATGGTAACAGGTAAAGCTAGGTCACTATTCGCTTGAAAACGGCAAAACTGAGTTATAACCGTGAGTGAATAATTTTATTGGTATATTCTTGTAATCATCTTAAGGTCAATTAACGGCCGGCTTCTGAAAGCTCGATCAAACCTAATCAGATGTCAAGTCACTTGCTATCTCTATCTAATTTGATGTAATAGCTAAAATAGCAAGTGACTTGACATCCGATTACGTTTGATCGAGCTTTCAGAAACCGGCCGTTAATCTATAATGCAACTAAATCTTAATCTATAACTTAATCTTAAATACCCTGTCAAGTAGTTAACTTAGAAAAACTTTTTTTTTATATTAAAATCATAACAACAAATAACAGGAAATAACAATGTTATAAAAAATATAACAACAATTGCAAAAATTATCCGCATTTGTTTTCATAATTATTTTCTTATGAATAATGATTTATATAACTTTTTATGTAATAACATCATTCAAACTAGGCCTGCATAATGTTCAAGAATTCAAGCAAACGCCGCTTTCCCACACATCATTGGTAGGTATAATTATAAAATGAGCGTGAAATGAACCCAGGTTTGTGTAATCGCCTTCAGCGCATCGTGGAAACAGTTTTGAAATACTTTTGAAATTATTACCCACAATTTGAAACGTACACCAACAAATTACCGTTAAAAGGTTAAGATTAGTTTTCTAACAACCTTCAATCGTAGTTTTACGGTCATTATTGAAGATCGGGTGCGTCTTCCGCATTGGAAATAAAACATACAATACAATTTATTTATTTGTTTTATTTGTGTTATTTTAGTTTTTTATTTTTATTTTATTTTTTACGGTGGTGGATGAATAAACGAGTTTTCTTTCTTTCTTTCTTTCTTTAATTTTATTTTTTCATGCCTGTGAGTAATAAAATACAATAATTTTTTTTTTAAACTTCCTTCGAAGATGGCCAGATCAGACTAAGAAGAACTCAAGACTGATAAATAAAGCTAATCAGTATTGACTTCTTAGTTCAGAAGCATAATCACGCAAATATAGATAAATATAGTAAACAGTAGGTACTACTGATCGGATTGGATATATCATAAATCTAGACGTAATTAAATAATAATGTAATGTATCTACTATACAATAAATATAAATATAAATAAATATAAATATTGGTGGACATTCCACACAGCACTATCTCGCCCCAGACTAAGCCAAAGCTTGTGATATGGGAACCAGATAGCTGATATGCTTTTTTTTTTGTAAATACATACTTACAATATTATATAACACCCAGACAGAGAACAAACTGTTTGTTCTCGGTGGGGATCGAAACCACGGCCTAAGGCGCAGAAGGCAGAGCTACTACCAACTGAGCTGAGAAGGCTCTCAACACTCAATACACACTCAAACTTATATACTTTGGACTACATTATATAACTTATTACTTACAATGGACGACCTTCTCTCTTAAAGCAATTTTTTATTGGATACAGGTTTTTTTTTTTTTTGCTGAAAAAGACTTTAATGTAGACATTACAAACATATTATGCTATACGATGAGTATCAGAAATAATTGACATTTTAAGACAGTGCATCGACTTGCTAATGAGCGAGTAATACAACCGTTTTAGGACGGCGACCGCTTCCTAAAAACCATAACGTTAGACATTTGAATAGAGTTGTTGTCTACAATTAGTAACGGAGAGCTTGTTTACATTTGTTTCAAGTACGTTGGTATTTAAATGTGAAAGAGATTTTTGTAAATTCAAACTTTTAAAGTAGGTTATAATTAATTAGGTAGTATAAATTCTGTAAAATATTATATTATACAGTTAGCTATTTATGTATGAATCTATTTAGTGCCTTAATATGTATTAGTGTGTGTTGGGTTCTCGAATGGCGATTCGAGAAAATCGATAGATCTCGAGAAATGGCGATAGTTTCATACACATACACTATATTTTTTCCGAATTTTACCACGAACAGGAAAACGAAGCGTGGGACGCCCTCCTACCCGATGGACTGACGACATTGTCAGGATCGCGGGAAGTCGGTGGACGGAAAGGGCTCGGAATCGTTCTTCCTAGAAATATATATAGGGGAGGCATATGTCCAGCAGTGGACTTCTTTAGGATGATGATGATGATATGTTAGTGTCTAGGGATATGAAGGGGTACCGTGCCTTAATTTCATGAGTACTTCATTTCAATTCTCATGCTCATCTGAGTCAAAACTGAAATACTTGTTTTTTTTAAAGTTGCACGGTAGTTACCCCCTCACAAATCTTAGTACTAGTAACTAAGTTTATAGTTACTTACAAAAAATGCATGTGCCAATGTATTGTATCAGTTATCTGCTGCCTCAAGTACAATTTTGCTTAGTTTGGGGCTAGATGACACTTTTTGAAATGTCCGATAATCTTTATATGTACCTCTATATCAGTCAACTCCAGGCTTACATAAATTTGAATATTGGTGCACTTTCCACACAGCACTATCTAGCCCCAAACTAAGCAAAGCTTGTAATATGGGAACCAGATAGCTGATTTAATACTTATTATATACTTTTTTTGTAAATACATACTTATAATATATAATAACACCCAGACAGAGAAAAACATCTATGTTCATCACACAAATGTCTGTTCTCGGTGGGGATCGAACCCACGGCCTACGGCGCAGAACGCAGAGCTACCAACTGAGCTGTGAAGGATGTCATCGAATCAAGGTAATTTTAATAATTCTTGGAATAACAACTGCTATACGTCTCATCAAATAACTATACACATCATTAAGATCTTAAGGTAAAGACTCCTGCTAATGACTCTCGCTCGCATATTTCAATATTTAAAAAAGGTTTAAAGTAAATCTTATATAAGAAAAATCACAATCAACCAAGTTGTGTGCCATATCATTTAATCCAACCAAGTTTTCCAACCAAAAAGTTTACTTAAATACGAAAACGTAAAGCAAACTTGATATGTGAGAGCAAGAAGTACTTTGACGGGTATTAGCCCCTTAACAAGATGACTTCTATCAGTACCTTGTCCTACCTGTACCTGTCAATTACCTGTTTAGGTTCTTGAATACCTGCCATGTAATTACTAACCTCATGCAATCTGATGAGACGGGGTCGAGGGCGATCTGAGCTTATGATATAACTCCACAACAACGTATCATCATCATCATCAGTCTGCAGAAGTTCACTGCCGGTTATAGACCTCCCCTATACATTTCCAAAAAGAATGATTCACACTGCTTCGAAAGAAACTAGTGACACGACAAGAAAGAGAGGAAGAAACGCACAAAAATCAGTACAAAGTTCGATGTACGAATTCCTAAGCAACCCACGTCCATCCTTCATTTATCGCAATGTACTTGTATTTACGTAAGCTGTTACTTTTGGTCAAGACAGCATGGACTCTTTCCAAAGACATAAGGCAATGAACTCACTACCGAATCACAAAATCAATGAGCTTTAGATAATTTTAAGACATGTCACTACCGTTGAAAGACTGATCATGTATATATTATGGCACAAAAAACGTAGATACTGAAAAATACGTTGACATTAGAGTATTGATACCCACGCGTTTAAATTCCTAGTATGCTACCGCCTTTACGTGGGTGAAGTGTAATAAAAACGTGTATGTGCAAGATTGATCAGGAAAGTACTAAGATATGTGGTTTTTATGCATTTTAAAATAGTGTCAGGTTGGTTATATAAACCAATCTAAGCTAACCTTTTCATTATTTTCGTCAATTTAAAGAAGAGGTCAAGTACCGTGTACCGGAAATGTGCAAGTAGCGTTGTTATTCGCATTTTAAGATTATTACATAAGAACGCAGTAAGAAAAATAAACCAAGATTGAAAAAAAAAAAACGCTGCAGCCTTTATTAGAATCCACCTGATTCAACTTAATCTCGTTCGTGTGTCTTATCGTAAAGGGGCCATCCATTAGTTACGTGAGGTGTTTTGGGCTATTTTTCGACACCCCCTCTCCCCTTGGTGAGATGTCGTGAGATTATCTAGACCCCCTCCCCCACCTAATCTCACGTGAGATTTTTCAAGCTAGTAAATAAACGTGTGATGCAATAACAATAATTAAATAACTAAGCATATTTTTGCATAGTATGCTTAGTTATTTTTGTTTAAGATTTTAGATTTTACAGTAAAAAAATACCCAGTTTTCTCGCAACTTTACACTGTTACTCGCGGGTAAATAAACTACGTGATATTTACCATGACCCCCCTTCTCTCTCACGTGAGATCGAGTGAGGTTCTGCTCGACCCCCTCCCCATCCCTAAATGCCTCACGTAATTAATGGACGCCCACAAATGTGTGTTTTATCAAAGGCTATATTTTTGACAGCCTTCACGGCTCAGTTGGTAGTAGCTCTGCCTTCTGCGCCGTAGGCCGTGGGTTCGATCCCCACCGAGAAAAAAACATTCGTGTTATGAACATAGATGTTTGTTCTCTGTCTGGGTGTTATATACTATTATAAGTATAAATTTACAAAATAAAGTATATAAATAGTAAATCAGCTATTTGGTTCCCATATAGCTGATTTACTATTTATATACTTTTGTATAGCTTTGGATTAGTTTGGGGCGAGAAAGTGCTGTGTGGAATGTCCACCAATATTTATTTATAATTATTTATATATTTTATCAAAACCTTTGGAATTACGTATCGAACAAAAACGAACAAAAAAACGAACGAAAAAAGAACTGTGACTACACAGTTCCTTTTTTTTCTTTTTTGTTTTGTCAAACTGGATCACATCGTCATTTTTTACACAAGCAGTCGAGATAAGTGGAATCATGTTTTTTGACGATTATCACTTGTTTGGAAGCCAATTCAAACGCGTATGTACCTAAGATTCGTCGAGTGTCGTGTCCCCTCTCAATTAGCATATAATGGGCTCTACAATTTATGCGCAACATCGCAATTGAAGAATCGGAACGCGCGTTACGTGGTTCGGTTGTAAGTACTTATCACAACAATGTCAGGTCTGGAACCAATTTAATAGAAGCAAATTGTTCTTGTATTTCTTTTTATACAATTTGTGATGGAATAAGCAGATGACCCACCTGATGTTAAGTGGTAACCATCACCTATAAACAAAGCATTGCCTCGTAAGTCACGCACGAGGAACGTGCCCTTCGATGCATTGCCCTGCGTCCATCAACTTGAGGCATACAGATGTTAAGCCACATGTGCCTGTTATTACACCGGCAACCACACTCTTTGAACCAGAGAGTATAATCAGATTTTAAGTATTAAGAATGCTTCTTTTCACAGCCTGCCTGTGTGTTTTCTCAAAAACGGTCAAGTCAAGTCTTTTGTGAAGAAACAGTGATGTGTGAAAAAAACGTACGACAAAATAATTATATTATATTTTACTTATTTCAATATAAATAAAAAAATATAAGTATTGGTGGACTATCCACAGATCACTACGTAGCCCCAAATTAGGCAAAGCTTGTAATAAAGGAACCATTATTATAGCTGATATAATACTAATTTACTTTTTTGTATTATAAATACATACATTTAATATACTATGACACCGATATAATATACAGAGACAGAGATACAAAATCTATCGTTCATCCATCACACAACTTTTTTTATCTCGGTCGGCATCGAACCCACAGCCCAGCACGAAGTGTGCCTCAAGTTAATGGTCGCAGGGCAGTGCATCGTAGGGCACGTTCCTGTCGTGCGTGACTTACGAGGCAATGCTTTGTTATAGGTGATGGTTACCACTTAACATCAGGTGGGCCATCTGCTTGTTCCATCAGCTAGTGGTATAAAAAAAACCTCATCAGGCATGAACTTTTTGTTATTGCAAAATAAAGGTGTTATTTGCAATAAGTGCTTTCGTTTCGTTGGTGCCATGAGATTTTATATAATTCTATCTTGGGTTTATTTCAGTGTCTTGCGGAACCCTAAGTAATTATGTGCCAATTTATTCACTCACAGCTAATGTTATTTTACAATCAGATCTTTATCAGTGCATTGAATGATACTGAAATAAATAATCATAATTCTCTCAATCGCCAATTGATTGTACGCATTACGAGACTCAAAAAATAGGCCTGTTTCATAATATTTGTCGATTTATAGCGGCTTTATAAGGTATAATTGTCATCTCTCATTCATGTCAACAATCCTACTATTATAAACGCGAAAGTTTGTAAGTATGGATGGATGTTTGTTACTCTTTCACATAAAAACTACTGAATGGATTTTAATGAAACTTTACAATAATATAGCTTATACATCAGAACAACACATAGGCTACAATTTATAAAGATACTGTGTGACTAATCCTGCGCAGACGAAGTCGCGGGCACCAGCTTGTAATATTATAAACGCGAAAGTTTGTAAGTATGGATGGATGTTTGTTACTCTTTCACGTAAAAACTGCTGAATGGATTTTAATGAAACTTTACAATAATATAGCTTAAACATCAGAATAACATATAGGCTAAAATTTATAAAGATATTGTGTGAATTATCCAAAATATGACGTTAAGTGTCAGGTAAGTAGGAAAAAATCTAGCATCTGCGAGCTATTCTGGCGTGCGCTGCCCAACCGCTAGAGTAAAACATATATGTACTACGCCACGCTAATATAAGCTAATCGAAATACTAATTCTGCGCAGACGAAGTCGCACCAGCTAGTAAGAAATAAATAAACTACTTAACTATGTATATTACGATACTAACAAAAATAAGAAGTCGAGTGTTGCAAAACGATCCCTGACTAACCATAAAGTCAGTTGGTCAGCAACTAACGCTGATCCGTGCAGTAATGTCACGGACATCCAACCCACATATTATGCAAAAATAGATAACAAAAGTCTTGGCGTAAACCCACTTATATATGCACGGGTTTAACGTTGTCGTTTTCAAAATTAAATTATTATTATTCAAAAAAATTTCAGCAAGGTTTATAAAAATACTCAGTTGTTACAGAATAAAAAAAGCTTATGTTCGTCGTCTGAATGTAACTTATCTATGTGACAATGACAATCGCTCCATTGGTTCAAATACCTTCTTTGATAAATTCTAAAATAATACTGTAAAAAGTAATCGCTGTACTAAGTTTTAATAGGTTGATGTATTAATAAACATTACCTCATCTTATCTTTGATTTGCTTTCAAATCAAACATTTATAAATGGAAAGAGTCGCATTTCAAAAACCGTTTATAATTTATAAATTTATGTATAATTATTTCGGTAGCAAATATACATAAATTTATTCATTACAAGCTGGTGCCCGCGACTTCGTCTGCGCAGGATTAGTCACACAGTATCTTTATAAATTGTAGCCTATGTGTTATTCTGATGTATAAGCTATATTATTGTAAAGTTTCATTAAAATCCATACAGTAGTTTTTACGTGAAAGAGTTACAAAAATCCATCCATCCATCCATCCATACTTACAAACTTTCGCGTTTATAATATTAGTAGGATAACTATTAAATGAATAATAAAAGTAGATATTTTCAGAAAACCTTTTGTATATCCGGATAAAACAAAACAGTCGGTTTAAAAAACATGACATGATGACAAGTCGGTAAGTATAAACATTGTGTTAGAGATAATAATCGCAATTAGATGCAATCATTATTGCAAAAGTAGATGTAGATACATGTACGAGTTCATAGCACTAAAGCCTGCAATCAATCAGGTGATAGATATTATTATGAAGATTTTTTTTTATAAATTCTACACATCATGGACTTAATGCATTACCATATATTTCATAATGCGGGTCAAATTTAGATTTGGACAACAATTGACAAACCCCCTTGGACATCCTCAAAGAGTCTGAGTACTTGGTACTTGGACCTATATCTACCGTGCTTCGGGATTAAAGTCATGAAGATGTTTCTGTTTTTATTTCAAATTCAAAACTACAGAAACAATATTCATGAGCAATTCGATATTTTAGCTTCTGATGTTCTTGTCGTGTCACTAGCTTCTTTCGAAACAGTGTGGTGAAAGGATTTTAAGTGCGCCTAAAAGAGGCTCCTTTCGAGCACTTGATATGTTTTAAAGCTTTAGCTTCTGTTGAAAATCATAAAAGAATCTTCAAAACATTGCATACAAAAAATCTAAGTTCAAAACATTGAACCATTGATCTGAATCACGCAACGCGATCATTGCCAACTTATATTAATAGCGTTTCAAATTGATTCTAAATGGAGATTATGCTTCGTCTCAATGAATAGAGTTGCAGGCTGGAGGAACTACGACCGATATTTGGTCACTGAATTACTCATTCATCCATCGGAGGTATGGATCTACATTTACTGGTCACTTTTTTATTTATTAAATATACTTATTTTTTTTTGTACAACTAGCTGATGGAACAAGCAGATGGCCCACCTGATGTTAAGTGGTAACCATCACCTATAACACAGCATTACCTCGTAAGTCACGCACGATAGGAATGTGCTCTACGATGCACAGCCCTGCGTCCATCAACTTGAGGCATACATAATGTTAAGCCTCAAGTGCCTGTAATTTCACCGGCAACCACACTCTTCAAACCGAACCGAAACACATCAACGCTGCTTGGCGGCAGAAAAAGGCATGGTGGTAGTACTTCTCCGGACGAGCCCTTCACAAAGCGCTCTACTACTCATAATATATCTTGAGTTGATACTTAGCTTTGTACTAAGAGAATATCTACCGCATGAGGATCAAACACGTGAAGCTGTTTAATTTTTTTAGATTACGAGCATTTCGACCTAGAAAATGTTGGGTAGACGATATTAAAAGGCAGGAACACAATGGAAGTACCTGGCTAAGAATATAGTTAAATGGCATGAACCGGAGGAAGCCAATATTAATAGCACTAAGGAAAACAACATAAAAAAATGTAGAAAACTTGAAATATATTGGATGAGGAACTATTAGGTTTTTTATTATGATTTATATAATATAAGTATATTGAACCTTAATGAGTTTACATATAGTCGGCTATTTAATATAAATAGGTCTATAAGTTATCATTTATTCCGTAACACCGCCGTAAATTCTGATTAGTTTTTATCCTTCCTAGGTTGCCTGGAAGAGATCGCTCTTAACCCCGTACTATGTTTCTATGTGGTGAACAATAAAGAGTTATGTATCTATCTTTTTACATATAATATTGTGAATAACTGATAATATTGTATGAATAATTCTATAATATTGCGAAACATGAAATCATATCAGCATTGCTAGTATTTTTTTCTGATTTCATCGCAAACTTTCAGCAAAATAATATTATTACGTAGGGTAATAAGCTTAGGTATGTTACGAAGAATTAAAACTAGTAAAACAACTATAACTTTAGCACGGCCTGTTATAATTTATGACCTAACTTAAAAAGTAATAAATAAAGCTCGTTAAAAATTAACACGTGTTAGCGAAAGTTTATAATTTATTAAAAAAATACCATAAATCAAATTGGATTAAACTTATGCATGGTGTATCAACTTTATCTGATTGTAGCTATCTATACCATACCAATCAAGTGGGTCATATTACGAGATTTCTGCATGAGTTTTGTGTAATTGTCTTCTTAGGCTTTACTACTTTAAGAAGGAAACGGACTTCTACATAACAATAATAAGTTCATTCTTTTATGTTAAGTGGTAACCATCACCTAAAACAAAGCATTACCTCGTAAGTCACGTTCGAAGGGAACGTGCCCTACGATGCACTGCCCTGCGTCCATCAACTTGAGGCATACAGATGTTATGCCTCATGTGCCTGTAATTACACCGGCAACCACACTCTTCAAACCGAAACTCAGCTTTGCTGCTTGGCGGCAGAAAAAGGCGTGGTGGTAGTCCTTCCCTGGACGAGCCCTTAACAAAGAGCTCTACTACTCATAATCCCAATTTTATAACTATTGCAGTTCCCATTGATACTTTGTATACTTTTTTTGTTTCAGTAAATTAAATATCATGTTAATCAATTAAGATGTTGTGAACTAAAAATTATTGTATAATATTTATGATATAACGTGTATCATAATACTCCTATAAGGTCAAAGACCTAGAGATCAGTCCAAGCACTGAAATACTTTAACGTGTGCTGAATACTTTGTTTTCGAAATTCTCATACAAAAGTAAAATTAATATTGTCTCAGTTTGCAACAACCCTGATACGTGACCTCGGTACATCAGCTTTTTGCGTTTACTAATTGGTGGCAGTTAAGTTACCTATTTTATCTACAGTTCTGCGTCATGCTGTGCTACTTTCATTTTGGATGAAAGTTTAAGAGACATTTCATGAATGAAAAACTTCGAAATTCCAAAAGTTTTAGAACAAAAGTTGTTCGCCATGACTTGTAGAATACCCTTCTTCCGGAATTATAGGGGTATTATGTTACATATTATTTTATGCGTGTCAAAACAAAAAGTGATATGTGACTTAAAAAAAAGAAGACAGTCTTATTTCCCCAATGAATAAATTCTAAATAAGATACACTATACTTTGTAGGTATGTAATTTGAACCCATTTTGATATAGAACTAAACTGACATCAGGGCGACCTCAAGATGCAGTGTCATTGCGCAACACGATACTGTGTACATACTAAATCAAAATTGAAAACACAGTCAGGTGAAGGTTAATCCAAGTGATACGAGTTTAAGATTGCATTAAGAGATATGGGTTAATGAATTCTGAAAGATTTCACATAGCATTTCAAAAATAAAAACAAAAGCTCACGGTAAGACAGATATTTAATGATACAATACTTACTCATGGAAGTAATCAGAGGGTCAGCAAAATTATAGTTATTGAAATATGCACGCACACTTTGCATTTAATAAAGTTTCGTTATAATGGACGATATTTTTCTGAAATTGAACACGGGCATTTTTTTTATATTATCCAGCATTTTATAGCGGTACCGTTGTCACTGTCTCTTTTATTTCGACGAAAAGATATAGCAAGACTTAGCTAGATCATTTTAGCTAATGAATATTCGTGACCAATATGAATAAGTCTATACGTATTTAAAAGAAATACCCTTCGACTGACTGCTCTATTTCACTCAATACTTTTACAAACTGATTTATGGGTATCAAGTTACAGTATCACAGTACTTAAGCAACAGCAAAGACATTTCGCGCTGTTGCATGGGAAGATTCTGTGACGAAATCAGGCGTAAGATCCAAACTAGATTTAGATGAAGCAATACAAACAACAAGATTAGAGGAGTGTCCAATGGGGCTACCACAAAGTATCATTGCTGAATTCACACAGTATGGACACACTATGGCACTTTCTCACAATTAGATTTCGTTGTAGTCTTTAAGCTTATTTAGTACCCGAAATAATAGTGCAATGGGAATAGTAAAAAAACAAGAAAGGAAGAAAATATGTTAATTTTAAGAGTAGTAGAGCTCTTTGTGAAGGACTCCACGCATTTTTCTGACGCAAAGCAGTGTTGCTGTGTTTCGTTTGGGGGGAAGAACTTCAACCGAACGAGCCCTTCACAAAAAGCTCTATTACGCTGATTTCACCATGCTCTGTTAGATTAACAAAGGATTAAAGGGCCGTTAAATATGTTAAAATGTACGCGTCTGATATCTAAGGTTAGATTTAACGGCCTGTTAATACTTGATTAGTAACTAACAGAGCATGGTAAAATCAGCTCTTAAACTCTCACATCCCGGAACGTAGATCCACGCGAGACACAATACATTTTCTATTGTGACTAGAATCTCAGCATACAAGAGGTTATAACCTACAAAACACTGATCGCCTCCGAGCACGTCACGAGCTTTGGCCTTTGCTTAATTAGCCCAGAACAGCGATTACTTTTAGATGTATCTAATTTAAGGACGGTCGTACAAAGTCAGGAGTTGACTCTTATGATCAAACTACCTCCTAATAAGATAATCGGTTGATTTACGTGCCACTGTTAGCAGGGGCTATTTATGCAATTATATTAATGCTAGGTACGAAACCAGTTAATGACTAGAACTTTGCCCTTTGACTACTGAGATATTTTGATGGAAATAATGCCTATTCGCTGCGAGAGGCTTGCGAAAATGTATTACCGGTAATAATAGAGAAATTTAAAGCGGACGGTTTACTTGTTTTGCAATTTGGAATACGCAGTGTCGTACACCAATCACGTTATTATCGTTTTACGTTTCTTTTGACGTTCAGACGTAACTTTTTTGATTGCTCGAATCTTCACAACTTTATTGATTTCGAATGGTGCTCAAAATCGTGCTCGGCAAAACGTCGAGTGTGAAAACCGCGCGCTAGTTTACGCCGCGCGAGACTAACGCGAGCGATTTTGACGCGAGCTATACAACACCGCGTGCTCACCAAAGTGAGGCTTGGAACAGTGAGCTATTTGAAGTCCATTCTTATAACGTCGCGTTAGTTCAAAGCGAAGAACACTTAGCGAGATATTTTGTTGTTTGCAAAAAAGCTAATTTATTCAGTTTCGTATGGTGAAATCTAGGCGCTATTTGTTTTTATCGGAATGTTTCTTTTTTTATGAGCCTATAATATTATCCTAATTACTTTACTTTGTTTACCTAACTTTATTGTCCACCATACGAAACTAAATAAATTTGCTTTTTTGCAAACAACAAAATATCTCGCTAAGTGTACTTCGCTTTGAACTAACGCGACGTTATAAGAATGGACTTCAAATAGCTCACTGTTCCAAGCCTCACTTTGGTGAGCACGCGGTGTTGTATAGCTCGCGTTAAAATCGCTCGCGTTAGTCTCGCGCGGCGTAAACTAGCGCGCGGTTTTCACACTCGACGTTTTGCCGAGCACGATTTTGAGCACCATTCTTGATTTCCTTGCGCGGTAGATATTTGCTCACATTAATTAGTACCCAACCGAGTACGAACCAAAGATTCTTTGAGGATAATTAAAATTCTCAGAAAAAAATAATGTTCCCATGAAATTTGCTTGACGTACCTATCTATCTCACGCTTTTTTCATACGGTTTAAAGTCCAAATTACGTTTTTGGCTAAATCGTTCAATATATTAGTGCCATATGAAACACCCAGTCTATGCGCACAGACCTTCATGTGTATTAAGTATTTATGTTTCAAACTAAGTAATAAAGCACCTAGGTATTCTTTTAAAAATCAGGATCTACTGAGGTTGGGTCTATGTTTGCAATTTCTGCCCTCCCCATCCCCACATTATAACCCCTTTACCCCTTTACTCGTATAAGTCAGTAACATGTTACACCACAGAATTCGTCAATTACAAAAAAAAAATGGTACATGGTTATGAATTTGCATAATCGTTAAGATAAAGAATAGAATCACCATTAAAATCTAATGATGAAAACCATTAAGAAAATCTGCTCGGAGAAAAGAGCCGGTACCAACCAACCATATCGAAATCACGTCAACTACACACGATTCTATTGTTTCCATAAAACCTTTCATCGGGTAAGAAATATAATGTCTCATTTACGTTCAGCTCACTTCCGTGGAAGTGAGAAAGGAAGGAAGCGTGAAATTGGGCAGCGTGAGCGTGACTGAACGCGTCACTCGACGCTCTACCACTGATAGACAATCCCTTCGCTAGAGATTTTTTTTTTCTTAAGAACTAGTGATACGACAAGAATAAGACGCAGTTTTTTGTGTTGTAGCCAATAACATTAAATGCGGATGAGCAATTAAATATTGCCGCCGAGGTATATTTGACCCACAGACGCACAGGGGCAACTTGTTTATATTTTAATTTTATTTAATATCTACTGTGTTTTTTTTATATGTAACTATAGTTCCCTGAAAGTTTTATTTAGTTATTTAAGTTTTTTTAAATTTTTTGTTTTCATCTGTGTCAGTCATTTTTTCGGTGTGGTAAATAAAAAATAATTCATTCATTCATTCAATATAGGGAACTATCGCAGCACAAAAGACAGCGTCAAGAGCCAATATTGGCTATAGGTGTATGAGGTTACACATGACACTGTCTGCGGGTGGCAGTGTGTGGTTCATTTCATTTTCCATCATTCAAAGAATTCAGACTTGTAGAAGGTATACTTCCAATAGTAGTTACGTATCGAGTTATGTTTTACGCACTTTATATGACCTCTGCAGGTGTTGCGCTATAAATAACAAGAAGTCAAAGGCCTTTTGATAAATCAAATTACAAGTTATAAACACTACACCTCTCTACTTGAATAATATGTGAAAAACATTATTCGTTACTTAATAGGTGCCGCACTAGTGCCTGAGGCTGGATTACAGTTCTTTAAGGGAATTAAAGATTCTTTTTAATAAGTACGAGCACAATTCTACTGGTAAGCAGTAAGTCAGCGAGTCTCATGCGTGACTTACGAGGCAATGCTTTGTCATATGCTTGTTCCATCAGCTATTTTGTTTTTGTTTAGTTGTAAAAAAAAACAGTTAATAATAATGCCCAGTGAAGTGACTACGACAAACGCGCCCAAAAGATCGGTAGTGGTCACTAGCTCAGGCTGATGACGATATTTTAAGATAATAAGAAATAAAAAGTACGAAGAACATTCTACACAACACTGGTGTCGATTCTGTTGTTGCAATATCCTAAACTAACATAATCTGACAGCTCTAAAAATATAGCCGTCCTTGTTGTTTCGGTCTTTTAGAAAGGGACGGCAATATTTTTAGTGCTGTCAAATTAGGTTAAATTAGGAAAATTAAACAACAGAAATGACACCATTATCTACATTATATAAATTAAATAAATATTGGTGGACATTCCACACATTGTAAATACATACTTATAATATTATACATATTACACCCAGATAGAGAACAAGCATCTATGTTCATCACACAAATGTTTGTTCTCGGTGGGGATTCAACCCACGGCCTACGGCACTGAAGACAGAGCTACTATACCACTATATAGCTTTGAGGGCTGTCAAATGAAAAAAAAGTAGAGCAACAGAGTGTGTGTCACCACGTTAGTCAGTCAACGCAATATTTTTACTTCAATTATGAAGACGTTTATTCCACTACGTAACTAAGCCGTATTCTCACGTCCCACTTGCTAACCACCAGGAAAATCCGACTCCAAATGGCTAACTAGTGCATTCATCAGTAGTGAAATGCTTTCTGGGGAATGCCATGCCATAAAGGTTTAGGTTGGAGCCAACAAACTTTCTGAAGTAAATTTATTGGTGCAAGAGACCACAGTTCGTTTGTTTTCAGTAGTTTTTCTTGCTCATTACGGAATGAAAAAGTAAAATTTGTTTCGAAAGAAACTAGTGACACGACAAGAGAAGAAGAGTCAAATTCGAATAGTGACTTCAAGTTCGCATGCAGGTTTATGCGTTGTCAGTTATGATGAAATTATTTATTTCCGCTTAACATAGGTAGATACATAAAAAAGTTAGTTGTTTGAATTCAAATAGGTATTAGGAATAAAACTATAAACAATATGAAAAAACTATAGCCAGTTTACCTAAATAGTTTATCTTAAACTATCTTTTATATTCTATTTTTTGGTTTTTCGCATTGATGTGTTAAGCATATTTTATTTTATAATAAGCTGCTCCTTATGCCGAAAGGCACACTAAATTTACTTAGCCTTCGTTTTCTCTGTAAATGAATTGTACCTAATTCTTAAGAGAAATAAATATTTTCAATTCAATTATACCCATAATACCGCAAGTTCTTGGTCTATCGCAGATAGAAATCGGAGTTCAGGTATCGAGACAAAAGGCATGTTAAAGCTAGTTGCTATTATTGAATACAAAATGCTTTTATGTTTCGTATAATTTATTATACTACCTGCCCTTAAAGGCTTATCAATACAGGAAAGTGTCTACTTCATTATAAGAGACAGATAAAGGAAACTATGTAAGATTCACTTTCACGAGTTAACGTTTCGAGACAATATTCACTTTATGAGAAGGTACTGTTTTGTTGAAAACTGATAGGTTATAAAAGTATATATAAAAAGTAATGCATAATTGGAAATTATTTTTTTACATTGAATATATAACGTATTATGGTGACAATCTCACCTGATGGTAACTAACGATGAAGACACCTATTCACTCTTGCTTTGAAAGTATTTAAATTGTAGTGGTCTGGAAAAACAGACGG
Organism: Chloroclysta siterata; assembly: GCA_932294275.1. NCBI lineage: Eukaryota > Metazoa > Arthropoda > Insecta > Lepidoptera > Geometridae > Chloroclysta > Chloroclysta siterata. The sequence continues at coordinate 11,409,793 of OW028602.1, forward strand.
CAAATGAGCTGAAATGCGATTGCTATATGACTTTATAATACTTTCAATGAATTTAAACTAACATATCTATTACCTTCTCGAAGATTCAAGAATTAATCAATTAAAAGTCAAATTATTTCAAATAATCGGTCGCATTAATTGACCGCACTCCAAACATTTATAGTATAATTTACGCCAGATATAATGTCAAATAGTGCTTTTAAAAATTAAAAATATGCGCCTTAAATGGCAATGTATCATAATTTTAACATTCCATAGTTCAGAAATGTATAAAATGACATAAAAACTCGACGACCTCATTAGAGCTAAATGTCACGTAGATAAAATAGAAGAATTACTCGTACAGTAGATAAAATCTAATCACGATATTCAACTTTGCAGACTAACAATCGTTATAAGTAATTTGATGAGACCTATAAAAAAATATGGTACCTTTGAAAATCATGAACAAACCAATCATGTTATTTTACAAAATTTGGATAGTCTCTCTCTTGTCTTGGGTAGTTTACTTGGTGGTCTAGTTTGGGTTCAGATAGCACTGTGTAATAAATTCCTATGTTCACAGTTATTTAAAGGTTCAGCCCGTGGCTCCACTAGCATTATACATACCTGGCGAATACAAGAGCTAATGTACCTCTCGCTCGCACGTTTCGACATGTTGAATGATAACAATATACCTCTAAAATCACTATGCTCATTTTCAAAAAATCGCTAACTACTATAAAAGTTTTCCTACTCAAAAGTTGCGATTTTTAGAAAATGGGTTTAGTGATGACAAGTCGAAACGTGCGAGCTGTGCTTTAGTTCTAGTATTCACCCTAATTACATGTAGCTTGTCCAGCCATCCAGGTCACGAACTATAATAATTTCATCTAAATTTGTTAAACCGTTCCGGAAGAAGATGAGGAAAAACAAAAATATATACACACGCTCAGTTATAAACTTTCGCATTTTTTATATTAGTAGGTTTAGCAGCATTAATTCAGCATTTAGGACATCTTAAGTACTCGTATTTATCAAAAGTAAGTAAAATGCCTACAAAGTGGCTTTATTCATCAGAAAAGAGATATAATAGGTTCTCATCTATACAAGGTGTTCCATAAGTTGTGTATATAAACTTCAGGGGGCTAAAGTACCCATCAATATGAACAACTTTTTCTAAGGAACCAACACTGTGAACGCGAAAAAAAAAACAGCTGTTTCATACATTTTAGCCTGGTAGGTATTGAACTTTTGTATGAAACAGCTGTTTTTTTTTTCGCGTTCACAGTGTTGGTTCCTTAGAAAAAGTTGTTCATATTGATGGGTACTTTAGCCCCCTGAAGTTTATATACACAACTTATGGAACACCTTGTATAATCCCAAAAGACAACAATAATTTTATAGTTAGGTTATAATATAATAAATAATATAATATAATTTTATAGTTAGGTCCCAAAAGACAACAATAATTGTATAGGTTATAGTATCTGAAATAATCATGTCGAATTTTGTCTTGCTTGATAGCCATTCACCAAATTACCTAATTATTAATAAATCAACCTACATCGGAGTATTTACCTTAAACGGGTAAATATCGCGTGTAGTTGAGACAACATAATTATAATACTCAAAATTATTGACGAGATCAGGATGTTTATAATAACATACCTATTATATTAATATTTTCTTCAATACGTACGTACTTTGTACGGATGTTTTAAAGGAAAACTATATCCTCTAATTCTACAGAACCCTAAACGTTAAATGGTTACATTAGGCATAAATAGAAGATAATATCTGTGTGGTCGGCGGTGCTACGCGTCGCCGGCCACGAGCCTATCTTTAAAGTCCTTACAGACTACCTGATTTTAAATACAACTGGATACCCAATTAACCTGCAGCAGCTGAGTCCTAGCATACACTCATGAGACGAAGTAATTCCACTATTGACTTTATGGGTACCATAAAGTCTTTACCTTAAGAGCACATGGAGCCCATTCCCACGGCTTTTATTGTCACGGGGGCCCCAAAAGGCCAATATATTCGCAAACATTATATTTTTTTTTTCTATTTAACTAGATATTACTCGACAGAATGTCCATATGTGTGTGGGTAAGTTAAATGTGGGTGCATATGTAGATAATTTAATCTCGTACTTTCGTAATATCCAATGGTGATTTGAATCGTGATCGCAAAAAAGTTCGCGGCTCGCTCCGCTCGCGGTTTTGTTTCTGATGTTAATGATGATTAGTGGCCGTTCATGGCAATCCTAAAACCACCCTTATCTTATCACCCCAGTATCTTAAAGTGCCCAAGGCCTCCAGATTAAAGACAGCCCTGCTAAGGAGAGATTATTTATTAATATGAGGTGCTATTTATATGCTTGATATGATGTCATCTCTCTTTAAGTTGGCAGACGTAATAAAACTGTAAATCGAATCAACAAATTGTATTTTAAATTTTTACAAATGTACACAACTATACCAAACTGCAATATTGTTTCAGCTAGTTATTTGTAAACTTAACAATGGAGTCACGCTCTAGTGAGCGAAAACTCACTCACACAAATTGGGAGTTATTTCTTAGAGTGTCAAAATCTGCCCGATCAAATTGGCCCTTAAATCAGAAGAAGCGAAGGCTGTACCGATCTATGACGACGTCATTTAGCGTCTTTGTTTTTTGTGCATAATAATGTACGCCGAAGCAGTTTGTCCTCGGTTCAAGTACGAGTGCCTGCATAACTTTTTTTTTTTTTTTTTTTTTTATACATATAGTTGATGGAACAAGCAGATGGCCCACCTGATGTTAAGTGGTAACCATCACCTATAACAAAGCATTGCCTCCTAATTCACGCACGATAGGAACGTGCCCTACGATGCACTGCCCTGCGTCCATCAACTTGAGGCATATAGATGTTGAGCCTCATGTGCCTGTAATTACACCGGCAACCACACTCTTCAAACCGAAACACAGCGTTGCTGCTTGGCGGCAGAAAAAGGCGTGGTGGTAGTACTTCCCCGGACGAGCCCTTCACAAAGAGCTCTACTACTCTTAAAACTTACTTAACTTAGTTTAATGATGGTAAATATCATCATTTTATGCTTCCTGATAGATACAAGCATCTATTAGAAGTTAGTATATATTAGGGCAAATCATAACGTGGAATATAATGAAAGCTATATATGGTAGTGACTTAGAAGTTTAGGTGCTGATATTTTTCAGCTGAGAGCCCTCACAGATTAGTGGGTAGCTTTGTCTTCTACGCTGTAAGCCGTGGTTCGATCCCCACCGATATCAAACATCTCTATCTGGGCGTATTCATAATTATATTATAAGTATAAGTTTGTATTTACAAAAAAGAAGTAGATATGTATTAGCTATGAGCTATCTGGTGTGTCTATTTTATGTGGGGTTAGATAGGGCTGTGTGGATAGTCCATACTTTTATTTATTTAATTTTACATAGTCAAAAAATACCAGATTTACAAAAATATGCTACCGCATTGCCTTGTTGTTGTTGTGACAATGACATTGCAACAAAGAAACCTTTGTCGGCTATTTAAATTGTTAGAATTCCTTGAATTAATTATATAACACCATAAACAATTCTACAAACAAGTTTGTTGAATGCAGTATGTTATAATTGATATCTAAACTGCTACTAAAAGTAGTTTATGTTAATTATAAAAATGTAGACCGATACAATTAATTCATTTATATTTTATTATAATATTTGACGAATAATTATTTCTGTTTACATAGCTGTCACAACTTTGCACGTATCTACAACTTTCGAGTAGAAATCCCTTATTTTTATTTTTTTAATTGAATGTCTTTTTTTATACTTTCATCAATATCTACACTAATATTATAAAGAGGAAAGATTTGTATTTTTGTATGTTTGTATTTTTGTATTTTTGTATTTTTGTATTTTTGTATGTAACGAATAGGCTCAAAAACTACTGGTCCGATTTCAAAAATTCTTTTACCATTAGAATGCTACATTATCCCTGAGTAACATAGGCTATATTATATTTTCAAAAAAATCAGGGATCCTTACTAAAACTCCAATAATGTAACCCAAGGTGGAAAACAAAAACCTTACATCGCGTGCGCTGCGAAAACTATTGATGATAGAACAAAATAATGTACTACGACTTTGCAGAACACGTCATCATCTACAAAAAATGTCGCGACAGCATATGTCTATCTATTATAGTTATGTCACAATAAGTGTTCTTTTATTATAAAAACTAGCGGCCTGTCCCAGCTTCGCATGGGTGGTCATAAATTTTTTGAACATATTAGGATAAACTTAGACCGTGGGTTCGAGCCTCGCGAGCCTACTTATTTCATACATTTGCACGCCAGAGACTGAAATCGCATCCCGAGCGTGACCCGTGGACCCGTTAACGTTTTTAATTTCGTCATATCTTTTGAATGGAATGTCCGATTTGAAAAATTTAAGAAGTAATCTATAGGTATTGAAACCGTCTTAATTATGAAATGATTTATTTGGATAAGGATTAATACCAAGGTACAAATAAAGACCCTTTTCTAGCGGCGGCATTTCAATTATTTTTTTATAATAAAAAAACACTTATTGTGACATAACTATAATAGTTAGACATATGCTGTCGCATATGTCTAACTTTTGTAGATGATGACGTGTTCTACTAAATCGTAGTACATTATTTTGTTCTATCATCAATAGTTTTCGCAGCGCACGCGATGTAAGGTTTTTGGTTTCCACCTTGGGTTACATTATTGGAGTTTTAGTAAGGATCCCTGATTTTTTGAAAATATAATATAGCCTATGTTACTTAGGGATAATGTAGCATTCTAATGGTGAAAGAATTTTTGAAATCGGACCAGTAGTTTTTGAGCCTATTCGTTACATACAAAAATACAAAAATACAAAGCTTTCCTCTTTATAATATTAGTGTAGATTTAATTGAAATGCCGCAGCTAGAAAAGGATCTTTATTTGTACCTTGGTATTAATCCTTATCCAAATAAATCATTTCGTATTCAAGACTGTTTCAATACCTATAGATAACTTTTTGAATTTTAAAAATCGGACATTCCATTCAAAAGATATTACGAAATTAAAAATTTTAGCTCGCTTTAAAATATTATTAGTGAACGCGCGATTCCAAGGGGCGCGTTTTTACTCACTCAGGGAAAAGGGCGTGCGAAATAAGTACACGCGAGACTAACCTACGATCTAAGTTTATCCTAAAATGTTCAAAAAATGTATATCCACCCATGCGAAGCTGGGACAGGCCGCTAGTATATATACAAGGTGTTCCATAAGTTGTGTATATAAACTTCAGGGGGCTAAAGTACCCATCAATATGAACAACTTTTTCTAAGGAACCAACACTGTGAACGCGAAAAATAAAACAGCTGTTTCATACATTTTAGCCTGGTAGGTATTGAACTTGCTTATTATGAAACAGCTGTTTTTTTTTCGAGTTCACAGTGTTGGTTCCTTAGAAAAAGTTGTTCATATTGATGGGTACTTTAGCCCCCTGAAGTTTATATACACAACTTATGGAACATCTTGTATAGTTTAAGTCTTATCTTAAACTATAATGTAATAAATTGAGCTGAGATTTTATAAGAAATGGAGCAAGCAGATGTTGCACCTCATAAAACAAACACAGTATTGATTGATTGATTGAAAATAATATTTCCTTCTTTCTACTAATATATAAATTCGAATCGAAAGAATTGGATGTTAGGATGTTTGTTGGTAAACACGCAATTATTGTTCGTACCTAACCTTGATTAACATTATAGGCTACTATTTATCCCAAAAAATCAACAAAAATGTAAACGAACCAAAAAAAAAGGAAAATGCTTTAAATATTCATATTACCAATCTGATACCACACGACCAAAACCGCGCGCAGCCGGTAGTAATAACTTATGCTAAATCCTAAAAATAAACATTTGTGTATGATGCACATGCAACAATACACAAAATAAATAAATATTAGTGGACTTTCCACACAGCACTATCTAGTTCCAAACCAAGTCAGACCTTTTAATATGGGAACCAGATAGCTGATATAATACATCGATACTTTTTTTTGTAAATACATACTTATATTATTGTATAGCACTCAGACAGAGAACATCTATGTTCATCACACAAATGTTTGTTCTCACATACAAACATCTATGTTCATCACACTAATGTTTGTTCTCGTTGGGGATCGAACCCACGGCAGAACTATTATAAAACCAACCCAGAACTATTGTAAAACCGTTTGCACACCGAGTAATTAATGAACTTTCATTAATTCAAAGCATGTTACCGTCGCAAGCACCAGTATGCGAACGGCCTAACAATAGGACTTACATAAGGCGACGTGGCATTGACCTGATCTTGTTTGAGCCAGTGCCGATTCACATCTTATCCTGTCCTACTACATTATAAATGCGAAAGTTTAAGAGTAGTAGAGCTCTTCGTGAAGGGTTCGTCCGGAGAAGTACTACCACCACACCTTTTTCTCCCGCCAAGCAACTTTGCTGTGTTTCGGTTTGAAGAGTGTGGTTGCCGGTGTAATTACAGGCACATGAGGTTTAACATCTGTATTTGTATGCCTCAAGTTGATGGACGCAGGGCAGTGCATCGTAGGGCACGTTCCTATCGATCGTGACTTACGAGGCAATGCTTTGTTATAGGTGATGGTTACCATTTAACATCAGGAGGGCCATCTGCTTGTTCCATCAGTATAAAAAAAGGCTTAGTTCAGTTCAGTTCAGTTCAGTTCTACTTACTTTTAGCCTTATGTTTTGACTTAATTGACCTCGTAAGTCAGTTGCGATCTTCTTCTTTTATTTGTGGCTATTCGGTTGCGATCTTCAAGCATCGAGTTCATTACAAAAATATGTACGTCATTATAAAAATAACGTTACTGTAATGTCTGACATCAACCCGTCACGGACAACGATTCTGCATTTAGTATACATACAGGGTGTACAAAGACTACTCCCGAAAACAGAAATGGGATTTTTCAGACCACGCTCGGTCGATCACAACATAAAAATGAAAGTCGATCATTTTTTTAATGAATATAAATATAGCTGTCGTTTTTCAATAAATTACGCGGTTTTATAATAAAAATATTGAGGCAACAATCCTAAAAAAGAATCAAAATGAAACTAAATATTTTTTTGCAGTTTAATTTGTATGACATATTTATTTTAAAAAAAGATTGAATCAAATCAGAGAACACTTTGAAACCCAATTTCAGACAGCTAATGATACATGCAGGTTATTGTCTTGATATAATTTGATGGCCTATATACTATAGTTGTGCATGCACCTTCAGATTTTAGGGAAGTATTTTTACACCCTGTATTTTTACAGAGAAAGCTCAAAATATACCTTCTCGTAATATCAACTTACGCAATTGAGATCATCTTCGCAACTCAATTTGTACACTTTCAGAGTAAATAAGTAAGTAACTGAAGTGGTACTTATTCGGGGGTAGGCAGACATCAGTTTTAACCGTTCATAAGGAGGACTGGTACCGACGTCAAAGTTTGATTATTTTAGACTTCAATTCATTTTATGCTTTTAAGGGTGGATTAATATTCAAAGTCAAAGTCAAAAGGTATTTATTCAATAAAATCACAAGGGTCACTTTGAAACGTCTTAAAGCTAGGTGACTCTAGGTGCCAGTTCCACGCGACCAACGCCTAGAAGAACAGGCAACAAACTTATGGCTTCGTTACGGTACGGTTGGTCAATACATTTATTGCTTACACATGGTTTAGTTTAGGTACATACATTGTTGTTAGTTGTTAGTAAGTATCACATGGACCCTTCATAGGATATGGCAACATGGAGGCAGGCCGAGGTTTAAAATTATAATGCGTATAGTTCGTAGACAGGTATCGTTACAGTAAAAACCTCTAGGTTGGTGTTATCTGTTATACAAGGCACGAAAAAAAAACTAGGTATTCAGGTATTGGGAATGTATGTCAAAGTTTAATAAAAAATAGTCAATATGGTCAAAGTACATTAAACCAAACTACATAGTTCCTATATGCATTTAACTTAATACAAGTTTTTTAACTTCAAAGGCTTTTAGGCTTCAAAAATTTAGTTGGTCGCAATTCGACTGTATGAATTTGATGATCAGTATGAATTTTGTTTTTTTTTTTGTTTGATAGCAATTGATAATCCATATGTAAGGTTGCAAGCTCATCGCCGCTTATATTTCCGTGGTGTGTCTCTGAATCATCTCCGATGATAACAACTAATAAATAAATTCAAAAAACTGCTTATGTCGGTCAAACGAGATTAATTAGCTTGTTTAAGTATTTTTTATCTTTTTTTTTATACCACTAGTTGATGGAACAAGCAGATGGCCCACCTGATGTTAAGTGGTAACCATCACCTATAACAAAGTATTGCCTCGTAAGTCACGCACTTTAGGAACGTGCCCTACGATGCACTGCCCTGCGTCTATCAACTTGAGGCATACAGATGTTAAGCCTCATGTGCCTGTAATTAAAGAAGCGTTAAGTGTTAAAGTTAAGTTTCTTAAGCGTTGGTGCTTGGCGGCAGAAAAAGGCGTGGTGGTAGTACTTCCCCGGACGAGCCCTTCACAAAGAGCTCTACTACTCTTTCTGGGTAATTAAAGCGTTAAAAAACCATAATTACTTACAAACTTATAAAAAACTTTACCCTACTACTACTAAGAGTATCGTATTGTCTAGGATCAGTAATACTAATATTATTAATACGAAAGTTTTTTAGATGCAATAATAGCTTATATTTGGAACGAAATTGTAATAGATATAATTAACCTTGCATATGAACGCTATTTTTGAACAGGTTTCGCGAAGCCACGTTCGGAAATTACTATTCACCTATATTTGCCTATTTTTTACGAATAAGACGCGATCAAATAAAAACGCAAATACCGAATAGCAATGTAAAGTGGCACCTAAGGGAAGACCAGAGGTATGAAAAAAAAACATTTTAGCCTGTTTCATGTGTGACAGTTGCTTTTTTTTACAACTAGCTGATGGAACAAGAAGATGGCCCACCTGATGATAAATGGTAACCATCGCCTATAACAAAGCATTGCCTCGTAAGTCACGCACGATAGGAGCGTGCCCTACGATGCACTGCCCTGCGTCAATCAACTTGAGGTATACAGATATTAAGCCCCATGTGCCTGTAATTACACTGGCAACCACACTCTTCAAACCGAAACACAGCAACGCTGCTTGGCGGCAGAAAAATGTTAAGACAATGAATAAAGAAAAAGAGGTTTATTGAGTGGATAGGATATAAGTTAGGACGAAAACTGTCACATTATAAATTACTGGTATAATTAATTATCTTTGGTGTATCTTAAATGTGCTTGTATACAAATGTTCCTACTGTGAATATTTTGAAATGAAAATGAAATGAAATGTATTTGTCTGAAGTATAGTAAAATAAGGTCATATGTCTTATTGGTCTCACACACTTCATCCATGACCGACATGCAACATAATTATATACTTCAAAGTAAATTAAACAAAATATAACCGCGTAAGATAATAAGATTCCAATTTAAATTAAACAAAAGATTATGTATTTCTTTCGAATGCGAGTACCCCCCACAACCACAGGTACAATAATCATACTACAATAATTGTATATAAGATTAGATTTTTTTATTGCATAAATAAAGTAAATAGACGAACTTAATGCTAATAAGCATTTTATCCAGTTAACCTTTGGGTTGTAGTGCTCTATCAGACAAAAGAGTAAAAAAACTTAAAAAAATAACAAATTGAACTGGTTTATTTTATTTAAATAAATAAGGAGGATCAAATTAAGGAGCTGACAACTATCAAACAACTTCTTGCTCGCACGTTTCGACATGTTGAAAGATATAAAATCACTAAACTCATTTTCGGAAAATCGCAATCAACCATTTTGTGTGCAATCACATTGCACACAGTTTACTAAAAATTTCATTTTTATCGATACATGTTTTCCTACTCAAAAGTTTGGTTTACTAGTACATAAGCAAACTTTTAAGTAGGAAAACTTGTATCGATCAAAATGAAATTTTTACTAAACTATGTGCAATGTGATTGCACACAAATTGGTTGATTACAATTTTTCGAAAAGGAGTTTAGTGATTTTATATCTTTCAACATGTCGAAACGTGCGAGCGAGAGTCACATTAGCTCTTGTCTTCGCCTTAAGGATCACAGGAAGTTCCTTAGGGGTAGGCAGAGACCAGGATTTTTTTAAATCTTTGATATGAAAAAGCGATGCCTCCTAATACAGGTAATTTCTTATTAAAGAAACATAAAATTACTGTTGAAATTTTATGTACATTTTTGCGAAAGAAAATAAACATTTTGCATGTATGGTGCCTTAAATATGCTTATAAAAAACATGAGCTAGTCACACATAAATGCAATTATATTGACGGCAAACGATAAAAACATGACTGAAAACAAATTGAATGTCGTTTAAAAATATAGACGCAGATTTCTTGCGCTATTTGAGCACTCTACCTTGAGAGCGCTTCGGTCGTCTACCTCTGAATAATGTTCCGACTCCGATGACTGCAGACCAGAAATAAATTGATAGACTTAATTTAATAGGTAAGTACAGTCAGCGACAGATTTTGGGAAATATATAAACATGTATCTACAAAACGGGAACTACAGTTGTTTTAACCGCATACTATTAAATTATCTTGGAGTTAATGTTTTTTATAAGTTATAGGTTAACGTTTGAGCGCGATAAATATCAATTATATTTTTTTTTTATTTTGTTACATATTTACTTTATAATTTGGATCAGTTGAGCTATCTCTACATCGTTTGCAACGGTCTGCAGATAGCTCGACTGTTTCACATGTATTTTGTACATATTGTAAATACTTGTATTCATTGTAATTTTCTTTGTAAATAAATGTTTTTAAGTAAAAATATCTTTATAATGACAATTTTTTTTCTCATAGTAATGATCTAAAGAATTGATTTACATGAAAAACCTTTTTATTCCTATTTTTTTTATATTTTTATGCTCTCATTATGAATGATCTATAATAATACATTCGAAAATATTAATTTATTTAATAGTCCGTCCCTTGGCTACAATCTCACCTGATGGTAAGCGTTGATGAAACCGAAATTTGGAGCTGAACTGTCTAGAAGATTCACTCTTGCCGTGAAGATACCCTAATTGTATATACCTACTTATACAAATAAAAATATTTCACGTAAGTAAAAATCCAAAAAAAAAACAAAAACACATGAATAGGTCATACAAAAACAACGCACCTCTGGAATCCACTTGCTCCCGTATCCAAAGTGGCAGTATTATAAAAGCACTCGTAATATTTCTCGATCACAAAGTCACTGCACGGCTAGACAAGCTACGGATGTGTCTTCCTCGACGCGCGAGCATCAACTGCTCTGCGCACGCGCACCGTCCGTCACCTGATAACCGATACCTACCGAGGATAAGCTCAGTTTTAAGCGGCTATCACTAAATTGCGATACAATGAGCTTTTACATAAAGTCTTGTATTTATTAGGTGACTTTTCCTCAAGCAGAGTTGCTTACAATCGGCTTAAGGACGACTTTGGACTTTGGCAATAGTGTAAAATTAGTTAGGTGTTAAGCAATTACTAAAAAAAGCTTCGAAATAAACCAGTGTCACGACGAGATGAAGATGATCTAAGAGAAAAAAATGTTTATATGGGGTACGATGCTTTCTGCTTAAACAATAAGTATCTTTATCTTTATCTTTGCTAGAGCTCAACTTCCATGCCGGGTAATATACAATAAGTCAGCAAAATAATATTTTAAATATGCATAAAATAAAAATATATTTATGTGCAGAATTACATGTAATGAAATGTTAAATATATTTGATTTGAGTCAATGTATTGTTACCGTTTATGGGCATGCAAAATTAAAATGTATAAACAATTTAGGTAAAAATAAATTGAAAAATAAAAAGAAATTATATGAAATTAGAATAATTATAGTAAAATGGATAAAAAAATCTCAAAATTTAAAAAAATTATGATTATTTAAAAAACACAAAATAATGTCCGTTTGCAACTTATGCTTAGGTGTTATTTGAAATGTTTGCATAGCACGCAATACTTTTTTCACCAAAATACAAAAAAAGCTTAAAACTAGCATATTGTGTCTTAGCATCGCATGTCGAATTTTATCTTAACACATTAAGATAAACGTGATCACTCCGTAAAGACAGACATTAGCGAAATCGTTTTTATGGAGTTGCAGCTATTATTTAATTTGGGTGTTATGCGAAGTCTGACATTTTATAAATGACTAGTGGATTTCGTTCGGGCCATTTTTGCATGACTTTGTCCGGCTGCTATTGATTTTGATTGTAACCCTTTTTTTACGTAATAAAACAATACAAAAAAAGGATTGGGTAAAAAAATTTGATTGGATCTAAAATTATATTTTTGCTGAACCATGTAATGTTTGTGTTGTTTGGTATACACAAAAATGTTTACATGTGCGAACGAGAACTAGCCTGATGGCTGTCAGTACCTTCATTCACACTTGAACATCTTTGCAACTCTTGGACACGAGGACTTAACACATGTTAAAAATCTTTTTAGGTTCTACGACATGTCGGTTTCCTCACGATGTTTTCCTTCACCGTTTGGCATTGTGCACATCAAATTTTGAACAGAAAAACTAATTGGTGCACAACCGGTTTCGAACCCACCACCGGAACGCGGGGCCGCTACCACTAGACTTCTCGAAGGAAATGCTAAAAACCATAAACACAAACATAACTTGTAAAATTATATATCAAGTTATGTTACACAAAGAAGGATTTAGCTAGAAAAACGCAATTTAACAAAAAAGTTATAAAAGGTAGGTAAAGGCTAATCCGCCAGTCAGCACCCACTCACTAAAAGGTATGCCTAGGTAAGGTAGGTAGTAGCTTAATAATAGTAGTAGGAAAAAGTGTGATTAAAACTTAAATCGCGCTGGGCTTTATGTCTGTTGAGGTTCAGCAGGTTCTATCACAGGGTACTGCCAATAACTTTGGGTTTTTAATGCTTATATAATACACGTAAATCGAAATAGAACAGGACAGCTTAAGTTAAACCTTGGCTTACAATGTTATCGTCTATGCATAGTTAGTCGACTTCATTTTCAGTCTAACAGAAACTGTGTAAGTAATCAGGCTAAGCGCCACTTATGCTATTATTGTATCGCACAACCCATTAGCGTAATTTTCATGTCACTACCATGACCGTAGGTGGTAGATAATTATTTTAGATTTATTATACTGACTGCACTGGTAAGGCAAAAGTGATAATTTTATAAGCAAATAGATAAATGTCCAGAATCTAACCCCGAAACTTTAGTTAGCATAAATGTACATATTGTTTTTTTTTTCTGAGTTCTAAGCAAGACTTACTAGGGAAAACTGATACTAAACTTAATAAAATAATATTGCATGTAAATATGCTTTTTTTTACTGTCTGTATTCCGTATTTAGACAATGTTTTTGTATTGTAGCCAAAATGATTTGCCGTCTGATTTTCTGTCTACTTTTTATTATTAGCACCTGTTATGGTACTAAAAATAACAATTAAGGTGAACGACCCTTGGATAAGTAAACAAGTTGTGCACGCTAATTATAATTTTGAGTGAATCGGTGAGATTCAGAGGCACTATTAATAAACAAAATAAACAATAAAAAAATACCATGTTTAAGAGTACAAGAGCTCTTTGTGAAGAGCTCGTCCGGGGAAGTACTACCACCACGCCTTTTTCTGCCGCCAAGCAGCGTTGCTGTGTTTCGGTTTGAAGAGTGTGATTGCCGGTGTAATTACAGGCACATGAAGCTTAAAATCTGTACGCCTCAAGTTGATGGACGCAGGGCAATGCATCGTAGAGCACGTTCCCATCGTGCGTGGCTTACGAAGCAATGCTTTGTTATAGGTGATGGTTACCACTTAACATCAGGTGGGCCATCTGATTGTTCCATCAACTAGTAGATAAAAAAAATATCAATAAAATGAGTGGAATATTGGTATTAACTACCATGTCACATCGTAACGAAAAACTGTATCCGAACAAGCGAAGTATTTTTTTTGCGTTTTGTATCTTTCTTCATAGTCCAGTCAATAAAGGTGCTGTAGAGTTGGTTTAGAAAACTGTTTTGGGTGCTTAGGAAGGGACTACAACAAACCCTTTTTCTAAATGATGGTATAAGAAATAGCTTTCCTAAGAAATAAATCAACACGAATATTTTTCCACGTCATTAAATTTTGTTGTGCCTGTACGATAGTTTTGTTTTTAAATATATGGAGCCTTTGGACCTGTAGGTCTACCAATGAGTTTTCCCCGACGAGAGTAAACTGTAGTAAAAAAAACAGTTGCTACTGAGAGTAGGAAAAGAAAAAAAAAATGGTTGATTGCGATTTTTGGAAAATTAGTTTATTGATCTTATATATTTCAACATGTCGAAACGTGCGAGCGAGAGTCACATTAGCTCTTGTCGTCGCCTTAATATATTATCATGAAACTGAATAACATGTTTTACCAAGTCGTGAGCGTATGCCTGACATTAAAGACATCCAATTCAATGCCCGTATCTTTTTACATTTTGTTTTCAATAACAAGATCTTGTTTACGGAAGTAAAAACTTGCTTTTACTTAGTATTTACCTAATTGTATTTTGAAAATAATCGATGAATTACAAGCTTGTTTATCAAATAAATTAACAATGCTAAGTGTGTAATTGTATTGTAAAAAATAAACAATGGAACGTACGAGTTAATTAGGTAGGATTTTTTTTAAAATGATGGGAAAATGAAGTATGAAGTTTTTCTATTCAACATATAAAGCATTTTCTATCATATTTTTATAGGTTTAGTGAGTAAAGTCTAGAATTATATATATATATTTTATACAATTAGCTGATGGCCCACCTGATGTGGTAACCATCACCTATAACAAATCATTGCCTCGTAAGTCACACATGATAGGAACGTGCCCTTCAATGCACTGCCCTGCGTCCATAAACTGGAGGCATACAGATGTTAAGCCTCACGTGCCTGTAATTACACCGGCAACCACTCTTCAAACCGAAACACAACAACGCTGCTTGGCGGCAGAAGGTGGTAGAGGCTTCCCCGGGCGAGCCCTTCACAAAGAGCTCTACTACTCTTATTATCTACACGAATATTATATCATACATTATATCACACTATATAAGAGGAAAGATTAGTATTTTAGTATGTAACGAATAGGCTCAAAAACTACTGGTCCGATTTCATTTCCATCCTTTTCGTATTCGAGACTGTTTCAATACCTATAGATTACTTCTTGAGTTTTTCAAATCGGTCATTCCATTCAAAAGGTATTACGAATTTAAACATTTAAGTTCGCTGTAAAAATATTATTAGCGAACACTCGCGGGGCCACGGGGCGCGTTCTCACTCACTCAGGGAGAAGGGCGTGTAAATGTATGAAATAAGTATACGCGATACCCGAACCTACGGTTTAAGTTTATCCTTAAATGTTCAAAAAATATATATCCACCCATGCGAAGCTGGCCGCTAGTTTTATTATAAAAAATAAAAGAATTAAAAATCTTTATAGAAATAACTTCAATATATAATTATTTAATTTTTTGTGGGGTAACCTACCTAATTTCAACACAACAATGCTGCTTGGCGGCAGAAGAAGGCGTGGTGGTAGTTCTTCCCCAGGCGAGCCCTTCACAAAGAGCTCTACTACTCTTAAAAATAATAAATACAATACATTAATAATAATATATTTCAGACAACTTACACGCTTTTCAACAGTATTACTTATGTAAATATAGCAATACTACGATTATGTATCTACTTATTGCAAATCTGAAACTTCAATGTATTACGATTTAAACACGAAATCTTAAGATGCTAATACTTTAATTAACTATAATCGTCAGCTTGATCAATACCTCGAATCTAATTAAAGTAGAACACGAACAAATTCAACACGAAACGATCGTGCTAACACATCATGAAACAGTGTAATAGTAGTTTGTAAACATTTGTACGAAAATTGTATCAACTTGCAATTAGGTAAAATAAGCTACACTAAACAGCACCTCAGCCTCTCAGCCTTGACAGCTCAGTTGGTAGTAGCTCTGCCTTCTGAGCCGTAGGTCGTGAGCTCGAATCCCACCAAGAACAAACTTTTGTGTGATGAATATAGATGTTTGTTCTCTGTCGATAGATAAGTATGTCTTAAAAAAAGTATATAAGTATTATCATCAAGCACAGAATGTTGGCTAGCTCCAACAAGATACTCAGGGTATTGGCTGGCAGATGGGACAGTCCATTGCAATTTTACTGGGTGTCTGCACTTATTAACCCGAATGCCAGACAAGTTTATTATATTAAGAAACATAGTGTTCCTACCTACTCCATTTTAGATTTAAATTGTTTGATTATTATTTGCTACCTATATTAAGTGTTATTTTTAAGTTTGTATGGATCTATGACATCTGAAATAACGATATTTTTTTAATTATATCAGCTATCTGGTTCCTATATATGCATTGAATTTTTTTGCATATGCATTTTCCTATAGTTGTATAAAAACTTCATGAAAACTATTGATTTTGTGATTTCTGCGTCAAAATTGAAGATTTGTTAAGTTGTACTATTTCTGTTGCAATATAAAATTTTTATAAAATTATTACGATTACACTTCCGTTTATTGTGAACACCACATACACATAATTATAACTAATAGAGCATTACCGATATGGTGAAGTCAATGTATCGCATCGATCAAATACTTCCACATTACATACACGTGCCGTTTTCTATCGATAAAAACGATTCGTTTATGAATTTATCTTTAGACATGAGTCGGATATATCAAAACGTAACTTATATCGGATATGGGTCAGATATCATACCATATCGATATTCATATCAACATATCCAATATCATAAAAACTATTCAAAACCTCAACTGTTACCTACTAAAAACAAGAACAAAACGAAAACTTCACAAACCAAACGATATGAAACAAACACCAATTGATATTCGCTACCTCCCTTTCTAAGAATGAATTGTTTTACTGGTAAAAAAGAGATGAAGCGAATATGACGTAACAATAGCCAAATAGTTTGCGTTTGTCGTTTCGCTGTTAGTTTGCCATAACTAAAAATCATGTTAACGTTTGCAACCCATACGACTAATATCGATATCAGAAAACCGTTTTCTATATCGATATGCAAACTGTATATCGGTTAGATAACCGTTTGCGGGAAAAAACGAAAACGCCCATGTCTATTTATCCTGTGTTTTTTTACGATATTACAGCAAAAATTGAGGTCTCGACTAACTTACAGTTTGTCCGTTTTTTGATGAACCCTCTGAAGTCAGGCTCACGAAATCTAAGTGCATGTAAAAGGCTTGAGTAAAAACTGTTATTGCAAGATTGGCAAATGGGTAGACTACGCTAAGCAAGGCGTACACTACCCACTGCCTCGCTTTTGCATTACCAGTTTTGACATCGCCTTTTACGTGCACTTTTGCATTATCAGTTTTGCTATCGCTTTTTACGTGCACTGAAATTCTGAGAGCCTAAGTTCAAAGAGACCTGATGGAATATCTAATGTACCTGGGGATCAAAGTCGTTAGAAAACTTTTTTTTCTTAGTTCAATTCATCCCAAAAATACCGAGCTATACAATAAGTTGGTATCTCGATTCAAATTAAATCTAACCAAAGATGGAACTTATGAAAAAAGTATACACCATAATAATTCTTCTTTTTTTTCTTCTCTCCATTTATGCTCTCCGTCATTCGACAGACAATCTTGCAAGTGTCATGTGATTTGTATTGAATACTTTTTAGTCAAGCCAGTCCATAGTAAAGTCCGTCATTTGTTTTGAAGAAAATGGTGGCGGTTTTCTTCAAAACATTCGAAACATTTTCGGTCAAATCGGGATACCACACACTTTCATTCCAAATGCTTACACTTTGTGCTAAGACCTCAAGTAATGTTGGTGAAAATGCCACCGAAATTACACAACACAACTCAAAATAACACTAGAAAAATAATTAAAATGTAAAAGCTGTTGCTTCCTAAAATGACGCAGAAAACGATTCACCATAATAATTATAGCGAAATATCTACGTCATAGAACCGCAAGGAAAAGTAGATGTCAGTGTCTATTCGACGAACAAATTAATAAAGACAAATGCAAAATCTTGTGCGGTCATTGACCTCCATTACATTACACCGTATGTTTTACGTGGTTTTACGTATGCCTATAAGGTGTTGGTATGAAAGAAAGGGTTTTTAAATTTCATTGCTTTCTTTTCCTTATAAAGATGATTTTCGTACCAATATACAAAATAAAAGATTACTTAGCAAGGATATAATCAAAGATATATACCTAAGCTTAAATACATAATCAAAATGTCTCAGATTTGGTTTTGATTGACTTGATGGTTTCAATGATAGGTCGATTCTGATCACACATCATTTATTATTCAAGAAAAATTACATGAAATGGGATGAAATTTTAAGTCTTGAAGGTCTCAATTTAAATTTAAACAGTTTAATCGTACAGATGGATCACTTTTGGAAATGTTAAAGCGATTTATTAATTACACTTTCAACACTATAATGAGATAAGATCACAATCTGATGCGATAAATGATTGATTGACGGTGTGAGTGAACATGATTCTTTTAATCTTACTATATTCTCAGGTCAAAATGTCATAAATATATATTAAACACCTACTTATAACGTCATCATCATCATTATTGATGAAGATTATATTGCACTGAACATATCTGCAATAGTCAGCATTAATTATTGCCTTAACCATCGTACTTTTCACTTTTTATTCTCTAATTTTTCATTTAATTTATGTGTTTCTTAATACCATGTTATTTTTTTATTTTACTTTATACTGTCGAGATATTATATTATTGTTTTAATTAGTTTGAATCGTCCGTGGCATCACCGAACGGCTCTGATGGAAGACCAGCGTTGGTTTGCAACCAACTTATTGCTGAATCAGAGTCCGTTTTGCGACGCACAAAGTTATTTGTTTTATATGTTAAATGTTTATTTTATTTCTTAGTGTCTACTTTAACTTTTGCTGTCGTAAATAAATTAATTTTCTTTCTTTCTTTCTTTCTTTCTTTCTTTCACTGAAAAGAATACTAGTTGAAAACTACTACTACTACTACTAGTAGTATGTTAGAGGTAGATCATTAGTATGCACTACCTTCCCGACTTCCCTCTTCCGAAAAAAGGACTATAAGTTTTCTTTATCGACCAGCGATCTTCAAAATATTGAATCAGTTGGTTAGCCAGAGTCTTGTCAAGGACTCAGGATCAGCCATTAGAAGAGAATTTTTTTTTTTAATACAACCAGCTGATAGAACAAGCATATGTCCCACCTGATACCATCACCTATAACAAAGCATTGACTCGTAAGTCCCGCACGATAGGAACGTGCCCTACGATGCACTGCCCTGCGTCCATCAGCTTGAGGCATACAGATTTTAAGCCTCATGTGCCAGTAATTACACCGGCAACTACACTTTTCAAACCGAAACACAGCAACGCTGCTTGGCGTCTGAAAAAGGCGTGGTGGTAGTACTTCCCCAGACGAGCCCTTCACAAAGAGCTCTACTATACATAGGCAAGCCACAGGTCAGGGAACCGACAACTAGTGAATAACGTTCTCAAATTCTAAGATTATCGAAAAGGCAACCACAATCTGGTAAACGAAACTGTATATACGCCTACAACTTTGTATATGTTATTGATTGAATTCACAACCAAACATTACTGAGGCTAAACTTCAGGACCACAAATTGTAATCCGTATTTACTGGTATTAAATTGCCGTACAATTTCGGTGTGATTAACCTAAATGAGGTCAAATTCGGTGTTTTGCACTACAATTTCGAGTTACACGGGTAAAACAAATATGTGTACTGAGAACCAATTTTAGAATCAAAATTATCATGTTTGAATTCTAGCTATAATTATATATGGACCAAACTCAAACGGGCCTAATCTTAAAAATGAGTTTTTTTTATACGACTTCCTCATGGAACAAGCATATGGCTCACCTGATGTTAAGTGGTAACTATCACCTTTAACAAAGTATTGCCTCGCAAGTCATGCACCATATGAACGTGCCCTGCGTCTATCAACTTGCGGCCTACAGTCGTTAAGCTTCATGTGCCTGTAATTTGACCGGCAACCACACCCTTCAAACCGAAACACAGCATCGCTGCTTGGTTTTCGCTCATCACAAAGAGCTCTACTACTCTTGTTTGCTATGTACCTACCGAGTGCTATAAATGATAACTAGTGGTTCACCCCGAACTGAGATCTGGTGATATCCGCTCTTACAGATACAGTCTTACAGATATTTAGAATACAATAAAATAGAATAGAAATTATTTATTTTACGAAACAAAATACAATGATGAAATAAAATAAAATTGAAACACAAAAGATACACAAGAAGACATAAAAAAAAACATTATAAATATAGTGTCGTAAAAAAGGCTTCCACTCAGCATTTGCCATATGAGCCAAGTGGCTTGTATGGCGCTGGTTTTCAGTGACGCAGAATATTTGGCGCTCACTCAATCAATAATAATCTAACATATAATATGTGGTGCAGGGATGCGTATAATTTAAATATAGATCTTTAAAATCCTACTTTAGCTTACTCATGTAACGAGATAATTCATAAAATGTTCAAGCCATTCGAACCTTATTATTATACGCTGATTTATAAGTAAACTTGGCGTCTGCACGGTTACGCACTAAGACACATCGTTTGGTAAATCTGCAGACACGCCTGTCGAAGAAAGTGTTTTATTGTAAATTACTTTGCCATTTCAGTCTAGAGATATTTTGTATTGTATTGCTGCGGTTTGAACTGAAAATGAAACTTACCTACTCGTATCTTGTTACGTAAATCTTTTGAAAATTTTAGCTACAATGTAATATTGTCAATGCTTGTATTCTAGGGTTCGTATTCATAAAGCATGTTTACTGTAGCTAAGTAATTATTAGCCACATACTCGTAGATCCCGAAGTACTTGCGTGAGTTCCCGGAAAGGTTCAATTCTAAGCCGTTCCACCAAGATTGATGGAAAGCAAAAGAAAACATAAACTAAAAAATACTGAAACAGCTTCACGACTAAACCATTAAAGTGACCTATTTAGGCTTAGCCTAGAAAACTAGAAATTTAAAAAGATAATAGCGAATTTTAGCAGTGGAAAAGCACCCTAAGAAAAAGCAGTAGACCATGACGAACCAAATGTAGCCAATCAAAAAAAGGCTATACGAGAATTATTTTCAAAACGCGATATTGCACGTTTAGCTACTAGTGCCATCTTGTCACTTGCCTCGCCTTCTGTGCCCTTTCCTATAGGCACGAAAGTTCAATAAGATCATTATTTGAGCACTTATCTTGTAACATATCTAGCATTCGGTATGGACTAATAGCGAAACTTTAGAACGCCACCTGTTCTAGCTAATTGTCAATTTGAGCAAGGTAGTAAATGGCAACTGTATGTATAGTAATAATAATTGTAGTTTAGTGATATCGACCGTGCCTTTCAATTCAAAGGTTAAATGGAACATATGAATTATTGGAATATTTTGAGCGTAATTTCGCTCAAAATATTCCGTCACCATCGATAGTAGCTTAGTAGGTATACAAGGTGTTCCCATAATTGTGTATATAAACTTAAGGGGGCTAAAGTACCCATTAATATGAATAACTTTTTGTAAGGAACCCACACTGTGAACGCGAAAAAAAAAACAGCTGTTACATACATTTTAGGTAGGTATTGAACTTTTGTATGAAACAGCTGTTTTTTTTTTCGCGTTCACAGTGTTGGTTCCTTAGAAAAAGTTATTCATATTGATGGGTACATTAGCCCCATGAAGTTTATATACACAATTATGGGAACACCTTGTATACCTACTAAGCTACTATCGATGGTGACGGAATATTTTGAGCGAAATTACGCTCAAAATATTCCAATAATTCATATGTTCCATTTAACCTTTGAATTGAAAGGCACGGTCGATATCACTAAACTACAATTATTATTACTATACATACAGTTGCCATTTACTACCTTGCTCAAATTGACAATTAGCTAGAACAGGTGGCGTTCTAAAGTTTCGCTATTAGTCCATACCGAATGCTAGATATGTTACAAGATAAGTGCTCAAATAATGATCTTATTGAACTTTCGTGCCTATAGGAAAGGGCACAGAAGGCGAGGCAAGTGACAAGATGGCACTAGTTGCTAAACGTGCAATATCGCGTTTTGAAAATAATTCTCGTATAGCCTTTTTTTGATTGGTTTCATTTGGTTCGTCATGGTCTACTGCATTTTCTTAGGTGCTTTTCCACTGCTAAAATTCGCTATTATCTTTTTAAATTTCTACTTTTCTAGGTTAAGCCTAAATAGGTCACTTTAATGGTTTAGTCGTGAAGCTGTTTCAGTATTTTTTAGTTTATGTTTTCTTTTGCTTTCCATCAATCTTGGTGGAACGGCTTAGAATTGAACCTTTCCGGGAACTCACGCAAGTACTTCGGGATCTACGAGTATGTGGCTAATAATTACTTAGCTACAGTAAACATGCTTTATGAATACGAACCCTAGAATACAAGCATTGACAATATTACATTGTAGCTAAAATTTTCAAAAGATTTACGTAACAAGATACGAGTAGGTAAGTTTCATTTTCAGTTCAAACCGCAGCAATACAATACAAAATAACTCTAGACTGAAATGGCAAAGTAATTTACAATAAAACACTTTCTTCGACAGGCGTGTCTGCAGATTTACCAAACGATGTGTCTTAGTGCGTAACCGTGCAGACGCCAAGTTTACTTATAAATCAGCGTATTCGAATGACTTGAACATGTTATGAATTATGTCGTTACACGAGTAACCTAAAGTAGGATTTTAAAGATCTATATTTAAATTGTTCGCATCCCTGCACCACATATTATATGTTAGATTATTATTGATTGAGTGAGCGCGAAATATTCGGCGTCAGTGAAAACCAGCGCCATACAAGCCACTAGGCTCATAATGGCAAATGCTGAGTGGAAGCCTTTTTTACGACACTATATTTATAATGTTTTTTTTTATGTCTTCTTGTGTATCTTGTGTGTTTCAATTTTATTTTATTTCATCATTGTATTTTGTTTCGTAAAATAAATAATTTCTATTCTATTTTATTGTATTCTAAATATCTGTAAGACTGTATCTGTAAGAGCGGATATCACCAGATCTCAGTTCGGGGTGAACCACTAGTTATCATTTATAGCACTCGGTAGGTACATAGCAAACAAGAGTAGTAGAGCTCTTTGTGATGGGCGAAAACCAAGCAGCGATGCTGTGTTTCGGTTTGAAGGGTGTGGTTGCCGGTCAAATAACAGGCACATGAAGCTTAACGACTGTAGGCCGCAAGTTGATAGACGCAGGGCACGTTCATATGGTGCATGACTTGCGAGGCAATACTTTGTTATAGGTGATAGTTACCACTTAACATCAGGTGAGCCATATGCTTGTTCCATGAGGAAGTCGTATAAAAAAACTATATAATCTGAAAAAATGTATGATAAATTAAATTTTGTAATTTAAAAAAACCTATTATAGGGCAGTAATTGATATTTCAAAAGTATTACTTTGGATTATAAAACTTTTCAAAAGTACCTGAAATAACAATACAATTTATTTAGTTGAGTATAAACCTTTTTTTGAGATGCCGATTTATTTTAGAGATGAATGACAAGTTATTTTGAAATTTAGAAGAGAGGTACTTTTGGAAGGTAGTTTTCGATCAGCTACTTATGACGCTGACTTTACCACGTGGTACAAAACTTGAGCTTCTTCTTCTCTCCATTTATGGCTCCTGTACGTAATTTGACAGACAATATTGCCAGTGTCAAGTGAATTGTAATAAATACTTTATAGTCAAGTCATTCCATAGTCAAGTCGGCTGTCATTTGTTTTGAAGAAAATTGTGGCGGTTTTCTTCGAAGCTAATCTACGTGATGACAATTGGCACCGTAGCTTTATTGATCGAGTGAGCGAAGCGAACGAAGATCTTAGTTTCAACTTGGGCGATTTGGCATTTTATGTATGTATGTATGTATGTATGTATGTATGTATGTTTGTCTGGCGATAACTTTAGAACCGTTGATCCGATCTGCATGAAATTTGATATGTAGATAGCTTGTACTTGAGAAATTTACTGGTAAGTATATGAGTAAAATCGGATGAAGAGTTTTTGAGATATGGGGTTTTTTAAGTGAGCAAAAATAAAAAAAGTTACATTAAAAAATCAAGTTACATGTCATATGAAAGGGCTTTGTTTGAACATCCCAAAACAATTTTTACTTTTTTTTTGGGACGCTCGGTTTTTGAGATAAAATAATAAAAGTTCAATTAAGATAACCAGCGATCCAAGAGCTCCCATCTCTAAGAGTTTCGTTGGCATCAAGGTTTTTCTACTGGTCGGCCAGTTCCTTTGCTTTTTCTTATTTTTTTTTCTTGAAATAAATTAAGGAGGTACTTAGTTCTCATAAAATGGTGATGACGACCAGGTCTGATGATGGAGCCAAGGTCTGTTCAACGGAACTCTTCAATAAATAGGCCAATAGAGTTGAAACTTGGTAACCATACCAAGTTAGTAGGCGGTAGTCAGAAAAAAGTCCAAAGATAATGTTTGGACTTGCCTCTGACTACTACGTACTCAAAGTTTTAATACGTTCGTCGGGTCGCATCACGAGATCTCAGTTCGGGGCGAACTACTAGTGTACTATTAATTTACAATAGTTACCTACACACAACAGACATATTGACAAATTGATTAGATTATGCAACGAGTACCTGTACCTTGCGCCTGCGTTCAAAACTGTAATTGCTCGTATTGCGTTTGCCGTAGGTAATTAGAATTAAAATCTATTCGATCCGCATTAGACCTCGCCATAGTTAGATGAGGCTTTGACCCAATACGTAAGCATGTTTCTTGTGTGTAATGGCTTTGGCAACAGCACACTGGTGATATCCACTAGAAGAAAGAAAGAAAGAAAATACATTTATTTGACATACCTACATACAAAAAATAAAATAAAATAAAAAATAAAACAGAACGGACAGGTATAGACAAACAGATGCCTATAACTACCAACTAAAAAAACACATAACAATAAAAAAGAAAATACATTAAAAGTTGGTCATAGCCAGTCCCGTTCCGTTGCAGTGGTATGCCAAAAAGGCCCAGACTCAGCTTTTGCTGCTTATCAAAGTAGAATCTACCTTGCCAAGCAGCGCTGGTTTTCAGTCAGAGCCTTGAATAGGGTAACGTCACTACAAATAAATAAATAAATAATCACTCGCGGTCTGCTTTGTATAATTACATTAAGAAGGTAAATAACCTCTTGTTTTCCCCCAAAGTAAGAATTGAATAAACAGCGCCAATAAAAAAGCTACAATCTAAACATAAAGGGGTTGTCTGAGGAAGTATTACCACCATTATTTCTGCCGCCAATCAGCGTTGCTGTATTTCGGTTGGGTGTGGTTGCTGGTGAAATTACAGGCACCTGTGTGCCTCAAGTTGATGGAAGTAGAGCATTGCATAAAAAGACGATTTTCATACAAAACAACCTCTCATGACTTCGACAAAGGTAGGATAATCAACAAACGTCAAAGAGTGAGAGGTAATGATTGATCCGTTTTTCCGTTATAAGTATCTGGTTTCAGAAATTATAAGATGCAACTTTACCAATTCAAGAAGCTTGGTAAACGGAACATATTTTACCGGGGTGAGACACAAATGACATTGATGTGCAAGCACCTACCTATCTACAATCCATAGTGAGTGCTCCCAATTAGGCTGTACATAATTTGTGGCTGCTTGCCTGCCTTCAAGACGTGCTATTTCCAAATACGCACGGGGCGTTTGTCAGCGATTAACTAGCTAAAATCATAAGTATTTATTAAAAAGTTATTTAAAGATGTAGTACATTATTACCATATTAGGTAAGATACCTAATTACATTAAAACAATGTATGATGCATTGAAACTATTTGTATTCAATCTTGGTATATCGTGATACCGTATATCACGATATTTTAACGGTATTGCTATATTGGTACGGTTTAATTATACCTACCATCAATAAGTATCACGATTGTATGAAAATTACATTCGTTTGACAGATGCTCACGCCAAGCTAACGTCATTTTCATACAATTTTATCTTTACGCAGGCAGGCAAATATAAAGTTGTTCTAGTGTAGACACCCAGTTCTGTTGGCCGAACTGTGGGATATTTTTTTCTCACTAGCTGTGACAATCACAGGTAGAGCTCATTGTGAAGGGTTCGTCCGAGGAAATACTACCACCATGTTTATTTCTGCTGCCAAGCAGCGTTGCTGTGTTTCGGTTTGAAGGGTGTGGTTGCCGGTGAAATTACAGGAACATGATGCTTAACATCTGAATGCTTAGAGTTGATGGACGCAGGGCGCAGTGCATCGTTAGGCACGATCATGTAGTTCGTGACTTGTTAGGCAATGCTATGTTATAGGTGATGATTACCACTTAACATCAAGTGAGCCATCTGCATGTTCCATCAGCAAGTAGTATAAAAAACTGGATTAATTTCATTAGAAAAATATTCAGGTTTATAACTTCGTCAAAGCGCTTTTTCGCCACCAGTCTCACCACAAGAAATCTCAATCTGAACATGTCATTACTTGGCCCACGCTAACCTTCGAATAAAATGCTCCGCTTCATCCTAATGGCTAGGAAATTAATATTCAGTAGCCTGCTTCGTCTCGAATAGATCTCCACTGGTATCACACAGCTATTAAGCAATATCAATAAACTTAGATAGATAACTTAATTAGATAACATTATAGTGATAAATAGTTTACAACTCGATTCAAAACTTTTATTTCGGTACAGGTTATGCAATTTGATCGATTATGTACATTTTACGGCTAAATTACTTGCAAATATACTAATTTACCTAATATGAATTTACCTAATTATTTTTAGCGAAGTAGTTTTATTGCAAATACGTCTACCATTTGAACTAAAACTAGACCATTCGATTATAACTAGATTGATGCAATATTTTTTTGTAGAATACAAATTTTACATCTATTTTCTCACAATTAACTTTTTTTATATTTGATCCAAGATGACTGAAAGAAATCTCCTACATCCTTACATACTACACTAGGAACCTAGCCGTAAGTTTGTTGCCTGTTCTTCTAGGCTTTGGTCGCGTGGAACTAGCACCTAGAGTCACCTAGCTTTAAGACGTTTCAAAGTTATCCTTGTGATTGTATTGAATGAATACCTTTTGACTATGACCTTGACTTTGATACCTTATTTCAAATGGGAGGGTCGTAGATTCAAGTCCCACTGGAATAATTACTATTAGGACACTATAAACCATTGTGAAACATGGTCTAGTTCAGAAAGTCTACTCTTCTCTTCATATTTAAGGCCCCTGTTTGGCATTTCGATGAACAGTATTGCCATATCAAGTAAATTAAATATTTCAATTCGGTCAAGTCTCAAGTCACAAAAAGATAATATTTAATTTAACGATAACTGTGGTGCGGTTTTTTTCGCAAGCTTACCGGCTACGTTTTCATTTAAATCAAATTACACGTTATAAAGATTCATCCCAACTGCACCAAGCTATGATGCTGAAATGATTTGTAGTTAATGAGTAAAGTGTACAAGAAAACGAAGCGTAAGTCGCCCTCCCACCCGATGGACTGACGACATTGTTAAGATCGCGGGTAGTCGGTGGATGGAGAGGACTCGGAATCGTTCTTTCTGGAAATGTATAGGGGAGGCCTATGTCCAGCAGTAGACTTCTTTGGGCTAATGATGATGATGATGATGAGTAAAGTGTTTAAACTATTACTATCTCTTACCAATCGGTAATGACCAACAGTGACAGGTCTCCCTATATAACACGTTTATAAGTAAAAGCCTTATTGACAAACCTTCATTGTCGCATAGTCGTCTCAACATTTCCTACAATAAAGTAACGAAAATGTCACTGTTTTAACATTTTAAATCGTGATAAACTAGTTAGCCGTCGTGTTCGTGAAGTTACTTCCTAGTTATCTTTGTGGACTTCGCGTAGGTACATAGCGCACTTACATGAGAAACTTAGGATGCGTTTATACTTGGAAACGTAGAAACATTGATAAAATTACGTAAATTCAAGTTACAACTAATTAGCAAGGAAGTCGTCAAGCATTAAATAGAAAAATTATAAAAAAACACGTCGATCAGCTCTTTTAGACCTGCAACGAAATAACACGCCAAGAATTTTCAACATGACAAGGATAGAAATTGCTGACCGTTTTTTATTATTTGTGAAGTTTTAGCAAGCGAGTGCTGCTCTTCAAAAGTTTAAAAAACCGGCCAAGTGCGAGTCGGACTCGCGCACGAAGGGTTTTGAACCTTTATCTATAAAACGACACACACGATAGGAACGTGCCCTGTGATGCACTGCCCTCAAACTGCCCTGCACTGTCAACATGAGGCATACAGATGTCAAGTCTCATTTGCCTTTAATTTCACTTGCAAACAAACCCTCAAAGCGAAACACAGCAACGCTGCTCGGCGGCAGAAATAGTCATGGTGGTGCTTCTTCCCTGGATGAGCCTTTCACAAACAGCTCATCATCATTAAATAAATAAATAAATCATTAGCCTGAAGAAGTGCATAGGCCTCTATGCTCTCTTCTGTTAAAATGTGAAGTACTACTGATTCATGCCAATGACGACGACTTCATCAACATAACGCATAACGCACGTCTAACAAATTGGATTATTTTGATCTGAAATAAATGAATTGAATTGAATTTAAACGCGCCCTAACAAATTAAAGAACCGGTTTTACATACGATAAACTAAAGCTGAGCCGAGAAGAACGTGCGACCCATTTCAAGGTGAATGTTAATGATTTACGAGTCTGCTAGAGACGCTTTTCAAATTCGTTTACTCAATTCGTTTACTCATGAACTTATCAAGTATGTTATGTAAGAAACAAGTGTTCTATTTTTAAAAGTCTACTCATATTAAGGAGACGTGTTGTCGTAGTCGGGTGAGGAATAATAAGACTGACCAGCGTGCAATTTCAATGCAATTTACTACTTTCAAAAACAGAACATTTGACATCTCTGTCTTACGCATCTGTGCTAGTGAAATCACGTTGTGTCAGCTATGATACGCATTTGATCATCATCATCATCTTCTTACCCTTAACCCACGTGGGGTCATCATGTGGGGTCGGCACAACAGGTCTTTTCTCTCCACTTCCTTCTATCATCCGTCATCTCAGTTGTCACTCGTCACTCCTTTCTTACCCATGTCATCCTTCACACTATCAATCCAATTTTTTTTTGGCCTTCCTCTATCCCTATATCCTAAGATACACATTTGATAAGAAATATAATTGTTCTCAAAGGGCACGCTCCCAATGCACGCAATACACGATGTCGACATGAATGTCTGCAGGTGCTAATACAAAAAGACACACGCAATGTATCACTACAACTATACTGCCACTGGGTTGTTTTTTTTTATACAACTAACCGATGGAACAAGCAGATGGCCCACCTGATGTTAAGTGGTAACCATCACCTATAACAAAGCATTGCCTCGTAAGTTACGCACGATAGGAACGTGCCCTACGATGCACTGCCCTGCGTCCATCAACTTGAGGCATACAGATGCTAAGCCTCATGTGCCTGTAATTACACCGGCAACCACGCTCTTCAAACCGAAACACAGCAACGCTGCTTGGCGGCAGAAAAAGGCGTGGTGGTAGTACTTCCCCGGTCGAGCCCTTCACAACGATCTCTACTACTCTTAAAATGTGTATGTGTAACTTTTGTAAAAGCACGAGTTGTCAATTAGATTTCTTTTCTATTATGTACCCAGATTCTATAGTTCTAAAGACAAATAATAAACTTATAATCCCCCACGCATGGTTTAAATTCTGTAGGCTTTAAATCAAACTGACGCATAATTAGTAAATTTGAGCAAATCCCTTATTAAGCCAACTATCGACTCGCTCATTATATTTAATGTATTCATATCAGTGACAGCTCACTTCACATGCGTAATCTTCGTTCACGCACTCCATCATTCAACATCATTCATTTAGTGACAGCAAAATCTCTGATCTTTTCATCAACAAAACAGCTGTAAGCAAAGCTTTTCATCGCCATAAGATCAGTCGATCACTTTTAGACACTACAAAACCCACAACCAGATTATTATGACACCTAATTATTCGAGAGTGACTTGAAATTGCTCATTGGGTGGGGAGATCAGAGATCAAAATAAATTGGCGTGTAAATTGGTCATTGCACGCACACAGTGCGAGTCACTCTTCACCTTTGAGACACAGCTTGTACAATGACTAGCTTGTTTACTCCAACGTTAACTAGCAAGTCAGTTAGTTAGCTAGGTAAATTCAAGTGAGAGGTAATGATTAGCTAGTAACTAGATAAGTAAGTGAGCCAGCCAGTTTCTTCTTCCTATGCCTCGAAGTTTGAATATTTGGACCACGTTGACATCATGCGTCGGTTATTTATGATGCTGATAATAATAGGCCTTTGAATTATTATTACAATAATGTTTGAAGAACGTCATTGTATCCGTAGGTTGGCTAAGTGGGTTGAGTTTTTTCGCAATCATTTATTTATTTCATTTGACATTTTGCCAAGGTAACTTAGTAACTTGCACTAGAACTTTACCAGCTTTGATTGCCTATATTTCCCAATTTTTCGATTTATTATTATTCATTTCGAGATTTAAGTAGTCAAGTTTAGTAAGTATAGTGGGAAAGTCATGGAGAAGAAGTCATATGTTTTAAAACGTTAAAACAATATTACGAAACGAGTTATGGCGACTGTGAACAATGTGATTGCACACAAAATGGTCGAATGCGTCTATTCCCAGTTGCCACCACCATCTCCGCCCCCAGTGGTGGCAATCGAGAAATAAAATCCCAGTTGCCACCAGGTGGTGGAGATCGAGAATTTTAAATTCTCATTTGCCACCAGCTTAAAACCACTGGTGGCAATTAAGAATTTCATATTCTCAATTGCCACCAGCTTTGCCCGCACTGGTGGCAATCAAGAAAAATGTTCTCAGTCGCCACCATTGGAGAAAAAATTCCTAATTAGAATACCTACCGATTACCGCCAGTTATTCATTTGGATATTTCATTCGTTTAGAATGACTAAGTGATTTGTTTATACGAGTAACTACCTAAACTTTACATGTCACTAGCCTAAGCCTGCCTATCCTAATGGGTAGGTGAAATTTTAAGGGTTAATGAAAACTGGTTTGTTACATGCAAAATCAGTCTTTATTTTAAATCAGTCTTATAAGTTATAGGGGTAACAACGCAATTATTATACTTTTTTCTTTAAACTAGTACTTATATAACCTACAAACTAGTACTTATATACCTATACTAACTTTGTTGAAAGTTCTATAGTATTATAAATCATAACATCAAAAATCGACTATAATTAAAAACGAACGATAATAAATTTACATAAAGTCAACTTATATACAAATATTAGATTTCGGGTCTTTTAACACATTTTTAGTGCACGTGTTTTATGATCTTGTTGACATAAAGTTACATTTTAGTTTTTTATATAAAGGCCCTCGAGAAAAAATAAAGAAACAGGGCATTATCTACTTACTGTCGGTAAACCAAAGTAGGTACCTTCTCCGCATTTTTAGTGCACTTGTTTTATGATCTTATTGACAGAAAGCTACGAAATCAAAATCAAAATTTTATTAGGAAAAGGTCGAAAAATAATCATCTAGGACGACGGAAGCAATGCAGGATAAAACAGTTTATTTTTTTAACTGTAAATTTTCATGTGCTAATATATGTATATAAGTTGATTTTATGCACACAAATCACTAAGTCATTCTAAACGAATGAAATATCTATATGAATAACTGTTGGCAATCGGTAATTAGGAAATTTTTCTCCAGTGGTGGCGACTGAGAACATTTTTCTTGATTGCCACCAGTGGGGGCAAAGCTGGTGGCAATTGAGAATATGAAATTCTTATTTGCCACCAGTGGTTTTAAGCTGGTGGCAAATGAGAATTTAAAATTCTCGATCTCCACCACCTGGTGGCAACTGGGATTTTATTTCTCGATTGCCACCACTGGGGGCGGAGATGGTGGTGGCAACTGGGAATAGACGGTCGAATGCGATTTTTCGAAAATGAGTTTAGTGATTTTATATTTTTCAACATGTCGAAACGTGCGAGCGAGAGTCACATTAGCTCTTGTATTCGCCTTATGTGAATGCATATGGATGGATGGTTATAGTAGAGGTAGACCAAAGAAGAGTTTGATGAACTTTATGAAAGATGATATGAAAAAGAAAGTATTGAGAACTAAGATGACAAATGATAGAAGAGAGTGAAAGAAGAATACCTGTTATGCCAACATTCGTTAGATGAGAACAGGAATATATGAATAAAATGTTCACAGTTTATTTCGTTTTAGAAAGGGCTAAGACATAAAAAACCTTCAATATAGGTAAGTCGTAGCAGGTCGGATAAGACCGCCCATTGTACTTCGATGTAGTTAAAATTAATTCTTAAATGTTATGTTATTTTCTTGTGGTGTACAATAAAAAGTTTTCTATCTATCTGATTAGGCTGCTAGTGCATATTGCGGCTAATAGTGAATAGTTGTAGTATGCACACTTGCATACATTTCTTCAAACTAATTAAGACCCCGATCAAACTTTCGGCCGATAGAATGCCTAAAGACCGAACTCCACCGCGAGCGGAGCGGAGCCATTAAGGACTCCGTATAACTCGCAAGAATAAACTGCATACTTGAATTTCCACCATCAAATAGTCGAGCGGAAAGGACTGAGCGAGCAGAAGGTGTTGAAATGAACTCGCTCAGCTCTTCAGTGCAAGTCAAAAGATAAATCTCTTTGTTGGTGGAAACGTAAACCTATTTCATTGAAAAGGAGTCCGTTCCGCTAACCATTTCTCGCTCATTACCCTTTCGCGGTGGAATTCGGGCTTAAAGTACGAAAACTTACTTACGTACATAAAATATTAATTTACGAGTTTTTATAACTACCTTCAGTAATGTTATATCGTCAAAAATATTAAAATGTGTGAGCGAGACGTAGTTTGACGGTTGTCAGCCTCTTAATTGTTTGTTAGGTTTCAACAGGTTACAGAGCGGAGCAAAACAAATAATGCGTAAAAGATTTGAGTAGGTATCAATAACTATCAAGAACTTCCCAGTTTGTCGAAACCAAAACACTTTAGCGGTAACTATTATTGGCTATAACTAAACAAAATTGCCAATAAAAAGCAAGTAACCATTAAATTGAGCAATATTTTTTTTATAGAAAATATCATCACTTACTTTAAGCTTTTACTTATGTACGAAAACTAGTAAAGCAAACTTTTGAGTAGGAAAACATGTATCGATCAAAATGAAATTTTTACTAAACTGTGTGCAATGTGATTTCACACAAAATAGTTATTGCGATTTTTCGAAAATGAGTTTTTTGATTTTATATCTTTCAACATGTCGAAACGTGCGAGCGAGAGTCACATTATTAGCTCTTGTCTTTGCCTTAACAGTAATAAAATACAGTAAACAGAAACAGCTTCTCGTCTTTTATTCCTCGGCACGGTAGATATCCCCCCAGATATCTAAGTACCAAGTACAAACTCAAGATTCTTTGAGTGTATGGGAGTAACTAGAGGTACGTCCAAATATTACATTTCTTACATACCCACATTTAGAGTTGGTATTCCATACGTGACAGGTTGCAAGCCCATTGCCGCTATTAGAATACTTACTGGTCTCCTTAAGATGTTTTCCTTCACCGTTTGATAGGACATTCATTGAGCATAGTCAACATTTTTTCGATGACAACAATCAGTTGGGCACGATCGGATTTGAACCCACGACCTACGATCAGTGAGGTGCTCTTACAATATTAACACGTGTAAAATTTTTAGCCTGGTACATAATCTGTGGTACAATGCTCATGTCGCAACCAATCTCCAAATTCGAAAAGCCATGGCCAAATGCCATCCGACATTATATTTATGTCCGACTGATACAAGTTGCACTTACAAGTACATTCGTATTGTGAGAACGTCGAAAGTGGTTTATTTACACTGTGGTTTAAAACTTTGGACGATTTCTTTTCAGAATGTTACCATGGTGGTAATAAATTTGTATCATATTATCTTGTCAAATATTTATTTATTTATTTAGGCACACAAAACAGGGTACAATCAGCTATATGACAAAATAAAATACAATTAATTATGAGCTAGACGGCACCCTAAAACATGCGTACACAACAACAGAACAGCTTAGTTTATTAAATGAGCTTAACAGTTGGTAGGTAGGAAAGAGAACATTGGGTAGTGTTACAAAAATAGGTAGGTACACGCACTTCGAGCTAAGACTTGAAGGGTGCTGAATTAATCAAATTACAATCGAGTTTTCGGCACACTCTAAGGACAGAGTGGCCAAAGCTGCTTTCTTGAATTTTGATTGTTTATCATTAAATATATCTAAGATATCACCAGGGTCGGACTGAGCCGGAAGGGCCCGGGTGGCTGATCACAAGCCGGGGGCCCGAGACTAGATAATGGTATATGGTATACTATAGGAATTGTGGGATGGGATACTATACTATACAAATTGAGATAAACAAAATATAAAATGTAGTTATCGATGTAATAAATTATTAGGTTAAAATGTTCAAAAAATGTATGACCACCCATGCGAAGCTGGGACAAGCCGCTAGTATAATATTAAAAAGAGGAAAGATTTGTATTTTTGTATGTAATTAATAGGCTCAAAAACTACTGGTCCGATTTCAAAAATTCTTTCACCATTAGAATGCTACATTAACCCTGAGTAACATAGGCTATATTTATTACTAGAAAAAATTAGGAATCCCTTCTAAAACTTCAATAATGTCACCCAAGGTGTAACAAAATAGGCCATCAAATATCTTTCATCGCATGCGCTGCGGAAACTATTGACGATAGAACACAAAAATGTTCTACAATATTAAAGAACACATTAATATCTACAAAAAACTCAGCCATACCATATGTCTAACTATCGTAGTTATGTTACTTAATCTTCTTTTTTACATTTTAAAAGTTGATAGAAATGCCGACCATAATAAGACCATGTTATCCATACCTTTATATTAATCCTTATCCAAATAAATCATTCCGTATTCAAGACTGTTTCAATATCTATAAATTACTTCTTGAACTTTTGTGAATCAGACATTCTATTCAAAAGATATTCCGAATTAAAAACTTTAGTTCGATTTAAAAATATAAGCGAACGCGCGGGACCACGGGGCGTATTCTCACTCAGCGCAGCGGGCAACGCGGCGAGGGAGAAGGGCGTGCAATGCAAATGTATGAAATAAGTAGCCGCGAAACTCGAACCCACGGTCTAAATATTGAAAAAAATTATGTCCACCCATACGAAGCTAGGACAGGCTGCTAGTAATTTATTTATTTATTATTATAGAAAATCAACAGCAAATACAAAAATACAATAGCTGGGTGTGTGTAATCTTAAAATAGGCCAATAATAGATTTTCCTAATTAATCATATCACAAAAAGAACTTTACTGCCCTCCAGCAAAGTATAACGAGTGAATGTGCCCTTTAAGCCTACCTACAGATATACTAGAAAAAGAAGAGTGTGTGTGTGTGTGGGTTTAGATAAAGTGTATGTGTATAGGTTTAGTGTGTGTGCGTAGAGTGAACGTAAAGCTTTGTTTGAGTGCAAAAACAAATAATAAATAAAATTAAGTATAACACCACCCAAACAAGAAAAAAACATACATAAGTAATTTATTAGATTAAATTAGATTATTGTTGTTGCTGCAAGGTGTATTATGATTGATTCGTTCGAATAACTTCAGAAACGCGGTGCTTAAAGGATCTTTTAGAGGAAGAAAACAGGTCGACCTCTGAAAAGCGGTGTGTCTGGTTCTATATCTAAAGCTAGCCATCCATCAAACAATTTTTTTTAAGAGGTTTTTAATATCTATGAAACAGTATAAAATGTAAGGCATTAATTTTAATTTTATTTGTCTCATATCTTGTAATAGCTAACATTAGTTTTTTAAGGTTTCTATGTCTGTGTGGTACTCTCTTATCTGTGCCCTTGGTATAACTGCTTGACAAGTTTTTTTAGGAATGGCTATAATAATCGAGTAACTGCTGATTTCTTAAAGCTCGATCAAAACTAATCGGATGTCAAGTCACTCGCCATTTCAGCTATTACATCGAATTAGATAGATATAGCAAGTGACTTGACATCCAATTAGTTTTGATCGGGCTTTCAGAAACCGGCCGTAAGCCTCTAAATTGTGGCAAGATAGATTTTATATTGTATTTTGAATCAATAAAAATAATACGTTTACAAGTAATGAAATAAAACCCCCTGAAGGTTTAAATACAAGTATTGGAACACCTAGTATATCACTATTATGCCACTGTGTACGTTCACACTTTCTGTAAAATATATTATTCTCGGAAAGTGAACTCTGAGAAATAAATATCTTTAACATGAGACTTGAGACGCAGCGAGCGAGAAGTTGTTTGACGGTTGTGCCTCTCTTAACTTTACATCTCAGAGTGATATCTTTGGACGTGCTCTTGGAGAATACAATTTGTTATAGAACAGAAAGAGCAGCTCAAGATCAGGAGGTCCGTCAGTTTTTCTTATAAAAAATGGAGAAAAAGTAGTATATTTACGAGCTTAAGATACCCAAGCCTGTATTTTATAGATCAAGGCCGACCTTCGAAGCCTTATTTAGGTTTTTATGGCGTCTCAGGCGGCTAGTACCTCATTCAAGATTATGTGTTCTTGATGTGCTGAAGACCTTACTAGAAATATCTTTGTAGTAAGTCAATAATATAGAAATGAAATGAAAATAGCCTCACACGAAAATAGACTCACAGCTTTGGAAGAAGTAAAAAAAGAAAATTTGTAAAGTTCCTAACTAGTTATTGTATAGTAACTAGAAATAGTATAGTAACTAGTTATTGTATAGTAACTAGAAATAGTGTAGTAACTAATTATTGTATAAAAACTAGAAATAGTATAGTAACTAGTTATTGTATATTAACTAGAAATAGTATAGTAACTTATAGTATAGTAACTAGTTATTGTATAGTAACTAGAAATAGTATAGTAACTAGTAATTGTATAGTAACTAGAAATAGTATAGTAACTAGTTATTGTATAGTAACTAGATATAGTATAGTAACTAGTTATTGTATAGTAACTAGAAATAGTATAGTAACTAGTAATTGTATAGAAACTAGAAATAGTATAGTAACTAGTTATTGTATAGTAACTAGAAATAGTATAGTAACTAGTAATTGAATAGTAACTAGTAATCGTATAGTAACTAGTAATCGTATAGTAATTAGTACCTAACCATCTAAAAAAAAATACCTTTGTGCGTCGCAAAACGGACTATGATTCAGCAATAAGTTGGTTGCAAACTTTAATCCTACTGAACGGAAGATTTCCTCTCAGATGCTTTTTTATACAACTATCTAAACACCTGATGTTACGTGGTAACCATCACCTAAGAAAACCATAACTAAGAAAACATTGCCACGTAGGTAAGTCACGCAGATATAAACCTGTACTGGTGGTACTAACAAATTGGATTATTTTGATCTGAAATCAATGAATTGAATTGAATTACGCTATAATGATACACGTCTAAATAAGTTGATTCGATCAGAAGTTATTGCCGTTCAGAAAAAAATTCAAAACCAGTTTCAGGGGGTGGGTTGCTCAGGTTCAACCAATTTTAGTTTTTTTTATTTCATTTCTCTCTAATTTTATGAACGAACTATCTGATCTAGTTTTACATTAAGGTCGTAAGAGCTGGGACCCAGCCTGCGCGGGCCTCCTATCCTACGGTTGCCGCAAGCTCGGCAAGCCAGGCCCGTGGGGGGCCTGCGCAGGCTGGGGCCCGGCTGGCCAATGCCATTTCGAATGTATGGCCAGTCCGACGCTGGATATCACTGTGTTTTATCATTAAATATATTAAATACTAGCGGCCTGTCCCAGCTTCGCATGGGTGGACATAATTTTTTTCAACGTTTTAGGATAAACTTAGACCGTGGTGGGTTCGAGTCACTTCTAACTCGCGCCTTGCCCGGGCCCGCGCTGGGTGAGAACGCGCCCCGTGATCTTATATTTTTCAAATCTTTTGAATGGAATGTCCGATTTGAAAAATTCAAGAAGTAATGTATAGGTATTGAACCAGTCTTGAATATGAAAAGATTTATTTGGATAAGGATTAATACCAAGGTACAAATAAAGACCCTTTTCTAGCGGCGGCATTTCAATTAAGTTTTTATAATAAAAGAACACTTATTGTGACATAACTATAATAGTTAGACATATGCTGTCGCGACATTTTTTGTAGATGATGACGTGTTCTACAAAATCGTAGTACATTATTTTGTTCTATCATCAATAGTTTTCGCAGCGCACGCGATGTAAGGTTTTCTTTTTCCACCTTGGGTTACATTATTAGAGTTTTAGTACGGATCCCTGATTTTTTTGAAAATATAATATAGCCTATGTTACTCAGGGATAATGTAGCATTCTAATGGTGAAAGAATTTTTGAAATCGGACCAGTAGTTTTTGAGCCTATTCGTTACATACAAAACAACAAAACAACAAAACAACAAAACAACAAAAATACAAATCTTTTCTCTTTATAATATTAGTGTAGATATCTAAATATAAAAAAGAAACGGAAATAGTTTTACGACTTTAATCTCCAGGCAAAGATATCCTCTGAAATCTATAAGTAAGAAATACCAAATCAAGATTCTTTGAGAGCAGGGGGTAGTCAGGGGTATGTCCAAGTATTGCATTTGGCACATTTTGTGGTCTTGGGTATTCCATAAGTGATAGATTGCAAGTCCATTGCCACTGTTTTAAAAATTTATATGTGCGAGAGAGACGTTCTCTGCCGGTAGTCAAAGTTTGCTTTACTAGTTTTCGTACATAAGCAAACTTTTAAGTAGGAAAACTTGTATCGATCAAAATGTTTTTTTTTTTATAAATTTGCAATTTTTAGAAAATGTGTTTAGTGATTTTATATCTTTCAACATGTCGAAACGTGCGAGCGAGAGTCACATTAGCTCTTGTCTTCGCCTTAACGAAAAATAAAACTCGAACTTAAGGTACTGATGTAAGTGCCACTAACTGCCATCAACCATTTGGAATGACCAAGAGGGCATATGCCACAAGTTGCTCGATAAATAAATAAAATGAATGCATTGCTACTTTTATCAGCGCAATTTGATTTCCAAGCCTTTAAATGCTAAGCCGGAACAAGTTAGTATCTATTGTATGTAAATTTGACAAATTGCTGTCGATCTGCAGCCTCCCATTCAATGTGCATGAGTTTGAGGGCAGTTATTTGCGGTGACAGTGGTGACCGCCCACCATCAGTTACTGTTGCTGGCAATGAATAAAGATGTCATTTACAAGGTAACAAACAAGCTTCATAAAATATCTGGATTATTTTCATCCGTTCTCCTGCCGACGCATGGGAATAAAAAGTTTTGATCCGTCCCCCTTTTATCAACGAGGGGACAGATAGAACTTTTTAAATGCTAGAAAGTTTCTGTATTCCTGCCTATCCTTTAATTAAAAACCCATTTGATAATCGACACCAGATTTATAATATCTCCAAAGTTATTACCCACGTGGCTTCAAATTCCACATCTATAATAAAAAAACATATACCTAGGACATTATAAAAACTTTGTAATTTTGTTAAGTGTAGGTAAACACTATAAAACAAATAAAGCTAGGAACCAGGCCGTAAGTTTCTTGCCCGTTCTTCTAGGCTTTGGTCGCGAGGAACTGGCGATAGATTCACCTAGTATATAAGACGTTTCAAAGTGATCCTTGTGATTGTACTCAATAAAGACCGTTTTGATTTTGATTTTGAAATAAATCTTAATCTAGTTAGATGAAAAATTTGATGACGCAGACATGTGCAAGTCAATACAAATAACTAACGATCAACTCTCAGAATATAACACAGTCAGAGAACATACATCTGTGTTCATTAAATAAATGTTTTTTCTTGATGGGAACCCATATCCTGCAGCACAGGATGCAGAGATTCTGCCAGCTGAGCTATGAGGGCTGTCAAAACTAGAATAGAACCCTAGAGATTAAACTAGAATCATAATTAGCAGCGATGGGCTTACAACCTGGGGCCTTATGCTCACTTCGAGCGAGATTATCTCACGGTGGAGATGACGTCATATCTCGTTCGATAAACTATTTATCCCCATTCTCACCATCTCACTCCCCAATTTTCTCATTCAAAGTTCATGCGAGACGCAAGGTCAACGAGTTATCGAACGAGATATGACGTCATCTCTACCGTGAGATAATCTCGCTCGAAGTGAGCATAAGGCCCCTGTCATGCATGAAATACCAGCTACTGCGGAATGTGGGTATGTGCCAAATGTAATGTATGGCAGTACCTCTGACTACCCCCTTTAGACATCCGCAAAAGGATCGGGAGTTCATTCGTAGTACAAAAAGATCGGAGGATATCTACCGTGCCTGGGATCAGAGTTGTGAATCTGTCTCAGTTTCTGTTTTACATGATTGAAAAGAATTGCTAGAATAAGCGTTATTTTTTTTCTTAGTAGGGCATTTTTATATTCTAGATGGCTTTAAGGATCTCCAGAACAAAGTAAAGATCCCTGTACAGTATCCCTGTAGAGCACACAACGAGAAAACAAGTTATCACAAATTTGCTACAATATCTAAATACAAAAAAAAAAGCTTCAAAGGCAACATAAAAGATTTCAATAAATAATGGATTCACAAAAAAAATACAAGACTTACTCGTAAAATCGTCGAAATACCGTTACGGAACGCGACATAAAACTCTTTTTGAGTAATTGAATAAAATAAACTGAATTAAAAAAAAATACCTTGACGCAGCCGACAAAGCTTATACTGCAAGAAGTTTCGTATCACAATAATCCCAAAATTAATATTAGCTTATCGCATCATGTAAATTCACGGAACGTGAAATGACACAAATAACGCGATATCTGTTTAATGTAAATTATTATTGCAACACATTACTTCACACCTTGAAGATTGTTTCACACTGCAACGGGATGGAACCGATCCGAGTCCGTGGGTCGGCCTCATGACTACGCGGCGAAATAGTAACTGCTTCGTAATCAAGTTAGCACTACAGCTGTGCGATTCCGTCGTGGCAAGATTGTCTGTCGATTTGACAGGGAGTCATAAACGAGCGAAGTCAAGTTCATAACATTTCCTCAGTATATCTGTGTACATAGCAGTAATAGCAAATAAATAAATATAAAATTGGTGGACTTTCCACACAGCAATATCTAGCCCCAAACTAAGCAAACGCTTGTAATATGGGAAACCAAATCGATATAATACATATATGCTTTTTTTTGGAAATACATACTTAAAATATTGTGTAACACCCAGACAGAGAACAAACAATGTTCATCACACAACTGTTTGTTCTCGGTGGGATCGAACTCACGGCCTACGGCGCAGAAGACAGAGCTACTACCAACTGAGCTGTGAAGGCTGTCAAAAAATAAACCAAAGAAGAACAATTTATTATTATTTTATTGCTATTTATTTGAGTAATTAATGACGGTAACCACTCACCAAAGTAGACGGAAATTTTTATATAAAAAAAATCCGATCCGGTGTATGATAAAGGCTCCTTTTTTGTATGCTACCGGTGTACCAGGACAATGTAATTCTCTATAAAAGGAATGAAAGATTTATTTTGGACAAAAATACACTATCAGTACCTCAGTGCACCGATTACGAATGCCTCCATTAAGTCGAGGCACGGATTTTCTTTTCGCAGATTGAATACATTATGTTTGTGCTAATTTAATTTGTTTCAAGCGCATGTGATAAATATCTAGAATGATTCAACTCAGATACTCGTAGATCAACTAAGTGAAGCAACAGTTGGCGCGGTCAAATTTTTGAATGGGTAACCTCTAGTGGTATTTTTATCTGAGCACTTCTATCACGGTACATACACAAGGGCGTCGCCAGCCCATGGCAGCACCCCCCCCCCCTGCCATGGGCTAATAATAGCAAGTTGATAATTATGGAAAATAAGAAAAATATGAATTGAAGGAACAGTCAAAAGCATGAAACTTTATGGCTTGTAGCGCGAGCGCGAATGGTTCCAACTTAGGCTTTAGGACTTTGGTTTCTTTGCAGTTGGCTACATTTTATTAATCTCTCTGCCCCCCCGTGGCGAAGCCCTTGTACCTACATATTGCTTCTATTCTTTGAAAGGTTCGTTTAGCCGTTTAGCTAAGGTCTATGGCTTATAGCGGCCTAAAACCTTTGTCTCAAATTAACAACAGTTGATATCCAGGGGCCTTATGCTCACTTTGAGCGAGATTATCTCACGATGGAGATGACGTCATATCTCGTTCAATAACTCATTGACATTGCGTCTCGCATGAACTTTGTATGAGAAAATTGGGGAGTGAGATGGTGAGAATGGGGATAAATAGTTATCGAACAAGATATGACGTCATCTCTACCGTGAGATAATCTCGCTCGAAGTGAGCATAAGGCCCCAGTGGGCTAAATTGAAATTCAGAAAATATGCCATGGTAAACAAGATTGAATATAAATTATTATTTAGTTAAACTAAAGGAATCGAATTACTAAGGATAGGTAGAAGATGATGAAGTAAGTACATAATAAGAAATTGAAATGTCCTTTGAATATAGTTTTTATGAATGACAGTTTTAATGAAGAGTAGGTACCTATAATAAAATACAATTTAAAAATAAGTCCTACTCCTATAACAGGCACTCTGTTGTAATAAAACAAGCAAATTCAATTTAATTTAGCAAATTGTGCAGTACTGCTATGATTTATGAATGCTGATGGTCAAAATAGCCATCATATAAAAAAATGTGGAATGATTACACTTTTATACACCTAAATATATTTCGGCATGACTAACTTGTTCTTTATAACAACTAATCAATTTTAAAACCGGCCAAGTGCGAGTCGGACTCGTGCACGAAGGGTTCCGTACCATTATCTATAAAAACGGGAAAAAAAACACGTTTTTTATAAGAGAGCTCCTTAAATATTTATTTTACCTATTCTGTTTTTTAGTATTTGTTGTTACAGCGGCAACAGAAATACATCATACGTGTAAATTTCAACTGTTTGGCTATCACGGTTCATGTGATACAGCCTGTTGACAGACGGAAACACAGACAGACGGACGGACAGCGGAGTCTTAGTAATAGGGTCCCGTTTTACCCTTTGGGTACGGATAACTAAAATATCTGACTGCATGATCTCTTTTATAAGTGTATCTCTAGCTTATTCCATTTTTAAATTGCCTCATCAAGAACTTTCTAGATTTGAAATCCAAATTGAAGAGGATTAAAAATATATGTGAATTTATTTGCGTTGTGCAAATTTCGATGGTATTGCAATTTTCTATGGCATGGTTGTTAAGAAACAATCAAACATTATTTTTAAATCAATAAAAGGTTTAATTATTTTTTCCTAAATTACCCCCTTTATTTTAAACAATGCTTTTTGCAAAACCAGAAAAGGTTGAATACGTCTAAAGTGCAGTGCCATTATATTAATAACTTGCGTAACACTTATTTTTGCAAATAAATATCTTGTATCGTTTTAAATATTACTGAAAGAGATAGCAATAGTTTAAATCACAAACATTGTAATGTTGAACTGGCGGTAGAGTGCTTGTCAACCGGCTCGTCAAACCGTCAACCATTGGGAAATAAAGGTTCTCGAATGGCGGAACCCTCGACTCGAACTGGAAGACGAAGCGTAGGCGATTATTATGATGATGATGAGTCTTTTTTGAAGATTTTTAAATTTTTACGTAACACATTTTTTTTTTATTTATAGCTTGTGAAATGATTTCCTGACTTTGAACCAAATGAATAGAAGATTTCCGTCCTATTGTAATTACACTTTCCAAGCATTAGAAGCACATAATATCTACCTACAATCACCTACATAAATATTATAAGCATGTAGTTTTATATGGAATACTTACCACCTTAGTATTAAGATAGACTATTTTTATCATATACTTGAGATACTAGCATGATACAAATACAATTCCATACAATTTTTACATGGCCATTCAGACACTTAGCAAACACTTAACTATTTTACACTTTATCGTGTTTCGCTTTGTCCTACGGCAATCATTCACTTGTCTATGATTATTCAATTCACTGGACCCGTAGGTCATAAATAA
The DNA here is from genome assembly GCA_932294275.1 of Chloroclysta siterata. Classification (NCBI taxonomy): domain Eukaryota; kingdom Metazoa; phylum Arthropoda; class Insecta; order Lepidoptera; family Geometridae; genus Chloroclysta; species Chloroclysta siterata. Next base: position 11,454,338 of record OW028602.1, read on the forward strand.
ATTGAAGCAATGCTGATTATTAGTATCAAATTTAACGCGAGCGCTACCCGAAGTTGAGACATTATTGCAATCTTAAATTTGAATTTTACTTTAGTTGTAGGGTCACCCTACACGAAGACTTTGATGCTACTAAAAGCTTTTTTTTTTATTATCATGTTTAAATTATTCAAAAGTCTGGGGAAATTGTATTTCTATGAAACGTCTAAATTAATGTTTTTTTGTAAAGGGTGAATAAATAATATCGATGGTAAATATTTAAATCACAAAAACAGATATGACGAGTGTATTCTACATACACAGTGAATTTTAACATTATCGACTGTATTATATTTGCAACTACATTGACACTAGTTTGTTTCTAAAAAACGCTTTTACATCCACAACAATTATGATTCGCACCTAACCCATAAAATGTTGATCTTTGGAATAATGATGTATTAAGTACCCTGCTGTCTCTCTCTCTTTACACATTTTTATTAGAATGTACATGGACATGTACCTTTAGAAATGTATTGTACCTACCTACTGATGACTAGCCCCGTCTCTTACGGCCTATAATGATGAATGTGGCGAAATTCTCACTAAAATATTACAAGCCGTGCGATCGATTGTGGTACTAAACGTACAATTATCCTGTACAGAGAAACTACCTGACTGCGAAAATACGAAACAAGTAAGTAAAATTAAGATTCCTCCAGTCAATAGCTAATAGGCTTGTTTGGAAATCAGCAGGTACAGTTGAACAGGGATTTATTTTGAATTGTGTTGAAAATATCACTCATAATTACGACACCATGTTTGGACTAAAGTTCACTCGGCATAGGAACTAGCGATGTAACGACTCGGTTTACCAACCCGGTTCAAACCGGGTTGAGCTTCAAACCGTGCAAGTCGGTTTGAACCTATGTCAAACCGATCTGGACGAGCTGAGTAAGCGAGCGGTTTGTTGATCGCTGTCCCTCTTCAACTCACGCACGGTGCGGCGCGGAACCGCGAGTCGGTACTTCGGGTCGGACCGAACCGAAGCACGAAGCAATACAAATTGGTTCGTCGCATTGACTTTATTACCGGTTTGAAACCGGTTTACATAGATTTTTGCGGTTCGATTTACAAGTCGGTTTGCATATCTTTCAAACCGGCTTGAGTCGGTTTGAAAAATTTCGAGATCGTTACATCGCTAATAGGAACTCGTGGCTGTGGTTTTTTTTCACAAGCATAACAAAGTACAGAGGTAATTACATATAATCAAAATGTCTCTTATGGCTGCCGCCAGCGGCTTTGCTCTCGTATAAGTAGCGATTGATTAGATGAATATTTTAGGTTTCACCTATGGGCTCGTCCATGTTTTCGACACCGCTCCCGGTAATTCCGTTCTAGATGCCGTTACTTCTGCCGCTGGGGAATAAAGGTTCTCGAATGGCGACCACGAACAGGAACACGTGAGACGCCCTCCTACCCGATGGACTGACAACATTATAAGGAACGCAGGGAGTCGGTGGGAAGAGAGGGCTCAGAATCGTTCTTCCTGGAAATATGTAGGGGAGGCCTATGTACTAGACATCTTCATACTGATGATGATGATGATTATGACTTCTACCTAAAGCAATTTTATTACCTCTCAAGTCTTTTTTACTTTTGTAATGATTTCTCGAATTTTATAATTCATTTTGTAAATATTAAGCTTGTTTTTTTAGATTAAAATTGAAGTAGTATAATTAATTTTATATCTTCCTGTCTTTTAGTCAGTCAATTGACCGCCAAGTCGTAGCTTTGGTCGGTAAGGTTGGTAGGATTGTTAACGTTGGTAGGTTGCCGAACTGTAAAAAGTGGGAAAGGAGAAGATTGAAAAAAATATGGCATTCTGGAAAGAGACTTGGTGGAGTAAACTTGACTGGCTAACATACTGTCATTTGTAACAAGTGCGAAGAATAAAAGTGAAATTGTTTTACCTGTGTTCTACGAATAAATAAGAGGTGTTAAAGTGTTCATCTGCTTCAGTCTATTTCACTTTATTACATGTTTCAATATAAAAAAACACAATTTCGCCTTTCTTCTTCTTTCTTTCTTGTCGTGTCACTAGTTTCTTTCGAAACAGTGTGGTGAAAGGATTTCAAGTGCGCCTCAAGCGGCTCCTTTCGAGCACTTGACACATGTTATAGAACTTTTTAGGTTCTACGACATGCCGGTTTCCTCACGATGTTTTCCTTCACCGTTTGAGAGTACTGGCATTGTGCACATAAATTTTTGAACAGAAAAACTCATTGGTGCACGACCGGTTTCGAACCCACGACCTAAGGATCGGAAGGCGGGGCCGATACCACTAGACCACCAGCTTAAACTACACTATATTTGTGGAGAAAATGGCAACCTATCAGTAGCGTTTAATAATGGTAGCTCAATGATTGCTACAGTTGATAGTGACGGCGCAAAGATCAATGAAGCTCTTTATAATATGCAGAAAACAAGAAAGACAATCAATTCGATAGATATCTTTAAACACGAGTCTCATTGTTACAGATATCAGATTGGTTCATTAAAACGAAGTGGGAAATATCCTACTAATATTATAAACGCGAAAGTTTGTAAGTATGGATGGATGTTTGTTACTCTTTCACGTGAAAACTACTGAATGGATTTGACGTCCAAAGTATGACGATAAGTGTCAAGTAAGTAGGAAAAAATCAACCATCTGCGAGCTATTCTGGCGTGCGCTGCCAAAACCGCTAGAATTACACACATGTCATGTATGACGGAATACTAATCCTGCGCAGACGAAGTCGCGGGCACCAGCTGGTTGTATTATAAAACATTGAGGATCATACAAAAGAAAGGTAGGAACCAAGCCTTAAGTTTGTTGCCTGTTCTGTTTGTTCTGTTCTTTGTGGCTTTGGTCGCGTGGAACTGGCACATAGATTCACCAAGTTTTAAGACGTTTCAAAGTGATCATTGTGATTTTATTGTTTTTTTTTTTTTTTTTATAAGTAATAAACCGTCCTTTGGCCACAATCTCACCTGATGGTAAGCGACGATGTAGCCAACGATGGAGCAGAACGGTCTAGAAGACACCTATTCACTCTTGCCTTGAATAAATACACTTTGACTTTTTAAAGGTATGGACTACGAACTTCTGCAAAATTTAGGTATGTGCCAAATGTGATGTTTTAACGTACCTCTATCCCCCTTAGACATCCTCAAAGGAATCTCAAGTTAGTCTTGGTACTAAGAGATCTGACGGGTTATCTACCGTTTTTACTCTTTTGAAAGGATTATGTAAATAAATGACAAGATGGAAATAAATGGAAAGAAGCATGACGGGAAGAAGAAAATTAGATAAAATCAGACACAGCACCATCAGAAATGCAACAAAAACCACAGATGTGTGTGTAAAAATAAAAAAACTTAAATGGAAGTGGGCCGGCCACACAATGCGCGGTGCAGAAAAATGGAGTAAAATCATGTGTACCTGGTACCCCCGAGATGGGAAACGAAAAAAAGGCAGGCCGACCCGGAGATGGGTCTGAGTCGAAAGGTCGGAATGGTGGATGAGTTTGTCCAATCAATGGGAAAACCTGGACAAGAGGTACTCAAAATAGAGAGGAGTGGAAGCGGTTGGAGGAGGCCTTTGCCATTGGGCACACAGATTCAAACAACTAAAGATAATAAAGATATACTTAAAACCCTAGAATCTAATATGGGGCTTAAAATAAATAAATGTAAATAAATAATTGCCATAATACGCATACCGATTATTTAGCATCAATCATTATGGTTGACAATAAAATTGAAATTAATAGGTTTACCTATTGTGTGTCAGTCCAGTCAAGGCTAAAAATTGACATTTATAGAAGTTATGTTCCGATTGTAGGTACATAAACATGTGCTTTTTATTTTGAGGCTTTGGATCAGTGTTTTTTTTTTTTTAATATTTAATTTAAATTTTAATAGCACTTTCTCTTTTTACGTTTATTTATCTCTTCTTTAGGTTATACTATTAGTTACTAGCTTTTAAATCCACATGTTTATGTGATAAATAAATCCAATTTCTTTCTTCTTTCTTTGTTTTCTTTCTAATTCCTACGCTCCGATGCTCGAGTTAACCTTGAGTTATTCTGCTTCGATTCAATCCCTCATACTATAAAATGGTGTTTTTTAAATAATGCTTAAAATTAGCGTTGTCTCTGTTCGCCATTCCGCATTTGTAAGAGATGGCAATAGTTAAAGCATAGTTTATCGTTTGACTGATTTTTTGTAGTAAGACCGAATAAGTTCCTCTCCACTGGATCACGAGATCTCTGAATCTACAAGACCTGAAAAAATTTGCAGATAGGTTTTTCTCTTGATAGTTTTGAACTCTTTGATAAATGTAGGGGCTCACTTAGAACCAATTTTTGTAATTAAAAAAAAAAACAGTGTAAAGTTTTCTTACGCACTCTCATGATTATCGCTTGGTTTGAATGTATACCTACACTATTACGAAAATAATCGGAATGGTATAAACAAATTACAGACTGCGCAGAGATTTCGAACGGTTGCTAAAATTGGTAGAATCATATGAATGTTCAGATTACTGTCCGAATCTTGATTTGAAGCTAGCTTCAAAGAAGTTGCAGCCGACATTTTACGAACACAATTTTACGAACTTTTTTACAACTTATGACAGTTTGACAAGGAGTGAGCACCGAGATGACGAATGACAGAGGAGAGTGGAAGAAAACATGTTGAGCCGACCCCACTTAGCGTGGGATTAGGGCTGGGGATGTTGATGATATTGACAATTTGACAAGTTTAACTTGGTACACCTGAAGTTGTGCGTAAATGTTCAACTTGAAGTTGAGGAACCGCCAAAGGGCTTCTTGGCTTGCCAAGTTCACTATAGACAAAGCTAATGCATCTCACGTTCAACTTATAAAAAGTATCTCAATTAACATCTTTTTGTTTTCATAGATGGTTGAAAAGAAGAAAGCAAGTCGGACATTTTTATCTAGAGGCGAAAATAACACCACAGACTGAAAAAAATAACGCCATCCGTTTTTACGGTCGATTTTTGACTGTCACCGTTTCCAAGAAAACTGAGGCAGGTACGCTGATGCACCTAGTTCGCTGTATAATTTCGCCATTCGGATTAGGGCTTTACACCAGATTTAACGAGTTCTCCGCGCATCATGTTGCAACTTGCTAAATCGTGACCTAGAGTCTTAGCTTCCTCTATAACAGCGACCGTCATTTATTGACCGTAATATTCTGAAAAATAAAATATTATTTATATCCCCTAGTCAGCGCATATGGGCCAACATAAACCGGTGAAGAAGACCGGCACAGGTGATAATTTCAAAACTGTCAAGGTATACAGCCTTCACAGCTCAGTTGGTAGTAGCCCTGCGTTCTGCGCCGTATAGGACGTGGGTTCGATCGTGGGTTTGTTCTCTGTCTGGGTGTTATTATATATTATAAGTATGTATTTACAAAAAAAAAGTATATTATATGTATTATATCAGCTATCTGGTTCCCATATTACAAGCTTTGGCTTAGATTGGGGCTAGATAGTGCTGTGTGGAAAGTCCACTAATATTTATTAATTATTTATTATAATTCTACCCTATTATTTCCAAAATAGGGTATTTAGTCTGCCCAAAAACGACCTTGAAGCATATTAAACTATCGTGCTGATTGTCTATTGAAACTGTAGGGACATGTAAGTATGAATGTGGAATGTGTTTATGTCAGCAATATAGAGTGCATGAGAAACGAATGAACGAGCGGTCGCCAGTTACTGCGCATGGGCGATCGGTACGGTTGTGAATCTTTTATGGGACAATTCAATAAATCGGTATTCAGACAAAAGTGTGCTTTACAGTAACTCCCAATCCCCAACAGTTCTTTTCATGACTTTGTAAGGACCGTCGTATGGCGTTGTTAACGGCCTACGCACTGCGTCATTACGTATGAAGACATGATCACATTTGAACTATATACCTTATTTCAATTGTATAAGATAAGACTTATATAAAAAAATCCATAGCCATTCCGTCCGCTCCATCCACCGAACGTTCGAAAGTTCTCACTTTGTAGCATCACAGATAAGAGAATACCTGCGTATGCCAACAGGGTATATTTGAAGAAAAAGGCCAGATCCCTTGATCCCTACATTTACACAATTATACAACTGTATATCACATAGATAGTTTACGGTTGCCGCTTTTCAGAAAACTAGCGTTTATAAAATAGGCTGAGTATGATGCACTGTCTCATAACTTCCAAACTGCTGTACTATACAATATAATAATTTTAAGGATCGTAAATAAGAAAGGTTGTTTAAATAAATTATGCAAATATAGCCCTTCAATTTCAATTATAGCAGTTCAGTTGGTAGTACCTTCTGCACTATAACCGTGGGCTCGATCCCCACCATGAACAAACATTGTTGTGATGTACATAGATGTTTGTTCCCTGTCTGGGTGTTACGTTATGATTCTTTTTTTTTAATACAATGAATAAAACGTCCTTTGACTACAATCTTACCTGATGGTAAGCGACAATGTAGCCGACATTGGAGCAGAACGGCCTAGAAGACACCTATTCAATCTTGCCTTGAAAAGACTGATATTATAATGGTCAGGAAAAACAGACGACGGTAATGAGTTCCACTCCTTAGCGGTTCGCATAATGAAGGTAGAAGCGAAGCGCTTCGTGCGATATGGTGGTATGCTAACCAGGTATGGATGGTACTGGGCCGTGCGTCTACTTATCCTGTGGTGGAAGAGAGATGGTGGAATAAGGTCATGTAGTTCCTGGCCACATTCTCCGAAATGTAGCCTATAGAAGATCGATATGCAAGCAACTTTGCGACGGTGCTCGAGACTGGATTTTAGTCCCCACCATGTTGCTCACCTACTAACCTAAAAGCTTTGCGCTCAATCGAGTCCATGGCAGCAAGCTGGTGTTTTGCTGAGCTATCCCAAAGGTGAGAGCAGTACTCCATACCAGATCGGACTTGTGCCTTATAAATTACTGAGAAGCCGTACTATAAGTATGAATTTATAAAAAAAGGTTTAAACAAGATGTTAAAATACCACTCCCGAAAACTTCAGGGGGCTAAAGTACCCATCAATATTAATAACTTTTTCTAAAGAACCAACATTGTGAACGCGAAAAAACCTTGCATATGTATTTGAATATATAGTATATAGTATAATAGCATATTTCAACAATCTACAGGTAGAAGGGAGAACAAAGCCAATATTTGTTTGGTTTGATAGAGTTTTAAATGGATCGTGGTTTTTGCAATCCTTAGTTCAATCAATGATATCAACTGTTTGTTAAGCAATGGTAACAAGTCTACTTTTTGATTAAAATAACTGCTCAAAATAACTATCCTTATGTACCTATTTCTTATTTTAATTAATAACGACTAAGGTGTTTTTTTTTATTTTAGGCAATGCGAATTGAACCAATATGTGCAGGTTTATCATTGCCAAAGAAACCAAATTGTATTTAGCAGATACATTTATTTACAAAGAAAATTACAACGAACACAAGTATTTACAAAATGTACAAAATACTGAAACAGTTGAGCTATCTGCAGACGGTTGCAAACGCTCTATAGATATCTCAACTGATCCAAATCAGTGCCTTATGGAAGCCTCCTCAAGACACTGGCTGCATTGCCACGCTGAATGGCAATGCTGATGCTCTAAGTCAGATACTCACCAGCCCTCGGGTCACGCGTCGCCTCTTAAGTCGCCTAGATAGAATTTAGAAGAAACGGTAGGCCTCGGTACCCCACGGACCTAGAGTCTCAATCCCAAAAGGAGCAAATACGTAGGCTCTGTCGAGACCTCTTGCGCCTCTTGAAATCCTCAGCCGAATCATACCTATTTACTAACCTACTTTACTACTGCAGCTCTACTTACTATGGCGTATGGTTATGGTGCCACTGAAAACCTGCGTGGGCTTTTGAGATCTTACAGCAAATGCTGAGTGGTGGCCTTTTTTTAATCACACAAGTTGTAACAGCTCTTTTATAAATTGAGATATTTAAGAGACAAAATAAAAAAAAACAATTCTATCCATTCAAACTCCATTCACCTCTGTTATAAAAATGATAGTTCCACATTTCGGTTGCATTCTGTATTTCATAATAGAGTGCCTTGTTAATGTGTAACGTGGAATTGCACAGTTCGGGGTAATCACGTCACGTCAGTGTCGCCTCCTCACGACTTTGCAGTTGCATCAATAAATTGAAAAGCAGAGCGCTGTTAGTGTTGCAACTGCAATTGGTAGAATTCGGCTGCTAAACAAAATAAACTTCCTAGATTTTTAAGAGCAGTAGAGCTCTTTGTAATACATCGTACTACTACTTACCTACTCGTCAGGCTCGTTGCCTGAACGAGTAGGTAAGTCAAAGCCAATAACTATTTATACATTTGAAAATCACAAGGAAACACTTTGGAACGTTTTAAAGCTAGGTAAGTGCCAATTTCAAGCATTGAAGAACAGAAAAGAAGAAAGAAAGAAAGAAAACATATCATTTATTTGACCCACAACAAAAAACAATAATAGTGGGTCACTTCACAAGCCAGAAGAAAAACAGTTTCAAACAGGCAACCAACGTACTACCACCATGCCTATATCTGCCGCCAAGCACCGTTGCTATGTTTCGGTTTGAAGGGCGTGGTTACCAGTTAAATTACAGGAACATGAGACTTAATTCACATTACTACTATCATGTTTTTAAGAGATCAATAACAAATACAAGTATGTAAATCAAAAATATTGACTTTTTCAATCGATTGCAAAGATATCGTCATCAATAATTCAATTAATTTTTTTTAATCATTTTATTACAGTGTAATCCAACTATTTTGATTACTAAAATTATTATCGTTACATATTCCACGCCCAAAATGTTAATTAAATTGTCAGTGTAACACGTTAGATATAAAGCTGCTTTTGATAGTTCACTACAGTCTTCTTCTTTTTGACGTGTTTCTTTCAGTTACCTACTAGTTTCTTTCAGTGCTTTCTTTCAGTGCAGTTCCTCTTTGAGGCGCACTGTTTAACACCTTTCACCACACTGTTTCGAAGGAAACTCGTGACACGATAAGAAGATGAAGAAGTTTCTTTCAGTGTGGTGAAAATATTATAAGTGCACCTCTAAGAGGCTCCTTTCAAGCACTAGTCTTCTAGTGCTAGTAGTGTACTACTAGTAGGTACAGCCACACAAGTACGCATAAAAAATAAAAAAGATGCTTATTGGCAGAAAAATAAAGATTTACCAGAACATAAAATGTATTTGATTGTGAAAAAACTGAAACAGCTTTACGACTTTGATCCCCAGGCACGGTAGATATCCCCTCAGATCTCTTATTACCAAGTACGAACACCAGAATCTTTGAGGACGTCTAAGAGGGTAATCAAACGTATGTCCAAACATTATCTGTATGCCTCAAGTTGATGGACGCAGGGCAGTCCATCGTAGGGCACGCTCCTATCGTGCGTGACATACGAGGTATTGCTTTGTTATAGGTGATGGTTACCACTTAACATCAGGGGGCCATATGCTTGTTCCATCAGCTAGTAGTATTAAAAAAAAAGCCACATAAATAATGTAGTAGTTGGTATTCTATATAATACGAGACAGATTGTAAGCCATCGCCGCTGTTAAAATACTATCTCTCTCTTGTCGTGTCACTAGTTTCTTTCGAAACGGTGCGGTGAAAGGATTTAACTAATACTAACTGACTCCTCATGATTCTACATAGTATGAATGCTGTCAAAAGTGATTTCATAGCTAATAATTGCTTTACATACAAGTTTTAATGTCACGGCCCGGGAAAACTACTTGGCCGCTAGCATTTAGGAGTGTGGCATGCGATAAATCAAATAACTTTATTTGCATGTCCTCAATGTGTAGCAAACATATGTACTAATAGATATTTTTGTAACTGATTCTTGTTTTATCTTTTTTAACAAATGTCTGTATTGAGTCAGTTACGTAACGTAAATTTTTAGATAGATAACTCTGTATTGATTACCACAACGAATAAAGATACACAATTAGACTTATAAACTAACAATTATAGTACCTACTACAATGGGCGGCCTTATCGCTAACAGCGATCTCTTCTCTTCTTTTAGTTTGGGATTTAAATTCATTTGGCATTTAATAATAATATAATATCTAAAAGGGCTGATTTTAAGTAGCGTGAAACGCTTATTTTCGGGATAATTATTTAAGGCGAAGAATGCGATTTCCGAAAATTAGTTTAGTGATTTAATATCATTCAACGTGCCGAAACGTGCGAGCGAGAGGTACATTAGCTCTTGTCTTCGCCTTAAGGGGCTGACAACTATCAAACAACTTCTCGCTCGCACGTTTCGACATGTTGAAAGATATAAAATCAATAAACTAATTTTCGAAAAATCGCAATCAACCATTTTGTGTGCAATCACATTGCACACAGTTTAGTAAAAAAATCATTTTGATTGATACAAGTTTTCCTACTTAAAAGTTTGATTATGTACGAAAACTAGAAAAGCACACTTTAGAGTAGGAAAACATGCATCGATCAAAATGAAATTTGGTTGAAACAAAATGGTTGATTGCGATTTTTCGAAAATGAGTTTAGTGATTTTATATCTTTCAACATGTCGAAACGTGCGAGCGAGAGTCACATTAGCTCTTGTCTTCGCCTTAATGTCTTTGGTCCATCGGGTAGGAGGGCGTCATACGCTTCGTCTTCCAGTTCGTGGTCGCCATTCGAGACCCAGCGGTTGTCAGTTCTTCGTGTTGAAAGATATAAAATAACATAACTCATCCTCGAAAAATAGCAATTAACCATTTTGTATGCAATCACATTTTAGTAAAAATTACATTCCGATCGATACAAGTTTTCTTCTCAAAAGTTTACTTTACTAGTTTTCATACTTATGCAAACTTTTTCAATGCGATTGCACACAAAATGGTTGCTTGCGATTTTTGGAAATTGGGTTTAGTGATTTTATATATTTCATAATGTCAAAACTCGCGAGCGAGAGGTACATTAGCTCTTGTATTCGCCATAAGAGGAAAGATGTTGGTTAGAATCGTTCTTCCTGGAAATGTATAGCGGAGGCCAGTTGACTTCTTCAGGCTAATTATGATGATGATTTATGATCTACATAAGTAGGGTAATGTGGCTTTGTAATCTATCAATGACAATTTTGAATACATCTGTTTTTAAATGTCTAGGTACCTGTTTTTTAAGACGTATCTGATACTTATCGCTGTTTTTATAGTTTCTGAAGTGGAGCAAGAAATATTGAGCACTCGTTTTAAGACACAGGTAACCGTCAAATAACTTCTTGCTCGCATTTTTCCAAATTTTTAAAGGTATTAAATTACTGATGGTAGTTATGAAAATTCGGACACTAAGTTTTGAAGAATTAATGAAAATGCTTTATTGTACACCTTACAAACGAACAAAATAAGAAACAAATAATTACAACTATAGATATGTACAATGGGCGGTCTTATCGCTAAAAAACGATCTTTTCCAGACAACCTTTGGATGGAGAGGAGCCTATAATAAGATGGTTGGTTTGGGTGCACCATAAAAATAACATGGTGGAAGAATACCTTTACAAAGATACCTAAAAGATTGATTTTGTTTGAAAACATGGCAAGCTTGTTTGGATCTGAATTATATATTTGTTGGACATTTGTAATGGTATTCTCCGTAACTTTGTTGCTTATGATCTTCGTAATTTTCATATCTACCATCAGTAATTTTATATTTTCAAAAACTATCGAATATGCGAGCAAGAAGCTGTTTGACGGTTGTCAGACTCTTAAATACTGACCAGAATGTACAAATAGTTAGGTCCATCATATAGGTGTATGTACCTACAGAAGGTATGTAGGTAGGTGGTGTTGGCCTTGTGAGGTAAATAATAATTTTGTATTTAGTCGATAAAAAAATAAGTGTTACAAAGTTTTTGCCTGTCTATAGGTGATACCATTTGTATTGTATTCTAACATTTGTAGGTATACTGATATTCTATCAGCATGTATTACAAAAAAAAACAATATCTTGTTTTTATAGTTCAAGCTTTGCTTAGTTTATCATAGAACAGGCACATGAGGCTTAACATCTGTATGCCTCAAGTTGATGGACGCAGGGCAGTGCAACGTGGGGCACTGATGGTTACCACTTAACATCAGGTGGGCCATCTGCTTGTTCCATCACCTAGTTGTATAAAAAAAATGTCTGTCTATGTTTTCAGCCTACTTTTGTTACATATTTGATTACTTTTTGTAGTTTTTGCTGTACCTTAAATGTAAATCAGTTTTTGGCTGTTGGCTTTTGCAGATTTTTTTTATGAATATAAAGCTATGTATAGATTTCATTATGAAATAAATAATAGAACAGTAAAAGTATACGTAGGCGAGATAGAGCTTATTGAAAGTGTCTCATCATCATCATCATCATCAGAGTAATGTAAAGCATTAATCTTTCGACAGATAAATAGTCCAGATTCTTAAGTACCTATTAAATATAAATAATATACACATTGACACCTTTTTAATATAATATCGAGAAAAACAAACTAAACTAATAAAAGATTAATTGATTTATTCCGTAATTTGTAGTGATATGGTATTAGCTAACAGAAATAGCAATTTTTATGACAAGTTTACGGTTTATTCAGTGTTTTTCTTAGACATACCAGGATCATTTAAGGTGTTGCACCAAAATGTTTATTATAAGATTATTTATAAGAATACAAATGCCTTATTATAGCTGTAGTTGGCTTGGGAACTTCAATGTGCAATATTTTATAACATAGGTAGGTATCTACATTGAAGTCTCACAACGTCACGTCGTCAATCACGCAAAGGATTTTTATACAACTAGCTGATGGAACATGCAGATGGCCTGATGTTAAGTGGTAACCATCACCTATACAAAGCATTACCTCGTAAGTCACGCACGATTGGAACATGCCTTACGATGCACTGACTTCCGTTTATCAACTTGAGGCATACAGTTTTTTTTCCGATTTGGATTTTATACAAGCAATTGTTTCCTAATAAAATTATCTCAAAAATGTGTTCACCTATAATTTTTACTAAATATCCTATATTCATTTTACAATATTATGTTATAGTTTTAATCTACAAGAAATCCAGAAATATATTCTAATTTATAGTTGAATTTAATGTCTGTATGTGTTTTTTTGGCATTCATAGATGTTAAACCTCGTGTGCCTATAATTTTCCTTGCACGGAAGTAGTAATAGGCTATTCGATCTATTTTATTGTGTGTACTCTTAGGTAGACCTCTACCTAAGAGTACACACAATAAAATAAGAGTAGGCGAACGTATCTCGATCAGATAGCAGACGTTCTAGAGAAGGGCCAGGTCAAGAGTACCCTAAACCGACGAGAATGTATGAAGAATGTTATGAGAGTGAATGAAGCGAAAGAGGTATGTAAGGATCGTAGAAAGTGGAAATCCGTGGTCTCTGCCTAACCCTATGGGAAACAGGCGTGATTTTATGTATGTATGTATGTACTCTTAGGTACTAACCAGTACATATTATTATAATAAAAAATAAATCCCTCCAGCGATTTTTCATTTATTTTTATTTATTTAGTGAACATAAAACAGGAGACAAAATAATGTTCGTTATCGATATACAAAATAACAAAACATTATCACGAAAAACGGCATACACTCTTCTTCTTCTTTTTGTATCACTATGTTATCGCAACAGAGTAAAAAAGAGGAAGAAAGGATTATCAGTGCGCCTCAAATTGGCTCCCTTCGAGCACTTAACACATGTTCTAGAATTTTTTATTTCTACGCCATGGCGGTTTCCTCACGATGTTTCTTCACCGTTTGAAAGTACTGGCACTGTGCACTTATACAGAAAAACTCTTCGGTGCACGACCGATTTTGAACCCGTCGTGCGTTCAGTGAGGGGGAGGCGAGGGAGGCGGGGTCGCTACCACTAGAACATCAGTGCTTATACTCTAGAATATAACTTTTTAAGCAGGCAAGATAGAACAAAAGCATTTTAGAATTTCTTACGAAAGCAAGCACATAATCAAGCAAATTGAATCAAAAATCCTTGAACAACAAAAAAAATTAAGAAGTCTATCTGTTGCCATAACGCAACGCATTCTTACTTGTGTTGCGGCGACATCTAATTCTTTTTACTCTGCATTGAACGTAGTGGCAGTGGAGGATTATCCATTTCTTTCTTTAATCTATCCAGCAAAAGATCTAACAAAAGAACAAACATACAGATACAGTCGGAAAAAACGGGGCATGCTTTTCAATTGATCACCTCGAAAACAAGAAAACCGCTTTGAGTAGGAGAAACAAAATTAAAACCTTGTTTTCTGTTTTCTTCTTCTGTTTCTGACAAAGTTTTTAACTGATTTAACTGATCCTAAAAAGTAAACTTTTGGATGTTTGTGGCTCAACCAGTGCTGGACCAATTCAGCATGAAACTCGGAACAACTTAGACCTAAAGAGCATAACTTTTACCCGCAAGATAAGTTAGTCAACGCAAACTAAACATTCTTTGCGATAAACCCAGTTTGTTGTGATATTTAAGAACATAGAGCGGCGAACATAACATTGGGTATAGCCAATTAGCTATTTTATGATCATTTAAAGTAATCTCAAAGTGACTGCAAACAGACTAGCCTTCAGACAAACATAAAACCTAGTGTTACTGGCGACATCATTAACCGCCTAATGAGCAGCATTACATCGCCTATTAGACTCCTATTCTACAGTCTTGTCGTGCCTTACAAATAACTGAGGCCATAAAAAAGTGCGTAGATGCCCTTAATGCGGTCAGTGGCATACGTGGCGAACGTAAAATACCAAGCTGTGGGGACATTTAAAAAAAACGTTTAAGCAGACAGTTTCATCTACAGCCTAGTTGCTCCGTGTTGAAATTGCTCCTTTTTTGCTTTTTAATCAAAATCTTGTCAAAAGCAAAAGTGTTTTAGTTATTGCCATCACTTACCAAAGTCAAGATCAAAAGGTATTTATTCAATTAAATAAAAAGGATCACGTTTATACTTCTTAAAGCTCGGTAACCCATTCCCATTTGTTGTATAGGACTGTTACGTCATAGAACTGTTAAAACTTTTTTATCCCTGTAAGTCAAAGGTCTATTGAAACAAAAACTAGTTCATTTGTTCTATAGAACTAATAATATTTGGTAACTTCCATTAGTTCTTTAAAACTGATGGTCTTTGGAACTTTTAAAACTTCCGGTTTGCTTCCTACCAAACATAGGCTATCTCTGAGCGATGCTCCAACTTAAGAAACTTTTTTAAGAACAGGGGTAAAAATACAGAATCAAAGAAACAAATTAATATAGCTCATAGAATAGGTAAGGCCAAGCAAAGTCGTTTTTTTAAGGTCTACTCATATGTCTTAGGAACTCGCCGACTTGAAAATCATAAAAAAAAACATTTTAAAATAGAATAAACGATGGGTGGATTCAAACAGCCTTCAAGCACCGATGTAGACTGTTATTTATGAGCCCCGTGCCTTACTCGGCAACGTAAGATAGTGTAAGGATAACCGGTACCTCGGCTCCTCTGCTAATCACGACTCACGGATGGCTGTACCACGGCTTGATCTACTTTAAAATAAAATGTTGCACCTATGCACCTATTATTTTAATTAAAAAGACAGAAACAGCTTCACGATATTGATACCTAGGCACGGTAGGCATTCATCCAGATCACTAGAATTTTGACTATAATTTCATTTTTTTATGAGCATTTTATTTATTTTACTTGGTAAAGGTTATGGCTTGATAAGACATTCTTAAAACACGTCTTTAGCAGAAATTATGGTCTTATAATCATGGTAACGTATTATTTTCTAAGTGCTATGTAGCATTTTAGTGTCAAATCTATTCTGTTTACTGATATCGTGAAGCAAACTCTATCACGTTTGACGTGATACACAAACTGATGGTAACTCCTCCTGTACAAGTAAAATTTCAGCTACCAAGAGCATGAAGAATAAAATTGATTTATTTTTGAAATGAACTCGTATACTCGTACTTTTAAATTCTCGAATGAACATCCTAAAAACTAAAAGTTCATATTATTACGTTGAACTAGTGTAGTGTAAAGTTATAATTTAGTGAATGTGAAAAACTCTAATCAATAACACAAGAACAAAGTGTCTTCGCCTTGAATAGAGACAGTAAGAAAAGTGTTAGTGGACACATTCTTAGATGTAGCTTACTTTATAAACGCTGTAACACGGGCTTTGAGTATATATGCATTCATTTAAAACTAAATTAAAACTATGGCTTATTGAGCACACCTTTTATAGCTATGAAGAATTCATAGACTATAAAGGACTGTTATTGAATCTTCGATTGAGTTATTGTTTATTATTTATTTGTGTAATGTGACATTTCTTTTTTTTTTCAATTCCAGTTGCGATTTTTTTTTTTTTTTTACATTTTGTGATTTGATTTTTTGTTTGTGTACTAAAAATTATGATGTACCCATGTTGACGTATAATGTATATTATGAATAAATGACTATTATCATAACGTACAAAAAAATAAAGTTATGACGTAACAACATTATGAAACTACAACCCTTAAGGATGTGGTTAAAGATCTCCAATTTTAACGATTACTAATTTAATTTATATAACTCAATAAATAAAGTACCTATACTTCCTAGGCACATACGAATTGAGGCAAATCCGGGTTTGTGATTATTAGTCACAGTATTTACTAGTAAATGCATTCTATATATTTTTTCTGTGTTTGTGCACGCAGTTATAAAGGTTATAGGGAAAACAGAAGCCAATATCTAGTTATAGGTAAAGGTAATTCGGATAAAAATTTAACAAATTAATGTAATTGATGGAGCGAGCGAAGATCTTTCAAAATACTTGAAAGAATCAGTTGAATGTTCAAATGATTGTGTATCTTTTTCTGAGCAAACCGTTTATGGTATTAAATTTAATTTTTCATCAGATTCTATCATTTGCTTGTTATAAGAATTAAATTGACAAAAGGGCCGTTACAATATGTAGGGGTCCATAAAGGCTCCAAAAGTCAGACCTGTAGATGGAGCCACATAAGCACCATATTAACAGATCCTACGAATTTTTGGCCAGGTTAGATTCGGGTTGCGCACGTGGTTTGTGCATTCCCGTATCAAAGGGAAGGTTGTGGTTTTATATACCAGATCTCTGTGGTCCAAAAGATAAATAAAAAGTTCTTGGTACTTGTTGAGCGGACTCGTAATAAAAAAAAAATCGGCCAAGTGAGGTCGGACTCGCGCACGAAGGGTTCCGTACCATTACGTATAAAAACGACAGAAAAATCACGTTTGTTGTATGGGAGACCCCATAAATATTTATTTTATTCTGTTTTTTAGTGTTTGTTGTTAAAGCGGCAAGAGAAGTGCATCATCTGTGAAAATTATCCCTGTCTAACTATCACGGTTCATGAGATACAGCCTGGTGACAGACGGTCAGACAGACAGACAGACGGACGGACAGCGGAGTCTTAGTTATAGGGTCCCGTTTTACCCTATGGGTACGGAACCCTAAAAAGTAATGCTCTTTTATGACTAAATAACTCCTAACGAGAGGTTTACCGTATTTATAGTTTTAACTCTATGTGTGTGTCCTAGTTGCCACTGATGAATATTTAAGTTGAATAAGGTCAAAAAGACTATTTTGCGGAGATATGAAGTAAAGTCTGTGAGATAAGCGAAATGCATAAGATAAAAGATCGTTTTGCTAAAATTAGCATAAGTTACTAAAGGCTGTTCGTAAAATATGCAAATACATCCACAACATGTCTATCGTATAAAACATTCAATTTACTGCATTTTTAAACACAGTTATTGTGAAAATGTTACAATTTTAGCGACGACGCGATGTGTTTTTTAAACCAAAGTTTACATTTAATACCATATTTTTTTCATACAACAGGCTGATGGATCAAGCAGATGGCCCCCCTGATGTTAAGTGGTAACAATCACCTATAACAAAGCATTGCCTCGCAAGCCACGCACGATAGAACGTGCCCCACGATGCACTGCCCTGCGTCCATCAACTTGAGGCATACAGATGTTCAGCCTCATGTGCCTGTAATTACACCGGCAACCACACTCTTCAAACCGGAACACAGCAACGCTGCTTGGCGGCAGAAAAAGGTGGTAGTACTTCCCCGGACGAGCCCTTCGTGAAATCCGAAATCTGGTCGTGCAGCAATTGATTTTTCAGTTAAAAAAATCGCCTCGATCGTTGAAGAAAAATATAGAAAGAAAACCAGCGGCGATGGACTTGCTACTATTTAAGTAATGGAATACCAACTACTGCAAAATAAGGGTACCTCTGACTACGGGGATGTTTAGACATTCTCAAAGAATCTTAAGTTGGTACTTTGCTAAGAGATCTGAAGGGGCTGTACAATCTATCCTGCCTATATATGTCAAAGTCTTCAAGAACCACTAGGAGAATCACTAATAGAATTTTAGAACATAATAATTATCTTTACAAATTACTCATATCGAATCTTTCTAATCTTACTAATGTAGTAGCAATACAGGATTTTCCGACATTTAGAAGGTAGAGATTACATGAGATTTTAGTATTAAATAAAAATCATGATTGTTGTATGGGAGCCCCCTTAAATATTTATTTTATTCATTTTTTTAGTTCTTATATATTTTGTAGTTGTTATAGCGGCAACAGAGATACATCATCCATCTGTGAAAGTTTTAACTGTTTAACTATCACGGTTCATGAGATACAGCCTGGTGAGAGACGGACAGACAGACAGACAGACAGACGGACGGATAGCGGAGTCTTAGTAATAGGGTCCTGTTTTGCCCTTTGGGTACGGAACCCTAAAACACAGTCGGAAAGAATCTATGTGCAATCCATTATTTATTAGTAGGCCCGTCAAAAAACATCTTCATCTACATCTAAAATATCAAATTGTGCGAGCGAGAAGTGAAGTACATTAGCGGTAGTCTGCGTCTTAATAACGACCGCTACTTTTCAGTATTTACTGTCGTCGAGCATCGGAAGCGTCAGGCAATCTTAAAAGTCAAGGGCGAAGCTTACCGGACCAATGTTAACTAGTGCTATTTAAATATCAGCTTCGGCTATAACTGTCAGATACTCCTTTCGAAACGTCATATTTTTGTTACAAAGGACGAGAGAAGGGATGTCAAAGTGACAGGCAGATCGCAATAATGTTGGCTCGTTGGTCAGTTGAAACTATATCATCTCATAAGGCCCCTTGGCAAAATCAAGGAAATGGTAATTAAAAAGTAATTCAAAAGTCGGGGTCATGTGGCCATTAAAAATAAATAATTATTGGTAGACTTACACACATCACTAAGCCCCAAACTATCAGCCGGTTTCTGAAAGCTCGATCAAAACTAATCGGATGTCAAGTCACTCGCCATTTCAGCTATTACATCGAATTAGATAGAGATAGTTTTTTTTTATTTATCACTGAAACAGACCTTCTTTTATGTTTATTACATATTTTTATCTTACTCCGCATCTAGAGACACGCCCTTTTTCCTTTCTTTTTCAGCGAAACAAAGATTAACTGTAGTACGTCGACATTCTCCTCAAAATATTATTTATATGTGGTAGATAAGGTAGTGTTCCAATAATTGGGCTTAAAACTTCTGGGGGCTAATAAAGTACCCATCAATATGAATAACTTTTTCTAAGGAACCAACACTGTAAACGCGAAAAAAAAACAGCTGTTTCATACATTTTAGCCAGGTAGGTATTGAACTCTTGTAAATAAGTGATTTGTTTCGCGGACGCATTCGGCTTTCTTCGCAAAGCTAAATCAAAATCAAACGGATTTGA
This sequence comes from Chloroclysta siterata, assembly GCA_932294275.1. Taxonomy (NCBI): domain Eukaryota; kingdom Metazoa; phylum Arthropoda; class Insecta; order Lepidoptera; family Geometridae; genus Chloroclysta; species Chloroclysta siterata. The sequence goes on from OW028602.1 coordinate 11,474,236, forward strand.
CGCAATTGAATCTCAAGGATCACTTTGATTACGTCTCAAAGCCTTTTTATTATTTACTTCTTTGATACATTATCGATAAAACTTAAGCTTATTATGAAAATCATTCACACTAAACTGTAACTGAATACTGAAAACTGCTTCATGACTTTGATCCCCAGGCACGTTAGATATCCTCTCAGATCTCTTAGTATTAAGCGTGAACTACAGATTCTTCGAATCTTACGGGAAATTTTAAGTTAGCAACAAGTACTCCTAAAACAAAAAGTCAAGCAATTCTACCGAAGCATGCCATCCGCGCTAGTCCCTCGCTTGGCATATTTAAAGGTAAAGTCAAAGAGCATTATCTTTCCCTTTAAATACGTAGGTATATATATATTTACATATATATATATATATATATATATATATATATGTAAATAGGTATGTATATACAGGGTGTCCCAGAAATCAACGTCAAGCCGAAAACGGCCGATAGGCCAAGTCATGACAGTTATCAGAAAAATATAAAAAAAATATTTGTCATGTACCTTTCGAATTATGAGTATTATAAAAAATTATAGAAAAACTGTAACCCTGTGATGATCTTTTAAGTCCTGTGACTACAAATATTAACTTTTCGTGATTTTTTTTTCTGTAATGTAACCATGGATAATCCTTCTGTAAAATACAAATCAAAATTAAATCATAACTGCCTCAGTTTTAAATAAAATGTTAGATGTTTGGCCAACATTTAATTTAAAATAATTACATCACCCAACTTTAACCGACTGTACCGTAAAAAAAGTGTACTACACTATTTTGGCAAGTAACTTTAAAAGATGGCGCATTTAGTCAGGATTCCAAAATGGTATGATACTTGCTAGAGTACTCCTTAATTTTGGAAGAAAAATATTTTTTTTGAACTAAATCGGATTTCATGACAATTTTATTTGATTAGATAAAATCTTTGTAACCTTTAAATTGTGGACTTAAAAATGCCTATGCTGTGTTTTTAAGTCGCTCACAATTCACAGGTACAAGTACATACCATTTCGACAATGTAAGTGAAACAGATAGAGCGCCATCTTGTCGAAAGAGTAATATGGGTTATGAAGTAATTTGTTAGTTTTAGGTGCAAGTTTGAAATAAAATTCAGTCATGGGATTTCTTCAGTCATGATTTTAATCAAGGATTTACAGCAAATGTTCAAACTGTTTGCCTTCAGCTGTAATGCAAGCTCTACATCTCCTTAAAATGTCCTTAAAATTACACGGTCATTTTTAAGGAGATGTAGGTTAGGTTAGGTCATGACTAGAGAAATCCAATGACTGAATTTTATTTCAAACTTGCACCTAAAAGTAACAAATTACTTGATAACCCATATTACTCTTTCGACAAGATGGCAACTCTATCTGTTTCAATTACATTGTCGAAATGGTATGTACCTATAAATTGTGAGCGACTTAAAAACGTAGCATAGGCATTTTTAAGTCCATAATTTAAAGGTTACAAACATTTTATCTAATTAAATAAAATTGTCATGAAATCCGGTTTAGCTCAAACAAAATATTTTTCTTCCAAAATTAAGGAGTATTCTAGCAAGTATCGTACCATTTTGGAATCTTGACTAAATGCGCCATCTTTTAAAGTTACTTGCCAAAATAGTGTAGTACATTTTTTTTACGGTACAGTCGGTTAAAGTTGGGTGATGTAATTATTTAAAATTAAATGTTGGCCAAACATCTAACATTTTATTTAAAACTGAGGCAGTTATGATCTAATTTTGGTTTGTATTTTACAGAAGGGTTATCCATGGTTACATTACAGAAAAAAGTTTCACGAAAAGTTAATATTTGTAGTCACAGGACTTAAAAGATCATCACAGGGTGTCAGTTTTTCTGTAATTTTTTGTAATACTCATAATTCGAAAGGTGCATGACAAATATTTTTTTTTATATTTTTCTGATAACTATCTTGCCTTGGCCCATCGCCCGTTTTCGGCTTGACGTTGATTTCTGGGACACCCTGTATAATTTATTTTATGTATGTTTATGTAAGTAATCTGTAGGTTTATTTATTTTGTAACTTTCATCTTGTACACATACCCACCTCTAATTTCACTTTTCTCTATCCTTCAAGGCTTCAATTCCTTTGTACACGCTTTATATTTAAGTTTACTTGTTATTTTTACTGTGTACTATGAAGAATAAAGAAGCATCTACTTGTGTTACTAGCTGTACCTGCGGATGTAAGCGGAACAACTCTATAAAGCACATCGCACACAATCACGGACTTGATGGCAGCTTGATCGGTATCATCGTAATTGACCAGTAAACTTAGTCCACGGTAGTAAATCTTATTTATCTACACGGATCCTTGTAGGAAGTGATTGTAGGAAGCGCCTTTATGTGAACGGTAGGGCATTTATGTCATACTTTGATGAGGCAGTCATTTTTATGTTACATATAGATTATATACTGCGTTTACATATAGACATTCGCGCTGCCATTCGCGTGGACGGAATTATTGCCGTCCATATGTCTGCGGCAGCGTCGCCGGCAATGTGTGTTCACGCAACACGGGCAACGCGAGCGGCCACGCGAGTGGACATGGAAGTGGCCTGTTTACATTCTCGCATTGCCCAAGTCCCTGCTCATGTCTCTGCACATTTCCACGGACATGAGCTGAGTGTAAACGGGGTAATAGACATTCTAAGAACCTATCAAAAGCAAATTTGTATCTATGGTAACGTAACATAACATTGACGTGAAGAAGCTGGTGGTCTAGTGGTAGCGGCCCCGCCTTCCGATCCTAAGGTCGTGAGTTCGAAACCGGTCGTGCACCAATGAGTTTTTCTGTTCAAAAATGTATGTGCACAATGCCAGTACTCTCAAAAGGTGAAGGAAAACATCGTGAGGAAACCGTCATGTCGTAGAACCAAAAAAGTTCTATAAAATGTGCCAAGTGCTCGAAAGGAGCCTCTTGAGGCGCACTTAAAATCCGTTCACCACACTGTTTCGAAAGAAACTAGTGACACGACAAGAGACAGATTGAAAAACAAATAAAGATACTTACATGTTACAAGTTTATTTATTTCAGTTGATAATATAACATTATTTTTTCAAAGATGGGGAATAGAAATAACAATGTTATTATTGATCGAGTGAGCGAAGCGAACAAAGATCTTTAGTTTCAACTTGGGCGATTTGGCATTTTATGTTTGTATGTATGTATGTATGTATGGATGTTTGTCTGGCCATAACTTTCGAACCGTTGATCCGATCTGCATGAAATTAAGTCGATAGCTTGTACTTGAGAAATTTACTGGTAAGTATATGAGTAAAATCAGATGAAGGATTTTTGAGATATGGGGTTTTTTAAGGGGGCAAAAATATAAAAGTTACATAAAAAAACAAGTTACATGTCATATGAAAGGGCTTTGTTTGGACATTCCAACGCAATTTTTTCTTTTTTTCTAGGACGCTCGGTTTTTGAGATACAACAAAAAAGTTAAATTAAGATAACCAGCAATCCAAGAGCTCTTATCTCTAAGAGTTTCGTTGACATCAAGGTTTTTCTACTGGTCGGCCAGTTACTTTGCTTTTTCTTATTTTTTTTTCTTGAAATAAATTAAGGAGGTACTCAGTTCTCATAAAATGGTGACAACGACCAGGTCTGATGTTGGAGCCAAGGTCTGTTCAACGGAACTCTTCAATAAATAGGCCAATAGAGTTGAAACTTGGTTAACGTACCAAGTTAGTATGCAGTAGTCAGAAAAAAGTCTAAAGATAATGTTTGGACTTGCCTCTGACTACTAACTCCTCAAAGTTTTGATGCGTTCGTCGGGTCGCATCACGAGATCTCAGTTCGGGGCGAACTACTAGTTTTTAACAGTGTTTTATTTATTTAACACTTTCACACAAAATGTAATTGTCTACCAGTTATCCTGGGCGTGCAAAAAGATGGTGAAGAAGGTGTGGCGTGAAAACTGTTTGATTGATAGTAGGTATTTAAAAACTTACAACCATCATAATAAAGTTAAAAACGGTTAGTCAGAAATAACAATTTAAAAAAAATGTACTATAAATAAACTTCCCTATATTTTTGCGATGTTCTACTTAAACACTTACGGCCTTACTACAAAAAATCTGTCAAACGATAAACTATGCTTAAACTATTGCCATCTCTTACCAATGCGTCATGGCAAACAGAGACAGCGCTAATTTTAAGCATTATAATTTAAATTTAAACACAATTATAAAGTATGAGGGCCTATGTTGAAACGAGGCTATTTCAAAAATTATGTTTGTTAATTATTATATAATTTATTATTGCTCAGGTAAATCATAATAAAATTATTAAACGAGATTAAACTTGCATCAAAGTGATACTTAGCGAGCAGTAAAAGTTTTATGAAACTAATTAAAACTCAGTATAACGTCTTCATTAAATTAAATAAGAATAATATTCTCATAGTTAGAAATTCATAACATAATCTTGCGGTAACTTGATTAGCTTATTTTATTAAAAGTATATAAATCAATAAATTTATGTACAGTGTGTAAAAAGGCTGTTCTCTAAAACTGAAACGGGGCTTTCAAACAATGCTTTTGATCGATTGCTACTACAAATGTAAAAAATAATGGATCTTTTTTTGTAAAATAATAAGTACATAACTATGGCTGACTTTAATAATACCATAATACTAATGTCTGAATGAATGTAAGATGACAATGATTTTCCAGTTAAAGTATTGATTTGGGGTCAAAACTGAAATAACGTAAAACGGTGCGCTACTACAAGCACTTTCGCAAATACGATATTTCAGATTTGTAACTATTATAATCTGAACAGTAAGAGTATTTTAAGAGTAGTAGAGCTCTTGTGAAGGGCTCGTCCGGGGAAGTACTACCACCACGCCTTTTTCTGCCGCCAAGCAGCGTTGCTGTGTTTCGGTTTGAAGAGTGTGGTTTCCAGTGTAATTACAGGCACATGAGGCTTAACATCTGTATGTCTCAAGCTGATGGACGCAGGGCAGTGCATCGTAGGGCACGTTCCTATCGTGCGTGACTTACGAGGCAATGCTTTGTTATAGGTGATGGTTACCACTTAACATCAGGTGGGCCATCTGCTTGTTCTATCAGCTGGTAGTATAAAAAAAAATATAGCTGTATAAAAAAAAAGAAACGAGCCAAACAAAGCCATTTGTGACAATATGGGGTATTTATGTAAAGAAAGAAAAGAAAGAAAGAAAGAAAATACATTTATTTGACATACATAAAGATACACAAAGCGGACAGCGGACAGGTAAAGGTACAACCAATAGGTTGGTAGGTAAGTATCTACCAAATCAAAAACCTAAAAAATATTACAATAAAAAAAATTAAATAAAAATAAAACACATAAAACAAAGCTGGAAGGTAGGTACAGAAATTGGTCCTAGCCAGTCCCGTCCCATGCAGAGTGGTATGCCAAAAAGGTCCAGACTCAGCTTTTAAAGGTATATATTTACATTTTTTGGCATGTTTTATTTACACCCTGTTTATAATTATGACTAATCAATTTTAGTTTCCTAATGAAGCATTCGCAAGAAGTGACGAATCGCCAATGGATGTCAAACTAACATTTTGAAAGGTCTACTGGTTCTCATACTTTTTAATGTCACTCGCTAACGCCAGAGGCTGGCTTGTCTGCACTGTCGTAATTAGCTATTATATTTTGACCACTTGTAGTGTGTAATAGGCATAATAATATTCGTGAGATGTTTTGTAATGTTAAATATAAGAAGCCTTACAACACTTACTTAGTTGTATGATTCCTTCAATGGTACGTCAGAGAGAGGGCACTGGTGGTCTAGTGGTAGCGTCCCTGTCTTCCGATCCTAAGGTCGTGTGTTCAAAACCAATCGTGCGCCAATGAGTTTTTGTTCTGTTCAAAAGTGTATGTGCTCAATGCCAGTATTCTCAAACGGTGAAGGAAAACATCGTGAGGAAACCGGCATGTCGTAGAACTTAAAAAGTTCTATAACATGTGTCAAGTGCTCGAAAGGAGCCAATATTTATAAAATATTGATACCGACGCTTATTTTATATTCGATAGGAACATATTCCAAAATATGGTAGTATTAAATTATAATTTTAATTAAAAAAAAACAGATATTTTCACATAATCAAGTCACAACTTTTCAATCAGTCAGTATTTTTTTTTTTTTTAAACTGACAAAATGGCTATTTATCTCTGAAGTTTCCCGCCAAAGTGCCAAATTCCAAACGGCCACTTGTGAGTTTTGGTTGTTTATATTGCAAAAATGAACCTATTTTCTATCCCTACAGTTTTCTAGATACAATTATGAATTCTATTTAACGGTAATAATTTTAAAAGCGTTCGCAAATGTGCTCAATAGCTAGTGCTATTACATTGGTATTCAAAGATCGTGTTTTGACATAGAAGAATGCAACGAAGATGAGTCTGACATTCGGCAGATTGACACTCACGATTTGCTCATGAACAAAAGCATTCCTTGCGCCAACTTTACTACCGTCCCGGTATGTTGCCTGTGTTATTTTATTTTTTACTAGCGGCCTGTCCCAGCTTCGCATGGGTGGTCATAAATTTTTTGAACATTTTAGGATAAACTTAGACCGTGGGTTCAAGCCTCGCGTCTACTTATTTCATACATTTGCACGCCAGAGAGTGAAATCGCACCCCGAGCGCGACCCGTGGACCCGTTTACGTTTTTAATTTCGTCATATCTTTTGAATGGAATGTCCGATTTGAAAAATTTAAGAAGTAATCTATAGGTATTGAAACTGTCTTAATTATGAAAAGATTTATTTGGATAAGGATTAATACCAAGGTACAAATAAAGACCCTTTTCTAGCGGCGGCATTTTAATTAATTTTTTGTAATAAAAGAACACTTATTGTGACATAACTATAATAGTTAGACATATGCTGTCGCGACATTTTTTGTAGATGATGACGTGTTCTACAAAATCGTAGTACATTATTTTGTTCTATCATCAATAGTTTTCGCAGCGCACGCGATGTAAGGTTTTTGTTTTCCACCTTGGGTTACATTATTGGAGTTTTAGTAAGGATCCCTGATTTTTTTTAAAATATAATATAGCCTATGTTACTCAGGGATAATGTAGCATTCTAATAGTGAAAGAATTTTTGAAATCGGACCAGTAGTTTTTGAGCCTATTCGTTACATACAAAAATACAAAAATACAAAGCTTTCCTCTTTATAATATTAGTGTAGATTGAAGAACCAACATCATTATGCATTAGATATAGACTAATTTAAATTTGGGCAGCATTAATGTGTCTCAAGGTTGTTGTTTTTTTATTATCTATAATGAATGAAGCGCATGCTTTTTTGTCTCGTATAGTATAATTCTAAAGACGTTTGTATTGGCAATTTTTATTACATAGACCCTAATGATCTAAGACATTGTATAGATAGTGAAAAGTCGGGTGCATAGAAAAGGTTTAAAATGATGTTTCCTGGAAATTTATCGAGGAGGCTTATCTAGCCTATATTAGGTCCAGCAATGGGTTCATTTAAATTATTATCATATATTTTTATTTGTGTAGTGAGTACAGTGAGATTTGTTCTCTCTCTGGGTGTTATATTATACTAAAAGTACCTACGTATTTACAAAAAAAGTATATAAGGATCATATCAGCTATCTGGTTCCCATTGTACAACCTTTGCTTATTTTGGTGCTAGATAGTGCTGTGTGGAAAGTCCACCTATATTTTTTTTCTTCTTAAACATTTCTAAAAGCGCCTTATTTACTCTTCTTAGCATCTCGACGAGAGAGCCTCGTAGCATTTTGCTATACGTGTTTGAGATAACTCGCCTAGTCGCCTACATGAAAGCCACTACTATATTCAGTAGCGGTTGCTCTGCTTAAAACAAGCGCCTAGAGAAAAGTTGACATAGATGTACACAGACCAATCAGTGTAATCTATACTATAATACAATTTGAAAGCGATAAATTTGTTGTTAGAACGGTCAAGTAAATGCAGATCTAAGGGGATATGCATGTAGGTATATGTAGTGTATAACAATAAACTATGCGCGCTGACTGGGTAGGCGGGTAGCAACAGAACGCACCACGGTCGGGGTAACTCGATTCCAGCCGGCCAACCCAGGCGGACGTTATTCGACATAAGTGTTTTATTTGGTACCCAAGCAACCTGTACTGTACAGTATATATACCATCTTTGTGTCATGTTCCTCTTTATTGATCGAGTGAGCGAAGCGAACGAAGATTCTAGTTTCAACTTGGGCGATTTGGCATTTTATGTATGTATATATGTATGTATGTATGTATGTATGTATGTATGTATGTATGTATGTATGTTTGTCTGGCCATAACTTTCGAACCGTTGATCCGATCTGCATGAAATTTGATAAAACGACAGCTTGTACTTGAGAAATTTACTGGTAAGTATATGAGTAAAATCGGATGAAGGGTTTTTAAGATATAGGGTTTTTTAAGGGGGCAAAAATAAAAAAAGTGACTTAAAAAAATCAAGTTACATGTCATACGAAAGGGCTTTGTTTGGACATTCCAAAACAATTTTTACTTTTTTTCTGAGACGCTCCGTTTTTGAGATACAACAAAAAAGTTAAATTAAGATAACCAGCGACCCAAGAGCTCCCATCTCTAAGAGTTTCGTTGGCATCAAGGTTTTTCTACTGGTCAGCCAGTTACTTTGCTTTTTCTTATTTTTTTTTCTTGAAATAAATTAAGGAGGTACTCAGTTCTCATAAAATGGTGACAACGACCAGGTCTGATGATGGAGCCAAGGTCTGTTTAACGGAACTCTTCAATAAATAAGCCAATAGAGTTGAAACTTGGTTACCGTACCAAGTTAGTAGGCGGTAGTCAGAAAAAAGTCCAAACATAATGTTTGGACTTGCCTTTGACTACCACCTACTCAAAGTTTTGGTGCGTTCGTCGGGTCGCATCACGAGATCTCAGTTCGGGGCGAACTACTAGTTTATATTTATCGTGCTTTTGACATAAGTCTAAGGGTGACAAATCAACATCGGGCTATGCTGCGCTGTACTGCGCTGTACTATGTTTGGTCAACTCGCTCGTCTAATATTTTAATGAGGATACAAACAAACCATGCTGTGCTGCGCTGTGTGAGGCTACGCTCTGTTTAAAAACGCAGCAGTCTCGAGCGAGGCGCGCTACCCGTCGTGCTGAGCCGCGCTGTGCCGAACTGTGCTATGTTTTTTTATGGAGCATACCTATTTAATAATAATTTAGAGCATATTTTAGCTAAGCAAAGCGCAGCACAGCTTGATTTTGATTGTTAAAAAAGCGTAGCTTAAGAAACACAGCACATCACAGCGCAGTACAGCGCAGCATAGCTCGATGTTGATTTGTCACCCTTAGGATTGACGAGTACAACCCGTCGGGTTATGCTTACTATTTCTGTGCGATAGTGCGATACTCCTCTTACCAAAGTTTTTTTGTAGTTGCAATATGCGACCCTCAGTTCCCGCATTACACAAAAACAGAGCCTCAAACTGACTCGTGTTAAAATTTTAGCGCTATTTTGTTTTTGACTTATCTCATGGTGAAACAGTGGGATCGACCACCACGACAAACAAATTAGTGAGGTAATAAAATATTGGAGAAGAAATGAATTATAGTTTTTCAAGTAAATAAAGGTAAATCTTACAATATATTTATTGGTATATATTTACAATGTAACAAAACTATGATAAACTAGAAAAATGGCTGCTGCTGGTATGGACCCTCGAATTGTGGCTGGTACGGTCCTTCATAGTCGAAGCCATCGTATTCCGGGAACTGCTGTGGGCCAGCTGTGGGGTACACTGAAACAAGTAGTTGATTAAATTAGAGGGCTGACATGCGTCAAAGTACTTGTCGCTCGCATTTAAAAATTTTGAGATAAAGATTTTTATTATATGCCAAAATTTATTAACCGAGTGGAATTTGTGGTTGGTGCGGCTCCTTTTTTATAATATCCCAGCGATATCAAGGGGAATGATACCCCTTGATATCGCTGGGATATTATAAAAAATCACGGAGCACCGGTGGTCTAGTGGGAGTGACCCCGATTTCCAATTGTAAGGTCGCAGGTTTGAATCCAGTCGTGCACCAATGGATTTTTCCTATCGAAAAATTTATGTGCGCAATGCCAGTGCTCTTAAGCGGTGAAGGAAAACATCGTGAGGAAACCAGTTAGTATTCTAACAGCGGCGATGGGCTTGCAACCTGTCTCGTATGGAGTACCAACTACTGCAAAATGTGGGTATGTGGCAAATGTAATGTTTGGACGTACCTCTGACTACCCCCCTTAGACATCCTCAAAGAATCTGTAGTTAGTACTTGGTATAAGAGATCTGAGGGGATATCTACCGTGCCTGGGGATTAAAGTATAAAAAATCTTTGTGATTTCCTCGATTGTAGTATAAGACAAATAACATTTTTGAGATAATCTCACTGAACTGAACGTTTTGGAAATAAAACTTTGGATCAATATTATATTTTTGATGAACTGTGTGCAATTACACATAACTTGGTTGATTGCGATTTTTCATAAATAGGTTCAGTGATTTTATATCTTCCAAAATGTTGAAATGTGCAAGCGAGAAGTACACTAGCTGTAGTCTTCGCCTTAAGTGACCAGCTGAGGTATGAGACGTTAATACTATGACATTCAGACAGAGAACAAACATCTATGTTCAATACACAAATATTTGATCTCGGGAATTGAACCCACGGCCTACAGCGCAAAAAGCAGAGATACTGAGCTGTGTAGCCTATGAGATCAATAACTAGTAAAAAAAACGTTTTTAGTAGGAAATGTATCTTGTTTTATCTCAAAAAAGGCATTTCTTGTTAGATATAGGTACATTAGACACCTAATATTGTACAGTACCTTGATTAAACTATCTTCGACTATTAAATCTACTGAATTCAAAAAGCTAAAAGCCACTGTGAACATATTTTTTAGACGTATGCTTTTTGTGAGCCATTCCATTCAAATGATTTTCATTGTAAATACAATAGTACACAATGGGCCTACCAATCTTTATCTGACAGTAAATGAACGTAATGACGTTATACAAATCGTATTTTACTCTCACGTAATAAATAGGCTTTAAAAAGGCAGTTTTGAGCACGTCCATTTATCGAACATTAAGATTAGCGAGCTTAAGATAATGCTGGGAGTTTCACTACGGGATAGAATCAGAAATGAGGAAATCCGTAGGAGAACCAAGGTAGCCGACATAGCTCGCAGAATCAGCAAGTTGAAGTGGCAATGGGCAGGTCATATAGCTCGAAGGACTGATAACCGTTGGGGAATAAAGGTCTTCGAATGGCGACCACGAACAGGAAAACGAAGCGTGGGACACCTTCCTACCCGATGGACTGACGACATTGTTAGGATCGCGGGAAGTCGGTGGATGGAGAGGGCTCGGAATCGTTCTTCCTGGAAATGCATAGGGGAGGCCTATGTCCAGCAGTGGACTTCTTTAGGCTAATGATGATAATGATGATGAAGATTAGCGAGTATCATCTACACTTCATATTCTGAAACAGCTTCACGACTTTGTTCTCAGGCACGGTCGATGTCCACTTAGATCTTTTGGTACCAAGTACAAATTCCAGATTCTTTGAGGACGTCTATAACTATCCGTATTAACATTTTAAGTGGTGAAAACTGTGAAAAAACTTCTCGCTGAAATCGCAAACAAACTAGTTTTCATACCAATTTGTTTTTCAGTAGGACTGGTCTTTTTTCGAAAAATGTATCTATTGGAATAAAGTTTTTAAGTAGCTATGACCAAAAAACATAGCGGTGAGATTTAAGATATCAACTAGATGACCCGGTGTACTTCGTATCACCTATCCTCGAAATTTTTCCATATTTTCTCACCGTTTTAAACCTTCCCTGGACTACGACAAACATTTCAAAACCAAAATCTTCTAATTTGGCCCAGCCGTTCTCGAGTTTTAGCGAGACAAACGAACAGCAATTGATTTTTATATAGATAGATAGATATCAATAAGCAACGACTTATTTTACTGGTAGTTTGTTGGTTTTGTTATTGCTTGTTCTTATTTTATTATTGATGCCTAACATGTCTAAGGATTAGCCATGTGCCTATGATTTAAGTTCAGCGTATAACCTAAATCTAGGAGGTGGGCGTTGCTAGTTACGTCACAGTTTTTTATAACTACTGTAGCTATCATCGTTTCTTGTTGTGTTACCTACCCCATTTGTTTAAAGTTTCGCATTAAAATATTTTGTTTTTATTTTATTTTGATATTTCATTCAAAATACTTACAGAAAGGAGACTGCTGCTGATACACCTGGTTGTAGTACTGCTTCGGAATCTCAACTGGCACCGGGATAGGCTTAGGGTAGTGGCTCCCAGGTCCCACCGGCTTATGCTGAATGTTCACTGGCACAGCATTCACAGGCACCGACTGCTGATGATGCACTGGTATCGGCTGCTGGTGGTTGACGGGTACGTGGTGAGGAGTGTGGACGTTCGGTCCGACCTTGGATACAACCGCGTTGAAGCCGTGGACAGGATCTGCTGTGTAGTCCACTGTTCTGATGGAGCCGTCCGGTTCTACTAAAGAGTATTGACCTGAAAGTTTAGAAGAAAAACTATATTGATGGACATTTTCATATTTCATAATTGAATAAATAGACTTTTCATAATAGAAATTTCAAGAGAGTAGAGCGCTTTGTGAAGGGCTCGTCCGAGGAAGTACCACCACCACGCCTTTTTCTGCCGCCAAGCAGCGTGCCTGTGTTTCGGTATAAAGAGTGTGATTGCCGGTGTAATTACAGGCACATGAGGCTTGGCATTGATGGTTACCACATAACATCAGGTGGGCCATCTGCTTGTTCCATCAGCTAAATGTATGATACAAAAATAAAAAATAAAATATTTGGCGTATGTACAAACATTAGAGAAAAACACCGCAATAAACACAACTGAAGAGTAATACACAATAAAGAATCATGAACTAATCTAGGTACCGTTGTGGACGGGCTGGCCAACATTTGCATGATCAAAAAGGTCAAAAAGTTATTGTCTCGTTTATTTTTATAATAGCACGCCAACATCATTACCTACCTTTAAGGTTGGCAGGTAGAAAATGCTCATAGCATTAAGCGCACCTTTTTTACACTATTTTTTTTATTTTTGTGCTATAAATAAATTAATAAATAAGATCTACTTTAGTCAGAGATAGACTAGTTCTACAAAATAGAATTGGTAGACATTTCACACTGCATCATCTATATCCAAACTAAACATAGCTGTACCATGGCATGGCTGATACACCCAGACACAGAACAAACATCTACTTCATCATCAAATGTTTGCCCTGGGCTAGACTTTTTTTAAATACAACTAGCTGATGGAACAAGCAGATGGCCCAGCTGATGTTAAGTTGTAACCATCACCTATAACAAAGCATTGCCTCGTAAGTCTCGCACGTTAGGAACGTGCCCTATGATGCCCTGCGTCCATCAACTTGACGCATACAGATGTTAAGCCTCATATGCCGGTAATTACACCGGCAACCACACTCTTCAAACCGAAACACAGCAACGCTGCTTGGCGGCAGAATAAGACGTGGTGGTAGTACTTCCCCGGACGAGCCCTTCAAAAAGAGCTGTACTCTTAACTTAAAAAGCCAAAAATCATAACCTACTCGGCGCAGAAGGCAGAGCTATAAGCTACCAACTGAGCTAAAGTCGGTATTTCAAAAAGTATGCTACTACGCTGTCTCACTCTCATGAAATTATATCATTAAATTAAACGCCTACCTTACACCAAAACGATTTAGTTACTTATTTACTGTACAACCTACATACTACTTTAAGTAGGCTGTTATCTCACTATATTAAATCAAATAGGTTAAATCTTAATTGAAGACTGTGTATTTTGAAATCGCACCATGTGAATGTATTTAAAACTTTTTGCGAACTGCATTTGCAGCGCAGAATAAGTACTAGTTAGTTATTTGGTTAATTACGGCATAGCTTCTAGACAATGCACGCTATTGTAGAGATAAGATTTGCATCAAAACTTTTTATGGTCTCGCGATGCTATTTAAATTAGTATGGTACGCAAAATTACGCGAAGGTTGATAGACACAATGCGTACTTAGTGATTTCATTGATCAATAAATTAGATGCCGCTATTAGAATGTGCTAGTGTGGTAGTGCTAAACCAGGAAGCAACGTGCTGGTATTTATAATATTTATTAATTGAACATAAATTAAATTGACATGGGCATTTTCAACTCCATCCACTGGCTATTCGATATAATATTTATAAATTGAATATAATAAATTTACATAGGCATTTTCAACTCCATCCAATGCCTATTTCGAGACTTTCAGCAAGTGTGATTCCGTTCTTTCCCATGACATTCTATCGAATTATTTTGAGCATTTCCTATTCGGGATACAATAAACAATATCTAGTTTAATATTCTTTAGTATATCTAGTATATTGTTATTCAACAGCCCTAACAGCTGTTGGTAGCTCTGCCTTTTGCGCTGTAGGCCATTTCGAGAACCCCCACCGAGGACAAACCTTTCCGTCTGGGTGTGTATTACAGCTATATGTTTCCCATAGTACCAGCTTTGCTTAGTTTGGGGCTAGATAGTCCTGTGTGGAATGACCACCAATATTAATTTATATGTAACTAATATTTATTATCTCAATGGTAGCATTTAAATATAATGATTACGAAATAAGTGGGATGTGTGTCGCGTAGGTAGTTAAAAATGTCCATGTGGGTCTTGGACGTCCAGTAGGTCTCTCACGGGTCATTATAACGACAAATTTCCATGGAATTAGCATGATTTAATCGATTGTGAGACTCATCATGAGTGTGATTGCTTCATAGGCCAAGTTTCACAGTAGGTATTATGAGTAACAGAACAAGACAGAAAATAAAATACACATCTAGGTGCCAGATGAATGAAAATTCATTACTATTTTATTTTCAAAACCAACAAATAGAACAACAAATTATACAATAACATAGATAATAATGTCGATGATGTAAATGAGCGGTCTTTTTGAGACTTGACATCTGTATGCCTCAAGTTCATGGGCGCAGGGCAGTGCATCGTAGGGCACGTTCTTACCGAGCGTGACTTACGACGCAATGCTTTGTTATAGGTGATGGTTACCACATAACATCAGGTTGCTGATGGAGCAAGCAAATGGCCCATTGCTTGCTGCATCAGCAAGTTGTATAGAAGAAAAATAGCATTTTCTTACCTTATCACATGTATAGTGCTAATTTAGGTACCCGCACTAGATTTGACTGTGTTGTGGCTATCAGCTAATAGGCTAGATTAGAAACCATTTTTTTACACATAATGCAATTATTTGTCACGAGAATCGACCCTGCCCTCAGCGCAAGCAGCTATCAAGAGTTTTTCAATATCGTGGTTTATATTTGCCCCCAAAAATTGTAGCCTTAAGCAGCCTGAAGATAAGCAAAGACAAAAATCCTTTTTTTTATTATTCAACGAGATTAAAAAAGCAATGGACCGCCTTCACAGCTCATTTGGTAGTAGCTCTGCCTTCTGCGCTGAAGGCCGTGAGTTCGATTCCCACCGAGAACAAACATTTTGTGCCATGAACATAGGTGTCTGTCCTTTGTCTGGGTGTGTAATAATATTATAAGTATGTATTTACTAAAAAAAATATGCTTTGCTTACTTTGGGGCTAGATAGTGCTGTGTGGAAAGTCCACCAATATTTTATTTATTTACCTTTAACAACATCGCCTTCCCGAGTTTCATGCTGCGATTTCACATCTCCTGTAGAATGGTCTGCTACGCCGTAGTTGAACGAGTACTTGGGCGTCTCCTGAAAGTTGCATTTAAAAGATACTGTATAAACAATATAACTTTTGAAGGCTTTGAACATAATTTTTATTTAATCGCGCCTTTACAACGGGGACTCAATTTCATGGCGCATGCAATTGTGCCGAAATCTCGGGAAACAATCAAACCCACAAGTCATGGTAAATATCCCGTTTTAAATAAATATTATAATTCATTTTGCATTAGGGTTAATTAGGTAAATGAAGTTTTGATACGAGATGTATTTTTTTTTATGTTTTATTATAGGGTAGTGTGATCGCCCAGCTACAAAGCCCTAAAATAAAAAAATAAAAAAAGAGCAGGCCAATCACAAACGAAATTGAACGTTAGCCGCGTAAACGTATCGTATCCCTAACTATAACAAAATAAGGTCGAATATCACTAGGATACGTTAACGCGACAAATTTCAAAATTCATTAAGTTATTCTTCTTGTTCATCTTTTTGACAAACAACCTTTCTTGCCAGTATCAAGTGGAATAGTTGTATAGTTTTTAGTCAAGTAATTTTCTTACTGCTGTCATGTTTTGAAGAAAATGGTGGCGGTTTCTTCAAAAACCTCAACAGAGATTGTTGCTGCCTCACACACGTGTAATCAAAACTTCAATACAAAGCTTCATCTAGTATATTTTTTCATGTTAGACCAGTTTATTCAAACAAGAGAAAAACAAGGTTACGAATTTTCCTGTACAATGTGAATTTTTCGATAACAATCTGCGTTTCTATAAACACAGTTTGTTTAAAAAACTTCTGTGTGTATAGTAACTTAAAGTCTAAATTGCAATAAAACTGTAATTTGATCGAGTGAGCGAAGCGAACGAGGATCTTTAGTTTCAACTTGGGCGTTTTGGCATTTTATGTATGTATGTATGTATGTATGTTTGTCTGGCCATAACTTTCGAACCGTTGATCCGATCTGCATGAAATTTGATAAGGCGATAGCTTATACTTGAGAAATTTACTGGTAAGTATATGAGTAAAATCGGATGAAGGGTTATTAAGTTAAGGGGTTTTAAAGGGGGCAAAAATAAAAAAAGTTACATACAAAAATCTAGTTACACGTCATATGAAAGGGCTTTGTTTGGGCATTCCAAAATAATTTTTACTTTTTTTTTGCGACGCTCAGTTTTTGAGATACAACAAAAAAGTTAAATTAAGATAACCAGCGATCCAAGAGCTCCCATCTCTAAGAGTTCCTTTGCTTTTTCTTATTTTTTTTTCTTGATATAAATTAAGGAGGTACTCAGTTCTCATAAAATGGTGACAACGACCAGATCTGATGATGAAGCCAAGGTCTGTTCAACGGAACTCTTCAATAAATAGGCCAATAGAGTTGAAACTTCGTAAACGTACCATGTTAGTAGGCGGTAGTCAGAAAAAGGACATAATGTTTGGACTTGCCTTTGACTACCACCTACTCAAAGTTTTGGTGCGTTCGTCGGGTCGCATCACGAGATCTCAGTTCGGGAAGAACCACTAGTAATAAAATACAAAACAGTGCTATGTAGGTGGGGGGTATAGATTCTTCATCGAAACAAAAACCATGTTTCAGGAACTACAAATAATAAATAAATATTGGTGGACTTTCTACACAGCACTATCTAGCCCCAAAACTAAGCCAAAGCTTGTAATATGGGAACCAGATAGCTGATATAATACATAATATACTTTTTTTTGTAAATACATACTTATAGTACCCAGACAAGACAGAGAACAATCTATGTTCAATACACAAATGTTTGTTCTCGGTGGGGATCGAACCCACGTCCTACGGCGCAGAAGGCAGAGCTACTACCAACTTAGCTGTGAAGGCTGTCAACAGCGTTTGGTTTCTCTAATTAGGAGTCTCTAATGAAGGATCCTGAAGGAAGAACTGCCCCTGAAGCTAACAAGATCATCTAGAATTGTAAATAAAATGCCTCTGCAGTATAAAATATCATAGATATCTACCGTGATCGAGGATCAGTCTTAAAAATGAAATAAACTTTTTAAAAAACAAAAGACTAAAGCTCAAATATTTCTATCTCACTTTTGATCAAAGTTTGAACTTTATTTGCTCCCCTTTAAGCTATCTGAAAATCTAATCTGAAAATCTAGTCATTTCTTTTCTCCATAGAAAATGTACATTGAATAACTGAATTTATTAATTTACTTTTGTCTAAATAAATCAGTTGGGCTATCTGCAGACCGTTGTACGTGATCTATATCTGATTTCAATAAGTTGAGGTATTTTTATTAAAATACCTGATTGAAATCAGTGCTAATCGGAAGCGTCCCCGTGACACTGAATGTCAAAAATTTATAATTGGTACCATTAGTAAAATGTATTAACATGTGTCAAGTGCTCGAAAGGAGCCTCTTGAAGTGCATTTCAAATCCTTTCACCACACTGTTTCGAAAGAAACTAGTGACACAACAAGAAGAAGAGTAAAATATAATTACCGAATGTATCCATAACTCACATAATAATCATATCCAGGTTCAAACGAAGGGCCGAACACTGCTAACTTGGGCTTTCCCTGCACCACACAAACCAACACCAATACTAAACACAAATTCTTCATTTCACTAATTTTCACAAACACGACTGTCTGTCAGTATGTCACGTTCCTGAATAGTACTGTGGAGGGTTCACAGGCATTTATATCTGTCCTTATTCGCAGGTACTGGCAGCCTTGAAGGCCGAGCTACAGTGCCTTCCGAAAATGAAGTTTCCTTCTGTAGTGTATTAGTGCCACAGGTAAAGTACTAACAGCTGTTACAAAACGTATCATTGGTTATTGAACTGATCGAGCCGCTGTCACCTTGGCACATGTTGTTTTAGGACAGCGGCTCATGAAATCTGGACACGACATTGGTTTAGTAAAGTAAATAAGCTACATAACGAGTTTAATGAGATAAAACAAACACGACTGGGTAGAGAATATTTCTGATTCTTTCTGATTCACCTACTTCCTGATATATTTCCAATATCGTCAGCTTATCATTTTAGGAAGAATCTTCCTAAAATATATGAAAAATCTCACAAAAGAGAGAAAATATTACACGAGTATGTGCACGAAAACAAACATTTCTACGGCGTATTTTAAAAGTGGTACTTATGAGAAATACGTAGTACTACTATGTATTCTATGGTATGGGGCTATATTGCAAGTGCCCAATGACAAATAGTTATTTATTTTATTTAAAAAGTGGCACTTATAACAACGTAACACCACTATTTATTCTGTGGTATGGAGCCGTGGCTAGGTAATGCATGGTATGAACTAGCTATTCTCTGCGCACTGTGAGCCCTAGCTAATTGAGAAAAGTTTCACACGGCACAGTGATCGCATGTAGATTGAGTTGCAACATACAAACTATGAGAGCTGAGATCGAGATGAAATAGTCTTCATCCAGATAATTAAGGAACCATGTCATAAGGAATCATTATTGTCATTATTTGCCTGTCTTGCGCATTTCGACGTTTGTTATAACTCCCATAGATGCATGTGATGAACTGGATGAATGGACTAATATCTTTCTTCACCCTAGGTAGTAGTTACCGCTTAGATGTTTAAATAAATAAATAAATATTGGTGGACTTTCCACACAGCACTATCTAGCCCCAAACTAAGCCAAAGATTTTAATATGGGAACCAAATAGCTGATATAATACATAATATACTTTTTTTTTTAAATACTTACTTATAATATATAATACCACCCAGACTGAGAACAAACATCTATGTTCATCACATAAATATTTGTTCTCGGTGGGGATCGAACCCACGGCCTTCGGCGCAGAAGGCAGAGCTACTACCAACTGTACCCCAAGTATGAGATTTGCTTACGATATTTCGTTTTTCGTTTTACGTTTTTGTTCCGTGTTCATTGCGAGTTTTGTATGAAGACGCAATATTGATACCGATACGGAACTTTACAAAACCCGCAATGAGCACGCAGCGAAAACGATTCGTTTTTGTTCCGTGTTCATTGCGGGTTCCGTATCGGTATCTCTATCGCGTCTTCATACAAAACTCGCAATAAACACGGAACAAAAACGTAAAACGAAAAACGAAATATCGTAAGCAAATCTCATACTTGGGGTACTGAGCTGTGAAGGCTGTTTGTTCTCTAACTGGGTGTTATATTATATTATTGAAGCATGTATTTACGAAACATTTATACATTATATATCATTTTTTTTCCCATAATACAATCTTTGCTCTTTGTGAAAAGTGTTGTTTGGATGTCTACTATGTATATATTCAACTTTTTTTGAAATAAATCGAATTTTCAGGAGTATTGGAAATTTATGTTTCTCACTACAGTAGTAGAAGGGCTCTTAATGGTGATTTACATCGAATGAGTTTAAATTTTATTGCTGGTGCAATGCTCAAATAAAGTTCTAATTGTGTGTGTGAATTGTAACACAGCCTTTTGGAAATTCTAGCACAAGTATGTCAATGTGTGCGATTCGTTAGGCGTCATGGCGATGAGAGCGATGTTTTAAAACTTTCTAAATCTCGGAAATTCATATCGATCTCGATATACGTAATGGCTTTTAAATAAATTTATCTGAATGAAATGCATTCGGATAAATCTCTGCCTAAAAAATCTAGATTAGAAGGGATGTCTACCACGCACGGTAATTAGTCGTGATCCAATTATTTTATATATAAAAAAATGAAAATATGACGGACATTTAAGCGGCTCAGATGGTGAAGCTCTGGGAACCAGATATCAGAACATAGAGTACACGTGCTTTGCTTTTTTTTGACAGTCTTTACAGCTCAGTTGGTAGTAGCTCTGCCTCCTGCGCCGTAGGCCGTGGGATCGATTACCACCGAGAGCAAACATTTGTGTGATGAACGTAGATGTTTGTTCTCTGTCTGGATGTTAATATATAGTAAAAGTACCTATATATTTACAAAAAAAAGTATATATGTATTATATCAAAGTCAAAGTCAAAGTCAATAGGTATTTATTCAAGAAAATCACAAGGATCACTTTGAAACGTCTTAAAGCTAGGTGACTCTAGGTGCCAGTTCCACGCGACCAAAGCCTAGAAGAACAGGCAACAAACTTACGGCTTGGTTCCTACCGTTCTTTTGTATGATCCTTTTACAATGTAATATAATATATTATTGAAGTTAAGTGAGGCGTAGGCATACAGAAAAAGGTAAACATAATCAAATTTATAAGACAGCACACGCTACGCTTCAAACTAATAATACCTAATGCATAAAATTAAATACAATCTATTAAATCAGAGAAAAATAAAACACACAATAGTAGGTACAGTACAGACATTGCAGACATGTTAGCTGCCGATGGGCAGAGCGACCGGGACATCGGGCCACGCACTATCAGATATCTGGTTCTCATAATACAAGCTTTGGCTTAGTTTAAGGCTAGATAGTGCTGTGTGGAAAGTCCACCAATATTTATTTATATCATTTATTTATTTGCTCGAGTGTAAAAAATGATGCACTTCCATCACGTCATGTGATCATGTTCATAGCTATAGGAACATAAAAGCGAGTTCGTAGTGACTCTAGAATATTTAATTTTACATTTTTGAAGGTCTTTTTGGTTTATATTCGCTGCCTAATACCTAATTAAAATAACAACAATATCCCGTGTTAAATCTGCAGAATGGGGCTCTAGTGACCTGTATTAAAGATTTTTCATTTAAATCTATCTCAGGCACCAGCCTCTCGCAAAACAGGTATTCCTTAACTTTCGCTTAAACAAGTTGTTCCAATACTTGTGTTTAAAAACTTCAGGGGGTTTCATACATTTTAGCCAGGTAGGTATTGAACTTTTGTATGAAACAGCTGTTTTTTCCGCGTTTACAGTGTTGGTTCTTTAGAAAAAGTTATTCATATTGATGGGTACTTTAGCCGCCTGAAGTTTTTAAATACAAGTATTGGAACACCTTGTATAATATAAGTATTATCGCAGCAAGGCACGGTATTAACATGTAGGCGCTCTGTTCTCCAACATATTTATCTAGCATATTCACATTCATCTCTTTTTCCTTCATGAGCATCGAAATCAAAACCACATTGCCCCACAGTTTAACATACAAATTGCAATACCTAATTGAGTAAAACCTCTAAACAAGCGTAGCGAATCGCCACCATTATCGACAGTGGAACGGCCATCAGCTCTGTCGTTATGCCCATCCACGGCTGCACATCCTGGTAGAACAATGGAAGTCCTCTAAATCAATATTTGTACACTTTCCTTGAGCGAGCGTGGTTCCTATGCGATGTCTTTTGACTGCAAAAACCATGAGAAATTAATAAATGTTGGTGTACATTCCACACAGGGAGTTTCACTACGAGCGACGGTAGAATCAGATATGAGGATATCCGTAGAAGAACCAGAGTATCCGACATAGCTAGCAGAATTAGTCTCTCTTTTGTCGTGTCACTAGTTTCTTTCGAAAGAGTGCGGTGAATGGATTTTAAGTGCGCCTCAAGAGGCTCCTTTCGAGCACTTGACACATGTTATAGAACTTTTTAGGTTCTACGACATGCCGGTTTCCTCACGATGTTTTCCTTCACCGTTTGAGAGTACTGGCATTGTGCATATACATTTTTGAACAGAAAAACTCATTGGTGCACGACCGGTTTCGAACCCACGACCTTAGGATCGGAAGGTGGGGCCGCTACCACTAGACCACCAGGTTGAAGGTCGTTGCAGGTTGAAGTGGCAATGTGCAGGTCATAAAGCTCGAAAAACTGACAACCGCTGGAGAATAAAGGTTCTCGAATGGCGACCACGAACTGGAAGACGAAGCACGGGACACCCTTCTACCCGATGGGCTGATGACATTGTGAAGATCGTGGGATGTCGTTGGATGGAAAGGGCACACCATTCAAGACGAAACACAGCAACGCTGCTTGGCGGCAGAAATAGATATAAAAATAATCAGAGTCAATCCCTTCGTGGTACGTTCGTATCTCTGAATAATTTTGTATATAAAATAAAGCTATCAACTAACGTTTTCAAGCGTTTTTATTATAATCTGATAACAGTAACTGATAGTACCTACTACTTTGCATAATGTTCCTTTGTTTCTAATTCTCAAGTAAGTACGGGGAAAACAAAGGGTTTGACTTTGAGCACCTGCTTTTTTGGCAAGGCTATCCTTGGTCAGTGGCAATGGTTATAGGCAATGGTCTAGTAGTAGCGGCCCCGCCTTCCGATCTTAAGGTCGTTAGTTCAAAACCGGTCGTGCACTTATGAGTTTTTAAGTTCAAAAAGTCGAGTCGAGTCCTCTCAAATGGTAATGGAAAACATCGTGAGGAAACCGGCATGTCGTAGACCCTAAAAAGTATTAAAACATGCGTCAAGTGCTTGAAAGGAGCCTCACAGAGGCGCACATGAGTGATTGCAAACATTATTTTTTGGCATAAAAATAACCTATATGCCAATCCAAAGTACGAATTATATCTATTCTAAGTTTTATCCCGATAGGATAAGTGGTAATAGGGCGTAATTAAGCCACAAACATCTAAACATAAAATTAAAAGTAGTAGAGCTCATTGTGAAGGGCTCGTCCGGGGAAGTACCAAGCCATTTTCTGCCGCCAAGCAGCGTTGCTGTGTTTCAGTTTGAAGAGTGTGGTTGCCGGTGTAATTACAGGCACATATGAGGCTAAGCATCTGTATGCCTCAAGAGCCATAACCTTGTTTCATCAGCTAGTTTGACAGCCTTCACAGCTCAGTTGGTAGTAGCTCTGCCTTCTGCGCCATAGGCCGTGGGTTCGATCTCCGCCGAGAACAAACATTTGTGTGATGAAAATGTTTGTTCTCTGTGTGGGTTTTATATAATATTATAAGTATGTATTTACAAAAAAAAAGTATATAAGTAGTATATCAGCTACCTGGTTCCCGTATCACAAGCTTTGGCTTAGTTTGGGGCGAGATAGTGCTGTGTGGAATGTCCACCAATATTTATTTATTTATTTACATTTAGTTGTATAAAAAAATTCCAGCTCTAGGTAATCGAATCTATTAAAGTTACTTCGTTTTCTTCCGTGATTAGAAACTTCTACCACAAATAATTCTGGATATGCTGTCATTCTTAAGAAAAACTATGACGTCCCAATACCGAATTCTCTAACGCACGTACTGGACAAATTTATGCATTGAATAGAGACTACTACAGTCAGTTCCCACCATTAGTATCAAATTCGTATCTCATTTACCTGAATAAAGATATTGTTAAGATAATAATAGAGGTATTGTACTGTTTAAAGTAACGTGAACAAAGTAACATATTGAAGTCAGAAGAAAATGAAAAAGATATGTAACCTTTGAGGAAAAAAAAAACTGCTTCATGACATTGATCCACGAGCACGTTACACATTCTCTCAGATCACTAAAAGACAGCCTTCACAGCTCAGTTGGTAGTAGCTCTGCCTTCTGTGTCGTAGGCCGTGGGTTCGATCCCCACCGAGAACAAATATTTGTGTGCTGAACATAGATGTTTGTTCTCTGTCTGGTTATTATATAATATTATAAGTATTATATTTACAAAATAAATAAATATATAAGTAGTATATCAGCTATCTGGTTCCCATATCACAAGCTTTGGCTTAGTTTGGGGCGAGATAGTGCTGTGTGGAATGTCCTCCAATATTTATTATTATTATTATTATTATTACTAAGTACCAAGTATTAATTTAGGATTATTTGAGAATGTCTAAAAGGTGTAGTCAGAGATGCGTCCAAATATAACATTTTGCACAACCCATATTATGAATTTGTTTGTAATACGTGAAAACGGACGCACTTGCCTTGCACAGGACTTTTATAATAATTTTTAAAACATACCTTTACCATTACCAAGCTCAGTTGGTAGTAGGACTGCCTTCTGTATCTAAAGTTTTTTTAAATACTTTCTGATAGAACCAACAGATGGCCCACCTGATGTTAAGTGGTAACCATCACCTATAACAAAGCATTGCCTCGCAAGTAATGCACGATAGGAACGTGCCCCACGATGCACTGCCCTGCATCCATCAACTTGAGCCATACTGATGTTAAGCCTCATGTGCCTGTAATTTCACCGGCGAACACACGTTTCAAACCGAAACACAGCAACGCTGCTTGGCGGCAGAAAAAGGCGTGGTGTTAGTACTTCCCCGGACGAGCCCTTCATAAAGAGCTCTACAGCTGTATCACAAGTACTTTTTTTTGTTTATTGTATTTGGCTTAAGGAGTCACGACAGTTATCAGCACGCCTGATAGGAGGCGCTTATTGCTGATCGCGTCTCCACACAAAACTGACTCGCACGGGTTACATGTTAAGTTGATGACTACCGCTAATGTACTTTTGCACATATCAACATTTTGAAACCTATGCAAAATGGTTGATTGTAATTTTAATAAATAAATGAAAAATAAAATAAAATTGGTGGACTTTCCACACAGCCCCAAACTAAGTCAAAGCTTGGGAAACAGGAAACATATGGAAACCAGATAACTTACATAATACTTACCTATATACTTATTTTTGTAAAGACATACCTGTAATATATAATAACACTTAGACATAGAACAAACATCTATTTTCATCACATAAATGTTAGTTCTCGGTGGGAAACGAACCCACGACCTACGGCGCAGAAGTAAGTACAGTGATTTCATATCTTTCAAAATGCAATTTTGCTTGCGACGCTATGACTTCTTATAATAACTATTTGCAAAGAATTGAAACATATATTTTAGTATTTGGCATTTTTATTAACACTTTTATTTAAAACATAATGTTTGTCAAACTTTAACATAACGCAGTTATATAACTAATAATATAAATTATCAATCAGGTACATTGAGTATCTAAAAAATCTACTGAAAATATATTTATGTAAAAATAACTGATGTAAAGTTGTATCCGTTTTAGAGCTGATTTCACCATGCTCTGTTAGTTACTAATCAAGGATTAACAGGCCATTTTGATATATATTTATTAACGGCCCTTTAATCCTTTGTTAATCTAACAGAGCATGGTGAAATTAGCTCTTAAACTTAACTCTGTTATGGGCTGTTAGAACAGCCTAAGTATTTTATTTAAATGATTTTTCCGCTTATTTTTTTTTATATTCTAAGGATTTACACATTATAGCACTTGAAATAAATAAAGGTAAGTAATTCTTATTTAAAACTTAATACAGAGATCCACGTGTTTTTTCCTTTGATTTTCGCATCTATTATTTCACTAACTTATTTATATATTAAATTAATAACACTTAAAAATAAATCAAACATAACAAATGTTATATGCGTTGCGAATCTCATTTACTTTTATTTCTAAAATGATTTCATTGGTCCAAAAAATATTTTTTGTTCACAAAATAGTACTAATGCCCTTTTTTGATGACAGATGAAAATAGCTTTTTAATCCCTGGAATAGTTATAGGTCGCGTCATGTACAAAGAACGCTAAAAGAAAGCGGAGGGGATGTGTTGGGGCAAACACACTCCCTCCACTTTCCTCCAGCGTTATTTTTAAATGATGCGATCTATACCACAGTAATTGTCAATGCAGAAGACAAAATACTGTAACTATTCCTTGAATTTATCGGAATACCGCATAAACATATCGCCTTCAACCTCAAATAATTACAGGCGATGAAAAAACACGCGACTTCAGGCAACGAAAAAACACGTGACTTCAGGCATTTTTTCACGTTCGTCAATATAACGATCACGTCTAGGTCTATTATCTAAAAGCCAACTGGTGTGACAGTAACAAGTAAAATGAATCGTTGCTTGTTGTATAAACAAATCTATCTATCAATATTTCTGTTTGTTGTGCTAATCGATTGTCGTTCTATCAAAATCGCTTTATTTTTAGTACATCAATTTTTCGGCAGAGGATCAGTCGACAATCGATAACTCTCTTTTGAAAAAGTGTTTATCAACATGCAACGACTCATAGCTACTGCTACTAATATCACTACAGTTGTGTTTTACACTACACATTCGCGTTTTTCATTTGCTCATATATTTGCGTATTCGAGTTGTTCGTGTAAAACAGGCAAATATAAGCGAATACAGCCACTACACATTGTCGAATTTGGCAAAATAAGACGAATACGCAAACACGAATAGCCATGTGAAGTGCTCACATTGCTTGCAACTGGTCCGTGGCAAACCTACCAGGTTGTCTATTCCAACTTTTGACAATCCGTTTTTTGGTTTTTCGGATTAATTACACCGGCAACCCACTCTCCAAACCGAAACACAGCGTTGCTGCTTGGCGACAGAAAAAGGAGTAGTGGTAGTACTTCCCCGGACGAGACCTTCACAAAGAGCTCTACTACTCTTAACGTATTTTGTCATTCGGATTCCGTTTTCCCAGCGAGTTTTGTCTGTGGACGCGTTAAGCGCCTCTATCGATTGTGAAACAAACATTCGTTCCAGCATGCCCGATATTTCGTATGCAGGTGCTTATCGCGTCTACATACGAAACCCGCCTGGAAAAACGAAAATACAAAATCCGAAAAACAAAAAACAGTTGTCAAAAGTCGTAATATACACTCAGCTAACCAATCACGAGTAACTTGAGGGCGTAGCTATCGTAGGGCCAGGTGGCGCAGTGCACCAAGGCCCCCTTGTAACTTGAGTGGCGTAGCCATCGTAGGGCCAGGTGGTGCAGTGCACCAAGGCCCCCTTGTAACTTGAGTGGCGTAGCCATCGTAGGGCCAGGTGGCGCAGTGCACCAGAGCCCCGGAGCTCAGGGGACCCTCTAACCTACGCTTTGAAAAGAGAGTGTCAGCCAGCTCCCGAAGCTAGAAAACCTTGAGCCTGCTCATATTTTTTTTATTATTTATTTTAAAGGCCAATATAAGTTCAAGCTTTGTGGAAAGAGGGGTAAGGGCCCGATTCTTTCTCTATGCACCGGGGCCCTTGTTCACCTAGCTACGCCACTCTTGATAAGAGAGATTGTGATTGTACCAGCTTCAATTAACTTCGGGTTAGACTAAGCTTGTAGACGTTTTAGGTTATTTTCTAGTGATGATGGTGTAAATGAAGGGCTTCGTGCTGGGTGATCGGCGCGGTCTTGTGCACGACGGCGTTGAACCCGTTGTGCTTGTCGGCGGTGTAGTCCACTGTGCGGATGGAGCCGTCGGGCTCCACCACTGTGTACTGACCTGTAGATTGAAATATTTTCTCAATTTATTTCCATATAATTTGGCTTGCAACAGTGATCTCGTGAGATCCCGCCTTCTGATCGTAAGGTCGTGGTTTCGAATCCGGTCGTGTATATAAAACGCCCTTTTTGTAGTTTCTGGAAAGAACCTCAGGGCGCATTCAGCAATAATAATTATTTGATCCTAGAGTTTGCTTTTTTCGGAGACTGTCCTCGACGCTTAAATTCAATGGAAACAAAGGGTGGTGTGAGTTGCAGAACGAAAAAAATATTTTGGGACAAGATTCATGAATGCAGGGGAGGAAGTTCCTCTGAAACCAAACGATACGAGCATCTTGGCTCCATACTGTAGTGATGAACTCTACCTATCTCAAATACGCTGACTAAGCCACGGGTTCCCTTACGATGTTTTCCTTCACTGTTTAAGAGTACTAGCTTTGCGCACGTACGTTTTTTTTATACAACTAGCTGATGGAACCAGCAGATGGCCCACCTGATGTTTAGTGGTAACCATCACCTATAAAAAAGCATTGCCTCGTAAGTCACGCATGATAGGAACGTGCCATACGATGCACTGCTCTGCGTCCATCAACTTGAGGCATACCGATGTCAAGCCTCATGTGCCTGTAATTAAACCGGCAACCACACTCTTCAAACCGAAACACAGCAACGCTGCTTGGCGGCAGAAAAAGGCGTGGTGGTGGTAATTCCCCGGACGAGCCCTTCACAAAGAGCTCTACTACTCTAAAAGTATTAGGATTAAAGT
This sequence comes from Chloroclysta siterata, assembly GCA_932294275.1. NCBI lineage: Eukaryota > Metazoa > Arthropoda > Insecta > Lepidoptera > Geometridae > Chloroclysta > Chloroclysta siterata. The sequence continues at coordinate 11,503,074 of OW028602.1, forward strand.
TTTGAGAGTATTTACCTTTGACAACATCCCCGTCCCGGCTTTCGTGGTGTGTCTTGATGTCACCGGTGTGGAAGTCGTTCACTCCGTATTTGAAAACGTACTTTGGGTAAGCCTAAAATCAAAATAAATACATTCAGCTTACATGAGTATTTCATAATTAAATGATGATCGGTCAAAGTTTCAAATGGTTTTATGAATGACTTTTTAGTTTCTTATCAATCAATATTGTATTATTATTCATTGTAACAAGGATCATACAAAAAAACGGTAGGAACCAAGCCGTAAGTTTGTGGCCTGTTCTTCTAGGCTTTGGTCGCGTGGAACTGGCACCTAGAGTCAGTCACCTAGCTTTAAGACGTTTGAAAGTGATCCTTATGATTTTATTGAATACCTTACCTTACCTTACCTTTACCTTACCTTTTGACTTTGACTATAGGAAAAATTATATTACTAAACAATTTCTAAATTTTGAAAAAGTCATGCTGTTGAGGTAGGTAGGTACACTCGGATACGCATTAGACTACTGCTCGCTTTTATATCCTTGTAGTAAGAGTCATTTTTCCTTGTCTTTGCGTAGCTAATCTGTATCCGTATGTACATAAACATGAAGTTATACAAGATTATGCTTCAATAATAGCGTAGGTTATGTTAAACTGCAGAACAAAAAACGTGTGTTAGCAAAGTACTGAAGCGTTCATAACATAGTCTTATGTAACGTGTAAATAATGAGCGGAACAACGAAACACGATCGTGCCACTAGGTTCCTACTACATAATACAGTCGCAAAATGCTCAATTTTAGACAAAGTCAAAAGGAATTCATGCCATTTTTTTGTTATTAGTATAACAAAAAAATACTGCATGAATGCCTTTTTGTCTGCTGATGGAAGAAGCAGATGGCCCACCTAATGTTAAGTGGTAACCATCATCACAAAGCATTGCCTCGTCGTCACGCACGATAGGAACGTGCTCTACGATGCACTGCCCTGCGTTCTTCAACTAGAGTCATACAGATGTTAAGCCTCATGTGCCTGTTTTTCACGGGCAACCACACTCTTTAAACCTAAACACAGCAACGCTGCTTGGCAGTTGAAATAGGCACGGTGGTAGTACTAAAGTCGTAAGTGCAGGTCGGTAATTCGACTTAAAGACCTATGTCCCCGGACGGTTCCCGGACGAGCCCTTCACAAAAAGCTCTACTACTCTTTTGAATAGAATAGTTGAATAGAATGAATCAAGGTGACAGTTTTACGTGTCAACGCGCTTAAGAAATACTCGAGATTTACAACTCAGAACTGTTTGCCTATTTTTGTCTCTGACTGTACAAAGTAAATATTAACAGCATTATGTGACTTTTTATCAATTGCTACGTAATCCATTGTATTGATGAATGGAATTTCTTTGGGAGGAAATACTTTGTTGTGTTGTGGTAAATAGGTATTTATAACAGAAATGTTTGACTAAGAAAAGTAATGGTTACAACTTAAGAGGCTGACAACCGTCAAACTACTTCTCGCTTGCATATATGTATAAAGATATGTAATCACTGAATATTTTGGAGAATAACATTACAAGGGTTCATAAAATATAATAATATCATTTTGATTCAAACCAATTTTTTAGGGTTCCGTACCCAAAGGGTAAAACGGGACCCTATTGCTAAGGCTACTATAAAATAGAATAAAATAAATATTTAAGAAGGCTCCCATACAACAAACGTCATTTTTTTGCTCATTTTTTTACATTATGGTAGGTAACTAGGTACGAAACCCTCGTGTACGAGTCCAACTCGCACTTGGCCGGTTTTATTTTTATAATTGTGTATCTTCAAAAATTTACAAATGCGAGCGAGAAGTTGTTTGACGGTTGTCTGTGTCTTAATATCCGGTGGACCATCTGTTTGTTCCATCAGCTGTAAAACATGAAACTCGCGTGATCGTAATTTCTTGTATAAACAAACTGAACGAATGCAACTCAACAGCGCTGTAATCGTTATGATAATGGTAATTACGAACGGCGAGGATCCTAAATCATAATGATAAATTACCAAATGGATACACAATTTATTGTTTACGGAAGTATGAAAGACTGAAGTCAAAAAAATTGCTCACACTAATTTTTGTTTATAGTTTTCGTACATACGCGCTTTGTCACGTAAAACTGGTATCAGTACCCCAAGTATGAGTTTTGCTTACCATATTTGGTTTTTCGTTTTACGTTTTTGTTCCGTGTTCATTACGGGTTTTGTATGAAGACTCGATAGAGATACCGATACGGAACTTTATATTGCAAGTATGATGAAAATTAGTGGTAGAACATAAAGTTCCATATCGGTATCCCTATCGCGGCTTCATACAAAACCCGCAATGAACACGGAACAAAAACGAATCGTTTTTGCTCCGTGCTCATTGCGGGTTTTGTAAAGTTCCATATCGGTATCCCTATCGCGTCTTCATACAAAACCCGCAATGAACACGGAACAAAAACGTAAAACGAAAAACCAAATATGGTAAGCAAAACTCATACTTGGGGTACAAGGCGTCCCAAAACTATGCGACATGAAGAGAAAGTACCTTAAATATTGTAAGAAAAAAGAATGTGGTAGTACTTCCCCGGACGAGCCCTTCACAAAGATGTGCTGCCGCCAAGCAGCGTTGCTGTGTTTCGGTTTGAAGAGTGTAGTTACCGGTGTAATAACAGGCACATGAGGCTTAACATCTGTATGCCTGAAGTTGATGGACGCAGGGTAGTTCACCGTAGGGCACATTCCTATCGTGCGTGACTTACGAGGTAATTCTTTTGTTTTAGGTGATGGTTACCACTTGACATCAGGTGGGCCATCAAGGTGGCTTGTTCCATCAGATAGTTGTATTTAAAAAAAATGTAGTCTGATTGGCAGCTGAATTTACCAAAACACAGCAAAGCCTTGCCCGCAGAAAAAGGCATGAAAGACTTCCCCGGACGAGCCCCACACAAAGAGCTCTACTACTTATGGTATGATAAAAAGATGGTGATGATGACTTACATAATAATCGACGTGATGATCATCAGTTAAATGGTGTTCGTAGCCGAGCCGAGGCTGCGCACGCTCCACGGTAGACTGAGGCAAGGCCGCCCTTAGCGGCCGCAGGTAGGTGAAGACGCGGCCTTCGATACATGCCACCAGGGCTAACGTCATCATTATCAGCTGAAATTTAATTAAATAACTTATTTAATAATTATTTCATCCTACTAATATTATAAACGCGAAAGTTTGTAAGTATGGATGGATGGATGTTTGTTACCCTTTCACGTAAAAACTACTGAAAGGATTTTAATGTAACTTTTTGAACGACAAAAACCTACCTACTTGTTAGTATTATTCTCATGTAAGTGACTATAATCTGTCTTTTTTTTTGAGAATAAATATCTTTAAACCTAGACTTTACAATAATATAGCTTACACATCAGAATAACACATATGCGCAGGATTAGGCACATGTGACTAATCCTGCGCAGACGAAGTCGCGGGCACCAGCTTGAATTGACATAATGGCGGAAATAAAATGTCATCAAGATTTTAACTATGAAAAGCGTGTAGACCACAGGAATTCTTATTTGCTTTACACTGAAACTGAAACAGCTTTACAACTTTCATTCCCAGGCACGGTAGATATCCCTCAGATATCCACATACCCAAATTTTGCTGTAGTTGGTATTCTATACGTGACAGGTTGCAAGCCCATCGTCGCTGTTAAAATACTAACTGGTTTCCTAGCCATGTATTCCTTCACCATTTAAGTTTGCTTGATACGAGTTTAAGTCATTAACCAGACACATAATAAATTTATATTTTAATATAATGTATATTATATTTTTGTGATCCTTATTAGGTAAATATTAGAAATTTCCTAGAACGCAAAATTTTTGTTATATCTTTATCTTTGTAATCATAATTAGGATATGGAACAGCGAAGTTCTCTAACACAAGCATTTCATACATACAAGAGTGCCTCAACACTGTAAATTTATACTTAAAATTGGCTACAGAAATAAAATATTATTAATGAAAAATTCATTTTCATTTTTTTTTTCACCAGACCCTTAGGTATCAAGCATTTAGTACTTACGTAAGTATTTACATAATATACATTTTGCAAGTACTTATGTAGTAAAAAATGCATAATATGCTGAGTATTTGTATAAGAAATTATTTTCTTACACAAATACTCTTAAAATTATTATCTTCTGATTTGTTTTACTAAATTCAGAATATTAGGAAACCTTAATGTTTCTTTGTCCATTATAATAATATTATATAATCTTAATATATTATATAAAATGCTAATGTTCGTACGTGTGTCCACGGTTTTCTCTATGATCCGCAACTTCGATCAACTTCCCGTTGGGATGGCAAATACCCCTTGGTCTCCTGGTGTGCATAAGGGAGTTTGGTCGGGGTGGGTGGAAGAGGGTGGTTGTGGGTGGCGAAAATGTGGAATAATATATATCAGTCCTTCTCTAACTATACATGTTAGAGAAGGACAGAAAGCTTCTGTCAAATTCTTAAAAACTCTAATGGAATGGAATGATCTAGAAAGTTCCAGAATGTGTGCAACTGATGAAATCAATCTAGAAAGTTCTAAAACTTTCTGGAATTATCTAGAAAGTTTCAAAAAGCCGTGCAATTATTGTAATCGATCTAGAATATTTCAGAAAGCTTCTGGAATGATCTAGAAAGTTCAAAAATGTGTGCAATCGATGAAATTGATCCGAAATGATCTAGAAAATTCTAAAAATTTCTGAAATGATCTAGAAACTTCCAAAATGCCTACTCTTCAAGTAGAAGATCAAAGTACGAGTGAACAGTAATTAAGTAAACAAATTCAAGTAATTTCGAGAACGACCGAACTATTTGAATATTCTAGAGTGTTTTGATACTAGAAATTTCGATATTCGACGATATATGTATAAACCGAAATCCAGTGACTTTTCGTCAGTACATGCGATGTATTATAACCCGAGCAACGCCGGGTTTCGCTGCTAGTATTATATAAAATGCTAATGTTCGTACGTGTGTCCACGTTTTTCTCTATGATCCGCAACTTCGATCAACTTCCCGTTGGGATGGCAAATACCCCTTGGTCTCCTGGTGTGCATAAGGGAGTTTGGTCGGGGTGGGTGGAAGAGGGTGGTTGTGGGTGGCGAAAATGAGGAATAATATATATCTGTCCTTCTCTAACTATACATGTTAGAGAAGGACAGCAAACTTCTGTCAAATTCTTAAAAACTCGGGAATCTCGGCAATGATCTAGAATGTTCCAGAATGTGTGCAACTGATGAAATCAATCTAGAAAGTTCTAAAACTTTCTGGAATGATCTAGAAAGTTTCAAAAAGCCGTGCAATTATTGTAATCGATCTAGAATATTTCAGTAAGATTCTGGAATGATCTAGAAAGTTCCAAAATGTGTGCAATCGATAAAATTGATCCGAAATAGTCTAGAAAATTCTAAAAATTTCTGAAATGATCGAGAAAGTTCCAAAATGGTTGCAATTGTTGTAATCGAACTAGAATGTTGTAGAAAGTTTCTGAAATGATCTAGAAAATTCTAAATATTTCTGAAACGATCTAGAAAATTCTAAAATAGTTTCAATTGTTGTAATCGATCTAGAATGTTGTAGAAAGTTTCTGAAATGATCTAGAAAATTCTAAAATAGTTTCAATTGTTGTAATCGAACTAGAATGTTGTAGAAAGTTTCTGAAATTATCTAGAAAATTCTAAAAATTTCTGAAATGATCTAGAAACTTCCAAAATGCCTACAACTTGAAGATCATTCAAAGTTCGACAAATTCAAGTAATTCCGAGAAACAAAAACGACCGAACTATTTGAATATTCTAGAGTGTTTTGGTACTTACTAGAAATTTCGATATTTGACGATATCGAAATTTCTATAAGTACCGAATCCAGTGACTTTTCGTCAGTACATGCGATGTATTTTACACAGAAATGTAATTTTAACCCGAGCAACGCCGGGTTTCGCTGCTAGTATTATATAATGTAACTATGGAAAACGACATTCATTAATAATGACAAAAGATATAAGGCCAACGTCCCCGATACGAAAAACACAAATAATTCGAATACAAACACTTCACAGTCGATTCTCAGACTCATCTACATAAAAAGCTTCAATGAACATCCCATACAAAGCACTGTTTTTTTTTTAATTTTCCCACATGCTTTCAATAATCTCAGCGTAATGGTTACCTATGTTTTTGTTGTAATGTAACTTTACAGCTCAGTAACCGCTTTTGTTTTCACTTAGATAATGCAGCAGAACCGAAACCGATTCTGTGGAAAACCCTGGTCAATGTGAATAGAATTGGTGGCACTTTACATCGCTATTCGGGATTCACGTTTTTATTAACTCGTGTATTTGCTTATTCGTCTTGTACCTAAAAAGTTTTATATCATGTGTCAAGTGCTGAAAAGGCGAATATAGGGTCAATAAAGATAGAAATTCGCTTTCGTGTTCGCATATTCGTCGTAATTTCGCAAATACGACGAATACGCGAACACGAATAGCGATGTGAAGTGGCACCATAGTGTTGTGCATAGTAGGTACTGGTAGTTTTTAGGGTTCCGTACCCAAAGGGTAAAACGGGACCCTATTACTAAGACTCCGCTGTCCGTCCGTCCATCTGTCTTTCTTTCCGTCTGTCACCAGGCTGTATCTAAAGAACCGTTACAGTTACAGTTGAAATTTTCACAGATGATGTATTTCTGTTGCAGCTATAACAACAAATACTAAAAAACAGAATAAAAGAAATATTTAAGGGGGCCCCCATACAATAAACGTGATTTTTTTGCTGTTTTTATAGATAATGGTACGGAACCCTTAGTGCGCGTGTCCGACTCGCACTTGGCCGGTTTTATTATTATAAATATGGAAGAGGCCTATATATTTTTGAAGCCTAACCTTCAGAAAGTTAAGGTTAAGTAGGTATTTTATTAATAGTTTTTACATGTAAAATAGAAGAAAATAAGTCTTGTTTATATATTTACTTATATTGACACTTTCTATCATTATATAACATTATTCACATGTATAAATAGGTTGTTTCGTTCATTATGTACATATACATTGATAGGTATTCATTCAGAACGGGCCCACCTCGATAAATCACTTAGATATTTATATTTTTTTTGCCAAAAAAGTTTGCCGGAAAACAATAAAAAAATTATACCTATTACGCAAATAACGATACCCATTATTTAGTAATAATGTATTCACAAAAATATATAAGTATAATATTAGCTATCTGCTGCTGTCCAAGCTTTTTTAGTTTGGGGCTAGATAGTGCTGTGTGGAATGTCAACTAATATTTGTTATAAAAACAAATGTGTGAATCTTCTACTCCACTTTTATATCTAACTAGCGACCCGCCCCGGCTTCGCACGGTTATTGTTATCCTTATGAGATTATGCTTGTATTATGCAACCTTCCTCTTGAATCACTCTTTCTATAAAAAAAACCGCATAAAAATCCGTTGCGTAGTTTTAAGAATTTAAGCATACATATGGATATAGGGACAGAGAAAGCGACTTCGTTTTATACTATGTAGTGAACATGGACATACACAAAATGGCTCTTTGTACTTACAAATTATACATAATTTTTAGTATTAATTTTGATACATCCTGTTTTTCTTGCCAAATGTAACGTTTGGAACATTGTGGTTAATAAAAGGTCCTTGCGTTTGGATGTGCCTCTGACATCCTAAATAATCTTAGACACAAGGAACGTGCTAGGGCATTAAGAGATCTGAGAACATGTCGACCGTGCCTTTAGTCAGTCATGGACGTATTTACCAACCAAGATTTAACATGTTAGTTGGGAAAACGCCAAATTTATTTGGAAGATTGTCATAATCCCCACTGACAGCTTAGTGGTGATTTAGTGGGACAGCTTAGTGGGGAAAACCAATTTTTTCATTCTTGTATTCTCCTTGTTAATTAGGTACTTTTAATAAAATGTCGAAATAAATAGCATGTAGATTTTTTATAACAATAAAAAGCAACTCACCTTAAGGGCCATTTTCTCTCGCATACAAAAAGCACTGATTCTATATAAGATACTTTTCACGAACGCCAACGGTGGCTTTGGTGAAAAATACAATAAAATTGGTGATTGTCGACACACGTTAGTGACTGCCTTCCGAGTGTGTGAGGAGAAACCAGCGTCGAGCTTATATGTGGTCGGTGGAGGGTGGTGGCCGCTGACAGTGCCTTTGGAAAACATTGGCTTTTCTAAGAAAAATAGCAAAAATATGTTGCTTTTTCATAAGTGTTGAATATCATCGACAGCCTTTACAGCTCCGTTGGTAGTAGCTCTGCCTTCTGCGCCGTAGGCCGTGGGTTCGATCCCCACCGAGAACAAATATTTGTGTGATGAACTTAGATGTTTGTTCTCTGTCTGGGTGTTAATTTATATTATAAGTATGTATTTACAAAAAAAACAAAGTATATATGTATTATATCAGCTCTCTGGTTGCCATATTACAAGCTTTGGATTAGTTTGGGGCTAGATAGTGCTGTGTGGAAAGTTCACAAATATTTATTACAAGCTGGTGCACGCGACTTCTTCTGCGCAGGATTAATCACACAATATCTTTATACATTTTAGCCTATGTGTTATTCAGATGAATAAGCTATATTATTGTAAAGTTTCATTAAAATCCATTCAGTAGCTGTTACGTGAAAGAGTAACAAACATCCATCCATCCATACTTACAAACTTTCGCGTTTATAATATAATAGGATTATTATTAGCACCTCTTCTCACAGGTCAACGAAAATAACTGAACTCGCCAGCAGTTTTGACTGGAAATGAATTTTTAAGAAGCAAGATAAATAGTAAAATACCTACATATTCTCAGCTTAAACAATAATAATTGCAATTTTCTTGGTTAAACCTATAATCTGCGATTGCACATTTGTTAATGATTGGTTCGCGTTGTATCTTCAGATCTTATTTGGTCAAACAATACGACACTAATAAGTAAGTTCGTATAAGCTAGCGGTCTAGTGACAATGTTTTTAGGTCACACTAAGGCCTCCATCATGGCTTTATGATTTATATTTATTACTAGATGATCCTAACGACATTAAAACTCTCCCTTCGCTTTAGGTAGAACAGTATATATGGGAAAATGAAATTGTTGTTTTTACTATCTTCCTCGTAATTTTTCCATATATTCTCACCGTTTAAACTTTCCCTGGACTACGACAAACATTTCAAAACCAAAATCAGCTAAATCGGCCCAGCCGTTCTCGAGTTTTAGCGAGACAAACGAACAGCAATTGATTTTTATATACAACGTGTTTATTAAGAATTGTAGGGATCCGAAAGCAGGATATTCTACCGGTCATAACGAACAACTTTTGTTCTACGACTTTTAAAATTTCAAAGTTTTTCATTCATGAAATGCCTCTTAAACTTTTATCTAAAATGAATCTAAACGCATCATGAGGCAGCCCTATTTACAGCTGTTCTTTGACCTCTAGTTGTTAACCTTAGATAAAATAGGTAACAGAACTGCCACCAATTACCTAGTAATGTGCCTACCTAATAATGATGTTGCTGTTTTTAAAGATCTTGGTATGTAAAAGAAATATTTTCGCGACTGTAATCCCTAGTCACGGTTAACATTCTCTGAGATCTTTGGTACTAATACCTATTCAGTAACTAGGTACCTACGTGGCTACGTACTCAATATTTAATAGAATATTTATTTTTGTTTAATTACTAGATGTCGTAAACCAATGTTTATGATATTCATAGTTCTTTAAATTGTAACATGTTACTTTACCACCATGGTTCATTGACACGACAAAATTATTCAACTGCAATTTTGGGAAGTGTCTAGTCTGTCCTATTTAATCTTTGACTAACCTGTCTGTCATTGGTTGCATTTAAAAACGCATATCCAATCAGGACGGCCGACGGCCGCCGATCAGTGTTACCATTTGTGGCAGATTTCTGCCATTTGGCAGATTTTACATATTTCAAGAAAAATCTTATTAGTTTGAATTTTTAATGAAATAATATTTATAATTTATTTATTTTTTACCGAACTGGAATCTTCTTATTCTTTTTTACCTTTATTGATTTGGTTTCTAAACAACTTCTATCTCGTTTTAGATAACTGCAAACCGTTACAAACGATCAAAAGATAGTAACTGAATGTAATGTAGGTATTTAATTTATTCCGTAGCCACGAAGGAGATGGTATGAAGTCATATTTTTGGTATTTTTATCGTCAAGCTTGGTAGATTTTGACAGATTTTTTGGCAGGTGTGTGGTAGAACCGCCACTTTTGAGATGGTCACCCTGTTTGTGTTTACATGCGTTGTTGTACATTGTTTTGTTGAGAAAATGTCATCAAACGTGATAAAATGGTGATTGTTATGTAAAAAGCCGTCGTCAGTCAGTGTGTGTATGAGCAGTGCCTACGAGGTAATGGTTTAGTGTGAAGTTTGAAGCCTGTGTCGTGCGAAATCTCGCAAACTTACCAAAATCCAGTTTTATCCAGTGTTATTATAGCCAGTAAATAATGACAAAATCCATAGGAACCAGTAAAAATATCGTGTCAGGGGATTGGCGGCGTACCTACCTACCTACCGAAAGGTAAGTATTTCAAATTATCTCGTAGGTTATCGTTGTTTTTCTCTTTCCTAGATAGAAGCGCGCGTGCGTGTGACCTTGACACGTACACAGGCAGGGCTGTTGCAAATTTCTGAGGAAGTATTAATTTTACTTTTCTATGGGAATTTCGAAAACGATGTATTCAACCGTTGCACACGTCAAAGTATTCCAGTGCTTGGTCTAAATACACGCTCTTTGTTTCCCTACATAACTTCATCAACACGTTGTATATAGAGAAGAGTTTATATATATAGAGATATATATTTTTATGTTTATTAGGACATTTAGTATTAAATAGTACATCTGATCATCAATCAATAGGCCCTAGGTGAGTTATATGACACGGTTGCATCCTCTTATAAAATGCTCATATTACATTACATTATAGGTAAAAGATAGCGTAAGTAAACTGATCAACGATATGCAACAGAGCAGATTACGCAGTCAAGCGTGGTTTTATCATCGTTATTATGTTTTGCTATTACGATGTTATAAATATCATGGCTGGTATGGAATAGTGTATTGATGTTGCGATATGATGCAGACTGACCACATACACCACCAAAGTCGGTTCTTAATAATATAAGAGTGTAGAGCTCTTTGATAAGGGCTCGTCCGCGGAAGTACTACTACCATGCCCTTTTTCTGTCGCCAATATCTCGCTAAGTGTACTTCGCTCTGAACTAACTCGACGTTATAAGAATGGACTTCAAATAGCGCACCGGTCCAAGCCTCACTTTGGTGAGCACGCGGTGTTGTGTAGCTCGAGTCAAAATTGCTCGCTTTAGTCTCGCGCGGCGTAAACTAACGCGCGGTTTTCAAACTCGACGTTTTGCCGAGCACCATTTCCGCCAAGAATCAAGCAGTGTTGCTGTGTTTTGGCCTCCGTGTCAGTACTTTTACTAAGAAGTACAACTGGTATACAAATGACACAACTTTGTATCTTTTGGTTTTGAAGAGTGTTATTATTGCCAGTGAAGTTACAGGCACATCAGACTTAACATATGTATACTACCCTTAAGTTGATACCTAGACGTAGGGCAGTGCTAAATAAGGCACGTTCTTATTGTGTGTGACTTGCGAAGCAATGCTTTGTTATAGGTGATGGTTACCACTTAACATCAGGTGGGCTATCTGCTTTTTCCATTATTATAAAAAAAATTAAAGCTATACAAGGTGTTCCATAAGTTGTGTATATAAACTTCAGGGGGCTAAAGTACCCATCAATATGAACAACTTTTTCTAAGGAACCAACACTGTGAACGCGAAAAAAAAAACAGCTGTTTCATACAAAAGTTCAATACCTACCAGGCTAAAATGTATGAAACAGCGGTTTTTTTTTTCGCGTTCACAGTGTTGGTTCCTTAGAAAAAGTTGTTCATATTGATGGGTACTTTAGCCCCCTGAAGTTTATATACACAACTTATGGAACACCTTGTAGATTCAATAATCTATCACTATGCAATAAGATTGTGCTTTACTTTTAATGGCGCAAAGTAGGAACAAATTGCACAGTCACTTTACGTTACGTTACAAGGTATTTTTGGTTACAATATGTCACTTGTTCGCGAGAAATGTTGTGTAAACGAAGCCTACTTTCCTCGCTTCACCTAATTATATGACATCAGCATCATCATCATCATTTCAGCCCGGGATCACCCAATGCTAGGTTATAGGCCTCTTTCATGTTTTGCCAGCCTCCTCTGTTCTGTACGTCTCTGGTCCAGGTGTTTCCTGCTACCTTTTCTATGTTGTCGACCCATCGCGCTTTCAGACACCTAGACCTCTTCAGCATGACTTTGGCCACCACTCGGTCAAGGGTTCACTGGCCATCACCGCGTCTCACCAGGGGTCCGGCCCAACTCCACTTGAGTTTTACCGCCCTGTGTCCGACGTCATAGCTGATTATATGGCGTGGTAACCAACGTGTCGCACATTGGCAATAATGATATCAACACAAGTAATTAGTTAAGACGCAGAAAACCGTCAAACAACTTATTGCTCGCATATTTCAACATTTTTGCAAATGAAGAAATTATGAAAAATCTGAAACAACTAAACTTCAGAGATAAACATTACAAAGTTTCGACAAAGATATAATTTCCATTCAAACAAGTTTTTGTTCTAAAAAAATTGTTCAACAAATTTTCAGGCAGTAAAACTGCAAGTAAAAAGGCAATAATTGAATTCATTCTCCGAACCTTTGTTGTTTGCGATTTTTCATATAACTGCTTTTAGTAATTTTCAAATGCTAAGACCTCAAGTTATCTTGGTTTAAATGCCACCAAAATCACGCAACACAACTCAAAATAACACTAGAAAAACAATTAAAATGAAAAAGCTATGCTCCTTCGCTAAATATCAGAAAACGAATACAAGCTTAAATCTAGTTCCAGCTGATCCTACAAATCACTTTGACAATGAAAACTTGTACAAATGTACAATCATAATATTGAAAGTTAGAGTAACTAATAATAGGCAATTACTAAATGTAACGCATTACGTTTACCTACCAATATGTTACGCTGCCATTATACAACATGTGTTCTGTGTATTTGAGCCGAATACCTATTTATCATTGATCGGCGGAATAGCACATGGCGTGATGTGGCGCTTTCTTTAACGTTTACTTACCTACTTTATTACCATCGACAGCCTGAAGAAGTCCACTGCCGGATATATGCCTTCCCAATACATTTCCAGGACTCATCACACTTATTTTTATAGGACTTATCATACTTATATAAAGAAGAAAGAGTTTACTCAAGAATCTATCCAATCCTAACCTTCCTACTTCCTATGAATATAAACGAGCACTGAGGGTCTAGTGGTAGCGGCCCTGCCTTCCGATGGTCGTAGGTTCGAAACCGATCGTGCATCAATGAGTTTTTCTGTTAAAACTGTAAAATTATGCGCACAATGCCAGTACTCTCAAATAGTGAAGGAAAACATCGTGAGGAAACCGGCATGTCGTAGAACCTATAAAGTTCTGTAACATGTGTCAAGTGCTCGAAAGGAGCCTCTTGAGGCGCATCCGGAATGTTAGGTAAAACTTACTAGCCAAACTGGTATCTGTTTCAATAAAAGAGAGAGAAACGATCGATGTATTCAATGCAACAGGGAAGTAAATACCACAAGACCTTTGCCCAACGCCAGGCCAGAGGTTTAGTAAAAAAACGATTGCAGTAAAGATTAGGGTATTGTGGCTAAAACAAGAAACAAACAATGTACAATAACATACCAAAATGTAACAAATTTTGTGACATACGTGCAAAAAACTATTTATATTTCTATTCCTAGAATAATATAGCAGGTAGTTTTGTTCAAAATGTTATAAAAGATTCGTTCGAGAGAGTTCATCATTCCTATTTCTAAGTAGCACTCTCATTAGTATGAATGCATTGTAGGCACAATTGGATCGAATAGCTACCACATACAAGACAACAAGCTGCATACAAAAACGTATTATATCATTCGATCTTCTATTCTCCACACTGCAACTACACATTGTTACTGTCAATAAAAACATCGGAAATAATTCCAATAGGTACGTTATAACGTGAAACACTTCTACCGTTTGTACCTATTTATCTAATCACTATCACTCAATGAAAATATGTCACAGTGCAGGCAGTTATGTAAGTACTAACTGAAACAGGTTAAATTTAGGTACCCCTAAATTTAACCTGTTTCAGTTGCATCTTAAAGCCCGCGGTTACGTTTGCATCATTAATTTGCCCCATTAATGGTGCAGACGTAACTGGTTAGTTATGTTTGCACCATTAATGGTGCAGACAGACGTAACTTGTAAAGTTTGACTGGAGGTATATGATACTTAGTCTAAGGTTTTTCCTTAGACGAAGTATCATATCATGGGTTTTTCATTTGGTAGCAAAAATAACATTTTGACAGCTGTCATTTAAAATGAACATAAACCTCGGACATACTGTTATTCTGCCAACGCCGCGACGATCAGCCTTCCTAAACACGGCACTCGGATTCATTTTCTGACATTTTTGGAAGCAACATAGCTTTTTCATTTTATTTGTTTTTCTAGTGTTATTTTGAGTTGTGTTGTGTAATTTCGGTGGTATTTTAACCAACATTACCTACTTGAGGTCTTAGCACAAAGTGTAAACATTTGAAATGAAAGTGTAATATGTGATATCCTGATTTGACCGAAAATGTTTTGAAGAAAACCGCCACCATTTTCTTTAAAACAAAATCACGGCCGACTTGACTATGGACTGACTTGACTAAAAAGTATTCAATACAAATCACTTTCACTTGACACTGGCAAGATTGTCTGTCAAATGACGGACAGGAGCCATAAATTGAGAGAAGAAGAAGAACACGGCACTCTTCCTGAACCTGTGCCATTTAAATCCAGTGGGACCCCACTGCCTTAAAATTTCACGTCATCACCTGGCTGGTAAACGACCTCGTGATCTACGACCCTCGCGTAGCCACCACATATACTGTTTTGAAAGACTGTCTTCTTAGATACACACAAATGGCAACGTAAGCCATATGTAAGACAGCCTTCACAGCTCAGTTGGTAGTAGCTCTGCCTTCTGTGCCGTAGGCCGTGGGTTCGATCCCCACCGAGAACAAACATTTGTGTGATGAACATAGATGTTTGTTCTCTGTCTGGGTGTTAAATAATATTATAAGTAAGTATTTACAAAAAAAAAGTATATAAGTATTATATCAGCTATCTGGTTCCCATATCACAAGCTTTGGCATAGTTTGGGGCGAGATAGTGCTGTGTGGAATGTCCACCAATATTAATTTTATTTATTTAAAAACTTTTGACCTGCAGCTGGTAAACAAGCTGAAACAGTGGTCTTTATACCACGTTACACATTCCTTACGGTGTCTTTCCTAAATGTGAAAGGTCGTGCAGCTAGAATAGACATAATTCGAAATAATTTTATTACTTCCAAAAGAACTATGTACAACTACGTGTAGATTATTCTAAATTCGGTCACAATACTTTGCCGCTTGATATTTATCTAGAGCTCTTCTTATAATCCTTTTTTCTTTATCCAAATAAACCCTCACTTTGTCCTTCTCACTCTGCCGTGGGTTTTTGATTTCATTTTGGTAAAACGTTTCATAATCAGAAGATTTTACTTTGTAAGGGTTATTTTTTTTAGCATCCTTGTTTTTCAAATTTATTTTCTTTTTGGTGATCTCAAATCTGGTTTGAGGAAAAAGTGCTGGCAAGCCAAGAAGAGGATCGATTGGTTTGAGAGTGTCAAAGTTGTTAGATTGCCAAGTCGGTTCTTCAGTATTAGTGTCTACTATCTTTACACTTTTCAGTTCGACTCTGAAATAGACAGAAGGATTCACGATCTGATGCACGATGATATAAAAAAATCGTATTTATCATATTTACTAGGTATATTATATATACATATAATAGAATAAACATCAGAGTAGAGTGAATGCAGTAGAAATGAGAGCGTTACGTAGTATGTGTGGTGTGAATTTGAGTGATAGAGTGAGGAACAGTGTAATTAGAGAGAAATGTGGAGTGAAAGAAGACGTAGTGATGAGGGTAGAGAAAGGTATGTTAAGATGGTTTGGGCATGTGGAGAGGATGGATGAAAGGAGATTAACGAAGCAGGTGCATCAGTCGAGCGTAAATGGACGGTTGGGAGGGGAAGACAAAGGCGAACGTATCTCGATCAGATAACAGACGTTCTAGAGAAGGGCCAGGTCAAGAGTACCCTAAACCGACGAGAATGTATGAAGAATGTTATGAGAGTGAATGAAGCGAAAGAGGTATGTAAGGATCGTAACAAGTGGAAATCCGTGGTCTCTGCCTACCCCTATGGGAAACAGGCGTGATTTTATGTTTGTATTATGAACAACGTCCTTTGCCATAACAATTTGTTGTAACATTTTTTGGATGTTTTCGTTTTATTTTGACTGCAACAGTATATTGCCAGGGCAGGTCAATTATGAAGTAAAGATAACGTTCATACCCGTAGCTTGCGTCATCTGCATAGTACTTGACATGAATAGGATTCCCTTCATTATCCGTGTAGGTGTACTTCCCGACCACCGTCCCGTTATCATAACGGGTTTCATCCTTTAGCTCGGGTTCAGGGATGTCTGAACTTATCTTGTCTACTGGATAACCTATTAATAGGTACATTTACAGATTAGTTAAATGAAGGCTCACAATCACGATCCTCAAGCACGGTACAATATCTTCCACATAACTAATAATTAATGTAAGTATTATTAAGGTATTTAAAATTGCACGCTGAATCTGAGCAAGTGTGGAAACAAATTAAACACTGACATAATGTTTAATCTAACCACATTTTGATGCAATTAAGAGTAGTAGAGCTCTTTGTGAAGGGCTCGTCCGGGGAAGTACTACCACGCCTTTTTCTGCTGCCAAGCAGCGTTGCTGTGTTTCGGTTTGAAGAGTGTGGTTGCCGGTGTAATTATAGGCACATGAGGCTTAACATCTATATATCTCAAGTTGATGGACGCAGGGCAGTGCATCGTAGGGCACGTTCCTATCGTGCGTGACTTACGAGGCAATGCTTTGTCATAGGTGATGGTTACCAATTAACATCAGGTGGGTCATCTGCTTGTTCCATCAGCGAGTAGTATAAAAAAAACATATCATTTCAGATTTATTGGTAGATACTTGGTTGAGTCGTAAAGTAGTAGAGTAGTAATACCTAATAAAAATTGCTCATGATTTTTTGATTATACCTAAAAGTATTTTAGTCAGTTACACGTCAAAACGCTTTTATTCGTCATAAAGCACATGCCCACATTTTGCAGTAGGTATAGTTAGTATTCCACATGTGACAAGTTAGTAGGTTGCAATTTGCAAGCTCGTCGCCGCTGTTAGCATACGAATTGCTTGGGTATTTTTTTTTTAATAGAAAGATATGTTTGTGCCTCCATCGCCTAAGGATCCCAAGGAATCACTGGTTATCAAATGTGGCATTATTATAGGAGGATTCTAAGTCTTTGACAGCCTTCAGCTCAGTTGATAGTAGCTCTGCCTTCTGCGCCGTAGGCCGTGGGTTCGATCCCCACCGGGAATAAATATTTGTGTGATGAACATAGATGTTTGTTCTCTGTCTGGGTGTTATAAGTTTTTATTTACAAAACAAAATGTATTTACGTATTATATCAGCTATCTGGTTCCCATATTACTTTGACTTAGTTTGAGGCTAGGTAGTGATGTGTGGAAAGTCCACAAATTTTTTTTTTGTTGACTCCATTCTGTTGGCAACTCAGACAAAATAAAAAAGTACTACTTTTACTACTTTTTTATTTGGTCTGAGGATGGCAAATGTACCTATTGTGCCTACAATAGGTACAATACAATACAATAGGTACATGTAGGTACAATAGGTACATTTGATACATAGTATACATATATACTTACTCATCACCTCAAAAGTCACAACCAAACACAAGTACAGTTTTAATAGAAAACATATTCGACTGGGCATGGTGATATATTTTGATAAGCTAGAGCATTTTCAATTCTTATTTCAGTAATAAAATACAGTTTTTACAGCCGTTTTGTCCTTGGACTGTTATTTGTCTACTTCTGCGGACGTTCAATCAATAAAGAACAGTCAAAGGAACTTGATGGAAGTAAACTGTCTGAAAAGGTTCTATACTATTCTAAGAAAAGGTTATCGGGCAAATAGTTAATGTTTTATTATTAAAGCAGTCTCTTTAAGGTTCACAGTTAGGTACAGTTCATGAAAGTATTTAGATTCAAACAATAAGTTACACAATACACACTACAGCAACCACAAATTACAAACGAACAAAATATACAAAATGAAAAACTCAATGTCTTCGAGAAAGAACTGATTCTAATGAAGCTATACACATAAGAAAGTTCCTTAAATCTAAATATGTAAATAAAAGACAGCATGTTCGAAGAGGTAACTAAAAAAGTGAAGTGCATTTTAACGAAAGCAAGAAGATAGTTGTTAGGTTAGTTACTATAGTGACAGTTAATATCTATTGTTATAGTTTGTATAAGGATACATACATAATGTAACATTATACATCTAATCACCTACTAATCATAAGCTGCATGCTGACTAGGTGGGCCTATCAAGTTGTACCTTCGACGTTGTGAATTTTTCACAAACCCTACTTTATTTGACTGTACTTTATTCTTTTTAGGTCGAGTCGGTCTGGTCCATGTGATAGAAGACTCCGTAGGTTGAATAGCGACCTTGTCAATAGGCTTCAATGTTGTAGTTTGGTATCCGTAGGTAGGTCTAAAGTAGTCTCGGAAAACTCTGAAAATACAAGAAATTTAGTTAGAACAACTCATCATATCACAGTACTCGATGCTTGGAGCGCCATTTGAAAATCGCTAGCAAAGGCGTAGGCATTTTGCGTCATCAATGGAATAGGATCTCTTTGCATCTTTTTTTATACACATTCGTTTGACATACACAGATTATAAATCATCCACTTCAAATAAGTAAATGTTCTTGAAACACAATTATAGTAGATTATGTAGCCAAGGGCTGTAAGGCATCAATTGCAGCCCGAGATATTTAGGCGCACGAGCGCAGCGAGGGCGCCTATAGTTCGAGGGTTCAATTGGTGCTTACACCCGAGCTAACTATTCTGCTTTACATCTCGATTGTGAGGTAAGTAGAAAAAAAACAGCATTACAAGAATAAACAATATTTAAAGTAAAAGTTTTCTATTCCCGCCTTTTTTCATTAAAAAGAATCAAGTAAAGAACTATTTTTTTTTTCAAGATTTAAATTGAGCTTTGCCGTTCGATATTTAAAATTGATGACTATTATACTCACACGAAGACAAGGCTGAATAGCAAAGCGACCTCTTTTGTCATTAGGCTGAATGCATGATGTCTATTGCCAGTATGATGGTTAGATGTAAGTACGCGAACTTTTTGAAAGAAAGAAGTGATTTTTTTATTACTTACCGCCCTAGGGCTTTTCTAGCTACATTATTACCCTAGAGCGCTAATTATTCACCTACAACCCCTATTTGGAGGTAATAAGAACCTACTTACCGAACATGAGAGATGTAAAATCTATTTTATAATACGAGTTTACTTAATATGCTATACCATATTGCAACAAGCATAATACAAGTTAAAGTTTGCCGTTATATGAGAAAACGTATACCTATAGTAAAAGACGTAAATAGCATGAGGCAATCAAGTTTACTTTCCTGAAAGTTTGTTTCTTGTTTGGATCAAAATTAAGTTTTTGTTGAACATTTCTAATGCTATTCCCCGACACATAGTTGCTTGCAATTTTTCATAACTTTATTCAGTGATTTTATATGTTGAAAAACGTTGGAATGTGCGAGCGAGAATTTTTAATCTGTCATAAAGCATTTTTAAAATGACATAACAAAGACAATGACTGAAGAGTAAAAAATAGATTCACCTGTATCCCGCCTGATCAGCAACGTATCTGAACCGCTGCGGAGTGCCGAATGCATCAACATAGCCGTAGGCGCCGGTCACCGTGCCGTTGGCGAAGCGGTCCTCAGTCCGGTACTGAGAGTTACCCGTCGCGTCATCCGATACATCGTAGTTGAATGAATACACTCCTGGATTACCTGAAAGAATCAATGAAAATTCCTCTTAAAATGTATGGGCTGATCAAAGGTTCAGCAACGCTAAAGTCAAAGTCAAAGTCAAAATGTATTTATTCAATAAAATCACAAGGATCACTTTGAAACGTCTTAAAGCTAGGTGACTCTAGGTGCCAGTTCCACGCGACCAAAGCCTAGAAGAACAGGCAACAAACTTACGGCTTGGTTCCTACCGTTCTTTTGTATGATCCTTTTACAATGTAATAATATAATAGAGGTATATTATTGAAGTTTAGTGAGGCGTAGGCATACAGAAAAAGGTAAACATAATCAAATTTATAAGACAGCACACGCTACGCCTCAAACTAATAATACCTAATGCATAAATACAATCTATTAAATCAGAGAAAAATAAAACACACAATAGTAGGTACAGTACAGACATTGCAGACATGTTAGCTGCCGATGGGCAGAGCGACCGGGACATCGGGCCACGCATTTTTATCAACAATATAGCTATCTAAAGTATAATAAGCTTTCCTTATTAGATTATTCTTAATGTACACTTTAAATTTTCTAATAGGAAGCCCAGTGGCACTTTCTGGAAGTTTATTATAGAAGCGAATACCGTTCCCTATAAACGAGCCATTTACCTTTTGAAGTCGAAATTAAAAAGTCGAAATCGAAATAAAAGCTAGTTGGTTGCTTCCAGGCTGATGATGATAATGATGACAATTACTTCACGAATCCGATCCCTCGGCACTCAGGCACCCGGCTAAATAAGGCACGGAAGACCCCCTACGATGTCTCTTCGATGTCTTAGTACCAAGTACCAACTTTAAATAGTTGACGATGTCTAAGGCCCTCTCCTAGGCATTCTCAAATAATCTTGAGTTGACGGGGCTCGGGTGAAACATTTTACAGTAGTTGATATGCATACGTGGTGATAATAACAACAAATAACACCAATAAAATAGTTTATAACGTCACACACTAGAAATATAAACCATGTTTGGCATTGTTTGGGCAGGCACTCACAAAAAAATCCAAAACGCACTCCATGGACCCCTCTACCATTCCGTGAAGTTGACTTATATTATAATATCACCACCACAAAGACACACATATTTTTACGGGCCTAGGTAATATTTACTCACTGAGTCAAAATATCAACGTACCTGCTAAACTATGTCCTAGACTAGAAAAATGAAAGGAGAGTTTATTTTGCGGTAAAAGACCAATAAAATATTTCTAAAAATATATGTAAATGCGGAAGGATGACAAAAATTTACTCTGTGACTTGATTACTTAAAAACATTAAATTCTGTAGGGAAAAGGTAAGGTTTAAATAATCTTACCTTCAATATTATTGTAGAAGTAGTTGGAAAGTGGAGACTCAGCAACACTGAGCCTGGGCAGCCTTGGAGCTGAATGTACCTTCACATGCCCCAAGAAAATGGCCACAAATGAAACCTGAAAGAGTTCAAAAAACCCGTTATGCTAAAATAAATTACAACCACCAAAACATGCCTAATTTTAATCTTCCGTTCAAAATCAAACTAATTTATACAATAAAATAACTTTGAAATGTTCTGGCTGAATCTAAGTGAATGGTGAATGTGCCATTTCCCCGCAACTACAAAACACCTACAAGATCTCTTTTTTTTAGAAATCATAAAGAAAGTAAGTATTATTTCTCTTAAGAATTGATAATTAATCACAAAAAGTAATTGTAACATTGTAACTTTGCTGTTACGATAATTTGGAGCACATTAAAAAAAACAGAAACGAGAAGAAATGGCTTCACTATTTTTATCCTCAGACACGGTAGACCTCAGATTTCTTAGTACTAAATTGCAGTACTAAATTGCATTTAACGTGTATTGGTTAAATAAGCAAGCAATTTTTTTTAACATATAAGTAAAAAAATGTTTTTTTTCTCCATAACAGTAAGTAAACAAAATCAGTTCTAAAACTTAAACAAACATACCTTAAAAATTAAATCCATTATCACTGATCAGTGGGGACAGGAAGTGTAAATAGTCGGGCGCGGTGCGCATGCGTGATCCCCTACCGACTCATCTCCTTTTAGTGCTGGCAAGAACAACGAACGTACATTCGAGCTCATAAGCTTATAACCTAAGCTTATACAGGGCGACAGATTTTCCGTTGAACCGCTACAGAATCTATATGCATTTTGATTGCTAATTATTCTCAATAATTATGCAATTTGGTTAACAATAACAACAATATAAGGAACCTAATTGAACTTATAAAATGACCACTTAAAAAAAAAAGTTTATCTAAGTTTTTTTTTTAACTGTTAGCAATAAAAACTCGAGCGTATTCGCTAATACGTATCATACAAGATATTTTATTACATTAGTTTAGGAATCAACGGAATCACTCGAACTACAACCTATGTCTACCTAAGCCGTAAACATTTTATAGGTAATTACTATTGTAACTGGTGGCAAATAATCTACATCTACACTAATATTAAAAAGAGGAAAGATTTGTATTTTTGTTGTTTTGTATGTAACGATAAGGCTCAAAAACAAATGGTCCGATTTCAAAAATTATTTCACCATTAGAATGCTACATTATTCCTGAGTAACATAGGCTATATAATATTTTCAAAAAAGTTAGGGATCTTTACTAAAACTCTAATAATGTAACCCAAGGTGGAAAAAATAATCCTTACATCACGTGCGCTGCGAAAACTATTGATGATAGAACAAAATAATGTACTACGACTTTGCAGAACACGTCATCATCTATAAAAAATGTCGCGACAGCATATGTCTAACTATTATAGTTATGTCACAATAAGTGTTATTTTATTTTAAAAATTTAATTGAAATGCCGCTGCTAGAAAAGGGTCTTTATTTGTACCTTGGTATTAATCCTTATCCAAATAAATCATTTCGTGTTCAAGACTGTTTCAATACCTATAGATTACTTTTTAAATTTTTCAAATCTGACATTCCATTCAAAACATATGACGAAATTAAAAATGTTAACGGGTCCACGGGTCACGCACGGGGTGCGATTTCACTCACTCAAGGAGAAGGGCGTGTAAATGTATGAAATTAAGTAGACGCGAGGCTTGAACCAACGGTCTAAGTTTATCCTAAAAAGTTCAAAAAATTTATGACCACCTATGCGAAGCTGGGACAGGCTGCTAGTATATTTATATTTATTTTCAGGTCACATTTATGTTTACACAATTTGTATTTTATTTGTGGGTTCATTTACAGGTTTCTTAATTCTAGTATTTTTAACTAAGCACTCGCATATAATTTTAGACAAAAAACCTCATTCGTATTATAATTCTTTGAACGCCCTGTAGTTGCTACAAGTGGGTGAAGGCAATTTCACCCATATCCGTACCGTGATGTCATGCTATTAGTGCGACAGGATAAGGCATTGCCTTTTGTGACGCAAAGAAAGCTAGGGTTTTAGTATCTCAAAACGGTTGTTGGCGGTTCCTGTTTTGGTAGAATCTATTTAAGGAATTATTTATTTAATAAAATTACATATACTCGTACATGTAATTTTAATAGAGGTAAATACATTTTACACAACTACTTTAACAAATCTGTACATTTTAAACTAACTCTGTTTTTATTAACTGCAGGTAACAGAGGGCTTATTACGAGTTTAGTGCCAATCGTCGATCGTTACGATACACTGAATTTTCTATGAAAATAAATCAACGGCATCTAGCGTATTCTTTGAGAACCTGTTTTTTTTAATAGAAAATTCGGTGTATTGTAACGATCGACGATCGGCACTAAAAACGTAATAAGCCCTCATATTTCAGATCACCAAAAAGCTATCAATTTACTTTGTTCTGTGCAACTTTAGTGGCTATACTATTTAAAGAATGGTTTATTAAAATTCGATTCTTTGTAAATAAAATATTGAAAAGTTAGGTAGTTAAGGTTGGTAAGATTATCTACGTAATTTTATTTTTGTAAGTTTTGATTCAAGTAAGATGAAAAACCGGGGTGGACAGAAATATAATGTAAGGAACAAATAGAGCAGTAAAATTTTACAGAATCGCTGCATTTACTGCATTTTGATTTCTGTTTTACTTCTTTTTACCAAAAAAAATATTTAAAGGATCATAAACAGTCAACTTGAGCGGTGCGGTTATTGTAAATTTACTAAAATGGTTTTACGATGCCGTATTCGCGCCCACGAGATTCACATATACCTCTATAGTGTTGTCACGCGTTTTTTTGTGTACTATCATAAATTTCTAAACACTCCCTATGCAGCGTTCACATCAAACATATTGTCAGCTGCTGACCGGGATTGATGCGCACTTTACTGATCTTTCATACAATATGTTCAACTTTTTGTTCAACGAACTGACAAGTAACTAAAATCTGCTTACGTTCACACTAGGGCTCACAGTGAGCTTGCTAATAGTTGCGTAGCTGACAGAACGCGGCCTTATAATCTTCTTCTTCTCTCCGTTTATGGCTCCTGTCTGTCATTCGACAGACAATCTTGCCAGTGTCAAGTGATTTGTATTGAATAAATACTTTTTTGTCAAGTCAGTCTATAGTCAAGTCGGCCGTCATTTGTTTTGAAGAAAATGGTGGCGGTTTTCTTCAAAACATTGGAAACATTTTCGGTCAAATCAGGATATCACAATACACTTTCATTCCAAATGTTTACACTTTGTGCTAAAACCTCAAGTAATGTTGGTTAAAATACCACCGAAATTACACAACACAACTCAAAATAACACTAGAAAAACAATTAAAATTAAAAAGCTATGTTGCTTCCCAAAATGTCAGAAAACGAATCCTACAATATGTTCAACTTTTCGTTCAACAAACTGACAAGTAACTATAATACGCTTACGTTCACGCTAGGGCTCAGAGTGAGCCTGCTTATTGTTGCGTAGCTGACAATATGTGAGAACGCGGCCTTATAATCTCAGAATGCTCTATAAGCATAACAAATAGGAATTATTATATTTTAATCGAACGTTTATCAGAAAAAGTCTTGAATAATTATTAACAGAAACAGCTTTACGACTTTTATCTCCAAGCACGGTAGATATCCCTTTAGATCTTTTAGTACCAATAGGTATACTCTTTTACATGCATAGAAATTATTCTATTTTAATAACAAATGTATAAGGAAGAGTCTTAAATAATGAACTGGTTGAAATAATGTTAAAGCCTTCTACTAAACCTGTTAACAACTTCCTAATAAGGATTTATTGCAAATAAAATATTGTAACTGTACAATAGAGGCAGAGCTATGAGGCCAACGAACTTACCTATTTCTTAGAAAAATCTCAGCATCTTGCTCAAAGTCAAAAGGTATTTATTTAATAAAATCACAAGGATCACTTTGAAACGTCTTAAAGCTAGGTGAATCTAGGTGCCGGTTCCACGCCACCACTACAAAAAAAACTACTAGGTAATTATGTAAGAGAGAAATTATATTTGGACATTAAGAAATTTAATTTGTTAGTCAATCACGTCGCATCGACTACACTGAGGTAAAAAATACCTGAAATAAATATTACTATAACCCAAGAAAAGCAACATACTAATTGACAGCCTTCACAGCTCAGTTGGTAGTAGCTCTGTCTTCGATCCCCACCGATAACAAACATTTGTGTGATGAACATAGATGTTTGTTCTCTGTCTTTTCATTTCATTTCATTTATTGACATCTTTTGACATTTACAATGTTCTTAGACTAAGTCATACACACGGTACAGTTTTGTATTTTAACTGAATTGGAACATTAAATAGGTACAATTTACACACAATAATATAATGTCTGGGTGTTATATAATATTATAAGTATGTATTTACAAAAAAAAAGTATATAAGTAATATAAAAAAAAAAAAAAAAAAAAAAAAAAAAGTATTTATGTAGTATATCAGCTATCTGGTTCCCATATCACAAGCTTTGGCTTAGTTTGGGGCGAGATAGTGCTGTGTGGAATGTCCACCAATATTTATTTATTTATTTATTTTTATTTATTATATATCAGCTATCTGGTTCCCATATCACAAGCTTTGGCTTAGTTTGGGGCGAAATAGTGCTGTGTGGAATGTCCACCATTTTTTTATTTTATTTAGGTGCAACGTGACGTGTCTCGTTGGTAGTAGCTCTGCCTTCTGTCGTAGGTCTTTGGGTTCGATCCCCGCACCGAGAACACATATTTTAATAAATATACAAATATAGGATATCTCAGCCGATTTATTATTTTACGCAATAAGGTGGCTGTTCATTCTTGGATTTTTAAACACCAGTTTCACTTTGGCTCGTGTTTCTGACCCAGAACCCGTCGCATTTATCATTGTATCTATTAACATCACCGACAGACGGTTTGCTTTATCGCCGTCATTTTTCTTTTGCCTAATTTGGCTAAGGTCTCTGAACTTTGAAATTAAAACTGTATTTTTTTAAATAGCATACAAGGGAATAACTCCGTTATCTGCCCATTAGTATCGTATTTTGTCCGAAATATATTTTAAAAACGTTTTACTGTAACTTAAAAAAAACCTTCAATAGGTTGAATTAATCTTTCCTTGCAACTGAGTCGATACGCACAATTTTATTTATTAAAATGCCTCAATTTTATGGACTATTTATTTTAGTTTGAATAAAAAAATTACTACAAAGGTTGATTTTTCACAAAAAAGACCTAGTGGTTCCTGACAGATTCCCTGGTTCCCTGATTTTTATGGTTTCGGAGTTCCTCATACTGTCCCTGTTAAAAAAATACACTATATAGGTACGGCGCATTATGGCTGCCGTTATATCACAAATTAGATCGGTAGTCGTTTTTTTGTAAAGGTTGTATGAAACACACTTTTGACAAAAACCGAAGGGTTAATGAAATGAAAAACTTCTTCAAAATAACTAAATTTATTATAAAAAAAATCAAAGTCATTACGTGAGTTTTGAGGAACGACTTTGCCATTGAGCCTACAAATTGCCTTGTACCTATACCTACATTGTACTTATGATGCTACAAGAAATATTATTCTGGTATCCTAAGCCTACATTCATTTCACGGACCGGGAAGAATTTGACGAATTCTAAATGACCTATCCAGATTTCGAGAAACGCGTATACGTTTTTTCTCAGTCGAAAACCAGTTAGAACTCGTATACGAGATATCTCGATCCGTGAAAACATGTCGACCCGGCTTACACGTGAGTCTAGAGAACTTAAAATGACTTCTAATGTCGCTAACCCTGTTTTGTTTCTACCCTATCCTTAAACAAAAAGCTATTAACAAGAAAAATAGCTTAAATACTAACAGACAGACAGATCAACACACGCAGTTCATCACTCAGGACATCTGACCTCATGGATTTGTTTTTTCTGGGTTACCCAACGTCGAATAACTATGGCTAGGGAACGCTGGATCTAAAAATAGCTCACAAACAAAGTTATAAGTAAAGAACCGATGAGGTGATCATTTTGCATACCAGTAAATGATGAGTACAACTCGTATGCGACATCGTTTACACAAATGATTAGTAGGATATAGTAATAGGTTCCTAAATAGTAAACTGCGTATGTTGATAGACTTTAAAGTTGTAATCGTTGGTTTGCTAGTTAGTGGAATCCGTAGTGTGGTGCGGCGATGACAGGTGCGGCGTAGTGCGCCACAGGAGCTGCCACAACTTGGTGTTGTACCTGAGGAAGACATCATCTTATTTATATGTATATTCATATATATCTGACAATATGCGTACCTTTTGACTTCTCTGTATAAATGTTTATTATTACAAATATTCTCCTTCTCCTAAATTCTCCTAAATTATTATCGTTATTCATTCATTATTGATCTAACGATTTCATTTATAGGAAAATAATATTGTAATGGTTAAACAGAAATATAATTTTGATGGAAACAAGTTTTTGCAAAAAAATATTTAGTACCAAAACTAGTAAAACATTTTTCTTTTAATTTTTATTTTGCATATATAACTAAATTTAATACCATTAAAATGTAAAAATGTGCGAACGAGGAGCTGTTTGGCAGTGGTTTGCGTCACACATATCTGTCGCAAGTATTTTTTGAAAGATTGCTGTCATAACATAGCGTTATCTACCCAAATACAATTTACCTGTACCAACTGGTCACCGGGTTAGATTACACAAACAAGATTTCTCTAAGATTGCCAGCCGGCCGCCCGTCGTGCGTTTGCGCAATGACTAGGTAGGCCTAGAGTTGAGCTCTCTCGGAAGAAAAGATCACTCACGAGCTAATCTGGCTAGAGTTTGTTCTGAACACTCCAGCTCTAACTCACTTACTAACAGGCTTATTATAACATAATCGAAATGTCTCGTCGAGAAAAAATACAACGCAATAAGCACCCGTGGAATATGAATTACGCAACCGCAAAAAACAGAGAAGTCGCATCTTCTTATGTATCTACTTAGGTGCTTAGATGTAAGTACTACCTTTACCATCGTCACATCGTCATCATCAGCCAGTAGAAGTTCATTGCCAGACATAAGCGTCCCCTATACATTTAAGAGTAGTAGAGCTCTTTGTGAAGGGCTCGACCGGGAAAGTACCACCACCACGCCTTTTTCTGCCGCCAAGCAGCGTTGCTGTATTTCGGTTTGAAGAGTGTGGGTGCCGCTGTAATTACCGTCACATGAGGCTTAACATCTGTATGTGTCAAGTGGACGCAGGGCAGTGTATCGTAGGGCACGTTCCTATCATGCGTGACTTACGAGGCTATGCTTTGTTATAGGTGATAGTTACCACTTAACATCAGGTTTAAAAAAACCAGGAAGAACGATTCTGAGCTATCTCTATCTACCGACTTCCCATGATCTCTACAATATCGACGGTGCTTCGTCTTCCAGATCATGGTCGCCATTTGTCAATGTCAATAAGTGGGTAATAAAAAAACAAATAAATCTTTCTCAGTATTTTGAACTCACAAAAGTGTAAAATCCAATGGACATGTACAGCGGATATGCTAGCCCTGACCTGTGCGTTTCATTGTCTGATAAGTTCTGTATGTGGGTATTCTAAAAATAAACCCAAATAATTAAGACGCAGACTACCGTCTCAGAACTCCTCGCCAGCACATGATAATTACACCCGATTATTCTTGCAGCTATAAAATCACTGAATATAGGTATGAAAAATCAAGTTTTCGAGAATATTATTACAAAGGTTCAGCAGAAATATAATTCTAACAAATTTTCGAAATTTAAATATTTTTTTTAACCAATTTTCTTTTCTGTTTCCTTCCTTCAGAAATTTTATAGATATCTTCAAATATTTTGAAGTCTGCGAGCGATAAAGTTTTGATGGTTATCAGCCTCTTAAAATATTTACCGGATGCACAGCATGTCCTGTTTTGTGTACAATCGCGTTGAACCCTGTGTGGTCGTCTGCGGAGTAGTTCACAGTGCGGGTGGTACCGTCAGGTTCTACCAGTGAGTAGCTCCCTGAAAATTATTTATTATATTTAGAAATTTGCATAAATATAGTCGCGTTAAACTCTCGCTGCAAACTAGGTCAGTGCTCAACCTATATAGTCGCGTAAAACTCCCGCTGCAAACTCGGTCATAAAGCATCTTAACACACGCTTAAACAAAACGATCGTCCGTTCTCCTAAGTGCGAGAGAGAGTGAGAGCAATATAGATGTCTCGTTCCGATAACTTATGACCGAGCCTGCAGCGAGAGTTTAACTTGACTATAGTAAATACATTTATTTACAAAGAATTTTACAATGAATACAAGTATTTACAAAATCGTCTACTCCAATATGTTCGACTATCTGTACAACCAGTTGAACATATTGGATAAACCTTCAATTTTTTATCCAATACCTAAAAAAGTAGTTGAACTACTTGGACTGAAAATTAAGAATAAGGCAGAGCTAAGGGCTGTCAATATTAAATTATCTAAATATATCGAGGCGAATAGGACTTATTAAGGC
This sequence comes from Chloroclysta siterata, assembly GCA_932294275.1. Taxonomy (NCBI): domain Eukaryota; kingdom Metazoa; phylum Arthropoda; class Insecta; order Lepidoptera; family Geometridae; genus Chloroclysta; species Chloroclysta siterata. The sequence goes on from OW028602.1 coordinate 11,533,327, forward strand.
AGCGCGACGCGTGACCAGTCCGAGGGCTGGTGAGTATCTGGCTCAGGGGCATTATCTCTAATACTATAAGAATCAAAGTCCTGACTGACTGACTGACTGACTGACTGACTGACTGACATATAGACAACGCACAGCCTAAACCACTGGTCCTAGAGACTTGAAATTTAAAGAGTACATAGGTCTTATGGCGTAGAGGTGTACTAAGAAAGGATTTTTGGAAATTCAACCCCTAAGGGTATAAGAAGGGTTGAAAACGTTTGTATGAAAAATAGTATTCCTTGAACCTACAAACTTGAAACTACATGTACATGTACTCCAAGGCTAAAAAATAGGAAAGGCATTTTTAGTTTTTTAAAACTACCCTTAGTAAGTGTGCAAAGGGATGTGAAAGTTTATACGGGAGTTTTTTGACGCGTGGTGAGATTGACTTAAAATTTAGAGTAATTATACTACAAAATAAATAATTAATAATGACACTTTTAATTTTTGATAACTACCCCTACAAAAGTTATGATGTTTGGATGTTTGTGGCTCAATAACGGCTCACCACTTTAAAGCGTGCGAAGCCGCGAGAAGCTGCTAGTTATCTATGACATAGGAGATTCCGAGCCATAACCGTGTGACGTCACAGCGTGGTCTAAACGCAAACGCGATTCATAAACCAAAAAATGTACTAAGAATGACAACTAGGAATGACAACTAAGTCATAGGGAATACGGTTTTGTCCGATTTCCCGCCGCTGTCTAGTCGTATCTGTGTAACGCGATTTCATTGGCAATAGAGAATAATGCCCCAGGGCATCAGCATTGACGTTACGAAAAACAAAATACGAAAATGATAAACAAAACTCAGACTTGGGATACTGAGACTGTTTCTGTTTCGGTATACATATTGAAACAAGTAGGTACATACTTGCTGGTACAATCATTTGCTTTGTTTAGACATAACACACTATGAGGTAATTTATAACTATACAAGGTGTTCCAATACTTGTACTTAAAACTTCAGGGGGCTAAAGTACCCATCAATATGAATAACTTTTTTTTTGTTCACAGTGTTGGTTCCTTACAAAAAGTTATTCATATTGATGGGTACCTTAGCCCCCTGAAGTTTTGAGTACAAGTATTGGAACACCTTGTATACCTAGGTATATCTCATTGTTTCTCACGGTACTTCATTCGAAAGAAAACTGGTAGAAAATAAGCTTTGAAAATACTTCCTGTGCTACAAATAAGTGCATTGTTATGTTCCTTCAATGCAAGGTTTTTGTACTGAATGCATAATAGTTTGAGTACCTGCCTAAAGAAATGGAAACTTGAGTACCCACCTCTTACGACATCGCCGTCTCTTTCCTCCTGCTGCGATTTTATATCTCCTGTATGTGGATCCTTCACTCCGTAATTAAAAGCGTACTTTGGGTAGGACTGCAATAAAATCAAAGATTATGTCGAATTCAGATGGCCCACCTGATGTTAAGTCTGTTAAGTCCACCGATGCACTGTTCTGCGTCCATCAACTTGAGGCATACAGATGTTAAGACTCAGTATATCATTATATCACACAAATTACTTTGAATATAATAGATCTTTATAAAAAAAAAACTACAGAGTGTGTTTCGTAGATAACACTTTAAATGCATCAAACAAGCGTTGCTTAGTTTGGAGCTAGATGGTGTTGTGAAAAATGATCACCAGCATTTAAAACAGCTAAAAAAATATTTGCAATAAAATAAATATGGCCACCCATGTACTGATGCGGTGTTTCACCAAACACTTGAAGTTATGACCAATTAATTATCCATCTACTTTTGATGCTAACTGTACTATTGAAGAAGGACTTAAAACTTAGATTAGATTAGAAAATAGTTTTTTTGCAAAATTTCAAAAATAAGTATAGGTATAATAAGTAGGTAGGCGGGCATAATGCTAGTCAGTATTTTCTTCCAGTAAACCTTTGTTTGAAGTGAGTGGTAGTGCTTTATACAAACTTACAACAGGTTCAACAGCGTGGACCGCGACAGGTGCGTGTACAACCGGCGCGTGCGCAACCAGTCCTCCGTGCAGGAACTGCGCCACCGGGACCGCTGTCGCTGCGCCCACGCATACTAGTACTAATAAGATCTAGAAATGCAGAAAAATAGGAGTGAAATTAACTTGCCTAAAAGTATTAGGAATAACTTAAATTTAAACAAAAAAACATTTATAGCCCACATTTCAATGCGTTGATTGATACCATTAAAGCTCACAAAAATAGGTACTTATAATTAAACTTTCTTTCAAAAGCTCAAATGCATACAAAGCCTTCCAAAAAAAATTTTTACACAAGCAGTTGCCCGCAACTTCGTCTGCGCGGGATTAGTCACACAATATCTTTATAAATTGTAGCCTATGTGTTATTCTGATGTATAAGCTATATTAATGTAAAGTTTCATTAAAATCCATTCAGTAGTTTTTACGTGAAAGAGTAACAAACAGCCATCCATCCATCCATACTTACTAACTTAATATTAGTAGTAAGTAGGATAGTAGGATATAAGCAACCATTCCCTTAGATATCTTGGCACTGATCTAGTATACCTCTATACTAGCATTCAATAAATCATCATAAGATGATCTAGAGTACTCTAGACCATTATAAGATGCCCAAGAGTAGTAAAAGACCAAACACATTATCAGACCAAAAAAAATAAATTTGATCGATACAGGTTTTCCTACATAAAAGTTTGCATAAGTACGAAAACTAGTAAAGCAAACTTTTGAGTAGGAAAACATTTTTGAAAATGAGTTTAGTGATTTTATATCTTTCAACATGTCGAAACGTGCGAGCGAGAGTCACATTAGCTCTTGTCGCCTTAACATTCGGCAAATTCACAGATTTTTTAAACAGAAAACTTAAACAGCTGACAACGATCTTGATCCCCCAACAGAATAAGAATTTGATCCTTTAGATACGAGATCACAATAAAATCTAAATTTATACTGGAATATTCAATGGATTATATAAGATCCACAGAATATTGATACTAAAACTCCAATTTATCTCAATGTATAGCTTACCCGCATATTGTCCGCTACACACGTAAGTTCCAGCTGGCCAGTGCAGGCACAATCTCCTTATAAATATAGGACCCCTCCAATCCCACCTTAGATCTAGCCTAGAACAAACACAACTACACATAGGTAGCTATTCCATCTATAGTTTTGACATTTCTATATATTATAACAGTGACTAGATTCCTACTAATTTTTGAACATTAATTGCTGATTTATTTATTTAGGATTGTATGCATCACATCATCTGTAGGTATGCCTCAAGTTGACGGACGCAGGGCAGTGCGTCGTAGGGCACGTTCCTATTGTGCGTGAATTACGAGGCGATGCTTTGTTATAGGTGATGATTACCATTTAACATCAGGTGGGCCATCTGCTTATTCCGTCATCTAGTTGTATAAAAAAAAGATACACAAAATTACAATATCTCTCTCTCTCTCGTCGTGTCACTAGTTTCTTTCGAAACAGAGTGGTGAAAGGATTTATAATTTACAATTATTTCTATATTAAGGTATTGTATAGTTATAGCTATAGTTTAGATTATATCAGAAGCTCTTTCAATTATAGGCAACCATAGCATACTCTTTAAAATCAATTGTTGACAATATATAGGTTTGATATAATTAGCTAAACATCTTATGTCCGTACATATAAACTTTTAAGAGTAGAAGAACTTTTTGCGAGTGACTCGTCCGGGGAAGTACTATCACCATGCCTCTTTCTACTACCAAGCAGCGTTGCTATTTCGCTTTTAAGAGTGTGGTTGCCGGTGAAATTACAGGCACATGAGGCCTGTATGCCTCAAGTTGATGGACGCAGAGCAACGCTTCGTAGTGCAAGTTCATATCGTGCGTGACATACGAGGCAATACTCTAGCTTATATGATTACCACTTAATACCAGGTGGACCATTTACTTGTTCCTTGAGCAAGTAGTATAAAAAAAACTTCTATAATGAGGGACCTTTCATTTTCTAATTTTGAATTCTATTAAAAATAATATTTTAGTGCAGTGAGAGTGCAGGCTTATTGCAAATTATATTATACATCAAGACCGCACATTAAATTGAGGATATTGCAATGCTCAATGCTCCACATCTTGACCGATATAATCCGTCACTAGGTACTAGGGTCTGCTCAGCACTAAGATAAACAATATTTCGTATTGCCATTTTGAGTTACACTGTATGCATGTATTTATTCAAAGAATATGTAGTATGTATGTAATTTTATTTTATTTATGTATTATTAGCTAGTTTATGTAGGTATTTTGTTTTATTATTTCATAATGCTATTTTTATGGTGCACCCAAACCAACCATCTTATGTATAGGCTCCTCTCCATCCAAAGGATGTCTGGAAAAGATCGTTTTTTTGCGATAAGACCGCCCATTGTACATATATCTATAGTTGTTATTATTTGTTCGTTTGTTAGGTGTACAATAAAGCATTTCATTCATTCATTCATACTGTGTGTGTGCGCAGCAATGTTGGCAAGCAAGGCTGGCATCCGTAGAACAACTTCTCCATTTATCAAGCATTTCAACAATTTTGAAGATATAAAATAACACAATCGAATTTTTTGGGAGGAAATCTTTTTTGTATCAAAATGTAAATTTTGCTAAACCTTTGTACCTACTTAATCCTATTCTGGAAAACTTGGTTGTTTGCGATTTTTCATAAGTTCATTCAGTGATTTTATATCTTCAAAAATGTCGAAATGTGCGACTGAGAAGTAGTTTGACGGTAGTCTGCGTCTTAAAAGTGCGGTTTAGTGCGAAAACTAGTTTGGATCAAAATAATATGTTTGTTTGACTTTTGTAATGGTATTCTCCGCCAACAATTTTTCATATGCCAGTTAGTTAGCTGTTTTTTTTTCGCGTTCACAGTGTTGGTTCCTTAGAAAAAGTTATTCATATTGATAGGTACTTTAGCCCCCTGAAGTTTTTTTACACCTTACCACCCAGTGGTATCTTTACACCTTGTATATTGCGAAATACATTTCTGAGTTACAAGCGCATGTGTGCACACCCTTATTTAATTGCAAGTATGTTGTTATATAACAATCCAATGGCTATGATATGGCTAAGAACTTATTGATAAATTTCTTCTAATATTAGGTCAAGCACCAAGCTGATACGTGGTTGGTATATATTATTACAACAAGACTGATGCATTGAATCCCAAAAATTTTACAAAATAAAATGCTGTGTTTTTTTTATATGGTATAGAATACCAAAGCTTGGCATAAAAATCACATATTTACGGCCCCCTTTTTATACAACTAGCTGATGGAACAAGAACATGGCCCACCTGATGTTCAGTGGTAACCATCACCTATAACAAAGCATTACCTCTAAGTCACGCACGATAGGAACGTGCCCTACGATGCACTGCCCTGCGTCCATCAACTTGAGGTATACAGATGTTAAGCATGTGGTTGCCGTAATTACACCGGCAACCACACTCTTCAAACCGAAACACAGCAACACTGCTTGGCGGCAGAAAAAGGCGTGGTGGTAGTACTTCTCCGGACGAACCCTTCACAAAGAGCTCTACTACTCTGAAAATTTGATGGGAAATCTCTTCTCTTCTCTCTTGTCGTGTCACTAGTTTCTTTCGAAACAGTGTGGTGAAAGGGTTTTAAGTGCGCCTCGAGAACCTTTCGAGCACTTGACACATGTTATAGAACTTTTTAGGTTCTACAACATGCCGGTTTCCTCACGATGTTTTCCTTCAAAGTTTTAGAGTACTGGCATTGTGCACATACATTTTTGAACAAAAAAACTCATTGGTGCACGACCGGTTTCGAACCCACGACCTTAGGATCGGAAGGCGGGGCTGCTACCACTAGACCACCAGTGCTCTCGGGAAACAAGTACGGATATATGTTCATTTAAAACCATACGATACCACTGTTCTATGTTTAAAATCAAGTAAATCAATCAACAACTGGGCATACACTATCAAATTTACCTGCCCGATTTCTAGTTCCATAAATCATACCTTGCAGTTGCTTATTCGTAGCTGATCGATCACAGAGTATAGCAATCGAACTCAACTCTAACAGCTGATCGATAACAGGCATTGGAACTCGTCTCCAACGGCCGGTTTCAGAAAGCCCGATCAAAACTAATCGGATGTCAAGTCACTTGCTATCTTCGATGTACCTTAATAGCTGAAATGGCGAGTGACTTGACATCCGATTAGTTTTGATCGAGCTTTTAGAAACCGGCCGTAAGCTTTTTCCATTTATTGTAGAGAAACGTTCAAACACTTCCATACATTTTAAGAGTAATTAGAGCTCTTTGTGAAAGGCTCGTCCGGGGAAGAACTACCACCACGCCTTTTTATGCCGCCAAGCAGCGTTGCTGTGTTTCGGTTTGAAGAGAGTGGTTGCCGGTGTAATTACAGGCACATGGCTTACATCTATATACCTCAAGTTGATGGACGCAGGGCACGTGCCTATCGTGCGTGACTATATGAGCCAATGCTTTGTTATAGGTGATGACTACCTCTTAACATCAGGTTTACCATCTGCTTATTACATCAGCAAGTGATATACAAATTAGTAAAAAAAATACATTATCGTAGATCTTAAAACCAATAGTGTATTCCAAAAGTATTTTTACCTTTAGACACACAAGAAGAAGAAAAGTACCAAGAGAATGCCTGGAGAAAACAAGGTCAAGGTCGCCCATTGTTTTGCCTAAATGTTTTGTTTCTGTGTGGTGAACATTAAAGAGACCTATCTATCTAAGAGATGAACTGGGATGTTTACCATGCCTAGGGAACATTTTTTACCTACCTTAAAATTAGAATAGGTATGTATATTAATTAAGCCCACACAAGACTCCCCCCTCTCTTTTTTATGTTCAGTCCTATCCATCCCAAGGTTGCCTGGAAGAGATCGCTGTTAGCGATAAGGCCGCCCATTGTATTACTACAATTGTTAGCTTTTAAGTAAAAATGTGTATATTTATTTGTTGTGGTAATCAATAAAGAGTTATCTATCTATCTATCTATTTTTTCACTCACACACACATCAACAGCTCAATTTTATTTTCATTTGAATACACTCAATTGAGCAGGCAAGTACTTTTTGAAAAAATATTTCTTATCCTATAGTTTTAGTCGGCCTTTAGGAACTTGGGTAGTTATATGATTACGACAAAAGAACCTACAATACTCCTTGCTAAAAACAATAGCTTTCTAAGCACTTATGTAATCTTTGAACAATATTTCATGAGGTACTCGCACTTATCTTGAAGTTAGCTAAGATTATTGTGTTATAACATAGTATAGTCAGCATTAGAAGTTAATGACTGTTTCAGAATCTGGAATTGTTTGGCTCTATCCGGTGGCGTAGCTAGGTCACAGATAAGAGAATACGCTAGGTGGACAAGGGCCCCGGTGCATAGAGAAGGAATCGGGCCCTCACCCCTCCTTTCCACATAGCTTGAACTCATAACTTTAACCTTTAAAATATATCATTAAAAAAAAATTGAGCAGGCTCAAGGTATTCTGGGAGCTGGCTGACCCTCTCTTTTCAAAGCTTAGGTTAGGGGGCCCCCTGAGCTCCGGGCCCTGGTGCGCTGCACCACCTGGCCCTACGATAGCTACGCCACTGGCTCTAATCATATGTTGACTCAATTCCTCAGATTTAACATTTAATGTAGAAGAGAAAAATTATAATTGTCATATACATTTCGGGAAATACCACTACAAAGTTTCAACTAGATTAACATTATAATTGAAACAAATTTTTCAACCAAATAAAATAGTTTACTTGATTTCAAACTTTTAGCTTGTTTGACGGTTGTCTGCGTCTAAAACTTCATTTATAAGTTCACACGTGAAATATTTGAGCCTTATTTCTACAAAGATGGAATGCTAACAAAAACCATCGTAATATAAGAAAATAGCGGTCGTAAAATGTGAACTATCTCGTTTCAAATGTAGGCCAAATACAAGCACCTACTTACTTACCTAAACTAGACTACCTGACCTAGTAAGTACAGTCAACTTCAATAGTAGCTTACTATCCGAATTTTCCAAAACATATATCACAATATCAAAAATGACTTCACAAAAGTGTACGATAAAGGTTTTAATAAAATCTTAAAAGTTATTATCCGAGTGGGATAATAATAAAATAATATAACTTTTAGGGTAATATAAAATTCTTTGTGATTTCTTTATGTGAAAACTCGTAAAAAGTGTACATACATTAATTATACATTAATATTTCTTTTTTTTTCTGATGTATTATAATGAAAAACGTATCGAAAGTACCTGACGTTTGACGGCTGTTTGACGTAAGATATGATATCTTACGTCAAACGTCAAACGTCAAACCTCTTTGGGCTTGGAGTGCCGATTTTTATCGTCAACAAAATACACGTATATTGAATATTGCCATATGATTACATACGGTAACAATTACTATTTTGAACTTTAAAGCAACGCGAGTTTTTTAGGCACACTTAAAATACTTTCACCACACTGTTTGGAAAAAACTAGTTAGTTAGTTTTTGATCTACTACTTTTGAAGCTGAGTGTACTGCACACGCAGAAGATATTTATATCTATAGTATCAATCAATTTCGTAGAAACTGGAGTTCATTCTCAGCATAAAATGATCAACATTGTAATGTCGTAGCTCAGACACAGATGAAGCTCAGCTAACATTAAAATTTTGTTGGTTTTCGGTTGCTGATCAACCAAGCAGCGTTGCTGTGTTTTAGCTTGAAAAGTGTGGTTGCCAGTGAAATTACGGGCATATCTCAAGTTGATGGACGCAGGGCAGTGCATCGTATTGCACGTTCCTATCGTGCGTGACTTATGAGGCAATGCTTTGTTATAGGTGATGGTTACCACTTAACATCAGGTGGGCCATCTGATTATTTTATCAGCAAGCAGTATAAAAAAACTTTCAGTTTTACAAAAAAACAGCTGTTTCATACAGAAGTTCAATACCTACATGGCTAAAATGTATGAAACAGCTGTTTTTTTTCGCGTTCACAGTGTTGGTTCCTTAGAAAAAGTTATTCATACTGATGGGTACTTTAGACCCCTGAAGTTTTTGGAACACCTTGTATATTCAGCACAGGAAATCTTCAGTCAGATAATGATAATGATGGTGGACCAAACAGTCCTTAGTTTTGTACAGTTGGTACTTCAAGGACATGGAGGCAAAGGTCATGTGAGTGGTCTGACTGGCTCTTCAAAGTTCACACGACATCCTGTGCCAGTACCTAGGCCTATTAATCTTGTCTATACAATATTTAAGGTAATGTTTAAGAAAATACCTTTTAAAGGAGCTTTGTAAGAGATATTATTATGCAGTTTTTATACGTTTTATTATTTTATCTGCAGTTAAAGAAATCAGAAGGCTTATTTATTTGTTAATTGATCGAGTGAGCGAAGCGAACGAAGATCTTAGTTTCAACTTGGGCGATTTGGCATTTTATGTATGTATGTATGTATGTATGTATGTTTGTCTGGCGATAACTTTAGAACCGTTGATCCGATCTGCATGAAATTTAATATGTCGATAGCTTGTACTTGAGAAATTTGCTGGTAAGTATATGAGTAAAATCGGATGAAGGGTTCTTGAGATATGGGGTTTTTTAAGAGGGCAAAAATAAATAAAGTTACATAAAAAAATCAAGTTACATGTCATATGAAAGGGCTTTGTTTGGAAATTCCAAAACAATTTTTACTTTTTTTTTGGGACGCTCGGTTTTCGAGATAAAATTTAAAAAGTTAAATTAAGATAACCAGCGATCCAAGAGCTCCCATCTCTAAGAGTTTCGTTGAAATCAAGGTTTTTCTACTGGTCGGCCAGTTCCTTTGATTTTTCTTAATTTTTTTTCTTGAAATAATTTAAGGAGGTACTCAGTTCTCATAAAATGGTGACGACGACCAGGTCTGATGATGGAGCCAAGGTCTGTTCAACGGAACTCTTCAATAAATAGGCCAATAGAGTTGAAACTTGGTAACCATACCAAGTTAGTAGGCGGTAGTCAGAAAAAAGTCCAAAGATAATGTTTGGACTTGCCTCTGACTACTACGTACTCAAAGTTTTGATGCGTTCGTCGGGTCGCATCACGAGATCTCAGTTCGGGGCGAACTACTAGTATCGAATGTTTTTAATATATTTTATTGTATATATTTGATAAAATAAAATATATTGATATCCTTTATATTTTAAATTTTATAGTGCACCCTAACCCAGCATCTTATTCCTCTCCATCCAAAGGTTGTCTGGAAGAGTTCGCTTTTTAGCGATAAAACCGCCCATTGTACATTTGTTTTTCTATAATTGTTATTATTATTATTATTTTTCGTTTGTAAGGTGTGAAATAAATAATTTTCATTCATTCATACATTCATTCAAAAGGATTTTTAAAATATCTCGAAGTTTTTATACGAGTGTGGATTATTATAAAACTAATAAAACCTACTCTATATATAATCTACACAACATAATCTACCCATAAGCTTGAAATGCACAAGGAAACGTCAATCTTGGATCAAAAGACTGAAACTGCGACCCAATTCGAGATTTACAGCTTTCTTTATTAATATTGTTAGTGCCAAATTACCACATCAAAATGTATATAGCTTGAAGTCATGACTGATTGTAAATAATTCTACCTACATTTATTATTGGTATTTATTACTTAGTTTTAATAATATACCTACTTTAGTTAATTTTTGTAAAGGTCGCGGAAACTCGGGTGAATCGAGAGCACTCAAAATTACTCGTCCGAGAAGGAGGAGGATTATGTCCAGCAGTGGATTTCTTCAGATGATGATGATACAGAAAAAAAAATTACCTGATTGATTGTACCTATAATAGTATTTTCTTAATGCAACTAGGAACAAGCCGATGGCCCACCTGATGTTAAATGGTAACCATCACCTATAACAAAGTATTGCCTCGTTAGTCACGCACGATTAGTAACGTGCCCTACATACATACATACATTGCCCTGCGTCCAGCAACTTGAGGCATACAAATGTTATGCCTCATGTGCCTGTAATTACACCGGTAACCACACTCTTCAAACCGAAACACAGCAACGCTGCTTGGCGGCAGAAAAGGCGTGGTGGTAGTATTTCCCCGGACGAGCGATTCACAAAAAGAGCTCTACTAGGTACTCTTATAACCTTATAACCCTGGATAGGTATAGCCCTGGTTTCCCCGATTACGTCTTCTAGTTATTTAATTTTGTGTCAAAATTTTACCATATTATGCTACTTGCTAATGTCTGAAATCTTGTTGAATGCTCTGTAATAAATAACATAAGATAAACCTACTTCTCCAAATCTGTAACGAGCAGTTGCCAAGCAGACGTATTATTCTAACAATGGAGTATTACGGTACTATAAACAATAAGGTATTCATGAAATTATTATCCAAACATCCTGTCGTGGATCAGTGCAGTGAGGAACGCTAAAATACCTAAGTCCCGCAATTTGGAACATCGCGCCCGCTGTGCGCCCGCGCCGCCCGCCGTCATGTCTGAAAGTGCGTTATTTATTTATTCTTACCGACAATCTGCTCTTCCGCGATTCTCCTCACTCACCTTAGTCCACTAGACAACGCTTTGAAGACACGACCACTTCACATAGAAAGCATTGACAAAACCAGTCAATGGTATTAAAATATCGCGAACTCTTGACCCACATGGATTTCGGTTGCTACGACAAGGACTCGGGGGAGGTGGAGTGCTACCTCGAAATACGTAAATACTTTTTGACTTAGCGCTGGTTAACAGCTTTCTTAATGTTGTGGAACATCGCATTGTAATTTATATTTTAGGATCAGTGGAGTTTTTGGGTCGTGTAAACAGCTGGACTCTTTCTGACTGTCAGTGTGTTTGTCAGTGCAGGCCGTGTATGTTGGATTAAGAGTGTTATTGTTTTTCAATTCGGATACTGTCACTGTTATCAGCTCTAATTTAAATTCTTTTTTTTTCATTTTCGTTCAAAATGCGGCGCACGGAATTGCACACAATAGCAGCTAGGCGTGAAATACCGAGTCGTGAGTTAATTGAACTAGTGCACTTGAAAGTATTATAAAACAAAGATCTAATTCTATAAATTTAAATATTTTAGATTGCGATACGGGTACCTCTTGCGCTATCACGATACAAATGCGTAAGTAAATTGACAATACAAGCTTGCAAAAGGCTTCGATTTATGTGCGCTTCGTGTTTAAAATTACATGTTTAATGGGCAGGCATTGTTTGTGAAATCTGGATTATTAAAAGGGTTTTTATATCATTTTATTTGTGACAGCGAGTCCGGACTCGGCGAGCTGCGTTGAGAGATTTGCGACGCTACTATCCTTTCTACTTGTCATCATCACTTTTCCGTTCTCGCTGTTTGAGTGTTTCAAGGTAGGACTACGAACGAAAACAATACTATTTTTTATTTTTTAAGTGCAAATAAACGTGCTCCATACCTAAACTTATTGTGACAGCCTTCACAGCTCAGTTGGTAGTAGCTCTGCCTTCTGAGCCGTAGGCCGTGGGTTCACCAAACATGGGTTCAACCGTGGGAGAACAAACATTTGTGTGATGAACATTGATGTTTGTTCTCTGTCTGGGTGTCATATAATATTATAAGTATGTATTTACAAAAAAAAGAAAGTATAAGTATAATAATATATATGTATTATATCAGCTATCTGGTTCCCATATTACAAGTTTTGGCTTAGATTGGGGCTAGGTAGTGCTGTGTGGAAGGTCCACCAATATTTATTTATTTATTTATTTTATTTCTTTCTGACCGAAATATGAGTGATAACGATAACGATACTTTTTGGCCCAAAAAACAAGGAAATTTAACTGTGACTGTAGTGGTATGGAAAAGTTTTAAGTCTTAAATACTTTGCAGGTAGTCCAAGAGTTTGAACGCGCGGTGATTTTTAGACTAGGAAGGCTCAGGAAAGGAGGAGCAAGAGGACCTGGGTTGTTTTTTGTGCTTCCTTGCATCGATACCTATAGGAAGGTGGATCTCAGGACGGTGTCGTTCGACGTTCCACCACAAGAGGTACGTGTCAGTAAGAAAGTGAGAGAGAGAGTAGAGGTAAGAGTACGTGGCCTCAGTCAAAAAATGAGCCTTTACAAAACGCCATTGCTCTTTTCTTGGCCAACACTATATTTTATGAACTGTAAGTTATACAATTTTTCAAAATGTTTGTTATCAAGTTGAGCATGCTACCATAAATTTTTCAAGTCTGTAGCTTTATTTAGCCAAAAAATTCGACTGATATTTACACTTGAATGGGAAAAGCAAATTAATTAACGCTAAGGACAGATAGCCAGAATATTTTTTGATCGAGTGAGCGAAGCGAACGAAGATCTTAGTTTCAACTTGGGCGATTTGGCATTTTATGTATGTATGTATGTATGTTTGTCTGGCCATAACTTTCGAACCGTTGATCCGATCTGCATGAAATTTGATAAGTCGATAGCTTGTACTTGAGAAATTTACTGGTAAGTATATGAGTAAAATCGGATGAAGGGTTATTAAGACATGGGGTTTTTTAAGGGGGCAAAAATAAAAAAAGTTACATAAAAAAATCAAGTTACATGTCATATGAAAGGGCTTTGTTTGGACATTCCAAACTAATTTTTACTTTTTTTCTGGAACGCTCGGTTTTTGAGATACAACAAAAAAGTTAAATTAAGATAACCAGCGATCCAAGAGCTCCCATCTCTAAGAGTTTCGTTGGCATCAAGGTTTTTCTACTGGTCGGCCAGTTACTTTGCTTTTTCTTATTTTTTTTTCTTGAAATAAATTAAGGAGGTACTCAGTTCTCATAAAATGGTGACAATGACCAGGTATGATGATGGAGCCAAGGTCTATTCAACGGAACTCTTTAATAAATAGGTCAATAGAGTTGAAACTTGGTTACCATACCAAGTCAGTAGGTGGAAGTCAGAAAAAAGTCCAAACATAATGTATGAACTTGCCTCTGACTACCACCTACTCAAAGTTTTGGTGCGTTCGTCGGGTCGCATCACGAGATCTCAGTTCGGGGCGAACTACTAGTATATTTGTTTTTGACGAGTATAATAGCGTTACTCGGAGATGGTGGAACTCACTTGATTTATTATTACTTATATCATATTGAATTAGGTCAAAACTATTAATCCTAAATCCTAACCAGACTATGTTTAACCTGCGTAATAATTCTATCAACACACTGATACCAATAATTTCTTATATGATTTACTAACACCCGTAACCTTGCTAATGATTAAAGGTCTTCAAAAATAGCGTCATTAGCAGCTTTTAACCCACATTTCTTTTGGTTTGTTTCCTACAAGGCCAGGTTCTAATGCCGAGTCCATTAACACGGATGTATGAGGTAAATTCGATGAATCATACCGTGTACATTGGCGGTGTAAGAGCGATTACACACTGCGCCTTTCACAAGTACTAGCGAATTTTTTGAGATTCAGACGTAACGCAACAGTGACAGTGGCGTAGCTATCGCAGGGCCAGGTTGTGCAGTGCACCAGGGCCCCGGAGCTCAGGGGGCCCTCTAACCTAAGCTTTGAAAAGAGAGAGTCAGCCAGCTCCCGAAGCTAGAAAACATTGACCCTACTCACAATTTTTTTGCTCTATGCCCAATTCTTTCTCTATGCACCGGGGCCCTTGTCTACCACTACTACGCCACTGAACAGCAATACCACAGAATACCGCAATAATGTGGTTTTATTATATTTATTTACTTTTACTTAGCTGCCAAAATGATAAAACGAAATGAGAGTTAAAGAAAAATGTATGGCTGCTAAAAAAACGGAGCGTGTAACGGCCCCAAAGTAGTGCTCGAAAGGAGCCTCTTTAAGGCGCACTCTAAATCTTTTCACCACACTGTTTCGAAAAAACTAATGACACAAAAGAAAAAGAAAACTGTACCCCAAGTATGAGTTTTGCTTACCGGTTTTGCGATAGAGCGTCTTCATACAAAACCCGCAATGAACACGGAACAAAAACGAATGGTTTTGCTCCGTGCTCATTGCAGGTTTTGTAAAGTTCCATATCGGTATCCCTATCGCGTCTTCATACAAAACCTGCAATGAACACGGAACAAAAACGTAAAACGAAAAACCAAATATGGTAAGCAAAACTCTTACTGGGGTCACAGCTCTGTAATAAAATGATGCCATAAATAGTTCCTAAAAACAGTGAAATTCTATTATGTTTATAAAAAGGAAACAAACACATTGAAACGGCTGTGATAACATTAATTAAGGCGTATGAAATAAAATTACATCAGTCATTTTCCAATTACATTTTATAGGTAGGTAATGTACTACGTCAATTATTATTTCCAGCATTTAAATCTTTGCTCTACATTACTAGTCCCAAGCTTTCCTAAGCGCGGAACCGCTCATATGTAAAATACACTTACTAGCCACAGTAAATAATTAAAAAACTTTATTACTAGGTCGCCTTATCCCAGACAATTGGTGAACATGAAACGATTGTTTAGCATCTCGTAAATCTTTGATTGATAGTTTACGGCCACATCAATTCATCTGGTTTGAATGGCAGAAAACTAACCACAGCTAGAGTTGTAGGCGTTCTTGTAAAAACTGATGCTTTTTCTCCAGTTGAACTCATAACATTGTTTTTTTAATGCACCATCTAGCCCTGAGAGACGCTTTGGGAACCAGAATATGTTTTTTGCCCCAGATCCAGATTGGTGAAATAAGTTAAATAAGTATTTAATATCTCACTCTTTTCTTACTCCTAACATCTTTCACGCTATACCCCTTCATCTAACACTTGGTCTACCACTACCGTCATTATACAAGGTATTCCAATACTTGTGTTCAAAAACTTCAGGGGGCTAAAGTACCCATCAATATGAATAACTTTTTCTAAGGAACCAACACTGTGAACGTGAAAAAAAAAACATGTTTCATACAAAAGTTCAATACCTACCTTGTTAGATAGTAAACCTTTACTAGATACTGTCAGTTGCTAGGTAACGAAGAGAACAATACAACTAGTGAAAAACGATGGACTACAAATAAAATATAAAATTATAAACCTCGTTATTTTTATGTTCTAACATGGTAGCAGAGCGCGTACACGATTAGAAAAACAATGTCTTCATCGGAAGGAGTTTCTGAGAAACTGTCTGGGAGTTCCAACTACCAGACATGGAAATTTGCGATGAAGATGGTGTTGGTCTCCAAGGATTTGTGGGAATGTGTTGTTGATCAAAGAGGCGACGAAAAACTACAGCAGAAGGCGCTAGCCAGAATAGAACTCAATGTGGAGTCGTCAGTATACACACACATCAGGTATGCGAAGACAGCGTATGAAGCCTGGTCAAATCTGGAGAAGGCGTTCGAAGACAAGGGCCTTGCTCGACGACTTGGTTTACTGAGAAAGTTGTTCAACAGCAGACACAGCTCATTCTCGAGCATGGAGGGATATGTGACGCACATTATGAATGTCGCTAATGAGCTCAGAGACATATCGAAACCTCTGGAGGATGAATTTGTGGCCGAGATAATGCTGAGTGGATTGTCGACAAGGTACGACCCTCTTGTAATGGCGAACCAGAAAAGCTATATTAAGAAGGTTCTAGAAAGATTCAATATGTCAGAATGCAAACCATCTCCAACCCCAATGGAAGTGGGATTTAAATTGGATAAATCTGCTGAAAAGAATACAAAGTTAGACTATAGACACCTGATAGGTTGCTTGATGTATATAGCAGTGTGTACGAGACCAGATATAGCTCATGCTGTAAGTGTGCTGAGTCAGTTCAATGAATGTTATGCAGAGGAACACTGGAAAGCAGCAAAGAGAGTTCTACGATATCTGAAAGGCACTATGGATTACCAACTTGTTTTTGAGAAATCCGGTATGAATATCAATGGATATGCTGACGCTGATTGGGCTGGGAGCATCATTGATAGGAGGTCATACACGGGGTATGTTTTCAAAATTGGTAGTAGTGTAGTTTCATGGGAAAGTCGGAAACAACGCACTGTTGCGTTGTCTAGCACAGAAGCCGAGTACATGGCAATATCGGATGCTGCGAAAGAAGCTTTGTTTATGCAAAGTTTTCTGAAAGAGTTATTAGGTAGGGCTTTTATAGTAACTCTTTACAATGATAATCAATCTGCTCAGAAACTTGGTGAGAATATTGGATATTCGGGTCGCACCAAGCATATTGATGTCAGGCATCATTTTATACGTGATATTCAAAGTCAAAGTCAAAGTCAAAGTCAAAATGTATTTATTCAATAAAATCACAAGGATCACTTTGAAACGTCTTAAAGCTAGGTGACTCTAGGTGCCAGTTCCACGCGACCAAAGCCTAGAAGAACAGGCAACAAACTTACGGCTTGGTTCCTACCGTTCTTTTGTATGATCCTTTTACAATGTAATAATATAATATATTATTGAAGTTTAGTGAGGCGTAGGCATACAGAAAAAGGTAAACATAATCATATTGTAACTAGCAAATCTGTTTTGATAAAGTATTTATGTACTGAAGAAATGTTAGCAGACATTCTTACGAAGCCTTTGTCAAGGGATTAGTTTTCTAAATTTATGTTAGGCTTAGGTTTCAGCGTTAAGGTTTAAGGGGCTGTGTTAGATAGTAAACCTTTACTAGATACTGTCAGTTGCTAGGTAACGAAGAGAACAATACAACTAGTGAAAAACGATGGACTACAAATAAAATATAAAATTATAAACCTCGTTATTTTTATGTTCTAACATACCTAGCTAAAATGTATGAAGTTGCTGTTTTTTTCGCGTTAATAGTGTTGGTTCATTAAAAAAAGTTATTCATATTGATGGGTACTTTAGCCCCCTGAAGTTTTTAAACACAAGTATTGGAACACCTTGTATAATTATGGTAGTGGTAGACCAAGTGTTAGATGAAGGGGTAGCGTGAAAGACGATATGAACAGGCAAAAACATTTAAAACCAAAGTAAGGTTTTTCATCAATAGTCCAGCATACGATCAATGGTCTTTTCTCTTTGTCTCAAAGATTTGCTGGACGAAAATTATTTTTTAGGGTTAAGCTCGCCTTTGTACATGTCTTTTGTAATCACATTATATGTAAATGTTTCTGTGAACAATAAAGAATTTAAGAAAACGATTGAATCAAGCCACTGTTAAAATATTGAATAAGGACCTACTATCCTACTAATATTACTAGTAGTTCGTCCCGAACTGCAGAGATCTCGTGATGCGACCCGACGAACGCATCAAAACTTTGAGTAGGTAGTAGTCAGAGGCAAGTCCTAACACTATCTTTGGACTTTTTTCTGACTACCGCCTACTAACTTGGTATGGTAACCAAGTTTCAACTCTATTGGCCTATTTATTGAAGAGTTCCGTTGAACAGACCTTGGCTCCATCATCAGACCTGGTCGTCGTCACCATTTTATGAGAACTGAGTACCTACTTAATTTATTTCAAAAAAAAAAAATAAGAAAAAGCAAAGGAATTGGCCGACCAGTAGAAAAACCTTGATATCAACGAAACTCTTAGTCATGGGAGCTCTTGGATCGCTGGTTATCTTAATTTACCTTTTTTGGTTGTATCTCAAAAATCGAGCGTCCCAAAAAAAAAGTAAAAATTGTTTTGGAATGTCCAAACAAAGCCCTTTCATATGACATGTAACTTGTTTTTTTTATCTAACTTTTTTTATTTTTGTCCTCTTAAAAAACCCCATATCTCAAAAACCCTTCATCCGATTTTACTCATATACTTACCAGTAAATATCTCAAGTACAAGCTATCGACATATCAAATTTCATGCAGATCGGATCAACGGTTCTAAAGTTATCGCCAGACAAACATACATACATACATACATACATACATACATAAAATGCCAAATCGCCCAAGTTGAAACTAAGATCTTCGTTCGCTTCGCTCACTCGATCAATAAATGCGAAAGTTTGTAAGTATGGTTGGATAGATGTTTGTTACTCTTTCACGTAAAAACTATTGAATGGATTTTAATGAAACTTTACAATAATATAGCTTATACATCAGGCTACACATTTGCTTATACATCAGGCTATTTACACATAGGCTACAATTTATAAAGATATTGTGACTAATCCTGCGCAGACGAAGACGCGGGCACCAGCTTTTATACGTATGTTGACATCCGTGTCTGTGCTTGCGTATTAGTAGTGATTGCTAACGTTAATATTTCAGGCGTTTTACCTTTATTGGATTCCTTGATGTTTTTCTCTGGTCCCGATAACTTTTCGGGATAAAAAGATAGCCTTTATGTTAATTCAGGTTATAAACAAATATAGTTTGTTCTAAGTTTAATTTTGATCGGTTTCCGAATGACTTAGCTTAGATTCACGTCGTTTTTATGACGTTTCAAAGTGCGATCTTTGTGGTTTTATAGAACGAAAATCAAAAGTCCTAAAAAAAAACTGAAAATATAGTTTTTCATCGCACATCCCTAGCTTAGTTAGAAAATAACCGCAACTAGGTTAACAGTTTTCAATACTGCCATACTGAAAATTCCCAAACCACATGGTACACGTGTTTGTTTGTATTTACTGCTATACAATGGGGTACGCTAAGGTGAACGTTTATAAAATCATTTTTCACTACAATACTCTTATAATAAAAAAGGACCATAAACTGCAGTAGGTACTTTGTATTATACGAGGTAGGTGGCGGAATACCTAAGTACTCTTAAAATAAAAAAGATCATTAAAGTGTATTGTCAAATCATCGCAGTAGGTAATAGGTGGTTACCACTTAATACGGGAAGGCCATTTGCAATATGGCATGAAGTATTAAAAAGATTGTGAAGTTTTGCAAAACTTTTGGTTAGGATTAAAGAAAGATCTTTCTGAAAACGAACGATGATAAATTAGTGACTGATGGAGACGGTATACTTACCTATGAAAGATTTATCACTGTAAATAAAATATAGGTTTTTTAAGGTCGCTGGGACTATAATATAATCTCCAGACACAGATATCTTCTCAGATCTCTTAGCACCTAGTACACCTACCCAAGATCCCAACGATGTCTAAGGGGGTAATTAGAGGCACGTCCAAACATTGCATTTAGCACATGCCCATTAATAATAGTAAACTTACTAAATACGTGGTCAATATCATAATCTGGTTAAAGTTTACTTTAGCGCGTCCAACGGTGAGCAATTTTGAACAGATGGTTTATAAGTCGCATGAAAGCCGTTTCGAATATAAGTGCAGTCAGCGTCAAAATTAGACTGATAATTTCAGTGGCGCAGTTTTTCTTCGCTCAATTACGTAAAGAAATAAAAAAAAGTATTAAAAAAAAATACCGGTTAATATTCAAACTCAGCGTATTTGTAATTGACCGATCTGGTGCTTTTTGAATATCGATATTGCTCCGTTTTTTTATTTTGAAAAGGAGGTGTTTAAGTAAGCATTTTTTCATAGTAGCCCCTAATTTTCTTTCGAAATATTTAGATAAGTGTGAAAATTTCAAGACCAGAACGATAAAAAAAATATTGATATATTTTTTTTGGCATTAATGTAAGACTGGAGACAATGACGTACCTACTTATTGCCAGGCCTAGGGTATAAACCCAGCAGTAGGGTTTGGTCAGGCCGCGTATGATGAGGTGCAAAAAATACGATCCACATGAGTTTACGCTAAACTAAATGAAACAATGATTAGACAGAAACGCACCAATCCATTACCACAGGTAATAAATGTTCATCTCTTCTCAAAGTGCCTGTTAAATCTGAGCCGTAAGGTTCAACATTCGTTACTATTTGAGAATGATTCATTGCATTGAGCAAGGCTAGGGAATTCAGTATTACTGTTGTACTTATTTCTATGTGGTATTACGCTGTTGTATTTTAGCCAAAAGAAGCATACAATCTTATGGACCGACATGATTGAGAAGTGAAAAGTTCCCAGATTTTCTGTAAACTTAATGGGGGTCTAGTATCCAGCAATGGACCTCTTCAGGCTGATGATGATGATGATGATTCTTGATTGCGTAAAACGCCATGACAAGATGTTTACAGCTGATCGGATCAAAGATATCGGTCACGATTGAGACAAAAATAAAACATCTGATTGAAAACAGACAGTCTCAATCACTGTCTCGTCATTTTCCTCAATTGTATTTAATAGAATATAAAGAATCTCCCAACACTAGAAGCTACTACACCGCAGAAGCTCTACAAGGAATACGATTAGAGCTCTAAAATTGGTGCTGTAAAAATTGGTGGAATACCCCATCTCTATACATATAAAAATCAATTGCTGTTCGTTTGTCTCGCTAAAACCCGAGAACGGCTGGTTATATTATAAATGTCTTCTCCTGTATAATTGATCGAGTGAGCGAAGCGAACGAAGATCTTAGTTTCAACTTGGGCGATTTGGCATTTTATGTATGTATGTATGTATGTATGTATGTATGTATGTTTGTCTGGCGATAACTTTAGAACCGTTGATCCGATCTGCATGAAATTTGATATGTCGATAGCTTATACTTGAGAAATTTACTGGTAAGTATATGAGTAAAATCGGATGAAGGGTTTTTGAGATATGGGGTTTTTTAAGAGGGCAAAAATAAAAAAAGTGACATAAAAAAATCAAGTTATATGTCATATGAAAGGGCTTTGTTTGGACATTCCAAAACAATTTTTACTTTTTTTCTGGGACGCTCGGTTTTTGAGATACAACAAAAAAGTTAAATTAAGATAACCAGCGATCTAAGAGCTCCCATCTCTAAGAGTTTCGTTGGCATCAAGGTTTTTCTACTGGTCGTCCAGTTCCTTTGCTTTTTCTTATTTTTTTTTCTTGAAATGAATTAAGGAGGTACTCAGTTCTCATAAAATGGTGACGACTACCAGGTCTGATGATGGAGCCAAGGTCTGTTCAACGGAACTCTTCAATAAATAGGCCAATAGAGTTGAAACTTGGTAACCATACCAAGTTAGTAGGCCGGTAGTCAGAAAAAAGTCCAAATAATGTTTGGACTTGCCTCTGACTACCACCTACTCAAAGTTTTGGTGCGTTCGTCGGGTCGCATCACGAGATCTCAGTTCGGGGCGAACCACTAGTTTTAATAAGTTAGGCTGTTTTGATATAGGTACGGTGTAACATGGTGCTCTTGGGGGTATTTTAAAACAGAATCTGGCACAAGCGTCATATAGTACAATAATACAATACAAAATCATGTATTTATGCCACACGCAATAGTAGATTAGTAGCCAAGGCATCCAATGCAGCCCGAGATAGGCGCACGAGCGCAGCGAGCTCGCCTATTTTTCGAGGATGCAATTGGTGCTTACACCCGAGCTAACTATTCTGCTTTACATCTCGATTGTGAGGTAAGTAGGTTCTTATTACCTCCAAATGGGGCTTGTAGGTGACTAATTAGCGCTCTAGGGTAATAATGTAGCTAGAAAAGCCCTAGGGCGATAAGTAATTAATCACCTACAAGCCCCATTTGGAGCTTACCGAACATGAGAGATGTAAAAACACTTTATAAAAAATACAAGAAAAGACATTAAAAGTAAGTAAGTGACATAAATTGGCTGTCGCTCAGCTTAAATGCTATAGCAGCATACGCTACTATAACCCTCATGGAGGTACTATATACTGGAGGGAGCGATAAGACTTACCTCCTTTTTCAACTGTGTATCAAACATTGATCATCTATCTTTGTTCTTCCCATGTAGCCTAGCTACGAGTAAAAGAAAAGAAGATGTAACTTCACAACCTCCATCTCACTCACTCACTGTCTGCGTAAATCGTGGCCGTCAGTTGATGCAATGTTTTGATCTTGTTTTGACGTTTTTGAAAAACTCGCAGCAACATTGCGATGCAGCGAAAGAAATTATGAAAATTTTTAAAGAATTATTATTGTCTAGGCAAAATATATTTAAAAAGGTGAAAGTATGTCTTGTGAAGCTGTGTTTTGTGTATCAAAAACAACAAAAGGAGGAGTTAAAGACCCGGAATTGTCATTTGATACGTAATATTATTTTTCTATTTTCATGCTAAAAAAATACGTTTTTTCTCCCATAAAGACTGTAGGAATTACATTTTATTAGTACTAGTCATATTTTCCTATGTGAAAATGATGTAAACCCATTAATTATTGCAAAATAAAATGCATTGTTTTAGTCTTCTGTTCTAGAGATGTACTTCCACCGACCAATTTAGCTTTATCGATAATATTTAAGTTTCCGTTTTTGATATGAAATATCTAATGCGGTGGGTCAGACCGGCTGTTCTGTTGTAGTTTCAATTTTTCACACCTTATAGGCGTCTCGCGAGGGATCAATTTTTGTTAAATTTTACATTATTTTTTTAGGTTCTTAAATGCCCAGAATGAAGACGGGAGTGGATAAAAGCTGTTAGTCGTGAAAACTGATAGCCTACAAAATGTTCTTATGCATGGACGAAATGGCCATAAGAAATTGTATCGAGTGGGATGGACATCGCTCTCACGGTTAGGGCAATGTGGGAAACATTATTGACGATGATAGTGTTCCAGTGTCTATAATGGTTTTGGGCTTTCGCAATAAAAGTCAGCAACCAGTTAAAATTAAAAAGTTGGATTCCAATTAAAACGCCTTTTTCATACATTTCTTTTTCTATCGATAGGTTAGTCAATGTTGTCCCTTCTCTAGTCACTCACGCGAATACATACAAACTAACAAAAAACGGACACGCCGAAAAACCGTAACACTACGTCTATATGATACTTAGTCTAAGATAACCCTGATCTTCCGTGACACCATTACGCGAAGAAAATAGTAACGATGAAGCTCCAGTGTGGTGCCAATCTCGAATGTTTAGATTTGTTTTTTTTCTCAGGTTCTAACAAAAGACTCAGTGACAGTGGCTGTCGATGCAGTCGTCTACTACAGGATCAAGGAGCCTTTAAATGCCATCGTGAGGGTGGCAGACGCAGGGTTGGTACGATGTTTTATTTTGAGATACTCCCAAGAAAATTACCTTTGTTTTTAGTAAGCTGCTTTGAATTGGGCTAAAATCAATATTTTGATCAGGGTCAATAGTCTTTGCTGTTAAAATGGAAAGTTTTAGATTAAATCACTCTTTAAATTAGTGACGTACCTACCCATGTAAAGTTCTAATGCACATGTTCATAATAACTATTCTATGCAAGTATAATTCACAAAGTTAGAACGTTACGTTCTAACATTTGTGCCTTTGACATTATTATTCAAAATAAACGAAAATGATGTTCTGGCAGTATTTTAGTACATAAGTTTGTATAAACTAGTACCCAATTCAGTTTTTTAAGTTGAGTGGTTTTTAGGGTTTTTGAAGGTCTATGTAGTATTACAGTTGTTATTTTTGGGATTTAGAACGTGCCTAAAGCGCAAAAGCGTTTAGTTGTTATATGACATACCAGTATAACGGTCATCCATGTAAAATTTATATTGACCACGCGCCGAACATTCTATAAGCTAATCTGTTAGAAACGATGAGCGCTGGCAAGTCGAATGTAAACACTGAACACTCAGAAGTACCAGCATGTGTAATAATCAGCATTGTGCGTAGGAATGCCAAATTACCGGTCATAAAGCAAACAAATTGCGAACAAACAATAAGTGAATGGCTGCAGGCAAATGCATCTCTGGGCAGGCTATTTTTGATAAATTGCCTCTCGTTGATTTCCTCGTGTATCGTACCAATTTATTTTATATTATTATGCAGTCGAAGATTCAACTGGTTCAGAGACGTGCCCAAGACTTCATCGGTGTAATAATGATCTGCACAGATCAAGACCCACGTTAGCAATGTGGTCGTAATAAAAAACATGACTTACTATAATACTCTCTATGGTTTATTAGCCATATTGGACATAATGACATTCTTAGCAAATATTTAAAAAATTAAGTTAATCTATTATTAGTCACTTACTCGTTTTTAAAACCCAACTATAGCACCAGGAAGGATAGAAGCGAAAGTACGCCCCTCACTACCAATTACTGTAGCTTTCTTATCCAATGTAATTTTCAGAGCTTCAACAAGACTTCTAGCCGCGACAACTCTTCGCAACGTCCTCGGTATGCGAGATTTGGCACAGCTGCTATCAGACAGAGAAGCCATCAGCCACATGATGCAAGCTAACTTGGACGAGGCCACTGACCCCTGGGGGGTTGAGGTGGAGAGGGTTGAAATGTGAGTGTCTATTAAACATTGCTAAGCATATTGAGAACACTTCTTCTTCTTTCGTATCGCTGTTACATCCCAAAATTCAAATCCACCTTGTCCAGTAGGTGGCCACCTCCACAGCTACATCCGAGCAGGTCATTAGGTCCTCTATAAGGTACATGAGGTGGGGCATGATGGACACTCGAGCACATGTGGCATGGACTGCACCTGGGCACCACAATGCCCCATCTGCTTAGGTTACTCTTGCAGCGTCTGACTTAGGTTCGGAGTCTATTAAGACTCTTCCAGACTGGCCAGGGTAGCTCGTGAAGTATTAAGAACACTGATCGTTATTCACTGATCTAGGAAAAGAACAGAGTGCCCAAAAATTATTCAGATGAAATGCAAAGTATTTTCTTAAGTAACGTTTTAATTGACTATCATACCTAACGTTTCTTTTCCCAAGACAAATCCCTCACTTAAATCGTTGTTGGCTTAAACTGTTGTGTTTGTTTCCAGAAAAGACGTTCGTCTTCCTGTGCAACTCCAAAGAGCAATGGCGGCAGAGGCAGAAGCTGACCGCGAGGCGAGAGCAAAGATCATTACAGCTGAGGGAGAGATCAAGGCCTCCAAAGCTTTACAGGAGGCTTCGTTGGTCATGATTGATAATCCGATGGCTTTGCAGGTATGAATTCATTACTGCTACTTTAAATTACTTTTAATAAATATTTGTAAAATATACAGATATAAGTACTTATTGAAAAAATAAAATGACATTTTAAGAGTATTAGAGCTCTTTGTGAAAGGCTAGTCCGCTTTTTTCTGCCGCCAAGCAGCATTGCTGTGTTTCGGTTTGAAGAGTGTGGTTGCCGGTGTTATTACAGGCACATGAGGCTCAACATCTGTATGCCTCAAGGGCAGTGCATCGTAGGGCACATTCCTATCGTGCGTGACTTACGTGGTGCGTGGCAATACTTTGTTATAGGTGATGGTTACCACTTAACATCAGGTGGGCCATCTGCTTGTTCCATCAGCTAGTTGTAGAAGAAAAAAAGAACTTTTATTGAATATGACACTCAGATAAATAAACATTTAATTTAATCGTAATTGTGCATTTTTCACCAGGAATCTCTTTAAATTTTCGCCTAGGCTAGGTTCTTACCAACTCATTATTATCTAGTAACAGATTTAATTTCAGTAGCCAAATCATCATTATTGAACTTAAAATGCTACATTTTTACAGCAATGATAATATTTAATTACAAACATAAATTGCATGATATGAAATTTTGCACATTTTCTCAGCTTGTTCACTAATAAGGTATAATAATGTTACTCGTAAGTTAAATTCCATCTGTTTCCATTTTCTAGCTACGCTATCTGCAGTCTTTGAACACAATATCGGCGGAAAAGAACTCCACCATAATATTTCCATTTCCAATGGACTTCCTGAAGACTTTTCTCGGTGGGGGAAGTTGCAGCCACCACCCTACTCCTGGGAGAGCTGGTGCTGTGAACAGTTCTGTGCCTTCTTTACCTGTTTAGCTAAGGAATGTAGTAAATGTATCTAGTCAAGACACTCTAAGCTTAAGATAATGCTAATTTTATAAATGGTACTTTTTATGTGACTCGTTTATTTGCCTACGCAATGCCCATGGCCATAGCCCTTCAACATCTAAGTAATTGAAGCTTGAAGATATACGCTAACGTACCTACCTTCTTATTAGAGATATTTTGTCTAGTACCTAATTGTATTTTGTAAGAGATCTGAGGGATATCTACTGCGCCTGGGGATCATAGTCCTGAAGCTGTTTCAGTTTAATCCTGGTAGAATCATAAGCATAATGCTTGGATTATTTTATTCATGGGGTATTAATATAATGTAGGTATCTTTTTTACGATGCCTTGCTTGTGCCCACGAACTTCTTACTACCAAAGTTCATTCTTATTTCAGACATTGACCTTTGGCCTAAAAGTCTAGGTTCCCTTCAAATAAAAAAGAAGTTCTTCATCCATTAAATAAATCTATGAGTACTTTTTGATACTGTTTCAATGTGGGAGGAAATATCAATGAGATATTTCGTCTGAGGTTGCAATAGTAGTCTTTGGTTGGTACTGCCTGTCATCACTCGGTATGCAATAAACAATTGGTAAACAATCTACTGCGAGTTTCGTAAAGTTATTATATTGCTAATTTATTGAGTTTATAATGAGTTTTACAAAGGAAACAAAGTCATCAAAAGTTAATCTCACAGGTATCCATACCCATTCATGTTGTTATGAGACTGAATAACCAATATTTGTTTTTGTTTTATATCTTTGATATTATAATCACTATGTTACATAATTTGAAACTTGTTTCTGTACCAAAGAACATTAGGGATATTCTTTTGTAATAATCTATAAATGAAAGCGCGGAAGGGTGTGTATGACTTAAAAGTTGCTCTATTATTGTAGAGCAGTGTTCCTAATTACGACTTGTTAGAAGTCTGTTTAATATTTCAGAAATACAAAAAGAAACACTCAAAGAAAAAATCTTCAGAATATTTGCAGTGTTCATTATAATCTTGTTTCCATTGGCTCTTCTTATGTGCTTCAGAGTAAGTATTTTTAACATGACTGCGACGCTAGCTAAAATTAGAATATATTTTGTAAAAATATATTTTAAAACTACCTAAGCCTAATTGTGCACTAAGCTACTTCCCAACTCCCTCTACACTAGCATTTAATCGTTTTTTAGGTAGTGAAGCAGTATAAAAGAGCTGTAATCTTGCGATTCGGGCGAGTCAGAGCGGATTCTCCGGCTGGTCCAGGCATCATCTGGGTAGTACCCTGTACAGACAGCATGCTTCTAGTAGATCTTCGCACTCATTCTCTTAGCTTACCGCCGCAGGAGGTAAGCGTTCTCTGCAATTTTTAAGTCCTAAAACCGATTCGTACATGATTCGTGTTTAATTTTTTCTTGTTAAATTAACTTGTAAAAAAATAAAAACTAGGTAGATCAATGCTTTCGACTTTTAGTCGGCGTGAATAGTAGGTATACACCTCCCTCAAATGACTATCTAATCAAACTAGTTGGATTTGAAACTATTATCCATGTCAGATATTTGTTATCTTTAAGAATACTATGACAAAGGCACTTCTAATTGTCTACATTTTACACAGCAGTTGGCAGATTTGAAGTTATATTTACGAGAAATAATAAATGTAGAATTAAGTCTCTCTTTATTAAATTTTCTCTTTCTTTTCAGATCCTGACAAAAGATTCAGTCACAGTCACAGTGGACGCCGTTGTTTATTTTCACGTGATTAAACCTCTCAATTGCGTACTGAACGTCCAGTCACACACGTACTAAAATTACAAACCTGAATATATCCCTTAGAGTACTCAAACTTATTGCTAAGTGCTACCGTTTTTGTAAAATCAACTCTCCATACATTTTACGCTATGTATCTTAAAGGTTGTTAAAGGTGGAAGTAGCTGGTCATATAGCTCTGACAACATAAATAAAGGTTCTTGAATGGCGACCACGAACTGCAAGATGAAGCGCAGTGGCGTAGCTAGGTGAAATCGGGCATAGAGAAATAATTTTGTGAGCAGGCTCAAGGTTTACAAGCTTCGAGAGCTGGCTGACCCTCTCTTTTCAATGCTTGTTAGAGGGCTCCCTGAGCTCCGGGGCCCTTGTGCACTGCACCACCTGCACCTACGATAGCTAAGCCACTGACGAAGCGTGAGATGTCCTCCTACTCGATATCCTCTCGACTCCTCACAATGTCGTCGGTAACATTGTGGGGAAATCGGTGGATTGACAAGGCTCAAAATTTCTTCCTGGAAATGAATAGAGGCCTATGTCTGGCAGTGGATCCTTTAGCCTGATAATGATGATGATAACTTGAAGGACCTTTTTCATTTATTTTAGATTTTCCATTATTGAGCTAGATGTTCAAAGCTTGACTCGTTGCAGATTCTCCACAGAAATGATAGCTGTAGCGACACTGAGGAATATCCTCGGCCAGTACACGCTCACAGAAGTTCTGACCAACCGCGAAAACATCAGCCATGTGGCGAAAAGGGAGATTGTAAAAGTTACTTCCGATTGGGGAGTCGAAATGGAACGAGTTGAAATGTGAGTAATTCATATTTGGTATTTATTGGATTCATTCAGCCACATGTTGGTTATCAGAAATTACAAGTTCCTACCTACACCTAGCAGCACCATAATAACCTAAGGCTGTGCTTTTGATATTCCTATTATATTCAGAAAAGATGTCATTCTGCCATATGAGCTGCAAAAGGCTATGGCGGCGGAGGCTGAAGGCACTCGTCTAGCAAAAGCTAAGATTATTGAAGCTGAAGGGGAAATCAAGGCGGCTGAGAATCTAAAGCAAGCCTCAAGGATAATGATGGAGAACCCTCAAGTTATGCTGGTATGTATTATTCACAAACCACTTTTTTGTGTTCAACAAATTGTTCCAATACATATTTTTTTTCAGCTAAGGTATCTACAAACATTGAACTTCATAGCATCTCAACAAACAACTTCAATATTTTTTCCATTTCCTATGGAGATTCCTGAACCTCATGGATCACAAGCAAGCCAATAACTTATGAAGTAACACTAACTTCTTTGTACTCTTTAGTACATAGGTACTCTTTTGCTAAATTTGCATCAGTTCCTATAAAGAAGATTACTCTGTGGTCAATCGCTTGCGTCACTTGCCACTAGAATGTCAACTTTCAAACTTAACTAGAAATTGAAAATAAAACTAAATGCAGCTACCAGAAAGCCCAAACAATACCAGGGAAAATAGACCAATAAGGACAGAAGATAACCCAAGCAATAGAAATATCATACTACCTGAGAGCGAAACTCCTGTAGCCCCAGTAGTCTCTGAATCTACGAGGAGAGAATGTCCTCAATCAACTCCTGAAAGAGATACTGAAAGGGGGTTTCTTGAATTGGAAAGCCTGCTAGGAAGCAACCAAACTTCTAAAGAAAATTTTCGCGTGCGATTACAGTCTGACAGAGGTGAGAATCGACAAATTATTTAAGAAAGTTCATGCAGTGAATTTCGGATTGAAATTGAAAAGGCTACTAAAACGTACTAACCTAACTTAGCATAAGCTACTCTTGTGGTTTTTTTTTCAGGAGATGAAAAATGCATAGAAAAGTTTCTCATATTCATGTCTTATCTACTCGTCGTTATTTTCTTTCCACTTTCCTTGTTCTGCATTTTTGTAGTAAGTAATTTCAAAGAAAACCATTTGCATAGTATTCGTAAATTTAGATCACATTTGAAATATTTTACTCCTCTTTTTAGGTAGTGCGTCAGTTTGAAAGGGCGGTGATCCTTCGCAATGGCAAAGTCTACAAAAACAAGCCATTTGGTCCAGGCCTCGTTCATTTCTTACCTTGTGTCGACGTTGTTAAGTTTACTGACCTTCGGATTATTTGTTACGCGGTATCACCTCAAGAGGTAAAGAACAGAGTATTTTCCCTAAAAAATATTAAAAATACCTACGTGAGTTGGGGATCTACATCAATAATTAATGCTCGCAGGCTTTGACGAAAGATTCATTGACTGTTTCGGTGGATGCTGTAGTCTATTACAAAATATGCGATCCGGTATGGGCTGTCATCAATGTCGCCAATTACAAGTAGGTACCTAAACATGTTAGACACATGTCAGACAGCAGTTTATGCTGTACAGCAACAATCTTACTGAACTATTTACCCACTTTACATCATTCTGCAGGACGTCAACACAATTCCTTGCCGCGACAACACTAAGAAATGCGGTTGGGACAAAAAAATTGACAGATTTGTTGATGGATAGACCAGCAGTCAGTTACCTGGTCTCCCAGCATATGAAGCATTTTGCCCGAGAGTGGGGAATCCAAGTCGTGAGAGTTGAAATGTAATGTATACATTTAAACCTATTGCACCTATTTGTTCTTGACTCCTACGGGTTCATTCAAGACAATAGCTAATGTTTCGCTGTTGTATGATCATGATTTCAGTAAGGACATTAGCCTGCCGCTCCAACTCCAAAAAGCAATGGCTGCTGAAGCAGAATCTTCGAGATTAGCAAATGCAAAAATTATAGTGGCCAAAGCCGAAATCGAATCTACGAAAAATCTGCAGAAAGCTACTACTTTGCTTATGGATAACCCTCTATGTATGCAGGTTAGGAGTTTAAAATTTACTATTATTTATGTACCTACATAAATAAGATACCTATTTACCATAATAGGTTACAACCTATTATGGTAAATATCATATTTATGTAGATAACTTTTTTACTCTGTTGCCAGTATACATACTAGCAACAGATCAAATAGCCAAAAAAAAGTTATCCATCACAGTGACCCTCAAAATGTGTTCTGGTTCTAACTGAATTTTCTAGAGACAAATCACAAAAAAATATAACATGAAATGAAAATTTTTTTTTCAGCTGCGGTATTTACAATCTCTTCATATGATTGCTGGAGATAAGACCCATACGATTGTTTTTCCTTTTTCCGTTGAAACAATTAAGAAGATATTTAAATAATTGATACCTACCTACTCAATTGACGTTTTACACGACATTTTAGTTTCCTTAACATTATATTCGTAACTAGATTTTTTTGTTGCTTTGAATAACACAATGTTTTAATAACAACTTTTTTAATTTAAAAGGAACAGTAATAAATAAGTAACAAACAAGTACGTACCCTTAACACTATTCTACTCAGATCTTTGCTCAAATGGACTAGGTAGCTAGTAATCTCTGGATTCTTCATTTTTCTTGGGACGCCCGTAGTGAATGGGTTCTTGTGCTTGACCTCCTGATTTCTTGTGAACTGTCGCCTGAAATAGAAAAAATATATAAGTGCTTTTTTAGTTGAGAGCACTGGTGGTCTAGTGGTAGCGGCCCCGCCTTCCGATCCTAAGGTCGCGGGTTCGATACCGGTCGTGCACCAATGAGTTTTTCTGTTCAAAAATGTATTTGCACAATGCCAGTAGGTACTCTCAAACGGTGAACGTTATCATCGTGTGGAAACCGGCATGTCATAGAATCTAAAAAGTTCTCTATAACATGTGTCAAGTGCTCGAAAGCGAAAGGAGCCTCATGAGGCGCACTTAAATCTCGCTGATGAAACAAGCAGATGGCCCATCTGGTATTAAGTAGTAAACATCACCATACCAAAGTATTGCCTCGTAAATTACACTCGTTATGAACGTGCCCTATGCCCTGCCCTGAGCCCATCAACTTGAAACATTAATGTCTATTTTTTTTCGGATCTCGAAATGCACTAGTTGTCTCTCTGACATGAGATCAGATAAGTACTTTATTATGACTGCACTAATTTTATAGATAAAAAAATCGAATAAAACAATTACAATGCGTTTCCTCTAATATTATTCAGACAAACCGAAATACAGCAACTTTTAACTTTTGCTTGTAACATCTCCGGGCTAACATTGTAACATTTGCGGCAAAATGGCCGTGGCCAGTGGCGTAGCTATCGTAGGGCCAGGTGGTGCAGTGCACCAGGGCCCCGGAGCTCAGGGGGCCCTCTAACCTTAGCTTTGAAAAAAGAGGATCAGCCAGCTCCCGAAGCTAGAAAACCTTGAGCCTGCTCACAGAATTCTTTCTCAATGCCCGATTTTTTCTCAATGCACCGGGGCCCTTGTCCACCTAGCTACGCCACTGGCCGTGGCTGCTACTTTCGTATTTTCTTCTTGTCGGTTATTCTGTAACTTTCTTTCTTAACTCTGTATATTTATTCTTACCTGGAAACCGTTCTTGGAGTCGGCGGTATACCGCACTAGCCGGATGGAGCCGTCCGGTTCAACCAAGGAGTATTCTCCTCGGACAACATCGCCATCACGATGCTCTTTGTGGTTCTGAAGGTTGCCAGTGTGAGGGTCTTCTACGCCGTACGCATAGGTGTAGTCGGGTTTGGCCTTGAAATAGAAAAGATGACAAAGTACAGTCAGCAAGAAAATCAAATTGACATGTTCAATTATTTATGAGCTTCACGACTGAACGAAGTTAAAAATTAGAACAGCATTTATTATTGTGTATATTTGTTTAACTACTTAGCATTAAGTACTTCAAGTCCCGAGTTTTGTTTTTCGTTATTGGTTCTCTGTATTGCGAGTCCGGTTTTGTATGGAGTTACAAAAGTTCTCAGTAAGTACCTATGCCCGATAGGGACGCTTATCGCTTACTCGGGCTCGCAATACAGAAAACCTATAGTTTGGCAAAATACATAGTATTGAAAAATAGGGGCGCAACATTCCATACATTTTCGACGTTCACTGACATGCGGTCTAGTTCACACCTATCCGAAACACCCGCTTGTCAAATTAGTTCCGTTTCTAGACCGCTTGGGTAGTTTCCAATAATTGTTCTATGCTACATGACGGCATCGAACAAAATGACACATTTTCATCTTTTCCAAGCTGTACAGTTACGGCCAGTTTATGAAAGCTCGATCAATACTAATCGGATGTCAAGTCACTCGCCATTTCAGCTTAGAATTAGATAGAGATAGCAAGTGACTTGACATGCGATTAGATTTGATAGAACAATTGGAAACTACCCAAGCGGTCTAGAATAAAACGGCCGTAGTTAAAAAATATTAGCAACTCACCACGTAATCAACAGTTTTCAAGTGCGCGTATTTGGCTGTATCCGGGTGTATTTTCCCTGTGTTGTGGTCGTAGCCGTAGTCGGCGTGCTGCTGAGCGGGGATTCCCTCGGCGGCCGGCACCTGGACCTCCACAATCTGGCCGCTGACAGGGCCGCTAAAGCGGTTGTAGGAGTAACCTCCGTGCTTGCCGCAGAGGACAGTAGAAACTAGGGAGAGTGGGATGAGGATCTGAAAAATATAACGGAAACATAATAATTTAGGTATTTCAGGTATTTCGCAGTTTCATGCAATTATTATTGTTATCATGAATCTATTTTTTTCCTGCTTAGGAGGCTGACAGCTGTCAAACTATATACCTAATACAATAATATATACCTAGTAAGTAGTACCTAGTAAGATCTGGACCCCTCCATCACCTCCCGTGGATGTCGTAAAAGGCGACTAAGGAAACACATCGGGAATGGGGCAGTAGCATTTCCTGAGTAGATACACACCATCAACACTGCGGCCTATGTCCAGCAGTGGACTTATTTCGGCTGATGACGATGATGATGATGATGATGATATATAAGTTAGTCCAACTATATAGTATAGTAGGTAATCGAGTAACAAACATACAAAAAAAAATGCTGTACTTCGCCAATCGTGAATTGATTTTCATGATTCTTTTCATGTTTGGAAGGTTCAGAAATGAATAAATAGGTAGGTACCTACTACCTAGAAATTTTATCGAAATAAGTTCAGCGCTTTTAAAAAAATCAACAAAGTACAAAAAATATGACTTTTTGGTTTGTAGTTCCCTTCAGAAAAGTTTTTTTTTTTTATTTTTTAGTGTATTTGACGTTGTTTTTTTTTTTCCCAAAAGTTACTATGGATATTATTTTCGAAACAAAGTGCTGTGTTGGTGAAAGCACTATTGTTTATTCAATGGTACTACGCCTTCACGGTCCACGGCTACTATGTATTACTCAACAGCGGTGGCAATGAAAACACGAAGAAAGTGACCCGAGGTTTGTTGCGTCCAATAATGAGGGCGACGAATTCATTCTTTCAGGTTTTTAGTCAAGGTCTCCAACTCCAAGTCTGAATTTAGTTTTTCATTTCTCGTTTTTCGTTTTATGTATCGTCAAGCCGTTTTTTATGGAGACTCGGTGAGTTCTCACGCCCGATACACGCTCATCGAGTCAAACGAGAGAAAAACAAAACTCAAGACCATTACAGAGTACAGAGGCCATTTTTCTCTGGGAACATTGCCACCTGAACTACGGTAAAAGCCTTTTTTCAGTGGCGTTGCTATTTGTTGCAGGTGGTGCACCAGCGCCCCGGAGCTTAGGGGGCCCTCTAACCTAAGCTTTGAAAAGATCAGCCAGCTCCTGAAGCTAGAAAACATTGAGCCTGCTCACTATTTTTTTTTATCATGATTTATTTTAAAGGCTAATATAAGTTCAAGCTATGTGGAAAGAGGGGGTGGGGGCCCGATTCTTTCTCTATGCCTTTGCCCACCTAGCTACGCCACTGCTTTTTATCTTCAAAAAATGAGTTAGGAGGAGGAGTGAAGTTGGCTGTATTTTTGAATTATTTTTATTTAGCTGTAGGTTTTGTCTGTGTATTCTGTTTTTTTGTGTGATTCTGACTTCAAAAATGAGGTGGTTAAAAAGGCAGCTGTATTTTTATAATTGTTACTATTTAGTAACTGTGTTCTGTGGCTGTGAGAATTTGAAGTAGGTACACATGAATACAGATCAAGCTACACAAAGCCAAATAAAAATGGCGCTCTTTCTAGCCGTGTAAGTATAGCCTGATGCGTATCCGTTACATATGAAGCGTATCAGTGGGTGACTGGCCTATGCAACTGCAAGAGGTTTTATTCCTGCACAGGGTAAATGTCGTAATATGCATAGGGAGCAACGATTGCCAGAGGATCTTTTGTTACAAGTTAGATGGTTTAGAAATCATAGCTTGATTGAGATTTACAGAAACAGAAAACTGTAAAATTAAGTAGGTATACAGTGATTTTGTTATCGACTTTTGTCGACCAAGATAAAATAAGATAGTATTAACATGGTACAGTCAGCGACAAAATTCGATTCACTATTTCAGCTGTTCAATAGGTAATTAGGTATCTACCTAGGATAGTAGGATTTTTATATGGATTTGGCAAAGAATTACGTACCTACTAACTTATATTGATAAATAAATAAGCGATCAGGGGGATCTTCAAATTAAGTTCCAAACTTTAACTTTTTTTATTACTATACTTAATATAATTTGACACAAAAAAATTATTATATAGGTCTACTTATCTACCCAACGTTCAACTAAATTAACTACCTACCTAAAGTACAATTAATATAAACTTTAAATATTTAATGAAATAGGTACTTACCTTATACAGGAAAGCCATTTTGGATATCACCGGGATGCAGTCAAGTTCAATGATCCTTCGGAACTGATGGCGGTAGTCCAAGAGCCTGTGGTTTTATAGCAACCACTAACTCGAAGCGAATAGGTGCAATCGTGATTCTGGTCTGTTGTTGCGGCACTAGGTAGGTAGGTATGAATCAATAATTTTCAATATTCGGCGTCGGTTAAGCAGGTAGGTACCTACCTACTTACGCAGGTTGCGTAGATTCAATTATATTGTATTGACAGGCTTTTGTGGGTTTTACAAGGGCACACGTTCTACCCCAGCGGAGCTAAGCTTTCCAAAATCTGCTCAAACGGAGTTACTACTGTACCTAGGTAGTACCTACTCTTTAAATACCTACTCTACTACCTACTACTTATCTGATGGAATATGGGATACCTATACCTATAATCAAGAATAGATTTTACCTGTGGGACCAACCTACCAAGATACGTTCCAAGCCTACGGTAGGTAAACATTCTCCATTCTGCTATTCTTATTCTCCATGCGGCCTAGGCAGCCTAGTTTAGAACTAAATTCAATTTTCTTACAAAACAAGGATGGTTTTTGAAGAATGGAACAAATGGCGGACTTGATTATGGACTGACTTTAATAAAAAGTATTTTAAATTATATACTTACTGGCAAGATTGTTTGTCGAAAGGAGCCTTATACGGAAAAAAGAAGAAGAAGAATCATTCTCTGTGGCCAAACATGGGCCAAACTCTAGTCCATTTTCATGATTTTCATTTTATTGGACATTGGCGAAATTGCGGGCTACACTGCAAAGGCCATACAATTACGAAGAAGAAGAATTTTAATTTCGAAATAAACGAAAACGAAGTTAGATTTTGTTTAAAAGTATTATTTATTTTATCTTTCAAAATGAGTCCTAAGAAGAAGAAAATGAAAGTGACCGACGAAAAAGAATGTGCTTCGCTAAAACGAGCAAGTGGGAGTGATGTTGGTTCAAGTAAACGTCCAAAATGTATCAAAAACCCTGATGATGATATCCAAGCCAAGAAACGGAAAAACTTTGTTACAGCCTGTGAGCAAGTGTCCTACAAAGCGTACTTTAACCACAGGGCTCGGTTACTGTTATTGTATTTACCGCCTTGTATGAAAAACAGTGTTTGCAAGCATTCCGATAGCAGACAAGTAAGTTTAGCAATTTTTTTGCGTTCATTTGTATATTCTAAAGTTCTAGCGTTTATAAATTTGCCTTCGATTCAGTTGTTGTTGTTGTAGTATGTAGCATAGAAAATTTACCTTTTGGAAAAATCATGATGACAAACTTCTGCATCTGCTGCTCTAAAAGTAGCTGATATAATTGTACTAAGTTTCATTAAATTTGGTGCAGCCTGGATGGTGCAATTGAGTAATGACAATCTAAGCATTCACATTTTATACAAATATTGTTCGCTAAGAAATTATCATGACTTCAGAATGTGTAAAGAATATCCTAGCTAACCTATCTAACCTACCTGTTTTCTACTTTCCAGTCTAATATTAAACAAATGTCATCAGAAGCTGAGGAAGCGTTCATGATTGATGCCAGAACCAACGTGTGGTTTGAAGCTTTAGAAGTATGCCAAATATGCATCACCCCTAATCAATATTTATCGGCAAAGGTGCTCAAAGAAGTTGTAGAAATTATGCTGGTATGTAAATGTTTCATAGATCACATCAATAATTACTTAGGTATATAGGGAATGCAATCCCGGTATACCGGGATCCTGAAAACCTGGATCCCACATACATTTTGCGGGACTAATCTCGGTTGAAAATTTTGCGGGATCCCGCTGAAATGGCGGGATTACGCAGAATCGTGGATCATAATGTGTTACTCTGCACACGGGCATTTTTATAATTGTGAAATTTATGTGATTAATGTAAATTTACATTTCTGATGTTTAAATTAAGTAATTATGACAATTGTCAATGTATGCTTATGTTTTTATGTCAATTTCTGTCATAATCTTTATGTCTAGAAGTACCTATTACTAAACCATTTAAAATGTACCAATAAGCTCTTTTATTTTGGGGTAAAATTAAAACGAGAGGTCCACCCTGTGGGATCCCTCAAATACCTGGATCCAACGGGACTAAGATTTCAATGTAGATATTTGAGGGACTGACTGTCCCTCAAATATCTACATTGAAATTATCTTGAAAGATTGCATTCCGTAGGTACATACTTAAAAACTTTGAGCTACTACAAAAACAGATATAAAATTCAAACATAAAAACTGTCACTATTTGCCATTAAAATCTCTAAATTTAATTTTAATAAATAAACAAGAGTTGCACAACCCTCTAAATTAAATCCCTACATAATAGCTATGTCACCTATAATTTTAAAAAAGTAAAAAAATCTTATTACTATTATTATTTCAGAATGCTCATGAAGATGAATATGAAGACCATTCAGTCTCATACCTGATAGATAAGTGCCAACAGATCCTTATGCAGAACTTCAGCAACCACCCTCCATGTCAATCAAAAACCCTAAAAAAATGCTATAATGACTTCCTTACATCACCACTAGATGACAGAGCAAAGACTTTTACAAATAGAACTACATTCGGCTCAGATAAAGGCATTGTAAAGTACTGCATGAATCGACTAGAATATGAAATCAGTGCTGAGAGCAAAGATGGGTGTCTAGTTGACAAATATGAAAATATTCCAGAAGAAATGAAGCAGAGTGTCAAGGGTTTACATTGGCAGAAGGAAAAGTTTGAGATCTTTGAATGCCATAAGAGAACTGAGAGGATAGACAGGCTGATGGTAGTTTTAGATACCATTATTGATCTGCTGCAGTTTGATTTAGCTATTTGGCACAGCAGGTACAAAACTATCGTCATAAAATTTAGTACCAGTCTTACACAATCAAAGTCAAATCAACTTAATTATTATAACTTACTCAGTTATTCCATAATATTCAAGTTTTATTTCATGTTATATTTCAGATACACAAATAACTTAGGAACCCACATAATGAGGTCCCACAAACCACTCATGGCTTATGTCCTGTGGTCCAACAATGTCCTCTACACAGGAGCTGTTAACAGTAACTGCAGGCAGCTACTCAGACTGTTTGTATATCTAGTGCACCTAAGATATCCCGAGGCATACATCAACACGATGGTGGTAATGCTATGTTATTAAGACACCCTCCTAACTCGGTTGGCAGTAGCTCTGCCAAAAGGCAGACCCCAATTTGGGAATTAAACCCAAGGCCTACTGGGCAAAAGCCCAGCCAGTAGGCCTTGGGTTGAATCCCCACTGGGAACTAACATTTATTTTGTCAGAGTTTACAAAAAAAATATATTTAAGTATCAGCTATCTGGTTACCACATAACAAGCTTTGCTTAGTTTGGGGCTTAGATAGTGCTGTGTGGAAAGTCCACCAATATTTATTTATGGATTCAAATTAACGTGTACATGCATAATGAAGCTTCTTATCTACCTATTCATGATAGTCAAGAGTTTGTAAGTTTTGTAAGGTAATGCAATTGTTATAGACAGAGGTAACCCCTCAACACTGGGTGGTCCTTTTGCTCTTTACAAAGAAAAATTATATTACCAGCAGCTTTACCAAGCTACACTGTCACAGGAATTTATTATTAATTATGTTTAAAAATTTGGTACAATTTCAGACATGGCTAAATGCAGTTGTCCAGACATTTTTCATGTGTGAAACCAATTCAAATTGTGACTATCCTAACACTGGAAAGTATTGTGCAGCATTTGCAAATGAATTTTACAAGGTTATTGCAGGTGAGGGTACCATTTTATCATTTAATAAGCCAGTATTTATGTTATAAAAACAAATATGTGTATATGAGCAGGATAGAAGGTGACATGACAGCCATTGTATATTGGATGGATTGTTCTTAGTAGCACTGTTGCTAGGTGTATAAAAAAACACTTTGTTTTTATGGTCTCAAATAAAGTGAAAAGTGTAAGTCATAAGATACCCATACAATCCCAGCATTCTTTTTTTTTTATACCACTAGATGATGGAGCAAGCATTCAAAACAATATGAAAACAAATTACATAACAGATTAGGTATTTACCTGTACTTTTTATAACATTACAGAACTGCCACAAGAATCCATAATAAGGCTTATGGAAAAAATACAGCCAACATTCATGAAGCATCTCATTGGTACTCTGCACATAAAGAAATTGCTCTACACAGAAGAAACCTGCATTATCAGAAACCTCATAGACTTCATAAAACAATCCAGTTGGAACAACTATCCTGAAACACAATCTGAAATACAGGTGACCAAAAACACTCTTTTCCGACCGAGAAAAATTAGAAATAAAATAAAATACCTAGTGAAGAAATGCACCACATGGAAACCAGAAGAGAATATTAAAGAAGGAAATGGTTACCCCAAAATGGACTTAGAAATTGGCAAAGACAGAGAAGTTAACAGGAACCAAGTTGTTCATACATTATTCATCACTCTTGAAGCTTACTTGGATGCATATAGTGTGCAGAATGTTCAAGAAACATTAGACAATTTGAATGAGCAATTGTTGAAAGCTGATAATGATGAATCAGCAATCTTCCTGCCTGAGCCAAGCTCTTACTCTGTTACTGAACAGTTCATAAAAAAATACAGGTCAATCTATCAAATGTTGAAAGAACTGGTTATATTACTACAGGAGGTAAAGCATGGTGGAGATTTACCTGGTATTTTGAAAGTGTTTGAGAAAATAGATCTATTGACATAAACCAGTGTAAACATAAAGATGAATGTTAGTGATGAAAATGTGATCTACCTTAAAGAAAGTATATAGAATGATCACTAGATTTATTAAATTTGATAAATTCAAGTATCTGCACATATCCTCCATGAGGATTATAGTTGTGAGAGTATATTGTAATTTATAAATTTTAAAATTGTGATACTTAACCTCTCACCTCATGCCGGAATGTAGATCCACACGAGACATAGTACATTTTCTATTATGTCTAGAGTTCTGGCATGTGAGAGGTTAATAATTAATTGTGTGTACCTCATTGCAAAGTCTGATTAAATTACACTACACCTAATCATAATGGAGAAATGTGTATCTGAGCTTAACAGTTAGATGATGATTGTGATCATATTCTTAACATAAATTGAATTATGTACTTTACTTTAATTTTGCTTTTGCCCAGTCCTTTAAAATAAATGTTGAGCATGTAGGTAGGTCTGGCTAATGTTGTATGTGCACTAAGTGCCGGTTTTTAAGGTTGAAACTATGATTGGATCATGTTGCCCTTTTTAATTAGATACTAGCTATAAATAATTTTAATTGTATATTGTTACATCAGGCTATGATTGCATTTTTTAAGAACAAAATAAAAAAAATACAAAAGATTTGGTTTAGCTTTTCTGTATTAACACTAATGCATAAATTTACATACTAGATAAATTTTAAAGAAACTGCTAGCACAATTAATACTTTGGGAAGTAATGGCCTCTAGCCTTTTTAGATATCTTTGCTTTGTCTATATCAACATCGGGATATTCTGCCTTAAGTACCTCCATGTTCATATCTGGGAAACGCTTCAGTAGTTGTTGGACATGATTGAAATTCCTGTTTCTAGCTTTCCTTGCTTCATTTCTTTGCTTCTCCTTATAAAACCTTAGAAATCGTTTCACAGCAATGCTGTTTATGTGTCCATTTTTCAAGTAGGAACTAACCCATCGTGTATTCATAAACTGTGGAATAAAGTATTCTTTTTTCTCATATTTCTCAGGCAAGCCAATGAGACTGACAACATCAGTAGTGGGCCTTTCTCCTGTCTCGCCAGTTTCCAGCTTGTAATAGGCTATGTTACGTTCTCTTATTACGGTCTCTATGTTATCCATAGAATCCTGTACCTTGTCAATCCTTTCAGCATTGGGAAACAGCCTCATTTTCTCTTTACATTCATGTTCCATAGTGTATAACATGTTTCGTTCCTTCAATAACACATACCAAAGTTTATGCAGGTCTGTATTCGACTTAAGCCTCAGCTCATCTAGTTTCCATGATCTGCCGACTCTAATGTTTGTTTCACTCCAATTTTTCTTGATATCGAAGAATTCCATCAAATCATTAGTTGGTTTTGTTGTGTGAATACTCCTTATAACAGAGGCGGCAGCAACGTTGATAGCACTATGAGAACGATAACATAAGAAAGCCGCGCCTTTTATTAGATTGGATATTGCGATTGTATTCATTTTGGCAAGTAATCAAATAAATGTTTTGAAAATGATTGAGAAATGGAGTATTTGGTTGGTCGGTTCGGTCGGATCGGAAATAAAATGTGAATTATTTGTCCGTTTATTCATCGTACCTACCTATTCTTTAGTGTGAGGTTAGTTCTGTCTTGTCTGTCTGTAGTTCTTCTTGACAGTGGCATTTTCTTTCACTTACTGACAAATAAAAGAAGAAGACAGTTTATTGAAAATTCATGTTAGTAAGAAATGGAACAAAACTCGTAGAGGCAGAAACACACTGGCTTTATATTAAAATACTAGATACTTTGCTGTGATTCACGTTATCTCATTTTAAACCGTGGCTTTGCTCGCGCTTTAGCATTTTCCTATTATAAGGCTAATCATCATCATCAACAACCTAAGGAGTTCACTGCAGCTGGATATATTGATATGCCT
Organism: Chloroclysta siterata; assembly: GCA_932294275.1. Taxonomy (NCBI): domain Eukaryota; kingdom Metazoa; phylum Arthropoda; class Insecta; order Lepidoptera; family Geometridae; genus Chloroclysta; species Chloroclysta siterata. The sequence continues at coordinate 11,576,284 of OW028602.1, forward strand.
CCCATATTATACATTACCAGGAAGAACGATTCTGAGCCCTTTCCATCCACCGACTTCCCGCGATCTTCATAATGTCGCCAGTCCAACGAGTAAGAGGGCGTCCCACGCTTCGTTTTCCAGTTCGTGGTCGCCATTCGAGAACCTTAATTCCCTAGCCAATATTTACTTCTTATATTTTTTTATTGGGTAGTGTGTTATTCTAATTTGAACGATTTTTTTTCAAAAGTTTTGATGAAACCGCCGCGCCGGCGCGAACTGAGACCATAGGTTCGAGTCTCGCGTCTACTTATTTTCATACATTTGCACGCCCTTCTCCCTGAGTAAGTGAAAACGCGGCCCGTGGCGCCAGCCGCCACCATTTTCTTTAAAACAAATTACAGCCAACTTTACTATGGACTGATTTGACTAAAAAGTATTTTAGTCAAGTTATTACTTTATCTTGACATTGGCATGATTGTCTATCGAAAGACGGACACAGCGGAGCGAAGAAGAATGTCTCGGTTTAACTTTATGCCTAAAATATCTCAAATTATATTTTGACAGAAATTGGTTTGAAACATTTAAATTTTGCGTTTCGATTTTTTTTAGGAAACAATAATTACCATGGTTTTATTCACAAAAAATAATTGAGTCAAATTCACTATGTACCGTTCCTATGTAATTATATTTTATTCATGTGATTTTGAAAACAAGGAAATATTGTCGGAGGGGAATGAAAGGAACCGTGAGTGAATACAGAAATCGCTTAGGGCAACCTGCAATAACGAAACGCTTTTGCTGCTTGCAATGCAATGTTGATGTCGTTGTCGAAGTCGAACGAAACGAAAGTCGAAAAGAAAAAACAGACAGAGACGCGTTATTTTATTTGGTTTAGAAACTTTTTGAACCAAAACATAGTGAAATACTAATATCATTCACGAAATTACGAACTATTGTGCTTAGAATAAGCAATTTCGGCATTTTGTGACTGTTGAACTAAAAGTTTTGTGATAAGTTCCACTGTGAATCGTCTGAAACCTGTCATCTGCGAGCTTTCAAAGGTACACAACGCAGCATTCCTCAACTAGTATTTTTTTATATCCTCTACTTCCATGTCTTTGTTTTATTTTGTTTCTCTGTTCTTGGAACCTATTTCTTTATATAGTTATCCTTATCATTTAAGAAAAGATAACCTCTCAGATGTATAAACAACTTCCCAGACATCTGTGCTGTGTTTGTTTGGTAGAGATAAAATTAATATCTGATGAACTATTTTAAGAGGTTGGGACGGGTCTAGACCTACATATACCTTTTGTCAACAGAAATATTTGACATGAATACCAGGTAGCTATTTTTTACTATCTTAAAAAGCATGCCTACTGGGTATGTAAATGCTTATGACAACAAGAGGAGTTAAACCATTGTTTATCTTCTGACAGATTTTTATCAGTAAGTACCTTTAATTATAAAATAGTATGATACCTATTATAACTCATTACAGTAGAGTAAGTTCTTTGGTCCGGTCAGGTGTAAAATAATATACTTCAGTCGTTTTGTTTGTAGGTACTCTTAAAGAACTTCCTGAGTAGGTAATGTGTAACCCACGGGTGACGTACGGGGTGCGATTTCACTCGCTCAAGGAGAAGGGCGCTGCATATGTATGAAATGAGTAGACACGAGGCTAGAACCCACGGTCTAAGTTTATCCCAAAATGTTCAAAAAATGTATGGCCACCCATGCGAAGCTGGGACAGGCCGCTAGTTAGTAATAATCTGGTTCCTATGGCACAAGTTTTGCTTAGTTTGGAGCTAGATAGTGAAGTGAAGAAGGACTACCAATATTTTAATAATTATTGTATGTTAGTTTGGGCAAATATTACTTTATAGGTAGGTATGTACTTTTTAATAATACTTTTATGATATAGGTACCTACCTACCTAAATAAAATATCAAAATTATTTTATGCCAGTGTTATTTGTCAATTTATATCTTTGGTGCTTTTAGTTTCTATCACACATTCTTTGGCACTTTCTTTGAAAAGTTAGGATAATCTTTTTTTCAAAATTTGTATTTACCTAGGGACTTATTATTTTCTTGATCTGCAATTGGCTTCTAAGCTATAATAAGATATCTTCTGGATTGATGTGGCTGGGGTGTTTCCAGCAATGCAACAACATTTATTTTTAAGAACCTGGTCGGGTTTTGTGGTCTAACTCTAAATGTAGATATATAAATCACCTACCTAGCTGTTAGGTTTTTGTATATTAGGTAGGTGTTTTTAATCAGATATAATTTAATATAAGAAATAAAAAAACAACTTCTCAGTCACACTTTATTTATCACTTTTAGTGAATAAAATTATAATTTGCTGAATGTAAATTTTCAGATTCAGTTATTTTACCTATATGTTCAAAAAAATTGTAATGTGCAAGTGAGAAGGTATCTAATTGTTATCAGCAAAACAATGGGTGCAATCATTATCAGACAGATAAGGTTTATAGGGTGTTTGAAAGACTTTACAATATGGGTAGGTTAAACTATTTTCAAAATTATGAAGGTCCAGTTAACCTCCAGCCTCTCCTGTTTTAAAAGAATTTATCGTATTTCGTATGTTCTTTATTTACCTTTTTTTGATCTGTTAAGTAACAGTGCAAAATAACTTAATAGTTTGTAGGTAGATAGGTATCTAATCTATTATTAATGTCTGTTCCACTATTATTGAATTTTAGTTAGACAATGAGGAATAAAACAGCTAGGTTAGGTAGCTCACAAAGTGTCGTTCAGACAGAAAATTCATGATCATGCCTTAATAAAAGTTCTAGGTTTATAACCTACCTACTTAGTAGTGCTGTCTATTTAGTTTCTATAGTTAAATAGTACCTAGACAGAAACGAGAATTGTCAGATCGAAATGTTGAAGACAACAAGAAGTCAGCCTGTTTCAGGGATGAGAAGACTCTTACTTTTCTCATCCCTGAAACAGGCTGAAGGAAAGGGAAAGAGTTAAAGTCAAAGTCAAAATGTATTTATTCAATAAAATCACAAGGATCACTTTGAAACGTCTTAAAGCTAGGTGACTCTAGGTGCCAGTTCCACGCGACCAAAGCCTAGAAGAACAGGCAACAAACTTACGGCTTGGTTCCTACCGTTCTTTTGTATGATCCTTTTACAATGTAATAACATGATATATTTTGTAGATGTGCCATATATATCTAGGTATTACAGGTTAAAAACATGCTGTCCGCTGACGACACACGAGAGCAGAACGAAAATTCATAGGTTGGTAAAAGAAATGCCACGCGTAGTTCGCTCTGAGGACAACTTGTTTTTCGCCTAGGTAACAAGAAAGCACACCACAATATTAGGGATAAATTAAATTGACCCTTCAATTGCTATAGTACAGACAAATTCTAGTTAACTCCCTGTCATTTTAGGGCTTACGTTATGTAGGTACTATGAATTAGCGATTCGATTCTCGATCCATGTTCAATTTATTGCCCGTATACATAATTTATCACTATGCATCATGCTTAGAATTGATGTCACGTATTCACACTGTCATCGGTCGAGTATGCTTAGTGCTTATGCTTACTCTGGGTCTTCGCATAGAATAGTTGATTAAATCCGACGCCATCGCTTTGTTTGGCTCGAGAGCGCATTATCGGGCTTGTCAGTCACACTTGACCCGCTTGTGACGTCACAAGCCCGTAAACCCGTTTCAGACTGGAGGATTATAATGCACTACCAATTACACTTTATACCTATTTGGTAACTAAAGATGTGATTGGCCATCACAGGATAGGTACTCCTTGTTATTACTGCAATAAAACCGGGAATTTCTGTTTTTACATAGGTACCTTACCTGTATTTTGGTAGGTTAAACGTCGTACCTACCTCAGGTAGGTAATTTATTGATTGGTAAATGTAATAATGTTTGGAACTTACGCGATGTGAGATGCAAAAGCTCTTGAGGGATTGTCTTCCGTGCCAGGGGATGACAGTTGTGAGGTTTTTTTATTTTATTTTTAACTAGCGACCCGCCCCGGCTTCGTACGGTTATTGTGGGTTATCCCTAAGAGATTATGCTTGTATTATGCATATAAACCTTCCTCTTGAATCACTCTTTCTATAAAAAACCGCATCAAAATCCGTTGCGTAGTTTTAAAGATTTAAGCATACATACGTTTTATACTATGTAGTGAAGATGAACCCGGCTCTATTTGTCCTAGTTGAATACCTTATGCCCTGTAGGTACCATGATTTATAATATTTGCTATGACTCTAATAAAACGTAGGTATCTAGTGAACATGATATTTAATTATTCGCACTGAAAGAATTCGGGTACGAATTTATTTGTTTTTTTACCCATAGAGCTTGGTCAAAGTGTTATAGCTCTATCGATATTCCACGACACCTCTATTCTGTGAATTTTGAAGGTTAATTAAACCTTCAAAAGTTTAACCAAATCAATGACCAATAGGTATCACTTCGTAGATTGCTCTTTGTTATGAAAAATAACTCTTATAACAAATCCCAGTTCGTATACCAACAATATGTTTTGATGGTCTACGCGTACAGTCGGCGTGGACATCATTGTCGGTGTAATCGTTTATGGAACGCTTTATTCTAGAGAGGTCACACGTTATCTAAAACAGCTGTCGGGCGCACACGGGCCACGGCCTACAATGGTCTCGTTTGTATCTGCGCGGTGTAATATTGTTCGTAATTTAAAATATCGGGTTGCCGGCAACGGGTGGGTTTTCCAGCTCAATTGTAGAGCCATCCGAGGTGTATTGTTGCGTAGATTAGATCAGGAGAGCTTTGTTCCGGGGAGAATGGCCCTCACACCGCCAACGCCTGTCGCCCGCACGCGACCTGCTCATGAGTGCGGCTGCAGTGTGTTCTCGTCTCACGTCGGTTTACTGTTCAGTTTTCTCTGCAAGTTTCATCTACGAATGTTATTAAGCACTGTTAATTTGATATGATTTTGCTAAGTAAGTGTAGGTAATTAACCTACATTACGCCACTCTTACTCAGCAAAAAAAAGTCAATAAATAAAAGTTAAAAAAACATTATATTATAAATTTTGAACCTTAATAGCTACCTATCGCATAATATCTCGTTTTTCCTTTTGCTTCTATAACTTTCCAAAATATTTTCACGAAAGACACCATAATAGCCCATTTATTCATATTTACTCTCCGAGATTTATTCGTTTCGTCCATAGAAAACTCGAAGATACTCAACAAAACCTTCGGAAAATGTAGGGCGCGGTTGAAAAGACGCTAACAATACGCTAATGGCTTATGTTTGCGATGACCGTCCTTCCCATCCAACAGGCTCTATTATCGCGACCCTGTGCGCTGAATTGGCTAAATGTTTTGTGCCCCTGAAAAGATTTAAGATGACGGTGAAATTGTTGAGAAAATTGATCACTTCCACTTGAATAACTTTTCTATTGCAGAACGGCTTTCAAAACTGACTCGGTTTGCGTTATTTTACCTTTGTTATGCAGCGACTAATTAACTGGCTGAGGCACATGAGGCGGGGTCGGTTCCCGAATTTAAAAAAAATACTTCTGAGGTGTTCAGGTACCCTTACGCTTGCTTATTGATACCCATTATACACCACACCTACATATAGGTATATTACATACCTACTAGATATATATACCTATGTTAGGTGTTTAAGTTTTAAAATATCTTTTCCTAAATATCCGAAAAAATATCTCATCAGAATTATTTTCAACGAATTGACCTAATTAATTTCGAAGCGCACCCTTTAAGGGGTTCAAGTATTAAAATATCTTATATCCAAAATATCCGAAAAGTATCTAAGAGTCTTATCAGAATCTTAGATGGTATCTATAACGAATTGACCTAATACATTTCAAAGCACATCCTTTATAAAACAACGTTACTACGAACAGTTACTATTTCATTACTTACTTCATCCAAGCGCAAGTGTAGTCTCCAGAGACGAACTTCCCACTTTAATTACGAATCTTGTCTTTTTAATAAGAAATTCCTGCTCGGACATGGTCATAACTCTTAAACTCGATTTACTTTGTGAAACAGTCGCTTCTTGCTCCCGGTTTTCAGACGGTTCTCTAGCTCAATTTCATTTCGACTTGTAAAAACGTACCTAGGTATAGTATAGTATTGTGAATCGCAGTTATTATATCCCTTCGTATAGGTACTTCAAATTAGGAAATGTACGAATATAGTTAGAGGATCACCTATACCTTTGACTGAAACAGCTTCACGACTTTAATACACAGGCACGGTAGGTATCTCCTCAGATCTCTTAGTCTAACCTACCAAGTACGAACTCCAGATTCTTAAGATGTCTAAGGGGTACTCCTCTTAGGCATCACCTTAGACGTACGTTCGAACATGATATATAAAAATATAGGTATACATATCTCGTATACATAATATATGTAGGTTATGTGATGAAGTTTTAAGACGACTCTATTTGACAACATTCGTCATTTATTACGTTTATTTCAACTAGGTAGATCTCTATCACGGAATAAGTATTGGTTGGCATGACTAGATATGTAACTAACTACCTTTTAACTTTAGTTCAAGTCTGATAAGAAGCGTAACGTGTTTGTGAGGAAACTTTTTGATGCCAGCTTGTAAAGAACAAGTCTTTCTTCCAAGTATTTCTATAAAGAAACAAATTTTTATCTTTCTAGACGAAGTTTTCTAATAAAATCCAAATGCAATCTGTACTTAGACTTACCATGCTAAAATACGAGATCCACTTTTTCAAATAAATACGGAGTTTAAGAACGAGTTTCTTTTGAAATTTATTGAAATCATTTGCTTTTTTTCTTCAGAACATTTTTATGTGACTGTATCTAGACATATAAGAACAAATAGGTAAGTAAAGACTTATTATTCTCCGTATTTGGCCTACATAGAACGATGCCTAATTCCACAGTTTCCTTGAATTGCGTAGATCATAGAACATGGATTTGCTTCGACGTTCACATTTATGGCACAAATTTGGAATGTGTGATGGATTACGCGCGATATCGTGGAGGCGATGTAAGCGATGTGTGTGCACACGTCAGTGGGGTGTGTCGATCAATCACTGACGCGGATGGACGCGCGACAGGCCATTAGGGCGGCTTGTCGCCGGACAGACCCAGGTGTCGGCCGGATCCGTTCGTCACCACACCTCGCCACCAGGCCTTGTCGTCCTCAATCACTCCACCAGCCGAGCCGACCACATCATTCAAAACTCCATACGTCTTAGCTCCTCCCTTTCTAACCTATATCCCGTTTCCGTATAAAAAATGCGTCAAAGCTCAACCAAAAACAATATTCCATTTCCCAAACCACCAAGGTTCTATATTTGTAGAGCCTAATGTTGAGTCTTACCACACTCAACCAATAAACATTATTAAAATTGCAAATGTGGTTCTCCGTGGAAGCGGGAACATTTTAAGGGTTACAGAATTCCAAATGTCCTGTTCAGTTCGCACTGCAAAACCTCTGCAAAGACGAATAGCATGGCAATAAAACGAGTTTGGTCTGGAACTACGATTGTAAGCGACACATGCTGCTGAAAATGCGACGAGCAAAATGGAAAGAAGAAACGAAAATGCTTCTATTCAACATTGTAAATGACTTCATTTTAAAATACGTTGATAATAAACATCTTATCTCTGATCGTACCTTAAAATGTTTTACGAATACATCATACCAAATTCATGTTGGGTAATTTCTTAAACCATGCGGCGTCAATTTTATGTTTTTCTGTTGTATTTCATTGCCTAAACCAGATTATGAAGCTTTTAATTGCCGAAACATTCCTGTGGTTAATCTCCACATACTTCCAAAATAAACATTCCCGTAGGTATTTCCTATTACATTTCTAAGAAAGAGAACGGAATCTTATGAAATGATGTAAATATACGAGCACGGCACGTGGCTCGCGAGTTCCTTGCAACAATAGACTGTGTCCATTAATTAGACCAACATGTTTCATCGTAATGGACATCGGTGACGCGTTCAGTGCGGTGGTACAGTACCTAGTGGTCAGTGTTACGTTACAGGGAAAGGTGGCGTCGGGAATTGTCAACAGTATCCATATCATCCATACTTGGGGCGAGCCATTACCTGAAGTGTGAGCGTAGTGTATTTAGTGCATGTATCCTTGACTTCTGATCTAATTCTAAAAATAAATAAGTATCAGAGAAATTACCTATATTATCTCTCCACGAAGTACTAAATTACCTACCCTAGCGGGCGTGCCGAGAAGAATGTAAAATTCAAAATACCTACTCTAAAAGTTATTTCTAAAAGCACCAACCATTATCTCAAATGTAGCTTGTTTTTTTATTGGCTGCAAATTAATAACTTCTAGGAAAGGCTCGTTTTAATTGAGGTCAACGTCGAGAGCTATAAAAACAACGGTTTGCAATCTATACAATTTTAGCAGCCTTATCTTTAGATTGGGTTTGAGTATTTCAGATAAAGAGAGATCGTAAAATACGAGTATATCTCACCATAGTTTACACAGATTGAAATTTACAAAGTGAAATTTATGTTGTCTACCCATACATAATTGACGCGGTGTTTAAAACGAGAAATACCCGTACTGCAGTGCATCGATTAATCAAACTTCGCTTCTACCAACAGATGATGCTAGCTTTATCTGGGTATTGCTGACAACGCCCGCGCTGCCGACTTTTCTCTCAACATATAAATTCACTGTCGTCGTAGTGGTCGTCCGGTTATAATGAACGGGTAATTGATGGGCGCGCCTCCACCGGCTTTTTGCTTTGCCTAAACATTACTCGTGTTAAGTAGCTTTTTGTGGAGTTTCCGGTTTCTATGAAAGCTCCGTTCTTCTGGTTTCATGTTACAATGTTTTGAATTCATTTGTTTAGGCGAAATGATTTCTGTGAGGGATCTCTGGGGACGAATTAAAACATTCGGGTGATTTTATTCCGTCGTTAGCATTGATTAATATAGTTAATGAATTATTCAGAGATAGGTAGAGCTCATTTTGTTTGAGGAATATTCTTTGTTTGAATGAAAGTTTATTCGAATAATCGTCGTCTGATTACGAATTGAAGTGCCCTATTTACCTACCTACTCCCATGAGCCTTCAATAATGCGAAGTCGAATGCGAATCCAAAGTCTGATAAAAACATTGTTATGAAAGAGAAAATTTATTTTCAAGCTTCACTTTCCTTGCTTATCCGCCGTTTCGTCTTTCGATGGAGCTATTCACCTTTCACATGTAGGCCATTAGTAGAAAGATAGGCTCGATACTTGTAGCACGTTCTCTTTACCTCGTTTAAGATAAGCTCTTTAAATATGTGCCTCTCGCTTACGGAACCAGATTAAATCTTAGAACCATGTTCCTATGTATCTACGTATTCAACTGTATTAAATTGATTTATAATTTGACGGATAATTATTTTTTTTACTATTCAGGTGTAACAGGACAACATATTGTATTTCCCTATTCCTTTTACCTATATGTATTCAGATAGATAAACTGATGAAAGCTACAATAATAATTAAATTCATCTCTAGTCACGAATATCACTTGATCGTGTTACATGTATTTTCCATGTTTGGAAGTCTTGTGCTCTAAACACAGAGGCATAAAGCTCTTTTTCCATTACAAGCTGATTTTTAGTGACGCACCTGGTCCACCGTCCACGATAGCCTACTAAACATGAGCACATCCACATGTTTATGATCTTTTTTACGCTTTAATCATAATTTACCCTTTGAGGGCGCTGTTAAAGTGTCATTGATAAGAATGTTTATTTTCTTTTCTTTCAGGTACGGTTACATAAGCAGGCAAACGATCCTGCCGAGGTAACTTTGAAATTTAACTTACTTTTCTAAGGGTGGTTACACACTGCGTTTTCCAGCAGCAATGCAAATGCGCGATTCAGACGCAATGCTGTAGCGTAGCGATGTCATCGCTAGCTGTCAAAGTAAAGGAAGGACCAAATCCATCGCTGTTAAAAACTCAGTGTAGGTATATGAGGGCTCTAAAGCACAATATTTAATTGCGTAATCCGATCTCTGGTTTTAAAAACGAGACGACGAAATGGGGATGAAAAGGCTGAAGATTCGAGTATGAGCCTGATGAAATGAAAAACTGAAATAGATGCACATATTAACTAATCGAGACAAGAAGACATTCGTCTAGTCAATCTGTTATTATCTATGTATATGTATAGTCAGGATCGCACACAAGAGTAATTACAGAAATCACTCCACAAAATTATGTTACCGTCAATAATTAATAATAAATGTTACCATATTAGTGCAAGCCATTGTACTAGCGTCTTTATAGAGGTCCAGAGACCTTAAACTTTACTGTTTATTAGTTAAACGAATATTGGATTCGGTTAACCGTCGTTAGAACGAAAACCACTGAGATGGACAACAAATAGACATCAAAATAAGTTAAATCTACCCTCCTCAAACTGAAATATCTACTCTTGGAAATGTCAAACTCCTTTACACCCGGAATTCCACGTTTCGCCGAGCTTAGAGCCGGAATGTAGAGACAAATACGGAGGTTAGTTTGAATATCTTCGAAGCCAGAACATTAAATCAAGTATACCATCAATTTTGTTGAACTCAATTAATATACCTTCCTACATAGTATGGGTTCGAAATGCCGTTCATTTTGAGACGAATGCTGTTTTAATCGTTGTTCTACCTTATCAGCCTCATGAAGTTTTACCATTGAAGAGTAACTCTTAGATTTTAATATTAGTCTTTGTTTTTGACAAGTCTAAAATAGAGTTGGGCATATTTTTGTCTGACGGATAGCGTTGCTCTGAAAACAGAATTTGAACTTTTTGTTTTGAAGTAATTAAAGAGTAAGCGTAGTTCTACTATAATGTAAAATTCAGCGAGACAAAATGTACTCTGCAATTTAATGAATCTACATTTATTAGAATGAAAGCTATCGCTGAAAGGCAATTCTGGGATACAGTTGTTATTCTCAAAGATTTAAAGATAAAATTGAAATAGCGAGACCGTTTTTGAATTATTCCAATGCTTAAGATTCAGACGTCTCGTCATCTAAATAAATTTGAAACGAATACCCTTGTAGCTCTAATTTCGGTAGGCTTTAGTAGCTAATATTGGAAATTTGGGACTCTTTGTTGTACATAGATAGCTTGTTTCCTTAACGAACAACTGCGTCACGTTTTCCGAACAAAGCAATTTATAATTCGGATCGGAACAAAATCGATTCAAACGAAATTCCAAAATCTCTTGCATTTATATATATCGGGACTTTCCAGCAACCAATCGAGCTTCTTTCAGCTCAGTTACGTACCGTTCAAACTATACAATCGTCTTCACGTCAAAGCTTCGTCTGCAGATCTGCTTCTTATCTGGTATGTGTACAATTTTCTTATAACTTGACTGACTGCAGATATGCCTTATTTTAACCTAGAATATATAAAAAACCGATACTTTCTTCTAGTAAAAATATACATAGATTACACGATTCTCATTGTGTCGCATATTAATTCAAAGTACAGTTCAACGGGACAGGAGGCAACGACAGTGCGCTGGGAACATGTTGTGGGCATTGTTCGGGCGAGACGGTGTCGGAAGGCCTTTGTTCTAGCTAGGGCACGGGCGCTGGGCGTTACTTTATCTTATTACACGTGTCGCTGCCGGTCTAACGAAGCTGCCCGCCGCTATTGTTCTACCGCCTAAACTAATGTTTCTCTAACCTTATAATCCCGAGGTTCAAACGTCTCCACAAAATAACTTAAAATGTTACCTGCGGTACATTTCCTAAAAACAAATCAAAATACCTAACATCTATCCGAACCAGGTTAGCAATAGTTCACCACGTGCTGTATGTGTGTTGATATTCCAGTATAATCTTATATATCATAATTTACAAACGGCCAAATAAACCAATTTTTCTATTATGACTTGCATGCTAAAACTATAGATATAATCAACGAAACGTTTTACTTCATATTATGATAAAATTCTAGAAGAAAGTGGAAAGCCGCAACTTGCTAATTGAACACATAAAATACACTCCACTGCGCAATATTTATTCATCCAGATCTTGGGGAATGGCAGAGCTATAATTGTGCGGTCTCTATTCATCACTGCCACAGGTAACTAGATAACTTATTTGTTGGGATACACGCGTAACAAAGAATATTTGTCTTGTTTAAGCCGGGATAGCGAATACAGCCACCTTAATCGTCTCGGATGTACATTTAATACCAGAAACAAATGAACATTGCAACGTTATACTCAACTGTGGTATTTTTATTGTGTTCAACTTTATTTTATATTTGGATTCCCTTGTAAACTTTAATCCCGTAAGGGAATGACCAGCATTTAAGTTTTATTTGTGTTGTACGTACCGTTCTGCCCTAGGGATCCTTCGGATGCTCGTATCTGGCGATTCAGTTATCATTCTGTTGTTTACGATTGTTGGTACTTTAGCCTTATTATACTTTAAGACAACTAAAATGGAAATGGGCAGGTCATATATGCAGACTAGAAAACGCTAGGTGGACAAAAAGGGTGACAGAGTGGATCCCACGGGAAGGAAAACGAAAAAAGGGAAGACCAAAAATGAGATGGAGGGATATTTTTACTCAACGTGACGGACCGGAATGGATGAGGAAGGCAAGAGGAAGGGACGTGTGGAAAGATTTAGGGGAGGCCTACGCCATAGAGGCGACGACTGCTGATGAGGAGGAGTAGGAGATTTTATTACATAAAATAGTTTAGAATTAATTAGAAATATAGAGTACCTAATTGTAAAATAGCAAGTTGCAGCTGAATAAAGGCTTTTTTATTTTTATTTTATTTTTTTATTTTATACTTTAATGAAGGTGAGCTAGAACGTTTAAGCATAAAATAACATTTTTCGTAAAAAAAGCTCAAGAACTAAGATTTACCATAAGGCCGTGAAAGTTTGAGCGAGGAAACCTAGACGGACGTACCATACTCCATGTCAAAGATATTCTGGAAAGTTTAAGAAACCCTTATACCGGCTAGCACTTTATTCCGTAAGGAATCATGAGTATATAGTTAAAAAAATAGTTTGTTGCATGTTTAAATCCGGTATATCTCGGTTTATCCCTCCGAAAAACAATCATGATAGGTATGCGTAAAAGCGCGCGTACAGGGTATGGTTTCCCATGTTTGTTCCATTACAGCAATATCGTGGTGGGCAGTCGACCACAAATGGCGGCAGCTGGTGAATTACCTTTCGTTAAGACCTGGATTGTGGGTAGTTAGCCAGGCCTCGCTCGCGTACGGCCCGTTAATGAGTTCATGCCATATGTGTATGGCGTAATGTCCTCGCATTGTATTTGTGGATAATAACCGTGGCTGTTAGATATTGCTATTTTTCTGTCTCTTATTTCAGATGCTCTTTGCGTAAGGCTTTTGATCATCCACGAGTACGCAATTTAGTTGAAACGGCATGAGTTGAGGAGCGATTGTATTAAAATCTGCGATTTTTTCTGAAGAGAAGCATTTACAGTCAGCATCAGTTAGTTTATCATAAAAACGATATATGAAATTTCGTATGACGCTTTGAGTTACACGGCAAGGCAACTATGTAATATAATACCATTCCACAGTTGAATTGTCCGTTGCCTCTCGCGCCGCGCACTGTTATTAAAAACGCTTCTACGAAACATTGCATATATTTTTTTATAGAAGACCAGCTCAAGTTGATGTGTTTTCAGATTTTAGAAATCTTTAGCCTCCAATCATAAGTATTCAGCTTAATACTATTATTCCTTCCTCAAAGTTTTAATCTGTGCTAAGAGGACTCGAATCGAATGGCCTGACAACGTTTAAAGGCCTTAAATCTAAAACAGTAAGCGTATTTTATGCACCTGCTAGCTTTATTAATTAATCGCTCCCCGAACTTCACGCTAGTTCATTCTCCGAGATAATTAATACAGTTTCGCCCTGTATCTTCTCCGAACACTTACTTTCATGAAAGTTTCAAACTTCTTAAACATTGCTTACAGAGTAGGTGGACTCTACCGATCCTGTTTCAGCGTGGCCGCTTTCTTAAGAAGGCGATAGTCAATAGTATGAACAATCTATTGATCGGGGAGTTTGATAGGAATTAAATGTATGATCGAATTTCAGTTTTCTTGTTTATAATTTTTTTAGATTAATTCATCTTTTACAAAAAAGTCTACATTTTATACTTCGATCAACAATCAACTAGATTCCGTGTCACATACAAAATCAAAGCTAAAAACTGTCCGCTTGAACATCTACTTACACACACATAAACAGCTAAATCGGACTGATACAAAGGTTTTTAAACAGTTTCAAGTTCAACCTAATTACAACCATAAACCCTTGTAATAAAGTCACAAATCTTCAAATTACTATCTTACAATTATGTTCATTCGTCAATTACAGCCGTCACCTTGAAATTAAAAGACATAGGTTAAATAACATGTATTGTGTAATCAACCTTATGTTGCAACAAATAAAGTACTTTTCTCCATTATTACTTTGTGAGTTACATTATTACTTTCGTTTCGTTTTGTTTCTGTTTGCTTCTTTGTATTTTACTACTCCTCACACACACTACAGGTGCCTCGATGGCGGACTTTGAATAAACGACAAAATATTTGTTTTTAATTGTTAACAATGATTTAAGCATCGCAAAACGGATGTAATTACATGTAATTACCGAAAAAAAGACATTCCTTCTGAAACCTTACTGTTTTAGGGGTTATTTTCGCAGTTTTAAAGCACACTGAGGCATTTTAGCACGTCCGCACGTTGGCTGTGGTTGGAGCATACTAAACTCAAATAAGAACACAAATTTATTTGTGCTCTTATTTCTCGGGCCGTTTTTGAGCCCGCCACACGTAATCTAGGTTGATTGTTGATCGAAGATTTTATACAAAAAAAAATCGAGTTCATTAAAAGAAGACATACATTTTGATGTTTTCAGTGCTATTGCAATATTTATTCCAGGCTAGAATTGCCCTATAATTACAAGAATAAATTATGTGTTCATAATATTTATGTTTTGCATCTAAACGTTTTCCACCCATTCGTAAATGAATAATTTTTCAACACCTACATTATTTTAGGTGTAAGCGCCAGATTTTCTGTTCAGAACTGTAATATTTATTGCTCTGTATTTTATCAAATTGTTTTCTTTTCGTCTTTTGATATAGAAAATAATAAACTAAAAATAGTAACCACGAAAATCTATTGACCGAGTCCCGATTTAAATAGTATTTAATAATCCTACTGTTCTATTATAAATTCAAAAGTTTATGGGTGATCGTGTGTTTGTATATTTGTTGCCACTAATCTGAGTATATGCTGAACGATTTTTGATTAAACTTGGAATATTCAACATTTGTGATCTGAAATAACACAGACTATGGAACAGAATACCACATAATATCCACAGGGAGGTACCACACGAGCGGAGTCATGGGCCCGAAGCTAGTAAGAACTAGTAAAAACAAAAAAAACAAAGAATTTGCCATTAGACGCTGTTATATGTTAAAAAATAACATAGTGTAAATAACAGAATGTAACAAAAATAATTACAAATTTACTGGGTGCTTTGGTATACCTACCAAAGCAGTATTTTTTCCTCCGATCTCAAATTTGTAATTATTTTTGTTACATTCTGTTATTTACACTATGTTATTTTTTAACATATAACAGCGTCTAATGGCAAATTTAAGATTTAATACACCATTACACGATAGCCTAATGACTTACTAATGTTCCTATCAGTAATGACCTAACAAACCACAGCAATCAACATTTCCCTCATTCTAATATACCTAAACTGATAAATAAACCTGAAATATGTCCCATTTAACAATAACACCCCCAAGAGTCTTATCCACTGTGTTGTACAGGTCAAACGAACGGAATCAACTTCATTTTGTCAGTTTCCTTGGTTGTATTTTCGTGGAGTAAAACGCCTCGGGAAAAATTAATCTAGTGTCCCGGACCAACAAATATTGTTGTTTGGCTGGAGACTCCGGGGGCTATAAGTAATCTCGGCACGTTATGCACTCAGTCGGTTGGTTTATTGGAAAAGTGAATATACCTTCCCTTACAACGGGCATTAGTTGCTTGCACGAGCAGCGTTGAGGTGTGTGATCATCATAGACCATATGATGTTTTAGATTCCTCATTTTGTTTTCGAGTCTTTTGTTTACGAAGTCAAAGTCTGCGTATATTGACAGTCATGTCTGAAACAAGGAGGGGTGTCTGAGCGTTTACCGACCGTTTATGCGCTATTATTTCATTTCCATAACGATGTTTTATTACATTGATGCTGTCCTCTCAATATTCAAGCCGTTTCGTTCATTTTGGTTCAATTAATTTATTTGATAAATTCTTAGAGACCCCAGCACCGTCTGTCTCCGTTCCTCCGTTCCGAAGTTATGAATTTATATAGCCGGACGTGTTCGGAATTTATGCGCAGATGTGTTTCTTAGTTTGCGCTTCTGCAGCCGTGGTTTGAATGACTGGCTCTTTGACAGATGCGAGTGATGGGAACCCTAAAAAGTCTTATCATGTACCTACATATTCCACTTATTTTTAGAAGCTGGAATTTTTGGCTAATTATCTTAATTGGCTGCATGGAAAGAAGCAAACAAAGGCCATCTAGAAAACTAATGATGATGATAATTAACGAAATATGAATTATAAATGAATAGGTAGGAGTATGTTAAATTAGTCAACGTTTGAGATCTGGAATTTTATATCCAAAAAATAAAAACATCAAAGCTTCCTTAAAATAACATACTTATTGAGATATACATTAAACCAATTTTCGTTTAGATATACAAAGTCGCCCATACACCATTGCTCATTATTCTTTATTTGTTTGTCCATAAAACATTCGTAATGCTTTGTTACGAAAAAATCCCATATAGATATGCATCTATTTATAATTCCAGGATCTTGCTCTGTGTATAAATATTGGTTTAGCATAATATTTCCGAGTCCATCCCTTAATTATGCGGAACAACTCCTAGCTAACTCGTCAGGGAGAATCTTGGATCGCACTTAGCGGTCGTAGTTGACGGCAGTTATGAAGGCCGCCCATCGCTTTGTTGTCCCGCGCAGCCATTGTCCCTCCAAGCTCCAGTTTAGTTCTAATTAACATAGCTTTGAATGTTCATTTACAATTGCGCTACTCTGCCGATGCGATGTGCATTGTGCATTACCTACACTTTTTCTCTCCATCGCCATCGGAAACTAGGTCTCCATTTCATTTAGTGCTAGTTCTATTAAGTCTCCGATACCCGAGGGAATTCTTCATCGATATTCCGCTTGATAGCTACGAGTATTTCTTCATTCTTTTCCACTTCTCCTCATTTCCTATGCTGTATTTAATTAAACGTATTATCTAATGGCCGCTTGATCTTTTTCTTAGTGAAAAGCTTTTAAATGGTTTATGAAAGTGTGCGGAGTGGTGTTTTAACTATTGCGGTTTAATTATAACTTTGATTGCGAATGTTAAATTAATAGAAAATATTGACGCGAAATCCGATGGAGACATTTAACTTGGGCTCTGAAGGAACCGAGATGTAATTAAAATAAATATTTGGCACGAAATCCGGGTCGCGGCGGTTAAGCAGAGACATTTCCACCCTTTGAACAAGTTCTTGTTTATGTTTGCTCATTAAACAAATAAAAGTTGGAATTCTGTCTTAATCTGTGGAAATTTTTACGCTGCGCGGTCGGTGAGCTGACTGCTGAGTGAAAATTATTTGCGTAATAAATAATTTTAAAAGTTGCCTGTTGTTTGGTAACTTATTAACTACATATTTCGTTTGAACCCTTTGATCATTTTGCGGGTTATTATTTTAATGCATAAAATACGGGTGTCTGGTATAACAAGGCATAGATTTATGATAACGAAATCGTTTAACACGAAGATCTAACACGAAGATAGTGTACAGCAAGACATTGTGGTGGCAATTACACACTCGATTTGAATTCATAGAGCGTACGCATAATTAACTCTCAGTCAGAGGCGCTATTTGATTGCACATTAGCAGGCTAACTCGATGCCAAGTCACGACTAATAGCACAACAACGCTCCCATCTAATGACCTTACCATGGCCTGCAGATTACAGGCCAGCGTCTGTGTCTGGTACCTGCCTAGTATAGTTCTGGGAAAACACTCACGGCGCGGCGGCCTAACTTTGAAATTGAAGTTAAAACAAATATCTTTCGTGGAAATCACACGGATACTTACTTTGAATCGCCTTAAAATTTTGAAAGTCCCTGTATTTAAAAATATAAGATTATTCTTTGTGCTTTCTAAAATGTGTTTTAGAATTTAAATGATTCTACATTTTATTTCTATACTCACTTGCCAAAATTTTTTACAAGAATGAATGACCCGTGAAATTCGACAGAACATATATGGAACGCGGCTGTTGCCCAACGTTTTATAAAATACGAGTATCTAACACCGGCTTCGGTTGCATCATTGGAGACATTCCACTCAACCCTCCAAATTATGAGAAAATGCAAGGATTCATCTTACTTTCTCGCAGACTCTCTTAATAATGTTTTCCAGGCTCATTTCTAGACTGTGAAACTAGCATATTTACCCGTGGCTGCAAGTAGTCTTTTGGCTTTAGGCGTAGTTTTTTTTTTTTGACGCTGGGAAAATCGCGTTACGCACTCCCCCCCATTGGAGGATGACGGGGATATGTGGGACTCCTCGATTTTCCGCTCCCGGTATACCCACTAAACAACCCAGCGACACTTCCGCGCCGCCTATATGGAGGGGGACTGGGAATCCGGCAGAACCTTCCCATCCAGTCCCCCGCCGGCGACCGGCCCTCCATTACAGCGGGGCCCCCGTAATGCCCCCGACTTTACGGCGGGGCCCGAGAACGACCGTGAGTGCCCGGCCGTCCCCGCCGGACGGGGTGGTGCATAAGTGCAATGCGGGAGAAGGCCCCTCCAGGTCTTCTCCCGCTATTCACCACGTAGCGGCGCGAGAAGTTCCGCGTAGCTCGCGCGCGCCTATCGCCTCATCCGTCCGGGCTGCCCATAAAGCCCAGACCTGATGTATAGTTATGGCGTAGTAGTTTTCGTTTCAGGGAATGGGTTTTTAAATCAAACTCGTCACTCAAAAAGGAAGAAGATTTGATAGGAATATAATATCTATTAGCCAGGAACAAGAGAAGCTAAATGGGCGTGACTCCTAGGCTAAGATTCAGAGACGAGGCTAAGCGAAAACGTACGCTTCAGCTTGTCAAAAACGGAAGCTTAGCCTTTCTTTTGTATAGTCGTTGAAAATCTTTCTTAAAGTAAGCGTGCGCTAAGCCAAACGTAAGTAGTGGATATCGGCTAAGGTGCTCCGGGGTAAGATCGGATCTGGGGTAAGATCGAATAAATCGAATATCTCCATAACGTAGGGTATTTTTTGATTCTTGGCAACATTGCCAGCAACGCCATTTTGTTGAGCCCATCCCACTAGTCGCCGGCAGTCGATCGGACCATCAGCGCGCATTTCATTCACTCGGATATGAAAAGGTCCGTAAAATGTGATTTTTTAAGGATCCGGACTTACCCCCGGCAACTTTAATCGTAAATTCTGGTATAACGGCTGTGTTTTTTACAAGTTTTGTGGCTTATCATATTAATGCGGCAGCTTGTTTGCTGATTAAAGTGGTCTAGACACGCTAGAACTGTATGTAGCCTGAGATCCGGTCTTTCCCCATCAAAATTTGAATGGGTAAAGTTCGGATGAATTCTGTCCGATCTTTCCCATCTGTAAAATATAAACAGTTTCTCAAACTTTTAAAAAAATATTTGAACTAAAAAGGCATTTGCTAGAGGTAGTACCTACCTACGTCGTTATTTTGTGAATTAATTTGCCTGTTAATAAAAGCTAAAAGCTGTAATTATGTATGTACGGTACGTAATCTCATGCACGCTTAGCTTGCGCACACTTTTAGCTATGGTGTGTTTGCTTCAGTTTATTTTATTATTTTATATTTATTATTATGCCTAGAAACTACAAAAAAAATCTATGCGGGCGACTTCCTACTCAAAAAAGATTTGAAGAAATGACCTAATTTGCTTCATTGATCAGGCTGGTTAGTTATTAAAACCAACTATGAGGTGCTTGCTAAACCTTTGTATCTCCGTATTCCTACCTACGCACCATAGTTAGAGTGGAGGTGTCAAAGTTTGAGAAACATAGAAACTTCATTTTTTCTGAACCGGGGTAACATCGGATTATAAGAATGAAAAAAACAATATTTTGCCTCTCACTTTTGTCATTGAAACAGTATCTCGAAAATCGATATTGATGCTTTATTATTGGATAAAACCGGATATTTTCATTATGGGTAGCTTATGTTTGGAGCTACAGAGGCGATTTTAGAATGTAGTCCGATGTTACCCCGTCAAGGTCCGATCTTTCCCGTGGTTTTATAAAAAATACTATCACTTTAATCCCCTATAACTCGGCCACCGTTGTGTTTAGAGGGTTATCGGATATACCGATTTATAAACCTGTCTTTTATACAAAGCTCTAACTAAATTTTAGGTTCGCCAACATTTTCATAGTCGAGAAAAAAAATATTTTGCAACATACGAATGGTTTGCTGAAAAACCTTCCGGTCTTACCCCGGAGCACCTTACTTATTTTTTTTTTTTTTTTTTTTTATTTATTTATTTTACTTTAATTACAACGGTAAGCATGGTACACCAATTACTTGAGCCGGTCTCAAAGCAGAACTAGCGCCAAACTAGTAATGGAGAACTATTTTTGACAAAATCAAACTTCTGTCTATGAAATTCAATCTGCTGTTTGGCTATCTTCCAACAATGGAATATTTTGATAAAATTTGATCTTATTTTCGATGATGTTCTAAATAATTGTGATTATTAAATATTTTAATTTAATTATTGTGATTGTGAAATAATTGTAATGTTGTTATTTTGCGAGTTTCGACGCAATCTCTGATGATCCCTCACTAGAGCTTCCTCGTTGTGGGAATATCTTTATCTGAAAGTCATTGTGAATGTGTTTGATCGAACATTGGAGATGATATCGCTTTAAAAAGTAGTATCCTGCCTGGACCCAACTACTACTTACTACTACTACTAGGGAGAGCATTCTCTGGTATGGGGACGAGAGGAAATAAGGACGTATTCTTCTCCGGATTTCGGACAGCCGTAGTACACCGAAGGAAGCACCGAAGGAAGTGAAGAAAGTGCTCTGACTTTTTGTGTGTTTGTGTTATATGGCCCGGAAATGTAATTTCAAATCGTCTGAAATAAAATTTATTCTTATTATTTTAATATTAAAATAAGATAATTAAATAATTTTATAGAAATAACTTTAAACTATTTAAATTAACAATTAGACGATGCCATAAGAGCGGTCATAGCTAGGATTTCATTGATGTCTATGAATCTCAGCCCTAGATTCAGCTTATCGGAAGTTACACACGGAAAAGCTTAAGACTAAACAGTTATATAGGGCGTGTAACCTGATATGAAACCAACTAAGCGGAAAACTATAAACGTGTAACATTACTATACAGTTTGACAAGTATTAGTTAGCAATATTAGTGATCCTATTCCATGGAGATGACTACTGCCGAAGACAATAAACAGCAAAATTATATCAGTAATAAAAGAGTTGTTTCATCAATGTATGGAGCCTGGGTTGGGTCTGTGTACAGTGTATATAAATATAGCTTAGCAATATAGGTACCTGTTTAAATTTCTTTCTTCTTCAAATTTTACTTCGTTTTCTTTTGCTTCAAGATTTTCTTGATGAAAGAGAGCAACAAAATTTACCAAAAATATGGAGGACTGCGTGAAATGTCATTCTGACAACTGTTGTGTATGTCAAGCTTGAAAGTGGAACTCACTACCGTAAAAAAGCAACGAAACTGACAGAAAATGAAATAATGCAATGCGTCATGTCAAACGTCAATCACAGACTGTCATGGCGACTCTAGAAGTGTTCACATAGTAAAAAATTCAACCAGATAATCATTTGGGTACCGCAAAATTATTTGCCCACAAATTAATGAAATTGCACTTGTATGGTAATCTTCTATTTTTTTTCAAATGTTTGTATGTGGTGTACATAGACCAAACCCAGAATAAAATATATCCTTTGTACTATTTAGTTGAAATAAGACTCATTTTATTAGGTGCTTAGGTGTTATGCTATTGTGGCTGATTTATTAAAATAAGTAGGTATATAGTTTTTGTCATACTCGTCTCTCAGATGTGTGTAAACAGAGAAACAAACGAGCTCATTAAAACTAGTACGTCCTAAGACATTCCTGCCATTCCCAGATTTTAATACAAAGACGAGTGTTTTGACAAAGGCGCAATGCTACGATGAATGCGAAGAGTCGTCTTTGTAATCTCGTGATTGGATTTTATTCTCCTTATTTTGATCGTCAATCTCTCAAAGGTCGCTATATCATTAATCGCTTTATAAGAGAGGAAGTGCAAAGTGGAGCGTACGAGCACGCTCAAGCACCCCCCTCAGTCGGGCCTGAATTCATTATTGTCCTCCAACCGAGGATGCGCTTCAAAGAAATTGCTGACTTCAACTCCACTTCGACCTCTTTGCCGCTAAGACGTTTTATTGCGCTTTTGGGAACTTGCTTTATTGATATGGAGGGTTTTTCATAATATAGCTTGACCTCGACGTGTGCGACTCCAAATTACACGCGTTATATCGTCGAAATAAAGTTGAAATCAACATGCGCTTTCCCATATAAGACTACCGCGTGGTCCATGCTGAGGTCCAAGTCGAGCTCCATATGAGAAAATAACAGTTTTTTTGATGATTTTCTTATGACCTGCACCTAAGAGCAAGTATCTAACTTTTCCATGTAGGTACATATAGTATATTTTTCTAAACGAAGCAACTCGAAGAAGCCCGTGTAAGTAAGAGCGTCGAAAGACTTTTAATTAAAAATATTACCATCTAGTATCCTGAGGGATTTACGAGAGAGAAGCTTACACTTGACGAAACTAGAAATGATTTTGTGAATTATTCTGGGAGCCAGCTGCTACGAGTTGAAATAAGATACTTTACTTGGATTGATTTGCTGAAATAAAGTAAAGTTTGCATAATATTGTTCTTTATTTGGAGACAAAGCTCCTTTCAACGTTATTTATGAATTGTAGCTTGTTATCTTCGAACATTATTTTTGTTAATTTTATTAGAAACTTGATAAGTTCATAAGTAAATTGCTGTATTAGAGATACTGATTGTCATTTGATATAACGACCAGTTGCGAAAGGATGACGTCTCCTGGCAGTCTTGGCATCGACTGGACACTCGAGACGCTGGCTGGCACCCAATGCGCTTTATCTTAATGCACTCGCCTGTCCTCTCCCTTCACTGTTCCCATAACTCGCTTTTCCACTCTGCAATTGTTTCAGCTGTACAACTCGTTAGCGCGTTATTTGATACGACCTTCGTGCTGCTGCGCGAAGACGACGTTCCCGCTCGGCTCATTTTATTCAGGCTCAACGAAGCAATACGATACAGCTAAATAATGTACCCAATTTTAGAAATCGCTCTACAATTTTCTCAAACCTCCCCGAATTTATGTTTTGTATACCCTTTACACCAGACAATGGCGAACAAAGCAGGAATTTAATTCGGGTGTTGCTCCTCCCAGGACGTGACGGCTTGTGACACGATGCCACGTTCTTCGCGAACGATTTTTCGCCACATTTTATTTCCTGTTACTGAGAGGGAATTTTATTTCATGTTGTTTAAATTCTACTGCAGTTTTCTATAATACTAGCGGCCTGTCCAGCTTCGCATGGGTGGACATAATTTTTTTCAATGTTTTAGGATAAACTTGGACCGTGGTGGTTTCGAGTCATTTGCACGCCCGTCTACCTCGCGCCTAGCCCGGGCCCGCGCTGGGTGAAACACGCCCCGTGACCTTATATTTTTAAAATCTTTTGAATGGAATGTCCGATTTGAAAAATTCAAGAACTATGTAATGTATAGGTATTGAACCAGTCTTGAATATGAAAAGATTTATTTGGATAAGGATTAATACCAAGGTACATATAAAGAGCCTTTTCTAGCGGCGGCATTTCAATTAAATTTTTATAATAAAAGAACACTTAATGTGACATAACTATTATAGCTAGACATATGCTGTCGCGACATTTTTTGTAGATAATGACGTGTTTTGCAAAATCGTAGTACATTATTTTGTTCTATCATCAATAGTTTTCGCAGCGCACGCGATGTAAGGTTTTTGTTTTCCACCTTGGGTTACATTATTGGAGTTTTAGTAAGGATCTCTGATTTTTTTGAAAATATTATATTGCCTATGTTACTCAGAGATAATGTAGCATTCTAATGGTGAAAGAATTTTTGAAATCGGACCAGTAGTTTTTGAGCCTATTCGTTACATACAAACATACAAAAATACAAAAATACAAAAATACAAAAATACAAAAATACAAATCTTTCCTTTTTATAATATTAGTGTAGAAAACCGAAACGGAGCATCCAGGCGACCGCAATGTGAAACTTAGAAATATTAATTCTTCAGCTAAATCATGCTCGTAATATAGCGTTCATTTTAGCTAAAGAAATAAATGCTTACGATTTATTTAGGTACGCGGCAAAGGATCCCATCAATTACGGGGACTTCCGATGCAACCATTGCGCAAAACGAGCAAACCCGTGGTCACGTGAGGAACTGGGACAGAGCTTTAGTTTTATTTTCGGTTTGTAAAGTTCAGTATTTTGTTGATAGTCGCGATTATTACCGGCCAGCACGTGCGTGTTTGTTCGGCCGCGCGTTTCTGCATGTGTTGGCTTGGCGCCAAGCGGGGCGTGTGGGCTTGCACCAATTCATACCACTAACGTATTAGCGAGCAGGTTACTCAAGGAAATTCTTGTAATGTAGAAGAAACGACCCTTGTTGGTTAGTATTTTTTAGCGTAACTAGCGAAATCTGCGTTTTTTGTATTGGGCTACATTTCACACAACGACGCTATTGAATCCCAAACTATGCAAAGCTTGTAATATAAGAACCAGGAAGCAGATTAATATAATAACTTTACTTTTTTTTTGTAAACACATTAGAATTAAATATAACACTTAACATAAAACAAACATCTAGAGGTATGTTCATCACCCAAAGGTTTGTCCGTGGTGGGGACAGTAGCTCTGCTTTTTGACCATAGGTTTTAGCAATGGTGCAAAAGGCAGAGCTACTAAAACTGTGCAGTACATAAAATATGGACGATCAAGTAGGTTTTTCGACTTGCACGAGTTCCGTGTTCAGTAAGCACCGGTATATAGGCACCGGCTGTCGGCTTTTTACATAAACGTGGCGTTTATGCGAACGCGTTCATATCACATGGAAGAATCATACATGTTCATTGCCCAAATTAAAACAATAAAATTTCGTTTCTCCAAGCGTTATAGCCAGTAGGTATAGGTACCTTGTTCTGCTCCGGTTTCCTTATACCGCGGAAGCATTTGATAAAATTTAGTGCAACCTGCTTGAGGATTTTTTTTATAATAGGAGGCTAGATTCATTTTATCCATTATACAATTAACAGGCATTTTACGACTCTCAAATAATAACATAAGAAACATTTGCTGATCATTTGCTAAGTCGGTCTTAGGCTCATCAAAGTAATCATTCGTAGTAGGTAGATACTCTTAATCCTACTATCATTGAAACTCATGAAACCCTTACTATGACACAACAATAAAATTTAATCATGAACTAAACTCCTAACCGCAGTGGCAGCTGTAACGCTCGTCTCTGGCGTCTAAGTTTATCGCCAATCATTAATTAAGCTCATTAAGTTATAGTTGACGATTATGGACAAGTTTATGGGTCTATTCTAGCCAGGATCTAGTGGACTGTAGACGTGATCAATCAATGCACCAATAGTTGTTGATCTGTACATTTTGCGAGTGATTTTCACGATGAATTACGTTAAAATGTCAGGTTTAAAAAAAACTCGTACGCGCCCTTTATTTTTCTTCATTGACACATCCTCCTGCATGCGTCGATATCGTCAACATAACGTGCTAAAGGTCGTGTCCTTTGTGCAGTACACTAGACTGCACTGTATTTCTCCATCAGGTTCTATCCTCTGCGGCATGGATGGCATCATTAATGAAGGACTCTGTTACTGAGCGCACCCTTAGTACTCCAACTGCAACGCATTGGGCTCCGCCCTCGTTGCTTCTTTCCTTTCACCCTCCATTGACCACCATTTCGACTATGTCCCCTTCCTGCCTTACAAATTTTCTGGAATCGAATCGGTTGTACTTTGTAAATTGGTTTACGAATGAAATTCCCAATAAATTACTAGAAATTAATACGTTTGATAAATATCAGCTCTTTGTGTACCGAAAACTCGCGAAGGTGGGATCTATAAATCATAAAGTTAGTTTACGCCCTCGTATCTCGACTATCGATTTTCGAATCGGAGACTACCGATTGAATAGTATTGGAACGTAAATGTAGTATCAGAAAGCACTTATGATTTTGTAAAAAATATCACATTGTGTGTCGTTGCGAACAAATCTCGGTATAGGGCACGACAGGGCGTATGGCTGTATTGGCACAAACAATATTGGAAGTGGAATCACGTTCCATTTCGCGGCGGATATAGGGTTCCGCGTAACGGGCCAATCCGACGACGCGGTGATGCTACATCGACGGCTACGATTTCCGGTTTGTACGCGGTTATTCCCCAGTTTATTCCATGCTCATGCCTAAAGTAAACGCCATTTAGCTCTGAGAGAGACATCGAAACAAGTACTTGACATTTTTCGATATCTCCCGTCGCGTCCTCTTTTCGAGAACTATTGAATAGCATTGCACGTTTCTCAGTGGCATGTTGTTTTCGAATCGACTGGGCGAAATGAAGGCTCGAATTCGATTTCCGTTCCGCAACTTCGTGACAATTGACCTTCGAGGGGTGGGAATGTTTTATTTAATAACTGCCTGCAAGTTTATTACTTTGCGATATCAATAACTCAATTGTTCGCTGCGTAATCCCAAACAATTCGTCGGACGAAGCTCATAATAACATTACCATGGTTAAATTGTAATACTGTAGCAGCAGGGACCAAAAAAACATTAATGCGGACGCAACGAATAGGTGAATAAACGAGGAGGTAAAGGAAAATGGTACAGTCGACAAAGCCTGTTGGACAAACAAAGAGTAACGCTGAGTCAACATTGGGCTTCTACGCGCTAATGCACGGGATACTCTTTACGAGTGTGTCGCGAGAGGCTGCCCTTCTAATCATTTGTATCGGACACACATTTAGAATAAAGACATTTTGGTTCCAACAATCGCTTAGCCTTATCATTCCATAAACTTTGTTCTTTTTACTCAAGATTCCTGACTGCTATCCTTAGCCAATCATTTTAAAAAGCAACAAGTATTGGGTACACCAGTAGCTTCTTTCAAATTTTAAATTTCACCCATGCAGTGGAAGTACCAGAAATTCCATGTAATTGGCACAGGAATACGATCGCTTTCGCAGTCTTATCTACATGCAAATGCTATTCACGAAAATACCGTGGGTAACTGAATATTCAGCCGTTCACAACAATGAACTGATTTACTACTTTGCGATTCAGCGTGCGTCCGCGCTCTTCGGCCGAGTCGCTCCACGCCATCACCCGGCCGTGGAGAGCTCATCCATCCCCACAGATTTCTACCGAATGCGGTAAATCGTAGCATCCCCTTTTGTTATATTTCTCATCATGGTACGATAGGACCTGATGACCCCTAATAGGTCATGACATCCTGACTGATCTTGGGCGTCGTAATAAATCTGGGTTGTTTTACTCACTGTTAAGTTTAAGTAAGACAAATTCACTAAATAAAATAAACATGACGGAGTGAAAAATTTACATGCGGAATGAGATTTGTCATAGCAGGTTGCCGCTAGACGAGGCTTACTTGGGCGTATTTTATTTATTTACCGCGCGCACGTGCTAGAATCCTCAGAACCGCAGCCGACGCTCAGCCGCTCGTTTGTCACTCAAAATTAGTAGCAGCGAGACATTTGCTTATTTAAATTATTTTAATAACAAAACTGTTGCCATCAAGTAATTTTCCGTGCAAATGTGGATTGATGACCTTAATTTCACTCAGTACAAAGAGGGGTAATTGTTTCTCGTTTTATCGTTACAACATTTTCCGTCCATTGGTTTACACCGGTGAAACTTGTTTTTTTTTTAATCCGAGCTTATAACCGAATTCGTAATCGTATGTTTTAATGAGCTTAATTCTCGAGTGCTGATACGATGCCAGAATTTTACTAAAATTATAACGATGTAGATATCAATCTTTGAAAGATGTTCCATGAAAGATTTTCTCTACTAACGTGCAATATAAACATGCGACTACGAGTGCCCTGAATAAAATACTTTCTGTACTGTGCAAAGAAGAAGACATGTTTAGTATAATGTTTGGACATGCCTCTGTCTACCTCCCTTATAACTCCCTCCCTCAACAACCTTAAGTGCCTAGATCTGCAAGTTGAGCTTGTGTATGTCATGTAAGCTTATGTTAGAAGTATAACAACACTGGAAACTATCAAAATTGATTACATAAAAGGTATATCACTATAGATAGATAGTGTAGGTTCATCTATTATAGGCGAGTCCCAAATCCCATTAGCAGTAAGTGTAGCTACAAATTGGGTTCACTTGGGATGGACACGGTCTGAAATAACGTTGAAAACATTTGTCCGAACCCGTTTATTATGCCATGATTCAGTTTTAGGCAATTTATTTTGGATTTGCACTAGCTAGCTTTCGCCTGCGGTTTTGCACGCGTGGGATTCGTATAAGCATCAGGAGGACTATTACCTACACACAAGCAGTAGGAGTAAAATGAGTCGTTGCTTATTAATTAAACAAATTCCACCGCTATCGCTAAATATGTTGACTATCGTGCTGTCAAATAGTTTGAGTAAAATTCATACTGAGAGAGCCTAAAGAGAGACAAGAGAAGAGAGAGAAAATTTGTCTCTTTTGTTTGATATAAATATAAACGGAAACGATTCCAAACGTTTTAAAATAGCCGTGATGTTGTTGATCAGTTGTTGTTGCTGATAGGTGTAATTAATATAAAATGGTGATTGATAGAAGTGATTACCTACAAAGCTTGCGCCTGTCGCTACCTTATCGTGAATTACACTATAGTTCACGCTCCGCAGGTCATAAATAACATTTCAAGTTTAATTCAGTCTTCGCAATGATATTTAACTCAGACTTATTAATGCTGCTTAAAATTAGCCTTGTCACTGTTTGTCATTACGCATTGGTAGGTAAGAGAGAGCAATAGTTCAAACATTGTTTATCTTTTGTCAGATTTTTTTATAATTTTGCTGTTA
Organism: Chloroclysta siterata; assembly: GCA_932294275.1. Classification (NCBI taxonomy): domain Eukaryota; kingdom Metazoa; phylum Arthropoda; class Insecta; order Lepidoptera; family Geometridae; genus Chloroclysta; species Chloroclysta siterata. The sequence goes on from OW028602.1 coordinate 11,605,711, forward strand.
GTCACAAACATCTTTACATCTTTATTTTATAATACTTGCTGATGGAACAAGCAGATGGCCCATATGGTATTAAGTGGCAATCAGCATCACCTATAAAAAGGATTGTCTCGCAAGTCACGCACGATAAGTCTTAGTATTGTAGTAGTGCATCAAACACTATTACAGCATAAAGCTGAGTGACGACCGATTTTGTTGTCACAGTATTGTTCTTTATATTTAATTTTCGCCTTAGTTTTTTGTGTCGCAAAATAAACATTTTTTGATTTGATTTGATAAGAACGTGCCCTACAATGCACTGCCTGCATCCATCAACATGAGGCATACAGATGTTAAGCGTTATGTGCCTGTAATTTCACACTATTTTTATAGCTTTTTTGATTTTTATCTACTTACGTCTTATTTCTACGTATCTAGAATAGCTTTTTACCCTTTTATATGTCCTGTACAGATGTCCTGTACCTTGTCCTGTACAGGTGTCCTGTACCTTGTCCTGTACAGATGTCATGTACCTTGTCCTGTACAGTTTGTATAAATAAATGCCTTTCTTTCTTGCCTTTCTTTTTTATTTCACCGGCAACCACACCCTTCAAATCGAAACACAGCATCGCTGCTTGGCGATAGAAATAGGCATGGTAGTAGTACTTTCACGGACGAGCCCTTCATAAAGAGTTCTATTAATCATAAAATCTTAATAATATCACATTTATAATATAATTGTTTAATATGTGTAATAATAGGATTAAAATCATTAGCGCGATTTGCATTCTATCGGCGGTTTACGGCATTAACCTGCGCTTGTACAAAATGGTTATTGAATCTGTTGATAAATACGGAATTAAGCGTACATTTGTAACATAATCTGTCGGTTGTGGTTATCTATTCGTTGAAATAAAACGGCAATTGAAAATAGTGAGAACAGTGGGAACCTGATATAATACTTATATACTTTTTTTTTTGTAAATACATAGGTACATATAATTAAACCCAGATAGAGAACAAACGTCTATGTTCTCTCACAAATGTTTGTTCTCGGTGGGGATCGAACCCACAGAGCTGTGAAAGCTACAAAAGATTTTTTATTCGTTCTATGCACTTATGGCATGATGAAACGTCCGTAGCAAGTATTCTTTTTTATTCTACTTTCTGTTGGAAAAAGCAGATAGCCCACCTGATGTTAAGTGGTTACCACCCCCCTGTAACAAAGCATTACCTCGTAAGTCACGCGCGATATGAACGGGCTCTACGATGCTCTGCCCTGCGTCCATCAACCTGTGGCATACAGGAGTTAAACCTCAAATGCCTGTAATGTCACCGGCAACCACACCCTTCAAATCGAAACACAGCAACGCTGGTTGGCGGCAGCAATAAGCTTGGCGGTAGTTATAAGTGTAGGTAGGTATAAGTGTAGGTAAGTTAGGTTAGGTAGGTATAAGTCTTTCTGAAGGGCTCGTCCGGGGGGAAGAGCCCTTCAGAAAGACTTATACACTTTCACTTAACTAATGAATGATTATACAGTAAACCTCTTTTCCGATGGTGTGTTTTTTTTTTTTGAAATCGCTAATAAACTATTCCTCTAGTACGTAATTTTTTATCTCAATGTTAGCTATTCATTAGACCCGCTGCATTATCGCTCTTTGGTCGATTCGCTTTCACCTATAAAAGCTTCGAGTAACGAACGCAAAAACGTTATTGCCCCGAGTCAATTGGCTGTTCAAACACGCATACGTTTGTGGAATAGCAAATGTATAGGCATTGGTATGGTATATACCTATTTGTTGGTCTATATTCTAAGTTACAAAGTGTATGAGATTCGATGGAATTAGTAAATTTTGGAATACCAATATAATGTGAGCTTTAAAATGTTAGAGTATTATTGAATACTAGCGGCCTGTCCCAGCTTCGTATGGGTGGACATACATTTTTTCAACGGTTTAGGATAAATTTACACCGTGGTGGGTTCGAATCATTCGCACGCACTTCTAACTCGCGCCTTGCCCGGGCCCGCGCTTAGAGAGAACGCGACCCGTGACCCGCGCGTCGTTTATATTTTTTTAATCTTTTGATTGGAATGTCCGATTTGAAAAATTCAAGAAGTTTTGTATAGGTATTGAACCAGTCTTGAATATGAAAAGATTTATTTGGATAAGGATTAATACCAAGGTACAAATAAAGAGCCTTTTCTAGCGGCGGCATTTCAATTAATTTTTTATAATAAAATAACACTTATTGTGACATAACTATAATAGTTAGACATATGCTGTCGCGACATTTTTTGTAGATAATGACGTGTTCTGCAAAGTCGTAGTACATTATTTTGTTCTATCATCAATAGTTTTCGCAGCGCACGCGATGTAAGGTTTTCTTTTTCCACCTTGGGTTACATTATTAGAGTTTTAGTAAGGATCCCTGATTTTTTTGAAACTATAATATAGCCTATGTTACTCAGGGATAATGTAGCATTCTAGTGGTGAAAGAATTTTTGAAATCGGACCAGTAGTTTTTGAGCCTATTCGTTACATACAAAACAACAAAACAACAAAAATACAAATCTTTTCTCTTTATAATATTAGTGTAGATAAGCGCTCTAGTATCTCTATAATAAAGCCCCTCTGCTGGGAAAGGCCTCCTCCTAAAGTCAAAGTCAAAAGAAATTTATTCAATAAAAAGGATCACTTTGAAACGTCTTATAACTAGGTGAATCTAGGTGCCAGTTCCACGCGACCAAAGCCTAGAAGAGCAGGCAACAAACTTACGGCTTGGTTCCAACCGTTCTTTTGTATGATCCTTCCTAAGACTTCCAGTTCTCCCTATCTCGATTTTGCATCTATCAAGAATAATAACATTTATAAAATGTTAATATAACGCTACTCCGCCACAAGTCATAATACCTATAGCTTTGGATTTAGTGAAATTCGAATAAAAAAACCTTTTTTATTCGATAGTATTGTTTTTATTTTCTATCTATGGTTGTAGCCATTATAGTAGACACAGGATAAATATGTATTATGCAAAACGGCTTCATTTTTTTTATACTACTAGTTGATGGAACAAGCAGATGGCCCACCTGATGTTAAGTGGTAACCATCACCTATAACAAAGCATTGCCTCGTAAGTCACGCACGATAGGAACATGGCCTACGTTGCACTGCCCCGCGTCCATCAACTTGAGGCATACAGATGTTAAGCCTCATGTGCCTGTAATCACACCGGCAACCACCCTCTTCAAACCGAAACACAGCAACGCTGCTTAGCGGCAGAAAAAGGCGTGGTGGTAGTACTTCCCCGGACGAGCCCTTCACAAAGAGCTCTACTACTCTTAATTTATTTATTTAATTTATTTTATCGAATAATTCTATTTCAAAGATAAATTCAAAAGATAATTATTCAATTGAATCACAAGAATCACGTCTTCAATTTAGGTGCCAGTTCCCCCGACCATACCTTAGAGAACAAACAACAAATATTTTCTTGAGTAAGTATTTATATTCATAAATGTAGGTGTGACGTAATAAAATACAATGGGCAGCCTTTTCGCTGAAAGTGGTAGGTAAGTATTTTTTAGCTTTGAAAATACACACACACTTCAGACATTAATTTTAACTCGAAAACCTGCTGTGTTTTAATACGGGCTGAACTATAAAAGTATGAACAAAAAGTATTAAACTAAAAAGGAGTATTAAAACAAACTCTACACCATAACGGTTCATGTCTTATTTCCTAGTTCCTACTAATGTATAAATGTAAAAGTAACGATATTTGGATGGATGTTTCTAGTTCAATCACAAACAAATATAAGCTAGATTTGCATTTACTTTTTGTCCCAAAAAATACCGGGAACGGGGTATAAAAAATTAACGAACCCAATTTAAGAAACAGCGCCTTAAATATGAATGTTATGTCACTAATACGGCAGCTAGTCAGAAATATATTCTAGTATTCATCCCTCTCGCCGGCTACATATCAAATACCTAACATAAAAGTCGTTTGCGAGTAGTAATTGTGCTTGTTATCTCGACTGAGCAATGTTTCGACTCGAAGGCTTCGAGGGTCCCTCCCGTTATTGAAACAGTTGCTGCTAGTTTGAATGCTAATTTCTCGCTCGATAAACCCATTAAAGACACTTGTATTAAAATATAACACTTCAGTTAAGGAGCCCAGCCGACATTTTGCCTTATTGGAATTGTAGCGACGAATATTTTAGTTTAATGCGTTTCGGAAGAAACTGTAGTGCGCTTGTATAGGATTACTGAGCAATCTCAGCTAATATCCGGATTTAATTACTGCTACTTCTTAACTTGATTTGCTGGTTCTTAGTTAGTTAACTTGTATAAGGTGCACTGAAAAGGTTTTTGCTTTTATGGTTAAATAATATTATAGATAATCTACATCTACACTAATATTATAAACAGGAAACATTTGTATTTTTGTATTTTTGTATGTAACGAATAGGCTCAAAAACTACTGGTCCGATTTCAAAAATTCTTTCACCATTAGAATGCTACATTATCCCTGAGTAACATAGGCTATATTATATTTTCAAAAAAATCAGGGATCCTTACTAAAACTTCAATAATGTAACCCAAGGTGGAAAACCAAAACCTTACATCGCGTGCGCTGCGAAAACTATTGAAGATAGAACAAAATAATGTACTACGATTTTGTAGAACACGTCATCATCTACAAAAAATGTCGCGACAGCATATGTCTAACTATTATAGTTATGTCACAATAAGTGTTTTTTTTAATATAAAAAATTAATTGAAATGCCTCCGCTAGAAAAGGGTCTTTATTTGTATCTTGGTATTAATCCTTATCCAAATAAATCATTTCACAATTAAGACGGTTTCAATACCTATAGATTACTTCTTAAATTATTCAAATCGGACATTCCATTCAAAAGATATGACGAAATTAAAAATGTTAACGGGTCCACGGGTCACGCGCGGGGTGCGATTTCACTCACTCAAGGAGAAGCGCGTGCAAATGTATGAAATAAGTAGACGCGAGGCTCGAACCCACAGTCTAAGTTTATCCTAAAATGTTCAAAAAAATTATGACCACCCATGCGAAGCTGGGACAGGCCGCTAGTAATTAATAAAACATAAAATTGAGAAAGTCTATCTGACCTACGATTAATATGGATATCTACCCAGTACTCAGCTTCGGATATGTAGGTCATGATAATCCGTTTGCAAACGTGTCAGTTGAATGGGCAGCTCAATTTCGAGCCTATAATTAAGGAGTCACCTGCGTGAACAGCTCACTCCGCGTAATTAAAGCTTTCAGCTGGGCCGAGTTATGCCGACCCACGGATAGGGGAATGCGGTTTGCGAGTCAAATTTCATGCAGATAATAGGACCTCTATAACTGCGCAACTTGTGAGCTAGCTAAGCCGCGCTTTAATTGAAACCGTGAATAAACCGGGTGAGTTTACAGTATAAACAGACGTCAGTCCAACGCGGATTTCATTAAAGTAACTGGATTTAACTGGATAAGTCGCACTGTATCTACCAAAGCGGGCTTTCGAATATTCATAATACTTTCTTCCAGCTCTTTAAATGATTTATGTGAAAGGCTCAGATGTCTCAACAGGTTGCAATTGCAAGTTATGCGAGGCTGAGTGCCGTAATCTCATCCACAGCTCAAATTGACAAAGGCCGCCCGTCGTAAATTCTCAGACAGAAATCTAGCAAAGTGGTTTTTCTGAAGACAACGGAAAAATTATAAACGAAACGGGGATGTGTTTAAAAATTTATATTGATGAACAAAAACAGTTTATGCAGAAAAATAATCCATCTCAAAATCAGTCTGGTCGGCAAAGAAATCAGTGACTGATAAAACTGTAGCAGTATCTTCACGTAGTGCACCGATGCCGGTAGCGCCGGCGCCCAGCCCACTTGGACCCCGGCCAGAATCTACGGTTTGTTTATGTCATAAATAAATAAAACGTCTTATATCACTTCTTTACCTTGTGCTTTCCCGAAGAAAACTTGGATTAGGTTTATGTGACGTCGTCGCTTGTGTCCCATGCACTTGTACGTAAAGCTATTTTGAAACTTAATTGTTTCTCAGTATTCTGTTGCTGAGGAAGAAAGGAAGTTTACGTACCTAACATTTAATTTTAGTTTCCTTATATCGTTCACAAGTTAGACTTACTAGCATTTTTCTTTTTCGAAGCATTGACTTAGTAGTCTCATACTATATCAAAATCGCTTAACCTTTGATGAGCCTATACTAACATATTAATATACCGCCAAGAGATAACCGAATTTGCCACATAACCAGCTGTAGAAGTGTTACTCAATGCAATGTTCGCAAAAAAATGTAATAGGACAAAGTAAACATTAAATCATACGCACCGCGTAAACTTCCGTGTTTACACAGGATTCGGAAACATCTGGCTTTGATGAACTGAATACTTCGCATTCAGGTTGGCGGCACTTGAAATCGTGCCAGCTTATTTTAAGTGGCGACGTCTGTGCAAGATTTGTGTCTAATGCCCTGAGCTATTATATTTTATAGCTCATATTGAAATCAACATCAGCATTGTGTAACATATTGCATCGTTGAAAGCGTTCGTGAAGATCACAAACAGAAAACTCGTGGAGATAACGCAGTGTTTTTATGACTGTCGTCAGTATAATCTATTATTCAGAATGACGCGTGGTCTCATGATGTGCTTCAATTAGTAAAGTTTTCACTGCAGTGATTCTCACTCTCTCCTTGGTTGCGAATGCGCTTCGCGTCGATGCACATGTCTACGGCGAGGCAGTGTTATGTATTATTCACCAACATTTTTGCATTTTAAATACATTCTGAGGCATGTTACTATGTCAATTTACAATAAGATAGATATACTTGTACGTACACGTAGCCGACGTATGCTCAGTAGCGGGACAAAATTGTTCAGTGAACTTGTCTTCATGACAGGCAAAGACTAGGTCAATTATGGATATCTATTATTTTGGCTTGATTAGCTCATCATTGCTCACTTTAGGTAAAAAAAAACAAATTCACGGCTTATTGCAATAAAACTTGGCAATGTACGATTTATGAGAGATACAAGTTCTATCATCCCTAATCAAAATAAAACTATGTGTTTAAGACACTGGTATGAACGTTCTGCCTATCTTTTTCTAGCTTGTTACTTGGTATTGTAGTTATTAATAGATAAAACAAATCTCTACACATCAGACGCGACAGTCAATGCCTCTAAACGCAAGAGCTTTTGAATTTACGTATTTTTAAAATCTGCGCGTTAACCCTTTGTCTAATTGGTGTAAAATGTCTGCTGCTAGATGTAGATCTCCAAGAAATTACATAGCAAACGGTTTAGAGCTGGTCCATTTTTCGATTTCAGAATACGTTTTCGTTATTTAAATACTTCATTCCTCAACCCGTAGCTGTCGGTTCTAATACTTGTAAATATGGTCTGTCCGTTCCCATTTAACATGCTAATTCTATGAAAGTATAACTTTTAACAGTTTCCGCAGAATATCAGTAGAAATGTTACTAAACGTTATCTCTCATTTGCGCGCTTCCGCGGCACCCCGCTCCGGCCAGCGCCTCGGTACATATATGGTAATAAACTGGACTGCGTCGTACTTGTTCCCAATATCCCGCGTAACTAAGCCGCCGTAACCGACTCCCGCCGGAAACAAAGTTTGATTTAGTTTAGACACCACAATCTGTTTGTTATAATATTAACGAATCCAATAACCTATATTCTTACCTATGCATAAGAATGTTTGCCTTGCGGGAATAACTTTTCAGAGCGATTTATTGAGTTCCTCGATTGGTGTTTCATATTTTGTCGGGTGATTTGTGGCCGTAATGTTGGTTGACGTGTCGGCGCTCGAATATTAGATTCACAAAGTCTTATGAATCAAAGATGTGTGTTCTCGTTAAAATTTGGTTCTCATTCCCTTATGTAAATTAAATTTTCATACCATGTTGAAACAAAAGTAGAAATGCCAAGCCGCGGCTTTCCCTAATAAAATCTGCATTATCGAAGAGCGCACTGACTTACCCCCATTCGAACGAATAAAACAAAAAGCTATTTCCGATTTCATTTTAGGCTGAAACAACAGTTCTTTTATTCATATCGCCCTTGGCTAAAGAGTAAGGATGGAATTCACGAGATATCCACATTTCGCCGTTTTAACACGTCTGCCAGAAAGTCCCGGATGGCAGCGCCCGCATCGCCTCGGGCCAGTCGTCAGCTGGTACCTTCTTCACGCTCTTAGCACGTTTATGAAAAAACTTTTACAACATTTTTGGGATTGTTTTGTCGACTTGGGAACAAATCGCCTTAATGGCATAAATATATTATAACGATATTTTAAAAATTCAGTAATCACCGAGGTTTATTTGGGTACTGCTGACCATATAACAAGTTAATGACTCTCAGGGTGGGCTTGTACATTACACTCTTAATTACATATACAGTATACAGCAAATTGAGTAGATACATTTATCATTTTTGGCATGAAGTAATTTCTACAAAAGTGTAAAAAGCTAGCAAATTAAAGATCCTTACGTGGAATAAAATGAAGTAATCTTTATTACAAAAACAGTAAAGTTATTAAGGTTAATAAGTAACCTCGACAACTGTTCGCTGTACCAGGCCACTTTCTTCGCGGCCCACTGGCTCGTTGTACTTTTATGAAAAAAGTTTTACTGGTTGCACTTCGCAACGGCTTTGCCTTTGGAAATTCCAGCTCGCCACTAAACTTGCACGCCCATTCGTTTGGTAATTATAGTTGCTCGCGAAACTGTGCTTGTTTCTACATTAAAATACTTTGCTCAGATAGCTATTTTTTTAATACTTTGTACTTCCTTGGTTGTACTTCCGCAGCCGAACCCTTTGACAAAAAGCTCTTTAGCACTATGTTCAGCAGTGAACGTTCCAACGACTGTAATAATGGTGATGATTCGGTTAACGAATCGACTTTTAGACAAATACATATCGTCGTAACTCACCAATACTGAACGGGAATAAAATGAACGTACTTTACCGAATAAAATGCCAAATAGGTCACAATTTCGTAGCAATTCAAGTGCATAATATGCGGTAGCGGTAGCATCGGCATTGGCGGCAAAATCCTGGCTACAGTGCTCTGAGCCGCTTACCGGGTCCGTCACGGGTCCGGTACTGGCGACCTGGGAAGCGCCCTGGGGGCTGGCTTACGTCGTAGAATAAGTCGTAGCGTTCACGTAGAAACGTAACTTACTAACGACGAAAGTTTCCTTTACTATACAGTAGTCATTCGCATTAAACTTCGGTGACATGTCTCCATTATTTACGAAGCATCGTGTTAACTAGGCATAAGCTATTGATAGGTACATAGACGATTTTTGTGAATAATTAATGATGGAAACAAGAATCAACATGCGAATTACATTCGACATGATAACAACTCTTTCTTCTGCCTTAGATGTCTCCCAAGTAATCCTTGATTTTATTGAATAAAAACCCTCTCTCATGGGTGGTTTACTGTAGTCACCACGCTTGGCAGGCGGATTGGTGTCCACGTGTCGGTGTTAAGTACTCAGGAGGATGCTGCTGCCCATCTTCTAGTGTGTACTCGTAGTCGCCTCTCACGACATCCACGGGAAGCGATGGAGAGGCCTTTTCTAAGTCGAAACCACCGCTAACTCGCACACGCTAACACACTAACCGATAAAACGAAAATTACACGGTTCCCATAGCACAAGATTAGTTTCGCTAGGGGCTAGATAGTGTAGTGTGCAGTGTCTACCAATATTTATAGTTTTGGCTTAGTGACCGGAGTTTCATCTCTAGTTGTACTCTGGTTGTACTCTGTGCTTGTGCATCGACCGCCTTATCTATTTGTGCAGACGTTCAATCAGCCGCATCGATGCGGACAATATTTTCCCGCTTGGATGTTTTTGGGAAGCCGCCGGTATGGATTAGGCAAGACGAAGCCAAAATCATGCCCAGATAATGCTTTCCTTTATAGATAAGAATGCTCCACTGACTTAGATATCCACTGTAATCTAGGGCCCCGAGAGATCTGAGGGGATGTTTACGGTGCCTCTTCGTGAGCCTATTTAGATTTTGTTGTATACTGTTTAATTTGGTATACTAGTTCGTAAGGTTTAACAAATTCTTACTAAATTGCTCAATTATAAGCCCCGAAACCTGTTAATTATACGTTTACTGGTACAGACCCATAATTTTGTAATCAAGCCATTAAATCAAGAGTTTGCATGAATAAGGAAGATACGCTTACAATAATGTAATTTCTGGCACGAGAAATAGCTTGGCTCTATCATGTTTCTACCTAATAAATTCAGAACATCAGGTAGTCCGGCCACGGTATCAGTGCATCGCAACAAGCTTGCCTCGTCATGTAGTGGTAAGCTATAGAATAAATCCCACGCCCAAACAGATGAATAGATAAGGCTTTATTCTTGAACAAATCTTTTCAAACAGTAGCAAAGCAAACAGCTTATTCAATACTTGATTTATGTAAGGCTTGTCGAATGGAAAGGCGATTTGAATAGACGTTCACGTTAACCGTGTCGAACCTGAAAGCTTTTCATAATTGAACGTACCGAAGGAAGTAGCTTCACCTCACTGCAAGCTTGCTAAAAGCCTTTACGTTGTTGTATGAAACTTTGCACTTGCGATGAAGCTTAAGAACGTATTGATCGGCACATACATATTGACGTGACGTTCATGTTTTGTGGCATAATCTGTTGTGTGAACGACAAGAAATAATGTCACGTCCGTTAGTCTTAACATGGCACACACTTTAACATTAGGTAGGTAGGTATACTTTTAAAAGCTTAGAGAGAGTAGGTAGTGAAATTTCAGAGAAGCCTCTGATGTTCATTTTATATAGTAGAAGAGATTGCGGTCAAACTTGACTTCTTAAAATAAAAAAACCCTGTCAAAAAACCGACCCTTTCATGGCTCTATTTTGCTAGGTGCTACAATAAGTATCTATAAGTTGGTTAACTAATCGTGTCTCGGCTCAATATTTGTGTACATTAGCTATTGTGTATACATTTAGCTGTCGCCCTACAGACTACCACAGCGGAGCTTGAAAGAAAGAAAGAAAGAAAACACGTTTATTCATCCACCACCGTAAAAAAAATAAAATTAAATTAAAAACTAAAATAACATAAATATAACAAACCAGTAAGTAAACAAACTAAAAAGATAAGAATATATATATATATCTCTATTTATGTAACATTCAGTGGTGGTGAATGGGCCAACAGCTCAGCATATGCTACTATATGTTGCCATACAGTAGCTTATCGAGTAGACAGCCGTCCATTGCCTTGTACGAAGTGTATTGTCGGATCGAATCTGGTCTTAAATTGAATCGATAATCGTCTACAACATATCGAAACGTAATGTGCCGTTTGACTTCATAGCAGAAAGCAATGCTAACGCAAACGTTATAGTGTCATTTCAGAATACGCCCTCGGACAGCGGAAATGAGGAGATCTGGTACAATGTTGACCTCCTCTGAATGTTTATTCTGTTGACAGTTTTCCACAACGACCAATAGCATCAACCGACACGTTGCGTCAGTCCATTGAAGCTTGAATAGCGCAGCACAATCCCAAATCCACCTGTCCACGCGATGTCTGACATCTATGAAAGGGCAAATTCGACTGACAACTGACACGTTAATACGTGTTTTGTGGATTAAATACACTATGCATATTTGGCCAGTATTTTGTTTATATACCAGTATTAACAAAACAGGTGCATCAGGCGAGCGTAAATGGAACTGTTGGGAGGGGAAGACCTAGGCGAACGTATCTCGATCAGATAGCAGACGTTCTAGAGAAGGGCCAGGTCAAGAGTACCCTAAACCGACGAGAATGTATGAAGAATGTTATGAGAGTGAATGAAGCGAAAGAGGTGTATGTAAGGATCGTAGCAAGTGGAAATCCGTGGTCTCTGCCTACCCCTATGGGAAACAGGCGTGATTTTATGTATGTATGTATGTTTGTTTATATTTTCTAACTAGCTGAGCCGTGCCCGCTTTGTTGGGCGGTACCAAATTTGCAATAAAATAATATTACGGCTTTAAATTGAGATGAAGGCTATCCTATCTTTTAAGTTAGCTCAAACTGCACACGGTGCGCAAATTGAAATCGGTTTAGTAGTTTAGGAGTCCATAGCGGACAAACAACGTGACGCGTAATTTATATATACTAAGAAGATAATGTTATTGCTCATGCGATGTATCGGTTGCGTTTCGAAGTACAGGGTAGCTGCTCCGTTTCTCTCCATAAGAAAGAGATTAAGAGTGGTTCATTGTCGCATGCAGTATTAGGCCGCGGCCACTCTGGTGGCAACTGCTACGTATCGGCGACGATGCTTCTTACAAATACTCCGCACACGCAGTAAGGGTCGCGTCTCATCGCTTTATCAGTGCGACTGCGGCCTTACAGTTGCGTGCGCGATTCTCGTGCAGTATCGCTCGTCAAAGAATATAGCGTGATGTTCCCCTACATGCGATAATCTTGCGTCTGATACTGCTCATTACAGCACGTACGGCACGTAATGTTTTCAAAGCATCTATCAATTTCTTTAAACACGCATTCTTATTGTTTTTATGATACTGTCCTACAATCCCATGAGTTATTTGTAAAGATGTTTTTTACTCAACGCCGTAACGGCTGGACCGATGAGAATGAAACTTGGTTACTTATTTTAATAACAGTGCTAATTCTGAGGTTATTAAAGTTATTACATGCCTGATTTTTTTTATTATTATACTATGCCTGCTATCTCCCACTCCGTTTGTTGCCCGTGGTTCTACCGGTAGTACCTCGGGAAAACACAACGGGCATTCCTTTCAATGCACCCCTATTTTTACCACGTGGGAAATACCCGTTCGAATGTTATATGTTTGGTGTATGTACTCATGTAGATATGCGTTGATTGTCAGTCACGCAACGGAGGGAAAGGGTGTAGTATATTCATCCTTTAGATCTTTTAGAATAGTAGATATTCAACGAAATGGTTCACTACAAATCGATTCGATTTTATTACAAAATAGTAATTCCAAAGATCATATGATCAATAATCGTTCCTTAAAAGCATTATTGAGTTTAATATGTTAAAAGTAGATGGCTTGCGGGAGCGGCAAAACTCTTCTGACAAAGCTCATGTAAATTCCACTAGACAGTCGTGAGTCGACAGTAAAAGAGCATGTATAATAAAACAACACTTTTCCACGTGTGTGTACGTTGAAGCGCATTTTTCCCGGTCGTGTGCTCTGCCCGAGAGTTGAAGATCTGACGCTGTGCATAGCTGTTTTCTCCTAAACGCCACTTGTGCTTGTGCCTCGACTACACTGCTGGTAATGTGTAATGTACGTAGTTGCCCGGCTACGTGACATGGTTCTTACTGGGGATGATTTAGCACCTGCGTTTCTTTGTTGTTTTATGAAAACTATGACAAGTACTGTTGGTTGACAACGGTTTGTTTTGGTGCCTTATTAATGTAGGTTAGTTGAGGTTTGTCTTACGTTCTTTTAAGGGTAAATAATAAAGTACTTTAAGTTTGAAAACATTTTTGTGCCTGAGGATAGCAAATTAGTTGCTGTGCAGAGAAATATAAATATTATGCAACGAGTAAAAGCGCAAATCAACCAACCCTATAAAGTAACTTCTATGTTCAATATAGATCTAACTATGATACTGGAACATATCACCAACGTTTCAACTCATTCTGATTAAATCAAAGCTATACATATAGTTGTATTTTATCGAACATGGACAAATCTAAATATTGTAAATGGGCTCCTTCTTTTTCGTATTCGCAGTGTCATTTATAAACAAGAATAGAAACCAACAAATGATATTAACTTAGTTTCGCCGACCCTCTTCTTAGCTAACTAGAATATCGAGGCCCATTGTCTGCGCCACGTGAATTCTATATGAAAGGCGATCAAAAGCATCGGATTACATTGATATCGCGTTAGGACCTTTAGCTGAGGCCCTAGACATTAATTGGGTGGGATTACTGTGGGTCCGTCCGTCACGCTTTCATATGGGTGATCTGTCGCTGGATGGATCGCTCACAAATTCAATTCACGTTTGGATTGCCAGCGAAATCAAAGTGATCGGCAAAAACATCTAAACATTACCATAACTTGAAACGTATGTGTGAAAGTGCTCGAAAGGAGCCTCTTTGGGGCGCACTTAAAATCCTTTCACCACGCTGTTTCAAAAGAACTAACGACACGATAAGAAGAAAAAGTTAGATTCGTGCTTATTATTCGAAAACTACAATTCGATGAATTCTCATAGATGTTTTCTGTCTTGTCAGAAAACACTATAACTCTTTTAATATAATTTCAGGAAATAGTCGGGCTTGACCACTATCACAAAGTCGGACTACTGACAGCTCTACGTATTCAATCTATTCATTCCATGTCTATGTATATCTGAGGCGATTAATCCTTATCATTAGGAAATAATGTTTTGTTACTTGATTCATTCGGCTTCGTGAATAGACTCCAATATCTTGGACGAATTACGACAAATTGGAATGCCGGTAATTGAAATGGCTTACGTGGGCGGCCTTTTCCTCACATTATTGATGATAACGAAATGACCTTAAGCACTGATTAAATTATCCACGGTAACCTTTGAATAAGTCGGAAGTGCTATCACTGGCACTTTAGTTACTCAAAGGTTTTTGTCTGAAATTTTCCTCAATTTATTATACATTTTGATAAAAGTTTATTATTACCAAAATAACAAGAATACCTAACTGATACAGCTTCACGACTTTGATCCCCAGGCTCGGTAGATGTCCCTTTAGTTATCTTAGTACCATGCTTAAGATTCTTTGAGGATATCTAAGGGGGCTAGTCAGAGGTACGTCCAAACATTACTATTGGCACATACTCACAATTTGCAGTAAGTAGTTGATATTCCATGCGTGGCATCAATACCACGCACAAATATTTTGGAGCTGACCAGATTCGAACCAACCCACAACCTTACATCAGAAGGTGGAGTCACTCCCACTAGAGAATATATTCATAAAAAATGTTAGACTAAATATAAATACATTTATATTATGAATATACGTAGTAAGAGTAGTAGAGCTCTTTGTGAATGGCTCATCCGGGGAAGAACTAATACCACGCCTTTTTCTACCGCCAAGCAGCGTTGCTGTGTTTCGGTTTGAAGAGTGTGGTTGCCGGTGTAATTACAGGCACATGAAGCTTAACATCTGCATTCCTCAAGTTGATGGACGCAGGGCAGTGCATCGTAGGGCACGTTCCTATCGTGCGTGACTTACGAGGTAACGCTTTGTTATAGGTGATGGTTACCACTTAACATCAGGTGGGCCATCTGCTTGTTCCATCAGCTAGTAGTATAAAAAAAACCTTTTATTCGTAAAGGATGAACAAATCGTGTTTGTACCAACCATTCTGAAAGAACAAAGAGAAAGCTCGCATTATATCGCGCATTTAAATGTGACGCGCTAAACCCGTACAAACATTCAATAAAATAACCCGAAACAAAGGAATGTGATTCCGTGCCCGTATCGACAGAGGTGGAGTACCTTTGCAATTTGTCAAGCAAACGTGAGCGTGCCATTAATATAAGCGAACGAATCTTCCGTGCAAGACAAAGAAGCTACTATCAATATTTATTGGCGTGCTTAGTATTAATCGGGTCGGATCCTGTTGTCAGAGCTGTAGCGTAGGCTACTGGGGCTGGGTTAAACATTCTGTCTACTAGTAAAATAACACATGAAAAAAGTATTTTTCTTTTCAAGCAAAGGTTTATCAACGGTTATCTGGTTTTACTCTTGCAACACCTTATTTGGTGCCTAACATTATGTGTCTGATCCAAAAATCTTAAATCACACCTATAAATCCTACAGTATGTACATAATAAAAAGCAGTAAATATACATAAAAACAAGCATGATATTATAAGTAGTCCCCTCCTTTTCTTCTGTTTCCTTTTGCTCTAAATTCTTCAAAATACATTGCACTTTATGTACCCATACACTTGACTACAATTTGAATCTTTTACCTCGATGTTGTCCGTAGTATTTATGTATGCCCCTGTCTAGCTACGGCTCTGCTCGTAGTATCGCGTTAGGGTACCGGGGTACGAGAAGGTGAATAGATGGACTGGCGTGGTTGAAGGGAGTCTAATTTTTCTTCGCCATTTATTTTTTGTGGAACGGTATATTCGATTTATTGAAACTGATAGGTGTGGACGTAAGCTAGTCTTCACTTTTCTTTCACTTTCATATAGTGATTTTGGTATATTAATAGCTTTTTGTAGATTTTTATTTGAAACTCGTATCGAGTACTTACATACTCGATATTATTAAAATTTCAAATGACATAAAGAATCCTTGAAAGTCAAAATCTGCGTGGGGAAGCTAAATATTACCATACTAAAATTGTTTGTGTTTTGTATGCAAAGAATTTATGAAACTTATCTAATTATACTTGTAGCGGACCGCTACGAAGCTCATGGGTATCTTTATGAACACCGAATTTCCCATTTCAGTTTTTCTCACCCCACGTCGCGCGTAGCGTTCGTAGCGCCCGCCCTATGCCGAGCGCCCACTCTGATATCGCTAGTTGCCTTCGGCTCTGCCGGCTCACTGTTTTCAGCCTTCAGTTTAGTTAGTGTACTCCGAACCGCGCTAAAGGCAGGACGTATCGCGCGTCGCGCTCTTGCCGGTATCGCGCACGTAACCTGTGACAATAAGTGTTGCTTCCTCTTTGTTATCTCAATTTTACGCGTCTCTAGACAAGTACCTACCTCTTATTAACTTTAAATTGTTGTTGAGTGATTGTTCAAAATGCGAGCGTAGATGGTTAAATCGTAAAGGGTGAGTCGCAGCTATTAACTTTTTATTTTAGTTTAAGTGACCATTACGCTGTTTAGTTCCCAAAGCAAACAATGAGGCTTAAAACTTTTTACGACATTTCCTTAATATGTTTTTGCCTTTGATTCGTATCGGTGCGAGGACGCCGACATCCACGGCAGCGGCGGCATCACGCACGCGACACGATTTCATCGCACATTACTTGTGTGAGTGATTTTCCACGTCTCCGGCTGGGCCGACCCACGGTACGGTACCCCTTATTAGTGAATCACTACTTCCTTTGTTGTTGCATAAATTGTTTAACTGACATGCGGCAGTTTCAAAACATAGGGAGCTGTTAAGCTATTCAATATAGCATATTAATTAAAATTGAATGGCTGCTATCATGTCTGGTTCCTACGTTAGTAACTAAAAACATACGGATATAATGCACTTTGAATGAGATACTATGAGTATACGACCTTGTCTATTTGCGGACAACTTTTACCCGCGCTTCTTTTTATATCATCTCGCGGTAACTACTTCCGTAGGTACTAATCAAAAATCCTCGTGGATCGAGCCTTTTTTGCGCTCTAGTTTGTGGGCCGCGTTATCACTCCCGCCAATTCCGAACACAAATCCACTTTAGATGAGAAATAACTCGGCGCAAAACAATTCTATCAATTTATTTTTTGTGAATGCTTTGTTCGAGCTTTCTTTGCTGAATAAACGGGTCATTTTTTGGGATTACAATTATTTGTACATCGTCGCTTTCACTGTTGGGTTCGATTGCCGTTTTACTGGAGTTTACGATGATAATATTTCTTATCAGAGAAAAACACTGAATTTTTTCGGTTTCCGGGAAGTTTATCGATCGAAACAGAAATCGATTGTTATCTTAATTATTATCCGTGTCCATTTATAAAAAACTGTTTCGTTATTTTATAACAATTAACGGTACATTTTCCACCTTCAAATTTTAGAATTAAAACGAGACTTAATTCGAAACTTAAGATGAAAATCGGAAGATATTTATATATTCAAAGTCGATTAAATCTCAAAAAAGTATATTTAAGTGAAATCCTTTGCCGCCTGGGAGCGTTCACACGCTTTGTCCTGTCTGTCGCAGTCCAACTAAAAAGTTTGTTCAAGCAAGAGGAAATTATAAAAAAGGGAAGAAAGTAAAAGACACAGCAGTAGAGCGTTGCTCTTGCCATTTAAGATGAGAAATGGGCAGCCATGCAGTTGCGACAGGCGAGGCACTAAGATTGCGGGCGCATTATGCTTATGCACTGAATATTCATTGTCGCCGCTCTGTGGCCCGGCTCTTTAATCAACTCCTTGCACCGCCCGCCCCGAAACACAATACCTATGCGGCTGTTAGAGCCAGCACCGAATTACTGATACCAACGACACTTACAACATACCGATTTACATATTATCTCTCGGTTCATTGCGCCTTAGCAGTGAAAGTGGAAAATATAAACGCCTTTTTTTTTGGCAAGCACTAAGATTTTGTATCAGTTTGGAAAATGTGCACTCAATAATAAACCAGACTGCAAAGATTAATGGAAAAGCTATTGACGTTTTGATAAAATAATAAACCCATAGTCCCGAATACGAGCGTTGGTGTTGGCATTGATAGGTAGTTCGGAAAAAATTGATGCTGCGATGATCCCTTCGAAACGGCCTTTGTTGATCAATAGCTTTATGGCCGAAATAAACTCTGCGTAAAACGAATGAACAGCCCGTATTAAAAACAAAATTACTCGAAAAGTTGCTTCTTAAAAGATCGCCGTGGTAACGTTATTGAAAAAAGGTCGGCTTGATTGATATACCAACTTTACATGTTGAAAATACTAAAAACGCCCAACATTTTGGTTTTTCGTTTCTAGCTAAAAAAGATTGACTCAATTTGTTCTTGTCCGTGGCGCAATAAACTCAGCGAAGGGTATTTTTAACTACAGATTTATCTTTCCGTAGTCTGTAATCGCCCTAATTTCGTTAAGCGAAATTAGGATTTGGAGTGTTTAAATGGTAGATTAATGGGTTATGTAAATGTTATGACGGAGACCGTTTCCAATTTATTTCAGTCTTTTAATGAGCTTTTAAATTTTGCGAGTTTTGGATTGTTTATCTTCTGTAATATTTACGCCATAATTTATGATCATCTGATTATTATCTTGCTATATTTTTATAAAATAGTGCAAGATATATGCTAAAAATGCCTTTATAGATGCAAAAAAGACCTATGATGATGATATTTTATAAACGATAAAGACTTTTTGATTTTACAAACCGAGAAATCACAAAAGAATCTTCCAAATATTTCACGTGTCTTCTAGAACGATGTCACTTTTTTTATATCAAAAACTTAATTACCTTTACTGCGGGCCTCTCGAGGGCCATTGTGTTTCGAATAAAACGTCGTACGCACTGCCGACGACGGTCACGAGAGAGCTCACCGTGATAGATGATATTCGAGAACAATTAATCTTGGGCAAAATATGCGGACGATTTGCGAACGAGTGGTCGGGCCTAATGGTGGGAGATTATCGCACTCGCGTCCACCGCCCGCCCGCGCTCATTAGCTGAAAATAACCATTGTTTACTTTTAATACGAGAGTCGTACTTGAATTCGTGTTCCGAGACCCTTTTAGAACAGACAAATTGGTGTCATCCTCATCCTTCCTTTTCATTTCGGAATACCTGGTTAAAATACCTTATCGGTTTGATAATGCTCACCAAAATGTGGATATTTTTGTTGCATTGTTTATGAATTTGAAACATATGTTGGGGTAACTGCCTCTAAACGTATAAAAAATGATAATGCATATAAAACATGTTCTGGGAAGCAATATCGTGTCGCCACACGCCCATATATCACGAGGAAGGAGGGTTTTCATAAAGGAGGCGACGAGCGCTCGGACACTGAAGGCGTTGTTATTCGACGCCTCTGTCCTCGGATAATGTCTTGCATAAATTTACTGTAACCATGTAAAACGAATGCCACTTGCATAATATAATGCAAGCAATGCAGCTTATATTAAAAGTGTCACAGACAGATTGCATTTTAAATCATTTTGTGTTTTAATGTTATACGGATCCGCTTCCGCAAAGTGAATATTCTAATTATTCACGAGCGCATATTCATTAGTTTAGTAGCAAGAATTTAATGGTCCAAATGTTCCGTTAATTGGAGATACTTGTTAGATGCCTGTGAACGGGAATCGGTTATTACAGTTGCTCACTAATACCGACTCGATTCAATCATCGAAATACTGCAATCCATTGCTTTTGATCAATACAGAACTTTTGATGCACATGGTTAATGCTTTAGATATCTGCATCCTATAGGTTCTTCTTGCAAGCAGTAATACAAAATTGGTATTATCATTAAGGTCGTTTTTTAGGCACCTTTTACTAGCATC
This sequence comes from Chloroclysta siterata, assembly GCA_932294275.1. Lineage (NCBI taxonomy): Eukaryota > Metazoa > Arthropoda > Insecta > Lepidoptera > Geometridae > Chloroclysta > Chloroclysta siterata. Next base: position 11,625,993 of record OW028602.1, read on the forward strand.
ATAGTGACAAACAAAAAAAGGTCTAACTTCTGATTTGCGATCAAAATTGTTACAGTTTGATCGCAAATCAGACTTTATCATCATCCACAAGCAGAAAATGGTTTCCTCTTAATAATCCACAATCACCAATGTCACAAAGTGTTTATTCATTCAATTTAATCACATGGATCACTTTGAAACGTCTTAAAGCTAGGTAAATCTAGGTGCCAGTTCCACGCGACCAAGCATAGAGGAACAGACTTACGGCTTGGTTCAGCACCAGCTTAGCATATTTCATTGCTAAGCTAAAAGTAAGCCTGTTCTAATGCACTCCATCAAGCCCGATCTCCATCATTATGCAACTTTACAAACGATCCCCATCTCGGTAAGTTATAGGCACGTTACAAAAGTTAAATTGTAGCAGGCGCGGCAGACGGACGAGTCGACGCGCCGATGCAAATTAGTGGAATCACAATTAGTGCTCGATTGTTGTTCGCTGCAGCTCGCTTTAGCAAATGAAATAACCAGGTAAATGAAGCTAATAAATTACGGGGAAAGATTTATTTTTGTTGCTGTTTAGATAAGCCTTCACTTCTTCTTTTTGTTAGAAATAATTGACGGAACAAGTAGATGGCCCACTTGTTGGGTGGACCAATCACAATTGCAATTACCTCACGTCAACCAAAGACGTGCTCTTAGCACATTGCACTGCATCTATGAACCTGAGGCATGTAATTGCCTGTAATTGTACCGGCACTCATTTTAAATCAGAATGCGAGTTTATGCGAGCATTACTATTTGGCGGCAGAAGAAGATGCGATGGTAGTAGGTATTACAAAGAGCTCTACTGCTACCTTTTCCACCACTTTAAGTTTTAGAACTGGATATTATCAAACACGATCTTAATAATACTGAATCACAAACTTTAAGCCGTTAAGTGGAATTCGTTTTCTCAGTTTCGCTAAAATCCTGCAATATCTAAACCGAATTCCGGCATAGTTTGCCTATATGAAAATCTTACCGTCTTATTCATATTGGTCGCTGAGCGCTCCATTAGCTTATCAGACCGATAAGTCTGTTGCTGTCTCTTTTCGTTGGCATTAAAGTGACAGTGATAAGTATACTCTATAGAGCCGCTATAAAATGGCAGGGAATATGAATAAGGGGCTTAGTCTCTATGTTTTTATTAAAGGTACAGCACCACGTAAGCCTATCGAGTAAACCATAGCCAACGCGGCTGACGATCGTGGAGTCACAATTAATGAGAGTTCTATTGTGGTTTACTGCAACCAGCTCAAGCAAGTTAAACTACCTCTAAGTAGCTGGTGAAAGTAATACAATAAATTATCGAGCTATCTGTTTCGTCTGCGTCGCTACATCTTTTTTATTATATAATTTTCACGACCTCAGATATTTTTTATGATAAAAAGTGATGGAACAATCATAGCAGATGATGAACGATTACCTCTACCTATAATAAATGCATTACCTCGTAGATCACTTCGAACTTGGTGTCTTCCCAATTTCGTTTTTTTCTATTGCTGATAGAACAAGTAGATGTCCCACCTTGTGTTAAGTGGTAACCATCACCTATAGCAAAGCATTGCCTCCCAAATCATGCACAAAAGAACGTGCCATAAGATGCACTGCCCTGCGTCCATCAACATGAGGCATAATTATAGGATGTTAAGTCTCAAAACCATTACAGTTTTGTAAACCATTTCTACCACTTGACAATCGAAAGTGTATATATAACGTCTTAGCCTCTTTTATGTTATTTAAATGCTCTATGTAGGTACCATAATATAAAAGAAAAAAATTACAGCTTCAAAATTGAAAGCAACTGTTTGCAAGCAGTTGCTTTAAATTTAATCAGAAGAAACGAACACTTATATATTACCTGTCAGTCGTTTTATGAAAATGAGTGTCGCTTCTCAGAATTCAAAGAATTCACAGGTGTAGATCATTCCACTTCAATGGCATTCAAGGCATGAATGTTTGACTCGTATATTAAATTGTACGATCACAAACCAATTAGGACCCGGGGTACGAAACTCATTTGTAATTCAGATGATGCTATATGAGAATGTATTCCATAAAAAAGTTTTAATGATTGTAACGAAAGTAACTCCGACAGTCACCGAAATGGAAACCTGAAGAACAATCACAAATTTTAAAATTGTATGATTTCGCAGTTTATATTTATAGTTTTAAAGTATATAGCTACTTTGAAATCCATTTCCGATGTTTGAATTAAAATTTGGTAAGCACATGCACATTGTAGATTCACAATTATACATAAAAAGGTGATCATGTGGGCACATATAAAGTTTTAATGGTTATATCAAGTACCTCTACGTACGTATAGGACTTTTAGGAGACCATATGAAAGTCAGTCGCGGGGACACGATTAACAACTCGTTACTACCGGAATATGTGGGGCTATTTGTACGGCAAACAAAATGTCCACGGAATGTACCACGGGTTGACAGATGATGTTAGGGGCAATTAATCTTGACCAAATATGCGGGCGAATTGCGGGTTTCGCCTCCGTGCCCTAATGGCGATGTTAATGTTGCACACTCGCGTCCCACTTGCTTCTACATAAAAACACATTTTTCCCATTAAAAGTAGTCTGCGGTCGTTTGCAAAACAATTTTGTTGTTATTACGCGCCATTTTTCATATTTAAAGGCTCATCAGACGCCAAGTGGAAAGTTTATTCGTAAAATTTCAATCGCCATAAAATTCGATCCACGATAAATTTTCTACTAGATTAGAAAAAGAGATGATTGGTTTTGTAAAAATGTCGGTTGTAAGCCGAAACGAATGTTCCTCATACCCCCAATCTTCAGTTTTGGGACGTTCAATAGCATTGGACAGACCCCTGTCATTGTCAGTATCAGTGTCTGATTCACACAAACCAATACTTTAGAGGCGTGATCCGCACCTTATTGGAGTTTGATGTTAACGGTGACATTATTATGCGGGTTTCCGACAGTTTCCGACGAAGTGTTGTGAACGAGGAAAGTTATAATAAGTTGGTCCCTTCTCTGTACCGAGAGTATTCTCTTTTGATCCGGTATTACATGCGAACCTATCACAGCGGTGCGTGGACGACTAAGTTTTTGAACAAGGCTTTCTTGGTACGTGATATCGTATGAATCAACTTTTGCGTTATTGTTTTAACGATTATCTCTGGGGGAAATCTTGATATATATTTCTTCCTATGCTTCTTCAAAATAAATTACGTGTTTCTGTTTTTACGTGTGCTATAATTTCCTTTTTTTTTCTAAAAGGCAATCTAACCTTGTACAGTCAACTATCCCTAATTGGCGTAGGTAATTTGAGTTAGTATTTTATCTGGAAAGGTTCCCGGGTTAACTCTATTAATTGTTTTTGGTCGTTACGCGTTCCGGTACGCTTACCCGTCTGTAGTCCGGATCGTTAAAGGTCATTCTCCGTAATAGGACTAATGCATCTATATTGCTTTGTTTGCTTACCCGACAAATTCAATAGATCAAAACGATAGCTGCCCGTGGGAATGACGTCATGTTCATTTATGATGATAGTACTTATCTTACAGGAATCAATCAAAAGATAAACAATGACTAATAATGCCTTACTTATGGGCAATGATGAACTGTGCTGTGGTAATGATGAGCTGTCAGCAATGTTAATCATAAAGTAGTAAAGCACTGCTGGTGTAGAGGAAGTGACCCCGCCTTCCGATCTTAAGGTCGTGGGTTCAAAACTGTCGTGAGAAAACCAATTAGTTTTTCTGTTCAAAAATGTATGCGCCAGTACTCTCAAACGTTGTTAACCTAAAAGGTTATAAAATCCTTTCACCACTCTGTTTCGAAAGAACTAGTGATACTACAAGAAGAAGATCATAAAGTAACGTTAATAAATACAGATATGGGGTTTAATTGTAGAACAGCATGTCTGCTCATTCGGCTATGCAATATTTGGGACCAGTCCCAAAAATGTAATAGAATTGCAACCATACATGACTTTGCCGTTTTATTGTACGGCAATGACGTGGTTGCATTGACCGGCGGCGAGTGTGGATCACATGTGCTCTCCGTTCGCCAATAGTGCTTATAATCACTGGTATTGATCGTTAGGACATAATGTACAGACTTCTCGGCATACAAAACCATCTGTCATGTAGCAGTTCTCATGATTTGAATATTTGCTTGAAGAACTAGCGTAACTACAGTTTAGAACTACAATACATTAATATAACTCATAAATGATAAAACTTTACTCGTATATATATATTTTACTCAAAGATTTGTTTGAATTCGATTGGATGCTAATAAAAAAGTATTCCCAATAAATGTTATGCAAGGGGTTATTATAATAAAGGAGTTTTTTTATAAGGTTAGCATATTTATTAATTAGCTTTAATAAGCTGAAAAATTCTACGTGCGAAACTGCTATAGAAGTAGAGCTCTATAGAGATAGAGCTCTACTTCTATAGCAGTTTGTATTTATTAATATCTGCCTGCCGATATACAGCAGTGAGTATCGATTTTGAAACAGCAAAATAAATGCCCCACCGTCTATTTTGAAAATGTTACCAACTCACATCGTAGCCTTGAAACACGTACTTACATGTAGGTTAAACGTGCTGAAACTGAAAAATCGAGTTACTTCTTTTTCAATTTTCCCTCCGTCTCCTAAAAATGTTATCTCGGGAAATAAAGCACGTAGACAGTGAGCAGTTTGAATTAACCTCTAGAGTAGCCTTGTAGGTGGTAGATTCGTGGCCCGGTAACCGGTCGGGTCATCTACTAGTTAATATTCAAAGGGTATACAATCACGGATTCCACACGCGTCTCAGTTCCACTGAATCGGACGACCTCTGCAAAAAGCTTTAACGAAAACTTTCCTTTTTGTTTCATAATAGACTACCTTTTACGTGTTTTTAAGGCCAGGCTCTTAGTATTCTAATAGACGGAACATGCGTACAGAAGAGTTGTTTTTAATAGAACTCCTTAGAATCTTGGAACATGTAACATATGATAGATTGGGCCAAACCTGTCTTCTAAAACCTGAAGCTTAAATTCGAGCCTTATAATTTTATTTATTTACTCTGGAACAAAAATGCAATGCATCTAAATCATTCCATATATTCGTGGATTTTGTTTACAGTTTTGGCATATTTTTGGACAATGGAGCACATTATCTGAGCCCGCTCGATAACGACTCAGGCAGTTCTTTTACGGAGCCCAAAGAGTGGCATTCTTGAAAATGTGTAAAAAATTACAAAATTGGTGTTATGCTTCGTGGCACGAACGTTTCAAGAGTTATGGGGCCTTGATACGGAATTGCTGCCTTTTTTGGGCTAAACTTTGCTGTTCCCAAAATTGTAACAGCTAAATTATTATCGAGAAATACAATAGTGTTTTTTCTTTTACTTTGTAGGTTGCATCTTTTGAGCATACTTATTTTTTTTATACCTATGTATATTATAATGCATATTTTTTTGTGGTCTTCTTTAATAACGTAATGAGGTAATCGCACACACATAGTAAACTAGTGTGGATTCGTGCACCTTTCAGTCTTCTGTTCTCATTTAATTGTTAGGCAGCAGGCTCGATTGATTCTATATCATCGACATTTAATTCCTTCTCTCGTAAAATACGTAAAGATGAATGTTCCAATCGCATGATTGGAATCTCAAACGTTTCAATGATCTCGAAATATAATCTGATTTGGCATTCATTACTTAACTTCTGATCAAATCAAATTCTGAATTTTGAGAATTGTTCGTCTAATTTTACGGTTCAATAGATTTGTTTCGGAGCAAAGAAGTATTGCGATGTAAGTCTACATTGAAATAACGCCGAGGGAGAAATTTATAGAGCCAGCCGGCCGATGTGAAGTATTCATGGCCCAACGAACTTAAACAGCTTTCAACTATATGTATATTAAAATCTTGGAACATGTAATTTTGATATACTTCTTAAAGTGAGTGTATGTTGTTAATTTAAAAGTGATGTGTTACGATGTGTCAAGATTATATTAGTCGCATTTATCTAAGAGGAAATGTTTGTATTGTTGCAGATAGTACCGATGTCAGCAGGCGGGCCCGACGTGGACCGGTGTCGCACGCGGATGCCGTGAGCTCTCCCGAAGGCAGAGCACGCCGTCGTCGTGATGAGCACAGCCCGCCATAATGCGTCCGCGGCCACTTTAACCCGGGAAAGGACGCGTTTTTCGGCTCGCGATGGCCGTCGGCGCACCCTCGCACTGTCTGCCAGCGCACGCGCACACCCCCACCCCATCGCGACACTATGAGATGTGGAAACACGGCAAGTGGCGACAGAAAACGTCACCACCCAGGACTAACGCAGCCGTTAGAGTACCCAGATAGAGGACTCAGAGATTCCGTAGAGGCCTAAGTGTTACTGTTCTGTGTAAATATAGTTGTGTTTAGTGTAGATAGATGTTTAGGACGATGGGGGAGGGTCGGGGTGCGCGCGCGCCTCTGCTGGAGAACGGTGTTGGGGAGTTTGCGCATGCGCAAAAGACGACAGGGCAGCGATGCTGCTACTGGCTGGCGGGACACATCAACGTGAGGAAATGCGTCGCCGGCGTCATGCTGCTATCCGTCCTCACTATATTCTTCTATACGTATTATGTTACAGTACCTCTTGCAAGGTGAGTCCGAATTTACTAACTCATATTTTATTCTGTATTGTGGAGTCCCTCTTTCTCGCCCTCTCCCACATAGATAAGTACACGTATGGATTCAACTACCGCTTGTAAAACTAGATTGCAAATGCCTCTTCAAATGAAAAGCATCTGAAATATCAAATAGTTTTATTGATTTTGTTAAAAGCTGCAATCGCATAAAATCCAATTAACCGGCTATCGGGGACAAACACGTCGCTGATATGAATTAATAATATGAAATTATCGCGTTTGGGCACTCACGGTTAAACCTATTTGTAATTTATGTGGATTAGTTATTATTAGACCTTGTTTATGTTTTATCATTAGGTATAAACAAACTAAGCTGGTTTCGACATCATTATGACTAAGAATTAAAGAAGATAAAGAAGAAAATAATGTGCTTCAATTTTGTCAGACATTTTCACACAGCGCCATCTAGCACCTAGCTAAGCTTGTACTATGGGTGGGGATAGAACCCACACTTATACAGCGCAGAAGGCAGCGCTACTATAAACTGCAAAGCACATAACGGCCAGTCACAATAGGACCTCATAAAATCTGTTTTTACTAGACTGAAGCAATAGTATTTATACCATATTTAATAGACCGCTACATTTTACATGCCTTTATAATAACGTTAACACTTAACCCTCGGTCAGTCGCGCATTTTTAGTTTACGCGGTACGTCGCGTGGGGTCTCTAAAGACCCCAAAAATAAACAGCCTTAAAAACACCTTTTACATATTTTTTGCTAATTATCTAAGCAATATATTGTCCATTAATTTAATAACAATTAAACGACAACAAGTTACTCAAACATATTCTTTTATTTACTGCTTAAACTCACAATCTAAAAATAGGTACATAAATTTCTCTCTTTGAGATCATATCACAAAAAAAATGTTTTAATTTAACTAAATGAAAGAACTATTCTTTCTTATAAATAAATATGCGATAAAACTAGATCAACAAACACTGTTACATAAAAATTGGAATGCACAAACAAAAAAATATATAAACTTTTATTAATTGAAATCAGACAAATTTTTTTGCCTTTGAACACAGTCAGTACATACCAATTTAGTATGTGTTGGGCATATGTTACCACTGCAAAAATGGCAGACAGATTTGAATTTAAGATCTGTTTGTCTTGGACAATGAATACAACTTACAACGCTTTCTCATCTCTTTCATCCGGGTATGTACCGCCTTCGTTTTATTCATCATCACTTCGATAAACATCGTTGCATTCATCTTCTAACCAGCTCAATATATGGCGTTGTTGTTCTTCGTCTATTTTACTAGTTATTTATATATAAAATAATCAAAAAATTAATAAAACACATGATATAAAAGAAATTATAAATAAATTTTCAATTAACTTTTACTTACGCGATTAGTCGCGTGGGGTCTTTCAAAGCCCGCACGCGCAAAAAACGTCTTTATCTCACTACACCTCCGCGCGAACTGAAGCTAACGGCAATAGGCAGCAACTATGATCTAACTTCGGAGGGTACATAAAATATTGGATCGCTAGGATAGTTTTAACTGTTAAAATTTCTCATTTTTTTAGAGCCTGGGCTTTTAAAGACCCCACGCGACTAACCGAGGGTTAAGTAATCTCCGTGTCATTGTATCATAGTGTGTTTACATCATCTTGACTGATTAATACCTACCAATATGAAGAGAGAAATAAACAATCTGTTGACACGTCTACCGTGCTTGGAAACAAGCCATGTCAATTTTTTTTTATAAATAGTCAATCTAAACCTGACCATACTATTATTTATAACAAGCTGGTGCCCGCGACTTCGTCTGCGCAGGTTTAGTCACACAATACCTTTATAAATTGTAGCCTATGTGTTATTCTGATGTATAAGCTATATTATTGTTAAGTTTCATTAAAATCCATTCAGTAGTTTTTACGTGAAAGAGTAACAAACATCCATCCATCCATCCATACCTACAAACTTTCGCGTTTATAATATTATTAGGATATTCTCAGGCCTTACTATTACCGCAAAATAAATAAAATACTCTGTAACCAATAATAATCAACTCATTACACTAACTCATACGTTTAAATGATTGTCATATTTTCTTGTAGACTCACTAGAAAATTCCATCGGAAAAACCGGTATCGGCGTTCATTCATCATGGCAATCTTTATCGTTCTTTATCATATGGTAGCAAAGGTCAGAAACGTAGTAAATCCTAAAGTCGTAAAACACTGGCGTTGCTTTACTGATACGACTTTCGCTTATATTTTGTTTACTAGTGGAACACTACGCGACTTCGTTCACGTGAAGCTATTTTCACGCAAACTTAGCGGGGAAGTACTACCACCACGCCTTTTTCTGCCAAGCAGCGTTGCTGTGTTTCGCTTTGAAGAGTGTGGTGCCGGTGTAATTACACGCACATGAGGCTTAACATCTGTATGCATCAAGTTGATGGACGCAGGGTAGTGCATCGTAGGGCACGTTCCTATCGTGCGTGACTTACGAGGCAATGCTTTGTTATAGGTGATGGTTAACATTTAACATCAGGTGAGCTATCTGCTTCTTCCATCAGCTAGTTGTATTAAAAAAAAAGCATCACTTTTCTACGGATTGGATGCGTTATTCCCAAAAATTCGTTTCTTAGTAGCGCTTACATCTCTCAAAGAGTGCCTGTGCCAGATTACAGGGCCAGGATGTCGATTCTCTAAACAACAAAATCACGAGGAGTTTCATTTGACAGCCTTCACAGCTCAGTTGGTAGTAGCTCTGCCTTCTGCGCCGTAGGCCGTGGGTTTGATTATAAGTATATATTTACACAAAAAAAATGAGTTCTGAGTCTGGTTCCCATATCAAAAGCTTTGGCTTAGTTTGGGGCGAGATAGTGCTGTGTGGAATGTCCACCAATATTTATTTATTTATTTGTTTATTTATTTCTCATTTCGTCTTTCGTTTCATTTCGATCACGAGCTTCGCTTCACTCATGTTGGCGTAAACACTATCGCGGGCGGCACTAGATAAGGGTGTATTACAGAATGCCAAATTGAACTCACTCACCCACTGTAGACTCGGTCACTTGGGTGAATGTTGTTTACGGAATAGTACAACTAAATTTTCGGTGATTTCGTCATATGTGAGTCAGACAGTGGACTTCTCGTTTATAAATAGGGCAGCTTAGAGTACTTGCGCATTGTTTTTGTACCCAGTAGGTAGGGAACAAAAACGGAATGCGCTAGATATAATGTCTTATCTTAAAAGAGTATCTAGTATGTACCAACACTTTTTAGTTTTATCTTTTTTTTTTTATACCATTACCTGATGGAACAAGCAGATGGCCCACCTGATGTTAAGTGGTAACCATCACCTATAACAAAGCATTGCCTCGTAAGTCACGCACGATAGGAAAGTGCCCTACGATGCACTTCCCTTCGTCCATCAACTTGAGGCATACAGATGTTAAGCCTCATGTGCCTTTTTTTTTTTTTTTTTTTTTTGACGCTGGGAAAAATGCATTACGCATTCCCCCCCATTGGAGGATGGAGGGGATATGTGGGACTCCCCGGTTTTCCGCTCCCGGTATACCCACTAAACAACCCAGCGACACTCCCGCGTCGCCTATATGGAGGGGAACTGGGAAACTGGCAGAGCCTTTTCATCCAGTCCCCCGCCGGCGATTGGCCCGCCATGACAGCGGGGCCCCCGCAACGCCCCCGCCTTTACGGCGGGGCCCGCACGCCCCCCCCTTTGCAGGGAGGGACCCGGGAACGACCGTGAGTGCCCGGCCGTTCCCGCCTGACGGGGTGGTGAATATGTGCAATGCGGGAGAAGGCCCCTCCAGGTCTTCTCCCGCTATTCACCACCATGAGCAGCGCGAGAAGTTCCGCGTCTCTCGCGCGCGCTCTACCGCCTGGGTAGACCCGTAGGTAAACCCTGCCTCATCACACTGTGCCCTCTGCTAGACAGAGGGACACGCGGAGAGGCCCACCGTGTCGGGTTATTAGCCACCATGAAACACGTCCGCAGTACTCTGCAGGCGTGTTTCATGGTGTTACCAGGGTGCACCACGAGGAGGTTACCCGACCTAGCACCCCAAGCCTCATGTGCCTGTATTAACACTGGCAACCACACTCATCAAACCGAAACACAGCAACGCTGCTTGGCGGCAGAAGGCGTGGTGGTAGTACTTCCCCAGACGAGCCCTTCACAAAGAGCTCAGTAGAGCTCTTTGTGAAGGAATAAGATTTAAGAGTAGTAACTCTTAAATCTTATCTATCTTTAATCTATATAAGTCGGTATATATGTATATAGGTTTTTAGGGTTTCGTACCTAAAAGGTGCCTGTGCTATCATGTCCTTTTCTGAGTAGGTGTTTCTTTTCGAACGTTAATAATGAAGTCAGTAGATATAATTGCAGAATACGCGTTTTAGATATCGTGATGGAAAATAACGGTAATACAAATAATCGTTAAACTTGGTCTGATTCTTGGGCTGACGGTTATTTATTGTTTGTTGTTGCTACATTAACAACAAGCAATAAATAACCGACAAGTGCGAGTCGGGGCTCTATGGCATCTCCCCAAACGTGTAGTGTTTATATTGTGAAGGGGTATGGCAGTCATGAAAGCAGTACTGGGACGTCCCACTCGCACTTGACCGGTTTAATTTAAATATGTATATTTTTGGTTGGTACTTGCATTTTATTTTCACATGTAGGTAGGGCATATTTGGTAAATTGTTTGCATAAACTCATTTCATTCTTATCTTCTGTGAGTACACGTTCAGAGAACTCATTTTCTGGGCCCTTTCCGCTCACTCGACAAAAAAGGCAATGACATCACAGTAGATATGCCCTGTTTGTCCACATTGCCTTTCTATGTTTATATCAGTCTGCGCTATCTACACTTCTACACTAATATTATAAAAAGGAAACATTTGTATTTTTGTATGTAACGAATAGGCTCAAAAACTACTGGTCCCATTTCAAAAATTCTTTCACCATTAGAATGCTACATTATCCCTGAGTAACATAGGCTATATTATATTTTCAAAAAAATCAGGGATCCTTACTAAAACTTCAATAATGTAACCCAAGGTGGAAAACAAAAACCTTACATCGCGTGCGCTGCGAAAACTATTGAAGATATAACAAAATAATGTACTACGATTTTGTAGAACACGTCATCATCTACAAAAAATGTCGCGACAGCATATGTCTAACTATTATAGTTATGTCACAATAAGTGTTCTTTTATTATAAAAAATTAATTGAAATGCCTCCGCTAGAAAAGGGTCTTTATTTGTACCTTGGTATTAATCCTTATCCAAATAAATCATTTCATAATTAAGACGGTTTCAATACCTATAGATTACTTCTTAGTTTTCTAATTTTTCAAATCGGACATTCCATTCAAAAGATATGACGAAATTTAAAATGTTAACGGGTCCACGGGTCACGCGCGGGGTGCGATTTCACTCACTCAAGGAGAAGCGCGTGCAAATGTATGAAATAAGTAGACGCGAGGCTCGAACCCACGGTCTAAGTTTATCCTAAAATGTTCAAAAAATTTATGACCACCCATGCGAAGCTGGGACAGGCCTCTAGTATAGTATAAACAGTGAATACTAGAAACAAAGTGCCTTCCGGAAGCATCAAAGGCATTAAGTGGCTGAGTGTTTTCATCGCCTTTTGTTTGGACGCTTTTCTACGCTTAATTCAAGTTGAATATTTCCGAGTAATTTATAACGTGATTTTATGTAATTAGGCCAAATGTCGCGTAGCCGACGCCGTAATATTTTATTTTATCGGCTTAAAATTACACCGCGTTGAGATGAGCGGCAAGTTTCGCCTGCTCCGCTGAATTTATAGCAAAACTTGTGTTCTGCCTAATTAATGGAAGCTGTTCCGCCGACGCCGACGCGTAGGATACTCCCTGATTTAGGGTCATATTGTTTTACGAGCATTTGTTTACCAACAATGAGATAAGCAAAGTTTCTTAAACCACAATAAAATACACAATAAACTCCAGATGCTTATATTCATTTCTTGAATCTAATTTAATTATGAACTGTTCCTAAACATGACCGAGTACCGTAGTAAATAAGCCGGTTTCCTCAATATGTCTTTTGAGTTAGCCGTGAAGTTTCCTCCTGGCTGATTCAGGCGTGGCTTTCATTAGGGCAAAAAGGCCGCAAGTCTGCCGTGGCTCGCGTTGGATAAAATATTTCCACAAATTCCTGCCTTTATTTATTTTTCGCTATTGAGATAAACCTTTAATGGCTCTTTGATGTGGCTCCTCGGAACGCTGCCTAACTTTGGCAGTCTTTGATTGATTTTCTTCTTAATTTTGTTATTAGGTTAACCAGTGGCTGGATGGCTTCTTCGGAATTATAATTGTTACCTGATTTGTTGTTTGAGAACAACAGATTGTACGGCTACGGGATGGATTCATCCGAGTACCGGCTGCCCGTAATTTAAATAATCGGCGAACTTTTTAATGTGGGCGTAGGATTTGTAATGATTCGGACAAATATTAAATTTTAATTTATTGAATACGATGAAAATTTACTGTCGTTCTGAATTCGTGACACGGAAATATTTCAGTTCCCAAATGCTTGTTTGACTATCAATCAAAATGTTTTTAAAATATTAATATTCATTCCATTTGGAAGTTTAAAAAGCTTTCGTAGCTTCTCTACTAGTTTCATCGCCTATTACTGTGTCCATTATTTCATCACACCATATTTTTATGTGCCTGATAATATGGACAGGAGCATATATTCCCGGAATATTCCATGCGTGATTTAAAAAAATGCCTGTAATTCTTGATAATGCCAGGATATCAACGATGAAGATGTAAAGTAACTTTTTTTTTATACAACAAAGTAGACAAACAAGCGTACGACTCGCCTGATGGGAAGCGGTTACCGTAGCCTATGAACGCCTTCAATACCAGAGGAATCACTAGCGCGTTATCGACCCTTTAAAAATTTTAAAACGCCCTTTTTTAAAAGCCCCATACTATAGTTTATAATTTTTCCACCTTTTTCTCCAGATCTTAATTTTATATTTCTTGTCTAGTTTGGTGTGGCGTGATCGAGTGCCACAACCGCTGTCGCAATGCTCTGTGGTGGAAACTGAGCAACATGCGGCGCGCGACCACCGCTCGGACGCGCGTCTCCGCATTGACCCCAAAGTGCTGGTGATCGTCGAGTCTGCCTACTCGCGACTCGGTCGCGACATCGCCGAGCTTCTTGTCGCGAACCGTCTACGGTAAGTTTTATGTAGTAGTAGGTATTACCTAGTTTAATCATATTGTTAAGATCCAAGTTATTCAAAGTTTTCATAGCTTAGCCACAATACAACGCTATCGGTTTAATGGATAACTGGGATTTAATCCTATATATAAATACGTATTCCGCTTACTGTTATCGCAGCTGGACGTATTTCACAATATAAACTCAGTACTAATCCTATAAGGTAGATAGTCAATCGAATCATTGGTGCAAGACGGAAATAACTCAAGTGTGAAAAGCTACTTATCAATTTGTAATCCTAATCTTTTATGTTAAAAGGCCCTTTGTCTGTTATTGAAAATCGTGCCGTGCAACATTTAGTAACATAACAACCAAGTGCTAATTCGAAAGCTTAGTATTAGTGGGTACGCGAGAAATCGCTTACCTGCTAGTTTCTGTAAGCCGACTCGTTAGACACCCACTCGGCACGCCCACACTCAATTACATGATAAAAGTTGTCTTCACACATTCCTTATGTAAATGTTTAGTTTGAGCGCTCCCTGACCTATTTATTACCTTGTATAGATGGTATGTTTGGGCTCTGTTTGTTTTTCTGCGTTCGACGATCGCCCGAGCGCGTTGACAGCTAATATGCGGCCGAGGTGATGTACGACGCCTAGGAACGGATGGAGTCGGGCAACCTATCTACGAAACGACGTGATTTAAGGGTAGTTTTCAGCATTGCTAGTTTTTTTGGTAATAAAGCTATTTTCTAAAGACTGATAGTGATGGCTGATTTGCGACTTCTTGTTATTAAAACCACTTTTGGTGACGCCTTGACAATTTGGAGAGAAAGATAAAACTCTGTTTTCTCTTACATTGAATACGAATTATACTCTCATAACTCATATATTCGTGCTAATGTTCATTACTGGAAATAATTAGTTTTATACAACAACCTCCTTCACCAAACAACGTCACAAAAACTTACTGGAACATTATTGTTCTCTGTAAACTTCACGTCAGGCTCTTCGCCTACAGTGACGTCACACAAGTTTTTTTTTCCCTTGTTGGGTTGAAAACCGCGTTTGGCTCGAGCTCGAGTGAACTACGATTGCTTATGAAATGTTTGACGGGTCAGAAATTAGTTTTCTCTTCGATATTTTTTCAAGCTTTTGATATAACTTTCAAGATAAATCTTTTTTGTACAGGTCGTATAAGTTAACTAAGACATGTTCTGTTGTCATGCTTTCTTTGTATTATTATTATAAGGTAGGTAGATCTAACTTCACTTTATCAGCTATCCGGTTCCCATAGCTTTGAGTTAGTTCGGGGCTAGATAGTGCTGTGTGGAATGTCCACCAATATATATTTATTTACTACTTAACTTTAAATAAGACCTACTTTAGACTTGGTTTAACATCCTAGGTATTGAAGACTATTGAGACACAAGTGGTGAATCTGCTAGTCAATTTTAAACCTGTTATGAGATAAAAAAATTGAATAGCACAGGCATTTTATCAATAACATCATATGAGTTGGTGGCCAGCTCTGTTGGCGGAGTTTTAAGACCGTGCTAAACCTCCATCGTAGTCAACTGATCTAGAGCCTAGAAAAATAAAACTTATGTTTCACCGCGGCTACATGCTGAGTCTAAAATAATAAAATTCCTGCGAGTGAGACGGACAAAACAATGAACGCCGCCAGTCGCCAACGAACAACTTAAATCCACTTACTAACTGCAACAAGCTCTGACATCATTTTGATACTTTTATCACTTTTACTGTTGAATTTTGAATTATCACACTGTTTCGTTTCACGAACTATTTATAATTTGCGAATATTTATGAAACTAGGAACCAGGAAAAAATTAGCTTCGCGACTTTGATCCGGCACGGTAGATATCCACTCAGATCTCTTAGTACCAACTCAAAATTCTTTGAGGATTGTAAGCGGTGTTAGGTAAAGAGAACATTCAATTATTACATTTGACATGCGGTAGTTGATATTCCATAAGTGACGGGTTGCAAGCCCACCACCATTGCTAGAACTGGTTTCCTAAGAAAATGGCAAATAAAGTCACAGGATCTTACCGACTCGTGGAAAAGGGGGTAGACCTTTCGCTAGCAATGGGGCACTATGAAACACTATCAGTTTAATGGTATAATGGTAATGAAATCTGTAAGGTAAATGAAAGAAGTAACCGGTATAAAAATACAAATATCAAATATTTATGTCAATAAAAAAATCTATCAAAAGATAAACAATGCAAGATACAGAATAAAGATGGCAGTAGTTAAGTTTTAGGGATAATGACAAAACAGTGACATCTAATAAAACATCTAATTTTATGGGGACTAGGCGTGTCGAAAGGACAAGTGAATAGTATTTTGTATAATAAGACGACCTTAACCCTCATACGTGGTTTTCTTTCCTTGCTGGTTAATGTTTTTGATGAAAGATACTTTGGCAATGTATGCCAATGGTCCGTATCGCAAAACTTTAAATAAATAAATATTGGTGCGAATAGTCCATACAGTAGCCCCAAATTAAACAATGCAAGCTAATATGGGAACCAGATATCTGATATTATACTTATATTACGTTATTTTAGTATATACGTATTCATCAATATTAAACAGCCCGCCAGAGAACAAACATCTATGCTCATCACACAAATGTTAGTTCTTTGCGGAGATCAAACCTAAAGCATGCAAGAGCTACTACAAGTGAGCTGTGAGAGCTGAAAACATTTTCTCCCTCGTTATCAATCCGTTTCAGCTTCTTTAAACACTTGATAGACATTATAGCGTGGACCGTCTCTTTTTCTGTTTCCGTTGTTTTCTTCTGGCCACGTGTTCGACCTCATTTTCCTCCGAAAATTCGTTGAAATCTTCCTTTTAAAAGTACTCCCATTCACAGGTATTTTCCATTTACCAAATGGAAGTTTCCAGCCAATTTTCACCAACGATCTGTCTGATCTGGGTAGGATCATCGCAGACGTTTTACGGGATTGTTGCATACTCTAAGCGCTGTATAAAAGTATGCTAATGATCACGAAGAAGCGTAGGATGGGCCCCCCCGATGGACTTTGTCAAGATTGCGGGAAGTCGAGGGATAGAGAAGTCTAAAAGCCGTTCTTCCTAGGAACTTATAGAGTCATATATGTCCAGCAATGGACTTTTTCTGGACGCTGATGATGATAAATAATGATGCCTTAAACTCATTACATTTTTTATATTAAACTATTTTGTCAAATGGCTCTTGGTGAGGCAAGTAATCTTCTATCTAATATGATAAGAATCTTCCTAAGCCGATGTTTTAGAATCTTAACATTTTGAAAGTATATTTATTGTTTAGTGGTGGTGCGTAGATGTGTACTTAGATATGAATTCCTGAAAGGCGTTGTTTCATCAATATATGGAGCCAGAGTCTGGTCTATGTACAGTATTGTTACGAGCTCGGGGTTCGTATGGATAGAAAATGCACAATAATAATCCAAGAGATGACTTATTTATTTACACTAACACTTTACATAACTAAAACACTACTTAACACTACTTAACTCTACTTAACACTACTTAGCACACTTAATTATCACTCAACTATCACTTAACAAAAGTTCTCTTCCTGTATCCACTTCCTCCACTCCTTCACTTCTTCCTGAGCCATTCCCTTCAAGTGACTCTCTTCTCGAGTCCTCTCCCCAAAACGAACTGACTGCCTGTCGCTCTCGCCGACTGGCTTTATATACGACGCAGCTAACCCGAGAATGTTCTGGATCATACTAGACCATACTTGCATCTCTTTTCTACAGTGATAGCTCTCGGTCATTTCCTTCGATTGATTCTAGAACAGTAGTCTAGAATATTCGAAAGTCTGCTATCTCTTTCTAGTAGTGCTATCTCTTTCACTCCTATGCAAATATGGCTCTATAGTGAAATGTCCTTCAAAGGTCCATAAGGGGTCTTGAAAATGCCTGAAAACGGGTTTTCAGGATATTGCATGGATCGATGGGTAATAGCCTGAAACGGACTGAAAACATGTTTCAGGCGCCTGAAAACCACGGCAACTTGGTCGAAATTGTAATCAACTGGGAGGTGACAGAGCCTCTTCTGGCAACGGCTGAAAACATATTTCAGCCTTCTGAAAACACCTGTACGTCAGGATAAATAACGAAACAAGTTGCTAGGCGTCCGGCGCAACAGTATATATAATTATCGCTATGCAATATAGTAACTGATTTAAGTGCTTATTTGCCTCATTTTTAATTCGTTTTCTTGCTTATCAAGATTTTCTTTGTCAAGGAGAGCAACACAATGCACTAAAAATATGGCGGACTGACATGCGTGAATGTCATTTTGACAACTGTTGTCTAAGTCAAGCTTGAGAGTGAAAGTCATTACCGTCAAAAAAAGCAACAAAACTGTCAAAAAAATTATAAAATGAAATGCGTCATATCAAACGTCATGTCAAACGTCAATTACAGACTGTCATGGTGGCTCTAGAAGTGTGCACATTGTAAGAAATTCGAACAGTTCAACATTTAGCGATAACAACTATTTATCCTACATATTAATGAAATTGCATTTGAATGGTAATCTTCAATTTTTTTCAAATTTTTCTATGTGCGGTACATAGACCAGACCCAGAATAAACCTGTCCTTTAACCTGTATAGGGGTGCAGCGTGTTGGTATAACAAAAATGTATATACTACTTGAATAAGCAGCTCTTTGTCTTTTCATAAAACGTATACACATGACCTCATGGATAGTCCCTCTAGCTCCTAATTGTTTTACTGTCTGTAGCGCGTAGTTCAATAGAGCACACACCTTCCTGAAGGAACTCTATTAAATATTATTCGTATATATTAAACTTATGTCTTTCATTGATTTAATAACCTAATACAGCGGGGGTCGAAGTTGTGTAAAAAAATCTAAACGCGAACAAAGTCACGCAGGATTCCACTAGTGATATTATTATGGAAAGTAGGTAGCTATTATTTCAGTCGACCGAATTCAAATTACAAATGAAGTTATTAACTGTAAAATGATCTGGCAAAGTTAAATATGAGCGCACACTGTTTAAAATTCAACTAATTCCAATGCCTATCGCGGATTTAAGCAAATGATGTTCAAATTAGGATCATTGTATTTTAATTGCATGTCCAAATGCAAGTCGCTTAATGCTGACAATTCTGTAATCATTGTTCAAGCTCTCACTGACCTATATTAATCAATGTTGTATAATTACACAAAGTTAATTAATGTTGTAAATAATACCTTCAACCTATCACGTATGTATAATATTTTTTTTATACAATTAGCTGATGGAACAAGCAGATGGCCCACCTGATGTTAAGTGGTCACCATCACCTATAACAAAGTATTGCCTCGTAAGTCACGCACGATAGGAACGTGCCCTGCGATGCACTGCCCTGCGTCCATCAGCTTGAGGCATACAGATGTTAAGCTTCATGTACCTGTAATTACACCGGCAACCACACTCTTCAAACCGAAACACAGCAACGCTGCTTGGCGGCAGAAAAAGGCGTGGTGGTAGTACTTTCCCGGACGAGCCCTTCACAAAGACTCTACTACTCTCAAAATATGTATAATACCTGGGGCTTTGATCACCTGTAACACAGGATTTCTTAAACCTATCAATTGCACCAGTCTCTTGCAATGTGGGTTTATATCTAGCTTGCACTGCTTAAACTTAAACCTTGTTAAGACAAACCTTTGGTAAAAGAGAATAAATAAATACATTTTTCATTTTCATACCTTCAACCTATCACGTATGTATAACAAATACGGCTGTATGTTTTGTTTGGATCTGGCTCTGACAACCTCACATAGATGAGATATTGAATTCCAAGCGGTATATTATGTCTACAGTATTTAGGTGTCGTCAGTCGTGAGGCTATTTCATCTATTTTTATATTTAACAGAGTTTCCAGTACTTCTGGAATAAATAATTCTTCGGGGTGACCTTCCACGCTGTTGGTACCACTGATAACAAATAATTGTGTGATGAATATATAAATTTGTTCGATAAGTATTTTCAACATACAATAATTAGTCATATCAGTAATCTGGTTCCCATAGTACAAGCTTAGTTTGGGGATGGATATCGCCGTGTGAAATGTCCACCATTGTTTATTTATTTTTACTGGGTATTCCAGTCGACAGCGAACATGACTATATAAATTGTAACGAAAGTTTTCACAATACTCGTATGTACTCGTAAGTAGCGTTGAAAATCTCACTGTATGGTATGCGCAAAACATTAGAATATACGATATTACCCTAGCGTTCTAATTAGCGAATAATTTGGAAGCAATAGACCTTTTCATAAAGCCGGAAGGTTTACTTAATTAAATATATAGGTGCACTTATAAGCTACGAACTGGGTACGGTGACAGCTGAGTCTCAAGTGTGCCGCGCCAAGGATTGGGATTGGGTAGCCAGATGGTAAAAGAGTAATATCATTGTTATATACGGAACCATTGCTTACAGAGTTTTGCTGGTTCTTTTAGTTTTATTCGGGTCGTTTTCTACAGGTCAGGTATTTTGTTCAGATGATTTATGTTTGCTTATTTCCTTTACTAAGAAGTATTTTGGATCCGCTTTGGTATGTTAAGGCGATGCCTTTTTAAAATCTGTTTAGCGAGTAAAAGTTGAAATAGATGTTTATAAATGTTTATTACATAGGAAACTTAATGAAAATTTATTTTGTTAGTACAATTTTGAAATATTAAAGCAAACCAGTTAAAAGCACAGCGCAAGCTAGACGTTATCTTTTATTATATCCTAAGTCCAGCGCTAAGTAGGTCAGTCGGTATTAATCGCTTCATCCCGACCTCTAGCTTAAATTCTGAGTTCAGTTCTGTTTGTTTGAAGATACTAGCCATGTTCATATCGTATCGTCTTATACTGGTTTAGCTTTAACCTGAAATATCTCTTATCAAAATTATTTATTATCATCATTAATCTGAAGAAGTTAACTGCTGAAACCTGCCCCATACATTTCCAGGAAGACCGATTTTGAGCCTCTACCACCCACCGACTTCTTACGATCTTTCTAAAGTCGTCGGTCCATCGGGTGGAGAGCGTCCTTGCTTTGTCTTCCGGTTCGTGGTCGACTTTAGCTAAGCAGTGAATTTAGTCTCATTGGCGTATTTTTTATGATAGCTTCTGGCGCTTGGGTTAGTTAGAGAGAGAACTAATTACTTTTGACATGTTATCCAGTAGTTCACCTTTCCACAGCCATGACTAAGAGATTGACCCCTGCACTCAGTGTGTTTGCTTCACAGTACTCTACATTCCCGAGGGTATATAGAACGTCAATAAACATACTAGTGAGCCTCGTTTTACCAGCGGCAAATTTTACCTGGCAATTTCACGTCGAGCGTCATCGCAGTCAGTTAGTTAGTAGTGCCATTAGAGGCGAGACGCGGCATCCCGCCCTCTATCTTGCCGCCTCGTTCTCCATTAATAGCCATTTGTGTCAAAACGACTTAATTACTTTATATTAAGGCGTTTCGACAGTGCTCTCCTTTGATCCTGAATATAATTTTTGAGGAGGTACCGCTAAGATGGTGTTTTAAGCCCTTTTCAAGAAAGAATCGTAAAGAATTTCAAGTTTGGTTGGGCAGAGTGACCCTTCGATATTGCCCATGTTAAGTACTTCATCGTATATGGTTTGTTTTGTAGTTCGATAGTTACCGTCCTCTTGACCCTTGTTTGATGTAAACTTGTCGCCGTTTAATACACACGCTCCTCGTAAACTTCGCTTTATGTTGCACGAGGGACAAATCGAATTTTTAATAGAGCGTTAATGGATATTTCGCACTCCACGGCCTCATGGCGGTTCGACCCTCCCGGGACCGCGTGTAGTAGTTCAGTCAGTCCCGCTATACAATACCCCCGAACAAATAACACAAAGAGCTCGGGAAACTTCACTCCCATCCAATAGGCCGGCAGGAAGTCACTTAATGATTAGGTATCGATAAAAAGGAACTTTTTGAATTTACGAAAAGCGTTTCTAATAAAAATGCGAAAGGGAAGTGAATTTCATGTTTATTGGCCAATTCAAAAAGTCGTAGAGCAAAGTTCACAATAACGACTCGCGTTATTACCGAAGCACTCGCACTTAGACTTTGTTTAAAAACGAGGATTTATGAAATGTTTGGGTAATTTGCACACGGTTATTACTCTGGAATAAAAAAGTTCGGTTGCGTAATCTCAGGTTCCCATTAGTGGCATACATAAAACACAGTAAAGTCTGCAAACTTGGCAAAGTTTCCTTTAATTTTAGGTATAGTGAGTTTCGCTGGCTGTTGCAGCAGTCGTTAGTTTGGTTACTTGCGCTTTTAGTGCGACGTCGCCTCCATTAGGAGCAGAAACGCGGCTTCTTATCGTTTTATCGCGCCGGCACCTTACTACTGTACTACCTACTTTACTCCCTTGCATTCTTGCTCAAAGTGCTCCACATAACAAAGACCGACATTTCCCCAACTCAAACATCAACATATGCCCTGAACTTGAATTGTAATTAGCGGTGTTAGACACATGAGTAAACGTGCTTTAACTCTCGCAGTGGTGTGTAAATACATTTAGTTAGATAAACAGTATTACGGTTTACATTCGTGAGTTTGCGGTGTTGCATCCTTGGCTTATTAATGACTTTGTATTGCGTCTGCGTTTGCTACCAATTTTTTATATATATGTTACCAAGCCCTGAGGAGTTTACGGTAACTGTTCGGCGGGTGGGTAGTCAAGACCTCCCGTCGGGACATTGCTCCCCTTTTATTGAAGTCAGTCGCGTTCCCTTATCAGGAATTAGCCCTCGTGGCATTCGGTTCACGAACAAAGTAGGCCATTTTCCGCGCTCTAATTTAAACCGAGCGCTCACTCGCTTTAATGGCAGGACACTAATTAAGGTAATTAGAAACATGTTAACGCAAGTTAAATAGTGATGCTCATGTCGCGCCCTTTGTCGACAATGTTAACGACAACCCTTTAAATACCAACTCTATTTTAAAGTATAAATTCAGCAGCACCTAAGTTCTGCCTATACCTATGTCGGTATAATAAGCATTTGGCCGTATCGTTCCTTTGGCGAATATACGATTGGCGTACGCAAAGTTGCCAACGAGTGCACAGTACATTACAGTGCGAGGTCGGCCGGCACGAGTAGGTAAATGCTATTTGGAAGTTGCCATTCGCCCTGGACTCGATGTCTAGTGCGCTCCCTCTGCCAAATTGAAACGGGCCTCAACTGGAGCAAAATGAACGGTTGACTCTCGATACTTCACTCTATTTTTCTTTTTGGGCCTACATAGGTACATATTTCAATTAGCTTTATCGTCGGCAATTCATAGACTTGTCGGATTTATCTATAACCACGGGGAAATCGGAAAGCTCCAAATTGAACATTAAAAAGTATCCCAAAAGTGAACGTTTGGACAGTTCAATTTTCAATATTGCCAATCAACTTCAGTGGCTCGTTCGACGTTTGACAAGGGGGTTGTTGCCGACCACCATTTAAATTGTACAATTTTATGACGAGGGTCGACCTTCGTGCCATGATTAGTATCGATATCTGACGGTTATTACTTTGAATTTTAATGACGTTTCAATAATTGACTTTTAATACGAACTATTTTTGTTTCGGGTATGAATGCATTATGGCGAGCAAACGACAAGGCTCTCTAGACTCATACTACCTGAAAGCTTTTATGCAATCATTATATCAATATTTGATATCAAAATGTATGAATTTTTCCAACTGGATCCAGGGGAGTTGGGTCGAGACGTGCAATATAATATATTTGTCTAGTCTAGTATCTTACCTGCCGTGTCGTGGCGTAGAGCGCCACTTCACCCGTATTGATCTTAAGATATGGCTAAACTAGTTCAGCTCAAAACTTCGTACAGATGCAATCGAAAACAGGATTTGTATTGAAGCGAACAACGAAGCTAGAATAATTTTCATCCGTTAAGCATTTTAGATTTAAACATCAGCTTTGAACCAAGCTATGATTTAAACTTAAAAGTAGCAAGGATTTACGGTCTTCGTCGGTTGACTTTTTCATTTTCATCTCGCATAATATTTTCTTCTTAGCAGAAGTTGGTTTTATTATACACAAACAGAGAAGTAAAATAGCAAGATAGCGCGCTAGTCTGAATGAACTAATATAGCAGCCGCTTAACCGGTGAAATATGTTCTGCGCCTTATCTTTCATAATTCCTAGATAAAAAGAATGGTGGTTTGGTTATTTTATGCATAGTTTATTCTTAAACCGTCGTAACCGTCTTATCGCGAAACCCAAAAACAAAGACAGAGTCATATTTTTATTTGAGGTATAGCGTAACTCTTCTTCTTCTTGCCGTCTCACTTATTGATTCGAAACAGTGTGGTGAATGGATTCTAAGTGCGCCTCAAAGAGGCTCCTTTCGAGCACTCAAGTGTTAATCTGAGATGGTCGAAACCGACATAAAATTTTAAAAAGGTTGACTAAACTTTATTCCCATTCCCATTTAGATGCATGCCGACCGAGAACGAACCAGACACATGAGAAACGTATGGCTCTTTAGAAATCCATTTGATCTTACTTCAGCATTTACATACGTGTCTGTACAATGTTGATACAATGTATTCCTATTACCTACTCGACAATACATCACTGTCGTCAGCCATTCCTATTCGCATTGCACTATTCTGATTTGTATCTTATCGTGTATATCACGTTGTCCCATCCTTTATTTACATTAGAATAATACCTACTTTAATGTGTTTATAAACATACTTATTCGATTCAATTAAAACCGACCTTCCGCTGTATTATGGTCAGAGTGTTTCCTGTATAGGTGAATAAATGTTAAAGGAACACGAAACCATGTTCGTTGTTTATCTTTCTTCTTAATAAGGCTACTTTTATGTAGCCGGTTTACTTTACTATGGCTTGAGAATCTCAGTTTTTGGACTTGAAAGTAGAAAGTACTAATATTTGCTTTGAAGTGAGGAAAGTAAAGTTTGACACTAAATACATTGAGTAGGTACACTTGGGTTCTAATATTTTTCATGTTTAAATCACAAATTTTAAGCAGTTCAAATACTCGCTTAAAATTTATATTTTATTCCAGGTTATGAACTATATACATATGTCTATTCTAAGTTCCATCCAAATCGGTTCAGCCGTTACGGCGTGATTGAGTCACAAAAATTACACATAGATTGTATAGGAGTAAGATATGTGTGTGAAAATCTACATTAAACAAATGTAGATTTTCACACACAATCTTAAAGTACCTACTTAGTTCTTATAACATTTTTGTCTCGCAGGTACAAAGTGGAAGTAGCGGGCAAGAGTCTACCGGTGCTTACCTCCTCAGACAAGGGGCGATACGGCGTCATAGTATTCGAGTCGCTATCGAAATACGCGAATATGGACAAGTGGAATAGAGAACTCCTCGACAAATACTGCAGGGAATATTCTGTTGGAGTCGTCGGCTTTGCAACACCCGGCGAAGAGACTCTAGTTGGTGCGCAGCTGAAAGGATTTCCACTCTTCATGCATACCAATCTGAGACTCAAGGTAAGAAACTGTTTGTACGATCGCAGATACATTGGCATGAATATTGAATACGTTTGAAAACACTGAACAAACGCCCATATTTAATCGTTTTAAGATGAAGTACGGCGGAAATAAAAAGCCTGCTAAAAGGTTCAATTTAATCCGACCCCCTGTGGCTATTCCGCTGATTGAAATCCCCCAAACATTCATCGTAATTGCTGACGGCGGATAAACCACATTTCATTTTGATATTTTTATTTTTACACCTTTTTAGAACTGCTTAATGTAAATTGAATAATGGCATACAGTGAACACCGGATGATGTCCAGTCCATTTTTACATTGTTTTCTAAAAGCTGTTTGTTATGAAACCAATAATATTATTTAGGGACTTGATAAAAGTGTGAAATAAGATCGTTACATTTAGACATGCAGTCAAAACTTTGGACCAGCTCGAACAATTAGAATTGACTAAGATGAAAAAATACGTAATTTGAATGTGTCTGCCCTTTTGTATACATAATTCATCAATCTCGTCCACTTTGATTTTGAAACGGTAAAGAAAGGTAGGGACCAAGCCGTAAGTTTGCACCGTTTGCCTTTTGACGCAATTGAATAAACACCCTTTGACTTGGTCCAGGACGCGACCCTCAACCAAGCCTCGCCGGTTCTACGGCTGTCGCGGGCGGGGGAGACAGCGTGGGGAGCTCTACCGGGCGAGCACTGGGCTGTCTTCAGAGCCAATAGCACCACTTACGAACCTGTGGCGTGGGCCCTTCGCCACAACGAATATGGATCTGAGGGTAAGCTATAATTGATCGAGTGAGCGAAGCGAACGAAGATCTTAGTTTCAACTTGGGCGATTTGGCATTTTATGTATGTATGTATGTATGTATGTATGTATGTATGTATGTTTGTCTGGCGATAACTTTAGAACCGTTGATCCGATCTGCATGAAATTTGATAAGTCGATAGCTTGTACTTGAGAAATTTACTGGTAAGTATATGAGTAAAATCGGGTGAAGGGTTTTTGAGATATGGGGTTTTTTAAGAGGGCAAAAATAAAAAAAGTGACATAAAAAAATCAAGTTACATGCCATACGAAAGGGCTTTATTTGGACATTCCAAAACAATTTTTACTTTTTTTCTGGGACGCTCGGTTTTTGAGATAGAACTAAAAAGTTAAATTAAGATAACCAGCGACCCAAGAGCTCCCATCTCTAAGAGTTTCATTGACATCAAGGTTTTTCTACTGGTCGGTCAGTTACTTTGCTTTTTCTTATTTTTTTTTCTTGAAATAAATTAAGGAGGTACTCAGTTCTCATAAAATGGTGACAACGACCAGGTCTGATGATGGAGCCAAGGTCTGTTCAACGGAACTCTTCAATAAATAGGCCAATAGAGTTGAAACTTGGTTACCGTACTGAGGTAGTAGGCGGTAGTCAGAAAAAAGTCCAAATATAATGTTTGGACTTGCCTTTGACTACCACCTACTCAAAGTTTTGGTGCGTTCGTCGGGTCGCATCACGAGATCTCAGTTCGGGGCGAACTACTAGTGATAGTCATTTGAATGTGATACACGATCGACCTTATCGTCACTTTATACCAGGTTTTGCATATAAATTAAAAAAAAAACGTCTGCGTGATACTCAGGTTGTATGTGCCCTAACCTTTGGCTTGTTTGTCGAGATTCACGGCACGACATCGTTTGATATTGTTCTTTGGATGGATTTTTATAAACTCGAGAGGTTAAATATCATAGAGCAGGCGCGCACTTTTTAAGTGTTTGTATTATAACACGTATAAACAAACTCAATATTCAAGTTATGCCATAAGTACTCACAACGATAGGTATATTTCGGTAGTGACAAATAATAAAGCAGCTTCAAATAAGGGTGATTTAAATGGACAGGTGACTAAGACCACAGACACGTCTGCAGCAGAAGTTGTAGGAATGTGAATGATGAGGGTTTACTTGGCCGCTTTGAGCGGAGTTCCCTTTGATCCCCGGTACCGAATACGGCCTATTCTCGGATTACTACCTCTGATTGGACGGCACTATTGCGATGCAATTGCACATGAGACAAACTGAGGCTACGGGAGTGAGGACACACGAAATAAAACTCCCTAGAGGTGTCAGATTCGTATTGGACAACGGGATGTACCGGGCAAAACTCGGTCACTTGTCACCGACAGTTGACAGTTGTGTCATGCATTGGTTTATGGTGCGTTCCCTTGTCTCTTAATGCCATATAATTCTTCACACAATATAAAAAGAAACCCAGGCCGAATAAATAAATAAATAAATAAATATTTGTGGACTTTCCACACAGTTCTTTCTAGCCCCAAACTAAGCCGCAGAGCTTGTAATATGGGCACTAGATAGCTGATATAATACATAAATACTCTTTTTGTAAATATATACTTATAATATTATGTAACACCCAGCTAGACAGAGAACAAACATCTATGTTCATCACACAAATGTTTAGTCTCGGTAGGGGTCGAACCCATGGAATATTCGTCAAATCTGATTTGAATACTGATACTGTGATCCCCTTGCCTTGGACGAAGGGACTAGGGTTTTTTCACAACTAACCCAGACCAATGATTCGCACACGAATGTCAACACAGAATGACAAAAAGTCAGTAATGAACGAACAGAGTTCTGCCAAAGGTATATTATCTGAGTCGCATAACGTAAAGGCTTTCTAATTAACCTATATTCGCCTGTAACTGAATGCAGGCTTCGCATACCAAGTATGGCGTAATCCAGTACCTACCGAGTTGCGTATTGGTTGCTCTTACATTTTTCCTTTGCGAGATATGGAAACTTTTCTGCTGAGCGTAACGTGCCCTACATTTATTTCGCCTGAATCGGCTTTGCAAGACAGGTGTGATTCTAAGAAACGTGTTCAGCGAATTTCCGAGCGTTATTTGCTTATTTATTTTTTTCAAAGAAGATAATAATTACTTCCTTTCACAAACAAAGGATTTTCAGAAACTACCCCACGGCATTATGTATGCATGTGTAGTGTATCCTCACACTGCCATTAAACTAAGTGCCGGCAATTATAAAACAAATTTAAAACGACGCTGCTGTTCGAGACTTTTTGCTCAATTTGGCAATGGAACCGCTGATTACGTATCATGCTACAGGTCTGCGACGAGCGTAGCTGAATTGCCAATTATTGCTATCAAACGTCTTTTTTTTTTAATTACGATACGTACAATGCAATAGTAATTACGAATCTATCGCGAGATACGTACCGACTATACGTATTATAATTTAAAACCTCGGCCTGCCTCCATGTTGCCATACCCTATGCAGGGTCCATGTGATACTTACTAACAACTAACAACAATGTATGTACTAAAACTAAACCATGTGTAAGCAATAAACGTATTGAGTATTGAGACGTAATCGAGAGGTAGTATGTGTTCTGCGAATGTGTCGCTTTTAAACTTGACACACATTACCGGTAGTCTGAAATTACGCTAGTTAATATTAATTATGGTTTGTCATCGTGCCCCAATTAAAGCATGACAGTCTGAGCTATTCTTAAAGTAATTCCTCGCGTCGAAACTGTTTGTATTTAATTGTTTAGTTAGACGTATGGGTTTGTATGGACCTTGTGTGTGCATATTAGTTACGTATTATTATAATTTCTAATTAGGCATTGAATTTGCTCTTAATTTTTTTTACGGGCATAATATTTTGTAAACATGTAAGCTTTATAAACATTTTGAAAAATGATAGTTAAATATTGTATACGACTGTCCTCAAAACGACATATTTATGGTGTCACTAGTGTGTTGTTATTGTCAGCACTGCAGCGTCCGTGCTATTTTGTTAAGGAGTCGTTCTATGCAGGTAGGTAGGTAGGTATCTAATTAACTTTATACGCCTGTATTGGTAGAACTTTAGTGAGACTAAGAAACGATGAAGGAAAACATCGTGAGGAAACCGGCATGTCGTAGAACCTAAAAATTTCGATAACATGTGTCAAGTGCTCGAAAGGAGCCTCTTGAGGCGCACTTAAAATCCTATCACCACACTGCTTCGAAAGAAACTAGTTACACGACAAGAGAGAGAAGTGTGAGACTATTATTTTTAAAAAGACCTTTATTAACATGTTTGGACCTAAATTCGGAGAAAATAAAATATTTTATTTGACTTAGGGTTTAGTATGATTACATAGGCCCTTATTCGTATTGGTCGCTGAGCGCTCCACTAGCTTAAAGGTTCGCTAAGTCTGTTGCTATCCCTTTTTATTTCGATTAAAGTGACATTGACACCAATACTTTATAGAGCCGCTATAACGTGTCAGGGATTATGAATATAAGGGTTAGAATATTAGAACACTGGTTGATTAATTACCTTTATATATAATATACGTTAGTAAAGTTTATATTACGTACGGATGTTCTAGGAAGGTATCCTTGATAAATAATAAACAGCAATGTTATGATTGCAACTTGATAAACCCTCCCTATTCAAACAGCTATTCATTAATATTCAACCAACTATTTCAAAACGACCGCTTAACACAATAAATACGGTAGTAAATGAATATCGTTGTTTCAGCCGTCGTCATGCTGTCAATAAAATGGTAAATATATTGCCGAATAGCACGAACCCATTTTCTTTACTTTTAATACTGTCTACAACCAATATGTCCTTGTGATTTGACAGGTAGCGATTGTAATATATCACTGGAATGTGGAATAATGTTTGCTGAACGGAGGGCCACCTTCACCTTGTAGAAGTTATAGGTCGCGTCGACTGGCCCTCGCACGGTCTCGTAATTGAACTGTAGTGTGACATAGCTGGCGCCTCTCGCCGCTGTTCGGGTAATAAACTCACAAATAGGTATAGTTTATTAGAAATACTTAAAAAAATCGTGGTTTTCTATTAAGAGGCTGATACCCGTCAAACGACTTCTCGCTCGCTCATATCCACATTTCTGAAGTTTGCAAAAAACATGTTTGGAATTTTTCATAATGAATTTTTTGCTGAACCTTTGTAATGTTATTCTCCGAAACTGTTTTTCTATCTTCAAAAATGACAAAATGTGCTAGCGAGAAGTACATTAGCGGTAGTCTGCGTCTTGCGGGTGGCTCACGAAGGAAGAATGTTAGGTCGTGCAAATATATTTGGGAACCCTGGTGTGTGTGTCGTTTCCGTTGTAAGGTTATATATCTTCTTTGTGTCGATATGAATTTGTTTACCTTTGCAACGGGCTTCAGGGGTTTTCATTTCCTACACTTCAAACAATGTCCATGGAGGGATTAATTAGCATTACATTACTAGGTGTGTTACTTCGGTATCAAACATGTAGATAAGCATTGAATAACACCGTCCACTCTAACAAAACCCACCCTTTGTGTTCGCGGCCTGTCCCAGAACAAAGCGCCTTAAATAATGCGTTGTTTACAGAGGAGCGGATGCCACTGGCGACGGTGATACAAGACCACGGCCGTTTGGACGGCGTCCAAAGAGTTCTGTTCGGCTCTGGGCTGCAGTTCTGGTTGCATCGGCTGCTGTTTCTCGATGCGCTCAGCTACCTCAGCCACGGTCAGCTGAGCCTCAGTCTGGAGAGGTGGATCCTGGTCGATATTGATGATATATTCGTCGGCGAACGAGGTAAGACTCACCTCGTGGGCTGGATTTTAGTTTGAGACTGAATACTTGTATTTTTTTAGATTTATTGGTTTCTATGGCGTACTTATAAAAATCAAAGCATGAAAGCATATCGTAGGACAGCTCAGACAGACAGTAGGATGCTAAGAGCCGTTGGTCGGATGCTCAGGAAATCTACAGGGGAGGTGTTAGGCAGTGGATGTCCTAAATCTGAAATTATGATGATGACGAAACACAAGCTTTCAGTTGGTACTCAGAAAAAAATGGCGCATCTCTGAAGACAAATTAACAGGTATTCCTCGCAGCATATTGGAGCCCTCAAGTTTTGGCTTATGGCATGTTCCTACTGTGTTACTATCGCAAACAAGATGGTATGACGCTAATCAATCACTCTCAGCCGTTTCTGTGCCATGCGAATTGCTGACGTGAGCTGAACGCTGATTTCTGATTTGAGCGGATCGAACAATATTCATGACTGCCGATATTATAGTTGGATTTAGGGATTTGGGCTGCGTGGTTGATATTTTATACCACGTCCGGGCTGTAATCGTTTGAGACAACCATGAATTCGCAAAACCTTAGATCCGTCTAATTATGTTCGGTAAAACCGCGTTTAAATGAATTTCAGGATCACATCTTGTGAAGTTTATCATTCCTAATTTATTATTACCTTCACGTTAACAAATCAGTATGCATTGAATATATGAATATTATTAGTGCTACCACTTACGCGCAGTGAATCGCAATGAGTGGCGCATAGAATCATGTTCTCTGAATTATGATAAAAATAAATAAACTGGAATGGAATAAACTTGACAGTTATTGATGAGTATGTCTAATATTTTGTCTAGCTTTGGAATTCAAACAAAGGGATTGAACAATAAATCGTGGTTCTGATTTATTCAACGCCTTTTAGCGCCATATTTACATAATACTTGAGTGTTTTCCATATATTATGTATATTAATATTCTTTTTACATTTCTACTTAGAACACCATTCAACACAATAGTTTTTTCTAGATTTTTCGCTAAAGTCGAGAACGTTATCATTATAACGCATGCAGTATATTTATGCCTTATTATGCTGCGCCATATTCATCATTTTTAACATAATTATCATCAAGTCTATTATTAGTAAATGTTTATTTCCTTTTAACCTCGACTCGAAGGTATAGTTTCCTCTAGCAAGACAGTCGGTTTATACGCTTACGATACATCACACAACACTGCAAATCTATCAAGACGGATCTCATCTCCAGTTTTAACAGCTCTACGATTCCTGCAATAAATCTGTTAACGTGTAAACGTAATCCTACCTGCATTCGAACCGTCAGCTATTCATCAATTTGTTCCTCAAAGGCCGGTCAAGATATCCTGATTGGATGCAAACATTCGGATCGTGTATATTGCTTGTCGACGGTGGATTGGCTTATGTCCATTTCAGCATACAACCGGCTTTATACGACCGTTGATATATTTTATACGGAAAATATTTGTTCTGATTGCTGCAGTGCCGTATTTTTTTAAGTAAACATCCTATCTGTACAACATATCATATACATACCTAATTTAGTCTCGTTCTCATTATGTTCTGCCTTCTTCTTGTCGTGTCACTAGTTTCTTTCCAAACAGTGTGGTGAAAGGATTTAAGATGCGTCTCAAAGAGGCTCCTTCCGAGGTCTTCACACATATTTTAGAACTTTTTAGGTTCTACGATATGCCGGCTACCTCACGCACGATTTTTTTCTGCTTATTATTGAGAACTAGTTTCTACAGTTTAGCTCACTAATTCTTTACGAAGTTCATATGAACGAGTTCTGCTGGAATAAAATCTAAAATTAATAAGAAAATAATGAACCTCTACGTCGGCGTCCCCATTCCAAGTTTGCCTTATAGTAGTGTTTTTTACGTATCGGTAATGACGGCGGTAATAAAATTGCATGCTTTAAGTTTTTTGAGGGTACCTAATAAGATGTAGGTTTATGCTTGGATTTTCTTAGTTCTTTCTCTTTTTGTTACCCTCGGTTAGTAGTCTAGCAGCGGTGATGTCACGTGACATAGATAGTAATTTTAAGACATAAGTAGGAACGTAACTAATACCCTGATTACACTCAGCTCATGTCCGTGGAAATGTGCAGGGACATGAACAGGGACATGGGCAGATGTACGTCCGGCAACATTTAAATTATATAATTAGGTATTTGTACTAAATCTTTTATGAATGAAGACTTGTAAAGATTTGTTTGAAAAGGAACTGCTTTACGAGTTCATACGGAATGGTAGATATCTCTTAGTACCAACTCAAGATTCATTGGGGTTTTCTAAAGGATGCGGAAGATGGGCACATAAGCCCATATTTTGCAGTAGTCGGTATAACATACATGACAGGTTGCAAGCCCATCACCGCTGTTAAAACACTAAGACACACCTAAGAAACACTTTTAAGAGTAGTAGAGCTCTTTGTGAAGGGCTCGTCCGGAGAAGTACTACCACCACGCCTTTTTCTGCCGCCAAGCAGCAACGCTGTGTTTCAGTTCGAAGAGTGTTGAGTGTGAAATTACAGGCACATAAGGCTTAACATCTGTATGCCTCAAGTTGATGGACGCAGGGCAGTGCATCGTGGGGCACTTTCCTACCGAGCGAGACTTTCGAGTCAATGCTTTGTTATAGGTGATGGTTACCACATAACATCAGGTGGGCCATCTGCTTGTTCCATCAGCGAGTATTATAAAAAAACTGCTGTAGACGTTACATTCTGTTTATCCTCGGGCGCTGAGAAGCCTTCACCGGAGTCGTGGCTCATTACCACTTGACTTAACAAAAAAAAAGTAACTGGTTCATAAATCTTTTTTGACCTTATATTATTTTGTGCAGGTACCCGTCTTCACGAAGAAGACGTGGCGGCCCTCTTGGCGTCGCAAGCGGCTCTGCAGAGGCTGGTGCCAGGCTTCCGCTTCAACCTGGGATACAGTGCAAAGTACTTCCACCACGGAACAACCCTCGAGAACCGAGGGGACGACGCGTTGCTCAAGCACAGAGAGCATTTTACGTGGTAAGATTAAATATTTACAATACAATACTGTTTCTACATAGATAACACATTTATTTGCCCAAATAATACACACAGACACAAAAATACAAAATCAAAATAAAAACAACAGAATTAAAACAACTAATAAAATGAGAAATATATACATATCAATCAAGAAATATATCAATACATTATCTTTGTATTAATATTGTGCTATACAAGGTGTTCCTATACTTGTACTTAAAACTTCAGGGGGCTAAGTACCTACCCATCAATATGAATAACTGTTTTTAAGTAACCAACACTGTGAACGCGAAAAAAAACAGCTGCTTCATACATTTTAGCCAGATAGGTATTGAACTTTTGTATTAAGATAGTACTTTTTTGTAAATACATACATTATATTAGGTACCTATATAACACCCAGACAGAGAACAAACATCTAATGTTCATTACACAAATGTTTATTTTCGGTGGGTATCAAACCCACGGCCTACAGCGCATAAGGCAGAGCTATTACCAACTGAGCTGTGAGGGCTGTCAATATTTCGAGGACGAAGTATTGAATCCAGAGCTATGGAAATTACTATAATAGAATCCTGAGTGGCAACGAACGAGTATTACAATTTCTTATAAACAAACATTCCTTTCGTAAGAGATGGTCCACGAAAAGGATAATAAAACAAATGTAATTTAGGTTCTAGTCCGGGTAATGTCAGTTACCATTTCGAAAGTGCGTGAAAGAACATATTTTATTCTGGGTCTGGTCTATGTACACCACATAGAAAAATTTTAAAAAAATAGAAGATAACGATACAAACGCAATTTCATTAATATGTAGGCTAATGAAGTTGTCATCACTAAATGTTCATCTGGTCGAATTTCTTACTATGTGCACACTTCTAGAGCCGCCATAACAGTCTGTAATTGACGTTTGATATGACGCATTGCATTTTTGAATTTTTTGTCAGTTTTGTTGCTTTTTTTGACGGTAATGACTTCCACTCTCAAGCTTGACTACAACAGTTGTCAAATGACATTCACGCATGTCAGTCCTCCATATTTTTAGTAAATTGTGTTGCTCTCTTTGATCCAGATAATCTTGAAGCGCAAGAAAAGTAAAACTGAAGAAAATAAGCAATTAAAACAGTTATCTATATTGCAATACGATATTTATATACACTGTACACAAAGCCGACCCAGGCTCCATATATTGATGAAACAACTCCTTTAATGTACGATTTTTTGCTGTAATTTTCACGACCTTATCTTCTAGATCTCGCATAATAGAGAAATATGAGCATTTTCAGTGCTGACAGGTAATTATAGCCTCTTACATGAAAATACAATTCGGTGCTATGAAAGTATACAGTCACAATAAGTAACCTGTCTGAACTGAGTTGACACGACACGTGAACATAGACACAATGTGACGCTAAGAATAGAATATTATGATATACATTATTCTTATTCGCTCTTTATGGCACCTGTCATTTATTTCGACAATCTTGCCAGTCTCAAGTGAAATAAATAATTTTAGTCAAGTCAGTCCATAGTAAATATGGACGTCATTTTCTTCAAAATCATTTTTGTTCTTTGGCTGGGTTATATTGTATATTAAGTATGTAGTTAGAAAAAAGATTGTATTTACAAAAAAGTATGTATTTTCGCAACGATAACCTCAATGCGTTTCAGACTTCCAGGTTACGAACTATACATTCCTAGTTTAATCTAAGTCGATTCAGCTATTACGCTGTGTCACACTCCTTTGATTGGTTCACTTATTTATGAATGAATATTTTATAGATATTCAGATTTGGCTTTACCACATTTACGCTCATTAAAATAATATAATGACAGTTCTCGCGACCAATAGTCGACCAGTCTTCAAGTGAGCTTTTATTCTTTCACTTGTAAAAAAACGGGATCAAAATTTTCCAAATACAGATTCCACACTCTCGCAAATTTCAAAGGAATTCTGTATATTTTTTTAGGTTGCCTCAAAGCTGATACAAGAAATGTAACAATATTTTTTTTTATTTATTTTAGCGCTTCGTTTTGTGAACCTTTAAAACTCTGAATTATCTATTAAAAAAGAATTGTATTAATATTGCGTTACTAGTATTCGACTTAATCAAACTTGTGTTGGGAAACTTGGTTGAAAAAGGTACGACACAATACTTCCACGGTCGAAATATTTCATAAAGAGTTACTTGCTTCTGTCGTGCGCAGTATGTAGACTCTACTTACTACTACTACATACTCTACATTGTAGAGGTACCAATTAGTGAGTGTCCTAAAATACCCGTACAGTACGAGTCCCAGTTGCCCAATCAGCTTGCTGCCTTTTGCAATTGTCTTTTTTCCTCATGTTTGCTACATCACGGGAGTTCATTATGTAGTCACTGTGGGTGGTCTATAAAAATAAGGAACAATATTTTGCATACCTACGTGATTTTTGATTGTTGTATTTTTTTTAAACTAGTTACTGATTCGAATTGCTGGCCGAAACACAGCAACGCTGCTTGACGGTAGAAAAAGACACAATGGTAGTAGTTCCCCGGACGACCGCTTCACTTCTCCAAAGCTCTAGTACTCTCAAAATCTTAATGTGACTATAATGGCGTCCATGAAAAAGATATCATACGTAATAAAATACTGAGAAAACGGACACGGGGCAATCTGCTGACTAAACATTTTTCTTTGAAAAATGTATATCCAAGAAATTCAGTTTCACGACAAGAACAATGTTAACTTGAAGAATACTTCCCGAGAAAAACATTTGCAAACTAAAAAAGTTTCCCAAATAATTCTTAGATGGCGTTTTGTAGACTAAATAAAGGAATCGAATGACCGCTCTCATTCGATTGATCGGTATTTAAATATAAATATTGATGGACTATCCACATAGCACTATCTAGCCCCAAACTAAGCCAAAGCTTATATGGGAACCAGATAGCTGATATAATACATATATACATACTTTACTTACTTTTTTAATGAATTTCCCATAGAAATCCTTACCATTCTTACTGTCCACTGCACCATTTCCCATTCCATTCCCATTTGGGATGTCTTTTGGATATGTCTAGTGGTATTTTAGACAATTTAATTTTTAAAGAATTTTCTTCATCCTCGATTTTTTTCGCAGGTTCTGCCACATGTGGAATCACCAGCAGCCTCATTTATACACCAACGTGACCCACCTCGAAGGAGAGATGATGCTGAACAAGCAGTTTGCCATAGAGCACGGAATCCCCACTAACTCGTGCTACTCCGTCTCTCCACATCATTCCGGGGTGTACCCGGTACATGAGCCGTTGTACGAGGCTTGGAGGAAAGTGTGGGATGTCAGGGTCACCAGTACCGAAGAGTATCCACATTTAAGACCAGCTAGGTAAGTGGAATTGGCGCCTAGATTCTCCTAACTGTAAGACCTTTCATATTGATCCTGTAAGTGAATATTGTACGAAGTATTGGGAAGTTTTGGGATGTCGGGGTCACCAGTACTGAATACTCAGGTGTGTCGCAAATAGTAACGATACGATACGGCATTTTATACGGGTATTTTAAAAAATCAAAGAATAGCAGCCGTGTTAACGTGAACTGACCTTTATTTGTTTATTAAATTAGAAACGATATTTGATTAAAACACATTTAAAACAAGATTACAAATAACAATATAAGCTTAGTGGAAGTTCTGAGATATCGGGGTCACCTAAGTAGGTTTTTTTAATTCTTATTGCACATAATAAAATAGGTAGCGTAGGACTTGGAGTTGATAGAGGATATCTACCGTGCCTCGAAATTAAAGAGAGGTTATTTATTTTTTTGATTATAAACTCAATCGTCTCTGCAGCAGAAGGACAGATAAGCAAAATCCCAGATTAGCAGATATTTATTCAATTATTAACTTGTTACGAGAACTAAAAAGCCCAAAAGTTTAGTAATTCTGTATAAATCACAGGTATTTTTAATTATGTTTAGTGTTCATTCCAATGGTGCTCATTCCGTATCGGACGAGCCAGACCGGAATATACATTAAACTTTAATTTGCTACTGTAATTTGGAAGTGGTTACTGTTTTAATTAGTAATTCTATGTGTCGGTTTGTCGTGTTAAATAAGTTATTTGAAACTGGATTTTAAAATGAGTTTCAGTTGATTGCTTTATTCCCCGAAATGACTTCATTTGTTTGGTAATTATGTTAGTGAGAACACTGGTAGATAGATAGATAAATGACTCTTTATTTCTTTGACAGCCTTCACAGCTCAGTTGGTAGTAGCTCTGCCTTCTGTGCCGTAGGCCGTGGGTTCAATCCCCACCGAGAACAAACATGTGTGTGATGAACATAGATGTTTGTTCTCTGTCTGGGTGTTATTTACAAAAAAAAAGTATATAAGTAGTATATCAGCTATCTGGTTCCCATATCACAAGCTTTGGCTTAGTTTGGGGCGAGATAGTGCTGTGTGGAATGTCCACCAATATTTATATATTTTAAAAATATTTATTGTTCTCCACACATAAACATAATACAGGGTTAAAGCGTACATTGGAGGTAAAACAATGGACGACCTTATCGGTGAGAGCGATCTCTTCCAGGCAACCTTGTGATGGTTCCTTCCGATTATAAAGTGGATTCTGTGCACTTAGTAGATTTATTACTACATTATTGTGTAAAAAGGATCATACAAAAGAAGAGTAAGAAAAACCTTAATTTGTTGCCTGTTCTTCTAGGAACTGGAGCCACGTGGAACTGGCACCTAGATTCACCTCGCGCTAAGAATGAGTGAATGAAATAGCTTAATTGTGCACCAAACAAAACAACAGTACAATAAAAAAAAATGTACAATGGGAGGTCTTATCGCTGAAAGCGATCTCTTCCAGACAAATCTAAGACCTTCCAAATTGGATTTTTAATACTTATGATTCAACTGAAACCGAATGAATGCCTTTTGACATTGCCTATTCACGCTTATGCGCTTGCATATGTCAGTGCCTATAGTATTAAACGCCACGTATAAAGTTTTTGCTACAAAAAGTGACTTTTATTGGAATTGATTGCCTATTTGACGCGTGTTGCGAGCCTGTCGTGATTTACGTAAAAGCGTGACGATCGTACACTATCTCACATGGTCTCTCTAAAGGTGGAGCAAATCCTCGAAAAGAAACCCAAAGCATGGTCGGCTTATTACATGCTTACCTATGGCTGGATTAAGATGACTTAGCTCAGAGAATGGTAGGTAGGGATATATGCTGGACAAGTCTACTCTATTTGAAGTATAGATCATCTAAAGTAGACGTAAAGGCCTATCTCTTTCTAATTTTCATAATTTACAGGACACGGCTGCTACTGTGGCATGTACTGTGTGTGCATTTTGGCACCACCCA
Source organism: Chloroclysta siterata (assembly GCA_932294275.1). Classification (NCBI taxonomy): domain Eukaryota; kingdom Metazoa; phylum Arthropoda; class Insecta; order Lepidoptera; family Geometridae; genus Chloroclysta; species Chloroclysta siterata. Next base: position 11,665,532 of record OW028602.1, read on the forward strand.
CGGCATTCTCTCTTCTTATTAGTCGAAAACTCTTGACAGAATGGTCGTTATTATTCCGGCCTCAAATGAGTCATGGTTTATGTGATGCGCCACAGCAATAGTTGGACATTGTTTCGTTTTAATAATTACTCGCTGTCCGCCCCGGTTTCGCACGAGTTAATATACTAAATTATTCTACGAAAACCAAGCCATTAGCAAAAGCAAGGTCTAGGTCAAATTCATTATTTTCAAAATTAACTTGAACCAGACACATTAGACGTCATCATCACATTTTCAATCATGATTTTTTTATTCCACTTGTTAGGAACAAATTGACAAAGTGGTTGTAACCATCACCTTTCTATAATAAAGCATAGTCGCAGGTCACGCACGTTAGAAACGCTGATTTACGGCAGAAATATCTATTTTGGTAATACTTCCCCGAACAAACCCTTCACTAAAGTACTGCTAAAGAAACATGAAATAGGTTAGGCTAGTGAAACTTACGCAAATTAATTATCAATAATTACAAAATCGGATTACGTACAGTTGATGTTTTTAATAGGTTGACCAATTTTTTTATACAAATTTTGATAAGAAATTCCAATAAGTATAAATTATTATTCATTTACATAGATATCAAACTAATTCGCCGCGACTGTCTGTCTGCTTTTACGTCTAATGCAGAATAGTACTGAGCAGATCTTGCCCCCATCTTTCACTAATAGATAGCTTAATTTCCGGTGAGGTCTAAGATAGTTTAACCCGTGCAAGTTGGGGCAAGTCGGCTAGTAAATCATATAACTTAGTTTGGTCCACTTTGGGGTGATGCGAATGGGTGTAATGTCATGATGTCGTATTAACCCTGTTTCTTGATTGGCGTTAATGTTTATAGACATCCCAAATTGTCAAGGTTAGTCGCACACGGGTCTTGTGACGGCCACCACGAGTCGCCAATAACGCTTTTAATAATACTTAGTGGCCAATTGCTACCCTAGTCAGCACTAGCGACAGTACTACCGGTCATGCGATAAAAATTTAAGGACAGTAAAAGAAACGTATATAAGACGTTTGACAGCCTTCACAGATCAGTTGGTAGTAGCTCTGCGCCGTAGGCCGTGGGTTCGATCCCCCCGACAACAAACATTTTTAATAAATAAGCTCCGGCTTAGGTTGGGCTAGATAGTGCTGTGTGGAAAGTCCACTAAAATATTTACTTCTACATGTGCGACAAACCTTCAGTGATCTGTGTCTAACTGCCTATTCATTGATTGTTACACGTCACACACACGTCGCTCGTCATTATCGCGTTGATTTGACACGTGCCACGTGAATTGTGCTCTGACGGTGGAAATAGTCGCAAACAAGTATGTGCCTGTCTATAGGTTCATTGTTCGAATTAAGTGTTCATGATAATTCGTATCGCCATTGCATATCGGTCATGAATGGCTCATTCGGTTTCATAGTAATTGAGAAAGTAGTACGTAGGTATGTTTGTATTTGTATATTATACTAGCTGACTACAATGACTATTAATACATAAGGGTTGGTGATAGAAGGGTGAAAATTTAGGGTTGTATCTATTTTTTAATGCCACATTATAAAAAAAAATATTTTTTTTTTACCAAAAAATAAAAATAAATGTTAGGGGTAGACAACCCTTATCACTAATCAATAGATAGTAGCCGATTCTCAGACCTACTGAATATGCCTATAAAATTTCATAAAAATCGGTCAAACCGTTTCGGAGGAGTACGTCAATAAATCTGTCAAAAATGATAATTGCAATTTCTTACCAATCAATGAGTATATTGAGTAATTTTAAACCATGTTTAAAAAGTACCTTATTTATGTTTATAAGAATAAGATTCATTTAAAAAAATAAATAAGATGCTGACGCTCCATCAAGCAGGAAAAAACCATTGAGACATTACGACTGGGTCCTTCCAAAGGTCACTATCCCAATAAATGTCCTCGAAAGGACCAGTGGCTTGACAAAATAATACATAAAATACATTCAAGAGTAAGTTAGTTGGCGTAGTTAGGTTTAACCCCCGTTTTCGTCCCACAGCTAAAAAGTAAATAAAAAATTGTTAAACTGGCGAATTGAATGAAAATAGACAAGCTAGATTCTCCATTGAAGCGAAACCATATCATAAAAACTGTGTTCAAGTCTCGATTCACCATTGAGCTTAGTTTCGGAATACGGACCTATAAGTGTCCATTCTCGCGGTAAATGAATTAAAATTTATTTATTCTCTCTTCACAAAAGGTTTGTCTTAACTAGGTCTGAGTACTAAGTAGTGCAAGCTAGATATAAACCTACATTGCGAGAGACTGGTGCCAGTGATAGGTTTAATAAAACCTGTGTTACAGGTCACCAGGGCCCCACTCCGCGGATGTTATAAACAGACACGGTATACTGTAGTGTCGTAGACTAAGATAGTAGACAATAAACAATTTAAACAGGTAAAAGAGCGAATGATAAAAATCAAATAAACCTATGGTGAGAATGAAAAACTACAATACTGAGAGCACTGGTGGTCTAGCGGTAACGGCCCCGCCTTCCAATCCTAAGGTCGTGGGTTCGAAACCAGTCGGGTACCAATGAGTTTTTCTGTTCAAAAATTTATGTGCACAATGCCAGTACTCTCAAACGGTGAAGGAAAACATCTTGAGGAAACCTAGAACTTTTGTTGTAGAACCCCAAAAGTTCTAAAACATGTGTCAAGTGCCCGAAAGGAGCCTCTTGAGGCGCACTTAAAATCCTTTCACTACACTGTTTCAAAAGAAAGTAGTGACACGACAAGAAGAAGAAGAAGAACTACAATACTGGTAGTGAGAGTAAGTGTGATAGTGCGTATGCAAATGTTTGTGGATACGCTCAAACTCTAGAGCAGGGATGGCGAACCAGTGACAATATATACCATATTATATACCAGACACAATATTTTAGGCACGCCTCGGAATGGAATGGAATTTATGTTGAAATTATTATAATTATCATTAAAATTATTATATTCTGATTGAAATTATTTCAGGCAAATCGACGGCCTCATTTTTTTTTTTTAAATGGCACTTTATTTGAAAAAGGTTTGCCACCCCTGCTCTAGAGCCTTTATACATACAAACGGTTGTTCTCTAAACGCGTGTATTACTTTGTTACTTTGCAATAAATGTGGTTTAACCTTGCAGAATAGTGTATAGAAACAGACGGCATTGTATGCATGTACAAAGGCTCATAGACCGCAAACTGGAATATCTGCGTTGAAATATCTCGATGACCAGACATTCGCCAATGAAATTCCAATAATTATATTACGGAAATGCAAATACGAATCGGGTGTTGCCGATTTCCCGAATGTATAACTAAAGGTTGACCTAGATTATTTTTTTGAACTTTTGATATTGTTTAAAAAAAAAGGCAGGTAAAATATAAATACAATAGAAATAGTTTTTTTTTTAAATACTTTAAATTTAAGTCATCATAGGTAATTTACATCTTATATGACGACAATAAAGGCTATATTCTATTCTAAATTAATATATTTCCAGTCTCAAAAACAAAGACGGAAATATTTAGTTTTATCTGACTGATAGCTTTAATCTGAGATAGTCAAATCCGCCCTAAGAAGTTTTTTTTTTAATACAACTAGCTGATGAAACAAGCAGATGGCCCACCTGGTTTTAAGTGGTAACCATCACCTATAACAAAGCATTGCCTCGTAAGTCACGCACTATAGGAACGTGCCCTACGATGCACTGCCCTGCGTCCATCAACTTGAGGCATACAGATGTTAAGCCTCATGTGCCTGTAATTACACCGGCAACCACACTCTTCAAACCGAAACACAGCATTGCTGCTTGGCGGCAGAAAAAGGCGTGGTGGTAGTACTTCCCCGGACGAGCACTTCACAAAGAACTCTACTAGGTACTCTTGAAGTGTTTCTAATTTAAATTATGGTAAAGTAGGTACTTACCTACTGCAAAGAGTTTTGATAAATTCAGAAATACAAAAGTTAGAGCAAATATTTCGTAAATCGTTTTTTTATATGTTATAATGTTTATGCCAAAGTGTCATCAGCATCATCCACCAGCCTGAAGAAGTCCACTGCTGGACATGGGCCTCCAAAGGAGTTCTTCGAGCTATATGACCTGCCATATGATATGATCCATTGTCACTTCAAAAAGAAGGCAGGCGTTTGGGACCACAAGAAAAATGGACCGCGGTCCCTATAGCCTTCTCACTTCAACTTGCTAATTCTGTGAGCTCTGTCAAAGTGTAACTCGCTATATAAAACGGCTTTATTAAATTGAATATTTTAAAATAACTCGATGCGATAAACCAACTGAAAATAGCTATAATTTAATTAGCGTTCTTCCACACCGTATTGAATGCGTAAATTGGCGTGGATTAATAACTTGAAAATTTTAACAGCTATCAATGCGGATGGTAATACGTTAATTTTATTAATCCCTAGGCAATGAGTTTATTTTGGTTATATATTATTTTGGATTTGTTCGTCGGCCTGCAAAATGCGGTTGGGTTCGCTGGGGACTCGTTTGAACGTACGTGTGAGCGTTGGGGCGCGGACCAGTGCGTGCGTGAACGTGTCACGTGGCTATCTTCATTCGTCTGAAATTGTATTTTATTCTTTTTACTAGCGTTTCTTAGCTTGTCATAGAACAATGTGTAGGGTGGGGCATTTGTAGATGTGAAGTATACGTCGTTAGTTGATCGATTGATGGTCGATCTATTTGTTCCTAAGTGGCAATGCGCTGGTCATATAGCTCGAAGATGACAATTGTTAGATCTAAAGTATGCGATGGTTACGTCGTTTATTGATCGATCGATTTGTTCAAAAGTTTTTTTTTTGTTTTTATACTACTAGCTGATGGAACAGGCAGATGTCCCACCTGATGTTAAGTGGTAACCATCACCTATAACAAAGCATTGCCTCGTAAGTCCCGCACGATAGGAACGGGCCCCACGATGCACATGTAGCGGCAATAACGACAACAACGAGCAGGTCATAGAGCTCGAAGAATGGACAATCGTTGTAATAAAGATCCTCAAATGGCGCGCATGAATGCAAAGATCGCGGGAATTCGGTGGATGGATAGAAGCCTCCCTGTCCCTTTCGCGTCTTTTTTAAATACAATTATTTGCGAAAGAGAAGTGTAAACCTGGTATCGGAAAACAACATTTAATACAAATAAGAAAATAAACTTTGTGCGTCGGAAAACGGACTCTGATTCAGCATACGTTGGTTGGCTTCCCTGGAAATGTAAAAGGAGGCGATGGCATGTTTAAAGAGTAAAATAAATGTAACAATTGCAAAATGTCAAACGCATTGATTCGAATCTTATTGCCAATGCGCTATTGACGCTGAAAATTGCGGATCTAAGTCAGGAAACTGTTAAAAAAGACCATTTACAATAGAAATCTGAACGATCAGTGCATCAACATCACGTACTTTATAAATAGTCATGATAGATAAACATTCATGTTTTATTCATTTGAAACTACAGTGTAACAGCTTTTCTATAAAAAATAAGTACACGATTCAAGTTCAACGGGCTCGCTTTCAAATAGTTTAATTAAGATTCCAGATGATTTCTACTATTATAGATATTTTATACACCGACAGAGGCGGTTTTTTTACGAATGCTGATGTCAATTGGACGCTACAATAGTTTTAATTTATTCTACTTACTAACGGAACAAGCATATGGCCTAACTGGTGTTAAGTTGTGCTATAGTCGCGTTAAACTCTCGCTGCAAACTCGGTCAGTGCTCAACCTATAGTCGCGTTAAACTCCCGCTGAAAACTCGGTCATAAATCATCAAGTGCGAGAGAGAGAGTGAGAGAGCAATATTGCTGTCTCGTTCCGATAACTTATGACCGAGCGTGCAGCGAAAGTTTAACGCGACTATAGTTCCATATGCAAGTTGTATTAAAAAAAAAGCTTTGCTTAGTTTAAAGCTAGATAGTGGTGTTAGGAAAATCCATTAATATTGATTTATTTGTCCGTCCGCAGATTACGTCGCGGTTTTCGACATAGAGATGTAATGGTGCTGCCGCGTCAGACTTGCGGGCTATTCACTCACACGCTGCTTCTGGAACGGTACCCTGGAGGAAGGCATCGCTTGGATCGGTCCATACAAGGCGGAGAGCTCTTCCAGACTGTCATCAGTAACCCTGTAAGTTATGTGCTTAAATAGATAACACTATTGTACACAAGGATACGTCATAATTCTAGGCGTAGGTAAATGAATAAATTATTAATTCGTATAATCATTTTATTTTAAGAGTAGTAGAGCTCTTTGTGAATGACTCGACCGGGGAAGTACTACCACCACGCCTTTTTCTGTTTGATTATGTTTACCTTTTCCGTATGCCTACGCCTCACTAAACTTCAATAATATATTATATTATTACATTGTAAAAGGATCATACAAAAGAACGGTAGGAACCAAGCCGTAAGTTTGTTGCCTGTTCTTCTAGGCTTTGGTCGCGTGGAACTGGCACCTAGAGTCACCTAGCTTTAAGACGTTTCAAAGTGATCCTTGTGATTTTATTGAATAAATACATTTTGACTTTTGATTTTATTTTTTGACTTTTTGAAGAGTGTGGTTGCCGGTGTAATTACAGGCACATGAGGCTTAACATCTGTATGCTTCAAGTTGTTGGACGCAGGGCAGTGCATCTTAGGGCATGTTCCTATTGTGCGTGACTTACGAAGCAATGCTTTGTTATAGGTGATGGTTACCACCTAACTTCAGGTGGGCCATCTGCTTGTCCCAACAACTAGTTCTATAAAAAAAAGCCGTTCCTAAACAATTTGTATTTTGTCCTTAGTTGTAGTGCTTTTTTGAAAATGTAATACAACGTAAGCTCCCATTTGTTATTTTCGACTACTTCATAGTAGACATCGCGAGCTCTCAATCGGATTGAACCACTAGTTATCCAAATTTCATCCAAATCGACCTAGCCGCTGCGGCGTGTTTCAGCCACAAACATCCAAAAATCTAAACTTTCGCGTTTACTTGTAGGCTGACATAGTAAAATAAATAAAAAAAAATTGCGGACCTTCCTTACAGCACTATCTAACCTACAGCTTGTAATTTGGATACCATAAACTGATATAATACTTATTATGTCTATGTTTTTTTTGGAAAAAACATACTATTCATAAATAATAAACACCCAGACAGAGAAGAAACATCCATGTTCATCACACAAATGTTTGTCCTCCGTGGGTATCGAACTCACGGCCTACAGCGCAGAAGGCAGAGTTACTACCAACTGAGCTGTGGCGGCTGTCAATGTAATAATATCGCTATGTCTATACGAAGAAGTCTAAACTAACTAGTACTCGCTTGTAGGTATTTGTTATCAGTATTTATCGCGACATCGACATATTGACGGAATAACATCATTAATGCTCTAAATTGAATCGAAGCTGTGTTATCAGCGCTGTGAATTACACGCGCAATTATCGTGCGATCAGGGCGCAATGGAGGGTATTGTATTGATTTACATAGTATGCGAGACCTTTGTCATACTAATTGACAGTAGTCCATACATTGTGGCTCTAGAACCATTCATCTAGATATTGTATATTTACACAGTTTGAATCATGGACGTTCTATTGGGCCATTGTTCAAATTGGGTATCCTTTGAAATACTAGGATTTTGGATGCGATAGATTTTCTATTGTTTTTGAAAGTGTAAAATGTTTCAAAGTTGGTTTAGAACGACTTATATATATCATACTAGCGGCCTGTCCCAGCTTCGCATGGGTGGTCATACATTTTTTGAACATTTTAGGATAAACTTAGACCGTGGGTTCGAGCCTCGCGTCTACTTATTTCATACATTTGCACGCGCTTCTCCTTGAGTGAGTGAAATCGCACCCCGCGCGTGACCGGTGGACCCGTAAACATTTTTAATTTCGTCATATCTTTTGAATGGAATGTCCGATTTGAAAAATTTAAGAAGTAATCTATAGGTATTGAAACCGTCTTAATTATGAAATGATTTATTTGGATACCAATACAATACAATACAATTTTACCAATACCAATACAATTTTTAATACCAAGGTACAAATAAAGACCCTTTTCTAGCGGAGGCATTTCAATTATTTTTTTATAATAAAAGAACACTTATTGTGACATAACTATAATAGTTAGACATATGCTGTCGCGACATTTTTTGTAGATGATAACGTGTTCTACAAAATTGTAGTACATTATTTTGTTCTATCTTCAATAGTTGTCGCAGCGCACGCGATGTAAGGTTTTTTGTTTTCCACCTTGGGTTACATTATTGAAGTTTTAGTAAGGATCCCTGAAAATTTTTTGAAAATATAATATAGCCTATGTTACTCAGGGATAATGTAGCATTCTAATGGTGAAAGAATTTTTGAAATCGGACCAGTAGTTATTGAGCCTATTCGTTACATACAAAAATACAAAAATACAAAAATACAAAAATACAAAGTTTACCTCTTTATAATATTAGTGTAGATAATATGTAGGTATACATACATAGACACAAAACAGTATGTAATTCGTAATTTTCTTGTTGACAGTTTAAACTCTTATTCCATAATATTAGCAGTATCAAATCAAAGAACCAAAGAATCTTGATAACTCGCGAGATTTAAGGGGTATCTACCATGCCTTGGATAAAAATCGTGAAGCTGTGTCTAAATCATATATTTTTCAAACAGATGGTTTACAAAATAGTTATTACCTTGCTCGTAATTTTCTACTTGAGCGTTTATAATACACAATTATAATATAAATTTAATAATATTCTTTTATATAAGTAAATTTAATTTAAATATTTAATATTTTTTTTAAAGATAGAAACCTATATTCATAATAATGACAGTAACAAATTTGGTAGGTACTCGATAGATCTTAGGGGTTATCTACCGTGCCTTGGATCGAAGTCGTGAACCTAAATCATATGTTTTTCAAACAAAATAGTTATTTCCTTGCTCGTTATTTTCTAGTTGAGTGTTAACAGCGAGAGCTCAGCGGTTTGGGTATATTACGCAGAAAATCACGCGGCAGTATCATTGTCTTTTATGATAATGCAGACTTCACCTCTGCTACTTACTTTGAGTAGAGTTGTTTGTTGTTTCGATGTACAGTCGTTATAAATGAACGAGACGTCTTAGCTCAAAGGTCAAGATTACGCGGACGATAAACTTTTGTGTTAATAGCTGTTTAATTTTGTGTTTATCATCGCAAATACAATGAATTCATTCATTTTTCTGATTACAATATCTTAATTGTTGAGTAATTTACAGAAATCTTGAAACGGACACAATGAAAAATCATATCATATCCTATAGGATCGGAATCCTGCTAATATACGAGTATAAACGCGAAAGTTACGATTTATGGATGTGTGTGGCTTATTCACGCTCAAACTACTGAACCCGATTAATTGACAAATATAGTTAGTCGGGATAAAAAGTGGCCTATATTGCCAGCTGCGGATTAGCAATATAGGCTACATTTTGTGCGGTACACTTACGGCAGCAAGTGTTAAATAAATAAATTGATTCGTTCGATTCAGACTTCAAACCGAGGTTGTATTCACTATAACTGTACCCCAAGTATGAGTTGTGTTTACCATATTTGGTTTTTAGTTTTTCGTTCTTTTTCCGTGTTTATTGCGGGTTTTGTATGAAGACGCGATAGATATACCGATACGGAACTTTATGTTGCAAGTATGATGAAAATTTGTAGTAGAACATAAAGTTCCGTATCGGTATCTCTAACGCGTCTTCATACAAAACCCGCAATAAACACGGAACAAAAACGAAAAACCAAATATGGTAAACACAACTCATACTTGGGGTACTGAGCTCAATTGTCGACGAAACGATTCCTGGAACTCAGAAATGTTCCATATCACAACCGCATGGTCTTTTTTCAGCAGCATATTACTATGCGGTTGACATCAAAGGAACTTTTTCAGGCATTGTTACTAAAAAAAACAGTGATATGAGAAAGCAAGCTGAAATAAATAAATTGTATTTAGACTAAAAACTTCTACAACTTATTAACAAGCTTAACACGTATACCACGTTTACACCATTCCGTAACCTAACCTTGAAATGGACGGACAAAACAAGGGTCACGCTAGCAAGCAAGGCATAAAACAACAGTAAAATTAATTAAACAGAACCAAAAAAGTAAAAAAACTATGTAACAAAAATATATGACTAAAAACAGTGTTCATTATTATTGTCATGTCTTAACAGTGACATGGTCACAAGCAGTGACATGGCTAACTTTTAGCAATGTTTCAAGTTGAGTAACGTGGCAAGGTGCAGTCGATTCCACAATCTAAGCTAATATTATAAAGAGGAAAGATTTGTATTTTTGTTGTTTTGTATGTTACGAATAGGCTCAAAAACTACTGGTATGTAATAGGTATACAGGGCGTCCTAAGACTATGCGACATGAAGGAAAAGTACCTTAAATATTGTAGGTAGGATATTTTGTTGAAAAGTGACTTTATTTAATTTTTAAAACTTAGTAATACTGCATTCCAAATATCCTATATACAATATTTTAGGTAGCTACTTTCGTTGCATGTCGCATAATCTTGGGACGCCCTGTATATTATCCGTTCTGTATTTTGTGTGTATCCTACTAATATTATAAACGCGAAAGTTTTTAAGTATGGATGGATAGATGGAAGCAAGGAAGATGTATGTTTGTTACTCTTTAACGTAAAAACTACTGAATGGATTTTAATGAAACTTTACAATAATATAGCTTACTAGCGGCCTGTCCCAGCTTCGCATGGGTGGTCATAAATTTTTTGAACATTTTAGGATAAACTTAAACCGTGGGTTCGAGCCTCGCGTCTACTTATTTCATACATTTGCACGTCCTTCTCCTTGAGTGAGTGAAATCGCACCCCTTGCGTGACCCGTGGACCCGTTAACATTTTTAATTTCGTCATATCTTTTGAATGGAATGTCCGATTTAAAAAAATTAAGAAGTAATCTATAGGTATTGAAACCGTCTTAATTATGAAATTTATTTGGATAAGGATTAATACCAAGGTACAAATAAAGACCCTTTTTTAGCGGCGGCATTTCAATTATTTTTTTATAATAAAAGAACACTTATTGTGACATAACTATAACAGTTAGACATATGCTGTCGCGACATTTTTTGTAGATAATGACGTGTTCTACAAAATCGTAGTACATTGTTTTGTTCTATCATCAATAGTTTTCGCAGCGCACGCGATGTAAGGTTTTTGTTTTCCACCTTGGGTTACATTATTGGAGTTTTAGTAAGATTCCCTGATTTTTTTGAAAATATAATATAGCCTATGTTACTCAGGGATAATGTAGCATTCTAATGGTGAAAGAATTTTTGAAATCGGACCAGTAGTTTTTGAGCCTATTCGTTACCTACAAAAATACAAAAATACAAATCTTTCCTCTTTATAATATTAGTGTAGATGATTTATTATTATTCAAGCTGGCTTAAATAATTGAAACAACGACACGAAAAAATAATAAGCTGTAACAATTGAATTTGTCCATCAGATCAACGTGTTCATGACGCACATGTCTAACTACGGCAACGATCGCCTCGCGTTGTACACGTTCGAATCCGTCGTGAAATTCCTGCGATGCTGGACGAACGTTCGGCTCGCTTCCGCTCCTTCGCTCGCTCTCGCCGAGAAGTACTTCCAGCTGAGGCCCGATGAACTGAATCCGCTGTGGGGTGTAAGTATTACATTATTGTATTTTTTGTGTATAACTACGGCAACGATCGCCTAGCGTTGTACTTTTTGTGTATAAATATTTATGTGTATAATAATTTTGGTGTCCAGACACGGTACAAGTGTCAGATACGGTACTTATAGAAAATTGAGGGCGTCCCACGTTTCTTACAGTTCGTGGTCGCTATTAGAGAACTTTTATTCACCAGCAATTGCCACTTCAGCTTCCTAATTCTACGAGCTGTGTTACTATAGTTAAAGTTGTATAAGAGTAATACAAGAGGTTAAAAAAAATATTTTTTAACTTTATAAGAACACCTAAATTTGAATGTATGTATTGTATTATAGACAGACGATATTGTGACATTATGACGACTTGGTGTTGTGGGACGCCCTCATACTCGATGGGCCGACGGCATTGTGAGAATCGCAGGCTCAGATTCGTTCGTCCTGGAAATGTATAGAAGTGGTCAGCAATCCAGCAGTGGACTTCTTTGAATGATGAAATATAATGTATTTAAGTGTCACATACGGTATGGTTGCTGCAGATTTCCTGCATCACCCTTAGCAGTAATTAAGAGTAAAGCTTTTAAAAGTAGTAGAGCTCTTCATGAAAGGCTCGTCCGGGGAAGTACTACCACCACGCCTTTTTCTGCCGCAAAGCAGCGTTGATGTGTTTCGGTTTGAAGCGTGATGTTGCCGGTTTATTACAGTCACATGAGGCTTAACATCTGTATGCCTCAAGTTAATGGACGTCGGGCAGTGCATAGTAGGGCTCGTTCCTATCGTGCGTGACTTACGAGGCAATGCTTTGTTATAGGTGATGGTTACCACTTAACATCAGGTGGGACATCTGCTTGTTCGATCAGCTAGTTTTATTCAAAAGAATAAATTTACCGCAACACAGCATATTACCTAATCATTACACCTAGGACATAACACACAAGAAAACACACTAGACAAACACACAAGAAAACACACTAGACACAAGATTTTACGTCACTACGCTTTATAAATAAGGACAAAAATGCTTGCCAGGAAGTCATAACCAAACAGTGTAAATACATCTTCTTATCAGGTTTCCAAACAATTCTACTTTTATTTGCACAAGATAAAGTAAGCTAGAGACAAAACTGCGTTTTGGGCCCTTCTGCTATTGTTCTTTAGCTACTCATTATTCTTCAGGGCCTATCTGTCATCTCGGAGAAATAAAATAAATAAAACCGGCCAAGTGCGAGTCGGACTCGCGCACGAAGGGTTCCGTACCTATTATTCCGTATCTATAAAAACGGCAAAAAATCACGTTTGTTGTAGGGGGCCCCCTTAAATATAATCTGTTTTTGACCAATTCTGTTTTTTACTCAAGACGGACGAACAGCAGAGTATTAGTAATAGGGTCCCGTTTTACCCTTTGGGTACGGAACCCTAAAACACGAGTTACAACATCTTGGTAGAAAGTTTCATTCATTCTTCTTGGAATATACCCTTTTCAAGCTTTCCCAGTTCAGGTGCTGCCAACCGTCAGGCAAGTTCTCGCTCATATATTCATCATTTTTAAACTGAAAACTTAAACAGCAACACGAACATTCAGGTTTCTGAAGATAACGTTAAATAGATTAAAACTTACGAAAACTAGTAAAACATTAGTTTTAATTGACAGCCTTCACAGCTCAGTTGGTAGTAGCTCTGCCTTCTGCGCCGTAGGCCGTGGGTTCGATCCCCACCGAGAACAAACATTTGTGTGATGAACATAGAATGTTTGTTCTCTGTCTGGGTGTTATATAATATTATATGTATGTATTTACAAAAAAAAAGTATATATGTATTATATCAGCTATCTGGTTCCCATATTACAAGATTTGGCTTAGTTTGGGGCTAGATAGTGCTGTGTGGAAAGTCCTCCAATTAAAAAAAAAATGTGTGAGCGAGAAGAGAGAAAAAAAATGTGTGTGATATTTGAAAGCGTCTTAAATTATTATACAAGGTGTTCCAATAGCTATACTTAAAACTTCAAGGGGTTAAAGTACCCATTGGTTGCTGTTTCATAAATTTTTGCCAGGTAGGTATTGAACTTTTGTATGAAACAGCCTTTTTTTTTCGTGTTCACAGTTTTGGTTCCTTAGAAGAGTTATTCATATTGATGGGTACTTTAGCCCCCTGAAGTTTTAAGTATTGGAACACCTTGTATATTGATATAATCTTTTTTTTCATATACAACCATATCTTATTGAGTACCTAATCATCATCATCCCCATTAGCTGTAATCGACTGCAGGACATTATGCCTTCTCCATTATATTTCCAGGAAGAACGATTACGACGACGTATTTCCTAATAGCCGTGGTTAAGCAAAGTAGTGTTTATCCGCTATGTAGATAGCTGCAATCATGTATGCCATCAATCAAGCAGTGCCGGTATAGGTTATTGATGGTTGAGTAACGTCGTCACAAGTGCTTAGTCAAAGTCTATTCAAGAAAATCACAAGGATCACTTTGCAACGACTTAAGGCTAGGTGATTCTAGGTTCCAGTCGACCAAAGCCTAGAAGAACAGGCAACAAACTTACGGCTTGGTTCCTACCGTTCAAAGTCAAAGTCAAAAAGTATTTATTCAATAAAATCACAAGGATCACTTTAAAACGTCTTAAAGCTGGGTGACTCTAGGTGCCAGTTCCACGCGACCAAAGCCTAGAAGAACAGGCAACAAACTTACGGCTTGGTTCCTACCGTTCTTTTGTATGATCCTTTTACAAAGTAATAGAGGTATAATACAATATTGAAAATTAGTGAGGTGTAGGCATGCATAACAGAAAAAGGTAAAGGCAATCAAATTCAGTTGCTTAAGTTACCTTCAAAACTCAGTAGCTCTGCCTTCTGCGCCGTAGGTCATTTGTTCGATTCCCACGTAGAAAAAGCATTTGGGTGATGATCATATATGTTTGTTCTCTGTCTGTCTATTTACAAAAAAAGTATTATATCATCGATCTGGTTCACATATTTTATGACAAGCTTTGTCTCAGTTTGGGGCTAGATAGTGCTGTGTAGAAAGTCCATCAATATTTATTTATGAATATGGTAAAATAGCTATCGATCAAGTCTGGCTGTATTGGCATTGATAATATAACAGTTGGTTCTACGAGCGAGCAGTCACTCGGTATAATTGACGAGTCTCACCTGCCGTGGCCCCTGATCCCACACCGAACGATTCGGCCTTGCTGCTACCGGGCTACACTCAGTTATCACATAACAAAAGCAGTTCATTGCAAAATGTTGATTTATAGCTAATTTATGTAAAATGTGTTAGCGTGATGTGAGATTAGATTAGATTTAGAACACAAAAACAAAAAAATCCCCTTCGGCCGTCTACGAAACCGGAGCTTCGTCAACTTTTTTTTTTGCTGTGCTATAAACCGGCCCCAACGGAAGACCAGCGTAAGTTATTAAAACTTGCATATGCTGAGTTGGGACCATTTTGCAACTCTGTTTAAATATATACAAGTTGTTCCCTTAATTGTCGATATAAACTTCATGGGGCTAATGTACCTATCAATATGAATAACTTTTTCTAAGGAACCAACACTGTGAACGCGAAAAAAAAACAGCTGTTTCATACATTTTAGCCTGGTAGGTATTGAACTTTTGTATGAAACAGCTGTTTTTTTTTTCGCGTTCACAGTGTTGGTTCCTTAGAAAAAGTTGTTCATATTGATGGGTACTTTAGCCCCCTGAAGTTTATATACACAACTTATGGAACACCTTGTATATATTTTTTGTGTATTAGTTTATAAGTTGTATAATTTTTTATACACCTACTATTTATCTACCTTCATAGTTGCAAATAAACTTTTTGATTTGATTTGATTTATATAAACTGAATATTATACTAGTCATTTAGTTATGGGACTAGAATTGCGCCTAACCACACTTGTTTCGTGAAAGTAAATACAAATTTTGCCTAAAATCATATTTTTTTTCTAATGCAAGAGCATAGGTATGTATGTTATGATATAAATTGCAATCAATTTTATGTTCCTGTACCTTGATAAATGTCAATGTCAGTCTTTGCATGTCAAATTTCACAAAATAATTGAGGCTAATAAATGAATGATCCACATGCTGAATGTCAAAAATTTGACCAATCCAAACTAAAAAGCCATTCGATTACATTTTTAAAAGACAGCTACACGACTTGAACGATGGGTATTGAATCCTTAAAACGCAAAGATCGCAAAACTAGATTGTCAGGACATTCAGCATTATTGCAGTGGACCCTTCATGAAAGGATATTTACCACGTGTTCTCATTTACTCTGAGGCATATCAGCCTAATAGTGTGGACTCGTATCAAGAGGCTTTACAGTTTGTGTTGAGCTTCTTTGCGCGCATTTAAATTGATTTATTATTATTGGGACGACGACTTTGCGAATAGGAAATTTATATTTACGGCTTATTTCGTTTGCATCGATTTATGGCTTGTGTCTTTGTCTAATTCCTTTTACCCTTTATTATTATGTATTCTTTAATTTAAAGATATACGTACGATAGTACTATAAGAGTAGTACTATAAGAGGTCTTTGTGAAGGGCTCGTCCGGGGAAGTACTACCACCACGCCTTTTTCTGCCGCCAAGCAGTGTTGCTGTGTTTCGGTTTGAAGAGTGTGATTGCCGGTGTAATTACAGACACTAGATTCTTAAAATATGTATGCCTCAAGTTGATGGACGCAATGCTGTGCATCGTAAGGCACGTTCCTATCGTGCGGGACTTACGAAGCAGTGCTTTGTTATAGGTGATGGCTACCGCTTAACATCAGGTGGGCCATCTGCTTGTTCCATCAGCTAGTAGAATATAAATAAAAAATAAAACTATATGTATAGGTTAATATAAACATTTGATGGTTCACTAAAGCTTTGAAAACGCAGCTTTTGGTAATTTAGTAAAATAAAACTGTCAAAATAAATTCGGCCAAAAAACCATTGTTTAATAAAACTTATCATAAATATATAAATAAATATAAATAGTATTGGTGGACTTTACACACAGCACTATCTAGCCCCTAATTAAGCAAAGCTTGTAATATGGGAACCAGATAGTTGATATAATACTTAAATACTTTTTCATACATCTCCATTTCTATAAACATAATATTACTGGTTATTTTTATATCACACTCATCACACAAATGCTTTCTTCTCGGCATCGAACCACGCAGAAGTCAGATAGTATTCACATTTCTATCATCTTCACCACACAAACGCTTTGCCCTGGGCGGATAACGAACCTGCAGCGCAAAAGGCAGATAGTAGTTACTTTTATCTGTTAGTGTTATCGTGGAAATAATATTCAGAATCCAAGTCCCCAGGTAAATGTGCGAATTCTCTACATTGAGCATAACACAACATTACATTTCGATAACCTACATTCGCGGATGCGCCGAGTCGTAAAGTTCGTCTCGCCATAATCGAAATAACATTTCGGGCGACGGAATATCTATAAAGTTCTTCAGAGATGCAGCACAATTTGAATTTCTCACACCAATGTTAAAAATCTTACTTATTATCACAATTTTATAAAACGGCTTTAACATAACAACGCTGATAGAGCAAGAAAACAGATAAACTTTCGAGTTTCACACAATGATTTTCTAGCAATCTTTCGGTTTATTATTAAAAAGTAAGATAAAGACTGGCTAGTTTCATTTTAATTGAAAATTCCTTCTTAAATAGCTTTGGCAAGCATAAAGCTGAGCTGAACAAAGAAATGCTACATCCATTATGGTCCGCACCTTCCTATATTTAAATCCATTTCCATTCCCGGCGAAAATTAACAGTCGCCCAAGAGAGCAGAAGCCCAATTTCAATTCGACTAAAAAGTGTGCACTATAGTTGTTCCTTTCGACTGCGTAAAGTTGAATCTTTGTCCGTGACGTTTCCAACTCTCAAAGCTATTAATCAGTGATTCTATTTAACAAAGTTCGGAAACGGTCTTTTGACGCAAATAAAACGGAATGTTACCCTTTGGGAACTTGGTCCGGGCGCTATTGTCGTCGGATCAATTAACTTTTGCAACAGTTTGACAGTGACCTCCTTGTTTCCGTACGGGCACGTCCGGGCGGACGCCGGACCGGGAAGTTAGGTCTACTTATCATCGAATTTACAATGGCTAATTGATTGGGTTTGTGACAACACGTGTGGAAATACTTCACATAACTTACAAGCCCATCTTCTAAATAAGGGCAATAATTGTAGTTTAATGGATATTTTGCAAATAAATGAATGCTCGAGCTTTCGTGGACCACAATAAGTTTTATATATCGTATCGCACGAAATAACTTGCAAACAATATGGAAAGCATTCAATATGTATTGCGCAATGTTTAATACTTTATCGGTTGCCGAGATGCGTATGATGCTATTGAAAACGTTGAACGACCATTCAAAAATATTATTTCATTTCGTGGAAGTGGTTGTTTATCGGTTGAATGAAAACGCTGTATTTATTGTTAAATGGTGGTGTGGCTTATGTCAATCAGCCAATTATTATTGAAAGCCAGTATTTTTTTTTGTATTTTGGAGGTTTTGTAATAACGGATGCCATCTATATTCTGAAGAATTATAAGCTTCCTACGAGTACGTACGAGTAGAACACACTTGAAGTAGTGTTTGCGTTGCAAATGGAATGGAAGCTAAGAATGAGGTCACTCTACAGTCTCAACAGTTATAACGTAACGTCTCGGTTCATTTGAAGTTCTACAAATAAAAAGATACGCGTGCTTTAGTCGTTTGATCTCACGTAGTACGTGACAACCGACGTTACGAATTAGTGCTACTTTATATGTACCACGTGTATCCCTGCTTTTGTAATAAACGTGGCGTTCAAAGGAAAATATACCTTATTCCCTCTCATAGATTTCACACATTGCGAATAAAATGTTTTAGTTTCACGTGTTTGGGACGGTGCTTTTACTAACGAGCCACTCGTTAGGGCTTTTGCACTTAAAGCCAGTTAGCGACTCGCCAAGCTTCCGCCTGACCAATGCTGATATTATTGTTAGCATCGGTGCCGTAGTTCGTGTCTTCCTGCTGAAACTAAAGTCGACAGTTCAATGCAGACTTGTTTGTTTAGATCCGACTTTTTACTGTTATTGGGTCTAACTTGTGCTACTACGAGTTGTGGTAATATTCTAGAGACTACATATACCAGTCTCAAGTCTGTACAGCTCTTACACATAAGTTTTTCACATGAAAATACTTCAACGAGCCTAACGACAGACAAAAGAATCTAACGTTCAAGGACCCTCCAAAATTGAATTTTGTAGAGAGACATATACCAGTCTTATGTTTTTATAATTCTTACACATAATTAAAAGGTATAAACGAGCCTAAGGACAAACAAAGAAAACTAACCTTTAATGACCCCTCAAAACTTGATTTAGTGAGTATGTGCGAACAATCCATTCTGGATCCACATTCTACGTGGTGGATTGCACCCACACTGACACGATTTTAAGGGATTAACTACGGTCCGATTCCCAACAATGACCTAATTCGCTGCTCTACAACCGCTATATTTTTTTTATCGCTGAAATTGAATGTAAACTTTTATCTTTACAATTAGGCACACTAACACTATAAGCGCTTTATGGCTTTTATCATAATCTAAAAGACAAATTCTTAAATATATAATTTTTTACATTTATTTATTTATAAATGATAGTAGGCTTACAGTGTGCAGACCGAAATGCTTACTATCTTAATTTTTAACTTAAAAATATAGTTACAAAGAATCACAGATACCATACATTTTGTCATGTTAGACCTCGTGTAAAAATGCGTCTAAAAGAGTAAGTGCTATTATACCACTAATGGAACAAGCAGATGGTCGTCCTGATGTTAAGTAGTAACCATCACCTATAACAAAGCATGGCCTCGTAAGTCACACACGATAGGATCGTGGCTACGATGCACTGCCCTGCGTTCATCAACTTGAGACATACACATGCTTCAAACCGAAAATTTGATATCGTTTTTTTCTTTAGAATCCATGTGACGACATCCGGCACCGTCGCATCTGGTCCAAAAGCAAGTGGTGCGGCACCCTCCCCAGGGTTCTCGTCATCGGCCCTCAGAAGACTGGCAGTACGGCCCTATACACCTTCCTAGCCATGCATCCAGCGTTGACGCCCAACCTGCCCAGTCCGACCACGTACGAAGAGCTGCAGTTCTTCAATAACAACAACTACTTGAAGGGTCTCGACTGGTAAGTTCTATAAACAGACACAGGCTATTCTAGCGTATAAAGATAGGTTAAGGTCGCTTCATGTAAAAAGCACGCTGGAAGAAAGTGGAGGGGGTGTGTTTGCGCGAGTGTACCCATGCGCAAATACATACCTATAAGTATGGCTCTTTAAAAACCTTTCTGGCCATAACGCAGCAACGACGTTCAACTTGACCAGTCCGACCACTTACAAAGAGCTCCTGTTCTTTAATAACAACTACTTAAGGAGTCTTGTCTGGCAGGTCTATAAAAATACTTAATACGATCCGAACTGCTAATGTCGTGTCTAAAGATAGTATTTTTTATTTGCACTTTCCTAGCGATGCCCCTTTATTAACGCAGACAACCGACAAACAACCTTTCGCACTTTTCAACAATTTAATAGTTTTCGTATTCAAACATATTGGTTGGAGATATTTTTAGATCAAAATGATATTTTTGTTAAACCTTACTAATGTTATTCTCCGAAGCTTTATGTTTAAAAATGTTGAAATGTGCGAACGAGGAGTTGTTTGACGGTTGCCTGCGTCTTAAAAAAGGGTGCATACAGTGTCAACCTATTAACATCTAGGTTGGATATTAAAGGTGACTAGTCCGACCACAACCGAAGAGTTCTAGTCCCTTTATTAACAAGGTATACTTGTAAGTACGACTCTTTTACAGGTTCAAAACAGGTAGGTACTTAGCTATTCAAATACTATAAAAATGTCTATCGAAGGCAACCCAACCAGTAAATGCACACACATATCCAATGATTATGAATTCATCCGATGCTATTTCTGCACTGTGAATGATTTATTCGTGAAATGAGCGCATTTGCTATTTTCATATTATAATACATCATCATCATAATCATCAACAAGCTCAGCTCAGTTGGTAGTAGCTTTGTTGTAAGTTCAATGACAACAAAAAACAAACATTATTGTGTCATTAACAAGATAAATAAAGTAAATAAATTTTGGTGGACAATCAGCACACAGCACTATCTGGCCCTAAACTAAGCAATGCTTATACTATGGGAACCAGATAGCTGATATAATACTCACATAAACGGTGGATACCGCTAGACTTGTCTATTTCAGCTACTTTCATAGCATTATGTCCTACGGCATTTTGTTGTGGGGCTGTAGATATTAACAGCATATTTGTGCTGCAGAAAAGGGCTGTTCGTGCAATTTATAACATAGGATCGTTACGAAATAGGTAAGTTTAAAGAAATAAATGTAATGACTTTACCCTGTCAGTACATATATGAAAATTCATGAATAAATTTGCGGATGATGGAAAGTTCTTTGCCAATCCACTTACTAACTCAGGACAATTGCAAGAAGACTTAAATCGTATACAAGACTGGACAAAGGATTGGATAATCAAACTGAACGCATCAAAATGTAACATTCTTCACTTAGGCAACAATAACCCCAGAGTCACATACACGGTGGATGGAAACATATTGGCCCCAATCGGCCTACAACGGGATCTAGGAGTCAATATCTCATCCAATCTAAAGTGGGAAGAGCACATTGCTATTATAGTCAAGAAGGCCAATTCATTTCTATATGTCATACGAAGATCTTTTCAAACAATCACTGTTGATGTTTTTCGCAAGATCTATAAAACTTATATAAGGCCATTACTAGAGTACGGATTTCAAATATGGCATCCCTACTTCCAAAAGGACATAGACCTACTTGAAAGTGTCCAAAGGAAGGCTACCAAGATACCGCAGGCTCTACGTCGCAAATCCTATGAAGACAGATTATCTGCACTACGCCTCACTACTCTTGAAGAAAGACGCCTCCGAGGAGATCTCATTGAAACCTTTAAGATTATGACTCATCAGTACAACCTACCAAATATTCAAAACATTCTAAAAAGAAAAGAGGATCAAAGACCCTCACGTGGACACCACCTTAAATTATCACGCGACCCAGCCATCTTACTTGCCTCTTACCACTTCTTCAGCAACAGAGTGGTTCACAACTGGAATGCCCTACCAGAAGACGTAGTTACTGCTCCTACTGTCAATGCCTTTAAAAACAAGCTCGACAACTGGCTTCGAACAAACCAATCCATGCTCAAAAAAATTAATCATACATCACGATAATTCCAACACTGCGATACAGACACATCAGCGACAGCTGCTCGTCTATTAATAAATAAATAAATAAATAAATAAAAATAGTTGAGGAGCAATAGGTTAGCGTGGTACGGGCATATCATGAGAAGGGAAGAAAGTCATATTACGAGAAGAGTGTTGGAAATGAATGTGGATGGTTTTAGAGGGAAAGGCAGGCCAAAGAAAAGATGGATGGATTGTGTGAAAGATGACGTGAGTTAGAAAGGAGTTAGCACTGAGATAACGAATGATAGAGGAGAGTGCAAGAAGAAAACCTGTGGTGCCGACCCCACTTAGCGTGGGATATGGGCAGAAAGATGATGATGACCTTTTGACTTTGACTTTATACTTTTTTTGTATATACATACTTTTAATATGCAAGTTGTGTGGTTGTTCTATATCTGGGGTTGTTTTATATATTTGTCAGTTAGCCTTTGTGTATTGCTATACTGTTTACAACATGTAAAGTACAGAGAAGCCGTTTCTCTTTACTATTCTATTAACAAAATTAATTAAAATAGATTACTCAATACAATATTAATGAACACTGCATATCTATAATAATAACGTAGATAACGTTTTAAGAGTAGTAGAGCTCTTTGTGAAGGGCTCGTCCGGGGAAGTACTACCACCACGCCTTTTTCTGCCGCCAAGCAGCGTTGCTGTGTTTCGGTTTGAAGAGTGTGGTTGCCGGTGTAATTACAGGCACATGAGGCTTAACATCTGTATGCCTCAAGCTGATGGACGCAGGGCAGTGCATCGTAGGGCAATGCTTTGTTATAGGTGATGGTTAACACTTAACATCAGGTGGGCCATCTGCTTGTTCCATCAGCTAGTAGTATAAAAAAAAACTTAACTATAATAATAAATTCGATATAAATAAATATATTCATCAATTTTGTTTTCCAATCTAGTAAAAGTAGTGGAGCTCTTTGTAAAGGGTTCGTGCGGGGAAGGACTACCACCATGCCCTTTTCTGCCGCCAAGCAACGTTGCGGTGAAGAATGTGGTTGCTGATGAAATTACAGGCACATTCATGTTGATGGACGTAGGGCAGTGCATCGAAGGGCACGTTCCTATCGAGCGTGGCTTACGATGCAATGCTTTCATAAAGGCGATGGTTACCACTTACATCAGATGAACCATTTGCTCGTTCCAAGTTGTATAAAAAGAAATGGTGGAATGGATGCACGCTTACAAACGATATGATAATAAATTATGATAGTAACAAAGAACCAGCTCGAACTGATATGAATATTTGATGCAAAATTATAGGTAGGCCTGATATTTATGTAATGGATAGCGGAATGGTTTATTTATATAATTTCCTCGCTTCGTTTCATTAGCATCGCACTCGGGCTTCAACATCGCATAATCCAATTTTATCCATTAGCAAATCGAAATATAAGCTTAAGCGTGCCCGATTAACATAAGGAAGCATAAATACTGTCAAACCGTGAAGCCTTCATTCCCTAATAGCACAGTATCCTGAAAATGTATCTACCTTGTAAATAACATGTGTTATTTCATCCCACCACGTGAACGTCGAGGCCATCCAGCTCCTCGACAACACAGACAAAGTGAGAAGACTCAAAAGAACCAAACCTTTTGAGTTAGTGCAGTGATAAACCTAATATTGTATAGTGATAGTGCTACTTTTTATGAACATAAGAACAAAGTGTCGAGAGAAAGTAGAGACTGTAAGAAAAGTGCCAATGGACACATTCTTAGTAATATTATTTCTATAAAATGAAGTCAAAAGAAAATTACTCATTAGCCCACCTGGCCAGATTGTAATGATATTAGGGTACCGCATGTCATGCGCAAAACTAAGTTAGTAAAAAAAAAAACATCCCACGGTCTGGTAGAGATCGCTGTTTAGCTATAAGACTGTGTTTTTAGGGTTCCGTACCCAAAGGGTAAAACGGGACCCTATTACTAAGACTCCGCTGTCCGTCCATCTGTCACCAGGCTGTATCTCATGAACCGTGATAATAAGACAGTTGAAATTTTCACAGATGATGTACTTCTGTTGCCGCTAGAACAACAAATACTAAAAAACAGAATAAAATAAATATTTAAGGCTCCCATTCAACAAACCGAGTCCGACTCGCACTTGGCCGGCTTTTATGTATACTCTGATCTATAAGTTGTTGTTTACAAAAAAGTAAAAGTATTATCTATCAATCTATCCCTTAGCATGAGCTTCTTAAATGAAAATGAATTAATTAAATATCTTTATTGCTCATCTCGCAAGAAAAAAACCATGTGCCAAAAACAAAACGCAGAAAATAAATATTTAGCTAATAATGTGCAATGGGCGGTCTTGTCACTAAAAAGCTCTTTTAAGAGGCTGACAACCGACAAACAATTTCTCGCTCGTACATTTCTGAATATAAAAAGTCACTGAATGTAGTTATGAAATATCGTAAACGACAATGAACGAAGAATTTATTAAATATTTTCAATCATTAAATATGCTGACCGTACCTAGCGAATGTAGTAAATCCTTGATGAGTTCCACGACATGTCGATTCTAATCATCTTCTCCGCTATAAAGTCGTGCCAAGCTCTCTGATCTGACGTTTACGAAATAGCGCCGTAAAGAACCAGGTACCCACCCGCAGCGAGAAAAATCAATTGCAATAAATAAGTCAGTAAAATTCTATGCGGTAACCGGCGAGGCGTTTTATTAACGCATTTCACTGTTTACATTTTCAACTAAAACTGGAAACAACTTAGTTGCGGGCGCTGAGTGTCGGAAACGGAAGTTTATACCTCTGGCTGGCGGCAGTAATCGAGATCGAACGTCGTAAACCGACTGCACCGATATTAGGCCTTTGTCACTGCCAATACCATTCCAATATAAAAAAGGAGTAAATTTTCTTTCACAATATTATCACAAGCAATATTATTTTGAGAGTAGTAGAGCTCTTTGCGAAGGGCTCGTCCGGGGAAGTACTACCACCACGCCTTTTTCTGCCGCCAAGCAGCAACGCTGTGTTTCGGTTTGAAGAGTGTGGTTGCCGGTGTTGCAGGCACATGAGGCTTTACATCTGTATGCCTCAAGTTGATGGACGCAGGGCAGTGCATCGTAGGACACATTCCTATCGTGCGTGACTTACGAGACAATGCTTTGTTATAGGTGATGGTTACCACTTAACATCAGGTGGGCCGTCTGCTTGTTCCATAAACTAGTTGTATGAGAAAAAAAAACAGCAGTATTAATGATAATAGGGTTAAATGATAGTGAAATGAAAATTAACCTAATTGCACTTGGTTTGGTTAGGAAAACTACTAGTCTCTGTCTATGTTACATACATACTCATAAATAAAATCACGCCTGTTTCCCATAGGGGTATGCAAGGCAGAGACCACGGATTTCCACGATTGCAACGATCCCGACATATCTCTTTCGCTTTATTCACTCATAACATTCTTCATACATGCTCGTCGGTTTAGGGTACTCTTGACCTGGCCATTCTCTAGAAAAAGTCGTTTAGAGAAAGGTAGAAAAACTTCGTAGTTTTATTCACCGAAACTTGTTTTTTCAAAATTTTTCAATAACTACATTCAGTGATTTCATAGAAATTCGCGAGCGAGAAACCATTCGACGGTTGTCAGCGTCATAACTGATCAGCGTTTTAACCACTGCATATTCTTGGAAACGAATACTCGTAGATAATAAAAATAACATCATGCCAGCAAAATTATTTTTCTCAAAAAATGAGCTTAGACGTCGTCAGTAGAGAGAAACATCGATGCCTTAGTACTGCCGTGCCATCTGTATTACTTCTACGTTATACTGCAAATGTAGGCACTAATCTTGATCCAATCAACTTCCCTCGAGATTCTACGGTTTAGCGTTATTTCTGTAAATTAGGGAGCGCAAAGCCTTTGTCCGTACGTCTATTCTTCAAGCGCTTTATTCCGAGCGATGGAGCTGAAAAAACAATTTATCGGTTTCGTAGATTGACGCTCGTAACTCGTAGCTGTCTCACTGTTCGTGCCGATAAATTGACGATAAAATGTATCCGCAGATTTTCACCAAAGACGCCCTTGATTATAAAACCGAAATACATTTCTGGTGAAACATAACGTATATTAAGCCGATGATAATTAAAATCAATTTGATACGTTGCGTGAGAATATTAACGGGTAATAAATAGCTATTACGACGAGAACTTCATGAATATTTGCAAAGCACTTGATAATTATTATACATGGGACTTTTTTATTTATAAATATTTATAAGTTCCTTGACTGGTCAAATACCTTCCATAGTAATAAAATAGTAGAGAACTGTTGCTCAATCATTACTGACTAACTACCCATCATCATACAACAAACCCGGTATATTCGATGTACCATTTTTTTTAGTGTTGTGGTCTAGAAAAAAAGAATAAGTTGAAAAAAAACAAGATATTAAATTATAATATGACTAATACAACAACACAATTTAGCCTTACTTTCTTATGCTAAGAAATACAATTTAAAATTCGAATTATCGGTATGGATAGTCAGCTTTTATGCCATTTTATGAAGTTTCTAAAGAAATTAGTACACAATGGCATTTCACATGTCCACACGGATACGCATCATTATCCACTGCTCGCTTTTATGTCCTTGTAGTAAGCGTCATTTTTCTTTGGCTTTGTGTGGCCTGATCTGGTATCCGTGTGTACCTCGGTATCAGTATCACGCGATATGATTATCGACGTACTGCTTGTTCCGGCAACGAGCGACGCTGGCTTCCGCATCCCGCTCCGGAACAACGCCAGATTAGAGCCGCGACTAGATAACTAGAGAATACGCTTCGTTTTAATATTGGATAACGCGATATTGTGTTGCTATTGCATATAACTCTTCTATTGTTAGTTTTAACGGAAGTTATTGGAATAATACGTAATGTAGGTGGCACTTTACATCGCAACTCGTGTTAGCGAATTCGTCTAATTTTCCAAATACGACGATGTGTGGTGACTCTATTCGCTAATATCTGCCTGTTTTTGGCGGAAAAGACGAATACACGAGCAATTAAAAACGCGAATACCGAAGTGGAGTGACTATCATAACACACGCTTGTTCGTGGACGTGGTTATTGTCTGTCAAGCATAACATACAATACAATATCATCCACAATATAATCAATTCATGCCAAACGTACACAGTTGATAAAAAAATACATTAAAAGTAAGTAAGTGATATAAATTGGCCGCCACTCATCATAATAATATATAAAACATAGTGGAAAACAAAAATTTTAACAAAATGCATTTATTTTTCACTTTTTTACGGACATCGAGAGAGTTAGTGCATATTCTGGTTTGTACACTTTATATTTAGAGTTCGATTCCCAACGAGGGCAAAACTTTGTCAAGTGAACATAATGCAGATGAGTCTGAGTGTATACAAGTGTTTAAGGGTGTGTTAAAGCAATTATGCTGAGGCTGGACCTGTTTGGACCACACGACACAGAGGGGACTAAATGGCCTCTAACATGATTTCTGTATTTCTCTCCTTTTCTGTTTTTGTGTATTGTTATTTCTGTGTTCTCTGTGTATTGTGTGTCAAATAAATCTTTCTTTCTTTCTTTGTTGTTAAAACAAACGCACATTTACAAGTATTCGGCTGTCTGTTTGCTTGATTTGGGGCTGGATGGAGCTGTAAAAAATATCTACCAATATTATTTATACCTAGGTACTAACTATTCCTTTTGAACGATAATGTTTTCGTATAAATTATTTTAGATGTTAGTTTCAAATCGTTAGGGCTTTCAAATATTTGTATAAGACAGTACGTAAACATGTCTAGACAGACTGAATTACGACCTTACGTAATCAACTTATACCATCTCTCGTAGTCAATTCATTTTACCAACTACCTATTCAGCGGGTTCATTATACATGGAATACACACTTCTAACTTATTTGACATATTATTTTTGTGAAAAACGATGGCATGTTATTCGATTGGGTCTTTAGTCGTTTCTCACCACAAGCGATTCGAACCGCGGTGCGAAAAACCCAAGCACTGCGGTGCGAATAGGCCAAATCTTTTTTTGAATTAGTCAATTCATACCGCAGAGAGTAACAATGCAGTTTTCGGGCACCACACTATGGCTTCAATGTTGTATTAGATCACAAGCTGGTGCCCGCGACTTCGTCTGCGCAGGATTAGTCACACAATATCTTTATAAATTGTAGCCTATGTGTTATTCTGATGTATAAGCTATATTATTGTAAAGTTTCATTAAAATCAGTTCAGTAGTTTTTACGTGAAAGAGTCACAAACATCCATCCATCCATACTTAAAAACTTTCGCGTTTATAATATT
Organism: Chloroclysta siterata; assembly: GCA_932294275.1. NCBI lineage: Eukaryota > Metazoa > Arthropoda > Insecta > Lepidoptera > Geometridae > Chloroclysta > Chloroclysta siterata. Next base: position 11,694,016 of record OW028602.1, read on the forward strand.
AGTAGGATATTGTAAGAAGGATCATACAAAATAACAGTAGGAACCAAGCCGTAAGTTTGTTGTCTGTTCTTCTAAGCTTCGGTTGCGAGGAACTGGCACCTACATTCATCTAGTTTTAAAACGTTTCGAAGTGATCCTTTTAATTTTACTGAATAAATACCTTTTCACTTTGACTTTATTAGACGTCGACCTTTGAATCGAAACTCGAAACCCCTGGTAAGCCGCCCCAGACTATCGTTCTACAAATAAAAAGAAACACTGCAGAATCCAACCATATAACGTTGCACTAAAGTCGTTTATTCCTCAACAGGTACTTGAACTTCTTCCCGCCTAGTTTGAGCAACAGCACTCAAATCACGTTCGAGAAATCAGCAACATACTTCGACGGGGAGTTGGTCCCGCGCAGAGCGCACGCCCTCGTTCCGAACGCTAAGATCATCGCGATCCTTATTTCGCCCTCCAAGAGGTAAGTAAACTTCTTCTTGTCGTGTCACTAGTTTCTTTCGAAACAGTGTGGTGAAAGGATTTTGAGTGCGCCTCAAGATGCTTCTTTCGAACACTTGACATAGTATTAAGTTGAGTAAACTCATTCGGACGCAACTTGCTGATTGAAGTTTGTATTGCACTTGAACTGCAGCTTCGGAAAGATGCTCGCACTCGCAATCTTAAAAGTTACACAAGAAAGTTTTCAGCTCGTGCAATTAATTTGTGGCCTTATAAAAATCTTGCCAAAAGATAAACAACTTCTTAGCTATTGCGACGTGTCTTATTTTAAGTAATGCTTCAATTTATGTATGAGAGCTGAAGTGGACAGAGTGATGTGGTGTTTTGATAATTCTCTTTTATCTTTATAACGACACCTAAAAACATACTTGAGTAGATAAGTAGTAAAATATCGTGAAAATATGAAGCTTCTTTTTTCTGTAAAATATCTTTAAAATGACCCCTGAAGTTGATTCAATTATCTAGAATATTTTCAACTTTAGCAAAGGCAGTTTTCTTATTAACCTTAGGCTTCAGCTTATTATCTACACTAATATTATAAAGAGGTAACATTTGTATTTTTGTATTTTTGTATTTTTGTATTTTTGTATGTAACGAATAGGCTCAAAAACTACTGGTCCGATTTCAAAAATTCTTTCACCATTAGAATGCTACATTATCCCTGAGTAACATAGGCTATATTATATTTTCAAAAAAATCAGGGATCCTTACTAAAACTCCAATAATGTAACCCAAGGTGGAAACCAAAAACCTTACATCGCGTGCGCTGCGAAAACTATTGATGATAGAACAAAATAATGTACTACGATTTTGTAGAACACGTCATCATCTACAAAAAATGTCGCGACAGCATATGTCTAACTATTATAGTTATGTCACAATAAGTGTTCTTTTATTACAAAAAAATAATTGAAATGCCGCCGCTAGAAAAGGGTCTTTATTTGTACTTTGGTATTAATCCTTATCCAAATAAATCTTTTCATAATTAAGACCTTTTCAATACCTATAGATTACTTCTTAAATTTTTCAAATCGGACATTCCATTCAAAAGATATGACGAAGTTAAAAACGTTAACGGGTCCACGCTTCGCGCTCGGGGTGCGATTTCACTCTCTGACGTGCAAATGTATGAAATAAGTAGACGCGAGGCTTGAACCCACGGTCTAAGTTTATCCTAAAATGTTCAAAAAATTTATGACCACCCATGCGAAGCTGGGACAGGCCGCTAGTAAAAAATATACAACAAATTCATTTACGTATTTGTTACATACTCTCACCCCAAAATAAACAAATTAATCATACTAGCCACGCCAGCAAATTTGATACTGAAAGAGTTGCGGGCCGGCGGCGTAGCGTATTTAATAAAATAAACTCACTGCCAGCTGACGCGCTATCATGGAATCCACATTTTCACTAATTATTTCACCTACGAGGTACAGTGAGCAAGGAAAGCTGAAATAAATGATACATGAATCTTGTTTGGGTCGTGGTGGACCCGGCATAGTGGGGTCCTCCTTCACCTCCCGCTGATGTCGTAAGAGAATGCAGCAATTTGCCGGCGTGGGGAACCATGAGGAAGGCTTTATCCAAAATTGTTTTTTTTTCGGTTAATAACGATAATCTCTCTCTGTTGTCGTGTCACTAGTTTCTTTTCGAAACAGGTGAAAGGATTTTAAGTGCGCCTCAAGAGGCTTCTTTCGTGCACTAATAACGATGATAATATGAACATTTTCAATGGACTTATTCATGTTTATAATGATGATAATAAGAAAATTTTAAACCGTAATAATATCCAGGTGAATAATCGATATAAGGATATTAAATTCCTACCAATAAAAACCATCACCTTATTTTTTTTTACAACTTATTTGTATAATATGTATAACGTTTGATCGCAATCTCACCTGATGTTAAGTGATGATACGGTCGCCGATTTGGCACGTTTACCTAGAAAGTACCTTTTCACTCTTCTCATGAAAACATCAAAATTATAGGCACACACTTTGAAAAATATTTAAAATATGTAACTTTTTTAAAAATTGTATATGTCCGTGTCCAGAATGCAAGGTCTCTGTGCAAAACTTCATCTCGATCGATTGCCTCACGGTCGTAATCCAGGCACGGTAGTCATTAGTCATCACCTAATATATTTTGGTTTCTACTTATCTGACCTACTTATTAATGCCGGTTGTATTATTTATGTTTATAACATTACGTGGGCAGTGTACTAGCACCATTCATTATTGCGCGTATCCGCTGGGAGCGAGCTGTTCAAACTTATTACTTCTTATTCTTTGTAAATTAAATTAAAATAGTACGAAACCAGGTTAATATGTCACGCTCTACTTTCTAGCTACATCCATTAAAGTCTTTTTTAAGATGGAACCAACGAGGTATTGGAGGTCCTCGATTCATCCAAAATATTTGGTACTAAATGATCACGTCTTTGCACAAAATCTAACTAGAAGAGGCAAGCATAATAAAACTATTTTAAGGCTATTCTTATTTCCTGACTCAGAAGCAGCCCTAATAAATTTTCATGTCACTGTCACTTTCATGTTAGTAAAAAGAGATTGCAATAATACTTATCGCATATTTTCGCCCACCTGATGTTAAGTGGTAACCATCACCTATAACAATGCATTGCCTCTTAAGTTACGTACAATAGGAACATGCCCTACGATGCACTGCCCTGCGTCCATCAACTTGAGGCATGCAGATGTTGAGCCTCATGTGCCTGTAATTACATCGGCAACCACACGGGCAATCACACTCTTCAAATCGAAACACAGCGTTGCTGCTTGGCGGCAGAAAAAGGCGTGGTGGTAGTACTTCCCCGGACGAGCACTTCACAAAGAGCTATACTACTCTTAAAATTTAAATAATTAAGTTATTATGCTTTTATTTTAAAGTGTAATTAATCATTAAAATGCTTTTCTTTCCTTCTTTCTTAGTGAAAACCAAAGTTAACGTACTCTCCGAGATAACCCAACAGATAAACAGACACGGCAGGGGACTTTGCTTACTGTGGTTTTATATTGTAGAGAAAAATTACATCTGCGCTAGGTCATGCCGGCTCGTATATCGTTTTGAAATGAATTTAACCTCATTTTTACAGTTGCACGAAGTATCATGTTGTATAATGAGAACGAGGCTATAGCGCACCGACATAGATTGAACTAGATACCCACAGAACACAGGTTTTCTGTGTATATACCGCAAGTCGCTCTTTTAACGTGCCACTGTATACCTTCAGTAAGTGAAATGCGCTCAGACTTACGCTGCTAAATTCTGTAATGAGGTAGTGGTAGGTACATTTCTGCGGCACGCTTGGTTTCATACAATTTTAAAGCATTTGGAGTGACTTGTGCTGAATTCAGTACATGACACAAATGATATATCACACTTGGTTTTATACTGATGCTCTTTCGGTGTCTAGTTTTATCTATGTCTGTATCATAAATAAAAAATAAAAAATAAAATTTTGGGGGACATTCCACACAGCACTATCTCGCCCCAAACTAAGCCAAAGCTTGTGATATGGGAACCATATAGCTGATATACTACTTATATACTTTTTTTTTGTAAATATATTTATAATATTATATAACACCCAGACAGAGAACAAACATCTATGTTCAGCACACAAATATTTGTTCTCGGTGGGGATCGAACCCACGGCCTACGGTACAGAAGGCAGAGCTACTACCAACTGAGCTATGAAGGCTGTCAAATCATAGAGTCATAGTTTCTCACTTCCACATTGTCGTCCTTGTCACAATATTCCTTTTGATCTACGTAACAAACGCCATACGTGAAACAGATTTAGATCAACTCGGTTGTTAGAACAAAGTACTTAATTCTAAAAGATTTAATATAGTCCCAAAAGTTATTACCCGAGTGTGATTTGAACCCACGACCTTACACACGCGCTAACCAACTGCGCCATCGGATTCTAATCGCACTCGACGAACAACTCAGGGACATGCTATACTTAATTCTACTTCTTGTATTGAAAACTTCAGTTAAGTTTTCGCACCAGTCGCAGTAACATAAAAGCGAAGGTACTTGGACTGTCTGGCTTGAAAGTAATTCATAATTCAACTGCTCGTGCCCGCGACTTTGTTCGCGTGGGCTTATTTTCCTATACAAGATTGTTGAGGAGATTGTGTAGGAGTATTTTATTTTATTCTCCTGTTTTGTGGCACAAGCAAATAGGCCACCTGATGTTAAGTTGTAACCATCACTTATAACATAGCATTACCTCGCAAGTCACGCACGATAAGAACTTGCTCTACGATGTACTGGCCTGCGTCCATCTACTTGAGATACGCGAGGTTAAGCCTCATGTGCCTGTCATTTCACTGGCAACCACATCCTCCAAAGCGAAACAGTGAATCAATTTCTAGAATTCCCTTTTCTAGCTTCTCGGATGGCTTGGGCAGTGCGATATATAGTAGCAAAGCTCTTTGTGAAGGGCTCGTCCGGGGAAGTACTACCACCACACCTTTTTCTGCCGCCAAGCAGCGTTGCTGTGTTTCGGTTTGAAGGGTGTGGTTTCCGGTGTAATTACAGGCACACGAGGCTTAACATCTGTATGCGTCAAGTTGATGGACGCAGGCAGTGCACCGTAGAGCACGTTCCTATCGTGCGTAACTTACGAGGCAATGCTTTGGTATAGGTGATGATTACCACTTAACATCAGGTGGGCCATCTACTTGTTCCATCAGCTATTAGTTGTATAAAAATAAAGATATATTAGTCAGTCTTAATTACATGTCAGTAATTTTTTTAGTTACTTTCTGGGTCACCCTGAGTAAAGACTCAGGGTGACCCAGAAAGTTACCAATGACACGGCAGACGGACGATCTGTGTAGTAGTATAAAGTTATCTAAAAGTCGTCTACTCAACTGTAAAACTAATAAAGACTTCATTTTCCATTACGCTATCTAGTCTAAGTTGAAATGGCGCATAAAAACCTAAGGTCGTTATCACGATGTTCAATGTTTTATTCATTCATTAATTAGCTAGTGTAATTAATAATTGGGGCGAAATTCTAATTAAATAGCTGCTGTTTCTAACACGCCAAGTAACATGACACTTGTGAACTACAAGTACTTGTAGTGTAAATATTAATAAATTTTCACTAGATAATGGAAACAGTGAAACTGTCGTGTTTTGTTTCATTCTAAAACTAAGATGCTTACTAGATTAACGATAGCAACATTCCATTTGTGGTTGGTCGGTGTGTATTTATTATTTACAGGCGACCGCCGGCGGCTTTGCTCGGTAGCGGTAACAGCCATATTTAAGACGGGTTTTCCATTTTGAAATGTTATTTTTTTTAGCTCGTTCATGTCGATTTTTCTGAACAAAAAGTAACATAAAAAATATTTATTACAGTACAAGTAACAATTAAAAAAAACGGAAAAAACGATGATAGCCAATATTTATTTATTTATATGTTAAACTATACTCGTTCTATGATTTGATTTTGTTCAGGGCATGGTTGAGCTACAAACATCCCAATACCTTAACATCGTAACCTTCTCATTTATATATTAGTAGGAAGTGGGAAAGAACTGGCTGCCGTCCGCAACTCCGCTTATCTTTTCATAAATTTTTCTAGTCAAAAATAAGGTAGTATATTGTGAATATACTACCTGATTTTATACTCGTCTACCTACCGGAAGAAAGTGCTATAAAATTAAACCCTCCCATAAAAGTTGTACCTACATCCATTATATTAGCAAACATTTGAATACCTAAATTACTTTGTTAATTATTTCATTGCTTCTATTTGAATCAAAAGGAATGAAAAGTATTTTGTATTGTACCTATACAAAGCGAAAACAATGTTTAATTTGAATAAGTTGCACCATGAGGGTAGCAGAGCCAAATCGGATCCTGGTTTTCACTCTACTGAATACATATTCCACCGAAATAATTGACTTAACCGAAGGGTATCGTAAAGTAATAGGAAAAGGAGAGGAGGAGAGAGACGAGCAGCTAGAATAAAAAACAATACATGGTTTTTTAGGATGGACATTACGTATTTAAAACGTGTTAAAAGTCTAAATACATAATTTACGAAGATTACATGCGAGTATTTACAAAATACACATAAAAGAATTTAGCTATCTGTATATCGTGCAAATGATCTAGAGATAGCTCAGCTGATCCGAATCAGTCCCAATCGGAAACGTTATATTACATTAGATTTAGTCTTCGTAATAAATTTTAAACTTATTTATTTTAATATAAACATTTCTGAAATGAACGTAGATAAGGGAAATTATGTTCGGTGGTTTTGATGTACCTATTTTTCGTAAATATAATATCATAGGAGAAAGGGCGTTATGGATGAACAGTTTTGAGTATACCATTCACCAGGGTGTACGCATCGTATACGCATGATAAATTCTCGCTTTTGTAATCAGCCGACTGTTTGATGTGGGTCCACTTTGAAAAGAAAATATTCCTTTCCATAGCTATCTTTTGATACTTTGTTTCGTGTTATAAGGGTATAGTAATAGACTGATGCAAATAAAATAAATGTTATAAATAAGTGCCATTTTGAAGTATTACTTATTTCTGCCGTCACAGACTAATGATCTCGATTCTATGTTCATGTTGGAACCAGGCTGCTTGGAAAATAACAAGCACTTGAAACTCTCATCTTACGGTCCTTACCAGAAGATTATCATTCTCGTCTATATCGTCTAACAAACCGAGTCGAGGTTTAGTTCAAGCAAACTATATATACAACATTGTATAATGTAGGTGTTATGGTAGTTATGTCATAAAGTTTTGAGCTTTGTATGCATAATGTAGCACTTTCATAGAAGACCTGTACTCAAATAGTGCTACAAACAATGCAGTCAAAGCACGGTACCTGAAATCTAGATAAAAATATGTTCAAAGTGAAGATTTTTCATATGTTTTACTATAAAAGTTTTTGGAGTTGATGGACGCAGGGCAGCGCACGTTCCTATCGTGCATGACTTGCGAGGCAATTATTTGTTAAAGGGGATGGTTACCACTTAACATTAGGTGGACCATATTATTGTTCCATCAGCAGAAGTAAAAAAAGAAACAAAAAAACTCGGTAAGTTAAGAGCAGAATATGACGTTGATACTTTAAGGAATATGAATTCATATTTTATAAAATTTTCAGCGTGATCATATTTGCAAAATCCACTTAGGCGATTGTACAGTTTATGTGATTTTGCGCGCGGAGTCCGCTTTCCGTATCTAGGTTAATATAATTAAAACGAGCACATTCGTACAGGGCGCACTTTTGGTAGAGTTGTCACTAGAAGTTAGCATTACAACTCATCGTTATACTTCACATTCAATAAATAAGAATTACTTACTTACTATTACTTTGCCATTAGGAGCTACAAAAACTCCAAAGTTAGAAATAACCTTTTAGAACTTTTGATTAGCGTTGATTGTCAGTCACACGAATTATATTCAGAAGATGTTCAAAATTACTTCTTGCACGACAATATTATGTGGAAAATCTACGATTTTATATGGGTCCACTTAAAAACTAAAACACTGTCATGTGTCTGCAGTCAACACAGGTCTTAGCCTCAGTACTTTTACTTGATGCGCGATTGGCACATAATGTTTTTCACCTCCATCTCTTCTATCAACCGTCATCTCTTCTATACCCACATTTGACCACCTTTGCACGGAAGATTAAAAAGAGTATTTTGTAACAGGGCGTATTCCTGGTACCAGCACATCCGATCTCACGGCGACCCAGTTGCGAAGAACTACACGTTCCACACGGTCATCAGTGCGAATGACAGCTCGCCCAAGCCGCTACGGGACCTCAGGTGAGATATTTTAATTACTTCCATAGCTGGTGCTTTGGGTTTACTTACGTAAGTTTGTAAGAACGAGTGGCCAAATGTGGTAACGGAGTCTTTAGTCCACCCGAAAGTATAACTGAGGACAACGTTTTATCCAACCATATGAAGCACGGAAGTACTCAGATATAAATGTTACCCATATAGATGGTAAGCGCGCAGAATATTACGCCACACTTTTTACTTACGTTATGAAAGAGTGTGTGTGTTATTCCAAGTATCAGACTATATCTTAATAAGTTGCCAACAAATCGGTACATCCGTTGCAGTTATTGACTGACGAACAAACGTTCGTAGTATTAGAACTCTTGTAAGAAAAAGTCTGTCGTTATACAGACATTTTTAAAATCTTTATATTGTTACGACGCGACGCTAATGAACTTCACCGGATTGACTTTTCGTGATCTGCAATGCACAGCAACACCCACAATACGGAGCGTGGGTACATCAGCTAACGAACTTAAAATCCCAGTCTCGTTAATATTTACCGGCAGTGCAAACATGGCTTTTACCAACCAATACTAACAATAAATAACATATTCGAATGCAAGCGGCGGCGCCGACGTGACTATTTTTCCAGAATAATAAGATCTCTAAACTTAATAAAGTTATTTCAATGATTCTTTCTACCCGTAACTTTACAAATGGCAATGTGGCCTAGAATCAAAGCACATTCATAATAATGCCTAATGGAACGACTCCATTAAAGTAGAAATAAATTGTGAGCGTTCGCGATATCAGCAGAAACCAAGATTCAACTTCAAAGTGTAATAACATAATCGATTATTACGTGGAACGCTTACGAACATCAAGGTTCTCCTCATAATGTTAAAAGACTTGGTAGAGACTTCCCCAGTCTTCACAGGCCCTCTATTATAAAACATTTATATGCTGGGTTGTAATTTAATATTCACACATGGGATCATGATAAAAATAACAAACATGCACCAATTTTTTTCTCCCCACTTGCCTGTAAATTTTACCCAAGGTACTTACTATGAAGTACCGGGAAAAATTGAATACCCAAATAAAAAACAGCTTAATCCACAACAATCTAAAGCCCCTACAAAAACCGCTCCGCCATGGAGCTTCGTATCAAAATTATTACACAAATAAACGAGCCACGTAAGCACATAACGCTTACGTAATCCGGCTCAAAGGACCAATAAGCATGTAACCGATTTCTCCGACCAACTTATCGTAACGTAGCATAAGTGTTTATATTGAGACTTGCTCGATAAATCATAGTCAACACAAGCGATTTCCTATTTTTCAGGCTTTCAAGGAAAATATGTCAGCATAGTATTAGGGATAGGGATATTCTATAACATATTTTGTCGCGTTTTCACACACAATTCTAAAGCTCTAACAGGTTGCACAATATTGAAATATTCTCTAAGAAGTTATTGCTTTGGATTGTTTAAGACAGGTCAAAGACCATAATATATACTAAATATTTAAATCTGAGTCTTCTAGAAGTCTGCGATTTGTCGTGTGCATAGTTAATTTTACAGTTGAGCAAAGGGACTTGAAATAACCATGGAAGTTGTATCCAAGTTGGTGTATTTTAGTTCGAATGTTTGTTTTTTCTCGATACTTTTAAGCTCTGCTTATACGCCAATATTCAGCATACAAAAATAGTCTAATACAGTTGTAGTGTTTTCGGGTTTTCGTGAAGATTACTTGCTATTCAAACCCTTCCAAACAAACTTAACTACTTCTTCGAATGTTAGTTAGCGGATTAACACTTAAAACTCGAGCTTTTTACATTCATATAACTATGTGAATATAGGCGGGTTGATGCCCCATGTTGGGGCACCAAGTTTGACGGAAAGTTATGTGCCCCATGGTGGGCGCCAAATCGATGGCTTAAAAAAATCCAAGTACATTCGTACAACTCTCACCGGCGCTGATTGCACAATGCGTATGTTCTGCACATGACCCGTTGCTAGCAAAACCGACTGAAACGTAAGCCGACTACCAGGAATTATCAGTATAGTAGTCAGCCACACGGACTTTGCTTCCAGTTATAGTGTGCCAAATGAGCGCTTATAACAGGCCAGCTCTCGCACGAGGCTTTGTTCATTTCAAATAGGTTGTACATGATTGCATCAAATTTACGTAATTTCCCCACTGAAAGTTAAGATTTTCTGCACAGGAACCGCTGCCTTAACCCGGGCAAGTACAGTCACTACTTGGAGCGATGGCTGGCAGAATACAGCACGCATCAACTGCACATAATCGACGGCTCCGTGCTGCGCTCCGAGCCAGCGCTGGTCATGAACACGTTGCAGAAGTTCCTTAAACTGACGCCGCATGTAGACTACAATAAACTGCTCAAGTAAGTTTCCTAAACCCTTCTGTGTGTGATGAAATTGCATGTGTCGAATTTCAGGTATCTAGGTCTTCTAGTTTCGGAGATTTTAAGATGAGAGTCAGTAAGTGTACCTTCTTATTTTTGTAAGTATAGATTTATCGCACCAATCAAGTCCTACTTATTCAATTTAATCCAAAGACTATGCAAAATGAAATTACTGTATTTTACCATGCTATTTATGCTGTATTTTAATCAAGCTTCCTCTTTCCGTCCTTCACGTTTAGCAATGAGGAATATGAACAGTATAACGACAGAGTAGTTTACTCGTTTCTTAATTGAAATACTAGCTCAACCCGAAAGTCGGAACCGCTTTTAAAGGGTAATACTTGTAGAAGTGCTATACATTTATAAATTGCATCTTCGTCCTACTCTAAGAACTCTACGGATAAGTTATTATCCTAATTTAAAAGTCTTTATGTGAGTAAACAAAGCTCGGTTCAGGTGATAGCAACACCTTGAATGGGCTCTCAGTATCCTCTGGCTTAATATCGTATATTTCACTAGTCACCTAGTCGTTGGCCCCAGGTATCCTGCCAGCGAAACACCGTAACTTAGATACAATAGCCACTTCGGGTCAAACTACAAACACACTTGCACACAGCACCGAGTAATCTGTAAGACTCTAGCTAAGATTTTTTGCAAAATGTTGTCTATAACGTGCCTGCAATAGGGATTAATTTAATACAAAACTGGCTCTATAAATGATGACGGAGGTACAGTGCTGAAGCATGCGATTCTGTGTAGTAATTCTAAGACTTGGAGAACAACTTAAGCAAGTCCCGAGCACTAATAACGCTGTACGATATCTACATAAAACAGATTGCAGAGTTGCTACTCAGCTCTATTGAATTGGTGCTTTGATTCGAGGATCGGACATGCCTCTTCACGCCGTTATTAAACTACTTCGAAAGCTAAATAAGATTAGGAATGGGCATATTATCAGAGTTTGAAAATAGTGATGGAAGCAATAGGTAAGTATACTAGAATATCATGTGACGACAAAAGAGCTAGGTGTGAAAAATATATTGATAGACTAGTAGAAGTTCAAAGAAAAGATGATGGATTGTGGGAAATGCGATGTGTAAGAAGCGTAAGCGTCGAGATGACAGCTGATAAAGTAAATGGAAAAATATATTGCTGTATCGGCCATGTGGGATAGAGGCAGGCACGCCTTCGATACGTTAGGCATGAGTAACAACTACTATAACCGGTGCTTTGGACTTCCAAAGACCTATCGCTTAATACTTACATCTATATTATGTACCATATGAACATGTTTCAACACATCTCTGATGTCCGATAAAATATTTACGCAAAACTCTCCCTTCGTAACGGAATCATAATAACAATTTTCGGACAATAACACATTCTTGTGCCGTAAAAATGAGATACATTTTACCGAAAATACGTCATTAAAATTGCCGTATTGGATAACATGGCCCGCGGCCCGGGGCAGGACTTGTAAAAAATGGTGCTTGGGCACCTACCTACTTGATACCTAGACTAGTAATTCTGCCGAAAGGTCCATTCGAACTTTCGGCCAAATGGATGATGAAATTATTGAAAGAGTCTACGCATAATAGATTTACAAGAAAGGGATTGTAAACACGGCCGTTGGGGGCTCGGGTTGAATAGGTTTTGTACAATCAGCGGCATTAGTTGATTTAGAATTTGACGACTTCAATAGCATGGTAGGGCCTAAGATTTTATATATGCGGGTTCAGTTTTTGCAGCGGAAATTGAACTGGTCAGTTTTTTAAGTCCTGGCTTGCTTTACATCACAAATTAAACAAACAAACTTACAGCCTGCTTGATGGAAAGTAGCCTATGAACACCTGCAATACCACAGGAATCACTAGAGCGTTGCCGACATTTTAAATATGTTTTAAAGGGTCGCGTTTTTATTCCATAGAAGGCACTAGGTTCTATAAAATTGCTTTCAAAAACCATAGAGTAAGGCAGGAGTCTTTGTGACTGTTGTGTATTTAATATTTATTGATCTCTTAAAAATATACGAAATTTGACTAATATACTACACAATATAAGATGACTATATATATCCTTTAATCAACTTGCCCATCAATAAAAGTCAAGTGAAGCTTTGTCAGTTCCTACAAACTTTATTTATAAACCCTCGATGTATATTGTATTGGTATTGCCGCGTGAGGGCTTTGTCAGAAACGATTGGATAGGCACTTAATATTGGAACTAAATTCGAATGAAAGTCTTTTTTAAAACAACTGAAATAGAAAATAAAATAAAAATGGTAGAAGTTATTAGGCCAGTTGCTCGAAGGCCGCGACGGTGACCTTGGAGATCAATCCAACTACGCTCCAATTCATAGTCGGGGGATAAAAATCTCCCCATTTCCAGAATTCATAGTCAACATGAGCTGGGAATCGGGATGATGCATACCAAAGGATGGGAGCCCTGAAGGACGATGCAAGCAATTTGTGAAAAATTCAACCTACAAAATGGGTTTCATATACAAAAATCCTTTTTCTTTCAAACTGGTTTTATTAACACCTTATGGTTTTATTGAATAAATGTCTATTGACTTTTGAATAAGGTCACATCCAACATGGTCGTTACTGGCCTGTGATGGGCTATGGGGGATTGTGATATACTACTAACTCCCACTAACCCCCTTCTATTTTATGGTGACCGTGTAGAAAGTTACCACACTGAATTACAAAGCATTATATTATGTACGAGTTGCCTTGACATTTCAGTTTACAAGGTGATATGCGGTTCGCGCTGAAACATTTTTATAAGGGTACATGTACATGGAAGCTTAGGAATTTTACGTGTATCAGCTATCGACTTCGCGCAAGATTTAAAACCGGCCGATTAGACCATAATACAATATGGATTTTATCGACGATCAAAGTGCGATCGGCCGATTACTCATCCACGAACGCCGTCGGCCGATCAGGGGCTAGACAAGATCCTATTTTCCTATTGACCCATGATCCATTTTCTGTTTGAGGAACCAACGGAAAGGAACAGAATAAGCTTCTTTTGATCTACAGACACGGTAGATGTCCCCTCAATTGTCTTAGTGACAATTTAAGAGTCTTATTAAGGATGTCTAAGGGGTCTAGACAGAGTTACGTCCAAATATTACATTTGTTAGTGTATATGTACATATACACTTAATATATAAAAATGAATACCTATTTCCCTTGGTCACGCCATCACGCGTGAATAGCTGGACCGATTTCGCTAACTGTTTGAGGGCACGTCGACGGTCTCATAATATTTGTTTTTTGAAAAAATGGCACTTTTATTGTAAAAGGTTCGCCACCCCTAATCTATGGTATAGCTGACTGATAGTTTAGTCGGCCGACGAAGCGAGATTCCGTGTGCAGCTAGCCTAAGCATTGCAGTTGTAATTAGTAACAGAAGCTGACATGATTTTTTATTGCAATTCTTTTATACAATATTCAGTACTACTTTAGAACATGCAAAAATAATGTTGGTTTCTGGTATGGTCGGTGAATCTAGCTAACTATTAAAGCTGTAAAAATATTGAAATTGTTTAGCAATCATGAAGTTGTATGGAAGTTTATTCATTTTTATACTTTCCTATTTATTTTCCAATAATAACTACATTTTATAGAATGATTTTCTTCTCAAGAAATCGTGCAAACTTATCATAACGTCTTTCTATGATCATTTTAAGATCCTACTTTTCGACTCATGACTATGATCGTCCAAGCACGGTCTCTCTCTTTTGCCGTGTTTCTTTCGAAACAGTGTGGTGAAAGGATTTCAAGTGCGCCTCAAGTGGCTCGATTCCAGCACTTGACACATGTTTTAGAACTCTTTAGGTTCTACGACATGTCGGTTTGAGAGTACTGGCATTTTATTGTGAGAGTATTTGCCAAGCACGGTAGACATCCTAGATATTTTAGTACCAAATACCCTCTCTCTCGTACTTAAGGTTCTTTGCGTTTTTTTTTCAGTCACACCTGTGGTGTGATTAAAAGTAGTGCTGGGTAGTCCCAGCACTTAACTCGTCTACTAAAATAACATTCGCTTTGTTTCTACAGGTACGACGTGAAAAAAGGTTTCTTCTGCCAAGACGTCGGCAACGAGCGCACAAAATGCCTTGGCAAATCGAAGGGTCGTATATACCCTGCCATGGACGACCGCTCAGCCAAGTTCCTTAAGCGTTACTACACGACACATAACACGGCGTTGTCCAAACTACTTGTCCGGCTGGGCCGACCCGTGCCTCAGTGGCTGAAGGACGATCTATCCTCGAATGGATAGCATCATCATCAACCTAAAAGGTTGAAACGAAAACTTTCAGGACGTATTAAGGTATGCGTGGTGACTCTCAAGCGATTGCCTTGATAACTCTAAACTGGTGGAGACGTGAAGTGAACGATAGTCCAAGGTTACAAACTCTTGGCGCATTGTTTAAGTGAGAACCTGTCCCTTGTTGAGTATCTTCGATTCTTGTACATTAAAGTGATATCAAATGTTTCATAAAAGTACTGTTGTTTTAGTTAATTGTTTGATTGCTGTTTTTTTAGTCAGATAACTTCGCTGTTCTTAAGTCTGGCCGGGTTAGGTTATTTTATTTGAGTTTATTGTATAATTAAATAAAATGATTGTGTATGATGATTATATACAAAATGCCACAAAATGTTTTACTTCGGATGGAAAAGTGGACTATCGCATCCCCGTATTTAGGGGACAGACTAGGGTCCGAATTCCACTCGGTATAGTCAGCAACACTAAAATTTATATAATTCATAACTTTCAAAATGGTATTTAAAATTATTTAAAAGGCAATTAATAAAAAAAAAAATATGCTTAACATTTGATTGCAATGCTTGATTCCATTTTGAAAGTTATGATATCTGTACATCTTAATGTAGCCGACTGTATATAACTTTTGAGATGTACACTTTTATTATCTTTGAATTACTCGAATAATTGTATGAAAAAAGTAAGTTTAAGTTATCTGACTATTAATAAATCAGCTTTAAGTATAATATAGTTAATTCTGTGTTTGGTGGAGTGGTAAGCTTGCCTCAGTTTATGTTGTTTCTTAGCCATGAATGATGGAATATACGTTATTTCAAGTAAGGGTAAACCGTACATTATCGCGTCCTTCAGCTCGGCGTCGCCTCAGAAGCACACTTTCAGATTAAGTAAAAAGAGTTGACGAACGACTCAACTAGAGTCGTTCGTCAACTCACACCATGAATCTTGTCCCAACTGGTGTGAATTATGTGTGAAAAAAGCTACTCTTCTTTCTGTACTCACACCACTTTTACTTTGAGTGAATTTTAGTACAGTCAACTATAAAAGTGTTAGTAAAATAATAGACAAAAGACATTAAAAATCGTTTTGAACACATTAAATTAAATCAAGTTCAATAGTGAATTACATATATGAAAAGCTCGTCGCGACTCTTTTCGGATTTCAAAAAACTTTAAAAAGCTTATGAATATAAGTTAATAAATGAAGTAACTTTATACAAATTTAAAAAAAAAACATTTAAATCTACACTATGTGTGTTTTCATATTATAAGTTTTTATATAATGGACCGCAGTGCTGAAGGGTGCTTGTAATGTTGGTCAACCCTAACCGGCCTAGGTGCTATTTTTTGTTAGTTGACTTGTGAATCGGTCGATTGTTTTATGCCAATAGTTAAGTTAATACCGCTTCCAGTCACCGTTTTTATTGTTATAATCGAGCTTTTAATGCCGAGTAGGCTACCCCTTATTCATGGTACCATACTATCTCCCTGCAGGGTGGTTCGAAAACATTTGGAAACGTCAGTTTTTTGTTTATAAGCAAAAAAATAAATAAAAAAGAGAAGCATTTTATTGACAGACCCAAAAAAAATAGATTATACCTGGTAGGTAGCCTACATAATCCGTGTACCTTGCCTACCTACATTAATCGTATTAGTAGGTGAATTAAAAAAAGCAATAAAAAGGCTAAAGAAGATTGGTAGGTAACGCTATGTTAGGCCAATTAGGTCTTTGGCTCCGTATGTGTCGCACCAAACAAGAGAAAAAAAGACAAATACTGACGTTTTAATTTTTTTTTAAATAGTCCCGCTAATTACGTATCACGCGACAGGCTAATAAGCAATCGTTGCACTCAAACGCCATTCAATACAAAAAGTGACTTTGAGTTTCCGCTAAGGATCTATTTACGTCTATCGCTATACACGTGTAACATAATACCCCTATAAGTCCAAAGACCAAGAGATCAGACCGAACACTAGAATACTTAAACGTGTACAAAATTTGAATACTTCGTTTTCGAAATTCCCATACAAAAGAAAAATGAATATTGTTTCAGTTTGCAACAACCCTGATAATGTGTATGTGACCTTGGTACATACGCTTTTTGCGTTTCCTAAATGGTGACAGTTCCGTTCTATTTTATCTACAGTTCACAATTAAAGGTCAATAAACAGCTGTAAATAGGGCTGCGTCATGTTGTGTTAGTTTCATTTTGGAGGAAAGTTTAAGAGGCATTCCATGAATGAAAAACTTCGAAATTTCAAAAGTCTTATAACAACAGTTGTTCGCCATGACCTGTAGAATACCCTGCTTTCGGGGTTATAGGGGTATTATGTTACACGTTGTATACGTTATCAGAGGGCTGGTTAAGGCGAAGACAAGAGCTAATGTGACTCGCAATCAACCAATGTGAAATTTCATATTGATCGATACATGTTTTCCTACTCAAGTTTGCTATACTAGTTTTCGTACATAAGCAAACATTTAGGTAGGAAAACTTGTATCGATCAAAATGAAATTTTTACTAAACAGTGTGCAATGTGATTGCACACAAAATGGTTGATTGTGATTTTTCGAAAATGAGTTTCATGATTTTATATCTTTCAACTTGTCGAAACGTGCGAGCGAGAGTCACATTAGCTCTTGTGCTAATGCGTATTTCGCAAAAGTTTTAACGATCGTTGCCTCGAGCTAAAACGCGCGCTAATTATATCAACGCTGTGAACTATGAATAGGGGGATGACAGTTTGCATTTGTTGTAATTTAAATGGTTGCATTTTCATTCCACGTTGCTTATCGCACGCTTACGGTCGGATCATACTTAGCAGCATGAAGCCGGCTCTGTAAGCTAGTATTATGCAAGGTGTTCCAATACTTGTGTTTAGAAACTTCAGGGGGCTAAAGTACCGATCAATATGAATAACTTTTTCTAAGGAACCAACACTGTGAACATGAAAAATAAACAGCTGTTTAACTTTTGTATGAAACAGTTGTTTTTTTTCTCGTTTACAGTGTTGGTTCTTTAGAAAAACTTATTCATATTGATGGGTACTTTAGCCCCCTGAAGTTTTAAACACAAGTATTGGAACACCTTGTATAAAACATTGTCAAAAATTACTGTAAAATATGACTTTTAATACACATAAACAAAAAACAGAGGAACCATGGAACTTCTCAATAGCACGTTTGCTTGAGATGTTTCATAAAAAACAGCCTTATAGAACTGTTTACCTCTAAGAAAAGTCACAGTGCTACTCCGTGCTACGCAGTGTGATCCAACCAATATATTAATATGTTTTGTAACAACGTACCTGATGCAACTTTAAGTACCTAGTTTATTTTGTACACTAATGTCGAAGTTAAGTTATGGAAAAGTACGACTCACGCCTGACGAATTGTAGCATTTTACTATGAAATATTTTTTCTTCTTAAGCAATCTTCTACTTAAGTACGCATAAGTACCGTAGTAGCATGTCCCCGAGTTATTCGTTGAGTGCGATTAGAATCCGATGGCGCAGTTGGTTAGCGCGGCCCCGTATCAAGGGGAAGGTCGTGGGTTCAAATCCCACTCGGGTAATAACTTTTGGGACTATATTAAATCTTTGTGATTTTCCTTAAGTGTAGGTAAACACTATAAAAACAAATTAAAATTAAAATCTTCTACTTTGTATTGTATGACTTTTAAGTAGGTATTCTATTATAATTACTTGACACTGGCAAGATTTTCTGTCGTTGTGACAACCATGTACCATAATTGACACGTTATTTCAGAAACAACAACATTAGTCCACATTTTGCAGATTTCAAGTTTTACATTAACTATTTGTAAACTTATTTATAAGTATTTACTTTTTCGGCACGTCGTGTGTATCTTCGAAGTGTATAAACACAATAGCTTTTACCCCGACTAGCGTTCAATGTTTTTTGTATAATTCCTAGCTCGTTTTCTATGAGAGCTGCGTCTCTTCTAAATATGCCTGATAGTGGCGCTCATTCGGCTTAGTTTGGGGCTAGTGCTGCGTGGAATGTACACCAATATCCATAACTCATACAAAACTACTACTACTACTTTTATGAGTAGTAGAGCTCTTTGTGAAAGGCTCGTCCGGGAAGTACTACCACCATGCCTTTTTCTGCCGCCAAGCAGCGTTGCTGTGTTTCCGTTTGAAGAGTGTGGTTGCCGGTGTAATTACAGGCACATGAGGCTTAACATGCATCGTAGGGCACGTTCCTATCGTGCGTGACTTACGAGGCAATGCTTTGTTATAGGTGATGGTTACCACATAACATCAGATGGGCCATCTGCTTGTTCCATCAGCTAATGGTATAAAAAAAAACTCACTCTGAAAACAGGTTCGCAATTCACAGATAACGATCACTTACGGCCTTACTACAAAAAATCTGTTATACGATAAACTGCTTAAACTATTGCCATCTCTTACCAATGCGTAATGGCAAACAGAGACAGCGCAAGTTTTAAGCATTATTTAACTTTAAACACCATTTTGTAGTATGAGGGTTTGAGTCGAGGTGTGTTGATCCAACACAATATATGCAGCACTAGCTAGAGTATCCTCATACCCAAACCTGCACGAGGGAAGACCTCAATGCAGCCACAGATAGCGCTATTGAGGTCACTTATTATTATTATTAGACAGCCTTCACAGCTCAGTTGGCAGTAGCTCTGCCTTCTGTACCGTAGGCCGTGGGTTCGATCCCCACCGAGAACAAATATTTGTGTGATGAACATAGATGTTTGTTCTGTCTGGGTGTTATATAATATTATAAATAAGTATATATTTACAAAAAAAAGTATATAAGTAGTATATCAGATATCTGGTTCCCATACCACAAGCTTTGCCTTAGTTTGGGGCGAAATAGTGCTGAGTGGAATGTCCACCAATATTTATATTTATTTTTTATATAGCTAGAAAATTTTAAGCATCGACACGATAAGAAGAGATAAATCATTTAATTTCATTGTAAAATGCACTTCCCGTCTGGTGTGGATCGTAGTTTGTTTAGGTGAGTTTTCTTTCAGTGCCATTATGAAATGCATGTGGCACCTTACGTTAGTACATAATTGACCAGAGCAGCTGTAAGTTACTCTCTACATCATGTAGCTAAACTTAAATCCGTTTATTAGAGTCTTAAGTCGTGTTTAAGTAGTAAAGGCTCTATCACAGTGGTGTTTTATTGCATAATAACTAGAGATCGGATAATCGGATGCATATTTACCTAAAGTTAATTTTTGGGTAACAATTATGGAAGCGGCTTCTTAGGATACTTTCATTAATAATAAAATCCCGGGATTGCATAAATAATCTGATGTATACAGGGTGCCACGTTACATGTGTACTAAGCCGAGGGGCAGATTACGTTGTAACAAGGCAATTATCATTCGTGTCACTTAAATTAGAATTTCCTGGAATTCCGAGATTTTTAGACAAAAGCTAAATTTTAATTTCTCGTGGTCTCGGGGTTTTTCGATTAAAAGTGCTTTCCATAATAGCCAACATCTCAACTTTAGATAAATATGCATCGATCTCTGATAATAAGGTATGTGTTATTTTAGTACATTTTGTATTTGGACGCATTTTTACCATAGTGTGAGCATTTTTCATAAGGCCACATTTACACCAAACGAGTCAAACGTTGATTTGAAGCGTATTGTCGATTTCATGCGAATGAAGGAAGTGGAGAAACTATAAACTGCGTAAAATATTAAACAGATTACATAAATATGAACTAAACTGAACTAATCTATATGTCCCTCACACATGCACGTCTAAATATTGTTGGCCGTACGTGGATTAGATTGGCGGATTAGTTCTATATATTTGTTTTCTATTTAATTTTTTACAATTGACTTCCTATAAACTGCGTTTCAAAGTTATCCTTGTTATTGTACTGAATAAAGACCGTTTTGATTACATTTTCGTAACGCTCGCATATCGTACATTTTCGTAACGCTGACTATATGTTTGGTGTGAATGCTGCCTAAGAGAAACGATTTCAAATTTCAAGCCTCGTTCGCACTGTACAGTCGCATCCACTAAGTTCATTTTTAAAATTAAATGTACCAGAAATGATACAAAAGTAATGACAGAATCTGCTAATTGGGTACAAAAACAATGACGTCATTTGAGGTGCAACTATACCGTGCAAGCGACTTTACCTAACTTCAAACACGGATCAGATTGTTATTAAATAGGATTTGAGTATGTATATTGATCAGGAAAGTGTGAAAAGACTAGAATGTTTTATGCTACTGATATTTAAATGTTTTTGTATAAAAATATGCCTTTTCCTGTCCCATTATATTTATGAAGGCTACGGTTGAATTTTAGGCATTATTACCTACTAATATTTAATTTCACGATTGTATATATTTTTTTGTTAATGTTACCGCGTTAGCCGTAAGAACTTTTAATCATTATGAAATCATTATATTTTAAATTAAATATCAATAACAACACAATAAATGTATTTGGTATATATTTTGATATGCATGAATTTACTGGCGAGGTAACTAACTTTATAAGGTAATTCGTTTTTGTAAAAAACGGAATTGTTAGAGTTTTTCTTACTATCTGTTTTATTAGATGTCGGTACTTAAAAATTGTAAAAAAATCTTTTGTCTTAAATAGATAGAGAAGTACAGAGGTTATATTGAAATATTTGAATACATATGTAATAGCATTAAATATATTGATGTTTTTTGTAAATATCGAATGTAAATCTTTTTATTTTATCGATCTATAAATGCTTTTTGTAATTTGTTAGTAAAATTCCGACGTTATTGGGCGACTTGACATGAAATTGCCTGTTTTAAATGGCACATTCGTACTTCATTGTTTTGTAATAGTGCTTCCAGATTACAATACACTATAGAATATAATAGAACTACGTTTGTTTTTAGAAGGCCTTTTCTGCGGTGTGCGCTGGGCCTGCTGTTACTGTGTATCTGGTGTAATTCACCTTTACTTCCTATTTTACACCTGCCATTGTTAAATTCAGCAAACTTAAGGGCCGGTTTCACCATGCTGTGTTAGATTAACAAAGGATTAAAGGGCCGTTAAATATGTCAAGATGTACGCGTTTGACATCTAAGGTTAGACTTAACGGTCTGTTAATCCTTGATTAGTAACTAACAGAGCATGGTGAAACTGGCCTTTAGGGCTGGTTTTACCATGTCAGAGTAACGCTATCCGTTAGATAAAAATGATTCCGACGGTAAAATATTTATCTGAGGGATAGCGTTTTTCAAACCCGTCCATAGCTATTGTTAACACATAAAGTTTTCGGGAAAATGTATCCATTATTTTTGTGGGTAGAGTTTTGATGATTGAATCTAATTTCCTTAACCATCATCTGAAAATCCTTAAGTAGAGGCACTTCCAAATATTACATACACTTACCCACTGTGCAGTAGTTAGCGTTAAATTTCAAACGTGACAGGTTCATCGCTGGTAAATGTCTGTAGTATTATTATTTGACTATATTTTTTGGATCTGGAGGCACGGTTGAGGTGGATATCGCAATAAGCTTGCTATTGTAACTTCATAAAACAATTTTGATGTTGATTGTACCCTCTACAATACAAAACAACTTTGAGCTATGAGACTCGGTTTTTAAGGCCCTAAATCAAAGCGATGTCCGAATATAGCTTTCACAGGAGTTTTGTTTTTATTTTTATGAATTTCTTTTAACGATACAGCCAATGACTGCTCTTAAAATGTGTTCCGTAAGAAATTAATACATCACTTATTTTATTAAATGATATAAAATATTACGGTGTTTTCTTTACCTCAAAGCCTTTACGCACTGCGTTTTAATAGCAGCGTTTTATGTTGTAGCGATACTGTCGCTAGCTGCCGTGAGAAAAAACGCGGGCTTGCATCGTTGCTAGAAACGCAGCGTGTAAAGGTAAACAACCCTTTAGATGCAGACAACCCTTAAACAAATTGCTAGCACATTTCTATTATTTTTGAAGGTATAAAATCACTGAAAGAAGGCCTCCGTGTCAGTAGTTCTACTAAGAAGTTCAACTGGTAGTACAAATGACACAACTTTGTATCTCTAGTACTACTACACGAAATACAAGTAAATTCATCCGACTTTTGAAGTTGTGGAAAACCGCAAACAAACCATTTTGGAGAATAAAATCAAAATAGTGCAGCAAAAATATCACTTTGATCCAAACAAGCCTACAAAAAAGTTGGTGTAACTTTCAGTAGCCTCGAGTTCCTCATATGCCTATGAGTCCAAGAGGCCCTATGTTAGGCCCCTCGTGGGCAGACATTGGATGCCAGTAATTTCCGTATGTTCGGTGAAGTATTTCAGATGAATAAATCTGATAATAAGACATTTCTGATAGACTTATACTCTGTGAAGACACTAGGTCTTAGTGGCATTGACATTATAATAGGCAAGATTATCGCCTTGTAGACGGCGATCTCATTGAGGACATGAAATCGTGTGAGTCCCATACTCGTTTACCTTCCCAAAGGATGCGGCCGCTCTCGCTGTGCATGACGAGACTTCAGTGATAAGGTTTCATGCATGAAACATTCCAAGCAGCTCTTCTCTCTTGTCGTGTCACTTGTTTCTTTCGAAATAGTGTGGTGAATGGTTTTTAAGTGCGCCTCAAGAGGCTCCTTTTGAGCACTTGACACAAGTAATAGAACTTTTTAGGTTCTACGACATGCCGGTTTCCTCACGATGTTTTCCGTCACCGTTTAAGAGTACTGGCATTGTGCACATAAATTTTGAACAGAAAAACTCATTAGTGCACGACCGGTTTTGAACCCACGAGCTTAGGATCGGAAGGCGGGGCCGCTACCACTAGTCCACCAGTGCTCTCGAAGCAGCGAAACCTCGGTACTTGACCTTACTTTTAAGAGTAGTAGAGCTCTTTGTGAAGGGCTCGTCCGGGGAAGTACTACCACCACGCCTTTTTCTGCCGCCAAACAGCGTTGCTGTGTTTCGGTTTGAAGAGTGTGATTGCCGGTGCAATTACAGGCACATGAGGCTTAACATCTGTATGCCTCAAGTTGATGGACGCAGGGCACTTTCCTATCGTGCGTTACTTGCGAGGCATTGCTTTGTTATAGATGATGGTTACCACTTAGCATCAGGTGGGCCATCAGCTAGTTGTATAAAAAAAATGGTACGCGTATTCGTTTTGTGGATAAAGTCAAGTACAGGTACATCACTTAGCACATTTAATAACGACCACTAAACATTTTTAAGTCACCGCTTTATCCAATAATCCGCAAAATAGGCAGGTAAAAGGTACTGGCTTATTCCTCTGGAATCGCTGCAGCAGGTAATATAAATAACATAATACAATACTTACGTTCCGGTAATACATAAGGTTCAGCGAAGCTGAGTGCAATACCGCTATGCCGCATCCACGTAGCGAACGAGTAACCTGCACCTGTTTTGCGGAGTTTACCGGCGACCGACGGTAAGTTAATTCCCAAATAAAGTCATGGACGTGATTTAATGATATCATTATAAAAAACAAAAAAATTATTCATAAAACAGGAATAGAAGCATCTTCAGGAAAATTTCCTGAAGATGCTTCTAGGCGAAACACGTGTCGAAATATTGTTAAGTTTTTTATTTTTTGTTGTATCTTATACACCTTATTTCACTTTGCAGAGTTTGCAGGTGATGTGTAGGGTACATGCACGAGTCTACGTTTGGTTAACTTACACAGATTAGATTAGCGGATTAGTACTACATATTTGTTTCAGTTAATTTATATTTATAAGAAGTATTAGCTGCCATTCGAAAAGTTGCTACAAATTTCTACCTGACGCGTGATGACAAGACTTACCTAGTTGGTACAAATATAAAATGTAGGTAGGTATGTGTATAATTTCCTAAAAGTAAACCTGATTTCCACGTGAATGTGGCTCATAGGCAACCGCAAGTCGGCCGTCTTGAAAAATGTATTACTGCTCCGTATTGTTCGATCGGTGCTTCGAATATTTTACATACAGCTGTAATAACTTCTGATAACAATACGCGCTCGTGAATGGAGGCTTGCTATCTTCGTCCCGTTTTATGGACGTACCTACATTGTTCAAATGTTTTCCGGTGCATTTCTAAAGCGTCAATAGGGTGTTAAGTATTAAAACTTGGGGGAAATAAAGTTTATGTTGGCAGGGTAATAAAGAAGTCTTCTGTCAATTCTCTAAAGGGTCCTCTTTAGAGTAGGTATTGTAGAAAGCACTACTTTATAGGTACTTTAGATGAAATCGATCGAACTATGTGTAGGTACTTAGAAAAAAAACGACTTTATATACACTGAAACGTTGAAACAAAACTTTTGGTTAGGGAACCGCAAACCAAAACATCATCTATGTATACGTATACTTTTTGTTTTTGTAGATTTTTCAAAAAGCGCTGTATCTGTTTCGATAAAAATTATATGGGACCACGTCAGAAGCATGGCCTGCCTAATAAAAATCAATACATTATTGACGGAGCGTAACAAACATCCTTTTTTCGAGTCAATAAAAAACACGTTCAACTACTTGGGTTGAAATGGAAGTAAAACTATCAAAACCGGATAAGTAGACAGACACACCTATTAGTAGGTAGACATATCACAAAGAGAGATAAAAATTATAAAAATCGACAGTAAAATTTTTATCAATTGAATTGTTGACGCTCGATAACGCCAGACGAATGAAATGAGTGTTACGAAATATTTATTGGCGTATTCACAGAAGATAATTGATGGGCAATTTTTAACCAACTACGAACTTATTCCTTATTATTTTTCAATACAACTCTTAAATCGTATGCATCTACTCGTAAGTATAATGTCGTAATCGTGTGTACTGGTGTGTACATTTCAAGTGCCCACTAAAACCATAGAAATGTAAATGTTAACTGTCACATTCAAATGTATAAAAAAATGTACCCACCTACCTAGTTAGTAGAAGCTAGAAAAACAACATATTTTCTCCATATTTGATACTTCAAAACCTCTACGCAGAGGGAAAACAAAAGAAGCCATACAACCACTTTACACGAAAAGGACGGAGGAGAAGAACTACCACCATGCCTATTAAGAGTGATAGAGCTCTTTGTGAAGGTTGTGGTTTTGGATGCCGGTGAAATTACAGGCACATGAAGCTTAACATCTGTATGCCTCAAGTTGATGGACGCAGGGCACGTTACTATCGTGCGAGACTTGAGAGGCAATGCTTTGTTTCGGTGGGCCATCCTTGTGCCATAAGCAAGTCTTGTAAAAAAAATATAAAAACCCTAAACATTATTCTCAGTGAAAAATGTGTTTGCAATGCCTGCTAGCATCCGATAAAGCAAGCCATACGTTATCTGTCTAAACAACCGCAGGCTACCTACTCTACCTCCACGTAGTGCTGAGTTCCTGATTGCGAATATAAATCTTAGGTAGGTAAGTAGGCTTAAATAAACCTGTAAACAAATAGGTGCTTGCTTGGTTTGATGCTACTTTGCTTAACTAAACTCACAGGCTTTTGAAATTCAAGTTTGTAAAACATTTTAATTATACCTAACCTAACTACTTAAATTATAGGTAAGTATCCGCTTTCCTAATCTGTGCATACCCACTTTTTACCTTACGATGAAGCTGACTTAAACTAGTGATGGAGTAAAGGTAAATATCTACATTGTTATGATAATAACATGAAGAGCTTTTATCTAAAAATTACCGACGTTGATAGATGATGCAGCGCCACGTTCGAGCGGTAATTCATTTATCTGCGATTAATAGAGCCATCGGACGTGCTGCCGACCATGTATGTTTTGTTTGGACGGCGCTAACCACCAAACGTGGTATAGTGAATACGTATGAAACTTGCCAGAACGTCTTGACGCCCCAAAAAGGATGGCTGCCCAATGCTACCTATACTACCACTTCATCAAATAAATTGACACACTGATGCTGTTACGCTCATGTCATCGGGCATTTTGATTATTTTGTGATGAACATCCTGACGGTAATTGCGTTTTAATGATATTGACTGCCAAAATAACATTCTAAATGAAAAAACATGAAAGTGCTCGTATTCAGCATGAAGCTGCAAATTTACGAGCAACGCACCGACAATTGCCTTTTTAAAAGCTCAAAGCGATTTTAATAATATAAAACGGGTATTATAGCGTATTAGGCGTTTTACATAAAATTATATTAACTCTTTTCGCTCAGGTAATAAAAGTCTTAAGCGGTGCAAATGCAGCCGGCCGCATTTGCATCTCCCAATTATATACAGACGGGTAGCGTGTTGGCTGTATGAACCAGACGAGATATTTCGCCGTTTTATGACGTGATGCCTGCAGAAACTTTAATACCTACGTAAAAGAGATGACGCTACTTTGTCATACTAAATGAGGCCTTAGTGGTTGTACTCAAGGTTTAATATTGAATCTAGCAGTGGTATAATAAGATCTCACCGCTCGGAATCCCTCTGATTTGTTAGTGCAGAGCTGATAACGCGATTTTGATGAGCTCTCTGAGCGCCCCGGTGTGATTTTCCATCATTTTCTCGATATTCACTCGATCGTATACTTCTAAATCTTGTTGTGCATTTTGCTACGGCGGTGCTACGCTAATTAGCTACGCTGCTACGTGTTTTGCTAATATTAATTTAGCATCTAAGTTTAGTTAGTTTAGGTAATGTGATCAAAACTGTTCTCTACCTAAAGCCTTAGAATTACAAAGGAATTATCATAGTAATTATTAGTTTCAAAACTCGATTGTAAAGCTTTCATGAAGCGCTTTTAAATAAACGTGTTCTTCTAACGGTTTTGATTGATTTGCACGGAAGTAGGTGTGGAGCAAGCATACTCCATCTTAACCACGTTCCTGGCACTACAGCCCCATAAACAGGGCATGATAAAAATAAATGCTTGGAAGAAAAAAAAAACGAATGCTACTCTAACATATATCATCTATTGAGTAAAGCCTATGTAGATATAAAGGCTTTCTTTCTATATCTTCTCTCTTTTACAGTGTCACGCAGGTACTTGGGCTAGTTACAGTGCGCCTTATGACGGAACTTACAGAAGGATGTCCAACAAACAATATCCAAGTTTCTGTCGCTTTGTAATATTTGCCAAGATCCCGAAAGGCACAGATTATGAAACACATCCTATTTCTATATAAACGGCAATCGAAGACTTGATCGCAAACGAAATTGCTTATTGTTAAGGAGATGTCATACACAAAGATTTACTGCGATTTCCATTAGGTATTTGAACGGCCTATGATCTCAGATCAGGCAATATAGTGCATTTAAAGGTATAATTATAAATAATAATAATAAGCCATTTATTCCCAAAATAACTTAAATAACATAATTTACGTGCGTTTTCGAGATATGTATTATAATTACTTAAACTTACTATAACTAATTTTTAAGTTATAAATATTTTTTTGATTTATTATAATATATATTTTTAAATTTAAGTTTATGTTTTTCATGCATTAATTATTAGATTATAGATTTAAGTGAGTTTTATTTTTTTATTTTGGGCACCCATCTTTGGGTGAAGGCCTCCTCCATCCATCGCCATAGT
This sequence comes from Chloroclysta siterata, assembly GCA_932294275.1. Taxonomy (NCBI): domain Eukaryota; kingdom Metazoa; phylum Arthropoda; class Insecta; order Lepidoptera; family Geometridae; genus Chloroclysta; species Chloroclysta siterata. Next base: position 11,722,639 of record OW028602.1, read on the forward strand.
GTTCGGTCCGCGGAATTTAAAGGTAGGTACTTATAAAAAGTAAAAACGTCATCGCTAACGGTAGGCTCGAATTTTATGTCAAACTTAAAATAGATGAAATATGGCCGAAAGGCCGTTTAAAATTAATTCAATCGTTTGTCGTTTCACAGTAGAAACTTGTCTAGTAGTCCTCACTGTGCCGAAAGCCCGGGCAGAGTTTAAGCGACTTCTCGAGCTTATTACTATTTGTGTTGCCAAGATTCTCGTCTAGTTCACCTTCGGATGGATGGCCTAAACTAAAAACTGTTCCTCCATTTAGAAGCTCATTTCAGTTCAGAAGTTTCTATTGTTGACAAGCGTATGGGTTGATATGGGTTAGCTACCCGTAGATTTGTGTGTTATGTTGCGTGACTTAAGATATTCAACGCAGTATTTTATTTTTGCTGAGGAAACTCTTGTAACAAATCACCTCGTGTGTTAAAAAAGTAATGAATACGGTATCGTGTCTCGTGCCTCTTCATTTGACACGAGCGCACGTATCGGGGAATGGCATGTGTTTACGTCGCATAAGTAAGAATAATGGAGGCACATAAATCAGTGGCATCTTCACGTCGTTTTGAATTCTCACAAAAGATGTCAGGGTCCCGCTAAATAAGACTCCATTCAACAAGACAAACGGGACGGGACGGAGAATTACCTACCCTATTGTATTTCATCTTATTAACCATTATATTGGGGTAAAATATTGATGCTGCGATAGACTGTTCATACGAGGGCACTTACTGACTCGTAAGAGCTGTCGATAGATTTGACTTTGGGGCGACATGCAGCGAAATTAAGCCTTCATCGAAAAGTTAGTACGAAAGTTGTTATTGTTCTGTGGTGCAAAGTTGCGGAGAGCGGAGTGCGGCCGACTGAGAATACTCCCAGTAGCGCGAAATTCAAGCGTTTATTGAGCGGAAAGCGAACGCTGCCGATGCCGACTGAGCTGTCCAACTTTAGTTGGTTTTCAAGCTTTTCCTCTAATTTCGGATCCTCAGGTAATCAACGTATCACCCTTTTCTCATAAAATGCTACTCAAACGCTGCTAAGAAAAGAGAGCAATTTCGCGCATCCCTTTCCGAAGACTTCTAAACATCGGAGCGCAAGTAGTAGGTATTCGACGACTTTGGCTCTTTGGTTGCCTCGCGCAGCGAGATTTTTTTCCTGATATTTCAACGGTAGTAGTAGAAATTTGCCGGTAAAGGCTCAAATGATCGGTTCGGCTCGGCTTGGTTCGGTTTTTGCTCGGCCCGGCCGGTAAACGCTCAAATGATCGGTTCGATTCGGCGTGACTCGGCTCAGCTCGGCTCGGCTCTACTTTCTTTACTTAATTTTAACGGGCGAGCTTAAAATGAACCTATTTTTGGGTGTAGTAGGATAGGTTGTTCAAAAAGATTTTTCAGATTGTGATACTTTTATTATTTTTCTTTAAAACACATACCAAATAGTTTATACACAAAAACATCGTTATTCAACTTACTGCTACCAAATAATTTTACGAAATCCGTCATACTATTTCCGTTAAACTTGTAATATAAATATGTTAAACAATACTCTCCACAAACTGAAGTCAAGTCATGTTGCAGTCTGTACCTATTGAAATTCCACTGTTTTGTTGTCCTGTTCAAGAAACTTCTATGATTTCCTATAGGTGGTCGTCCATAAGAATCAAAATACTGTCCAACTCCATTTGACTCTATGTGAATGGCTACCCAATGGGAGCCTGGCTCACTATCTGGATCCAAATTACTTATTATGAATGCAGGAGTATTAATATGTAAGGGTAACCTGTTTGCTGGATAAACATGCTTTTGCATCGAGGGATGTATGAAATGCAAATGTTTTTGAACTTCTAATGTGTTCATCGTTGTGGTATCTTCTATTTACAAATTAAGAATGTGAAACTAAATAAGCTGAACTTCTTTATAAAGGTAGAAATAAATAAAAGGTTTGGATTATGTTTTAATGATTTTTTATTTCATATTTATAACTAGGTTTATACAAAGTCAACTTAACTACTATAGTCTACGGTTACATTACGATTCCTATCTATTTCAATAACATTGTCAAATTCTGCATAAACAATACAATTTATTGTTTGAGTAAGTGTAGATTCAAATCGAACCTCTAATCTAACACTACCATGTTTTATAAGGTTCCAATGGGTATTTGAATTTGAGCTGAGATCAGCTGTTAGATCAAATGCTAACAAACAGTATCCTTTTGCATATTGTTCCCTAGATATCCCATTACCTTCATTGAGAAAATGTATACCTGTCCCTGAAAATAGTGTATGATAGGCTGCAGTAAAAATATTACTATCAAACGATGGCTGTAAAGCTTTTGAAGGTATTTGCTGCCCATCAATGTACAAACAAAATGTATTCAAATCATAGTTTTCAAAATTAAATGGATTTTTAGTCAAACTTCCATTAAATGCGGCATTGTTTACAAAACCAATTATACATCTTTTAGGGACTTGTCCCAGAAAAATATTATCGAGAGTTTTGCCCTGAATACCTGAAGGTATGGTTAACACTTTGACTTCCGCTCGAGTAATAGGATATTTTGCAGTTGTAGAGGCTAACACTTTTTGATGGGCTAGTAAAACAGTTGGATTGATTCGTGCTCTACGAACAATAAGGGTTGCATCTGTAATGCATACTTTAAATTTTAAATCTGTTGAAGGAGCCATAAGACTAAATGTGTCTCTGGAGCGAACTAGTTTAACACTCATTTCAACCCCGTTAATTAAAAACTTTTCCTGGTTAAATATATCACCATGAAGATGACCAATCATTTCTATTTCTTTGCTTTCACATGCTAGTTGTTGCCTTTTAGTAAATCCTTCGTTTTTTTCATCGGTTGAATTCATTTTTTCAGCTGTATCTTGATACCAAAGAGCACAAGTCAAATGAGAATCTTTGGCTGCAGGAGCATAGTTCAACAAAGTTTCTATGTAAGCACGATAGGCATATGTATTGTTTGGTGGTGATACAAGCTTCTGATTCAAATAAACATCTAGTTCTCTAGAATTGGTTACACAACCACATTCATTATTTTATCGATTTAGGTAAGGAATTTTAAGAGATAACTAGTACTATCTCATTTGGACTTCGTTTGAAGTGATTATTAATGGGTATAACCGCATTACATTAATTAATTATTTTATCAATTTAGGTAAGGAATGTGAAAGTGATAACTAGTTCTATCTCATTTGGACTTTGCTGGAAGTGATTACTAATGGTCTTGATTGTATTGAAATGTTGGGTATATAAGCTGTACATTTTTAAAAATTGTTAATATTCCCTAGCTTGTGCATCGTAAGGCTTCCGATTGAATCCAGTGAGTTGTGTGTTTAAAGTGATCTACAGAGACAATGGAGGTAAGTTATTTTCAATGTATTATTATAATTGGTATGATATAAAAATATATCACATTTATAGATTCAAACACTTAAATATTTTAAATTATTATTTGCAGAACTCATTCAATATCGAGGAAGAAAATACATTCAAACAATATTATTATGCTTGTTCAGATGATGATACACAGGAGCTTAAAATTGTAAAAGATCGATTGCCTCAAAATTTATTAAAAAGAAAACCATCAAGTGAAAGCTTAGACGCATTGTTCGAAGTCTCAAAAACAAAGAAGAAAAAGTTGTCATCCACAGTTTCTCATGCTCACCGAGAAGGTGGAAATGTTTTTTTATCTACAAATGAAGATGATGGCCCTCGCTCAGATTACATGATAAAAATTGAAGTTTTCAATATGAAAAAAATTAGTAAAGTTGCATCAAATGAACAATGGAAGCATGCAAGCTATCGAATTAAGTATTTTGCTAATGAAGGCAATCAGAACTATGAGAGTGCAAAAAAAATAATTTTTAATGTGACTAAAGAAATTGTAACAGTACCAACATGTAAAAAATATCATTTTAACAATTAGTGCGTATGTAATTTAGGTCATTTACAACAGTATAGTAGTACTCATTATATAATTAAGTTTGTAACTGTTGTTCCTTTATATAGTTCATACAGACATCCCTGTAGCATTAGTTCAGTTTTAAACCTTTAACCGTAGCATCTCTTGAACAAAATGGCAAATAAAATTGTGGAACGTGATAGTGTATTTTTCAATACGAATTCTGAAGAAGAGTTATGCGAAAAGCTAGATAACTGTATGGTGTTTGAAGATGAATACAACGAGGATCTATACAATCTCTGCGCTTATGAAGAAAATTGTATGTTATTAGAAGATCAATACGATGAAGAATTGTATAATGAATGTACCGTCGTTGAAAACAATTTGATGTAAGTAATACTCGTAGTGATCCCATCACTTATAATGTATATTTGATTTCATTCAGGATTGTGTCTCATAACGCTTTCTTATTGTTTTAGAAAACAAGTTGGAGGAGCACAAAAGAGAAAGCATAATACTGAAAGTGCTAACATCAAAGTGAAACGAGCACGATATGAAGATGGATTCTCTTCTAGTATGGCAGGACCCAGCAATGAATATATCAATGACAATGAAGGTGAATATCCTAGTTCCATGGAAGGTGATGCTGTTATGATGACATGTAGTACATGTCATGTTTTAGTTAAAAAAAGGTATTTTTCAAATCATTTAAAAAGTAATCTTCATAAAATAAAACTTGAAAAAGTTCACAACTCTTTAAAAAATGTATCAATCGTAGAATCAGCCTTTGGTCAAAGAATAATTTCTTATAAAATTCATAGTAAGAATGATCATCATACATCAAAAAACTTTCAAACACCAGAATTATTCATGAATTCTATAAAAAATGATATTTTCTTATTAATCGAAGAATCAATACAACAGCATACTATTTTCAAAGTCAACTTTGTTCTGCACGCTGATTTCATCCAACAAACTAAAGACGATTCATTTCAAACATTTGATTTCCAAACGTATAATTACATAGTTTTTCGAGGGGATGATCTAAATATTTTGTTTTCATCTTTGTGTAACACTCTGGCAAGTAAAATCAGTACTTTTGAGAAAAAAGACAGTGGTTGGAGCCTTAAAGAATTAAGAGCAATTGATATGAATGTAAATAAGTTTAATCCACTACGTGGTACTTCATACATTGAGTTACCAAAGGACATTCGAACAAAAAAAGCAATAGTTAACGTTAAAAATGCTGACAATTTATGTTTTAAGTGGGCATTGCTCTCTGCTTTGTACCCAGTAAACAAAAATGCGGATCGAGTAACATCTTACACTGTGAATTCCAACAAATTAAAATTTGATGGAGTACGTTTTCCTGTAAAGTTATCTGATATATCAAAAGTAGAAGAACTGAATAATATTAGCATCAACGTGTTTGGTTTAGAGTTTAACAGAGACAAAAAGTGTCATAGTGTGGTTGGACCGTTATTTTTAACAAAATCTCGCAAAGATGTACACGTTAATTTATTACTGATCTCTAACGGAGCAAACAATCATTATTGTCACATTAAAAACATGTCACGTCTCGTAAGCAAACAAATTTCCAATCATGAGCACGCAGTTCATATTTGTGATGGATGTTTATTACACTTTCCTACACAACAAAGATTAATTGACCATCAAAAACATGACTGTGCTCACATTGTCACAGAATTACCAAATGGTGACAAAACGTCAAAGGATTGGTATGGTCGACCAACATCCAATGATAAATTAAAATTTGATAAATACAACAGGAAGTTAAAAATACCTTTTGTCATATATGCTGATTTTGAAGCTTTTCTAAGTCCGATTAAATCATGTTTTAACAATCCATCTAAGCCTTATACAAGCAATACTCATGAACACGAACCATATAGTTTTGGCTATTATATCAAATGTTCATATGATGATAACTTATCAAAATATGAGGCTTATAGCGGAAAAAATTGTGCTCAAGAATTCATGAATCGTTTGCATGAAGATTTAAAAAAAATATGTAGGAAAAATAGCTTTCAAGTTCCTCCTAAGCCACTGACGGTTTATGAGGAAAATGAAATTTTAAATGCGGTGATATGTCACATTTGTGAAAGTAATTTAGATGGTGATGACAAAATCGATCATGATTGGCAAACTGGTCAATTTCGAGGTGTTGCACATGAAGTATGCGCAACCAAGTTTCGATCATTACGTCATATTCCTGTTTTCTTTCATAACCTGAGCAATTATGATGCTCATTTTATTGTTCACGCTTTAAATTTTGTTGAAGGTGAAATTGATGTTATCCCTCAGACTAAAGAAAAATATATTTCATTTTCAAAAACTATCAATATTAATAATCATAAAGTTAGTTTGCGATTTGTAGATTCCTTAAAATTTATGTCTTGCAGTCTCGATCAGCTAGCAAAAAACTTATGCAATGATCAATTTAAAGCTTTAAAACTTAATTTTCCGCGCAATGAAGATTTTAATCGTCTTCGAAGGAAAGGTATTTACCCTTATGAATTTATGACATCTGAAGATAGTTTGAAAAAAACAACGCTACCTAGCCAAGATGAATTTTATAGCACATTATCTGATTCTCATGTATCAGATGCTGATTATAATCATGCCAAAGATATTTGGCAGCACTTCCATTGTCGTACTATGCTAGATTACTCTGATCTATATCTCAAAACTGATGTTTTATTGTTGACGGATGTTTTCGAAAGCTTTAGAACTTTATGCTTAAAAACATATCACTTGGATCCTGCACATTACTACACAGCACCTGGGTTAAGTTGGGATGCTATGTTAAAATACACTCAAATAGAGTTAGAACTATTAACTGATATTGAGAAGGTTTCTTTTATTAGGGCCGGTATACGGGGTGGTGTATCACAGTGTAGTAACCGCTATGCAAAAGCTAATAATGAATTCATGGAAGATTATGATAAAGATAAATTAAAATCATACTTGACTTATTTAGATGCAAATAATCTTTACGGTTGGGCAATGTCTCAATGTCTTCCAGTTGGTGGTTTTGAATGGGTAAATGTTGATACTAGTTTTGATGTGTCTGAAAATGCAGAATACGGTTTTATTTTAGAGGTAGATTTAGAGTACCCTGTCGAACTTCATGATTTGCATTCTGATTTACCTTTGTGCCCTGAAAATATCCAAATTGGAGATTCCAAAGATATCAAATTGGTGCCAAACCTGAACAATAAAACTAAATACAAAATTCATTATAGAAATTTGAAACAATGCATTGCGATGGGTATGAAGTTAACAAAAGTTCATAGGATTTTAAAATTCAAACAACGTCCTTGGTTAAAGCATTACATAGATTTAAACACAACTTTGAGAACATCGGCAAAATCAGAATTCGAAAAAGATTTTTACAAGTTAATGAATAATTCCGTATTTGGAAAGACAATGGAAAATATTGAAAAAAGGGTCAACGTTAAACTATTAACGCACTGGGAAAATAGAGGTAAAGTTCTTGGTGCACAAGATCTGGTGGCAAAACCAGAATTTCATAGTTCATCCACATTTGGAGAGAATCTAGTTGCAGTTCAGTTAAAAAAAATTAAATTGTTTCATAACAAACCAATTTACTTAGGTTTTTGCATCTTAGATATTTCAAAAACTTTAATGTATGACTTTCACTACAACTTTATGCTTAAGAAGTTTAACAATAACATTAAGCTACTTTACACTGATACTGATAGTTTGATATATCATGTTTTCACAAATAACTTTTACGAAGACATCAAACCAGATCTCTCTTCAAAGTTTGATACATCTGATTACCCGGATGACAACATTTTTGGGTATCCGAAATTAAACAAAAAAAAGCTGGGGTTTTTTAAAGATGAAAATAATGGAAAAATATTTCGTGAATTTGTTGGATTAAGATCTAAAATGTATGCGTTGGATGTCGAAAGTAAATTTGTATCAAAAGCTAAAGGTGTAAAAAAATGTGTTACGAAAAATATGAAAATGGAAAATTACAGGTCATGTCTATTCGAAAAAAATATACAATATGGTACTATGGTTTTATTCAAATCACTGAAACATAAAATATTTACTCAACAAGTTAACAAAATATGTCTATCCTACAATGATAGCAAAAGGTTTATTTTACCAAATAATGTAGACACATTAGCTTGGGGTCATTACAAATTAGGATAAGGTATCTATTGTATTTTAGACAAACTTGTTTAAACTAAATCATTAAGCATTCGATGTTATTGATAAGTTTATTGTTTTAAGTGTGTGTATTATTAAGAAGAAAAATTGTAATGTAATATATTTGTAATGTTGTCATGTTAACTAGACGATGATAGCTATATTAATGATTTTTGTAATGTGTATATAATATGCCATCTTATATTAAAATAAATATAAATAATTGATATTTGAACATTTGTTTCATTATTTTTCCGATCCTCTCACAATCAACACAAACATTAATAATGTTTCATTTTATTCATCCATTTACGGCAATAGTGGCTGGTCCAAGCGGTTGTGGGAAATCTAATTTCGTAACAAATTTTACAAAGTTTGTGAAAGAAGTTTGTAGTGTTGAATTTACTCAAATAACCTGGTGTTTTGATGAAATGCAACCATTGTATAACCTGAAAAATATAAACTATTGCCAAGGAATACCAGATCTCAGTATGTTCGATGGAAAGGAACCTCAGCTAGTAATCATTGATGATCTCATGAGAGAATCCGATGGACGCATTGTTGATATATTTACAAAAGGTAGTCATCATAGAAACTTGAGTGTTTTTTATATAACACAAAACTTATTTCATCAAGGTAAGGGTCAAAGAGATATATCTTTGAACTCTGGTTATATAATTTATTTTAAGAATCCTCGTGATAAAACTCAAATTAAATATTTAGCACGACAAGTTTCACCAGAAAATACAAAGTTTATGGAAGACTCATACAAGGATGCAACTAAAGAGGCTCATGGATATTTGATGATAGATTTAAAACAAGACACTAGCGATTTGTGTCGTTTTAAAACTAATGTATTTCCTTCAGATGGATATTGCATTGTTTATATTCCAACGAAATTATTTAAATATGCCAAGAATCATCAAATTCCTGTCATTCATAAATAATGCATCAAAGCCTACAGACGCATAAAGATTTACTTAGTGCTTTACATACACTTAAACCAAAATATCAGAAAGCACTTTTAAAATCATGTGATGAAGAAGAAATTAATTGCATTTGTGAATGCATTCATAACGTTTTAAAGGGTAAAGTACCTCTTGAAAAAAAAGCAAAGAAAAAGTTAAAAAAATACAAAGATCTACTTCGTAAACTAGTGCGAAAAAGTACTAAGCAAGTTCGGAAACGTTTGATAGTTCAAACTGGTGGATCTTTTTTACCTTTAATATTGGGATCAATTTTAAGTGGATTGGTTGGTACTATTGTTTGAAAAAATGGAACATGCTAAAAAAATGTTATTGATTGATCCAAGTTCTATTGAAAAACTGAAACAAAATGATTCTGTTCATAACCCTATGTCACGATTAGACGCTGAAATGCAAAACATTTTGAAAAGTGACATGGAAGATAGAAAAAAATGTATGCTATATTTACAAATATTGCAACGATACTTACATTTTTCCGAAGAAGAACGTAAACCTCTTGAAATATCTTTAGTTAATAATATTCTGAAAACAGAAAGAGGGGATGAAGTAGCAGATAATGGTATGGTGGATATTAAAAACAAAAATATTGATGAAAAAGAAGTAGTTGCTGATCAGACACCCATTGAAAACGATGAACAGGGAGCAATTTCTAGTTTGAAAAGAAAATCGATTTACTCTCCTAAGCATATACTCAGCTTGATACCTAAAACATATATAAAGAAGGGTGAGCGATTATTATACTTGATATCTTCGAATAAAAATATAATTGACTGGGATGATGATGGTACAATCACTGTAGTCAAAGAAAAAATTCCTGGAAGTAATATTATAGACTTAGTAAATGATTCTTTGAGACCACTCAAAAAAAATGATCCAATAGGATGGCAAAAATTTGCACAAGCATTGAAACATATTAAAATACCACTTATTTATATTGGAAATCCAAAAATACTCGATTATATGAATCAGCTTCAGGTCAGCGAATATAAAGAATACACACCACCGAGGGAGGTGGAGGAGGTGTTTTCAACACCAGTTTCTCGAAGAGTCCGACAGAAAATTGATTGGGAAAAATGGAGTCCTTACTAGAAATCAACAATATCTACTATAACCCATCACACCCCGCTGGGTATGCTAGTATTGATAAACTAGCTAAAGCTATGAAAGGTAAAATGAATAAAGAAGATGTGAAAAAATGGTTACAATCACAAGAAACCTATACACTACATAAACCGGTTCACAGAAAATTTCCACGAAACAAATATGTCTTGTCAAATCTTAATGAACTTTGGCAAGCTGACTTAAGTGATATGAGAACTTACTCAAAATATAATAATGGTTTTAATTACATTCTTTGTGTTATTGATGTCTTTACCAAATATGCATACGCCCGACCCATGAAAAGTAAAAATTCTGAAACTATTAAAACATGTTTTAACAGCATATTTAATGAAGCTAATACAACACCAACTCATATACAATCTGATAAAGGAACTGAGTTTGTTTCAAAAGATGTTCAAAGATTATTTAAGTCAAAAAATATTAATTACTACACAACAAATAACCCTGATATTAAAGCCAGCATTGTTGAAAGATTTCAAAGGACACTCAAAATGAGAATGTGGCGCTATTTCACCCATAAAAATACGTATAAATACATTGATATTTTACAAGACTTAATATATGCGTATAATCATAGCTATCATTCAAGTATCAAGATGTCCCCTTGTGATGTAAGCACGAATAATATAATGACTGTATGGAATAACTTGTATGATAGAAAAAATGGTCAAAGTATCACACGTACAGCTTTGCCAAAACTTCGCATTGGTGACTATGTAAGAATAACGAAGTATAAGCATGTATTTCAAAAAGGTTATGAATCCAACTGGAGTGATGAAATATTTATGATAACTTCAATTATAGAACGATCTCCATTGGTTGTGTACTCGCTAGAAGATTTAAAACACGAAGCTATAGTTGGAACGTTTTATGAAAAGGAATTACAGAAAGTGTCTTATGACCCCACCTCTAAGTATAAAATAGATAAAATTATTAGTTCACGTTATTCTGGTAGCAGAAAGCAAGTGTTAGTGAAGTGGAAAGGTTATCCAGATAAATTTAATAGTTGGATTTCAGTTTCTGAATTGAAAGAAATATGATAAAAGAAAGTTTTTATTTAACATTACTTAGTAATAGTTCCATGGAATACTTTCCAGACAATATGACTACACGATTTTCAACAAAGTTACCAAAATCTATAAAACTTGAAGGAGAATGGTCAGTTGGAGTTGTTGAATTTCAATACCCTTGCACAATGTATACTGTACAAGAGCATGAAAATATAATTTACATATCGAAATTGATGTTAATGCCAAACGAAGAAAAACCTTCACTGGTGTATTATAAAACACATATCCCGGCAACAAATTATGATAATATTAATCATATTTTAACAGCAGTGAATAATATAAAGGAGAAAGTTAAATTTCGATATGATGAAATATCAAAGTTTGTGTCTGCTGCTATTATGGATGAATCTATTAAATCATTGACATTGTCACCTAAGTTAGGTATACAACTCGGCTTTGAACCGAACAGAAATCTTGTGATGAATGGTTTAGGTAAATGTCCAGCCAATTTACATTTAGGGCTACCGTATCAATTATTTGTTTATTGTGATATTATCGAACCTCAGATAGTGGGGGATGTGATGACACCTTTACTAAGAATTATACCATTGGACCCCGCAAAGTATATTTACGGAGCAAATAAAATGCATGTTTTTTCACCTCACACTATTTACCTGTTATGCGTAGAGAGTTTGATACTATTGAAGTAGATATAAGATCCGGTACGGGTCAAAAAATACCATTCCAGTTTGGAACACTGTGTGTAAAGCTTCATTTCAGAAAAACATAATAATGTACTCTCGTAATATAACTTGTCCATATGAACATTATTACTCACATCAAGCTGGTTCGGGAATTGGAGTGATTTATAAAGGAGCACCGTATCAGCGTGGTCATGGCATTGGCAGTTTCTTAGGTGGACTGTTTAGATCTGTTCTACCATTACTCTCTAGTGGTGCTAAAGTTATAGGTAAAGAAGCTTTAAACGCTGGTGTTGGTCTTTTATCAGACATGGTTAGTGCTCGACCAATGGAGGATTCAATAAAATCTAGACTTAAAGAAGCAAGTTCAAATCTGAAGAGGAAAGCAGATAGTAAAATAGATAGATTAAATATGTCTGGCTCAGGATATAAAGTAAAAAGGAAACGGCTATCTTCCAACAGTCTAACACCGACCGCCAAAGTGAAAGCTACAAAAAAATCAAAAGCCAACAATTTAAAAGATATATTTTCATAAAATAAAATAAACATGTCGTTTTTACATAGTCATTCTTGTGAGTGTATAAAATCAGAGTTGGATTTATTTGCTTTACCATCCACACAAACCAGCATAGAAAGTGGGTTATGGATACACTACAAACCCATTTCATCACTTGCTGACGATGGCCCCATAGAGTTTCAAATACCGGGAACAGGGGATGATTATATAGATTTATCCCACACGTTGATACATATAAAAGCTAAAATATTCAATCAGGATTCAACCAAAATAGCTGCATCAAGTATTGTAGCCCCAGTTAATAATTGGCTTCATTCACTCTTCAGTCAACTAGATGTTTATTTGAATCAGAAGCTTGTATCACCACCAAACAATACATATGCCTATCGTGCTTACATAGAAACTTTGTTGAACTATGCTCCTGCAGCCAAAGATTCTCATTTGACTTGTGCTCTTTGGTATCAAGATACAGCTGAAAAAATGAATTCAACCGATGAAAAAAACGAAGGATTTACTAAAAGGCAACAACTAGCATGTGAAAGCAAAGAAATAGAAATGATTGGTCATCTTCATGGTGATATATTTAACCAGGAAAAGTTTTTAATTAACGGGGTTGAAATGAGTGTTAAACTAGTTCGCTCCAGAGACACATTTAGTCTTATGGCTCCTTCAACAGATTTAAAATTTAAAGTATGCATTACAGATGCAACCCTTATTGTTCGTAGAGCACGAATCAATCCAACTGTTTTACTAGCCCATCAAAAAGTGTTAGCCTCTACAACTGCAAAATATCCTATTACTCGAGCGGAAGTCAAAGTGTTAACCATACCTTCAGGTATTCAGGGCAAAACTCTCGATAATATTTTTCTGGGACAAGTCCCTAAAAGATGTATAATTGGTTTTGTAAACAATGCCGCATTTAATGGAAGTTTGACTAAAAATCCATTTAATTTTGAAAACTATGATTTGAATACATTTTGTTTGTACATTGATGGGCAGCAAATACCTTCAAAAGCTTTACAGCCATCGTTTGATAGTAATATTTTTACTGCAGCCTATCATACACTATTTTCAGGGACAGGTATACATTTTCTCAATGAAGGTAATGGGATATCTAGGGAACAATATGCAAAAGGATACTGTTTGTTAGCATTTGATCTAACAGCTGATCTCAGCTCAAATTCAAATACCCATTGGAACCTTATAAAACATGGTAGTGTTAGATTAGAGGTTCGATTTGAATCTACACTTACTCAAACAATAAATTGTATTGTTTATGCAGAATTTGACAATGTTATTGAAATAGATAGGAATCGTAATGTAACCGTAGACTATAGTAGTTAAGTTGACTTTGTATAAACCTAGTTATAAATATGAAATAAAAAATCATTAAAACATAATCCAATCCTTTTATTTATTTCTACCTTTATAAAGAAGTTCAGCTTATTTAGTTTCACATTCTTAATTTGTAAATAGAAGATACCACAACGATGAACACATTAGAAGTTCAAAAACATTTGCATTTCATACATCCCTCGATGCAAAAGCATGTTTATCCAGCAAACAGGTTACCCTTACATATTAATACTCCTGCATTCATAATAAGTAATTTGGATCCAGATAGTGAGCCAGGCTCCCATTGGGTAGCCATTCACATAGAGTCAAATGGAGTTGGACAGTATTTTGATTCTTATGGACGACCACCTATAGGAAATCATAGAAGTTTCTTGAACAGGACAACAAAACAGTGGAATTTCAATAGGTACAGACTGCAACATGACTTGACTTCAGTTTGTGGAGAGTATTGTTTAACATATTTATATTACAAGTTTAACGGAAATAGTATGACGGATTTCGTAAAATTATTTGGTAGCAGTAAGTTGAATAACGATGTTTTTGTGTATAAACTATTTGGTATGTGTTTTAAAGAAAAATAATAAAAGTATCACAATCTGAAAAATCTTTTTGAACAACCTATCCTACTACACCCAAAAATAGGTTCATTTTAAGCTCGCCCGTTAAAATTAAGTAAAGAAAGTAGAGCCGAGCCGAGCTGAGCCGAGTCACGCCGAATCGAACCGATCATTTGAGCGTTTACCGGCCGGGCCGAGCAAAAACCGAACCAAGCCGAGCCGAACCGATCATTTGAGCCTTTACCGGCAAATTTCTACTACTACCGTTGAAATATCAGGAAAAAAATCTCGCTGCGCGAGGCAACCAAAGAGCCAAAGTCGTCGAATACCTACTACTAGCGCAAACTACCGGTACTGTAATCTCCTGAAAACGTAAAAGCGTATGAAAACTTTAGTGTCCAATAAATTTTACCAATACACGGCGACGGTATAGATATTTTAGCAAATGGCGTATTTGCCACTGACAGGGTACATTCAGGTTTTTATTTAGGTGCAGTCCGGTCGTATGGTCCGGATGAATTAGCGTCGTCAAGTAATTTGCATTCTTAAAGCAAGAGTACAACGTTGTTGAGAGTATTTAGTTGAAATCGCTGGCAGTATATGATATTCTTCCCTAGTAGGATTTGCTCGCATATCAGCGTGTTTGGGGCCTATGTGGTTGTGTTTTTTTTTATACAACTAGCTGATGGAACAAGCAGATGGCCCACCTGATGTTAAGTGGTAACCATCACCTATAACAAAGCATTGCCTCGTAAGTCACGCACGATAAGAACGTGCTCTACGATACACTGCCCTGCGTCCATCAACTTGAGGCATACAGATGTTAAGCCTCATGTGCCTGTAATTTCACCGGCAACAACACTCTTCAAACCGAAACACATCAACGCTGCTTGGCGGCAGAAAAGACGTGGTGGTAGTACTTCCCCGGACGAGCCCTTCACAAAGAGCTCTACTACTCTTAAACTGAATCACTTCCCCGAATTGTTACTATTGGACTAAATGTACCGCTGCTAATCATAACACGAAGGCTGCCAATGTCTTCCACGAAAAGAGACTGTAACGAATGAGCATGTAGAAACTAGGACATGCAGGCCAACAACTGTACAATTTTCGAGAATTTCCACCGCACGTGTGGTTTGTTTGAGCGACGTGAAACGCTCGTCAAAGCCATCATTACGCAAATATTTCCCGACATTCGGCAGCGTCGCCGCTCGCCGTCCGACTACGCTGCTACTTCATTAATTATGCACTGATCTAATTATCTGGTTGAACTGGCACAACTTACAGATTCAAAGCCTTGCTTTGCTACAGATTGGCAGTTTCATTCATTTCGATAAAACTGAGTTCTAGTGGTGACCACTGTTTCGGTTCGAGATAAATGAAAATTTGTAGCAGAGGTCTCAGTCAAACTAATTTATTTTATTCAATATCTTCACTTTGAACCGACTTATATGTTTGTAGTAGCCTTCTTACAAAATAATAATAATGTAGCTGATTAATTTCCAGTGTTCTCTTTTCAACGCGAGAGAAAGAGAATAATATCAGTAGTTAGGATATTGAATATAATATTATAATATCGAATCGGGGTCATAGACATTCACGTAAGTACACAACATTATTAAATGTGCGAACTGTTACAAATACTTACCTGTGAATCCCATTCATGTTCCTAGATCGCCTATAATTTGCCCTCATTTATCTCATGTGTATGTTAAATCAACGCTTGGAATAACTACTCTGCGATTTGCATTTGTTTGAGGGATTCAACTCAACTATTCATTGACTCCAACTATGATGAAACAGAATGGCTAATGAAAGAGCATCTTACATGTGTGCTAATCTGTTACAGTATCGTCTTGGATTTATGTCACTTTTTGTAAAGATAGTGTTTATACTACAACCGTTGTATCAGCGTTGAGTGATAACACACCCAACATTTATGCTGAGCTGAAAACCTTTTTAGTATAGTAACCTATTACTGTTGTCCCTTGAGCCGCTCAAAATTTTATTCTTAATGTTACCTACCCTTTTAACTTTTTTCAGGCTTGTGTTTTTTGTACTATGCTAAATAAAAAATTATTATATTCTTTTCTAACCGTACCAACTTACTATGCGGTAAGGCACTTATCATTCAAACGCTTACTGCAATGACTTCTCGATGATAAAAAGCCGCAATTATGTTTCGAGCTAACACAATACATAAACAATCTTCACAATTTAGATTACGAAAGGCTAGCAAAGGACCCTGTAATATAAATAGGAAACCCAAGTTTCCCGTACAAGAAATAAGATTTCCATTTTCCGCCCACGCCAGGATGGAAACAGCCAACGTGTCAATAAGTAATAGATTTTCGATCTGCTAACGACGTCGCCGCATCTCGGCTAGAAAGGTTTTCGCGGCGAATGAGTTTCGCAGTTTCGCAGCTATATTAGCAATGGGACAGGCACGTTCACAATTTGCGGCTGCGGATTGGCACGGATGGAGCGTGCAATATCAAAGTTGTGGTCGTATATAGCGCCGCATATTGAACTCTATCGCCGGTGACGGACCGACGATTCGACGGACTGGCGGCGGTGTTCGAAAACCGCACCACTGCGACCGTGCCCGTCCGATTTGTAATTCAATTATGACCGGTGAAGACTATTCTTACTGCTCTCTCCCATTCGGTCTCGGTGCAATAAAATTCATGAGTCTATTGTTACATTCATGAGAGGAAAAAATACTGTGTAAACAAACCCTAACGAGAGGTGTGGAGACGGGCGTATGAATAGATTCGTATGAAATATTATTGCGAATTCTTGTTGGAAAGGAATTTAAGCTAATTAGAATCTTTGCAACATGAATATTCACATTCACATGCTACATAGTGTAGGTTGCTAGTACTACTACTACCTAACACGTATGTCGATAAGTTATTAAATGAGACTGATTCGTCGTAAAATAAACCAATTATAGGTACCGTCCATGTGGAAGCAAATAGTAAATAATGTCATCCGAAGGATTCATTGTAGACCCTCTACAACGTAGCAGGGGGTCTACGGCAGCAATTAAGTTTTATTCTTAGCTCAAACGGTCATTCTATTTTACGGGCTATTGAAAGGATCTGCTCTGATAATAATTATCGTGCAATTGTTTTCTGAATTCTCAAATATTTCTTTCTAGAACTTTGTATCGTATTTCAATTATAAAAGACAAGCTGGTGCCCGTGACTTCATTTGCGCAGGATTAGTCACACAATATATTTATAAATTGTAGCCTATGTGTTATTCTAGTGTTTAAGCTATATTATTGTAAAGTTTCATTAAAATCCATTCAGTAGTTTTTACGTGAAAGAGTAACAAACATCCATCCATCCATCTATATTTACAAACTTTCGCGTTTATAATATTAGTAGGATTTACGTTTCCCAGATTCTCATGTCGGGTAGTTTAACGAGTTTATAAAGTCATAAAACTCTGAATGAGATGCAAGACAAAAGATGGAGTTTTTATATCACAAACAGTCATGTTATCGGAATAATTTGCATAATGCCCGAAGGAGCGGCTCCAAGGAAGCTAACGCGAAAATTGTTACGAGCTCGGAATAATATTTCATTCAAATGCCTAATCATTCGAGTCTTAACGATTCATTCATATTGCTTTCATTAACATTGAGAATAGAAACATTTTATTTACCTTGTCTTTTTCATTTATAAAAGCAAAAGCGCTGAACGCAAAAATTTAAGCGCTCTTTAAGGTTGTAAACGACGAAATATCAGTGTTGGAGTTTTTTTCTTTACAATTTATACTGCCGCTACAAGACCGCCATAAAAAACATAAACGCTGCTATTTTGGTATATTACACAACATTCTTGCAGTGGCTACATACTTTTTCTATGCTTATAAGTTATATGATGGCATATTCATTGACTATAACGACGAAACTTTGGTCGTTTACGCAACAAAATTAGATATTAAAGAAAGAAATCTTTTGCAGAAACTTACGCGACTTCATATTTTTATTATCTATTTACTCACCAAATGCTCGTGTGATACGTTCACAATTGTTTTAAAATTCCTTATTATTTTGAGATTGCTGATTTAATTTTTTGTTGACAACCACTTTCTGAAGAAGCGCGAAGATTGATGGTTATAATATTTTCCTGTTCCCAAAATAGGTTTTAACTTCTTTTTTATGCGGCAATAAGCTTTTCAATTTGGCCAATTTCCAATACGATGGTAACATTTCAAAATATATTTTTGTGTTTTTCATGAATTTTAAATAGATTTTTGCAATATAAAAATGTAAACATGAACATTTTTGACAGCTTTCATAGCTCAGTTGGTTTGCTTTCGGTGCCGTAGGCCGTGGGTTCGTTCCCCACCGAGAATAAACATTTGTGTCTCAGTCTAAGTCTTATTTCTTTTTTTATATACAATTACCTGACTATTATATATTATAAGTGGGTAGGTATTTACAAAAAAAAAGTATATACGTATTATATCAGCTATCTGGTTCCCTTATTACAAGCTTTGGCTTAGTTTGGGGCGAGATAGTGCTATACGTAATGTTCACCAAATGTATTTATTTTATTGAGCGATAGATAATGGTAACGGTAGGTATTGTTATGACAGCTAACTTAAATTACTAAAATGATGTCAAATATGAAAGATCAATTATTCTGTTTAGGCTTAAGTCCAATATTTATTATATTTACAACAAGAACGGCAATAACTTTAGCGCTGTCTAAACTACGAGTAGGTATATTTACAACTTACATCCCCTCCCTCTTTTATTGTACGGAGTGTGATTAACACCTATAAACATAAAATCAAGTCTTTTTTCCAAAGCTCTACCTACGTCAAACAAAATCTTATATTTTACATACCCACACCATTTTGTAATTTAATAAATAAAAACAAAGGTTCAAACGAAGTGTAATCACCAAATCCCCATAGCGAGATCTGAGTTCGGGGCAACGACCTTCAGTTAACTATATGAATAATATAAAAATCCTTTCCGACCGCTCAGCTGGCCATACCGATATCGCACTACGTCCGTCACACGCATTCCCCTATATTTTATTTATAGACAGTTTTATCAGGAAGCTTATATTGAAAAGCAATAAACCCGTTCGAACCGAAAACAAAAGCTACCTGTGCTTGTCCAATCTCTAAACGTGCCCTAATTCAAGCGAAGCCCCAGAAATTACAAGCACCAGGGCTCCGCATAAATCCAACCTTTTCAAGTTAATAAAAATGATTTAAATACGCATTAAAAGGATCTTTTTCTCGTTGAGAACATGAAATTTATAATGGTAATAACTCCCGTAATTACGAGTATAGAAAATACGGGACGATACGGCCGCTGAATGGGAATGCTGTAAGAGTTGAAAGCAATTTAAAAGAAATGTCGCCATTACATTTCTCGTGGACCCTCGAAGCCTTTTAATTTCGCAGATTAATAACTGAGAGATAAAACTTCTGTTAGGCGCAAACAATGGTGGGTACCTATATAGAGCGTAGCGGGGACAGTAAGAGAATAGCGAGTGGCTCTGTAGCGGCTGGCACTAGACGGACCGTCCGCCCTCCAGGAAATACCGTTGCTTAGTGATTTCACTCACTTTTCTGCTGTTGTGGCGAAGCTAACCGGATTACTATACAAACAAAACAATTTCTTGAGGTTTGTAAAAAAATTGTTATTGCAATAGGTTTGAACCAAATAAAATGGAATAGCACAATCATTTTTAAGTGTTGGATTCATTTTATTCACTTTCATATGTTTTACAGAATTCCACACCCATATCATATATTGTTGGTGAAGGTAAATCTTACCTAGCTATATTAATATAATAATATCTAGTCTATAAATATATAATTCTACTGTACGTGTGTATGTCACTAAACTCCTCCTAAACGGCTGGACCGATTTGAATGATTTTTTTGTATGCGTTTAGGTGGCACCCTGGATGGTTTAGATTCACAAATCAGCCCGGCAGATGGCACTGCAGTCGCTTGAAATATCATGCATTATGACTATTAATATTAAAATCATATATTTTTTCAAATTAAGTAAACGTTTATTTACAAAGAAAATTACAATGAGAGTATATGCAGTATATAATAACATTGTCGAGTTCCAGAATAAGAAATCAAATGTTTCAAGATCAAATTAATGGATAGCGATCTTGAAACACCTGATACGTCGATTCCGAGCAGTAGGTAAATGGCTAGTAAGGGCATTATCGAGTCGATCGAATTCACTTTAGAGTTTTTTCCAGTACGCCATTGGGGCGCATTTACAACGGGCATAGAATTCCCACTCAGGTGCATTGGACAGGATATCACTGTGTTTGGAAATCGGAAACGAATGTAAAGTCCTTGTTTTCGATTCGTTTAATCCTTATCATACTAAATATATAAATGCGAAAGTTACGATGTCTGGATGTTTGTGGCTCAGTCAGGCCTTATCCACTACATCGATTGAAGGAAAACTTATAGATAAAATTTTAACATACTTCGTTTATGTTTAATAATTTAATAAAAAATTTAAGAAAGAGAGAAGAAGAGAGAAGACTAACTTACCGGGACTAACTTACTCAATTCAACTCAACAAGAAAAATTACCGGGAACGGTAGAAAAAAACCGGCCAAGTGCGAGTGGGACTCGCGCACGAAGGGTTCCGTACCATTATCTATAAAAACGGCAAAAAATCACGTTTGTTGAAGGAGGAGTCCTCTTAAATATTTATTTTATTCTGTTTTTTAGTATTTGTTATTATAGTGGCAGCAGAAATACATCACCTGTGAGAATTTCAACTGCTTGTTCCATCAGCAAGTATTATAAAAAAAGTGTTGCAGACGTTACATTCTGTTTACCCTCTGGAAAATGGTTGATTGAGATTTTTCGAAGTTTTCCTACTTAAAAGTTAGCTTATGTACGAAAACTAGTAAAGCAAACTTTTGAGTAGGAAAACATGTATCGATCAAAATGATTTTTTTACTAAACTGTGTGCAATTTGATTGCACACAAAATGGTTGATTGCGATTTTTCGAAAATGAGTTTAGTGAATTTATATCTTTCAACATGTCGAAACGTGCGAGCGAGAGTCACATTAGCTCTTGTCTTCGCCTTAAGATATCTTATTATTTATTTAATTGTCTTTGAGTCGCTGCAACTATGTCAGCCCTGTCAAGATTCTTGTTTAAGGTAGTCACAAGCAAATCTAAGAAAATTCATCTGCGTAAAATGAAAAATAGAACTGGCCAAGTGCGAGTCGGACTCGCGCACGAAGGATTCCGCACCATTATTTATAAAAACGACAAAAAATCACGTTTGTTGTATGGGAGCCCCCTTAAATATTTATTTTATTTTGTTTTTTAGTTTTTATATACAGACGGACAGACAGCGGAGTCTTAGTAATAGGGTCCCGTTTTACCCTTTGTAATAAGGCTCTGTAAAAATGCTCAGCGGAAACTCCCAGCCACGAGGTACGGTAGTCATCTCTTAAGATAATTTGGTACTTAATATTTTGTGAGTGTATGAAGGGAAATTAGGCACATCTAAAAATTACACTTCACACATGTAGAGGAAGACTATAGGAAACTGACGGCTGGTTTCTGAAAGCTTGATCAAACCTAATCAGATGTCAAATCACTTGCTATTTCAGCTAGAACATACACATACACAAATTTAACTGCGATATCATTGAATTTTTGATCGAGGTTTTTTCAGAAACCGGCAGTAAACGTAGTACACACGTGCTATACAAAGGCTAAGAAAAATTACGCTTACTACAGATACATAAAAGCGAGCATTGTATACCCTAATATATTCGAGTACTCTTGTCTTGATATCTTGATTTCTATCCCCATTTTGGTTTTTGTATTGGATTTTTATGATTGCTATTAATTTCATCATATTATACCCTCTTGACTTTTTTTCATCTAATATGCCCGTTATTACTGAAAGGGCTTTGAGTAACTATTTCCAGGCAACATCAATTAGGTTTACGAATAGAAATCTTCGTTCAGTCGGAGACCACGGAAGTAATTGGGGTTGGGGAAGGCTTCAATATAAAAGAACCATTCACAAGTTTTCATTCAATACGCGGCACTTGGTGGGATTTATTTCAATCATATGCTTCTCTGAGAAGAAAATGTTTTAATTTAGTTATTTTTTTTAGTTTTATTTTTTAAATTTTATATTGGTATAATAGTCAAAAACATTTAGGGTTCCTTTTTTAATTTATTTAGTTTTTCTTAGTTTGGTTCTTTAGTGTTCATGGGGCGTATATCATGATGATAGCCTTCACAGCTCAGTTGGTAGTAGCTCTGCCTTCTGCGCAGTAGGCCGTGGGTTCCATCCCCACCGAGAACAAATATTTGTGTGATGAACATAGACGTTTGTTCTCTGTCTGGGTGTTATTATAATTATATTATAAGTATGTATTTTATATATGTATTTACAAAAAAAAGTATGTTAGTATTATATCAGCTATCTGGTTCTCATATTACAAGCTTTGGCTTAGTTTGGGGCTAGATAGTGCTGTGGAAAGTCCACCAATATTTATTTATTTATTATTTATATTTAAATGAGAACATTTGACTAGCAGATGGTCCCAATTGAAGTGGATCGGTCACTTGTGCCTTTAATAAATGTACATTACCATACAGTGCACTCCGCCTGTCACTCTGTGACCGGAAAGTTAATTGCAAGTCTCATTTGTCTGTAATTGCACTAGGAATTATTGATTGCTGTAAGTATAATGAATTTATGCAGGATGATATAGCTCGAAGAACTGACATCTGGAGAATTAAGGTTCTCTAATGGCGACCACGAACTGTAAGACGAAGAGTCGTACGCCCGCCCTCCCCCCCGGACCGACGACATCCTAAGGCGGGAAGTCGGTGGATGCAGAAGCCTCAAAATCGTTATAATACGGGAGGCCTATGCTCAATAGGCTGGCTGATCTACAGGCCCATTTTTAGGGTTCCATACCCAAAGGGTAAATCGGGACCCTATTACTAATAGTCCGCTGTCCATCCGTCTGTCTGTCCGTCTGTCACCAGGCTGTATCTTATGAACCGTGATAGTAGAAATTTTCACAGATGATGTATTTCTGTTGCCGCTATACCTAACAACAAATACTAAAAAACAGAATAAAATAAATATTTATAATGGGAGCTCCCATTCATCAAACGGGATTTTTTTGGCCTTGTTATAGTTAATGGAACCCTTCGTGCGCGAGTCCGACTCGCACTTGGCCGGTTTTTCTTCTTGTCGTGTCACAATTTCTTTTGAAACAGTGTGATGACGATATCAGATTTACTTCATAAAATGAAATAGGAAAAGAAATAAGAAAAAAAGAGATGCATTTATTTGTCACACAAACATTTGTGGATCTACAATTTAAAAGCGCTAGTAATTATGTAATACTAGTGACCCGCCCCGGCTTCGCACGGTTATTGTGGGTTATCCCTAAAAGATTATGCTTGTATTATGCATATAAACCTTCCTCTTGAATCACTCTTTCTATAAAAAAAAACCGCATCAAAATCCGTTGCGTAGTTTTAAAGATTTAAGCATACATAGGGATATAGGGACAGAGAAAGCGACTTTGGTTTATACTATGTAGTGATAATATATTTAGTTTATAAATATATTTAGTTTATAATATATATTTAAAGCTCCATTTTATCGATATTCTAATTCCACGAGATGAAGACATATCGCTTCACCTTTAAGTACATACGCCGTTTCCATTAAACTTTCCATTGGTATTCCACTCGGGCCGGCGAGTAAATTCATAAAGGTATCTTCGTAAATTGTGCATTCACAGAAGGTCATTGTACATATAAGGAGCTCAATATGCTGCACGGAGATGACATGAACTTTACTGCAGGTACGTGGAGCTCACTTACTTGTTTGGTGTGCTAGAACTTCTAAAAAACATGATTACACTGCTTTCAACTGGGTCCATATCTTTTTGGTCCTCTTTGAGAGAAACTGACTGTGTAACTAGGCTGAGA
Organism: Chloroclysta siterata; assembly: GCA_932294275.1. Lineage (NCBI taxonomy): Eukaryota > Metazoa > Arthropoda > Insecta > Lepidoptera > Geometridae > Chloroclysta > Chloroclysta siterata. Next base: position 11,747,052 of record OW028602.1, read on the forward strand.
GACATTCAAATGGTAATTTACAAAATAGATTTTTTCGTATCTTTTGTAAGTTATGTACCTACTTATTGAGAGAAAATGCAAAAACTTCATCCATCAGAAGTACGGTCTTGGTTTATCTACACTAAACTACACTAATATTATAAAGAGGAAAGATTTGTATTTATTGTTGTATATAACGCATAGGCTCAAAAACTACTGGTCCGATTTCAAAAATTCTTTCACCGTTAGAATGCTACATTATCCCTGATTGCATTATAGGTTACATTTATTACAAGGTAAAATTAGGGATCTCTTCTAAAACTTCAATAATGTAACCCAAGGTGTATACAAATTGGCCATAATTTGGCTTTCATCGCATGCGCTGCGAAAACTATTGACGATAGAACACAAAAATGTTCTACAATATTAAAGAACACATCAAATCTACAAAAAATTTAGGAATACCATATGTCTAACTATCGTAGTTATGTTACTATAACTTCTTTTTTACATATTAAAAGTTGATAGAAATTCCGACCGAAATCAAACCATGTTATCCATACCTCTATATTAATCCTTATCCAAATAAATCATTTAATATTCAAGGCTGTTTCAATACCTATAGATTACTTCTTGAATTTTTCAAATCGGACATTCCATACTAAAGATATTACGAAATAAAAAAAAATAGTTCGCTTTTAAAATATTAGCGAACGCGGTAGCGGGCAATAGGGCGCATTCTCACTCACTCAGGGAGAAGGGCGTGCAAATGTATGAAAGAAGTAGCCGCGAGACTCTAACTAAGTTTAGTCTAAGTTTATCCTAAAATGTTCAAAAAATTTATATCCACCCATGCGAAGCTGGGACAGGCCGCTAGTTGAATATAAAAATAAATACAAACGAAATAACTATTTACACTTTTTTATTTATTTATTAAGCAATCAAACACGTGAAATTTTATATTCAATATATATTAAATTTATCGCATTTTTATGGCCTACAAACGGGATAAAACTCGCGAAAACTGGATAAAATTGTAAAGGTGACTGCACAATGTCCTATACCTAACGAATGACACACTTAAATCCAGCAAGAGGAAAAATATGGCATCTTATTTCACGTTCCATTTTTATTTAAACGGGAGTCAGCGCCTTCGCGATACAATCTGCAGTAACTTTTCATTGCAACAAATCTTGGGGCGTAAAAGTTATTCTCCAAAGCTGGTAATCGGAAATCCGTTGAATCCAGACTAATCCACACTTCTACATCTATTACCAATATCATATTCAATATCGTAGTCTATTACATAGACTCCTAAGTGCATGTATTAGTGTACCTATGTCTGTTTAAAATCACAATGACGGCGAAAAAAGATGGGCGCTAACCTATACCGCTCACGAGTGCGAGTGAAAGGTAACTAATCTCAACCATAGTGATAGACCAAGAGGTAATGAGCAGTTTTAGAATTAATTTCTTTATCGGCGCAGGTTTTACGTCTTGTTTGCGTTAAAATAACCTTAAAAAAACATGCCACAGAGGTTTGCATGTTATAAACATCGACCTCTTTTGTATTCTAGGACGAACAATCTAGAACCTCATCATTCACCGAGTTCTCGAAACCTTAAAAATGCCGCCTTTCCATCAGTAGGCTATCCTACTCTGCGTTTTCCGATATTAATGTTAGACACTTTGTTTTTTTTTTCTAGTTTTTATTTCTATCTAAATAATATATACGATTTGCACGACTAATGTCAAAAAAGAAAAATGTCCAAAGCCAATGTCCATAAGTAAAAATGACCAATAATAAAAATGTCCAACAATAAAAATGACCAACAATAAAAACGTGTAATCATTATAAATGCCAATTAAAAAGACGAGGTTAAGACTAGGGTTTGCGGTACATATATGTCGGAATCACACTATATGAGCCTCTTCAAGGTCCACTCCATTATATGAGGTCCTTTCACCGCACTGGTTTGAGAGATGCCATATTTGTCATTATTATCGTCGAGTACATTTAAAAAAGATACTTTAAACAAGTGGCCAGTATCTTATAAGATTGATAAGTATATATTTAATTACAAAATTTGTTTGTATTGTTATGGACATGTCTATAGTTGGACATTTTTCTGGTTGGGTATTTATATTCCTGGTCAGTTTTCTAGAAGGCCTTTTCTGTATATGTTCATTTTTCTAATTGGGCGTTTTTATACTTGGACATTTTTCCGATTTAGCGTTTTTATAGTTGGGTATTATCATGCTCTTCGACATTTTTCTTTTTTGACATTAGTCGTGCAAATAATATATACTACTACTTACTTACTGAAATTGCTAGAGCTATACCAGCTACTACAGTTTCAGTAGTGTATAGTGGAACTGAAGCCGAGAGCAACTGTCAAATGCAATCAGGAGGTCCAAAGAGCCTCACTAATTAGATAACCCAGTAAGTGCCGTACACGATTACGTACCCATGTGGTTTATATCGATGCCTTCAGTCTTGGACCATCGGCCAAAATGTCTATTAGTTTTTGAAAGAGAGTTGTCCAATTCTGCACTTTTAAAAGCGACTTTATAATACGCAATCTTATGATTTTTCTTAAGTGTCAGGTCCTCACTTATTGCATTAGCTGCTAATTCCACCTCGCTGCCGCTCTTGCTGTAATTTAATTGCCTTTGTCGCGTAATTTAGACAAGGCATCTAATGGGCTATCAGAAGCGCGCTCCAAGTAAAATAGGTAGATGTTACACGGCGTATAACCACGTCACCGCATGTGCCAGAGTGGTGCCGACATAACTAGTTCATCTTCATGAAAACATACTAATCATCATCATCATCCACAGCCCGACTTTACCCACTGTATTTACTGTAGTCTCATCCTGAGCTTGTCCACAATGTTTGTAACATCTTCCCAACTCACCACAGGATGAATGATGCTTCTATTCCCAGTTCTTGGGCTTCTTGAAAACAAACTTAGTAGGTAAACAAAATAAATGTAATCGGTGTCAAAAATTTAACTTCTTGCTTTTTAGAAAGTGGCAGCCATGTTTTGTTGGAGGATTACTTTTGGTTTAATTTATTTTAATTAGTATAACATTTATGTGAGGTGTGTGCATAACGTAAAGTGGACATTTAGGAATAAACGGTTTGGTTTTCAGAGTGGTCCGTAATCTGGGATAAGCTCCTAATTTTGTAGCGGTCGCGATTTACGCGCGCCCCATACAACATCTCGTAATTTCACAAATGAGAAAACACCTCTAAATAGGTAGGTATAATGTAAAATGGGATTAGCTGCAATCGCTCATATTCTTTGAGAATTTTAAAAGCTGCTATTCCAATCTTCTTCTTCTTTTCTCCGTATAAGGCTCCTGTCCGTCATTCGACAGACAATCTTGCCAGTATCAAGTGAATTGTATTAAATACTATAGTAAAGTCAGTCCATAGTCAAGTCGGCGTCATTTGTTTTAAAGAAAATGGTGGCGGTTTTCTTCAAAATATTGGAAAAAATATCGGTCAAATTAGGATATCACATAAACACTTTCATTCCAAATTCTTACACTTTGTGCTAAGACCTCAAGTAATATTGGTTGAAATGCTACCGAAATTACATAACACAATTCAAAATAACACTAGAAAAACAATTAAAATGAAAAAGTTGCTGAAGTTTGCTTCCCAAAATGTCAAAAAACTAATCCTTTTAAACGTCTTGCACTGATATTATAATTATAATAGTTCTTCTTCTTCTCTCCATATATGGCTCCTGTCCGTCATTCGACAGACAATCTTGCCAATGTCAAGTGATTTGTATTGAATACTTTTTTGTCAAGTCAGTCCATAGTCAAGTCGGCCGTCATTTGTTTTGAAGAAAATGGTGGCGGTTTTCTTCAAAACATTGGAAACATTTTCGGTCAAATCAGGATATCACATAATACACTTTCATTCCAAATGCTCACACTTTGTGCTAAGACCTCAAGTAATGTTGGTTAAAATGCCACTGAATTTACACAACACAACTCAAAATAACACTAGATAAACAATTAAAATGAAAAAGCTATGTTGCTTCCTAAAATGACAGAAAACGAATGAATTATAATAGTTCTTCTTCTCTCAATTTATGGCTCCTGTCCGTCATTCGACAGACAATCTTGCCAGTGTCAAGTGATTTGTATTGAATACCTTTTAGTCAAGTCAGTCCAAAGTCAAGTCGGCCATCATTTGTTTTGAAGAAAATGGTGGCGGTTTTCTTCAAAACATTGGAAACATTTTCGGTCAAATTAAGATATCACATAATAAACTTTCATTCCAAATGTTTACACTTTGTGCTAAGACCTCAAGTAATGTTGGTTAAAATACCACCGAAATTACACAACACAACTCAAAATAACACTAGAAAAATAAATAAAATGAAAAAGCTATGTTGCTTCCCAAAATGCCAGAAAATGAATCCATTATAATAGTTTATAATTAACTAGGTATTACGTTTTGACGGAAATGTCGATTGAATGATGTTGATTGTCCTTTGATTAAATTTGACAGCTAATTCGACATTTCTATGGCTTGTTTAATGATAGACTTGACTATAAAGTATTTATTCTATTCAATACGGGTACTTTAGCGATTCCAAAATCCTTCAAACGATTCCTTTGAAGTAGAAAGAAAAAAATCTTGTGTCTGGAGGTGGCTGGGAGGAAAGTTCCGACGTGTTACGTGACCAGACAACGGATGCAAAACATCAGTTTTTACATTTCATCTGCCGGAAATAGCTGAAATATTTTAAATAAATGGAATGAGATTTTCAAATGTAGTTATTTTTGCAACGCTTGCATGAATATTTATTTTTGTTTGAAATCGTCATTCCACTGATTTGGATCATGTGAGCTATCTCTAGATCACTTGCAACGGACTGCAGATAGCCCGGCTGTTTCATGTGTTATCATAATTTCGTTTATGTAGAGGTAAAAACTATATCTATAAGTTTTATGAACCCTATAACAAGGCGAAATTAGGACATATTTTTCAGGCGAAAAGTTGGAGTAAAATATACGCGCCTATATTGATATATTGATTGTATATTGTTCAACTGATTACCTATTTCAGATAGCAAGTAAACAAGTTATAAGATAAGCTAACTTAGAGATGGCAACACTGAACTGAAGAAACAGTGTAAGCACTTTCTGGTGAGTAGTTTTCTACCTTCAAGACTAGCAAGTGCTAACAACACGGTACAGGCACTAGTTAGACACCTACTTGTTATAAAACTAAACTTCTTACTTCGCAGTGTCGATTCCTAACTCGGATATGTTCAAAACTTTCTAATGAGAATAAAGGAAACTTATCTTCATTTACCTTCTAGGTAGATAGCTAAGTATATTTTCTAACAAATAAAGCTTTGAAGTTAGATAGTTGGGTAAGCTGTGTGTACTTCAGACGGAGAAATGTATTTGATTATAAGTATATATTAGCTGCTGATATGAAGCAAGTAGGGATCTATCTTCAAATACTGATGGCAGGGGAACTGAGCAAACACGATAGTCTTTTGACGATGTACTATAGTTATTTACCATCTCTATATTAAAGGTTTCCTCCTTTAATATAGAGATGGTAAATAACTATAGCACCGGTGGTCCAGTAGAAGTGAACCTGCCTTCCGATAAGGTCGTAGGTTCAAATCCGAACGTGCACCAATGGATTGTTGCTATCAAAAAATGTATGTGTGCAATGCGAGTGCTATCAAAAGGTGAAGGAAAACATCCTGAGGATTATAAAATCGGCGATAGGCTTGCAATGTTTGCGATTTTACTTAAATTCAGTGATTCTATATATTTCAGAAACAGCTTCACGACTTTTATCCCAAGACACGGTAGATATCAGACCTTGTATTACCAAGTACGAACTCAAGATTCTTTGAGGACGTATAAGAGAGGTAGTATTATGTTATGTTCCCAAAAATGGTGTAATATGCGGAAAAACAAGAAATTGCCTGATAGTGATCTGCATCTTAACAACATCAAATAGGCTACCTTTTCACCGTGTAATTAAATAGACATATAACATTCGATAGACGATGGAATTTGGTGTCTTATGCTGAAAGATTTTTTGAGTTAAGATAAAAGTTGGACCAACGGACTGGAGTTTCATTTATCAACTTAAAATAACCACCGCTGCCAAACCCTTTTTCGGAGTTTAAATACGTAAAAGCCATAACTCTGCCGGGGTCACCAGGATAGTGCCGCTGGTCATTTTTTGCGGGACAATTGCACATGAAGGAGGAGATTGTGTCGGGATGATGTGCTGGCTCGCTGGAGAGCCGCCAAGTCTCAGGCCTCCAGGGAACACGGCCCGGCTGCCAAAAGCTAACTGATCGATGGCCTTAGGAATTTGCAACCGGATTTGGTGCTGTGCAGTTTGCTGCTGCGTGGCAACTGCTCGATAAAAATGTATCGAAGTATTCTGAACTGTGCCAATAATAGTAAATTACAATTTTCAACCTTAAGGCGCGTTTTTGACGTCATTACCTGCGTATTCCTATTAAGTTGCTTTATATTAAGTAGAGTTATTTAGCGCATACCTAGGGGTGCTTGCACAATTATCACTAATCGGGTTTAGCTAGATAGAATTAGCTTAAACACAATGGAATGGTGTTTAAGCTAATTCTATCTAGTTTTGTAAACGTAATAACTAAATACAATTAGATTAAACACTAGCAAGACCATTGGAAGATATGATATAAACTTTTAAAAACATTGCTGGTGCAAATCCTTTGCATCAGTAGAAAGATAGCATGCAAATCTTCTGCTGGTTTAATTTGCCTAAGGTACATAAAACGCGCCCTCAATAAGATCCTATCACTGGAATATTCTAAAGAATTAATACTCTGCTGAGGCGCTGTAAGTAAGCGAAGGTACAGTGAGTATAAACTGCAAGGAGAGTAGAAGCTCAAAAACTTCAGCAAAAGAAATGAAAACGTGGGTTTCGGCTTTTTGAATGCTAAACCACTCTTCATTGGGTTAGGTTCATAAGAAACTCTTACTAAAATTAGGATAGGATCACCGAGAAAAGTCCCGTAGCCTCAAATGAAATAAAAATCGAAGCACGAAAAAGTTGCATTCTGAGCTGATCGGATCTTGCTCCTCTGCATCCATATCATTGAGGATACTACATTGCTGCTATCAACCCAAAGTTCTTCTCCACTACTTTAAGGAGCTGGGCTGGCTGGGGTGAGGTTAGCAAGGGGATTATGCACAATACATCCCACTGCGGGACATCAGTGCAGATCTCATTCCCCCACCATGAATTAGAAGTTACATTCTTCTTGTATTTTACTGATATATAACTAAATGCTCGTACGTAGCACGACACGTTGTTCTAAGCTCCTGACTCTCGAGCATCGACGCAAAGTTGCCTATCTATCGGTATTCTACAGGATACATTTCGGAGAGTGTGCGACGGAACTACACAGCTTGATCCCCTCATCCCCGTTCTACCATCGGACCACCAGACGTACGGAAAGAGACATCCATTCATGGTTGACATTACCAACTGCCCGAACCAAGCGCTTTGCTACAACGTTCATCATGCGTACGGCCAAAGAATGGAATTCCTTACGGCGTCCGTTTTTCCGAATGCCTATTATTTGGATTTTTTCAAGAGAAGAGTGAATAGGTATTTTCTCGGTAAACGTGCCACATCGTCGACCACATCTTCACTTAACATCAAGTGAGATTGCGGTCAAACGTTTTACCAATAATTTTTAAAAAATAAAAATAAAAAAGTTAGGGTGTTTGGATATTAGTATTTTTGTGGCTCAATCACTCCCGAACCACTGAACCGATGGAGTGAAGTTTAGAACAAATATAGTTAATAGCATATAGGCTACATTTCATCCCGATAAATTACCGGGAACGGGGAAGAAAACCACGAACAACCTAAGAAAGAGAAAATCGCCTTTAAGGTTAGCAATCACTCCTAATACGGGGGTGGCGCCGCGGGCGGCAGCTAGTATACACATAAATTGTGTGTGACGTTTTTGTGTCACAAAATAAATGTAATTTAATTTTCTTTTATTTTCTTACAATTAGACTGTCCTTTGGCTACAATCTCATCTGATGGTAAGCGACGATGGATCAGAACGGTCTAGAAGACGATCTAGATTCACGCCTTGCGGAGTCCCAAATTTTAATGAACAGGAAAAAAAAAGACGGCAATGGGCAACTTTATTTAGATATTGAGGTTTTTTCAAAACCACAAAATACAGACAAATTACCAAGAAAAATAAGCTTGAACTTTATAAGGAATGCTACTGCTAAAGCTTTCATCCGTAATGTGACCGAGGTACGATAAGGCAGTTAAAATATTCACGAGGGCAGCTTCTTGGATCCAATACTGTTATCTCGTTAGAGCCCCAATATCACTTGGAAACAGTGGCCCCAATTTAACTTGTGACGTTCAACTTGTAGTCTCGTTAAAAAGTATTGTAACACGGACGTTTTGTGGCAACTAAATATATATTTTTTATTTAAAGAGCCTGACAGCCGTCAAACTATTTCTCGCTCGCACATTTTAATATTTGAGCAGGTAGTTATTAAATCACAGATTTTGTTTGTGAGAATTTGTTTGTTGTCTGTGACTTAAAACTAATTACAAAGTGTCAAAGATTATGTTTCGGTGTACAACTACATTTTTATACAAAAAATTGAAATAACTGGAATTTTTTGGTGCAATTAGTTCAACTGGTTGAACTTAGTGGAACGTCTTTTTTATGTGGAAACCTAGACGTATCTACTGTGGACATGTTTCAAGGTTACTTTGGTGCATGAAGTAGGACAATGCGGCAGAAGATCAATGCTACTTTATAGAAAACTGTAGCATAATTATATTTATTTTGTTCTCTTTTTTATGTTTTATTTGTGGTGATTGAATGAATTGTTTTCTTACTGGAAATGAATGTGATGGTCTTTATTCAGAGTTAGATTTCTACAGACTTTTATTTCATACAACACAAGTGGTTCAAATTCAAATACAGGGTCCATATCACACCTAACCCACCTATCACACCACCAAAAACTAAAATATATTTAATATATTAATTTATTTGTATAACTAGCACGGATTATGTGCTCCGTATTTCCGCAGTGTGACGGCGTCTCGCAGGCACCCATGGAAGATTCTGTAAACACCTTTCGTCCAAAACTCTGCATCCATAAAGGTCGAAGGATCGATCGGGCACTGGTATTTGTGTTAAATGCAATTCCCTCCGCAACCACTACAGTCATCTAGGTGGCGAATTCCCCGATAAATGTTCCTTGTAAGTTCATTTTGATTTATTTTGAGGTTTACCTCTATTTGCACCGTCACACCACCCAGGCTTCGTCTGAAAACCAGCACCGCACTGTACCTATACCTATATAGGTATTGTGCAACATAAAGCTGAGACGATGGCCTTTTTGACATGTTATTTTAATATATTATTATTTTTTCACCTACTGTTCTACCTACTGTATAATGTTTTTAATTTTATACTTTTACCTACTTGGGTCAAATAAAAAGTTTTCTTTCTTTCTTTTCTTCTTTCTAAAGACGTTGGTACTTTCACCATAAAAGAGCCACATTTTGATGAGTTTCCTACTGCACCACCCTCATTGTGAGCTGGATAGAATGGTGATTTTGAACGTAGGTACTGTTTGTTTGGCCTTTAGAAGCTCGTAGTGAGTACAGGTGTTTCAGAGTTCCGAGACGTGTCCATAAATTACCGAAGTTTTTCCCTGTGTTCAACTTTAATTTGAAACAAACAGATTACGTCATAATATTACTCCCAAGTAAGGGCCGTTATTAATTTCTCAAACACTTTATTTATTTAAATTCACAAAACAGATTACAATCGAATAAGCAAAAATAATTGTTACAATAATATTCATTCCTATATCTAGATTCGTTGTAATCAAATACCTTTTGCAATTGAAGCAATTATAAACCTAGTGTTGCATGCATTAATTTTAAATTTCCCTAAAACCAGAAACAGTAAACTGTAACTCTTTTATTTCATTATCATCAGAAGAAGTCCACTGATGGACATAGGCCTCCCCTACAACAACATCACTTGTTGAATTTGTAAGATTGGGTACTGGCGACTTGCATTACAGGCTTTTCTTTTAAAACCTATCTCGGACACGTCTCTTGCAAAACAAGTTAAATTGTAAATCTTAATATCCCTGCTATTTATTTACACAAATAACCTTTGCACAATAAACATAAATCAATTTATCTTATCTTTTCTATACATTTTCAAGAAACATGATTTTCAGTCTACTCCGATGATAATCAGTCTTTAAGAATAGTAGAGCTCTTTGTGAAGAGCTCGTCCGGGGAAGTACTACCACCACGCTGTTTCAGTTTGAAGAGTGTGGTCGCCGGTGTAATTACAGGCACATGAGGCTTAACATCTGTATGCCTCAAGTTGATGGACGCAGGGCAGTGCATCGTAGAGCACGTTCTGATCGTGCGTGACTTACGAGGTAATGCTTTGTTATAGGTGATGGTTACTACTTAACATCAGGTGAGCCATCTGCTTGCTCCATCAGTTAGTTGAATAAAAATCTCCATTCACCGACCTCATGTCATCGGTCCATCTGATGGGGGGCCGTCCTATCTTTCGTCATTTCGTAATTGTCGCTATTCGATAAGCTTCTATTCCTTTGATTTTTTCATTCCTTTAATTCCTATTAACCTTAAACTTATCAAGTTTATATTACGAAATATTTCGTTTAACAAATATAAAACCTTAAAACAGAATTTGAATCCGCAACCTTAGTATATAAACGTGTTGTACTGCAGACAGAAAAAATATCATTGGATTAGTAACGCAATAATAGGGTATTCTCCGATGATAGATGAAAGAATCCGGGGATAACCCTCGAAAGAGATCAGCTCACGGATCGGTTTACACCGTCAGTTCGCATTTGTATGCCGAGGATTTATAACTACAGGATGTCAAAAAGATACCATAAAAGAATCTTCTATTCTCATATCATACAAAAGAACGGTAGGAACCAAGCCGTAAGTTTGTTGCCTGTTCTTCTACCTAGCTTTAAGGCGTTTCAAAGTGATCCTTGTGATTTTATTGAATAAATACTTTTTGACTTTGACTTTAACTTTGACATAGCTTTCTTCTTTATTTTTTCATTACTTTATTATAAGTATATATAGCAATATTAAATTCTAATCCAGACCTTAATATATCAATAAAGAAAAAATACTTCAAAACTACACAAAACCAAATAAGATAGATAGATAACACTTTATTGTTGACAAGAATACATAAAAAATCTAGGCGTTGCTTAAAAAAGTACAATGGACGGCCTTATCGCTGAAAGCGATTTCTTCCAGGCAACCATAGAAAACATTACTTTAAGGGAATAAAAGCTGGCAGTGAGCTTACGGCGGTATTAGGTACTACTACTTACCTTAAAAATTACAAAACCCAATTAATTTTAAATAACTTTCACTAGGGATTAGGTGTATTAGGTACTACTACTTACCTTAAAAATTACAAAACCTAATTAATTTTAAATCACTTTCACATCTTAGAATTTGTCTGGGTCGCTCACTTTCAATGTTCGATTTTGTATGTTTATCTTGCTGATTTGATTGCTACATTTTTGGTAACAATGATGGAGCATCCTGTACAGTTTATATGGCATTCTCTTTATTTGTGTTTGCTTGGTTCAAACCGACACGCAAGCCGCTTGAAGGCTCTAACGGCCGACGTCATGCTTAATGCCGGTTCAGACCAAACCAAGCAAGTCTTCCTCTGAAAAAGTCTGGAAGAAATCATATCAACCATAGATTTATTAAATAATTTGCAACGGTTGGCTACTAACAACTAACGAAGGCCCCAAACTAAAAAAAGCTTGTAAAATGGGAGCCAGATAGCTGATATAACACTTTAACATTGTATTTAGTAACACAAATGGTGAAGGAAAACAACGTGAGGAAACCGGCGGCTACTCGAACTGCGGCAATGGGCTTGCAACCTGTCACATATGGAATACCAACTACTGGAAAACGTGAGTATGTGCCAAATATAATATTTGGACGTACCTCTGCTCTGACTACCGTCGCAAAAAGTTATTTCTCTACACATTTTTTAATACAATATTGCTAATTTATGCGTGTGTTAACAACGCAATTTTCTATGATTACCTATATATATTTTTTTATTTGATTTTATAATTCTATGAAACTATTTATGTTATTTTATTATTACATACCATAAATGGTCGAAAAAGGGCTCAAAATATGAGCAACGAATCCGCTTAGAATCACGGCCTGAATGCAGTTTCAGTTTTAGGGACAGTCTTATTTCACCCTGTATAGAGGTTATCTGAGGGATTCTTAGAGCCTCTGTAGCTTTTTCTGAAGCTAGCCGAAGCCTAAGTCCTAAAGGATGATGTCACCCTTGATATGATTACTTTGCAGTTAATAGGCCGAAAGCTTTCAATTGGAGACCGTTTTACTCCTTTTTTGATCGAGTGAGTGAAGCGAACGAAGATCTTAGTTTCAAGTATGTATGTTTGTCTGGCCATAACTTTCGAACTGTTGATCCGATCTGCATGAAATTTTGTAATTCGATAGCTTGTACTTGAGAAATTTACTGGAAAGTATATGAGTAAAATCGGATGAAGGGTTATTAAGATATGGGGTTTTTTAAGGGGGCAAAAATAAAAAAAGTTACATAAAAAAATCAAATTACATGTCATGTGAAAGGGCTTTTTTGGACATTCCAAAACAATTTTTTTTTCTGGGACGCTCGGTTTTTGAGATACAACAAAAAAGTTAAATTAAGATAACCAGCGATCCAAGAGCTGCCATCTCTAAGAGTTTCGTTGACATCAAGGTTTTTTACTGGTCATACAGTTCCTTTGCTTTTTCTTATATTTTTTTCTTGGAATAAATTAAGAAGGTACTCAATTCTCATAAAATGGTGATAGCGACCTGGTCTGATGATGGAGCCAAGGTCTGATGAACGGAACTCTTCAATAAATAGGCCAATAGAGTTGAAACTTAGTTACCATACCAAGTCAGTAGGTGGTAGTCAGAAAAAAGTACAAAGATAATGTTTGGACTTGCCTCTGACTACTACCTACTCAAAGTTTTGATGCGTTCGTCGGGACGCATCACGAGATCTTAGTTCGGGGCGAACTACTAGTACTATTAGGTCTAGGAATGTTTAAGCCCTAGCCTAATATCTAATGATTCGTGATCTAACTTTTTTAATAACCGATAATTTGTTATATTTATCATTCAAGTAAGAAATAGGTGAGTAAATACGTAAACATTAAATTAAAAACTATAAAAAAATATGTTTAACGTCATTTATGATGGGTTAAATGTTTGAATAGTCAAAATAGTAAAATGTTTGGACGTACCTCTAACTTTCCCCCTTAGACGTCGTCAAAGAATCTGGAGTTCGTACTTGCTAGGTACTAAAAGATCTGAGGGGATATCTACCGTGCCTGGGGTTCAAAGTCGTGAAGCTATTTGAATTTTCAGATATTTTTTTGTTTTAGAAAATATTATAATCTCAGTATGTAAACATAATATACCACCTAGCGGTTGATTGTACATACAATATGAACGCTATAAATATAATTTGAATTTCTAAGCCAGTATAAAGAATGCTTTCTCACTACCGCGTAGGTACCGATTATTTCTTATTCACATAAGCTCGTAAAAACAGTGGCTACGTAAATCTAGGTCCTAAGAGGCAAAAAGGCGCTCGATTTATCACAGAGAGTAAATTAAGCTTAGGCCTAACGTTTGTTTCTTAGGCGGTTGCTGCTATTTGATACTTGTACGAGAATATATAACTTGACATGCTGGTGCCCGCGACTTCGTCTGCGCGGGATTAGTCATACAATATCTTTATAAATTGTAGCCTATATGTTTTTCTGGTGTACAAGCTATATTATTGTAAAGTTTTATTAAAATACATTCAGTAGTTAATAAAACAAAAGAGTGGAGGCCCCCTAGCCCCAAATTATATTCCAAATAAAACGAACACGTTTTTTCAGTCGAGTTTTTCAATCAATGATTTATTGTGCAACCAAGTACCTACCTAGAGTTTACCTACTTTTATTGTACCTAGTCTCCATTGTGGGGGCCCCTCATTTGTGGAGGCCCCGGGCTGTAGCCCCGGTTGCCCTCCCCTAAATCCGGCCCTGAATGTATCATAACGACTAACTCAAAAATAGGATTTGTTGTTGGGCGCAAACTTTTTAACATGCCCTTTTGTTATACGTCCGGGTACCAACATCTAGACAATAATATATTATCTGTACCCCAAGTATGAGTTTACCATATTTGGTTTTTCATTTGTGTTCCGTGTTCATTGCGGGTTTTGTATGAAGACGCGATAGAGATACCGATACGGAACTTTATGTTCTACTACTAATTTTCATCATACTTAAACAACATAAAGTTCCGTATCTCTATCGCGTCTTCATACAAAACCCGCAATGAACACGGAACAAAAACGAAAAACCAAATATAGTAAACAAAACTACTTAGGGTACTGATATCTAGCATATGTATTTGTCAACCGGGCTATGTTATAGTTGGTAGACTATCAACCCTTTCAAATTTAAGAGACTGCTAGTCAGTATTAATTAACATAAAGTATAATAAATAGCATCATATTTCATCACAATATATTCTTAGTTCCATGCTTTTTGACCGGTTAACTTCTGCATGCTATAAGTTGCGGTAAAATGGGGTATTCCTCGTAGAGCACCAATTTTAACCTTACAGAGCACCTGCGGTGACTACACCGCAGGTACTCTGCAAATAATAACAATTATTATGAAGAATAACCCAACAGTAACTACTAAGTTACTGTTGGGGTTTTCTTCATATTCTAACTCAATACTGATTTCCTAGATAATTAATTTCGAGTCTCAAACGTCAAATATAACAGAACATGTCAAATATGACAGAAAATGACAAATATGACAGAAAATATCAAATATGGCGACATGTGAATGACATTTACTGAAAAAGTCAAAATTACAGAACAACAGATTCGATTTTCAATCAATACTCAATACTCAATACGTTTATTGCTTACACATGGTTTAGTTTTGGTACATACATTGTTGTTAGTTGTTAGTTAGTATCACATGGACCCTGCATAGGGTATGGCAACATGGAGGCAGGCCGAGGTTTTAAATTATAATACGTATAGTCGGTATACAGGTATAGTTACAGTCAAAAAGTAGGTGTTATCTGTTATACAAGGCACGAAAAAGAAGAACTAGGTATTCTAAATTGTCTGACCGATATTTTTTTTTAATGCCATCTCACATGATTTAAAGGGAACATGCAGTCTAACGTGGAGCACGCTTAGCTATAATCCACTTGTTCGATTTTGAGATCAGAAATATGTTGAGTTAAAGATTTTTTTTTTAATAAAACTTCAAGTTACGTACTTCTGGAATCTCAAACATTCTCATTCTCATTCATGGCAAAGATTACTTTGAATAAACATAAAAAGTTGAAAAAGTTTTAATTAAAGTTGTGTGAAAAGTAATCAGCAGGTAGCGTAAAGCTTGATAGAAAATATGCTTCAGGACCACGCGGCTGGAATACCATACAAGTCCGGTCGGTTCAAAGAATCTGCGATACCCCGCTGCGTTCATGATTTTCGTAGTTAGCAATTTTTAGAGAGGACGATATTTTTTGGACTTTACCCACAGCACTATCGAGCCCCAAACTAAGCCAAAGCTTATATGGGAACCAGATAGCTGATATAAAACTTATTTACTTTGTTTTTAAGTACACAGATACTTACAATAAATAAAAACACCCAGTCAGAGAACAAACATCTATTGTTCCTCACACAATATTAAGAGAGAGTAGTAGAGCTCTTGGTAAAGGGCTCGTCCGGGGAAGTACTACCACCACGCCTTTTTCTGCCGCCGAACTAAAATAAAGCAGCGTTGCTGTATTTTAGTTTGAAGAGTGTGGTTGCCGGTGTAATTACAGGCACATGAGGCTAAACATCTGTATGCCTCAAGTTGATGGACGCAGGGCAGTGCATCGTAGGGCACTTTCCTATAGTGCGTGAGGTAATGCTTTGTTATATGTGATGATTTGCACGACTAATGTCAAAAAAGAAAAATGTCCAAAGCCAATGTCCATAAGTAAAAATGTCCAATAATAAAAATGTCCAACAATAAAAATGTCCAATAATGAAAATGTTCATAAGTAAAAATGTCCAATAATAAAAATGTTCATAAGTAAAAATGTTCATAAGTAAAAATGACCAATAATAAAAACGTGTAATCATTATAAATGCCAATTAAAAAGACGAGGTTAAGACTAGGGTTTGCGGTACATATATGTCGGAATCACACTATATGAGCCTCTTCAAGGTCCACTCCATTATATGAGGTCCTTTCACCGCACTGGTTTGAGAGATGCCATATTTGTCATTATTATCGTCGAGTACATTTAAAAAAGATACTTTAAACAAGTGGCCAGTATCTTATAAGATTGATAAGTATATATTTAATTACAAAATTTGTTTGTATTGTTATGGACATGTCTATAGTTGGACATTTTTCTGGTTGGGTATTTATATTCCTGGTCAGTTTTCTAGAAGGCCTTTTCTGTATATGTTCATTTTTCTAATTGGGCGTTTTTATACTTGGACATTTTTCCGATTGAGCGTTTTTATAGTTGGGTATTATCATGCTCTTGGACATTTTTCTTTTTTGACATTAGTCGTGCAAATCAATGTGATGGTTACGACTTAACATCAGGTGGGCCTGTTGCATCAGCTAGTCGTTTAAAAAAACACAAGTATTTACTTTACTGCTACGGCGCAGAAGGCGGAGCTACTACCAACTGAGCTGTGAAGGCTGTCAGTAGCTTATACGTAGTTTGACCTTAAAAAAACGAACTTTGGTATATCCTTTGCCTTTGATGCAAGTAGGTACTTAACAAGAAATCTTGTTAAACTTTTACTTCTTTCACAACAAAATTAATATTTGGATATTTGGTAGAGTTAATCGGTAGTTGATTGGTCCTTTGGGGGACGAACGCAGAATATTCTGAAAATTAGAGTTTCTTACTTTTTCATTTTTTTTAAACCAAAAAATGAAAATTGTGCTTGTTCTATAGTTATAGCAGTCTCTTAGCAGCACAGGATATCAAAAGAGACTGAGACAGCCATATCACATCATTAGATAAGGATCATACAAAAGAACGGAACCAAGCAGTAGCTAAGTTTTCGAAGCTTGGTCGCGTGGAACTAGCATCTAGATTCACCTACCTTTAGGTCGTTTAAAAGTGATCCTAGTGATTAAATAAATAAATAAATAAATATTGGTGGACTTTCCACACAGCCCCAAACTAAGCCAAAGCTTGTAATATATCAGATAGCTGAATAATACATATATATATATATATATATATATATTTGTAAATACATAAGTAAAATATTATATAACACCCAGACAGAGAACAAACATCAATGTTCATCACACAAATGTTTGTTTTCGGTGGGGATCGAATCCACGGCCTACGGCGCAGAAGCCAGACCTGCTACCAACTGAGCTGTGAAGGCTGTCAAAAATTATGAATGGATTAAATTGAATAAATCCTTTTGACTTTTACTTTCACTTTTCATTATTTCTACGCAAACAACAGCATTAAGTTTGATAAAGTACACACTGAACTTTCACGATCCACAAAACAGTCTCCAATCCACTGGGTGTAATTTCCAGATGAAAATCGTATCAAATCGAACAGATGTCGAGTAGATTGGATTTCTAGAACCTTCACGAAAATCACTTTGGTACTCCCTAGTTCATTCACGGAGTTATTTTTAGTAGCGTCTCTCAGCACATTGCTGCCGTATAAAAAGCGCATTTACCACATTCTAAAAGCTAGTTATCAGAATATTCATAATATGTACCCGATGGACCAACGACATTCACGGGAAGTCAGAAGATAGTTGGGAGGTCTAAGTCAAGATCACTTCAGGCTAATGATGATAATTACCTTCATACTTATATTAGGTCGTAAGTATGTGGGTAAATGTTTAACAAACTTCAACATTAATTTTAACGAAAAGAACATTCCATACCTACCTATTTGATGAAAGTTTTGAGTTAGGTACGAAGGTTATTTGGTACTTCTTTGACGCACCAAACAAACGTTAGCATAATCGTTGATTGCTTCCTCAAAACACAAAACACCACAAAACATGAATAAAACATTCTCTCCGACTGAGTAGTTCAGAAGAAAACTAGAGAGAAAATGCAATTTGCATAGATAACTAAACCATGTTCTATACTTTGTAACCTGCGTCTATAAGTTCGTGCAACAAAATTGAAGAGGATTTTCGAAAGTAGATACGGACGCTAGCACGCTGACAAATATCTGTAAAGTTTCGGGGAAGTCGAAGTTTGGTCTACGTGCTAGGAATAGCCTACCGTATGCCGGCTGACGCTAGACTCATCACAAATCACTACATTTTCATATTGAGTGATTTATTCATACAGCAACCAAGAGGCTTGTTCGCATACCTTACTAAGCAGAAACGACGAGGGACGTCGTTTATATGCTGAGGATCCTGCATAAAAATGGGATACGCAGTACATACATTACTACTTATCCCACAAACTATAAGAAAATAGCGGATCTTGGTAAAGCCAGCAACCCTCCCCTAAAGTCTTGATTCTTTTAAAATTGAGGCCGTTATTATGTTGACCGTAATGTTATTGTGGGATTCAATTCAGGTTTTTGGAATCTATCGGAACAATACTGGCTGGTGCGTCACCCGTTTCTTTTCTGAACTTGGCTGACACATTGCTAAGATTATGAGTTACGGCTTACCTACCACTAATATACCAACTTATAAGTGTGCCTACTAAATGTTAAGCTGGCTATCTGATGATTGCCGCCTCTAAGTAAACCATTCCTTTACCCTCGCGATCGTGAGGTTACATTTTGCTCTACATTTATGAATAATCACGTACACATTCTCTGTTCAAGTTAATTGTATCAGCCAACATTGTTTACAATGTAACTTGACAACAAAAGTTAGCGACACGTGTATTTGACAAGCTCGTGGATATTCGCACAAATTTTATGTATTTCCCTTGCGGCTGGCACGGTGGGACTTCAGCTTATACTGTGGTGGGAGTGAGACAAAATATTGTAAGATGCGTCTGAAAGAATCCTTCGACGCTGCAAGACAAGTGACATTCCGGTTAACTTTTGCCGGCGTCTCCGCTATCCGCTGAAAGTTTCCTACGTGACCCGCGTCGGCTTCCATATCGTGGGACATTTCCACAATGATGTGGATTGGCCAGGGATCATTATACTGGATTATATCCCTTTGTCTGCCCCACAATAGAAATGCCAGCTAATGTCTATAGGATTACGTAAATGAGGACGGGCATTGATAGAAAACTAGGTACCTATGAAACGGCAAATGCTGACAAAGGTCATAGGTACCTTTGTATTCAGACAGAACACGTTAATACCCTTGTTAACAAAAAATCGTACCCGAGAGGGATCGTATTGTCAACGTTCGCATTTATAAAAGCTATAATGCTTGTTATGATAATAACACGAATACAGGGAATAGGTACCTACCTACGGCTAGGTAATATTATAAGTTCATAAATGTGAAAGTCTATTTAGATATTTTTTTTTATTCCATCTTACTAGAAATACTGTAGTCGTCTTAAAACAATGTATAAAAGTTACCAATAGTGTGATCACTCAGTTCGCACAGACTAAAGGCTAGATCTTGGAAAAGATAATGTGACTACAGACTTGCATACCCTTTTCTGCCGTGAAGCAGCGTTGTAGTGTTTCGGTTCGATGAGTGTGGTTGATGTTGATGGACCTGCGTATCTTACGAGGTAATGCTTTGTTATAGGTGATGGTTACCACTTGTATTGTTCCGGATATGTGACATCTGCTTGTTCCATCACTAGTTGAAAAAAAAATCTTTTAATAAACAATTTCAGACGGGGAATTACGCTCCGAATCGTTCAACATATGTTATTGGGACAAGTGACGTCACATTCCCTATTCCTCTAGAGTTCCTTGCACGAGTAAATCCACAGACGGATGCTAGTATAAATAAAACACAACAATAATCTCATCGTGAATTTAATTATATTATGGGTGTCAGCTGGTATATCGCTGTAGGTAACCTTATTAGAGAAGTTTCTGGAAGTTTTGAATGGAGTAGTCACGTTATGTAGACGAGAACCGAAGAGCAGCTGTACATTTGCAAACTTATCTAATTACTAAACAGGCTACCCAGACTTCTCAGCTCAACTTTAGGCTGTCTCTTTATTTGGACTCAGATCTTTTGTTAGGAACTAGGACGAGTTCCCTTCTTCTTCGCTCATTTATGATTCAATATATGTTTGTATAGCCTTTGCAGTGTTGCCCGTACGCTCATTTATGGCTCCTGGGGCCTTATGCTCACTTCGAGCGAGATTATCTCACGATGGAGATGACGTCATATCTCGTTCAATAACTCGTTGACCTTGCGTCTCGCAAGAACTTTGTATGAGAAAATTGGGGAGTTAGATAGTGAGAATGGGGATAAATAGTTATCGAACGAGATATGACGTCATCTCTAACGTGAGATAATCTCTGTCGAAGTGAATATAAGGCCCCTGTCCGTCATTTTGACAATCTTGCCAGTGTCAAGTATAATAATTAAACCGTTTTTAGTTAAGTCAGTCACATTACGTCAAGTCGAGTTATTGTTTTGAAGAAAATAGTAGCGGGTTTTTCAAAACCTATTAAAAAAACATTTTCATTTAAATCAAGAATCATTTGGTAACTTTACCTACCGTTATAACTAGTTTTTTCGAAACAGTGTAGAGGTAGGATTGCGCCTCAGAGAGGTTCCTTACGAGGAATCACATGCATTTTTTGTTAGAAGACTTAGAGCTGATTTCACCAAGCTCTGTTAGTTACTAATGAAGGATTAACAGGCTGTTAAATCTAACCTTAGATGTCAAACGCGTACATTTTGACAAATTTAACGGCCCTTTAATCCTTTGTTAATCTAACAGACTATGGTGAAATCAACTCTAAAGACTAGTTTTAAAATCGCAATCAATCATTTCGTGTGCAATCACATTGCATACAGTTTAGTAAAAATTTCATTTTGATCGATACAGGTTTTCCTCCTCAAAAGTTTGCTTTACTAGTTTTCGTACTTAAGCAAACTTTTGAGTACGAAAATTAGTATCGATCAAAATGATTTATTTACTAAACTGTGCGCAATGTAATTTCACATAATATGGTTGATTGCGATTTGTCGAAAATGAGTTTAGTGATTTTATATCTTTCAACATGTCGAAACGTGCGAGCGAGAGGTACATTAGCTCTTGTCTTCGCCTTAATTTTTCTTCACTCATTTATGGCTCCAAACCAAATGACAGATTTTTTTATTACAGCGTTAGCGTTGGTAAAATTAGCACTAATAAGATTCTCACACCATTCTTGCATTCCCAAACATTTCTCGCACCATTCTTGGCTACTCCATTACAGTATGTACTCTGCCGCTATTGTGATATAAAAGTATCAGAGTACGTGGTTATTAATCGTAGATTTCGTAGGGAGACCAAACTTTCCGTTCGTATTTTATGTAAGCGAGTCATATAAAAGGTTTTAGGACCACAGTAAGTTCATGGTTAGGACAGGATTGTGACAATTGTTGTGGTCACTTCATGTACTAAAAGTTGCATTTGTACCTATTTATATTTATCAAAAAGAAAGTTTATTGTTTCCCTAAACTCAACACTTGATTTTGGAGAGTTTGAGATTGTATAGCCTCTAGGCTGTTAAGTTTTGGTAAACTCTAGCTTGAGATATTTTTGACACAATAACGTCAAAAATATCCAAGCTAGATTGCCACAGAAACTGCTATCTCAAAAAGTTGATATCTTAACGTATTAGCATTCGTGCTAACTGCCTTATACATTACTAGCGGCCTGTCCCAGCTTCGCATGGGTGGTCATAATTTTTTTGAACATTTTAGGATAAACTTAGACCGTGGGTTCGAGCCTCGCGTCTACTTATTTCATACATTTGCACGCCCTTCTCCTTGAGTGAGTGAAATCGCACCCCGTGCGTGACCCGTGGATCCGTTAACATTTTTAATTTCGTCATATCTTTTGAATGGAATGTCCGATTTGAAAAATTTGAGAAGTAATCTATAGGTATTGAAACCGTCTTAAATATGAAATGATTTATTTGGATAAGGATTAATACCAAGGTACAAATAAAGACCCTTTTCTAGCGGCGGCATTTCAATTAAATTTTTATAGTAAAAGAACACTTATTGTGACATAACTATAATAGTTAGACATATGCTGTCTCGACATTTTTTGTAGATGATAACGTGTTCTACAAAATCGTAGTACATTATTTTATTCTATCATCAACAGTTTTCGCAGCGCACGCGATGTAAGGTTTTTGGTTTCCACCTTGGGTTACATTATTGGAGTTTTAGTAAGGATCCCTGATTTTTTTGAAAATATAATATAGCCTATGTTACTCAGGGATAATGTAGCATTCTAATGGTGAAAGAATTTTTAAAATCGGATCAGTAGTTTTTGAGCCTATTCATTACATACAAACATACAAAAATACAAAAATACAAATCTTTCCTCTTTATAATATTAGTGTAGATGTAGATGTAGCTAGTTTTATTTCTCTCTCTTTTGTTTCTCAAAAGGTAGAGAGAGAAATCGATATTAAGAGCGCTTAGAATTTAGTAGGTACCTACCTACATGTTGTATTGCCACAGAATTTTCTATTCTAATAATTAATATTCTAATTTTTACCTACTAAATTTGCAGTAAAGCACGTTTTATGTCGCTTTATCATTAAGTAACAGATTCTGAAAAATAATGTATTCGGAAACAATGCGCAAACTTTCATTACCTGTGATGCTGTTCGTGACTAGGGCTGCTTCATTTTACAAAAGCCACGTCTGAACTGATGCGAGGCACCGTCGCAGATTATCAGAATTTCCCAAACAGACTAAATTTTCTCTCACACGTGAGGTGGCGGCGCGCGCTCATAGAATGCATGCGGCGGCTAGCATCAAGAGCAGACGGTAAATCCAACCTAATTTGAATCGAGAACGAAATCCTACTAATATTTAAATGTGAAAGTAACGATGTTTGGATATTTGTGGCTCAATGACACCCTAACCACTGGATTTTGATGAAACACGAACCCAAACTTCAACTTATAAAAACAAAACGTTGCCTTTTAACCTATACCATGTCAAAGCCAAGGCCTAACAATATTTAAAGAATTTAGCTACTGCAGTACCCGCCACCATATTAGAACATACTCGAACAGTTTCAAACACTACTTCAAACCCACAGTAACCACGAGAATGATCGTGATGAATTAATTATATGAAGCAGCACGTACCGTGCACTCATAAACAGTTTATGAGTGCACGGTACGTGCTGACACATAGAAAATGTTTCTATGTGTCAGTTTATGATAAACTGACACATAGAAACATTTTCTCAGACTCTCCCGCGCGCCCCGGAGCGCGTCAGTGTACCCGTAGCTTTATTGTGAAAGGAACTTGCCGAGTAAGCATGCAATGCAAACATTAATGAAGTCGAATTTTTCATTTCGCTACGAAAACAATACTTACGTGGGTAAGTAAAACGAAGCCTGCATATTACACACAGTCTTTCGTCTTTCCCAGCAACAAAAGCTACGGACAAAATGATATTCTGATTTAAGAGCAGCATTTTCTGGTATACCTATTAGTTTTATGAATATTTCGTTGAATTAAAACTCGTATGAATAATAAAAACATCGATGAACATCCAACAGGATTATCTGTATTGTGTAGATTTTATTATTATACCATATAGGGCCACAATACCGGAGAAAAATAAAATATTTCATCATGGAAAAACTTCATCGACTTTACGGTGGACTTTAAGGTGGACGTTTATTGGCGATACAGTATTTATACCTAACTATAAGTAGCCTATCATCGCATCTCGTTTTATTCACAAGAATAAATTGAGGTACGATAAAATAAAGAAATACTTAGTACGATTTTTTATGAAAAAAAAATGTATTTTGGGCGTACCGTAGCCTCTGTGGGAAACGCGAAGGACAAATTCTAAATTGCCATTTCAACCTCTAAATAAAGGGTTATTGTGTGGAAAATGTTGGAAAGGAAAAGTTGAACCCAAATTACGGTGTTTTTACTTACATACTTGTTCGCCGTTCGTATTTATTTGAAGTAAAAGTGGCAATGGGTAAGCCATATCTCTCGAATAACCAAAAACGATTAGGTAATAATAAGTTCTCAAATGGCAACCAGATGGACACGGAAAGTCGGTGGATGGAGAATTTTAAACATCTTCTTTAACAGACTTCTCTTGGCAATTTTTTTGAAATATGAGAACATTTAATGAAACACGCATATGACCCACCTGATTTTAAGCGGTTACCTCTGCTCATAACAACTGCACCGCAAATATAACATTTGGCACATACCCAAATTTTGCAGTAGTCGGTATTCCATATGTGACAGGTTGCAATGCCATAACCCTGTGGTTAGAGCTGATTTCACCATGCTCTGTTAGTTACTAATAAAGGATTAACAGGCCGTTAAATCTAACCTTAGATGTCAAACGTGTACATTTTGACATATTTGTTTATTTATTTATTTTAATCCCCATATCAGATTCAAGGGTTTTAAGTTAATCTTTATTATCATTTGTTATTTAAATCTGTGTACCCAATGGCAAAGGCCTTGTTGACATATTTAACGGCTTTTTAATCCTTTGTTAATCTAATAGAGTATGGTGAAATCAGCTCTTATTCTCCTTGTCGTTTTTTCTTTCAAAACTGTGTGGTGAAAGGATTTTATGTGCGCCTCAAAGAAGCCTCTCTGAGGCACACATAAAATCCTTTCACCACAAAGGAGCTTCTTTCAAACACTTGATACATCTTTTATATCTAGCCACTATATTCGAACTAGACCACCGATGCTCAAGCTTTTACAAGTTAAACACATTCATTAAATAATATCCAACAATGGGAAAAATAGGTAGGTTTACTTTCAATTTAGTTGAGAGCTCGCTTTGACCCGATTCCGAGAGAAACAAGATTGCGTTATGATACTGTGGCATCAACATCTGTTGCGGCGGCGGTTGAAGGTACTCTGTTTATAAGCCAGTGGTTAGCTGGAGTTATTTCTCTGGATATTGCAGTTGGTACGAAATTTCCGTAACTTTTCAAGCTTGTTTCAATATATTTTGTACCTCTGACTTCAAACGACAGAAACAGCTTCACGACTTTGATCCCCACGGTAGATATCCCCTCAGTTCTCTTAGTACCTGGTACTAACGCCAGATTCTTTGAGGACGTCTCTGACTCTGACTTCTGCTAATAATAATAAAGTTTAGTGGACATTCCTCACATTTCTTAGTACCTAGTACTAACTGAAGTTTTCTTTGAGGATACCTAAAGGGGTGGGGTGGGTGGGTTTGTCAGAGGTCAGAATACTACATTTTAATAACTAATTGCTGTACATATTATAATTTTACTTTTATTCTATTCATTTTTATAGAATAGGTACTTAAAGTTTCAATAACTCGTGCGTTTTACAAGAAATCATGCATACTAGCATGATTTCTTGCCGATTTCGTTGCATAGAATGAAATTAGATGAATATCTACTAGAAACTACAAAACTGTGAGTATACCTCTAATATGTTTTTCAGACTGTATTCACATAATATACTCCACTGAATAATTGGACAGGAAGCAGCTCGTGAATTTATGAGCCTTCACATTCGTGGATCAGTACCTATCAAAGGCTGTTGATAAATGATGTGTGACGTACGCATGCCGAGAGGGCCACGTCACTCCCACTCGCACTTCATTTCTGCACCACTCTGGACCAGCTTGTATTAAATAATCCTTATCATGAAAGTAGGTTTTTTTTATACATCTAGCTGATGTAACAAGCAGATGATTAGTGGTAACCATCACCTATAACTAAGCATTGCTTCGCAAGTCACGCACGATAGGAACGTGCTTCGATGCACTGCCATCTTCAACTTGCTTGAGGCATACAGATGTTAAGCCTCATGCGCCTGTAATTTCACCGGCAACCACACTCCTCAAACCGAAACACAGCAACGCTGCTTGGCGGCAGAAAAAGGCGTGGTGGTAGTACTTCCCCGGACGAGCCCTTCGAAAAGAGCTCTACTACTCTTATAAAGGTATACATATGAGTTTGCACCAAAAAAAATTGTACACAGTAAAATGACAAGGGCATAAAAACGAGCAGTGATAGCCTTATGCGTAAGGCTATCACTGCTCGCTTTTATGCCCTTGTAGTAAGCGTCATTTTTCTTTGGCATTTTGTAGCTTGATCTGTATACGTGTAAGTGTTTCGCAAGTTGTCAATGAAACAAATCGCACAACTTGTTTTGGTGGTTCGTTCGCACTCCAGAACAATGTGTTAATTTTTCTCGTTTTTTTGTATTTTTTTTTATTTTTTCTGTTGATCTCTCTTTTTTTTTGTGATTTAATATTAAATTTGAAAACATTTTACACAACAATTAGTGGTGTGACAATACACACAAAATTCGATACATGGACTACTAAAAAACCTTAAACCTTAAACCCGAAATATCTTCACGACTATGATATGATACCAGGCATGGTAGACGTCCCCTATTCTCTTATAGTATACCAAATACTAAAAACTGACCAATAACAGAGTTTTCAACTTGTTTTTTTATGCAAATGTAGCTGTTTGTAGCTTAGTTGTTTTTGGCAGTGGAACCTCAGTTATAATCCTCAGAATTTATATTATTAATCTGGGCAGGTAGCCAGCCTTAGCTTCATATTCTTTGCTTATTTATGATTTATGGCGGCTGTCTGTCATATCGACCAACATCTTGCCAGTGTTAAGAGATTATAGTTAATACTTTTTAATCGAGTCAATTCATAGTAAAGTCATTTGTCTTGATGAAAATTGGAAAATGGTGGCGGTTTCTTCAAACCCTACGAGAAGCATTTTCGTTCGATTCAGTATATCACAATTCACTTTCATTACAACTTTTCACACTAAGATTTCAAGTAATGTCGGTTAAAATCAACAGGAAAAGAAACAAACTCAATATAGGATAAAAAAAACAATTAAAATTAAAAAGTTATGTTGATTCCCGAGATGACCAAAAACGAATTCAGAACTTTCAAGCTTAGCAAACAAGTTGGAATGGTGATGTTAGCAATTAGATGAATTACGGCATTCATAAAACGTTCGCAGGCTTATGGGAGATTAGGAGCTACACAGGCGTGAAGGTTATTAAATATTCTCTGTATTTTTGCGAAACGAGTCGGTATCTACTTTTGTATTGTTTGGTATGTATGATGATCATAAATCTGTTTATTGGGGAGATATGTCAATGCATTTTCTCAATAAACTGAGATTTGGATAGCTGAATAACTTACTAATGTCCTAATGTGTAACTTTATTAATGTCCAAGCCAGCAAACAGCAAATCTTGATGAGCACATAACTGAATTTAAGTAACTTATCGTAAAGAAAGTGAACAGTTAGTATATAATTATCAACTCGTCATTTGGTATCAAAAACTTAACTACCTTATAGTTCGTGAGATGGTATTACTTTCAATACTACCGTTCACCTACCCAAATAACGACCGCGTGGACCATTCTTGAATTAGATGACCAGAAAGACAAAGCACTTACGCCACAAAACCGGTCATAAAAATGGATAATGAACGCGAAAATACGAGATCGTTTCGGTTTTCGACGGTCGTTACTATGACGGTGCCTATTTTATAGAAACCCAAGACTTAACTAATCCCAGGTGCACAAAGCCGTGCCCATCAAATATTAGTGAAGAGGTACTCGCACTCGTACCTGACGGAAAAATCAACCCGACACACGTCACCGCCCTTTACCCCCACGTTACATAGAAAGCGTCTTGGAACTGCCAAAAAAATCAATACTTAAATATATACATATTCCTAGTCCCATACTAGGTTTCTACGTAGTGTCTGGCTAGAATAGTAGGTATTTACTGACAGTTGTCCGCTGCGCCACGAAATCGTCAACGAGCATGTTTAATTGTTTGTCCTACAAACAAAAAATACCTACATATCTTAATATCTACAATTATCTGTTTCCCATGCACCGGTCGGTTAATCACGTCGCACAATATCACAAGGCAAAACCTATAGGCGCCGATAACATGCTTTCTATCAGAATTCAGCCTTTGAATCTCGCCAACAATGACTTCTCGAAAATTGTAAAAAACGCGAGTCTCATCTGCGAACGTGCTGTCATGACAGAGAAAGCCCTCTATCAATCCGGCGAGATATTCCCTAACATTCCTGCTCTTTCACATCACTCCACGCTTGGCATTTCAGATATCACCAAATATTACGTGTGTAATCATTCTTTCGGAATAATGTCGCGTGACTTATTTGATACCTACCGTAGAACCTTGCATGTGTATAGTATTTAGTTTATCTTTGCCCTAGGTATTATATATATATATATATATTTATATATTAATATGGTATTATCTGTGTATTATTTGTGTAATGTTTATGTATTTATTTTAAGTAAGTTTATGTAGGTTATACCTACCTACTTTAAAATTAGAATAGGTATCTATATTAATTAAGCCCACACAAGACTCTCCCCCCTCTCTTTTTTATGTTCAGTCCTGTCTATCCCAAGGTTGCCTGGAAGAGATCGCTGTTAGCGATAAGGCCGCCCATTGTATTACTACAATTGTTAGCTTTTAAGTTAAAATATGTATATTAATTTGATGTGGTAATCAATAAAGAGTTATCTATCTATCTATCTATCTAACCTTAATTTGGAACCAAAAAAAAGGGTTCCGAAGTCTGATAAGGAACCCTTGTACTTTCGCCGTGGCCTTCTGTCTCCCGGTTTGTCTGCCTTAGTTAGAGTCTTAATTTTTTTAACACTTAGATGTTACACTTGGTGAGCAGACTGGTTTCCGCAGCTAGGTATCAGATGCTAGGTTCTTAATATTCAAAAGTTAGACATTATCTAAGGGCGTTGCCAAGGGGGAGAAAGCGGGGCAGCTGACCCCCCCCCTCCTAGATATAAAAAAAAGTTGCCAACTGCAAAGAAACCAAAGTCCTAAGTTGGAACCATTCTTATTACAATCGCCATAGAAGCTACAATCGCGCTACAAGCTGTAAAGCTTCATGCTCTACCTCCAATTAATATTTTTCTCATTGCCCCCCCCCTTGGTCCATGGGCTGGCGATGCTCTTGTACTTCTGGTAATTCATCGAACGTGCCTACAAAATTGAAGACAAAATTTGCAGCAGTGTCTTTTTTTGTGATACCTATACGTAAACTATGTGATACACGTCTGAAACCTTATTGAACATGAATAACTTTATTTTGAAAATCATGAAGCGTAATTATCATAGTGCAGGCGACTATAATTGCGAACAAAGTTTCTATGAAGAAACGAGAATGGATTTATCTTGAAGATTGATCTAGAAATAATTGTTTAATAAAATTGTTGGTACCCTGGTTTAATCATCACCGTCGCGTCGTACAAGATTCTAAGATGTACTGAATTTGAAAGCCTTACGTGTTTCGACACGCACTTGGCCACCAGCTTTTAAGGTAACGCAGACATTTAAAAGCTTTAATGATTAATGTAATAGGTCCCATAAAACGCGTGCGGTAATGGCCTGAACCGCAAAAGTACAGGCTGCCTACTTAATTGGAGTCACGTAGTACCTATGAGCCCTAACTCATTGTAAAGCCTGTGTCCCAAAAGTTTGAGAGTTTGTCAACAGAGTAGTTGCTGGAAACCGTGGAAACCCGTTCATTGTGAAGCCTAAATGAAACCTGTGTCTAAACTTTTCTGGGAAAATGTATACTACCTGACAGCCTTCAACATTTAAGTATATGAAGGTTGTATGTAAATCAGCTTTTAAACGACATCGTAGACGAATTTGATACAGCTTGATAATATAATAAATGGATTTAAATATTTCTGAAACAGCTTCACGACTTTGATCCCCAGTAGGCCTAGCACGGGCAGAGGAAAAGTTGTCTTTCCACCGTTTTTATCTACTTGTCAGTGGAAATAGTTCTCTTTATTTCTACTGACAAGTAGATAAAAACGGAGGAAAGACAACTTTTTCTCTGCCCGTGCTAGGCCTGCAGGTACGGTAGATAGATATTTCTAGATCACAACTTGAAAACATAAATAAATACTGGTGGAAATTCCACACAGCATATCTAGTCCCAAACTAAGTAAAGGTTATTTTTTTGGATGAAGGATGGCCCACCTTATGCTAAGTAACCATCACCTACAAATTGCTTTACAAATCGACGACGAAGTTGTTTGATAGTTGTCAGCCCCTTAAGCATCCCTGTAATTTCACCGGCAGAAACACCCTTCCATCAAAACACAGCAACGCAACTTGGCTTAAAATAAAAGCTGAAATAGGACTTCGTTCTATAAGCCTGATCCATGTTAACTACATACCAATGAACCAACGCAACGTCGCAATGCAATGGACACAAAAAATCGTCGGTCTACATTGAAGCTTCAAAGCTCTCAAATATTAACCATTGAAAAATCCCAACGGACTTTTTTGAAAAACATTTCGACTTGTTTGGGGCCGAAGCTCGCTTGTCATTCAATAGTTTTGAGTTTTGCATTCAATATATTTGGACCTCTGCTGCTTGTTTGTAAACTCACGGTCTGTTTCAAACTAAACATGTTTTTTGATAGATATATCGATAAAAATTTATTGTTGGAACAATATCATACAGTAGGAATGTTTTTGCTATATTGTGGTAATAACTTACTCACTGTCTATTTCGAACTGAATGGTGTGTAGTTCAACATACATTTTTTATGGATTTGTTTAATATTTAAATATTTAAAATCGATACTTGCTTCACTCCCTATCAGCGCATAGCTTAAAACAGTCTTAAATCATTTTTCTTGTAATGTAAGGGTGTACTCGGAAAACATTTACTTATTCACTGTGGTTTTCCCTAGGGATAACAACAATAGGAATGTTCTTCAAAAAATAAGTCTAAATGCGCGTGTTATCAGGCTGGGTCGAGCGCTTGTTTTCCTGCATATTTGTATCCAAAATTTAACCCCTAATGCAGTAATACTGTTTAAGTTTGTCCGGAAATTTGCAAACAAAGTCGCGTGCATTCCACTAATACTACTCGTAATACTACAAAAAAGAGTAACCCAATTAGTTAAAATGTGTTCGCATATGAAATATTACCCGCACAATAATAAAACATGTAATATTTCACTCTTAACTAACAAAACCCAATACTTTTTATTACAGAACACGCATCGTCCCGAATTCACTTCTGCAGTCCTAGCTGATAAAATAGTTCCGTTGTTCGTTTTATACACATGTTCAAAAACGAATTGTGTGTTTCGAGTGTGTTGGGGAAGCACAAATGGCCCACCCTTATACTATTTCATTCACTTTGTCACGAACACCGCAGCTTTTTCATTATAAGAATGTTTAAATGAACGAGTTGAAGTGAGTCATTGGCCATGGAAAAACCTGGCGAGAACACTATTTCCTCTCTTTCAAAGGAACATTTTATGAAACTTACCTACGTCCTACATGCTTAGTTTCCGCGTCGTCTTTCTATTTTTCCGGTCTCTGAATTCTGTTAATCATGATGTAGCCACGGCGTAGCTTACTCCGGAGCAGCGTAGCGGTGGCGTAGCGCAGTGCTACACGCCTGGCTGACATCGTCGACACAGGAATTTGCATTGTAAAATTGAAACTATCAGTATCGTAACTTTTATTATTTTTATTGCTGCTATGAGATTGCAACCTGGCATGTTGGAGTACTAGGTACAGCCAAAAGTAGGCATTTACTAAATTTAACGTGGTGTTTGACTTTGATTGATTCCTTCAGGCATCCTAAAAAGCGGTTGCTCATTATTCTACGAGTATCATTACGTCATCAAATGCCTGGTAGTAGGTATGCATGAGTAAAGTAAATGTCTGCGATTCTACAAACTCTGCATGCAGATGAAACACGCGGTACATTATGTACAGTGTGCCGGAAAGCAGCCACAGAAGAAGTACTAGTAGTGAAGCTCAAAGAGCAGGCTCAGCCATCAGCCGCGCATCGCTCTTTGTCGCTACACGTGAGATGGCTAATTACAGTGTGTTTGCCCCGCACAGATTACCTTCCGGGTGTATTGTCCCCCGCACAATAATATGTACTCGACAATGGCTTTTACATCAAAATACTCTTGGAATCTTACCTCTACCCGACATCTGAGTGAGGTAGAATTATACACGCTCCCATTTACCTCTATTCTGATTCCTTTACATACGAAATCCTATTGAATAATATTCGTATCTCATAAATGGCGTGTAAGTAGGTACTTGAATGGAATCACAAAACCACATCTGCTGAAGAACCAATAACCGTTGGAATAAACGTGTTCTTGAGTGGAGACCGCGATTAGGCAAACGTAATATTCACCTTGCGGTCAAACGAAGTGATTTCGTGACTAAAAGTATTTCGCAAATAGTGAATGCAAAACGCTGATTAGGCTAAGTGACACTCTGACATGGCAGAAATAACTAGACTCCAGCACGCCAGTCTAAATTCAACAAACAACCTAAAGTGACTCAATATCAATAACACCAACACCCACGCTACTCATAACAAATTGTAACGCAACAACAGATATTTACAGCGCAATCTACATAACCACTTACGAATTTTTGTATCAATATGCTCTCATGCGCGAGAATGGACTAGATTTGATTGCATATTTTACGAAAAACGTCTTACAATAACAATGTGAAGCTGCGTCGAACAAAAGGTCGCATCGAGCGAGAGAAAGTCGTGCCACCCCTCAATGCTGGACTTGGCAAGGATAGAAAATCTTATTCAACACTTGGGCGAATTCTTTAGGACCTTATACTCACGCAGTAAAGGTTTAGTTTTCAACTGTAAGGGATATATGAGCTGTAAGTGAGTATGTGATGTGTACTGTAAGTTCACAGGCACGCACCTCACATTGTTCGGCGATACGGAGAATGATTTTTCTGCCCGTAGCCTTTCTCCACATAATGAGTCACTTGACGTATAGTCCCGCGGGCGCGATCTCGTCCAAATTACGAAGCCATTGTTAGTGCGATATTGTTCGCCGCGTGAATATGTGCGAGAGGAAATGAAACTGTTCCTCCGTGCCAGTCACCATTTGTTGGCCTCAGAGCTAAAAAATGTTAAGAACTGCTCGGCTAAATGAACTGAAGCTAACTAGGAATCTAGAGTAAAGAGGTGTATCTAAAGTGTTGTTCAAATAGCAATAAAAATAAGCAGCAAATATACAAGGATATGAATGTTTGTTTCGGCCAATGTCGTGGATATGCGCACGAGCTTCACAACTGTCAGTGTCAAATATCACAAGTTTCAACGTCTAAGCTCGACATCTCGACGCGCTTTTATTCAAATCCTAAATCGAACTATGTTTGAACAAACTACGGCCCATGTATAATATTAAAGAAAATAAAATACTAATTGCTGAAAACATAATACATCTGTTTTTGGGTGCTCCGACTGCTTAGACAATTTTGAAATTGGTCAATTCGTTATTAAAGTTGTTCTGTATTGAATTTTTTTTTCTGCTTCCAACGTTGCTTTTATCCCAAGCAAAACGCGTCTTATGTTTTTACCACAGCGTATAACAAAATATAGGCACAATAAGCTTGTTTGTTATTACTGCTCTGAGCAGATTGTTCAACTTCACAATGGAAATCTTATTAGAGAGAGGCTCCATATAACTGGATTGGCTTTTGTGTCAGTCCGCAAAGTATTGCATCTATTTATTTATTTATTTATTTGAAGGTTGCGGGAAGTCGGAGGAAGGAGTGGGCACAGAACAAATAAAAGCTTGTAAAAAGAGAGGCATGTTGATTTGTGATGATTTTCTAATATGTTGTAGTTTGATTAGTTCAGCTTTTGCATTGATCAGTATCAGATCAGTATTCTGTGCACAAGTGTCCATTTTCTGCCGTATAGCTAATCTGTCAAATCCAAGAATCTGCCCAATTCACGATCTGTCCAGTAGCGAATCTGCCGAATTTCGAATCTCTCCAATCCAGAATCTGTCCTACACCGAACAAAGGTCAGATTCAATCCACGATTTATAAAAAGTGATTCAAATTGTGATCCTGCTATTTTATTGAATACTGTTTTGATTTTTATTCAGAAAATTCAGAATTTTCAACGTTGACTGAATTGCTAGTAATTTCGTAAGTCTAATAAATATATAAAAAATTGATGATTTATAAGTTATTGGAAAACCCAATAGTAAAATATAAATTTGTAACAGGATATTTTCCCAAAAGTGCATCTTATCTATAAAGATTTGTAATAAAAATAGTAAAATACTTTAATATTTTAATATGTGCGCGTACATCTGAGAAATGCTATCGGCTTGCATATTGCAAATAGCATACGTGTACCTATTGCAGCCTGTGTCCCATTTCGCACAGGGTTCTTATTGAACTGAAATAGAATATTGAAAATTGAATAGTTATTTCTATTGAAAACTTCAGCAATGAATGCATATCAAACCGAAAGGTATCTTTGTTGCTTTCGTACACCATTTCAATAAAACCGAACGCACGAATTGTATGGAATTTCCGTTTTAGTGCCAAAAATAAAAAGTGTGATAGGCTTACGATACTTAGGCACGGTTGGCTTATTTATTTATTTATTAAGATCGCCAAGATAATACACAAAACTTAATACTAAACACACCAAACATTAATACCAAACAACATCCTGCCCCGTACTTGTCCACTAAAGGCAACCACACAGCTTATTTATACATGACAAGCTGGTGCCCGCGACTTCGTCTGCGCAGGATTAGTCACACAATATCTTTATAAATTGTAGCCCATGTGTTATTCTGATGTATAAGCTATATTATTGTAAAGTTTCATTAAAATCCATTCTGTAGTTTTTACATGAAAGAGTAACAAACAAACATCCATCCATCCATCCATCCATCCATCCATCCATCTATACTTACAAACTTTCGCGTTTATAATATTAGTAGGAAGTAGGATTATAAATAAGATTAGGCTTAAGATTATTTAAAATTATAATAGGTCCGTTTTTTTATATTCCGCATTTTATCGCGACTAATTAATACAAGGATCAATGTCATTGCATGTCCCAGTATTGTGTTTCCAACAAACACCTAACGGATCGCAAAAGAAGTTTTGACCATGTTGAAACGTGCGAGCGAGAGGTACATTAGCTCTTGTCTTCGCCTTAAAGAAATGTTGAAGACTTGTTATATTATTCCATTCTCAGGCATTTATGGGATCGATAAAATTGGCATGAGCTATCAAAGGCGCGTTAAATAAATACGTGACAGAGCGCTTCTTATTTTTTGATAGTTTATAAGCACAACAAAGAGAAAGTTTTTTTTTGTTATAGGGAAACCTTTGATATTATTTTTCTAAATGGTAGCGGTTCTAAAAGTTAGTGCGAGTTAGTGGTAGTCAACAATAGTGTATTGAGAGAGAGGTATTGATTCGTTTCTTATTATCTTTATTGGCATGTGTGCATAATATATATACATTTTTTATAAAATTTATTACCTTATAAATTAACCTGTATTTATTTAATGCACACGTCAAGGAACAAACCTCATTTGTACAAAAAAAAGTGTGAGCGATACCAAAGAGAGCGAATGTTACCTACTGCCTTTTTTTTTGTAAATTGAACTATTTTCCCCGTACGCAACACACGAAACAGTTTAGAAGAAGCGAAGTAAAAGTTAAAATATTAATTACGTGTGCGATTATAATAAATTGAGGCTATAATATTATGAACTTTTCTTCATTTCAACAGAATTTGTCACATCTCTAATATTTTACCTTAACGGTACCTATTAGCTAGCACTCCATAATTTTCTATAATTTTTATTTGCGTGACTATTCCTCGCGTTTGAAATATTACGTACCTATCTACTTACTTACCCTAAGCTTGAATTTCTGGCATTGTTTTTGGGTTTTTAACGTTGACTAATCGGACGAACTTGACGTTTCCATTTCCGTTATCAAAGACTTTAGGTCAAGAATAACAACATGGCGCATAGAAAATTCAGCAATGCAAAAATACCCGCAATAGGCTTGCGACGACTATTTTAACGTTTAAGAAAAGGTACAGTAGGGTAGCTAGGTGGACAAGGGCCCCGGTGCATAGAGAAAGAATCGGGCCCTCACGCCCTCTTTCCACATAGCTTGAACTTATATTGGCCCTTCAAATAATTCATTAAAAAAAGGCAGGTGAGCAGGCTCAAGGTTATCTAGCTTCGGGAGCTGGCTGACCCTCTCTTTTCAAAGCTTAGGTTAGAGGGCCCCTTGAGCTCCGGGGCCCTAGTACACTGCACCACCTGCACCTACGATAGCTACGCCTCTGGGTAGGTAACATTTTACATATACAATTCATTTACAAAAAGAAGGCTAATCATACTTTTAGGACTTGTTTCAACATCTCCGAGGATCATATTATCCGCCATGAAAAAGTATTTACGTCTCTTTTAAAGACTCGTAAAAAACTAAGCTGGAATTATTTTTATGCTACATATTATGTAGCTACTCGAGAGATTGTGAAACAGCTCTCTGTTTGTAACTACATACTCAAATTGTATATTTATGCCCAAGTATCTAGTAGAGCTCTTTGTGAAGGGCTCGTCCGGGGAAATACTACCACCACGTTTTTTTCTGCCGCCAAGCAGCGTTGCTGTGTTTCGATTTGAAGTGTAGTTGCCGGTGTAATTACAGGAACATGAAGCTTAACATCTATATGCCTTAAGTTGATGGACGCAGGGCAGAGCATCGTAGCGTTCCTATCGTGCGTGACTTACGAGGCAATGCTTTACTATAGGTTATGGTTACCACCTATCATCAGATGGGCCCTCTGCTTGTTCCATGAGCTAATTGTATTAAAAAATTATTATATTATGTATATATATTTTAATTATTTACCTAGCTACATAAAACTCACAATAAAGAAAATAACTATGTTTAGGTACCAGGTAAATTGACAAATGCCTCTAAAACGCAGTAAAATACTTACGTGAGTGCCGCATCGACAACAATGTTCGTGTTATCACTATCACTATCACCCAGATTCCTAATTATATAACACCTAAGCCTATGAGTATGGTTTAATCTGAAAGCACGTAGGTATCTCTGCAGGGAATAATGTTCAGTTTACACAGCAGAGGAAAACTTAACCAGTTATTTACGGGCAACGCCAGCTGTCAAAATTGTATAATTTTATTAACAAATCAAAACTCAACAAACTTAGATACCAACTTCTATCTACTTACCTAATGTAACGTACTCAAACAACATTCTAAACTTCGAAATTGAAGTTTAGAATGTTATTTGAGTACGTTCCATTGAATTGAGTGAAAATTCCATACAGTTTTCAATGTACACAAAGCAGACAACGCATTGAAATGAACAGTGCCTACCGAGTACTGCATTGCAAAAATGTTGTGCAACAATTTTGTGCTGTCACCAGCATCCCATATTTAAAGCTGGGTTCATCGAACAAAACACTGCGTGTAACGACCATTGAGCATTCAGTGAACAATGTGGATTGGAACTACCTCTATAAACATAGGTAGCAATGAGTAACTGGTACAATGCCGCAAAACATGTGCCGTTAACTTCTTTTCCTAAGAAGCATCTAAAACACCATCCGTCCTTTTAGCAGACAATCTCGCAAATATTGAGTGAAATAGATAAAATACCCTGCTTAATTTGTAATTTTGTTATGGGCTGTTTGTTTCGTAAGTTTTTACCGTCTATATTGTTTTTAAAAGCTTTAAGTAGCAATGAAACTGCTCGGTGTTTTTTTTTTGGCACCATT
Organism: Chloroclysta siterata; assembly: GCA_932294275.1. Lineage (NCBI taxonomy): Eukaryota > Metazoa > Arthropoda > Insecta > Lepidoptera > Geometridae > Chloroclysta > Chloroclysta siterata. The sequence continues at coordinate 11,785,087 of OW028602.1, forward strand.
ATTACAATATTCAGAAGAATAACCAAATCGACATTAGTAAGATAAGTACTTGGAGTTAATCAAATGAACCAGCTTTTCAGTAAAGGTGAAACACTATCAGTATATCGCATAGCTTTAGATGTCCCCACCGCAGTCAATGTTACACGCCATTTTAACAGAATTGCCGGACACTTTGGTAGGTGAACGGCGTGATTGGATTTCACGGTACGAAATACCTCCGCAAGATACATTTAAACTTACATATTCAGTACAATAATGGTGTCTGACATTAAAGTGGGATATACATGCAATTAAGTACCTACTATGTTTTATAAAAATTACATAGCTATTAAATAATAAAATTCAGCATTGAAACATTAAAAACCCATTAAAAATTACATTAAAAATATGAAATATGTGAGGGTCCTAGGTATGTCGTTATTAGGTGGCTGGCATCATTGTCGTTTGACGTTAGCTTTTGCCTTGAAGCGGAATCAACGATTGACATTGACAACGAGCGCGCCACATCGCGTATCGACCAATCATAGCGTTGCGCACTACATTTTTTCGCGCGGTTTTAACCGTGAGATTTTTTTAGGTTTTGGACAAATGAGCGTGTCTGCCGTTTCAATTGTGCGTTTAAATTGTGAAAATCTTATAAAAGTCTTCTGCCAGGTTTTCTTGAATAAACTTTTGTGAAAATCTTGTATTGACAACACAATACGATCATAGTTTTTAGAGACTAGAATCTCATTTTGTGCAACCGCAATACACCTAGCCTTGCACGGCTTTACCGCGCTAAGATTGAAATGCATTTGAGGTTTAGGAACGTGCTTGTGACTGTACCTTACCACGTCTTTCAACTAAGAACTTTAACGAAATTAAAAATACCAAATTCAACATCAGCGGAACTTTGCAATTAACATTCTCTGCTTTTAATTTATCATTCCCATTCTTTCCAACTTTATAAATGTTTTGAATGAAGTTTGATTAAAATTCAGCTCGAGTATTTAGTTACTGGCATTCACGTCGTGCACTAAACTTATCCGAGACTCCAGGATTCTAAAGACACGGAAGTTCATTTATTAAGTGGCCCCGAATGCTCGCCCGTCTTGAGACAAGAATTTTAACTGAATTTCACACCAGCAGCGCACACCCGAACTGGAATTTAAAATTACACTTCGCTCTTTGCTAAATAGTGGCGTTGTTGGATAGAAATGCGATTACCGTGCATTCATTTCATTATCACATAATGCTAGTGGTGAAGGAAGGTTCGTGAGGAAACCAGTTAGGTATAGCAGTGACGAGGGGCTTGCAATGTCACGTACTAACTACTGCAAAATTTTGATACATATGTGACTGATTTAATAATATTTGGAAAATATACCTCTGACTACCCACCTTAATCAACCTACTTGGTAGAGATTTGAATGGATATCTACCGTGATCTACAAAAATGTTAATATTCGTGTACCCAAATCTTAAGCTCCAGTGACCGCACCTTGCTCTTATTTTTGCCTTAGATGAGATAACAGACTTATTAAAAAAAAACACAGTCTAAAAGCATTTTTTGAAATACAAACATTTATAGAACACGTTAACAGTGAACCACTTAAACTGCTGTTATTCCACGTAATTTTTGCGCTCAATTTTTTGATCATCAAAACAATATTTTCACAACTTCAAAAACACATTCGCAGTTTAAAAATCGTGAGATCAGAAATAAAAGAGAAGGATCCATAAAGCTATAAAGCTTTCCGTTGAAAATGTACATTTGGCATTATGTTTGGTTTCCCGGAGTCGACCGCCAGAGGGCGAAACCACGACCAGTAACCATTTTCTAAAAAAGGTTACATGCATGCATTTGTGAGTACCACGAAATCCACACAAGCTAAATGCAGACAACATTTGACTGGTAGCTCAAACTTCGTACTAAAGGAATTAATTATCAAAGCACTTAAAACTGTAATACTTGATCTAAATTTTAGTCCAAAGTCACTTAAAGCTATCGCAATTGTATGTACATCCAAAATGCGGAAAACTATAGAATATCTGTCACCAACTTAACTCTCAGATTAAACAAGTAGAGTGGCAATAAGCAAGCCATATAGCTCGTAGAACCGACTAGTACTTGGAACAAAGGTTCTTGAATTGCGACCGCGAACCGAAAGACGAAGTCCTACATTCCGTCTTCCGGTTCGCCCTCCCATTAGTGGCAAGTCCAATGAACCATTTACAAACGCGACGTATGTACGAGTACACAAGGCAGGTTAATGTGCCTCAGTAGTCAGGTACATCCGGACTCGCAAGTGAATTAATCGGTAATTAGTTCACCTTGTTCACGCCTCGTTTCCTGTTGAGAGTTAAGGAAAACGAATAGAAAAGTTAAGGCTAAGATGCATCCGAATTGGAATGATGTTTTAAAATAACACATGAATTGTTTTGTTTTTTTATACGCTATTCCTATGAAATAATATAATAGTACATTGTATAATAGTAGCTACGGAAATTTTAAAAATATCTACATCTACACTAATATTATAAAGAGAAAAGATTTGTATTTTTGTTGTTATGTTGTTTTGTTGTTTTGTTGTTTTGTATGTAACGAATAGGCTCAAAAACTACTGGTCCGATTTCAAAAATTCTTTCACCATTAGAATGCTACATCATCCCTGAGTAACATAGGCTATATTATATTTTCAAAACAATCAGGGATCCTTACTAAAACTCTAATAATGTAACCCAAGGTGGAAAAAGAAAACCTTACATCGCGTGCGCTGCGAAAACTATTGATGATAGAACAAAATAATGTACTGCGATTTTGTAGAACACGTCATCATCTACAAAAAATTTCGCGACAGCATATGTCTAACTATTATAGTTATGTCACAATAAGTGTTCTTTTATTATAAAAAATTAATTGAAATGCCGCCGCTAGAAAAGGGTCTTTATTTGTACCTTGGTATTAATCCTTATCCAAATAAATCTTTTCATATTCAAGACTGGTTCAATACCTATACATTACTTCTTGAATTTTTCAATTCGGACATTCCAGTCAAAAGATTTAAAAAATATAAGATCACGGGGCGCGTTCTCACCCAGCGCGGGCCCGGGCAAGGCGCGAGTTAGAAGTGACTCGAACCCACCACGGTCTAAGTTTATCCTAAAACGTTGAAAAAATTTATGTCCACCCATGCGAAGCTGGGACAGGCCGCTAGTCATATAATATTTTTATATTCATTTTCATTTTCAATTTTATTTTATTTTAATTCAAATTTTCAAATTTTTAAATATTTATAATAACTGTAAAATATAATGTAGTTGATATATAGTTGTATGTAGGTATGTATTATTTTAAAATATTATGTAGATATAAATCAGCTTGAAGAAATCCACTGCATGGATACATACATATACATTATCCTCCCATATACATTTTCGAAGAAAAATGATTCTGCGCCCTTCGACTTTCCATCGAAAAAGACTCTCCATCCGCCGACTTCCCGCAATCTTTTGAATGTCATCGGGCTATGTTGATTAAACTAGGTATTTCTTAAGGCCCTCACGAAATTTCACGATTAGTTATTTTCAAGCAATGTTGGAATTGTCCGCCTTCTTTATTAAATATTTGCTCAAGTAATTTTGTAAATATTAATCTGTTCTTATTATTTTCCAAATTTACTTTTCGTACAAATCTGAAATTTCTATATTACAGGGTAGGAACATCAACTGTTTAGTAAAATATATTCGCGCAATATCTTAAGAAATGTTCTCAAATTAAATATCTTCTTTAGTTAAATCCTCTTTGGGTAAGCCGTCTTGCTACGACGTAGCGCCTGTAGCGTTATGCTACGGAACGCCTAAAGTGCTAAAATGCCGCAGAATCTAGCCTAGAATATAGACAAATAGTTTATCTAGTCATAACTTGACTCTCATACAAGTTAGCTCAGTGGAGTATTAATACTAGAGATTAAGCATTAGGCTGCATTATGAGAGCCAAGGCAAGACGGAATGCCTGTTTCTCTCTCTTTCTATTTCGTGACTAAATTTTCTGGTTTACTGCAATATTACGTTTATTTTTGCACTTTGGATCACTGCTTCGGTTATTTGCAATGTGTTAGTTGGTCATGATCTACTTAGCACTTAGGTCCACAGAAAATAAACTGTTTCTCTGATCAGTAAACGTATGTTTAATGTACATTATTCAAATCACTATTCGGTATTCGTATTCGTCTTGTACGTGAAAAATAGGCTCACTATAGTGTACGAAAAAAGTGAAATGTGGGTCACTACACACCGGCGTATATGGGAAAATACGACGGATATGAATAGCAATTTGAGGCAGGGCTAAACACAATACTTTCAAAATGACACCTAGAGGAGATGTGAACTACTTGTCTCGATTCTAGAACACAGACTGTTAGCTAGCAAGCGTTTTAGTAACACGCCGTGGTTGCGGGCCAGGCTGAATCACGTAACAATCCCAAAATGATATTTCGGTGAAGGAAACTACTCGGTTTCAGCATATGTGCTTCGGATCATTAGCGTAACTGCGGTTTAACGCCGCTTTAACTGCTTATAAGTTTCTTGCGCATGTCTACAAGTTTCAGATGTTTCCGAAATTGCAGCGCAACCTGTTTCAGCTCAAATTCCTTTGATAGGTATTTAGATAGTAGGATGCTTCATTTTTATTGAACAGGAAACTATTCATTTGCTGAAGAGTTTGTCCGGATAGTATGAATGTTGTCCTCAAAAGCCCCGACGGAAGACCAGCGTAAGTTATTGCAGCTTGCACAGCTGAGTTGAGGATTTTTCAATTGTGTATAGGTACTTTGGTAAGTCTTATGTATGGTATTGTATGGGGGCCAGTAGGTACTATCACACAGGCGTGGTTCCAGCCCTCATTAAAGGTTGAGTAACAACAATCCGAAAATGGGCCAAGTGCGACTCGGAATATGAACTCGCCCATGATAGAAATAGATGTTTACAAAATATATGACGCCCTGACCAAGATTTTGTACAGTGCATAGTCACGTGGGCAAATCCGTAGGGCAAACACTGTGTGTGAGACGTCACATATCTATTAGGGTTGTGGGCATACCCATCGAGCCCACAACAGTGGATCCGCGCTTGCTTAGTCATGTTTCATAGTGATAGACAATTAGACACAGTGCAATTCCACGTGCTCTGTAATACAATTATTATAAGCAGAAGTTCTAACATTTAGTGGAATTTTCGCTATTTAACATAATAAATACCTACTCAATATTGAATTTTAATAACCAATAGGAAAATATGTGGGAATTTAATTAAATTCCAAAACTATAATTCCCAAAATTTAGGTAGTATTTTTTCAAATGATACCACGCATGTGGTTCACCACAATTCATTATTTCACTGCATAGAAATTGTAAAGATTTGTCTTGAACAACCCGCTATGAAACGATTCCCTTTTAAAGCTCGCAAGGTAGTTTTACAAAACACCTTAAGGGGCTGACAACTATCAAACAACTTCTCGCTCGCACGTTTCGACATGTTGAAAGATATAAAATCACTAAACTCCTTTTCGAAAAATCGCAATCAACCAATTTGTGTGCAACCACATTGCACACAGTTTAGTAAAAATTTCATTTTGATCGACACAAGTTTTCCTACTTAAAAGTTTGCTTATGTAAGAAAACTAGTAAAGCAAACTTTTGAGTAGGAAAACATGTATCGATCAAAATGAAATTTTTACTAAACTGTGTGCAATATGATTGCACAGAAGATGGTTGATTGCGATTTTTCGAAAATGAGTTTAGTGATTTTATATCTTTCAACATGTCGAAACGTGCGAGCGAGAGTCACATTAGCTCTTGTCTTCGCCTTAATTAATGTTCTCCAAACCCCTCCGAATATTCTAGAATCACCACCACTATTCATACAATATCGTAAAACCGAGAAGTAATTCTAGTTACCGCACTGTAACCTTGACATGGTATGTAATTTACGAGGTAACTTCTCATATAAAAGGGTGGCGCTGATAGTACGCAAATGTCGGCTCGGCTGAACTCCGAACCCGTTCCTTATGCATTGCTAAAGTTACTTCGTCTTTATGAACTTGTAAGTAGGGAAAAGCAAACGTTTTTTGTGATTTTTATCACATGTATAAAACCCATTAGATTAAACAAAATAAAGTTAGTTAGTTCACTTTAACTCTATATTATTGAACCTAATATATTATAAAGATCACTACATAAATTACTATCTGAGATATTGTCTTTTCAATGTTTTTTTTTACTTTAAAAACCTTTTTTTTATTTTACTTTGAGCTTTGTCGCTGAGCGACAACGCTGCCTTATAATAAAACTTTTTTTTTATCAAATATTAAAACTGAAACTCTAATAAACCACATTTCTGCCAACCTATAATAAATATAACATCTTGGCTTGACCCAAAAGTATTTAAAAACTTTAGGGCGTATTTAATATTAGAAGTATTTATTTCCAAAAAAAAAGTATATTGTATGATATCGGCTATCTGGTTTCCATATATATATATATATATATATATATATAGTTGTGCTTAGTTTGGGGCTTTTTTTTAAATTATATAACCAAACAGTATTTTGTACTAGGTACTCAACTATATTAATATATTGTAAGTGAGGGTAAGAATCAAACATAGCATTGCTCTGCTGTCAAAGTCTTCTCACAATGACATTAGCCGCCCGTAACGTTATTTTCGTTGTTCCCTCTATACTAAGCTTACCTATGAAACCAGCCTATATATTTATTATGGAACCACTATTTGAACTTCGAACACAAAGCTACGTACACACGATTAGGTCGGTAAAGACATACTAGAAAGCCCGTATAGCAAGCTATCAAACTTGAAGAGCAATCACACGGGTCACAGCACAAGTGCCTAGTGGAAATTTGGTGCTGGTCACCTGTCAGACAATATGTGAACGTGATCAGTTCAAACATTTAACTTTAGCTTTGTCCATCCGAGTTGCAGATATCCTAGCAATTAACTATGATAAATAACAGTAAATAGAATAGGCAACGGGGATGTTCAGTTGCTATGCATTATGGAAGACGAGTTATATCTAAACTTATTTTTTATATTTTGTTCTGTACCCCAAGTATGAGTTGTGTTTACCATACGTGTTGGTTTTTCGTTCTTGTTCCGTGTTCCACTACTAAATTTAATCATACTTGCAACATAAAGTTCCGTATCGGTATCTCTATCGCGTCTTCATACAAAACCCGCAATGAACACGGAACAAGAAAAAAAAAACAAATATGGTAAACACAAATCATACTTGGGGTACTGGAGTTTAGTCCTTCCGCCAAGTTTTATTTGTTAAACTAAATTAAAAAGATAAAAGAATTACCAGAACAAACCAATTGGTTTGTTCTGGTAATTCTTAGAATTACCAGAATTAGAAGAATCTATAGAATTCATGTTATTTGTATTAATTAATACAAATAACATGAATTCTATAGATTCTTTTAAAAAACGTTAGGTCAAGGCCTTACATTTTTTATTTATGTTAATAGAGTAGATAGTTATACCTACTGCAGTAGGTAATTGCTATTTCTGTTAACCACAACAAGCTTAGAGAAAATGTAAACCTACATTCACTAACAAGTTTTCATTACCCTGCATACTCCACATCATCTAAAACAACCACAACACTAAGCCCCTCACTGAACAGCTGACCTGGCTTGCCAGTGGATGAGCTCGTTTGATTTTGAGTGCCCTTGTAGGTATTTGGGTTTAACCATATTACTACATAGCCTATTTATTAACTAGATACGTACATAATTATATTGAGAAACTAAAAACCGTCAAATCACTTCTCGCTCATACTTACATTTCAACATTTTTCCAGATATAAAATCACCGAATGCAAAACCAAATCTTATTTATTATTTATCTTAATTTCAAAAATATAAAAAAAAACCGGTTACTAAATATTTCTTAAGTTACACGAGAAATAATTAATATTTTTATTTTTGTAAAAGGAACGGCATGGTTTGAAGTAATGAGTGAGAGCTCCTTATTATGTTAGTAAAACGCATAAAATAAGAGTACCTACTAGCTTATACCATCATCATATAGTTAACTATGAATTTTCGTTCTAAGAAAAAAATAAAAAAAGGAAAGTCAGTCAAAGTTGATGAAGTCTTAGGTCCGCAATTATGATATACATATAAGGTCTGCGCTTCTAATAAAGCAAACCAAAATAAAAAACCGCCCATATTAAGTTTACTTATCATTATGCGTTATTTTTTGAACAAAACGTGGCGCTCGTATAGACTAGAGCGTTACGCTCTTGATGAGATATGCATAATAAAAAAGCTGTGTTTAATTCTAGCGCTTTACGAAACAGTTTACGTAGGTTTACTTTACAGCCTGAGAAACACTCAAATTGAACGGAAGAGTTTCTTGAAGAGTCCGTGGAGCTTTGTAATGGATGGAGCTCATTCCAGGCGCTCACGGTAGAGCATTCAAATTGAATTACAGCAGACATCCCTTACATGTGAGGAAGTGCTTACGCGATTAGATGGAGACGTAGCTTTGCTGCAGTTGTAGAACTATTTGATATTAAGTTCTAGGGTAGGTACCCCCATATTTTGGTGTTTGGTGAGTTCACAGTTTCTGCAGATTTGTCAAAATATAATTCTTAGCCTTAGTTAGGCCTTAGCCTTAGACAAGAGCAGTAGAGCTCTTTATGAAGGCCTCGTCCGGGGAAGTACTACCACCCAGGGTCGGACTGTGCCGGAAGGGCCCGGGTGGATGACCACCCGGGGCCCAAGACTAGATGATGGTAGATGGAATCATCATCATTATCAGCCTTAAGAAGTCCGCTGCTGGACATAGGCCTCCCCTATACATTTCGAGGAAGAACGATTCCGAGCCCTCTCCATCCACCGACTTCCCGCGATCCTGACAATGTCGTCAGTCCATCGGGTAGGAGGGCGTCCCCGCTTCGTTTTCCTGTTCGTGGTCGCCATTCGAGAACCTTTATTTCCCAACAGTTATCAGTCCTTCGAGCTATATGACCTGCCCTTTGCCACTTCAACTTGCTGATTCTGCGAGCTATGTCGGCTACCTTGGTTCTCCTACGGATTTCCTCATTTCTGATTCTATCCCGTAGATCAACATTTTTTTCAAAGTAAAATGTAATGCATTACGCTATAATGATACACTTCTAAATAAGTTGATTCAATCAAAAGTTATTGCCGTTCAGCAAAAAATTCAAAACTAGTTTCAGGGGGTGGCTTGCTCAAGTTCAACCATTTTTCGAATTTTTCTATTTCTATCGATAATTGTATGAACGAACTATCTGATCTAGTTTTACATTTAGGTCGCAAGAGCTGGGACCTAGCCTGTGCGGGCCTCCTATCCTACGGTTGCCGCAAGCCTGGCAAGCCAGGCCAGTGGGGGGCCTGCGCAGGCTGGGGCCCGGCTGGCAAATGCCATTTTGAATGTATGGCCAGTCCGACGCTGCTACCACCACGCCTTTTTCTGACGCCAAGCAGCGTTGCTGTGTTCCGGTTTGAAGAGTGAGGTTGCCGGTGTAATTACAGGCACATGAGGCTTAACATCTATATGCCTCAAGTTGATAGACGCAGGGCAGTGCATCGTAAGGCATGTTCCCATTGTGCATGACTTACGAGGCAATGCTTTGTTATAGGTGATGGTTACCACTTAACATCAGGTGGGCCATCTGCTTGTTCCATCAGCTATAGGTTTATAAAAAAAAAGTACAATGTTAAAATCTGTGCAGCCATTTCCATCACCTTCTTGTCGTGTCACTAGTTTCTTTCGAAACACTGGCGAAAGAATTTTAAGTCCGCCAAATGGCTCCTTTCGAGCACTTGACACATGTTTTAGAACCTTTTAGGTTCAACGACATGCCGTTTTCCTCTCGATGTTTTTCCTTCACCGTTTGAGAGTACCTACTGGCAATGTGCACATAACATATTTTGAACAGAAAAACATAATCAACTCATCAAAAACTGTTGCTACTACCGGGTTTGAACCCACGACCTTAGGCTCGGAAGGCGGTGCAACTAGACCACAAATTCTCACCATCATTAGGTACTTTTTTTTTGTATAATAGTTCCAAAAATTATTGTATGAAGCATATTCAATTCCTTATTTTACCGATATGTTTACATAGATAAGTTGCATTCTTTGAAACACGAGTTCACTATGAACGAGAAAAATAATGGTTGTTGAATATATCTTGCCGTTGTCTCGACAAGCACATTGCGGCGCCCTCACACATAAAGCTATATTTATTCACAAATATTTGTTTACTCCTCTCGCTGGGATCATCTTGAGTAGGGAGCTGTAGAGACCATATATTTGGCTTTTGCATATAAAGTTATTACTGGATCATCTGAAACACCTATCTAGTGAAATAAATTATCAGCGTTAAGTTTTACTGCCCATGCTGCTATACAAAATAACCATACGGGCTAACTTACACATCTATGTTTTGCATGATTAGTCCTATTATTATTCTGTAGATTTTTCGTCCATAAATCTTGGAACAGGTTTAAAGCACGTATGTACAGACGTACCTTGTTTGTTAGCTGCTGTAGGGGATAGGTGCCGGTAAGTGGCGGTGTAAATGAAGTTCAACACACTTATGGATTTCACAGTTTATTGTAGTACAACACAATACCCATACAGAAGGGAATGAACAGTAGGAAGATGATCAAAGCGAATGTTTATAGCAAATGTGATAGTATTTAATAGCGGGTAATGGAATGCGTATGACAAAATGCAAGCCGAATGTGGAAGAAGCCCACAGGTTATTCCGAAAAAAAAGCTAAGGTACCATTTTTCATAGAAGGTAAGAAATGCCAGCACAATATCTCAAAGAACGTTGAAAATCGATTGAGTGCCTCAAGGCAAGATAAACTTTGATCTCTACACTATTGTCTTGAGCTCTAGCAAACCTAGTCCCACAGTTACGCCTTTGTTTGTTTTCAGCGTAAACTTGCAAAGAGTTTGTTTAGAAAGTTCTCATGCTTTGATTTCCTAGAACGAACAGCTGGTCAATCGTTCGAATATCCGATACCCGTTAGATGCACTCTTTGGACACACTGCATCGGGGAGCGTAACGGTGGTATACGGTCTATGTCTACCTAGTTATTTGTAATTTTGCGCTGCACTCGATTACCGCCTTACCGTACCTCCTCGCAGAACCGCAGCAGTGGTGGTAGCAACAGCATGCATTACTTTCTCGATCAGCATTTTGTCGACCATCGATAAATTCATCAGCCTGAAGAAAACTACTACTGAACATAGGCTACCCCTATTCATTTCTAATACAACGATTTCGGGTCTTCCTCATCCACTGACTTTCTGCGATGTTTACAATAACATCGGTTTACAGGTGGTGGGGTGTCCCACGCTTCGTTATTAAAAAACCTTTATCCCCAGCGGCATCTGTACCTACAGATGCTGTAGCGGCATCTGTAGGTACAGACGCTTGTTCAATATGAGTATTTTATCGGTCCATACTCCAATAATCAATATTTACTCGAGCTAACTTTTATAAATACCTTCATACACGAAGCATAACTTTCGAATCATACGAGTGCACCGACTCAAGTTTCCCCGCTCTCGTTCGGATGAGGCACAAAGTACCTACTTACGTGGAAAACTTAGTTACCTACTACTAAACTCCGCAACTCCAAGAACTTACGTTGTTGGAGACATTTAATAGGTAAATAGGGTGAGGAAATTGCAGTCCTTAAAATGAGAATACTTGGCGTGTTGATGTACTTACCTAAGTTAGGCTAATCTAAGTATGGAAACTTCTGCCTAGCTAAAGGTCGTGCTCCACTACTAAAAAACGAACATAGGTCAGCACTTCTAAGAAAGAAAGAATATGAAAGAAAATTCATTTATTGAGCCATATGCATAAAGAACCATAAAGACAAAAACTAGGTTTGTTACTTCCATGTTGTCGCTGAATTGAAGTTAAAACAACACGCGCTCCACTTACGACGCCGGGAAGTCAAAAATATGGAAGTAATTGCAGTTTATAAGTATGCAGATTATAAACACAAACCGATAGTAAAAACTTGCTAATATAGATAAAACCGCACTACAAAATTTCACACCAATTTTCGGAGTTCTAATTAATATTAAAGTACAAAATCCCAGTTTATACAGAAGTGTGGATGAGAACACTTGTAAATTATCACGTCATTTAAGCAAGACGCGGCGGCGGGGCGGCGCGGTGCAATTTCACGGTCGAACGGACTACTCTTACTGGGTAGGGCCCGTACAACGGCCCGTACATTATGCTACATTTGAGTTTTATTCCGGGTAAAAGTTGGGATGAATATAAGCTTTGAAGACAGCTTATTAAAGCTAGTGCTATGAATTACTTCGGGGTATAATCTTTTGAGGAAATTATCTGAGTCATCAGACCTAGTCTAGGAACGAACTTTTATTAGTTTTCCAGTGTTTCATTAAAAAAACAAAGCTGTTTATAAACTCTTAAGCAAAATTAATTCAGTTCAATCACAAGGATCACTGAATGAAGTGAATCTCGCGACCGAGGACTAGAAGAACAGGCAAGAAACATAACTACGGCTAAAAGCTATAGACTGAGTGGGGATTCAGACCGCACGAGTAATGAAGATAAAAGTAATGCTACGTAGTAGGTACTATTATTTTTTCTGTGGTAATGCGTAGCTTCGTAGCATATTCGTAGCACACATGTATTGTGTGCTACGAATGTGCTACGAAGCTACGCGCTACGTGATATTGGTCTTTACCTATGAAATTGCCGTTTTGTATGAAAAAATTTAAACGAATTTTTTTCATGTATTTTTATTTGTATTAATCGAAGTAATCACCCATGTAATCAATGCATCTTTGCCAACGCAGTGGCAGTTTAATGATGTCCTTCTTAAAGAAATCAGCTGGACGGGAGGCAACAAATTCTTCAAAGGCATTTTGTACTGCCTCTCGGGTATTGAATTTTTTTCCCGCCAAGAAGTTATCCAAATTCTGGAAAAAGTAGTAGTCTGTAGGCGCAAGGTCTGGTGAGTTGGGCGGATGACGGAGAGCTTCCAACCCCAGTTCTTGCAACTTGGAGACCGTCTGTTTTGCAGTATGAGGTTGCGCGCTGTCGTGCAGGAGCAGCGGAGACGAGCGATTGACCAATGCTGGTTGGATATGTGCCAGCTTCTCCATCATTGTGTTCAGTTCTTCACAGTACACATCTGCAGTAATGCTCACCCCGTTTGGTAAGAAGCTGTGATGAGTCACACCGGCACTAGACCACCAAACAGTGACCATCACTTTTCTAGGGGTAAGTTTTCGTTTGGGGCATTGTTTAGGTGCTGAACCAGGATCCAACCAACTTGCTGAGCGCTTGCGGTTATCAAACAGAATCCATTTTTCATCGCAGGTAACAATGCGGTTCAAAATTTCTTCATTTGTGTGTCTGTTGAGCAGTGCAAGGCACGTCTCGACGCGTACTTCGCGCTGGCGATTATTGAGTTCGTGGGGCACCCATTTGTCAAGCTTTTTTACCTTGCCAATTTGACGCAAATGGACCAATATTGTTTTGACGCTAACGTCAAAAGCTGCTGCTAATTCAACCGTAGATTGTGTATCATCAGCTTCCACAATCGCCTTTAATTCGTCATTGTCGACCAAAGTCTTCGGACGACCGCGAGGTTCATTTTTCAGGTCGAAATTTCCAGAACGGAAGCGAGCAAACCAATAACAGGTGGTGCGTTGGTTTGTAGTGTTCACTCCGTAAGCGTCGTTGATGTTGCGTGCCGCTTGTGCCGCGTTGCTGCCACTCATATTCTCACTCATATTCCATAATTACTCGAATATTTGACGTATCCATGATGACGAAAAAGATTGAAATGCGATGAAAATGTAACACTAATCAATAAACAAATGACTACTTTTGGAAAAAGAATTGCATGTTTTTGAAATAAAATTAATTTGAAATTAGAATTCTTAGCCATACAAAAATTATTTTGATTTGAAATGGCCAGTACTGCAGAACGGCAATTTCATAGGTAAAGACCTATTATTATTGTGATAAGTTACCAAGCTTTGTTTTGGGTTTTCGATCGTCAGACGACAGACTTATTAGTTATTCAGGCTTACAGGAATACATCAAGCTTTTCAAAATATCAACAGAAAAATCAAACGTATCACTAGGTACCATTATTGGTTAAAAATGAATGGAGCAACGCTACTAATGAAGCGTTACAAGACGTTAAGTTAAAAAACCAGACTATATTTTTTTACGTGATGCTACTGTATGATGATTTCGCAAATACAGGCAGAATAACAGAATGAAAACAAAATAAAGTATAGTAACGAAAATTCGATTCACTACTCTACACTTGTTGTTTAAATCTACACCAACTAGACCGAATATGTTTCTGCTAACACTTATCTACCTACGGCTCTTTGTAATAACAACGCAACTAGGTACCTACCGATGTTTTTCATTTCCATTATTCCAGTTTTTTTATAAAACTCGCAGCACTACCTCCACAGGTATTTTCGCAGAATTCGGCGCAAAACAATGCCCGTAACAGGGTCGAGTACAAATATCACGGTTTTGTCCTATGATAATGGTTGATCTCGGTGCCTCCCGTCTATTGTCATCCGAGGCTTTGTCTACAAAAGACTTCTGCTATAAGATTTTGTATAAAACTACGAATAGTGAAAGTTATGGAAGTTACAACCTAGTAGTAGGTATAACCGCAAAGCTATATTACTATACCTATAATGTTTGATATGTTTACTACATTTATTTGTCCTTTATCTATTAGGTTACCATTGTTTGTCCTATAATTTAGTAAAAAAAAACTGACTTCAAATACAAAGACTTATAACAAAACTTTTGGTGAAGGGGACGACAAATCAAAACGATGTAAATATTGTTTGTTTCTTTTTTAAAAGATCTGCATCTTGATGAAATTTGTATGGGACCATCTATCAAACAAAAAAATAATCATTAAAATCATGATCATAATAGATACTACTTAATTAGCGCGTAACAAAAATAATAAAAACATACAGCCAAATTGAGAACCTCCTCCTCTTTTTAAGTCGGTTTAAAATAGCGCCAAAGAATTTATGTCAATAGAGTAGTTAGGTTCATATAGAGAAAGCTGAAGTGATCTATTTCAGGGTAGTTCATAAAGATACCCAGTAGGTATCGATAGCTTAGGTTATTTTGTTATCCACACCACAAAAGTTGGGTGCAAACGGCAGAAATAGGGATCGCATTGAACGTAATTTCTAGAGGTCATCAGGAAGATATAATGCCATTTCTGTGCCCGTGATGTCTTTTTAAGTGAGGACCCACTTAACCCTAACGCGGGCGGACGCCTGTGCCGGTGTCAACTCTAAAAGTTCTTACACAAATGGTGCATGACTATTCTAGATGCATTTCTTTTGTATTTATTAAAACTTGACGTACCTAGTACTACTACTATAAGTGATGTTGGTTTAGCTGGGGTGGTCCCAACTTACATAAAACAGAACCTAATAGTGTGGATACCTATTAAAGTCGGCTGCACTTGTTACTTTATATAATTCAGAGTCGCATAACACTGCCATGTACATTTACAGGCATAGTCTAAGTTTACAGGGCTTGGAGTGAACTTATTAACTGATTTCTTTTCTCCGTATAAGTACTAGTATTCTCTTATCTGTGGTTTAAGTCACCTGTCCGTCATTCGGGAGGCAATAATGTACGGCCAAATAATGTACAGCATGATATTGCACAGCACGATAATGCACACCCAGATAATCCGTGTCCACTGGTGTGAATTATTGGGTGTACATTATCATCCCGTACAATAACATGCTGTGCAATATCGTCACGTGTCAATAATGTACACCTAGATAATGTACAGCATGATAATTGGAAGCCACTTTAGTACCGTTGAGTCGGATTGGTTAGGTTATGTTGAAACATATAAATTACGCACGAGGCGAGCGAGCAAAGCGAGCGTGCCGCGGCAGCGGCCGGCGAAGTGCCAGAAATTATTTTTTACGGTACCAAAGTGGCTGCCATTATCATGCTGTATAATATCTGGGTGTACATTATTGACACGTGACGATATTGCACATCCAGATAATGCACACCCCGATAATGTACACCCAGATAAAACGAATCCAAAAAGATACCAAAGTGGATTCCAAATATCATGCTGTACATTATCGTGCTGTACATTGTCATGTCGTACAATAACCGGACTCCGTCATTCGACAGACAATCTAGCCATAATCAAGTGATTTGTAATTAATACTTTATACTCACGTTTATGGTCAAGTCAGTCCATAGTCAAGACGGTTCGGCGGTCATTTGTTTTGAAGAAAATGGTGGCGGTTTTCTTCAAAACATTCGAAACATTTAAGCACAAATCAGGATGCTTAGGTTTGTACAGTACCTACAGTTAGTGCTAAGACCTCAAATAATGTTGTTTAAAATACCACCGAAATTCACAACACAACCCAAAAAGAAAAACAATTCAAATGAAAAAGCTATGTTGCTTCCCTAAATGTCAGAAAACGAATTTTCTTAACTGATTACTGACATCTTTGAATTCTTGCTCCGTAAATGTCCATTGCTGCGAAACCGCCATTTGTGACATTTGACTGACGAATTGTACTACCTATACCTTAGACTTAAGTATACTACCTCCATGACCTATACATTGTATACAATACCTGTATTGAAGCCGAATGTAGTATGTAGTGAAGCCGATTGTACCTACGTGGTACCTACCGTAACTACTAGGTACGTACTACCTCTTTTATTTGTGGTACTAGGTATAGGTTTGGATACTTCCTCTTTTTTTATTACTTTTTTATAAAGCACGCCTAGCGAGTAACAAATGTTTGTCGGTGCTCGGTGCGGGCACCGTGCGGTGCGAATTGAACCCACAAGTGCAAAAACCTACAGCGCAAAGCTACTACCAACTGCGCTGTAAGGCTTGTCCTTACAAGGTACTACACTTGAGGCGCTACGCTACAGTGCAATATACATGGGTCTACTTTAAAAAACGTTAAGCTGGTTCCTATTGATATTTTAAGTCACACTGCGCGGTAAAGTAAACGATAACTCGACTGCGCCGTGTTTTAACGTTGTCGTTGCCGTGCCGCACAGTAACTCAAACTGTCAATACGAATCTTCGTTTACTGTTTTGTAGAGGTTTACTACTCTAGCTATGTTATTTCTAAACCACAGTCGCAGTAGAAACAAAATAAATAATACGCTAACTCGCAAAGAGAGCAACTATCTTTCGAGTTTCGTTCATGTTACGGTTACGGTTTCGGTGATTCCAATCTTGTATCGTATCACGTTACCTACCTATCTAGATCAACTATCAAGCAAGTCGTAGATAGAGGAGAGGATGTAGGTATCTAGTTCAATTTACGTCTGTGGCATATCTATTGATGAATGAATGAATGAATGAGTGTCGTCTATTCATTTTAGCCACAGAGTACTTTGTTATATTTTAGCACAGCAATCTAATAAACCGAGAACTTCCGAAACTGTGACCGGATACGATTGTGCTGCCAACACAATCAAGCGGACATTTAACAAAACAAAATTTTGACAGTTCACCCAGCAGCCGCGTCCCAATCCCAACAGCTGAGCCGATAGCACTAGTGTTGGGTAGGACACAGTTTCAAAACGAGTTTGTATGAGGCCCTCGTTCTTGTACGTGAGGTGGTACAATGTCATGCTTCAAATGTCATATTGCGAATTATAAGTAGTACAAGTTCGCTCTACTCATTTCATTTATCATCCAAGAAAGTTTGTGTGAGTTACTGTTGAGTGTCTAAATTACCTTTTTCAGGCGCACTAAAAGTCCTTTCACCTCACTGGTTCGAAAGAACTAGTGAAACAACAAGAATAGGAAGAACTAACATATTATATTTCTACTTATATGTACTTAATGTATCTCTAATGTAAATCCTATCTACTTCATATTTACAGTTATAATATAAAAAACTGTTCTAAGTTTCCATCAATCAATCGACATCAAGCACTCAATTTTTCGTTACGTCAATTACTAACTTACGTCATAAGACACTGATGTCATTTCAACGTGATACGAGCCTCATTTCTGTCACACAATACATCAGTTCACTCACTCCCTCAAATGAAAGATTTTTATTTTCCTCGTTCGTCGCAGTCAAACAGTGAGCACTTCGTCTGAGAGTGAGTATGACAGAAATTTTGAGGTGGTACATGGATTGAACATGAGGACCGGGACATTTTGGAGTGAATGAGTGCCTCAAAAGAGGTGCCTCACGTATGTCCTACTCAACACTAGATAGCACAATTTCAAAAATCTGTTGGTTGAGTTGTCTAGTGTCCGCACGTGCTACGCAACGAATTTTATAAAGTGTTAGATGTTTTCATCCTAGTTCAGCTATGGATGAAGATCTCAGTGTGAAAGGTAAGTGGTCAAAGACTAAAGGTGCCCTGATGTGCATCGAATTATCAATAAACTGGCAAAGCGTGGTGCGTGGTTTTGGTCTTCTGCGACTCATGCTGCCGTAGCCTATAGTTACTAATATTTTACTATTCTGTACATCACACTTATTATTTACTCGCTAAAATATTGCGGTTAGACATGCTTATATCGTGTCTTTACCAATATGTCCGTCAAAGAAGAAAACTTACTTGAATCCCTTGTATAAAACTACTACCACAACCGCACATTCTTATCGCTTTCTTTCGATGATAAAAAGCATAAGAGTATAAATGCAATAGTATATTAAGCACAAGCTACTTTGTAAATAATACTCAAGCCCAAAAAAGCACCAGCATTGTGCCATACCTTAAATAGGAACATATGAAATATTTTTACAGGAATGTACTACTCATGTATGTACCTAAGCTATATTTGAAATGTATGCAATACCACCTCAAAATAATAAGGTAAACCATAAATTTCATAGCACTGGGTGTCATACACTTAGTAGGTAATTCATGAACATTTCAGTAGGTACTAGACAAGAGGGTTAACAAGACACCACATAAGTATTTACCTAGGTACATTGTTTTTGATTCATTTTATTGAAAAATCAATAGAGTATTTTCATAGAGGTTACAAAGCCTACTAGGACATAACTTTGGTAAATAGTTTTTTCAGATGACAATAAATAGTGCCTAGTATTGCACCATTTATTGAAATCTGCTTGTGAACTTATGCATGTGAAGTTCTGATGGACAATACAATTGCAAGGCAGTTAGGTGCCATACATCTAGGTAATATTATTGATTTACTAATTATCTGCTCGTTCTATCAAGATACTGTGTAAGAAAAAAAATGTAGAACTACATTCTTACATAGGTAATAAGCAATGCAGTATTAGGTATTTGTTGATCTTCAAATATTGTACCTTGTCTGTTGATGTCCTCTATGAAATGGGAAGACAACCTAAAACTCACAGCTGGTCATCACTGGAGAAGGGTAACACATGACAGAACCTAGTGGAAAATGTTAGAGGAGGCCTATGCCAAGAGGCACACCAAACTGCGGGACATCCTATAATTTAATCTGTAACTTTATTTATTACCAAAAAACATCTAAACCCAAAGTTTAAAAAAAATGGCTTATCTTATCTTATCTAAATATTGTATGGTGTATTGGCAGGGTAGGGTAGTAAGTAAATAGGTAACTATACTATTGGACATATACTTAGTGAAGTTAAGCTAAAAATTTAGTTCTATGTTAAATTGCCCATTAGCACACTATTATGGCTAAATTGTAATACAATTAAAATACACTATACTGTGTGATGTACACTATTAAAAAAAAGCACTTGGTATAATTAAGCAAGAACTTATCCATCATGTTTATAATAAAAAAAATATTGTGTTAAAGCTCCAGTGACCAGACTGCGCCGGCGTATGTCAGTGGAAGCCGAGGATTCCCCCTTACCAACCACGCCATCTACTCCAACCAAGAAGAGAGCCACCAGGCTTGCAGCTAAACCACAGCTGGAACTGATTGATGAAATTGGTATAGCATTTTTTTATGGTTGCACTTCACTCACATCACTATTTGGTATTCACATTTTTATTTATGTGTTCGTCTTGTTAGGGAAAAATAGGTAAATAGGGTCATGTGTCAGTGACACTAGGTCACTACACATAGTCATACTTGGGATAATAAGATGAATAGAGTTGGGAATAGAAGAGAGCATGCTTAGTAATTTGAAGTGCCATCATTATATTTATTTATCTATTCTTTTATTGACAGTTCTGTTAGGTACTATATATTATATCTTAAACTATTGATAAACTCTGTTTACTATCCAATTTGAATCTACAAACTCTGATAACTAGAGTAAAAAGATTATTTTTTTATGTTTGTAATATTATTTAAATTAGCTTAGGCCTTGGCTATGCTAGTGTGTGGATAAAAGAAACCCTATATACTATTCTAGGTCATGAACTATATCATTTTCATATTCCATCCTTATCAGTAAATCTGTTACTATGTTATTGAGCCCCAAACAAAATCAGTTTTGTGGGATATATAGAGTGTAATTTTATTTGACAGGAGATTTGGACAAATACAATTGAGTGAATTTTTTGATTTCTTGACCACTTGGCTCAAAAAACTAGCTACTTTGCCATTGGAAAGTAGAGTTTCTCGAAACTCTGTACTACTTAACACTATACAATATTCTTTCCCCTTTCAGCAACTGAAAATGTTCCAAAAAAGACAACACGCAAAACTGCAGTCAAAGAAATTGAAGCGGAACCCAATGCTGGGACCCCAACAACAGCGGTGACTCCCTCTCGGAGGAGTACCAGAATCAGGTCCAATACCAGTATCTTATCGGAGACCACAGCTCAAAATGTCGAGTCGCCAAGAGCTAAAAGAGCTCTTAGAAGAACCTCTCAACTTGGTAAGAATTTAAGCTTTATGAATTAATTTTAACTAGCGACCCGCCCCGGCTTCGCACGATTATTGTGGGTTATCCCTAAGAGATTATGCTTGTATTATGCATATAAACCTTCCTCTTGTATCACTCTTTCTATTAAAAAAAACCGCATCAAAATCCGTTGCGTAGTTTTAAAGATTTAAGCATACATAGGGATATAGGGACAGAGAAAGCGACTTTGTTTTATACTATGTAGTGATGGATTTTGGAAGCTGGTGATGTTCCATTATGCAACACATCTTGTTTTTATTTTGCATTAAATTCTTTACAAGTTTACTATTTGTATTTTTCAGGCAGTGACACTGAATCAGCTGCTGTCACACCTGCAAGACCAACTAGACGAACGGCTAAAGATTCTACTGCAAATGTTGATAAACCAGGTAAGTTTAAGACTGTGTAAAGATTATTTAACTCCAAATGATTACAGAAAATAAATATAAAATAATATGATAAAATCAAATTGATTATATATTTTAAATAATCAACACAGGGAATCCTAGTCTCAGGTCAGTACCCCAAGTATGAGTTGTGTTTACTTACCATATTTGGTTTTTTGTTTTTCGTTCTTGTTCCGTGTTCATTGCGGGTTTTGTATGAAGACGCGATAGAGATACCGATACGGAATTTTATGTTCTACTACAAATTTTCATCATACTTACAACATAAAGTTCCGTATCGGTATCTCTTTCGCGTCTTCATAAAAAACCCGCAATGAACACGGAACAAAAACGAAAAACCAAATATAGTAAACACAACTCATACTTGGGGTACAGATATATTTTTAAATATAGTAAGTAGCTTTTTAATTCTTTATGTAGGTATTTTTACTCTTATTATTACTATGAGGTACTTATATTTATGTACAATGTAATGTTAACTACAAATTATACACCCAGCTAAATTAATATACACAATAAAATTTTCCTTTAGGATCAGAATGTTGAATTCCTAAAATGTTAAATTTGCAAAAAAAATAATTTGCAGCATGTTGAATCCTAAAATGTTGAATTTGCAGAAAGATGATTTCCTAAAATGTTGAGTTTGCAAAAAGTTGAATTTGCAGCATGTTGAATCCTAAAATGTTGTAATGTTGAATGTTGTTGTAGACCGTGAAACTTCCTTATGCATGAAATTGAAAGTTCCTGTTTGTCAACCAACACATTTTCGTTTACTCCCACCTGTTCGGTTGAGTAGTTCTGTTGACAGAACTACTAGGATTTTTTTTCCCATTAGTTCTGTGACTTAAAAGACTGCTTTACACCTGGTTTCAATCTCAACTATTCCCACCTTTTCTGTTACGTAGTTCTGTCTGTCCCTTTATTTTCATATGGTTAGACTTTCAAATGGTCAGATTTTCAAATAGTCGCTTTCTAATCGTAATCGTCAGTCTAAAGAGGTTTCGCAGTATAGGTACGTAATAGAAAAAAGTAAAGTAAATAAACGACGTGCGCTGAGTGCCTTAGAGATTGATAAAACTATGTGATCCCAAAAAAGTCAACACTAAGGGAATAAAACTTTAAAAATATTGTGGGAATAAAACTTTAAAATAATTCAACATTCTAAGAATTCAACATTTTGCGAAACAAAAAAAACCAACATTTTGGGAAATTATATATTTTGCGCTTTCAACATTATGAGAATTCAACATTTTGCGAATCGAAAAAAACCAATATTTTGGGAAATTATACATTTTGCGCTTTCAACATTATGAGAATTCAACATTCTGATCCTAAAGGAAAATTTTATGTGTAGAACGCCAGTGCTCTTAAACATTGAAGGAAAACATTTTGAGGGAACCAATTAGTATTCTAACAGGAGGGACAATGGGCTTGCAACCTGTCATTTATGGAATACTTAAAATGTGGGTATGTGCCAAATGTAATGTTTGGTTGGACGTACCTCTGACTATCCCCTTAGAAGTCCTCAAAGAATCTGGAGTTAATTCTGGAGAATCTATACAAATTGGTACTAAGATATCTGAGTGGATATCTACTGTGCCTGAAGATCAAAGTCGTGAAGCTGTTTTTTGTGAATAAATTAATTTCATTTAACATGTTGCCTAAAAAAATTATTAATTCAAGTCATTAAAGTACATCTGCTGCAAAATAGAATGTTATGGTTGCATTAGATGAAATCAGTTATGTGGATTGTGCAAGATAGGCTTGAAAATTCTTAATGTATCTTGTAAAAATCTTTTTATTTCAGCTGAAGCTACTGACGAGAATGTAGTTGTTTACATAGTCACATCTACAAATATGGAGGACTCGGAAGGAAAATCCACTCCTAAAGATTCCAAAGAAAATGGAACTACAAACAACTCTCTATCACAAAGAAAAAGTCCTAGGCTCCACAAGAAAGGTGATGACGAAACCGATAAGGACAACAAAGAACCCAATAAAACAATAAATGATTCAGTACACACACAAAATACTAGTAAAAAAACAAAAAATTCTACACCAATCAAAAATACGGAAATCACCAAAAACAATGAAGCCTCCCCCAAGGTAAACAAAGATGAAGGCAATGTATCCACATCCAGTATCAACCTCATAAATGAAATTAATCAGAGAAATGTTATGAATAAGAGCACTTCTGCTATTGAAAAGATAGCAAATGATTTGAAAAATAAGAGAAACAGAACAAAATCTTGGACGACCCTATCATCTTCTTCAAATGCAGGATCTTTAAGTGATGATATTGAGGTCAAGGAAAAAATAAAAAGCAAAACACCCAATACAAGCATATCTGGCTCTGGTGATGCCTCACCAACTAGAAATACTAACAATCAGCCTGATATTAAGTCACCCAACAGATCAGTGGATGCAAGTGTAACATCAATGCTGAAAACGATTACACCCTGCGTAGTTTCTTTAACTCATGTTGAATGTGATAAAAGTGACACAGTAAAGCTCTTTGAAAACTCACCCAATGACCAAAAACCATTTGTATTGATTGAGGATTCTGATTCTTGTAGCGTAGACAAGCTCATTATCGACATCCAGGCAGAAGGTGGCGATCAATGTGTCCCAGAAGTTGCTAATGCAACAAACGAATCACCAAACACACAAGAACAAAACGTCGAACCGATGGATATTGATGAAACAGTGCCAATAAATGTGACCATAGACGACTACTCCGATAAGTCAAACACCAGCAAAGATGAGGTAGAGATACCTAGCAAGAAGAATACATCAGTTTCAGAAAAAAGTATGCTGAAAGAAGATAGCATAGATAAGTCTAAAAGAAAATCATCAATTTCTATCCAAACAGCATCTCAATCACCGAAGTTTTCTATCAGTGAAGAAGATAAAAACGACGCGATAAATAAATCTAAAAACTCTTCTAAAATTATTTCTTCTCCATCTGTTTATAAATTAAATGATTCCACTAAAGATAAATCTAACAGAACTTCTTCCATTTCCAAAGACGTTGATATCATAAATGTTTGTGAATCAAAGAAATTAAAAGACAAATCCCTAAGAAAGTCATCAATTGGCGAGGAAAACAACGATAAGCTGGACGAGAGCGCCAACAAATGTAAGAGAGAATCATATGACGCTCAAAATAACGCAACAAATAAAAGTTATTCAAAAAAATCGTTAGATAATACCAATGACAAGGAAAATATCGGAAAACTAGACAAAAACTCAAACAAATCTAAAAGGACCTCGTCTATTTCTCTAAATAACTCTGCTGTTAAACAAAAATCAACACACGAAAACAATGACAGTAAAAGTTCAATCAAATCTAAAAATAACTCAATTTCTCAAACAGATTTACAAAGTCTTGAAAACAAGAGTACTTTAGTCATCTCGCAACTCAAAGATGTGTCGACGAATGATACCAACAATATTATGTCGCCTAATATTACTAATAATGAGTTATCAAAGTCTTTAAATGGCCCTGATGCCAAAACAAAGGGAATTGATAAGGTTAACCTTTCTCTCAATTATTTAACTAGTACTCCGATACAACAAAAATCTCTTCAAAAGGTGGCAATGCAAATTAATACTTCAATCATAAGCCCTGCTGCAGAGAATACAAATGAAAAAACACCCAAGAAAAATGAAAAAAAGAACTCAATTGATTCGGATGCCTTGACTGACGAAGAAATCAAGTTTAAAAATAAAAAAGAAGTGGTTATTTTACCAAAAAATAAGTTTTCTAGGGCTCCATCTAGTTCTGAGTCCTCTGATGATGAATCAGACACTGAATCGCAGACTCCAATCAAAAAACCAAATCCAAAACCTACAAAAAAATCACCAATCAAAAAACAGCTTGAAAGCTCAGACTCTGAAGAAGATTCAGATTCCAAGACTCGACAAAACAACAAAAATACTTCTAACAAGAAACTCGGCAATAAATCTAAATCAGAATCGAAAACGGAGGCTATGAGTGTTAAAAGACGAAGCAAGGTTCCCTCTTCTGATAGTTCTGACACTTCTGACGATTCAGATGAAGAACCCTCTAAAAACAGAAGCAAAATGGTCAATGACGAAGCATCCGAAGCAAGTGACGACTATGAATCAGGAGATAGCCAGAATGAAGAAGACAGGCGCTATGAAGAAGAAAATGAAATCGTAGAAAAAGGAGAAACGCTAGATTCAGAAGAAGACCTCTCAAACGACTCCGACTATGAAAAAGATTCTTTCCTAGTGAGTACTGATGCCGATGACCATGATATGCTGAGTGGTACTGGAGATGACCTCTCAATGAGCGACAATGAACTCACTATGAGCGCGAAATCCAAAAACAAGTTTAATGAACGCAAGAACAAGCAACAAAAGAAAGCTTCTAGAGAAATGTATGAAGCACGTCACAAGAACGACGAATCTGCAGATACATCGGTAGCTATGTCTAAGAAGAGTAAACGCCAGCGTTTAGAATCGTCTAATTTGGAATCAGAAAATGAAAATACTGAACCGAAAAAGAGCAATCGTCTAAGAATCGATTCTAGCCAAGATGCAGATGCAAGCATGCTCAAATCAGAAGCCGACGAAACTATTGGAATTAAAAAGAAAAAATCCAAACGTTTATCAGAATCTGTTCACGACATTACCACCAATGAGAAAGAGGTCACAATATGCAATCAAAGCTCTACCGAGAAAAGTGATCCTTTGGCTGTTGCTATCAAGCTAGAGCCAAAAACTCCTCAGAAAAAAATCAATATTTCCAGTGTCGTTATAAATAATAATATAGAAGAAGTTCAAGTTGATGCTAACACTTCAATATTGCGACGGAACGATACTTTGGACCCGTTACAAGCTACCATAGTGGACGACGATTCCTCAAGCAGCGACAACATGGAGATTTTGGATATGTATGACTCTGTTCTAAGCAATTTGAACACACAAAACAACAAAATCAAAACAGCAGACACATCCCTGAATTTGAACAGAAAGTCAAAAAAATCAAAAGACCCCGTGATAGATCAACTCAATTTGACTCAAACTAATAAATCTAAAATGATGAAAGTCAAACCAGAAGAAGGCAAATATACGGAATCAGTAAAATCGCAAGCTAAAGAAAGCTCAAAAGTAGTTGATGATAACTCCTCAGACTCCATTGATATGAAATTGCTCTTCCCTGAAGATAGCAACGACAGTGACATAAATGCAAGTCAGTTTAAACCAAAAAATCCTAACGAACCTGTTAAAAGCGATTTTAATATACTGCCTATGAAGAAAACTGATGCTCAATCAAATATTTCAAGAAATATGGGTAAGTCTCCTATGCAACATCGCTATTTTATACTTCACTAGCTGGTGCCCGCGACTTCCTTTGCGCAGGATTAGAATTTCGAGTAGCTTATATTAGCGTGGCGTAGTACATATGTGTAACTCTAGCGGTTTTGGCAGCGCACGCCAGAATAGCTCGCAGATGGTAGATTTTTTCCTCACTTGACACTTATCGTCATATTTTGGACAATTCACACAATATCTTTATAAATTGTAGCCTATGTGTTATTCTGATGTATAAGCAATATTATTGTAAACTTTTATTAAAATCCATTCAGTAGTTTTTACGTGAAAGAGTAACAATTATCCATCCATACTTACAAACTTTCGCGTTTATAAGTAGGTAGGATTTTCATATTTGTATTCATTCAAACCATTATTTTTAGATATTCCGGACAATTTTGAAGATCCTGAGGATAACATCAGGATAATTATAGACACAAAGGGCACACATGGAGAGCAAGAGCTAGAAACCTCAATGGCTCTTACGAATTCAAGTAAAAAGAAGAAAAAGAACAAGACATTAAATGAGTCTAAAGCTTTAGAAGTTGATGTGGACATCGATTGTACAGGTTAGTATGTTTAATGATGACTTTGTATTACGATGAAGGTTCCAAATTTTTTGACTTTACAATTTACAGTCCAAAAATTTACTGCTCTTTTTCAACACTCACACGACAAACGTCTGTATAATTATATCCTCTTCTCTTGTCGTGTCACTAGTTTCTTTCGAAACATTGTGGTGAAAGGATTTTAAGCGCACCTCAAGAGGCTCCTTTCGAGCTCTTGACACATGTTATAGAACTTTTTAGGTTCTATGACATGCCGGTTTCCTCACGATGTTTTCCTTCACCGTTTGAGAGTACTGGCATTGTGCACATAAATTTTTGAACAGAAAAACTCGTTTACAAAATTGGTGCATGACCGGTTTCGAACCCACGAATCGGAATCGAATCGAATCGGGGCCGCTACCACTAGACCACCAGTGCTATACTAATTATATCCTAATAATATATTCATTACAAATTTTCAATGTGTATGAAAATCAAATAACTAATCAAAACAGCCAATAAGGATCTTGTCACATTAATAAAAAAAAATTGAGATGTATTTTTATTTTATTTTCACAGATGGTATTGAAGAAACTCCTGTCGAAGCTTCATTCACAAGCGAAAATAAAAAGAAGAAAAATAAAAACAAAAGCTTCGATGTCTCCGTAAATAATGTAGAGGGCAGCTTCACAGTTGCAGAGAGTCACAGCGAAAAGAAGAAGAAGAAGAAATATGAAAGTACATCCGAGTTTCTTGAAACTCCAAATGAAAATACTGGTAAGCACAGACAGTATCTTTGAGGCTCTGAGTAGCGATGCGCGATTGTGAATAGATTACTCACTCGAATAAATTGGCATTTGTGGTAGCATGCATTCGATTATCGATTCATTCATTGTTTACAAATAACGATCAAATAAACAATCGTTATTTGAAAAAAGTTGCGTTCGTCTATACCTAACAGTCACAGCGCAATGCGCGCGCCACCACCGCCACGGCTCTGTGAATCAAGATTCAAAGAATTCATAAAACATAACTTTAATATGTATTTTACTTTTTTACAGAGGGTGTTGCAGAAACTCCTGTCGAAACTTCGTTCGCAAGCGAAAAGAAAAAGAAAAAAAATAAAAATAAAAGCTTCAATGTCTCCGTAAATAATGTAGAGAGCAGCTTCACAGTTGCAGAGAGTCACAGCGAAAAGAAGAAGAAGAAATATGAGAGTACATCCGAGTTTATCGAAACTCCAAATGAAAATACTGGTAAGCACAGACAAGGAATCTTTGTGGCTCTGAGTAGCGATGCGCGATTGTTAATAGATTTCCCACTCGAATAAATTGGCATTCGTGGTAGCATGCATTCGATTGTCGATTCATTCGTTGTTTCAAAATAACGATCGAATATGCAATCGTTATTCGAATAAATTTGCGTGCGTCTAATACATAACCGTCACAGCGCCCTGCGCCCGCCGCCACCGCCCCGCCCCGCCTCAAAACTTTGAACTTCGAACTAACCTAGGTACTTGCTTGCTTGTTGTGTCACTGCACTGGTTCCTTCATTATCATATTATATCATCCTGCCTTAGGTCAGTGACCTAGTTAAGATATGGTGGCTCTAAAAAGGGCCAATGACAGTTGGTGAAAAAACCAGTGTGGTGGATTATAGTGCACCTCAAAGAAAGAATCCTTTCGTGCACATTTCACACATATCTTCGAGTATTTCGATTATAAGACATAAAACATAACTGAAATATGTTTTGTTTTTTTACAGAGTGTGTTGAAGAAACTCCTGTCGAAACTTCGTTCGCAAGCGAAAAGAAAAAGAAAAAAAATAAAAATAAAAGCTTCAATGTCTCCGTAAATAATGTAGAGGGCAGCTTCACAGGTGCAGAGAGTCACAGCGAAAAGAAGAAGAAGAAATATGAGAGTACATCCGAGTTTATTGAAACTCCAAATGAAAATACTGGTAAGCACAGACAAAAAATCAAAATTAAGAGGATGAACGAGATGGAATTCATAAAAGATAACTTTTGAGATGTATTTTTTTGGATGTTGTGGAGTGATAAGAATGGTTAAGGAATGAGTTTATTAAACGCAGTTTAAAGTGGCGCTAGTTACTGAAAAAATAAGGAGCAATAGGTTAGCGTGGTATGGCAATGGGCATGTTATAAGAAGGGATGAATGTCATGTAACGAAAAGAGTGTTAGGTATGAATGTGGATGGATTAAGGAGTATAGGTAGGCCTAAGAAATCAATCTTTTCTTTTGTGTGAAAGATGACATGAGAAGTGAGAAGAGTGACTACTGAGATGACGTATGATAGAGGAAAGTGGAGAGAAAAAACTTGTGCCTACCTCACTTAAAGTGGGTTAAGGGCAGGAAAATGATGATGAGATGTATTTTACTTTTTCTACAGAGGGTGTTGCAGAAACTCCTGTCGAAATTTCATTCTCAAGCGAAAAGAAAAAAAAGAAAAATAAAAACAAAAGCTTCGATGTCTCCGTAAATAATGTAGAGGGCAGCTTCACTGTCACAGATAGCCACAGCGAAAAGAAGTCTAAGAAGAAATATGAGAGTACATCCGAGTTTCTTGAAACCCCAAATGAAAATACTGGTAAGCACAGACAATAATTATTTATCAGTCTTGAGTCTTAAGTTAGTCTAAGATTAGTCTAAGCGAGATAGCATGAATTGAAGTATTACACGGGTATTTGTCGCGTTTTATCTTTATTATTTATCGCGTTTTACCTTTATATTTAAATAATAAAGGTAAAACGCGATAACTACGTGTGTAATAAATAGGTACTTCAATATGTGCTATGATCGCGAGAGTTTAAAAATACTATTGAGAAAGCACGATTCCATAGGTAACTTAAAAACCAATAGAACTGTTGTGGCCTTTGTATTCTATTCATGTCTATTAAATCATCAGATGCTGTGCGATTAGCTTCGAGCTGGATTCAGCTGTTGAGAAACGCAATTTTTTAAACTCGATTAATCATAGGTAATTTGTAAGTTATATGGTTTATTTATTTAGGTGCAACAGTTTAATATGACTCACTTAGATCATGTTTTATTACAATAATGTTTTAGATAACACAATCGCTGAGGAAATGCCGGTAAACGTTTCTATCAAGAGTGACAAGAAAAAAAAGAAAAAT
The DNA here is from genome assembly GCA_932294275.1 of Chloroclysta siterata. Classification (NCBI taxonomy): domain Eukaryota; kingdom Metazoa; phylum Arthropoda; class Insecta; order Lepidoptera; family Geometridae; genus Chloroclysta; species Chloroclysta siterata. Next base: position 11,815,496 of record OW028602.1, read on the forward strand.
AAACATGATACTTCTCAAGTCATTGAACCAGTTGTGGAAGCTACAAACAGTGCCAAGAAATCCAAGAAGACTTCTTTATCTGTAGAGGATGTCGCACCTGAGACACAAGACACAGGTATGTGTGTAACAGTAGTTTTAGATTTAAGAGTAGTAGAGCTCTTTGTTAAGGGCTCGTCCGGGGAAAAACTACCATCATGCCTTTTTCTGCAGCCAAGCAGCGTTGCTGTGTTTCGGTTCGAAGAGTGAGGTTGCCGGTGAAATTACCAGGCACATGAGGTTTAACATCTGTATGCTTCATGTCCAATCATTAAAATCAATGCTTTTTTATAGGTGATGGTTACGATTTAACATCAGATTGTTCCATCACCTAGTTGTATTAAAAAAAAAATAGTATTTATTGTAGCTTTGACTTTCTTTCTTTTCATAGATTAGTTATAAAGTTTTGGTATCTGCTATAATATTAGTATTTTCTAAATAAATCTCATATCTTAGTTAAAAATGAATACCTATTATTTAGTATCCAAAAATATTTCATATATTTGTCAAAAGAAATGAGGTATTTAATGTACGCATAAATAAATTGTTTTCTTTTAATTAGTTACAGAGCCAGAAGAAATGCAGGCTGAAATTTCAATGACGAGCGAAAAGAAGAAGAAAAAGAAAAACAAACAAAAGTTGGAGTTTTCTCAAACTACTGAAGATAAAACTGGTATGATTTTAATAAACAAGTTTTAAAAGCTCTTAACATAGTCGGTCAGATAGACGACTGTCGGCGGGTAAACTATATAAAAAACAACCAGATACGATAGCAACAGCAGTGAAACGAGTCGTTGTTTGTGGAATAAACAAATCTCATTCCTATCGCTATTACTCTGACGTGGAAGTCGATTTGTGGCACATTATGTTTGACTATTTTTAAACTATTCCAATTATAAGCTTTGGCGACTCACTCACGCCAATTATTTCAGTTGTATCATAATTTCAATGATGACAAAAAACAACTGCGACATTTATATTTTAATACATGTATTTTTATTTATTTAAAATTCTAAAACCTCTTTATTTTATTTCAGGAGAAGAATCTGATAATGACGCCCCTGTGGAGATGTCTTACAGGAGTGAAAAGAAATCTGACGCTACAGGTATGTTCAACATTTTTTATATAAATCTACAGCTTTTTTATATAATAGAATAAGTCAAACAGGGCCCGCTCTCGTGCTCTGTGAGGAGACCATTCTTCACAGAGCACGAGAGCGTGTTTGGCATTGCATCGTGTCAGTCACTCTAAAATGTAAAGGGGTTAAATCTTATGTGCCTTTAATTGCACCGGCACCCATAATCGAATCAGAACAACTGCTTACTGCTTGACGCTGAAATAGGTACAGTGGGTACTTTTACTTTCCCCGACAAACTCCCTCGCAAAGACTTCTACTCAGTCTAAGGTCAAGGTTCAATTCGCCGTCAATTCTGATTAGTTTATATCCTTCCAAGGTTGCCTGGAAGAGATCGCTCTCAGCAATAAAGTCGCCCATTGATTTACTTTAATGTATGCTTGTAGAGATAAACCATTCTAAAAATGCACGCCCCTCCACAAAACGTGATAATTTCAACGTGTGAGAGGAAATACTTATTGCATCACTATACTTGTGTGCGTACTGCAACTACACTAGAAACCTGGACTAATCCGCGCACTGAGAGGTCAACTGATTGTGCAATCAGTCCAGTGTAGGCATTGTATGGCGGGGAACGCACTCTTTATTTGGGCGACACGTCCGCTCTGTCGCGCGTTCGGCTCATTTATGCACTAGTTGGCCAACAGATCCAGCCTTTCTTTCTTAGTGTACAGTTTGCATAAAAAATACGGAAAATTAAATTAATGTTTCAGAATTAGATAAACAGATAAAAAATTGCCCATCATTATAAAAGGGAGATAGGAATTCTATAAATAATAAGGTTAATACAAAGTAAATCAACAACGTTTATTAATAATCACAGCTAATTGAGAATTTGAGATCTAGAATTAAAAACAAAATATCTTCTAGACTAAAAACTAAAAAATTGGCACATATATTCTAAGCATACTTTGCTTCACCATAAAATAAAATAACAATCAGTCATTGGGAGACGATAGTAAACAAAAATTATATAATTAGTCAAACAATTATTCTCCCATCACATCACCTAATCGCTTTCATCGGAATCAGACTCAACATTAATAATAAATTCGAAATCCATGTCATAATTTTTCATATATTGTTTTTCGATATCATTAACATGTCGACATGTATTTTCCCACATAGTACTATCAATCATTTCAATTCGTTCCTTTATAAGAGCCATTATAGACGTCAGGTTTTGTCCAATGTTTTTTTTAGCCACGTAGTTTTTCAGTATTCCCCATATCTTTTCTATTGGATTTAGATCCGGGTGATAAGGAGGTAATCGCAGAACTTCGAAACCTTTCGATCTGACTAGTTCATCGATTGCAAAACTTTTGAACCTGTCTTTATTCTTTAATATTAAATCATACAGCTCAATTTTTTTCATTGTTTCTTCAAACAGAATATTCTTCTCTGTCAGCCATGCTTGCATTAGGTGCTTATTTGAATTCGAATTAGGGCATTTTTCTGTTACAACGTTGTGGTAAGACGCATTATCCATGACTATGACCGATTTTTCTGGGAGATTAGGTAGCAGTTGTTTTGTAAGCCATGATTTATAGTTTTCAAAATTCATATTGTCATGGTAATCGCCACTTGTTGAGTTTGCTTTATATATTAAGCAAGCATTTGGAACGAACCCTTGACTTCCTCCGGCGTGAACAATTATGACCCGCATTCCCTTTGATAATTTTTTCTGAACTGATGAGAATCCTTTCACGGTTTTCCAGCATTTATTCTGTAAGTGTGTTGTGTGAACATAACTTTCGTCAGTATACACGATGTATCGACCTTCATCACGATATTTGTTCAGTTGTTTTAAATACTTAAAGCGCAACATTTGTATATCATGCTTTTCGACAAGTAGTTTCCGATTGTCGTCTGTTCTGGACCATTCATAGCCAGATTCTCGCAAAAGTTTACGCAACGTTTCTATACAGCCGTCGAAACCAATTTTTTCTGATAAAACTTCTTTGAGTTTTTTCAATGTGGGCATTTCATTAAATTCTGTATGGAATGACATTATTGTTCTGCGTAGCACAGATACGTCAAAATCGTCCAACCCTGATTTTGGACAAACCCGTTTTCTTTTTGAGGGCGATTTAAAAATGATCTGTGCCATATCTATGGATAAGTTCCCTGATGTTTCGGCTAAACTTGCCTGTTGTTTTTCTTCTTTTAATATGTTTGATATAGTACGTTCACTATAACCAACAGCTTGAGCAGTTCGCCATCTGGCATCAGTTTCATTTTCAACTCCATTTTCTGCTTCATATTTCATTCGGTGATATACCTTAGCAATAATTTCTTTGCTCTGTAAAATGAAACATATTAATAATTAATGTATTTTGATAAACAAACGCTGTAAACAAGCACCATTTAAAAAGGTTAAGTTTATAACTTAAAAATACTTACTTGACTGCGAAGATGCTTTTTTGTTGACATGCCAACCGTACTTTTGCGGCGTAATCGACGCGTGCTACCACCTTAGTGTCCAGCCGGTGACTGAACAACCAATGACAAAGACCAAATTATGTGTGTTGTGTATATACACCTGTTTTGCATGTAAGTGTAACGGCGGTGGAGGGGCGTGCATTTTTAAAATGGTTTATCTCTACTATGTTTCTGTGTTGTGAACAATAAAGAGTTATCTATCTATCTAAGGTTTACAAAAACGAATAAAATACGCAATTTTTAGTTACCATACAATTATTAACGACCGATTTATCTTTTCAGATACTGTTACAGATGAAGCTCTAACAAACAGTGAAAAGAAAAAAAATAAGAAGAACAAAAAGAAGAATAAGAAAAATAAGGAATTATCGCAATCCATGGAAAGATTAGGTATGCGTTCACTATACATTTTCTATAGTGCCTACTTACATATAAATAGTTATGACGTGCAGTTGGAAAAAAGCTTTCAGTCTGTTTATTGCCATAATATGTCTGTAAGTTTAACATTTTTAGGTCTTAGGACTAAGTATTTTTAGATTCAATACCATAATGCACCCAGTAAGGGTGTTGCAACGCAGTAGTAGAAGTATTAGTAGTAAGTAGTAATTGTGCTTAAAAAGTTATAAAAGTCATTGTAAATAGTATATAAATTTTATTTATTATTCAGATTTAAAGATTTCAACAATTGTGTAGTCATTTTTTTGAATGAAATGTTATCTATTGTATATTTTCACGGCTATAAAATTTGGGCAGTAAGGCGTTAAAGAGAAGATTGCGATATTAGAAGGTTATAAAAATGTTTTTGTTAATGACTTGTTCCAGAAGACGATGCTGTGACTACACAGCTGGAAGACGATGGATCTACGAAACGGAAGCGCAAAGCCTCTGGTGCCTCTGAAACAGAAGGTAAGTGTTATAAATTTGTTATAATTTATTTATTTATTTATTAGTGTAAGTTGACACCATGTGGCAGCAAATAAATCAACCAATCTTAGGTCCATGTCAAGCAAAGTTTGCGCATATTCTGCAAGCCAAAACAGAGCGTCTAGCTCAGAGACCTTATTTATACAAAATAGTATTATTCGAGCTTAAAAGATTGTTAAAAAATAAATAGTGATGTAGGTGTAAAGATATCGTTCAATTGAATCATGCCAGTGATATAAAGTCTCAATTGGTGGAGGAAAATAGAAAAATCCAGTTAGTATTCTAGTAGCGTCGTTGGGCTTCCCTGTCACTTACGGAATACTAGCTGTAAAATGTGGGTAGGTATATGCCATTTACATTTAGACGTACCTCTGATTACCCCCTTGGACATCTTCGTCTAAAGTATTTTGAGTTGTTACTGGGTACTAAGAGATCTGAGATCAAACATCTACCATGTCTGGGGATCAAAGTTGGAAGCTGTTTCTTTATATTATTGTGTTTCTGAATCGTGTCTCGATAATAAATAAAGCTTGTTGAATAATAACTTCTTATTTTCAGATACCACAACTGTTATCAACACCTTGACAATGAGTAATGAAAAGAAAAAACGTAGAATTCAACAAGACAATGAATGTATTGATACTGAGAGCACTAAGAACAGTGGTGATGGAAGCAGCTCAAAGAAATCGAAGAAAAATAAGAAATTGAAAAATATTGATGATATTGAGCAAGGTAATGTTTAATGCAAATTAGACTATTTTTTACTGATTGGTTTCTGAAAGCTCGATCAAAACTAATCATCCGATTAGTTTTGAGTTTTATGAGTCCGTCAAGTAACTCGCCATTTCAGCTATTACATCGAATTAGATAGAGATAGCAAGTGACTTGACATCCGATAAGTTTTGATCGGGCTTTCAGAAACCGGCCTTAAATAATATAATAAAAATACAGTAATTCATACAGACACAAAATTTTGAAACCTTCAAACTGCCTTATTGACTAGGTTATTATTTAGAACAGTGATAGAATCGAGCCAATAGATAACAAGAGACTGATTTTAATCAGAATCCGAATGAATGTTTTTCTTGTAGTCAGATCATAAACTTGATATCAATAAAAAAAATAAAGAATATCAAGTTATTCGGAAATTTTAATTTAAACGTTTGAAGTCTGTGATACAAAAGTGAAGGTGATGTTGATTTACAAAGAAATTTGGTTTTACAGATGAAAACAATTCACAACAAAATTCCAAGAAGAGAAAGCACAGGGATGATGATAACGAACAAAAAGTATCCAAGGTAACAAACATAATAAATAATTTCTTACAGAAATAAACAGATGAAATATTATGAGAGTAAGGGCTCATCCGGAGAAGTGCCCATGTAACACCATGCCTAATTCTGCCGCCAAGCAGCGTTGGCGTTTCGGAGTGAAGGGAGCCTCAAGATCAGGGCAGTGCATCTTAGGGCACGTTCAAATCATACGTAACTTGCGAAGAAATGCTGATGGTTACACCTACCTTATCAAAAGGGCCGTCTGCTTGTTCTATCAGAAAGTAGTAAAAATATGTTTATATTCATTTGTTGTTTCAGGTTTCCAAACAGAATTCTTTCGATAAAATACACGTGCCTACGCTACCGGAAACAGTAATCAATAAATTGTCTGAAAAGCCACAAAAAAAACTTTCTAGGAACAAAAAGAAAAAGGCTCAAGGCACTGCTATTGCTACTATGCCGTTTGTTGTCGAAGAAGCTGAGAGAAGAAAGAACAAACCATCAAATTATTTGGAGCAAAGCATATATCTAAACGATACACCAGTTAAGACGAAACAGAAGCGCTTTAAAGACAAACCTAAAGTATTGCCATTCATGCCCACGGCTTTGACATCAGACAGTGGATATACTAGTCAATTTAACATTAATATATTACCTAGAGATACTCAATTTGTTGCCCAAGCAAGTAATGTGGATAATTTCAGGGAATCGTTTTTAGTATCTCAGAGAGTGAAAAAAATGGAAACACTTGAACGTTTCAAGGCACATCGAAGTCATAAGATATCGAAATTTTAATCTGTTTACCTAATTCATGCTTTCATATAATAATGTCCGCCTTACTTTTGAGAAAATGCAATGAATTCGTAATTTGATTATTTTGCCTAGGTGACAAGGGCTGTGTTATTATTGTATTATTGCAAAGCAAAGTGAACTAACGTATAACTCAGTGCTGTTTGCTTGTGGCGAGTGATACCATTGTTATTGCTGACATGAACAGAAATGTATGTGTATAATGTGTTTTGTATGTGATTTGACGATTATTTGTTTATTTACTTTATCTAGTTTGTTATTTAACATTTTTTATTTTAAGTTTTTTGTTCCCTATCAAAATTCAGTAAAATGTTAGCAACTTATGTTATACTTCTAAGTTAACTAAATTTAGATTGTAGATACCTACCTCCTGACCTAATTTTATTGTATGTAATTTTCACAATACTTATTTAGTCTCTTCAAAAATAGGTCATTGTTTAAGTTTTTCGGCAGTGAAATTTTCAATCAAAAAATTCAATTTAGGTATTGTCATTTGTCATAAAACCTTAAAATGTTATTTTAAAATTGAATCTTCGCGCACTATTTTTGTTATTTTCGTGATCTACCGCTAGTTGGCGCTGGCGTCCAAAATAGTGGTATCGTCCAAGTGCCGTATATTTTCAGTTTTTAGCTTGTATTTCATTTCAATGTTACTATTTTATTCAATAAATCTATTCCCTAAAATGATATATTGATTTTTACAATAAATTAAGTTAGTTTATCAAAACACACTCGATAGAATTAGTTCCCGCCTTTATCATGCCGGTGTAAACAAACCGCCATATTGTTGTGATTATAGGTGCCATGAAACATGCAAGTTTAGGGGTAAGTACTTTATTTTATTTAATTACTTCTTGCATTACATTTTAAAAATAATTTTCAATATATTCAACGAGTCAGCGTTATTCTAAAATTTTAAATAAAGTGGTAGAAAAATATAAGTAACTCAACCTACTAAGACGTCACAACAGGATGTGCGTTCGGCCAATGGCAGACGTATAAGGTTAGTCACGTGGGATATCTCCACCAATAGAAAAACACAACATTCTTTGTGTACCTTTTCGGAGAATATTAGTAAAACATTGTGGTATTATGTGGAGTGAATGGTGATATTCTGATAATTTTGACGATAAAACGCGTAAATGTGTGAAATTGGCGTGGATTTTTCTATAGAGCACAAGGATTATTTTACGAGTAAATATTCGGTAAGTAACATACACTTAATTCGCGATACTTAACATAGATGTTATGAAAACATGGTCTCCGACAATGGGAAAGTCCAACGAGCTATCACGTCCCGCTCTTTTTAGTGTCATTGGAATACGATGTGTGTATTTTGGTTGTTTTCTGTTGTGCATAGTTCTTTCTACATGAAAAGATTAATCCAGAGAATCGTAAACTTGTTACGAAATGTAAACATCCAAAGTGGCGGGAAACAAAATGTCTTGCGATAACTTCGATAAATTAACTTTACCTCGCCTTTACAATGTGCTATGTTAGTGAAACCATAGTACATAAAATCTAAAGTATTGGTGACTAGTAGGTAGGTGTAATAATGTTTAAATTCTGTTCTAGAATAGTAGCTGATTTTTTGTGGGAAATGTTGTAGTAGGTAGGTACCTACTTTCTCCCACTTTGATTTGTGAACGAACATTGAATCGCGGAATAATAATAATAAATAACGGCCTTTATGAATGACAGAACGATTCTATACCTCGGTCTCTTTTCATCGCGCTTGTTTCATTAGCCCCAATATAGAGATGGAGCATTGTGTATTTAAAAACATCAAGACCGTGTGAAGTCCATACTAGCCACGGGATCCGTACACTAGTTGGATACCTAGTAGTACCCTTTTTATCATAGGGTAGGTCTACCTACCTTATGTAAAAAAGGACTAATATTTCGGCTCAGATCTGGAGAACTACCTATTTATACTAATTAATCAAGTCGCTCCGATATTTTAGATTCGATTTCATACCGATGTATTTTTATTTATTTCGTAGGTAAGTTATAGGTATAGCTCTGAACTAGGAAGGTTTCCGAGGGTAACTAACTAGGTACCTAGGTATTTGGAAATTAGAAAAGTTCTAACAATAATCGAGCTTTTACCAAAAAGGTACCTACCTACCTAGGTAAGTTTATTTAGTAAAATACCTAGCTACCGACCTACCTACCTATAAGAATCAACTATGTATCCCTGTGTAGATTTAAGTATCTACCTACCTACCTAGGTAGTAAGTTCCTATAAATGAAACCTACTCAGTGACCTTGACCATTAGTGATTTTTTCGGTAGGTACCACGAATGTGGACCATCAAAATTTTTTCTCTGACGGTGACCTATGATAGGGTAGATGCGCTAGTTCGCCGTCCACGTCCCTTTCTCGACCATTCGCGGCACCACTAGTAGATAAACACTAAAAATAGCAAAATTAACATGCACACATTGAGAGAGAGTATTTTGGCGCCTTCTTGAATGTCCAAGCAAACACTCAAAAAAGTTTCAAGTCACCAGCACAAGTGAAACAATTATAAATAATAGAATCAGTTTGGGGTCGGCCGTGATCTGATACAAAAGCGCTAAAAACAACGAAAAAAATAGTGAAGTGATGGCGCTTTCACGCTAAGTTCTTCACTCATTTTTATGACTTTTATAATAATAGTTATTCGTATGCCTTCATAATAGATCAAATAATAAGTTTATAATGTTTTTCGCTTTAAATATAAATAATAAGTTATTTAAATTACGTGGACGAGAACTGTACCACGCTTTTATATGAAAAGCCATTTTTCGTCCACGTGGTCGGGAACTGGTGTTATCATGTCAAGAAATTGGAGTCTTGTATTTTTTTATGTATGAAAACTAACTGCTGCTTTTAAACAATATTGAGTCTTATTACTCCTCCTAAATTTATTAGCCAGTTTTCGTCCAGGCTAATATGATTATATCAACAAATACAGATACTAATATAATGCTAGTGGTCGAGAACAGGATGGGGTAAATACAACTTCCAGATTTCGACCATGATTTTAATTTGCAACAAATTCTGTAAAACATCAATAAATTTTAATTTTAAGCTATAGAATAACATGTATTAATTCCTTTTTTATTATTTTATTGAGGTTTTGCATTATTTACATATAAATTTCCTCTAAAATTCTTAGTAATACTGTGGTCGAAAACCGATACATCCGATCAGTTTTCGACCATTTAAGAAATTATTGATTACTCCTCTCCAGGCCAGAGGTCTTAGCTGAAATAGAGGAATTTTACGGTCGGTAGTATTGTGCCCTCGCAGGTATTGTGTCCCGAATCAAGTAACGAGGATGGTAGAGCTACACTGACACGCCACTACACAGAAGATATCCAAAGATCAGCCTTGACGAGATCGAGATAGCTTTGAAACAGTTGAAAAATGGGAAAGCCCCAGGGGAAGATGAAATCACTTCGGAACTCTTAAAGGCGGGTAGTTTTCCTGTTCTGAAAGAATTCCAACGTGTTTTCAATTCCGTTCGTAACCATGGAAGAACTCCAAGGGTGTGAAGCAAAAGTGTTGTGGTGTTATTTTTCAAGAAAGGCAACAAAGTCTTCTTGAAAACTATAGACATATGTCGCTCTTGAACCAAGTCAAGTCTTGAACAAGTTGTTTTCTAGGGTTATTTCGAACCGTCTTGCGCTAGATTTGACGAGTTTCAAACACCGGAGCAGGCTAGGTTTCGAGCAGGACTAGACCACATTCACACAATACGGCAGATTATACAAAAATATGAAGAGTATAATCAGCCCTTGTGCCTAACGTTTGTGGACTAGGTTTGTGGAGAAGGCCTTTGAAGGGCTGTTCGGCAGTCCTTGCAACGATGTCAGGTTGACTGGCGATACATCGAAGTGCTGAGATGTTTAAGCAATGATGCCACCATGTCTGTTCAGGTCCAGAACCAGCTGTCCAAACCTACCAGTTGTGCTGTGGAGTAAGAAAAGGGGACGTAATATCCTCCAGTTCTCATGCGCACTGGAAGATTTGTTTAAAACACTGAGTTGCACCCTAATGGGCATTAATATTAACGGCGAATACATCACAACATTACGGCATTTGCTGATGACATCGTCATATTGGCAGAATCGTTGCAGAACCTACAACAGATGCTGAACAGCCTAGCTGCTGCCTCACGATGGGTCGGCTGGGTATGAACTTGGATAAAACTCAGATCATGATTATTGATCGCATCACCCAAACCGATCACTGTCGCCAGAATGCCTTTCGAAGTTTTACAGGAATATGTCTACCTTGGGTCTGCCCCTGCGGTTGGGTAGACACAACTTTGAGAGAGAGCTAAACCGGAGAATTCAGCTGGGCTGAGCTGCGTTTGGGGAACTTCTTCAGGTCTTATCGTCGCCCATCCCTCAATGTTTGAAGACGGAAGTCTTCAACCAGTAGGTACGTCCTACCTGTTATGACCTATGCTGCCAAAACGTTGACACTAACAGTAGGGTCGGCTCACAAACTGAAAGTCGCCCAGCGAGCTATGGAGAGAGCTATGCTCGGAGTTTCTCCGAAGGATAGAATCCGAAACGAGGTTATCCGACGGAGTACTAAACTAGTCGACATCATAGCTCAAAGGATTAGCAAGCTGAAATGGCAGTGGCCCGGCCATGTATGCCGTAGAACTGACAATCGCTGGAGCAAACTAATACTTGAGTGGTCCCAGTGGTTCTTCAGACCGCGTTAAGGTAAGCGTAGTGTAGGACGCCCTCCGCAGAGGTGGGGCGACGAGATTGTCCCCCCACTTCGTCGTCATCATCGTTGCGAAATGTAGCTGGCAAATACGGAATGAGAAGAGCCGAAGCCCGGGCTCAGTGAACGTCGTGGGAGAGACCTACGTCCAGCAGTGGACTGACATAGGTTGATGATGATGATGATATGTTACGATTGAATAATATTATATAATAAATAAGTACTTAAAACTCTTGTGGTACATTATTACATTATAGAAACTAAAATGCAAAGGGACATTTCTTCAGAAGTTAGCAAAAATGATTTTCGATACCTAGATAGTAAGTTTTGAACTTTGAATGCAGAAATTTTGATTATTATTATGACTCTTAAAATATACGACATGATAACTATAACTTTGTTTCGTTTCTATCAATTTTTACTCCAATATTTGAAATATTTTCCCATCAGAAATGAATGGTCGAAAACTGGGGAGTAGGTGGTCGAAAACTGGATTTTGTGGACGAAAACTGGTCAAAATAGGTATTTGACATTAAAATATTTTTATAAAATTCGCAGTTTACTTCATAATTAAATACTTTACATTAAATGAAAATAGAGGATATAGGCTATGTGCAGAAAAAGTTTCACCTCTATAAACCTACAATAACATAGACTTTTTGGTGCTTAAATGTGACAACTCCGCTAACTGGACGATAAGGGGCGTAGTTACCCTACCTACCTAAATGGCGGCGGTTTATTACCTACCTCAAAATTATTTCGACTTTATTCGACACCAACCGACGACTTTGTAATTTCATACAATAGTCTTCGGCCCATGGAAAATCCATAGATCACTAACCGAAGACACATTAGGTGGCATACCTACCCAGGGTCAAAGGACACTATTCGAGGTCAAGTGTTACCTACCTACTTAGTTTCCACATCTGGTAACAGTTGCTCCTAAGTATCAAATTTAGGTAGGTAGGTACCTACCTACCTAATACACATCCCCTACCTAGGTATAACATCCATGAAGAGTCCAATGTGCTTGGTTTTGTTGTAGAAACCAAGCTTTGTCAGCCAAAATAGGTAGGAACCTAACCTACCTACGATGGATACGACTAGGGCCTCGAGAACCGGCCATATTTTAAGAACCGGTTCTTTCGATTCCAATTTCACGCAAAAACCGGGTACCCGGTTCTTTCGGTTCTTCTGTTAATTTATTACAGAAGAACCGAAAGTTACTTTATTTTGTAAGTAAAGTCTTACAAAATTCTACAATAGGGTCAAAAACAAACGATATTTATAATCACAGCTATAATTTTAATTTTTAAAACGGTTTCTGAAAGCTCGATCAAAACTAATCAGATATCAATTCACTCGCCATTTCAGCTATTACATCGAATTACATAGAGATAGCAAGTGACTTGACATGCGATTGGTTTTAATTGGGCTTTCAGAAACCGGCCGTAAGTTTTAGATAAAACAATCAGTTTTTTATTTATTATAGTTATCTTTTTAGCTACAGCTAAGTCGACTCAAACACAAGATAGTATTGCAAACAAGAAATGAGCACTTCAAAAATAGGAGTTTTCACACACTATAAAATAATCACTATATGGGATAAATAGTATTACTTATAAAAAGGAGTTTTCACACACTATAAAATAATCACTATATGGGATAAATAGTATTACTTATAAAAATTCTAAGTCACCGGTTTTTGTAGCCTAACCGGGTTATCCCTGTTCTTTCGGTTCCGATGCCCTAGATACGACATCCTTACCGGAAACCCAAATAATAGGTAAAGTAGGAATACCTATAAATCAAAACTTTTGCAGTTCAAATCCTAGGGGATGTAAATTACCTACCTATATCAATTCAATTTGTTAAACTGAGTCAGGGTCCCTGACTGTGTGGAGCATAAGGGTTAATAGGTCCCTGAGTCAGGGACCTATTAACCCTTATGCTCCACACAGTACAGTGTTTTCTCATTAGTTTTAGTTTTTATTTTATTTTTTGTGTTATATGTATTTTTTTAATATCTTTTTGCGCTGTACTTATTACCCACCTAATTTAGCTTATATTTAACTTTTTGGGTTAATAAATAAGTTTTCTTTCTTTCTTTCTGGTTATAAAATAATAACTTAAGTATTATACACCTTCTACATACAGGGTGTCCCAGAAACCGACGTCAACCCGGAAACGGGTGTTGCTTAGTTGGGAAAAAGTGATACATATTTTCTTCCAAAATAGGAGCAGTTGGTTTAAATTTTTTAATAAAAACTTACAGAGACATTATTCAGGATTGCATAATAAAAATAATATTTACAAAAAATAAAGAGTTTTAGTAACGCGAGTCAAAAGACCATAACGGGGTGTTGTAGGTTTAGTGGAAAGGCATCAGAATTTTGCGTAGTGTTTCAGAAAAACATTGACATACCTATACATACATCCGCCATATAAATACTCTCTATTATAATTATATAACTCTTAATATTATATACGTTAGGTTGAATAGTAGTTTTTTTCTACCAACCTATTAGATATTTTTTTTGTAATTTGGCTGATGCCCATCGTTTTATTTAGGGCGGGAAAAAGCGAGTACAAACTCGAAGAACAGGAGGGTAGGTGTACGGTGTACTCCATGAAATCAATACTAAAACCCCACCCCAATGTGTACTGCGCGCGCAAACACGAAATAGAGATGAGCTGGGATGGGATCCATATACCTAGGTACAGTACGTACTGATATAAAGGATGTCTCTCAGGTTTGTTTGTACAGAAAAGTTGGTCCAAAATCATGCACTTCAAACGTCTTTCGGAGACAAACCTACCAACTAGGTGCTGCAGTAGGTACTAGGTACTTAAGAAACAAGATCAGTGTAGTGTAGTAGGTAGAGCATAAGGTCTAAGATTAAAAAAAAGTATTATTTTCATCCAAAATAAATAAATAGAAGGTTTATCAAAAGCAAGCGATCATTTTTTTACCCACTGAAATGAAATTTTCTTACACGTCTGTCGGTTGGTTTTCGCGGCCGTCTGCTAGAATCAAGCAGCATCGGTAGCGGGCGGTGCGAGAGCCGAGTTCAAGGCAATCGTGCGCGGTCAGGTTCGAGGACACTCGAGCCCCTTGCGGCGCCTCCACGGTTCCCTCACTATCCAAGTGTATCAGACCAACACCTACCAAGTGCATCGAATGAAAGTAGCTTAGAAATTTATCTTTCCCATAGTCCTAAGTATAATACCTTACCTAGGTATTATACTTATAGCATAAATTGCTCCTCTAATCTGCAAATACGCCACACACCATGGCCTATCAGGTACCTACTATCTAACAAAACCATACTTTTACATGGTTCTTACTTCAACAAAAACGCATTAGTGAGATAAATCGTTCCGACCTTTATTTTCTAATGCACTTTTGCTTCACTTGCCTCACAGTTTTACCGGACAATATTTTAAACCCGATTATTCATGTAAATAAATTTATACGATATTTCGTACCTACCTACTCGCATTTAAAAACGTTCCAAAACTAAACATCCTTACATTTATTGACATTTTGATAATAGGGTCTTTGCATGTTTTTATTTTTCAGTTTCCTGGAGTAAATTTACACCATGTAGATATTTTTTTTTTTTTATCTAATTCTTTCTTTCTGAAAAGAGTGAGTTTGCGTAGGAAATTAATAACCGGATCATTGAGAATTTAAAAATATCTAACCGCGAGTCTTGGTAGTAATATGTAGGTATGGGCTGCTCTACGTAACAACGATGAACTCTAAAATTATTATAGACAGTTCATGGCCCCCTATGTCACGAACGTATCTTTCGTTGTTCATTATGAGGTAGATAGGTAGGTACCTACGACACTTACTAGAAGTGGACAAACATTTTTGTATGCCTCTTGTTCGCTTAAAACCTTCCTACCTGCTTTTAAAGGTCTATTATCTACGATACTAGGGGCGACAGACGAGCAAAAAATATGCTATTTTACAGTTTCGTTGTGAAACCTCTACATCTACCTACAGCAAAAAAAGCATTAGAAACCAATACAAAGATTGCTCCACCACTTGCTATATGCACGAATAATTAAAATATGTATATATAAATACATAAATTAAAAATACCTATGAATAAAACTTATTTTTTCATTAAGTAATAGAAATATTTATATCCTACATTATTTATTAAGATCAAATAGGTATTCCTTCTAAAATGACAGTGAAGTACAGGTTCGCTAATAAATTTTATAATTATTGCGAGAAACCCTAAAATATTTTTGTAGGTTGGTATTGGTACCGCTTTGTCTACTATAGTGGTGGGAATCGGCGGGACAGCCAGCGTGCCTGCCATGCCATGTCATTAGGGGTTGATTCACCCTCGTTGAGTCTCGTTTTCCGTCCCGTTCTGCCACCCTTGCTTAAACGTCTCTGTCACTCTTGTGAAGAGAAGCTATAAGGCTATTTGGCGGGAATCCTACCTATACTGTAGTTTAAAGTTGGTGCGGAAACTTGCTCAAATAGAAATTGTAAAAGAGTAAAGTTTTATTAAAAAATAACACCAAGCGGCATGCAAATTTTGTTTACTGCGTACAGGTAGGTACTTAACTTACTTAGTTTTCAAGAAATATTTGGTTTATATCAAGATGACGTAAATAAATAATACCTATACACACTCTGTTATCTGTCAATGCACTCATCAGAAGTGATACAACAGTTACTCTAACGAAATACTCAGCTCTGATTTCACTATGCTGTGTTAGATTAACAAAGAATTAAAGGGCCGTTAAATATGTCAAAATTTACGTTTTTGACATCAAAGGTTAGATTTAACGCCTGTTAATCATTTATTAGTAACTAACAGAGCATGGTGAACATGGCGACATGCATTATTTTAGGTTAAGAGCTGACTTAACCTAAAATAATGCATGTCGTTGATTTTTTGCCATCATGGATACCGATGTTTATTCAAAGAGTGATCTCAAATCGGAATACAAATGTCCAAAAATCAAGGTTATTTTAGGTTCCAAATCAGCCCGTCTATACCGGCCTAAAATAATTCTCGTAGGCTCAAGAGTTTGTCAATTTTCATCCTTCTTATTTAGGGCTCCAACTAAAAGATCTTGCAACGATCCCTTCGATCTACAAAAAGTTCTCCAGACTGCCCAACCCATCCCACAAAAGATGAAAGTAAACTTGATACCAAGATTATGACTTAATGGATCACGCACAACATAGGTACCTACCAGAACAAGTTTATTTATAGACGAGTAAAAGTATGAACAACAAAAAATAACGTCCCAAATGTTGGAACTTGGAAGCCTTCCGCGGCGGTTCCGTTAACAGGTGCCCGGTTTTTTATACTTTGTATCTTTATCTATGGACTTTGTTGGCATAGGTCTTCTTTAGTTGATTATTGAGCAACTTTCTTGAAAAAATAATGTTTTCATAAGGTATCCTAGATAGCGGCAGTGGATCGTAGCATTGGTAGGGATTCAAACAGGAAACTCATTTTATTATGCATCTGTGCTCTGTGCTTGATCAATCAAAGGAGTTTTTTTTGTTTCTCGTAGGTGGAATAGAAAAAAAAGAACGTGAAGTTTTATCTATAAAAAAAATATACTAGAGATCTACCCTCCTCAAACGAATCTTCTAATCTTCAAAATATTGTATTAAAAGTGTGCTGTTTAAAGAAATAGTTTACCCGTATTAGATAGGTACTTATATTACTTACAGATATATCGGCGAAAGTCTATTTCAATGAAACGATTGTAAACAAGGTTTACTCCTTCTCAGGGTAGCGCATACCATACCCAAAACCTGTTTAGTACTACGTTACGTAGTAGTTTCATTGTGCCCGCTCGCCCGTCCCACTGTTTCACTTCAATGACTCCAAGTTATAATGGCGCGAACACAATATTTTGAGTTTAAATATGTTATTCGGGCTTTGGCTTCGCTCACTGAGCATATAGGTACCTGTACCTAGAGTACCTACCTATATGCTCACCTACTTACTTTCTTAATATATTTATATTAAACTAACAAGATAATTAAATAATAGGTTTTTAATTTTACTGTAATGATGCCTTACTTATGTATTGTTTCATTACTATCTTGTTAAGTTATTATAAAACATGTTTATGGTAATTTTATCATTTTGCATGATGTTATTAATTTCTTAACGAAATAGGGAATAACCGAATTTTAAATCTGGTGGTGGATCCATATTATTTTGACGACCTCTGTGGCGCCGCGGACGCCCAATCTAAGTAAGAGAGCTGGTTCGATTCCCACATACAGACAAGACACAGGAAATTATAGTGAGGTCAGGGTCAAATAGGTAAATGACTCACTAATCATAGGGTGTTTAAAGTACTTAAAAGGAATTGGAATTTCGCGCTGATGCAGCTATTTTCATACAAACTTGAACCCCCGCTTCACCACTTTAGGGCATGAATTCTTTTATAATTACACCCTTACACAACATACCAAATCGGAATATCCTTCAAAGTTTCATTTATAATCCCAAAAACCTCTAACTACGAATACCTTCATAACTATCTCTCCCTACTCTTAGCCAATCTACTGTGGGACTTTCTTTTCCACTCTCTTCTATCAGCTTTAATTTCAGTAGCTGCCATCTAGTCGCGCTTTTCTTGGCCATGTCATCTTTCATGGCATTTTTCCATCATTTCTAGGCACTTACCCCTCTTCTATACTCACTAATTCTGTGTCTTCTCGTTAGCTCGTTATCAAGACATTGGCCCTTAGGATATTAACGAAACGTTCTCGTCAATTGATCGCAAAACTCATTGTTACAGTGCTCAAATTCCAACATGGATTTATACATCACCGATTCACTCCAAGACATGCTGGACATGGATATCAAGAACGAGATGGCCACAGACTTGAGCAGCATGACAGATTATGTAAGTACACGCACCAATCGTCTTCACCTATCTCAGTCAATTAATAGGCAAAGGTCTCTTTATCGCTGCCAAGTGCCACTTAATATTCGTCTGTTTTCACCTTGGTCACATCTTTGTGAGATAAGAACAAAATTTCGCTTCATCGAGCGAAATGAGAAAGAAAAAACGATTAGTAGGTGGGCTAGTTGTTGTGAATGTCTAGTCCACCAGTGCGAAAGAGGATTGTCAGTAAGCAATCATAATAATTGTCTCTTATCATTGCAGGATTCCCTGGGATTGAATTTCAGCGATATGCCACCCTTGCTGGATATGGAGTCAGATAATGCTGCGACGTGGATCAACAACTCGTCCAGTTTCGTCCATAATCTAGATCTGTACGGATCTGAGGCGAATGCTGTAATGGTCAATCCGAACTCGGTTATGCCAACGACGTTTGCAGACACTCCCATTAAGATTGTCAAAGAAGAATCATCTAACGTCATGCTAACCTCCGTCGCCAGAGATAGTAACTTGAACAGCTCTGCGCAAAGTCCTAAAGAAACGAAGAGCCACCTAACGTTTTCCCCAAACGCAATTAAAGTTCCAAAAGTGGACAGAGTAGAAGAACTCTCTGTTCCCAAAAAGGAAATGGAAGAGGCAACGCAGATGGTCATCCTTGTCCGGAAACCAGAAGAAAAAAAAGTCGTAAAGGATCTGTTAAAAGATCTCGACAAAGGAAAGACAATGCCACACACAGTCAGGATAAAGGCCCAACCGGAAATGATCAAACTCAGCAACAAAAATTGCTCTATTTTGAACATGAACCAAAAAGTCACGCACCAATTAGGATCTAAGACAATAATCTCGGGAAATATCCAAATTTTGGACCCCAAACAAATTAACTCTAGAACAGTTATATCTAATGGGAGCAAGAGTCAACAAGCAACTATATTCATCGACAACTCTATGAGCAGTCGACAAATTATCAAGACTGCAGTCAGTGGATCGTTTACTTTTGATAATAGTCAAGCGAAATTTGTAAATAGTATTGCCAGTAATATTAAAACGAACCCTGGGGAGTTTCCAAAGCCAGCTTATTCCTACTCGTGCTTAATAGCGATGGCGCTGAAAAACTCACGGACCGGAAGCTTACCCGTATCAGAAATTTATAATTTCATGTGGTGAGTCAGTGTGACCTTCGAATAATTATCAATGTGATTTCACATGTGGATGAAGTTCTAAAATTAGTTTTATTATTTCAGTCAGCATTTTCCATACTTCAAAACGGCGCCCAATGGATGGAAAAACTCTGTACGGCACAATCTAAGTCTAAATAAATGTTTCGAGAAAATTGAAAAGCCTTCGACGAATGGAAGCCAAAGAAAAGGTAGACAACACAATTCAAATTATTTACATAATTTGATACAGGTCACTTATTCTTCAGAATACTTACTGAAGTTTTTATTTATAGGATGCCTATGGGCTATGAACCCAGCGAAGATCGGGAAAATGGACGAAGAAGTGCAGAAATGGTCCCGAAAAGACCCGCAAGCTATCAAAAAGGCTATGGTTTATCCAGGTGAGCTAATCAACTCTAATTTTAACTCTGTAAGTTTTGAGGTGACGACCAAATTCTTGTCCCAGTTTCAGAACTAAGCGGAAAGTTTTAATGTACCATATTATGTTTTCTGATACTTGTTTATGCGAACACTGCTGTATCACTTGACAATCGAACGAGGGTTCCCTCAATAATCTCGAGTTAATCTATACAACTGATACATATCAGAATGGCAATGCTGATGCGCTAGATACTCACCAGATTTTGAATTTGTCGCTACTTTATCAAACGGTATTTATATAAAAGTGTCGTTTCCAGAGAATCTCGAAGCTTTAGAGCGCGGTGAGATGAAGTACAGCGGCCTGAGTGCAGACGCCGATGCAGACGATGACGTCGACGGTGACGTCGACACAGAGCTAGACGCAGACGTCGAAACGGATCCCGAAGTCAAAGAGGAAGTCGAGCATATTCATGAACAGGTGAGATATTTGAACAATACTCGAAGTTTGTTGGTGTAGAGTTTGGTTGCCGATGAAATTACAGAGACATGAGGCTTAACATCGGTATAACTCAAGTTGATGGATGCAAGGCAGTGCGTCGGGCACGTTCCTATCGTACATGACATGAGGCAACACTTTGTTAAGGTGATGATTACCACTGAACATCAGGTGGGCCATCTGCTTGTTCCATCAGCAAGCAGTATAAAAAACCAGCAATCGACTTCTTCTGGCTTTCATGGGGCAAGCTATGCCACGCCACAAGTGACATTATAAAATTCTGCTCATAATAGTATTATGAACTTAGCTATTTGATGTTACAGGAAACATCCGACCAGGAGCTAGAAGTGGAGGAGGTTGAAGCCACGGGTCTGGTCGGCGGCACGTACCGGCTACTAGCCACTGGCAACTCCTCACGGAACGCGTACATAGACGATGGTGAATCTGGCGATGATATAAGCGATATTGAGGTAAGTAATTTGTTTCAGTTTCTGGAAATACTGCAATCAGTATTTAAGCTAAATGAGGTCTGGAAAGTGGTGTCTTGAGGCTTTCCACTTGTGTTGTTCAGTTACTTTCTTGTACTGCTGATCTAACGATTAGATAGTTAGGAGGAGCGCTTAGATTTAAGCACTTTGAACGTAATGAAGTCACCAGGTCTGAACTAGCTTACAGATATGGAATTGGCACACTGTCACTGCCTAAAAATGTGAATATGGCTATCTAGAAAGTAAAAGACATCTGACTTATAAAAATAAGTCAAGGTTTTATCTATTAGGATCTATTACAGATGTATTGGTGAACAACATTGCATCAGTACATTTTATCTTATACAGTCTCATGTTTCCTGTCCTATTTTTAGAAGGAAAGTGATTAAAAACTAATAAAAGCGTACATTAATGAACTGTACTTCTTTGTTTATGTATTTTTACCTCTATAGTATTAACGTCTCTGTATTTTTAGGTTTTGGAGCATTCCTACGAAGAAATCGATATTGACGTCATAAAACCTGTGAAGATAAGCAACATGTCTCTAGCCAACAAATATACAAGTAAGTTCAATTAAATTTGGAGTGACTGATGGCCTGCTGAAATATTGCTCATAAAAATAAAGGAGATTATGTTATTTGTTTGTGTGATATTCAAAAATACTTTTATTGGGCAGCCTTCACAGCTCAGTGGGTAATAGCACTGCCTTCTGCGCTGTAAGCCGTGGGTTCGATCCCTACAGGGAGCAAACATTTGTGTAATGAACATAGATGTTTGTTCTCTCAATCTGCTTTTAAGAGGCCTACTTGATTACATAATTTCTGGCACTTATTCAACTCACTTACTTACGCAATTATTACTTATTCAATTCACTTATTGAACTCTTTCTCTTGCAGTCCACCCAGCGAAACGGGCCAAAACCAGTTTCGTTTACCAGCCCGTCTCATCCCAATCCCACACAAGCCGGCGAAAGACTCCGCTCGTCAACAGAGTGGCTCTAATCTAAGCATTATTTACCCAAAACTATAACCAAATTGTGATCTGTTGAAAATTAAGGTAAAATTCCAGTGATTCCATATTGATAGCATGTCTATAATTCTAATTTTGCTGTGAATTTGTTTCAAGAACCGAATTTTATTTTTAAATCGTTTTTAGAAACGTGATACGTCTGTACCAGGTAGTGTATTTATATTTTTTTACACGAATGGGACATGGAACACTTGTTACATATCTTTCACTGTAATTAATTTTCTTTTATTGTAAACCACTTATATGCCAGATTTAGGAGGTGTGTTTTTGTAATAGGAGTTTGCATGGAGGCGATATTGCTCGGAATCAAGTGATTTCACTTGATTTAATTTGAAACCATATAAGTACAAAGTAACAAGTGCCGCTATATTGACACATTTGCAATAAGTAATTAATCAATATAGTTAAATAGGAATATTAGAAATTAATCTAGGTTTTATCTCATGACTTTATTACGACCTTTCGTGTCTATTAAAATAACAGGCTGATAGTGTAGTCTTCAATACTTATGTAATTCATCTAAGTAGGTTTAATGGTATGTAATAAAAATGTCTCAATGTAGTGGCTATAACAATAGCGGGTATATTATAATGTAAAATTTTCCCACCGCTCTGGTAATTATGTAAATATCTTGTGCTCCTTCTCTAGCTAATATTAATTATGTTGATACTAGTATCTGTTTTATTTTGTTACTGGAACTTTTAGGTTGGTTACGTTTGTATTTATATGAAACGTATGTTCCCTAATAGTTACAGATACAATTATAAAAATATAGTGAACAAACATTTAATTTTTTCAGTAGTTCATATGCTAGTTGAATAAATTCAAAATTATGTTCTCCGTTTACCAATTTTAAGAAATGTTCTGATATGTTGTATATTTTCGTAACGAGTAATAAAAATCAAGAAAGAAAAAAAAAGGAAAACCCTGTAAAAAAAATAGTAGAAGTAGCTAAATGAAATGTTATCTGTTAAACGTTTTCCAGTTTCTGTGCACTAAACTGGAAAATATTTAAACATTTTTATATTTTTTAGGCCCAAATATGTGATGTCACTGCTAGTTCGGTAAGCAAAATTAATGGGTATTATATGTTTAGGATCCTGAAATTCATTATTTTAATGGAAAAAGTCAATCTGCGGCTATATGTAGATTAAAATGTTTGTAGTGTTTTGTTACGAACGTCGTCGCGTCGTGTCGAACCAAACAACAAAATGTAGAGGCATGGGCGAGTTTAAAAAATGTGATCTGTCGTTCGTTTTATGGGTTGTGTCAAGAAGATCTCTCGAATAATGTGTTGTAATTGTGAGAAAAATTGTGTGGGTATTGTTTGCAAGATTGTAAAGGTGTGTCTTGGTCCGGGTTGCATACCCAAGGAACGACCGAATCATACTAGTTCATTAAGGGGCTGACAACTATCAAACAACTTCTCGCTCGCACGTTTCGACATGTTGAAAGATATAAAATCAACAAAATCATTTTCGAAAAATCGCAATCAACCATCTTGTGTGCAATCACATTGCACACAGTTTAGTAAAAATTTCATTTTGATCGATACAAGATTTCCTTCTTAAAAATTTGCTTATGTACGAAAACTAGTAAAGCAAACTTTTGAGTAGGAAAACATGTATCGATCAAAATGAAATTTTTACTAAACTGTGTGCAATGTGATTGCACACAAGATGGTTGATTGCGATTTTTCGAAAATTAGTTTCGTGATTTTATATCTTTCAACACGCCGAAACGTGCGAGCGAGAGTCACATTAGCTCTTGTCTTCGCCTTATATTGGTAATATTGGTTTGTCATTTATTGTGAAACCCGGATCCGACTGCACGCGATCATTTCGTAGCGTATAGTTTTAATGGTGGCACTTCACATGGCTATGCGGTATTCGCGTTTTTATTTGCTCGAGTATTTACGTATTCGTCTTGCTTGTAAAAAATAGGCAAATATAGGCCAATAGGGTCACTACACAACGCCGTATGTTGGAAAATCATAAGTTTACGCGAACAAGAATCGCCATGTGAAGTGCTAGTAGTTTCGAAATAAGCGTCGCGACGAAAATGCTCCGAGCAGTTATTAATACACATCTTGTTATTACAATTATAATTAGGAAAATGTGTGTAGTAAAAATTAAAACGTCTTTGTAGTTAAACGGTAGACGTTCCTATTGTTTTTAAAATTTGGTGTGCTGTAATTTAATTGGTTTGTAGGAACGTCAGTACAAGATTGGGGAAAGTAAGCCTGCTCTTAAATAATTTCTACATTGTTTCTGTTCATTTTGTAGTTACAGACTTAGATATCTCTATCTATGGTTACAGCCATCAATTTAACGCATTTAAAACATGTGATTGCATTTATCTAAATCTTTTAAATAAAATTGTACTTGTAAAACTGTTTTTTGCATGTACCTAAGTCGACCCATATTAAGAAGAATTTTCTTAGGTTAATATGGTCATTGCATTAGAAGAAATTAATTTTGATGGTGTAGAATTTATGTTAGGTGCTCTTTGTATACTGTCTAAGTTTGATTCAACAGTGCAATTTTGTAAATAATAATTTTAATCTTAAATTTGCTTCTGTACTAATTCATATGAATCTAGGTCTGATAAGAGGTTTGATCGTGTTTATGAACTTGTAGGATGGTAGGAAAGTCATGTAAGTTGTAAGGGTATAAGTGAATAAAATATTCAACCATTTATTAATGCAAATTTTTTCATACTAGTTTTTTCAATAGTTATCAAATGATGGATAAATGCTTAGCCTTTTCAAACTTGACTGTAGCTGTAATTCGTAAAATGAAATGCTAATCTAAAATGTATTTTTCCACTGCCAGTATTCCTAATATCCGATTAGATTTAGGTAGGTAAGGATTAGCGTGCTAAGTTATATTTTAGAAGTAGTGATAGAAAATGTATGTTAAGAAAACTAAGTTGGATGATTTTTAATAACTTTTTTTAATAAAGTGAGTACCTATATTCGTTGTTTCATTTGTTTGAAAACCTTTCAACTTTCAGAATCCCTATAAAACGTAGTTTTTTAGTTATTCTTCTTTTAGTTAATTTCCCATCTGATGGAACAAGCAGATAGCCCATCTGATGTTAAGTGGTAACCTATAACAAAGCATTACCTCGTAAGTCACGCACGATAGGAACGTGCCCTGCGTCCATCAACTTGAGGCATACAGATGTTAAGCCTTATGTGCCTGTAATTACACCGGCAACCACACTCTTCAAACCGAAACACAGCAAAGCTGCTTGTCGGCAAAAAAAGGCGTGGTGGTAGTACTTCCCCGGACGAGCCCTTCTCAAAGAGCTCTACTACTCTCAGAACATAGATGTTTCTGGTGAGTTCTTCTTCTGGGAGTGTTATAAGAAAAGAGAATGCTTACAATACCAACATTGTGTATCAGTATGACTTATGTTATTTGTGCTTACTTAGAGCACCGGTGGTCTAGTGAGAGTGAACCCGCTTTCTGATCGTAAGATCGTAGGTTTGAATCCGGTCGTGCACCAATGGACTTGACCTATAGAAAAAATTCTGTGGGCAACGCCAGTACTCCCAAACGCTGAAGGAAAATATCGCAAGGAAACCATAAGTTAGTATTCTAACAGCGGCGATGGTCTTACAAACTGTCACGTATGGAATAATAACTAACTGCAAAATGTGGGTAGGTATCTGCCAAATTTTACGTTCGGAACTCTGACAACCCCCCTTAGAGGTCTTCAAAGAATCTGAAGTTCGTATTTGATACCAAGAGATCTAAGGGGATATCTACCGTGCCTGGGAATCAAAGTCGTGAAGGTTTTCTGTTTTTTTTTGCAACTTACATTAAATACAAGGCTTATTTATGGCCGGCGATCTGTATATGTCTATGGTTCTCTCAGGGACAAAATGCTTCCTCAGATTCTTATCGCGGTTTCACCAGAGTTGGCCTCTAGCTCATGCGAACTAACGAAGTAGTGGTAGGTAGTAGTACCTTTTGTTTAGTTAGTTGGTAGTAGGTATATTTTTTTTTTAATTTCACCTCACGCCAATCCCGTTTTGGGTTTCTAGTCAAAGCTAAGCTTGGCCGCAGCCTGCACAGCGCCGACTGGGTTGGTTTGGGTACTACAAGAAGCTACGGGCAGTATATAAATAAACACTGCCTGCAAGCTATACTCTGGCTTGTTGCTGGCCATTACCTAGGTATGAAGAAAACCAAGGCCATACCGATCGTCTCCTCGCCTCGATCGGTCACTGACCTCCGTAATGGAAGTCAATGGCCTCTCTGCTATGAGCAACCGGGCGGCCGGCGCGGCAACGCGCGTCCGCCATGCCATAATGTTCTTTGGATTGGATTGGAGGCCATGTTCGTTTCGCTTCATCTTGTTTCGCTTTCCATGTATCCATGTAGGTATGTCATTGTCATTGTCATTTTTGTCACATCAAAATTCAAAAACAAAATCCTTTCTTCTTCTTCTGATCTGACTCCTTCGGCTGAGGAGAGGACGTTCTGTTTGAATTTTAATGAAAATCTATCTGTAAACTAAATAATAAGATATTATTTAGACTGTAGAAATACCTCAATGTATTTAAATTTCATATAAAATGTCTACACGTGAGATACTATCCTTGCAATTCGGAAATTACTCCAATTATGTTGGTGCACATTTTTGGAATCTGCAAGAACTAGGTTTTGATTACACCGGCGCTGTAAAAACAGAAGTAAATCATGATATTTTATATCGTGAGGGTAAAACAGCTTCAGGTGAAATGACCTACACACCAAGACTGCTTCTAGCCGACTTGAAAGGGTCTCTCAACACTCTGCCAGAACAAGGAGGGCTACCTGATGAAGCATCCCAAGATATCTTGCCTTGGGAAAGTGTCGAGGAAATTGTAGAACCAGCTCCACAGAAAAATGAATATCTTCAAGATATTGATAAGGGGGAACCTTCTACTGTTGAGGCAAAGAACTACAATTTCGATAATGCTCAATCTTGGACTGATTTTCTATATCCCAGACTACATTCTAGATCTGTAAATATTGTAAAAGATTACGAGCACAAAAATGAAAATGTAAGTATCAAAAGTTTAACTCTTTAAATCTAAGTTTTTATGAATGAAAATAAAATATTTTCTATGATTTGTTCAGAATAAAATGAGAGCATTCTTATTTTGTTACAGAAAAGCTTTGACATCTTCAATAGTGGTAAATCAATGTGGAAATCAGACTTCGGGGACTCATTTGAAAACAATATAAGAAAATATATTGAAGAATGTGATAGTATGCAAGGTTTCAACATAACCTTAGACTCAACAGATGGATTTGCTGGTCTTGCTCTAGGTTGTATAGAACATCTAGCTGATGAATATACCAAACCTATTCTAGCATATCCTATCATTGCATCACATTTCTCTGATAATGACCCGGGCACACCAGAAGATAGAGATAAATCAACACTGAAGGATACCTCAAGATTGGTAAATGTTGCACTTGCTATACAAGAATTATCCGAATATGCCACAATGTTTGTACCTCTTTGTACCAGTGATAAAGGCTGGAGGAAGCCAGGAAACCCTAGAGTATTCGACCACATTACCTACAAGCCTGAATTATACTATCAGTCATCTGCATTATTAGCATCTGCTTTGGACACTTTGAGCCAAAAATACCGACACAAAAGCAATATCTACACTTTATCTGATATCTGTGGAGATATGACTGGCTATGGCAGAAAAATGGCTGCAGCATCATTAGGAATGCCATTTGCTTACAGTGAATCACAGTATTTGATAGAGCATTTGAATGAGACTACAAGGCCCATTTTCTCAACAATTACTCCTAGCTGCAAGTTGGCCTCTGATAAGATCTTCCAAGTTATCACAGTGAGAGGTATACCAGAGAGCCATCTGAAAGCACCTCCCAACAAAGCAAAGGAACAACAAAACATCCCAGCCTACAGGTGTAACAATGTAAAAGAAATGTTTGAACTATACTTTCAAGCAAATAATTTCTTATCTGCAACCAATGTCACCGTTTGTGAAAAGCCTATGGAAGTCAAAACTCCCTATCCTAAGTTCTTCTCAGAAAATCTCAACAAATATGGTTCTATTAAAACAGAGAATAGTGATGAAACGGTGGAAAGCTGTGCAGTTGTGGCTGGTTACCATAATGGAAACTTCATGGCCGATATGCTTGAGAAACTACATCGAGAAGCGAGTAGAATAAAGTTTGCAAAGTTACACAGATTCAGGGAAGAAGGGTTAGAATCTGCAGATCACACGGAGAGCCTGAATAAGCTAGCGGAATTCAAGGATAACTATGAGGACAACTTTGAGTTATAGTATTTGAACATGTTCATATAATCTAAGGAAACAATGAAATTGCACTTAAAATTCATAATTTTATTTGATTTAGTTAAAATAAATCATTCCATTCACACATCTTGTACACATTTACACAAGTCTTTATTAACAGTGATCACGTTGAACGTTCTAGAGCTCTTTCCTTCATTCGGGTAATAAATGCTGCTCCTTTGTTCTTTCTAAAGTTTTCATATGGATCATTGAGGTTCACACCAATACCTGAAAAACAATTAGGAAGGTTACTATGGATTCATATAGTTCAAGCTTAAGATACATCCATAATGAGGTTTTCTGGTCCTGGCTTGGTTAAGTGTGAACACCACACAGATACAGATCATTCTACACAAAGCCAAAAAAATTACGCTTACTGCAACTATTTCAAGGACATAAAAGCGAGCTTTTATGTGTGTACACGGATGTATGTACCCTTTGTTTGGGACTTGTATCAGCCTGCCTGTATCTGTTTCGTTATGCACGCACCCTACATTTAGTTTGGGGCTAGATAGCGCTGTGTGAAATAACCACGAATATCTATATAAATCCAAACTCGCGCATCAATCTATGCGCCATTGAAAGTTCGCGGCCGTACCAAAATCAAAGTCTTCAATCAGTTCAATCATAAGGATCACTTTAAAATTATAGGTGAATCTACTTATAAACTAGGTGAATATACAGCCAGTTCCTCGCGACCAAAACCTGGAAGAACCAGATATACCAGTACTCCAAGTCTGAGTTTTGATTTTCGTATTTCGTGTTTCGTAACGTCAGGCCTTTTTTGTATTGAGACTATTGAGGTCTCAGCACGGCCGATAGAGACGCTTATCGAATTTCCATACAAAAAAAAGACCTGACGTTACGAAAACCGAAACTCAGGACTAGTGCCTATCGAGCTCGTGTCAGTATTAGTGTCTCAGATCACCTTTATACTGATCCTGGCGGTCTCTAACGGCGCCTCCGCTGATAGGTTCCTGGATGCCCTGTCCGGTCGCTCCCAATCCGCCCGCGCTCCAGCCCATTTTCTGCAGCAGCTGATGCCCTTTGTTGCTTGAGTCTATGCCGCCAGATGAGCTTTGGAAGTTGCCTCCGCTATAATAGAAGATTTATTAGAAAAATATCCTTATTGCAAAGAGCTTGAGCTAAATTTATTTTAATAGTAGAAAAAGTGTTTTTTTGAGGGACTAGGCTTTGTAGGAATATTCCCTAGATAGCGTTGTATGTACTGGAAACAGGTTTCACGTATGTACTTCGGTTAAATGAAACCGAAATACGTTTGCATTGTACAAGATTTTATTTCTTTTTGACAGACAAATTCAAATATAAGGAAGGAACTGACACAGGTCCTTTCCCCGTTGTACCAACAGCACTGTAAAGATTGTCAGAATTCGAAATCACGCATAATATGATAGCGCCCCTTGATCAACTTGAGGCGTACAGATGTTATGCCTCATGTGTCTGTAATTTCACCGGCGACTACAACAAACCGAAACACAGCAGCGCTTGGCGGTAGAAATAGGCATGGTCTACCACCATACTTCCCTTCACAAAGAGCTCTACTACTCTTACAAATTATGAGGTACTCACAGGAAGCTAGGGGGTGTGGGTGATCTAGATCGTTCGACGCGTCGCGACCGCGGCGAGTCGCGCTGGCGCTCGCGTTCTCGCGACCTGCTGCGCGACCTCGATCGCGACCGCGACCGCGATCTCCTGCGACCTGGAGACCAGCCATCACGTGTTAGGACTCACAGAATTGATTTATATTTCGTTTCTTTGTATACCTAGTTCTATAGTTATTGTTTTATTAGC
Organism: Chloroclysta siterata; assembly: GCA_932294275.1. NCBI lineage: Eukaryota > Metazoa > Arthropoda > Insecta > Lepidoptera > Geometridae > Chloroclysta > Chloroclysta siterata. Next base: position 11,845,467 of record OW028602.1, read on the forward strand.
GTACATGAATATAAGCAAATAAATGAAAAATTGCCTGGCTTGTGGACCAAATTAATGCCTGTGACATCCCATGTGCGCTATAGCTGAAAGTCTAAACTAAATAATTTATAGAATTTATTTGAACGGTTCTTAGTTTAACTGCTATTTGACGAACTCCTAGCCTAGATTTTTGTGGAAAAGAATCCTTGAAAATTTAAGGGGCGCTTGCTAGCCATAGCCAAGCAGTACAGTCTAATCCTCTTCATATCGATGGCTCCTTTGCCACGTCACGTGGTCAGAAGATACATTGTTCCACAAGAATGACCCTAGACAAACTAGACATGTTCTAGTTATTCGGACTTCTACACAATAAAGTCGAATATAACGCGAATACCGAAGCGCGAAGTGTAGTGCCATTAGAAGGGGTGACCTAGTCTGGTCCCAGTATGGGCACCAAATAACTAATACAATATTACTTTTTTGTAAATCTCATCTTAGGATGAAATGTTAACCACCCTTATACACAGAAAACTATCATATAATGTTTATCACACAAACGTTTATGCCCAGCGTGTTAGGCAAAGCTACCAACCGAGCTGTGTGAGTAAGTAAAAGAACCATCGAATAAAAAGTTAGTATAGACCCGAAATAAATAGTAATCCTGAAGTGAAGACTTGACGAAAGACCACTCACTTTCTCTATCATCATTCCTTCGATTTCTGTTGTGTGCAGGCTTTCTTCTAGGCGATAGAGATCGGGACCTTGACTTGACTGGGGAGCGCTTTTCTGGTGTTTTACTTTTTGATCTGGAAAAATCGGCGAAAAAAATTAATCATCCTTACAAATGTAGATGTACGAGTAGATGCATATTAATGGGTAACCATCACCTATAACAAATCAATGCCTCGTAAGCCACGCACGATATGAACGTGCCCTACAAGGCACTGCCCTGCGTCCATCAACTTAACAATGATGGAACAAGCAGATGGCCCACCTGATGTTAAGTGGTAACCATCACCTATAACAAAGAATTGCCTCGTAAGTCACGCACGATAGGAACGTGCCCTAAGATGCACGGCCATGCGTCCATCAACATGAGGCATACAGATGTTAAACCTCATTAAAAGCACAACCACACTCTTCAAACCGAATCACAGCAACGCTGCTTGGCTGCAGAAAAAGGCGTGGTGGTAGTACTTCCCCGAACGAGCCCTTCACAAAGAGCTCTACTACTCTTAAATGTTAATGTGTCTGAAGATTACCGGCACCCTTAAAACCGAAACACAGCAATGCTGATTGACGGCAGAAATACACATGGTGGTACATCCCCCGACGAGCCATTCACAAACAGCCCTACTATTTTTGTATTTCAGTAAGCATCATAAATGACGTTTAAAAAGATATAGTTACTTGTATCTTCTGCCAGGTGGCGTGGGCTGTTTCTGTAGATCTTTTGGTATCGGACTGGGAGACTTGGACTTCTGTCTGAAGCCCTGAGCTATCGCCTCCTCCTTCATTTTCTTAGCAACGTTCTTGGCTTTGTAGTACTCGTACAGACCTAACTTCTCCCAACCCTCGCTGAAATGATAATAATTCAATTGATATATGAACATTCACCCTCCTAATCGATGTGCAGAAGATGTCGCGGGAAATCGATGGATGGAGAGGGCTCAGAATCGTTCTCCTGGGATGCCTATGCCCAGCAGTGGACTTCTTCAGGATGATGATGAACATTAAATAAATAAATATTGGTGGACATTCCACACAGCACTAGAGATAGTGCTGTGTGGAATACACATGGCTTTAAGCTTTGGCTTAGTTTGGGGCGAGAGCCCCAAACTAAGCCAAAGCTTGTGATATGGGAACCAGATAGCTGATATACTACTTATATACTTTTTTTTTGTAAATACATACTTATAATATTATATAACACCCAGACAGAGAACAAACATCTATGTTCATCACACAAATGTTTGTTCTCGGTGGGGATCGAACCCACGGCCTACGGCACATAAGGCAGAGCCACTGCCAACTGAGCTGTGAAGGGTGTCAAACATTCTAATGTATATGTTACAAAAATCTTTGAACACATAATCCGTCTACCTACACTATAATTTATGAAATGAGCCTCATACAAATAGGTCAAAAATAAAAAGACACAGATAATAGTAATTTTAGGTATTTTAGAGAAATCTTTAAGAGAGAGTTCTGTGACAGAGCAGAGGTTTACTAGTACTAGTTTTGTCATTACTACTAGTTTACTAGTTTTACTTGTATTGAATACTGACTTATCTCTCGGCCGCTCGTGATTGGGTGATGCGTAGAATGCGTCGACAGCTGCGAGTAGTCGGTCGTTGGGCGGCGCAGGCGGCGGTAGTCTTATTGTGGCCGGTTCTAGAGGCTTGTATTTGTCGTCTTCCAACTGAAAGGGAAAATATCCTTGTCACTGGTACTACTACTACTGTTTTTTCAGGAGCGATGTTACGCGTGTTCTTCCATTTTGATAGGTAGCGACAGTATTATATTAACCAACCTTAGAGACTTAATGGACCAACCACATTGAAAATATCGCAAATAATTGGAAGTCTGTGAATGGAGAAGGCCCAAAATCGTTTTCCCTGGAAATTATGAGTCCAAGTACCTATATACAAGATGTTCCAATACTTGTGTTTAAAATCTTCAGCGGGGGCTAAAGTAACGCGAAAAAAAAACACAGCTGTTACATACAAAAGTTCAATACCTACCTGGCTAAAATGTATGAAACAGCTGTTTTTTTTCGCGTTTACTGTTTTGGTTCCTCAGAAAAAGTTATTCATATTGATGGGTACTTTAGCCCCCTGAAGTTTTTAAACACAAGTACTTGATCACCTTGTCTCAGTAATTATTTTACCTGCACAAGTGGAACCATCAAGCCGGCCGGCAGCTCGAAATAGGGCACGGAGGGCATCAAATCTTCATTATTAATTTCCGGGAAGGGCATGAAGCCAGGCGGCGGTTTACTAAGATCTGGAAGCCCATTCTGGAATGCCAAAGGCGGCTCAGGAGCGAAACCGGGCGGCGGTTGAGAGAAATTCACATTCGGAAGGTGCGTTAAATCAGGCTCTTCTACTTCTGCATTCCGCTTCTGTATTTGTTCGAACGCCTGACTGTCGAACGAATTCTCATTCCCGCTGTTATTGTTCCCCGCGTAGTTGTCACCACTTTCGCTGCCATACTGATTGTTCGAGAAGTTTTCGTACATATTATCTTGGAAATCACTGAAGTTGTTCGATTGGAAATGTGAATTGTTGTGTTGGTGATTGCTTTCGTCGTTTTGTTCTTGGTTGTTGAGTTCGACGGCTTGTTTCTGCATTTCGAGCTGTTGTATCTGTTGCATTGTGTGCGATACGAATGCTTGGTGCTGGGACTTGTAACTGAAAACGAAAATCATGTTAGAGTATGAAACGAGTGTGGAAAGCCGAAGGTAATTGTACATACGTTTCGAACGTTGCCTTTGTTTGTTGAGCGAGTTGGGCAACCACATTCGGATGTTGCGCGACTAGGTTGTTCTGATACTCCTGGTAAGAGCTGGTAGGACTCTTCATTTTCTCTATAACCGCTGTCTCGAAATAATTCGACTTGGACTCCCAGAGACGAAGCAGCTTGTTAAGCTTAGCCTCCTGTTCCTCGGTCACGGCTGAAACAGCGAAATTATTAAATTAAACTGTTGTCGTACAAGCCACTTTACATCAAGCTTTACCTGAAGTGCAAACCACAGGCGATGATGATCATTAAAGATGCATTAAATACTATGCACAAACAAGAGCCGTACATTTGTGTCATAAAAATGGGAATTTTAAGTTACGGTCAAGGATCCAACAATATTTCACGCTCGCCCTGAGAAATATTTAAAATTGCTGGTGCCTTCACCAAAGTCAATATTTCAAAGATAGGTTTAAATCGTTATAAGTATAAAATAATTAATGATATAAAAATTCCCGTTTTCATTTAATAAAAAATCACGAAATTAATTTTAAAAGACCTACATCTCGAGGGCATTATTATAAATATGTTACCTATACTGGTATTGCAAAACATGGGAACGACCACGCTTTCCAAATTTTTCTTGAGATCTTCAGCTTTTTTGCGTGCACTGTAATTAGGAATAATTTCATAATAGACACCATTGATTATATGAATGACATAAGGGGGATACGAGAAATAGTAATAAATATAAGAAAAGATACATAGATTGCATTTGAAGAATACCTTGAATGATATCTATCGACCCATTTATATCCAATCTAATCTATAATAATTAGACTCTTCAATATTTTTTGTTGCCTAAATGTGCTACCCAATAAAAAAGACATAATTTTAAATTAGTGAATAAAATATCAAATACTGAATAGAACATCCTCAAAACCTTTTGCGTTTTTACCGTCAGAGAAGCAACAATACTCATATGAATTGTTTCATTGAGTCCTTTCTTCTTGAGATTATTCTATTTTACTGATTTTTAATAAACACAGAATCTGAAAGCATGGCACTAAATATCCCGAAGAAATCCCAAGGTAAAAAACTAATAGAAACTCAAAAAACATTTTACTAATACAGATCTAAAAAAAAAAAAACGAATTCGTTAGTCACAATGATCAATGGTACGCATAAAAGCTTGTTATATTGCTACGAATAGTAATTAAGAGGTACTCGTACTAACCAATGATGAAGCACATCATTCACCAAGTAGATGATGTGCAGCTTTTGCTTGAAGGCGGCGCCGGGCCTGGTCACTTTCCTAAGGAGATGCTGGGATATAACCTGACCGGCATCGTGAGAGGTTGCATGGTTGAGTATCCAGCCTTTGCCTAAAAAACAACGCCGTAAAATATAACTACCGCGCTAGTACTATAGTCGCGTTAAGGGGCTGACAACTATCAGACAACTTCTCGCTCGCACGTTTCAGCATGTTGAAAGATATAAAATCACTAAACTCATTTTCAAAAAATCGCAATCAACCATTTTATGTGCAATCACATTGCACACAGTTTAGTAAAAATTTAATTTTGATCGATACAAGTTTTCCTACTTAAAAGTTTGCTTATGTACGAAAACTAGTAAAGCAAGCTTTTGAGTAGGAAAACATGTATCGATCAAAATGAAATTTTTACTAAACTGTGTGCAATGTGTGTGTACACAAGATGGTTGATTGCGATTTTTCGAAAATGAGTTTTGTGATTTTATATCTTTCAACATGTCGAAACGTGCGAGCGAGAGTCACATTAGCTCTTGTCTTCGCCATAAACTCTCGCTGCAGGCTCGGTCATAAGTTATCGGAACGAGACAGCAATATTGCTCTGTCTCTCTCTCTCGCACTCAGGAGAACGGACGATCCTTTTGTTTAAGCGTGTGTTACGACCGAGTTTGCAGCGGGAGTTTAACGCGACTGTAGGTTGAGCACTGACCGAGCCTGCAGCGAGAGTTTAGTGTGACTATAGTAGAGCTCTTTGTGAAGGGGAAGTACTATCAGCATGCCTATTTCTGCCGCCAAGTAGCGTTGCTGTGTTTCGGTTTGAAGGGTGTGGTTGCCTGTAAAATTACAGGTACATGAGGCTTAACATGCCTCAAGTTGATGCACGCAAGGCAGTGTATCGTAGGGCACGTTCCTATAGTGCGTGACTTGCGAGGCACAAAGAGATCTACTACTCTTCTTTTCTACTTTTCTTGGTGAACGAAGTCGCCAGGTTCTTTGCTAATATGAAAGTAGCCCGCTGAACATAATTATCAGGGGCGTTGCCGCGTTTCGAGATATTAATGGAAACCCTACAGACACATGCCTAGACCATAGCATTCAATATGAAACTGTGAAAGCCGACAGGTTATTTGTCTTTAACTGCTTTTATATGTTATACATTTTATTATGAAGCGTTTTGGTTCTACTGTAAGCCTTAATAACATGTACTCAAGTGCTGAAGTACCATCAGCAAAAGAATAAACAATACTAGCATACTATCAAGCTTAAACATCACAAATGAGAACAACTGATATGCATCAGGATACAATGCACGCTTCTACGCTATTTTAGTAAGCATCACTTTTGTATGGCTTTATGTAGCTTGACCTTTATCCATATGTACCTCTAAGGAAGTGGCTTATCCAGAGAGTGCACTATAATTTGAAGGAGTAATTCGAACTCATCTAGTGCCTCAGATTTATTGTGATCTCAGAGTTTTGTTAAGTTTTGACTTTGTTACCTTAAATTTTATTAGTAGGTAATTTATAGAAATATTGTATGTCCAAAAGGATAAACTGTTGATTCTTGTATTATTTTTATAACACCTTTATGTACACAGTTATACAACAAAATATTCTTATTTTTAAGCATAGGTTGGAACCTACGCAGTTATTGTTAGTGTGTCTTATAAATATGTTTTCTTTCTTTCTTAACTGGATGCTTGCTTAGACACAAGCAACCAGGAGGACATTTTGCCAGAAAGTGATTTTAGTACTTTATAAACAACATCTTTTATTACACAAATAATCAATGACTCATATATACACAAAGATCCCTATAGATTATATAAAACTCTTTTAAAAACAGGCTGCTGCAATGACATACACATTTAGATAATAATATTCTCAAATACTAAGGCTAGTGCATTGATAACAATACCTACCCATACCAAAATACAATTTGTAATGAAAATATTTCATCAATATTTGGAATTTGAACTTGCACCTTTTGTGCTTCAGGTATGGTGGTAGTGCTACCCCAGACAAGCATTATCACAAAGAGCTTCACTACTATTCCAGTTGTGGAGTGCAACTGATCTATGTATGCCTTCGCATGCTATCTTTTAGCTACTCTCTCTTGCATGGAAATAGTAATTTCTTACCAGAGGAAATGCCATCTTTAGTGCAATTGTTGATAATTGGCTGCAGAATGGTGTCCAATTCTGTAAGACTGATATTGTTCTCCTCTGCCATCATCTGAATTTTGTCCTCCTCAGCTTTGCTGACCAGTTTATTGATTTTCACTTGCTGTTGCTGGATCAACACCTAAAATGTTTCCAATTTATAAATATTCCTATAATAACAGATTACAGCAGTTTGAAAAGCTAGGAAATAAATGAGTTTTGTGTATTTGCTACATTAAATACTAACTTTGTGGGTGAAAGAAGGATGCTATAAAATATATTAAATGCCAATGAGATAGTTCAAGCATAGGATTAAAACTAATGATTCTGCTATTCTGTCTAATGTCTGTGTGGAATAACGAAGCCTGTAAACAAAATTTTTCACTTTTAAAATAGAACTTTAGTTAAGAGCACACATTGATAGAATTTAAAAAAATAGAGTATGGAAATATTTAGGAATAATTTTATCTGATTTACCTAATAGTTTATTTTTAGCATGCAATAGATATAATTAGACCTAGCTAATATGCATATGTTTAGGCACTAATTGCAGGCTTATTGAATCTTGTGAACTAACCGCATGCTGTGCATTAAGATTACTCTCAGACTGAGTGATTTGCTCTTTGAGCATGTTGATTTGAGCGTTGACGGAGTCAGCCATCAGGTCAGTCCGGCGCGCGGGTGGTGCTGGCGGGGTAGGCGCGGAGTTGGCTGCCAGCCACTGCTGCAGTGCGGGCGCCGCCGCCATCGACGCCGCGAGCCCGAGCTGCGCTGGCGTAGCGCTGGCCTGTTGGGGCATTACATATTGCCTGTTCTGTGCCATATAAGCCCCGGCGGGAGCGGTCGCCTGGCCACCGGTCGATTGCTTTAGAACTATAAACAGCGGAGGTTCATTTAGTTTCCATTGTGAAGGTGGCGTTACATCGCAATCGTTGCACATAAACTCATCTTCCGTTCAGGTTACTATGCTTACTTGCTTGCTCTGTCGTCACTTTGTACTGGTAGTAGTTGAAGTATTCCCCGCCGTATAGGAAGCTGAATTTAGGGTTGTTCTTCTGCTTGGTCTTCGTCATCTTCTCGAAATCGGGGCCATTTCTTGCGACAAACTGGGCGAGTTTATCGATTATGTTGCGTAGATCTTGATCTGTAAATTTAGATAACAATATAAATAACAGCTTTTCGGGTTAAAACTGTTACATCTTGCCAAGAAGAATGCACTGATCGCAGTTTCTGTACCTTGCGGTGGTTGAGGGAGCTCCATTTTTTGGTGGTAAATGAGGTTACTTTTTTCGATACAACTATCAATCTTTAATTTTATACGTTAGTACTGCAAAATTCTTCCATTATTAGCTTTTGGCCTAAAACTTATATCGTTCAAAATACAGTTTATTCACAATCTTTTTCACTAAAAAAAACAAACTGATACTACAATACACATTCCAGCATCAGCAGCCATTTGTAATTTCTGTCTGAGTGAGTGAATGAATTGTTATTCCACTATAGAGCGAATGAATAAAATTAAATGATGAATGAAATGAAGAATGATCGATTTAAGGTGCTGCCATGGAGGAAATGGTGCTACCCAACGAAGTTTAAATGATAATTACTGCACAGCGACAAAGCAGGAAAAAGCCTTTCAAATAAATAAAAAAAAAAAGATATTTCCTTCATGGTGCTGCCACTGCGAGCCAGCAGCAACCACCAGCCACTCAGCCAGTCGCCTGGCTGCTAAAAAAACTCTTGCCTACAGGGGCCTTATTCTCACTTCGAGCGAGATTATCTCACGGTGGAGATGACGTCATATCTCGTTTGATAACTCGTTGACGTTGCGTCTCGCTTGAACTTTGAATGAGAAAATTGGGTAGTGAGATGGTGAGAATGGGGATTTAATAGTAATCGAACGAGATAAGACGTCATCTCCACCGTGAGATAATCTCGCTCGAAGTGAGCTTAGGGCCCCTGATATTTTTCGGAAAAAATCGGTTTTTAGAATAGTTGATATAAAATCATAAAAATAACATTGATTTGATAGATCATTTTATTACACAAATGTTATGTGTAGGCTACGAAATAAATAAGTATTTCTCTCTCAGGTCCGTGTCATTATAATGAAAACTTATAATCTTCGTATGGCAGCATTCATTGCACCACATTTCGTACAGTATTGATCGTTCGCGAAATACTTTTCTTGGGCGAACAAAATAATTTATAGTCATTCGTCGAGACGTTAAGACTAGGCTGTGTGATGACAAATCAGTCACTGTAAATCATTCATCATCAAAAACAGTTTAAACAGTGTAAAACCAATCCCGTAAAATGGCACAGGTAAGTTGAGCTCTTGTTACTTTATTCTTCTTCTAGTCTCTGTGAATGTAGTAAATAGAACTGGTTACTGATGAGGTACTGGACTGGCTCATGATTACCTAGTTCTCTGCCCACAATTCTGTAGGAAATGAATTACCAATAAAATAATTAGGAACACATAAAAAAACTTAAGAACAATATCAACATAATTGTTTTTTAAAATAAAGGATACAACCCTACATGTAGGTGTATGGTAGTATCCAGTTCATGTAGTAAATTTTTTATGTTTATTTTCAGCGGATGAGGGCAGCAAAATGTCCTTCGGACGAGCTGGCTATCACAAATTGTGGTCTTGTCAACCCTGATGACTTCCCTAGTGATACCAAGTATGTATGATACATTTTTGTGTATCTAGTTTTACAACCCGATCTTTATTGCTTTGGGTACTTATTTCTATGGTGATACCACAAATTTAGGAGCTATTTTTTATACCAGACTCCTCTTGGACAAGACATTATTATTATAAATAAATCACTACCACAATTTCAAAGTGTAGGTATGTAGGTTTCAGGATTTGGGAGTTTTCCTATAAAAATAAATCTGAATAATTTAATTAATATGTACCGGTTATATACATGCCGCAAGTGAAGAACAGAAATAGGGTACCTACTACCTTAAATAACAGTATGAACCAGAAACAATAGCTAAGTGATAAATTGATCAGACTTCAAAATTATATAAAAAAAAATATTTGATAAAAAAAAATATTTTGTTATAAAAAAATATTATTTAGTTGATTGGAAACAGCTTATTATAGTATAAATCAACAACTAACCTAATTTATAAATTTTAGGCACATTGAAATATCAACTGGACCTTCCCAGCACTATGTGTTCAGCATCAGATTCTACAATGGTGTTGAACGTGGCACTGTGGGGTTCTCAGCACCACAGAGGAAATGGGCCACACTCTCTCTCGGCCAGGTTAGTACTCAGGACTGTTAGACTCTGTTCGACTCTAAAGACTTCATAGAGACTATTCATTTATATTTCAATATAAAATGTAATTTGTAATTTAAACAAAAGTTTTGTCTTATCATGGTAAATACAGTTTTAAATGAAAATTATGTCAACCATGATGGTTTGTCATTCATCATCATCTTCATGCCCTAATCTGCTGCATGTAGTCACTGCAGCTGTTTTTCTCCACTATTTGTTCCTCATTCACATAATCCCCTATTACTAGGTCTATCTTTGGAAAGAAAATGAGTACTACTAATATTATAAACGCGAAAGTTTGGAAGTATGGATGGATGGATGGATGGATGGATGGATAGATGTTTGTTACTCTTTCACGTAAAAACTACTAAATAGATTTTAATGAAACTTTACAATAATATAGCTTATACATCAGAATAACACACATAGGCTACAATTTATAAAGATATTGTGTGACTAATCTTGCGCAGACGAAGTCGCGTGCACCAGCTTGTTAGTGATAAATAGGTCATGACCTAGTTAGTTATAAGTTATGAACTGGGGGGTGGGCCAGCTATACTACTACACTAAGAACATAAATGCACTTATGCCTCACCCACAATCGAGATAAGGCGGGTTATTAGCATCAAACGACATGTGGAGCCATGAGATTCTTCAATGAGAAAAATGTAAAGCTGAAAGCGCGGTCATTACGGCAAAAAAATCGACTAAACGCTTTTTTTTAAGGAACAAGTTATAGAAAGCGAAACAGATGACAGCAGCTTTAATCCCCAGTATTGAAAGATATATCTACCTCTTGGTTTTTAAGACATTTAAGAGTCAGAGGCAAAGATATTGCCGCTGCATACTGGTACTGGTTTCCTCAAGATGTTTTCCTTCACCGTTCCAGATCAATGATGATACACTTTTCAAAAGCACGACCTTTCACGACAGCCTTCACAGCTCAGTTGCTAGTAGCTCTGCCTTCTGCGCCGTAGGCCGTGGGTTCGATCCCCACCGAGAACAAATATTTCTTTGATGAAAATAGACGTTTGTTCTCTGTCTGGGTGTTATATAACATTATAAGTATGTATTTACAAAAAAAAAGTATATAAGTAGTATAACAACTATCTGGTTCTCCCATATCACAAGCTTTGGCTTAGTTTGGGGCGAGATAGTGCTGTTTGGAATGTCCACCAATATTTATTTAATTATTTACTTTAGAAGAAGGTCCGTTACTATTAGATAACCAGCTCTTGAGGAGACAACTTAATGCTGTCACTTTTTTGTTTCTAGCCAATTGAAGTCAAGATCTTCAAAGCGCAGCAGGCAGATTGCCTTTGCAGCATCACCTTGGAAGTGGATTATATGGCCAAGAAGACGTAAGACTACGTAATCAGATTAGACTAGACACTTGATGATGTAACTTCGATGCAGTCATGATGTCATTAGATTAGGAATACTTATTTTTGGAACGATGACGTCCGTCAATGTTTTGTAAAAAACCGGCAGCTAAAAATGATTTTAACTTGACTTCACAATGAGAATGCGTGATTGTTCTCTGATATTACTTAGTCTTTACAATTCCCAAAGAGTAAAAATATGCATGTTTTTTTATACCACTTGTGATGCGCTCAGATGGCTCACCTGATGTTAGTGGTAACCATCATCTTTAACAAAGCATTGCCTGGCAAACCAAGCACTATAGGCCGGTGCTTACGGTGCACTGCACTGCGTCCATCAACTTGAGGCATACAGATGTTAAATTTCATATGCCCGTAATTTCACCGGCAACCACACTCTTCAAACCGAAACACAGCAACGCGGCTAAGCGGTATGAATAAGCATGATGGTAGTACTTCCCCGGATGAGCCCTTCACAAAGGGCTCTATTACTTTTAAATGTTAACTGATTATAAGTATATCAAAAATGAAAAATATGATAAGATTTATTTATTTATTAATTCATCACCCTTCCCTATCTTTACAGGTAAACCTAATATGTTTGTGTAATTCCAAAATATTTTTTTTACAATCAAATCTTCTATCTATCTAAAATCTATATTCTAAAATATGCAAGATCCAACAATAGATAATTTTTAAATTCGATACGAGACTGTACCTACATTCACATAACTTTCAGGGTATCAATGGATCCGTATGACTCGGACCAAATGGCGCGGGACTTTCTGATCCAATTCTCCAGCCAGATATTCACTGTGGGCCAGCAGTTGGCCTTCGCGTTCCAAGACAAGAAGGTCCTGTCGCTCATCGTTAAGAACTTGGAAGGTAATTATTATTTTTATTTTCCAGTCTAGAACTACTTTTTTTATCAAACTTCTATGTTCTACTGCTGGCAAAGGCCTGACACATTCTCTCCACACAAGGTAGCGGGGTGAGCTTAACATATTATTAGACTTCTATGTTCTACTGCTGGGCAAAGGCCCCCTTGCCTCAACACGAGATGGTGGATGAGCTCGACAAATACCAGCCGGAATGGAAAATCACAGCATAGGGACCGCACAGTGTATAGAGAAGGTAATAAAAAAATACTAGGTAAATCAGCCAACGGTAAAAAAAACTTTCCCAGACTGATACTATTTCTCATTTGTATTGCACCCCTTTACAAATACTAGCTAGATACTTTTGTAGCCACAAACAAACATCCAAAAATCGATGTTTGCACCTTTGCAATTTCCATTAAGATTCAGAAATATCCTTTTTCAAAAATTTTGTGTGAAGCAGACATCACTAAATTTGAGTAAAATACCTGAATCCAAAATGGCGGCCACGAACTGGAACACAATAGGACACCCTACTGCTGTGGAGCCCAGCTGTGGACTGCTACAGGCTGATAATGATGCCCAAAATACACCATTTTCCCTACCAGCCTAATGTATAGACAAAGATTTCGTGCGAAAAATTGGCAGGCAGATTGGTGACCGCAGATGATGTTATGCACTCGGGAAATGCTGCTGCTCATTTCCCGGTGTGTGTGTTCCCATAGTCACCTTTCACGACATCCATTAGAAGCCGTGGAGGGGTCCCATTCTTTGCCGAGACTACCACGGCGAATTTTTGCAATAAAGAATTAATATTGTGTTTGTTTATTTTTTATTTGTGAATATATTGTATGTTTATGAATATACAACGTGTAACAGGTATTATACAGGTCATGGCGAACAACTTAAGTTCTACGAGTCCTGAAATGCCTCTTAAACTTTTTTCAGATATGAAACTAAACACACCATGAGGCAGCCCTATTTACAGCTCTTGGTCTTTGACCCTATTATATTACACGTTGTATATGTTTACAAGCTTTTATTTAACTTGCAATGTACCTATGTGTGTATATGTTTGTTCGGGTGGAATCTTGCAACTCAATTTTGAAGCAGGTATCTTCAACCGATTGAGATGAAATTTTGTATACGCATATATGTTAAAAGCTTGTGTTTAATTGTCATTTTTTCGTGTTTATTTGTGTGTAGCGGTGGACGTCCAAGCCATAGCCGCGGGCTCTAACATGGTCCCGCGGCGCGTGAGGCTGGGCCGTTTGTTGCCTGACGCCTGCGTACAGTTCGACAAGGCGGAGAACTCTTCGCTGAATATCGTCGGCAAGGCTAAAGGGTAAGCGAATCAGGAATACAGTTAAAATATCATGTTTCAGTTTATTAAAAAAATCTAAACTTAATTGTAAAACTGCGAGCTGATCAAAATGAGCCCAAACACTTGAAATGCACTTCGCTGTCCACTTCTGGCCCACAGTTTCAATATTTTTGAACATGTAAAGACACTGAATGTCAGTGAAAAATCGCAATCACTCGTGTGGGGGCGTCCATTAATTACGTGAGGCGTTTAGGGGGGGGGGGGTGTCCAGCAGAACCTCACCCGATCTCACGTGAGGGAGAGGGGGCGTCTCGGCAATATATTTTGACAATGTAAATTTGCGAGAAAAATGGGTATTTTTTTACTGATAAATCTAAAATATTAAACAAAAATAATTTAGCAAATTATGTTTTTTTTAAATAAATCCAACGCAATCAAACACCCATTCATTTAATAACATGAAATACACTCATTTTAAACAACCTCACGTGAGATTAAGGTGGGGGAGGGGGTCGCTCAAAATCTCACGATATCACACCAAGGGGAGAGGGGGGGTCGAAAAATCGCTAACATCACCTCACGTAATTAATGGATGATAATGTTTAGGAGGATAATATTACAAATGTTCAGCAAAAATTTTTTTTTATCTAAACCAGTTTTCTTGAACAAACATTTATGTTAATCCAACTTTGGTGCTGTATGATGTATAGCGTATTTGCCCAAAAAAAAGACCCATTTATTTTATCAGGCCTGGATTCTATATTGTATTTTTTTTTAGTTTGGGACTCGAAAGCGTTAAATAACATATTGTGTGAAATGCCCACAAATATTATCATTGAAACTTGAAACGACGTGTACGAAGATAATCATATATTGCAGGAAACAACCGCGTCAGTCTATTATCAATCCAGACTGGGATTTCGGCAAGATGGGCATTGGCGGTCTGGATAACGAGTTCAACGCCATCTTCCGGCGAGCTTTCGCTTCTCGCGTCTTCCCGCCAGAACTTGTTGAACAGTTAGGTAAGAAAAAAGAAATATTAGAATAGAATCATTTATTGCACTTATTGATCTTAAAGTAGGTAGGTACATTGTTTGTTTCCAACATTAACCCTGTTAGGGCACAGCAATATACAATTGTTCTTAGCCTAATTAATATAAGAATCTGTTAAGAATTCTTGTAATGAATAGAAACAGTTTTCAGTTAAGTACCTTTTTAAAATATTTTTAAACTTTTAAACATTATATTCTTGTTATATGCTATCAGGAATTTTATTATATATTTTCACACACATTGCATTAAGGATTATATCATAATCATGTTCCGAACCTTCATGTAGTCAAAGTGCAGGGGTAATTAATTTTAAAAAACAAGATTAAACTAGATGGACGTCAATTCAATAAATTTTAAGTGATTTTGAGATTCAGTCACGACTTCTTGTCCGTTCTAAATTATTAATTTCAACAAATTGTTTTGACGCTTAAATACGATCTCACAAGACTTCATGCGAGAATTGAAGAGATGCCCCTTACTGCGTAATGCTTTAGTTGAGCAATTAGTATCTCATGATCCACTATCAAATGCAGAGGACAGGTCTAAGAAACTACCTGTTACAATCATTTCCCTATCTAAGTATACTATAACTTCATTAATTAGCAAGTCAACAGCATCAAAAGTGCCCACACCCATCTGGTAACCGAATTCATTAAAAATATTATTTACGTTTAGGTGTGACACAATCATATCCTTCGCCAAGAGTAAAAGGAGCGAGTACATTATTAGTTTTTTTCCATTAACCTCTTGTGTGCTGGGATTCCAAACAATAGAAAAATTAAATATATTGTGTCTCGCGTGGATCTACGTTCCGGCATATAGACGTACTAGCTGATGCCCGCGACTTCGTCTGCGAAGGATTAGTATTTCGAGTAGCTTATAGTGGCGTAGTACATATGTGTAATTCTGGCGGTTTTGGCAGCGCACGCCAGAATAGCTCGCAGTTGGTAGATTTATTCTTACTTACTTGACACTTATCGTCATATTTTGGACAATTCACACAATATATTTATAAATTGTAGCCCATGTGTTATTCATGATGAAGATGATTCATATTGAAGAGTTTCATTAAAATCCATTCAGTAGTTCGTTCGTGAAAGAGTAACAAACATCCATTCATCCATACTTACAAACTTTCGCTTTTATAATATTAGTAGGATATTTCTAAATACCAATCCCTTTGCAGGTTGCAAGCACGTGAAGGGCATCCTTCTCTTCGGCCCGCCGGGTACTGGTAAGACGCTGATGGCGCGACAAATCGGCAACATGTTGAACGCACGCGAACCCAAAATCGTGAATGGGCCGCAGATTCTCGACAAGTATGTCGGCGAGAGTGAGGCCAATATTAGGAGACTCTTCGCTGATGCTGAGGAGGAGGAAAAGAGGGTGAGTTTGTACTTGGCACAGGGTACTCAGAAAAGAGGGTGAATTTGTACTTGGCACAGGGTACTCAGAAAAGAGGGTGAGTTTTTACTTGGCACAGGGTACTCAGAAAAGAGGGTGAGTTTGTACTTGCACAGGCACAGGGTATTTATTGAAGGGTGTAGGGCAGTAGTCTACAAGTTGAAGAACGAATATCGTTCTCGATTAACAGACTCTCACTATGATCCTATGTCGAAGACACACTTTACCTAGTGATTTTAAAAAATACCTATGTAACCTATTGTAAAGAAATAAAAGGCTATTATTATTAATATGAAGACACTCTTCGCAGTAGATGTTCCTCGTGTGAACAAAACAATAAAAACTGTCTCAAGACAGCAAGTTTAATTTCTCACATACATAATACATAAATGTTTTAATGTTTATAATATAAGAAACGATATTTTAAAATTTGCACGTATTTATAAATTCAATCATAGCTTCACGTTAACGAAGTCGCATGGGTATTCTCTAGTATTCTGTATGTGAAATTTTCAATAAGAGGTAGGGGGCACTGCTATGTTGTAGAAAGTATTTTTAAACCAATTTACACCAAAAGTAATGTGATTCATTTATCTTCGCAGTGCGGGCCAAACAGTGGACTTCACATAATCATCTTCGATGAGATCGACGCTATTTGCAAGGCGAGAGGCTCCGTGGGCGGAAACACAGGCGTTCACGACACTGTGGTCAACCAGCTGTTGTCTAAGATTGATGGTAATTATACTTTTAAACGGTGACGGAAAACACTGAAAGTCTTAGAGCTGATTTCACCATGCTCTTTTAGTTACTAATCAAGGATTAACAGGCCGTTAAATCTAACCTTTGCTGTCAAACGCGTACATTTTGACATATTTAACGGCCCTTTAATCCTTTGTTAATCTAACAGAGCATGGTGAAACCGGCCCTTAGCATAAAAAACGAGGAATAAAGTATAAATCGCAGCTCACAAACGGATAAACTGATTTTGATTTATTTCTATGTTTGAAAAGTTACTTGATCAAAAGTGTTCTAAGCTATGATTTAAGAAAATCTGTGCAGCGATTTGAATATCATCAGCCCTACTCTAAGAGATCGTCGAGAGGGTTATTTCAACAGTATGACCGCTAGTGCTTTCGACAAATGTCATGACGATGAGAAAACGTAAAAAATTACGAAAATCCCCATCCACAAAAACTATATGGAGTTTATTTATGTATTCGCTAGAGATGTGCTGTGATCCCTCCTATTAAACAGGGCTACATTCAAACAGTTTCGAGCGGAAACTTCAGGATTTGCCTTTCTTGCTCTTGTTTTGTTTAATTGTAAACAAAGCAAAAGGACAGGAACTGACGTTACAGCCCGGTCTCCACCGCGAAAGGGTAATGAGCGAGAAATGGTTAGCGGAACGGACTCCTTTTCAATGAAAAAGGTTTACGTTTCCACCAACAAAGGGCTTTATCTTTTGATTTGCACTGAAGAGCTTGCATTTCAACACTTTCAGCACGCTCAGTCCTTTCCGCTCGACTATTTGTTGTTGGAAATACAAGTATGCAGTTTATTCTTGCGAGTTAAACGGAGTCCTTAATGGCTCCGCTCCGCTCGCGGTGGAGACCTGGCTTACCGATGGGAAACATGTCCGAATGTTTTAAAATAGCCCTGCAGGAGTCGTTCCAAAGACCCAGGGTCCTTAAGCTGATGATAATTCTCACATTTCTCAGGTGTGGACCAGCTGAACAACATCCTAGTCATCGGAATGACAAATCGTCGCGACATGATAGACGAGGCGCTGATGCGTCCTGGCCGTCTCGAAGTCCAGATGGAGATTGGCCTACCCGACGAGAAGGGACGCGTACAGATCCTAGCGATCCACACAAAACGGATGCGCGAGTACAAGAAGATTGCTGATGATGTTGATAATAAGGTTTGATTTGATTTGATTTGATTTATTTAATATAACAAACATCACTTAAAACAAATAGATACATGCAGAATTTTCTAATAATATTAGTCCTGGTTGGAAAACATTGATACCCAAACTATTATGGCGTACCAAAAAACAGTAATAACTACACTAATATTACACTAACACTAATATTATAAAGAGGAAAGATTTGTATTTTTGTTGTTTTGTATGTAACGAATAGGCTCAAAAACTACTGGTCCGATTTCACCATTAGAATGCTACATTATCCCTGAGTATCATAGGCTAAATTATACTTTCAAAAAAATCAGGGGCCCTTAATAAAACTCCAATAATGTAACCCAAGGTGGAATATAAAAACCTTACATCGCGTGCGCTGCGAAAACTGTTGATGATAGAACAAAATAATGTACTACGACTTTGCAGAACACGTCATTATCAAGTCAAGAGGGCCATCAGGTTGTTCCATCTGCGAGAGGTATAACAAAACAGTCAACAGAGTGTTGTAGCCAAGGTGGATGCAGCAAATCAAAGTACAAAATGATATTTTCTTTATAGGAACTAGCAGCGATGACAAAGAACTTCTCTGGTGCGGAGTTGGAAGGTTTGGTCCGCGCGGCTCAGTCTACTGCCATGAACCGTCTGATCAAAGCGTCAAGCAAGGTCGAAGTCGACCCTGAAGCTATGGAGAAACTCATGGTTGAGAGAGGCGACTTTATGCACGCCCTTGAGTGTGATATCAAGCCGGTAAGTGATTTTCTCTTTATTATAAACCAACTAGGTAAACCAGTATCTTATTCATTGATAGTCTTTTCACTGAAAAATAAAATAAACGAATTACGATTTTAATAGAACAAAATCGAAATCATAAATTCGTGTAAAAATTGCACAGATTGCTGCATAAAAGACTTAATAAAAACTAGCTGATAAGAAAAAATACTGCATTTGTAACTCCATACGGACGTTACGAGTTCGACCGAATGGTTTTCGGTCTCGTAATCGCCCTAAACATTAATGTCAGTCAACCATTCAACAAGTCAAAAAACAAAATGAAACCATACAGTTACTGCTAATTTGATCAAATACCATTCGGTCTTGCAAATGCTCTATCAATAAATTTAATTAAACCACTCCAAATGAAAAAAGAATTGATATTATTCAACCGAGCCTAAAGTTAGACGATTGGGCGTAATTAGCAGATGTAATATAACTCCAGACGTACTAAGATAAGCTTGTTGAACTGTTTAATCTAACCGAATGCCGTTCGGTCTTGAAAACTCACCATATATCAATTTACTATCGAAATTTTTGTTTTTAGGCATTTGGTACCGCAGCAGAAGCGTTGGAGCATTTCTTGGCCCGCGGCATCATTAACTGGGGCTCGCCCGTGTCTTCTCTCTTGGAAGATGGACAGCTTTACATTCAACAGGCTCGCGCTACCGAGGCTAGCGGTAAGTTTTATAAATTCTTAACAGCTATACCAGAATGAAGCCATGGAGGCCTTGGTGCGTCCTAAAAGCTCATACCATCTTATTTTATACTGCTTTATGTGTAACTGACTTCCAAAAAAAGAGAAGGATGTTGTATGTAAATGTGTGTGGGCTGTAGTATTGATAGGATTCAAACAGAAAGTTAATTCTGTTATGTTGTCTTGAGGTCTATTATGTATGCTTAAAAAGAGTAACAAGTGAGTGAGTCCTTTAAGTATTTCGTCAATTCTTGAAATCATCAACTTTTGTGTATTTTTTAGATGTTTTTTTTTTACCTAATCTTCATCTTTTTACTGGCCCACTGCTGAGCAAAAGTTTTGTTTTAATACTGCTATTAATTAAAAATGATCTTGTGTCCAGGCCTCGTGTCGGTGCTTCTGGAAGGTCCACCCAACAGCGGTAAGACCGCCCTGGGCGCGCAACTGGCAAAGATGTCTGACTTCCCGTTCGTGAAGGTGTGCTCGCCTGAGGACATGGTCGGATTCACAGAGACCTCCAAATGTCTGCAGATTAGGAAGGTGAGATATTTTAAAAAGGTTTTTCTTCAAAACAATTTGCCTTGATTTTTTTATACTCAAATATCCTCATAAGGCGAAGACAACTGCTAATGTACCTCTCGTTCCCACATTAAATATTTTGAAAGGCATAAAATCACTGAACTATTTTTTGGAAAATCGCAATCAACAATTAAACTGTGTGCAATTACATTGATAATAAAAAGTTTGAGTTGGAAAACTTATATCGATCAAAATGAAATTTTTACTTAACTGTGTGCAATGTGATCGCACACAACTTGGTTTATTGCGATTTTTCGAAAATGAGTTCAGTGTTTATATCTTTCAACGTCGAAACATGCGAGCGAGAGGTACATTAGCTCTTGTTATCGCCTTAACTACCTTCCCCAGTATACATCTTCGGTCCATAATTGACAAGACAGTCGAGACTGTATTATTAGTTCACTAATTTGAGTTTTGTTTTTAATCCTCATTTGTATTTATTTATGTGTCTATTACGTTTCTTTTGAATACTGTCCTGTGTACAAACTATACCATTCTTTCAGTACTTCGACGATGCCTACCGTTCCACTCTCTCTTGTATTCTCGTTGACAACATCGAGCGTCTGTTGGACTACGGTCCGATCGGCCCTCGCTACTCCAACTTGACTCTGCAAGCTTTACTGGTGCTTCTCAAGAAGCAGCCCCCTAAAGGGAGGAAGCTGCTCATTCTGTGCACCAGCAGTCGGCGGTAAGTCATATAATAACCCTTATAATTTAGCTGTCAAAACGGCCCCTTATCAAGTACAAACGGTCACAGTTCAAACAAAGTTTACACAGCACCATCTAGCCCCAAACTAAGCAAAGTCTGGTTTTTGATAGAAAGATCAATACTTTAAGTAGTTTTGTTTATACATATACTTACATCAGCCTTCTATCATAGATACAGGCCTTCCTCATATTTTGGGAAAAATTTGCCATAGGTACTTTTATCTATCTTAACACTGAAAAAAAAAAATTTTGTTTCTTTCTAATGAAACTTAACTAAAAAAATCTACATAAACATCCAAGTTGAATGTTGTAATCACATCCAATGCATAATAGCCAGTCAGTTCCCCCCAGCATATAAGTATTATTATCAGCTATCTGGTTCCCATAGCTTTGTTTAGTTAGGAACTAGATAGTGCTGTATGGAAAGTCCATCATTTTTTTTAACATAATTCCACGCCCAAAATTCCCCAATTCCCCACAATCAAGTCCTGGAGAACATGTTTTTTTTTATACCTAATAACTGATGTGCCGTGTGGAATGTCCACCATTTTTTTATATTTTTAATAACAGCTAGTTATTCCCCACAGCCAAGTCCTCGAGAACATGTTTTTTTTTAATTCCTAATAACTAAATACATACATAGATAAAATCAAGCCTGTTTCCCATAGGGGTAGGCAGAGACCACGGATTTCCACTTGCTACGGTCCCTTACATACCTCTTTCGCTTCATTCACTCTCATAACATTCTTCATACATTCTCGTCGGTTTAGGGTACTCTTGACCTGGCCCTTCTCTAGAACGTCTGCTATCTAATCAAGAGACGTTCGCCTAGGTCTAACTAAATACGCTGTGTGGAATGTCAACATTTTTTTTTAAATATTTTATTTATTTATATTCACAAAACAGATTACAATAAGCAAAAAATGATAGTTACAATAATATTCATTCTTAGATCTAGATTCGTAATCAAATATGTGAATATGATAAATACATCTCGACGAATAACTCAGGGACATGCTACTTCGGTACTTATGCGACCGTGGTTCCATCTACAGGTCTGACATATAACTATCAAGAGTCCTGCTCGATAACCGAAGTTGCCCCGTATCAAGGGGAAGGTTGTGTGGTGGGTTCAAATCCCTCTCGGGTAATAACTTTTGGGACTATATTAAATCTTCGTGATTTTCCTTAAGTGTAGGTTAACTCTATAAAACAAATTTAAAAAAAATATGATAAATACATAATAACAGCTAGTAAATTCTCCACAGCCAAGTCCTGGACGACATGGAGATCCTGTCAGCGTTCACCGGCGTGCTGCACGTGCCCAATCTGTCCGCGCCAGAGCACGTCATGTCGGTACTCGAGAACAGCGACGCCTTCACCAAGCGCGACCTGCTGAAGATACAGAATGATATGCGCGGCGCCAAGTAAGTATACCAACCAGGAACATGTTCAAAGACATGCCTCTTCAGAAGGAGAAACGTAATAACTAAATCGACATTCTTGTCGTGTCACTAGTTTTTACGAAACAGTGAGGTGAAAGGATTCAAAGTGCGCCTCATAGAAGCTCCTTTCGATAACTTTTTAGGTTCTACGATCTGCCGAGATGTTTTCCTTCCCGTTTAAGAGTACTGGCACAAAGAGGCTGGTTTAAGAGTACTGGTAAAAAGTTTTTCGTAAAAAAGAAAAACTTTTACGAAGCTACGAGTTTTTCGTAAAAAAGAAAAACTTTTACGAAAAACTTTTTAAGATATATATTCCTTGTTTCACATTGGCGTCGATTCTATAAGAGTAACGCGACAATTTATTCATACTTCAGGCATACTTTTCTTATAATTACAGGATCTTCATCGGCATTAAGAAACTGCTCGCTCTCATTGACATGGTCAAGCAAACCGACGAGGAATCTCGAGTCTTCAAGTTCCTCACGAAAATGCAAGAAGAGGGCGCTTTAGATCTCGGAACTTCTATACACTAGGACTCGCTGCAACCTTAGGGAACAAACGCGCATACCACTCAGCTTCCCTCGCACGATCTCACCATCGCACACAAAAACCACGTCGCCACAGAAAGTTCACCTTGCACCTCCGATTTACGAAGCTACGAGATAGATTACGACGATATCAGCGAATGCACGGAATCGAACCTCGATAAAAAAGGCATGACGGCTAAAGGAAACGAGATATCGCCCGCTAAGATGCCGCTTATGAGAATAAGAAGCGTCGAAATCGTATTCGAAGACGAAATGTCCACATGCACCGATACCGGCATCTTAGATCGAAGCCTGGAGTTGCTCGTTTCGGATAGTAGTGACGATTCGACGGAATGCGTCGAAGATCTGGAGCCGTTGGCAGACAGAGAACGCTACGACTCCGTCACCTTGAATGCGGATGGCAATTTGTCTGAGGATAATTCCGCCTCTATAAAAGACGATGAGCTATCAACGGGGTTACAAGACCTCCGAGTTGAAAGCATTCATGTGCAAACAGAAAATCTGTCATTACCCCCTTCTTATAAAGCTGCTCTGTCTCCCAATGTCTCTGACGTCGGCGATTCCGGCCGCTACACAGAAGACGCGACTTCGTCTCACATCGAAGCTGTCATCACTTACGACGATGCCTTGCTTTCACACTCGTGCGACGCCATCGAATTTGATAAAGCATCGACATCAATGAGCGTGTTTGAAATATCAGCTGTTTGCGCTAAGCCGAAGCTATTGTACGAATACATTGATAGTGAAAGCGATTCGGACGACACGGCGACTTGCGATGTAGACGGTCCTCCTATCACAAACTTATCTATCAACCCCGATGATACTCTTGATAGCTTTGATCAATATGATTCCTTTATAGACATGGGAAAGTTTTAAATCTTATATTTATTCAATATTTATTGTTGTTATGCAATATAAAACGCTTCTGTGTGCATATTATAAATGTTATAAGAGTTTGAATGTTTATCACAGTATTTAAAATTGTTTTCTGTTTGACTGCCATGTTATACTTGTGGCAGATGACTCGAAAGACGAGAAAAAACTAAACATTCCGCTGGAATTACTTTACACTAATTAGCTCCGTGTGGTAGTGAGCTATCCGAACACCTTTCCTACTTTCTCAACACAGCTTGTGCACAGATGAGCTCGGTGGTATGCGGCTCCGTAACCATGTCATGTCCCTTCTAACCGCAACTTATTTCATAGCTTTTGTAAATATTCTATTGATTTCCATAGTGCAATTCTAGTATTTATCCCTAGTGAACTATGACATGGTTACTGAAAACCCTGGGTTGTAAGACTTGTAAGTCTAGGCAATAGCTCAATTGATATCTCTACAGTTGTATTATATTGTTTCACATAGATTTTTTTATTTATTTTAATTCCTTAATGAAATGTGATGCAGCTTGATGCTGTCGTTATTTGTTATTAATTAGGTGTATTTTTATCAATGTGTAATATGATTATTGATGTTAGTTGTAAGATGTTGTCAATATGCAGATATCAAAGACATAGTATTATATTCTAAAAGGATAATTGTTTTGATCTGTAGTATGTGAGAAGCTTTTCATCTCAAAGTGTTAGTACAATTTTACTATAGGTCGTGAATTTGTAGCACATGTAGGAATCCGTCAATTATGGAAGCACGAAATCGGTATATAGAAAATTTTCGCCAATTAAGATTACATTTTAAAAATTTTGTAGATGACATTAATATTTCTTGTTGCTCGCTTATAGTTTTGATGTTATACTGTTATTGTATGTTATGAACTGTTTTTGATGAAGTAGTGTTGAATACATTCCATTTCAATGTTTATCATTTTCACTAATCCATTCTACTGTCATTTACTATGTAAGCTCTTGGATGTTTGTAGTGCTAGCTAAATGAATTTCAATCTTAACTCTTTAATGCTAATCAAGTAAGAAAATTAGAAAACCAACTTGTTCATTTTGAATGAACCACTTGGTTTTCTAATTTTCTTATTCTTATTGAATGCAACAACAATGCGTTGGGTTGTTGCTATAATGACAAAGCGTTACACAGATGTGTAGCTTTTAGTAGATTGACTTTAATGTTGAAAATAAAGTGATTGATGACATTTTGCCTTTTATTTATATTATTTTTTTACTTTAGGGTATGTATCTGTTGTGCGGAATCCACATAAAGTGGGATAAGGGCACAAGGATAAGGGATGCTGGGGTATGTAGAATCTTACTTAGCTGGTAATATAAGAGACTGGATAAAAAATTACAAGAACAGAGATTACAATATCATTTATGTATAACTTAAAATTATGTGATTATAAATAAATCATTAGTTGGCGCTTTCACAGGCATCCACCCAGTCATTATAAACGTCTATGGGCTCAGACAGCACATTCGTGGATGTCTGAAAATCTTCTAAGCAAACTCGACATTGAATCCTGGCCGTATTCCTCGCCCGATCCCTGGAAATGGCATAAAATAACAATTAGGATCAGAATGACGATGATGTATACAATTCACTAAAAATCATGGATATACACACATTTTCACCTCACAGGACTTCTCGTGGTTACAGAATGGGCAGTTGAACTGCTGGTCTAGAGGCTCAATCGCCTTACGCTTTGGTGGAGGTTTACGTTTAGATTTTCGGCGCCCCATAGCTAGAAAAAAATAGGGTACAAAATTTTGCTTTGTTCATCATCACTTTATAGGTCTTTAGGAAACCACGATACAGGAATTAGTACAGAAAATATTGAGCATGTACCTGTATCAGTGTATAACTACAATACAACTTATGAGCTTAGAGCTTCCAAAATGTTATAATTTTGTAGATCGATTATGATGATTGAAATGAAATGAAAACACGACTAAAACACTTCTTCTTCTTCCGTTGCTTTTCAATTCATGGCACCTGTCCGTCATTCGACAGATAATCTTGCCAGTGTCAAGTGATTTCTGTTAAATACTTTAAAGTCAAGTCAGTCAATAGTCAAATCGGCCGTCATTTGTTTAGAAGAAAATAGTGGCGGTTTTCTTCAAAACATTTTCGGTTTAAAGATCTCTGTGCTAAGACCTCAAGTAATATTGGTTAAAATACCACCGAACAATACAACTCAAATTAACACTGGAAAAACAATTAAAATGAAAAAGCTATGTTGCTTCCCAAAATGTTAAAAAAAGGAATCACGCACGACAAAAACACCGACCTTAGAACCTTCACATCAATTACCCAACTCACACTCAGCTCAGCTTTAGCAGTTAGGATAATTTAACTTTTTCATCCCGCGTGGGATCCCGCACACTTGGTGCTAGCGGGCTCCGCCCACTTCCTAATTCTATGTATATTTACATTATCATCTATACTTCTATATATGGTGGGTTGTCCGTCCAGCAATGAACCAGGTAAAATTCAAACGTCTTTTACATTTTTCGTCTTTTTCATTCAATCTTCTACATTTTTTGACTTCCGGACCTAAGATTTGGCGTAAAGTAAGGTGATTAATCTGGCTAATATTATGCATTATTAGTTTATTCATATAGTCTTTAGATTTCCTAGAAATACAGGTTCAGCAAAAAAAAAAGGAATGGTTAATGGCGTAACACGGGTGGTACGCATTGAACCAGACGAAAACATATAAAAATACAAAAATAATTAAAGCTATCGATAACACAGTCATCAGTTTATTTGGGTCACATCCCTAATTGGTAATGTTTAAGAAAAACACGACCTTATCATCTATGATTCACAGTTTATCTTTGTTTGACGGTTTTGTATTTAAACAAAACTAACAAAAAACAATTAAATAATACTTACCGGTGATATGATATGCCCCCTTTTGATAAATTTTTGGTTCGGCTATCGTTCCCACACTGCAAAACGGCACAAAACGGCCGTTTTGTTTACCTTGACGAAGTTCAAACACGACTGATGTGAGCGGAGCATGAAGCGCGCGGGATCCCGCATACTTGGTGCTAGCGGGCTCCGCCCACTTCCTAATTCTATGTATATTTACATTTCTGTGAAATAACCCTTTCTGGGTTGTCCAACTACCCCTTTTCAAAAACCATGGTGGGTACACTGCCAATCTGCCATCTTCTGAGTTCTGTCTGACCGTCAAACAAACGAAAAACTTGAAAAAGTGTTATTTAGTTGTAGTAGCAGTCATAGATAATACACTATAAAAGGCAGGCAGTGCTAAAAGACCACTGACCGTATCCGTAGTATAGTGTTCTGTCTTAGACTAAATATACTACCTCCATGTGTTCTGTGCTGTGCCACTGAAGTTGAATTGAAAGAGAGAAGATATAAAAAAATCACGCAAGACAGAAACAGCATTATACAAAAGGGAAAAAACAAAACGTAAGACTAGGTGGTATGGTCTTAGAACTATAGCCTGCGCCGAGAGGAGCGTAAAGAAAAAAAAAATGAAAGAAAGAAATGTTGCAAGCAAGGTAAACAAGAAAGTTTAAACATAAACCTTCAATGCCTGCCTAGTGCCTAGTTCTTTCGTTCAAAAGAGCCATTGATTGAGCCATCAATCAGCCCAGCCAGCCAGCCAGGAGATGAACGAGGAGCAGCACGCCACACATACAGAAATTCGGAGATCTGTGAGGGATAATACGACTTGATTTTTTAGTTTAACAATGGCAAAAGTAGAGGCTTGTAGAATGTGTCTGATCGATAACATTAGAATGTTTACAATTCGAAACACCCATCTGCAAGAAGTATACGAAAAACTAGCAAATACTCAGGTAAGAAAGAAAGTCAGATCTGTATTATTCTATTTATATGTTGTTGTTGTATGTTTTGCTGTTGGTACTACCTCTAAATGGCTTTTGAGACCATAACAACTCGGCTCTTTATTATAGCTCAGTGCAGAAGATGGAAGACCTGAGACAGTATGCCGCACTTGTCACTCACAGTTGCAAATATGCAGAACGCTTATAGTTATGGCACAAAAAGCTGAAAGAATTTTAGAACATGTTATTCACAATGGCCTAAAAGTAAGACATTCCAAATTATTATAAATTAAAATCAACAAAGGAACATAATTTTGATTAAATAACTTTTTTTTTAGTTTTCACAAGAGACAGTTACTTCTCTGAATGGAGATATTCCATTGAACTGTGATCTTCATAAAATAATGTACCATGATTCCTGCACAGTACTTGAAAATAATGAATCAAATTCTGATGTCGAGGTAGCTGTGAAAGAAGAGCAACTAGTGAAATCAGAATCTACAGACTATGAAGAAGATGTAATTGAAATAAAAATAGAAGGTGATTTGTTTTTACTATTAATATTTTTATCATCAAATCACTAGCTTATTTTAATTTATTCCACAGAACATCCTGATTACAAGAAACGAAAAGTAGTACGAAACAAACACAGTGTCACAAGAAAGAAAAAAGAACCAAATATAGAACGTGAAGTTAGAAAGAAATGCAATAAACTCAGCTCAGAACGTAGTAAAAGACAAAGAATTGCGGGTGAAAAGCCATACACATGTGATAAATGTAGTAAAGCATTTTCACAGATGGGCAACTTAACAAGACACAAAAGGTTGCATACTGGAGGTAAACCACACATATGCGACATTTGTAACAAAACATTTGCTGAGAAGGTTTACCTTAAAGTACATCGCAGAATCCACACGGGAGAAAATAGATTTGCCTGCAACCAGTGCAGTAAAACATTTGTACAAAAGTGCAATTTGCAAAGACATGAGAGAATCCATACGGGAGTAAAACCATTTGCCTGCAGTCGGTGTCACAAAATGTTCTCCGATATGAGTCAGTTAAAATGTCATATGAGATTTCACACCCAAGAAAAGCCATATGCATGTGATCGGTGTGGGTTGAGGTTCTCGAATGTGAGTAATTTCAATAGTCACATGAGGACCCACACAGGAGTAAGGCCATACGCTTGTAATGTATGTTACAAATCATTCCCTCGTAGTACAACTTTGAAAAACCACATGCTTATTCATACAGGGGAAAAGCCTTACGACTGCAATAAATGTAATAAGAAATTCAATTCAATTAAATATTTAAAAAGACATATGAGAGTTCACACTGGCGAGAAGCCTTATGCCTGTGATATCTGTGATAAAACATTTACTGCCAAGAAATCTTTGAAAAAGCATGTGAATATTCATACTGGGGATAAGTCATTATAACCCATTAAAAAAAAAACATTAAAAACATAAACTGGGGCTAAGTCATTGTAACCCATTAAAAAAAAACATTAAAAACTTATCTGGGGATAAGTCATTGTAACCCATTAAAAAAAAAACATTAAAAACTTATCTGGGGATAAGTCATTGTAACCCATTAAAAAAAATATTAAAAACTTATCTGGGGATAAGTCATTATAACCCATTAAAAAAAATATTAAAAACTTATCTGGGGATAAGTCATTGTAACCCATTAAAAAAAAACAACAGTAAAAAGAAATTAACTGAAACACACTTGTATGTTGTTCTATGATAATATATTTTTTTTTATGCTACTACCATATATTCTACGCTAGTAGTATAAAAATATAAATATGGAGTTTTATTATTGACAAGCAGTTTTATGAGAAACATTTTTGGCGAAAGACCAAGTATCCTGCGCCAGAACAAATTAAGAAGTATACCTATTGACAGTCTTCACAGCTCGGTCTTTTTTATGTAGTAGGTACCTATATTTATAAAAAAAAATATAATGTAGGTATTATATCAGCTAGGTATCTGGTTCCCATATTACAAGCTTTGGCTTAGTTTGGGGCTAGACAGTGATGTGTGGAAAGTCCAGCAATAATTATTTATTTATATATTTTTTTTTAAATTACTTACCAAAAAATAAAAATTATAAGTAGGTACCTACAAGGCGCTTGTTCGCTGTTGGACAGATTCGAAATTCGGCAGATTCTGTATTCGCTTACGCTACGCTACGCTTCTGATACGCTATACGGCAGAAAATGGACACTTGTGCACAGAATACTGATCTGATACTGATCAATGCAAAAGCTGAACTAATCAAACTACAACATATTAGAAAATCATCACAAATTTATAAAACTACAATACATTACATTATGTATTTATTCTTTATGAAAACTCCTTGAATATTTAATAATCTAATAGAAAAATAAATTTTGACAGCTGTCAAAAATAACACTGATAGCTGTCATCAAAAGGTTGATTTTTGATTTAGTGACAAAAATAAAATTTTGACAGCTGTCAAAAATAACACTTTGACAGTGTCATCAAAAAATATTTTTCATTTATTGACAGAAATAAAATTTTGACAGCTGTCAAAAATAACATTTTGACAGCTGTCATTTATGTAACCGCGGGCTAGTTTTATGAAAAGATGTTTGGATAAGAATTATTATTTGAATTAATCCAAAATGCGAGTAAACCCGGGTGGCATCCTAGTTATATTTATCATGGTACAATTGGGACAAATCGGTGCCAATTGTACCATCAATGGTACTGCCTAATGGTACAAGTGGTCCGGCGGCGAAGATGCGTGATTCAAAGTTATTGGATTGCTTAAAACGGTTAAGCAAAGTAAATTTTATATTTAAAACTAAATAAAATATTTTCGTTACACTTGCTATTTTATTTACACCTGTACTTCTGTCGAGTAGCGAATCTGCCGAATTACGAATCTGTCCAATCCAGAATCTGTCCAACAGCGAACAAGCGCTACAAGGCACACGTTCCTAAAAATTGTTTCATTGTAATTGTAAAATAAAAACAATCCAACCAAACGTGTATTAATTTTTTCCTTTTCCATGCAGGGGCATGGATTTTTGTATCTTTGCGGAAAAATTATATGTTAAACTTCTAAAGACCCAGAAAAAATAAAAAAAAATATTCTAGCTGTCTTTTTGAGTTATAAACGAAATAAAAAAAATGCATACCTATATGGTATGCTATGCATTACATTGAATAAATTTGTTTATACCAATATGGGACGACAACCAAACAAGGTATAACGGCTGATGTAGTGCACAGTGGTAGTGCAGCTTGCTACAAAGAAGGTTCCGGGTTCGATTTCCGGTAGGGGCAATATTCCGAATGATGAGTTTAGGTAGGTGATGAGTTACCTATATTTGTTCCCGAGGTTAGGTGGGTTGTGTCTGTCCAGCACGATAGTGAATGTTGACACGGCAAGAGACTAACGAAGGATGAAGGTAACCAGTACACCAAGTATGAGTTTTGCTTACCATATTTGGTTTTTCGTTTTACGTTTTTGTTCCGTGTTCATTGCGAGTTTTGTATGAAGACGCGATAGAGATACCGATACGGAACCCGCAATGAACACGGAACAAAACGAATCGTTTTGCTCCATGCTCATTGCGGGTTTTGTAAAGTTCCATATCGGTATCCCTATCGCGTCTTCATACAAAACCCGCAATGAACACGGAACAAAAACGTAAATCGAAAAACCAAATATGGTAAGCAAAACTCATACTTGAGGTATGAATAGAAACTTCAGAAAAGGTAGGTACCTACCTACCAAGTCTAGATAAATATTATATCCAGAAATGAAAGGATTCAACTATCCAAATAACTGTAGGTAATAATTTGAATTATTGGTGTCGATGTCCGCCATGGTCCGAGGTTGAACGCGACGCGAAAGAAGTGTCCGGGCTAAATGTGAACACACGTTGCTAGCGACGACGCTATCGCGGACATAATTCCGGCAACAATCCGTCAAGCGGCAATGTCTAAATTATGTAAAAGAGGTATTTCTGTCCACAGTGTCTATGCGAGTGGCAGCGGCAATGTATAATGGCAAAATGGCTAAATAAATCTGCAAATAAAATTAAATAGCCTATTCTAGCTTGTCCAACTGCTTCTTTTTAAAAACCAAGGTGACTGAATTGAGTGAGTCTATTTCAGTCAGATAACCGGACCGGACGGATAGTAAGTAGTTAGCGGCAGTGGTGCCAACTTAGGATATTATACTCTAGAGTAAAATTGAAATATCAGGGTAATTTTTAGGGTATGAAAATTAAGATACGGTATTTTTTGGGGTAACCAGATTCAGTTGCGTTGCCTCTTTTATCAGCACCAATATTATCTAATGCCGCTGTAGAAATATCATTTTCGGTTTATGCTTGACAATTCAAGTCTTAACTTAGAAATAGCTTGTCCCTCAACATGTTTCAAAATATGATGTGTATCTTATACAATCAAATAAAATGAAAATTTGATTTATCTGTAATTTTCCCTACACTTTTAAAGAAAAATATAAATGCAATATGTATGTCTATGTCAATTTGCAGTGAAGATAACCTTTGGGGTATTTTTTCCATATTCACACCAAATATAGGGTAAATTTGACCAAGCATAGGGTAAAGTGAAATTAAGAACTGGCAACACTGAGCTAACGTTCATTCATTCATTCAATCAAACTGAAAAAGGAGGATTGTTTTCCTTCTCGATTTTATCAAATTTAATTTTAATTTCGATGTATTTTACTTAAAACTTACGCATCGAAAATGGCTCGACTTAAACATATCTTACAATTTATTAGTTTATTGTACTTCGGGAGTAAGTATTAAATTATTCTTTTTAATTTTCTCCAAAATCGGCTAACGCCCAATGCTCAACGATATTTATTTTCTTCTAGGTACCTTTGTTTATTCGGATTGTACTATTCCAATTGTGCTAAGAAACACATGGTTCTCTTTTGAAAATGGCAAGCAGACAATAACAGACATAAACGCAAGCGATATGTCCAGAAAGTATGTACACATACCTTTTTTAAATGATTTGCCGTGTGTCCACTAACCACACTTTGATTTCTTCTGCTAATCTCGAAACTAAGTTCTATAACTTATTTATTCAGTGTGTATAAAATAGATCTTATACCTGCCCGTCTACGTAAAAAACTGGCTCCTTTTACCTACTTCTGTTTCAGGGGTGTGTGTGTAAACATAAAAGCTGAATACCGAGTAAACTATACTATGGTTTTTCAATACACCAATTGCTACTACTGTGTAAAGCTTCTCGTCCGCACTGTGAATGTTTTGGAGAAGATTGAGACACCATGTGTGGACCTGGCACCTCATGAAGAACCCACAGTGGAGAGGGTCTGCAAAGGGCTCAACCCTGATCAGAATTTAATTACATTGTTTTCAGAGAACTATGTTCCAGTAAGTACTAAAACATTTATTAAACTTTTAGAAAAGTAGGTCTAGTAAAATCCTATTGCAGAGAATAGGTAGATCTATGTTGTTCATCATCAATTTTCATAAATTAGTATTTTGCACTCTCTGCACTAGATTTCCAAACTAACTGACCCTATTTTTTCTTTTAAGTTCATAAAGTATGTATACAGAATAAATATCCAGTTTCTCTTAAAAAGACATCCTAATGACCTTCTGTTTCAGGTAAATTGCCGATCATCCCTCGAAGGAGTGTGGCATTTCACATACCAAAACACTTTCCGCTTCACTGGTGAATGTAACCATCCGGACAATCAGATCAAGTCCTGCCAGACTGCCGGCACACAGTTCTTGATCACCAATCAGAAGTTCAACATCACATACAGGAAGTGTCCAGGGATGTCCAACAGTTTTGATGGTGTGGTGGAATATAGCTGTTTGGGTAAGAAAACTGAATCATTCTTGGAATTATTGTTAATGGACTTCATACATATTTAGGCAAGTGCTTGATAAGAATATTATGGTGGAATATTTAGAGTCCACTTAAATTCTAGATGGGGCACATCAGCAAGACACTTTTAAGAGTAGTAGAGCTCTTTGTGAAGGGCTCATCTGGGGAAGTACTACCACCATGCCTTTTTCTGCTGCCAAGCAGCATTGCTGTTTCGGTTTTAAGAGTGATGTTGTTTTTGTAATTACATGCACATGAGGCTTAACATCTGTATGCCTCAAGTTGATGGACGCAGGGCAGTGCATCATAGGGCACGTTCCTATCTTGCGTGACTTACGAGGTAATGCTTTGTTATAGGTGATGGTTACCACTAAACATTAGGTGGGCCATCTGCTTGTTCCATCAGTTAATTGTATAAAAAAAAACACTTCACTATGTTTAAAACCCTATTGTCATGGAAACACTTTGCCTCTTCAGCAGTTAAAAAACTTTAAGCTCATTACTCGTTCTTTACTACATACAAAGTTTGGACTGACGGGGCTACAAGAGCTGATTGGGTCTTGCTCCTCTGCATCCATATCACTATCGAGGATGCTAGAACATTGCTGCCACCAACCCAAAGTTCTTCTCCCCTACTTTAAGGAGCTGGGCTGGCTGGGGTGAGGTTAGCAGGGGGACAATGGACAATACACCCCATTGCGGGACGTCAGTGCAGATCTTATTCCCTCACCTTGAATCGGAAAGGTAATTAGCACTGTCCACATTTCAGGTCATTGGTTCGTGGACAAAAACCACTTCTTCGCCGTAGCAAACACGAAGGAATCCCGAAAGGACGAAAGGTACCGCTGCTTCCTTAAGAACAGAGATGACGACTTGTTCATCGGAGCTTCTATAACCCCAGAGTGCAATACTTTGAAGACTGTGGAGAAGTCCCCGGAAAGATACCGCGTCACTCCTGTGAAGGTAGGCATAACAAAACACATGATACTCAGTTTTTTTTTTATTTACTAAATTATTATAGCGTCAAAGCGTAAGTCAAAGCTAAATTACTCAATAGCCAAGAGTAATTTAGCTTTGACTTAGTTTTATAGAAATAATATTACTAAGAATGTGTCCATTGGCACTTTTCTTCTTACTACTTTTTCGTTCATTATAAGTAGCACTATCACTACACAATATTAGGTTTATCACTGCACTAACTCTGAAAGGTTTATGCTCAGAATTGATATCCAAGAATTATTATGTTATTAAATATTAAAAAAAACAGATCCATCTGCTGTTTCTCAAAAGCTTATTAGTATTATAAAAATCCCTCAAAAACAAGCACACATGGCACGGACGACAGCGAGTACAACTCGGAATACACATTCAGGCTCAGAACAGTAATCCTTAGACGCATTAGACAACACTGACGAAGTTAGGCTGGTTGAGCTTTGAGCTTATCCTTGAATGAGATTAGAGCAAGGCAATTAAAAAAACTCTGTTGACCTAGCATGTACATTTGTTTTACATTGTAGTCTGAAGTGGTGGAGCCCGGCTGCCGACTACCGCAGAACTTCTCTGGAGATTGGATCAACACAGCCAACATTGATGCTGATGTTTTCATAAACGAGACTCACATTATTGAGACATACTATCCAGATGAGGGAAGATATAGGAGGACTATTTATGTTTGCAGGTAATTGAAGCTTTGTAAACACTGGTTTTTTATTTTATTGGTTTTTGGAGAACTTTGTGTGGAATATTAAAGGAAGTTTAAAAGTAGCGCCGATGCCTGACAAGTTGAGGAGTAATAGGTTAGCGTGGTATGGGCATGTCATGAGGAGGGAAGAAAATCATATAACGAGAAGAGTGTTAGGTATGGATGTGGATGGCTTAAGAAGGAGAGGCATTCCAAAGAAAAGATGGATGGACTGTGTAAAAGATGACATGAGCAAGAAAGGAGTGAACAGGTGATGACGAATGATAGAGGAGAGCGGAAGAAGAAAACCTGTGGTGCCGACCCCACTTAGCGTGGGATAAGGGCAGGAAGATGATGATGAGAACTTACATTTATGTAGGTATATTCAGTACGTAGTACATCACTGTAGGCTTAATTAATAATAATTACAAAAAATGAGCATAACAGCCAATAGAGAGAAATATACTGGTAGTTTCACGACATGATAGAACAAGAGATGAAAAAACATACTCACTGACCGACCCAGATTACTGACGTAGCGCGCTTAATTAGCAAGTTTATGAGGCAATGGGCCGCTCCTATAAATAGCTCGTTGGGGAATAAGGTTCTCGAATGGTAACCATGAACAGGAAAACAATATTATGAAGATCGCGGGAAGTCGGTGAACCGTGAAGGCTCCAAATAATTTTTCCTAAAATGGAGACATGGCCTATGTAGGAGATTTTGTAGTGTTTCTTAGACTGATGATGAATTTATAAAATAAATGGCCTCATATCCCAACTCAAATAGTAGACGAAATCATTTGTCAAATGCCTACTCCCTATTTA
The DNA here is from genome assembly GCA_932294275.1 of Chloroclysta siterata. Classification (NCBI taxonomy): domain Eukaryota; kingdom Metazoa; phylum Arthropoda; class Insecta; order Lepidoptera; family Geometridae; genus Chloroclysta; species Chloroclysta siterata. The sequence goes on from OW028602.1 coordinate 11,881,469, forward strand.
TGCCAAATTACCTATCACAGTTTCAAAGAGATGTAACCTACCAGATAAGTTGGCCAGAATAAATTGTAATAGTTGACATACTCAGTTGTGTGAATAAATATTAGTAAGTACAACGCAGTTGTGTAGGTATAAAACTGAACATTACATCTCATTTACATATTTGTGATCTCTATTGTTAACATTTGTGACATTTAACGCTAGGAACCAAGCCGTAAGTTTGTTACCTGTTCTTCTAGGCTTTGGTTGCGTGGAACTGGCACCTAGAGTCACCTAGCTTTAAGACGTTTCAAAGTGATCCTTGTGATTTTTTTACCTTTTGACTTTGTGACCTCTCAATCACACTCGTGAGAAACATTACACTACTCAAAGTGGCTCAGATTTAAGCGAGATAAACATGTGCTTTCGTTTGTTTCAGAGAACAAAGAGATAGCAGGGTCATGATGGCTCGACTCACTGTGGACGGATGTCAGAAGGATTACGTTTGCTTCGACTTTGTACCTCAACATCACAATGTCATTAGGTAACATTGCTACTCACCATTTCATTTTAAGGCGAAGACAAGAGCTAATGTGACTCTCGCTCGCACGTTTCGACATGTTGAAAGATATAAAATCACTTAACTCATTTTCGAAAAATCGCAATCAACCGTCTTGTGTGCAATCACTTTGCACACAGTTTAGTAAAAATTTCATTTTGATCGATACATGTTTTCATACTCAAAAGTTTGCTTTACTAGTTTTCGTACATAAGCAAACTTTTAAGTAGGAAAATTTGTATCGATCAAAATGAAATTTTTACTAAACTGTGTGCAATGTGATTGCACACAAAATGGTTGATTGCGATTTTTCGAAAATGAGTTCAGTGATTTTATATCTTTCAACATGTCGAAAAGTGCGAGCGAGAAGTTGTTTGATAGTTGTCAGCCCCTTAACCATTCCCTTAGTCTTATTGAAAGTTTTGCTGGAAGAAAACTCATAACAAATACAACACATGCCTAAAATCTTTATAACTACGCAACGGATTTTGATGCGGTTTTTTTATAGATAGAGGGATTCAAGAGGAAGGTTTATATGTACCTATAAAACATGCATAATATAGTAGAGAAACACTGATAATTAAGAGGTTTCTAATGTGATGCCGTAAATAACATATTTTTTTGAGCTTACATTACAAACGCTGGCTGAACCCTACGAGATAGAGCAAAATAATGTAGTACAGTATTGTACATCTTAAAAAGGTCTACAAAAAAGTCCGGGATGGTATATGTCTATCTCTTAGGGATACCCCACAATAACCGAGCGAAGCCGGGGCGGGTCGCTAGTCTTTTATAATTACAATTTTGTAAATGTTCCTACGTTAATGAGTTTTACTCTATGAAATGTTTGTACGAATAGTAAACGATATGACATCCAGACACCGAACAAGTATCGAATCCATCATCTACAGCGCAAAAGTCAGAGTGCTGTGAACTGAGTTTCGTGGAGTGTGAGCCTGTTTTTGAGCGGGTTTTAGGTCTTAGACTTCTCAACACGCCTGCTAACAGCCCGTTTCCTAAAGTAAAGCTCGATCAAAACTAATCGGATGTCAAGTCACTCGCCATTTCAGCTATTACATCGATTTAGATAGAGATAGCAAGTGACTTGACATGCGATTAGTTTTGATCGGGCTTTCAGAAACCGGCTGTAGGTAAGTGTCGCTAATCTTGTCTCTATATGTATAAAAACAGCTCGAAAAGCGAGCATGCGCGGCACCAACGTTTGTGAGTCAAGACAATAGAATATCAGATTTGCAGTACATTCTATGATATGATGATGACTACCAAGTTCTTCTTTCTTCTATTTTACAGGTATCGTAAAGGCTTAGCTATGATCCAGAGCAACTTCCACACAGTTTGCTCCTGGGTCCAGTTCAAAAACAAGCAGCAATGGCGGTACGATATCTTCCTGAAACGCGACCCGACGCCTATCCGATGCCCCGTTGCGGGCAAATTCAACTTCACCCAGCGAGGTGACGTCAGATTCGAGACTAGAATCCTCGGTGGCGTCACGCTAAGCCCCCGACCGAATTTACACTGCAAACTGAATATTAGCGACTTCTCCGTATGCGACAAAGATCAGAAAACGATCCAGATTAAGGAAAACTACTGTCTATCTGTAGATTACTTGGGACGCCCCGTAGATATCTACAGCGATCCCGATTATAAGATGAAGTGTATTGGCTTTTGGAAGGAGAATCTGAAGTCTTACCTGATTACTTATGATGAGCTGGATCCGTTCTCGAAGTACAGGTGTTGGGTGTACCAGAGGGCTGATATTAACAGGTAAATTTAGCTCACAGTTTAGTTTATCTTAAAAGAATATGTGTTTTTTTAGCAAATATGACGTAGATGTATACAACGTGTAACGTTATACCCCTATTACCCCGGAAGCAGGGTATTCTACAGGTCACGGCGAACATTCTTTGTTTTGACTTTTGAAATTTCGTAGTATTTCATTAATGAATTGCCTATTAAATGTTCCTCCAATAAGAAACTAAAAACACTATAAGGCAGACCTATACATAGCTGTTTGTACGTTCCGTGTGTACGTGACCTTGGTATTGGTACTCACGTAAACAGTATCAGGGATGTTGCAAATTTCTGTGACAACATAAATTTTACTTTTTTATGGGAATTTCGAAAACGATATATTAAACCTATGCACATGTCAAAGTACTCCAGTGCTTGGTCTGATCTCTTGGTCTTTGGCTTTATAGGGGTATTATGTTACACGTTGTAGATATTGAATGGCGACCACGACCCAAAAGAAGCGTAGATCGCTCTTCTTACTGTTCTGACGAGATTTGCGGGAAGTTCGTAGATGGAGCAGGCTCAAATTCTTCTTGGAAAATAATAGCAGAGCCCTATGTCCATAGCAGTGGACTTTTTTAGACTCATGATGATCCACAGTACAAACAAAGATATTAAAAACACTTGTTCGATTCCTGCCCTGGTAAACCGTTGGTATATGTTAGGTTGATCTGCAAAACAGTTAGGGAACCAGGTTTACGGGTCCGTAGGGTAATCATAACTGATATCTAGTTGAATTTTGACGTTTGTGATTGTAAAGCGTTTATTTATTTATCATTTATCGCACAAAACACAATGTTATAGCACAAAAGGAGGGCTTAATGCACAAGCATTTTCTACCAACCCCCCTAAGTAGAGGTCTATAAACCAAGAATGACGTGCGACAAATATCGTTGCGTTGATTTGACTGAATCTTTGTTTCACATTCCAGAATACTAATGTCGCAAGCCCTCGGTCCCTATTGCGATTTGAACCAGGACGTGACGTCATGGAACTACACCGAAGGCGCCGCAGTCGCCGTGGAGATGGAAGAATACGAAAGGGAACGCGATCAATGTCCAATGGACTTCGATGACGGCAGCAACCCTTGGGCCGCCAAATCGAACCACGTCAAAGTACTAACCTTCTCTTTCTGGAGTAGTAATAGCGCGGCGCAGATCAAAATAAGCTTTTCTTTGATACTGTTGGTCTTAACTGTGCTTGTTTGATGTGCCTTGACTTACGTGTAACTGTAGACTGATTAATGAATCTTATTATGAAAATGGCCCATAGGCTCGGAATCGTTGTAAAAATTTAATTGAAAAATCATCTGTCTCTGATTAAAATAATAATTGCTGCTTATTACTTACCTGTTTATGGTTGAGTTGTGACACCATCTTTCAGTGACACTTTTTAGAATGTTTTCGAGCTTAGAGCCAAATAAAATGTACATCTAGTTACAAAATATTACCCAATGGGATTTGTTGTATTTTGGGTGCGTAAAATAGTTGTGCCTTATTTCTCTATTGTAAGACAATTTATAAGAATGATCAATCAATATATTAATAGTCATGTTTAGTGTATAAGTACCTATGTATATGTAAAAATATGCAGGTTTATTACCTAAAATCGCACTTAATATGACTTATTATGTTATAGGAAATCTTTTTAAGATGTAAGTAGTCCGTCCATTATTCAAGTAATTCTAGCAAACTATATTTCCACAAACCTAGTGTATTAATGACTTAATTTTAAAATTCTATCTTTGCTTTTACTTTACCTTAGACCATCTTTTAAACTATGAATCTCATCATGGAAATATTTTTAAGATGTAAGTATAGTGCGTCCATTGTACAAGTAATTCTAGCAAACTATGTATCCATAAGCCTAGTGTCTGTTTTAAACTATGAATCTTATCCTGGAAATATTTCTAAGAAGTAAGTGTTGTCCGTCCATTATACAAGTGGTTCTAGCAAAGTATGTTTCTATAAACCTAAATTCTATCTTTACTTTTACTTTATCTTAAAAAGGTATATGTTTTAAAACTGAATCTCATCCTTTTTCAATTTTAAACACTATGGTATAGACAATTTTTATTTATTTATAAAATCATAATATTCTTTGAGTTGAATTGTATCTTGTGTGTTCAATCAAACTGAGTCAGGTTTTATTACATCTGTAAGTACTTATATCTAAAATATTAGAAATCAAATCAGATTGATAAAATAAAAAATGAAATATAAGAAAACATTTTTATTTGCTTGACCTACACTTCATTTTAATTAGTGATAAGAAAGAATTTTTTTTCAACATAAAATCAATAAATATAGCACAACACAAATTATTTTCTGGGATGCATATTGCAGCATTACTTGATGAAACATAAGAGTTAGGTTCAACAAATTCAAACTAGCACATTGTATTGAATTACTGCTTACAGCACACATAAGTGCTATAGCTTATTCTATGAAAGATGCTTTGATTTACCATCAATATAAAAAAATCATAGAACCCATTAAGACCTCTGTGGACAAAGTTCCGTCTACTATACTTTACTTAGTTCAAGAAACTTTAGGTTTATCAAAGTGCTCCATTCTGAGAGTTATAGTTGATAGGTATTCTGAGAGTTCTCTCACCACGCCCTCGCATCTCCATACCTACATCAGTAGGCAAATATACCTGCACACCCACCTCTTGTCAAGTTATAGGTAATCATTTCATCGTCAACAGCCACTTCACACAGCCTTCATCCACTGCTGGGTATTTGCCTCCCTTATTTTATGCCATCTACCTACCACGAACCTGTTGTATTACTTTATAATAATATAAAGAGAAAATATTTAGAGATAAATATAAGGTAAGTAAAGCGTAAGATATCAGAACGAATCTACCGAGATTAGAGGAACGTTTATAGGTACGGGGTGTAAAAAGATATCAATCCCGAAGACAAAAGGTAGGTACATGCAGCCATGCACAATTTCACAACTCGCCCTTGGCCCCAAATGAAATGATTTTATATAAAAAATGTTAGGAATTACGCCGTAAGTTGCTTGCCAGTCACCTAGCTGTTTACTATTTGTAATATATAATATAATATTTTTAAGATGTAAGTATAGTGCGTCCATTGTACAAGTAATTCTAGCAAACTATGTATCCATAAGCCTAGTGTCTGTTTTAAACTATGAATCTAATCCTGGAAATATTTCTAAGAAGTAAGTGTTGTCCGTCCATTATACAAGTGGTTCTAGCAAAGTATGTTTCTATAAACCTAAATTCTATCTTTACTTTTACTTTATCTTAAAAAGGTATATGTTTTAAAACTGAATCTCATCCTTTTTCAATTTTAAACACTATGGTATAGACAATTTTTATTTATTTATAAAATCATAATATTCTTTGAGTTGAATTGTATCTTGTGTGTTCAATCAAACTGAGTCAGGTTTTATTACATCTGTAAGTACTTATATCTAAAATATTAGAAATCAAATCAGATTGATAAAATAAAAAATGAAATATAAGAAAACATTTTTATTTGCTTGACCTACACTTCATTTTAATTAGTGATAAGAAAGAATTTTTTTTCAACATAAAATCAATAAATATAGCACAACACAAATTATTTTCTGGGATGCATATTGCAGCATTACTTGATGAAACATAAGAGTTAGGTTCAACAAATTCAAACTAGCACATTGTATTGAATTACTGCTTACAGCACACATAAGTGCTATAGCTTATTCTATGAAAGATGCTTTGATTTACCATCAATATAAAAAAATCATAGAACCCATTAAGACCTCTGTGGACAAAGTTCCGTCTACTATACTTTACTTAGTTCAAGAAACTTTAGGTTTATCAAAGTGCTCCATTCTGGCTACTATTCATTTTACTTAGTCCAAGATACTTTAGGTATATCAAAGTGCTCCATTCCGACTATTATATCGTCAGTCGGATCCATTACCGGAACATTTCCGAAATCACGTGATTTGATCTAAGTATGCGGAATGGTAGGAAATTGAGTACTCTTTCCAAATCAATAATGGTACAACTCAAATGTTGGTTCTAATTAACACAAAACTACTTATTCCGATCAAGAAAAATTGGATTTAGTAATCTCTTCATTTCAGTATCAGTTTATTACCCAGAACAGTGTAGTTTTGAGATGTTCCATTACTGTTTCCGACCAACGATATTTACTTGGCCCAAGATACTTTAGGTATATCAAAGTGCTCCGTTCTGACTACTATACATTTTACTTAGTCCAAGATACTTTAGGTATATCAAAGTGCTCCATTCTGACTACTATACATTTTACTTAGTCCAAGATACTTTAGGTATATCAAAGTGCTCCGTAAGGCTATCTAAATGTTGGTTGAACTTCTCCACTCGTTGTTTGTGTGTCATTTCAGCTTTTTGTTGAATTCTCTGTGTTTGCTGTAACAAAAATAATATACATACATAAAATCACGGCTGATTCCCATAGGGTTAGGCAATGACCACGGATTTCCACTTGCTACGATCCTGACATACCTCTTTCGCTTCATTCGCTCTCATAACATTCTTCATACATGCTCATCGGTTTAGGGTACTTTTGACGTGGCCTTTCTCTAAAATGTCCATTATCTGATCCAGATACATACCAATAATATAGTAAGTTTTAAAGGTTGACTCTTCTTCATGTTGTGTCACTAGTTTCTTTCGAAACAGTAAAGTAAAAGGATTTTAAATGCGCCTCAAAGGGGATCCTTTCGAGCACAGGTTGGCTGAACAAGTTGACCTTGCTAAATAAGGTTAAATAAATGCCAAATGATGACTGTACCTAGTCGATCTATGATGTTTTTTTTTCACGTTAAAGTCCATATTTTTATGATATGATGTTTTAGTGATCCAGATTTAATATGCCAAAATTTTAGCCTAGCTCTGGTAATATTTAAGTCACTGGGGTCACTAGTGTTTGGTGGAATACTAACCATTTTCTCCTGCATCTTTTGAAATGCCATTTCAGCTTTTGTTTTATTATCCGGGTTTTGTTTCACGTGCTGTTTTACTTGGTCTTCAATTCGCTTCTCAGTATCTTTGTTGGCCTTCTTCTTTTTTTTCTTCTTGATTCCTGAGTTATCTTTTAATCTAAGCTGAGTTTTGTTGACGCAAGCATATTCGTCTTCATCACCCATTTCAAGAACTAGTCAATCTAATTTATGATGATTCTATTCTGTCCGTCTGAACTAGTCTGAAGAAAACTAAAACGAACGACGAAAAAGAAAATATCAACAAACAAACACAAATCGTCTCAAAGTGAGTAGTGGAGTGAGTACGAGCGAGAGGAGTGAGTGGGCGGAAAAAAATTACACGAATGAATTGAATGAATGAATTATCTTGTGACATGACTGACAGCCCAAATCAGAGTTGCCATTATATTTCAAAAAAGGAAAGTACCACACGGTGTATAGATTTGAAAAAAATAATATATAGTTATTCTTCTGAGGTTGAGGCATGCGTTAGCATCCTAGTAGGTAGTGTGGAGTGTGTATCTACCTATGGGTCGTTAAAGCTAGTACCTACTGACACTCCCATCAAATTCAATCCCATTAACAAATAACCAGAACATTAGACACAGAACATTAATAAATAACCATTAACAAATAATTGATTCTGCAAAATTCCAACCAAATCGAGATTGGGATTGGAATCGAGAACCGTAGACAACTAAAGAGACTGAAAAAAAAAATGTACCTAGTAGGTGTTTATTAACTCAATATTCACTTAGGAGAATCATGAAACGCGCGACTCGCGAGCAAGAAGTTTCTGCAGAAGTAATAGTAACAAGGATAACTCTCAGAATACCTAGGTAGTTGGTCGTTCATAGGTATTCTGAGAGTTCTCTCACCACGCCCTCGCATCTCCATACCTACATCAGTAGGCAAATATACCTGCACACCCACCTCTTGTCAAGTTATAGGTAATCATTTCATCGTCAACAGCCACTTCACACAGCCTTCATCCACTGCTGGGTATTTGCCTCCCTTATTTTATGCCATCTACTTACCACGAACCTGTTGTATTACTTTATAATAATATAAAGAGAAAATATTTAGAGATAAATATAAGGTAGGTAAGTAAAGCGTAAGATATCAGAACGAATCTACCGAGATTAGAGGAACGTTTATAGGTACGGGGTGTAAAAAGATATCAATCCCGAAGACAAAAGGTAGGTACATGCAGCCATGCACAATTTCACAACTCGCCCTTGGCCCCAAATGAAATGATTTTATATAAAAAATGTTAGGAATTACGCCGTAAGTTGCTTGCCAGTCACCTAGCTGTTTACTATTTGTAATTATATAATTATTTTAACCTAGGCACGATCACTTCCTAATTATAATTCTACTAGCAAGTACCTAAGTTTTTTTTATAGGTACTGATAGCTGATGGAACAAGCTGATGGCCCACCTGATGTGAAGTGGTAACCATCACCTATAACAAAGCATTGCCTCTTATGTCACGCACGATAGGTACGTGCCCTACGACGCACTGCATTGCTTCCATCAACTTGAGGTAAACAGATGTTAAGCCTCATGTGCCTGTAATTACACCGGCAACCACACTCTTCAAACCGAAACACAGCAACGCTGCTTGGCGGCAGAAAAAAGCGTGGTGGTAGTACTTCCCCGGACGAGCCCTTCACAAACAGCTCTACTACTCATACCTAAGTATTGCTTAAATCAAATCTTTAATAACCAAACGCCCTTCTTAATACCCTGTTGCGTAACGCGGAGCTTTAGCCGTTAAGTGCGCATTAACTCACGAGGGTGGCTGCAGGTTGGTAGCAAATATCATAAATAAATAAGTGATTGTTCGCGACAAAAGAGCGGGAATGAATGCGTTTCTTGGCGTTATCGCGCCGCGCACGCGCCTCGCCCGCCGACGCGCACGGCGCGGAGATTAGTTCGATTTCAGGGCACGTGGCGCCACGTGCGCGCCGTCTACCCGCCAAAATGAGATTATCGGATTTGCACACTACAGATTGCACACGAATGAGCAGGAAGTGTAAAGTGAAACTACGGTAATCAGGCCGCTTGTGGGATGACTGGGGAATGAAGAGCTGTTGAATTTTATTGGAAAAAAATACCTACTGCCTTAAGCTATTATGGTTCAACTACCACCTATAATTTTGAATACGTTTGTTACTTAGGTACTTAATGGTCTACCTATGTTAAGATAACCTATGATAATAATTACGATAACCTGTCCTATTTTATGTTTTACTTTCTTGGGCTGCCACAATTATTTCCTTCTATTTTTTGACACACCTAGTTAGATTATCTACTTACCTACTTAGATTATTATTGATTGTGTTCGAATTACAGGATTAGGTACCTATATTGATTGATTATTTGAGTACCTACCTACCTAATCTATGGTATATTTTAACGAAACATACACACCGACACCCAGACAGAAAACAAACACTTACCTACCTATATTCATCACACAAATGATCGAATGTTCTCGGTGCTGATCGAACCCACCACGGCCTAAATTACTATCCAATGTTTGTGTTTTCATTTAATTTATCTATGGTTTTGTAAGAAGTTGCACTTTATGCATTTGAGCAGTGGCTGGCACGTGATGCGATAAGCCCCCCTCACGATCACAAGGCCTCGCTATCAGTGCTGCACTGTTCCATCGATTTAAGACTGACCTTGGTATATTAATGTCATACTTGAACCAAGAGTGAATATCAACTCGATATTATTCGTAAGTCGATAGTTTTTGTGCGTATTGATTCACTAAAAAAACAAACGAAGTTTATTTAATTTTGCTGTGTGAAGTGATTTCACAAAATATAGGTCATTAGTATTGTACTCAGGGACACCTATTTTATGTAATTCAAGTAATTTTTGCTGAAAAACAAAGTACTAATGTAGAAAGCCATTTACTTTGATTGCAAATTAATTTGTCTACGTGCTACGCCGTAGCACCTTCTACGTGGTCGGTAGATCAACGTCGGCCATATTCGACCGCGTTATCGGCAGCACTCATCGTTTTATTCTACCATCGTTTATCGATTAGTTACCTAAGCTTTGGCCACTTTCGGATGCACTACCCACTGCTACACTTATGCATTATCATTTCTTTTAAACTTTTAAACGCATCGATATTCCAAGAGGCTAGCTTCAGAGGGTTCCTCCGAAAATGACCGAACTACTGTTCGGTAAAGGTACTTGACTTTCGCATTACAATCGTCCCGTGCGAACGTCACCGGCTTACGGACAAAGTACGGACAAAGCTGAATAAATCGTCGCTTGTAACGAACAAAGGACAACTCCTAATAGACATTAATACAGCATTAGTTTGAGGGCGACGCCGCGCGCCGCCGACGCCTTGTTTGCCAAACTGCCCTAATCCACTATTTGTAGTTGGGGTGAGCATGGAGTTGTACTCAGTCAGGATATTTGCAAAAACTTTTACATACTAGGTACGTACAGATGGGACAAGTTGTTTGGATTGTACGACTCAGAACTTTTGACACAAAATTTTTGTTCTGAAGTTGGGTTCCATAATTTGCGACAAACATGCTGTCCTTCCTCCACGTGACTCAGAAAGCATTTCTTATAAAATATGAATTTTCGTTCTGCGCTTACGTGTGATGTGAATCATTTGTGTTTGTGAATTGAACACCACCCGTTGTGAAAATCAGCTTTAGAGCCACAAAAGCCATTCCTTTTTGGATCTCTATTATTTTTTCAGAGAAACGGATTGAGAAGTTTCTGATGTGAAATTGTTTAAAACCCTACTTTAATTACTAATGTATATATTTTACAGCAAATCTCCGCGTCAACATCAATTATTAAAGAATCAAATGGCTACAGAGCCATGTGCATGAATATGTTTAATTATTTCAATAATCATGGTCACCCTATAGTGTTGCTGAATTCGCTTTGACTCCTGAGAGGAAATCCTTTTCCCACGAGCTTTATTCAAACATATGTAAAGCGTATGATAGATGACTCTAGACCCTAAAGCGGGGGTTAGCCGTTTAAATCACAATCCTGTGGGCCCCTAATGCATTTTTCGCTGGTCACTGAACGTTTATTTTTAAATTTATTATGGCATTTATAGAAGGAGTTGAAATGGCACACGTCGGAATCATTGCACATTTTATAGCGGCGTGGCAGACGCGTCCGGGCGTATAATATTACCTCACAGAGTATGGGAAACTCAAACTCCAGTTAAAACGAAACAATCCCAACGGGTAGGTATCTAATGTGACTTGAAAACAGCCGTAAAATTACCCTGACTTTGGTAAATATGTCCCGAAAACAATAGGAATTAACGTGCAAAGTAAAAATGTGTGTTGCGACGTGAGCCAAGTTTTCCCATTACAACAGTCGCAGACATTAGCGGCTCTTGCGAGTTCATTAAAATTTGTCAGCTTGTCGTAGGTATGCGGGGAAGTTCTGAATGGATGTGGAAACTTGAAACTCAAACTTCTAAGTGAAACTCGACTGACGTGAAAAGTTTGGTGAATTTTGAGCCGCTTTTTTCGACGCCATCAATTTCGCAGGCCGTCAGGAAGATTATTCGCACTCGTAATGCGGAAAAAAGAGTAATTTAAGTTTTCCAGAAGAGTCGTTGCGTAGGAGTTATGATCTTTGTTTGAAAGTTAGATTGATTTATGGAATCCTCGTTGTCTGGGGCGCTTACTGCATACCTACAGGGATCAGCGGTGGTAAGTAATTCTTTCTCATAGTCCTAATCTTCCATCATATCTAAACTTTTTCAGTTATATTTAAAAAGTATAAATGAAGTAGGTATGAATGAGGCAAGTACCTTCTTAGTTTTATACCTCCACACTATTCAATATTCAGAATAATTATTTAATTTGATGGTAGTAAAAAGTGTCTATGGGTAGTTTTTCATGTTGATCTCTCCTTCTGAGATAGTTTCAGAGGAACTAAAATACAAAAAGATGTACTGGCTACTTGGAAGAAATTCTACTGTATCAGTACACAACAAAATGCTATTGTACAAACAAGTCCTGATGCCAGTTTGGACCTATGGTATACAGCTTTGGGGCTGTACCAAAAAGAGCAATGTACAAATAATCCAACGATTCCAAAACAAAGTGCTGAGAGGAGTTGTGAATGCACCCTGGTACATAAGAAATGACGATCTCCATCGGGACCTTAACATAGAGGTCGTCGATAAATTTATTCAAAAATACGCTGAAGCTCACGAAAAAAGACTTCATCACCATGTTAACGTCGAAGCCATCCAGCTCCTCGACAATACAGACCTAGTGAGAAGACTCAAAAGAAAAAAACCTTTTGAGTTAGTGTAGTGGTAATATGAGTAAAATGTAGTGCAAGTGTAAACAAGTGCCACTTATAAAGAACACAAAAACAAAGTGTCTTCCCCTTAAATAGAGACAGTAAGAAAAGTGTTAATGGACACATTCTTAGTAAAGTAAGCTAAAAATTTAGGTCAATGTAAAATTACTCATTAGCCCGCTATTGTGGCTAGATTGTAATATAAGTAGAGTACATTATAATGTGTAATGTACACTATTTAAAAAAAAAAAAAAAAAAAAAAAAAATGTTGATCTCTCCTTCTGAGATAGTTGACCATAGGAGGTGGTTGTCAATAAGCAGTCTAGGACGGCTTCTTAATGCCATACCCATCTTGTTTTTTTTTAATTGAAAATAGAGACGGTAAAAACACACCGGCCTTTAAAAGTTACTCTCCATTCTACCGACTAGTAATTTCTTCTTGTCATGTCACTAGTTCTTTCAAAACAGTGTGGTGAAAGGATTTTAAGTGTATTAACTGCTTTTTATCACGGAACACTCTATCTCGCTCTTTTGTCTATAATTTTAATACTAACTATCATTTACTCTGTGCAAAGGGGACACTTTTGACTGTCAACTATTCTGTGTCGAGGGGAGTTTTAAATAACAGATGTAATTGTGTATGAATGCAAACCGCCGAAGTGGAAACAATGTCGGTACCTAATTAAAAGAGCCAGTTCATTAAAGTGGTATTTTTTGCTCGTTTTGGTAGGTAGTCACTTTGAAGGTAAATAAATGGCCCAGTGACTCAAACAAATACCTACTTCAGCTCTGTTTTTTGCGAGTGCTAGAGAGAAATGTAGATCTACTTAAATAAATAGGTGCTGACATCGCACACAATGCTATCTTTTTTTTATACAACTAGCTGATGGAACAAGCAGATGGCCACCTGATGAACCACCACCTATAACAAAGCATTGCATCGCAAGTCACGCACGATAGGAACGTGCCCCACGATGCCCTGCGTCCGTCGATCATCTTGAGGCATACAGATGTTAAGCCTCATATGCCTGTAATTACACCGGCAACCACACTCTTCAAACCGAAACACAGCAACGCTGTTTGGCAGAAAAGGCGTGGTGGTAGTACTTCCCCGGACGAGCCCTATACAAAGAGTTTTACTACTCCTAAAACTCTCTAACTAGCCCCAAACTAAGCAAAGCTTGTACAATGAGAGCGATAACTGATAGACCACTTAGAAGTAAACGTAGAGCTCTTTGCTGTGTTTTGGTTTGAAGAGTGTGGATGATAGTGATAATAATAGGCATATAGTAAAGTAGAAGATGTAGGCTACTTGTTATCCCTGAAAAATTCCCGGTAACGGATAGAAAAAATGAATGAACCCAAGAAGGGAAAACGCTTTAAATATTAATGTATTAATAATCAATTATTTATTATTATTATTAATCACTTTTTAGGTTCGACGACATGCTCGCGTAAAAAGTTCTAAAACATATGTCGAATGCTTGAAATGAGCCTCTTTAGGCACACTTAAAATCTTTTTATTAAATTATTTCGAACCAGTGTTGGTTCGAAAGAACTAGCTATACGATAAGAAGAGAAGAATCAATAAGGTATAGGTACTTGACTAATAGACTAGGGTGGATAGAATTAGACAAACACGACATATTGTCGCTAGATACAATTAGATTCTAATATTGCAAACCAAAGCAATTCTAAATTAAATAAGTATCAATGCGACCCACCGCGGGGTGCAATCAGGGGTGGAAACCCGAGTCGGCCACAGATTATACAGCAGCAACTAGGCGGTAAATCAAGCCACAGATGGTGGCACAGTTACTTGTGGGGCGATCCCATTACAATAGTCTACTGGTTAGTAACTGGCCCCTATGCTTATACACGTTGGATTTTAAGCAATGCTTAAAATTAGCCCTGTCTTTGTTTGCCATCACCAATTATTGGCCATAGTTTAAGTATTGTTTATTTTTATTCAGTTTTTTTACGGTTGGATTGGATGGTTTACTTACGGTTGGTTGCTGGATTCAATAAAACCACAAGAAACACTTTGAATTATATTACAAAATAATACAGTCGCCCCCAATTCACAATTCTACAAATATTTAAAAAAATTAAGTTTGGGTGTTTTTGAATCTATCATTGCTTCAACGATTGCACCAACTTGTATCGAACTTAAAACAATTGTAGCTCGTGACCTGGAACTAGGCATTTTTTTTTACCCAGGGACCACGCAGGCGAAATCGAATGTCGAAACTAGTACAAAACATAGGCAATTGAAATTTAAAAAATAAATTGTATATATTAATAACCACGCGTTATTAGTGACGTTAAAGTGATGATAGAAACTAATACTTACCTAATTACTTATATACTCTCAAACGGTGAAGGAAAACATTGTGAGGAAACCGGCATGTTGTATAACCTAAAAAGTTCTATAACATGTGTCAAGTGCTCGAAAGGAGCCTCTTGAGGCGCACTTAAAATCCTTTCACCACACTGTTTCGAAAAGAAACTAGTGACACGACAAGAGATACCGTCTTGGGGGTTGAATTTTGAAAAATCCTTCCTTAGTTGATGCCTACGTCGTATGAGAAATACGTGTGCGAAATTTTAAATTTCTAGCCCTAATGGTCTGGCCTGTGCGTTTATACATCAGTTAATCAATTTTAGTATTTTATATATATACTAGTGGCTTCCCGCGCACGCGTTGAAGTGGTGAGCCGTAATTGAGCCACAAACATCCAAACATCGTAACTTTCGCATTGATTTGTATATTATTAGGGTAGGATACCTACGCAGGTATAAGAGATACCTATAGGCGTACATTACCTATATTAGGTAGGTTGGTAGGTATAGGTACTGAGTTTAGCACAAACATGACAAATACAACAAAGACAACCTTAGACGGAAAATATGTACTTATTGGTTCCTAGTTTCTACCCCAGAAAAAAACGAAACGAAACAGCTTCACCACTTTGATCCCCAGGCACGGTAGATACCCTAAGATCTCTTCGTACCAACTCAAGATTCCCGTTTTAGAATGTCCCTTACAAACATTGACGCCTTGTTGTATCCTTTTTACTTGAGCGCAACGAAGGAAGGTAACGTTTTAGGGGTTGTTTTCGAAAATCAAACTGTCTTTTTTGTTATTTATCCACAGAACACATTTTCTTTTAGTTTGAAGTTAATTACACTACGCTTTAAAAATCTCCCATACAAACCTTTTGTCAGCCTTTTGCACCCTTTGCAGGGGTGGTTTCAAAATATTGAAAAAGTGATTTTAAATGATTTATTGTGGAGTATATTTACTTCAAGTTTGAAATCAATAGCACTATGCGTTAAAAATCTCACATACTAACTTTTACCAGCCATTTGCACCCTTTGTAATTATCAAAAGTTAAAAGGGTCATTCTTAATTATTTATTAGAATATTTACCTCAAGTTTTAAATCAATCGCACCACGCGTTAAAAAACTCCCATACAAACTTTGACATCCCTTTACTCACTTATTAAGGCTAGTTTAAAAAAAATAAAAACGCCTTTCCTGTTTTTTAGTCTTGGAGTACTTCAAGTTTCAAGTTTGTAGGTTCAAGGAATAAAATTTTTCATACCAACGTTTTCAACCCTTTATACATCCTTAGGGGTTGAATTTCCAAAAATCCCTTCTTAATACACCTCTACGCCATAAGACCTATGTACTCTTCAAATTTCAAGTCTCTAGGACCAGCGGTCAAAAAACTCCCATACAAACTTTTACATCCCTTTGCACACTTATCAAGGGTAGTTTTAAAAAACTAAAAATGTATTTCTTATTTTTTTGCCTTGAAATATAAATACTCCAAGTTTCAAGTTTGTAGGTTCAAGGAATACTATTTCTCATACAAACGTTTTCATCCCTTTTTACACCCTTAGGGGTTGAATTTCCAAAAATCCCTTCTTAGTACACCTCTACGCCATAAGACCTATGTACTCTTCAAATTTCAAGTCTCTAGGACCAGCGGTTTAGGCTGTGAGTTGTCTATATGTCAGTCAGTCAGTCAGTCAGTCAGTCAGTCAGTCAGTCAGGACTTTGATTCTTATAGTATTAGAGATGTATATATGTATATATAACTCATTTGAATTAGCTACTATTTTATTGCAATCAATAAATTAAATAGAACTCGATTAGTGGTTATGACCATGAACATGACAAATGGATAAATAATACGTGTTATGTTAATTAGTGCATTGCCGATCGGTTAGGCTAATTTAAAGTTGATCAAGAACAAATTACGGGGTTAATTAATGTTAATTAATTTATTTATGGCTGACGGTAACTTTTTCAGGTAGGTACTTAAGTACAATGACACAAGATATAATGATAAACGTACGTTATAATGAAAATGATTCGATATGAAAACAAGTTTTACACTAGCATCGTTAATTAATAAAATTATAATTATAATAGAATGTTATTTCAGATAACATACAAAGCTAAAAAATGCCATCATAAATATATATCCTAAGGACTAATAAAACATTATAACAAACAAAAATTAAATAAGTCATGCCGTTCAGAAGCAGAAGAAGGTATAGATTCCTGCTGTCAGATGCAATAGTTTTAAGAGTGTGAGAGCCGTCAAACAATATTTTAACGTATTTTAAGACGTACTTCTTTGTAGGAAAACTTGCAGGTACTTATGTACCTATGGATTAAAATTATATTTTAACTGTAATGTTATTATCCAAAACTTTGATTTTTGCGATTTTTCATAACTACATTCAATGATTGTATAGCTTCAATAATGTTAAAATATCAATACATTTTAACAGAGATATTGTTTGACACTTGTCAGCCTCTTAATAAAATACAATGAATTGCCACCTAAACTAATTAAACAATGTGCAGACGAACTAACGTTACCATACCATCTACTAGCAAATCAATCCTTATTAGAAGGTACATTTCCGGACTTACTAAAAATTTCAATCATAAAACCAATACATAAAAAAAGTTTAAAAACCGACCCTAACAACTATAGACCCATAGCACTTCTTCCCACTTCGTCAAAAATATTTGAAAAAATAATGTGTAGCCGTGTCTATACCTACTGCGAAAAATTTGAGCTATTTGATGAAGCTCAATGCGGGTTCAGGAAAAATCGATCAACAACTTTAGCTGTTTACAAATACATAGATAAAATTTTAAAAATCTTAGACAAAAAAGAATACGCGGTAGGATTGTTATTAGACATGTCGAAAGCATACGACAAATGTCAATATAACATACTTTTACAAAAATTGCAAGATATAGGTATCAGAGGGTTAGCGCATAAATGGTTTGAGTCCTATCTACATAAACGTGTACAGTATGTAGAAATAGAACACTTCGATCACGACAAATGTGTTATAAAAAGCGTAAGGTCTAACGCCCATCACGTGACCAGCTTAATACCACAGGGCAGTGTCCTCGGATGCCTATTGTTCTTGATCTACATAAACGACTTACCTAAACATGTAAAAACACCGAGCGTCCTCTTCGCAGACGATATCTCCTTGTTGATACCATGCTGCAGCACTGATAATGTTACCGGCACAATACAAGACGTCCTCACACAAACCTCTAACTGGATGTCAGATCACAATTTGGAGATTAACTTTGCGAAAACAAAGATTATGCAGTTTAGACCGTATCAAAAACGTGCCCTAAAAATTCAAGCGACTTTCAACAATATCCCGCTGGAATGTGTAGATACCTTCTCACTACTAGGTATAAACATTGACACTCATTTAAACTTTAAGCACCATATTCAACAACTTAAATCAAAGCTTTCAAGCTTTACGTACGCCTTGCGCGAAATAAAAACTACAACTGACCTACCTACCGCGTTATCAGCTTACTACGCAAATATATTCTCACATTTTTCTTTGTCCATTATTCTATGGGGCAACAGCACAGATGTACAAGACCTATTTATCTTGCAAAAAAAATGTATCCGTATCCTCGTAAATATAGGGCGGAGAGAAACCTGCAAACCACACTTTAAAAACCTAAAGATCCTAACGTTACCTAGTTTATACATTCTAGAATTGTGCAAATTTGTAAGAAAATATCCCCATTTATATAAAAATCTAGTCGACCTGCCTCGTAGATACGTATTGAGGCCAGGGAGAAATAAGTTAGTATATCCGCGTTCTCAACTTAAAATACACAGCGACGGCCCATACGTAATGTCAATAAAAATTTATAATAACCTTCCAATCGAAATAAAAAATATAGAAAAAAATAGTCTATTTACAAAAACATTAAAATCATTTCTAATTAATAAAACATACTATGACATAAATGAATATTTGCAATAATTCAATAAATAATTATAATTTAAACTTGACACTGAAATTACCTAGATTTAACTTTGACATTTATTTTTATTTAACATTCGGCTATATACACACTTTGACCTAAATATTGACTATTTTTAATTAAATATTTCATTAACTTTGACATACATTCCTAATACCTTGTTTATTTAGAATACCTAGTTCTTCTTTTTCGTGCCTTGTATAACAGATAACACCTACTTTTTGACTGTAACTATACCTGTATACCGACTATACGTATTATAATTTAAAACCTCGGCCTGCCTCCATGTTGCCATACCCTATGCAGGGTCCATGTGATACTAACTAACAACTAACAACAATGTATGTACCAAAACTAAACCATGTGTAAGCAATAAACGTATTGAGTATTGAGTATTGAGTACAACATTTTCCACGACCATTTTAAAATTTCGATGACTTCACAAAATGGCCTCAAGTTTTTCTAAAGTGGTATTATTAATCTCAGATAATCAGCCCTACACCACAAAATCCGTGCACTATCTCTGAAACAGTATCCTCGTGTGGCGGAAATGCGAATTAGGCGCTTTTGACACGATGCGCCCGCGACGCCACGCGTGTACAGCCCCTTCTGTCTCCGCTTTGAGTGACTTGTTAGCTGCCAATTGTGTTTCTAGGCATGGGAAAAACAGCTAAAAAAAGTTTTATTTTCACATACACAAATGAATAAAAAAAAGTGTAATAATGTTTATTAAACGTTTTCGTATGGACTCCTTTTGGCGTGAAAGCCGACTAAAACCAAACTTATTTTTAAATAGTACCTACTTTCTAAGTTACCTACCTAAATAATCTACTTAGATTTAGCGAACGTCGTAATCAGTCAGTCAGTTAGGTTTAGACTACAGTTTGCAAAATAAGCGCCTACTTACATACCTAGTATTAACTAAATTAATATATATGATATATGAAATTTTAATATTTGTAACTTTGACGGGTTATTATTTATTATTTTCTCTAGTGTTCATAAGAACTTAAAATACAGTACGGTCAGCGGATCTACGTGATCGTGAAGTTACCGAAAATTTGGTTTAGTGTCATTGTATAAGGTCTTAAATTGTCTGCCGCTCAGCAAAGCGACTACACGTTTGCCTAAATCCGCTGACGGAACTATATTTTGTACCTTCCTTCTCAAAATCCTTCAGGAAGTACCGATTTCATATATATTTATTATGCGATAAAAAAAAACAAATAATTCGTGATTTATGTGACTTTGGCCACTTGTCGACTATAAAATCCCAATCAGACGATTTTATTACACATTAACATCCCTTAAATGGCTCTATTTCTGCAGTCAACTTAACCAGATGTCGAACTACCCTAAGCTACCCTATAGCGAGTGTCTTTACATGCATTACAGAAGGTACCACTGCGGAAAACAGTTTATTCAATAGCCGGGTCACATTGCAGGGGTCCGGGGATAAATACAAAGATACAGATGTTTTGGTTGTCGACTGTTTGGTGTGGCTTGTTCACACTCTTTGATGGCTTTTGATGGTGTACGAATGTGGCAGATGACAGTGTTAAAGTGTGGTAATCACGTGGTAATGTTCAGAAGATTTCGCTCATTTTGGGAAGCAACATAGCTTTTTCGTTTTAATTGTTTTTTTAGGCTTCTTGTCGGTTCAATAGTTCTTTCGAAACAGTGTGGTGAAAGGATTTTTAGTGTTTATTTTTGTTCTGAGGTGTAATTTTAGTGGTATTTTTTGAAGAGAAACCTTTTGTGAAGAGAGAAAGTAACAAAAATACCGGTGAGAACGAAAGTAGGCAATAAGCGACCATATGGTCTATTTAGAATAATGTTTGCCCAAACGCAATTTTCGGTACATTGCGATCACTGGTATGGAAATTTCAAAATATTGTCCTTGTGCTACGTACTACAAATAAAAATTAAAAAATGAACTAAGTCCGATAGTAGGCATCTCGCTACTAAATCGAATAAATGCATTTTACGTATTTTAACCAACATTACTTGAGGTCAAAGCACAAAGTGTAAACATTTGGAATGAAAGTGTATGATATCTTGATTTGAAGTGTATGATATCTTGATTCTTAAGTATTGATGGAAATTCGCCAACATTTTCTTCAAAACAATTGAAAGTTGACTTTACTATGGAAAATTATATATCACTTGACACTGGCAAGATTGTCTGTCGAATGACAGGTGCCATAAACGGAGAGAAGAAGAAGATGTTCAGAAATCAATATTATTGAATGTAGCTTGGAGATTCGTTTTCTGGCATTTTGGAAAGCAACATAGCTTTTTCATTTTAATTGTTTTTCTTGTGTTATTTTGAGTAGTGTTGTGTAATTTCGGTGGTATTTTAACCAACATTACTTGAGGTCTTAGCACAAAGTGCATAGCATTATAGCATTTGGAATGAAAGTGTATTAAGTGATATCCTGATTTGACTGAAAATGTTTCGAATGGTTTTGAAGAAAAGCGCCACCATTTTCTTCAAAACAAATGACGGCCGACTTGACTATGGACTGACTTGACTAAAAAGTATTCATTCAATACAAATCACTTGATACTGGCAAGATTGTCTGTCGAATGACAGACGGGAGCCATAAATGGAGAGATTATGAATGTAGCTTGCGCCACTGATTATTTCATAGTTTCAATTTTTTAGCAAACTACAAGTACCTACTTTTAGTTCGGTTAAACTAGTAATTTGACTTTGATCCCCAGGCACGGTAGATATCCTCTGAGATATCTTAAAACCCATTACCAAACTCAAGATTCTTTAAAGGAGGTATATCTACAGCTCATTAGGTACGTTCGTTAGTCAATATGTCATCAGTAGGCACGTTACGTCATCGATCTGTTCCCTATATACCAACAGCTTCACATATAAGACGCAGGCCTAGTAATTAGGCGACGTACGGGAGGGGCCGGAACCGGAAGCGCGCCGGAGATGAAGGCGCGATACAATATCCGGTTAGAAGCCATTTCCGCCGCGAGACGACGCGTGTGTGAAGCCTTTACTTTCTGTATCGATGGTTTGGATGTCTGTCTATTGTTCAGATTTGTGTTTAGTGGTAGGAAATTAATAACACATGGAAGAACCAATGAAGTTCGTATCGGTGATGAACTCTAGGGCTCCAAGGCCTCACAGGCACCACTCCTCTTTAATATACAAGGTGTTCCAATACTTGTGTTTAAAACTTCAGGGGGCTAAAGTACGCATCAATATTAATAACTTTTTCTAAGGAACCAACACTGTAAACGCGAAAAAAAAACAGCTGTTTCATACAAAAGTTACCTACCTGGGTACTTTAGCCCCCTGAAGTTTTAAACCAAAGTATTGGACCTTGTATAAAAAGTATTATGTATATACGATATGTATTATTACTGTAAAAGCACTGGTGGTCTAGTGGTAGCGGCCCAGCCTTCCGATCCTAAGGTCGTGGGTTCGAAACCAGTCGTGTACCAATGAGTTTTTCTGTTCAAAAATTTATGTGCACAGTGCCAGTACTCTCAAACGGTGAAGGAAAACATCGTGAGGAAACCGGCATGACGTAGAACCTAAAAAATTCTATAACATGTGCCAAGTGTTCGAAAGGAACCTCTTGAGGCGCACTTAAAATCCTTTCACCACACTGTTTCGAAAGAAACTAGTGACACGACAAGAAGAGACTGTAACAGTCAAATTCTTGGTGTGGGACCGTAATAGGTATCGGGATTCTGTATAATTCCTGCTAACCTAACTTATACTGTCAATCCTCTTCTAACTTAGATTAGCTGGCAATTGACAGCCTTCACAGCTCAGTTGGTAGTAGCTCTGCCTTCTGTGCCGTAGGCCGTGGGTTCGATCCCCACCGAGAACAAACATTTGTGTGATGAACATAGATGTTTGTTCTCTGTCTGGGTGTTATATTATATTATAAGTATGTATTTACAAAAAAAAAAGTATATATTTAGTATATCAGCTATCTGGTTCCCATATCACAAGCTTTGGCTTAGTTTGGGGCGAGATAGTGCTGTGTGGAATGTCCACCAATATTTATTTTATTTTTATTTATTTATTTAATTAATATCAAGTTGTGTGTTTTGTGCAATAAATAAATATACCTAGAGCGCACTTCACACTTCACTAAATATGAATAATGTGTCCCCAGCATAACTGACTTTTCATAGCCTACCAGTTTCATCAAGAAGCCCTTCATAACCCATCGTAAAAATGGTAAAAATGGCGTTTATCACAATTGAAACGCAACGATTCAAAGCGGCTGATGTCGATAAGGCAGACCTGGTGCCCGAGGTATTGTCCTCGTATCCTGAGGGATGGTGCTCAGCCTTTTATGTGATTTACAGACTAAACGAGCTTCGAGAGGCGGCAAGTGGGGGTTTGATGCGGAGATCTACGGATCCTGACGTTCAGCCTCTTGGTGGCGTTGAGTATCCAAGTGTTTTCTCAAGTCTGGAACCGAGACTCAAGCATTTAGTTACCTGTACACCTGCATTAACCTTCCTATACCCGCGCCAAAATTTGTAACACATATACCCGCGTACGGTATCACAGACCGAAAGTTTGGGGCGTTATTTTATAAAATATTTTCTAGAAGACCTATAATAATTTTATGTATTCTTAAACTAGAGAATATAATAAATAAAACAAGCTTAAAATTATGGTAATATTTATTATAATTATACAAAATCATTTATTTATTTATAGATTAATTGAAATTAAATATATATTTGTTTATTGACAATAGATACAGTACATTACAGATGAGACTAGCATGCACAAGTTGCTAACATGTAATTATAATAAAAAAAAACCTACCTGCTATAGATAGACAATTCTTTATTGTTCAGAAAAAAATACAAGGTTAAGGATACGTGTAGGCAAAACAATGGGCGACTTCATCGCTGAGAGTGATCTCTTCCAGGTAGGGTTCCAACCTTGCTGGTGGAATATATGCCACGGATAAAAACAAATTATAATACAAGAATGTACATGAGAAGTGACATAAAATTGGCGGCCACTCAATATAACTTTATTTTATAGATCTAATATACCATTTTATTTATTCTGGTATCCTTACTCAGGTATTCGTATTCTGGTATTCGGCTTGTAAGGTCGTATTCTGGAATTAAATCGAGATTCGATAGGTACATAATGTTTTTGAGAATCTCACGGAAAAGTATCAAATGAAAACGTATCTCATAACAAATAGCTAGTTCAATCATCGCCAATAAATCAGCATTAGTTCATGCAGTATTTTAGCAATCCATTATTTACAAAAAAAAAAAACTGTAACTAACTGCTATTCGAATAGGATATACTATAGTTCGGATGATCAAAATAAGACGTTCGTCAATCAATATAGAATCCATTCTAACTCAAATCAAGCCAAAACATTGGTACATGTATAAATAATCCATGCAGTAATAATTATTCGGCGGCGTAGCGATAATACAGATTTAGATAGAGCGGCGAGAGCCGAGATAACCCTTACATAGCTCAGAGCACATAGCGCCTACCCACCCAACGGTACAGACAGCAAAACTAGCGTCTTTGACTGAAAATGTGTTTATTTTAAGCATTAATATAGTTACATACCTGCATACATTGCAAGTTAAATAAAAGCTAGTAAACTAATTAAAAAAAAAAAAAATTGTGTATTGTAATCACGTGTATGCCTCAAGTTGATAGACGCATGGCAGTGCATCGTAGAGCACGTTCATATCGTTTGACTTGCGAGGCAATGTTTTGTTATAGGTGATAGTTACCACTTAACATCAGGTTGACCTTGTCCTTGTTGCATCAGCTACTGAGAATGAATTAATAAAATATAATGGCTGTAATGTCAAGGCACAGTAAGATTTAACGAAAAAAAAAACTTAATTTGTTTATGTTCATTCATTCTGTTAGGTAGTAAAAACCTCATAAGTGTGTACGAAATAAAAAAGGCAGGATTCCAAAATATTTGACAATGGTATTTTTAATCCAAATATTAGAGAGATAGTTATCAGGTTCAAGCTAAACGAGTACTTAATGACGATAATCATTAGACCACCTTTGGTATGCAACCATACTAGTTTATAGTTTCCATATAAAACTGCCATTCTCTATCGAATTAGCATCATTCAGTTGTATCGTGTCCAAGAGTCAATTCATCCATTCCTAATTCACCATGAAATTCGTAAGTGTATTATTTTCTAACTAGAAGTAAACAGGCTCTTGCTAATGTAGATGATTTATACTGTATTAGGGTTAACTTTTCACTTATGCCCCTATTTACGGGAATCTGTGTGAGACAGGATTTGAGATGGAATAGGCTTGCCTATAGCTTACCTATAACCATTCTCACATCTTAGTCGGCTTTCTATTCTTTTTTAAAATGTAATAGTTCAAAACCTCAAAATTTAAGAAAAACTCCTAGAAATTTTCTAGAACCAAATTATCTCAATTGCTCTTTCTTTATGCTATTGAAATTTTACTGTTAAAGATTCAAGAAAATAAATCCAACTAGAAATAAAAAAAATGTGTATTTGATAGCGGCGAAAATGGCTGCAAAATGTTTTTATTCAGAGTGTTAATTGAAGTACATACAGTTTCTGATACCAACGACACTGGGGATTCTAATGTGCAGTAGTCAGATCAAACTAAAATTTAAAATATTTGATAAAATCACAATCACTACTTTCAATTGTAGGAGTCGAAGTCAAAGTCAACGAGTTTCAGTTCAATTGAATCAGATTGAAACGTCTTAAAGCTAGGTGCCAGTTCTACGTGACCAAGCCAATAAGAACAGGTCAGATCTCCTTCTTCTCGTGTCACTAGTATTTTTGAAACAGTGTTTTGAAGGGATTTAAAGTGCGCCTCAAAGAGGCTCCTTTCGAACATTTGACACAATCGTGTTATCTACTACAACAAAAATAAACTTACGACTTGTGTTTGAGTTATCTACACTTCAACCTTTTTTTGAGGAATGCGAGTCGAGCGTTTGCTCTTTGCTCTGACGTCATCTTTGCGAGTCTATTAATTATAAAAAAAAAGAGCTAGGTACTACTTTTGAGTCCCATGATTTTACCCCGAACGCCGTTTTTCTTTTCCTTGTGGTCTTTCAGAGGCTTCTCGTTTGGCAGGCTTTCGGTGGTTCTTTAGTATTAATGACTACTGTGTGTTTTGTTTTTTGTTATGCTATATGATGCTATTGTTTCAGATCGCTGTATTCTGTGGCCTGGTGGCGGTGGCCTCTTGTGTCCCATACGACAACTCTGTCAGAGAGCTCCCCGCGTTGAAACATGAGGAGGTGCACGATGAGTTCGGCCAGTACGCTCTGCGGTACATCACTGCTGAAGGTAAATATTGGTCTTCTTTATATTGGTCGCTGATTAAAATGACAGATTAGTCTGTTGTTGTCTCTTTTCGTTGACATGAAAATGACAGTGACAAGTATACTTTATAGACCCTTGTAAAAAGGCGGGAATACGAATGAAGGCCTAAATCTTCAAGCTCTTGTTCTCTGAAGTAGAATCTTTAAGCAGAGAACGCAATTTTCTGATTGAATTTAGGTCAGATTTGCCACGAAATATTTTGAGCCGTTGTAACTGCATCAGTGGGGAAAATAAAATAATCAAACACTACAAAGACATAATCATTGTAATTTGATAATGCTTCTTTATACCTCTATATGTCTTATAAATAATTATTTTTGGCACTAACCATAATATTTGACAAGTGCACCGTAAGAAATGACACAATTTAAAAAAGGCCTATACTCCAATGCGTGAAGTCATGCAAATTCATTTATTTATTTAGACCATTGCCAACAAAATTACAATGTGTTCATGGTAAATTATATCAGGCGCTCCTACAAATACAGGTAACCATTACACGCTTTATTTCCAAAATTCACGCTAAACTTTCTTCCAGGAACCGTGGTCTCTGAACGCGGCCGTCTGGTGCCCAGCCAGAATGGAGGCTACGTGCTCGCGATCGATGGCTCGTACGAGTTCAAGGGAACTGACGGCAAGATCTACATGACAAGCTACCGCGGCGGGCCCGACGGCTTCCACGTCGAAGGAGCTCATCTGCCCGTGCAAGTTCCCATGCCTGCAATATAAATAAACGACCTGTGACTGCCTATTTCTTTTTTTCTTGGATTTTCCATCTATTTTCTGTTCTATCTTTATAATGGACACATTTTTTAGATAGATAGTTAATGGAAGAGAAACTTTCATTTGTTTTAAGATTTTTTGGATATTCTGTGTACCCCACACGTTATTTAGATAAATCGCCCTTTATGGATTGTCACGACAAATAAGATAGGTTACACAGTTTTTCACTTATTATTTTATACACTTTTATTAATTAAGATGCCAGTACGTAATACTAACAAAAAAATATCTTGCTTTGTGTAGATAATCACACTTATAACCACATCATAGAGTAATTTTACATATATTTTTATGAAAGTATCTTCTATATTAAAATATGTATATTTTTAGCACAAGTGGAGTGAAAACAATCAATCATTTGAAATAAAGATAACAATTTTTTTTATTTATATTAGAAATTTTCAGAATGTATACTCTCACTATTAATGATGAAGTTTAGGTAGCTTTCTTCTTTATATTTATTTGGTAAAAGATGATGAGAAATCCAGTAATTAACAAAACACAAGTGACTTCTTCGCCCTTTCTCTGCGGACGCTACCCAGCGGATTCTGAAAGGATCTAAGGAGGGTGGTGAGGCCTCGAGGATGCGCCCCCACCCACGGCGCTGCGCTGTGACGTCACGTCCTATCTCGGCGGCCATCTTGGATTATCTCTACACCTGCGGGGAGGGGAGTATCGACCCGATGTCTCTCTGCAAATTTTTCAGGCGATAACGTCTGTTTAGTGGATCAGCTTTCTTTGATCAGCTCGACGCAGATACTGAGATGACAAGTCAGTGCTGCGTAGTAACAAACTTTTCTAGAAAAAACACTTAAAGCAAATGACGAGATAAATAAAACATCTAGAAAAACAACACTAATCAATTAACTTACTAGGTATAAAAAAAACAGATTCACGACTTTGAAACCCAGGCACGTTAGATATCCCCTCAGATATTTTAGTACCAAGTACCAACTGAAGATTCTTTGAGGATGTCTAAGGGTAGTCAGAGGAACGTCCAAATGATATACATATTGGGCACATACCCACATATTTTGAAACCTTACTATAACTAAAAGGGTCTTGACACATAAATAGTATTTAATGGAATCAGTAACCAAAACAAACATACTTTGAAATGCATCTTGGTGACAATAATTTTGGGTCTTCAAATGAGACATAGACCTGAAAGGGAATAATAAAAATACTTCAACCTTTCCACAACAGATTATCAGATCGAGTAAAATTAAATTACACAACTATGAAGCACTACAAACAATTCAATTAAGCATTTAGCTAAACCGCATCTAATACAACATTAAAATTCTACCCGCAAGCGCGTAGCCTTATCTGTCTATGGCAGTTTGGTCACGCTGATATTATCTGTGGACCCCCTACCCCCCACTGCAGAATAAAGAATAGTTACTACTTGTACAGACTCTTTACTTGGTCGAATCTGTGGCAAGCACGTGAGCGGTATTCAAACTTAAGACAGGGACATGACAGTTTACATTCAATTTGACAAAACGGAGATAGCCACTTCGGGTCCAGCCAGATGACGCGAGCGATTTTGAATCACACATCTCAGAGGTAGAGTTCATTTTACAATGGGAGGAACTTGGAGTGAGAGCAGGTCTCCACGTTATTCTAGGGCGGCTTTGTGCCCAACTTCAAACGATCCGCCCTTGTCTGTATTTACAAAGGCTTAATGCGAATTTTTATTTTTACTTAACAAACAAGAATGGCGATGGGCATGTTTTATTGTGATGTCAGTTTCAGCTGTATTTGGGGTTTGTGGAGTTATGCGGCTTTTCAACTCGTTTTGCTGAATTAGTTAGGCCTATGTTCCTACTGAGCTCCATCAGAAAAAGTCCAGTTGGAAGGGAATGTGGTACTTTTTAAATGAAATGAAATTTTAATAAGTACTATAACATTGTTCGCTGTTAAAATAACATTTAAATATAATTTATAACATACACATATTTTATCGAAGCCTCAGATCTCTAAACTAGACTTTGACAGTCTGTATGATATACATCTGCATGCGCTCCCTTTTACTTTGAAGGTAAACATTATGAATGAATGAATGAAAGTTATTTATTGCACACCTTACAAACTAACAAAATAGGACAAATTATACAATTCAAGAAAAACAAATTTACAATGGACGGTCCTATCGATAAAAAGAGATCTCTTCCAGACAACCTAGAATAAGTTGATTGATTGATTGATGACATTATTCCACATGACAGCTTGCAAGTCGTATAGCGCTGATCGACTTTATTAAAATTTCAGTTAGTTTATTTTCTAATAATTTACGAATCTAATAAAAAATATCTTATTGGACCAGGTAAGGGGTTGGATCTGGATGCAATTATCCAAATCCATGGCAGACATTGAAAGGCCATGGCAGAAAAGTATACCCCTCTAGCAGTGGACTGATACGATAGGCTAACGGGCTAAAATAGATGAAGGTTGCGATGGTGAAGAACAGGTACCAATTTTCAAGTTGTTATTTAGCCAGTTATTTATCCTTCATACCAGTTGTATATACATGTTGTAGTGTACTTAGTGTAGTTGTGTTGTACTAGTATCTTATATAGGAGTGGTATTTTTAGTATGTAGTGTATCTTTAGCAAGTACCCATCAATATGAATATTTTTTCTAAGGAACCAACACTGTGAACGCGAAAACAAAAACAGCTGTTTCATGCAAAAGTTCGATACCTACCCGTTTTTTTTTCGCGTTCACAGTGTTGGTTCCTCAGAAAAAGTTATTCATATTGATGAGTAGGTACTTTAGCCCCCTGAAGTTTTCGGGTGGTATTTTAACACACTGTATATATTGATCGACGTATTAAAGAATGATTTGCAGAGCGGAACTGTTACATTGAAAGCTCTATTACCACTCACCATAAAGAAAGCACTTGAACCAAAAACAATTGAAGCTCTTCACTCACTCTCAATTGTTTCACCAACAGGAAAGCTAAAGTGGCAATCAACATGTTAATTCCGAGACCACACAGCTTGTTAGCCAGGGTTAGTTCAACAATATGTCATTACAGCGTTGACACTTGGGTAAGTAAGACAAAGGTTCATTAAGAGCGCGTGCTATGCGCAGCTGCGCGTGCGCACCCCGGCTGTATGGGCGACTGTATCGAAGTGGTGGTTCAAGGGTGCTAGGAAGTGGTGAGAGGGTGAAGAGGCACGCGCTGGTGCACGGTGGTCTGACCACCAGTTTGCGAGATGGGTGGTTTTGTTAGAGATGAATGTTGTTCGCATTTGAAATAGATGCAAAGAGTATGTTTGTCTGTTTGACACGTTTATATACCAGATAGAAGTTTTTTTCTCCTTTTATTTGGGTAAATAAACAGTAGCACAATATAATATGGTTTACAAGTTTTGTCACCGAATAAGGGTCGGTTTCACCATGCTCTGTTAGATTAACAAAGGATTAAAGCGCCGTTAAATATGTCAAAATGTACGCGTTTGACAGCTAAGGTTAGATTTAACGGTCTTTTATTTCCTTGATTAGTAACTAACAGAGCATGGTGAAACCGGCCCTAAAGCTTGTATGTATTTAGACAGTATCGAAGTGTTAAAATTCGAACATGTAGGTACCAATTGGCCCTTTCATTGAAATAAACTTGAAACTAATCAGAAAACTAGAAGTAAAAGTTAACAAGAATCTTTCTTCTTAGATAACAAGTTCAAGTTACTTGAGCTGAAATGGCTGAGCGAGGAGTGAATCCTTAGATCAGGAATCATTCAAGCAATAAGTCTGTCTGAGTGAGGCGTTGCATCCTTTGTCTGAAACTGAATTATTTTCGCCTCTGCGCTAAAACGTAATGTCACTTATCTACGATTTTAATGACAGTAAACTTATCTAAATAGACTTTAAAATCTTATTGAGAAGGGATGCTGGCGAGCATTTGTTTAGCTGATTTTGTTGTTAGAATATGTTTAGATACTAATTTGTTTTGATAAACAGCCAACTCGAAGTAGCGGGTAATTTTTTATTTTTTTTCTTTTTTTATACAACTACCTGATGAAACAAGCAGATGGCCCACCTGATGTTAAGTGGTAACCATCACTTATAATAAAGCATTACCTCGTAACGCACGCACGATAGAAACGTGCCCTAACAAGTGCCCTACTTCCATCAACTTGAGGCACACAGATATTAAGCCTCATGTGTCTGTAATTACACCGGCAACCACACTCTTCAAACCGAAACACAGCAACGCTGCGGCGGCAGAAAAAGGCGTGGTGGTAGTACTTCCCCGGACGAGCCTTACACAAAGAGCTCTACTACTCTTAAAATCGATTTAATATGTAATAGGAAATACAAGACATACAAAGGATTTTTCTAAATCGATTCAACTTAATCTTATGATGATTTGTCTACCTAGATGCCAATCAAATCTATGTGGATTTATTATATGATTTAATCCAATAAGGACGAATGCAGCCTATAAGAAATAAAACAGTCCTCACAGCTCGGTTGGTAGAAGTTATGCCTTCTGCGCTGTAGGCCGTAGGTTCGATGCCCATTGAGAATAAACATTTGTGTAATGGACATTGATTATTGTTATATTCAATGTATGTTTTACAAAAGAAGTATTTTTAGGTTTTATTAGAAGAAGTAATTATTAAGAATTAAGAAGTTTTATTATTAGCTACCTATCTGGTTCCCATTATACAATTTTGGCTTAGTTTGGGGCTAGGTGCTGTGCTGTGCGAAGGACTACAAATATAGGTATTTTATTAATTTATTAAGGGGCTGACAACTATCAAACAACTTCTCGCTCGCACGTTTCGACATATTGAAAGATATAAAATCACTCAAATCGATACAAGTTTTCCTACTTAAAAGTTTACTTATGTACGAAAACTAGTAAATCAAAATTTTGAGTAGGAAAACATGTATCGATCAAAATGTTTTTTTTACTAAACTGTGTGCAATATGATTGCACACAAAATGGTTGATTGCGATTTTTCGAAAATGAGTTTAGTGATTTTATATCTTTCAACATGTCGAAACGTGCGAACGAGAGTCACATTAGCTCTTGTCTTCGCCTTAAAAAATTAGGGTCGGTCAGTCGTAAATCAGTCGTACAGGATCCGAAAACCGAAGATCTTTGAATACTAAGTTCACCGTGGACGACCAACGCCTGTAATTATGATGATCATAATTAAAATTTCGAAACGATGACAATACTATCATCCACACCGACGTTTACCTCAAACCACCAACTTTATAACCCAAAATTGCAATAAAAAAATGCAAAAGCACATCGGCACAAACCATAAAACACGCGAAAAATTGAGATATCAGGTTCGTTGTTTTGAAATACGATGCGTTTACCTCCTTCGAGTGTCTTCGCACCTTTATAAAATAATTTTTATTATGTTGATTGTGTTTATCTTTTTCTATAGAAGAGATCTTGTTGCAGAGAACAGGTATGTGACCACAATTATATTTTTTGCTTAACATTCAATGCAGTGGGATAAAATGGATTTTTATCTGTTATTATCATGTTTTTAACACCTGTGGAGGACTGCGCAAGAAAAATTGTATGGGATTAGTACTTTGATATGCAAATGCGTAGGACTTGAATAAGGTAACACCATAGAATTTAGGAATTTCATTTTCACATAGTAAAAACGTTCTTTTGTTCATCGAAAATAAGTAATTGAATACTTATGTACCTAAGTTCTTTATACTTTTGTTTACCTAGACCTACATAGGAAATGTATGAATAGAAGGACTTACAGCCGGTTTATTTAAGCCCGATCATAACTAATCGGATGTCAAGTCACTTGTTATCTCAATCTAATTCGATGTAATAGCTGAAATGGCGAGTGACTTGACATCCGATTAGTTTTGATCGAGCTTTCAGAAACCGGCCGTATGTCTAAAAGTGGACTTCTTACTTATTAAATTAGGAATTATTAAGATATATTTAAGAAAATTATGAAAACTAGACTTACAAGGGTTACCTTAACCTACTAGGTCCATGTAATTTCTATATTAGAAATTAAAAATCAATAGGTACATAAGCGATTCTAAGTACAGTCGACTGCACTAAGTGAAGTTTGAGTTTTTGCCCTGTAATTAAATCACAATATTGCAACACAGCCATGAAAATTAGGAATTCTATACACTCTACTGCAGCCAACTGTACTTATTTTAATAAAACTACGTTTCATAGATCAATATTTGTTTTTTGTTAAAAAACATCCGAAGATTTAGCAAAGTGCTCTCAAAATCGAAGGTGGTCGAACATAACTCTCATGATTGAAGTATATCAAAAAGGGCACGAAGCACACGCGTCGAAAAAATAAATCACACATTCTCCTCGCGACGCCCACCATTAATAAAACTCTTTAAAATATATTTAATAATGTCCACAAAGACGTAGGGCACAATACTACCCATAAAGGACAGCATTTATTATAGTGACAATATATCGAATACAAAAAGATATTGTGACAAAGATGCGTACTTTTTAATAATATTGTCATTTCTCAGCAGCAGTGGACTCTTTCAAAAAGCCATAACGTAATAATTTATCTCTTTATAAGAGTTTTTTATCTGTGGGAGAGCGATCCCAGGTGACTCTGAGCACGGGTTAAGTATTCAAGTATTCTAAGCTTTGTATAGATCCTTTTATACAAGTTTATGCAATATGACACTGTTTTTAAGAACTTTGGTAGTCTATTTAGTTGTAAGTAAGGCATATTATCATATTACTGACTATGATTTCCTACTTCGTGTGTTTAGAACGACTTTTAGTTACAGAGAAAATTACAGTACAAAATGTACAAACACAAATTAAGATTGACAATGCACTATGAAAAAAAAACAGTCATATAACTTTGATCGTCAGGCACGGCAGGTCCGTATCATATCCAACTCAAGATTCTTTAAAAATGTTTAAAGAAAATTATGAAAACTAGACTTACAAGGGTTACCTTAACCTACTAGGTCCATGTAATTTCTATATTAGAAATTAAAAATCAATAGGTACATAAGCGATTCTAAGTACAGTCGACTGCACTAAGTGAAGTTTGAGTTTTTGCCCTGTAATTAAATCACAATATTGCAACACAGCCATGAAGGTTAGGTAAGTACGTTCGATTATTTCGTTTGCCATATACCCACATTTTGTAGTAGTTGGTTTGCCATACTTGACAGGTTGCGAGCCCATCGCTGTTTTCCGAATACTAACTGGTATCCTCTTGATGTTTTTCTTCACCGGTTTAGAGCACTGGCATTGAGCACATAAATGTTTCTATTCTAAAAAAATATTACAACACGACCTGATTTGAACCCACGTCTTTACGATCAAAGGGTGGGTCACTCCCACTAAACCACCAGCGCTACACTATGAACTTTAAGAATATGTCTACATCTAGGTACATAATTCACGATAACACACAATAAATATACCTACAAATTGTTAGAAGCGGATTTTCAGCAAAGCGCACTTATACGTTTGTTCATTGTTTCTTGTCACCGGCACCGTATCGAACGAGAACTCTATGACGGCGCTACGATAAACTATTGTCTAGTTAAAAGAAAAAAAATATCAAACAATAGATTTTTTATGAACTGTTTGACTGTTGTGCAATAATTTACCGTGAAACACGACATTTTTTCAAGTAAAACTTGCATTGCGTAAAAAATTCCGACCGTCTTTATAGCTATCGACGAGACGGGGTTGACATCGGAGCCACAATAAAATCGATGAAATATTTAAGGGGCAGTCGCAATAACTCATAGCGGGCCAGTTAAGGACCAGCGCCTATTGTGACACTGTTTGCACAGGTAGGTGCTCAGTGGGTAGTCACTCATTCGCTAGCAAATCACAGATTCATAGATTTGGGGTGAAATTTTGATAGTTTATTGTTATTTAAATTAGTATTAGTACGGCCAAATAAATACTCCCTACGTATGTAATACGAAAAAAAGTTTTTATATTAGAAAGAAAGAGAAACTTCTTTTCAATAGGTTTAAGAAGTCTGTTATGCAGGCTTTCTCAATTTCAGAAGGGATATAAAGGACGTTTTTGGTTGGTTTTTGGACGCAGTAAAAATACATGCGCGAGCAGTCTGCATGCAAAACATTCTGTTGTATGTTTTTTCGGTAAACAAGCGGTGTTTTTACCCAATATTCAAATTATGTCTGTGCATTTATTTACTTGCTCGTGTGACCTTTGAGCTTTCTGTGTAGTGGGATCTAACAACGAATATATGTTATGTATACACTCAAGCTTGGAACAAATGTTTTATAATCATGCATAACATACTCCAGCAAACTCGAAATTTAACTCACAACTAGTCTCAGCCACTCACCACTACTAGACTCACTGACCTGAATTTTAACTCAAAACTTCAGGTAACTTCACTTGTATTTTTCGATAGTGAGAATACTTGTTGCTATAATTCTAGAAGCTGACCCAAACCGTATGTATCTTGCTTGTTCTTCTAGGCTTTGGTCTCGAAAAACTAGCGCCAAGAGTCACCTAATTTATTAGTTTTTTACGAATAAACGAAAAAGCGATTCTTGTAATTCTAATGAAAAAAGAACGTCTTTGATATTTTCAGTACACGAAAACGCCCTAACTTCCTTCGGTATTTTGTGATCCGGTTTTTAAAAGCTTCAGGTAATGAGTGATTGATTCGGCGTGCCAGCGAGGTCGTATAAGACTAAGACTTCCCTTATTCCTTTCTTCCAGTGTGAGTAAAGCAAGGCAAAGGGTGGATCGTTGACCTCTAGCGGCGGCGTCACGTACCTAGCTCCCGGCAAGTTCGTGGAAGCTGCATGAAGTCGTCAGGGACGCGCCCCCCGCCGGGACGGTAGCGCGCGGGCGGTCGCTCTCCTTAATTAATTTTAACGTATTTACCTGGGATTTGAGAATACTTCTGGGCGATGTCTGAGAACAGAGTGGAGGGTAATCGATGGTTTTATTGTTTGTTGGCAACATATGATATAAATACGGTGGTATCTATATGTATACGTACTAACCTGTAAAAATGTACTATGGGAACTAGATAACTGATACTTACTCACCTATTTTTTTTAGTTTTTGAGAAACAGTGGATTTAGAATCCAATCGATATACTGAATACTATAGATTCAGGAATCAGTCATGAAGTAAAAGTTGATGCTCTGACTCGTAAAATAATTTATTTCCAAAATTCCAAGCAATGTTAAAATTCACTTTTTTACAAACATTTGTTTTTTATTAATATCCTCTAGTTTGCTTAAAAAACAAGATCATCAACAGATTCCCAAAATAAAAGTATTGAAAGTTTTTAAACTACCCATTAAATAAAATATTTTATAGCTAATCCTTACCATAAGTAACGATCTTTATGATTAATATCGTATTTAATGTCTTTTATAACGAATTTTATTTGAATTTAATTCGCTTTTATCGATTCTAAGACTGGTAGCCAATACAAAGTCTTATCATTATTATAATCCAGTTAACTAATTTGTAAGTAATTTAAAACCGAACTTCCTTTATAAATATATAATACTTAGAATATTCGTATCGAAGATATATTATCTTTGTGTAGGTGTAATTAGAAAGCTTTTAAAAAGCTTAAGAGTAGTTTTTTTTTTTTGACTTATATGAGTAGTAGAGCTCATTGTGAAGGGCTCGTCCGGGGAAGTACTACCACCACGCCTTTTTCTACCGCCAAGCAGCGTTGCTGTGTTTCGGTTTGAAGAGTGTGGTTGCTGGTGTAATTACAGGCACATGAGGCTTAACATATGAATGCTTCAAGTTGATGGACACAGGGCAGTGCAGCGTAGGCCACGTTCCTAACGTGCGTGACTTTTTTCATTTATTTATTATTTTTTCATTTAACTTACGAGGCAATGCTTTGTTATAGGTGATGGTTACCACTTAAAATTAGGTGGGCCAGTTGCTTGTTCCATCAGTGTTATACAACTAGTGTAGGTATATAAAAAAAAGCTGTAAGTTTCTTGCCTGTCCTTCTATGCTTTGGTCGAAAAGAACCGGTGCCTAGATTCACTTAGGACGTTTCAAAGTGATCCATGTGATTCAATTGAATAAACATATTCTGATTTTGACTTTGAACTAGTGGTGGATTTACATATTTGCCGCCATTAGGCTATTCATGGCGCCCCTACTGAACTCTACAAAGTTAACAATCATATTTATAAAAAAAAACAGTGAAAAATTCAACTTAACGATTTGACAAATTACATCAGGGGCATTATTCTCTATTGCCAATGCAATCGCGTTACACAAATACGACGAGACAGCGGCGGGAAATCGGACAAAACAGTATTCCCTATGACTTAGTTGTCATTCCTAGTTGTCATTCTTAGTCCATTTTTTGGTTTATGAATCGCGTTTGCGTTTAGACCACGCTGTGACGTCACACGGTTATGGCACGGAATCTCCTATGTCATAGAGAATAATGCCCCAGCTTTTCCCCATTATTATGTGTTGTGAACTAGGGGATCGATGTGTCAGTTCCTTTTCCAACAGCTCTATCTTATAAATAGAAGGTACAATAAAGCTTTTCTTATTTTAGAAATATACCCAAATTGGATATAGGTACAAATAAGAAAACAAAAAAACTAAATTTGCCGCCCCCTAAAATCCAGCTTACTCAGCCTACTCAGCCTGCTTTGAACATATAGAGGAATTTTATTAAATCACGCCACCATTTTATTAAGCTAGAACTTCTCTTCTATACTCTCTTCTTCATACTTCATATATACTCTTCTCTTCTGACAGCCTTCACAGCTCAGTTGGTAGTAGCTCTGCCTTCTGTGCCGGAGGCCGTGGGTTCGATCCCCACCGAGAACAAACATTTGTGTGATGAATATGGATGTTTGTTCTCTGTCTGGGTGTTATATAATATTATAAGTATGTATTTACAAAAAAAAAAGTATATAAGTAGTCTATCAGCTATCTGGTTCCCATATCACAAGCTTTGGCTTAGTTTGGGGCGAGATAGTGCTGTGTGGAATGTCCACCACTATTTATTTTTATTTATTTTATTTATATCTTCCACTGGTTCATCAACTCAACAATCTTTCGCAATAAACTCCCAGCTAATTTTACAAATCGTGCATGAAGCAATAAAAGCAAGTGAACGTATATGGGGACACTGCCACTGATTGGATTTGGCCCATCACTGATTCGATGCGACTAAACACAGGGGCTGGTACGCAAATTGGAAAAATTAACTGTTTTGGCGCACTTTGGCAAGATCAAGTATCATTTTAATATTAATTACGGACTAATCGTGGGTGAAAGAGCCAGTGTGGTGCATGCATGAGGTATGTGAAATTTTATGTGAAAAGGTATGTGAAATTTTGTAGTGGTGGTAGTACTTCCCCGGGCGAGCCCTTCAGGGCTCGACCGGGGAAGTACTACCACCACGCCTTTTCTGCCGCTGCATTACGAGGCAATGCTTTGTTATAGGTGAAGTTTACCACTTAACATCAGATGGGCCCACTGCTTGTTCCATCAGCAGGTAGTAAAAAAAGAAGTGTTTTCAAACGAAGCTACAATAGCGCGTCGTGTAAAAGGACCTTTTTGTTTGAGGTCGTTGATTAGGCACGGCTCATCATAGATTCATCTCGGCTAAACACAGAGGCTGGTACGCAAATTAACTGTTTGGGAAACTACCCTCCGTTCAGAAACTATGGGGCTAAATGACGGTACAGGACCGACCGTTATTAACTTATTAGGCTTTTGACGTGACTTCGTATCCTATTTTCACGTGAATGAATGACACTGACACTGCTGTCGATTCTGTAGCTGCATTATTCATTATAATGGTGGCACTTTACGTCGCTATTCGGTATTCGCGTTTTTATTCGTCTTGTCCGTGAAAAAGCAAATGTTGGCGAATATAGAGACACTACACATCTACAAAAGTAGTAGAGCTCTTTGTGAAGGGCTCGTCCGGGGAAGTACTACCACCACGCCTTTTTGCCACACGCCTCATGTGCCTGTGATTACACCGGCAACCACACTCTTGCCCTGATGGAACAAGCAGCTGGCCCTCCTGATGTTAAGTGGTAACCATCACCTATAACAAAGCATTGCCTCGTAAGTCACGCACGATAGGAACGTGCCCTACGATGCACTGCCCTGCGTCCATCAACTTGAGGCATACAGATGTTAAGCCTCATGTGCCTGTAATTACACCGACAACCACTCTCTTCAAACCGAAACACAGCAACGCTGCTTGGCGGCAGACAAAGGCCTGGTGGTAGTACTTCCCCGGACGAGCTCTTCATAAAGAGCTCTACTACTCTTAAAACTTAACTCATTCACTGTATTCATTTTATTCCGTGGTTCTCATAAACTTTTAGCAGTCACAGGACTCCACAAAATCAAATGTTTTCACGGCCCATTCAAATTCCATTCAATTTGCGTTATCTGTTACAATTCCATTCTCACAATTAAACATCGAATAACTCTCGTAAACTCTCAATTCCAATTATAGCCTCACGCCCAAACGATTAGAAAGTACCTAAGTATCTTTGTCAACTTATTAAAGTCTGACCGAATTATGTCTGTTCGGCGGTGTGGGCGAGACATTCACATCGTAAAATTATGTAATATTGCAATAAATATGTCGCTGCTTTGTACTGTATCCTTGTTTGGAAACAAGCAAAGCCGTGTCGAATGTTAATGGGTGTAATAGGGCATGGAATTAGGGGTGGTGCGGAGGCAAGTTGACCACAGAACCTTACAGAGTTAGTACGACACGGACATAGACTGCAGAGTGCGTATAGAACACTCTGTGTGGCACTGCCCATCATTTTTTGCATATTGTCTGTCAGTTTGTTCATACTTGATTTATCGTTTTGTGTTGGAGTGATTGTTTACGGAAAACTATGCATTTTTAGGTTTATTTGAATTATGGATTGGAATTTACATCGCATGAGCGTTTACGTGTGATTTATTAACTGACTGGTTATAATGTTTTACCCTTTGGTATAGAGGCATAAGTGAAAAGTTGAGCCTTGACGCTGCATAAATCATCACCTTTTACAAGGTGTAAAAGGCCTTATAACATATCTTGCTAGTTATTTAGCTATACATATCTAACTTAATTCTGCTATAAGAATTTGGAATGTCACGAACTTGCAACGGCTATGGTTCATTATTGGTATGGTATTTAGGTAAGGTACTACTTACTTTTCAACATCCTCAAAACGATTTCAAACTTTTATGCAAAAGTGACACTTCAGTAACAATAGCCTGCGTAAAGTGTTAAAAAACTAAGCACCACGCACTACAGAGCTAATATATTTTTGCGTAAACAGATTTAAAACTCTTTTACAGCAAGGATTGTTAGATTTGTGAGGATTAAGCGTCCATTGTTGTGAGACAAAGGCATTAGCGAGTTTCAATATTTCGCATGATTTAAGGGCGAAATAGAAATTGTTGGAAACCAATGTAGGTAAGAATTTTATGATCTCTCTCTTTTTTTCTCGGTTTTGTTGTCCTACTTTAGACCAGTCCTATATCTCACAATAAGGGTTTAAAAAATGGATAAATATTGATAAATATGGACAACTAGATATTAATATAAATTAAATGTTCCCATAAGAGAAGTCTTAATTTAAGAAGAAGAATTTAGTTTAGTCTTGTATAGGAAGGAACATATTGTTTGATTTAGTACCTAGTGTTAAGAGGATCAAAGTCGTTACGCTGTTTTGTTTACTTCTTTACCGCACATGATCTCTCTACAGTATTGC
Source organism: Chloroclysta siterata (assembly GCA_932294275.1). Classification (NCBI taxonomy): domain Eukaryota; kingdom Metazoa; phylum Arthropoda; class Insecta; order Lepidoptera; family Geometridae; genus Chloroclysta; species Chloroclysta siterata. Next base: position 11,922,390 of record OW028602.1, read on the forward strand.
CAATATCAAATTCTTCAAAAAAAAAAATACTACACCGGCTCCTGTCGTCCAATGGAAAATTACCAAAATTATAATGTGCCGAGTAATTTGTATTTTTTGACAGTGTTTTTTTTATGCAAACAATTTTCAATTGGCACTATTCAGAAAAGGTCCACAGAAGCTAAGCCCACAATTGAAGTGGCCACAAAACAACAATACTCGAATCTATACAAATAAACAGAATAAACGGACAAAATAAATAAATATCGCCATTATAGCCCACTGCGCCGCTAACTATCCCAGTGTTGCCACATTGTTGTGACAAAGAAAATAATAAATTCTAATACAATACCATGTCGCCGCATTTGTTAGGCAATTTATGGAACTGTTATGGTCAGCGAGAATTGGCGTGATATGAGAATCATTGATTTGTTAGATGGATAGAAATTGCATAGAGTTCCTGGAATTGAAATTAAATACTTATGAATCGTTTTTTATACAAATGATAATACGCATTCGAAGTAACGTAGCTTTTATGGCACTGCCACGTTCTCTGTACAAAATTAGTACTGTAATTATCAGTCCTAAGTACCTACCTATGTATAAAAAATAACTATATTGTGTTGTGTGCCCAAAGAGTCCACAGTGGAAACATCCACAGAAAAATGAAAAAAACTAAATATGAGACAAATTGATAGCATTAAATACTCATATTAAGTCATTAAACGAATGGTATGTATTCGCACGAGTCTGAGGAGCAATTATAAAATCATTAGCTGGTCGCTCTACCTGACGATACACCCGTCAAAATACTTCGTTGAACCAAACCTATTTTTTTCTTCAATATTTTGGTGAATTTGCTGCATTCTATCCCACAATAGCCACCGTGACATCTCAATGTCCAACAATAAAAACCATTTGTCATTGTCCATTAGAAGATATTGTTAGAAAACATTCTCAAATGTTGTGACGCTGTAATGTTTACTTGTAGTACTCAGTTGTTGGGTGATTCAGTTGCTGTTTTAGTGAGAGTGTATACAAGCAGCGTTGCAGTTTTGAAGAGTGTGGTTGCCAGTTAAATTACAGGCACATGAGGCTTAACATGTCACCTATGCCTCAAGTTGATATCGTGTGTGACTTACGAGGCTATGCTTGTTCCAGCTATTTGTTTAAAAAAAGGTTGTTACTAATATTGTCAACTCTAAAACGTTCTTGGATTCGAATATTTAGATATGCTAGTAGATGTTTGTGACTCAATCTGACTGCAACGATTTAGACAACACTTGATGAAATATTTAATTTTAAAAGTAAGTATTTATCTAATATCATTTAATTGGATGGTACTTGATAAATGAGAAAAATACAAATACAATACAAAATACAAAAAAATACAAGGAAAAAATTAAACGACTACATTAATTTCGCTTGTTTTGACTTCGTTCGTCATCAGCCTAAAAACCGTCTGGACTGGCCTTTCCTATAATGTAAATTTATACTATAATCAAAGTCAAAAGGTTCAATAAAATCACAAGGATCACGAAACGTCTTAAAGCTATAGGTGACTCTAGGTGCCAGTACCACGCGACCAAAGCCTAGAAGAACAGGCAACAAACTTACGGCTTGGTGCCTATCTAATCAATAATGGAGTTAAATTTAATTTCGTTCTACTCATAATTTTGCTGGTTTATCGTATTCGTTTCATGTTTCTATAAAAATATGTGGATATAGAGTGTGTAGCTCTAATGTTTGGACGTCTACATAAATTCTACTACCAATAACTTACCCCGAACCCTTCCTAAAAAATATATAGCGGGTCGTACGGTGTAGGTGGCAAATAATATAAAATGAGGCCGGGAACTCGGTAGGGGTATTGTGATTAAAATTATATACGGATTTAAACTTTCATGTTTTGAAACGATATAGAAATCACCTACAGTACAACGCTGTTTGCTTCACTCTTGTATTATGTGCTGAAACTAAAGAAGAATGTATTATTCATCATTATCATCTTGAAAAGATCATCCTCCATCCGTTTTTCGTTCATCCTACAAATATTGGAGAAGCCAATGGGACTTTCTAATATTTAGGATGAGCTTTTCTTATCAACCGATTTGCCGCGACCTTCACAATGTGGGCCGTCCTATGTGGTCATTCCAGATACATACTAAATACTTGTTAAATAAACGAACAAACACACTGTAAAAAAATATTACATGTATGTTGTAAATGGTGCCGCAAAACACCCTTTACATCATTACCCTAAATTTCAGTAGGTAGAGGTAAAACCGAGAAGGAAGCAACGAACATAGCATGAAATAAAATCGCATTGTAATCCGGTATTGGCTATAGATAAGGAGGGCTTGTGACAAGGCAAGAATTATGTGCTCCAGAGGGCAATTTTTCTTTCCCAGGATTTATTCCCGTAATTTATTGAGGATCCTCCTGTATCTGGGCTAACCCGGCTTCAGGGTCTGGGGGGAACGCAATTATTGCGACGTAGCTAATTAACTTGCAAGGTCTTCATGTAATTACTATCAGAGAATCTATAGAATCTGTGCTCTGTCTTAAGTCTACACTGTGGTGCCAATACCTACCAAGTTACCTGCCAACATAACCATAACAAGTCTCAATAAAAACTCTTTTTTTTTTGGATGAACTGATGGCAATTCCGTTGGCAACGAGTGACTATGAAGGTACCCGCATTTTTACCAAGAGATCAAAATCAAAATATTATTATGAAAAGAACACAAACCTATTTTAAAATAAAAGTCTTTATAAAAACTGTCTTCAAAAACTGAAAGTAAACGAAACCTTGTCATAGCACCTAAATAGTGGACGCTTGCAAATGGAATTGGCAGAGCTTTCTGATCTTTATCATCTTACTGACATCTGCTTCTGCTTTGTTGCAAAAAATAATATTTATATCCACCTGGTTTTGTTAGTTCTAGGCTTACTTCAAAGTGTTTAAAGTTACATTATTAAACAAAATGGTTGTTTTAAGCTACGTAGCTATAATCATATTTATCGGCAGTTCATCGCGTTTTTACAGCCGCTTAAGAACTCATGTAACAACTCGCTGTAATAGACATAAAACAGGCCACAACGACACTCGATTTGTGTAATCGCAACATCAATCGACTGTTGAGGCCACAGTCATTTGACACGCAAAATTTTTGGCGTACGTGCTTCGCCATGAATTGTCCGTGACAAAAGTGTCTGTCGCAGCGAAGCGTCGAGAGTCGGCTTAATACCATCCCCCGCCCTCGACCGCAGTCGTAAATTTAGGGTTTCATAAAACCAGATCCAAGATAAGACACAGTGTGGAGTGAGCGAGGATCAAATGTGAAGCTCCGAGCTGCGGGCGCACAGACAATAAAAATGACACCACCGCATCTGCCTACGAATTTGTCGTGTTTACACAAAATACGCCCCGAAGATACCGATCGCGGATTCGCCAGAAATCGTAACAAATAATGTCAGCATCTCGCCCCGCGCCCGCGGCAACTCGAAACCACCAAAGCCTAGAAAAAGTAAAGTGAGCTGTCAAGAGGGCAACAAAAGCGCATTATAATTTAAACAGATCCAGAATTGCTCCACTATTATGAGGCGTGTATTATTTCTTTTCAACCAGTGTAAGGGTATTTGGGCGCCTTTGTGGCTCGGTATTGACAAATAAGTAAGATTTACTCCTAAAGCAAAAATAATGGAGGATTAGGATGGCGGAGTAGTTTTTTTCTCGCCATTCTCTCGAGGTGGATGGCGCCTGGGTTTTGCATTGCATTATTTCTGCAGTCGGAACGCACCTTAGACAGCGTTACTGGCACTATAGCAAGTAGATCAAGCGAATACAAAGCGCTGTGAGGGAAACAAAGCAGATTTTGCGCAACTATTCTTTAAATACAGTTCGTACAAAAGTAATAGAATTCGAATAGCTATGAATCAGTAATACACATTGTACAATTCTCTAGTACAAAGGCGATTTCACTTTTTATGAATTTATTTTCACTTTTACCTCGACATGGCACATAGACTGATTTATTTGCAAAGCCTTAAATAACAAAGCGTCGTATTGAAAGTAGGAACGGGTTGTAGGCATAACTACGTGTCGGGGACATATATTTAAAGCTTCAGTAGATAGGGGTGCAATAATTTTGACAATGACTAGCAGCCTTACCCGGCGAGGCGTAGGCGCGGGGTGAGGCGCGGGGGGCAATCTGCGCACTAAATCACGCTACGAATAAAATTTATGGCGCCGAGATAAAAACTCGCAGCTTTTCTCTTTTACGTTCCTTTCCCCCCACTTCCCCCCAGCCCGAGTGGAAAATCCATAGGGATTTTTCCAAGTGTTCGGGCGACGGCGTGTGTGGGGTCGAAACGATTTTGTTTTATGCTTATTGCCGGTTGCGATGTTTTGTTTGCTAACTTGCACAGATAAGGGATAGGTAGGGAGATTGTCTGCTCGACTGGACGTCCTATAGGCGGGAAGGACAGTTTCTTTGTTTTCTACTTCTGTTTCAAATGGTCGAGCATTGTTTTAATAAATAGAACTAAAACTTATGTCATTTGAATGCTTTTTTTTTTTTTTTATACAACTAGTTGATGAAACAAGCAAATGGCCCACCTGATGTTAAGTGGTAACCATCACAAAGCATTGCCTCCTAAGTCTGAATGTGATCTATATAAACTTTATACCTAGTGCTAGAAAGGAGCCTTTAGAGACGCACTTAAAATCCTTTCACCGCACTGTTTCGAAAGAACTAGTGACACGACCAGAAGAAGTATAGTTGCTATGTAGGTATGCAGTATGCAGTACAGCACAACCTATATTAGGTATACATAAAATATATCACACATAAATTGGTGCACTGGTGGTCTAGTGGTAGCGGCCCCGCCTTCCGATACTAAGGTCGTGAGTTCGAAACCTGTCGTGCACCAATGAGTTTTTCTGTTCAAAAAATTATGTACACAATGCCTGTACTCTCAAACGGTGGAGGAAAACATCGTGAGCACACCGGCATGTCGCGGAACCTAAAAAGTTCTATAACATGTGTCAAGTGCTCGAAAGGAGCCTCTTGAGGCGCACTTAAAATCCTTACACCACACTGTCAACGTCAAAGTCAAAGTCAAATTCAATAAAATCACAAGGATCACTTTGAAACATCTTAAACGGACTCTACTGTTTCGAAAGAAACTAGTGACACGACAAGAGAGAGATCACATATAAATTAAATAAAACAATCAAGTAATCAGAAAAATGTGATAGCACTTTTTATACTCTACAACTAACTTGCGTATATAATATTTACTATACCTGCACCAAATTTTGCATTTACCTAATAATGTAAGTACCTAAACTACAGAAGTGCTATATCAGGAAAGCCTGGAAGAGATCGGTATTGAGCGATAAAGCCACCCGTTCCCATTGTATATTTTCTGTCTTGTGTACATAATGTACATTAGAGTGTTATTTTTTGACTGTCGTACCATCTTTTCTGTGCTTCACCAAAACATATCGATCCAATATCGCTATGAGGTCACTGACCCAGTTCAGTCTTGGGTCAGTGACCACGAAAGAACCAATGATAAAAAGGTTTTTACTACGTTTATAATAAAGAGAGTTAACTAATTATTCACAAATTAAGTAGCAATACATCATGTTGGGTCGTAACTTTATAATCACGTGAGGAAAGTCTGGAATATGGAAGCTAAAAATACTAACATACAATTTCGCTTGTTTGACTGAAATTTCTGTTTACTGCTACTTTATATTATTTAATTGAGAAAACTTTTTTGAATGATGGATATTTATTTGACTGATCTATGTTTGTTTCTTATATAAACAAACAAAAGTGGACGCAAGGCCCTTCAAGCCTGTTAAGGGGCTGACAACTATCAAACAACTTCTCGCTCGCACGTTTTGACATGTTAAAAGATATAAAATCACTAAGCTCATTTTCGAAAAATCGCAATCAACCATTTTGTGTGCAATCATATTGCACACAGCTTAGTAAAAAAATCATTTTGATCGATACATGTTTTCCTACTTAAAAGTTTGCCTATGTACGAAAACTATAAAAGCAAACTTTTGAGTAGGAAAACATGTATCGATCAAAATGATTTTTTTACTAAATTGTGTGCAATGTGATTGCACACAAATTGGTTGATTGCGATTTTTCGAAAATGAGTTAAGTGATTTTATATCTTTCAATATGTCGAAACGTGCGAGCGAGAGTCACATTAGCTCTTGTCTTCGCCTTAAGGAAGAAAGGTCGACTAAGTCGACAGTGTGCGAAAGTCGTCGATAAGCGATTAATTGCATAGAAATTTCCTAAAGTCGGCACTCCGCTATTACCTGTATTGAATACTGCAAAAGTCGGCAAAGTGCGAAAGTCGGCACTAAGCTCCTAAATCTTAGATGACGTCCTAGCCGATTTTGGCTACAGCGACTATGTAAACCGAATTTACTATGCTTTAATACTAATTAATTAGGTTAAAGGACTGATAACATAGTTGATCAGTCCTTTTATGCGCTCTCTGATGACTTACGTATACCCGATATCATTGACGAATGTACGAGCACACTTGGAGTATGTCAATATTCCCCTGACATTATTATAAGTAATGGCCGCTGGTAGCCTTCAACTCATAGGTCTCCGTACTACTAAATAGATAAGGTAGCGTTTGAGCTAGTTGCCAATTTTGGTAACAAAAATCATCAGCTGACTGACAACAGTCGTAGGCCATAACGAATTTTGAATTTAAGCTGTCAGCTTAAATTTGCTCTCTTATTATATTTTGTTTATTAGGACACATCAAATTACACGAAAGTATTTCCAAATCAAATATTTACGCCTTACGCTATTAATGTATACGAAGAATCTACGTTCATTGCAAATATGCGTTGTATCACTATCACTACATAGTATAAAACAAAGTCGCTTTCTCTGTCCCTATATCCCTATGTATGCTTAAATCTTTAAAACTACTCAACGGATTTTGATGCGGTTTTTTTTATAAAAAGAGTGATTCAAGAGGAAGGTTTATATGCATAATACAAGCATAATCTCTTAGGGATAACCCACAATAACCGTGCGAAGCCGGGGCGGGTCGCTAGTTATAAATAAAATAACTGATTGCGTGGTGCCACTAGTGCATAGTGGTGGCACTAAACGCCACTAGCAGTCACCCATCCAAATGGAGAAAGAACGTCATCTATAAATCTTGGTGCGCATTCCACACTGTACTATCTAGCACTAAACTAAGCAAAACTTGTAATATGGGGACTAAATAGCTGATAAAATACTTATTTTTTTTTGTAAGTAATGACACGCAGACGGAGAACAAACATCTATGCTCATCACACAAATGTTTGTTCTCGGTGGGGTTCGAACCGACAACCTACGAGTACATCGCAGAAGGTAGAGCTACTACCAACTGAGCTATGAGTCAATTTGACTTGACATCCCTAATTCAGTCGATAGGTGACCGACCGAGCAAGTGACACTACTTCTCCCTACTTATTGATTTAATAATGTTACAAGGATCACAAAATTTTGTTTAATTTCCCATAAGTTATTACTTATTATCCAACAAAGTGCGCCTCAAGAGGCTCCTTTCGAGCACTTGACACATGTTATAGAACTTTTTTAGATTCTACGACATGCCGGTTTACTCACGATGTTTTCCTTCGCCGTTTGAGAGTACTGGCATTGTGCACATACATTTTTGAACTGAAAAACTCATTGGTGCACGATCGGTTTCGAACCCAAGACCTTAGGATCGGAAGGAGGGGCCGCTACCACTAGACTAGTGATCTAAGTAGTTTTATTTGCTAAGGCTGGCAGACGAGCATGCGGGCCAAATGATGGAAAGCGATCACCGTCGCGTCGCCCATAGTCACCGTCATAAAAATGGAATTATAAGGATGTTTTTGTAATGTCTTATAACCATACCAGTTCAAGGTAAACAAAGTCACCGGCAGTCCACTACTGAAGCAATAAAAACAAAAGAAACGTAGCCGCATTACAGCGGTTATCGCACTTTCACTTAGAGCCATGCAATCTTTTCACGAACTGCTTTATTAACTGCTTAGTTCAAGTTGTTCAAATATTTTCATACACTTGTCGTAAGCTTTGTGAATTTATATTTCACGAGCTTATTTTACAGACACCACTCACAGCTCAGTTGGTAGCAGAGCTGATGCGCTGTAGGCAGTGGGTTCGATCTCGCTGAAAAATATTGTGTAATGACCATAAATGTTTGTTCACTGTCTGGTTTGCAAATAAAAATATTACATCAGCGCTGAAGCGGTTTATTTATTTATCATTTATTGCACCAAACGCAAAGTTAAAGCACAAAAAGAGGGCTTAATGCACAAGCATTTTCTACCAGCCCCCCCAAGTATATAAAAAAAAGTTTGACGTACGACAAATATTAAAATAATATTATCTAAATAACTGAATAAAATATATACCTAAAATACAAAAAAAACATACAATTACTCAGTCTTCAAACGTCTTACAACTAGCGTTCCACGAAATAATGTTTTTCTTAATTTGGGGCTAGATATAAATTCGGTTTGGAATGTCTACCAATATAAAGTAACTATATTAACAGTATTATAATATACTAAGGAGGTAGCTATATTTTTTATGTTCAAAATAATTGTGTAATAAATAAATCCAGGTTTACCAAAGCATTCAGGACTGTTATTTTACCATTAGTGTTGTCCATTCAATATAACTGCGTCCTTGCGTCTTCTCTTCTCTTCTCTCTTTTTGGTAGAAGTGGGTACCTACTAGGTAAGTACATACGGACTTGCACTGTCCTTGTGGGAATGTAATTTTTCACTGGCTTTGTGTAGTTTGATCTGTATCTGTATTAATAATAATAATTTCTTTATTGAGGACTAAAACATGTAAAAATATGCACTTAGCATAGACAATACATTACACTTAGTCCTACATTCGGTGGTCTTATCACGCACAGCGATTTCTTCCAGACGACCGTTTGCTTAACCTAAGACCTAAAATTAACTTAAACTAAGGCTTAGTCGCTAGGCGTCCAAACAAAGCTCTACCGCCACAGACAGCGGGTGATGAGCGATCATCCAGATCGCTCGATCGTTCACCACCTCCTGAACTATTAAATATTCACGTGGTAGGCAGTTGTTTTACAAAACTAGTTACGTGTTACGTGAAATCTGTTTCAAGATTCTGATATAGATTGTTAATTTTATCTAGAAAATCCTTATTACGCGCGTTAGCTATGAAATTGTGGAAAATAAACATATAATTGGTAAGTAATTGGTGTGAAATTTAGATAACATTATTTTTTATCGGTGAAAACATCTTTAGTGCAACTATAAAAAACCGCGGATACTACTTAAATCAGCATTTGTAATTAGTCTGTCATAACTGCGGAAAGCTGGTAAGCTATGAAGAAACTTATGACAATACACCTAACTTAGCAAGTCCTGCTGCATACCTGAAGGCACAAGCAGATGGCCCACCTGATGGCGGCAACCATCACAAAACAAAGCACGCACAATAGGAACTTGCCTTACTGCCCTGCGTCCATTAACTTGAGGCATACAGTTATTAAGGCTCATGTGCCTGTAATATCACCGACAACCACCCTTCAAACGGAAACACTTGCAACGCTGCTTGGCGGAATTAGGTGGTAGTACTTCCCCGAACGACACCCTACTAATATTATAAATGTGAAAATTTGAGTGTATGTTGTGTTTTGTATGTTTGTTCCCATCTCCAACGTCTACACAAATTAAGATGAAACTTTGAATAAAATGGTTCCGCCGGAGTTTTAGAACATAAAAATAAACGAGGTTTATAATTTTATATTTTATTTGTAGTCCATCGTTTTTCGTCCGTAGTTTTATTGTTCTCCCGTTACCTAGCAACCGTCTGTCTGTATCTACTTCTTCTTCTTTTATTTGTGGCTGTTCAGTGGCCGATAGGGTTTGCTGTCTGTATCTAGTACATGTTTAATAACACGGAGAAGATCTTGGTTATGACACGTCTTACGATGAGAGACTGTCAAAATTTACCGAGGTTTTGTATAAAAATCCAACATCAGCTTAGCTTATTATTGAAATTCGTTACTTGCGACATTACTTGCTAAAGTGTAGGCGTCACTTATTTTTTTTTTATAAAACTAGCTGACGGAACAAGCAGATGATCCACCTAATTTTAAGTGCTAAACGTGTCACCTATAACCAAGCATTGCCTCGTACGTCACGCACGATAGAAACATGCACTGTCCTGCGTCCATCAACTTGCGTGTAATTTAGGTACACTACCACACTATATTATATCTATAGGATGTAGTGTATACATACACCCATATATCATCATCTTCCTGCCCTTATCCCACGCTAAGTGGGGTCGGCACAACAGGTTTTCTTCTTCCACTCTCCTCTATCATACGTCATCTCAGTGCTCACTCCTTTCTTACTCATATCATCTTTCACACAATCCATCCATCTTTTCTTTGGCCTGCCTCTCATATATGCGCGTGTATATTGTATCATCCACAATAGTACAGGATTACCTAGCTAGAACATTGATTCTTTGCTCTTCATTGTGTTTTACTATTCCATGTCTATCTACTTGTGTTCCGCACACTATTTCTTTTGTTATTTTTCCTTTATTGTAGTGCTGTACCCGTGTTTGTGTGCTAAATTAAACTTTTCTATACTATGAAGCTGGTTAGACTTTGTCCGCAGAAGCGGTAATATGCCCTCAGATCTCTTACTGAGGGGATATCTACCGTGCCGGAACAAAGTCTAACTAGCTTCACAGTATAGAAAAGTGTTTCTGTTTGAATTTGCATAACCATTGCAACTATTATTTAGTCAGTGCCATTATCGATCCGTAATGTTGTCCCTAATCAACGTGTTAGGTAATAATCACTCTAGCACAGTCTCTAGTCTCTATCAATTTAATTGAACAACACTGTTAGGCCAATCTCTACATAACCGGCAAATACACTATCCTCTATGCTACCTGCAAGGTCTTAATAATCCTGATATTCTTAGAGATGAGTCAAGTCAATTCACTCAATCTTAGATAAAATAAATAATAGCCTTTGAAGGCAATGATTGAGCCTGGAATGTCCTTGGTTCACCTCTAAGAATACCAGCTGAAGTCTATGCGAAGCTTAAGTTCAGCGTCACAAAAACTCTAAGAAAAACCGTCGATTGTCTTACTTATCTATACTCAATCATGTTTACATTATTACGGCGGCGCGCTTCACGTCAAAATAATGTCCCCATTAGAGTACAAAGCGAGGTTTCCAAAGAATCACCAAAAAAATGACAAAAATATCCAGCGAAGATTACCGAGCAAGGCCATCTGTGGATATTGAGACCGTCTCACACGAGATAGCTTATCGCACGATCTCGATTCAGATTCAGAAGAAAAAGTTTAGAAGGCTCCTATTTATAGATGAGATCCATAGAGCATAGAGCGCGATCACGCCACAATCGCATTAGCTGTCGAATGCAACGATGATTTGAATTTCCATTGTTTATGGTGGCAGACATGTGTCAAAGTTCGATTGGAATTCAAATTCGGCTCCTTTGTTATTTAGTTTTTTTTGTCGAGTTGTAAACACGGGGCAGTGATGTTCCAATTTGGTTACCTACTCGATACTGAGCTTGTACCTTGTATCTGTGTCTCTTTGGATGTGACTGACATCGGTATGCTGTCTGAATAATCACAAAATCATGTTCTAAATCGCTCAAACAGAGCCGGCATGATACTTACCGTTGTATATCACAATCTACTTCTTTTTCAATAGCTATGTAGGTAAGTATATAATCTACTCATGACTCGTAAGTAATGAATTGTAGAATGGAAATAGCCAACCAAAGTAAACTTTAACAAAATGTTACGGACGGGAATTACTAAAATGCTGCACAAAACAGAACATGGAGTACCTAACGAGTGTTCCTGAAAGTCAAAGGCATAACAGAAAGACATAGCAGTCGTACCAACATCAAAGCTACAAAACATCTGCTAAATTACCAAACTCGCAGTCGCGAGGGCACGACACAAAGCGACTACCATTTTGTTCCGACACTTTTCAAAATTGGAACGTGACGGTTGCAAACGCTCTCTGGCCAGAGACAATGACATGAAAAGGAAAAATGTAAACGGACCTATTTTAAATAGAAGCATTGCTGCGGCTAATATTTTACATCGCTATTCGTCCCCGTGCCATTTTTATCGACCGCGTTCAGTATTGGGATTCATTAAGGGCCACAATCGCGTGGTGTTTCAAGTAGAGTTGGGTCGTTTTTGAGTTCTCGACGGTTAATTTAAAAGTGCGTTCTTGAACCCTTTCAGAGGCATTGTATCTTTGTGTTCTTTGTACGGGAGATGGTTTATCGGAGTCGCGGGGTACATAAGTGCTGTTTTTTCATTCCGTAATGCTTTTACATTTTCAAAGGGGTTAGAATTTATTCAGACTCGCTGCCCGCTTAGAAAATGTGTGGGTGTCAGGGCCAGGGTAAAAGTTTATATGTATTTAATAAACCTTCTCTAAAAATTGAAAATATTATTAATTATTTTTATAAGTGAATATTAATAAATATACATTGCAATTTCTTAGTAAATAAATGTTTTATTTGCCAGCAGCAGAGGCAACCAAGTGAGCAACGGGCTATACCTAGTAGATACCTAGGAACGTATTACCTACCTAGGTATCTTATCTAGATGTTTACAACCAAGTGTTTTAAGAGTAGTAGAGCTCTTTGTGAAGGGCTCGTCCGGGGAAGTACTACCACCACGCCTTTTTCTGCCGCCAAGCAGCGTTGCTGTGCTTCGGTTTGAAGAGTATGGTTGCCGGTGTAATTACAGGCACGTGAGGCTTAACATCTGCATGCCTCAAGCTGGTGGACGCAGGGCAGTGCATCGCAGGGCACGTTCCTATCGTGCGTGACTTACGAGGCAATGCTTTGTTATAGGTGATGGTTACCACTTAACGTCAGGGGGGCCATCTGTTTGTTCCATCAGCTGGTTATATAAAAAAAAAGTGGTATCGTGTGCAGCAAACATCAAGCCCGTATGCAAGAACTAAGTAACCGCACTCCCAGCTCATAACTCTACGTATGTCAAGCAATAACTTAATTTTGTGCACTCTAGGGCTTTAAATAAGCATTATTAACCCAGTAAACTCGTGGGTGTTATGTCATTAGCCATTAAGGCGCAACACTAGCGATAGTGTTGTCCCGACGGATTTATGGCGGGTGGGGGTGTTGTGGGTGGCATAAATCACGGGGATGTCTCTAGACTTGGCTTGACTTTCTTTAGGTATTGTTTGGTGATTTAGGTAGAGTAAGTACTTAGGTTTTAGTAGGTACCTACTTATCCGTGGAATTTCTTTGATAAATTTTAATGGACTATCAAATTTGTAAGTTGGTGCTGATTTTAATCTACTTATACCTACAAATAGTGTCCTATTAATAAGCAAAGGCCTCCCCTATCCTTCCTTGTCGTGTCACTAGTTTCTTTCGAAACAGTGTGGTGAAAGGATTTAAAGTGCGCCTCAAGAGGCTCCTTTTGAGCACTTGACACATGTTTTATAAACTTTTTAGGTTCTATGATGTGCCGGTTTCCTCACGATGTTTTCCTTCACCGTTTGAGAGTACTGGCATTGTGCACATAATTTTTATAACAGAAAAACGGTTTGGTTCACGACCGGTTTCGAACCCACTACCTTAGGATCGGATGGCGGGGCCGCTACCACAAGACCACCAGTGCCTCCCCTATTGATGAGTACCTAATAAATAAATAAATATTGGTGGACATTCCACACAGCACTATAATAACCTAAACTAAGCAAAACTTGTACTATCCGAACCAGATAGCTGTTATGTTATAAATTAATAATAAGTACATATGTACACTTTTTGTGGGTATATTATATACCAAATATCTCACCTGATGCTAAGTGACGATGTAGCCGATATTGGAGCAGAACGGACTAGAAAATTTAGTCTTTATTATTTTGTTTGTTTTCTTCTTATTCGATTGTTATCCGTTTTGTGAATTTAGATAAACTGTACTTATCAAATTATTGTGTTAACCTCATTTATTTGAAATAAAATATAGCAAAATATACTTAAAATATTAGTCTTTTATAAAACTAGTAGGTAATAAATAATAAGTAGGTTTAGACAATACTTGTTAGAGCCCCGTTTATTATAACTGCTGTTGATTTCAAATAAAATATAATTATATTTAAGTTAATATATAATTATATATATAGATAGATAGAAAATTCTTTATTGCACAGAATTCAATGTATCGTACATAGGCTAACTTAATGCTAGAGAGCATTCTCTTCCAGTTAACCTTTGTGTAGTTTTGAAAAAACTGAAAGTGTAGTGCACTAACAATAATGAATAATGCAATAATGAATTTAATTATAAATATATATAATTTTAATACTGCAAAAGTATTGCAATTGTTATTTTCTGTTTTTCCTGATCACAATTGAGGTTTCTTCAAGGCATGAGTAAATAAATCTTCTAGAATGTTCTGCTCCGTCGTCGGCTTCATCGTCGCTTACCATCAGGTGAGATTGTAGCCAAAGGACAGTCTAATAATTAAAAAAAACTGCCCATAGAAATTCAAATAAAATTCATTTAATATGACAACGACATAGATACAGAACTAGTTTATAAAAAAATAATTACTTACGGCTCAATTTACCAATTAATACAACAAAATACTATATTTACCTACTTAAATAAAATTGAATATCAATTTTTATGACATGTTGTATTAAAAATAGAATAAATATTAATTTACGCCTAAATTACAACAAATTGCTATCATCGGAATCGTGTTAGTGTTGTGTGACACATTAATTAAATTACTTTAGCGTTTAATGCCAACAGTGACAGGACAGGTGTAGGTAAGCTCCAATGCTGTAGGACCTATGCACACCTGGACATAAGTGTAAAACATATGAGGTGTGAAATAAAAATAGGGCTATAAGGCACGGTAGACGCTACTTTAAATACAAGAAAGTCAGTGGCTCGTCTTGATAGTCCTCATCATCATCATCCTTCTGGTAGATATATTCCTGTCGTTGTCACTTTCACGACAAAGAAAAGAGAAGGCAACAGATTTACCTATCCGCCATTTAGATTACGGTTGCTTCAGCGACTATTATGAATAAAATATATATTCTATAATATAATTCTATCATTTATTAAATTTGAATACCTATAATGTAAAAATACCCTATGATTAATGAATTTAGGAGTGATTGGCATAGGAATCATAAAACAATTCTTCAATTTAGTAGAATGACAACTACGCGAACGTCGGCCTGTCTTAACTTATTATTTTCTATAGAGATAGATTTAAAATTGGCAGCAATGCTTTCGCATAGTAGCCTTCTAGCAGAACAAGAAGGCTCCCTTTGCCTACCGCCATCCATCAAACGCAGCGCGCGCGCGTCGACTGAACGCACACCATCGCAGCCCGCCCAAAAAGAGAAAAAGAAAATTTGAAAAGAGAACACTCCCATCAGTGGGACAAGCTCCGCCTCCCCCAACCGCCCGTCTGTCTCTCCACCAATCGCGTGTCAGGGAGCTCCGAGCGGAGACCGGCGGCGACGAGCTCGACCGAGGGCGGCCGATCGCGCGCGTTCACAACAAAAAGTCACACGACTGGTTTAGTGTCGGGTTGCGTCCCATCGGCAACGCATCACGTGTCGTACGTTCCGACGTCAACGCACTTGCGCTTGCGCTCTCAACATCAACTGTTTTTGTAATTACATCTAATTTTACGCGGTGCATCTACGATTGATTACACAGTGACCTGTGATAAAGAATTTTAAAAGTTTTCTATAATGGAAATGGACATGCGAACGGAATGGAGCCGATGATTACAGTGTGTTTTTATCTCTGTCCAGTATTTACAGTGATACAAAGTGATAGTGATCGACATTGTGTACCGCACCACAAAAGGACATTTGAGGTATATGATTATGTATTAATTCTTTAAAATGAGTAAAAAATTAAACCTTATGAACCTTAAATATATCCAAAAACATTTATTTTAATATATCCATCAAAAATGCTTTTTCTAATCGCAGGGAAAAAACTATTTAGAATCCCACACCCATTAGAATATTCGAAGAAAAATATTTAAAGCAGAAAAAATATCATTGTAGGTACCAACAAGTATCACAAAATTACCTGCCTATAGTGAAGTAAATAAGAATCATTTAATATAAAACTAAACAAATAAAGAAGCTAATGTTTAAAAAATATGCAAATCTAAAAATGAATAGGTGCCTACATAATTAAGAACCTACAAGATAAAAACTTTTTCAACTCACATCTAAAATAATTAAAAATACATTTAACAAACTGTCTGAGGTTATTAGTGAAAAACTACAAACTAAATCACACAATGTAGCGTCCAAATATGATAATAAACTTGTTTTTGTTTTAGATAAAGCGTTTTATTAATTTTATGTTTTTGTAGTCATTATTTATATTAATAACGGTTCCTACCGTCGCGTTGGTAGATCATTTTCTCTGTTCACATGCTACAAAGTTATATGATTGTCTTGCAATAATGTATTTTTTTTATGAGGTGTCGATTTTAATTACTAAAGTAGGTACTTAGAATTATAGCATAATTATTTTTATTTAAGTAAGTATTAAGGCATGCCCAACAAACTCTTCATCAAAATCTAAACTACCTTTTATCTAGATATGATGTGATTTTTAACTCTGAAAATGACAGTTGAAAAGAAAAAAAAAAAATAACGTCAAACAACGCCTACATTTTTGAATGTCGAATTTTAATTTTTCATGGGCTCGTAGAGCGTCTACGATCGATTTTCTCCATACAAAAGATTTAAACGCGGCGCGGCGCGCGGTTTTTTATTATAGGTAGTGAAAGGTGAAATATTTGCTTTTGTATTATTCTATTCTATACCTATGTAGATAATTTGACACAGAACACTCTTTCTTAAAAATATTTTTGTACCCTAGGTAAGAAATTACCTTTTTATTTTTAGCTAGTATTTTTTACTTGGTAGCTGAATATTATTAAGTAGGAATGTAGGTGGGTAGTGCACAACTAATGTAAATTCGGTATATTACGTATGCAGCTATGTAAGCTAAGGCTTGCAACAAAATATAATGGTAATCCTGCCAATGCGTTGTTTTAAATTTCGAACGAGTGCCAGAGTACCAACCAATCAATGTCAAGTTCACCTCACTTTGTTTTCATATCATTTGCTCCGTTGTTTTCGGCCGTACGTTTGGACGCCATGACAGTTTGGTAATCGAGTTCCAAATTTGAATGCGTGCCGAGATGCGCAAGCGTTATCGATTAACCTTCGATAGCCTATCCATGTGTGCGTTAAGAGTAGCCGTTTCCGCCGGAGATTTGCGTATTTAGTAACGTCCTGTCCACTTGTCATTTTTATTTTTATTTAATTGCAATCATTGAAAGGATTTACATAAAATTACCTTATTAATGTTATTTTTCATATCTATTGATTAGTAATATTTGAAGCATTAAAAGATTTAAGGTTGTGAGGTGTCCCTGGTTAAGTAGAGCGCGAGAAATAAAACAAACTAGCCTTTGACATGATTCCGCTATTTCGGGCTATTACAAGTCTAGACTCATAAAATGTTGTTTTGATTATTCTAGTACTTAGTTTATTGCAACAGTTTATTTGCTTATAAAATATCACTGGTTTTTTACAATTTCATGGTGCATGTTGAACTGGACGAAGCAAGTACTTAATAATTCTTGTATACTTACTGCCTTAATTATAAGTAAACCAAGAATAGGTTCGGCTTAAACACTACTGGACTATTAAGTCGTGTCACTTTCAGATCTTACCTATGACTTATTTTTTACTAATAATGGCTTAAAGATTTTGATGGTAGAGTTTTCCTCGTGTCAGTCAAATATTTTCTTTTTAAATGTAGTTAGCTCAAAATACCATATTTTACTATTTAAGGCCTTAACAGATCTTATAGCTCTTGATAAAAAATTTCAGCAGCGGGGATGGGCTCGCAACCTGTCACGTATGGAATACTAACCGTTTAAAACACCTTAGACATCCTTAAGTAACTAAAGCACCACGTAATGTTGGGAATGTCTACCATGCCTTGAACAAATATTAGCAAAAAATGCACCTCTTGCAAATTATTGGCTTATAAATTGCCCTAAATGTGTTGACATAAATATTTTTGCAAACCAAATGTGATGAATTAAATACCGGTTTTGATACGAGCTGAGAACAATAAAAATATTGTTTTATTCTTATTTTAAGCTTTACATTAATATTTATAAAAAAACCGTCAGTAGGTTGTTATATAAGCTAGTATTTTATTATCTTTAAATCGATCAGATAAAAATCTATGCTATCTTATAAAATCTAGAGTTTATTATTGTTTAAAAAAACAAGATTTATAATTTACATAATAGATCTAAAAGCAAATATACGACCAAGGATTTGAATAATTTAGCAACTATTTTTTTTCAAATACAATTTTAGTATCGAATTCACTTTAGCTAACTTTAATTATCTCTATAGTAGTATCATCTACGTATACAGGGTATCCCTTAAAGTAGTGATAAGATCACAAAAATTCAGAAAAAAAATAACTCGAAAACTATGAAAAATCGAGGAACATACATGGGTGTGATTCGGGTACCCCAAGTGGAGCTCTATCTCTGGACTTCCGCTTATTAATACTTTTTGGGACACCCTGTATAATAAATAAAATAAATTAAAACGTTTTGTAAACACTTGAAAAGCTACAAACTAAACAGTATAAACAATTATAGTTTCCAAGATAAAACCCACCTCACACACTACAGAACTGCCAATAAAGCCGATACCAGATTTTATGATGCACGTATCAAACTGCTTAAGATAAGTAAACAAATTAATCTGAGCATAAAAGCTATTAACGTTACACGATAGATATGAAACTCATTTGGAAATTTTCTATTAGAGTTAAACGAAAAAAAAACTAAAAACTATAAATAGCCAAAGAAAAAAAAAACTACTTTTGTTGAAATATGATTTATTAATAAAGAAAATAATAATTTAGACTAGTGTTTACAAAATATACATGAAACAGTTGACAATTGTAAAGAATCTATAAATAGCAAAAATCATACAGTAGGTATACATATTTAGTTTATTAAATATTGATGGAGATTCTTTCAAAGTCTCTTCTCATCTAGTTGCAGCAGGAGTTTCTCAGATCTACATTTATATAATTTTATACCTCTACCAAGTGACTCCCGTGCTCGCCGTTATATTAGCACAATCCATACCAAATCTCAATTCCTGTGAATGAGTTACAACATCGCTTTCCTCAATGCAGTCCAAAGCTCCAGCCGGACTCTGTTGACTGAGCCAGACGTATTCTGTAACGAGTTTCACATCTATACTGTACTATTATTACCTGATATTCAGATTGAACTCGTTAGTACACGTGGGTTATCAGCCCTATTAAGATTAGGCCAGCCAATTAAGATAATTGATTCTTTCCAGACCCCCGGCGCATCGCCTGAGCTTTAAATGGACAGATCAAAGATTTTATCGTGTGATATTGATTCGAAACGCCTGCTTTAAAAAGTTTTTGTAACCATGTAGGTATAGTAAAGAGTCTACATTCCATTTTATTAGTAGTGGAAAGCTTACGTCTTTTTTCGTGTGAATCTTGTGGTGGTTTTTTTCATAAAACCTTAAGCCCCGGTGATTGTTTAGGGCCTGGACGTTGAAATTTGCGATGCACCCTTTATCAGTTTGATTTCATGAATTCCTCTGAAATCAACACTCTGTAATAACCTATATACTAATATTATAAACGAGAAAGTTTGTAAGTATGGATGTTTGTTACTCTTTCACGTAAAAACTACTGAATGGATTGACTACTGATGAAACTGTACAATAATATAGCTTATACATCAGAATAACACATAGGCTACAATTTATAAAGATAATGTGTAACTAATCCTGCGCAGACAAGTCGCGGGCACCAGCTTGTATGTATGTATATATTATCAATGTATTATATTATCAACACCTACATATTGAAATAACATACTTAATATAAAAAAAAACACGATTTAAGTACCTAATATTAGTAAATTGAATGTAATGTCGCTTATAAAAATAACTCCAACGCCTTCATTTAATATAACTTCTGTAGTAAAATAAGTAATTTTGAAAGTGTTGTCACCTAATAAAAGAACAAAAGCAATAACCCCGTCACAAACAAACAATAAACACAGTTGTAAGTTACAGTTCTGAAGCTATATGATCAATATGACGGGTGTAAGATCACAATGTTTATCACAGCCGAGTTATAGGCAATAACTAATGATTTATAACCGCTACTGAACTGGTATCTTACGATTCCGAACGATCCTGAGATAGGCCTATCTTACAAATGCTTGTTACCTGTGGTTTGAACCTGCTTGAGTTGGCGGGCCGTTCTTGGGTTTTGTAGGTTGGGTATACGTAAATATGAATATTTCTTTTCTAGTAACTAAAACAACATAGGTACATAATCGATCTTTATTCTGAGTGGAGTGACAGACAGGCTTTTTAAAGCTTTTTAGTGCTCTCCTTGGTTTTTAACACTACTAATTAAATTAAAATAATAATATTGGTGGATTTTCCACACAGCACTTTCTAGCCCCAAACTAAGCCAACGCTTGTACGGGAACCAGATAGCTGATATAATACATATATACTTTTTTTTTGTAAATACATACGTACTTAAAACACGTATAATAACACCCAGGCAGAGAACAAACATCTAGAGGTATGTTCAGCTGTTTTATGAATTTTATTACCCTCACCTTTTTCTGTTATACCTACGCTTCACTAAATTCGATTGGCACCATTCTGGAGCTTCAATATTGTAATATAATACCTACATTTTAACAAGGATCATACAAAAGAGCGGTAGGAACCAAGCCGTAAGTTTGTTGCCTGATCTTCTAGGCTTTGGTCGCGTGGAAGTGACATCTAGAGTCACCTAGCTTTAAGACGTTTCAATGTGATTTTATTGAATAAATACCTTTTGACTTTGATCACACAAATATCTGTATACGATCATTTCCTTTACATATTGTACCAATTAATTTAAAACATAATCAATCGATTAAACTTATCAGAAGCGTAATGGTAAAAACCAATACCATAAATTATTTGAAATCAATGTATTTGATACCTAATCAAATTATTTGCAACTAAATTAATACAGTAATTGGTAACGGAAGTGTACCTACCTTAAGTTATCATTTTCTAGAAGCTGAGTAAATCGATATTACGTCATTAAAAAGGTTTTTATTCAAATGCGTTTAAATCACAAACAAGGTTAATCTAAGCCACGTCCAAACACGACCATATAGGAAGATTTATATCTAACTATTGCAATTATTTTAATGTATAATTAGAAAAATATGCTATATTGGAATTTGGCTTTAGCTTAAAATAAGCTTTCTCATTTCTTGACATTCGGTAGTAAGGGCAATGTATGTTATGTATCCTACTAATATTATAAACGCGAACGTTTGTAAGTATGGATGGATGGATGGATGTTTGTTACTCTTTCACGTAAAAACTACTGAATGGATTTTAATGAAACTTTACAATAATATAGCTTATACATCAGAATAACACATACAATTTATAAAGATATTGTGTGAATTGTCCAAAATGTGCGCAGAAGAAGTCGCGGGCACCAGCTTGTGTTTTCTTTTTCTTTAAACATTGCTGATTTTTTTAAGTTAGACTCTCTATGAGATCTGTTAGCCTCTTTAGTGATTAAAGAGGCTAACAGAAGCACTAACAGTAAGTACTTAGATGAAATACTTAAATTTGACAGCATTCACAGCTCAGTTGGTAGTAGCACTGCCTTCTGCGCCGTAGGCCGTGGGTTCGATCCCCACCGAGAACAAACATTTGTGTGATGAACATAGATGTTTGTTCTCTGTCTGGGTGTTATACCTCTATAATATTATAAGTATGTATTTACAAAAAAATAAAGTATAAGTATATGTATTATATCAGCTATCTGGTTCCCATATTGCAAGCTTTGGCTTAGTTTGGGGCTAGATAGTGCTGTGTGGAAAGTCCACCAATATTTATTTATAAAAGGGTTTTGTTGTTAAAATATCCAAATAAATAGAATCTGTCAGCTTTTGCAAGTGCCACCGATTCTTATCAACCTTATCGTCCACCATTACGACGAAATCGTATCAAATCAAGTTAATTTCGCGATAAAAATTATTCGATTCTTATTATTATCAGTAAATCCGTATTTTTCAGTCGATTGTCAGATAGCAGCTGTGTCGGTTGCCTATGCGATTTCAAGTATACCATCTAAATTATCGTTATTGTGCAAGATTTCATCTTATCAGCAATGGTGAGAATTATTTTATCTCAAAATAGAATTAAGATGAGAATTTGGTAGATAAATAATATAATTATGTAATATGTCGAAAGTAAAAAGATTTTATAATATAGGTATCTTTTGTGACATAGACTCTTTGTGGGTAAACACTATAAAACAAATAAAATCTTATTAAGCACGTTTGGAAATCACTTGCCTCGGTCAGGAATCGAACCGACACAAATGGGAAAATATTATTATGTGTGTAGATCAGGGTCAATCATAAAGGTCAAATATCTTATTGATCAAACATTGAGTCCCAAATATATAATTAAGTTCAATAATCATAAAATCTATAGATAGAAAGTGTCTTTACATTTTACAGTCATTTAAGGTACTGATATAACGGTTTTGCTTCGGAATTCTAAAATTAAGCCTTCATTAACCTGATTACAGACCAAAAACTAAGTGGGTACTACTTACCTACAAGAAATGCTGAGAAAACACTGAACCTTTTAATAATAAGTTAATTTCCATTTTAAATGTCATATTGTAGTATAGTAAAATTTAACTGAAATAAAAAAAAAACAACGCCCAACCTAACTTGAAATATGTCACCATTCATTCCTACAAGGGAGTTCAGATTCAATTGGTTTCTGTTTGAAATAGGAAGCCTTTACGATAGACCTTACCACACTGGTTGTTTCACCTCGAACACTACTTATACAGATACTACCACATAATAAATAATAGTACTACGTAACTTAGTAAATTATTCCAATTACTTCAGTATGTAGCTAAAATTATGCATTCGAATATATTCGATAAAACAGCTAATCTAAAATATCTGACAGGTTCTATCTTAATTATAATTGATACCAAAAAATAAAAGGTAAGTGTTGCTATTAGATAAGAAATTTAAATCAAATTCATACCTACCTTAACTTTAGGTGTCTACAACCTTTTCTTGCAAGTCTGAGTGACAAGGTGTAAGTAGTAGTAAGTCTTAATAGGTATTATATAATATTAAATGAATGATGACAAAGTCAAAGTCAAAAGGTATTTATTCAATAAAATCACTTACACAAGGATAACTTTGAAACGTCGTAAAGCTAGGTGATTTTAGGTGCCAGTTCCACGCGACCAAAGCCTAGGAGAACAGGCAACAAACTTACGACTTGGTTCCTACCGCTTTTTTGTATGATTCTTGTTACAATGTATTATAATACAATATTGAAGCTACAATGTGGTGCCAATCGAATTTTAGTGAGGCGTAGGCAGGTGTTAATTAAAAACTAGTCAAGTGCTTTGTCAGATTCGCCCAATAAGGGTTCGTGCAAGAAAAAAATAATAGCAGCTGTCTTCATCAAAGTACATACAACTTTTTTGCATATTAGGTATTATACATGCTCTTTCACAAAGGTCCACCTCTTCTTTTAACATCCACCCACTTTTACACCTAACTTATTTAAATAAAAAGTAGAAATAACGAGTCGTTTCATAAACATGTACTCAACTCTTTGTGAAGGGCTCGTCCGGGGAAGTACAACCACCACGCCTTTTTCTGCCGCCAAGCAGCGTTGCTGTGTTTCGGTTTGAAGAGTGTGGTTGCCGGTGTAATTACAGGCACATGAGGCTTAACATCTGTATGCCTCAAGTTGATGGACGCAGAGCAGTGCATCGTGGGGCACGTTCATATCGTGCGTGACTTGCGAGGCAATGCTTTGTTATAGGTGATGGTTACCACTTAACATCAGGTGAGCCATCTGCTTGTTCCATCAGCTAGTAGTATAAAAAAAAACTATCAATTGAATTCAACTACTGTATCTACAGCCTGAAAAAAATATAACAGTACGTACCAAAATTATTCTAATAATTCAAAATAAATTTGTATATACTTCCTTATCAAATCAGTGCCACTAGTCACTACTAATGTTTTCAAAGATTGCTCAATCAATGTTGAATAGTTTGTGCTACGAATAATCTGATAAAAAAATAGTGTAACTTAACTTGTTTGAATGTGTCTTTGGTTTTGTAAAATATATCTATGATATCTAGCAACTTGACTTTTAACTTGACAAATGACAAGTATCATTTTCAATCTAATTTGATAAACTGGAGATGTTAGAAAATCAACTTTCATCTTAGTTTCTTTTACTGATGTCCGTTTACGAGTAAATCGCTATAGTAAATTACATGTTTATGTTAAAAAAATGTGTTAACGACAAAAAACACACTAAAAAAATCTCAAACCAAAAAAAATGGCATGGTATTTTTTAAGTTTCGAAGGCGTTGTAGAACACGTTCAGTTAGTAGAACATCTAACGCCAGTGCAGTCGAAAGGGCTTTATATTTCTTTTTCTTCTTGTCTTGTCCCTACTTTCTTTCGAAAACTAGTCATTGGTCTATGAGGTTCGAATGAGACAAGATATCGACCACGCATAGGTCACAGCGAGTCATTTCATAAAACACGGTCATGTCAAAGTCATTGTGAAAATGAAGCTATTTCCAAAACTGCGCGATTCAAACGATTCAAGTTATACAAACAAACACATGTTACGACAGATTTACCGTATAGATTATCTGCGCGTTCAGTCAGTGGTAATAAAAATCACGGCTCTGTTGGCCAGCACATTTAATGCCTGTTATCGCTATCGGCGCGGTATCGAGTGTAGCTTATCAGCTAATCGAATTGGGAGCGTATCGATATCCACCACGTACGATAACAACACTAATCTTAATTGATTGTCTTTTTTTGGACAAAACACCGGCTCTGATTCTTTGATGCCAAATCGAGGACCTGATAATGGTAGCTCCGATAGCCAGTTACCTCGAAATTTATTTATCTTTTCATCGATTTAATTCAATTTAAGTAAGTAATTCAAAATCTTTGTAAAGTCTACTGGATTGTAGTAATCTAATTATACAGGAAACAAGTAGATACCATCAAATATCCTTTTATGCGAACGGATGCTAAGTTGATTTATCTTTTTCCAGATCTGGGAGTTATGATTCGGTCGCCGAAGCAATAGTTTAGTGAGAGTCGAGACTGCACGATGAGACTGAGCTCGATCCGCTGAGCGCTTAGTGATCGAGACGTGTACTGTGATGCGGAAGTGTACTTTGCGTGCGTGCGTATAAGAGTAATGCATGGTTTGTGAGGTCGGTGCCGCGGTCATGGACATGAGTGGCGAGGGCGGCGGCGCGGGCAGCGCGCTGCAACAGCGGTGGTACGAGAGCCGCGTCAACGGCAGCCCGGCCGCCGGCGACGGCTCCGACACCAACGGCGATGGCTTCTTCCACTCGCCGCTCGAGGGCTCGCACCACTCCCGCGCGCGCTACTACCACCAACAGATGCACGCCCCTTACTCCTCCGCCGTCGGGTCACATGGTAAGCACATTTTACTTTATAAATCACCCGGTAAAACTAATTAATGCTACGAACCTCACCGAAACTGGACGTCATAATAATTAAAAACGTAGCGGTCCAAACGCTGCCTAAACTGTCTGAAATAAGCAAATTGCTTCCACGGACGGTAGTCGTCCTCCCGTCCGACGTTATCGCGCATCGCACGATATCTCTCCCAAACTCGACAATTAATTCGACGGACCCGAGCAGTCAAAATTGCCATTCTGTAAGGTGACAGCTTAGGTAAACATAATCTAAAATGGGCTTCGGTCGCTAAAGAAAAAAATAATCCATACTTTTTGTTTTTCCTTTTTGAGGTTTAAATTTTATGGAGGCAATAAAGATTTCGTGGGGACAGGTGGCTCTTCTTTATATTTTAACTACACGCATGGCTGCGTACAAAAGTTCATCTACAGCTTGGTGTGTAGGGACCAGTTTGGAGTGGCGGGCTCGGGGACGATTAGAATTTATTTGGCGGTCCGTCGGTAGTGACGTGACACTTAAGAAACTGTGTCACTTCTCGGAATCGGAACTGGGAATTGATTTCGTCGCGTTCACAGCAGTTATGTGCCGTACTTTATGTGGCCGGCGCGCGGCGGCGGCGGCCGGTCGAACGGCTTCATGCCGTTTTGTAAACCCTCTCTTATCGTGTAGGTACTGTCCGGACGAAGCTTCTTGTCACTCTGATTACATCTGAATCTGGTAAAACTGTCGTTGGGAACACGGCAGCTTCGATTAGGTTACTCGCACATAAAATTTGTGAAACGATCTCCGACGTAAGATAAGTAGTTAAGTAAAAAAATACATAATGACTGTTAACTTATTTCTGTTATCTGCTGCCTACTTGTAAATGTAAACATGTGTTTTATTTACGCGTGAGTGTCTTAAAGTTGTGCAAATAGAAGTCGTCTCATAAAGTTTTCTTTGTTGGTTCGGCGAGTCTCAACTTTGTAGATATAAAAAATGTATTTAAGCTTCCGAGGACGAAATAAACATGCGACGATGACAACTCGGATCGTTTTCACTTTGGTCAGCGACTTTATTGCGGTATGTGGCGTCGCCGCTCCTTCGTATTATGGCTATTTTATGGCACGAATGAACGAAAGTGATTACACTTCAGTTTTTCTTAGAAAAACAAATGCGGCAGGAATGTTGACACGAGCCGCGACTGGCAATGACTGCCCGCAATCTTCACAATGGCGTCCTATTTAGATCTTGCCAAGATATGATTTAATATCTAAATCGGAAAAAGCCCTTTCGAAGATATGAGATATAACACTTTGGACCAGTAACACCTACATTTTGCACCTTCTCCTTTAGGATAGAGCCTTCTCATTTAGAATAGTAGAACTTTTATGAAACCACCAGCCATGCCACCAGCAACATTGCTGTGTTTCAGGTGTGGGTGCCAGTAAAATTACAGGCTCATTAAGGCCTAAGCCTCAGATATCATCGTCTGTATCCCTCAATCAGATCGACACAGGGTACAGTCGTAGTCGAACCAGTGCTTTGTGCATCTACTTGTACCATCAGCAGGTTGTATTAAAAAAAGCCGATTGGATACGTGCATATGCGGTCGAGGCTTCACAGACAGGTTGAAATGGTCCCTGTAAGACGACACTGGCCTTCTATTTGACGCGCTCTTCTAATTTATAGCTCGCTGATGCGATTGATGACGAGTCGGATTTATTTTGAAAGGGTTTTTATTGCTATGTTTTATTTCAAAAATCCTCGGTTTAATACTTTAGCTTACAAATTCTATCTGATTATATGATGGGTTAAATTCATAGGTTTTTTTTATTGCAGGCGAATATGTATAGGTCTCACTGTTGGCAAGTGGTTATTGTCATCAATAAAAAAAAAATCGTGAACCTTTCACACCAGCGCTATTTAGCTCTACCCGAAAGACGCAAAGCTTTGTAGCTCCCCCCTTTATGTGTTTTCGTTGCTGGACTTAACCTTATTGACATCATTATTAAGGGGGGGGGGTGAGTTTGCCCTAATCACCAAGTTTTGCAGGCGGTTTGACCGAATATAACATTTATCTGCAAATTCTTTTGAGTTGAAAGGACACGTCTTTTTAACCAAGGTAAACAAAACAAAAGAATTATTCAATCCAGCGTCCTGTATCGGCAACTCATCGCCAATTTCACACCTATTGAGCAATGACAACAGCAGAGCATTTGCATCGATAAAACTGCAATCTAAAACATATCCTATCACACACAGCTAGAGTTTGAACTGCTCTGAAGCAACTCTCAAGCAGCTACGATCGTGTTGTTTGAAATTATTGGGTTCAGTTCTTACGCAATATTACTTGCATACAGGTAGGTAATTGGTCTAAATTGCTTCTATGTAAATGTATGACTCGGAGTTTTTCATACACATACAACGAGGGGTTATTATTTTTTTCCATTACGATCGTCTGTCGTCAAGGCGCGTTCTCTCTATTTTGATGAGGTACTCGTAAGCTACTAGACAGCTTATAAACCCACTGAAAATAATGTAGAAGAAAAGAGAGGAAGGCTAAGAATAAGACAAATGATCCAGATAAAGATAAAGGTATGGTTTGTGGAGGTCAGATGACGGGTTGGGAAAAGAAAATTGGAGAAAACCAACTGAATAAAACCGGTCAAGTGCAAGTCGGACTCGCGCAGGTAGGGTTCCGTGCCATTATCTATAAAAACGGCGAAAAAAAAAACACGTTTGTTGTATGGGAGCCCCCTTAAATATTTATTTTATTCTGTTTTTTAGTATTTGTTGTTAAAGCGGCAACAAAAATACATCATCTGTGAAAATTTCAACTGTCTTACTATCACGGTTCATGAGATACAGCCTGGTGACAGACAGACAGACAGACGGACGGACGGACAGGGGAGTCTTAGTAATAGGGTCCCGTTTTACCCTTTGTGTACGGAACCCTAAAAAGTAGATCTATCAACTACCTACTATAATAGAGCCTTTAGTTGTTGTAGTAGTAGTGTACATACTACTTAAGATACTACAAAGGGTCTATTAATCCAAAAATGGTCGACCTGTTACTGAGGGTGTTGGCAACAATCAAGAATAAGTCTATGTATTTTACCCCATCAATAACTGTTTAATATTATTAGATTTTTACTCTAATCGATTACTACCTAATTTAATTTGACAGCCTTCACAGCTCAGTTAGTAGCAGCTCTGCTTTCTGCGCCGGGTTCGATCCCCACCGAGAACAAACATTTACGTGATGAACATTGATGTTTGTTCTCTGTCTGGGTGTTATATAATATAAAAAGTATTTATTTACATCAAAAAAGTATATATGTATTATATCAGCTATCTGCTTCCCATATTACAAGCTTTGGCTTAGTTTCGGGCTACATAGTGCTATATGTAAAGTCCACCAATATTTATTTATTTATTTGCTAGATTAGGGTTAGAAAACTTACCTACTCGTCTGCATACTATTACTTATTCTAGACCAATAATTTAAGCTTTCAGTATACTTTTTTACTGTCAGTTTATAGTGTGTAGGTAAATAAAGACCGAATGGTTTCATGCAAATAAAATAATACACCATGCCCATTTCATTCGAAATAAAAAGTGCAAAACAATGAGACAGAAAAACAGAATTCAGTGAACCCTCGACTGTGATAGATACAGTCAGCGACGAAAGTAGATGAATATTTCCGGTATGTAAAATAAAATGTTTTTCGAAGCGGCATTCTTTAATATAATTTAACTTTTAACGTAGGTACCTTTAAGGACCGGCATGACTTATATACCTACCTAGTCTTACCAACGCATTTTTTTATCAAGGTTAACATACCTTTGAGGGCCTCCTTGACCAATATCCAGCAAGTTATAGATACTAATTCTCTGAAAACTCATTACTGAAACACTGAAATTGTTCATTTCATCGCTGACTGTACACAGCTGAAGGTAAATTAACTACGAGGCTCCACAATTTTAATTGAATGCCTCTTATTATCTCCCATACACAAGTTTACCTCACTAGACGGGTGAACATGAGATTTTTCCAATTACCTTCCGTGCGAACGTCTGGTCCATCCATCCACTACGCAAGCTATTAAACTGACCAAGCTTTTCTTTTGGTACTCCTGCTTGAGTTGAGCTTTTCTTTTTCGTACAATTTTCATTAAGGTTCGTCTGTGTCAAAATATATTCGGGTTTGTGATGGACTCCTCATTTTTCACAATCCGATTTCACCTTTTTTTGCTGGGTATTGGTGCTTAGTACTATTATTTACTCTCTGGTGTTGGCAGGTACTAGTTCTCATTTATAATCGGCTTTCAAAATGTTTAAGAGGATCGTATATTTTTGCATTTCGCACTCGCATTCATATATTTTAAGTTATTACTGAAATGAATTTAAAACCATTTTAATGGGACCAATGAGTCACAGGTAGCTGTGCATACCCTTTAGTTTCCAGGACCACTCCTTGTAAACCTTGTATTATCAATAAAGTATCGGTAGGCTTACTTTAATTTTCGTTCACTTTGCTATGGTAATTGGATTTGATCGTTCCATTCCCATAATTAAATATGCACACTAATTATTAAGCGTCCCGAAACAGCTCCTGCATTTTCATTGCCGAATGCATTTGTCATATCCATATTACCATACGGATTGTGCGTGTGTGCGTGCGTTCGTGGCCGCAGATTGGCGCAATTAGCAGAGGGGCGGGGCCTGCGTGCGCGCAGGGCGACATCTCCACCCAGACGCACACTACGCACGGTTAATGCTACGGGCTCATTCTCAAATGGTCCCCGAAAATGTATTCCTCAAAAAAAAAACCTCTAGAAAAAGAAAAATGAAAGAAACAATTTCACGGCTTTGATCCTCAGGCTCGGTAGATATAAAGATACTACTAAAGAATTTGTCTAAATTCAGTAAACTGTCTTCAAAAAAGCAGAGCTTCGAGATCCAAGAAAGGTATTATTATATTACTTAGTTAAATATGTTTCCTACTATTGTACATTTCCTGGATCATACTCCAAAATCTGCGTAAAGTTAAATTAGCTTAGTAGACTGTATTCGATGGTCTCGAAAGACAGAATTTTTTTTTTTTGTAAATAGAAGTCACAAAAACCTTAGCTTTGTTACTCTTGTTTGTTCTAGTCTCGGCGGTATCAGAGCCTATAGGAACAGACCATAATGTTGCCAGCACCGCTAATTATTTTCCCTCACAATTGGCCGCAGGAGATATGCGTTGTTACACATTAGCATGAGTGAAATATTCGCGGGAATAAAAATTGAAATGCAATTTCTAATGGAGCCAACTGTCACGTATGGAATACCAACTTGGGTATGTGTCAAAATTAATTAGACGTACCTCTTACCCCCCGTAGACATCCTCAAAGAAGCGTGAGTTGGTACTTGGGTACCGAGAAATCTGAGGTGATAACTACCGTGCCTGAGGATAAAATTTGTGAAGCTGTTTCTTTCTTTTTATGACCCGGTAGCGCCGTCGGCAATCGTCATACGATTATCCCATCGTTTTGTCCAATCGAAAAAAAAAACTTTTTATTAAGGGAGTATATTAAAAAAAGTTCAAACGCATATATACTATAGAACCATATTATGGTCTCTAATGAATAGGTAATTCATTGCAATACAACAATGCAAAATAATTTGGGGTATAACTCTGGGTACGGATTTCTTACCGACGCGCACTTGGCCGATTTTACAAGCTTTTATTTAACTTGTAATGTATGTATGTAATTATGCCAAAAGGCACACAGAGAATCCCAACTAAAATATTAAACAAGTGTAAATAGATTAAATTGTAAATTGGTTTTTGAATAAACGGCTTATTATTATTAAAATTTCTAAATAAAAAATAAATTTGTAACTATATATGCTAAATACAAACTTCGGGCAGAAACTGTAGAGCCTAGAAGAACATATATTTGAATATTCTTCACCAAAATGAATCTACCATTCGTACTACATTTCCGCGTAGAGTGTTCGTTCGGAAATAGTCTCGGTGCTCTGTGACGGAACTTTCCAGACAGGATTCAACCAAGTTCGATAGCTGGTTTGGTTCGGTAATCAATAGGTTTGTAGAGAAGCGGAGGATTTCTGATATGTGGTACGTTTGTTATTCGTACCTCCTTAGATGTCTTCAAATAATTTTAAGGTGGTACTTGGTACTAAGAAATCTGAGGTGAATATCACTGTATCTTAGTACCAAAAAATTACCGAGGTAGCCCTATAAAAAAACCTATAGCTAAGCCAGTAGACTTATGTAAATTCCTCTCGATTAATTAAGCCAAGTTGTCCCGTTATTCATTAGAACGAACGTTTATTGTCCGTCACAATACATTTAACAGGCGGCCATATTAAAGAAGCTGAGGAAAAATAATCGTTATAAGTACCTAGAGGCCTATTGCTGCTGATTACTAAGGTTACAGTTACCTAACCGACTATTTATTGTTCTGTGCCTGCAACATTATATTATCATCTTAAAAACCGTACAAACTCGTAGTACATTATTAGTTACTACTAGTTAAGTTACAAGATTTTTTAGTTATAATGTTGGAATTTAATAAAATAAAAAATTTAATAAATTTAATAAAAAAGTTTATATTACTTCACAAAATTACTAAAAGTATTCTTAAGAATAATAAAAAAAAACTATCTCTTGTCGTGTCACTAGTTTCTTTCAAAACAGTGTGGTGAAAGGATTTTAAGTGCGTCTTGAGGCGCTCTTAAGAGGCGGCTCTTTTCGAGCACAAACAAACGAATTTGTTTTTTAATCTGCATAGACAAAGTAGAATGTATATTTTTTTATTTTATTTCATATTTGAGCAATTTGGATTATTTTGTTTTAGTTTAATTAACCCTTAAAACATACTGTCAAAGGCTCCAGTAAATTTGATCAGTTCAATTCCACCTAAGTGCCAAATATAAAACCTAAAAATAATCATAAACAACCGACCACAAGCTCAATAAAGAGGCACTACAATTAGAAATATCGATTGCGGGTCGCCACAAACAAACAACTACCCTAGGGTTGTCACGCACGTGAAAGTAGATCAAGTGATGGACACTAACTGAGGAGAAAGAGACATAATTTCTAGTAATCCGCGGATAATGTAGATTGTAGTGGGGTAAGTAAGATCAGATTGTTAATACTGTTTGTCGTCTCCAATAAAGTATAAAATAAATAATTGTGCGTAAAAAGTTTCGTTCGTATTTGAAAATGATAAAAAAATGCCGCTTTTGGATAAAAACTGTTCTAATACAAGAAGATAAAAATAGTCGTAGGAAATACTCTCGCGACATGGATGAATCCTTGACCACGGCTCCTAAATTGGTGACCCTTCCAAACGAGAGGCAGCCCTAAACTACGAGCAACAACAGCGTTTAGTTTTATTGAGGTTCGTGTAGTTAAAACTTTACCCGTGCTCGATCGATAGCCACGGAACTGTTGACCTAATTAGTTAACTTTTTAAACTGCTACATTTTACTTTCTTTAAAACACTTTGGAATTGGATTTAAGAAGGATTAACTTCAACTTCTTCTTTTTTGGCTACTGTGGCTGTTGTCACAATTCTGCCAATGTCCGTTACATGCTGGTTAAATAAACTTTAGTGGATAGTTTCATGAGAATCTGGCGAATATGGATACGGAGAATATGGTATTTTGGGTTAAAAGAGATTCTTAAAAAACATGGAATATTTTTTGCTAGAATAATTGGATCTTGTTATGCCAAAGAGTAAGTATAAAAGTAAAGATCTTCATGTACAAAGTTTAAATTAAATTAATCTAAGAAAGTGTTTGAATATTTTGCCCCTCAGTAATTAGCTATCAGGTTCTTTTGATGATCACTAAAGCAAAAAGTTGCTTACGTCATCACAAAGTAACAGAACAATGGATGCTCATTATTATTTTTTATTCTAATCGGTCATTATTATAGCTAAGTAGAAACATTTCGGTCCATTGCATCGCACACAAAAACCTAATATTATATTCATTCGTTTTGCTTTTATATCTTTCGCGTGATTAACTTTGATTGATTGCATCCAAATATTGATATTTGATATTAAATCCGGAATAAAAAGGACAAAGATATACAATTCGTCTCTAGAGAGACAGGGACCGATGCCGCGAGTTCGTCGTTTGCATGACAATGTATAATAATCGTGTATGTGACATGTTCAGAAGCGTTACTTTGAAACATGATGCAAAAAGCTGCTTGCGAAATTTATTTTTAATCACCGGATTTTGGTAACAATTTTTCCGTTGCTTTATTGATTATGTCAATGTCATCTGAGATTATAGATAAACAACATTTACTTTAGACATTCTAATATTCTAAATATATTTTTATCACTAGTATGCAGTTGTTCTGACATTTAAGTTTTTTTTTGATAAGTTACTGGCAAACTTTTGACCGCAATCGTACCCTTAATATTTAATTATAATTACGACAAAAACATGTGACATTTTTGTAGAAAAAATAAAACCC
The DNA here is from genome assembly GCA_932294275.1 of Chloroclysta siterata. Classification (NCBI taxonomy): domain Eukaryota; kingdom Metazoa; phylum Arthropoda; class Insecta; order Lepidoptera; family Geometridae; genus Chloroclysta; species Chloroclysta siterata. The sequence continues at coordinate 11,956,689 of OW028602.1, forward strand.
GATGACATGAATTTGTTATAACCTTACCTTAATTAATTAAAGCATCTACCTGTCCTCAAAACTTTATTTAATTAGGTACAGCCCGAATTTTTGAGGTAAGGTTAGTTTCCGGTCCGTTGCCGAGCTGAAGGTGATGGGCACCGAACTTGATGGATGAACCTGGAAGGCATACCTTTGCGCCACATGAATTCGTGGCCACCAAACCAACCTAACGTTGCTATCAACCAATCTATAAATACCTATCGGGTAACCCTTATTGTGTACGTCATAAAAGCTATTGTTTCACAGCTTTCTATTTCATAATGCTAAGGAGTAACTAGTGTAGATGAGTCGGTGGTTTTGTCACGATTTGTCATACATAGATATGCGGTTGCGATCCCAGCTTAAGCAGAAGTTATGACAAAAATGTCATGGGAACGGCCGATGAACTATGCCGTGTTCCGTTTTTAGGGTTCCGCTATAAAATTGTACGGGTGAACTTCCTTTGTCTGTCAGTGCTGCATAATTTAATCGGGCCAGTGGTTTATGAGATAAGAGAAGACGAAGCAACGGAACCCATTTGTTTTGTTGGTTGATACACTTGACGGAGTTTTTAATTGATTGGGCTCAAATATCCAAGTAATGGCGATCGTGCTTGGAACAAAATAACTTGTTATCGGAGGCACAGATTCATGTGAAGTTAGTTTGGTGCTTCGCGGCTGTCTGGGACTGAAACTAATTATTAGTCCACGATTATGACGTAGAGCCTGGATACAGGTAACAATAAGTTAGTAAAGTAGGTAACTAACAACTGAAAAAGATTAAAATCTTTCGTGTTAATAGTTTAACCACACACAATTTTATACCTAACTTAAATTTCCACATTAACCTTAATCTAATTAAAATTTCTAAAATACCTTTTTGTTAAAGATTAGTTACAGTCACTGCTTTAACGAATTTTTAGATTTAGAAATTTAGAAAAATACAAATTAATTATGTTATTATTCTTTGGCATGCTACTAAAACCGTCTGAATGAATAATATTATAATCTGTCTAGTCAGTAAAAGTTAGAACTCGAGAGTGCATCTTCTATATTTTTTTATTATAATTTGTTGCACTTGTAATAATGAATCTCTTTACAGTACAATGCTATGGTATAATACAGAAGTGTCACTCCAACCACACGGTTATACCTACGCATAAATCGTGCGCAGTTTAAGAAAACCGATATTGAATCTAAAGCCTTCGCGTGACGGTTCAAATTTACGTAGCATCAATACCATGACCCGTTTCCAACATTCAGTACTCGTTATTCGAAATTCGTCGTCAAGCCAAAATCAGACACACGTCTGCCTACGGGAAACGCGGCGGTCGTTTTTGCGAACATTATGAAAATTCAACAGATTTATGTTTTCATTACTGTACAAGTTTTTTCTACGAAGCATTTAAGGCTCCTCGTTCCGAGTGGAAGCCTATTTTCGCAGCACATTACTGAGGATGAATGATTTCCTGGGCAGTCATGATTTATGTGCCACTGTTCTGTGCGGCTACCAGTGGCTGCTACAGAGCCGGGGCTAGGGAATGATGGCAAGCTTTGAAATGCAGAGGCAATATTTATTATTTTTTATATAACAGAGTAGACAAACAAACTGACGGCCTTCCGGCCCTCCGAATGGAAAGCGACTAATGCCTGCAATAACGGAGGAATCACTAGGTGACCCGAACGTCAGGGTAAAATAATTGTGCGTGATAAAAGTTTGAAAAATGTTTTTTTTCAAGTCGCATTTTGCATATTATATTCCCAGGTGTTTCTTTTAAAACCTCAGGCACCAATTCTTACAAAACATTATTTTATACCTAGTAGTTAGTATAACGCTTATTAGAAAGAAAGTAAAAAGCGTTTATTCAAACGCTTATTATATTAAACTAAATAAACATAGAAAAGCAAACAAAAATACAAACTAAAAAGTTAATATTAATTAAAAATATACAAATATCATTTATATGGTAGATATTTGTTAGAGTAAACCTTGTGTCACAAATATAGAGAACATTTTTTTTAAAACTGCTGATGGAACAAGCATATTAACCTGATGTTAAGAGTTGGCCATCACCAAAAATCATTGCCTCGCAAGTTACGCACGATATGTTCAAATATACACAGGTCAAAACCTAGAATTTATACTTCTCGCTGATGGAACAAGCCTATGGCCACCTGATGTTAAGTGGTAACCATCACCTATAACAATGCATTGCCTCGTAAGTCACGCACGATAGGAACGTGCCCGACGATACACTGCCCTGCCTCCATCAACTTGAGGCATGCAGATGTTAAGCCTCATGTGCCTGTAATTACACCGGCAATATCACTCTTCAAACCGAAACACATTGCAGCAACGCTTCTTGGCGGCAGAAAAAGGCGTGGCGGGAGTACTTCCCCGAACGAGCCCTTCACAAAGAGCTCTACTACTCTTAAAGTTGACCATCTTAAGTGTTTACAATGACCCATAACATAGCATTGCCTCGCAATCATCGTGCATTACACGATATGTTAAATGGTAACATGGGTATTCCTAGATTCAGCTCTGTGCCCACACTACACAGACTCATTACCGTCCCCGGTGAAGAATGGACACTGCTTTGTGCAACGAAAGTGTGGCATTTGTCTTTCTTTGTTACTTTCAGATCGAGATACGTATCAGTTTGGATACTTGAGCCTTATTTAACGATTGTATCTGCTACTGAAACTAACTAGGATATTGATTGTATGTGTAATTCGATATTACTTGGTCTTATTACTATGAAGCTACAGTGAACAATTGAATTTCTGTCCTACTAATATTATAAACGCGAATGTTTGTAAGTATGGATGTTTGTTACTCTTTCACGTAAAAACTACTGAATGTGTTTTAATGAAACTTTATAATAATATAGCTTATACATCAGAATAATACAAAGGCTACAATTTACAAAGATATTGTGTGACTAATCCTGCGCAGACAAAGTCGCGGGCACCAGCTTGTTGATTGTGAAATGCATTTAATAATATTAAATGCACAATAATACGTATTAAGTAATAAGAATCAATATTGGCAAATATTGCATTACCAGAAAATTAATAGAAAACTATTTTTTTTGTAAATACATACCTACGTAGAGTACTAGACACAAAAACAAATTTGTGTTCATCACACAAATGTTTGTGTGGGTATTGGTCCCACAAACAGTCAAATATATTTAAGTAGTTAGAATGAATATTGTAAAACACCTTCATTTAGTCATAACAATTTATCAGGGTTTAATTAAATTAATGCTTTAATTATGTACGTTTGTCATTATAAATCTAAACCCCTTTTTACATAATAATATACAAATGTAATTCCATTGCTCTACAATAATACTCTATCATAAACATAAACGGACAAAGAAAACATATATTCTGCGCTTAAATAGTGATAGCAATGCAGGTTGCATTATGAATATTGTTATTTAAATGTAGGCAGTTTATTGTGCTAAGTGCTAGTCGCTTCTGTACTTTTCGATCGTTAATCTTTGGCGGTAAGGGAGTTGACTCCACGGTCGGATTCACTTACTTTTTCTGTCGAGGTTTATTCAAATAAACTGAAATAAAAACATTATTTAAATGTGTATTTAACTACTAGCATAAATTATCTTTTGTATGCATTAAGTATGTAATAACTTGAGGGTTAAATTAGTACTCACTTACCCGTTTCTTGCATTTTCAAAATAAAAAAGTATTATACATATTTGATGTTTTCTAAAAGTAAAAACAATACCTACCCTTAAAATACCATGATTAAATGAAATTAAATATTAGAGGTACTAAGTGCTCAAAGTATCTAGTAAGAAAATACTCATAAAAGAACAATTTCTAATATTATGATAGCCTTATTTTATTACACAATAATATCAAAGTGACTAGAATCTTGTTCACGAAAAAAAAACAAGAAAGTATATCAAAACCATTGACCTCAAATTGCCATAATGCACCTGCAAGTCAAGTCAGCGAGGTTCCGGCAACAATCCCTCGTTAAAAATACCTATATAGGTATACCTAATACCTACCTTGTTTCCTCTACCTATAGGTCTATATTCGTGTATAGTAATAACTGGATAAGCCTTCGCAAAATAACAGGTATCAGTCTAGCCTTGTGTTCCGACTTCGTGTTCGGTTTAAAAATGGAACATTGTTTGTTTTATGGTTCTATCATAGAGCGCTTGCACCTATTTGATTGGTTACCTATAATAACGCGGTGTTGCCATTTTAAATAATTATTTTTCCAAAGTTTAATTTATTTTTACTAATAAATAAATGCAAATTTATTATAACTTGCCTTACTAATGCTAAAAGAAAGGAAATTACTGTTAATATAAGTGTGAGTTCATTTTTTTGTTTTTTAATAAATAATCCTTTCTTGCTTTTGGGTCAGTGGAGTTTCATACAAACTTCCTGAAAGTCAATGTTAAAAAAAATATATCACACATATCACTTTGAAACGTCTTAAAGCTCAGAGAATCAAGGCGCCAGTTCCACGTGACCAAGCATAGAATAACAGGCAAGAAACTTACGGCTTGGGTCATACAGTTTTTCTGTATTATCCTTTCAACAAATTAATAATAATAAAGTTTCATTGTATTGCCATACTTAGTAAGGAATATAAACATAAATATGTAAAATTCATTGTTTTTTTTAAACATTGAACTAAAGATACCGTGACGAGGTTGTGAAGTGGATGAAGAGGGCTCTGAATCGTTCGTCCTGGTGATGTATAAGGGAGGCTTATTTGGACCCAGTGGACTTCTTCAGGCTGATGATAATAATTGATCATGCAAAAAGCACACTCAAAAGTTAAAAGGTATTATATTCAATTGAATCACAAGGATCGCTTTGAAACATCTTAAGGGGCTGACGACTATCAAACAACTTCTCGCTCGCTCGTTTCGACAAAACGACAGTTTAGTAAAAATTTCATTTTGATCGATACATGTTTTCCTACTCATAAGTATGCTTTACTAGTTTTCGTACGTAAGCAAACTGTTAAGTACGAAAACTTGTATCGATCATAATGAATTTTTTTACTTAACTGTGTGCAATGTGATTGCACACAAGATGGTTGATTGCGATTTTTCGAATATGAGTTTAGTGATTTTATATCTTTCAACATGTCGAAACGTGCGAGCGAGAGTCACATTAGCTCTTGTCTTCGCCTTAAAGCTAGGTGAATCTAGTCGGCAGTTCCACGCCACAATGGCAGTGGACTTCTACGGGCTGATGATGATGATGAATCATGCATGCACTCTAAGCAGAAGTCCAAAATGCTTATTATAAAACCACTACTATTTTATCTATTTGCATGGTTTATTGATAGATAGGCTCGTATTTATAAAGCGCAGTCGCGATCGCCACGATCTGTCATCGCTTCGCTAGCTGATTAAAATGTCCACTTCGTTACAGATTGCGACTAAGTCGCTGACTAAATTCACTTGCAATAAGTGTTCAAATTAAAATCACCTTTAATACAGTTGTGTAAGATTTAATACAGCTCCCAAAATTCATATTCCTAACAAAAAATACAAAATGACTAACATCTATGAGAGATGAAATTTACGAAAATTAAAAAAAAAACGTTATAGGTGGAAAACACCTTTAACTTTTTTTTATAATTTTCGTGAATGTTCGGTTATAGGTATACCAACACCTTATCTATTTTAGCCTATGTACACGGATACGCATCAGACTATACACTGCTCACTTTTATGTCCTTGTTGTAAGAGTCATTTTTCAACGGTTTTGCGTAGCTTGATCTGTACCCTGTCTGTGTACGTTTTTATAAGCCAAAATAGAGAACAGACTGTACATAACGACTATTACAGAAACTGTGCCCTTGCTAAGTAAGTAATAATGTAGCAGTGATTTATTGCTATTACATTGCAATGTTGCAGCTATGTTGTCACTCATGGTGTCTTGAACTATGATAATGAATCGGCACCTAAGTGTCACATTATGCGAGGAAAAAAGTCGATGAACATTGCTTACCATAAAATTAATATCTGCACTCATAATCTAGATATGCATCGGTGCGGTTTATTTTACATATTTTAAAAGAAAAAAATATCTTTTTATGACGGGTGCATTCAGTATAAAACATAGTTGGTTTGTTAAGTTTTTGATAAACCAATATTTGTGTTTATTTCACACAACGCTAGCATAGAAAAATATTGGGACTAGACTCAAGCTAAGCCAAGCTAAGCTTATAATAAAAGAACCAGATAACTAAACGAACAATAAAAATACCCTTACATAGAACGTATATTTTCGTTAATCACAAAAGTTTTTGTCTGTGTGAAAGATGACATGAGTAAGAAAGGAGTGAGCACCGAGATGACGAATGATAGAGGAGAGTGGAAGAAGAAAACCTGTTGCGCCGACCCCACTTAGCGTGGGATAAGGGCAGGAAGATGATGAGGAAAGATTTTGTCCTTCGTGGGGATCGACCCCACAACCTACAGCGTAGAAGGCGCAGAGCTATGACCAACATAGCTAATGTTTTAATTGAATTAATCGATTGTATCCTTCACTCATTTCTAAACGCCTCGCCGTAAGTAAGTTTTTATTAGGACATTCTAACTAATAAGATAATATAAAAACGTCTACCAGTCCTAGCTTATAACAATAGATACGAGTAAGTAACAACATATTCTCAGAATACATTATTACGAAACTCAAGTAGTATTATGTTGTAGTTGACTATCCTCAAACTAGTTAGAAACAGCACGAACAGGGGCGGAGTGGCCGCAAAAACTGCACTAAGTATTTTATGTTTCATACTCAATTAAATATTCTAATGTAAGAAACAGTTCCAATAAATGAGCAATTATCAAAGGTTCTACCGATCGCGTGACTAATGGCTTTTAAAGTTTTGCAGCTGATTCTAATGTTTAATTTATAGGTTCAATTGATTTATACAAATTGAGCTCAGCTATTGAGTGAGATTGAATAATTTGAAAGGTTTGATGCAGTTTCCGTCCAGGAGTCAGATCGTTTGAAATTTAATTCTAAACAGTCAAGTAGTGGCCATGAAATAGAGTAAATAAATTATTATATTATTACCGGTTAAGGCTAATATAACAAAACTCATCAAAATACATTACAAGTGAAGAAGCGCGCAGCCGCTTCTTTTTGATAAACTTTTAAAAACTTCATTTTCGTTTACCATTATTCTTATTCACGCAATTTAAGGCCTATTTACCTCTATTCTACAGACAATCTTGACAGTACCTATCAAGTGAATTTATTAAATCTTTTTGGGTCAAGTCAGTAAAAAAAAACTTTCACTGTCAGTTTGAGACATAAGTTTATGAGTAATTTTAGCTTCATTTTGACAGTTAACACCTTCGTCACCAAAGCGGACCCATTCGTTTATTTTTTAAGTGTTATTGTTTAAGAGTGGTAGAGCTCTTTGTGAAGGGCTCGTCCGGGGAAGTACTACCACCATGCTTTTTTGTGGCGCCAAGCAGCATTGCTGTGTTTCGGTTTGAAGGGTGTGGTTGCGGTGAAATTGCAGGCACATGAGGCTTAACATCTGTATATTTGAAGTTGATGGACGCAGGGCAGTGCATCGTGGGGTACTATCCTTTCGAGCGTGACTTACGATGCAATGCTCTGTGGTGATGGTTACTTTAGCTTGTTCCACAGCAAGTAATATTAAAAAACAAAATTGGATAGTAAGATTTTGAATTAGCATTTATAGTTCTCTCCCCAAGTCCATCTCTGCATGTTATCGTAGCCCTTACATCAGGTGGGCCATTTACTTGTTCTATCAGCAAATTATATTTAAAAAAAGATGTGGATAGTAAGATTTTGAAATAGCATTCATAGTTCTTTCCCCAAGTCCATCCCTGCATGTTATCGTAGCCTCGTATTTTTCTCCGATACCGTAATGCGCGAGTCACGAGCGGTTATGTAAGCAGGCTGCCGGCCGCGGTCATTATAGGCATTACAGGACCAGCTAGCCATTGTCAAGATTGTGGGGTCAGCCATACAACTTGTAATTCCGATATACCAATAAATAGCTGGTTTGAACCTAGCACGTAGGTTCTTCTAGCTTCGAACAATTTTAGAGACGCAGATATTTTGTTAGAATATCTTTTTCATTGGCCATACAGTTTTAACCTTCGTACCGGACTGCATCCCATAAGAAATATAATACCCTTGTAGACCTATCTATCATCATCATCATCAACCTTTGTTCTTCCACTGCTGGACGTAGGTCTCTCCCAAGATGTGCCACTGAGCCCGGTCTTTGGCTCTTCTCATCCAGTGTTTGCCAGCTACATTTCGCAGATCGTCGCCCCACCTCGCCGGAGGGCGTCCTACACTACGCTTACGTAAACGCGGTCTCCACTCAAATATTCGTTTGCTCCAATGATTGTCGGTTTTACGGCAAACATGGCTGGACCACTACCAAAAAATTTGATCCACCCGAAAACACCCATGCCATAGGTTATTCTAAGACATGTGATGTTCCTAGCATAAAGTAGATTGCTTCCATTTCTTCCCATGGATGTTGTAAGATGGGAAGACAACGCATAAGGTTAAAACTTAACGGACAACGATCCGTATTGCTACTAACAAACACTCGTAAGTAACAAGCTTGTTCGTATATCTCTAGTATGTTTTTAGATCACGTCTAAGTATAGATCGTGATCAGCTCGCGGTTATTAATTATGCGAATTATGACGACTGCACTGCGTGTCGTGGCTTGACGATTGATGCGTTATTAATAAGGATTTTCCCTTTTTATTTGCACTATTCTCTTGTATGTCAATGTTTTATTGTTTGAATTAACTCTATCCTCCTGCCTACCAGAGATACTTTTTGTTTAGTATGTTGCTGAAACTTTAGTATTGTATTCATAACTGGTTAAAATGTATCCGAAAAATAGTCAAAAAAATCTCACCTCTCGGAAAATGGTTTTTCACTATGTCCTTTATAAAGGACAAAGTGACGATATTACTATGTCATTTATGTAGGACATAGAAAAGTTTAGGAAAATAAATTGAAATTAAAATAGGATTATAATCTAAAAAGAGAAACAATCTTTTATATTATGGTTTTTATTAGAAAATATTAAAAAAGAAACATAAATAAACGTTTTCTCAAACTAAACTATCAAAATTAAACATTATTCTCAAAAAATAAACATAAATGAACTAAAAATCAACATTATTTACTAATTAGACGTAAATTAGGAGCATAACAAGAGATAAAAAAAGTAGGAATTAAACTTATATACTAAGACTAATCATTACCCTCTTTGAAAATTGGAATAAAATTTCCGATTTGGCGTAAAACAAAGATAAATATCACATTTTTTACAAAAAAACTGCTGTTTTCTTGCCCAACAACGCGATCTTTTCGGACCATATTATGGTAAATGTAAAGCTGCTTTTTTACGCCATTCATTGAAGGGTATCGGTTTTATATTTGGTTCAAGTTCTTCATACTCTTCTCCTCCGGAACCACCATCGCTTTCTTCTTCGTTATCGGTCACAAGTTTTGTACCCAAATTCTACTTACGAGTATATTCTCTCATCTGAACAATATATTTTTAGTTTCCCCCAAAGTTAGACCCTGTCTGCCTGTCTCTAAAATATGTGTTCTATTCCAACAGCCAACCATCGTAGTACAGTAGTAAAGTTCGTAGAACTTTTGCCAATCCCAATCTTGAGCTTCGTTATATATGTAAGCTGGTTGCATCAAATCGTTAATTTCGGTTCTAAGGTGTCTTATGTTCATGTGTCTTGCACCCCATCATTTGTTTGGCAATTTCTGATCGCAATCTGTCGGATAGATAGAAATGACGGTTGACTCAGCTGACTTTATTCGTCAAAATTTGAGCCACGTCTGCGACCAAGTCCGAGTCCACGTCCACGTCTTGTTTTTTCACGTCCTCGTGAGCGAGATCGCGATGAAGAACTGACTGAAAGAACCTCGTGGAGGAATCAGAGCATAATCATATTCGTCTGAGCTGCTGGAGTCACTAGTCTCGTGGTAACTCGCTCTTTGAGTCAGTTTTGGAGGCAGAAAGTCTAAATTGTGGTCACAGTCATCCCCGAGAAAGTCTAATTCAGAATCATTTAACTCTTCAATTATGCCATTATCTGTTATACCACAAAAAATTATAAATAATTGAAGATATCAATTAAAATATTCCAATGTACTACACAAAGTACAGTGGAAGTAAAACTATTAAAACTTTTACTACCTACATTTGTTCTTTGCATAGGACATAGAAAAACAATTCAAGGTTACCCAAACATTATTTATTTTTACGCAAAAATAACACTACATATCTACGTCTCGAAGTATTATTTACTTACTAATTTTTAAAAATCTAGAAATTATTAAGAATTTGTTAAGATTCCAATGGATTGACTTACTTATGTGTGAGCGCATGGCTGAGTCTCCACCCTCCGACGCCATTTTAAAATAAAATTACAGATGTGAAGTGTCACTTCAATTTTTTTTCATATACCTAAATATCCGATAGATGTCACTGTTAAAATTAGTATTTCCGTTCAAAAATAAAGCGGCAGAATTTACAAATTCTTATGTACTATGAGTAGTACAGATGTAGGTAGGAGGCTATATGTGTTTCTAGAGTTTCTTTCGTGATAGGATATGTATGAGGGAATCCCTAGAGGAACCAAGGTCATCTTTTAGTATTTGTTGCAAGTTGAGGTGTGATTGGGCGGCCATATAGCTCGAGAACCTATAACCGCTGGGGAATATGGAAGTGAGGTTCTCGAATAGCAGCTACGATCCTGAAAACGAAGCTTTGGATTACGCGTTTTCTTAAGAGCTGCTTTCATTATGCTCTGTTAGATTAACAAAGGATTAAAGGGCCGTTAAATATGTCAAAATGTACGCGTTTGACATCTAAGGTTAGATTTAACGGCCTGTTAATCCTTGATTAGTAACTAACAGAGCATGGTGAAATCAGCGCTAAAGCTTTTAGATTCAGTATAAATTTAAAAATCAGGACCTTTGGGACAAGAGTCCAAAGTCGAAGTCGAAGTCGAAAAAAACAATTCAAGCTTTCATATGCCACAAATAGTTTACTTTCTCAGGCTTACTACTCATCAGGCAATCACTTGTAAAGTTATATTAAAAACTTGACCTTCTGACGAGACCAAAGACGCCGCGACTAGAACTAAGCGAGTACGATCGAATGAGTTCAAACGTCCACGGAGCCTGCTGCGACCGCAACCACAGCTTACACAACAACTATTATCAAATCAAAGCCTTATCGTCATACTAGTTGTTGTTGAATCTGTGGCTTATCAGTACCGACTGTGTAACTAGCTGTGGGTAGTACAGTTGCCAAAGAGTACCGACTTTGAGGAGCTCCGCCGAAGCTTCCAGTACGTTACACATGACAGGTGGATTAGTAATCGTGTACTTGATTTGGTGATAATGCAATTCCTCTGTCTTCACTTTCAACTCACTTTCAACTCTACACTGTGAACTTATAGTCTGTTTTTAAATGTCAAGAAAGTTTGTAAATGACTGAGAACTCTTCGATTTTGAAAAAGAAATCCGTACATTGTTTCGGATCTAGATTCTAGAACCACGGATTTGAACCTGTTGAGAATGACTGTGTGAATTTGATGAATTTTATTTACCTATTCTTTAATAGTCATGGTTTTGTTTGACATTGCCTTTCTTAGGAACTCTGCCTTCGAGTATACCAAGAAATAGAATTATTGATTAATGAATCGAATGTCTAGTAGGTGGCATTCCTTTCAATAAAAGTATTTAACAATCAATAAACAAAAAGAAGACGTGCTTCCTTCCTTCCTCGAAAATGCACCCACTGGTCCATTCACAAATATTGAAACAATGAAAATTTATTAAAATGCAATAACAATAAAATTCGTGTCCGGACATTAGGCATGTTAAGTTATTCTCCAAACGCTACTTAATGAGAAGTGATGGGTTCGTAAGAAAATAAAAGTACAATGTGAGGGTTTGAACAAGGCATCGCGTATGCAGGGCGCATGCGCTTGAAATTACATGTCCTGTATGCAAAGAAATGCCTTTCACGGTGTCGAGCTTCGAACGAGAAGAAATTGTTTTATCATCTCGTTATTGTAACTAGACGGTTGATGAAATCACATTTGTGTCTAGTAACCGGTTGGTAGAACAAGCTTTTGCATTCCTATTGTGCTCGCTCCTACCTATTAAAAGGGCATATCGAATTTGGAGGCTTCTTGCGGTGTAGGTACTTATAGATTTAATAGGTTCAGCTTTGGTCGCATAACAACTTATAATAATAATAATAACTTTATTGAGGACAGAATGGAAAAAGTTATAAACGTAAATGTACATTGAGTTTTTCCTATAATCGGCGGTCTTATCGTAAGTAGCGATCTCTTCCAGACAACCGTTATTTTAATCAAAACTTAGGACTATATAATAATGACTTATATAAATGACAAGTAAAGAGAAAATAACATAGGAACAGAATACATATAAATATGTTTATTATAAATACGTGACATAGGTGAATTTAATGCTAATTACATCATAAAATATCAACAAAGATTTAAAGAATTGAAGATTTTTTCTGTTTTGCTTCGTTATAAAAATAAAAATAGGCTTCCCTTTACCATTGAGTATGGGTGTCAATGTTGAACCATGACAAAAACATAAGTATTATCGAAAGCCCATAACTGAAGTGGTATAAATCTGTGAGACACCCACGTCGACAGCCGCACCATTGGTACGCTAATCCCAATCGGATTAGTATTGTGTCGCACGAAACTGAATTGACGTAAATACAAAGTCACGGCTCTAGCGTGATTGCTGGCAACTTGTCACGTATAGAATACCACTGCAAAGGCATGAACAAATAATTTGGATGAATACCCTCCTTAGACATCATCAAGGAACATGAATACATAAATCTAGAGATGTCTACTATGCCCAGGAATTGTAGTAGTACTAGAGCATTTTTCATTTTGTTTAGGCAATAAAAACACGAAAAAAACTGCTTTAAATCTTTGATCCCAGGCTCGGTATATGTCCCCATAGATCTCTTAATACCTATTACCAATATAAGATTCTTTGAGTATGTCTAAGGCGTAGTCAAACACAACACTACTGTCACAAAAATGACCAATCCAACGGGTTCAAGTTTTCCAACAGCTCTCTATGTTAAATGTTTAATGAATCTCATACTTTGTTAAGGTTATCCAACGAAGGGCCACCTCGAAGGCTGGACCTTTTGTTAAATATGCCTTAAAACTTAAAACTCTGTCAGCAGAATTACTTACTAGGTCATACGAATCAACTCCTGAGACTATGTGACTGATGATATTTGGCAGTTATCCCGGATACAACATCTCGCCACGACCAGACACCCTTTCCGACGCCCGAAACTAGTTGTTATTCCCCACGTCACTTGTCACACGCCACTCGGTAGCACCGATCCGTAATAAGAATCGTAATATAAAAGCATTATAATCCAATCAGAAGGTAACATGATGTGTGACCGCCCGTGAGCTTCATTCCACATTCTGACTGCAAGCGTGTCGATCGTTAATATTTTTAATAGTAAAAAGAATTAAAGGTAAATAGACCCACACGGTGCACTTGGAGCTAGCTATCGTACGCTCATTATGCGCCTGTCAGTTAGAAAATCGAGTAACATCGGACCTACTGGACCTACTGGACAATTCAAATGCACTGACCAAGCACCATTTGTCTTGAAACCCTTACACACAGTCACACACACAGTCCCTTAGTCACAGCTTAGTTGGTTAGCTCTGCCTTTTGTTGCCTAGCCACGCTGAAGCTTTGGGTATACTTCAATCCCCACGAAAAACAAATGAAAAAAACTGAAACCTGAGTCCGAAAAACTGAAGGTAAAAGAAAGGGGAGGAGGATTAATGAAGGCCTATTTTTGATTGCCTTAAGTAGTTATTTTCGTTTATTATTTAAGTAATTTTAAAGTTAATACTTTTTTCTGAGTCGCTATCTCTATCTCTGTTTATGTAATGAATAAAATCATTTAATTAAAGAGGTTTAATCGTTGAACCCAATACACAAGTTAATCTTAAAAATCATGCATTTCTTTTTCCTATCTAGACTTTCAATTATTTCCAGACTTTGGGCTACCCCTATAGCATATTATTTCTCTGCTACCTCAAACTCCTCAAACTCGTCTTCTATCGCGATTGATTAATAAGTGAATTCGGATTCTAGACTTCAATTCAAGTTGTCTATCGCAGTCTATCTAGCATCGGTGTCGTTTGATCAATAGTTAGTATCTATTTACGGTGCACAATGCAGGTTCACAGTCTAAGCGTGCAACGTGCTTTGAGTAGAATAATTCTACTATAATTTATGGCAGGTACTACAGAAACAAAAAACACAGAAACTAAAAAATAAAAAAGATTTCTGACTGTTTATTATTTGTTATTTGTTTATTTTTACTGTTTTACCAGGCATGGTTGACATTCCCTCAGATCTGAAACTTGTGTAGGTACGAGTACATGGTGATAATCCTTTAGTAGCTTTGAACAAGTTTTGCAGAGAAGGTTACGTCCAAATTGATGCCAGAACAAGAGTCGTATTAACATAATCATCATCATCTTCTTGCCGTTACCCCACTTTATGTGGGGTCGTCACAACAGGTTTTTTCTCTCCACTTTCCTCTATCATCAACAAGAGTCGTATTAATGTAGGTACAAAATTCTTCCACAAATCTGCTTACGTAAATTCAGAACATCTTCGGGATGCCGGCTGATGATGATGATGAAATAAGTCAAAAATAACTTCTGAACCGCATAACCTCAATGTCATCGCTATTAAAATGGTTTAATTTGAAACAATTTATTTGCAGTATCTTTATGACTATTGGACCAAAATTAAATTAGCATACTTTCACAATAAAGCCACGGGAAATCCGGTTAATTAGCAACGTGTTATCCGTGAGACCGTCACGCCAGCCAGATCATTCACTATAAATGATTTTATATTTTATACACCTACTCCAGCTGCATAGAATAGTGTTTCCTTAGCAGACTGAGATGCGAGAAGTGCATAGTCGATTTCCACAACTAGCTACGAGATTTTTATAGGTAATGGAGTAGGCTTACCGTCACATGTCTTGTTGATGAAATGGAGTTCTTCAAAAAGGGCATAAAAAAACAAAGGTCGGCAATGCGCTATTGATTTATCTGGTATTGCAGGCGCTCATAGGCTGCTGTAACCTTCCATCAGCTTGTTTGTGTGCTTTTTTGTAGTTAAATTATGTTTGCTTGCTTACAAATGAAAGTAATACGGAGCGAAAGATAAAAGGAATAAAGACTGAAAGTTATACGTAGCTCCCTATTTTTGAGATTTGTTTAATATTATTCATCTTTTTTGTAGATAGATAGACAAAACTTTATTGTACACAAGGAGACATCATAAATCTACCAGCGATTTCTTCCAGGCTTAGTAATTGGGGGTGAAGGGGAGCTGGGTGGTTGCCATTGTCCAAGTTTGGTGATGTATTAAATTCGATGTATGTAATGATGCAGGGCAGTGCATCGTAGGGCACGCTCCTACGAGCGTAACTTAGGAGAAAATGCTTTGTTTTAGGTGATGGTTACCACTTAACGTCAAGTGGGCCATCTGCTTGTTCAATCAGCAAAATTTAGTGTTAGATAGTGAATCAGCCGAATCGTTCGATGTGGGATCCAAGCCATATCAGACAATAACTGATTTTATATTTTTACTGACAATTATTGTTTTACTGCCGTACATACTTTTGTACTTGCGTCGTAAAGTCCATCGTAAAGTGCGTTATAGCCACTTTGAATTGCATAACCTCATCAAGTATGATAAAGTTAAATAACTAAAGCTCATTTGAATTGTTTTTCCGTTGGGTCTCATTTAAGTAAATTGCTTTCGTAAAAGGTTTAGAGGCGTAGAAGTTGATAGGTCATTCATCAAAGTAAATTCAAATAAGCGGGTGTAAAAGCTTCGGTTAAAGCTGCTTGTAAGCTTTCAGTCTCTTTGGAAGTACTTTGTGGGAAGTGTAGTGAAATAATTAGACTTTATGTGAAATACAAAGTTGCAATGAATTAGAGCCGAAGGAGATGGGGAAAGCGCGGCACCGCGTGAGGAGAGAAACGACAAATTGAAAACTGCAGTTCAACTCCACAGTCGATATATTATCCGGCAACAAGCGAGCGTTGTAAATAAACACTTTAAAAGCAAAGCAACGTTAGTAGGCACCTAAAATACTCGTCGTCGATACGACGATCAATAAATTAAAATTAATTCGGCGTGCGAACGCTGAGATCCGATACGCGATACCGACGCCTACATTTATCATTCGCTAACACGTCGGACATTTCACTGAGGTCGCCGTCGAGGGAATTTATCCTCTACACTTACTAACATAGAGGTCACTAAAACTCCGATGATCGATCGTAATGATCTGTCGCGGGAACAAAGGATAACACCTCTAAATGCAATAAGGGGAAGGGATAAGTTGGCGTGCGGATTGGGTGTCGTAAAGGTATGGATACACGCGCGGGCACGCAGCTCGCATGCGGATGCGGCTGATGTCACGGCTCGCAAATAAACCGCGGCAGACTGGACGACGCTGTCCTCCTGACCTTGACGAGGACCCGGGAAAGTTCTCACGCTGGAACCTTTGTACCTGACACTTACCAACCGTATATTATACGCAGCGTAGAGTATACGTACCTACATACTCACGCCATTGTTAGACATAGATGCCTCAGCAGGAATTTATAGCGGTTACCGGAAGACGTCACGCTGCGTACGGAACCCTCATTAGTTTATTGCGTACATATGCACCAGTTACGAAGCAGTTTCAACCGAAAGGGGCAATTTTCGCCGCTAGCGAAGGATCGTAAAACGAGGGAGCTCACTTTCGATATAACCACGCCTTAATGTTTTTGTGAACGAAACTACAGGGCGGGAAAATTGAATCAATAATTTTAAATGTAGCTTCATTTTATTGTTATGTTTCTGCATGCGTACGTAGAAAAGGATTTTCGACTAATTCGAGATGAAAATTGAAACTGAAAATTATTTAGATGTTATCATTTCAATCAGATGTTTTGAGCAACGTTTGCGAATGTATAAAAACTAAAAAAAGGGGTAAAAAACCGTTACAGTGAGTAAACAAGACGGGTGTATCGTCACAACACTTGCATTCCCCGTGGAGTGGTGATAAGATCTTGCGCTGCATCTGCCGATGGGCGCATGGGGGTCGGGGTTCAATTCCGGTGCGCTGCCTCGGTGGGAAAGCGTAGATTGGTTTATGATTTGATTTACTATTTGCTGGTAATGTTTGGTTTGTTTAAGGGATTGTTTTGATCAGGCACACCCCTATATGACCAGTCATAGATTAGATTTTAACGAAGATTTATTGATTTAAATCTACCAATACAATCATTGGTAGGTTTAAAGGTGACTGCGTGTTTATCAATTCTTATACTTCATCAATTCGTTATCTTAATTATTAAGATAGCGAATTGATGAAGTTGATAAATACAGAAAGCTCCTTTTCAAAACAACTTCCGACTCCGACAAAGAAAACCAAAACAAAATTCAATTTCCGCATATTTATTACCAAAGTTTTTGTTTTCTATTAGCCCGGTGCTTGTAAAACACGAAATCCCATAACAATCAAGGCTTAGTGGCACACAAACGCCGTATCTAGTACAATGGCCGAAACTTGCAGCCCTATAATGAATAAAAAGCGCCGGTGGCGGCCTCGTACCACGAGACCGCGGGCGGGTGAATTTTGCGATCACGTTTGTACAGGATCAGGGTGGATTGTGGGTAAAGTGGAGTCGTTTTCGGATACCGTGGTACGAGGCAGGTAGGCCATGTGGCGAGATGGCGCGATAACAGGAATTATTCATACGCACGTTATCGGCCCGCCATCGGTCGGCTATTGTGAACGCGGCCTAACGCGAGAGGGGTGGCTCCCGGTTGTCGCGGACGCTGTCAAAACGTTGTTGTGTGTATTTGGCCTAATGTGACGCCGGTACTGATTCATTATTGTTTTATGCCGTGTTGTTTGCTGTAATGACTCTCACCGATCGATGTTCAATTATTAAAATTTCATCGGAGCCCGACAAACAGCCAATTATAATGTTTACAAGAATAAAAGTACCATTAACCAAATAAATTACGAGCAAAGATCTTTCGGGCAGAATTTTCGCTCCTAATTCTTTGTTTTGTTCATTTGATTGAGCAGATTTTGCTAATTGATTTGGTACTGTGTAGAATCTGCGAGTTCGTTCCCCGCCTAGCCGTGACTAGTCTGTACGGGTGCCCTTGTGATAACAATTGCTGATAATCTCAGGATCTACACCTGGCTGATGCGGGCTTTATAGATGTAACCGTATTGTTGGTGACGAAATCATGTGCTTTATTGTAGCAACATCTGCCTTGTTTTTAGACTTTGAAATAAAACTCAAACAGTTTTTCATTATCAGAACATGAATCTTTACTGAATTTTACCTCCTGCAACGCCGACCATTGGGGAGCTTTGGCTAATGCTACGTTACTCTCTGCAGTCTTTTTATAACCTAATCTGTGTGAGACTGCATTTTTACTAGGGCCCGTCAAGCATAAGTTTCACATCGAATTGTAACCAATGATTAAAAACAAGCAGTGAACCGCAGGGTACCATTGTGCCCGGTGGCATTACCACAGGGAATAGGGATGTACCCTCGGTGAAACGACCAATCCGCGCGAAGAACTATCATTACATTCATTGCCCCTTCGCTGAATGAACACATATGCTGGCTTTCACTTATAAATAATATTAAAAGAACTTAAATGGGGGAGCGAAATTCGTTTAACTACAGTTCTAAATATTAAGCAAATACTACGTCTCAACGCGTGTTCGTTCTTCGGTTTTTTGTAAAAAAAATCTGATTCAGTTTTGATTACGTATTTTAATGAAATGTAAAAAATATGATATCGTACTACCACCACGCCTTTTTCTGCCGCGAAGCAGCGTTGCTGTGTTTCGGTTTGAAGAGTGTGGTTGCCGGTGGAATTACAGGCACATGAGTCTTAACATCTGTATGCCTCAAGTTGATGGATCCATCTGCTTATTCCATCATCTAGTTGTATAAAAAAACCTAACATTTATATTAGATATACGTATATTATACCCACAAATATAATACGCAAAGCATACTTTCAAATAAACCACTTTTAATTGGCAAACTTTGTAACTCCAGCTCATTACATCCATTGCTTAAGTGAGTTATTCAAAACACGCATTTATGAACATACGAAAACACAACAAAGTTTATTCAAAAACTGACACTACCGTGTACATAATTAATGAAATTTCCAGCTGGCCTACAATTTTAATTGGCCTGTGTTGTGATATGGTTTTGAAACTTTTTGAAAATCGGCCTTTCGTAAAGCCTTTTGTTGCGCGCGCAACCACCGAGACACCACCATTATTTGTTTATCAAATATACATTAGAATTCATAATCAAAATTTATTCTAATGAAGATGTCGTGTGAAAGGTCAGATGTTGAGACAAACGGACAAATTATATTAATTTGGGCGCGGATGGGGAGACAAACACGCTTAAATTGACCAGTTGTTATGACCACGAATTTGTTTCGGCGTCACAATAGCCCCTATATCAGATCTCTTGAAAGTGGTCACTTAAACGCTCGTTTAGTAAACCATAATCGCTTGGAAGGTTAATTATTCCATAAGCATAGACGTCTGGCAAGAAGTGTCTTTGACTTCCCTTACTATATCGAACCCCGAATTGCTTAGCAACGTACTTAGTATATTGACTTATAATCAGATTGTTCTAATTAATATTTCTGTGTGCAGGTCGGACGTTAAGCGGCGGTAGCGGGCAAGTGTGCAGGCCACACTTCCACACGCCTCTCCACCCATGGCTGGACTCCAAAGCGCTGGGTGGCGGCGCATGGGGCGGCGGCTTCAACCAGGATGCGGCGCAAGCCGACAAACCCCTCTCCCCAGCCCAGCACCACCATCCCCACCCCCTATTCTCCTTCCCCCCAACGCCGCCGAAGGACTCCACGCCGGATTCCGTAGCAGCGGCCGCGCTAGGACAGCAGGATTACCAAGCGGCCGTCGCGCACGCAACCGCCATGAGCGTCGCCTTCATGCAGCAGCAACAGGAGTTGCCGCTCTGCGGGGACGTGAAGCCCATGATGGGAGCGCCTCCTTCGAAGCAACGGGAAGGTGCGCAACCGGACACATGCCCCCAAGACAGCCAGCCCTCCGGGGAGTACAACGCGCAGTACAACGCCGCCGGCGGCGAGTACTACAACTACCAGGGCAAGGGGTATAGTCAGCAGCAGAGCAAGCCGCGCCCGAACAAGACGCGTACGAGCGCCGGTGAGTCCTCGGGGACCGCACATGCACTCTCACCGACGCACACACACGCTTATCCGGTCACAGTCATAGCCGCGCACGCTTCGACCGCGACACGGTGTTTTCACCTACTTTCATACCATTGTATAGCCAGAGCCAGTATAAACCAAAAAGCGAAGCAGATTTATAAAATCAAACAATAGAGTCTCTACGTTTTATTGGTTTATTTCACATATCTGTTCTCCTATGGTGTTGTATATGGCGCTCATAGTTGTAACAGTGGGTTATGTTAGAGAACAGCCGTGCCGTATGACCAACGGTTAGAAAGAGCTGTTACGGATCCATTAGCAATCACTGTCGTAACGTAGCTTTCACTTGAATTCTGAGTTAATCAGATAACAAATCAAATACCGAGTCTCTCGATACTCGTAATTAGAATTTCTAGAATCGAATTGACAATTGCGATTTATTAATTCGATAGCGCTAAGATTCCATTTGGTATTGGATGAGATTGGTTATTGAGCGATGTGGTCGGATAAGCGTGGCTGGCACTAGGGCTGTTACTAACTACACGGGTGTCGGTTCCATCGCTTGGGATCACGGTAATACGCTTGTTACTAACCGTTCGGTGAAGGATGTTACTAACTCTGGCTTTTTCCAGTCTGTGAAGGCGTAAAACCAGTAGAATGAAACTCACGAGTATTTCCCAACTAGACACGAGGCTGAGCTTCGAAGCTCATTGTTCTATGAGAACCGACGGCCCCTATGATGTTGACCAAACACCAAGAGATTCTCATTACTTAATTGCGACTTCTATTGTTCAACGTGAGCAATTAAACAATTTCTAAGTAGATTTCTATTAATTTTCGAAATTAAAGTGTTTAGACAACTTACTTAGCTCAGACGTAACCGTTTTTTGTCGTTAATAACTATCTAAATTGGAAAGCCAATTAACGGTGTAATTTATTTTGAAACTAATAAACAGCTTTATTATTTAAGCTAGTTTTTTGCGTCGTATTGTCTAACTTTTCAGTCTGTAAAACAATAGACATCTGAAAGGTTATAGGTAGCTGTGAAATATGTTTCACAATTTATCATAAAATCTAAACTTTTGTTAACCAGGATACGCACTATAATATTAACAGCATGACCTTTATTGTTCTCGTACAATCGTACTCGTAAATTGAATGCGTTTTCGCAACGAGCCTACCTAAATATTCTGCAACAAACGCCTAGGAGTAACCACAGATTAAATACATAAAGGTTCGATCACTTTAAAATAAGAACGTATTTTTTTTTAACTGGCACCGAACCAGGCTCATGTTCATATGACAGTTGCGTCGTCTCTCAAAATAAGTCTACCGAAGTAAGGCACGTCTGTATATGGCATGCGTTTATCATTCTGAGTTTTTATGATTTTTTTCAATGACTATTCAAAAAACGTACTATTGATGTATGGGACTTGTCCTTGTGTTATGTGATCTAACTGGTGTGGTTACAAGCTGTGACCATATTATAACAATGAATTACTCAACAGTAATTATAATAAAACGTAATTTTAACTCATATTTCCAAAACTGTACCACTTCGTTGACTGACAATGGACGGGAACAGAGTATTGTCTCGATAAAAATAATGAGTGCACAGCTTTATGTAGACTCACTGTGGTACAGTCGACGGTAGAACTTTAAATACATTTTTTTATATTTATTTCGTCAATCCAACGACACATACAACAGATAATCTACACTAATATTATAAAGAGGAAACCTTTGTATTTTTGTATTTTTGTATGTAACGAATAGGCTCAAAAACTACTGGTCCGATTTCAAAAATTCTTTCACCATTAGAATGCTACATTATCCCTGAGTAACATAGGCTATATTATATTTTCAAAAAATCAGGGATCCTTACTAAAACTCCAATAATGTAACCCAAGGTGGAAACCAAAAACCTTACATCGTGTGCGCTGCGAAAACTATTGATGATAGAACAAAATAATGTACTACGATTTTGTAGAACACGTCATCATCTACAAAAAATGTTGCGACAGCATATGTCTAACTATTATAGTTATGTCACAATAAGTGTTCTTTTATTATAAAAAAATTATTGAAATGCCGCCGCTAGAAAAGGGTCTTTATTTGTACCTTGGTATTAATCCTTATCCAAATAAATCTTTTCATAATTAAGACGGTTTTAATACTTATAGATTACTTCTTAAATTTTTCAAATCGGACATTCCATTCAAAAGATATGACGAAATTAAAAACGTTAACGGGTCCACGGGTCACGCTCGGGGTGCGATTTCAGTCTCTGGCGTGCAAATGTATGAAATAAGTAGACGCGAGGCTCGAACCCACGGTTTAAGTTTATCCTAATATGTTCAAAAAATTTATGACCACCCATGCGAAGCTGGGACAGGCCGCTAGTTTAAATGTAAAAGTATAAAGTATATGCGCGCTGTCACTGAAGGCATTGGAAACTTTGAAGATTGGAAAACTCAGAAATAGGGTAATGAAATAATAATACAAAGATTTTTATATTATCCCAAAGGTAAGGTATAAACAGGTAGTATTATCCTTATGATTTTCACAAGTAAAAGACGTATAAATATATTTTAAAATAGCCAATTTTTTTATTGAACTCGATGATATAAAAATAAATAACATCAACTTATTTATGGTGACATTTTTGGCAAAAGCATTTTTGATTGATTCATTGTTAGGTTTTTATTACGTAACATTGTAAGGTAACCGTTCAACATCAAGTGAGCTATCTGCTTGTTCCGTAACATTAGAAAAATAAATGCATTGAAAGTAACGCTCAGGAGAATCATGTGTGAAGTGAAAATTCTTTTAATTCAATGGCTTTTATCGTTAACTGTACAGAAAGTAGTCTAGTTAACGCTATAATTATGTTTATTCAATATTAGAGTGAAATTCTAATGGATTTGTATGCAACGTCTACTAATTATCTAATCTCTGAAGAAAGAAGAAATTTTAATTTATTCCGCGGCATAAAGAGCTCTTGAGATAATTAGATGCGTATTGAAAACCCACCGCATTAAATGTAGTGAGAAAATATATAGAAAAATGGTAGAAAACTAAACATCTTAGTAAAATAACTGTAAAATAATTCTTGGACTTCCTCGCTTCTAATAATGGTATAGCTTTCCATAAATTTCCGGGTAGAATGATTTTAAGCATTTTCCATTAACCGACTTCCCACAACTCACACATTTGACTCTCATAAAGTTATTCACAAAAAACAGCAGGGATGTCGCTCATTTGGTGGAACATCGACGTAATTGACAGTATTCCATTTTTACAGGAGAGTCATTATCGTGTTTTTTTTTGGAATTCTTTAATGAATTTGTAAGTAACTGGTGGTAGGATTATTATTATGAATCATTTATTAACTTATTAAAGTATTTATAAAAAATCTCCAAATCGAGATACTTGTTACAGGTGTTCTGACATACTGAACTCATTATTGCCAAAAATGACAATTGCGTCATTGTTCCACCAAATGAGCGATGTGGTCTTCTAGAGGTAAGAAAAGTTGCTCGATATTTTTAGCACACAACAAGCAGTCGATCATACAATCAATTATATTTTACGATTCAATTTACTCGTTCCGCGTCGTTCGCCACTTTTTGTGCACATAAAGTTCTAGATCGATATCAAAACGACTAAATACGACCGTCTTACCCTTAATTGGAAATTGGCTATTAGCACTGGTAATCATTAATGCTTTACAATGAGACAACTTTAATTATTATTTTCCAAGACACTATATAAGGACGATTGTTAGCCTACAATCGGATGTCTTACGGCAGATAGACGTCTCTTCCAATTGAGAGAAAAGAGATAAAATAAATATTTTTTCTGTATAAGAAACGAAACAGAGAACATTGAATATTTGGTACTAGTTAGTGGGTTAAAGAATCCTCGACTATAAGGGTTTAAAAAATCTCATGAAGATAGTAACAGTCTCACGAAGATAGTCAATAAGAGTAGTAGGACAATGCTTTGTTATAGGTGATGGTTACCACTTAACATCAGGTGGGTCATCTACTTGTTCCATCAGCTAGTTGTATAAAAAAAAGTAACATCAAACTACCCGAAGGTTTCCAAGGTTTATGAAAAAAACTACAAGCTTTTTATATGTACATAAAAGTTTGTGCGTCCCACGTTCTGTGACTTATCTCTAAAAACTTTACAAACCAGCCCTTTAACATTTGCCAATTGGTATAAATCGGTATAGATTAAGAAGTAGATATGAATTGTGAAGTTAACCAGTCATCATCATCAATAGTCTGAAGATGTCCAGTACTGGGCATAGGCCTCCCCTCAGCCTTTCCAGGAAGAACGATTCCGAGCCCTCCATCCACCGACTTCCCGCGATCTTAACAATGCCGTCAGTCCATCAGGTAGGAGGGCGTCCCACGCTTCGTTTTCCTCCATTCGAGAACCTTTATTCCCCAGCGGTTGTCAGTTCTTCAAGATGTATGACCATTGCCACTTCAATTTGCTAATTTCGAGCAATGTCGGTTATTTAACCAGTATACAATACGAACTAGTAAGTAAGTACTGGTATCTAGTAATGTTTAGTTAAAGAGAAAGATAAATTTATTTTGTCAGAAAAGCTTTAGCTGATACATTTGTAGGGTGTTTAGGTGTAAGGTAGGTTCCTTTGTACCAGTCAGTTAACCAGTATACAATACAAACTACTAAGTACTAGTACCTAGTCAGCTATAGGTGTAAGTTAGGTTCCTTTGGAAGCAAGTATTATGATAATGCTCGGCGACCGGATACGGACCATTCCATTGTGCCGGCGACCTCGGGCTCTAACTTATAGAAGCCAGAACAAATTGTTATTGCTGTACGAAATACTTCAAGATATAGCTTTACCTACGAGTGGTACTTGGGTACTTGATTCTTGCACACCTAGTAGTAGAATAGTAGCTGTGGAACCGACAAACGCGGGAATGAGATTAATTGCTGTACACGAAATACTTCAGAATATAGCTTTGCATAAGAGTGTGTTGGTACTTGATTCATATAAGTAGTAGAATAGTAGCAGTGGAACCGATAAACGCTGCGGGAATAGGTTCTCTAATGACGGCTACGAACCTTAAATCGAAGCATAGGGTAGATAGAATAGAATAGAATTGAAAATATTTATTTTACGACACAAAATACAATGATAAAATTAAAAAAACAAAGACACAAGAAAACATATTAAAAAACATTATAAATAAGTGTGGTAAAAAAGGCTTCCACTCAGCATTTGCCATATGAGCCTAGTGGCTTGTATGGCGCTGGTTTTCAGTGACGCCGATCGACATTGTGAAGATCGCGCGAAATTAGTGGACGGAGAACCTCTGGAGGCGCTCAAAAAACCTTTCACCACACTGTTTCTAAAGAAACTGGTGACACGATAAGGAAAAAGTGGATGGAGAGGGTTCAAAGCTTCTGAGAATCTATGTGGGAGGCCTAGGTCTAACTATTTAAGTTAAGGCTAATGACGTTGATGTTTTACATTATGATTTTATTGCGCCTTTTTTGCAATCTCTCAGTAGCGCTATTTTACAGATTAAAATATTTACAACTTTTTTTTTCAAATGAATTTAAATTAAATAAACTTGTTTTTGACTGAGTGAAGAGACCGAAATACTCTTATAGGATAGATACTTAGATAATGCTAAATAGGCAGTTAATGCCGCTTGCACAGCGATCACTGATCGTGTTTATCAAGCCACTAGCCACATTAAGTTAATAACGACTTACGACTTAAACAAGAAAAACCAAACAACTAAACATGATTAGCTGTTAGTCAATGGAAATTATGTTCACGCTAATTCTGGTTAGTATGATATACATGTTTAACTAAATACAATTAAATTCGTTTGTTGTGCACACGGCCTTAAATCTATCATATTACTTGGCTGCCGACCAGCAAGCAATACTTAGCCATACAGTTTTAGCGTTTTAGCTAACAATATGTATCGATCGAAAAATCGTGATCTAAGCCATTGGTTGTATTTGAAGAATGTCATGGAAAGGGCATGGAACGGTCAGCTCCAATCCTAACCTGTTATTATACCGTGCCTACTAAAGCTTTGCTTTCCTAATAAACTATCATCGCTATTTGACTAATACAATCATAATAATAATAATTCCTTACACATACTTAAACCGCAACCATATTATTAAAAAAAACTAAATTATATCGACTGTAATCCCCTGAACGAGAGACCACCAAAGAAATTTTGGAACTTAAAACTAAACTAAACTTGTAGTTAGAATGTCAGAAAGAGGTTGTTTAAGGCACATCCAAGCATTACATTTGAGAAATGCCCAAATTGCTCTTTCTCTTATTCTTCACGAAAATTGTCTTCTGTTTGAAAAATCCCAGTAATTTTTGGAAATAAATGGTATTGCCGCTTTGTGACGGTCACCAGTATTTACTAAACCAGGGCGTTATTGAGCCATTCAACACTTTCTAAAACAATGTTACGTTCACTTAAACTGCATTCGAAATTATTCAATGGCTGTATTTTGCGAAAAGCAGACACATAAGTACCTCCTTGATGTAAAAGCAGCTGCTTTACAGTCAATTGTTTTTGATCTCCAACAAGACTACTACGCCTAAGCTGTGCCTAAGCTAAGTATAGTGATGTGATAATTCTAACAAGTACAATTTGCTCAAACTACCTTTAAATATGCCGCACTCACTAAGTACATTATGGTGCTGAATATGAGATTGATAAGCCAAGTTTTTAAGAATTTATACAAGTTCTCAATTTGCCAACAATTTCTGAATTCCATACTTTGAGATGGGACCTTAGTCATCTCAGTCTTTATTACTATTCTTCCTCATAATATGCTTTTAAGGGCATTCTCATTAGCGATCTATCTAGGGCTTTGTTTCTCATTTTGGTATGCAGCTCACATGCGTTACAGCAACATGGTTGTGCAATAATTAGTGGTGGACTACCGTGCGCGCCACGGCCCGGTAGCCACCAGGAATGAGACCACCTTAAGAAGCTTCTTCTAGCAATTATTTTTACAACACTAAACCAGACATTAGTAGACAAATTGCCAAAATGATGTATTACTACTACTAGATTGAAAAACTACGAAACATTTCGAAACAAGCTGTTAATGTTATTTTCGCTTTATAAAGTTGGTTAGTAGTAGGTGGAGTGGAGTACATTCGTCACGGTCTGCGGGCCGCATTGTGGGATACAATGCAATCGAAATTTGCATATTTACGTTGGACATCCGCACTACAACGTTGATTAATTAAATTACTAAATAAGAGGACATGGAATATGTAAAAAATATAATGGTTTTCAGTTCTGTTGAATCAAAGACACGGATGAACGCGGCTCATGCAAATGTTCTATCGAACTGTAATTAAACAATGATTAGAAAAATTAGTGGACCGGTTAAAAGCAGTGCGCTGGTTAACTGGTGGGCATCATGACCGCTGTGTAATTGCATCTGCGACTGGGCGGCGTGGACTCGCACAGTACCGCTCGTCACAGGTAATTATCTCGCGGTATGCTAATAACGAATGCAAATGAGAGCCGACCGAGCGCCCGCCGTCCGGTGGCATCATCGTGCCATCAGCCCGTGATCACCGAGCCACGTGAAAAATGGCTTCATTCTTACAGAGCATTCCACTAATTACTATTCTACGGCCCGTAGATACGCAATCTACTAAATCCCCTGGTCAAAAGCTCGTAAAATCTCTTTTTAGACGAGCAAATCTAAACAATGCTCGGTAACAAACCTTTACCGAGACCATTCTTCCATTATTTTCTATTTGCATACGGGCATATAATTAACGTAATAACAGCCTCCGTGGTGCAACAAAGAATTAGTTTTGAGCAATAATTTAATGGTTTGTATGCAAAATAGCTTAACCGTTACGTGTTGATGGACCGATGCGCTGAGAGAGCGCGTCACGGTACACGGGAGCGAATTAGTCCTTCATTTAAATTGCATTAACATGGCGTACCTATTACGTGAACACTGGCACTAGTAAGTAAGAGACAAGTAGCAGTTCCTTTATTGAAGCCTCATTATCGAACGCATCGCTGCTAGTCGGGGTTAACATCACTCGAGGCGTGAGGTGAGGTGTGTTTGCACTTGATGCGGTTTTCCCCGTGCGAATAGGGCGTGTGAAAACTTCGAACCTTCTTGACTAAGGCCGAGAGCCGAGTGAGCTCGCCTGAAGACTCTCGAACAATAAAAACCGCCCACTCAGCAGCGTAAATATGGCAGATGAAAATCTTTTATCGCGGTCACGTAGCTCCGCCGCGTCACGAGCGCACGTCACTCCAGCTATAAAGAGCCAGCCGCATTCTAATTTCAACAAACGCTGGTGTTTCCCGCTCTCCACCGTCAGTGAAGATATTTTCTCTGAAGGCGTTCTTAGGATAATAAAATAATATCTTAGTTTTAGGTCAACATCACGTTTTGGCTGTAGATCTCGCGTAGAGCGACCGTTGGAGGTGGAATGAAGAAATAACTCTTGGGGTGAACGTATTAAAACGTTACATCCAAACCGGATCGAACAATTAAATCGTACAGTAATTAATCAGAATGCAGTGCTCTGTAATAATACGTGTAATATCGAACTAGCGATGGGCTGGCACTGTGGCAGCTGTAAATCTCAGGCGACTACGCCCGCGGCCGCGGACTTTCACAAACGTTTTTACGAATATAAAGACGTTACTATTCAACCAAATTACTATAGGTACTAAACGCTAGAGACATAGCAATAAAACTTCGTGTTCGTGTAATATCCTGTTATTTTTTACTAATAATCGTTATTGGTGTTTATTTATTACATACTTCGGAACAAATTACAGGTTTATCGAATCGACAAAAAATATAAAGGGTTAGTCCAAAAAGTGAGTCGTCGGTCTGATCGCAATAAGTTTTCGATAAGGTCCGGGCGATTTAATTGCCGGTTTTGATCTGGTTTTACATAAAAAGATGAATGGCTGCACTGCCTAAAGCTCATAAAACATTTTCGGTCCGTTTAACGTATTTTTTTCTATTAATACCGAGGCACTTTCACCTTCCTTGTTATGGCGCATTATCATTTATTCATAGGCGGTCGTGTTATCGTCTTGGGACTCGAGATCTAGATGCATTTTGATTGTGACTCCGATATTATCAATACTTGCGTAGGTATAAGATCTATGGATGTTATCTGCAACTCAATAAAGCCACTTCATACGTAGGTACCTATAGGCAAACGAACATAATTTATTGGTAGGACGTTCGCGCGTATGCATCGTACCTACGCTCGATATTCCCACGGTCATTGTGCTTAGGTCTTGTGCGTGTTTTAGAACGTGTTTAAGGAGGATGCGAAGGTGTATGCGCTTCTAAATTCGATCTCTGTAAATCATCGATCGAGTAATCGAGTTTAGAGTAAGATTGTGGGCGGCGCACGCGCATACCATATGTGAAAACATCCTCTCACTAACCATGTGAGCACTTCGAGCAGATTGAAACGAGAAAATAAAACTTTCCGGAGGGTGGCTCGTCCTGGGATCCAATTTACTTAGCATGACGATAGAGCATGAGTTTACTTTGCTTGATTAGTTTTGATTTATTAGGTGTCAAAATAGTAGTTTTTATTGTTTTAATGGTAGCTATTAGCAATTCTATTCGGTTCATAGATGAAGTACCGCTTGCGTTGAAGTTAGACGCGTGCATCATACGGCGAAAATTAGCATGCGGGTAATTCTTTATAGCTCCTGTTATGCTCTGTTTCGCCGCTAGCTCTCCACTATTTTTGCAACAACCATTTATTTTAACAGCAACTCGCCATTGTAGCCTTGCCTATCTATTACAACATTATTCAATTAAGCATTGAATTCAGTTCAAACATTCTAGTTTTAGTATAGTTAGCAGTGGTTGTTAGCCCAGGTATCCTAGGAAGTTGCATGCTTTGGTAGGCAATAGCTCAAACGATACTTTCTCTTAGTTTTCCTTTGCGTGTAAAAAATCTTGATATTTTTTCTTCGAGTTTCACTCGTCGCGCTTTCCCTGTTAGGTAATTGAATATTTTACTATTTTCGTTGTAATTGCAATTAAGTTGATGTGTAGATAAAAATGTGAAGGATGATGTTTGCGTAAAAGTAAAAGCATGCTTTGTTAGTGAAATTATATTTTTGTAATGTTCTGAATGTGATTTTTCTCTCGTCTTTCCCAGCTTGCCAGGAGTCAGGTAAAATCTATCCCCATACCTAACGCTTCCATTATTTTAATTTATTAATACAAGTATCTATTAAACAGGAGTGGAATGCAGATGCATTAAATCAAGAAAAATTATAGTCTGTGTGTATTTCAAAAATTATATACCTTTTGTTTGTTTTAATATAATTCGCATTTTCTCTACTTTGCTAATACTATCCGTTATTGTTTTACGTGGTTTTGGTTTTCTGATTTTAGCTATGCTTGTTTGTTTGTTTTGCTTTTAATGTTTATGTCTAAGTTAAGCATCGCAAAAAGTCCCAAATCAGGTTGGTTATAAATTTTGATAAGACATCCTTTATCATGCTATTTATTCAATTTGAAGGTCACTGTTTGGATAAGACGTAATCAATACATTCTTTTATCCAATATCGTTTTGCTGACAACGAACTTTAGTCGAATCAAAGTCAGAAGTTTATCTATAAGTCAGAACTGTGTGACCAAGTAAAGATTCAAAATGAAACTGTAACTATCAGAACAGAACGATCATTTATTGATAATACCCACTTATAATCCAAATTTTGCCACGACTGTTGTATTCAAGTTTTATGTCAAATCGTAACACTCGTGTATTTGGCAGAGGGTCGGGAGTGCGTGAACTGCGGAGCCACCAGCACCCCTCTCTGGCGGAGGGACGGCACGGGACACTACCTCTGCAACGCATGCGGACTCTACTACAAGATGAATGGACAAAACAGGCCGCTGATCAAGCCAAAACGAAGATTGGTGAGTGTAAGAATCCGACCAATTTTGTGTAGCGTCGTCTTCATTGGCAAATGATCGTAGCTCGAAGCAAATGGTCACTGGCCAATGAGGACCACACATATAAAATGAGGATATGCTAAGTTGTTTCCTAAGTTCAGTGTGAAATATTACGGGTGATGTTGAAATAATGGAATGCCCCTTCTTAGAACTGAACACAACGAAAAAAATTAAGGACCGGAATAATGCGACCAACGGCCGATGTGGAACTCACATTAAAATCTAGTTTTTTACGAGCGTTGGGCGCGTTTTTTCTCCACACAATTCAACATTTTTTATAAGTAGTGTTCAAGAGATAGCATAGCATCAAGTACGAATAGCATTCCTTGACAATCTCGCCGAGAATGGGTGTTGTTTACAGTTAAGGGGCAGTAATAAAAAGGCGGAGCATGCATGCCCGGGCACGACACAGCATTAAGGTTGCCACAAATTGGGCTTTTATATGAAAGTTGAACGTTTCGTCGAAAGAGCTCAGCGTCCACCGACCGCTATAAATCTTGTTAACATTTGATCTAAGGCTGGGTACACATAAAACTGAAACAATGCGACATTCGGTGTCACGTCAGGCCGGCATGGCGACTAACGAGTGGCCCGTGCGGCCAATTGTACCTACAATTTACTTAATACCCGTCTCACAGACATAAACTAGCGGAATGGCTCCGAGTATTTGCCTTTTGTTGGCCAAATTACGTAATGTTCGAGCGTTATGATTTCATTGCAGCGTTCCGGTTTGTGTTACTGATGCTCCGAACATGTTTGTTAGCTCATTGTGAACTGAAATTATGCCAATTTGTCAAAAACTGATTCAATCTACGAAATGTTTCATTTTCTTGTACAGTAAATTGAATAAGAACTATTTTGTACGACTATTTTGATCGGAGGTACTTGGCAGTCATGGTGCTTACACCCGGATGTTGCCGTCTTTTTTAATATTTAGATTTGTGCGTCGTAGTGTGAAAGATACCGTTAGTAGATACATGGGGAAACATTGGATTCACACTTTTGTTTTCAACTTTAGAGCATTTCAAATTCAAATTAACTACTAAATTAATAAAAACATGGTGCTTCTCAGTAATAATTAACACCTGAAAAAGAAAGAAAGCTTTTCGAAAAAAAATAAAAAGTGTTAAAGACTCAAGTTCGATAGACATCATGCTTAAATCTCATCGTACTCCATATCCTAAAGGCTGAGCATATGTTTCATTCTGGCTGTAGTTAGTACACGTGACACAAGCCCAACGCTGCTGCTATGTTTATAATGTGCTGATACAAATAATGTAAGCAAATGTTTTGAATCATCGCATGCACGACATTAAGATAGCGTAAATGAGAGAAACTTGAGCACAAAACATTTTTAAATCAATCAGAAAAATCAAGATGCGAACTCACGACCAGAATTAGAAGGTTGCTACCAGTGGTAATGAGAATTATTGAAAAATAAGTAAAATTATAAGATTTTATACAAAATTTTCAGACGCTAGCTTGTATAAATAGGAAAACTTAAACCAAAATTTAAACAATTGCATAGTAGGTATGATTATTTGAAATTATATCATTAAATTAAATTTTACTTAGAGCCATTAAAGATTTAAATTCTCAAATAAAGACTGCACTTGACACAAATTAATTAAAAATCCCAGTGGGAATATTATTACAATACTAAATTACAGTTTAACTTGTGCTTATAATAGTTAAGCCTCATTTAGTTAAATAACCTTGTATTCAACAATAGCATTTCAAAAGTAACTGCAGTCTGTTGCTAAATAATTTATTTATTATACTCCTAAACGTGACCTTCTCGATAGTTTTAAGCAGAAATTATTGAAGTTATAATATAAACTGTCCAAGTGCGAGTGGAACTCACCCACTAAGGGTCCCGTGTGTAATAACCAGCAATGGAAAACAAGTGGTAGTTGAAAAAGTATTTGTTTCGAAGTTTCACGAATGAAAACTTCTTTGAGTTTCAATTAATGGATTTATTAACAAATTTCTCATAAGAAGTTGCCAACAGGCCCTGTGTCTTATAAAATGTCTACTGGCATTTCACGTTATATTTATAAAAAAAAGATGGAGAAGGTAGGTTTATGGGATCAGGGTCCTGCTGGCACTTTTCGGGTACGGAACTCAGAATGGCAACAGTCTTGTTGAGCGTTCGGTAGCAAAATGAGCCTTAGTAAAAAAAAACAGTGTGTATAAAAGTTCGCTCGCAAACCAGAGAAAATTAAAAAGCAAAGTCATAATATCAGTTCTTGCAAGGAAAACTACAGAATACAAACACAGTACCTGTGTGTGTCTTCCTACACAGAAGTAACTGAGTAGGTACAGTCAGCAACGGAAGTTGATTAATAATTTGAGTCTTTTAAACTTCTTTTGCTTCGCGTTATATGTATATTATGGTAATTTGCCTAGAATTTTTAAAGATACATATATCTCAATAATAGCCAAAATGTTTATTTTAAGGTTATAGGTTCCAGAGTTATTTAGGATTTTAAATCATCAGATGTGAATCAACGTGCAATAAATAAGTACTTTTTATTTTATTTCTTATTAATACTGTTAACTTTAACTTGATATGAGAGAAATGACTAAAAATGTTAATTTCTAATGATGTATTCATTCATTTCTTTACCAGACGTGATTCTAAAATATTTTTTTAGTGTACCCATATGTGCACGCGACTGTTCTAGGTAGCAAAATCCACAGTAAAAGTAATTTGTAAAACATGGTCTGGTAGTACTAGCTAGGTCTGTAATGGTCGGTTTATATGTCGGCGCTCTTTGTCGTACCAAAGCAAACGTACTGGTATAAAACAGAAATTATGAAAATAAGATACGCTCGCTTTTCTGGATCCTTAGCAGTAGTTTCTCACGTTCTCAAATTCGTAGCGAGCCCATTGCAGTTGCAATACGGCCTTATTTGTTAAAATCTCTTCAATATTTAGTCAGTTCTTGAGCTATTAATGTCTCTATACGAAAGGGTATTAACAAACGGTGACGAGGCTAACTTTTTAAAACGAGGGTTTGACGAATCTGAGCTTGGAATTTCATCAGAAGACTTAATACCAGGTGTTTTTTGTGGAAAACAAATACCTTTAAAGTAGTATATTATTATTATTTTAATACAACTAGCTGATGGAACAAGCAGATGCCCCACCTGATGTTAAGTGGTAACCATTACCTATAACAAAGCATTGCCTCGTAAGTCATGCACGATAGGAACGTGCTCTACGATGCACTGCCCTGCGTCCATCAACTTGAGGCATACAGATGTTAAGCCCCATGTGCCTGTAATTTCACCGTCAACCACACTCTTCAAACCGAAACACAGCAATGTAATTTAAATATTTTAAGATTTTAAAATTATTATTGACAGCTGTCACGTCTGCTTTGAAGCTGTCAATATAGCAGTGACACTCAAAAGTCACACTCAAAGTCACGATTTTAGGTTATATATATTTTGGTAAAATTTTATCAGTAAAAATAATATAGTGGTCAACTCAAGAATAAACTTTCAAAAAGTAGCTATTTCAATTGATTTACAACTTTATCTAAGAAGCATAATTGGTACCGTGTAGGTAGCTAGCTACATGTAGGTACGAGACCAAGATTGTGTCTCTTCAAATAAGCTTGTAACTTAAAATGAGCTTTATCACGTTGGTCTAAGATTCAATGGAGCTTAGCTACGTGTATTTTTAACAGTAGTCTAGCAAGTACACCAAGGTACGCGCTATATGTTGTTTTTTTTTAAAAAGAATTAAGAGGTTTCCCGCTTATTTTCTTCGCATGTCCCAATTCCGCCCGCGTATTTGCAATAGATGTCTACGTTGCTCATAGGTGAATTTGTCCATTTTCATGTTCTTAGAGAGAAAAACTAGAAAAAAGTAATAGGTAGTAAGTATAAATTCTATGACTTTTTTCCCGAGGCACGAGTGCGTTACGACTTTACAAAACCGTATATCGTGTTGTCCCGGGAGGAACGGGAAAAGTAATGGGATAGTGCGAACGCAGTTTTGTTTTATAATGTTTTTGCTACGGATTCGTTTTACCACACGCCAATTATTCATGAGTGAATTAAACTCGCCTTTTTTATCATAAAAATGTAACTCTACATTTTATTTCGTAGCTTCGGCGACGACAAGAGCTAATGTGACTCTCGCTCGCACGTTTCGACATGTTGAAAGATATAAAATCACTAAACTCATTTTCGAAAAATCGCAATCAACCATTTTGTGTGCAATCACATTGCACACAGTTTAGTAAAAATTTTATTTAGATCGATACATGTTTTCCTATTTATAAGTTTGCTTAGGTACAAAAACTAGTAAAGCCAACTTTTGAGTACCTATGAACAATGTGATTGCACACAAAATGGTTGGTTGCGATTTTTCAAAAATGAGTTTAGTGATTTTATATCTTTCAACATGTCGAAACGTGCGAGCGAGAGTCACATTAGCTCTTGTGTGCCCCTTAAAAATGTAGACCACACTATCCTACCATTTCAAATCAATTTTATGACAGCCAAAAACATCGATGTCTTTTGTACTTTGCCAAATTTTAAAATAGGAAATGAGATTCAATAAAAATAGGCATCAGTTTAGTTTTATCGTTGAACATATCGTTACATTGAATACCTAATGTTATATACGTACATATTTAAATTTTAAACAGTACTGCAAACGGACGGTCATAGAACCTCTCCTATTTGGCATTCTAAAGCCGAACTAGTGCCAAATAAACTATTACAATAAGAATTCTATGGCCTTTTGCGGAGGACGAAATCGGTCCCACACTGTCTGATCTACAGTCTCTATGGTGTCATAAATTAACACCAGTGAACTATAGGTACTAAAATAGAAGCATACCAACTTATAAAAAACATAAATCATGAATACTAAGGTTGACATTTTAAAATACCTAATCAATTTATGCGGTGAGCGAATTCTAGCTTGAGAGGATTAAAATTTATTATCAAAGGCAAAAAATGCACCCACGTTATGTATTAAAAACGTTTACCAATAAAATAACATATTGTGATCAAATCAAATTTGGAACGTGTTTAAAAAAAATACTGGCCACTAGCAAAACTGACGTGAGAAAACATTTCTTGTTCTGCATTCAAAATGTCGGTCCGCAACAGTACTTAGTTGACGATATAATTAAATTTGAAATTCGGGCCGTGGTAAATGTTTTCGGAACGGTAGTGGTCCATGTAGCCCGGACAAGTCTCAGCGACCATCGATCACCGCGGGCCGTCGAATAAATTGTGGGCCACGATGTGGGTCAAGTGACAGAACTTAAGCGGAAATAAAAAAAGTTATGTTTTTATTTTTAATTCTTGGGTTTTAAAAGTTTGGGTAATGATCAGACCTGATTTGGAAGTTTTTATGGATAGTTTATGGTAATTATTATTTTGTCTGAGAATGACGCCTTATTAAATTTATTGTTTTTACTAACTACATACCTATTTCAGTCTTCATTGTTCTGTATTAACTATTATATTATTAATGAATATATAAAGAGTATTAGTTTCATTATTGCTTTTGTGACTAATCCTTAATGTATGGACATTAAAAACTGCAGAAATAGTATGAGCATTGTTATCCTTTGCTAGATTTAAGTAGGGTTATACATATAAAGGACTCATTTTAGACCTCTCGGTTCAGTTGGTAGTAGCTCTATCAAAA
Source organism: Chloroclysta siterata (assembly GCA_932294275.1). Lineage (NCBI taxonomy): Eukaryota > Metazoa > Arthropoda > Insecta > Lepidoptera > Geometridae > Chloroclysta > Chloroclysta siterata. The sequence goes on from OW028602.1 coordinate 11,993,850, forward strand.
TCCTCCATTTTTTTAAATTAATTTTATATTCGAAGTAGTCAGTTGCTATAGCTGATTGAACCATAGACTGCGTTGATTTGTATTATTGTTTATGATTGAAATTATAACGGTCCGTTGAGTTAATATTACCGTTTGCGATCAGTATCGTAACGCAAACAGACACTAAAACTTCATCTGCGTATACAGGGTGTCTACTTATGCTAATTTGTAATAACATATAGACCATGCTTCTGGGATTTATTAAGAGACATTTTGTAATTACTAGGAAAGTAATAATTTGCAGTTGTTTGGGGGAAAAGATAAATTGTAGCTGCGCTATGGCCGCTTTGTATAAGAACATTTTTTTTTGCATATCTTTAAAGTTATGAATTGAGTGAGATTCGAACTTACGACCTTCCCCTTGATACAGGGATGCATTAAACCGCTTCGCCATTGGTCCGCGCCCCAACACGACTAAAATAATCTGTGTCCTTTCTGTGTAGACAAAATATTATAAAACAAATACAACTCAAGTTTTATTTTTAATTTTAAAATTATTGCTAAATTGCTGATTACTAAATCATTGGTTGAATTAGCAATCAGGTCAGGTATTATTCTGATGGAAGGGTTACTCAGGTGGCGTACCATCGGGAGCAGTTTTACACCCGCTATGCTGGTGAAACTTTAATTAAATGTTCGTGTGACAATCTCTCATTATGTCGTACAGACAATCAGGTTTTACGCTCGAGTTACACGTCAGTTACGCAACCAGCAATGACTCATTATTATTTATATTTATTACCAACACTTTTTATGGCGAAACTTGCAATAAAAAATTCACAACCAAAATAAAATCAGAATGGACCACTAAAACGCTACTTTGAATAATATTGATCCAAAATGATAACCATAAAACATCAAAAATATTTGTTACAGCTTAACCTGTCATAATAATATTTAAAAAGGGCCAAAGTAAACTCATTATTCATCTCTTAGTATTATGTCAATAATGATGTGTCAATACGAAACGCCTGGTGCCGGGTGCAAAAAGTATGGTCAGCCTACGTCTCTGAGTGACATTCAGGTCTGTGGACTCAGCGGGGAGCCAAACATTTTTAACATTCCCACTTGTAGTCAGGTAATGTTGAGTCACTTAACTGTAGGGATATTCCGTTCCACGCAGAAATAGAAGCACAGTTACACTATAAAATTATTATATCCTGCTAATTTTCTCTATTCGATTTGATGTTTTTTTACGCTCACCAGCTTTTTATGACTGATCTTAAAAAGCTAAGAAAGAGTTTTTTGATGTTATAAAAGTTTATGAGGTGTTTGATGTTATGCTAAAGTTTCGTTTAATTTTGTTTAACTTATTATAATAAATTAAGTGGTTAGTGATAAGATGATTCAAAGTTATTTAAATAAAGACTTTATGACTTTGATACATTTTAGGGTAAATTAATGTAACAACTGGCCTCAGTTTATTTATTATCCAAAAAACATCGACTTTTTAATCACGCCCTAAAAAAATTGACTTTTGTCATCAACTTGATTGATAGTAACCCTTGTTTTAGCAATAACCCAAACCCTTAATTTTTTTTAATTGTAGGTTTTTATTTGGCTCGTCGAACACGTTTGACATTTCACAAAATTTTGAAAGAAATACTGTTCTACGGATTTTATATCGGTGGCCCGAAGTGACTACGAGTTATAAATTTAATTTTTTTAGTTGTGACTCAGTGCGCATTGTATGGGAGAATTGTGAGTTTTTGTGTATTCTTTAGTCCTCTACCTGTTCTAGGCGCCAGTGGCTGTGACATTTACGGCCAGGATATTGGGACACAATTAATGTCGATATTAATATTGAGGAAGGGGACCATAAATTCGAGTGATGAAGTGCACGGGGGAAACAGAACCTTTCCTGTCAAACATGATGTTTTTTATCCAGGAGATCCTTAAAACAAGTGTCTCGCTTGAAACTTTCAATATTAGGTTTGGGAGTAATTTGATTGAATAGGGTTTTGTAATCGATTTGGGTCGAGTAAACGATCGATTGGGACGAGCGCGCTCGATTTCACGCGTGTCGCCGTGTGAAATCGATTCCTCGGCTCTACGTGCCCCCATTCATACGCGTAACTGGGACCTGCTTAATCCGACTAGCCTTTACAGCCGGCAGATTTGTAAAGGGGTAGTATTTTCTGAATATTAATAAAATTTACACGATTCGTACCACTAATAAGGTACTATAATTACTAATTATTATGGTATGAATTGATTCTTCTTTAGACTTTCTAAATCATTTCAAAAATAAATATTAGTAAATCAATATTAATGAACATTTCTAACAGGAGGTACCATCTATACCCAAACAAAGCAAAGCTAGTGCAATCGAAACTAGATAACTGAAAAAATACTAAGAACAGTACGAACTGAACTGTAAGGCCAGTTTGAATTGAGTTATTCCAGACTTATCGAGTAAGTTTTATCGATTAACTTCTAGCCTACAGTCTATAATAACTTAATAAAAGTAGTCTATAAGTATGATTTCTCTTGTTACACTAATCGTTTCTGGTGTTATTTATCGGTAGCGGTTGACCGTCCGGGCAGACGTCTCTCCTGATTTAAAGCCACAAATTGCAAGCCTCGGGATTACTCGTCAGGGAGTACTCGGCAATCATCTCGATTTAACTTTACGTGCAATCAACACTTTATAAGTTAATGCTCGCTTAACCCGCCCTGGGGCAATAATCCTAATGCCAGGACCGACCATGCGAACGTAACCGAGCGAAGGATACAGCGAATAAAACGATCACCTTTACAGAGAAGTGCGAGCTAGAGAGAGAACCGTCCAACGAAGCTCTTGGATTGTGTCCTTGGTCTGTAACTGGCATTACGTGCACAAATTCCAATGTCGTAACTCAAGATGCGGTAGCAAGTTATACAAAACAAAGATATTGCTTTACTTTTCCAATTAAATAAATCAGGGAACATTCTGTCACAGAGTTCTTAGAATAGATAAATTTTACCTTCGTTTTTAACTTATTCCTAAGGTTTTTGATAAAAGCTTTCGACCAAATGAGTCGATACTAAAAATGCGCTCCAAGTAATAATCTCTCCAGAACACTCATCAAATTTTACAGACAAATATTTGAAACATCTTCTTCTTGTCGTATCACTAGTTTCTTTCGAAACAGTGTGGTGAGAGAATTTTAAGTGCACCTCAAAGAGGCTTGTAAAACATTAAAAGTCCACATAACCGAAAACTTCTCAAGCATTTCACAGAACAATTTTGTTCGGGTTTTGGTAAAATTGATAAGCATCATATCCCGCGGCATGTGGCCGATATCAATAATTGAAAAGCGTGTATTAAATATGCTCATAGCACGTTGGCTTTGTCCGGGAGTGGCGTCATTAGTCAGGGAGACACCGAGCGCAACCCGACAATTTGAGCGGCGCGGCCGAGCCAGCACGCATCCGTAAATTGCATGCTGCCACCTCACACCGCCACTTTTATTTATTTGTATTTGTATCGAATCCTAATTACTATTACATTCGAGCTGTGATTCGACGCTTTTCGAACATTTGGCGGCTAGCTCGCTGACGGGTTAATGACAGCCCGCACTTCCTGCTATGTTAATTGTCGAGAGGAAGTCAATGAGCGCATCGCATTATTTATTAGATCGTGTTTTGGTTTTGTTGCGCCATGAACGGAGGCACTTACCCGTCTGTCAATCTGTACGAGGCTTAATTCGGATTATAACGTAATACGGTAGTTTGCTTGCATCTGACGCTATTTGATTCGCTTAATGTTTTTAACTTGATGTGCGATTGACATACATACTGTGAGTGAGTTTTGATATACACAAAGTAATGACAGCATAAAGAAAAAAAAAAAAAAATTTACTTACAAAACCAGATTAAGCTTTAAATCTAAGACCGTTTTAACTTAAGCATAAACTAAACATTATGTAAATGCATGCAAAAAGAAACTATTTACCGATCGACTGTAGATATGAAGGCAGTAAATGGCAAATGCGCAATTTTGTCAATAGTGGCAGTTTCGTCCCACGCACGCCGCTTACAAGCGGCTGCAGCGCGCCACCGGGATTCTGTGTCCCACTATGCTTCCGTGTTGTCCCTGAGCTTAGTACCTACTCTTCTCTATCTTGTGGTAAATGGGACAAGTTTATAGGACGCCTACTTAATTTTTACAGTAAATTTTTTTTTTTAAATATATTGTTGATATATAAATTTATTTATGTATCAACAATATAGTTTTTTTTATATATCAACAATATATATTTATTTGTAAAAATTGAGAGTAGTAGAGCTCTTTGTGAAAGGCTGGTCCAGGGAATTACTACCACACCTTTTTCTGCCGCCAAGCAACAACGCTGTGTTTCGGTTTGAAGAGTGTGGTTGCCGGTGTAATTACAGGCACATGAGGCTTAACATTTGTATACCTCAAGCTGATGGACGCAGGGCAGTGCATCGTTGGGCACGTAATTATTGTGCGCGACTTACGAGGCAATGCTTTGTTGTAGGTGATGGTTACCACTTAACATCAGGTGGGCCATCTGCTTGTTCTATCTTTAAGACCCACTTAAAACCCTTTTACCGCACTTTTTCGAAAGAACTAGTGCCATGACAAAAAGAGGAAGAGTAAAAATATAAATTTTACCCACATGTAATTGACTATTACCTTCTTTATTGGATATCAAAAGTTATGAACCGAGTAAGATTTGGGCGCTATTTTTTTAATTTACACTGTGATTACTGTATTTTCTAATACATTTACAGTGTTATTTAAAATAAATTTGGACTCTTATTTCTTACTTTATCAGCTATCTAATATAATAATGACCTTTTAAAATGTAACGCGGATTAAAAAAATACCGATAGCACGTTATAATTAGGTATGATTGTGTCGTCATAAAATAAGACTGTTATAAATCAATTGGCAAAATACCTGATATTGTAGGTCAGTAAACCGCTACACCTGGTGTCTATTTTATAATAAGGATTGAGCGAATACTCGTTTCCTTAATGACATAATTGATTCATAATTTTATTTACATAAAATGTCGGTCAACAGTTCTTATACGCGGTACACCTACTTATTCTGGAATTATACAATAGTAATAGCTCGCGAATCATTCGTGACTTCATAATATAGAAAATCCACTTGGATGAAATCACGATATAGGGATTTAAGGTGAAAATTTTCAGAAAAAACGAATATAATTAAAATATAAATATTAGTAGACTTAATATTAAAAGTACGCACTTCTCTCCAAATTCGAAGCAGACTAACTGGTTAAGGGCCGGTTTCACCATGCTCTGTTAGATTAACAAAGGATTAAAGGGCCGTTAAATATGTCAAAATGTACGCGTTTGACAGCTAAGGTTAGATTTAACGGCTTGTTAATCCTTGATTTGTAACTAACAGAGCATGGTGAAACTGGGCCTTAGGGTGTGTGTCTCTCAGCCAATACTTATAATAAGTATAAGATAGATGAAATACACTAGTAATATCTTTCTCACAACAGTGGGCTGTTCATACCACACGATGGGCGATTTTTTTTTTAAATAAAACAAAATGAGAAAAAAAAATTGCTTTTGGTTTCATACAGCAACTCCTGCAGTAGTCTACGTTCGCAAAATAAAGGTCATTGCATACAATACATTTGTTATGTATCGTACGTTCATCGGGAATCGCGTAATTGACGCAATCCGATATTATCCCCGATGTAAGATCACGCATCGCGATCCGATAGCCTTATCGATCGTGACAGTATTTACTCATGTGAAATGTATAATGAGCTTCGCATTTACATAATTGGTTTTGTTTTGGTAGATGACGTAACATGCGACCCATCATCATTTTGGGACTATTTAGGTGTTAATCAAATAATTACGTTAATAAATAAATATTATTGTTCCTTCACGCAGCGCCTCGTAGATCCAAACCAAGCCTATGCTTGGTTTGGATCTACAAGATCTATAATTATTACACTGTACAAGCTATCTTGTACAGTGTAATAATGAACCAATACAGCCTTCACAGCTCAGTTGGTAGTAGCTGTGCCTTCTACGCCGTAGGCCGTGCGTTCGATCCCCATCTAGAACAAACATTTTTGTGATGAACATAGATGTTTGTTGGGTGTTATGTAATATTATAAGTATGTATTTATAAAAAAAGTATTTATGTATTATATCAGCTATCTGGTTTCCATATAACAAGCTCTGGCTTAGTTTGGAGCTAGATTGTGCTGTGTGGAAAGTCCAGTAATATTTATTTAGTTATTTAATATTAAGTATTCATAAAATAGGCTTATTGGTCTACCTATTCGACAGGAATAGTTAAACCAAACCTGGCAACACTCGATATATTAGGAATAACATTTAGAAATAATAATTCTGGACAAGCCTATTCCATCTTAACCTATCCCAGGTCTTTGCTATACAATATCTACAATCGTACAGTCAATAGATGAAAAAACCTGTTAATTCCATAAAGTTGTCTTTTAGATAAATCAGTGTTTTAGATATTATCATCTCTTACAAACTGGTCATGACAACATTGACAGGGCTAACTTAAGTAGTACTTAACTTAAGTAACGTTTATAAGATCAGGAGCAGCCATTAGTGTATATTCTCATAAGTTTGATAGATAAAATGCTTACTACGTATGTATAAAGTGATCATTGTCCGAGCGTGTTAAGGACCGGTTAGACGCTGAGCCGTAACGAGCGTTCCGTATACAATATACCTTTTAGCGTCATGCGTCGCGCGTCAATCGCAGCGTCTCGACAGGACACTCGTCAGTGTGCACTCGCCTTTACAGCTCCACGAAACTACGCTCACATTGCAGTTACTAGGTTTTAGGGCAAGCTCACAAGTAGTGGTTGCAAAGGATTTTACATTTGTCGATTCATTTTTTGTTATTTAATCGAAATAAATTAAGTACACTTATTTATATTTACAATCCAAGATTGTCCCAAGTACGTTGATTTTTTAACCTTGAAATTTAGTCGTTATTTATTGAGCTATATTAAAAAGTACATTGACGAATTTGTAATCCTCTTCGTGCGTCTACCAATGCGCACTGACCCTTACTGAATCCGTCACTACTGGATGTGATACTTTACTTACTGGATCCTGTATCATATTATCTTAAATTGGTCGTACAATGCTATCATCGAAAAAAACACAAAGTCGAAAAAACTGTCGTATTTTAGCAATAAGGCGTAATTTCGTTAGAATGTTATAATTACCATGTGATCGTGGCCTAACAATATACATTAGGTACGGTAGGTAATCTGGGGCAATAGTACTGTAAGTACAACTATTATAACAAAAAACAAGTATAGTCGGTTGGATTCGTATGAAAATAAAACATATCCAGCGGACTGACGTGCGTCCGGCGTCACTTAGCAGCGCTGGAATGACGTGACAGCCCTTGCCGAACCGAATTCCTTTTTCAAATTTTAAAAATAGAAAAAAATTACAAACTTTCTGAATCTGTTCCATTGTGTTCACGTTTTGGAAAAATTTAAATGACCGAGAGCTGGCTGGTTTTTTGAGAGTCGGAATCTTGAATTCGGCGTTTAAATACATACAGTTTCGCGGTTTAGCGCCATGTTTTTTCCGTTTTCTTCACATTTTGGCGCGTTGAATGCGATGAGGTCGGTAGATTTTGTGCGATTAAGCTCCGGTGGTCGCTAGAGTAAGTTGTTTGTGTTAACGGCTTAAATGGTTTTCAAACACGTTCATTGATGATTTTGTGGCTATAAATTGAACTACAGCTCAAGATCAACTTTTTGCTTTCTCTCGTCTTATTTTCGGTATCTACTGTGATTAACTAGGTATTCTTTAAAAAATAAAGAGTATAATAAAATATTTTGCTATAAAAACGTCCAGCTGTGACTAAAGCAAGCAGAAAGATAATATTTAGAGGTTTAATAAAAAAACTTCAACTTAGCGATACCTACACAAACTATTCCAAACAGATTGGATGATCTAAAATTACACTTGTTTGGCCTAATAAAGTAGGTACAAGAGTAACAGTCAAGGCAAGAACTTTATTATGCAAGTCGCAATGCTAATGAATTGCGAAACTTCTTCTCTCACATATTTTCCTTTGAGAACGGTACAGTGTATCGATCCTGGCTACTAAGAGTGGCAATATGAATGTATTTATTCAAGCTGAGGGCGGCCTCCTAACAATGCTACGCTTGTCGTTGCCGCCAAGCCGCTGAGCCAGGGCTGCCTCTCATAACCTAAATCTGTCAGAATTACTGTTTTTGTGGTTATAACGCGATGTCTGATACGCGACCCTAGGATGGAAGTAAGCAATCTCTTTCAACTTGTTAACTATTTAGTTGAGCGTGTTTTCTAAATTCTTCACTAACTAATACCAATCATGTCAGATTAGCTTCCGTAACTAAGTTAATTTTAGTCAATTATTTCTGTCAATAATTACTAAGTTGCTACCAAAATACTTGCTTCTATAAAAGTTAACGGTATGCCTTGCCCTACAGTCCTTGGAATTGTAAAAACTTATCTTATCATATCAAAACATCAAAATAGTCTACAGTCATTATCTAGTAGTGCAATCCAAGCCTCCTGACTCTTCTTCAGTGACAGTTCAGTAGATTATAAAGACTGCCGTCAGAAATAAGTCAAAATCAATCAAAAGTAGATTGAATTCATAAACTTTGTCTTAAATATTTGTCTTCTATTCACGTATTTATTTCTAAGATAGCCAGTCCCCCAACCTCAATAGGGTCAACAATCAACCTCTGATGTATTCTTACTAGAACCTTATTGGTGACATCCCTGAATCGGATGTCCGTGAATCAGGGCTGGCACCGCGGCATGGTGGTCCGCGCGTCAACCGCGCGTGCTCGCATGTATCAACCCTGCAGATTTGCATAGTGCGTATGCCTCATATAAAAACAAAAAAAAATGCCCGAAAAAAATACATTTTACAATGTTTTCAGTCTTTAAAAGCATTTAATTTATAGACTTAATCTTTTATTCAACTAAATCTTTGGCTTTAGTATATTTTATTTAATCATGAGCTAGAACTATTTGTACCTACTATAGTAGGTAACACCTTTTAACGAGCTTTTAAACTAATTTAAATAAAATTAAATCAACACTGATTATAAAAGATTTGTGTTAAGCTGCAGTCAATGGAATAAGCATGGACAGTTTTTCAATTCAGCCTAATAAAATACCAAAATCAATGTAGAATTAATTAAGTCTCGTTTTAAAAATATTACATATCAAAAAAAGTATTTTATGTGAGTGTGTGTACGCGGTCGCCTCGGGCGCGCTCCGCTTTTGCTCATTTTGCGGTCGATTGCCATTGTGTTTACCGCGTTTACCATTGTTCGAGGCCCATATAAATTGGGCTGCGACGTTTAACACCGCTGACAGGTATATTTGAGTCGTCGATTTTGGCCGATAATTAATCCGTATTGTTAACCGGAACGGGCCACCCTTGTTTGCGGAACGCGAAACATCCAGCTTTGTCTCTTTACGAGTTTCGAATCGATTGTTATTTACGCAATCAGTCCTTTGGCAAAAAGAGACAACTTTAAGAGTTAATTGGATTAGTCGGTAGCGGCATCGATAAAATGCAGCTTAAGACAATAATGCTGATAATAAAAGTGGTAATAACGTGGAATACGCTATAGCAATTATTCTTCAATTAAAACTGATATATTCTGCCATTCACACAGCATAAAAGTTTATTAATAGATACGGAGCGCATGCGATACTATAAAACTACTATCAATCGAATAGCACCCCATTCTTCATGTTTAATTATCGGCAAAAAATTGTGTGTTTCAAGTGAAATGCTTTAACTCTAGACGAGGGAACGATCGATGCATCATTCACGTGTCGACATAAAAACAGAAACTATAAACGAAAAAAATAAAATTCATGAATGTCTTATGACGGTCGATTAGGACGTAGAGGTTAATTTTAATTAGTTGGTCATTCGCGTCATAATTTAACCTTTTTTTACAAATTACCAGCAAATTTATTTACCATTGTTGAATTAAAGTAAATACATTTTGTTCAGCTTGAACAGAAATTTGCAGTTGGGATTATGGTGGATCTTTTTCACATAATTCGCTTAATTGCAGCTGATTCGAATAACTTAGCACCTGTTTTGAATAACAAATACCTTTTTTTATTCTCGTCTTGTTTATTGGCGGTAAGTCGCGTTAAATGCTGGTACTAAAGCATAATGGCATTTACCTCAGCGACGGACGCCATCTGCCCCTTTCTACTGGAAACTAAAACAGTTACATAATAAATAAATAAAAAGAAACAGGCTTACGATTTTGGCACGGTAGACATCCTCTCAAATCTCTTAGTACGTACCAATTCAACTTATTTAGTCTGAGGTACGTCCAAATATAACATTTAATTTAGGTACGGGACAAGTTACAAGCGCATTGCCGCTGTTCGAATGTTGGAGCTTAATTTATTTAAATGTATGACAGTGTTTAATAGGCGAATCAAAAAAGTATAAACCACAAACATTATTATTAAAATCTTCTAAACCTAAATATAACAACTACACTACTTAATCTTATTTATAAGTCAATGTTCAGATTCAAATTTGTTTTTATTAAAAAATGTTGACATTGTTTATACAAGGTGTTCCATAAGTTGTGTATATAAACTTCAGGGGGCTAAAGTACCCATCAATATGAACAACTTTTTCTAAGGAACCAACACTGTGAACGCGAAAAAAAAACAGCTGTTTCATACATTTTAGCCTGGTAGGTATTGAACTTTTGTATGAAACAGCTGTTTTTTTTTCGCGTTCACAGTGTTGTTTCCTTAGAAAAAGTTGTTCATATTGATGGGTACTTTAGCCCCCTGAAGTTTATATACACAACTTATGGAACATCTTGTATAGTTGCGTGAAACAGTCGATTAGATTCGCCTAGTTTTCAATACTTTTCAGAGTTTTCTTTGTATTTGTATTCCTATTGAATTAATATAATTATTTAAACTATGGACTAAGTTGTTTTAAGAAAAAGGGCTACCTTCCTATATAATATCCATCCCTACATCACACACATTTATTGCCTTCTAATAAAGCCCAAGGCCATCATGCTACAGAAGTACAAAATTGACAACATCATCTATGAAACTGGTCCCGGTGGTAGTCTAAACAAACTAATTAAACGAATTTAAAGATTATTGCATGTGTTTTCAAATTTTATGAAACATCACATTCTGATATAGGTACTCACTGGACAACATTCCATACCTCAATTTCAAGTCTTAATATTCATAACCTCAAAAATCTCTCAAGGTTATTGGTAGGTACCCAAAAACAGATGTCGAGAACTTTAACCGTACTTACCGGCAGGCGGTCGTCAGAGTATTATTAAGAGGCTGATAACCGTTAACTACTCACTCGCACATAAAAAAAATTCAAAATATAACCACTGAAGGTAGTTAAAATATCACAAACAAAAAAATCTAAAAATTAAGCTTGAATAAGTACGAAAATTAGTTAATCAAATTTTTTGGTAGAAAAAATGTTTTTATCAAATTATATTTTTGTGAAAACTTTGTAATAGTATTTTCTAAAACTTTGTTGGTGGCGATTTTTCATAAAAACCTTCAGTAATGTTACATGTTCAATAATATTGAAACGTGCGATTGAGTAGCTGTTTCAAAGCGATCCTTGATTCAACTGAATAAAATACCTTTTGACGGTTGTCAGCCACTCAAAAATGTACCTACTTACCAGTCAACATTATGTCCGTGCATATGAGAGCTGTCAAGGAAATGACGCGTGCGTGGCCGACTACCGACCGACAGCCCATCCCGACCTCCACTGTGGGGTTAACCTAGCGGAGAATCTTTAATTATGGACGAATGAAAAAATCGTGTTGAATTGAGAGCCTCCGTCAAACTTCTTGCTAGCACATTTTAATATTTTAGAAGATGAAAAATCATTAAAGGTAGTGATAAATCGCAAACAACCAAGCTTTGGAGAGCAGTAAAAATTTATGTCCACAATGCCAGTACTCTCAAACGGTGAATGATAACGGTGTCGTAGAGCCTAAAAAGTTCTATAACATGTGTCAAGAGCTCGAAAGGAGCCTCTTGAGGCGCACTAAAATCCTTTCACCACACTGTTTCAAAAGAAACTAGTGACACGACAAGAGAGAGAGTAAAAGTATCAAAGTCAAAGTCAAAAGGTATTTATTCAATACAATCACAAGGATCACTTTGGGCATCGTACGGCACGTTACTATCGTGCGTGACTTACGAGGCAATGCTTTGTTATAGGTGGTGGTTACTACTTAACATCAGGTTGGCCATCTACTTGTTCCATCAGCTAGTTTGTGTTTAAGTACGAAAACTAGTTAACCATATGTTTGTTTGTGATTTTTTATAACTTAATTTAGTGATTTTTTATCTTCAAAAATGTGGAAATATGCGAGCAAGAAGTACTTTAGCGGTAGTCTGCGTCTTAAGGTGGAAGGTCACTGACCTCTACTGCTACAGTTTTTGCTAATTATGGGTTTTACAACCTCTCAAAGAGTAAGTTCATAATGGGTGTGAAATATAAGTTGAAATGCCGATTTAGGGTTATTATCAAAAAGAAGACATTGTCCTAATCTATTACTTTTATTTTTAATTAAACCTTTTAGTCATCATCCTGTCCTGCAACGGGCGGATTTATCCCTATGCGCCATTTCTTCCAGACAGATGGATAGATTTAGGTGATCTCAAATAATCTTTGTACGCCCACTTTCGTACCTTCCCGATGTCATCAGTCTATAGGTCGAGCAACCTTAGCTTCGGATTTACAGGGTACTTGATGTAAAATCCCGTTCACCAGGAAGTGCGAAGAACGATACAATCTCACAAAATGTTAATCATCCGTAGCATCCCATAACATTACCATAAGCGAATTCGCAAGAGCTGAAGCGTTCGTCCCATCCTTCATCATCTCTTATCATTTCTCGTTAAAAAAAACGGCCCAATTAAATGGTTCAATAAGTTACCGAAGAGTTTAAATCTCGCGCACACCCATTGTAATAACGCGTTCAATATTAAATTTTAACAAGGTATTAATTAAAAAAACTAAGGCGAAATGTTTTAAAATTTTCTCAGGACGCGCTCGCCCCCTCTTGCTTTATTTTTAATTCATTTTATTCGGCGCTGGCCGGCGGAGGAGGCCCGCCCACCGGTGATTTAAAATTTTGATTTATCGATGCGCCGGCGCAGAGTTTAGTGCGTGCTGCGCCGTGCACACGCCCGCGGTAATTATAAATATGACGCGGTGCTAAACTGTGCGCACTGACCCCGCGACCTCGTGTGACCATTCGCACTCCTCGCCCCGGCGCGGCGATCTATCCTAGGATCGCGAAATAGATTCTATTCAATAAGCCTTTTTGAAATCTGTTCTAATACAATGTTAGAGCAATTGATTATCACTTTTTATGACGTTTCGTACTTTTGCTTATTTGCTCTCATTACGTTATTTGCTCTCATACATTGCTCTCACGAATCTGTCTGTGCTTGAACAACGCTTTAGACTTGAGCGCTGCTCTAGAATATATTACCATCGTCTAAATTTATCATATGCTGGGATTTTCAAAATGGCATTGTATATCTTTCAACAGATTTTTATCAGTAAGGTCAATATTTTTTTGTATTAAATCGACACACAACAAGATTGTGTGTCGATCATGTATGTGTAAAGTAAAGAATAAAGAATAGTCGGATTTTTGAAATCCAAAGCGAATATCAAACGAATGTAACGAAACATATGTTTCTTTGAAAGTGACCTTTCAGTAATTTTTTTATAATTTTAGCTATTAGCAAACGTAATACTCGTAACGTGTGGATGATACAGTTATATGACAGGAGATTGCTAGCGGCAATTAATCAAACAAACAGGTGCATTGCAAAGCTGCGCCTGCGCCGATGGAAGTCGTAAATACTAAAAAAACAGGCAGCTGATACGTTAATGTACGGTTCTTTCATTTGCTTGATTTGACGTTTGTATTGAAATTGCGTACATTAGCTTACAATGTGAGAATACTTTCTTTTCAACCGTTTTTTGATCACAATTTGTTTTTTCGAATAAAAAATGTGATGAGTTGATCAACGCTGTTGATCTGACTGATTTGTGTTAATGGATTGAGTTCTTTATAGAGCTCCGATATATATTTATCACCCGTAGTATTGAAAGATAGAAATATATACCTAACTTTTAATATAAAATTATTTCACACTAAATAACACTGAAAGAAATTTCTAACACACAGCGCCATCTATTTAAAGTCTAGCGTACTAAATGTATCTTGCATACGTTTATGCTTTACTGAAAATGGTTTAAATGCAATAATCTATTTAATAAAACCTACATTATTTACTCAAATAGTATGATAATCTGCACGAAATGTAAATACGACAATATACGATTATTCAAATTAAGTTTACGGTGACTAGCAACTGCCATAGTTATTGAAACCGTAAGAATGGAATTTTATCGTTTGTGAAACTGTTCACAAAGATAAAAAAAGTGTTTTTAGAAAAAAAAATACTTCTATTGTCAATGACGTCACGTGAAATTATAGGGTAGTTTTGAAGAAGTTGAAGCAGGTGAAAATCGACAAAATGTTTACTAACAGTAGTTTCAAATCGGCAATGTTTCAACCAGTTATGAGTATGTAGCGGATTTTGAAATAAATAAACAAAACAAAGCCTGGGAGCCTTTCGACCACAGTTTTATGAAAAGAGCTGGTTCTCTCTGTGCATATGCGAGCATTAACAATTTTAGGCATACTGTTTCTTAGTCATAATGAAGTTTAGGTAATAAGCAAAGCAAAATAATGCATTTCAGGCATTTTGCTACTTAGACCTTACGCAGTTTAGGTAATTTACTAATCAGACAATAAGCGTTTTAGGTCTTATGCTACTTTGATGTTTTGCGCTTTAGATGAACCGAATATGTGGATTTTTTTTTTGGGATTTGTAATGAAGAACATTCTCTTATATTTATCTATTTGTAGATGTTTGTATTCAGCATCGGTTACGTGTGGTTCTAACTGGTGTTATATAAAATGTTCAACGATATTTTTTTTAATGTTCACCGATTATATCAGCCATCTGGTTTTCATAGTTCAAGCCTTGCTTATTTTGGGGCTGGGAAGTGCGATGTCCACTAATATTTGACAGCCTTCACAGCTCAGTTGGTAGTAGCTCTGCCTTCTGCGCCGTAGGCCGTGGGTACGATCCCCACCAAGAACAAACATTTGTGTGATGAACATAGATGCTTGTTCTCTGTCTGGGTGTTATAATAATATAAGGATGTTTTTACAAAAAAAAAAGATATAAGTAAAAGTAGTATATCAGCTATCTGGTTTCCATATCACAAGCTTTGGCTTAGTTTAGGGCGAGATAATGCTGTGTGGAATGTTCACCTAAAAAAAATATATATATTTATTAATAAATTATGAGAGAGCAAGCCATTCTCTTCTGGCTATGCCAAGTTGAGGGCGCAGTGTCCTTTGCCATTGAATGCAAATTCACACGTTACAAGAAGCGATCCGAGCCAGAATTACTAACGTTTAGTCGCCTTTGGTACATAATTCGGGCTAACTTTGTAATTTCACTGTCACGATACGAACGTTTAATATGGTTAAGTGCGGTTTGGACCAGCTGTTTCCGTATTAGGTATTTTATGTGGCACTTATCTGCAGTAATAGCCAGATGATACCCGTAAGTTATAAACATACTAGCGACCCGCCCCGGCTTCGCACGGTTATTGTGGGTTATCCCTAAGATATTATGCTTGTATTATGCATGTAAAGCATATAAACCTTCTTCTTGAATCACTCTTTCTATAAGAAACGTTGCGTAGTTTTAAAGATTTAAGCATACATAGGGATATAGGGACAGAGAAAGCGACTTTGTTTTATACTACGTAGTGATGAAGAAACCGACATGTACAAATGTAAAATACCTCGAAAGTACTTGATTCTGTACTAGGTATAGGTATCTTATATCCCCATACCTGGGGATTAAAGTGGTGAGCCAATTTTTTGCTTCATTTATCTCTCGACTATATCTCCCATGTTTTTTTTTTGATAACCATCACCTTTAACAAAGCATTGCCTCGTAAGTCACGCACGATAGGAACGTGCCCTACGATGCAGTGCCCTGCGTACGTCAACTTGAGACATACAAACCGAATCAAACCGAAACACAGCAACGCTGCTTGGCGGCAGAAAACGGCGTGGTGGTAGTACTTCCCCGGACGAGCCCTTCACAAAAAGCTCTACTACTCCTAAAATACTACTAAATAATATACAGTCGGTAGACTAAAAATCTCTTCAGATGCCTAAGGTGTAGTCACGTTCATATATTACTTACATAAATTAGCTCATGTACTTACTTTTTGTAGTTATTGAAACGTTTTAGAGAAAGTCCAGGTTATGAATACCCTAAGCTGATATTTTATAAATATTCTAACATAAATAAAATTAAAAATATTGATATTCAATTAAATAATTGTTATAATAAAATAATTATACTAATAAAATAATTATTATAATAAATAATTATTAAATATTGAAAATATTGATGCAAAGGACTGTTTTTTATTCAGTGCCTGTGTATAACTTAAAGCTAGCCACATAAATAATATGATTAGTACAATCTACATAAAGACATCATCGGACCTTAACCTCGCGTACGTTGGCTACGATGATGCACGCTGACGCCTGCGCGCCCATCGATCATCCTACCTGCGCCTGCGCACGCCAATCCTTCACGATATCGAGTTACACGGATATTTTATTATCATTTATCACTTTCAACGACTATTTGCATTACATGACTGGTTTTCTATGTTTCTTGGAATTTTATAAGTTTATAAATGCATTCTGATTGAATAGATACTTTAATGTATATCGTTTAGTATGTATATTGCCTAGTGATAAACTGTTTAAATAAATACTCTATTGGTAACAGTTTTTTTTTAATTTAAAAGGTACATTTCTTTTCGAAGATTCATTATAATGTTCTCGTAGCATTTGCTACGCCTCGAAATATTTATAAAAGACATAAACGAGATCCCTTTATAAAAAGCTATTTGTTTCGAAATATTCCCGATTTGATAGGTATTTCGAGATCAAGGTGCCTTTGAACTATTGTCAAATCTAGAAGCCATGAAACGTAGAGCGTCAATGAGGTACCGCGACGTCGGCGTGTCGATTACTATTCGAATGTATTTCGTTGTAATCTCGATCGCGACTGACGTTTGATGTGTCAATCCGAGCGAGCGCCGATCGGTATCGGCCGTAGCTCCTATTGCCCAACCGCCACGCTTTGTTATCCTAACGGACTTTTAAATCCGACGGTCCATGAACAGAAACGATGGACAATACCGACCGCCTTTCGCCGGTGCCACAAACCTGTGGAAATGAATGTCACGCGAGTCCTATTTCTGCCTGTTGGCTGTAACACGGCAATCGAAGCGTACGCCCGACGCTACGATCCGCACACAAATAAATCGTTAAGCGAATTTCCCAACATGGCTTCCGCGGCACGGCCAATGGGAGGCGGGGAAGGGCGGGCGCGGTGCTGCATCTTCGCGTGAAAATTTAAAAAATTACGAGCACCGCTTTAGTTTACGAGCGCGTCGACAACGCTCCGGCGCCCGTCGATTCGCCGATAAATATGATGTGAGACACGATCGAAAACTTATAAATTACACCTAATAGGTGTACGGACCGTTTAGCGGAAAATATTCACGCCGTCAATCAACTTTGTAAGGAAATTCTAAGGCCCTCATGTACCTCTAGATACTACATTTATGAATAATAAACATCAACAGCAGTTTCTAAAGAGCCTTCCCGCGACATCAAAGTTCTGTTGACCCTCGCTCTATTCCCAGAACCCTCCGTCCACACAAACGTATCCTTAGCCGGAGTGGATACTCTACCCACATGAAACACCCACACCGCGAGACCGCTACATAATTGTACTACTGAAACTATCGTGGTGTGAGTGAACACGATGAAAATCTTTATTTTCACGCTCTATCTCTCTTTATCTAATCGCCCCGGTCAGATAAGGACGGAGCGCCGGAAAAACTGACGCGGGGTGGGGGGTAAAGGCTACATCGATTCCGCGCTTTCACTGCTAGGGGCCGTGTAAACCTTTAAAAACATCGCTTTTGCCGCGCGATTGTCATCTCTAACCTTATGCGGATAAGAAGAATATTTCAGTGTCCGGATAGATCTGGTAAATGGATTGCCTCCCCCTGGGGGCTCTCATAGTGGGATCTAGATGGCGTAGATATGCTGATAGGCGGCTCTGTGTGCGAGGTGACGCGGCAGAACCGTGCATGTGTGCAGCCTGTGTTTTCCGGATACAGATTCGTGTAGTTATGTACCGAGGTCTCCTTCCGGGTGGGATAAATGCCGCTTGTGTTCGCAAATATATGAGGGGCCGTAGGTATCCCTTTTTGCAATATAATTTTACGTTGCAGTGTAGATAGGTAGATAGATTAGGGAAGACGGAGGCTGTGATTTGATTTGATTAGGAGGTGTTCGCAGTGGGTGGGGGAGATAAGGCTGATTGGATCGAGGGACGCCAACCAACGTTATGGAAATATGTTTTTAATGCGGGTGCTTTATTGAATTAGTACAGTTTGTGTGAAGCGACAACAGATTATGTCGATTGATCATATTGTTTATATTAGCTAGTGATTCGTGGACGGTTTTCCCTTTGTGAAGTACGGTTTAAGACATCGCTTTATGTCAACACAATACGCACAAAGACAGACAATATTAGTCGATCCTCTAACAATATACTGAGAGTTTGGTTAAATTGTCCACTTAATACGGTCAGCATAAAATGAACAACCGTTATATATTCGAGCGAAAGCACGACAAAGGGGACGTTTTGTTGTCAACACAATGAGACCGAAAGCCCTCGTTGTCACATCGTATGCTTTGAGTTTACACTACACTGAAAATTAAAGTACCATAACAATAAATGTACTGGATTTTGTCTGTTTGTGATGGTTTTTTACCTTTGTCGGCATGTTATCTGTGTTTTTGTTGGGAGTATGTAAGATATCGATCCGGAATGTCGTTGACAGTGAAGTGGGTTTCACAATTAATAAAGCTCTTCGTTCGGGACCGGGTTCGAGTCCGCGTGCTTGGAATGCTTTACTGCAGCATATATTATAGGAAAAGTATTATGAACAAACGTGCTACTGACAGCTCGATTAGAATCTATCGATGCATCGGTCCGAGATGATGGATTACATCTCGATAAATACAAACATTTTGTTCGAGCAATTAAAAAGAAAATAACGCAGCATTTTCATGGTTTATTATATTTCGCTTAACCTTCCGTCGGCCTATAAAAAATGACCCGAATAAAAATAATCCCAGCCATAAAATTTACGGCCTTCCAGCAATTTCAGCGTTTGAAGAGCGAAAGTAATTCGCCCATCAAATTACGCGTAAACAGGCGTTTTTCCACGGAAATAAAACCACCCCGTCAGACGGGGTGACTTCTGTAATCGGCTTAGCTGCCCTCCGGTGGCGGAGTCAGGACTGGCTCCCGAGGGAGCACCATGCACCCTTTATAAGTTGATGGGAACTCTTATCAGCAGATTATAAAATCGGATTTAGGTAATTGAGTCGTAAACTCACCAGCAATATTCTGATTTTCTGATTTGCGAACTGATTTATAAAGATACTTGTGTGTAGGTAGAATGTACTTAGTAGAATATTGTTATTGCAGATATCGTCTTTTCATCATTGCATATACATAAAATGTCGCTGCTCAAACAAAACCCTTTTAGAATAACTTATTCCGCCTGTGTGTGTGTCAAATTTAATATTTAGACGGCTTCTGACTGCCCCTTTAGACATCCTCAAAGAATCTATTCTTGAGGTGGTACTTGGTACTAAAATATCTGAGGGGATATCTACCGTGCCTGGGGATCAAAGATGTGAAGCGGTTTCTGTTTTCTATTTCCGATTGACGTAGCCACTGGAATCCTATCATCGAATCTTCCAGAAGTTTTCCTGTTGAATATAAATAAGTTCACATACAACAATACATTACCATTTACATAGCATTTTACACGTTTAGTGGCTCGTCATTCAGGCTCAGCTAATATGGCGCGCACTAATCTCGGCCACAAAGGAGTTGCCATGACGATGCGATATTGATGCAAACCATTTAATATTTAGGTATTCTGACTTGTGGTACTGACGGGAACAACTTCACTATGTTTATTTTTAAGAGGTTATTGTAGTATTTTTTTTAATATAAAGTATACCTAATAATTAGGTAGGCACTGTTGTTCTAACGACTGAACTAGATGGCGCTCACAGTCACTATTATGTATACCTTGTTTGAGTGTAATATTTTTTTTTAGACTTCTTTAAGAATAAAACATTGTATCTTGTCATCTTATCGATTGATACTGCGACAAAACTGTACTAGAAAGGTGGAATCCATTAGTCAAAATGCATTTTGAGCTCGACAGTACTCCGCTCTGTCTGGTCTGGTCGGACAGTCACTTCCAATATTAAATCGGACAATACGCGCGGGCCGTCTCACGATAATCTTTGATAGTATTCGATACTACACTAGTTACTAAGAATCAAATAATATAAATAGTTCTTGGGATGAACCACTGCCTTTTTATTCTATAAATGACATGACAAATTAATGGATTTATTATGAGTCGGATTGCGCGGTGTCTTTTTATTTTCGTGTCGGGTTAGGACGAATGCATTTTTAATTGAGTGAGGCACTTTTGTGGACTGTATAAAACGGCCACCGCATGAGGATATTTTTTGTTTGATTGACGGGTAGTAATGGGCAGGTGCGTAAGAGGGCCAGACGATAGCTACCTCGCTTTTTCGATTCCATTTTCGAATATTCGCTTTTTGTCCTGTCGTTTTGTTTTTCGACATTACTGTCGTATTTTATATCGTACCTTACATTAATGGGGTCGTAAATTGTAGAGCGACTGTTTGAATATTCATTTTAGATTTAACATCAGCAAATTGTCTAAATCTGTCGTTTTCGTTTTTATTGATGGCCAATTTGCTTGGAGTGTTCTGTTCTTAATCATCCTGATTAAGTTGGCTATAGACGTCGGTTAAGTTGGATTCAAAGTGAAATACTGTAACTTCTAAATTTGAAGAAGCTTAAGAGTGCTACGCGATGCGATAACAAAGTCGGTATTAATATTCTGATGTTATCTACTATGACATGATTGAGTTTGTAACTTCGACTCGCTCACAGAAACTTGTAGCAAAGTTCAATTCTGTTTGTCACGTGTCAAAGATTGATCGAAGTTCAAGTTTATAAAAGTGGGATGTGGTAGCTGAGCGGGTCGATGACCCTGATTAAACATTCGCTTCTACTGCTTCTATTTTATATTAGTAAGAGCTCTTTGTGAAGGGCTCGTCCGGGGAGGTACTACCACCTCGCCTTGTTCTGCCGCCAAGCAGCGTTGCTGTGTTTCGGTTTGATGAGTGTGGTTGCCGGTGTAATTACAGTTATTACTAGCCAATGCGAAGAGAGATTAAGACGCGGACTACTGTCAACTTTTCGCACGCTCATTTCAATATTGTAGATATAAAATCACTGAATTAAATTGTGAAAAACCGCGATCAACCCATTTGATCCAAACAACAAACATTTTATTTTGATCCAAACATGTGTTACTCGCCGAAACTTTGCGATTTTTCATAACTTTACCTTTTGTGTCTTCTTCTTCTTTCTATTTATGGTTCCTGTCTGTCAGTCGACAGACAATCTTGCCAGTGTCAAGTGATTTGTATTGAATGAATACTTTTTAGTCAAGTCAGTCTATAGTCAAGTCGGCCGTCATTTGTTTTGAAGAAAATGGTGGCGGTTTTCTTCAAAACATTCGAAACATTTTCAGTCAAATCAGGATATCACATAATACACTTTCATTCCAAATGTGCTACTTTGTGCTAAGACCTCAAGTAATGTTGGTTAAAATACCACCGAAATTACACAACACAACTCAAAATAACACAAGACAAACAATTAAAATGAAAAAGCTATGTTGCTGATTGTGTCTGTAAATGTGCGGGTCGTTTGACGGGTGTCAGCCGCAGTTCTGCTACTACGGAATCTCGCTAAATAAAAAATCCGTCAAAAAAAATAAGATAAAAATAATGTTTACTTTTAAAAGCCTTTTGTTTATCTGTGTGATGTTTTGTCCACAGTCGCTGCAGAGCGCGGCGCGGCGGGCGGGGACATCATGTGCTAACTGCAAGACTACAACCACGACGCTATGGAGGCGCAACCAGAACGGGGAACCAGTGTGCAACGCGTGCGGACTCTACTACAAACTACATAACGTAAGTACATTATAATCTCTACTTCTTCTTCAATTTAAGAGCTTTTTTTTATACCATTAGCTGATCGAACAAGCAGATGGCCCACCTGATGTTAAGAGGTAACCATCACCTATAACAAAGCATTGCCTCGTAAGTCACGCACGATAGGAACGCGCCCTACGATGTACGGCCTGCGTCCATCAACTTGAGGCATACATACTTAGCTATTGTCGGAGCTCTGATGCAGATTTCTCCAAATAAATCTTTCCAATGTGGCCTCCTTGACTTATTTTTACCTAAATAACAGCCATGAGCTCCTAAATAAAACCATAAACTCTTTGAAATGGCAAAAAACAACTTTGTATAATCGAAAGCATTCTAATTAATATGTACTATGCTAAAATACTGCCGTAAACAGTTTGACCGGTTTTCATTTCATCGATAAAGTGTGGCTTGGCCATGTTAGAAAACTACATTAAAATAAATTTTGGCTTAGGCTGGGCCATAATAGTCGTAAATAACGGTACCCATGTCACAAATTACGTAGTATTTAATACGCAACACAAATATACATAAACAACCGACAACAGCAACAGCTTCACGACTTTAATCCCCAGTCACGGTTGGTATCCCTTCAAATCTCTTAGTACCAACTCATCATTATTATAGGATATTGTATTGGGACTCCGTATCCGTATTTAGACTCCAAAGTGGACCGTTATGCGTGAGGGATGAACTGGTTACACTTGTAGCCAGCCTAGCTCCTCCCAAAAGCACAGCAGCTTCCCGGGGGCTTCACATGCTTGGAGGAGTGACCTGAAGGCGACACTACCACTAGACCATCTTATTGCCTTAGGCTTTGGTCGCGAGGATTCACCTAGTACCTATCAACTAGTGCCTACGTTTCAAAGTGATCTGTGATTGGACTGAAAAAAATACCGATTTGACCATTTGGTGCGCACCGTCATACATAGTAATTGAAATTTTTTTTTTTTTTTTTTTTTTTTATATAACCAGCTGATGGAACATGCAGATGTTAAGTGGTAACCATCACCTATAACAAAGCATTGCCTCGTAAGTCACGCACGATAGGAACGTGCCCTACGATGCACTGCCCTGCGTCCATCAGCTTGATGGACGCAGGGATGGTATGCAATATATAAAAAATCCTAAATCTTCGAAAGCGTAACTGTTCTAAAATGCTATTAATTAATTGCGAATTTACATTTTATTAGTTTATTAAATAACTTTTAACTCGAAGATTTATTCTATAATAGGATAAATGAGGATGTTGATAATTGCTATTAAATCAAGATTAGGTATGTTATAAAGCTTGTAGATTTTTGTATACTTATACAAACATAGTAAATGAAATTCTATTTTATTCTATTCTAATGAAATATAAGTATTATTATGAAAATCTAACATTTTATTTAATTTGGAAGTCTTTCTTTTTTATTTTATTTTTGTTATTGAATTTCGTAAGTAAGAAACCTGATCTTGTCCCATGAAATATAATAGTGAATCTTACATAACCATATTTTTATTAAAGACCTGTCCATCTTAAGGCTAACTTAAAGAGATTGCTCATATCGATAATGACATTGAACTACACTGCAGATTTAGTTGAGTCGTTTTATGTCATGTTATTTTCTTGTGTAAAAGATTCTATCTATTTTACATTTATTAAAACTTCTCGCGTCAAAAAAAATACGTCCAGTTCAACGTCTTAGATGCAAAGTCGTAAATCCTTATAGAGTAGGTAAATCGTCTATCAAAAATAAACTACACTTTAGTTAATCTAAGTTCACCCTCGGGCTCAAATCCCACCGGATCATTTTGACAGTATCTTGGTGACAGATAACCGGGGGTACAGCATCCCCTCCGAGCTAATGTGTCATAAAACTCGCGCGATTCTCCCCGATGAATTACGATCACGATAACATCAAAAAGGTTAAATAAAATAATAAAATTTACCCACATTAAGCAGATTAATATTACAATAGAACTTTGCCGAATAAAAACTAAATAACGAATAATCAGAAAGGTGAACGGAGAAAGATCTAAACCGTTCTTCCTAAAAATGTGTATAGAAGACGCTGACTTCTTCAGGCTGACAGTGATGATAGCTAATAATTATACTTTATAACACCCAAACACAGATAAAAATTCTATGTTCATCACACAAATGCTTGTCCTCAATGGTGATCAAACCTACTACCTAATGCGCAAAAGGCAGAGCTGCCAACCGACTTATCACAGATTCAGAAGAATCCAGAAGAAAGGAAGAGTTGAACTATTTTGACTTGAACAGGTTGACCTTGTAAATCCAAATCTGCAATAACAACTCAAAGATTAAATCTAGATAAGCCTTATCTTAACGATATCTCCAAATAAGGAATTAATTTTTGGTTTCTCAAAAACATTGTTGGCTCACAATTATTGATTCTAAAAATTATTATACGATTGTGATGTTTCTATACCAAATTGTAATCGTAGTAGTTATAAATCTTTAGGTTGACTAGTATGAACCCTGGACTAAAGGGTCCCTTCCACTAGACCGGTGCTCGCCTGGCGTCGGCATAATATCCTCGTTATTCCGCATTATCCGTATACGGCGACAGAACAAAAACTAAACTTAATAGCTGATTCAACAAGACGTAAAGTTTACATGTCAAGTGAGTCAAAGAAACAATTCTCACGACTCTCAGCCCCCCAGCGAGAATACAATAAACAAAAACTCGTGCAATTTCAGCCTCCGATACCTACATTAGTATACGAAAAAACACGAACGTGTATCGGGAGCGCAACAATGACAAAAATTAACTGCCAAGGGACCCTTCGAGCACTCGAAGCTTTTTCTGTTGAAATGTATACTTTATTGCCGCTCAAAGATTGTTTGCTCTAATTATTCGGAAGCTGCGACAAAAGAGCGAATGGGAGTGCCTGCTCCTTCAGACACGGAGCTATAATGACGGGAGCACAATACGGGATACGGGATTGTGGCAGTAGCGCTTGTCAGCCCACTGCCCGCCTTCTCATACATATTTACGGAGCGGTATTAGCTGCAGTTTTCTTGCTTCTTATGTCAGCACATCTATTTGCGATGTCAAATTATTAAGCTTAGGAAATAATCTTGATTTCACACAATTTTATGTTATTTCGATCTGACGATAGTGTTGTAGATAGATAAAATTATATATTCTAATTCATGCTAATATCGATACTAGATTACCAGATGTTTATTTTATTCAGACATAAATTATCGCTAATGGAAATAAATGAAACATGATACTGGCTAGCCATATTGTTGCCTATTGTAAAACTGACATAATATTACCAATAAATAATATTTGATGATATATTTTTGACGAGATATTATAACTGGATTCACATATCTGTTGGTTGTGGCATTGCCTTCTGCCTTATTGTGGGCGCTATACCCAGCGAAGATAAAAATTTGTGTGATGCATATAGTTGTTAATTGTTTAAGTTCATAATTATTTACCAAAAAGTATTATATACCTAGGTTAGGTTTATAAACTATTCTAAACTATTTTGCCCACTAACTATTTAAGAGTAGTAGAGCTCTTTGTGAAGGGCTCGTCGGAGAAGTACTACCACCACGCTTTTTTCTGCCGCCAAGCAGCGTTGCTGTGTTTAGGTTTGAAGAGTGTGGTTGCTGGTGTAATTACAGGCACATGAGGCTTAACATCTGTATGCCTCAAGTTGATGGACGCAGGGCAGTGCATCGTAGTGCACGTTCCTATCGTGCGTGACTTGCGTGGCAATGCTTTGTTATAGGTGATAGTTACAACTTAAATCAGGTGGGCCATCTGCTTGTTCCATCAGTTATATTAAAAAAACTGGTTCCAATACTAGGTGGAACCACCTATGCTTAGTCTATGGCTTGATGAAACCTGGTGAATTGTTCACCAATATATGTATATTTATTTATAGGTCCGAGTCTCTCGGTTTTTAGACTGACTCAGCGCTGCCGAGTGAATATCTTGAGTGTAAATAACACAAGATGATTCTTAAGTTCTCGAACGGATATATCGTGATCGATTTCAGTGAAAAAATGCAATTCATACAACAAAGCACGAGTGTATTGTGATTTACCGACGACTACCCTCGCGACCGAACGCTCCATCTTGATACTAGCTTTACTTTATAAAGTAAATAATATTTGAGATTTCGTGGCTTGCAAAATGCTTACGACTTATTTTGTCTTACGACTGTAGTCCGTTTGATATTGTTTCTAACTCTTAGTGATCTGTGTTTTTTAGAACATAATTTTTAGGTTAAAATGCACCAGCAATGTCTACGTCTAATATTCGGAGCATTACAAATCAGATCAATACACATAGATAGATAAATCCGTTATTGTACACAAAGGAAAACACATACAGACATATAACAAATGTTGGTACAATGAGCGGCCTTATCACTAAAAGCGATCTCTTCCAGACATACTTTAGATGGTAAAGATAAATAAAACTTAAAACACCGCCGTCCTACTCTACTCAACCAAAATCCAAAAATTATAAACCTAATAAAATGAAAAATGTTATAAAAATGTGTGTTTTTACATTGTAACACAAATAATATTGTTGAAATCTAAAATTTATATATACTCTTATATAAATTTAACTATAGTTATAAGCTATAGTTAAAACGCCAAGTATCAAGTCCAGTTGCTCCCAGTACCCACTTAACAAACAATACTCAAGTATGTTTACTCAAAATATCCTTTACGGGCCTATAGGACTGCGCTACAAATGCCCATAAAGACTCAAATTGGCCTTATGGGCCATCGTATCGTATAAGCCTTTCTTTTGTTCGATATCGTTTTGAACCACTTTCATTAATTTTTATACAGTTGCGTGATTGATGTGAGAAAATCACGAGGTGAACCTTTTATTTTAAGCTTTTTATTGGTGTAGCTGTTTTACTAGAAACATATCATACTTTTAGCGACTTGACTGGTTACCTAATTTCCTTTATATGTTACCGTTTATTTTGTTTTTCGGTTTAGGATATTTTAGAAACACCGAAAGTGATATCCGCCAAAAAATACCAAAACCCGTCAAACGTCATGATATCAAAAGTAAGTAATTTATTTGGGCAATCTGAAAAAACAGTGTAATAGGATTAGAGCGTGGGTTCGATACCCGGTCATACCTGGCGACCGCAATACCCAAGAGCCCGTCCGTCTGTTCGTATGCGTTTTTTTTAATTTGTTTATTTAATTTATCACGCTCGTTTATACGTTACTTCCTTCACGTTATAACCGATTAGGTTTTTGTGGTCGATATTCAATTTTTTATTTGATAGCTCCCAATGAATTGGTATTAAACTTTTTGCGGTCGTCTTCGAGTCGTATCGATTTGTTACTTTACATTATTGTGAATAAAACTAGGAGGATTAAGAAGTAGTTAAATAGTTTTGGGTCGTAATACCGTGTATATAAAATTCTAAACAAATTAAATAGCAATAACTCATGTGACATTTTGGACCTGAGGCGCGCGTTAAGTGCCTTCCATACAAAAGTATTGGATTACCAGTTGTATGGAGCGCTAGAGAGAGAGCAACAATAACAGCTCAAATGATACATTTGGAATACAATGGGGCGATCAATTCAATTTTTGAATCGAGAACGCTCTTCTAGTTTTATTTTTTTATTTTTTCGTCTAAAGTGCTGTTTTGTTCGACCAGCATCCGAGAGAATTTGACAGTCACTGTTTTTTCTCCCAGTTTTCTGTGCATTAATGCCAGGTTAGGATGCAGTTTTTATGATGTGTTAAATATATTGAAAACGAGCTTCTGTCTGCGACTTTGCTCGCGTAGCACTGAGTTGCGAACTATTCCAAGTTACATTTAATCAGGTCACCCGGTATTACAGCGTAATATCTCGATATTACGCTGTCAAACATCCAAACATTAAAACTTACAGAATAATATTAGTACCTAGGATTTGCAGGATGATTTTAAACATAGTGTTGCATGTTGATCACCGTAAAAATAGTAAAACACTCGACAATAATGTAAAAAGCGAAAGCGGTTCGTGTAATAGTGCTGTGTGCATAGTCCTCCAATATTTATTTATTTATTTTATTAACCTATGACATTTAATTATTTACTTGAATCTCATGAATATGGTTCACTTTTTAGTATAAGGTATTAAAACGACCAATTTTATCTCGTTACCAAAATTTATCAAAATCATGATTCCGGCACTCACACTGATTGGTTTTCAAAAAGTTCAGTTTCATTAATTCACTCATTCATAACGAGCGGAAACCGAAACTTTTACGTGTTTGCATTAATAATATTTTTGGAAAAGGCATGCAAAATTATTTTACCGCCAAGTATTTTGTAACATGGCTGCCGTAGAAGCCAAGCTTTTACTCGCGTGCGAGATAAAAAACGAAGAAAAGTTTAATTTACTCATTACATTACATAATTCGGCCATGCTTGCTGCTGGCTAGAGGCCAAATGGCCCGCACGTTTGGCCGAATGTTATAATGACATCAATTTGAATATTCAACATCGAACAGCCATCTCATTTACATAAGTTTAACCGTTGCATTTTGTAGCGATGCAAATGCCCTACACTAATTGTGATATCCGTTGTTCCTGCTAAATAAAATGTAGAATAAATAGAACCCTCAAGTAGTAGCAATACCTTGAAACACATAATAATATAATGCTCGATAAATTCATATATGATTTGTCTACATCTCTACTGATTGACTAAGCATACTGTAATATGTAGTATTTACTCCAAGTTTCTACAGACTTATCCATTGTTATTTTCATTTCCATAAAAATGTAAAATACATTTGTAGAAAGTTATCTATCTGCTTTACACAAATGAATAAACATAATTTTGCCAAAAAGTGATCTGAAATAAAAAATAGTAGCCGGCGTTCGCGCAGTAGGCCGGAAAGATTTTATCTGTTGGCAATACACAAAAAATGGCGCCCACCGGAAGTGTCCGAGCGGCGCGAGGCGTGTTACTATTTTTTCTTTTTTTGTTTTAAATGGCTTTTTCCCGGCAGCGTTCTACCGGAAATGCGTTTGCGTAGAACTACCCTCCATCGACAAATAGTAATAAGGCTGATACAGAAAATAATCGATTTTCGTTCTTTTTCCTAAGGGATCAACGTTAATTATCGCATAGCCGGGTGCGCTTCGGTAGACCTGAAGACGTGGCGAGTGTAGCGCTAAATAGGATGTATTTATTCATGAGATTTAAGCTCCCATTTTGTTTGGTGAGTTAGTCCCAGCTGATTTACTGCCATTGTAATAAATTTTGTGAAAATGGACGAATTATTCAGTAAGCGGTGTAAATATTTTGTTCTGTTAGTTATTTAATTAAACTAGCTGTTTTAGTTACCCAATTCATTTATTTTTAATCACTCGTATGTACAATATTTTTTCCCAAACTTTCAAATTAACCTAATCTACAACATAAAGCTGTTTTTCTACTCAATATAGCTTACATAATACTGTACTATGTATGTTAATCACTAATATAATAATATTTATGTGTATCACACAGAGAAGTCGGCTTCTAAAAATAATCATAGATACTTTAATTAAAACTTGAAAATGAAATGCATGATAAAAACCTAAATGACAAAAATAATAGTATGTTTGTTTAATAGTGATGTGCTACCATCTACCGATCGATACTTTATAAAATGCTCGATACTAAAACAAAAGAGGGCTCACTACCAAATCAATTTCCATTTACATTCTAGTTTTATGGAGGGGTTTTTAAAAAAGGAACAGAAAGGCAGCTGCACGTCACCGGCCGATCGTCCAGGGCGATAAGCGCGTGTCCTTCTACAAAACAATTATTATGCTTTGGTCGGGTGGAGAGAGATTTGTGCAATTGCTATTGTCGCAAGCTTTTGTTGCTAGTCGGCGATTTGTGTGATATCGATATTCTTGAATGTTTGCATTATTTATTCAAAGGAGCTTGGGACTAGAAACTGGCCTATTTTCATTTGGGGCAGGGGTAAATTTACAACTGTCATTTGTCTATTGATATAACTTTTACTCATTGTACGATGAGTTTTTAAAATTTCTTAACTTATGCAGTTTTCCTGTTATTTAAATTGTTGCTTCGTTCTGTTCTTAATAAAACCGTCAAACAGATCCATGCACGCGATAATCTTGTGTTAGGTTAGTAACATAAAACGATAATCTAGTAATTAGGCGATGAAACGCCGAGACAGATCGCAGATCTGGCGCTTCGCCACGCTATCGCCGCCATCTAACGTGATCTACGAGCAACTCAGAAATAGCGCGTGTCCCCTCCCTATTTGCTTATTATTTTTAAAGATGCATTTAATTAAACAATATTAATACCTAATAGCTTCGTTTACAAGGTTCAGGAATTTCATTAAAGCCCTATAATAACATTTGAATACAACTCTTAGTTGTAAAAATAGATAAGTGTAAAAACATAATTGATTCGTTCGAATGTGGTAGCCGGTTCTGACGTTTAAAAAGCACAGGTAATTAACTAATAGTCTATCGGGCACATTAGTGTTGCCGGTCGATTGCGCCGCGGAGAGTGGTTTGGGCCGTTACCCTTCCAGTACATCTGTAAACATCTTCAAGATAACCATCTGACGTTTGACACAAAGCGCGGTTGCGGGAGATATTATCTTCAAACTATCCCCCCCTCTCGTTCCTCACTTCCTCTTTCTCCGTCTAATTATTTATTTATGCTCGGCTATCATACCATCGATGCGCTTGAGCGAAATGCTCGGCCGCAGTTTACACGGATTCAAATTTAGAATTCGTCCTTATCATGTAGGTGATCTTAGTGACAGTTCTACTAAAATTAGCGCAAGTTTGCTTTTGTACCTTCTATTTTTGTTAACATACCACTGCTTGTATTCTACGTATTCTTTAACAAAACATCTCTATCTCTAATACTATAAGACTCAAAGTCCTGACTGACTGACTGACTGACTGACTGACTGACTGACATATAGACAACGCACAGCCTAAACCGCTGGTCCTAGAGACTTGAAATTTGAGGAGTACATAGGTCTTATGGCGTAGAGGTGCACTAAGAAGGGATTTTTGGAAATTCAACCCCTAAGGGTGTAAAAAGGGTTGAAAACGTTTGTATGAAAAATAGTATTCCTTGAACCTACAAACTTGAAACTTGGAGTACATATACTTCAAGGCAAAAAAAACGGAAAGGCATTTTTAGTTTTTTAAAACTACCCTTAATAAGGGTGCAAAGGGATGTAAAAGTTTGTATGGGAGTTTTTTGACCGCTGGTCCTAGAGACTTGAAATTTAGGGAGTACATAGATAGAATGGCGTAGAGGTGTACTAAGAAGGGATTTTTGGAAATTCAACCCCTAAGAGTGTAAAAAGGGTTGAAAACGTTTGTATGAAAAATAGTATTCCTTGAACCTACAAACTTTAAACTTGGAGTACATATACTTCAAGGCAAAAAAAAAGGAAAGGCATTTTTAGTTTTTTAAAACTACCCTTAATAAGGGTGCAAAGGGATGTAAAAGTTTGTATGGGAGTTTTTTGACCACTGGACTTAGAGACTTCAAATTTGAAGAGTATATAGGTCTTATGGCGTAGAGGTGTACTAAGAAGGGATTTTTGGAAATTCAACCACTAAGGGTGTAAAAAGGGATGAAAACGTTGGTATGAAAAATTGTATTCCTTGAACCTACAAACTTGAAACTTGGAGTACATATACTTCAAGGCAAAAAAATAGGAAAAACATTTTTAGTTTTTTAAAACTACCCTTAATAAGTGTGCAAAGGGATGTAAAAGTTTGAATGGGAGTTTTTTGACCGCTGGTCCTAGAGAGACTTGAAATTTGAAGAGTACATAGGTCTTATGGCGTAGAGGTGTACTAAGAAGGGATTTTTGGAAATTCAACCCCTAAGGGTGTAAAAAGGGTTGAAAACGTTGGTATGAAAAATTTTATTCCTTGAATCTACAAACTTGAAACTTGAAGTAGATTTACTTCAAGGCTAAAAAAATAGGAATAACATTTTTGGTTTTTTTAAACTACCCTTAATAAGTATGCAAAGGGATGTCGAAGTTTGTATGGGAGTTTTTTAACGCGTGGTGCGATTGACTTAAAACTTGAGGTAAATATACTAGGAAATAAATAATTAAGAATAACACTTTGAAGTTTTGATAATTACCCCCGCAAAGGGTGCAAATGACTGTAAAAGTTAGTATGGGAGATTTTTAACGCATAGTGCGATTGATTTCAAACTTGAAGTAAATATACTCCACAATAAATAGTTTAAAATCACGTTTTCACTATTTTGAAACTACCTCTGCAAAGGGTGCAAAAGACTGCCAAAGTCCCAAGGTTTGTATGGGAGATTTTGAACGCGTAGTGTAATTAACTTCAAACTAAAAGAAAATGTGTTCTGTGGATAAATAACAAAAAAACAGTTTGATTTTCGAAAACAACCCCTGAAACGTTACCCTCCTTCGTTGCGCTCGAGTAAAAAGGATACAACGAAGCGTCAATGTTTGTAAGGGATATTCTAAAAACGGGAATCTTGAGTTGGTACGAAGAGATATGAGGGTATCTACCGTGATTGGGGATCAAAGTCGTGAAGCTGTTTCGTTTCGTTTGTTTTTGAGGTAGAAACTAGGAACAAATAAGTACATATTTTCCGTGTAAGGTTGTCTTTGTTGTATTTGTCATGTTTGTGCCAAACTCAGTCAGTACCTATACCTACCTACCTAATATAAGTAATGTACGCCTATAGGTATCCCATATACCTACGTAGGTATTTAAAATCTTACCCTAATAATATACAAATCAATGCGAAAGTTACGATGTTTTGATGTTTGTGGCTCAATCACGGTTCACCACTTCAACGCGTGCGAAGCCGCGGGAAGCCACTAGTCAGGGATAAAATTATTCAATTGCGTCTGACAAAAGTACTTAGTTCGATACATAATTAATTTATTTTAAAAGTGACTTAGTTTAGTCTCTGTGTGAGTGTACTTCGCCTTATATCAAACGTCATTTTACACCGTTGCCGCTAGTTATTAAAATTGTAAAAAAACTTTTATGACATCTCACTCGAACAAAGTGGCCAGGCCAAGGTGTAATTTGATTGAAAGCACCAAAAAAGTCTTATAATCATATAATAAGTGGTGGAATAATTATTGGGGTCTTAGGAGCAGGTGGATTCGATGTATGCGCACGCGCCGCCGCCGGCCGGCACTTTACAACATCAGACTGACCGAAAATACAAAGGATATTCAAACATATTTATGGCGTTATTTCAAATACGCTTTTAACGACGCACTTAAAAAACAAAGAAGCTAATTAATCGATATGTATTTTTATTTTACATTTTAGAAATGTATTATACAACATAATAAGACTAGTTATAATAAGACTAGTATAGGTACTAGTTATAGTACCTATACTAGTTTATTCAAATCCACCCTTTAACTGTTAAACTAAGCAACTTTAGTAGAGCTCTTTGCGATGGCCTCGGCCTGGGAAGTACTACCACCACGCCTTTTTCTGCCGCCAAGCAGCAACGCCGTGTTTCGGTTTGATGAATGTGGTTGCCGGTGTTATTACAGGCACATGAGGCTTAATATCTGTATGCCTCAAGTTGATAGACGCAGGGCAGTGCATCGTAGTGCACGTTCCTATCGTGTGTGACTTGCGAGGCAATGCTTTGTGATGGTTACCACTTAACATCAGGTGGGCCATTTGCTTGTTCCATCAGCTAGTATAAAAAAAAGGCTTAGTAGAAAATTTGTTATGTATTCAATTAAAATAATAACAATTCACATTAATTATGTTAATAAAATAGATATTTGAAAGCTTTTAAAGTGATACCAGGACTATTTGAGATAAGGTTGAGCATACAACCGGATTCTTATCTGGCAACCTTGAATTTGGGAGATAAAACTATCCAGTTGAACATTAGTGTTGGGACACAATCATTATTGGCTATCGATACATTTATAGTAATTACATCGGATTTACTAGCATTATACAGTACCCGAAGTTTGAGTTGTTTTTCGTTTTCTGCTTCATCAGGCCGTTTTTGTATGGAGACTTGATAAGAGCCTCTATTGGGTGTGATAAGAACTCACGCATCTCCATTATTGAATATTTGCACTAACAGTTGATAAGTTGTATGTAGCTTCGGTGTAATTTAATTATAGCTACAGTACGTTCATACACAAAGCCGCAGCAACTTGGTTATTTCAATATGGTACATTTTTAAGAGTAGCAGAGCTCTTTGTGGAAGGCTCGTCCGGGGAAGTACTCCCACCATGCCCTATTTCTTCCATATAATCGGGGCACGTTCTTATAGTGCGTGGCTTTTATTATAGGTGGCTATCTGCTTATTCCATCAGCAGGTAAAAAAAAATATTTTTTTGGTTTCAACTTTGAAATATTTTTGGTCCTTTGAGCAGGATAAATCATTAATCCCAAAAAGCTGTGTAGACATTGACAGCTAAGCTTGTATCGTATGAATTAGTGTAGTGTGGTAGCTGTGCGAGATTTAGTGTGGCAGCCAGACCTAATTGGACCGGGTTCGATGCCGCGGGCGTGAAATATCACAATTTATAGTTCTTTATAATTGTTTTGTGATGTAAACACACATAAAATCATAATTTTTCATCGTCAGTCGATTTTGTTTTAAAATCGAGCCCATTATTTAGCAATGCTTATCAAAACTTAATAAACTAACATTCAAAGTTAGAGGAAAAATCACAAGAATCAATTTGAAAGTACTTATTAGGTTAGATGGAACCTCTCTAGATAGCGGGCCCTTTCTAGATAGCGAGCTAGAAACTTATTTTATAAAAATAATGTAAATAAATAAGTACTTCATATAAATAAAAATGTTATGATTATCTACAGATCTAATTACGTGTGAATCTTAGATAAAATTGTGTGAAGATTGTATAAATAGTACAAAAGGTAAATCACCTCGGTAGAAATAGGAAACCATGATCTTTATTGCTTAATTATTTCAAGATGAATAATTGATATCTGCATTAATGAAGTAGATATTATCAACTAGTACTTACATGTCTATCATTTATGTTAGTGTATTTTAAAACTTTCAAAATAGAACCACAGCATTAAAATAAACTCTTGCATAACAAGAACTCAAAAATCCAGAAATTCGTTGATGGGAATGTTCTTATTACGAGTGGGTATTATTTTTATTAACAAAACATCGATGTTTTTATATCACTGTAGAGACAACCCTATTACTTTCACTTACATATTCTTAGCATTTTTGTGACATTCACTTTCTCTGATTTAAGTAATTCTTCGGTTTGAGCTGTTTAAGTATGTTCAAAGTTATGTCATCTAGCTATTTGATCCTTCCTTCTAGCGAGATAGATTCAGTTGGAATCTTTATAATCTCCTTTCTATGCTTTATGCTTCTACGACTTACTCTCAGAAGAAATAGTTGTTTGTTATAGAATACCAACCACTTAGTACTTTTTAAACCACGTTGATGGAACAAGCAGATGGCCCACCTGATGTTAAGTGATAACGACGATGTGTAGTGGCCCTATCCGCCTATATCAAGACGAATACGCAAATATACGAGCAAATACACGCGAATACCGAATAGCGATGTGTAATGCCAGCATCAAGATTTCTGATATGTTTGACACAACCAAGTGAATTTTAATGGCTAGATCTGCGACTGATGCGGAATTAGTGGAATATAGTGCCTCCACAGAATAAAAACATAATTTATGATCAATTAAGCTACTTATATTATTAACATTTACTTCATAATCACCACAGTCCTGATAAAGTAAGGGATTATGATTTCAATTTATTTAAATATCGAGGATTTGCATTCACAATAAGACCTTTTGAGGCCGAATTTTAAATATATTATTAAAGTATTTTTTTATTGGGAACTATATTTGTATATATTGAAAGGTTACACAAAGTTGTTACTTACCTATCATTTATGTTAAGATGGTAACTTTGCTCGATTCAGGGGTTGTACAAAATTAAAATTCAATATCAATAGGTTTCTTCAAGTGTCGATTCATGTGAAGTGTGGCGCAAAACGTTAAAGGTAAGAATCGGGATTGTACCAGCTATTTGCGCTTCTTTCTTTCATTTCAGTCGAGCTAAAACTGGATATTAATATTTTTTGCAAAGAACCTATTTTTGGAACCAAGGACGTACCTCTGATTACCCCTTAGACATCCTCAAATAATGTTAAGTTTGTACTTAGTACTAAGAGGTCTGGAGGGACATCTACCGTGCCTGGGGATCAAAGTCGTGAAGCTATCTTCTTCTTCTCTCCATTTATGGCTCCTGTCCGTCATTCGACAGACAATCTTGCCAGTGTCAAGTGATTTGTATTTAATACTTTTTAGTCTAGTCAGTCCAGTCAAGTCGGGCGAGCTATTTCTCTGTAATCTTCGCTATAGATTAGTGAGTGCACACAGCCAGTGAAATAGTTACAAATGTCACTTACAATAACTTATTTAAAAAACGAAACGTCAGGCGCCTCTGCGGTCCATTACTACTCGTGCTAACTGCGTGGAACTAATTTCTCTGAAAATAAAGGATACCGACTTTTTCTGCACCCGTCTATTGAAATATTTTTTAGCTTGTGTCCCCTTAAAAATATATGAACTCGTTCTTTAAATAACATGATTTGTATTCTACGTTGAGGGTTAGAGTAAGTGCTGAGTTAAAAAATACTTATGAAAAAAAAAAGTTTCTTCACATCAAACATCATATTCGTAAAGAATGAGCTGAGTTAAATAAAATATTTAAAACTAAGTCAACAAACAATAATATGGCTAATGCTATAAATCTATTTTTATTTTCGTTATGTTTGTGATCATCGAAATCTATAAGGAGGACTATTTTTAGCATATTACGTCACCGTGAGAATGTTAGAGTGAATTTCTAGAAGAAGAATAAATTAAGTGAATTTTATATTTTCTTGATGCCTAAAGTCTTCACCGATATCCTATGTTGGTATTTAATATCTTAGCTACATCGGACCCTAAGGTCTCATGTGAGTTTTAATGTAGACCACGCTAAAAAATCTGAAATAATCGTAGATATTGGAATTGCCAAAATATTATCGTAAAAACTTTATTACAAAAAAGGTAAGTTCCAAACATGCCCAATGTGGGTAAACATTAATGGTCTCAGTAATAAAATATATTTACATGATTATTGAATTAGTTATTTGAATTTTTATTATTGAATTATTAAACAAATAAAATAAATGATTCGCACCTCCTGCTGCGATTACTTTAGTGTTTTCATCGATCAACCGGCATTTTACTCTGTTGTCATCATAAAACCGATATTAACGAGATATTAAAGAATATAATGTTGTACCTAGGTCATTTGAGGCTAATCACTAGTATGCCAATAAATAGTTATACTCCAATATCGGTAAGTCAAAGTCAAAGTCAAAATGTATTTATTCAATAAAATCACAAGGATCACTTTGAAACGTCTTAAAGCTAGGTGACTCTAGGTGCCAGTTCCACGCGACCAAAGCCTAGAAGAACAGGCAACAAACTTACGGCTTGGTTCCTACCGTTCTTTTGTATGATCCTTTTACAATGTAATAATATAATATATTATTGAAGTTTAGTGTATATAACTTCATAAATATTTATAATGAAATCGTATGAATGATTTTATAAAGCTATGTTACTTCCAATTTATGATTGCTCGTTTTAATCTGTATCGAAGCTCTATCTGTATGAAACAACCCTGTAATTTTGTTACTTACCTGTTCTTCTAGACTGTTTCAAAATATGGCTTAAATTTTGTCTAGTTACGAGTAGGTACTACGACGATTCAACGTGATCCTTGTGTTTTTATCGGACACGAGGTAATTGCGGTCAGTTGCTAACGCTTGCGTGGTGACGATAACTGCTAACAAAACTATTTCACTCCTGAGCTTTCTTTTTACAATCCTGTAGTAGTAGATCCTTGCTACTTTCCGAATTAAAGTAACCTGTATCAAGTAGGTCAATACCTCTAATTTCCATACTTCGTTTACCTAATTCGAATCTTCTTCAAATTTTATTTAAATCGCTATAATAATTCGAATCTTCTTATTACCTATTTCAAATTTCATTTAAATCGTTTGGATAGGTTGTGATTGATCCAAAAACAATAGAATGAAGATTTTTTGACGTTCTCTTAAAATACCCGGTAGTGAGAACTGATGTTCCATTTACAATAGTGCCAAAATTTCACCGATTCTGGGTACCAGTCTTTGTGTGGCGACCGCCTTAGTTGTCGACGCGCGCGATTGACAACCAAACCGCAACCGAACCGTTTATTTGGCAACACGCCTCATAACTTCATACCTTCTTTTTACGTTATTTCGTCTTTCTTGCTGGCGCCTATCTTGGACAGATAATCGGTTTAGTTATACAGTTATACAAGGGGTAATATTGCCTACTTTCGTTTATTTTGGCAAATTTTCAAAAATAAGTTTTTAACATCTTAAAATCCGAATAATTCATCAGATGGATGAGTTATCAGAAACCGATTTTTAATTCAAAAAATATAAGGAAATAATCAGAATATCAAGGAGATTGCAATAAGTTTAAACATTTGCTTACCTATTATATACACGCTGGTGCCCGTGACTTCGTCTGCGCAGGATTAGTCACACTATCATTATAAATTGTAGCCTATGTGTTATTCTGATGTATAAGCTATATTATTGTAAAGTTTCATTAAAATTCATTCAGTAGTTTTTACGTGAAAGAGTAACAAACATCAATCCATCCATACTTACAAACTTTCGCGTTTATAATATTAGTAGGATTTCGAAAATTTTCCAAAATTGAGTTTGTTAAAGTTCACAAGTCTCAATAATTCATCAGGTACTTAAGTAATCGAAACTCAATCTAAATTTTCAAAGATAAGAAAAGTTCAAGGATTTCATCAGAATATATATTTTGGAATTTATTTAAAAGTAAGGTAGTTAGTTTTCAAATATCAATAATTCATTAGATAGATAAGTAAAATAAAATAAACTTTAATTAAAAAAATATTATTTATTTTCGAAATGATTTCGAAAAAAGATCAAGGATTTCTCTGAATATCAAGGAGTTATGATAAATAAACATTCGCTTGTTTACAGATTACATAGAATTGATTACTACCATAGCCGGGCACCGTTAATCAAATAGTTAACTTCGTTAATACGCTACAAAAAAAGTTAGCTTCGTTAAACGTTAAAGCGTTACATTTCGGAAGAATTAACGCAAGTTAACGTTAATCGTTAATCCGTTAATATGTCTAAAATTGTATCTATATATTGTTGCGTTAGTGAACTTATAAAAAATGGCTTAGGTTCTGGAAGTTAACAGGTTAGGAACAAAACAAAATACTTGTGTAATTCAAATGTGTAATTTAATCGTCGGGCATAAGGTGCATATTCCCCTTCATGAACATTAACATGTTGAAGTTCTCGTCTGAAAGCGAGGCTCGTTTTGATGTTAAAATGTCTTTACCCGTGGAAAAAAGACGTTAAACTGCAGCGCTTGGCTACTCACTATTAGGCATTGGATTAACGATTAACGGACTTCTGCATATTAACGGAAGTTAACGTGTCCGTTAACATTTTTAAAAGTTAACTTAAAAGTTAATCCGTTAATCAAAATATTAACTTCGTTAATTAACGATTAACTGATTAACGAGTTAATGCCCAGCTATGATTACTACCTATCAATGAATTATCACTTCGTGTGTTCCTGTAGATTTTTACACGTAAGAACTATAAAATAAGGCATTAAACATACAGTATTATTCGTACACACTTTCATACTTAAATTGCAAATCAGATAATGAACACGTTTTATATTCATTTATATGGTGAAAAGGGTGACATTCGAAAAAATGCTGGGTATATTAAAAAAAAAGAAACGACTTCACGACTTTTATTCCCAGGCACGGTAGATATCCCCTCAGATCTCTTAGTACCAAGTACCAACTCAAGAGTCTCTGAAGGTATCTAAGGGGGGTAGTCTGAGGGACGTCCAAATATTACCTTTGGCTCATATCCACCTTTTGCAATATTTTTAAATTCGTTTATATGGCTCTACTACTAAAACGTAGCTTAGAAACGTATTTTTATCGGTATATAAAAACAACAACAGTGGCAGTATCGATTTCAATAAAGCAATTTATGTTTTTGCTCAATAATGACTGAATGGTTTACGCTGTCGGCTGCTAATTATTCAACTTCTTTGGTAATTATCTAATTTCGATCGCTATCTTATAGGTTAAGCTAAGTTCTCCCAAGAAACGGTGGTTGCATATGACGGCCGTTAAATAGAGTTGTTTAAAATCTTGTAAAATAACCTCAATTCTTTTGGGCCTAGGAAATCAAGAGCATCCTCAAATCTAGACACCGCTAATATTTACGCACTTTCAAAAAAACTTTAACTTTAAGTATTTTTTTAATTAAACACAGTGCAATATATACACTGTCTAACTAAAGCTTATTATGAACCAGACAACTGATAGAATGCTTATATTCTTTTTTGTACACCTACTTATACACAAACACCGCTATAATTGTTTATGTCACAAATCCTGGGGGGAATTGAACCTATAGCACAAAAAGCATAGACACTAACCAATTGATGTGTAGCAATTTTTTATTAGTATTGTTAAGGACGGCCGTAATCTGACGTTCCCTGTTATTTAGGAACTAATACATTACGCTAGCTGTATGATTTATAGAATGTAGTTCTTATAGTAGAACAGTTTAAGTTACCATTGATAACTTCTAATAAATATGAGAAATGTTTCTTTTAACAAAGTGCCGGTAAACTATGAGTCTATTTTATTTGTCAAGTCTATAGATCAACTAAGACAGTTGGTTGGTGTAAGAAATGAAAAAAGCATTTCTTTTTTAGGGTTCCGTACTTAAAGGGTAAAACGGGACCCTATTACTAAGACTCCGCTGTCTGTCCGTCTGTCACCAGGCTGTATCTCATGAACCGTGATAGTTAGACAGTTGAAATTTTCATAGATGATGTATTTCTGTTGCCGCTTTCAATACTAAAAAACAGAATAAAGTAAATATTTAAGAGCAAAAATCATGATTTTTTTGCCGTTTTTATAGATAATGGTGCTTCGTGCGCGAGACCGACTCGCACTTGGCCGGTTTTTTTTACTTATCACTGCTGCACTATAAAACTACTAAAAAATAAGTAGTACTAAGTAGAAAAATTTGTTGGATCAAAATGTAATTTTTGCTGAATCTTTAACTTTAATCTTTATTTCTCGATAACTTTGTCTCATAAAAATTTTTTAAACTACATTCATCCTAGGTGATTTTTACATTCATCCTCTCTGATTGTTTGGGTAAAAGTATCTCCCATTTGTTTATTTCACTATTTTTAAAATGATATTGAATATGTTTTTTTTATCATAACCGTGACTTTAAGAATGTAATATCAAACTCAATCATAAGAGCTGATTTCACCATGCTCTGTTAGATTTACAAAGGATTAAAGGGCCGTTAAATATGTCAAAATGTACGTGTTTGAAATCTAAGGTTAGATTTAACGGCCTTGATTAGTAACTGTTAGTTACTAATCAAGGATTAACATGGAGCATGGTGAAATCA
The DNA here is from genome assembly GCA_932294275.1 of Chloroclysta siterata. Taxonomy (NCBI): domain Eukaryota; kingdom Metazoa; phylum Arthropoda; class Insecta; order Lepidoptera; family Geometridae; genus Chloroclysta; species Chloroclysta siterata. Next base: position 12,035,931 of record OW028602.1, read on the forward strand.
GCTCTAAGAGTTCAAATTGTTACACCAATGTATCTCTCAGAAAAAAACCGTTCTCGCTATCGTTATAAATGAATGCAATCTAAAATACTCTATTTATATTCTTTTATTGAAAAAACGCAGTTTGTACCCTGTTTTTTTTCCATATACAATCTGAATCTAGGTAAACCTTGAGCTTGATTAGTTTGCTAGAATTTATGACTTGGGTATTATGCACAGTTAAAGTTTATGTTCCCGTGATAGTGTCAGTTGTTTTCCAACAATTAGACGCATAAAAAGCTTTCTAACCATTAAAAAATACGGTAGGGAACATGAGAGTAAGAAACAAAATATATTACAGAGCGCAGTGCACTAGGCGTGCATTAGGTAAAGGACATAGCGTGTTACTAATGAAAGTACCAATGATGTTCAGTTATAAAAAAAAACATAAACATAAGTATACCTACACAAAATTGTCATTGTCAATATCATTTAGAAGAAAACTGATCGAACCAAATAGAAAAATAAAAAAAATACATAGTCCGAATGATCGCACCATGAGGATTTTAAGATAATAGTGGTTCGATTGAACGACTGGAAAAAAACGTTCAAGTAATGTTATTTGAATAATAAACCTGTAAAATAGTTTGTGAATAGTAAACCTGAAAAATAACTATGCGAACTTTTTGACTCTAAAAAGAGTTACTCACTGTTTTTTTAGCTAAGCCTTAGTAAGCCTTTACTGAAATTATAAATTATTTATTGAATGAGTGTTATTCTTCTGAAATTATTTATTGTATACAATTGTATATATTGTATAATAATATATACATATACATAATTTCAATAAATAATTAAAGAAAAATATGACAAAGGCTTATTTAGCTAAAAAAACTGTAAAAACTCTTTTTTAGAGTAAAAAAAGTTTGCATAGATATTTTTCAGGTTTCGACTGGCGATGGCGCGCTACGGTTTACATGCCCACGGGCTGCGTTCAGTTCTGCCTTCAGTATTCTACCTCTGAGGAAGTGCATTTTCCATGGCATTGTAAACTAAGCCTGTTATTTTCCCATTTGAGCGATTTTATGACTGTGTTTGTATGGCAGATGGTCGCAGATAGTGCCATAATTTGCGCACTCTCCGTTCTAGAAACGTAATATAATTATTCGCACGCATTCACAAAAGCGCATACGCAACGTAAACGCAATCATAATATTTCGTTTTGTTGCGATATTTTTATTGCATTTTTTTTATAACTGAATTCATGTTCCTTTAATATTGTTTCGAATTTGTTCGTTTCTGGTAAAAAGTTAATTAATTCATATAGATACTTGTATATGGCATTTTTATTTTTTGGCATTGTCATGCAAATCGCTGATTTGTTATAAAAGTAATGTCCAGAAATAAGAAACTGTATCTCGGCGGAATAAAAGTCATCATCTGTCAAACAAATAGTCGTCAAAACGCTAATGATTGCATAAAGATTAAAAAAGTCGACAGTATGCGAAAGTCATCGTTTAGCGATTAATTGAATAGAAATTTCCTAAAGTCTCTCCGCTATTACCTGTATTGAATGCTGCAAACTCGGCAAGTCGGCAAAGTGCGAAAGTCGGCACTAAGCTCCTAAATCTAAAGCTCATAGATATGAAGCTCCTAAAGAATTATAATTTTTGGTATTTTTATGGATAGATTGGTGATCTCATTGCTAATATAACCTATTCTAGGCCATCATATATTTATGTGACAACTGTCAATTATATATTTTATTGCAGCTAGTTATAAAAGAATTAGAATATTTAGTTCTATAAAGGGTTTTATCACCATGGAAGAAGCCGAAAGAGCTAAACAAAATTTAAATACCAACGTAATCTGTCCACTAACTTCTGTGTAACTTCCAGTCTTTTAGTGCCGCGCTTTACTGAACTGCACGTCAGCGTGCACTACTATAGACTCTAACTTAGATCGGTGTCGTAAAAGTTTATTGCATTGACCTTTTGTCGAAGGCCACTGTATTTATTAAGGTGCTGGTGACATGCGGGTTGCACCATGAGCTTGTATAACGTTTTAGAATTTTGAATTCGGGGAATAAAAACGAAAATCAAGTGAATATTTACTGAACAATAAGTAGTACAAAGTTTAATTAAGTGTAGGCTTAATTACTTAAGGTAGATATCATTTAGACAGACTTTCACTAGAACAGCTATTTGTAGTTTATCAGACATTTCTGAGCTGAGCTAAACGACCCATTGCAACTCAATATTCAACTCACCAAAAGCTTACTATAAAATATCTGATTATTTAGATAACAAAAAGGCTTGGGACTAAACTATGCTCCAACTCATTACAAAACTAAACAATTAAGTACCTATCATAATTGTAAAAAAATCATACAAATAAACGCTAGGAACCAAGCCGTAAGTTTCTTGCCTGTTCTTCTAGGCTTTGGTCGCGAGGAACTGGCGATAAATTCACCTAGTATATAAGACGTTTCAAAGTGATCCTTGTGATTGTACTGAATAAAGACGGTATTATGATTTTGATCATAATATTGAGACAGTTTGACCCTAAAAAATTTACTTATCTTTTTCAAACTTTAGGTAAGATAGACAAAACATTAGATTCAACAAAAAAAATACTATTAAGTGTAACCATCACAGAAAAGTACATTTTAATAGCAGTAAAACTACTTCAAATTACATTATATAAATTGAAGATTTCCTCTAGTGTGCCACATTCATGAGGGTGGTTGCACACGATGCAAATGCGGCCCCGCACGCCACGCAATGTGGAAAACTAAGGGGTGGAACACACGGCATGACACCTTGTTTTATAACCGCGTTTTAGTGAATAAATTAACTGTTTTCTTGCTTTGTTATACAAAATGTGGGAGGTTAAAGCTTATGTTACATGGAACTGTTCAAGAAATGTAAATAGTGAATTGTTTCACAAAGGGTTAGGTATATTTTTTAGACGAAAGTGTAATTAAAATGATTGATCCCAAAGTGAAAGGGAATATTCTGTTAAAAACCCTATCGGTACCTTTATTATTTAAACATAACAAGTTAAATATTTTTATTACTCTGTTTTATCAAGAGTTTTGGATACAAAAACGAAACTTTGCAACATTTAAGAAAATGGAGTATAAATGAATACCATTAATAGAACAATAGAGAAGAAATAAACACTAATTCCGCTAAGAAAGACAGACGGACATTTGTCAAACAACACGTTGCTCGCTAACTTCAAAATATTAGAAGATATAAAATTACTGAATGTTATTATGAAAAATCGTAAGTAACCTTATTTCGGATCATAACATTGCAATATTTCAGAAATAATATATTTAAATCCATACAGTTAGTATTCTAACAGTGGCGATGGGCTTGCAACCTGTCATGTATGGAATACAACTACTGCAAAATATGAGTATGTGCCAAATGTATGTTTGGATATACCCCTGACTACCCTTAGACGTCCTTAAAGAATCTCAAAGTCGTATTTAGTACCAAGAGATCTGAGGGGATATCTACCGTGTCTGGGGATCAAAGTCGTGAAGCTGTTTCAGTAAATCCATACAAGTTTTCGTATACCAAATTGTTGTTGAAATGTGCAAGAACGAAGTTATTTGGCACCCTCCTAAGAATTTATATTCTTTTAACTAGAAAATGGCTACGGAACACCTTACTTGAAAAGATGCCTAACATTTCAACAACATAAAATCCTCGGCATAAAACATAGCTTTAAACCACCGCAAAATACCACCCTCAATTACATCACAAAGAATTAACATAATTAGCTCGAACCTAACTTTTTTGCATAGCTCTCTCCATGCTGGGAGTTTCACTACGGGATATAATCAGAAATGAGGAAATCCGTAGGAGAATCAAGGTAGCCGACATAGCTCGCAGAATCCGCAAGTTGAAGTGGCAATGGGCAGGTCATATAGCTCGAAGGACTGATAACAGTTGGGGAATAAAGGTTCTCGAATGGCGACCACGAACAGGAAAACGAAGCGTGGGACGCCCTCCTACCCGATGGACTGACGACATTGTCAGGATCGCGGGAAGTCGGTGGAGAGGGCTCGGAATCGTTCTTCCTGGAAATGTATAGGGGAGACCTATGTCTGATTATGATGATGATGAACTGTTTTTGTGTAGGAAAATACCAAGTTATCTCTACGCTGCTAACCCTAGTAAAAGCAAGTCAGTCGAAATGATTTACCATGCAGGTAGGTACTTTGATTACTTCACGCACACTTGACCAGTCAAGTTTATTTCACCTTTATATATCGCGCAGTAAAGTTCAAAGGTGTTTTTTGCATTTTATGCCGACTGTATTCGGAATGTTGCATGTAAAAGGCTAGTATCGTTGAAGTGGGCTCCGGAAAGCAAGCATTGTTGTATGACCGTGGTGTATGACTGTACACGTACAGTGTACTGGAAAACTTTCAAGATGCGAGTTGAATTCTAATTTAGTAGGAAGTAAGGACTTTGAGTGGGTAAATCATAAAACCAACATAGTTCACTATCTGAGGTTCATCAAGAAAGATGAATTGCAAGCAAAAGGCTTTTCTAAAATGGTTCTTTAAAGTCAGTTAAATTTCTAAAATTCCTTCATCAACGATTATCAATTCAAATAAAACAGGCTAAGTGCGAGTCGGACGAAGGGTTCCGTACCATTCTCTATAAAAACGGCAAATATTGATTTTATTCTGTTTAACTGTTATTATAGCGGCAACAGAAATACATCATCTATGAAAATTTCAACTCACTTTATATTGAAATTACAACTATCCCGGTTCATGAGATACAGCCTGGTGACAGACGGACAGACGTACGGACGGATATCGGAGTCTTAGTGATAGGTTCTCGTTTTACCCATTGGTTATAGAAGCCTAAAAAAGAAAACAGCGTGGAAACTAGAAAAATACCGTTCCTTTCTTTTGTTTTTCAAGCCAGATCGTCTACAATTTTAGGCGATCGATTTTTAAAAGTTTAAAAAAAGAACGCTTTTCTATCAATGAAAGAAAGCTATTAGCACTATTATAAGTTTTTTTTTCTACCTTTAACAACAAGTCAAATTAGATATACTACTTGTTTCCTTTATAAAAGTAAGTTTAACATACAACAATTAATTCTTTTAATTACTCAATTCACATTGCGATTAGCAATAAAACTACCAGACCGTGCCTTGACTTGCGCTAATTTAAAAAGGCTGCACTGACCTAATTCTTACCAACCACAGAATAAACAGTATATATCTATCTGCAGCTCTGCATGGTCGATTCAGACAAAACATTGTATGTTCTTTTTCTATCAAACTTTTTATGAATACAGCTTGTAATCGTTTTACTAGCAAATGTCTTAATAAACACCATTTTATAAATTTGTGATTAGGTTAGTATACCTAACCAAATTAGTTTTTTTTTTGCAATCTTAACATATTAGCCTATGCGCTATTTCTGAAATAATGTTTAATTTTATTATGATACGCTATAGTTCACTGTAAACCATTATTGGATACACGATTGTCACCACCGCAGTCAAAATAGTTGGATAGCTGGTGTGTTACTTAAGTAGTGATGCAGCACAGTGCGTGCAGCCAGCAAATCTGCCGACATGTGGAATATCATGTTAATGCATTTTATATTGCTTCAATTGGGGGAGCGACGGCGCGGTATGCGAGACGAGAATATATAGTCTCGATGTGTGGGCGATTCGCGGGAACGTATTAGGGACGACGGGAATTGGCACATTGCGCAGTTAGAACCATAGATTAATGAACACTCTGTTGTCTTTGATTCCCTCTAAGTACGAAGCAACCTTGTCTATTCTTAGATAATCAAAGACATTTCCTGTAGTGTTCCTTACAGCTAGTCAAAGACATGTAAAATGGGATTCCGTTATCCTTCAATCTGATCGCTGATCTAACATAGTGCTCTAATAGAGACAGATACGTGATAGGTACCAATTAAATATGGCAAGTGTTGACTTGAAATTTCATCCAACGTTATCCTTGTGTCAGGACTGGTTTCAGTTAGTATCCCAAAGTCAAACGGTTGAGCAAATGAGAGTCTGATATTAAATGCAATGTCACTTCTAATTATTCACGCAATCATATCCAAAAACAAGACAAACAAGGGCAGGTCATACTGGTGCGCAATCGTGCGTTTAGGGCCCACATGCCGACGATCCCTGGAAGGCAATGAATAACTCATTGTCTGTCGGTCCGTCCGCCGTGACGCATGCTTCTTAGAAATGCAGCAACTGACCGAGATACTTGACCCGAGAATTTGGCAGAGAAATGCCGCTGCACACTTGTGATACATGCACATACTTGGTCAACGAAAAGTACCAGTACCTACTGCTGTTCGAAATCGCTCATCAGCTTTTAGACCCTCTAAAAGTTGTATTGATCAAAAAATTGCTTTTGCCAAAAGTACTGGTTCATTCAAGGCATTACAACCATTACCTGCAGAACTAATGCGTAATTCGAAAAGCACCTTGTTTCTATAACTTGCTATCTGTCTGAACAGCCTTTCGGTTTTGTTGATCTGCTTTTGATATTATAGTGTAGAGAAAATTCATTGCTGTAGCAAAATTCTTATTGTAACACAGTGCCATAAAGAATTATTTAGGTACTCTTTTTCGATCAAACTATTTGATTTGTCTTTGTTTTCCTGTATAAAGGCTCACGCCAATATCAAGAGGAAAGTGGACGTCGATTCCCACAAAACGGCATCAACCATCCATGTGCATGTGCAATAATTAGGATGCACGTCACAACTGTACATTCGCACAACTATTGTGATACCATTTTATGGTTTTGGCGGGCCTTTATACTTCTAGTTAGTATTCAGAATGTGTTTCATACGTTTTTTCATACCGCTAAAATGTCGTGGACGAGTAATAAAGTTGAATAAGCAAAATTTGTGTGATTCAACATGGTGTGTAATTTATTAGTGGTATGACTGATGTTTCAATTAGGTGAAGACGTGGCCTATTATTGCAACCGGCTAAGAGTTTACAATGAGAGTGATTTAAATGCTGAATGCGTAAAAGCAGGCTTTATTTTTCTTATTATTCTTTCCTACCGGATACTCAAAGACCAGCACCAAGACTCAATAACCACACGTCCAATATAGCACTGTTTCGTCCAATACATAGGTAAACTCATACCACACACATAGGTACACTAATATTTTTATTATTTTTAAAGCTGTTTATTTATTTATTCAATTATGTATTATAGTAATTTTGTATTCTTCAGTTGAATGGCATCTCGTTCAACTTGTTGTCTCCATAGGTAATAGCTGAAAATCAGTGCTTTGCTCTTGAGCAATAATATGCGCTGCACTATTACCTTTTTGTCTAGCTGCAACACACACGAATCTAAATATTTATTTTGTAAATGTTTGTTTGATTTCAAATTTACTTTTGGTTGTTTTATTTCTGTTGTTTTTATTTTGTTTTTGTATTTTTGTGTCTGTGTGTATTAGTTAGGCAAATAAATGTGTTATCTATCAAACCAATCTATAACTTATCTCTCGTGTTAAGAAGTTTTCGCATTTTGATTTATCACAATTCAGATATCCTTACTCACCGTTCCTATCTTTGTCTCCAGGTAAACCGGCCGCTCACAATGAAAAAAGAAGGCATCCAGACCAGGAACAGAAAACTCAGCAGTAAGAGCAAGAAGAAGAAAGGCATGGGCATGGGTGGTGGTGGCGCGTGCGCGTTAGCCCTCGGCGGGGTCATGGGCGACATGATCAAGCCTCTTGGGGACGCTACTAAGGGCTTCGGAGGCTCTGCCTTCCCTTCTGCTATGGACTTCGGTATGTGGACTTTAACATTCTGCGCAATATTAACATTTTAAATCCGCTGTTGGTTGACCACGCTTGCTCGCCAAAACCCATGATCCCATGAGTGTCTTAATAGCTATAGAATACCCGGCCTTCTTATTTCGTCTTTGGTCTTTAAAACTTATTATGATTGCATAACTTGGGAGGTTTTGTGACGGAAAAAATATTTTTTCCATTTCAATTTAGCCAGATTTATAACAAAATAAGTACATAATTAGAAGGCCAGGTTTCTAAAACCGTTATGACAGTCGTAATAGCGGTGAACTCAATTTCAACCTTATGACAAACAAAATTAATTCTGATTTTGTGTGTCATTGTTATTCACGTCATCTTACGGCCACCGTTTCTTATAATACTAAAGCTTTATTAACATACTAAACAAGTTCTAACCATGTCAAAACATTCCGGAAGACCCCTGCTGTTAGGAACGGCTTAAATACTTGTAGTTATAACTTCCATTCCAAATAAGCAAAGTGTTTGGAGCATCAAATGGCGCCGCAAATTTTTGAATATTCAAATCACGGCAATAAAGTTCCCAGGAATCTCACCTCATTAGCCACTGTCCATAATGTAGGTAAACATGGTTTGTAATGCAGTCTTTTTTAAGACTTTAAATGAATAATACGAATACGATGCAGGCTTAGTCCTAGTGCGGGGTCCATTCCATATTTTGGTTCTTGTGAAAATTTATTCTCGGATAAATAATTTGTATTTATTGAAGTATTACATGGGTATTTATCGCGTATTATTACCCGCGACCACGGCTGGCAACATAGCCGAAAGGTCGGGAAAATAATAAAGGTAAAGGTAATAATAATAATAACGGTAACATCCGTGTAATACTTCAATATGTGTTATGATCACGAGAGTTTAAAAAATACTCATTTTGTATTTGTAAGTAAACCCAAATGGTATTAATCCACATTGGGTCGCACTCAAATTAATAAAAATACTTAGGGTAAAAGGGGACAGTATTTTTTCTTTGTGTCTTTAAGCATCTTTGTTTGAACAACGGAACTTTCTTGGCTTACTATCTGAAAATATTACTATCAGAAAATATTAAATAGTAAATACAAGCTTTAGATCAAGATAGGTTTTAAAGTTTGCAGTTGCCGCTAACTTTATATTTTAGCAATAAAAAAATTCATACTTTAAGACCTATTATTTATAATAACGCATGTATGGTACCTACCGCTTACATATTTGACCTCGTGCTGAAAAGATCTGGTTCAACAAACAGTTACTCACCAAAATTGAGTTTTTGAATCAGTCGACTGGGACCAAAAAACGCATAACATAAACTATACGCATGATTTTCACACGATTTATGTTACTATAATTTTATTTTTGTTACTAATAGTTTGTCATTATTGTACACACACGATTGTACGCCCGAATTAGTAAACTGTTGAAAAAATATCTACATATTTACACAGTTTTACAATACATGAAAGAACGGTAGAAACCAAGCCGTAAGTTTGATGCCTGTTCATTTAGGTGTTGGTCGCGTTTGGTCACCTAGTTTTTAGACGTTTCAAAGTGATCCTTGTGATTTTACTTAAAATCTAAATTAAAACTAATTCAGTATCTTCAATCACAAGGATCACTTTGAAACGTCTTATATACTAGGTGAATCTACCGCCAGTTCCTCGCGACCAAAGCCAGGCAAGAACTTACGGCTTGGTTCGTAGCGTTTTTTTTGTATGATCCTTTTTACAATTATGGTACTTTTGTTTTTGTAATGAGTTGAAGCATAGTTCAGTCCCAAGCTTTTTTGTCATAATTTTTTTATATAATCAGATATTATTCTTACTATTATTATTCGATGTTTCTGACCAAGCTGTTTCTCCCACAGGCCAGCACCAAGTAGGCCTCGTCCACCCAGCAGCGGCGCACATGTCGCATTGGTACGGGGCCCCGCACCAGGGCTTCGCGCCGCCCCCTACCTCGCACAACCCTTACCATCACCACCACCTAGCGCAGCTTAACTCTATGGTAAGTACTGAAAACAATCTAGGCATTGACATTTTCTTACACATATTTTCTAAAAAACACACATACACGTACAAAATTTAAAGTTGAAGAAGGTTTTTTTTTATTACAACTAACTGCTGGAACAAGCAGATGGCCCCCCTGATGTTATGTGGTAACCATCACCTATAAGAAAGCATTGCCTCGTAAGTCACGCACGATAGGAACGTGCCCTACGATGCACTGCCCTGCGTCCATCAACTCATGCCAATGCCAATGCTCAAAGCCTCATGTGCATGTAATTACACCGGCAACCACACTCTTCAAACCGAAACACAGCCACGCCGCTTGGCGGTAGAAAATGGCGTGGTTGTATTACTTCCCCGGACGAGCCCTTCACAAAGAGCTCTACTACTCTTAAATACTCCTAATGTCTGTCTTAATATAGTGATAGTGTGATATATCAAACAGTTCTTTGTACCACTAGTTATTTAGAAAAAGTGTGGTGATAGTATTTTAAGTGCCCCTCAAAGAGGCTCCTTTCGAGCACTATGTGACAGAGAATTGTAGTATAATATTTAACCGATTGTTTCTTGTCAACAGACTGGTTGGAGAAGTGAGTACACGTGATAAGCCCACTGCGTCTTCGTCCATCGGATACCAACATGCACATGACGTGACCAGACCCACAAGCAATGCTAGCTGTGATTACAATAGTGGTATCTACTACTGAAGGCTAACGAGACTGTGAAACAGAATTGATGTTTGTTATTTGTAAAGTGCAGTTTACACGAACATATCCATGTCCCAGTGAACCCCCAAGACTTTGATATTCCGTGATCGTTTTCCTACAAGTATTAACTTTAAGAGTGTTTTACATTAGCGAAATTGTACAGTATTATAATATTAGCCGATGAATGCGCGGCTTAGTTACGATAGTTCAAACAATTTTGTGTATTTGTAAATAATTATAATTCTGTTCCTGTATACATTTTGTTTACTTTTAATTATTTAATTTGGTTTGTATCGCTATAGGAATTGTGACGTGTTCAGACAACACGTGTTTTTGTACATTTTATTTCTAGTTGTTACGAAATGCAATAGTAATTTATGTACTAGGTGTATGAAGTCTTGTAAATAACAGATGGAATTAGAAAAGACAGAACTGACATTTTTGAGGATATCTTAGATTAAAAAAAAACAGGTCACGTTATTGGTCGAACATTTATTTAAAAATTACGAGTACCTATGACGCAGATTGTAATATAAAAATTGTATCATTTTACTATACTGTTGTAAAATTTAAGGTATTGAGTGGCCATAAATTAATAATGGGAAGATAGGTGATTGTGAATAGAAAGAGTCATTGAAATATCTAAAACTAAATGTACGAGTAACTGAAATAATTGTTATGTATCTACTCAAAATACGCATGAACAGTCGCTATTACAATAAAACTTATAAAACAGCATTTTCTAGTTTAGAAAAAAAAATAAGCTTCTCTTAAATCTCAAAATGATGGAACATTTTCAGTTTTTATTTATTTGTCACTTTTTAGTCGCCGATGTGTCTAGTGCCCACTTATTTCAACATAAATAAAGCTTATAGTTCAAGCACAATAGAACCACATCCACGAAAATCAACCCTTATTCCCAGAATGTAAATAACATGTAAAAAGATATTGTAGACAATTCAATTATAAGACTCAAGAAAAATCGTAAATTGGTTCACAGCAAAAGCAGCCTATTATATCCGATACCTAAAGTTTTTAGTTTGTAAAACAAAACATCGTGAAGTGTATTTTAAATGAAATTGTGAATAAATTATCAATATTGATATTACATTCTAATTTTATTTGGATCCTATGTTTTTTAACAGTTTGTATAACTTTCACCTGCTCTACAAATTCAAAGTGCCTTTTAACCGTTTCGTCAGGAATTTATTGAAGTAATTCCAAAATTTATAGGTCTGCTAAGGTCTACACCACTGGTAACGCGTAGGGATATTTACTTTGACACTGTTTTGCAAGCTACTTTACGACACCAGTGGGAAAATAAATTGTTCTTCAAAACGAAGCCGTTATTCAAATACGGTTCATAAAAATTCACGCGCAACCCCATAAAATCCACGAACATCCGTCCAACTGCTGCAAAGCCTGAGGGTAGCAACAAAACCCTTCACAATGACGCCCTCTGACCCTTCAGATCCTTCAAATTGGAAAGCAAATCAATTGACCATCCAATTACGGCGTCTTACTTCGCTATAAGTCACGGGATCAATTCCGCCATTCCGCAGAAAAAGTCTTCCAAAAGTCCGCTTATCTCGCGGCAAATTGAAAATGCAGCCGGCCGTGTGATTGTGACGCAAGGACGGGACGCCACCGACATATGGACCTATTCAATTTTAATCGTATTTCAGAAGAATGGACATCGTATAAAAGCACCTATAAAACGCTCCCTATAAACCCTAATAAGTTGATTTTATTTGCGGTCGGATTTGGAAGGTCCATTGTTGACACACAATGTTTCGTTTTGATCTTTTTAAGTTGCGACTTATCAGTGAGTTTGTAAGCGCTCTCGCTTCGCTGGTTCCGGGTTCGTTCTAGACAGTTGGCAATCTTTCTGCAAATATGAATGGATATTCTGTTGCGACCTTTTGGTAGACCTCTCTGATTGAATCCGCAATTGTATTCTTGAGATGTCACAAAGAAGATCCGGTTGGTATTGCTGGAATAGATACGAGCTTAGGGTCGATGTTATTCAACAACATTCACGCAACAGTCATATAGGACATAAAGTACGAGTTGCAAGAAGGTATAATGTTGGTGGCACACGGAACGTTCGGGTAAGTAAGTAACAAAACTTATTCCTAAACAAAAGGAGTAAGTAAAATTTCGAGTTCAAAGCACGCAGGCAGCGGCATAAGTCACCGAGGCCGGCGGGTGATAAATGTGTCGCTAGCGCGGGAAAAAATGTCGCGCAACAAAAACCGGACCATCACTCTGCTGGATTTATTGGTCACGGCAACACTGCGAAATATTCGAGAGTGCGAATATTTTGTGACATTTATAGACTTGCGATTAAAATTGACAAAAATACGGCCAAAGTTTTGGTAGGATTTTTTTTAACACCAAGCAAGGAAAGTTGCGCAACAGGAAGACAACAACTCTTTTGTACTTAGGTAAGATACTTTCCCAGACTATTCAACAAACCATGTAAGTATATTATTAGCAATGTTTAAGTATGAAAAATTCAATTGATAGGAAGTAAGAGAAAAAACTCAGACACATGAGGCTTAATATCTGTATGCCTCAAGTTGATGGACGTATGATGCATCTTAGAACTTGTTCCTATCGTCTGAGGCTATTCTTTATGCGTTATAATTCGCAATCAGTTGGTGGACTATAGGCGGATGAGTGGATGGACGAATGGCGATTAGGGTCCAGACGCAGCAGTCTTTTTCCCCCCTGTATTTTTTTAGTTAAGGTTTTTTTTTTTTTTTTTTATACAACCAGCTGATGGAACAAGCAGATGGCCCACCTGATGTTAAGTGGTAACCATCACCTATAACAAAGCATTGCCTCGTAAGTCACGCACGATAGGAACGTGCCCTACGATGCACTGCCCTGCGTCCATCAGCTTGAGGCATACAGATGTTAAGCCTCATGTGCCTGTAATTACACCGGCAACCACACTCTTCAAACCGAAACACAGCATTGCTGCTTGGCGGCAGAAAAAGGTGTGGTGGTAGTACTTCCCCGGACGAGCTCTTCACAAAGAGCTCTACTACTCTTTATATATATTTATATCGTCGTTCGTTGTCCAGGATGTGACTTCTTTTCAACCTCCTTAACATCAGGTTTACCACTTAACATCAGGTAGGGCATTTAGGCATTTAGGTAAAAAAAATTGTATATATTTTATTGACAGTAGTTGCTAAGAAACTTCTTAAAATCGCCCGTGTAAAAACCCCTTTGCATTTCGAGAGGGCGAATATTCTTACACCTCGGCCGGAATGCTCTACCCCCCGATGTGTTGGCACTTCACACTTGGCTAAATTACGACCGTAAACGGCTGGTCGGTACATCAGAGAACTGGATAAATAATTACATCAGTGCCTTGCAAATTATGCAAGCTCTTTACGAGCAGGCTGACTTAAACAAACTTGCTTCACAGAAAAGCCGGTACGACTTCTAGCAAAAATTAATGCTCTCTCATCTTAGTAAATTACTACTATAGTGTGTATTATTTAGGTCTCAGATGTTTGAGACTGTCTTAGTTGTCCATTAACAAGCTACGTAAAAGCTGGCATCGGTAGGAACCCAGCCGTTCTTCTAGGCTTGTCAAAAGTCAAAGTTAAAGTCAAAAGGTATTTATTCAATTAAATCACAAGGATCACCTTGAAACGTCATAAAGCTAGGTGACTCTAGGTGCCAGTTCCACGCGGCCAAAGCCTAGAAGAACAGGCAACAAACTTACGGCTTGGTTCCTACCGTTCTTTTGTATGATCCTTTTGCAAAGTAATATATTACAATATTGAAGTTTAGTGAGGCGTAGGCATACATAAAAAGGTAAACATAATCAATTTTATAAGCACACGCTACGCTTCAAACTAATAATATCTAATGCATGGAACTTGGTCGCGTAGAATTAGCAACCAGTGGCGTAGCTAGGTGGACAAGGGCCCCGGTGCATAGAGAAAGAATCGGGCCCTCACCCCCTCTTTCCACATAGCTTGCTTGAACCTACATTGGCCTTTAAAATAAATCATTTAAAAAAAACAATTGGGAGCAGGTTTAATGTTTTCTAGCTTCGGGAGCTGGCTGACCCTCTCTTTTCTAAGCTTATGTTAGAGGGCCCCCTGTGCTCTGGGGCCCTGGTGCACTGCACCACCTGGCCCTACGATAGTTACGCCACATATCTGTTGATTTGAACTCCACTTATATTTGTAGCCAGTTATTACTTTATATGTAAAAGTAACAGGATTACAGCCCAGATAGTGAGTGGTCACTGTCGACAATATCAGCGGCGGTTGCACTGCCTACCCTGAAGGATATTATTACCTTTTTCCATGAAGCTGTTCATGTTACAGCAGGAAAATTATTGTTTTTTTTTTAAGTAACCAATGCGTTTTGTAAAAGTGTAACTTGTCTGGAATATTCTACGAGCGTCCGTTAATAGCACAATGGATCGTAGGATAATCACTCAAAATAATGACTAGCATCACAATCACTCATCTTATTGGCTAATGTCAACTGTCATTGTTATATTAGCCAATCAGATAAGAGATTATCAGATAGATGACGAATCGTAGTGCTACTAACGAACTCTTACAATAAAATAAAAGAGAATAATAGAATAAGAGAGGGCATTATTTGTTCTGTGGACTTAACTCTGACCACGTCTAAATCTTTGTTGAAAACATTTTTTTTTAATTTTACTTGATAGAGCAAACAGATGGCCAACCTGATGTTAAGTGGTAACCATCATAATAACAAAGCATTGCTTCGCAAGTCATGCACGATACAAACTTTCTCTACGATGCACTGCATACATCTGTATAAAACACTCTTAACTTAACTTCTGACAACAAAAAAACTACGTTTGGGCTAGTTTAACTCAAACATAAGTAGTAGAGCCCTTTGTGAAGGGCTCGTCCGGGGAAGTACCACCACCACGCCTTTTTCTGCCGCCAAGCAGCGTTGCTGTGTTTCGGTTTGAAGAGTGTGGTTGCCGGTGTAATTACAAGCACATGAGGCTTAACATGTATGCCTCAAGTTGATGGACGCAGGGCAGTGCATCGTAGGGCACGTTCCTATCTTCCGTGACTTACGAGGCAATGCTTTGTTATAGGTGATGGTTACCACTTAATATCAGGTGGGCCATCTGCTTGTTCCATCAGCTAGTTATATAAAAAAAAACTTTCACAAATAACAATGTAGTGCTAGGAGAACTTAAAGCTAATAGCATTGTCTATCACTCATCCTGGGCGTGCAAAAACAAGGCGAAGAAGATGTGACGTGTAAACTGTTTGATTTTAAGTAGTTATTTAAAAACTTTCAGCTATAAATAATAAAATGAAGAGACAGTAGACGTAGATACGATAGAAGTATAGATATAGATAGATATAGGTAGGTACTTAGCGAGCAATAATAACTACACGAGTACATTCACACGGCCATCCGAAGGAGTGAGCTTAGAATCGAAGCGTTCTCGTCTCCCATTCATTTTAGACAAATTGCAAAAGCTTGGGAAAGATAAAATTGAAATGGCCTATTGTCTCGCTTCTGGTTTCCACAATACTAGGAAGACTGTATTTATGTATGGAGGACTGGAAAACACCGGTTTTCAACCTGAGCTAATTAGGCAGATACCTACAATTAGGCACTGCAAATAAGTTTCATCTTAATTATTTTAAAATTGCCATCTAGAAATATTTTTTGTTCTAAATGACTTCGCGGACACTTGCCAAATCATTGATTTGTCAAATTGTATACTCGTCAAATCTTTATTTGTCAAATTAAAGACATGTCAAATCCTTGATGTATGAAACTATAGACTGATCCAAACCTCAATTTCATTCATTTTCTGACATTTTGGGAAGCAACATAGCTTTTTCATTTTATTTGTTTTTCTAGTGTTATTTTGAGCTGTGTTGTGTAATTTCGGTGGTATTTTAACCAACATTACTTGAGGTTTTAGCACAAAGTGTAAACATTTGGAATGAAAGTGTATTGTGATTTCCTGATTTGACCGAAAATGTTTCCAATGTTTTGAAGAAAACCGCCACCATTTTCTTCAAAACAAATGACGGCCGACTTGACTATAGACTGACTTGACAAAAAAGTATTTATTCAATACAAATCACTTGACACTGGCAAGATTGTCTGTCGAATGACAGACAGGAGCCATAAACGGAAAGAAGAAGAAACCTCAATTTGTCAAATAGGTACATGATTCGTCAAGTTCTTAAATATATCTACCAATACTTGGTTCGTCAAATGAGCTATTAGTCAAGCAAGCTTTAGGACAGCATCTTACTGAAACCAATATCCTAAAAAAAGTGTCGTTTGTCTGTCTGTATTACAGGCAAATCTCATGAATTAACTGTGTTTATTTTATTCTAGTTTTCTTTACCATAGCTTGATTTTCTTGGATGGTTTGTGTATAATTGAAATAATTGCAGTCTTTTAAAAAGTCTATTACTTATTACGGCCTACTTACGGCCTAAGTAACAATCCTCAAGGATTTAATATTTTAGAAGATACTTGCTAACTACTACTGTTTCGATTACCTACCTGGTTTAGACTGTTATATTTCGTAACCCTTTCTTACGCTATCTGGGGCCTTATGCTCACATCGGCCTTATGGCAAACTAGTCCAAATGCGATCGACATTTAGTCAGGGGCCTTATGCTCACTTCGAGCGAGATTATCTCACGGTGGAGATGACGTCATATCTCGTTCGATAATTATTTATCCCCATTCTCACCATCTCACTCCCCAATTTTCTTATACAAAGTTCATGCGAGACGTAACGTCAACGAGTTATTGAACGAGATATGACGTCATCTCCATCGTGAGATAATCTCGCTCGACGTGAGCATAAGGCCCCAGAAAGCGATGTAGTAAAAACTGCTAGGTATCTAGTCAAATCAAGATGTAGTCTCAAAGCTTCTAACCCTTTATATGCCTACCTATTTAAATTCCTACCAAGTTATTTAAAATTGCCGCCTAGATTCACATTACCTTTGAGTGCCTGGCATTTTGATGGACTTGCTTTGACTTTTTAAGTTTCGGCATCATTCTGTTTGATAAATCTATAAAATAATTGTGTATGTACACAATCATTTTATGTGCCAAATTTAACAAATAATCCGAAAACGATTTTTTTCTGCAGCATTTCTAAGACTCTTCAATATATATGCACACCACGTGCCAAAGCAGTCAATTCATAAAATTTTCACCCAGCCGAAGCCCAAGATGATCCCGTAGGATAGAGTCCAGTGGCTCGTGACTAAGGGATTGTGCACACGCGAGCGGGCTCTGATCCGGGAATCAATCTCGACCTGCGCTTATCTCGCTCTTGCCCAGACAAACGTCACTGAGACAGATTTACTTTTAAATTTTTGGCGGTCAAGCTTGTGGTACTTGACATCGCTATTCGGTATTCGCTTTTTATTTGCTCGTGTATTTGCGTATTAATTCGAATAGACTATAATTATATTCGACAGCCTTTACAGCTCAGTTGGTAGCTCTGCCTTCTGCGCCGTAGGCCGTGGGTTCGATCACCACCGAGAACAAACATTTGTGTGATGAACATAGATGTTTGTTCTCTGTCTGGGTGTTTATTACTACTATACACCCAGACTTTATTACTAATAGCTAATGGAACAAGCAGATGGCCCACCTGATGTTAAGTGGCAACCATCACCTATAACAAAGCATTGCCTCATAAGCCACGCAAGATAGGAACGTGCCCTACGACGCACTGCACTGCGTCCATCAACTTGAGGCATACAGATGTTAAGCCTCTAGTGTCTGTAATTACACCGGCAACCACACTCTTCAAACCAAAACACAGCAACGCTGCTTGGTGGCAGAAAAAGGCGTGGTGGTAGTACTTCCCAGGACGAGCCCTTCACAAAGAGCTCTACAAATCTTAAAATATAAGTATTTATTTACAAAAAAAAGTATATAATGTATTATCAGCTATCTGGTTCCCATATAACAAGCTTTGGCTTAGTTTGGGGCTAGATATTGTTGTGTGGAAAGTCCACCAATATTTACTTGTTTATTTAATTGCTTGTTTGTGCAAAATATTTAAATAACGAGTCAATAAACGTATATGATGCTCTGCCCTGCGTCCATCATTGTGGCACACAGATGTTATATATATACAGAACTATAGTAGCATTATTATAGTCACAAACGGGGATAGGCTGTCTTGCCACGTATGGAATACCAACTATTGCACTCCGAATTCCGATGTGCTAGATTTGGATCATTTCAGCAGGGGTAACTTTGTTGCAATCAGTTTCTGTTTGTAATAAGTAAATATGACGGCTATGCGGTTACATTTTAGCTGCAGTTGCTGCAAAGTTAAATTACAACTGGTGTTTCTATTGATGGATAATCGCAAAACTTTCATATTGTTTTATATTATTGGTTTCATATAGAAACTGATTGCAACAAAGTTACTTAATCACCCTGCAGTTGTCTTATTCTCTAGATTGATTGCAACAGTCTAAAGATCGCTCAATTGTTTTTATGGTATTTTGTAAAAACGTGTATTTATTGTAATTTTTGTTGTTAACAAACATAGTTACTTAAGTAAGATAAATTTAATAAAAAACATGTCTAAAATGTAATCTCTACATCTCCCTGAAGAATGTTTACATTTATCACGTGGTATAAAGTAAAATTTTAAATACCCGATCATTAAAGAGAGTAATAAATGATGACGGAACCAGTTCCATCTCATGTTAGGATCAGAATATTCTGTTCCGAGAACTACTCCTATTAGATAACAGATCTGGCGGGGATCATTTAAATTAAATAGGAACGATTAACTCGCAGACGTGCGACGTAACTTGAACACTGAGGGAGCACTGGTTTACCAACACCAGTCTTCATAATAAAAATTGGTCCAAGTGCGAGTCGGGCTCGTGTTTTAGAGGTTTCGTTCTGCACCACTGTATCAACACAACTAGATGGGTTTTTTTCTTTTTTATTGTTTTTAATGTTAGATACAGTGTTGGATTTATTATACATTTGGCTCCCCCAAAGCTATTAAATTTTTGCCGCTCCTACTGACTTCTAAAATTAGGTACAGTGTTCACAATAAAGTTAATTCCTTTTTTTAGGGAATAATCTATTTTCTATATTATTTTTACAAATATTTAGGTATATTTTTAAGCTATGGGTTCGGGCCTTACCTACCTATCTTAGGTAGGTAAGGCCCGATACTGCTAACCATGCACCTGTCAACGTCAAAATATCCAAAAGAGATGTAAATGATGATGTAGATGATGTGAGATGTCGAACGTCTCCATCTCACCTGATGGAGAGTGAAAAGTAAAGAAGCAGTCTAAAGTGGATCACGCTGAGCTAATAATCCTTTTGTTCAATCTTGTTTTCAAATTCCGAAGCTGTAATGTTTTTGAAATACCGACGACGGCAAAAGATTTTTTTTTCAGGGTGCCGATTTTTTTCAGGATTCACTATTTGGCAGTTTGGGTGGCTATGATTGGTTTTACGAACTATATGGGCTTCCCATTGCCACCGTTTCAACATTCTAATTCTGAGGTGGTGGTTCTTCTACGGATTTTCTTATTCGTGATATCACGCAATACATTTCTTTCTTTCTTTCAATGAAACTCCCAGCATAGCTCTTTCCATAGTCAGTTGCGCGACTTTCAGCTTATATTTAGACTAATATTTAGCGATCATGTCTCAGTTCCAGAGGTTCCAGAAGTTATCACTAGCAGCAATGATAGACTTTCGTCTTGAAGCTTTGCGGTATCTCTGAAGATAGTATGTAAATATTGTGATCATCTCTTAAATCTCTGTTTACGTCCGCGGCTCATCATAATAAACAAAAGTGTGGGTATTAAGTGTCCGTGTGTAACTTAATAACGTTGGCAGTACACCTGCGCGCTCCCCACATTAATATTATAAAATATACGAAGAAAGACCCCTTAATGCTGCCACAGACGAACGGCAATAATTATTATTTGGTGTAAACTGTATTGAATATTAAGGTAGTATTGGGGGCAGTAATCATCTTTTTGTCGGACTAAAGTATGGTAATATGTTGTAACGGACTTCAGTTACAATGCAGGCAGGTGGAATGGTAAAAACTGACGAAATCCTGATTATAATGTCACATTTATAGGGGTCTTGCTTGGTGCGGTTTTTTGGTATGTTTTCAGCACAGTGTCGATACAAAACCTGAGAGAAACTTTTGAAAATATTGCAGTTCGAATAACCTATGGAGTAATCTAATTAGTTACATGTATCAGTGTGAGTTAAATCATTATTTTACTGTCTCCAATTGTTGTAGAATTTGGCATTGTATCAAAGGCTTTGTACATAATATTGTAATTGAAAATGATGTCTTTATGCGACAAAAACGAATGTCCTCAAATACAAAACATATCACCGATTTAGATGATCATACATTGATTAATTTATTGTATAATCTCGTTTACTTGAATAACTTCTGCCAGAAATCAAGTATCTTAATTATTAGGAATCAAGTAATTTCCCAGTATTATGAAGTTGAGTAAATTCACTAATTTAATGCGTACCAACGTAAGATTTGAAACACAGCTATTAACATCACCTGTAGGGCAAGGTGCATGTTGGCCAGAGCCGTTATCAGGCCGATACTGCTACTGCTTAACCCCTGTGAGCCGGGGCAGATTCACTAGAACACAAACCGCCATATTTGTTTTTTCATTTTTTTTTCTTATTCAGCCTCCGTACTTTTCCTGCTAATTGTACCTACATGTGTTTTTTATTTAAATATTGTGTGAGTTTAAAAGAAACAGAAACAGCTTCAAGACTTTGATCCCTAGGCACGGTAGATATCCTCTCAGATACCAACTCAAGAATCTTTGAGAATGTCTCGTGTCGATGTCGTGTGTTAAGATGATTTATGACTGAGTTTTCAGCGGGAGTTTAACGCGACTATAGGTTGAGCACTGACCGAGCATGCAGCGAGTGTTTAACGCGACTATAGTTGCCAATAAAGTGTGTGTGTCTCGTATAGAATAGGCTTCGGCCCGACCTCGTTTCGTCTCTGTCGCCGGTCGTTTATTGGCGAGTCGCTTCCGACGTTCCGACCTCACTAACGGAAGTTCGGCCACGCACCTTTTAGTGCCTACAATGGGCACTTGACCTGCTTTTGGAGCATTGTTTCGTGGGTTCAACCCATAGAGGATAATCGATATTTCGCCACGTTTTAAGTTTCGCTAGCTTATTGAATGTGGCGGTGTGAGGCGCTGTTGAAAAGGCTGTGTAAAGCGAATATGTTTTATTGATTAGATTTGGATAGCTTTTGCTCGCGAATTTTTGTACTCTTTTTAACATATTGTCAAATTAAATAATAATAAAGACAATGGACTGATTTGACTTAAAAGTATTTAAAATATAACACTTGACACTGGCAAGATTGTCTATCAAATGATGGACAGGTGCCATAAACGCAACGAAGAAAAAAAAGACAAATGCAGGGGATTCATTTTCTGACATTTTAGGAAGCAACATAGCTTTTTCATTTTATTTGTTTTTCTAGTGTTATTTTGAGCTGTGTTGTGTAATTTCGGTGGTATTTTAACCAACATTACTTGAGGTTTTAGCACAAAGTGTAAACATTTGGAGTGAAAGTGTATTGTGATATCCTGATTTGACCGAAAATGTTTCCAATGTTTTGAAGAAAACCGCCACCATTTTCTTCAAAACAAATGACGGCCGACTTGACTATAGACTGACTTGACAAAAAAGTATTTATTCATACAAATCACTTGACACTGGCAAGATTGTCTGTCGAATGACAGACAGGAGCCATAGGCGGAGAGAAGAAGAAGAAGACAAATGCAGACACGCTTTTGAAATTAGTGAATAATATTAAAATTTAATATATTACCCAACACAAGATTACACTATGAATGGAAAACGAATGTTCCCTATTTTTAACAATACTGAAACGACGGTGATGTTGGGCTTCAGGGATGATGGAAAGCAACACGCAGATTATTCGAAGATAAAGTTTTTATTACCAAGTCGTTTCCTTCGTTAAACAAAAACATATTCATTTCTCATTCTACCTTCTCATTTTAGAAAATCAACCTTTTTAATCCAGTTGCCAGCTTATGATAAATAATTTGTACCAAACAATCATAATTTGAATATTGAAGTGACAGTGATATAAAATCATACGTGTATATATATGAAAGCATTATTAAATGACTATATATTATTTATCACTAAATTAGATAATATTTTATAGGTATTTATTCCATATTATTGACGATGGAAGCTGGGGCTTGTAACAATACCGTGCGTAAAAGAAACTATTTTTTCAAAAGTTATCGTAGCTATCGTAGGGCCAGGTAGTGCAGTGCACAGGGGGCCTTCTAACCTAAGCCTTGAAAAGAGAAAACCTTGAGCCTGCTCCGAATTTTTTTTAATGATTAATTTTAAATATAAGTTCAAGCAATGTGAAAAGAGGGGGGTGAGGGCCCGATTCTTTATCTATGCACCGCGGGGCCCTTGTCCGCACCTAGCTACGCCACTGCCTATATAACTGCTGTTTTCGTTCTACAATCTAACTAACCAGCTAGGTATGCAATGTAGTAAGTAAGTATACATAGCGTTGGTGTAATACATTGGTCGGTGTTATGCAACTTGATACACGCAGGTTGCTCTGAGATTACATGTCATCGCTCACCGCACGCGCCCGCACCCGATCCACTGCCGATCGTCCCAATTAATCTACAGGGTGATCATTTTGTATACATTATTGATTTGATAAGTATTTATTTATAAAAATATGTCAGTATATTAAATAGAATAAAACAGATTTTTTATTCGACACACAAACACGGGTACAGTATCACATTATCACTGAGAGCACTGGTGGTCTAGTGGTAGCGGCCTCGCATTCTGATCCAAAGGTCGTGGGTTCGAAACCGGTCGTGCACCAATGAGTTTTTTTTTAATTTATATGCACAATGCCAGTACTCTCAAACGGTGAAGGAAAACATCGTGAGGAAACCGGCATGTCGTAGAACCTAAAAAAATCTATACCATGTGTCAAGCGCTCGAAAGGAGCCTCTTGAAGCGCACTTAAAATCCTTTCACCACACTGCTTCGAAAGAAACTAGTGACACGACAAGAGAGAGAGATCACATTATCAGAAAAACAAGAATAAGACAAAACTGTGAAACATAGCAGGTATATAGTATGTAGGTAGCTAGGTAGATATTTTATAGGTCACGCAAAAAGGACCGATCAGTACCCCAAGTATGAGTTTTGCTTACCATATTTGGTTTTTCGTTTTACGTTTTTGTTGCGTGTTCATTGCGGGTTTTGTATGAAGACGCGATAGAGATACCGATACGGAACTTTAAGTTGCAAGTATGATGAAAATTAGTAGTAGAACATAAAGTTCCATATCGGCATCCCTATCGCGTCTTCATACAAAACCCGCAATGAACACGGAACAAAATCGTAAAACGAAAAACCAAATATGGTAAGCAAAACTCATACTTGGAGTACAGAGGCCTATTAGTTGCGAAAACTAGCGCTATAGGTGGTGGGTAAATAATTAATAGGAGAGCATGTATTTTATTCGCTGTAGTGCTCATAATTTCAAACTCCACGATACAGGAACTTAGTTCTTGATCAAAACATTGTATGTGACAGTTACGTATAATTTTAATTTTATGGATATAAGCATCTCATATAAATTACGCACACATACATTTCACATAAAATACATTATCGGATAAACTAGTACATATACGAAGAATCACCAATCAATTTTAATGTATGCAATAATATTATAGACTACTTCCTTTACAGGGGAATTCAATGAATATAACGTAACCTCTACGTTATTCCTAAGTAATTCTAAAGCCCCGAAGCAGTCTACACTTTTGGGCTTTTACTGTGGCACTTTACAATGTCTCGTGCGTGGCTTGAAGCGACTGGAATCTAAAACGGAAACGAACTTCATACGTACTCCAAGAGACAGCCAAGCATAAGGACGTATTCTCCTCACTACAGACTTCTGGATAGGAGTAGTCTCTTCAAGGTATTGAGAAAGACCACCTAGAGCCAAGAAGAAAGTATCCTGATTGGCACTGATTGACCCGGCTTGGCACGGTTATTGTGGGTTATCCCTAAGAGATATACATATACCATTGCAGATTTTATTGTAGACCTTTTTAAGGTGTCCAATACTGTAGTACATTATTTTGATCTATCTTGTAGGGTTCAGCCAGCGCAGCGTTTGCAATGTAAGCGCAAAAAATGTGTTTATTTACGACATCACATTAGAAACCTCTAGAATTATCAGTATTTCTCTGCTATATTATGCATGTATTATACATATAAACCTTCTTCTCAAATCACTCTATCTATTAAAATTGAAAACCGCATCAAAATCCGCTGCGTAGTTTTAAAGATCTAAGCATGCAATTGGACAGACAGACTTTGTGTTAGACTACAAATAACATCTATGAACGAACTGGCGGGCATTCCACTAGTCCTTCATAATAAAAAATGATAGGATGTTTCTTCATAATTCTCCGATGTGCCAGAACAACGGCCGGGAGTAAAAGCTTATTCTATAAAATACTGTACAATAGACATCGCTAGATATAAAACAAATTATATTTCACCATAGCTATCGAAGGGAGCACCTTGTTTAACCAAATACACCTGATCGATTCTCCTTGCACCTTGCTCCAAATGTGAACGGTTGGGTACACCTGTCTCTTTTGTTTATACGTGCTAGTGCAGTTGTCCTTGTCTCACTTGAACCTTATTATTACCACTGAAGAAATAATTACAATGTAAGTTTGTCTTCACTTTGACTTGAACAATATGACTGGTTATTAAACATACAGAACAAAAAATAGTATTGCTTAAAAAATGCCCATTTCTGCCGCCAAGCAGCGCTTCTGTGTTTCGGTTTAAAGGGTATGCCAGTGAATATTACAGTATAACAGGTACATGAGGCTTAATATCTATCTGTATGCTGCAAGTTGATGGACGCAGAGCAGTGCATCGTTGCAAGTTCGAATCGTGCGTAACTTCCGAGGTAATGCTTTGTTATAGGTGATGGTTACTTAACATCAGGAGGGCCATCTGCTTGTTCCATCAGTAAGTAGGTAGTATTAAAAATACAAGCCCTGCCACTGTCGGTATTTACATATCTAGCTTATATTTTATTTCACCCTTCATTGACGGCCGGTTTCTGAAAGCTCGATCAAAACTAATCGCATGTCAAGTCACTTGCTATCTCTATCTACTTCGATGTAGTAGCTGAAATGGCGAGTGACTTGACATCAGATTAGTTTGGATCCGTTAGTTTTTTTTTTAAAGATATGTGTTCTTTCTTCTTTCTTTTATTCTTTATTCATATTTCTACCCCGTTCCTGGTAATATTCGGGATGAAAAGTAGCCCATTATGCTAATACAGGTTCATAATATATACCTTTTACTTATTCTGCACCCCTGGTACTTTGACTCAAGTTTCCTCCAAATCAATCCATATAGCCTAAGCTATTTTGCCACGTCTAAAATAAAACAAGTTTAGTTGAAAATAATTTGAGTCTCTGCTTCTTTTTCAGCGTCATGACCACAGAATACTTAATAATACCAAAAAAGGACGAATTGCTACCAACATGGAGGTACTATATACTGGAGGAAGCCATAAGACTTACAACCTTTTACAACTGTGTATCAAACAGTGATCATCTATCTTTGTTCTTCCCATGTAGCCTAGCTACGATGTAGCGAGCCTTTTCATCCATTTCTTATTCTATCGATAGGTTAGTCAATGTTGTCCCTTCTCTAGTCACTCACGCGAATAATACAAACTAACAAAAAACGGACACGCCAAAAACCGAAAGACTCCGTCTAGAGGTATATGATACTTAGTCTAAGGCTATCTTATAATCGAACTAATTTATCTTAAGCTTAAACAAACGTAAACGTCATCTCAATATCTCAATACCATTATTTTAAAGTTTCATTTCAATCAGCCAGTGGTTAGGGCGTGATTGACCAACAAATATACAAACATCGTAGCTTTCGATGTCATTTATAATATTAAGTAGGCTAAGGTAGAAAGCAGGATAGGCAAGGTCTGGATATCTATGGTATGAGAATATTCCTATTTTTAAAGGCCTATTTCTTATTGGGTTATTTATTCCCAGTAAATTGTGACTACAATCTAAATAGATTTAAGTATTTCTTATTGAAAACTCCACTGTCGAAGGTATTTTGAATTGTTTCACCTCATTACGGGCACGAATATCCAACACCTTTCAGATTTTATTATTTATTTCAACTGAATAAGGACTCTACTTCTATAACGTCAAGGTTCATTTTTCAAACCAATTTATTATCAAATACAAACTACCATCTTATTCCCAAGTAGACAAATTTAAACCCAATACATTGCACTAGAAATTTCTAAATTGACTGATTTTAAATCTGTTGCGATTAAATTCAACTTTTCAATCGAATCTGTACTATATTTCCTAAAGAATACGGTCTACTATGTGTTGTTCGTTAAGTTTCTCTGAGGTGTGAAAATATTGTCTTTTAGTAGGTATATCGTAATGTGTTGAGAATGCGACAATTTCGCGCATTGGAATACAAAACTGGGACTAATGGGGACTATTCTTTGTGTTGCCAATTAAAATTATTCTTGTACGATACTGAAATTCTATTTTTGCAAATGCTTATGCTCCATTGGATATTTTCTACAATATTTCTTTTTACCGTTACTTTTGTGTTTACTTTTTTGAGAATTATCACCAATTCATGTATTTTGGCTATCAGTTCAATAGATTAGAGATGTATGAAAATGCGTATAACCAAAGCACTGACCTCCTATGTAAATATATAAATATACATATATATATAATATATGTAAAACATACACATAGTATGTTTTACATATATTACATATGTTACGTCTTACGTAGGTTGTAGTTTTTTTGTCAATATCATTAATATTAAATAAATAATTAATAAATATTAGTGGACATTCCACACAGCACTATCTAGTCCCAAACTAAGCAAAGCTTCAGAGAGTTGTGAGGGCAGTAAAAAAACTGCGTGAATAGCCCACACGGGTCTCACCACAAAGCGCTTATAGCAATTATAAATCACTAATTATAACAGAGTTGTCAAATTTAATTGGGTTACTGAAAGAGCAATCACAACAATGACACCTATGTTTCTAAGCATGCTTACTAAATCAATCAATCAATTAAATATAAATATAAATAAATATAAATATTGGTGGACTTTCCACACAACACTATCTAGCCTCAAACTATAGCTGGGACATAGCATATATGGGAACCAAATAGCTGATATAATACATATATACTTTTTTTTTTGTAAATACATATTTATAATATATAATAAATAACACCCAGACAGAGAACAAACATCTATGTTCATCACACAAATATTTGTTCTCGGTGGGGATCGAACCCACGGCCTACGGCGCAGAAGGCAGAGCTACTACCAACTGAGCTGTGAAGGCTGTCAATTATTATTATACATGTCTTATTAGATTTATTTTATTATATTCAATTTAATTTTTAACTTTTTTATTGAGAAAATCTAATCAAATAAATTAATGTAATTGCCTTTTAATGTTTTTAATATTGTCTCGTAGCTAACACTTGTGCTAGCTGTGGTTAACTTTAAGGACAGGAAATGTATCATCATTGTTATTTTTTATTTAAGAATTGTGTATACTCACTGGAAGCCCTGAATAAATAAATAAATAAATAAACAATGACAATAAGCTAACATTCTATTTGGCAGTAGCTTGACAGGGCATTTACAACTATAATAATTGTGCATTCAGTATGGCTATTCAATAAACAAAAAAGATGCCAAATCGAAATCTCAGCGCGGATTCCGTGGTCACTTGAGTGAGTGACGAAATAGCACTTCAGAACCCTAAAAATAGGGGATCGACATGAAATTTTTGATTTCATGTCGATTTGAAAAATCCAAATGTTTAATATTTTTAAAAAGTACTGCTGAGTACTATTCTATTTTTATGATTATTATATTACTATTATTATTATTGTATTCAAATATTTGACAAAGAAGAAATATTTGAAGAGTAGTAGAGCTCTTTGTGAAGGGCTCGTCCGGGGAAGTACTACAACCACGCCTTTTTCTGCCTCCAAGCAGCGTTGCTGTGTTTCGATTTGAAGAGTGTGGTTGCCGGTGTAATTACAGGCACATGAGGCTTAACATCTGTATGCCTCAAGTTGATGGACGCAGGGTGGTGCATCGTAGGGCACGTTCTTATTGTGCGTGACTTACGAGGCAATGCTTTGTTATAGGTGATGGTTACCACTTAACATCAGGTGGGCCATCTGTTTGTTCCATCAGCTAATTGTAAAAAAAACTTGTATTTTCGAATTTCGGATTTAGTTTCGAAATTCAAAAATACATGTTTTCAAAAGTCACAATAGACACTCAGATCATGCCTTCGAAAACAGACCGTTATTACAATAGGACATTATAAAATCTAAGCAGTATAACGTTTTTAAAAGCCTTCTCATTATAGCCAGCTTAATTAATTGAGAAGTTTCAGCAGATGCGTGTAAAATTTGCACAAACACAGCGTTCACTATCTCAAAAGAACAAAATAAAGCAAGATCCCGACTCACATGAAATAAATCGAATAAAAAAATCGATTTTAAACGTTCGATCTTCAGTGGATGCATGGACGCAATTAAAGGGTTCCGAGAAAGACTGCGCGGGCGCACGAATATACCCGCCGTTGGGGTGTGAGCTGTGCGCTCGGGAATACGGAGAATGTGTTATACTTTTAGGTTTTTTGAGGAGATACTTTATTTTTTATTTTTTTACATAATCTAATAATGTGAGCGTCGCTTACAAGATTGATATAGATATCACTTTATTGTACAAAAGGATACATCATAATTCTAATACGTATATTAATAAAGTACAATGGGCCTTATCGCTGAGCGATTTCTTCCAGGCAACCTTATACAACTTACAGTATGGATATTCAAATGATCTGCATTTGAGTTAGTAACTTTTCTACTACTGACAATCGGTACTGGTGTGTGATTTAATTATGAATTACAAGCTGGTGCCCGCGACTTCGTCTGCGTAGGATTAGTCATACAATATCTTTATGAGTTGTAGCCTATGTGTTATTCTGATGTATAGTATAAGCTATATTATTGTAAAGTTTCATTAAAATCCATTCAGTTGTTTTTGCGTGAAGGAGTAACAAACATCCATACTTACAAACTTTCGCGTTTATAATATTATAGTAGGATAGGACTAGGTGCCGTCTGTGGCTTCACTCGTGAGATTGTAGTGATTGCTAACATTAATGTTGGGGCGTTTATTGGGTTCGTTTTTTATGGTGATCTGATGGAACAAGCAGATGGCCCACCTGATGTTAAGTGGTAACCATCACCTATAACAAAGCATTGCCTCATAAGCACGCACGACAGGAACGAGCCCTACGATGCACTGCCTTGCGCCCATTAACTTGAGGCATACAAATGTTATACCTCATGTGCCTGTAATAACACCGGCAACCACACTCTTCAAACCGAAACACAGCAATTCTGCTTGGCGGCAGAAAAAGGCGTGGAGGTAGTACTTCCCCGGACGGGCCCTTCACAAAGAGCTCTACTACTATTATTTTTTCTACCCCGTTCCCGGTTACTTTTCAGGACAAAAAGTAGCCTATTTGTGTGTTGTGATTGAGACACAAACATTCAAACATCTTTCGCATTTATATATTGAACGTAGGTTATGATTAATTTTCCAGAGTTGGAAAGCTATTCAAATGCTTCATTTTATAACTGGAAATATTTACATAAAAATTTATGTGCATAGTGCCAGTACTCTCAAACGGTGAAGAAAACCGTCATGTCGTAGAACCTAAAAAAAATTTCTACAACATGGGTCAAGTGCTCAGAAGGACTCTCTTTGAGGCGCACTTAAAATCCTTTCACCACACGGTTTCGAAAGAAAGTAGTGACAAAACAAGAAGAAGAAGACCGTCCTTATGGACATGCATCAATGTAATGTTCTCTTTAACAAAATATATGCGCAATGCCAGCGAGGTTTTTATGCAGCGGCAATTGGCTTGTCAACTCTCCTAGGGAATACCTGCAGGGTGATTAAATAACTTTGTTGCAATCAGTTTTTATATGAAACCAATAAGTATATAAAACAATATGAAAGTTTTGCGATTATCCATCAATAGAAACACCAGTTGTAATTTAACTTTGTTAGCAACTGCAGCTAAATGTAACCGCATAGCCGTCATATTTACTTATTACAAACAGAAACTGATTGAAACTGATTGCAACAAAGTTACGTGGTTAGCCAGCAGCTGCTGGAAAAAGGGGGTATGTGCCAAATGTAATAGTTGGACGTACCTAGTTACATGACATCCTCAAACAATCTTGAGTACTTGGTACCAAAAAAATTTAGAGCATAACTACCGTGACGTTCGACCGCAATCTCACCTGATGTTAAGGCGAATGGCTACCCCGATACTAGCGCCACTACATATTTTATTTAATCATTACGATAAACAAAGGAATTATCAAAAATTCGGACCGCGTGTAGACGATAAATAAAAATAATAAATAAATATTGGTGGACATTCCACACAGCACTATCTAGCCCCAAACTAAGCCAAAGCTTGTGATATGGGAACTAGATAGCTGATATACTACTTAAATACTTTTTTTTTGTAAATACATACTTATAATATTATATAACACCCAGACAGAGAACAAACATCTATGTTCATCACACAAATGTTTGTTCTCGGTGGGGATCGAACCCACGGCCTACGGCACAGAAGGCAGAGCTGCTACCAACTGACATGTGAAGGCTGTCGATACCTATTACAAGCTTTTTTTAATGTATCTGTAATAGTTTTGTTTCGTGTTACTCAGTCAGATACCTTGTTTGGAGAGCTTGGTGGCCACCAATAGGAACTAAACTCTTGAAACAAGTATCTGCCTAAATAACACATTATAAAACTATTACAGATACATTAAAAAAAAGCTTGTGATAGGTATCGTGTACGTGCGGTCCGATTTTTTGATAATTCCTTTGTATAACGTAATGTTAAAATAAAATATGTAGTGGCGCTAGTATCGGGGTAGCCATTCGCTTTAAGTTATCAAAGTTTTCGTCAATTTGTTTTTTTTCATCGAAGATAATGAGAAATTAATATTATTTTTTATAAGTTTTATAGTATTTGTCTACACTTAAGGAAATCACAAAGATTTTTAATATAGTCCCAAAAGTTATTATCCGAGTGGGATTTGGACCCACAAACTTCCCCTTGATACCTCAGACCTGTAGATGGAACCACGGTCGCATAAGTACCGTAGTTAGCATGTCCCTGAGTTATTATAATACGATGGTGCAGTTGGTTACCGCGGCCCCGTATCAAGGGGAAGGTCGTGGGCTCAAATCCCACTCGGATAATAACTTTTGGGACTATATTAAAAATCTTTGAAATTCATATTATACCTTCTTGTAGTGTATAACAATAATGCGCGCTGACTGGATATAGGCAATCATGGACGAATAGCGGGTTAGCGGGCACTCAATTCCAGTCGGCCGGCCCAGGCGGACATTACTCGAAACTAAGTGTTTTATTTGGTACCCAAGCAACCTGTACAGTACACTTCTAATAACAGATTCATGACGAAAACAGTCTAAACTCATCTGTTAGTCAAGCCCGTTTAAAAATAAACAAATTTCTTTATTTCATAAAGTTTCAAAAAGTAGAGCACCGGTGGTCTAGTGGGAGTGACCCCGCCTTCCGATCGTAAGGTCGCAGGTTCGAAACCGGCCGTGCACCAATGGATTTTCCTATTGAAAAATTTATGTGTGCAATGCCAGTGCTCTTAAACGGTGAAGGAAAACATCGTGAGGAAACCAGTTAGTACTCTAACAGCGGCGATGGGCTTGCAACCTGTCTCGTATGGAATACCAACTACTGCAAAATGTGGGTATGTGGCAAATGTAATGTTTGGACGCACCCCTAACTACCCCCCTTAGACATCCTCAAAGAATCTGGAGTTAGTACTTGGTACTAAGAGATTTGAGAGGATATCTACCGTGCCTGGGGATTAAACTCGTGAAGCTGTTTCAGTTTTTCATAAAGTTGCTCGTGATCGATTAAATCGATTTTTCGCATAATCCTAAAGTTATCAGGCAGAAGACGACTAAACAAGGTGTTTACGATTCTGATTCTGATCGGAAAAAACGGAGGATAAAACTAAATCCTTAGCGAATAAATTATAAGAGAGTGGCCAGGGCTGGACTCGGGCTCAAGCAGAAACTTTAGTATCGTTTTTTTTTGACGAACCAACTTCTTGTCTTTTTTTGAGGAACGGAAAGCCTTAAATGATTTCAAAAGGATCGGTTGCCATAACCGATCCTTTTGAAATTATTCATAAAAAAATGTCAGTAAAAATTTTAGTATCGTTTTTTTTGACGAACCAACTTCTTGTCTTTTTTTGAGGAACGGAAAGCCTTAAATGATTTCAAAAGGATCGGTTGCCATAACCGATCCTTTTGAAATCATTCATAAAAAAATGTCAGGACATTTTTCATTTAGTAGAAGTCTCTTTCCTTTTAGTAGAACTTTCTTTCCCTGACATTTTTTTATGAAACCTTTTGAACCAAAAAAATTAATAATAAAAACATTATTATAAAAAAAAATAGTAACAAATTTCTGACATAGTAGAAACTTATATGGATTGGGGGATTGAACATTTTTCATTTATTTTTCATTTATCCTCAATATGGATTGGGGATTACATTTTTCATTTAGTAGAAGTCTCTTTCCTTTTAGTAGAACTTTCTTTCCCTGACATATTTTTATGAAAACTTTTGAACCAAAAAAAAAAATAATAAAAACATTATTATAAAAAAAATAGAAAAAAAAATAGTAACAAATTTTCTGACATAGTAGAAACTTATATGGATTGGGGAGTACCTTTTTCATTTATCCCCAATATGGATTGGGGATTACATTTTTCATTTAGTCGAAGTCTCTTTCCTTTTAGTAGAACTTTCTTTCCCTGACATTTTTTTATAAAACCTTTTGAACCAAAAAAAATAATAATAAAAACATTGTTATAAAAAAAATAGAAAAAAAATAGTACTTAACAAATTTTCTGACATAGTAGAAACTTACATATAAGAAAATATTGTAATTTAAATAGTTTTTTTTTTCTACCTTATTTTTACATTTACGTTTCATTATGTAGCAGTAAAAACTCAGAAATAAACAACAATCTTTTCTAAGATTTAGATAAGATTGCAACGTAGAGATGAAGAGCAAATGAGACAAAACGTTTCCGAATGTTTTAAAAAAGGCCTGCTGTTTCGGTTAATCTCAAGACTCCAAGATATATCTTACTGCGGCCCTGTGGTACCATCGCCGGGTCGTGTGTCCCCGCCTTAATTGGGCCATGTCGCTCGGACAACGGAAAAAACTTAACATTTGTTAGGTATTCTGAGAATTGTACACTTGTTGCTTTTCAACTGTGGTGACCAGTTTTATTTGTGGCAGTAATGAATTGGATTCCATACCTTCTTGTACATAAATGGTGCATAGAATGTGTGTTATGTTAGTGGGTACATAAATAATATACGGTTCTCATCTTTTTATTATGTGCACTCGAGAGCAATGAATTTTACATTGTTGTAGGTCATATTTGACTCTTTTTTTAACTCGTTTTCACGCTATTTAATACATGGCCTACTATTAAAACAGAAGACTGAAAACGAACAGACTTGACTTGAATTACAATTAATGCCTATTTTTGCCGAAAAGAAGCATTTCTTTATAAATAATATACGGTTCTCATCTTTTTATTATGTGCACTCGAGAGCAATGAATTTTACATTGTTGTAGGTCATATTTGACTCTTTTTTTAACTCGCTAGCTGACTAGCTAGCTGACTGAACAAGTCGATGGCCTACCTGATCTTAAGGAGTAACCATCATTTATAACAAAGCATTGCCTCGTAAGTCACGCACGATAGGAACGTGCCCAACGATGCACTGCCCTGCGTCCATCAACTTGAGGCATACAGATGCTAAGCCTCATGTGCCTATAACTACACCGGCAACCACACTCTTCAAACCGAAATACAGCAACGCTGCTTGGCGGCAGAAATAGGCGTGGTGGTAGTACTTCCCCGGACGAGCCCTTCACAAAGAACTCTTCTGCTCAGCATTGCTGTGTGTAATTTCAGCGGCAACCACACTCTTCAAACCGAATTTGAAGAATGTGGTTGCCGCTGAAATTACAGGCACATGAAGCTTAACATCTGTAGGCCTCAAGTTGATGGATGCAGGGCAATGCATTGTAGCGCACAGATGACAGACGGACTGACAGACAGACTGACAGACAAACTGACGGACAGCAAGTTTTGGGATTCTTCAAGTCTAGCAAAACGTTTAAAATGAAATATCTCTTTAAAATTACAGAATCAGTTCTAATGAAGTTTAATACGCCTATTGCAAGAAACAATACAAGAATACACATACACATATACACATACACATATTTTTTTATAAAAAATAGTATGTACTTACTGAACCAAAACTATTACAGGTTCACGTAGCTGTTCAGTGGTTCCTGTAATATATAGTTCCTATATATATAGTTGCACTTAAAATCCTTTCACCACACTGTTTCGAAAAGAAACTAGTGACACGACAAGAAAAAGAAGTAGTTCCTATCCATTTTCATAAGCCGTATTTTTCAGTATCTAGCCACTTAATACTTAATTACTTTGTTCAATGAACTCGATGTGTACAAAGTTTTAATTTAAACTCATGATTGAATATTCATTATGGAAGGTAATTCAATTAAACAAACATTGTGAAATGTAAGCTCATTTTAAATCAGCAGAAGGTGATTTAAAATGAGTTTCGTTTCGTTTGTCATGAGAATATACTGTGAATGAACCAGTTTTATAAAAACTACATGACAGCCTTCACAGCTCAGTTGGTAGTACCTCTACCTTCTGTGCCGTAGGCCGTGGGTTCGATCCCCACCGTAAGCAAACATTTGTGTGATGAACATAGATGTTTGTTTTCTGTCTGGGTGTTATATAATATTATAGGTATGTATTTACAAAAAAAAAAAGTATATATGTAGTATATCAGCTATCTGGTTCCCATATCACAAGCTTTGGCTTAGTTTGGGGCTAGATAGTGCTGTGTGGAATGTCCACCAATATTTATTTATATTATTATATTTATATGACAGAAGCCTTAAAACAATTTGACAGTGATACAATTTTATTTTTGTAAATGTGGTAGTATAATGTTCATCATCATCAGTCTGTAGAAGTCCTCAGCTGGACATAGGCCTCCCCTAAACATTTCTTAGAAGAACGATTCTGAATCCTCTCCACACCGACTTCCCGCGATCTTCACGATGTTGTTGGTTCTTCGGGCAGGAGGGCGTAGTATGTTTTTTTTAATACAACTCGCTGATGGCATAAGCAGATGGCCCACATGATGTTAAGTGGTAACCATCACCTATAACAAAGCATTGCCTCATAAGTCACGCACGATAGGAACGTGCCCTACGACGCACTGCCCTGCTTCTATCAACTTGAGGCATACAGATGTTAAGCCTCATGTGCCTGTAATTACACCGGCAACCACACTCTTCAAACCGAAACACAGCAACGCTGCTTGGCGGCAGAAAAAGGCGTGGTGTACTTCCCCGACGAGCCCTTCACAAAGAGCTCTACTACTCTTAAAAATAATAAATCAATAATTCTCAAATTATTATCATAGACTATATTATACTTCAGATATTATGTCGTATACGTCAGATTGCAAGATTTTATTTGAGGAGTCTTAAGTAGAGACTAAATTATTCAAAAAGTAGGCTATTTATTATTCGTTAGGTAAGTACATACCTATAATGGTAAGTTCGAAGTTGTATGAACAAAAGTAATAATTCTTCAGGCTAAATGATGAAGTCTAGAAGAACAGGCAACAAACTTACGGCATGGTTCCTACCGTTCTTTCGTATGATCGTTTATTTTACAAATAAACTACCCCTTACGCCACACTTACGGCGCCAATTAATAAATTTAACTAATTAGCTTACTTTATTATTATCTTCAATGGTTTTGAGTCACCTGCTAATCAACGGCTGGTAATCCAGAGGGGTAGCCAGGTGCAAGAGCGCATAATAATACTAATGCAAGTCTAACTTTTGCTTTCCCGCGGTTCTGTTTCCACTAATAAGAACTTATATTTTGATTTTTGATGTGTTTTTCTCAGAATGCCCACAATTTAAAATGCATTTTCAACTAGACTTCCCAAAAAGTCATTTTTACAGTTCCGTACCCAAAGGGTAAAACGGGACCCTATTACTAAGACTCCGCTGTCCGTCTGTCTGTCTGTCTGTCCGTCTGTCCGTCTGTCACCAGGTGTATCTCATGAACCGTGATAGTTAGACAGTTGAAATTTTTCACAGATGATGTATTTCTGTTGCTGCTATAACAACAAATACTAAAACATAGAATAAAATAAATATTTAAGGGGGCTCCCACACAACAAACGTGATTTTTTGACGTTTTAATATTTAATGGTACGGAACCCTTCGTGTGCGAGTCCGACTCGCACTTGGCCTTATATTAAATAAATATAAATAAATAAATAAATATTGGTGGACATTCCACACAGCACTATCTCGCCCCAAACTAAGCCAAAGCTTGTGATATGGGACCCAGTTAGCTGATATACTACTTATATACTTTTTTTTTTGTAAATACATACTTAAATTATATAACACCCAGACAAAGAACAAACATCTATGTTCATCACATAAATGTTTGTTCTGTGTGGGGATCGACCCCACGGCCTACGGCACAGAAGGCAGAGCTACTACCAGCTGAGTTGTGAAGGCTGTCAAAATGAATTGATTACAATAATGACAACTTTTATGAATTCTCTTAACTAGACTTGATAATTGAATCGAGTGAGCGAAGCGAAAGAAGGGACGAGAAAAAGAAAGACCTCGGAATTAACTGAAGACGTGTACAAGAAATGTAGTTTTCTTGTTACTCTTTGAAAACTCTTGACAGTACTTTGTACAACCTTCAGGCAATACCTTACGTAAGTAATTCTCTCTAGAGAAAAAACTCTACTACGAAGTGTTATGACGGAACGCGCGCGTGTCGAGGAACGTAAATTGTTTATTATTTTTTATGATATTTTCACGAGAGCGATGGCAGTCCTCATTAAGCACTGAGGACTTTTTGTTTGAGGGTAAACTAAGGGAAACCTGTTTTTTTTTGTTTAAATAACAGAAAACAGAACAAGTTTCACGACTGATCCCTAGTCACGGCAGATATCCTCACATCTCTTAGTACCAAAAGTACACTTGGATACGCATCAGGCGTACCACTAGCTTTTATGGCCTTGTAGTAAGCGTCGTTTTTCTTTGGCTTTATGAAGCTTAATCTGTATCCGTGTATACAAACTCAAGAATTTTTAAGGAGGTACGGTAAAATATTATATTTGGCACATGGGTATGTGTACGTACATTTTCATTGTATTCTATACGTAGTTAAAATCAATGGCGTAGCTAGTGGCGGTGCATAGAGAAAGAATCGGGTACAGATAAATAATTTTGTGAGCAGGCTCAAGGATTTCTAGCTTCGGGAGCTGGCTGACCCCCTCTTTTCAAAGTTTAGGTTAGAGGGACACCTGAGCTCCGGAGCCCTGGTGCACTGCACCACCTGGCCCTACGATAGCTACGCCACTGGTTAAAATACTAGCAGTTACTTTTCCCACGCTGAGAGCACTGGTATAGCGCCATAGTTTTTCGAAGAGAAAAATCCGATGAACGAACGGATTCGAACTCACGACCTTACGATCAGAAGGCCTGCAAATTTGCTAATATAACACATAATAATTAAAAGCAGTGCAATAAAAACGCTTAAATCTGGTTCTTTCGAAATATAAACAGCTCAAGGAAACTACATATTTCGCCCGCCAGACATAAAGACATCATTTTCATAATACGACCTGGCATTTCCACTTTTCCCAAGATTTCCCGAGGTGGAATCGCTAAGCGCTCCGATGTTTGAGAATGAGGAATGAGCGGAAGGGGGTGCGGGGGTGTATTGTAAACACAATTACCACCCGCACCTCCGCGCCCCCTGGGGGCAACAAACGGCGGCTAAACGACCCATTCGCTTGTGATTTGTTAGCAATATGCTTGAGATTTGGAACAGAAATGCCTTTAAAAACTGTTCGCGGTTATTTCGGAGAAATTGTGTTTTTATACGCATGCCCTAATGGTGTTTCGCGGTATGATATAATTGAATTCTGTAAGTACCTAATATTAAACTAAGTTGAGTATTCCTTAGGCATCTAATGAAACAAAGTATGAAATGAAGCCGACTGCAGTGCCAATTGCCGGGCTGATTTGTGAATCTAAACTATCCAGGCCAACCAAACGCATACAAAAAAAATCATTCAAATCGGTCCAGCCGCTTAGGAGGAGTTCAGTGACATACACACGTACAGTAGAATTATATATACATACTAGCGGCCTGTCCCAGCTTCGCATGGGTGGTCATAAATTTTTTGAACATTTTAGGATAAACTTAGACCGTGGGTTCAAGCCTCGCGTCTACTTATTTCATACGTTTGCACGCCAGAGAGTGAAATCGCACCCCGAGCGCGACCCGTGGACCCGTTAACGTTTTTAATTTCGTCATATCTTTTGAATGGAATGTCCGATTTGAAAAATTTATGAAGTAATCTATAGGTATTGAAACCGTCTTAATTATGAAAAGATTTATTTGGATAAGGATTAATACCAAGGTACAAATAAAGACCCTTTTCTAGCGGCGGCATTTCAATTATTTTTTTATAATAAAAGAACACTTATTGTGACATAACTATAATAGTTAGACATATGCTGTCGCGACATTTTTTGTAGATGATGACGTGTTCTACAAAATCGTAGTACATTATTTTGTTCTATCATCAATAGTTTTCGCAGCGCACGGTTTTTGGTTTCCACCTTGGGTTACATTATTGGAGTTTTAGTAAGGATCCCTGATTTTTTTGAAAATATAATATAAGTTTTAAGTTTAAGTTTATTTATTTATTTCAGTAGCGCAAATTACATTTTATTAATCAAGGTTGGGGCCATCTTTTAAGTAAAAAATACTTGTGTCAGAAGACCCCGCTCTTCTATATCTATATTTTGGTTACAATGTTTTGTGCTCGTACTCATATATAAACTAAACAAAAAGAAACAAAAATAAATACTGAACTAAATAGAACTAATAACAAAATAATATTTTAGTTTTTACCCTTAGCATATCAGCTTTAGGTGAGAGTGTTGCGTGTATCTACGTGTACGTGATTGTGTGTGTGAGGGTGTGTTTGAATGTGAGGGAGGGTGTGTGTGTGTGTTTGAGTGCGAGGGAGAGGATGTGTGTGTGTGTGTTTTTGTCGAGGGGTGATATTATGTATGGCGGGTGTTTGAGACAGTGCGTGATTTTATCCTGTGGAGATTCCTCTGATTACACAGGTCTCTTGAGAGTCCAGGTTTCACAGAAGAATCCCAAGCAAGTTTGGTTGTAGAGCTGTGAGCTGTGAGTGTGTGTATATAAGGTATTGTAGTGTGTTTCGGTTTAGTGGATGTGAGTATGTTTCCTAGTGTGTGGTATTAATATGAGGAGGGTTATCGGGGGCGAGGGGTGTGTTAGTGTACCTAGAGAAAATTATTATTGTACTAAAGTGTGCAGAATATTTATGTTAGTCTATCATAAAGTATAGTACCTATCTAATGTAAGATGATAAAAGTGGGAATTCATTGATTTGCAAGGTATGGTAGACATATCAAGTTACATATTTCAGCAGTGCCTCAGTCTCGTCGTAAGTTTTAGTACGTATCCAATCAGCTAAAGTTTGTTTACAGTCATAGTAAGTTTTAGGGTGGATGTTTAAGTATCTATTAGCGAGATTGTATAAGTGTGCAGATTTTCTAATATACTGATTGCTGGCAAAAGTGGTTTTAGTAGCTTGTATGGTAGCAACCTTGTTACTTCGCCTTCGTTTCTGTGTGTTGTGATTAAAAGGTATTGTTTTATGCAATTTGAGAATGGCGTGAGTGATGTAAAGTTTTCTTACACTCAGTAGCTGGCTTGAAGTATAAAGCAACTCCGTCGGAAATCTGTAGGGCTTGGAATGCATAACCTTTATAAGTGCCCGCTGTGCCCTTTCAAGTTCAATAAATTTTGTCTTAGCAGCGCCACCCCAAATGGGGACACAGTATATCAACGTCGACTGAGCTAGTGCAATATATATTTTATTTATTAAAGGTTTAGGTGCTACAGTTCTCAGAATTTTAAATATCCATATCAGTTTTCTAATTCTCGTGCTCACAGTTTCGATCTGCTGATACCAAGACAG
Source organism: Chloroclysta siterata (assembly GCA_932294275.1). Classification (NCBI taxonomy): domain Eukaryota; kingdom Metazoa; phylum Arthropoda; class Insecta; order Lepidoptera; family Geometridae; genus Chloroclysta; species Chloroclysta siterata. Next base: position 12,077,021 of record OW028602.1, read on the forward strand.
TCTTTGGTCTATCGTTATTCCTAAGTATTTCGTTGAGGATACTTTACTAATCTTGGGGCAATCACAGTCTTTGTCATGGTCATTTACAGATACGTTATGTAGTTTTAGGCAATAGTTATTATCAGGCTGTGATTGATTATTGATAGAGTAGCACATAAAGTTAGTTTTAAGAATGTTAAGAGTAAGTAAATTTGTTTTAAGCCATTGGGCAACAATCTCAAGTCCAGACTCGGCATCTCTTTGAACCTTAATCCATGTTGAGTTAGAAAAAACAAGGGCAGTGTCATCGGCGTATGAAAATATTTTCGCTTCGTTTATTTTAAGGTTACATAGACTGTTTATATATAAAAGAAATAAAGTAGGTCCCAAGACACTGCCTTGCGGGACTCCGTAGGTAATATTTATTACGTCACTAGTGTATTGGCCAATTTTAACCCGCTGTTTTCGTTCATATAGGTAGTCTTTAAACAGGGCTAGAGGTTTACCTCTAATGCCAATATTTTCAAGTTTTGTTATGAGGATTGGAACATAGACGGTGTCAAAGGCTTTTTTGAGATCCAAGTATACAGCTAAGCATTTTTTCCCACGATCCATTTGTTCAATGATATGCGAACTTAGTGCGGTAACCGCATCCTCAGTAGATCTGCCATTTCTAAACCCATATTGTGAGTCTGCTAATAGGTTAAATTTATTAAGGTAGTTAATTAGTCTTTTGTTTATAAGTTTTTCTATTATTTTTGATATGGATGTAAGAACAGAAATGGGTCTATAATTACTGACATCGTGTATGTCACCGTTCTTATAAACTGGGGTTACGATGGATTCCTTCAGCTGGAGAGGAAAAACTCCATGCTTAAAACAGAGATTAGCTAGGTGGGAGATAACTGGAACGACTTCACTTCTAGCGATCTTCAGAAATTTGGTTGGAATGTTATCCCAACCAGGAGCGCTGTTTGATTTCAGGTTCATAAGAACGTCATGTACTTCTTTGGGGTCAGTTTCCAAAAGACAAAACGAGTTCATCTGAGTGCTGTATAAACTACTTTTACTTATGGGCGAGTTTATAACGTCAGGTCCAATGAGAATGTTTTCCGCTAGTTTTTTACCTATATTCGCAAAATAGTCGTTAACGTGGTTGACTGATTGAGAAGGTGTAGCTTTTATATTAACTATACTACTTTTATATTAACATAGGCTATATTATATGTAATATAGCCTATGTTACTCAGGGATAATGTAGCATTCTAATGGTGAAAGAATTTTTGAAATCGGACCAGTAGTTTTTGAGCCTATTCGTTACATACAAAAATACAAAAATACAAAGCTTTCCTCTTTATAATATTAGTGTAGATAAAGATATGTTAGCCCTGTAAGGTCAAAACACGCCCTTATTAATTATCTCAAAACCAAAGTCACTGTTGCCGAAAACGGCTTGGTAGACTATCATTATACCTACCATCAGTTGCCAAAGCCAAAGTCAAAGTCAAAAGGTATTTATTCAGTTGAATCATAGGGATCAGTTTGAAACGTCTTAAAGATAGGTGACTCTAGGTGCCAATTCTACGTCACCAAGCCTATAGAAGAACAGGCAACAAACTTACGGCTCGAGCCATAATTGAGTTATTACAGGTAATGCAGATGAGTCTTATTTTTAGTATATGATCTGGTGCAATCCTCTAGATTTGATGACGACTGACGCAGTACAAATGTGCAACTACAAAAACCACTTTACTGACATAATTTTGGAAGTTTTTAAAGAGCTTTCGCCGTCTCATAGCCGGGGTGTCAGTTTTATTGCCAGTACATTCCCACCACGTACATATCTTGTAGTTATTATAACATGGTGCATGTTCTCGTTAATACCTTACGGTTAACAAGCCGAGCGCTGACGGAGGCGGGCCCTAGCGCCTTCGGTATAAACAACTCAAGTACAACATTTAATTATATCGCTGTTTATTAAACCAGACGCACCTACCTAACGCCCTGGGCTCTCGTGAATCGACTGCCGTTTTATGAAGGCCGTAAGGTATCACACTTACATGAAATGCGTAGTTCCGAACCGCTGAAAATACATCCATGCAAGTGGAAGCATTTTTAGGCATGTTTTTGAGGGTTAAAAAAGGTTTAGTAATTTTTTTTTGTTTTTAGTTTCATCTGTTTAGATCATTATAAATTTAAATTTGCACATAATCGAGAAAAAAATCACTCGATACTAACTGGTTTCTTTACGATGTTTTCTTTCACCGAATGAGAGCACTCCCGGTTACATAATTTTATCAAAGATAATTGAGAATGGTGCACCCACACCCGTGGATTCAAACCCACGACGATAGAAGGCAGGGTCACCCCATCACCGGTGCTCTAAATTATATACAGAAAAAACCATTCATTGATTTATACAAACAGCAAACATATACGGTGTTAAAATACTAGTACCGAAAACCTCAGGGGACACACATTTTAGCCAGGTAGGTTTTGAACATTTGCATGCAACAGCTGTTTTTTTTTCTCGCTCACAGTGTTGGTTCCTCAGAAAAAGTTGATGGGTACCTTAGCCCCCTGAAGTTTTCGGAACTAGTATTTTAACACCTGTTTAAGTACCTATATTGCCAGAAAAAAATCTTGTATCAGCTTTGTGCAAATTATGGCCGTAATATAGCGATCATCACATATTAAGAAATGAAAGCTTAACGAACCAACACCGATTGCGATCGAAATAAACCAGAGAAAGAATTTGTATTCACACCTTGAGAGGAGGATGAGTTCCGGGTCCCATAATTTGTTGGTATCCTTTGAAATTGAATCGATGTCTCTCAAATAATTAACAGTTCCGAAACTCAATTATTGACTCTTGGATACATTGTTCGGTTAACATGATGCATTAAAGTAACTAATTGTGGTTTAAATCCCTTCAAGTATAGAGCGCAGTTGGTAGTAGCTCTGCCTTCTGCGCTGTAGGTCCAGTTTTGATGTCACGGAGAATAAACATTTGTTTTGAACATATGTAGAATTGGGGTTGTAGCTGGTTCAACCTTTTGATTTTTCAACATCTCAGCAACTTTTAAGCCGCAGACAACCGTCAAACAACTTCTCGATGGCATTTTTTTTATTGTACATCATCGTCTTCCTGCCCTTATCCCACGCTAAGTGTGGTCGGCACAACAAGTTTTCTTCTTCCACTCTCCTCTATCATCTGTCATCTCAGTGCTCACTCCTTTCTTACTCATGTCATCTTTCACACAATGTAATTATTATGACTGAATGTCATTATAAAAAATCACAAACAACCAAATTCTGGCGAATAACATTACGAAGGTTTGGCAACAATATCATTTTGATCCGAACAAACTTTCCTACCACCTTCAACCAATCTTTGTAATGTTATTCTCCAAAACTTTGTTCTTTGCGATTTGTCGACCACGTTCGTAAATGTTATATCTATAAAAACGTTGAATAGTAGCGTAGTAGTTTAACAGCTGTCAGCCTCTTAACATCTTACGCATATCGTGTAAAATGTGAAGGCAAATCGGCAGTTTAGAAGTGCGCAAAGCAGAGCGAGCCCGCGGCGTATTAGAGCGGGATTTATCGGCGCGCGCGCACGGCCCGCCCCCGCTCGCGGCCACACGACCACTACGCCCTGGCCAGCGGAGGACTAAGGAAAAGCTGTTAAACTGATCGTAAAACGAAAGTGTACCTGCTTACTTTTTAAGTAAAATTTTAAGTTCTATAACACGTGTCAAGTGCTTGAAAGGAGCCTCTTGAGGCGCGCTTAAAATCCTTTCACCACACTTTCGAAAGAAACTAGTGACACGACAAGAGAGAGAGAGTAATATTTTTTAAAGTTTGTTTTCATTAATGAACTTTATATTAAAAACTCTTTTGAAAGTGTGTGTTATATTAAAAACCTTTTAAACACGCCTGAGTGTAGACAAAAGGTTTAAATTAATTACAAGGCCAAGGTTTACTATGAAACGTCTTGCTTGGTAAAGAAGAACATGCAACAAACTTAAAACGACTTTGCGCTTACACATTTACTGAATAATTACTTATGGTAGTTATAAAATCACACAAGTCTCAGAGAAAACAGAAAACATTACAAATGTTCAGCAATTATGTAATTTTTGCGTTTAATCTAAAAAAATATTCGTTTTAATTCATAATCAAATCTACATCTGAAACACAGCAGCAGCCAACATCTATGTTCATCAGTCACAAAACTTGTCCTAGTAAGAATCGAACCCACCTACAGCACAGAAGGCATACCTACAGCCTCACCAACTGAGCTGCGAGGCCTCCGAGATAAATAGATACCTCATTACATACCTGACATAAGCCCTAAGACCCAGCGCGTGAAATACAACGCGATCTCATTGTCGGCTACGGCCATTGTAATGAGACGTTATTTATTAAACAATCCCCTAGCATAGGGGTAGCAAACCTTTTTCAATCAACGACGCATTTTTTCTTTAAAAAAATCCAAAAAATATATATTATAATAATTATTTCAATGAAAACTTTAACCGATGTCTCACGGAACAATTTATAGACAAGTAGTCTCTGGCCGCATCAGGCGGGCGGGCGAAGTAGCGCATAGTTTGAACTAAATGCAAAACCGTTTTGTTCAAAATATTGTGGTGTCGCGTGCCATCAATTGCCGTGCCGTAGGTTCGCCATCCCTGCCCCAGCATAACTAATCACCACGAACAGATAAACAGAAAATATTACTAAATCACTGGTTGAGTGTGAACAAAGAACTGCTTGAGGTCAGAGCCAATCGAGGTCAAAGGTCAAACGATAAGCCCCATTACTTTCGATGCATGGTTTCATTTGTTTTAAAATTAGAAGGGTATGTTTCATTTGTTTTAAAATCAAAATAGGGTATGGACACAGATGCGAAAAATAACTATGTAGGTGTCAGTGTTATATCAGACATATGGGACACTAGCCTTCACAGCTCAGTTGGTAGTAGCTCTGCCTTTTGCGCCGTAGGCCGTGGGTTCGATCCCCACCGAGAATAAACATTTGTGTGATGAACATAGATGTTTGTTCTTTTCCTGGGTGTTATAATTATAAGTATGTATAAACAAAAAAAAGTAATATATGTAATATTATCAGTTATCTGGTTCCCATATTACAAGCTTTGGCTTAGTTTGGGGCTAGATAGTGCTGTGTTGAAAGTCCACCAATACTTAGGCTTCGCTCACGTAGTGGTGCTAACATTCATATCTAAGGCATTTTCTTTTATTGGGTTCATTCAGGTTTTCTGCGCCACTCCTGATGATTTTTCGGGATAAAAATGTCTTATGAAAATCCAGGATACGAACTATATTGGTTTGAAGTTTATCTCGATGGGTTCATGATTAGAGCGTGATCGACCAACAAACATTCATTCATCCCAACATATTAATACATGTTTTTTTATACAACTAGCTGATGGAACAAGCAGATGGCCCACCTGATGTTAAGTGGTAACCATAACCTATAACGTGCTATAGGAACGTGCCCTACGATGCACTGCCCTGGCGTCCATCAACTTGAGGCATACAGATGCTGAGCCTCATGTGCCTACAACTACACCGGCATCCACACTCTTCAAACCGAAACACAGCAACGCTGCTTGGCGGCAGAAAAAGGCGTGGTGGTAGTACTTCCCCGGACGAGCTCTCCACAAAGAGTTCTACTACTCTTCAAAGGTAACTTTAAGATAAGGTGTAACCTTCGCAGACGATAAATAAAAATATATATCTAAAAAGTTTAAATGTAACTTCATCTGCAAGCTTATTCAAAGCCGTAATCTAACGTCCGCTAGTTTTCACAAAACCATCCACTTTTCCCTGACTCATACATGCAGCCTTTCAATCACGATTTCAGCAAGAAGAAAATTCAAATTATCAAGATACAATTCTAATTGGGAGTTTATCGGTAGCGTCCCCGGCATTCAGTTACCTCCGCATTAGACCTAGGAAATTACTACAGTTACGAGGGTACTCACTCTAATCTACCGCTTAATCTCATGGTAATATGGGTGAGAATTCTGTGTATTGTGAGAGATGCTCGACCAACACGCCTCTTGCAGATAATGCTAACGACTGTGCTATCAAAGATCGTGGGTTTATATTATGACTTATTAAATACTTTTATTGGCACGATTGGGTAGGTACATCAATAGATAACTTTTGGGAGCTGTCTATAAAAGTATTTAAACTGAACATTTAAATTATTTTAAGACAGACTGATGTCGAAAAACATGAATAAGAAAATAACAAGATGTAGGTACAGCTTGGCAAAAAAGTCTTGAAACGGAACTATAGTCGCGTTAAACTCTCGCTGCAGGCTCGGTCATATGTTATCGGACGAGACAGCAATGTTGCTGTCTCTCTCTCTATCTCTCGCACTTAGGAGAACGGACGATCCTTTTGTTTAAGCGTGTGTTAAAATGATTTATGACCGAGTTTGCAGCGGCAGTATAACGCGACTATAGGTTGAGCACTGACCGATCCTGCAGCGAGAGTTTAACGCAACTATTATTTGACATGCGGGTATTTCGCATAGGTGTGAGCAGGACCGCATGTGAGTGAGCGGAAATGTATGGAAAGTGGCGCCCCTATTTTCTATTTATTTTCTATTCTTTTTTGGCCAAGATGTAAGAAAATATTACTTCAATCTCGCTAAAAATAACTAGTAGTTCGCCCCGAACTGAGATCTCGTGATGCGACCCAACGAACGCATCAAAACTTTGAGTAGGTGGTAGTCAGAGGCAAGTCCAAACATTATGTTTGGACTTTTTTCTGACTACCGCCTACTAATTTGATATGGTAACCAAGTTTCAACTCTATTGGCCTCTTTATTGAAGAGTTCCGTAGAACAGACCTTGGCTCCATCATCAGACCTGGTCGTCGTTACCATTTTATGAGAACAGAGTACCTCCTTAATTCATTTCAAGAAAAAAAAATAAGAAAAAGCAAAGGAACTGGCCGACCAGTAGAAAAACCTTAATGTCAAAGAAACTCTTAGAGATGGGAGCTCTTGGATCGCTGGTTATCTTAATTTAACTTTTATTGTTTTATCTCAAAAACCAAGCGTCCCAAAAAATAAGTAAAAATTGTTTTGGGATGTCCAAACAAAGCCCTTTCATATGACATGTAACTTGATTTTTTTATGTAACTTTTTTTATTTTTACACCCTTAAAAAACCCCATATCTCAAAAACTCTTTATCCGATTTTACTCATATACTTACCAGTAAATTTCTCAAGTACAAGCTATCGACATATCAAATTTCATGCAGATCGGATCAACGGTTCTAAAGTTATCGCCAGACAAACATACATACATACATACATACATACATACATACATAAAATGCCAAATCGCCCAAGTTGAAACTAAGATCTTCGTTCGCTTCGCTCACTCGATCAATTATGAAAATTATTGTTTTTAGTGACAAACTTGGAACGTGTGGTAAAATAATAATTAACAACAACCCCCATATAAACGTTTCTTACAACTAGCCCTGTCTCTGTTTGTCATTACCCACTGGTAAGAGATGGCAATAGTTTAGGCAAAATATCGGTAAGTACTTGGTACATGCTAACTCTAAATAACGAACTTAAATAAACTGGTACTTTAAAATAATTATTGGTCCAAAACTCATGTTTGAAATTATTATTTTCAAGGAAAATGTTGCCCAGTAACTTTCCTGAGCTTAATCATATTTACGACAATCACTTCCTGTCATAACACCGCCTAGAACTCGGTCTGTTCACCGATGTAGGCTTCGCTAGAAGAGGCAAGAGCGCAGTTTTTTATTTTATAACTCTAGCTGATGGAACATGCAGATGTTTTAAGTTAATGATGTTAAGTGGTAATCATCACCTATAACAAAGCATTGCCTCGTAAGTCACGCACGATATGAACGTGCCCTACAATGCACTGCATATGTTAAGATGAGGCTTAACTCTAAGCTAAGATTAAGATGAAGATAGCGATTTTTCATAAAGAAGTTCAATGATGTTTTATCCTTCAAAATGTTGGAATGTGCGAACAAAATGTACATTAGCAGTTGTCTCGCCATAATGCATCGAGGTTCGTAAGAATCGTCAGACGAACACCAGCATTAAGTCCATTCGAAAAAAAAAAATGCATCAAAGTCTTATGGTATGTGTGCTGCCTTCACAAACTTATAAACTTAATTTTGTAATGATAACAAAAATGATCATGAAATTGTGTCATCTTAACAACAATTTAAGTGTTCTTTTTCATAGTCTAAGAGTAGTAGAGCTCTTTGTGAAGGGCACGTCCGGGGAAGTACTGCCACCGCGCCTTTTTCTGCCGCCAAGCAGCGTTGCTGTAATTCGGTTTGAAGAGTGTGGTTGCCGGTGTAATTACAGGCACATGAGGCTTAACATCTGTTTGCATCAAGTTGATGGACGCAGGGCAGTGCATCGTAGGGCACGTTCCTATTGTGCGTGGCTTACGAGGCAATGCTTTGTTATAGGTGATGGTTACCACGTAACATCAGGTCGGCCATTTGCTTGTTCCATCAGGTAGTTGTATAAAAAAAAAGTATTTGCCTAAATAAAATGTTTTCATATTCCAAATTGAGTTAAAATAAAACCGGTAACATACAGATGTAGATGTACTTTAGTCACAAACATTCAAACATACGCGCTAAGAAACCCATTGCTGTTAATAGAAGGCGTATCCAGTAATATTTTAATCGTTAATTTAAAATCGACCGCATCATCGCTGCCCACAAAAACTAGCAAGGATAAAATGGAAATTAAATTGAGGCAATTAAAAACGAATGAAAAACAAAGCTTTTTTCATCTGCTTTCGCAAGCTGCATTGTTGTTAAATAGTATTTGTGGTGGCTGGCTTTTTGTGCAAAATTTTATATTTGAAAGTTCTCGTGACATTATAAAATAGTAGTGCACATAATGCACTACACAATACATCATCAGGTCAGGTTGTGGACAAACGTTTTATCTATTAGTTGTAAAAATTATTGATGGGGCCTGAGTTAGAGAATGTTAACATTAGTCCAACAGCAAAAACTTTTATAAATGGATTTTTTCGTCCAATTAGTTCAACTGGTTGAACTTAATAGTTGAACTTATTGGAATAGGTCTTTTAAGCGATGAAGAAACTTGCCATTCTCGGCGAAAGCTCTATTCATGGCGTATTTTTAATGAAAACCAAACGAATTATTTCTCAAAAATAATATGTAGGTACCACCATTATAGAAAATTGTGTACTGTCCCAACAATAACTTGGTTATTCTGTTTTGCTACACTAAATGACCTAGTACAGACACTTATTTCGTGTAGGAAGGTAGGTACAGTCAGCTGCTCCAACTGGTTACCTCTTCCATGTTTATTTAAATCAAAATAATATTCATAATTATGTATAAAGATGTACCTAGCTATAAATAAAAATAATATTATCTAAGTTAAGAAAAAACGTTTAATAAATTTATTTATTATTTATTATTATTATTTACCCAACTGCTTAGAAGTAGGAAATAGTTTTTGTTATGTTTTGTAATTACGTTAAGCAATAATAACTTTAACTTAGAGTATTAGAGCTCTTTGTGTGGGCTCGTCCGGTGAAGTACTACCACCATGCCTATATCTGCCGCCATGCAGCATTGCTGTGTTTCGCTTTGGAGGGTGTGATTGTCCGTGAAATTACAGGCACATGAGGTTTAACATCTGTATGCCTTAAGTTGGGCAGGACATCGTAGGGCATGTTCCTATCGTGCGTACCTAGCGAGCCAATGCTTTGCTATAGGCGATGGTCACCACTTAACAACCGGTAGGCCATCTGCCTGCTCCACCAGCAAGTTGAAAAAAAAAACTTGAAGCTAACAAGTTATTGCTGCTTAGCGTACATGAAACTGAATGTTATTCTCATAGTTGCCGGTCGTGAGATGATAGTCGGTGCATGAGTCAGCGCGGTTCAGGCACCGCCGCCGTTCCTTACATACTAATTCCATGGACTGCGGGCCGTTCAACTCTTTGTTTTTACCGATGACATACCTAGCGAAGCTAGAGTTCATCCACGGGTTAAACGCATCATTGCAAATTATGGGATTAGGTAAGTTAGTATTCTAGGTCGCAATGAGCTTGCAACTCTGTCTCGCGTGGAATACGAAGTGAGCATGTGTCAAATAAATGGCGGACGGTGGACACTCCTATGCCCTAGACATCTATATGGATCTTGAGGACTCTCTGAAGTACTCAAGATACAGACAAAGAATAAAACAAATGACTATTGTCCATGCAAGGATCTTGACTACAGTTCAACAACAACATGTTGTTAATTAAATAATTAAAAACCAGCCAAGTGCGAGTCGGACTATTGCATGAAGGGTTCCGTACCATTATCTAAAATGGCAAAAAAATCACGTTTCTTGTATAGGAGCCCCCTTAAATATTTATTTTGTCCTGTTTTTTAGTATTTTTTGTTATAGCGGCAACAGAAATACATCATCTGTGAAACTTTCAACTGTCTTACTATCACGGTTCATAAGATACAGCCTGGTGACAGATGGACAGACAGACAGACGGACAGACAGCGGAGTCTTAGTAATAACCCTTAACCCTAAAAATGAATTTATTATCTATCTAAAAAATCAATCCACATAAGGTCTGTCTTAGCTTAGGTCTGTACTGCGTCGTGCAGGCTAGATATAAAACCTACATTGTTGATATTTTGATCACTTGATACGCATCGTGAGATTATTGTTTGGTAGTCAAATCCCATCACATCATAATCGAATAAATCGAATAACTAATAATACGTACGTTTTATTCCGATCAAGTATCGATCGATTTTCATGTCATAACTAACTTACATTAAATTAAAATGTGAAAACATCTGAATTGGCACGGTATTTTACAGATATTACGTTTAAGTATCGATAACATTTTAATAAGATGATACGCATAGTCATGTTTAGTATTTTTGGTGAGCTGACAGCCCCAGTATAATTTGAGGAGGCTCTCAAGGAGCGTATTCCGTAACATCTGTAGCGATCACCTCTCGATCGTACCCGAGATTATGCTAAACCGATGTCGAGCTTGTCGAGCGATATCTCCGATCGATATAAATCATCTTATTAACCATTATTAACTATTGTTTCGGGAGGTGTGGTGTGAACGAACCAAGATACTATCGAACTGATGTGTTTTAAATTAACATAATAGGTTTTGTGAATGGATATCGACGTGTTTGTTGTTGCATCATGGCGAAGGCAGGTGTCATAAATTCCGAGTCGAATGATTTGGATTTGAATCGCCAAATTGGGAATAATATCGGCTATTTGATTAAGCGCGATTTGTATTCGTTTCGAACTGTTTGTTTAAGTCGGACTGCACGTGTCAGCAAATACTAGATTAAATATTTTATGTGTGTTAGTTTAGAGGTGTTTATATTTAAATTTGCCGTAATTTTGTATCGATACGATGTTCGTGTTAACTGAAATCAAGATTTACTATTTATTATTATTAGGTTCGGATGAAAGAAGGTATATCATGAAGAACAAATGATTTTCTAATTCGCGTGAAAAGACAGAAAATTGCTAAAGCCTAGACTTCCAGAAGGGGTTATTGTGACAAAGTTTGATGATGATGAAGTGTTTTAATCTTTCGTAAAAGATTTATTCGCTGTAGGTACTGGTGGATAGATAATATAGATATTGATATATATAGATAATATCTATAGATAGATAATTGTAAGACTAAACTCTGAGAACAAAACTGTAATCAACGGGGTCTTCAAACGCAATCAATAATTGCCTATTGTCGTATCACTTCGCAGAACCAACAAGCGATCCAACAACGAAGCGATTGATTCGCGAGTGACGCTCCCGCCCAGGCTGGCAATCCAGCCATTAAAAAATATTAAAAAAAAATCGGTAAAGCAGGCTATGGGCCCAGAGCACCATGACAAGAGGTTTTACTCCCTCTATGTGCCTCTACGCTAGTTATTATAAAATAATGAAAGCCGAACCGCCCGCTGCGCACCACAATTGCCCTGCTTAGCCGCCTCACCACCGCACGTTTAGCTATTTTAATTTTTAGTTTGTCTACTAACGGTTTCGACATCGTATCGCCGATCTGTGTTTGACTGCTACAGAATACGCCTACAGTTCGTTCGGTGTTAGGTAATGGTGCGAATAGTTGGATGTGTGAATGTGGGTATTAATTCAGACACACCTTCGTTTGATTGCTCTCTTGTTCTCAGTTTCGTCATGTTGATGAACAATGGAGGCACATAAGTGAAATCAGCATGCGAGTGCATTATCTACTACACCGGCCTACACTGACTACCATCTGCATAACCTACCTTTAGTCGTCCATTATATTTAATTAGGGCGACGACAAGAGCTAATGTGACTCTCGCTCGCACGTAATTTTGACCGATGAAAATGAATTTTTTTACTAAACTGTGTGCAATGTGATTGCACACAAAATGGTTGATTGCGATTTTTCGAAAATGAGTCGAGTGATTTTATATCTTTCAACATGTCGAAACGTGCGAGCGAGAGTCACATTAGCTCTTGTATTCGCCATAATAACAACTTCTGTAGTTATAGGTATTATGTGATTAATACTACTAAATTATGAATGCGAAAGTCTGTCAGTTTGGGGGCAGTGTGTATGTTTGTTCCTCATTTTCATAACGGCTGCATGGATATTAATAAAAAATAAAGAGTGTAAGTACATAGTTCGTAACCTAGAATAACATAAAGGCTACTTTTTATACGGTATGGTATATCTACCACACTAGGGAAACTGCGGGCAGATGCTTGAATGCTCATTGTATATACTTTTCCGGTTTCTACAATTCGATCGATCGATTTAATTACATCTGCGCTTTAAGGTATTTAATTAATGAATAAGTATGAATTATGGATATTGTTTTTCAGCATGTTAAGTTCGAGTTTTTTCTTGATTTAAACAGTATCTACATATTTCATTAATTAAATTAAAACAGGTTAAAACAATGTAACTTAAACCTTTTTTTACATTTAAAACTAATTACAACGCACACGTGCAAAAATTATAAAGAAATTTTAATGAATTTTCACTAGCAAAAAGTAGCACGCGACAGTGCGTAAGCGTCGCCACTACGTCGCTTTGCCACAGTAACCATTAATTCAGTAAATTAACTACAAATTTAGATGCTTGTTAGGCATATATACTTTATTTGCAACTAAAAAACTCAAGATTTTACAATTACAAACACAGTAATAGTATTATTATACTGATTGATAATAATAACAAATAACATGACTTTTCAACGTAAATAAGTACCTCAAGTACATGGACGTAGGCATTCTATCGTGCTGGAATCGCGAGCAATGCTTTGTTATATGTAACAGTTACCACTTATCATCAGGTGGGCCGAATGCTTGTTCCATCAGCAAGTAGTCCTCAACAGGAATTAAAAAACCCACTAAAATTTAAATATGATAAAATGTCAATCCTGCCACCACTAACCGGCATCTCACCAGAATTAATAATAAATATTGGTGAAAATTGTGCACCGTATACCTAGTCCGGGTTCATAGAAAACTAGCATTATAGAAGTGCATCGAAAACTATTACGGCAAACCTCAGTGACGACCGATTTTGTTCTCCTAACCACCCTGACCTTTTGTTTTTGTGACACGAAATAAAAGTCTATTTTGATCGATTTGATTAATAGTTACAAAATAACGTAAAATAATAAATAAAGGTTTTTGATTTGATTTGAATAAGATTGGTTACTAGCTATTGCAAGTTAACTTACTGTGTTCCACCATACCGTGCACACCGCTCGCAGTCGCAGGCTGCGCGTCATGTGGACGGGGCGGTTGGCTATCGCGGCATCTTCACGCATGGCGACGCAGTGCGTACACGCAGCCCCCTCGCGCCGATTGGCTGAGCAGACTGAGCTAATTAAAGGAAATTGGTAAAGGTGTTGAGGTAATAAGCACTTGCAATAACTTGAGTCTAGTGTTTGATTTAGAATTTTTCAGAATCCATCAGTGTTTGATCATTAGGATGAAATAGTTTCATTTGGAGAGTGCAAGGTGGAATTTTTTGAATGAAGAATTTTTTTGACCTACTCTTTCGTTTGTCGAATTTATCGGACTGATGATGATGATGACTTGTCTATGTATATTCTTTATTGTACACACATGATTGACACAAAACAATATAATATCGTAGTCATGTACATAAGCGAATAAGGCGGCTTTCCTCAGCGGTTTGTTAGAACCATTACGCAAAGCAAGTTGCGACGTGCGTTGCCTGGGTAACGGAGCAGCTAAGTTAGGATTATTTTGATTTGCAAAATGATTCATTTTCTGGCATTTTGGGAAGCAACATAGCTTTTTCATTTTATTTGTTTTTCTAGTGTTATTATGAGCTGTGTTGTGTAATTTCGGTGGTATTTTAACCAACATTACTTGAGGTCTTAGCACAAAGTGTAAACATTTGAAATGAAAGTGTAATATGTGATATCCTGATTTGACTGAAAATGTTTCCAATGTTTTGAAGAAAACCGCCACCATTTTCTTCAAAACAAATGACGGCCGACTTGACTATGGACTGACTTGACAAAAAAGTATCTATTCAATACAAATCACTTGTCACTGGCAAGATTGTCTGTCGAATGACAGACAGGAGCCATAAACGGAGAGAAGAAGAAGAGAGAAGAAAGAAGAAGGTTTGCAAAAATGCTGGTCAGCATCCAGCAAAAATATATAATTACTTACATAGTTCGCATTCTTCTTCGTGGTCTGTATTTCATTATCACGTCTTCAGCAACTACGATCCGTAGCCATCTGTACAACACTGTAGAATGACATCTTCCTGTCTCTAAGCTGCCTACCTACTTAGCTACTTAGATTATTGTTTTTTCTTGTTTAACTGTTCAGTGTGTTTTCTATGTGCATCTTTTTTTTTTATACTACTAGCTGAAGGAACCAACAGATGGCCCACCTGATGTTAAGTGGTAACCATCACCTATAACAAAGCATCGCCTCGTAAGTCACGCACGATAGGAACGCGCCCTACGATGCACTGCCCTGCGTCCATCAACTTGAGGCATACAGATGTTAAGCCTCATGTGCCTGTAATTACACCGGCAACCACACTTTTCAAACCGAAACACAGCAACGCTGCTTGGCGGCAGAAAAAGGCGTGGAGGTAGTACTTCCCCGGACGGGCCCTTCACAAAGAGCTCTACTACACTTAATGTGCTTATGCATAACGTTCTTTCTTTTTATTTATACTGTGATATATCCGTGTTTGTGTGGCGAATATAAATATTTCTATTGACTTTTGAAGTAGTAAACCTTGGAATACGGCATGTTAGTCCGATTAGCATGAACTTTAATCAATGAAGCTATGCCGGCGTCTTTGCGGTTTAACTAACCGAACAAATCATGAGCTATGTTAAGGTACAAATGGAGGAGGTATCCGACTTAAGGTACTTCTACTTATCAAACCAGTACATTTCCCAGATGTTTGGAAATTAAAAAAAATACTCACTTCTTCTTCTTGTCGTGTCACTAGTAGGTATGTAAGTGCGCCTCAAGAGCCTCCTTTCGAGCACTTGACACATATTATAGAACTTTTTAGGTTCTACGACATGCCGGTTTCCTTGCGATGTTTTAGACATTAAAAGGTATAAATTGATTTTTTTATTTTTTATTTAACTAAACTAGTACCTAAAATCATACGGCTAACCTCATGTTCAGTGGTAACCATCATCTTAATAAAGCATTCCCTCGCAAGATTTACACAAATAGAAACGTGCCCTACGTCTACTGTGTACTGCTCTGCGTCCATCGACTTGGCATAGGTACAGCAGTTATACAGATGTTATGAGCTGATTTCACCATGCTCTGTTAGTTACTAATAATATTATACTATACTATAATAATTGCGAGTGGTCAAAACTACTTTGGATCTCACTTCACTACTTTTACTACCTTGATAAAAACGTTTCGTGGCTCGTGGTCGCACGCGCAGCTAGTTACAAGCTTGTCCTGGAACTCGGCTGACTCAGCATCTCTATGATTGTTCCATTCGGCATTGTCTGTCAATACACCTCTCCCCTAGCTCGTCCAGTTAATTACTTTTCATTAGACAATCAGTGGGGATTCCACACGTATGTCCAACTGTGGCGAGGCGAGCGAGCAAACTATAAAATTTTGACTCGTCGCGCGTCGCGTTATTTGACCATATGACGTTTGGCAGCTTTTTCCCTTTTCAACCAGATTTCAGTAGGCTGTAAAAAACTATTTATATTAAGTTTGGTCTGGAGGAGGTCGCTGACACTGTAACGCAGTTTTAACATTTGATTTTGAAAGTCAAAGTCAAAAGGTATTTATTCAATAAAATCAAAAGGATCACTTTGAAACGTCTTATAGCTAGGTGACTCTAGGTTCCAGTTCCACGCGCCTATAAATTTGTAAAAATAAAAATGATATAATTTTAATTTTTTATTTTTAAATAAACTTGTTAGTGTTTCCATATATTTACATAATTTTATATTAGTTTTTTTTAAGTGTCATATTTTCTCAGTTATCTTTTATCATGTTATAATAATAATTGTAATAGTTGATATTCATTTGTACAAAATTATTTATAGAAGCAATATTATTTAATCGGAGTTTTATGGTCTTTTTTATATAAATTTAAAAGTTTTAAAATGTAATGGCTGGCCAGGCTTAACTGTAACGTAGTGTGACCACTAGACAATCATCGCGAGACGTCTTGGGAAATATTTACGAGTAGGCTGTAATTTTCGAATCAGAATTATAAAGGTAGTTTAATTATTATGGCCAATCAAATGCACAACTAAATAGATTCAGTTCAAATTGATTGACAGACGTCAATCAACTGAAGGTCGATCTTTGTAAATATAAATTTATGACTATGACAAAAAAATTACACAAATTTGAGTTTTTTTTTAATACCTGAGTTTTATTATGCTCTATTTAGATCAAATTATTTGCTTTGCTCTTACAGAGTTTATTTATTTATGATTTATTTATAATAGAGTTTACTACTACCCATCCTATAATAGGTTAACATCATAAAATAGAATGAAATATTTGAATTTGAATCCGACTTTTGCAAAAAGTGGCAAAAAACTGCACTTCTCAGTAAAACAATGAAGTGAGAATGATTCCAAAGAATTCGCACAAATGTTCTTGTTGCATACCGATGCACCTCGTGCGTGGTATGTCATGGTCACGAGATTCTGTTCGTCTACCATAAAATACCATAAATAAAGCTTTGTATTGGCGTTTTGATTTGCATTGCGTGGCGTGCGAGGCAACGTCAACTCAACTATGGAACGGTTAGAGAGTTACCCTGCAGTGTAACTCTAAATGTCGGTAGGAAGGTTTGTTTATCTTGTTTATATCATTTATCATGGTAGACCAGCACAGCCCTAGATTCCTATACATATAACTCTTCATTTCTTTTATTTGTCTATACATTAATAACGTGTAGAATATGCTAGAAATACATCGCAGAGTGATGGACGCAGTTATCTCCTGTGCAACATCGCCAATAACCTTAAAAAAAATAGCGTTGAGTAAAATACACCCAACATTTATGCTGAGCTGAAAACCTTTTTAGTATAGGTACCTAATTGTTATACCTATTGTTGTTCCTTGAGCCGCTCAAAATTATTGTCCTTAATGTTACCCTTTTAACTTTTTTCAGGCTTGTGACTACTTAATCTAAATAATCATTCACACAGTTTCACAGCTCAGTTGGTAGTAGCTCTGCCTTCTGTGCCGTAGGCCGTGGGTTCGATCCCCACCGAGAACAAATATTTATGTGATGAACATAGATGTTTGTTCTCTGTCTGGGTGTTATATAATATTATAAGTATATATTTACAAAAAAAAAAGAATATAAGTAGTATATAGCATATCATAGCATAGTATCGGTTCCCATATCACAAGCTTTGGCTTAGTTTGGGGCGAGATAGTGCTGTGTGGAATGTCCACCAATGTTTATAATTTATTTATGTATAATATTATATTCTATTCTAAATCAAAACATAATGACGACATTAATGAGAATCGCTGCTTGCTTACAAATAAGACCACCATAGGGCAAGTAAACGTGGTAGTAAACCACCCATTCGTACCGCCAAGTGTGGAACTCATTGCCGTCGTTTGTGTTTCCCGATCACTACAATTTGGTCAAAGAGTGAATACTCTTGCTTTGAAGGCCAAGCACACAGCCGTCACAGTTCAGTTGGTAGTAGCTCTGCCTTCTGCGCTGTAGGCCGTGGGTTCGATCCCCACCGAGAACAAACATTAGTGTGATAAACATAGATATTTGGGTGTTATTACAAATTGTAAGCACGAATTTATTATATCAGCTATTATCCCATATAACAAGCTTTGCTTTGTTAAGGGCTAGATGCCATGTGGAAAGTCCACCAATATTTATTTATTTATCAAGGAAGCACAAAATTATATACCTAATGCAAACGGCTGAAGTACACACAGATCGTCTATATGATACGACAATCGCCCAGTGTAAGTAATACTGTCATTTAAAGTAGAAAGTTTAGGGTCGGTAATCGTGCCCGGGGCACATTTAGCTGCTATTTGCATAGTAATCGGGCTTGGACGCAGGCAGCTTTTAATTATACTGTTGTGCTGTTGTTGCCTGATGTATTTCACCTACTGCTAAATATAATACTAGCTCCGCACTGTGACATTCTTACTGGTGATCTGAATTTTTCAGACTCGTGAATGGGCGTAGATGATATTACAGTCGATTCAATGAAAAAAAAAGGCGCTGTTTCATCAATATATGGAGCTGGGGTCAGGTCTGTGTACAGTATTATAATTATCGCTTAGCAATATATAAAGTAACTGTTTTAAGTGCTTATTTGCTTTATTTTTACTTCTTCGTTTTCTTGCTCATCAAGATTTTCTTGGTCAAAAAGAGCAACACAATGCTCTAAAAATATGGCGGACTGACATGCGCGAATGTCATTTTGACAACTGTTGTATAAGTCAAGCTTCAGAGTGAAAGTCATTACCGTCAAAAAATGCAACAAATCTTTAAAAAAATTAAAAAATGCAATGTGTCAACATTTAGCGATGACAACTTTATTAGCCTGCATATTAATGAAATTGCATTAGAATGGTAATCTTCAAATTTTTCTATGTGGGGTACCAAACCCAGAATAAAATATGTTCTTTCAGAGCTTCTATAGTAACTTCAGTCAAAAATGTTTTTAACAGAGTTTTCTTCAGATTTCGTTATACTTGTAAATGCGTACATAAATTACTTAAGTACTGAGAGTAACATTTAAGGTAATTCAAGTGAAAATAAAAACGTTTGATGATTTAAGTGATAATATTCGGTTTTTCCGAAAGGGTGAATTACTACAAAAAATGTGACCTCAAATAATGACCGTCTAAAACATTACCAAAACCAATAAACTACTGAACTTACGCAGTTTCTGCGTCAAATTTAAAGCAATTAAACTAAATTTATCTTCATTTAATTCAAAACAATGCTCAGCTAGCGGTCAGGTTTACGACACCATACCGGACCGCTAGCATAAGTTTTTGACGTTTTCAAATTATAGTGAGAATGTTTGGATTGGAAGACTTCACCGTTGAAGTCTTCGAATCCAAACATTCTCACTCAGACCTCATTCGTATCCTGACCTGATAGCAGACGTTTTAGAGAAAAGCCAGATCAAGAGTACCCTGAGCTGACGAGCAAGTATGAATAATGTTATGAAAGAAAATTGATATTTGGATGGAATATTTATGGATCGTAGCTAGTGGAAATCCTTGGTCTCTGGCTAACTCTATTTAACCTCAGATGCATAAAATCAATCACGCTGCTACAATACCGCTTCTGTTGCTTGCACATATTTTTAAAGCATTTGACTGTTGTTTCAACCTTAGTAAAATTATTTGTGCTATAAATCGAATAAACAAGAATTTAAAAAATAATATAGGTAACTTTCATTTTGATACTTGCAGCGACAGAAATTAATTTTAAACTATACTTTTTTCACTTCTTTATTTGCGCTCATATTTTAAAAGATAAGCATAAAATATGAAAAAAAAACCCTAATATGAAAAATAAAACTGTGGTAATACTGTTTCGACCAATTTTTATAAAAAACCGGGTAAAAAGGATCCAATATTAACATCAGCATTTTTTTTTATACAACCAGCTGTTGGAACAAGCAGATGGCCCACCTGATGTTAAGTGGTAACCATCACCTATAACAAAGCATTGCCTCGTAAGTCACGCACGATAGGAACGCGCCTTACGATGCACTACCCTGCGTCCATCAGCTTGAGGCATACAGATGTTAAGTCACATGTAATTACACCGGCAACCATGCACACTCATCAAACCGTAGCACAGCAACGCTGCTTGGCGGCAGAAAAAGGCGTGGTGGTAGTACTTCCCCGGACGAGCCCTTCACAAAGAGCTCTACTAGGTACTCTTAAAAGCTCTACTACTCAGCATTTAGTACAACCAACTTCATACTGTAAAAATCTCACATCCCATCAACTATGTGATAATACAGCTTTCGCATTGAGTATTAACAAACTCGCTAACAATTTCATAACGCCAGAAACTGATACTTAGAGGCCAGGTTTCATGCCGAGGGGCCGTTGGGAACGTCTTGGCCGGGCTATAACAATTAATTAGTAGGTACAATGTATGGCCACCCTTATGTTCAGTCGAACTCGACCAATGCTAGCGAAACCTGTTTCAATGTCACAGAGAAAGAAAATGGGGAACCTAGACATATACCTAGACCCTAGTTATAGCTACAACCAAATAGAGCTCTGGTGGACAAGTGGGAGCGACCCGGCCTTCTGATTGTAAGGTCTTGGGTTCGCCTAAAAATTTATCGCCCAATGCCAGTGCCTTAAAACGGTGAAAGAAAACATAGTGAGGAAACCGGCATGTCGTAGAACCTAAAAAGTTCTATAACATGTGTCAAGTGCTCGATGGGAGACTAGTGACACGACAAGAGGCACATGAGGCTTAACATCTGTATGCCTCAAACTGATGGACGCACGTTCCTATCGTGCGTGACTTACGAGGCAATGCTTTATAGGTGATGGTTACCACTTAACATCAGGTGGGCCATCTGCTTGTTCCATCAGCAGGTTCTATAAAAAAAAAAGAGTGAGAGAGAGAGACTTAAAGTCGACGCACTTTCAATATATTTTATCTTCAATTCTATCATAATATAAATAAAATAATCGTGTAACCTGTAGCTGTAGTCTGGCGCACAATTGTAAATGAGCAGCGTTGTGTGAACACTGATAAATAGGAGACAAAGACAGTTCTTCACAACTTCTTCTTTCACAGTTGAAAACATCGGTATTGTTGGGCTGTGAATCTGTTTTCCACTGCTACTTTCAAATAGGTAAGTGTCTTTTCTCAACTGAGGACATTCAATTATTAAATACCTTCTAAAGATACCTTATTTATAAGTTGAAATTGTAGGTACTTAAGGTTTGTATACCTCACGCTCGCAAATTTCGATATTTTGAAAGATATAAAATCACTGAACACAGCCATTGCACACAGTTCAGCTAAGCTATAATTTTGATACTTACAAATCAAACTTTTTGGTAGTAAACTTATTAGATTCAAAATTATGTTGTTATTGCACACAACTTGGGTGATAGTGCTTTATTGTAATCAATAAAATGAATAGGTATGGTACCTAGAAATTATTATTGAAATCAAGATTTAAATATTTTCTTTACCTTACCGAGCTATTTTATGGGGTTGACAACTATCAAACAACTTCTCGCTCGCACGTTCGTCATGTTGAAAGATATAAAATCACTAAACTAATTTTCGTAAAATCGCAATCAACCATTTTGTGTGCACATTGCACACAGCTTAGTAAAAATTTCATTTTGATCGATGCGAGTTTTCCTACTTAAAAGTTAGCTTATGTACAAAAACTAGCAAAGCAAACTTTTGAGTAGGAAAACATGTATCGATCAAAATGTTTTTTTTACTAAACACACAAAATGGTTGATTGTAACTTTTTGAAAATGAGTTTAGTGATTTTATATCTTTCAACATGTGGAACCGAGCTAGCGAGGGTCACATTAGCTTTTGTATTCGCCATAACTAGAATTTACATTATAATATTAAAATCACAGAAAATTCTTCTAAATTCTAAATTCCAAAGTGAACCGGGCTACGTAAAATAAATCCACATTGTGAATGAAGTACGGCCCGGCCCGGCTTCCGCTGAAAAATGCGAATTACTTTAGAAGATGACCAGCGAGTCAGAAACTCATTGTTAAACCGATAACGATTCGCCGATGCCTCTCCACTCACAAACTGTGAAAGTGGAAAAGTGACAGAATGGGAGCTTTCGTGTTTTGTGATGTGATTATAATTTAATTTTCGGCTAAGGTAATACATGGTGTCCCAGAAATCAACGTCAAGCCGAAAACAGGCGATGGGCCAAGTTATGATAATTATCAGAAAAATATAAAAAAAAATAGTTTGTCATGTACTTTTCGAATTATGAGTATTACAAAAAATAACAGAAAAACTGACACCCTGTGATGATCTTTTAAGTCCTGTGACTACAAATATTAACTTTTCGTGAAACTTTTTTCTTTAATGTAACTATGAATAACCCTTCTGTAAAATACAATTCAAAATTAAATCATAACTGCCTCAGTTTTAAATAAAATGTTGGATTTTTGGCCAACATTTAATTTAAAATAATTACATCACCCAACTTTAACCGACTAGACTGTACTGTAAAAAAAATCTCATTGTTCATCGCCCGTTTTCAGCTTGACGTTGATTTCTGGGACACCCTGTATATTTGACGTGCCTCTGACTAACCCCCTTAAACAACCTCAAAGAGTCTTGAGTACGTGTGGGGTATCTGAGGGGATATCTAAATCAAAATGGGGATCAAAATCGTAAAGCTGTTTAATCGTTGATAGTTGTTTGATAAATCATTGTATTCTATCTTCTATCTATCTATCTTTTATAATTTGGTTTTATTGTAATTTTTTTATACAACTAGGTAATGGAACAAGCAGATGGCCCACCTGATGTTAAGTGGTAACCATCACCGATAACAAAGCATTGTCTTGTAAGACACGCACGATAGGAACGTGCCCTACGAGGTGCCCTGCGTCCATCAACTTGAGGCATACGGGTGTTAAGCCTCATGTGCAAGATGGTCCTGTGTTGCCACTAACTGGAGTCTGCGGGACAAAAAGTGCAAAAAAAAAAATCTAAAACCTTTTTGGGCTAAATGATGTGGTGATAATTATATCAAAATCAAATTATTTATTGTGCATACATATATCATCAGTGCATTTCGTTCCACGTTTTGTAGAAACATTATAGGTTATTCTGTAAATCTATATAAAATATTTTGAGATGAATTGTTAATAGATTTACCATATTATCAGTGCATTCAGTCAATAAACTGCTAAAACAATAAAAAAAACATGTAAATATATCTCAACTTTTTCAGGTTGAATTGTCTAGTGTTATTCGATGTACTATAATAACAGTGTATAATATCATCAGTGCATTTCGTACCACGTTTTGTAGATACAATAACGGTTATTCTATAAATTTATATAAGTTATATTTTGGGCTGAATTGTCTGGTGTTATTAGATTTACCATATAAACAGTCAATACACTGTAAGTACAATAAAAAAAAACATGTAAATATATCTAAACCTTTTTAGGTTGAATTGTCTAGTGCTATTCGATGTTCTATATCATCAGTTTATTTCGTACCACGTTTTGTAGATACAATAACGGTTATTCTGTAAATCTATATAAATTATATTTAGGGCTGAATTGTCTGGTGTTATTAGATTTACCATATTAACAGTCAATACACTGTAAGTACAATAAAAAAAAACATGTAAATATATCTAAACCTTTTTAGGTTGAATTGTCTAGTGTTATTCGATGTTCTATATCAGTACTATATTATATCATCAGTGCATTTCGTTCCACGTTTTGTATCTACAAAACGTGGAATAACAACGTGTATCTACAGTAACGGTTATTCTGATGTAAATCTATATAAATTATATTTAGAGCTGAATTGTCTGCTGTTATTCGATTTACCATATTAACAGTCAATAAACTGTAAGTACAATAAAAAAAAAACATGTAAATCTAAACCTTTTTAGGTTGAATTGTCTAGTGTTATTCGATGTTCTATATTATCAGTGCATTCGGTTCCACGTGCCCGGGCGGATCGTTAATTGACTTTTGGCTCCGACTGCTCCGCGAGATTCGGCCAGTCATCGTCCCACCACAGAGAAGCTACTTTCAATAGAGAAGACACGGAAGAATAAATCTTGTAACGGAAACATGTACAAAATAGGAAGAAATTACCATCCAGCAGTTTTTTTAAATGTATATTGTATTTAAAAAAAACTCTGCTGGAAGGTAATTTCTTTCAATTAAAAGAGTTTTTTTTAATACATATTGTATTTAAAAAAAAACTCTGCTAGAAGGTAATTTCTTTAATTTTTTTTTGTTGGTCGGACAAGCAGATGGCCCACCTGATGTTAAGTGGTAATCATCACCTATAAAAAAGCATTGTCTCGTGAGTCACGCACGATAGGAATCTGCCCTACGATAAGGATAAGATCGTGATAAGGGCACGAAAATGATGATATTAATTCGCAAGAATCGTTTTGAAACGTCTTGAAGGTACTTTTTTTGTATTTTTCTGGTTATATATCGTTGTAGTTTCTTTTATAATAACTTGTGATATGTGTGAGCTAAAACAACAAATGAAAGTATGTCTGTCTATGTTTTTTTTTTCAGCTAGCTGATGGAACAAGTATATAGCCCACCTGATGTTAAGTGGTAACCATCACCTATAACAAAGCATTGCCTCGTAAGTCACGCACGATAGGGACGTGCCCTACGATGCAGTGTCCTGCGACAATAATCTTGAGGCTTACAGATGTTAAGCCTCATGTGCCTGTAATTACACCGGCAACCACACTTTTCAAATCGAAACACAGCGTTACTGCTTGGCGGCAGAAAAAGCCATGTCTTGTCTAAGCCAGGTAAATCTAGGCGCCAGTTACACGCGATCAAGCCTAAGGGCTTTTTGCCTATACAGGCAAGAAACTTGCTTGGTTCGTTCCTATTTTTCTACCAAGAGATGTGTTGATTAAGCATGGAAATTTATGACTGATAGTTTTTTTTTTTTTACTAAATTAGTTTAGCGCATGACATGCGGTACCCTAATATCATTACGATCTAGCCAGGTAGGCTAATGAGTAATTTTGTTTTGACTTAATTTTATACAAATAATATTAATAAGAATGTGTCCATTGGCACTTTTCTTACAGTCTCTACTTAAGGCGACACTTTGTTCTTGTGTTCATAAGTAATGTGTGATAGTGATCTACATCTACACTAATATTATAAAGAGGAAAGCTTTGTATTTTTGTATTTTTGTATTTTTGTATGTAACGAATAGGCTCAAAAACTACTGGTCCGATTTCAAAAATTCTTTCACCATTAGAATGCTACATTATCCTTGAGTAACATAGGCTATATTATATTTTCAAAAAAATCAGGGATCCTTACTAAAACTCCAATAATGTAACCCAAGGTGGAAACCAAAAACCTTACATCGCGTGCGCTGCGAAAACTATTGATGATAGAACAAAATAATGTACTACGATTTTGTAGAACACGTCATCATCTACAAAAAATGTCGCAACAGCATATGTCTAACTATTATAGTTATGTCACAATAAGTGTTCTTTTATTACAAAAAATTAATTGAAATGCCACCGCTAGAAAAGGGTCTTTATTTGTACCTTGGTATTAATCCTTATCCAAATAAATCTTTTCATAATTAAGACGGTTTCAATACCTATAGATCACTCCTTAAATTTTTCAAATCGGACATTCCATTCAAAAGATATGACGAAATTAAAAACGTTAATGGGTCCACGGGTCGCGCTCGGGGTGCGATTTCACTCTCTGGCGTGCAAATGTATGAAATAAGTAGACGCGAGGCTTGAACCCACGGTCTAAGTTTATCCTAAAATGTTCAAAAAATTTATGACCACCCATGCGAAGCTGGGACAGGCCGCTAGTAACTAATAACATGAATGGTAGATATTATATTCTTCATAATATATGCATTTGCTTATTCCATTAGTGGAAAAAGCAGTAGTAAAATTTCCAAATTAATTATTTATAGTTTCGTAGCGCACGTGCTATAGAAAATTATAATTTTAATACTATATAACTAACTATAGCAAATTCTATTCTAGGCTCCTCCCTATCCAAAGATTGTCTGGAAGAGATCACTGTTTAGTGATAAGACCACCCATTGTAAATTTTGTTTTTCTTTAATTGTTATAATTTGTCCTATTTTGTTAGTTTGTAAGGTGTGCAATGAAGAATTATCATTCATTTTTCATTCATTCATTCATTCATTCATTCATTCATTCATTCATTCATTATAGAAAAAGAATTTCGATGGTACCTTACCAGAGCCATTTGTCACAGAGTTTTCCGACTCTGTGTAGGCATTTTATTTGTGCCAACATCCGGAGTGTCCCATCCGCTGTTCTAGTTCCATATTTTTGGCGCCTATTCCGTCCTAACAGCCCTCTATATTTTTTACATGCCAGATCAATTATGATTTCGAATTGGTTTGATGAATCTGAACAAAATCCATTGCTGTTGTTTAATTGCCTTGTTGGTTGTTTGAAAAATGGTTTAATCAATAGTATAAATATATTTCGGATGTTTGGGCTTACGAATTGTGGTACAATGGTTGTCGGGACGCTAAATAGAAGAGGAAATGTTTCTTTGTTGCTGCAACGGTTAATTTGGCATGTACTTTATATCTAAGACGTTGAACTCTCTACTCTCTTTGTGGTCGGCACTTCATTACTCTCTCTGTCTTGTCGTGGCACTAGTTTCTTTCGAAACAGTGTGGTGAAAGGATTTTAAGTGCTGAGGCGCACTTAAAATCCTTTCACCACACTGTTTCGAAAACAAAAACGAAAACAACAGAAAGCGCCGAAAAAAAGCTGTTGATTCCGGTACAACAAAGATCAGTGATTATGGTTCAGTAATGAAGACCTCTGGTGGTCTAGTGGTAGCGGCCCCACATTCCGATCCAAAGGCAGTGGGTTCGGTCGTGCACCAATGAGCTTTTCTGTTCAAAAATTTATGTGCACAGTCAACTCTCAAACGGTGAAGGAAAACATCGTGAGGAAACCAGCATGTCGTAGAACCTAAAAATTTCTATAACATGTGTTAAGTGCTCGAAAGGAGCCTCTTGAGGCGCACTTAAAATCCTTTCACCACACTGTTTCCAAAGAAACTAGTGACACTACAAGAAGAAGAAGACATAGATGACCAAGGAAACTAGTGACACGACAAGAAGCTGAAGAAGACCACGTTGTAAAACTTGGCCTATACCATATATAGCTTTCCCCGCTACTGTTTATAGCATGCACCCCTCAACTCCTATAATATAAGGTAGGTTTATTATATATCTACCTATTGATCTACCTAATGATCAACTTAATTCGCTGTATTATTCGAACAATTATCTCAATCTAATTTCATTCCATATGGAAAAAAAGTTGTCATTCTACCCTGATAAATATAAGAATGTATAACATGCATCTATACGCGATTACTATTTCTGTCAGGAGTTGCTCATTCGGCCAACAGATGGCGCTACAAGTATTGGATTCTGAATGTATAAGGCAATCTACTAGATAAAAAAATACTCCAAGTAGGTTTCAGAGCTTAGCAAATCCTACTAATATTATAAACGCGAAGGTTTGTAAGTATGGATGGATGGATGGATGGATGGATGGATGTTTGTTACTCTTTCTCGTAAAAGCTACCGAATGGATTTTAATGAAACTTTACAATAATATAGCTTAAACATCAGAATAACACATAGGCTACAATTTATAAAAATATTGTGTGAATTGTCCAAAATATGACGATAAGTGTCCAGTAAGGAAAAAATCTACCATCTGCGAGCTATTCTGGCGTGCGCTACCAAAACCGCTAGAGTTACACATATGTACTACGCCACGCTAATATAAGCTACTCGAAATACTAATCCTGCGCAGACGAAGTCGCGGGCACCAGCTAGTATGAAATAACTTTTCCAAAGGCACGTAGAGTAATTTGAAGTCAACTTAACATCCTTTCTTTAGGCATTTTTTCAAATTTAATGAACTGGACCGTTGCTTTTTTAATTGGCCGAGTGCATTAAACATGCGTGTACGCACATAATTTGTGCAACCGTAAAAACAAATAATTTCGATGCAAATAACTATGAAAATTACGCAAAGCGAACATTTTGCTTTCAAATTCGCGATTGTATCTTTTAATTTTCGCGTATCTATCTTATTATCTGTGGAAAAAGCAAGCGATGCTTCCCGGGAACAACGATCATTATAAATACTGATATTTTTAATTGTGTATACAATACAATACAATATATTTTTGATAAAAAACATAAAACATAGAGTGTTAATGTCGTTGGGATAGGTGATACGAAGTATACCGGGTCATCTAGTCTAGTCCTTAATATAAATAATATACCATCCAAAAAGAGAACAAAATCTATGTTCATCACACAAATGTTTGTCCTCAGCGGGGATTGAATCCACAACCTACAGCGCAACGCAAAAGGCAGGGCTACTATATAACAATTGATCTGTGAGACTAGTCAAAAAATGTTATACTAATATTAATATTACGCTTTTTAATATTCCCATGACAATATTTTTAGGTAATCGTATTCCCATAATTACTGGTAGTACTTATGCGAGGTTTTACATGTGAATTAATTAATATATGAGCGAGGAGTTGACTCGTCGCGCTGGGCGCAAACGATGCAATCGCAAACACGGTCTGCAGAAAAAACGTCTGCGATCAACTTATATATAAGTACATAGATAAATATATATATAATAAATAATAAATATTGGTGGACATTCCACACAGCACTATCTCGCCCCAAACTAAGCCAACGCTTGTAATATGGAAACCAGCTAGTTGAAATACTACTTATATACTTTTTTTTTTTGTAAATACATACTTATATAATAATATAACACCCAGACAGAGAACAAACATCTATGTTCATCAAATATTTGCTTTCCGTTGGGATCGAACCCACGGCCTACGGCATTATATAACGATCTCTTCCTTTGGATGGAAAAGATCATATAGGCAACGGTGTACTCCAGCAAAATCCTAAAACGTTATAATAAGTATAATTCAGAGTCACCACGCCTTTTTCTGCCGTCAAGCAGCAACGCTGTGTTTAGGTTTGAAGAGTGTGGTTGCCGGTGTAATTACAGGCACATGAGGCCTAACATCTGTATGCCTCAAGTTGATGGACGCAGGGCAGTGCATCGTAGGGCACGTACCTATCGGGCGTGACTTACGAGGCAATGCTTTGCTATAGGTGATGGTTACCACTTAACATCAGGTGGGCCCGTGTTCCATCAGCAAGGATTTATAAAAAATACTACTTTTTAGACCGACTTCATTGTGTGTTATTGTTACTTATGCTAGTAAATAAACGTTTTATCTTTGTACGTCTATAATAATATTGCGTTTACATTTAGCCATTCCCGCTGCCATTCGCGTGGACAGAAATGTGTCCGCGGCAGCGTCGCCGGCAACGTGTGTTCACATTTAGCCCGGACACTTAAGGGGCTGACAACTATCAGACAACTTCTCGCTCGCACGTTTCAGCATGTTGAAAGATATAAAATCACTAAACTCATTTTCAAATAATCGCAATCAACCATTTTTTGTGCAATCACATTGCACACAGTTAAGTAAAAATTTCATTTTGATTGATACAAGTTTTCCTACTTAAAAGTTTGCTTATGTACGAAAACTAGTAAAGCAAGCTTTTGAGTAGGAAAACATGTATCGATCAAAATGATTTTTTTTTAACTGTGTGCAATGTGTGTGTACACAAGATGGTTGATTGCAATTTTTCGAAAATGAGTTTTGTGATTTTATATCTTTCAACATGTCGAAACGTGCGAGCGAGAGTCACATTAGCTCTTGTCCTCGTCTTAAGGAGCGCAGGCAATGCGAACGTCAACGCGAGCGGACATGGAAGTGGCCTGTTTATACTCTCGCATTGCCCATGCCCCTCCACATTTCCACGGACATGAGCTAAGTGTAAACGGGGTATTATAATTTGAACCTTTCAAACAACAGCTTTCCTCAGAAGTCTGTCGAGCGCGTTGATGTCTTTTGTATGGATTTATAAATTAATAAAAAATGTAGGAACAACAATTAAATAGTAATTCAAAATAAGAATGACATTTACCTAGAAACAAAATCACAGTGAGTACAAGTCTAAAAATTTTAAACCAATATTTAGTCGTTTTTTTACTTATTTTCATACGACTAGTTTATTCAACAGTAACTTTCCACCACGTATAGTATTTCTAATACTGCGTTTACATTTAGACATTCGCGCTGCCATTCACGTGGACGGAAATGTTGCCGTCCATGTCTCTGTATACTATGTATATTAACGCAACACGGGCAACGCGAGTGGACATGGAAGTGGCCCTTTTTACATTCTCGCATTGCCCAAGTCCCTTCCCATGTCTCTGCACATTTCCACGGACATGAGCTGAGAGTAAACGGGGTTTAAGGGGCATACAAGAGCTAATGTGACTCTCGCTCGCACGTTTCGAAATGTCGAAAGATATAAAATTAATAAACTCATTTTCGAAA
Organism: Chloroclysta siterata; assembly: GCA_932294275.1. Taxonomy (NCBI): domain Eukaryota; kingdom Metazoa; phylum Arthropoda; class Insecta; order Lepidoptera; family Geometridae; genus Chloroclysta; species Chloroclysta siterata. The sequence continues at coordinate 12,107,860 of OW028602.1, forward strand.
AATCGCAATCAACCATTTTGTGTGCAATCATATTGCACACAATTTCATTTTTATCGATACATGTTTTCCTACTTAAAAGTTTGCTTTACTAGTTTTCGTACATTAGCTCTCGTATGCCCCTTAAGGTTTTTATTAACAAAATAACTATGTTTTGTGACTTTATTGCTAACCCTACATACATCGTGCAAAAAGTTTAGCGAGTTCCGATGTTATCACAGAGCACATAACTACGTATGATTAATTAAAAACAATAATAAATTTAATTACCCTTCAACCTATCGTCCCTTTTGAGCCCTGATATCTTAATACATTGACTATTTATTCAGTGAGAATTTTTTTTCAGACTGAATGAAGCCATAACTTTAATTTAAACTCTCATTGTAAATGAATAGGGTTCATAGTTGTAGATGCTCCGTAGTACAATAAGTATAAACCGCTAAGTACATAATTAGGATGTCTACGAAGTCTACAAAAGGCAGATGTTTTACACCTACTTAATATTATTTCATGTTATTAAGTTACCTTCCAATCGACGCACAAAACCAATACAAAATGTCCTCGAACAAACATACCTATCAAACGTACTTTGCTCCGTCACTGACGTAGATCTGTAGGTGCCTGATTAGTGTATCTGAACTAATTACAAGCAAGGACCCGCTACAGTTAGCGTTTTTCCACCGTCGTAGTCGCGTCGTTGTAGCAATAGCTTAATAATAAAGTTATCTAGATTATGGGCAAATGTCAATTATTAAGTAATTGATAAAATTTGTAATGGTACGATTGAGCATCATACTTAAACGTTCGTACTTATTAAAGTTTATTCCTTTATTTAGTTTATTCCTCATGGCTAGGTATACAAACTCATAAATTCAATAATTTGTAATTAAAATGAGCCAATTCTAATGAAAAAGTATACCATAGACAAGATAATAACACAACAACATAGCCATGTATTTACCTACACTTCACAGCTCAATCATATGGTTCCATCGTGGGACTTGTGAGGCAATTATTTGTCAGCTTTGCATCAGGTGGGCCATCTGTTTGTTCTAATAAACAAGTAGTGTAACAAATCCATCATTTTCCTGCCTTTATCCCACTTCATGCGGGGTCGGCATAACAGGTTTATTCCCTCCACTCTCCTCTATCAGCCGTCATCTCAGTGACTGCTGATCCTTTCTCCTTTCTTACTCATGTCATCTTTCACACAGTCCATCCATATTTTCTTTGGCCTACCTCTACTCCTATATCCATCCACATTCATCCCTAGCATTCTTCTCGTTACATGACATTCTTCCCTTCGCATAACATAGTGTAACAAATCCATGGGAGGAAATCCAGAGGAGGTGGTAGAATAAAATCCTTATGATTGAATAAAATCATCATCCTATTTTATCACCTCCTCTTCAACCACATCAAGCAGATTCATTACGTTCTTATAAATATCGTGAGTAATGTTGTAATAATACACTGGCCTCAGATGCCCGATGAGACTTGATCACGTGAGATTAGAAACGCCATGTTTTTGCTCGAAGCGCGCGGTAACACGTACAAAATGCATAGCAAGCATAAAAGCATAAATTCAAATTTGCTGTTATCGAAATAGTTGCACAATTTACGAGCGGCGAGAAATGTAAGCGAATGAATTATGTGATAGTTTGATCGCGTTTATTATGAAAACAGGGGCCAATCCTACAGATTTTGAATGATAATGCCTAAAGAAAATAACAGCCAGTTGACAAACTTCACAGCAGATATCAGTGATCAGTCATTAGGCACGTCAATCTATTGAGCAGAAGCAGCCAAAAATATACAGTTCAAATGTCAAAGCCGTTTGAAAATTGCACGATTGGGTCCCCGATTATCCAATATTTTTAACATTGTTAGAAAATCTTGTTTGATTTTGGCGTTTTTTTAACTGGTTCCCATAGTACCTAAGCTTTGCTTTGTTTGGTATTAGTTAGCGTTATGTAAAATGTCCACAAATATATTATTTATATCATAACGTCAACCATCGAAGTTTTAAATCATTTCGTAAAAGGAGCTATCAGGAATTTACTTAACTGATTCGTAATTAGATTTGACACCTTGTTCATTGAATGTATTATTGAATTTATAAACCGTACTTTATATAATTCTTGCTAGAGCAAATAATAGCTATATAAACTTTATTTCAGATACATAAAAAAACACGCGTTAGTAAAAATGCAACCTGAATGCAATGCGTAACCTGCTTTCTGTAAAAATGCAACCTGTAAAATGTTTAGCCGGAATATACGCATGTTCTACACTAATTGCATGCCTTTAGTATTTACATTTAAGTACAGTCTGTGCATGTCTTTATGATTTTTCCGGTATGCAGTTGGTGAAATTTTCAATGGAATTCCGCTTTTCCGGTCTTTATTAATACTGCACCGTGAATGTATAATTTATATGAAAAAAGCTTGCTGATATAAATAGGTTTAAGTATTTATTACGTGATTTTGTAAACCAGTGATATGTTGGCAGGCTTTTGTCTAATAAGGCCTTAACAAATAGGTAAATAAAAAAAAAAAATTTGGAAAACTTAGCTGGTAGCGTAAGTGTTGCTGCTTGCTGCAGCAACACACAACGCTGTGTTTCGGTTGGAAGAGTGTGGTTGCCGGTGTAATTACAGGCACATGAGGCTTAACATCTGTAAGCCTCAAGTTGATGGACGCAGGGTACGTTCCTATCGTGCGTAACTTACGAGGTACCTAATGCTTTGTTATAGGTGATGGTTACCACTTAACATCACTTTGGCCATCTGCTTGTTCCATCAGCAGGTTGTATAAAAAAAAGCTATTAGCTTCCCTATCTGGTTCCCATAGTACAAGATTTGCTTAGCTTGAAACTAGATTGTGATGTGTGGAATGCCTACCAATAAAAATATTTAATACTAGCTGGTGCCCGCGACTTCGTCTGCGCAGCATTAGTCACACAATATCTTTATAAATTGTAGCCTATATATGTGTTATTCTGATGCATAAGCTATATTAAAGAGTAAGAGTAACAAACATCCATCCATATACTTACAAACTTTCGCGATTATAATATTAGTAGGATCCATCCACCCTTTCAAGCACCTCAAGGTGTTATGGCTCTTCGTTACTTGTCTAAAACAGTCGTAACCGCAAACTTGGATTAAAATTTCAACACTTCTAATTTCGGGTGGTTTTTGTGGTTCTTGCGGCCAGCGTCACGCGAGCTGACAACTGGCAGACCAGCAAGCTGCGAGCAATCAACGTGTCCCACTGATCGATCATTTCCTATCCCAAATGATTGTTTTACTTTGTTTTGCGGTAAATTGTTTTAACTGACAGAAAACGGGCAGCCTGATACGATGCTCGATTATAATTGCTGGAGTGAGCTGTTTAGTGTATCTAGAAGGAGTATCAAAGATTTTTTGTATTGTCTTTCAAAGTCAAAGTCAAAGTCAAAAGGTATTTATTCAATAAAATGACAAGGATAACTTTGAAGCGTCTTAAAGCTAGGTAACTCAGTGCCAGTTCCACGCGACCAAAGCCTAGAAGAACAGGCAACAAACTTACGGCTTGGTTCCTACCGCTCTTTTGTATGATCCTTGTTACAATGTAGGTATTATAATACAATATTGAAGCTCCAGAATGGTGCAAATCGAATTTAGTGAAGCGTAGGTATAACAGAAAAAGGTAAGGGTAATAAAATTTATGCTTTGCTTTGGCTATATGCAATGATGAAGCCAGTGCTCGTAATCGGTGAAAGAAAACATCGTAAGGAGACCAGTTAGTACAAACCTTAGTGGTTTTCTTAGTGCTAATCTATTAAGTATTTTTTTATAAAAAAAATATAAAAAAAAATACATCAGTGATTTGCTTGTAACCTGTCACGTATAGAATACTAACTATACAAGGTGTTCCAATTATTGTGTATATAAACTTCAGGGGGCTAAAGTACCAATCAATATGAATAACTTTTTCTCCACCAACTGTGCACGCGAAAAAAAAATAGCTTTTACAGCAATTATTGGAACACCTTGTATAGTAGTTTTACCTTGTATAGTTTCCTTTAACAGTAACAGTATTCTTCAACATGTTACAGACTTTTGATCGAAGAATCTTGAGCTCGTGCTTGGTACTGTGATCTAAGGGGATATCGACCGAGACTGGGGATCAAAATGGTGAAGCTGTTTTGGGTTTTCTATTTCATTGATGAGTAAGGAAACAGTCGCGTTGTGAAAAATGAGGTAACGTGAACTTGGATCTATCTTTTCTTATTTTAATGAGACAAGATTAGAATCGAACGCTTACGTGTAGCTAGGTACAGTCAGCAAGAGCAGCTAATTAAAAGTTTGAGTTTTTTTGAATTGCTTTTTTTTGAGTTTTCGTTCTAGTGAAAATACTAGTTTTCGTTCATATGTTATTTCGTTCTAACTTTTTAGTAGGAAAATCTGTTCATATAAAAAAAGAAAAAAATTCTGGACTGGGCAATGTGATTGCACATAACTTGTTTGATTACGATCTTTTATAAATAAATTTAGTGATTTTATATCATTCTAAATATTCAAAGTAAAAACATTGGTATTAAAAATAAAAAAAATGTTCATGACTTCGATGTCCAAATGGTAAAAGAAACCGCAGAACCACAAGTAGTCATTGACTGATCTTTTTCCTGTAAATAAAACCAACAAAAATATAATAATATATATTACGGAATAGGTGAGTTTACTCAACAAAGTAATATTTTAATGTGCCTGTTAATCCATTGCTTTTCATTATCCACAGTCGGAATCAGCTCGTGTTGTGACGAAATACGCGACAAATATGATGCATTGGTGTGATGCGAGATAGCGAGAATCGATCAAAACTTTGCGCCTATCTCCTCTTATTACACGAATTCAAGCTCTATTCCAATGGCATTAGGATGAAAAAATGCAAGGCTGTTTTTGGGGATGTACGGGTAAAGTGGGCTATCGCAATTAGTATTAATAGGAAAATCAATAGGGCTCATTTGTCGATTAAACTCTCACTCAATACGATGGATCAGGCTTTTCTGTTAGCTACCCAGATCTGTCAGATAGCTGCTTTTGTTCGAGTTTACATTAGTGCACTTTATTTTAAAGGCAATTTATCATTTTAAAGGTGGACTGGACACTATCAGTTAATACCTACTTAAGTTTTTTGTTGGCTTGTGTGGATACTTCAGCTATATAATTATACAGTGCTTATTACCTACAGGTAACTGCTATCATTTTGTTTAACTTAGATGATCTCCTTAATAAAAGGCTTGTGTCTTTGCAGCTGCGTTTTGAGATAGCCAATTTTGTGTAGGCACTAGACAGACTATCGGCTGGTTTCTGAAAGCTCGATCAAAACTAATCGGATGTCAAGTCACTCGCCCTTTTAGCTATTACATTGAATTAGATAGAGATAGCAAGTGACTTGACATCCGATTAGTTTTGATCGGGCTTTCAGAAACCAGCCGTAAGTCAGCTAATTCCTGGTTGGTGGACTTTCCACACAGCACTATCTAGCCCCAAACTAAGCAAAGCTTTTATGGGAACTAGATAGCAGGTATAGTATTTATATAGTTTTTATTTGTAAATTCATACTTACAATTAACAACACCCAGACCGAGAACAAATATCTATGTTCATGACACATATGTTTGTTCTCGTTGGTGATCGAACCCACGGCCTACCACGCAGAAGGCAGAGCTACTACCAACTGAGCTGTGAACATAACTAAATGGGTTTTAATGTAATCAGGTTTCTACCTAATGTATATTTTTTTCGTATGACTTGACTTTGTAAAAACGTGTATTTACATTTTACTTACTCTTACTTGCAATTAAATGATTGAATTGAATTAAAGGCAGTATAAAAATCCTTATAAAAAAAATAAAAGTTTGTGCAACAAGTTATAGGGATAGACTCATAATACAAAAGGTTTGAGACAGGAAGGATGACTTAAACGCGACCTCCCAACAAGATGAACGATTAGGTAATTAAAAGTTCAGGTTAGGCCTAGTGCAGACTGATGAAATATTCTAATCAGCTAGTCGCATTGTAAAACTGCGGCAGGCGCGGGCGATGGGCGATAAGGCCGTGTCACACGGGCGGGGCACAAACGGCCGATTGTGGCCCGCACACGGCGCCTGCGCGCTTTGCATAACAAAGCCCACAATTTGGACGAAAAATGGGCTCAATTTGGGATCTTGAGCTCTATTCAGGCCATCTTGGGACATATCTGAGCTTGCACCTACTGGTTCTGTTTGATGGATGTGTTGTCGTTAATTTGATGTATTGCCATGTGTGCTTGAGTTATAATGGGGGCTGTGACATTTCAAATGAAGATTGACAGCTATTGAACTCCTTTTCTGGTATTCTGAAAAGTTTTCTTAATAATGTGCCTTTCTTAATAATCTTCCTCGTTGATTATTTTGCGACACACACAATGTATTCCGAAGAGGAAGTAAAATACGTCTTTTATTTTTCGAGTCAAGACTCACGCTAAATGTCTTCGTTCAATATGTTGAGGCAGATAATAGGGCACGAGACAGTGTCCCTAAGTGCATTGTGTACAGTGGATATCAGGAAAGCGGGTTCTTCAGGGTGTATATTTTTTTTTTATTAATTTTCTGATGGAACAAGGATATGGCCCACTTAATGTTTAATGGTAACCATCGCCTTAAACAAACCATTGCTTTGCAAGTCACGCACGGAACGTGCCCTACGATGCACGAAGGCATTCACAGAATGATGTTAATTTCACCCACTCGGCAGCTACTGCCTTCAAAGCGAAACACAGCAACGCTGCTTGACATTGGCAAATAGGCATAGTGATAGTTTTTCCCTCGACGAGACCTTCCCGAAGAGCTCTAGGTAAAAGAGTAATAGGTACTCATAAAGTAATAGTACTAAATAAATGAACTAATAAAGATCCAGTGTGGTAGTTTTAAAGTGATAGACTTCACTTAGAAATCCAGTTTTCTCCAAAAACCCTCTCAAAGTAATCTATAACCTATAAAAAGGGTGGTACCCTTTTATTGTCAATGTTTTCTTTTATGACTCATTCAAGAGCCCTGTAACTATTCTAAGCATGTCCAAACTGATTCAGATTAAAACATGAAGATTATAATTCAAACGTACATAATGCAGGCTGGAGCACGACTTGGATTTCTCCTAATGAATATTTCACCAGTCAAGCTTACAAATGCCACGATTTATGAAAGAAGTTCAAGAAAACTCATACATAGCTTCAACATCGGGAGGGCCATCAGCTTGTTCTATCAGCAAGTAGTAAAAAGAATCAATTCAAGACATTTTCTAAATTTTCTCGAGTCTCTTACCTATAGGTTAACTAAGTAGTTATGGGGGATAAATATAATCCGCTATTAGTTTAATTACCTATCTTAAATTATGACAAAAATAAGAAAGAGTGATTTGGGGTTTCTTAGGATTGTTTTTTTGTGCCTGTCGCTAAAGCTTTCGCAGTATTGGACTTTAAGCTGATTTGTTTACAGTGCATCTGAAAAAAGACTGTATCTGGTTCCGCGTGTTGTGGAGGCTCCATATCTATCTTACCTACATCTTATCTATATCTACATATATATATGTAAAAGAAAGTCGTGTTAGTTACACTATTTATAACTCAAGAACGGTAGAACCGATTTGGCTGAAAATTGGTGTGGCTTAGAACCAGGGCACGGACATAGGATACTCTTTATACCGACTTTTTGTACTTTTATTTTTTCTTTACTTTTAATTTTTTATATTTTATACAAACAATCGAAGAGGCAGGAACTTCAAGTCGTCAGTTAGTACCTGTTTCTTCTGACAAAATTACGTGGCTCAAGTTTGTTCCATGGGGAAGATATTTATTAAAGATGTTGCCCATATCAATAAACCACTCTTTTATTTGTACGTATTCTAAAGTAAACGTGCGCGAGCGAAGCCGCGGGTAAGAGCTAGTTTAGTTTAGTTAAATACAGTGCACCTCGTAATATCTCATTTCTGCATTAATTCTCAAAGCTCAAAGTTCCCTCATATTGGAAAACGTCACAATAGAGTAAATACCTTCCTATATACACGACGTCTTTCCCACGTATGAGTGGGCCGGGTACCTATGTGCCTACTATGATATGCCTCTCTCTCAGACGCAGATAATTAACGAGCATTGTCTGATACCCGATCCTATCTACCTAAGAGAATTCAAATGGGTTTTACATAAAAGCCTATTTCTATTGTCATTTCGCAGTACGAACTGCGATATCTAAACTTAATTAGCATTCACGCAGGCCGCTTCGTTGTCGTTGCAACACCTACCGAGTGTTTGTTTTTCATAACAATCGGTTGTTTTTACAAAATTTGCATGCGAGAGGGAACAATACGAGAGGAGTCGACTTGTTAATATCGCTGGGAATTAACCGGCAGCGGATTGTCGCACTCGGCCACAATAAACAATACAAAACGCTGAGCAAAAACAAACTATTGCAACAGTGCCACAACAAGAAGAATAGGAAAATTGCTTTTGTTTAAAAAAATCTATTTGTTCGTGTCTCGAGATGAAATGAGCGCGCGTGCAGTGCGTCGGCGGCGGGCCAATGGCGAGCGCGCGTTGCCCGCCCCCGCTGTCTGCGCCAATCGCAGCGCCCCACACAGCCGCAAGAGCAGTTTCCTTTTTTAAAAGTTTCGCCCTCGACTTCCATCCGATTTCCCGCCTCGGCTCCTTAAGTTATGGATGCTGAAAAAATCCAGATTTATTTAGTAAACATCACTTTTTGAACAAATTATGATGTTGCTGAAGGACTCGCCGGGTTTGAGCCATCCCTGATGTTATCTGCTTAAATAAAAGTATGGAAATTATTATTTAGCTCATGACATCCCAAGAATATTGGAATAAAATATTGAATTACGTTGGTGCTACATGTACCACTGGACTTTTAAATTAAAGACTTGTAATTGTAAAATGTATGTGTTATATGTTTAATATGAACCGATCGGTATGGAACTTAAAATAAATATAGTTCGTAACTTGGATTAGCATATAAACTACTTTTTATCCCAAATCATTTCCGAGAACGGGGTAGAAAACATGAACGAGCCCAAGAAAGGAAAAACGCCATAAATTTTAATCTTAGCAATCATATACAATTTTTTTTATACTACTAGCTGATGGAACAAGGTGATGGCCCACCTGATGTTAAGTGGTTACCATCACCTATAACAAAGCATTGCCTCGTAAGTCACGCACGTTAGGAACGTGCCCTACGATGCACTGACCTGCGTCCATCAACTTGAGGCATACAGATGTTAAGCCTCATGTGCCTGTAATCACACCGGAGACCACACTCTTGAAACTGAAACACAGCAACGCTGCTTAGCGGCAGAAAAAGGCGTACTAATACGCGAACGAAGCTGCGGGCGACAGCTAGTGCTGTATAAATCATCTATGATAGCAAAAGTTTGTATTAGCCTAATGGTTTTTCTGTTAGTTTGTTTTTTTGAATGTTTTGTATTTATGTTGTGTTAATAAATAATTTATCTTAGAGCTGATTTCACCATGCTCTAGTAGATTAATAAAGGATTAAAGGGCCGTTAAATATGTCAAAATGTACGCGTTTGACAGCTAAGGTTAGATTTAACGGCCTGTTAATCCTTTACCTACACAGCATGGTGAAATCAGCTCTAACTTTATATTTTTACAAAAAACAATGGTAATTCATTAAAGTCTGATGGTATACCGTCAGACTGGCTATTAGGTTTTTAATATAGTCTACAAATGTTGCTACTACTTAACAGTTATCACACGAAAATTACTTTAAGGAATTGGCATTGAGGGCAATTTTTTCAAAGGTTGTGCACGTATCAAGTCACATATAAAACGCCCTCGAATGAAAGTTCAACGCCCTCATTTAACACTTAATTATAAATCAATCAGCGAATAGTGAAGCCTATCCATCGATCTTACAGAAAACACATATCATTTGCCTAATTAGATTGGGCGTTAAATCGCCAAACAGCCATTTATAATCTGTTCATTTAAAAATAATGCAGTATAAAAAGCTCGTCAAAGATATTGTCAGAAGATAGGAGCTCTGTTCGCATCGAAGGTAAAAAAACTCGAAAAAAACTTACTCGGGGCGATCCGTGACTCCTATTTTTTTGTTTTATTATTTTTAATTCATATTATCGTTCGGCTATCCCCTTTAATTTTGTTTTTAAGTATGGCTCTCGGTATGCTGGCAGCTACGTTTATGGATATTCTGAATTCCGTGGCGTATCGTCCACAGGGCGATTTCATTTTATGTAAATTCGAGTTTGAGTTGTGTGCAGGTGTGCCGGTGTAATTGTGACAGATGTACGGGTCCCGGTGCCGGTAATTTATTAACTTACAACTACGCTGTAGCCTTCGGGGGACTAGCTAGGGGAATGCGAAACCACTGGTAATACATTGCTTTTGAATTAATACTATAATCTGCTGGTTCTACCATAGAAAGGATATTGTTATTTTTTTATTTTAAAAGGCAGTTGCTTACCTGACATAGTAAGACTCGATCACAAAATTATTTATTTAGTTCAACTAAAACTACAAAAACGGACTTAGAACATGATATTTAGTATTAAGTGCTTACTTGATGCAAGTAGGTACGATCTCCTACGATATAAAAACCTTAAAAATATAACAGACCAATTTTTTTCTAGAGTCGCTACAATCACTTCTGAATGCACACTTACCTATCAATTCAATACGAAAATAAGGCTGTCAATAAAGAATAGAGATTCCATTATGATAGCATCGCCAAACATGAGGAATCACGCCGATAGCCCGCCCTGCGCCGGCGCACGCGGGGCGGCGCGAATCGCTTGTAAACCTTGTTAAGTTATGAAAGGCTTAACTGCCGCTGTGCAGAATGTAAAAGCTTAAGAATTATGAAAATGGTTGCATTGACGATGTACATTACAAACCCACCATGCGAATTACTACTGGCAAGTACTTATGTAAAATACTGAGGAAATTACCATTATTTCTGTTCTGTGTCTAGTCGTTACCAACATTATTTTCTGCTAATACACAGGGTATCCTTCTCTAAGAAATGATTTATTTTATCTCATATTTTACTCTGCACTTATGAAGCATTGGTGGTCTAGTGGTGTCTCAGTTTCAAGTATAATCCAGTTTCTTCCGATTCGAATCTGGACGTGCATGTATGGATTTTTGGGTTCCTTTCCACTCATTTTGTTATTTAGGTTATTATTTAGGTTAGAAAATGATGATAAAAAAAGCAACTTGAAGAAACTCGTGGCTTAGTCAGCTTTGCACGTATAAACCATGTCCTTCCTGTGTATGATCGTCTTGTTTTTTTTGGTTACCTACATTTCTTGTTCTAAAAATGTAAATCCGTTATTGGCTGTATGTTAGAAACCTAAGTATTTACATTGAATCATAAGAGCTGTCGATTTTGTTCAAAAATTTATAAAATAAAATAAATAGTTTGAAAGGATTTTGTTGATACTGTACGTCATCATCTCAAAGCATTACAGCCTCCGTAATACGGAAATATGTTATGAGTGATAACTTGTCTTTTTTCTATATTTTTCTCTAGACATGCGACATACTCTTATGAGTAGTAAAGTTCTTTGTGAAGGGCTCGTGGTATTCTTCCCCGGTCGAAGAATCCACGATGCCTCTTCAGTGGCGGATTTACATATTTACCGCCAGTAGGCTATTCATGCCGCACCTACTGACCTCTACAATTAGATACCCTAGTATACAATCAAATTATATGCCAATGAAATTGCAAGATTATGATTTGTGCACTATAGTCCTCATTACATAAGCTTTTTTCCGTTAATAGTATGATTGTGTTGTGAACTTAGGGATCGATGTATCAGTTCCTTTTTGGAAAGCTCAATCTTATGAGTAGAAGGTTTTCTTAGCTTAGAAATATACCCAAAAACAAGTAAAGTCAAAGTCAAAGTCAACAATAAGCAAATAAAGCCTAATTTACCGCCCCCTAAAATCTGCCGCCCTAGGCTCCAGCCTACTGGTAAATCCACCACTGTGCCTCTCTTTGCCGCCAAGCAGTGTTGCTGTGTTTCGGTTTGTGGTTGCCGGTGATGTTACACGCACATGAGGCTTAACATCTGTATGCCTCAAGTTGATGGACGCAGGGCAGTGCATCGTAGCGCATGTTTCTATCGTGCGTGACTTGAAGACAATGTTTTGTTAGATGATAGTTACCACTTAGCATCAGTTGGGCCATATTCTTGTTTTATACCACTTATATAAAATATATGTATACTCCAAGATAATTTGTCAACTATCTTTGTTAGTCTCAAAAGAGAACTATCTCCGTAAACGATGGCCGGGCTGAATATTGATGGTGTCATTGTATAAATAGGATAATGTATCAAATCCAAACGAAAAGCAGATACCCACTGTAAAGGCATGACAGGGAATTAATGTGTGTGCGTTTATTTTAATAGATGGATCTTTTTTAGGGTTTCGAAGATCGACAAGGAACCCTATTTTGCCATGGCTGTCTGTCTGCGTGTTTTTAGTTTGAACTATTTTATTCGTAGACTATTGGTAGTTTTTTTTTAAACAACTAGCTGATGGAACAAGCAGATGGCCCACCTGATGTTAAGTGGTAACCATCACCTATAACAAAGCATTGCCTCGTAAGTCACGCACAATAGGAACGTGCCCTACGATGCACTGCCCTGCGTCCATCAACTTGAGGCATACAAATGTTAAGCCTCATGTGCCTGTAATTACACTGGCAACCACACTCTTCAAACCGAAACACAGCGTTGGTGCTTGGCGGCAGAAAATGGCGTGGTGGTAGTACTTCCCCGGACGAGCCCTTCACAAAGAGCTCTACTACACTTAAAATGTCGCCTCTTGCTGCCCAGAGGTCGGGAGCCAGGACTACTATATCCTTATACCTACTTGGCAGCTACTTGAAGTAATAGGAGAAAATTTTTATACTAAAGGTATTAGGTATTCCTGTTTTCAAACATTGTGTAGTAACCGAACGTCCAAACATCCACATGTTCAGGAAGGATAGAAGTTAAATAGTATTGAAAATTAAATAAATAAACAATACATTATTTAAAAAGTTAAATATTAAGATAATTAAATAAATAAGAGTTTTATTGAGGACAGTATAAACAACAGTAAAAGTGCAGTGGGTTTTTCCAAAAATGGGCGGTCTTATCATAGGTCGTGAACTCTTTGAGACCACCGGTATACTAAACTCAACTTAGAACCAATGTTTTGCGTCAACGATTTAAGTTTTCGAATGGCGACCAAGTAGGGTACAGCACTGGACCAATGACATTGTGAAGATCTGATGTCGGTGGATGGAGAAGGCTCAAAATAAGCGTTCTTCCTGGAAATGTATGGAGGCCTCAATAGAAAAGAGAGAAAGAAAAAAAAGCATTTTGTTGACCAACACAGACAAAAAATAAAAAATATGGAACCAAAAAGAAGTATACAGATAACCTATGCTATGTTAGGCCAATTATTTCCCTAGCTCAATGACAGCATTGCACTTATTCAGGCTGATGATGATAATGATAATGAAACTGCCATAAACGGTAAAGTCTTCTCCACGGTAGATAAAATATTTAAATTTTCAATCTCCGATAAAAGAATGGTGCATTAGCCAGTAAGTACATAACAAATCGTGAGCCATACTGATCGTGGCTTGTAAAATATCGTAAATGCAATGTTAACGAGATCTCGCTTATGTAATATTTTGCATTTAATAAGGGCTGGTCTCCTTATTTGCAAAGATTCCGAAGTAATTCGATAGCATTCTTGCTTAGCAAAAAACTGTTTGTAAACTGAATGAACAATATTGAATTTTGGTAAGAGCTGTCAGTTTACTGAACTTGGAACTAATCGTCACTATTTCCCTCTTTCAATCCATAGGTTTACGCACCTCTATTTTTCCCAGTATTAGAAGTGCAGCAATAAAAATTATAGTGCATAAATAATGTTTTAGAGTTGTAAACATATTTTTGTGACGATCCCTAATGGAGGCAGTAGTATCAAATGATATGCTCAACTAAAAACGTTACTTAGTCAAAATTCAAGCTGCTGTTCGGATTGCAGGTTTTTTAGAGTCAATGAGCGTGGTTATTGTAGACTAGAAGTCCAGGCACTTAGACTGGATCGTGTGCTTAGATTAACCAAGTTAATATGACTTGAAATGGATGACGAATAATGAAATCCCACCCGATGAACCAACAATGTGAAGTTCATAGAAAATATTTTCTGAGTTCTTGAGAAGTCGTTCCTGGAAATATAAGGTGGACGACCAAATCCAGACGAGGAATGCTTGAGGCTGATGATGACTGATAGACTTTTGGACTTTTTGCTTAATTAGTTCTGATTATAGATGGCGCGAAGTGTACGGTTTCTAGATGGCGCTATCGTTGCGTTTTGAGATTTAGGTTAGACAAAATATATTTTTTAATAAAATCAGCTCACTACAGAAGCTCATACAGGTGTTTTCGTAATACCATTCCCCTCTCGTTACCTACCTACCTATAGTAGTCTAAATTTATACACCCATTGAGCTTCTGTTCTACGCTGAAGTTAAATCGCCAGCCATATACTGTCTCGTATTGCAAGTAGGCTGACTCTTTAGTTCCTTTTTGCTGACGAAGAAATCCCTAGAATCCCAACTGACGTCAGCTAAGCAGTCCTCAAGTGTTCGCGAATAAGGGGTCCCCGTTGCCAGGGCCCACATAGCAGCGCGTGGCCCTCGGCAACAGATGAATCCGCAGATACTGCGATGGGCTCCGTCCGTATGAAATTATTGGAAAACTCGATTCGTGCTCGCTGCATCTGCCCAACTGCTCGCAAACGAACACTCTGCTAATGCTTGCAAACGACCTGCCTGGCTCTGGACCGTCTGACTCGGCTTCCTCGAGGAACTTATTTTTTTTTATACAACAAGTTGATGGAACAAGCAGATGGCCCACCTAATGTTAAGTGGTAACTATCACCTATAACAAAGCATTGCCTCGTGAGTCACGCACGATAGGAACGTGCCCTACGATGCACACTGCATCCATAAATTTTAGGCCTTCAGATGTTAAGCCTCATATGCCTGTAATTACACCGGCAACTAAACTCTTCAAATCGAAACACAGCAACGCTGCTTGGCGGCAGAAAAAGCCGTGGTTGTAGTACTTCCCTGGACGAGCCCTTCACAAAGAGCTCTACTACTCTTAAAATGATAAACCTCATGTGCCTGTAATTACACCGGCAACCACACTCTTCAAACCGAAACACAACGTTGCTGCTTGGCGGCAGAAAAAGGCTTGGTGGTAGTACTTCCCCGGACGAGCCACACACAAAGAGCTCTACTACTATTAGAACTTCCATAAAGATACCTGAGAATTTACAAATAATTCAAGCACATGGCTGTCTGGTTTGCCTACATAATAGTTGTAGTAATATAAGTGGAAAGCTCCTTCGGCAAAATATTACTAAAACTGAAACAACCAAACATGTTTGGCTGTAATAATACTGTAATGCATAACATTTGGCACATACCCACATTTTGCAGTAGTTGGTATAGTACAATAAAGCCAATAAAGTCAAAGTAAAAGTCAAAAGGTATTTATTCAATAAAATCACAAGGATCACTTTGAAACGTCTTAAAGCTAGGTGACTCTAGGTGCCAGTTCCACGCGACCAAAGCCTAGAAAAACAGGCAACAAACTTACGGCTTGGTTCCTACCGTTCTTTTGTATGATCCTTTTACAATGTAATAATATAATATATTAATATAAGTTTAGTGAGGCGTAGGCATACAGAAAAAGGCCAATATGTGACAGATTGCAAGCCCATCGCCGCTGTTAGAATACTAACTGATTTTAAGCTGATGGACGCAGGTTTCTTTTTACAGTGACTTCTTTAAATGCATTGACAGCCTTCACAGCTCAGTTGGTAGTAGCTTTGCCTTCTGCGCCGTAGGCCGTGGGTTCGATCCCCACCGAGAACAAACATTTGTGTGATAAACATAGGTGTTTGTTCTCTGTCTGGGTGTTATTATTTATTAAAAGTATGTTTTTAAAAAAAAAATTATATATATGAGGTAGTATATCAGCTATCTGGTTCCCATATTATAAGCTTTGGTTTAGTAAGGGGCTAGATAGTGTTGTGGGGAAAGTTCACCAATATTTATTTTTAATTTTTTTTACGAACAATATTTTTTTAGTGTAAACTTCTAACTTTGGCAATAGGATATGCTCACTTGAGCTTGCATACCAACTCGCTAGCCGAATCGAACGACCCCGAATCGAGGACAGCGCAGATAAACTTGGAAGATAGTAAAACGACCCTTCGTCCAATGGATTCACGGATTCAAGGAAATGCATTTGGGTATTGACTTTTATACATGCAGGTCGTCAACCCGTATGCAGAATCAAAAGGTAGGAACTTACAGTACGCGTTGTCCATAAATTAGTGTGCAAGGTAACATAAGTGTGGAGGCCTGCAGGGGAGGGCGTGCCTCGGCACCTGTACCAATCGCTTGTATATTCCAATATTCCCAAATCGATAATTCATGTGATCGCCTCATGTAATTAAGTTGGGATAAGTCCGGTCACACCTAGCGGTGCTGCGTGTTATAATCAACGCTTTCTTGATTCATTTGCCTGTTTGTTTTGATGATAGAGCTCTGTGCGATAAATTATGTTTTTATTTCTTTAATATAATAGTAACCCGCCCTATTCACAGGTTAAACATTGTCACCGTCAAACTGGAACTAAAGTATTGAAAAATGACAACGGCAAAAGCCATCAAACTTTGATTTTCACCTATATGATCTGTTTTAGTTTTTAGTAGGTACCTGCTTGCTGATAGAATAAGCGTTTGGCCTACCTGATGTTAATTAGTAACCATCAGTGATGGTTACTAATTAACAATTAATTGCCTCGCAAGCCACACACGATAGAAACGTGCCCAGGATGCACTCCGCATCCATCAACTTTAGGCATTCAGTTGTTTAGCCTCATGTGCCTGTAATTACACCGGCAACCACACTCTTCAAACCGAAACACAGCAACGCTGCTTGACGGCAGAAAAAGGCGTAGTGGTAGTACGAGCCCTTCACAAAGAGCTCTACTACTCTTAAAATGATAAACCTCATGTGCCTGTAATTTCATCGGCAACCTACAAACGGAAACTCAGCAAGGCTGCTTGAAGAAATTGCCTTCAATTAACTTCTTCTACTTCAGTTGACTCCTATCCAACAATGTTTTTTTTTCTGTGCATTACTTTTATACTTACTTGATGAAAAATATTTCCAACCATCCGCCCAATACACTCTACTTTGCATCTAAGTTTGAAACGTTCATGACTTACAATAAAAGCTCATAAATAAATAAATAAGACCGAATTTAATAACAAGCCTGAACCTAAGTAATGACCGCCAGAAGGCAGTGTTACATATATTATAAAGTTCTCCATTTTATAGCTTTTACGCACATTTCTTGGCGCTGCATTATATTTCTTAAACACTATAATTTGGGGACGATCGAAGGTAGCTATTGGATTTTTGTGGTGTATTCAAATATGACTCAAAAAAGAAACCGTGGCTTGGTTTAGTATTCTTTAAACATCGTCATGTTTTTATAGTAAATATTAAACCTACTTAACATGGAAAAATACCTATAGGCAATCATTAACGACAGGCAAAAAATGTTTGTATAAAAATAGTAAAATGAGGTAATTTGCAGTCGAATCCAACAAACAATTAGTTGGTATCCAAATGGGCTTTAAAAAGCTGGCATTTAAATCTTTATGGTTTTGTCGTCTACCACTTCTTACAAGCAGACCTTTTCTGGATCAAATTATGGACACGGGCGTGAAGCAATTCAACCATCTTTTGTATAAATTATCAACTTGCATGGCTTCTGCGACTGCGATAAATATAATTGTAGAAAAAGCAAGAATGCCCGACACGGTCAGTTATGTTATGTGCCATACCCGACACCGCTGGTGACGATCCGACGCCTCAAAAAGCCTCGCATGCCAACACAACACCTGAACTTTTAATTTCTTACAAGCTCTGCTTCGGATGCGCTCAACGAGCCTGAATGTCCATTAAGTTTGCGCGACAAGCATACTATTAAGTTTTTCTAAGGTCGCCGTCGTTCAACACGGTTTCAATTGACCAGACTAGACTCACCTATGTCTGTATCCCGCTAGGTATTTGCTCAGCTCCAACATTCTCCCTCAATTGAGCGATTCTCGCATTGATTGACCATAAATTTACCTCGATCCTTATTTACTGCCAGCAAAAAATAGTATAAAATGTGGAGTGAGACACCGCGCTAGGATGCCATCACGCGGGCTGGGCGGACGCGCTGGTGAATAGCCGCTGCGCTGCGATTTTCAAAGGCATACCTCGTGCGGGTGCCAGGTTGCCGGTGAGGACTTTATCCGTCGTGCGCAAGCGCATGTCTTTGGTGTGCGGACGCCGCGATCTAGATTCTGCGGCGCCGACGAGCGAGCGGCAAGATGGTATCGCAAACGTTCGCGCGACAATTGCTAACACCGACGTACCTACTCGGTACCGCGGCGCCGCTCAACAACGCGAATTATTCAAGCCGATGAGCTGATGCCAATGAGCCGAAGGACGCCGCCATTCTTTGCGATTCAATTAAACGCACCTCAGATGCTGTAATTATGACGCGTGTTTCTTTAATAGGCAGATTAATCAAATTGACTGTATCATGTCTCGAGTACTTCAGATTACAGTCTACACGCGTATCTTCAGTCACTACTCAACAACATTTCAAGCCCGCTCTATCAAATTACAGAGCTTGCGATGAAAATAACTCCTTTTTAACGCCACTGGACTTGAGGAAAATATTAGTATAATCTTAGGGGTCAATGAAAAATCCTACGGAACTTGCCAACTCCTGAGCTATCATTTGCGTCCCTCAATTTATCTTTTTGTCACTATCACCATAATAGTATTGTACACATAATTTTCTTGGTGATTGAATTTTTTTAACTACGTTATTCATCATGTTCAAAGATCTTTGTTTTCTGAAATAAAAATACATAAACTTTTATAGTTGCTATAGAAAAATATTTTTGTAGTATCTGCAAGAAAAAAATTGCAAGACTCTGTATAACAGAAAAGTCATAAACCAGCATATACCTAATCTTACAAGAAGGATGCCAGCTATCTTGAGATAAAAGCTCTGATCTCCGAAAGCTCACGCGCAAGCCATTCCTAGGCTCGGCTCATACGTGGAGACACGCGCGCGATGGACCGATTCTGGGAAACAGGACAGTGAGACTCACCGAACTAGAGTTTCTAGCGAGAGGAGCTCTACAGGAATGGGGTAGGTAGATGATTACTATGACAGACAGTCTTTCACGTAAATCTTCTCAAAGGTTCGATTGTAATGTAGCATGTCATAATGCTACATTATCATATTTCAACATTTTAGAAGATAAAAAGTCACTGAATGTTAAAGAAAAAAATTCACTTCACGACTTTGATCACCAGAGACGGTGGATATCCCTTAATCCAGATCTTCTGGATGAAGTCCCATCTTTCTTTCTTCTTTCTTCTCTCAATTTATGGCTCCTGTCCGTCATTCGACAGACAATCTTGCCAGTGTTAAGAGATTTGTATTGAATAATTTTTAGTCAAGTCAGTCCATAGTCAAGTCGGCCGTCATTTGTTTTGAAGAAAATGGTGGCGGTTTTCTTCAAAACATTGGAAACATTTTCGGACAAATCAGGATATCACATAAAACACTTTCATTCCAAATGTTTACACTTTGTGCTAAGACCTCAAGTAATGTTGGTTAAAATACCACCGAAATTACACAACACAACTCAAAATAACACAAGAAAAACAAATAAAATGAAAAAGCTATGTTGCTTCCCCAAAATGTCAGAAAATGAATCCATGAAGTCCCATCTCTTAATTCTTATTATAGAAGATGTCTAAAAGGTATTTAGAGGTACTATCTAGATACGTCGAAAAAAATACATTTGGCAGTGCAGTGCATGTTGCAGTAATTGGCATTCTATACGTGACAACTTGCAAGCCCCACCAAAAAACCAACTGTCAGCTAAGTTTTGTGACAGAGTGATTATATCTTCGAAAATTTAGGAATGGGTTAGAAAAGTGTGAAGTTATTTGACAGTTGTCGGCTTTTTAACAAAGAGGACGATGATGTAAAATTCTTTGCATCCGTTGGTCTACTACAAAATGTGCGAGGCAGAGTGCCTTCCGCTCGCCAGTCGGTTTTCCATGCGTTTCCTACAAATGTGCGTGTGTTTCTGTATGTTTCTGATTGTGTTTTCTGCAAAATACTTTAGCAGGCCGTAATTCCATGCGCTCTCGATCGTAGATGCCGTCACGTGCGCAGATACGCAGATACGGCGACGCACGCAAACGATGTAACTACACGCCAAATAAAGCTTTTTAGCAGACTCCACGACCTGGCATGGAAACTGGAAATTTGTAAAATTTTGAGATGGGTTTAAAAAAAGATTTCAGAATTACAAGTGATGATGACTATATATTAGTGAATATATTGTTAGCTTCATTGATTTTGTTTACTGCTGATCCTTACAATGGTTTTATTATGCTGATATCACCGTCTATGACTCTTGCTTGGGATAATAACGGCCGGTTTCTGAAAGCTCGATCACAACTAATCGGATATCAAGTCACTCGCCATTTCAGTTATTGCATCGAATTAGATAGAGATAACAAATGATTTGACATCCGATTAGTTTTGATCGAGCTTTCTTAAATTTGATTTTGTTTACCTTTTTCTGTATGCCTACGCCTCACTAAACTTCAATAACATATTAGAGGTATATTATTACATTGTAAAAGGATCATACAAAAGAACGGTAGGAACCAAGCCGTAAGTTTGTTGCCTGTTCTTCTAGGCTTTGGTCGCGTGGAACTGGCACCTAGAGTCACCTAGCTTTAAGACTTTTCAAAGTGATCCTTGTGATTTTATTGAATAAATACATTTTGACTTTGACTTTGACTTCAGGAACCGGCCGTAAGTCTTAGAATTTTTGATATACGATATCAATCTAAACAGTTATTCTGGCTTCCTCCGTTTAGAAACCGAAAATTTGGATTTGAGTTTTTTGTATTCTGGATTATAATTTTAACAGTATCACTACAAAAATGGTAGCATTAAAATCTCAAAAGAGTCCCAACAAAGACCAATAAAATAGTTATAATTTTAAAAGACAATGTGTCCAAAGATGAGTTCCTTCGAAAAAGCGTCACGAAATGCATGCGAGACCGCCGGGCGCGCCTTTGCATTCCCGTCTTTTTGCCTGTCACCATACGTATTTATTGCAACACTGATGCCCTGATCCGCGACCACCAGATACCAGATTTGACAACGATGCTGCCGGCCTCGATACCGCCTATTGTATTGTCGTTTTTCTGGAGCCTCTTCGATATTCGTTCGCGCCAGAATTCATATCGGTAGCTTCACTTTTAGATGAACACAGTAACGCTGCTTGGCGGCAGAAAGAAGCGTGGTGGTAGTAATTCCCCGGACAAGCCCTCACAATAAGACTGCTAAGATAACATATACTTTTATTATTATAAAAACCTTATAGGAAAGTTCGTATATAAGTGGTCAACTTTAATGACAGCCCGCTCTAAGGCCTCCATCATATCTAGCTAATAGCCGACCAAATTGGACACTAAAACTTTACACAATCTTGATTGTGATGATTTGAAAAAAAATTAATAATCATTTTTGCAGTGAGTAGTTTCTTAGCTACAAGCGGAGTACATTTTTAAAGTTATAGGTCATCAAAGGTATAGTAATTCTTTAACGGATTCTTTAGCTACCAGTAGGTATACCATGAGCTTTCCCAGAAAACTCATGATAGACCCATCGAGTAATGGAAAGGTCAATTAAGCATACCTTGAATTTAATAGAATTTGCAGTGTGTATCTTACCTATTATTATTTTTACAAAATGTTCAACTGATATAATCAAACCTGGACCAACAAATAATTTTATAACCGCAGCACCGCTGGACCGGCTCCGCCGAAAGAAATATGAATAAATTGCATAAATATTTATCAGCTCGCATTATGCCACATCGGGCATAGTCCTAAACCGTCCCAAAAAACAATACAACATTCTCAACAGACATAATTGTTTTTGTAGATTGTCGGAATGTTATCAGGATGGCGCACACCGTTAGTGCCATTTTTAAGACGTATAGATTTATATCAGACCGAATAGCCACGGGGTACGATCATCTTTCTTCATTTCACTGTCTTTTTATTGCGTAAGACAGTATTTCACAAACTTGCCTTGCCACTCCATTATTTTTCCCCTCGCGAAAAAATTTAAATGATAAGAACCATTTTGCATTGTTGAAAACTTGAGCGTAATTTGTAGGGACTCCCGCTGCATGTTATTAACGTCGAAATATCGTTTAATCTATACGGGACTTGTGCATAAGGTTTTTATGGTAATAAATGGTGAACTGGGACCATCTGATGGTGAGCTAACCTCGGCACGATACCTACATCTGCGATCACACTAGCACATTTGCAAGACTTGCATTGTGCTTATCAGGATTCAGATTAGTTTTACGAGGGCCAAATACCGTCGCATCGACCATTTTGGGACTGCCGGTTTTTGCAGGGCTCATATTCAGTCATGAACTGCTTGATAACGAGCTTGAATGATTTTCACCGTAGGTATATTTTGTAAGGAACGTGTATATAATTGATCAAATAAGAGGAGCATAAAAATGCATTAAAAGTGGTATTTAAACATTATGTAAGTCTTGCGAAGATTTCTTTATTTTATCTTGGTTTTTTAATAATATTATATTCTTTTATTTTTTCGCAACTCTAATTTTGTACACGCACCCACCTCTCATTTTATCTATCCTTCAAGGTTTGCTGGAAGAGAACTCTTTTTAGGGTTAAGCCCGCCTTTGTGCATGTTTTATATTTAAGTGTACTAAATGCTACTACTGTGTACAATAAAGAATAAAGAAATAAAGTGATGATTTTCTATGAGAAATCATGTAACGGGTTGATATCCTTTAATATGATATTCTCAATTCGACTGTATGTTTTTCAATATGATTGTTACACGATTACTATTATGTCAATTGATTTTGATATTTTTTTTACCTTTTTCTTACTTATCGGTCATACTTCAGTTAGGTATATAAATTCTATCGGAATTGATTCAACGACTTTTGAAAAAAATAACTAATTCAAAAAATATATGTACAGATGAAAATGACGTTTTGGTCTCTTTAGCATAAGTTTTGTATTATGTTTTTCAGCGTATGTAAAGTCGATTTTTTCGCTTAAAAGTTATATTATTTGACGACAAGACAGAGTTTAGAGTTTTAGAGTTTCAAAGCAACGGAAAATAAAAAATATTTGTAAAGCATGTACCTAGCTGTGGCACCACGGGAATCGTATATCTGTTGCAGCCCACCACCGAGCCACATGACCGCTCGAAGTAAAACAAGCAAGAATCACAATCATTCGCAAACATTTGCCCAGTTCGTGTACAGGAACAGTGCACGATGTCGTCAAACTGATACACCAGTCGAATACATCAGGTGAGTCATGTTTTCCGAAAGCATATTGTTATAAATCAAAACGCTGCTCTATCCGTCGTCGTGTCGCTCAGTTCAATATGGGCGTCCTGCTGTTTTACCGCACAAATTTACGATCGCCCCCGAACACTACCTTCGACAATACAAGAATCCTTCGACAATACAAGATGCCCGATCGTTTTCTCAAAGTCATTTCAACAAAATAACGTGATTTATACAAAGTCCGCAAGCGGAGTCGACTGTGTATTTGCAACGCTATTAATATATTTCTTATGACGTAGTAAATACCATAAGTAAGCTGAAGGGCAGGAATGTCTGTGAGATTCCAGACTAGTCTTGTCTCATGCTTATCCTTCTCCCAAGTAGGTCTATCTTCAGCCAATCTACTACTTACATAGCTATGCTGATACTTGCTTAAAAAACAGTGCATAGCACATAGTTTGGTACTTAATAACAGATCAATTAAATAAAGGTGCTGTAAATTGTCTTTAGTTGATTACAGTAGTCGTTTTGGCCACTTCAACATTCTACTATGTTAAATCATTTCAAGTTAGATGCAATAAACACAACATGGTCATCGTATACAGTGAGTACAAGTTACGTAAAATTTTCTCTTAAATTCACTTAGTCTTAAAACATAGTTACTCAGTTGCTCGGTCGAGGATAGCACGATACCATCATTCTCAGAAGCACAGACACGTGCTTTCGTGTTCCCGGGATACGTGAAGATCCACAATACCAGCATCAGGCTTTCCGACCGTCCAACACGAATAAATATTCCTTTTATTCCAATTTGTCAGCTAAGCCACTCTGCTAGCGAGTTATCTCCGTAGCCAGCGGTAAGTTCCCGCCAAAACAATACCCCAGTATCGTTAAAAAACGTGCTTGAATCCTGCATTTATCATCGTTGATTAAATACCATTGTTTTGTATCGGCAGACTCGGAGTCCCCAGCCTTCTGTTCCTTTTTCGTCTCTCTCCGTGTCTCGCATTGTAGTCGCACGGAGACAATAAGTCTGTTAAATTGGCCTCCTATACTCGTTATATTATGCCCAGTGCCCCAGGACTCGACGAGTTTGTATTTATGCCCGGCCAGAACGCGTGCTGCTTCGCTTTTCTGTTGTAAATTCTTACGACTTAGCGAAATTTGTTTTTGTTCCAATTGTCTTATGATTTCTTTTAATCGCTTTTAAAACTTTATTCTATCTGGCTAGGTTAAAGTCAACTTAGAAATTTAAACAAAAACCGTTTTTAAAACGCAATCATATCGTCCCAAACTTCTTAAGCTAGACAGAAAGCTTTACTGCACTTTTATAAGTATTTCATCTCTAGTGATAAAGTCTGGATCTATGTCTGATAACTAAGAAACTGATTATCTTGAAAACGGTACGTATGGGGCAGATAAGTTACTTTGCCAAATCGGACATAAAGAAGTGAAATTCTCAGAAAAGCAAGACGAGTAAAAATAGTCCTCTACGCCTACACTTTGTTGCCGAAGCACGTACTGCAATTTCAAAATCTAGATTTAGGAAAGAACGACTCATGTCGTGCTCTTGAAACTGAATGCATTTCCGAGAAAAAAACTTTGTGTAGTTGAGCGTACCCTACGTGACAACATAGTCCGCGGCTGACTTCAATGAACCCGGCGCGTGCCCACTATGTTTTTCCAGTTTTTCCACTGGCGACAAGATAACATTCTACTCATTTACAACTGCACTCTTCACGTGTACTTCAGAATATTATATCTTGTTCCTCGAATTGATCGGCTCGCAATGCGCAGCAATGCAAAGCTACTGCTGCTCGAACCTTATAATAACCTCATTCATAACTCTTCTTGTGTTATTAATTACAGCAATAATTTTACGAAACGTGACATGAATCATACACTGCACCGACTCAATCATCAATGGATGTCATAAGTTTATAGCATACCCATAAGGGGTTGGTATGGGATTCGTCGCTCATGATTATTGAAATGATAAATTTCAAAATATGAACATCTCAAGACAAGTCTCTCTATATCGGGAGCTTCTAACAAAAAGGCGAATGCCGCGGTCGGCTATAAAAATGTAGCTCGGACAAATATGAACGTGGCAGAAGAAAAAGTGGAGTCGCTGAAGCGTAATATTAACATGGATAATTAATTTATTAATTAGCATCAATTAATCGTAATACGGCGGTAGCGGACGGCTCTCGATACGCCCGGATGCTTTTTCTTACTAAGGTAAGTTTTTAGACGACAATTAAGAATGCTGACTTAGTAATACTGCGTAAAACTAAACGCGAATTCTCGAAGTTGCCGACAGGTTTGTTATGAAATTCAATCGATGATGCCGATGAGAAAAAACCTAATGCGACCGATATGAGCAAAGAAATAGCGGGTTTCCGATTGATTTTCTTATTGTTTTCATCAGACTACATTAAACTTCTTACTTTATTTACTTATTCTATGAACAACATTAATAGCACCACTAATTACGCACTAATGTATTAGTGGGTAATTACCCACTGCGTACTAGTAATGTGAAAGTGTGGGTGCTATCCGAATATATATTTCAATATTCTCGATGGATGGCGAGTAGGTCGCTAGACCTAGATAATAAGCTGTCACCAAAGCAGTGGTTAAATTCATTGGCATTGGTGAGCTACATGCATTTACTATAGGTAAAGCTAATTAGATACCTTTCAAAACTTTAATTTTAAACAAGGCTCAGTACTGCATGGATATGTTAGATGATGAATGTTTACTTACCTAGTTCTTATTTCATGGCAGCTATCACTTTTTATGTTGATAGCACAGTTAATAGTGTTTCCAGAAGGCACCAAATGGGGTGCATTTGTGAAGATGTATGATTCATTATGCAGCCGATCACTTTATATGGTTAAAACATTGCACTGCTTTAATAACGGAATGTAAAGAACTCGGAGCGTCCAGCAAGGTCACAATTTTTATTATATTTTTATTGACGATTAGCATAAACTTTTGCGCATCGACGCGTTTCGTTTTATTGTGGTATTTTATGTTCGGCGTTATAAATGTTGGCAGTTTCTTCCTCGTGGATATCTGCTCGGCTATTAGGGTTTCAGCGCCGACATTTTGCGGACTCATTTATGGATCGTATACTTGGTTTACCGCCGCCGTTCAAGATAACGGTATATTGATGGCTTTTAGATTAACCTTCAGCAGGATGTGATGAGTCCATGCAGTTAAATTAGCACCGCACTTGGTTTCGTGATTGACAGTTTTTGTTTGTCATTTCGGGGCTGACTAATGGAACACGATCGTTATCGTATGGATATTAGAATGGAATTCAATAAGCTGGTATTGAACGGTCGTATGACTGACCGTTCAAGTGGCTACCGTTTGGTATCAGATTCGGTAGCCGTGGCGTGTATCTCGGCCATTACTTTATCATCTCTTATCGATGCCTGCGCGGAGCCAACGTCTCAGATATATCTGTCGATGCTTAATATCATAGATAGTTATGGTAGTTTTATGGGTGCGCCCAAAAAAAGTTAAACATTGAAAGTCTAATCTCGACGATCGGGCCGTGTAACTAGAGGTTAGAATTCGAAGACTCCGAATAAAAAATAAGAGATCGTTAAAGAAATACTTTGCATATTTCCTTTGAGATATGAACACTGCAGTCGGCAGGGCTGGGATGTTTTTAGCGTTTGTGAAATTATTTCTTGTTTTTGGGTACGTAGGTACCTAGTAGTAATAAATTAGACTTTGTGACAGATAGTTTACATAGAAAATACTCAGCCTATCTCTATCGGATTAACTGTAGCCATACTATTAGTATACTTAGCATAATTCGTAGATGTTTATTACAGGTATAAGTTAAATTAAAACAGATAACCCATCCGCCCTTCCATCAGAAATATCAATTAAAACAAAATATACAGCCGACTATCGCCGTTTAGAGCATTAATATCAATTATTAAATAAGCTTTAATGATGATAAATAAATTAGAAATGATTGTACCTGTAACGACATGTCGACGGGTGGTTGCTACCGGACCCAACACATCGGGACCTTACCTCAGGCTCCCACGGTTTCCATGGACCTTTGAAGGAATGCCTCTCCTTCGTTTTTGTACCAATGTTTTATTATTTTCATTAAAACGCAGACAACAGCCAAACAAGCGGCTCGAGCGCAACAATAAAAAAATTGAAGATTGAAAATCACTGAATGTTATTATGAAAATCTCAAACAACAATGTCTTGGAGAACCTTACAAGAGGTTCAGCGAAAAATTCATTTTGATCCAAACAAGTTTACTTACCGAAAAAATGGTTTTACTAGTTTTCGTTAATCAAACTTTTTGATAGGAAAACTTATTGATCGAAATGATATTTACCTTTTGTGAATGAATTTATTTGTGAGTTTGATTGTTTTCCGATATTTCGGTTTAAGTTGTAAGCGCAATTATCAAATAAAAGAAAAAGATCATAATAATATGTATATGGCTGGTTTCAGAATGGTCACTGATGGCTCCACTAGCTATAATGGCCTTTAAAATTATTGCCATCTTTTTTCGTTGGCATGGGTATGACAAAGACAACATATACATTTTAGAAATATTTAAAAAATTGCGGGAATTATGAAACCGGCCTATAACATTTTATTATTTTGATTTAGAAACGAAGGTATAATGGTACAATAGAATTTCATACTTCAGAAACTAAACATGGATTTTTTCTGGTGACTTTTATGAAGTAAACTGAAAAAAAATGAACTATCTTTACGACTTCGATACCCAGGCATGATAAATTATCCAAATAAGATAGATGACCAAATATTACATTTGGCACACACCCTCGTATACAATACCAACTAAGTATATCAAAATGAGGATAGATGCAGAAGGTCATCATCATAGGCCTTTTCCATCTATACCTAAAAGATGATTTAAGTAGTAGTAAGTAGTAGATGCAGTAGGTAGTCAACTCAATATCACATATATGACACAAATCAATCACAAAAGGTATTCCCATTCAAGAAATGCAGTAAAGATAAGCCTTCGTCCAAACAAAGTATAAAGTTCTAAGAAGCGGACCAAGCTCAGTAACGAGACCAGGGGGCACATCATCAGTCACTACTTTTCACTTATAATGATGTTAAAAATGTTACCTAACAGCCGTTCGTGTCCACCCATTGTACAAGTCCATGCCCAAACAAAAACGTCTCTTAAAAAATGACTCTCAATTTATTTGATGTATAAAAAGCCACTTCCCATGACACCAGTCTGGGCGTTCTCTCACTTGCAATCCTTCTTCAATATTTCATTGTCGTTTTTTATTTGAATGGCTTTGACATTTTGGAGTCCAGTTATTAAATTAGCCTTTGTATTTAAATGGAAAATTAATATGGTGAGCTTCTGTTTTGTTCTGAATATCGATGAGATAAATCTTAGGTTATGATGTCCATTTGTTTTATTTATCATTTTTGTTCGTGTCTAACTTTTCAACTTTCTTTTAATTCTTATACTTTTGTGAGTGTTTATTATTTTGCTATTAACAGTTAGGTAAAAAATATCTAACCAAAACTATACTGCACCTATAACATACCATTATTCGTATTTTTTCAATGAAACAATGTTGTAATTTATGCTCGTTAGAACAAATAGGTACTGATAATTATGGTATGTTTACTTTACTAATCACGTCATCTGATATTCAAATAAGCAAATATTGATCACCAGCACCTGTTTGTAGAAGGAAGCGATTATAAAACTTCAAAGAAAGCGCACAAAATCAATTAAATTTCTAAATATCATTTCACCGTTTATCTTTGTCATCGCTTTGTAGCATCGTAATACTGGAAGGCATTTTATCCAATTCTATATCGGCCATCAAAATACAATTCCCAGTTGGTTCAGTATCGTATTCCCACGCGAGTTCCTAGTAAAAAGAACCAGCAATCTAACTGATGTCCAACATTAATCCTAATGTAGCGATCTGGTGGTAAACCGTCGTTTAATCCAAACAAAAATATTTCAATGCCCAATAAGACTATGGCAATGAAAAACTCTGAAGCTCGGTGCTGCGCTCGTAAGGTATTCAATGTGTACGACTTCTGGGAAGTTATACGGACCACTGTCATAGCGCGACTGACCTGCTAGTGATGCTCGCACAGATACGCAATACACTTATCGATGACTTGCAATACCTACCTAGTACGTAAAAAGTTTACTAGGGAAATTTTGCAATGATGTTTTTTAACTATCAGTCACTCAGGCGTCAGCTCATTTACCTATGATCGTTTTGTTTTTTAATCAATACATTTAAAAGTAGTATACATTTTCATGTCTCCACACTTTTACTCTGTAGGTACATCAACTAAACTATCAACTTTCGATATTTGGAAAACTTGTAGATTTATGTAAATACTTTACTTATTCTCTAAGATTTAAGCAAAAAAATAAAAGAGAAAGAGAGACAGAATTAAAAACAATAAAATCAGTGCAACATCGATAAAGTCAACTCTATCGACGATTCCCATCACGGCGACACCGGCGCAAGCGCACGACAGATGATCAGTCATGCGCCGATGCTGCGATAAGCCAGCAGTAGCTGCTCATTAATCTACCCACTACTCCCCACCATCCACCACTTACCAATTAACTGGACAAGCATAGATGCTGTTCTAGGAATCTTGAAGAAAGGTTATAAAAACAAAGCAAAAACTTATAGCTGTTTGGAGTTCTTAGTATCGATCAAAATATCCTTGAACCAAAATGTCTATAGAGCATTGGTGGTCAAGTGGGAGTGGCCATGCTTTCTGATCGTAACGTCGTGGTTTCGAATCCAGTCGGGCACCAATGGATTTTAATCTATGAATAAATTTATGCCAGTGTTCTTAAACGGTGAAGGAAAACATCGTGGGGAAATTTGATAGTATTCTAGCAGCGTTGATGGGCTTGCGACCTGTCATGTCAGGAATACCAACTACTGCGAAATGTGGGTATTTCCTATGCCGCTGTTAAATACTAAATGTCGCTGTTAAATCATGATGTTTTCCTTCACAAATTAAGAGTAGGTACCTACGAGTACCTATAGTTGTGAAAAATCGCAAACACCAAACAATACCATTACAAAAGTTTAATAAAAATGTTACTTTGGTCCAAACACGTTTTCCTACCAAAAAAATTGTTTTACCAATTTTCGTACTTAAAATAAAAATAAAAATAAATAAATATTGGTGGACATTCCACACAGCACTATCTCGCCCCAAACTAAGCCAAAGCTTGTGATATGGGAACCAGATAGCTGATATACTACTTATATACTTTTTTTTTGTAAATACATACTTAGAATATTATATAACACCCAGACAGAGAACAAACATCTATGTTCATCACACAAATGTTTGTTCTCGGTGGGAATCGAACCCACGACCTACGGCACAGAAGGCAGAGCTTCTACCAACTGAGCTGTGAAGGCTGTCAAAAACTTAATAAACTTAATAAACTTTTGGATAAAAGATACTTACCTTCTGGGTATGGAATTGGAAAGAGAGAGATTTCAATAGAAAATTCCGCGCGGAGGCCTTTGTAGAGAAGGGCATAGATACCTACTTCAAAGTACTTCAATAATAAATAAATAAATATAAATATTGATGGACTTTCCACACAGCACTATCTAGCCCCAAACTAAGCCAAAGCTTGTAATATGGGAAACAGATAGCTGATATACTACTTATATACTAATGTAAAATAACACGCAGACAGAGAACAAACATCTATGTTCATCACACAAATGTTTGTTCTCAGTGGGGATCGAACCCACGGCCTACGGCGCAGAAGGCAGAGCAACTACCAACCGAGCTGTGAAGGCTGTCAAATGTGATGCCTGTGATTAAACCGTTTAACCGTTTTAATTTTGATTTGACTAAACAACAAAACGAAGTTCAGGATATTATTGTTCTTTAACAAAATTAAAATATTCATAAAAGATCTTTCTTACAAATTTCAAATTGTAGTATCTTAGGACAGATACTTTCTCTTGTAAACTCACTACGGAGGTTACAATGTCTACAACGAGATAAATGCCAAAACGAAGTGTACCGAATTTCTCTGTGTAATGGGCCATTGTCGTTCCACGTGATAGATAGGTACATTTTCCGATCATAACAATTGCATTCGAGGCCATAACAGTCGCATTTGGCTACATATCCCTGCCTGCGCTTCCCAAGTATCCCAACGACCTAAGTATAGCTGCAGATAATGCAGTTAGGTTCTCTCAGTACCATAACAAATACTCTAAGATATTTGCGATAAACAGCCAAGTCGAATTGGATTACTTTTACAACAAATTCTCGCGGTTTAGGTTTTTGTGTGAGTGTGATTATGTGACAGTATTTGGCTTTTCAGTCATAGATAACGATTTTTGCTAATTGCTAGCTTTGTCTAGAATATAGATACCTACATATCGCACCTATAGAATAGAAGTGACTCAACTCAAAAAATTTAGGAAATGACTAGATATGTAAAAATACTAAGAAAAAAAACTGCATCGCCTAGTGATTAAAAACTGCCGCTTTTCGGTTAGAATGCGTCAAAACAGAATAGGTGCGCTCTTTGATTTCATTAAAAAAATATAGATAAGTCGTAACTTGGTTATGCCATGATACAATTCAGTAAAAAACACACGATCGTAAAATCATTTTGTCGCATTTCCCAAAAATCATGTTTTAATAATTGAGTCACTTCTATTCTAGAGGTGCGATATAATGTACTGTGGTCAAAGCGGCTGACATCAGACGGTAGGTAGTTTACTGGCAATACTTCATGCCATGATGTTCATGCTAGTAGACTAGGACTCTGTTGGTGAAATAAGGCTTGAGATCCAGACAAGGCCTTATCAATCAAGTGGCGGGTTTACGAGTGCCGCCGTAATGGCTCAGCAGTAAAACGCTGCTTTTGTTTAATGATATTCATTCGGACCGTAATTGTGAATGCCCGCCCCGCGGGCGGCCGCTGCCGAATTTGAAACAACTGGTTTATAGCTTGGACCGTGAAGACTACTGAAAAAGAACTTTCATTTTGTTTTATAGCCTTTAGTGAGTCCCCAATGCGGTAAGTACTGAAGTAGATATTATCAGTGGCGTAGCTATCGTCGGGCCAGGTGGTGCAGTGTACCAGGACCCCGGAACTCAGGGGGCTCTCTAACATAAGCTTTGAAAAGAGAGGGTCGCCAGCTTCCGAAGCTAGAAAACCTTGAGCCTGCTCACTTTTTTTTAATGGTTTATTTTAAAGGCCAATATAAGTTCAAGCTATGTGGAAAGAGGGGGTGAGGGCCCGATTCTTTCTCTATGCACCGGGGCCCTTGTCCACCTAGCTACGCCACTGGATATTATAGATTTTTTTTTAGTATGTTCTAGGTACTAAGAGGATATCTACCTCGCCTGGTTAATCAAAGTCTGCTGTTTCTGTTTTTTACCGATAATGTCGAAGGATGAGTGAATCACTGTTGGCCGTCTGTCTGTGAAGACCATTATTCCCAAAACTAAAAATGTACATAAAAAAATGTCTGTTTATAAAATTGGCGGGTTTTTATAGGCCATCTGAATTGCCTAATGAATTAAATGGTGTCTCGTAAGCGGTGATAGTAGAAACATAAGCTTTTTACGAGTTCCAACGAAAAGAACCATAACATAATACCAGATACAAACGGTAAATTACCTAAATTAATCCTAATATACGGAACCAGATTTAAAAGCTAGTAGATAGATGATATAAGACGTGTTATTGCATCGTAAAATTTTTACTGGTTCTATTCTACTGTTGATTCTTCTCATTGAAAGCTTTATCTTTCCAATCGTAAATATGTTTATGTAATACGCTATTTCGATCGTTGATTGGATGTTTACGAGAAATGCTATAGGCGGAAAGGTTGTAACTTCCTGTTTATTGGTGTTTTAGTGGTAAGAAAAAATCCTGAAGTATTTGAGGCCGCTATATAATTTTATTACACACCTAGCTTCAATGTTATTACTTATTACACAAGTTCAAGCCACATGAAAAATTTAAACCATACCCCAACACCAAGGAGCTTCCTATTCTTTCAAAGTATGATACTAACGGCCGGTTACTGAAAGCTCGATTAAAACTAATCGGATGTCAAGCACTCGCCATTTCAGCTATTACATCGAATAATATAGAGATAGCAAGTGACTTGACATCCGCTAGCGTTATTCTGCAGGTTCTCGCATTATACCAGCTATTGTTCTACCTGAAAAATATTGTGTAAGATGAAGATTTTATAACTTTTGAAACTATCACGGGTATTTACGAACAAATCGAGGTAAATTTTTCGTTTAAAATGAAATTATGAAGATTTTATGGTAAAAAAGTCGGAATTCGACCAAAAATTTAGGAGATACCTAGATCTCATAGGTATATAAATATCTCTCTCTTGTCGTGTCACTAGTTTCTTTCGAAACAGTGTGATGAAAGGATGTTTAAGTGCCTCAAGAGGCTCCTTTTGAGCACTTGACACATATTATAGAACTTTTTAGGTTCTACGACATGCCGGTTTCCTCACGATGTTTTCCTTCACCGTTTGAGAGTACTGGCGAGTGAATTTTTGTTTGGGAGGCGATGTGCGTTACATTACCTTTAAAAGAAAGAAAGAAAACATATTTATTTGTCCCACAAAAAAAAGTAAAAATAAAAGCAAAACTATAAATGTATGTGCACAATACATAAGTACATTTTTGAACAGAAAAACCGAACCCACGACCTTAGGATCGGAAGGCAGGGCCGATACCTCTAGACCACCAGTGCTCTCTATATAAATCTGTAAAGTAAAGATTAAAGGTACCTAATACCTAATTTGTGTAATTTAGTACCTACTTTTACTTTATTTTATAGTTTTGCTTTTATTTTTACTTTTTTTTGTGGGACAAATAAATATGTTTTCTTTCTTTCTTTTAAAGGTAATGTAACGCACATCGCCTCCCAAACAAAAATTCATTCAAATTAACCGAGTGGAGGGATCAATGGAAGGCTTAACCCATGTCTATTTCCATGTCATTACAGTGGGTGAGGAGGCCAGCACTGACAGAATACCGACAGCTTATTAATATCGTATTGCGGTCAAAAGTTAATCGCGTTTAAGTCACTCGCATCGCCCACGAAGATACATCACAACCCTCATTATTCACACACAAATTATGTAATTTCAATAAATGGAACTTATTGAATAGTGATGAGCGTCGGTAGGCCACGGCGGAACCCCTGCTGGGACCCGGGCCCGTTAGTACTATACCTTACACCACTTATACTATCCATTGCGTTTTAACAGAACTCTTTAAATTGTGTACTAGTGTTAGAGCGTCAATGGTCTTGCTACAAAGTTTGAATGTAGAGTGATATGATGTTTAAAGATAGCTCTCGATAAGCACTTAGACCCTCATTGTCTCGTATGGAACGTATGTTGTTTGGATAAATGGAACAAGGTAGAGACCTTCAGGAGTGTTTTCATTGTTTGGTATTGTTATGGTGTTTTATAGTCAAAATCATAACTTATTCGATCGAAGAATTACTTAAAAATGCTAACTACATACTTAGAGTTTTATAGGTTCACACTTAACTGCCATCCGACGGCGGGTGCTATGAACCGGGACACAGATTTTCTAGGTTTATTGTCATATAATGCCCATAATGGTAGTGAATCTCATTATAAAAAAAACTGAAAAATTTACAAACTTCAAAATACTGACAGTTAGTTAGGTGTCTACCAATTTTTTTTAAGAGTAGTAGAGGTCTTTGTAAAGGGCTCGTCCGGGGAAGTACTACCACCACGCCTTTTACTGCCACCAAGCAGCGTTGCTGTGTTTCGGTTTGAAGAGTGTGGTTGCTGGTGTAATGACAGGCACTTGAGGCTTAACTGTATGCCTCAAGTTGGTGGACGCAGGGCAGTGCATCGTAGGGTACGTTCCTATCGTGCGTGACTTACGAGGTAATGTTTTGTTATAGGTGATGGTTACCACTTAACATCAGGTGGGCCATCTGCTTGTTCCATCAGCTAGTTGTATTAAAAAAATGATTAGACTGTAACCTACAGTAGAACTAATTGGAATGTCACCATCAAAAGCACACATACTAACAAAAATGTTTTTTTTTTTAACTATTTACTGTAGGTTTTTTCAATCTTTCACCCAAAACGTTAATGCGAAGCTTCGTTTATGATTTTGCAGAGTAGAGCCTCTTGATTACAAATTGGCATATTATAAACAAAACAAGACTCATAGGATTACGCTCTGCGTGGCTAGGTAAAAGTGATTACAATTACTTAAGACAAAAAGAACCGCCAAAACAGTACTCATAAAAAAAATGGAGATATAAAATCAGTGAATGTATTTAAATCACTAACATCAAGGTTTGGAGAATAATATTACAAACTAGCTCTTATCCGCGGCTTCGCTCGCGCACGTTTAGGTACTTTAAAAAGTATAAAAAGTATCCTATGTCCGTCTCCTAGTTCTAAGCTACCTCCCCACCAATTTTCAGCCAAATCGGTTCTTTCTTGAGTTATAAATAGTGTAACTAACACGGCTTTCTTTTATATATATAGATAAAACCTATATCAATAAATAAAACAAACAAGTTTATGTAGGAAAACTTGTTAGGTATTTTTGCTGAACGGTCTTAATGTTATTCTCCGAAACTTGATTTTTTGCGATATTTCATAACTACATTCAGTGATCTTATATCTTCGAAAAAGTTGAAATGTGCGAGCGAGATGTTGTTCGTCGGTTGTCAGCCGCTTAAGAGCTCAAAAAAGGCCATAATTCATCATGGACCGTTTATGAAAGGAGCAATAATAGAGCGTTAAGAGCTAAGCGACTCCACACGTCTGTAATTGATTTATAGGCAAATATTAAATCTGTTCTCACCAGGCTCCCCATGAGTAATGATCGTACCCAATACTGTTTAACGTTTTGTTTTTCACCCATTTAATCATACGTGCACTTGTTTGATTGACGCATTATTTCGAAATGAACCGCTTTCGCTGAGCCCTCGCGAACGCTCGAGTAATTGCACCGAGAGAAGCCCGTATCCATCACGCGTGTAAGCTGAATATAAAATGTCAACAAAACGTCCGATCGCAGCAGCCTCACACTCATCAAAACAATACAAAACGCGGGATGTTATCGATAATGATCAACGCGACAACCCTCTAACATTTTTTGTGGGTTGACATCGCGCTAATAATACTCATGAGAAAAATGCGCGCCGGACCCCTGTCATTCTCCTTTTGTTTTTAATTTCTACCTCAGTGGCACCGATTTAATTGGGCTCAACTCGAGCGAGCGCACCTTCGTATTTCACCTCGGCTCGCTTCATTTGAATATTTAAAGCATTTCGGGACCTCGTCGCATTATTTTCTTTATTTACACAATATTTATATATTTATTTCAGGTCTGGCGTCATTTATTTAGTGACGTGACTTACCGAAGTCGCGTCCTTCCCAGTATTGACATAGTTAACGCGTTGAATTCTCTCGCGTTCCTTTTCAGTTTGGAGTGGTTTGTTTAGTTTGTCTTTTCGTCTTTTTGTGAGGTCGCGCGTCGCTGCGGATGGCGCGCTCTCCGCTCGCCGCTGGCCGATGACGGCGCTGGCCGCGTGTGGCGAGCGCTGCTCTTCGTTGTTTTCTCGCCAGCCCTTATCTTCGACAAGATTGCTCGTTTTTAAATGAAGTTATACCGTCCCGATTGAACATCGGGCAACGGAGGCGAAGCGAATTTTTAATTAGTTTCCGAAGATAGTGAATTTTAAGGAATGCGGGAGCGGTGTTGGATTCTGTCCGGATATCTTAATTGAGACGCGTACCGTTTCGAGTTGAATGGCGATTTGTTAAATAAGAACAGATTAATTATGAATTAAAGGATGGAGCGGCGTGCTGTGGCCAAGGCTGCCGGGACCCGCTAATGAACTGAATTAATGAACGCCATTTTTCGCCTCACGATATTGAAGAATCGCGTGACGGTTTAGCTTAACTCCTCACATCATTTGCGCGATTATTTCATTAGCCATGATAGCTTTTCAAAGAACATCCTTACCACCGCTAAGTACCTTGGTAACTGGAACTTAATCATGTTGAAAAACTGCAACAAGTTAATTGAAAACAATCTATTCAACAAACTACAACAGCAATTGAATTAAATTACTCGGTTGCTGGAACAAGAGCTACTACGTTGAATCCGATGTTGTCGGGTTCCCTGGCGATAAACTCGCGACACACCTCTGCTGCGTCTTCCAGGAGGCTCTCAGGAGTCGTCGGACCATGGTTTATTGGGAAGGACTTACGTCCATCCAGTTCAAACAGAAACCCATCATTGTGGATGAAAGTTACGAAGTGATTGTTGACGGTTTCATTCGGTTCTTGACCCTCGACGTCACTTGCGTTCACCACATCCTTATAGGCCTCTAGAATGGCAGTCGAGTTTTCGAGTAGAGCGCCTTTGGCAGACGCATCGAGCCCTTGAGCATCGTTCAGGTAGCTCTTTAGGAGGCCATCGTTGAGCTCAATGTGATGGGTATTGTTTGCCACGCTGTGAACTAACGCGATCGTTCCACATATGTTACTCAGAACTTGCTTCAAGTGGAAGACATCTATCGGCGCTGGAGTACCTTTGTCTATAATATCGGTTTCTTGTTGCCGACGGTGCTGTTCGTACTCGTTAGATAACGGGAACAGGAGTACTACAGCTAAGACCGGGCGGGGTACCCAATTAAGAGTATCACCTTCTAACCCGATGACATCCACCATCTTCCATCTCTCAGACACTCCAAGTCGATGCAAATACTTGTTCATGGTCTCCGGGTTGGACTCCATAGGTAGAGCTACGGCCATCTTGGGTTTGCTTGGTAGTATTTCGCGAAAAAAAATGTAGAGATTTCTCAGGACGTGAGAAAAATATTTCGACATGTGACAGCAGTTGACAACAAGTTTCTTCTATATTTTAGAATGGTGGTTTAATTCTGTCACTCAAACAAGAGGTTTTAGGCTTGAATATTGTGCAGATATTACCCAAACTCCTTGTAAAAAAGTCTTTGTTCTAAGTTAGTATTTATTTTCCTACTAATTGCCACATAATAAGTAGGAAATCAAATACGAAAACTAAAAAATACTCGGGCTTGAGGTACCGCTAGCGCACAGGACTTCTGGAATATTCTGGATATCCATGCCGCCTTTCCATACGTAGAGGCATTACAGTAACCATCATTAGCACTATTTCTATGAAGTGCTATCAACTTACCATATAATTATGGGCCCTAAAAGAACCCTTTACGGCGAGCTTATTGAGATTCTCAATTATTATTGGCATATGGAAGTGTAATTGTTATTAATTGCGGCAAAAAAGCAGGTGCATGCGCAGCGTACTTATAAACTTACCTATAGGCTCGTCATGCCGATTCAGTATTTTATTCATACCGATTTTTCACCTTGCGGGTTTATTGTTATTTTTATGGGTCAGTCAGTTAGGACAGTAACTGGCATTAAAGAGTAAAAAATGCGCTATGACTGTTTTTATGATCAACAATTCATTTAATGAATATGACTAACTGTAGGTATTGGACCTAAAGGACTATTTCTTGTTCTTTTTAAGTTTTTATTTAATTATTTATTTTTAATTATTAAATTTTACATTGCCATTACAGTAAACACCAAAGCGACAATGAAAAGCCTATGAGCTACTACTAATTTAAATATACTTACACGAAAAATAAATAACCGTATTATTATTCGTAAGATTAGAGATTTTAGGTACACCCGGAATCACATTTTTTACCTACCTTTAATGTTTGTTAGCTCTGTAAGTTTCACCGTCTCATGCAGTAACGCTATCCGACAGTAAAATTATTTCCGATTTATTTTTTCCGAGTCTAAAGTAGAGAAGGAAATATTATTATCCGACGGATAACGTAATCCACAGATGGTGATTTTTTTTCGCTGATATAGTATTCCGTAGTGTTCGGTTAATTTGAATGGTGTAATTCTCTGGGTCCGCTCCTCTCTCATTATGATGTCAAGTTTTGTCAAATGTGTAGGTACTGTGTCCATTAGGGCCGCCGCGGGGCGGGGCTATTGAAATCATCGGTTGGGTATACACGGTTCTGTTGAGTAAAGATTTGCTTAAAGATGCCCATGAGTATTGTACCTACTATTACCACCACTCATAATCAGCCAGAATAAGTCAACTGCCGATATATAGACCGATATTTCAAGAGTACTTACATATAGTAGAGCTCTTTGTGAATGGTGCGTGACTTACGAGGCAATGCTTTGTTATAGGTGATGGTTACCACTTAACATCAGGTGGGTCATCTGCTTGTTTCATCAGCTAGTTGTATAAAAAAAAACCTTTTTGCCGTAAGTCACCACGCATGGCAGTAACTATTATTGACCCACCATGATTATATTATTATTATCATTAAAAAGCGACAACAAACACATATAATTGACTGTACCTACCTATAAGAGCATATTATTTTCTGAACAAATTACTAATATATCTTTCGAAGACTCTTTCATAATCCCGAACACATTTATCTTTTACAGCAATACTACGTTCACAAGTAACAGATTTACCTCATAATTACGTGGAATAAGGGCGTGTCCACACGTCTGCTGACTACCTTCAATTACGTGCTAAGAGCGCT
The DNA here is from genome assembly GCA_932294275.1 of Chloroclysta siterata. Classification (NCBI taxonomy): domain Eukaryota; kingdom Metazoa; phylum Arthropoda; class Insecta; order Lepidoptera; family Geometridae; genus Chloroclysta; species Chloroclysta siterata. The sequence continues at coordinate 12,148,180 of OW028602.1, forward strand.
TATTATCTAGACATTCTGTCGGTAAATACTGTGAATAATCGATCCTCATGACAGTGCGTTTGCGGCACTTTCAGTTTCACTTTGGTGAATATTAATTTGATTTTAAATGATGATCTTCATAATATAAAAATCATGATCTTCATAATATAAAAAGTCTCAATTTACCCACGAAATTGTCACCGATAATCGGTAACCTTAATTAACGCTACCGACCCGTGGTCCAACCGCTATGTCCAACTGTTTGTACCAACCTACATAGCAGATAATCCGCGCCAATAGACGAATCATAAATGCCGGTGCATTTTTTTTCCATCTCACAAGTGCGAGTGAAAGGTAACTAATGTCAACAGTAGTGTATGAGTGAGATATCATGTGGACATTCATTTGGTGCGGGTTTTGTCATATTATTATCTTAAAATACCTATTCAGTTCCGATTACTGACTGAGCCGGCAGCGAGAGTTTAACGCGACTATAATCTCAATTACTTTCCAATGAAAATATCGATCGATTCCAAACAATACCTACATGAAATTTTGTTTCATGTTATGCCCTACATAGATTTTTTAAAATAAAATTGCGAGCACCAAGTTCACTTTAAATAAAAAACAGATTATATTTGAACTAAAATGTATTTCGCCCATAGATAACATACACACCCGATTAGAAATGGCTACATCTCAACTAGATAGCATCAACTCTTACATTTAACACTACACTTTGTACTGATTAATTCCTTTTGGCGATCATTCACTTCTACAGATCATTTTTTTCGATTCTCTATTTCTTTTCAAATTCGCTATCACAAAATTAAAATAGATCTATAGGCATAGCGTGGTAGTTTATTCACCTTTGCAAGATTGTTTTTTTTTTTCAAATACAATTGTGTTTTTTTTTAATTATAAAGTTTAATGTATTTCAATATTGACCATTGATACCTAGAGCTTAACCTCTCCCATGCCGGAACGTAGATCCACGCGAGACACAATACATTTTCTATTGTGTCTGGAATTCCGGCATGTGAGAGGTTAAATAACAAGGCAGGAATAAAAATTATGCCCCAGAAATTGTTTGCATTTTGGAATAACGAATTCGAACAATTTTATATTATTACAACAATAAAATATACCAATGCACGATATTACTTTATATAAAAATAGCTGACAAAATTTTTGGTATAATACTAAAACTATGCTAAAATATAAATGATTGAACTACTGAGAAGTATTATCTCCACCAAGGATACAAACTTTCATATAAGTAATTGTAATTTCGTGTTAAGCGAATACTACATTTTGTACTTTATAGATAAGGTAATAATTTCTGTAAGTTCTTACATTCCATGATCGATGTAATTCCTCTTTTGGCGCTTCTACTACAACCTTAGCTAGTCAAAAAAATAATATCAGTCGAAACATCCAAGCTTAGGTAACTCAATACAATAACTAATACAATGTATAATACCTTAAAAATAATAGCATACTTATGTTATAATTTTGAAACGTTTTAAATTTAGATTCAAAACATTTAAGGGTTTCATCTCACCAAGTTCTTTTGACGGATAATCTATTAACGAGTACAATGGGTCGAGAAAAGGTGATTTGTGCCTATACCTCACCGCAACTGTATGACCAATACATAATACAAAAATATTACTGTATTTTAAAAACAGTCAGCTGAACAATATACAAGGTGTTCCAAACTTGTGTTTAAAAACTTCAGGGGGCTAAAGTACCCATCAATATGAATAACTTTTTCTAAGGAACCAACACTGTAAACGCGAAAAAAATACTGCTTTTTCAATACCTACCTGGCTAAAATGTATGAAACAGCTGTTTTTTTCGCGTTCACAGTGTTGGTTCCTTAGAAAAAGTTATTCATATTGATGGATACTTTAGCCCCCTGAAGTTTTTAAACACAAGTATTGGAACACCTTGTATACTGTGCATATTTTGAATCGTTTTGTTTTAGAATACTGTACTTGAACTTTCGTTTTGTTTTTAGATAAATACATTGAGGTAGTCATTGAACAGAAAGGTCAAAGGCAGAAATATACCTTAGCAGAATTAGAAGTGATCTAATTCAGAAATATGAAATTTACCAGCGTTTATTCTGAATTTCGCTCACTGACGTTTGGGTTATTGTGTGAGTCAATAGATTTTAAAACACGAGCGCTATTTCGCCTAACGTCACAAAAAGAAGAGGAATTGTAAGAGCAGCTCAACGGCGGAATATTTAAAAATATCCATTTAATTTATATGACTATAGAGTGTTGTCGTTGCCATAAGAAAAGACAACGCTGTCACTACGATAGTTGCATTATTGATAATTAACAGCCTTCACAGCTCAGTTGGTAGTACCTCTGCCTTCTGCGCCGTAGGCCGTGGGTTCGATCCCCGCCGAGAACTAACATTTGTGTGATGAACATAGATGTTTGTTCTCTGTCTGGGAGTTATTATATATTATAAGTATGTATTTACAAAAAAATAATATCTGTATTTTATCAGCTATCTGGTTCCCATATTACAAGCTTTGGCTTAGTTTGAGGCTAGATAGTGCTGTGTGGAAAGTCCATCAATATTTATTTATTTATTACGTTGAACTTGGTGAAACAAGCCTTAAGTCCAGGCGCATTTAGGACGGCTGCGGAACATTAGAAATATTATGAGCTAATAATCGAATCATTCATTATACTACACAGCTAATATTCAAATATTCTCACTAATATTTATCAGAAATAATGTTTTCAATGAATATCTAATAATATAATAAATATAGAATGAAATAAATAGGTCTGATTTGTGTCACTTTCGGGTCTATAATTATCAGCACATAAAAAAAACAGAATCCTACATATTCCGGACCAGTTTTTTTTATTAGTATACTTGTCATAAAGCTGAAGGCCTATTAAATTAAATCAAAACTTTACTTTAAATTCATTCAATAGCAATATCGAATAATATTATTGTATGGCTATTTCTCAGCTAAGCACCAAATATGAATACAAACATAACATACTAGTAAAACAGTAAATAGTTATGTAAAACTAAACGGTTATATAACATGCATTATATTTTATAGAAAACTTAAGATATTGTTCGTTGGAAATGTAACCTTAACACCTAGAACTTAAGAACTAAGATAGAAAAGCTACTGTTCATAATAAAGTATGAAAAATATCACTTGGTCAACGGAGACTTGAATGAAGATTTACAAAGGTACATAGTAATTATTAAAAATTCAGTAGCAAGTATGTAAAAGTTTCAAAGAGCTTGATTTAAATTCTTATTAATAAGTTGTCATAAAAATGTTATTTAAAATACTGAACGCTGAATAGAAGATTAGAATAAAGTATCAACAATTCTACAAATGGATATTTTTTACCAAGTCTCAATTTAGAATTTCTAAATCTCAATTTGCCAAAGAGTTCATTTATCAGATGATTTCTATGATCTAGTTTTAGAAGTTGGTGTTACATATTTGTAAACACTAACTTCTACAATATACACAGATTGCTTGATGAATATCACTTATTTCTCAAAAAAAGATTGCATACAAAAAATACAGCTAAACTGAAGTGTGTTACATAAAATTTACTTCAAAACCAAGTCAAGTACTTTACCTGTGACCTACCTTAGATTAGACAATTGTATATTTCGTCAAAAATTAACTTTATAAAAATTGCATCAATAGAGGTTTATTGCATTGATAAAACAACTTAGGGTCGGTTATACTAACTCAGAGTAACGTGAGATACCACAAGGATCATACAAAAGAACGGTAGGCAAGCCGTGAGTTTTCTGCCTGTTCTATAGTCGCGTTAAACTCTCGCTGCAAATTCGGTCAGTGCTCAACCTAAAGTCGCGTTAAACTCCCGCTGCAAACTCAGTCATAAATAATCTTATCACACGCTTAAACAAAAGGATCGTCCGTTCTCCTAAGTGCGAGAGAGAGAGAGAGAGAGAGAGAGAGAGAGAGAGAGAGCAATATTGCTGTCTCGTTCCGATAACTTATGACCGAGCTTGCAGCGAGAGTTTAACGCGACTATAGGCATAGACTATCGCGTGTAACTGGGACTTAGATTTACCTAGCTTTAAGACGTTTTAAAGTGATCCTTGTGATTCAATTGAAGAAGTATTTCTTCTTTTGACTTTGACTTATAAATAAGTCCGTTCTCTGATTTTGACAAGTCTATTAAAGACGGAAATATTTTTAGACGTGTTACTCTGAAATAGTAAAACCCGCCTTGATAGATAGACGAACAAATTGCATTTTTATATTTGATAAACGTCGGTACTGTATTTAGATTATCTTTAGACTTTAAAGAGATTGTAGAAAGTGAATTTATATATAAAATCCAATAGATAAACAATTTCCATCTGTAACCCCGGCGCCAGACATAGTTTCACTTGTTTGGACATTTGTTTGATTGCTATGTGTGGCACGAGACTTTGAATACAAAGTCCCGTTCACGAGACTTTGAATACAAAGTCTCGTGCCACACAAACAAGTGAAGCTAAGTCTGGCGCCGGCTTTAAGATAATGAAGTGACCGTGTCACTTACTGTCATTCAATTTAGGTGACGTATACATATGGGGGCAAAATAAAAGCACTCTTGAAACAGATTTTTTGAGTCTAAGTAAAACAGTCAAGACTTTAAAAAGTTCATTGACATAATAAACGTAAATAAATGAATTGCTCTGTGTTGACATAAATTATCTTCTAGAAAACATGCACGTTAAAGTACATAAAAGATTTAAAAGTGATAAAGGTTCTAAATATTGCATATTGAGCAAAGAAAATACTTAATACAATTTTACATCAATTGTAAATAAAAATGATTTGTCAAAAAAATATTAAATTCATATCAAAATAAAATTTCAAATAATACTTTTGGGAATACACAATATCACAAAAAATAATTACTTAGCAATAAAGCTACACAAGTGCCAATAGAATTTTTGAATCACATACACAATACACATACAAATCACAGGTACCTACAAACTCGATAGGCATTCGGTTACTAATTAAGGCGAAGGCAAGAGCTAATGTGACTCTCGCTCGCACGTTTCGACATGTTGAAAGATATAAAATCAGTAAACTCATTTTCGAAGTATATAACTTTCAATTTTAATAATAGGTACGTACTACTTGTAACTGTAACAATATTTCATGTATTACCTATATTAGCTAGCGAATGCCTACCTGATAAGAACCTACTTAGAACATATAATTTTATGCAAGGCGCTATTATTGTAACAGACGTTTGGTATATAAATAAAATATTTCATTTCATTTCATTTCACATAAAATTTTAATACCACTTTCATTAGGCTATAAAATATTTAATTCTTAATATTTTAATTATTAATTTGTTTAATTAATTAATAGCATAATGCATTTATCATAAATTAAAAGAATTGTGCGTACAATTTTATAAAAAAAGCCATTTCGTAATCACAAAACTCAATTCTTATGTATCGTTAAGTTATATTCGAGCGTTGCTCATTAACAGACTTTTTTACTGATGAACCAATTCCAGATTCATTTTTGGATCTGCCTCTGACTACCTGCAAAGAAGTGAGGACGGCGGGAATTTGATTAATTGTGAATTTACATGGAAAGAGAATGAAAAAAATTCTCTGATTTTTGGTACATGGTTTAGTATAGGATTACGTATTAGCTGTTAATTAGTAGGTACTATTATATGTATCACCGGCAATATGGCCCCAAGTATGTAAACGTAAAACTTAAGCTTAAAATTAACAATATAACTCGAGAATAATGAATCCGGGTCACTGGCATTAAATCTTAATACCTCGGAGGTTAAGAGTTTATTAAAAGTCAAGTTTTTTAAGCACTGCTTCCTAGAAAGCCTAGCTGTCAAAAAAATGCTAACGTGACGCTACTAAAAAACGCAGTGTATACCTGCTCTTATGATTTTTTATTTCTATTTAGCAGATTACCTGATGTTAGGTGGTTACGAACACCTACCTGCTTTGCAAGTCACGCACTATAAGAACGTGTCCTACGATGCACTATCTGGGGCCTAATCACGAATTAATTTTGATTTTTGCAGCGTTTACGTAGATATATTCGACCTTTTCTTTTCTAGTTAGGGATACGAAACGTTTACGCGAAAAACCTAACATTCGTTCGTCATTAGGGCCTAGCACACAATCCATCAACTTGCTGTAATTTTACCAGCACCCACACCCTTCAAATCGAAACACAGCAACGCTGCTTTGGAATTTGAGTAATGAGTCGTTTATAATGCAACTTTTAATTTTATGAGCTGGCTTTCTAAGTTCTGGGTTCAGGATTTTGTTGGAGACCCGAATTCATTGGTATCGAATCAAAAATTAAACCGTATTCTAGAATTTTCTCCATTCGAGGAATGATATGCAAAATAAAACACTGCTGTGGAGCTAATTCGTCACCAGCGTCATCGAATTTGATTTGACGAATTCATCTAAACGAGAATATTAAGAAAAAAGTGTCCAGTAGGTATTTTAGATGGCGAGATTTACACATAGAAGCATTTTGTTATCTGTGTCGGATTAATCGACCGATAGGAAACTTCTAGTTTCCTTCCCGTACAGCGCCATCTAGTAATCTATTGGGTTTTTTTATTTCCCCCATTTAAGATGAAGGATTTTCTTTTTACGAGAATCCTTGGACACATTTCAATGAAATAGCATACTTACTTATATTTTTCTTTTACTTATCAGCTAAAGTTCATAGCAATCTCTTGACCACCAGAATGGTGTTGCCATCGTAATTTTCAAAGGCGTTGTGAAGCAAAATTTTCCGCGTAGTTTTATCTTTCTCTAAATTGTACTTTCTTTATATCAAAATCGTATTCAGATTGAATAATCGAATAATGTATTTTTTTGTCAAAATTTCGCGGAACATTATTTTTTAATGCGTCAAATATGGGACGAAAAAGCCTACCAAAGATATATCCTTGTCACAAATACTATACACCTAACGAGAACACTAATTAGTTAATTATCACCTACAGAAAAAAGGCAATAAAAAAACTTTATTACACCTCGATTCATTTGGCAACATTTGTAGGGTACCGTACTACTACAGGTAGAATTTCAGATACATTCCCCAATTACTCACCGACACACTGATAGTGGTAATTTAAAAAAAACTTGACATCTGAACTGTGGGGATCCAGGAATAGGTACAGTCAGCTTAGAATGTATACAATCGTAACTTGCATCTCACATTTACAGGGCAAAAAATCGTAGATCATAAAATCCGAGAACTTGAAATTTACGAATTGTATACATTCTAGCGCAGTCGACTGTAAATCTTCCAGTTTTAAATTGCGCTATACTTCGGCTGTGAAATATTTTATACTAGCTGGTGCCCGCGACTTCGTCTGCGCATTAGTATTTCGAGTAGCTTATATAAGCGTGGCGTAGTACATATGTGTAACTCTAGCGGTTTTGGCAGCGCACGCCAGAATAGCTCGCAGATGGTAGATTTTTTCCTACTTGACCCTTATCGTCATATTTTGGACAATTCACACAATATCTTTATAAATTGTAGCCTATGTGTTATTCTGATTTATAAGCTATATTATTGTAAAGTTTCATTAAAATCCATTCAGTAGTTTTTACGTGAAAGAGTAAGAAACATCCATCCATCCATCTATACTTACAAACTTTCGCGTTTATAATAGTAGTAGGATTTGACACCATAAAGAACATTCTGTGTGTTAGGATTTATAGTTCAAAGTGATCCTTGTGATAGAACTTATTCAGTTTCGTTTTCATTTGATAAAATGCAGCTCGTAGTTTCGATCAGAATATCTCTAAAATATCGATATATCATTTATTCCGTCACTAGTCAAGTGGCAACCACAACGAAGATCTAATCGACCGCTTAATATCATTTGCCAACAACGTTTCGATCACTCGTATATGAGTTGTTTACTTATAAATAGCACATTTCGAGCGCCTTTATTTTTACGTTTTCATCGCAACTGTAACGTAATAACTATCAAACAAACCTTTCCAATACTTCCACTTTCTTATTATGTCCATTTAAACCCTAGGCCAGAAGGCTGAGCATGAAATATCAAGGGGAAGACAAGAGCTAATGTGACTCTCGCTCGCACGTTTCAACATGTTGAAAGATATAAAATCACTAAACTCATTTTCGAAAAATCGCAATCAACCATCTTGTGTGCAATCGCATTGCACACAGTTTAGTAAAAAAATCATTTTGATCGATACATGTTTTCCTACTCAAAAGTTTGCTTTACTAGTTTTCGTACATAAGCAAACTTTTAAGTAGGAAAACTTGTATCTATCAAAATGAATTTTTTACTAAACTGTGTGCAATGCGATTGCACACAAGATGTTTGATTGCGATTTTTCAATAATTAGTTTAGTTATTTTATATCTTTCAACATGTCGAAACGTGCGAGCGAGAAGTTGTTTGATAGTTGTCAGCCCCTTAAGTGAAACAGTCTAGAAGTTGACATCTCCCTCTAATGTTGTTGATCGTCTACTGGATTCTAGAAAGATCACGATTACTTTGGTAATACCACTGTTAACGAAAAGTTGGCCATTAAGATTTTTTTTAAATTTGTGTATAAGTAAAATAGTTATACTTTTAGGCTATACCAATTAGCTATACAACACTTGACATCACAGCGCAACGGCCAGCCAGTAATGTTTTTGCATTGACTCGTCAAAGTACCTTAAATTGGTACTAAGAGATATCTACCGTGCCTAAGGCGTGAAGCTGTTTAAGTTTTTCAGTTAGTTAGTAGGAATCGTACCAGCTAAACAACCTGAAAATCTGAACTGAATTCCCATGAGGGAGGAATTATGTCTGGCCTAGGTGATAGGCATTTGTCTAGATTCCTCAAGTAGCCAGTTACAAGCCAGTCTACCGTGCCTGGGGATCAAATTCGTGAAGCTGTTTATGTTTATCCAGTTGGTAGGAATCATACCAACTGGACAACCTGAAAATCTGAACTGAACTCCTATTATGGAGGAAGGATGCCTGGCCTAGGTGATAGGCATTTGTCTAGATTCCTCAAGTAGCCAGTTACAAGCCAGTCTACCGTGCCTGGGGATTAACTTCTTGAAGCTTCAGTTTATCAGTAGGAATCGTACCAGCTGAACAACCAGACAATCTGAACTGAATTCCCATGAGGTAGGAAGGATGTCTAGCCTAGGAGATAGTCATTTGTATAGATTCCTCAAGTAGCCAACACTTTGGTAGTAAGAGATCTGTGCGGATATCGACCTAGGGATCAAAGTCGTGATACTATTTTAGAGGTAGTTTTTCAGGTTTTCCTATTGGCAGGATTGATCGTGCCAACTGAACAACCTGAAAATCTAGACTGAACTATGGTCTGGTATGGTCTGGTCTGGCCTAGGTGATAGGCATTTGTTTAAATTCCTCAAGTAGCCAGTAGAATATTCAACCCGTGAGGGAAGGATGACTGGCCCAGGTTTGTATAGATTCCTCAAGTAGTGTTATCACTAATTTTAACTTCAACAATGCGACTCGCTGTTCTCGTGATGTCCGCTGTCAAAACTGCTGAGATGGCCGAGCCCTTTGGGGGGGATAGGAGGGGGGGTCTCCCCATCGTCCACCCGGAGCGGTTCCGACATCATGGCGATGATTTCTTCGTAGCGCAGCGATTCCACTGCTAGGTCTAAATCTGGAAGGTAGAATATAATGCGTTAGTTTTATCCCTAGTTAAGTCTACTGATAGAATATACTATTAATATACAGTACCCCAAGTATGAGTTGTGTTTACCATATTTGGTTTTTCGTTTTTCGTTCTTGTTCCGTGTTCATTGCGGGTTTTTTATGAAGACGCGATAGAGATACCGATACGGAACTTTATGTTCTACTACTAATTTTCATCTTACTTGCAACATAAAGTTCTGTATCGGTATCTCTATCTATATATCTATGGTAAACACAACTCATACTTGGGGTACAGATCACACACACACACACACACTGGCTTCTCCTGTGAAACCTAGACTCTTAAGAGACTTGTGTAACCAGGAGAGGCCAAACATACATAACACACAACCACAAACCGCAGCTACACATTCCATACTACACATATTATATATAAATTCATACATTCAAATTCATACTTTAAATACAAGTTATTAGTATATGTCATCAATTAGTTTAGTGATAGTCGTTTATATTACCAGTTTCTGTTAAAAAATGTAAATTCGTTATTGGCTTTTAGCTCTACTCATATGTTACCTTCTAAATAAATAAAGATCTGTGGATTTTGTTAAATAAATAAAATAAAATAGATAAACAGAGATTTTTTATTTTTTTTTAACAACCAGCTGATTGAACAAGCAGATGGCCCACCTGATGTTAAGTGGTAACCATCACCTATAACAAAGCATTGCCTCGTAAGTCACGCACGATAGGAACGTGCCCTACGATGCACAGCCCTGCGTCCATCAGCTTGAGGCATACAGATGTATAAAAGTTACCTTTATGATGCGCATGTTCGTCTGCGTTGGTATAGGTGGTATATGCGTGTGCGTCGACACTGACGCCGGAGTCCCGCGCGTCCTCCGCCGCGTCCCCGGCGCGGGCACGCCGCGGGACCGCCGGCGCCTCGCCCCACGCACGCTTGTCACCTGCCAATCATACAAAACGTATCATACTAATTCTCTGACCTTTTTAACAGCACTGTCCTAAAATAGGCATCATGTTATTTCCGAAACGATTATAAAAATAAATTGCAAGCTGCTATACAACAGTAAAAAAGTAGGCGTGGTGCGATTTAAGTATACAGAGGTTTTATTAAGTTGGCGATATGCAACTTATTGGGTGAAAATTTGTATAAGTCGGCTAAGCTCTATAGCAGGCAAGCTCTTGCTACTAAATCGTAAGGAAAGCAGTTTGGATCTAGCAGCAGCGATCTGCTTGCAACCTATCCCGTGTGGAACTAGTATTTTACGTATTCCATCAGGCTCACATGGAAGAAACTAAGCATAGCAGTTTCGGACTAGAAAGCGTTGTGTTAAAAGAAAATACCCTAATAATTTTTTTTTTGTTAGTGTACTTATGTATTGTATATTGTGTGTGTATGTCGTGCGTAGTGTAGTGTGTGTTAGTGTAGTGTGTAAGTGTAGCTGAGTGTACCTGAGACGCGAGGCGGCAAAGGCGGGGCGTCGGCTGGATCACTCCAGGACGCGCGGCTGTGTCTCCGAGTTTCCACTAGCTCACCGTCTATCGAATCCCTGAAATTATTCAATAAAACATCGTGTTTAATGGGTAATAGACACTTTTACGCTGTATGAAATAATTGTTGTTCGTCGTTGCCTACATCATTTATCAGCCATTTCCATGGGTAAGATGACGTCAAATCTCAAATCAAGGGAAGCGTGTTTTTTACATCTATATTTGACAATAAACCTGTCACGACAGGAATACCAGCTACTGCAAAATATGGGTATATGTTCGAGAAGACTGGTGGTCTGGTGGTAGCGGCCCCGCCTATCGATGCTAAGGTCGTGGGTTCAAAACCGGTCGTGCACCAATGAGTATTTCTGTTCAAAAATGTATGTGCACAGTGCTAGTACTCACTCTCAAATGGTGAGGAAACCGGCATGTCGTAGAACCAAAAAAGTTCTATAACATGTGTGTGTGTGTGCTCGAAAGGAGCCTCTTGAGGCGCAATTTAAATGTTTTCACCACACTGTTTCGAAAGAAACTAGTGACAAGAGTACTGAATGGATTTTAATGAAACTTTACAATAATATAGCTTATACATCAGAATAACACAGGCTACAATTTATAAACATATTGTGTTACTAATCCTGCGCAGACGAAGTCGCGGGCATCAGCTTGTATTTAATATTTACCGGTACTTCTCAAGGGGCGGTCGAGTGGGGCTGCGTGGATCGCCAGACTTAGGTCTCGTGGGCAGCGGCGGGGCGGATTTGATCATGTTCTCATCGGGACAGTCTCTGTTGTCGCTCACGGGAAGACTGCAAGACATTATGCTCTGCTGTTCGAGGGGATCTTCTGTTGAAACCTGGGAAGGTACCATCTCACAAATATAATAATGTATATTTATTTATTTGTATAGAATATTACATAGTTTTATAGGACGCTGGAATAATATTGCAGTTTAGCCATAATGACGGCTAATAAGTAATTTAATTGACCTTAGAGCTGATTTCACCATGCTCTGTTAGTTACATATCAAGGATTAACAGGCCGTTACATCTAACCTTAGATATCTAACGCGTACATTTTGACATATTTAACGGCTCTTTAATCCTTTGTTAATCTAAGAGCTGATTTCACCATACTCTGTTAGTTACTAATCAAGAATTAACAGGCCGTTAAATCTAACCTTAGATGTCAAACGCGTACATTTTGACATATTTAACGGCCCTTTAAACCTTTGTTAATCTAACAGAGCATGGTGAAATCAGGCCTAAGATTGCTTGGTGAAATCAGAGCTAAGACTGACTTATGGCTGGTTTCAGAAACGAATCGCATGTTAGGTCTGTGGAAACTGATTGCAACAAAGTTACATAATCACCCTGCTGGGATAATATAAAGGCAACTTTTTTCAGGGTAGTTCAATAATTAACTTTAGCCAAAGAATGAAACAATGTGACCACGTTCAATTAATCAAAAAATATAAACTTACTGCATAAAAGTTTTTAGGTCCATACGGTTCTGAAACAGCTAGATAGTGTCGTGTCCACCAATAGTTATTTATTATTATTTATAATATTGGTTACGATTCCTCACCGGTTTATCGTAGAGATGTCCTTCCTCGTAGTAATTGTCGCTTTGCTGGATGCTCTGAGATCTCTTGTCTAACGCAGGCACTGGAGGTAGTGGAGTACTGTGCAAAAAATCATATAAATGAGCTAATGTTATGAAACTTTTACACATTTGGCAATACGTTTGACCGCGATCACCTGATGATAAGTGATAATGCGGTCTCTACGATGTGACATGTTTACCTAGAAGTGCATGTTACCTCGTTCTATGCCTCAAAGAAGCTTTTAGTTGTATGATTGAGACTTACCGTTAAAGAGTTCAATTTCAGGAATTCCTCTTTTATCCGACCCTCTAACATTTTCATAATTATACGTTAATATACATAGATTATCATGTAAATGTCAGTACTTTCAAACAGAGAAGGAACACTTCGTGAAGAAACCGGCATGTCGTAGAACCTAAAAAGTTCTAAAACATGTGTCAAGTGCTCGAAAAGAGCCTCTTTGAGGCACACTGTATCGAAAAAACTAGTGACACGACAAGACGAAAATAATGTAAATAAAAGAAATACACATATTTGAAGTCAAGACGTCAATCCATAATCATATAAGATACCTACAATCGTTAAAAGAACACCCAACGATCATAAAGCATTTTTTTTTCTTTTTCGTTATACCTACCTAATTGATTGTATTGGCTACTACCTGTATATTGTTTGTTAGTATTAGGTTTGACTTGTTTTATGAGAGAAAATAAATAATATTTATTATTATTATTATTATATTATATATGGTACTTGTCGATAAAACACTTACTTGACGATGCTTTCAGAGAGTTGTCTTCTGGCTCGAGCCAAGCCGGGGCCCAAGTTTTGCCGCAGTTGATTGAATCTCTCCACCAATCGCCTGTTAAATAAAAATTAAACAAGTTGAAATATGGACCGGAATTGTAAGTTGTCAGAAATAAAATTAATAATAATAAAATAAAAACCCGGCGAGATTGTATGAAACACGTTAAGAGAGTGAATAAAGCGAAAAAGGGTAGCAAGAAGAAATTCATGGTCTCTGCTTACCCCTACGGGAAACTGGCGTTAATGTATGTTTTTTTTACACAACTAGCTGACGGAACAAGCATATGGCCCACCTGATGTTAAGTGGTAACCGTCACCTATAACAAAGCATTACCCCGTAAGTCACGCACGATAGGAACGTGCCCTACGATGCACTGCCCTGCGTCCATCAACTTGAGGCATACAGATGTTAAGCCTCATGTGCCTGTAATTACACCGGCAACCACACTCTTCAAACCGAAACACAGCAACGCTGCTTGGCGGCAGAAAAAGACGCGGTGGTAGTACTTCCCCGGACGAGCCCTTCACAAAGAGCTCTACTACTCTTAAAAAATGTATGTTATTTATGTAAATATCGTTAGCAAAACTCACCTATGCAACGGTTTGACGTCCTCAGGCGCCAATCGGCCGTGCAACGTCAAACAAGCATCCACAACTGCCAACTGTGAAGACACCAATCTCCTCAGCTTGGCCGAAGCCACCGCTTCCCTCGGCGTGGCTATCCGCGCGAACTCTGACGTCAGGAACGCTTGTTCGTATTTAGTGATGCCTCCTTGCACGTTCGCGTCGATGGTACCTAAAGCAAGAGAACGAATAAAATGCATTTAATCATTAAACTGTACACGACAAGGTACAGGACAGCTGTATGAGTTGTGTTTACTATATTAGGTTTTTCGTTTTTCGTTCTTGTTCCGTGTTCATTGCGGGTTTTGTATGAAGACGCGATAGAGATACCGATACGGAACTTTATGTTGCAAGTATGATGAAAATTAGTAGTAGAACATAAAGTTTCGTATCGGTATCTCTATCGTGTCTTCATACAAAACCCGCAATGTATTATAATTATAATAAATAATATTATAGTATCATTAGAAAAATCAAATAAAAAAAAATAACCAAAGGGGTACCTTGCAGACGCATGGAGAACGGGTTGATGTTGCGAGTTGGATCGGCGGTGTATTGGGATATCAGGCTTCGGAGTTCCCGCTCGGTTGCTTCCATCGTTTCGCAGGCAAACTGTGGTGGAATTACATTTTGAGACTTGGTATAAAGAATTAATGACCCGGAAAGCCTAATTTTTTGTTTTTATTTAGCTACCGCCTACGGCTTTGCTTGCGCATACGTACACGTAGTGATTGCTAACATTAATATTTAAGGAGTTTTTTTTTTTATTGGATTCGTTCATGTTTTCTTCCACGTTACTAGTGATTTTACGGTGTGCTATAGTCGCGTTAAACACTCGCTGCAAACTCGGTCATAAAACAAATAACACGAGTGTTGAGAGTACGCGGCGCGGGCGCATACACGTTAATAAAAAGAATGACTCAGCGAGAGCGCCCGGTGGTTCCGCGGTCGGAGTGGTCATTATCGGTAGTCGGTATGAATGTATCGATACTTCTTATCGCATCCATAATGCACATCTCTGCGCTTAAACAAAAGGATTATGCAGTTCTCCTAAGTGCGAGAAAGATAGCAATATTTCTGTCTCGTTCCGATAATTTATGACCGTGTTTGCAGCGAGTGTCTAACGCGACTATAATCCAGGTTATGTACTTTATTTTTAAGTTTCATGCCGATAAATTCAGTTAGGGCGTGATTGCGCCACAACCATCCATCTAAACATCGTAACATTCGCAGCACTGATAGATATACGAGTGAAACTGCGGGCGGAAACTAGTAGTAAATCGGAAACACCAAAAAAGACTAATCCGTGAACGAAGCGATGAAACAAACTAGTCATCTAATTTCATTTTAGAAATTTAGCATTCTTTTTTTAAATGTATAATGCCATTCTTACTATAGCAGCACAACTATCTTCTTCTGGTCATCTGGGCATCTTAGGTCATATTGAAGTATTAGGTAGACGGATATTTATCGCGTTTACCTTTATTACAACACTGTCAGTGTTGTGTGTCGTAGTGTGAACACGGACATTATGGATTCTGACGATCAAGTGAGGGTAGTTGTTGAAACTGCTTCCACTTCTCAACGACGGTAGATCTCAAGTGCAATGCTCCAGTCTGCCCGCGACCACGGCTATTGCAACATAGCCGGAACGTCGGGAAAATAATAAAGGTAAACGCGATAAATACCCGTGTACCTAATACTTCAATATGTGTTATGATCGCGAGAATTTAAAAAATACTACATCTTAGGTCTACAATACACAATGGTTATCTGGAAGATATATTGCTTTATAGCATTTAGTTCGCCTTTGTACTGTTATTTTGTTGTGCAATCAATCAAGCTGCTAATGAGAAGAACTTACTTCAACCGGTGGTATTTCTTCAACTGATCTCGACATGACTTCCGACCATCGCAAGATGCCGGGCAGAAGGTTTTCTGTCACTAGGGTTGTCCTTTCAATCCAGAGGCTCTGAAATGTATAAGGATTTTATTATTTACACAACTACCAGTCTTTTCTACTACTGTTTGCTAAGTGAAATGTGGAGTGAAAAATTACGTAGTGGAGTAGGAAAGGTATGCTTGGTTTGGTTTGGGCATGTTAAATACTTTTGTAAAAAGGATGATAATAACGGTAGGAACTAAGCCCTAAGTTTGTTGCCAGCTCTTCAAGGCTTGGTCACTATTGGCATTCATTTAGCTTTACGACGAATTTAAGTGATCTTTTTGTTACAATTTAATAAATTTCTAAAAATCCAAGTCAAGGATCTGATTTTCGGGCATGTGGTGAAGGTGGATGAAAGAAGGTGAAGGTGACGAAACAGGTGCATTGGGCAAGTGTGAATGGGACTGTTGGAAAGTGAAAACTTTCTTTTTTTCTGCCGCGAAGTAGCGTTGCTGTGTTTCGGTTTGAAGAGTGTGGTTGCCGGTGTGATTACAGGCACATGAGGCTTAACATCTGCATGCCTCAAGCTGATGGACGCAGGGCAGTGCATCGTAGGGCACGTTCCTATCGTGCGTGACTTACGGGCAATGCTTTGTTATAGGTGATGGTTACCACTTAACATCAGGTGGGTCATCTGCTTGTTCCATCAGCTGGTTGTATAAAAAAAAAAAAAAAAAAAAAAAAAAAAAAAATTATTATGCGAACTGCTAAGGAGTGGAACTCATTACCGTCGTCTGTTTTTCCTGACCACTACATTCTAAATCTCTTCAAGACAAGAGTGTATAGGTGTCTTCTAGACCGTTCTGCTCCAACGTCTGCTACATCGTCGCTTACCTTCAGGTGAGATTGTAGTCAAAGGACGATTTATCTCTATCTCTATATATATATAAAAATCTATTGCTGTTCGTTTGTCTCGCTAAAACTCGAGAACGGCTGGGCCGATTTAGCTGAATAAGGTTTTGAAATGTTTGTCGTAGTTCAGGGAAGGTTAAAACGGTAGAAAATATGGAAAAATTGCGAGGAAGATAGTAAAAACAACAATTAAATTTTCACATATAAACTGTCTACCTAAAGCGAAGGGAGAGTTTTAATGTCGTTAGGATAGATGATACGAAGTACACAGGTCATCTAGTTCATTATAAAAAAAAAAATTACAGGAGCGGTAGTTTACCTTAAACTCATTGTCCTTGTCGATAGGTGGCTTATGTAACGGCCTGTCGCAGAGGAAGGTATCGACGTCGTTACAAGCGTAGAACCTCTTGACTTGCTCCAGAGCGCCGGACGGCCAATTGCGACGCGATGCTACCGGCTTCACGTTGCAGATCTGAATGTCTGGAAGGCAATTGGGATATAAAATATTAATATTTGTCATTTTTTACAGTACTATTTAGCCACCTGAGCTTTGGGATAATATAGTACTAAATAGTGATGGGCCGAATCATGATTTTAACGAATACGAATATTCGGCCGAATGTTCGGTAAAAAGTTTACCGAACCGAATTTTCGGCCGAATTTGGTAGGATTAGACGCGCTTTGCCCTGCAAGTTGATGCATGTCGAGCCCATGACCCCTCCTCTCACTTATTCGGGTCTCCCGGCTTTTATGTTGGATTTCAACAAAAAATCCTCAATCTCTAATACCATAGTGTCTCATTGCCTACAAAGCATTTTTAGTTCCTATTAAACATCAATAGATGGCGATACCGGTTGCGATTGAAATATTGATATTGGTTTTAGTCCAGAAAAAAGTATTATGGTCATGAATAGCTTATGTTATATTGTAAAAAATTCTCCCTTATGCACAGGAAGATGAGGAAATAAGCTGTTAATGAAATCTTCATGTTTTTACAATAATCAATATTGACCACGTTTTTTCTTGCGGAAATTATTTGAACTACGTTGTGGTTCGGTTTCAACAAGTTCAAAAGATGCCGCTATTTGCGTTTATCGAATTTTTTCGTTTCTTAAAGAGGCATTTTACTACGTACCTACCTACGTAAAAAATAAAAAATAATTTATTTATTATTAATATAAAAAAAACGGTGTATATTAACATGATTCGATTTTTAGCCACGGAAATAAGAGTTGCTAGATACTTCTACTAGTACAGAATAAATAATAGGACTCTTACTGCGACGCAACAAGGTGCAATTCATCTTGCATAATTTCACTTTGCAATTTTCATTGCCGCACTCTTCTAACGTGAAACTCTGTCGCTGTCAGCGCTGGTGCTGGCGCGGGCCAGACAGCGACAAAATTCTGAGCCAAAAATTATGCCTTTTTAAGGGGCTGACAACCATCAAACAACTTCTCGCTCGCATGTTTCGACATGTTGAAAGATATAAAACCACTAAACTCACTTTCGAAAAATCTGAATAAACCATTTTGTGTGCAATGTGATTGCACACAAAATGGTTTATTATTTAATTGGTAAATGCTTATTTTAGTAAAAAAAAACATTTTAATCGATACAAGTTATCCTACTCAAAAGTTTGCATTAGTACAAAAACTAGTTACTTACTTTTACTTTACTTTTGAGTAGGAAAAAACTGATTGATTATATATCTTTCAACATGTCGAAACGTGAGAGCAAGAAGTTGTTTGATGGTTGTCAGCCCCTTAAACTTTACGGACGTACGTAGTGCCGTAGGAAGAAAATTATTTATTACGTCAACGCAAGTATATAGTTGGTAGGTAAGTACAAAGTTTACTTGACCTACCTACTTTAGTTATCCGCTCAGCATCAGGTGTCACTTCAATTATTTTAGAAGACCCACCTGATGTTCAGCGGCTATCGACGATGGCCAACTACTAGGTATCTCAAATCCAAGAAATAAGCGCTCAACATCTTGGAGTGGGTGGTGAAAGGTAACCATTCAACATCAGGTGGGCTATTTTATGTTGAGAGATTACGTCTATAACCAACTTTTGTCAATTATTTCCTTTTCATATTGTACGAAAAACGGGTTCTGTTATTAAACACATCATCTACTTTAGGATTTCCACAAATAGGTAGTGACCATTCAACATCAAGTGGGGTGATCACTAATTATCGGGTGAGAAGTAACCCCGCGACTCCAGGTAGCTCAAAAGAGGTAACAGCTCCACATCAGCTAGGCCATCAGATGTAACGCTTTTACATCGGCTTGATGCCATCAGGTGGGCCATCAGTTGAACGGCTAATAAGAGCGTCGACTTCATCTCAAATTCAATAGGTTATCGCTTTTCTTCTGGTGGGTTTTTTTTAAATAATGAACTTCGTCACAAAATTATAAATTCAAAGAATCAAAAAGAAACGATATGTAAAGTAAAAATGGGGAAAAGTACTTTATTTGTTGCACGGTAAGGTTGATTACACAATAAATGTTATTTAACCTACGTCTTTTCATATCTAAATGAAAAGATTTCCTCATTTTTGGTGACGAATAATCATAAGTGTGAGATAGTATTAAGAAGATTTGTGGCTTTATTACAAGGATCTATGGTTCTGATTAGGTTGAACTTTAAACTGTTTTAAAACTTTTGTCTCAGGCTTAATTTACATCGCCACGGGTTGGAATGAAAGCGACTTTTTGCAACGAAATTGTCCATAGCATAGTGAGCTTTATGTCAATTAAATAACATACAAACTAAATACGAGCCAAGTAGCTAGGGAGCTCGAGAATGCGCAAGGATTATTTGGAAGACTAATTTAGTAGTACTTCTAACAGCCTTCATAGCTCAGTTGGTAGTAGGTTTGCCTTCAGCGCCGGAGGCCGTGGGTTCAATCCTCACCGAGAATAAACATTTTTGTGATGTAAATAGAATTTTGTTCTTTGTCTGGGATTTTTAAGTAGGTCTATAAATTACCTACCAGTAAAAAAAAGTATATCATATATTAGTATTTTGTCATTATTAGCTTTGATTTTGTAAGTCACCCGCTATCTAGGTTGATTGTTGATCGAAGCACGGGACACGACGAAATGACCACTGAGTGTGTACATATTTTGATTTTGCCTCGTTAAACTAAATTGAGGCACAAGTTGGGAGTTTTTCCCAAACTTTTACCCTGTTACTTCTTGTTGCGAATAGATCCCATTAACGCCTGCAAAATTGAAACAGCGATCAGTCAGTGCCTCCGAACTAAAACAGCCTAGTGTTCGAGCAAAAAAGTAGGTAGGTAGTTAGGTACCTAATACATCCTACCTACTTAAACAAATTTCCAAAGGTAGCGTCAACATCTTGCCTTAAAAAAATACTTAAACGAATAGATGTAGACTACACAATAACACAATGACATACCTATCATAGGTATCTACCTACTACTTATTAGTCTGTGTCGATTCTTATTTTGAAACAAAACTGGCAAAACTATCATTGTGGGCGAAGGACTGCGTGCGGACACAGAATAAATAATAGTATGTGCGTGTTGGCAGAACTAATTTTATCGCCATCTATTGGTTGTAAGTGCATTTTACCTGATGCCGCTTGCTCGCAACGCAACTTCGCGACATCTAGCGGCTATGCGGGCTATTTTATTTAGCTATTCGGGCTATTTCATTTAGCCCGAAAAATTGCCCGAGTTAAGACTGAGACCGTTTCAATGTATGGGATGAGGTATCTGTACTAGTATTCTCTTATCTGTGCCCTTGGTATAACTGCTTGACAAGTTTTTTTAGGAATGGCTATAATAATCGAGTAACGGCTGGTTTCTCAAAGCTCGATCAAAACTAATCGGATGTCAAGTCACTCGCCATTTCAGCTATTACATCGAATTAGATAGATATAGCAAGTGACTTGACATCCAATTAGTTTTGATCGGGCTTTCAGAAACCGGCCGTAAGCCTCTAAATTGTGGCAAGATAGATTTTATATTGTATTTTGAATCAATAAAAATAATACGTTTACAAGTTATGAAATAAAACCCCTGAAGGTTTAAATACAAGTATTGGAACACCTAGTATATCACTATTATGCCACTGTGTACGTTCACACTTTCAGTAAAATATATTATTCTCGGAAAGTGAACTCTGAGAAATAAATATCTTTAACATGAGACTTGAGACGCAGCGAGCGAGAAGTTGTTTGACGGTTGTCCCCCTCTTAACTTTACATCTCAGAGTGATATCTTTGGACGTGCTCTTGGAGAATGCAATTTGTTATAGAACAGAAAGAGCAGCTCAAGATCAGGAGGTATATTTCCCGTCAGTTTTTCTTATAAAAAATGGAGAAAAAGTAGTATACAACGTGTTTATTAAGAGTTGTAGGGATTGAAAGCAGGATATTCTACCGGTCATAACGAACAACTTTTGTTCTACGACTTTTAAAATTTCAATTTTTTTCATTCATGAAATGCCTCTTAAACTTTTATCTAAAATGAATCTAAACGCATCATGAGGTAGCCCTATTTACAGCTGTTCTTTGACCTCTAGTTGTGAACTTAGATAAAATAGGTAACAGAACTGCCACCAATTACCTAGTAATGTGCCTACCTAATAATGATGTTGCTGTTTTTAAAGATCTTGGTATGTAAAAGAAATATTTTCGCGACTGTAATCCCTAGTCACGGTAAACATTCTCTGAGATCTTTGGTACTAATACCTATTCAGTAACTAGGTACCTACGTGGCTACGTACTCAATATTTAATAGAATATTTATTTTTGTTTGATTACTAGATGTCGTAAAGCAATGTTTATGATTTTCATAGTTCATTAAATTGTAACATGTTACTTTACCACCATGGTTCATTGACACGACAAAATTATTCAACTGCAATTTTGGGAAGTGTCTAGTCTGTCCTATTTAATCTTCCAACTTACCTGTCTGTAATTGGTTGCATTTAAAAACGCATATCCAATCAGGACGGCCGACGGCCGCCGAATTGTGTTTACATGCGTTGTTGTACATTGTTTTGTTGAGAAAATGTCATCAAACGTGATAAAATGGTGATTGTTATGTAAAAAGCCGTCGTCAGTCAGTGTGTGTATGAGCAATGCCTACGAGGTAATGGTTTAGTGTGAAGTTTGAAGACTGTGTCGTGCGAAATGTCGCAAACTTACCAAAATCCAGTTTTATCCAGTGTGATAGAGCCAATAAATAATGACAAAATCCATAGGAACCAGTAAAAATATCGTGTCAGGGGATTGGCGGCGTACCTACCTACCTACCGAAAGGTAAGTATTTCAAATTATCTTTTTTTTTTTTTTATACAACCAGCTGATGGAACAAGCAGATGGCCCATCTGATGTTAAGTGGTAACCATCACCTATAACAAAGCATTGCCTCGTAAGTCACGCAGGATAGGAACGTGCCCTACGATGCACTGCCCTGCGTCCATCAGCTTGAGGCATACAGATGTTAAGCCTTATGTGCCTGTAATTACACCGGCAACCACACTCTTCAAACCGAAACACAGCATTGCTGCTTGGCGGCAGAAAACGGTGTGGTGGTAGTACTTCACAAAGAGCTCTACTACTCTTAGATACTCTCTTACTCTACTTAGATATTATCTCGTAGGTTATCGTTGTTTTTCTCTTTCCTAGATAGAAGCGCGCGTGCGTGTGACCTTGACACGTATACAGACAGACAGGGCTGTTGCAAATTTCTGAGAAAATATTAATTTTACTTTTCTATGGGAATTTCGAAAACGATATATTCAACCGTTGCACACGTCAAAGTATTCCAGTGCTTGGTCTAAATACACGCTCTTTGTTTGCCTACATAACTTAATCAACACGTTGTATTTACGAGCTTAAGATACCCAAGCCTGTATTTTATAGATCAAGGCCGACCTTCGAAGCCTTATTTAGGTTTTTATGGCGTCTCAGGCGGCTAGTACCTCATTCAAGATTATGTGTTCTTGATGTGCTGAAGACCTTACTAGAAATATCTTTGTAGTAAGTCAATAATATAGAAATGAAATGAAAATAGCCTCACACGAAAATTGACTCACAGCTTTGGAAGAAGAAAAATAAGAAAATTTGTAAAGTTCCTAACTAGTTATTGTATAGTAACTAGAAATAGTATAGTAACTAATTATTGTATAATAACTAGAAATAGTTTAGTAACTAGTTATTGTATATTAACTAGAAATAGTATAGTTACTAGTTATTGTATAGTAACTAGAAATAGTATAGTAACTAGTTATTGTATAGTAACTAGAAATAGTATAGTAACTAGTTATTGTATAGTAACTAGAAATAGTATAGTAACTAGTAATTGTATAGTAACTAGAAATAGTATAGTAACTAGTTATTGTATAGTAACTTGAAATAGTATAGTAACTAGTAATTGTATAGTAACTAGTAATCGTATAGTAACTAGTAATCGTATAGTAATTAGTACCTAACTAACTAAAAAAAATACCTTTTCATTACTCATACACTGAAAGTAGGTTTGAAATTGCCTGAGGAGCGGGTTGAAAGTAATACTTTCAGCCCTAGGGAGAATCGTTTTCAACTGACAGCTGTCGAATTATTAAAAAAAAACTAGTTCTATTTTCACATTTCCTAGGAAAATAAACAAACCTCTTTGGTTTACGAATTGAAACAGTGTGACTGTTGACCTTCTTTTGGCATTCGTAAACAAAAGATGTTTATTACCAAAGAGATACTTATTCAGCCAAGTTAGTGAAAACTGTAATGGATTTTTTTTTATAGTTTTTATAACTCTTTTTTTGTCATGATAAAAATATTTAATTTCTTTCTTTTTAACAAAACATGTAATTTTAACCTTTTTCGTAAATATAATATAAGTTGCAACAAGTATCCATAACATCAAATGACATCGAACATAAAAACTCTGGTTAGAATGCAGCATGGACTTTAACCTTTCTCGATCGAACATAAAAACTCTTTGGTTATAATGTTCATGGATTGGATCTACTTACAATTCACTCATTTTTTCTTTAGCTAATTTATGTTTTTATTTTTACTTTCCTTGTATTTGTAATGAAAAGCACAGTGTTTACCTCGTGTTAAAGACTTATTTAGTCCCTCGAACTATTGGCGCCCTCGCTGTGCTCGGGCGCCAAACTCCGTCTCGGGCCTAAATAAGTTACTTTCACCCCTAGGATAACAATGTACTATTGTGTGTCGCAAAACGGACTATGATTCAGCAATAAGTTGGTTGCAAACTTTAATCCTACTGAACGGAAGATTTCCTCTCAGATCGCTTTTTTATACAACTAATAAAATCTAAACACCTGATGTTACGTGGTAACCATTACCTAAGAAAACCATAACAAGAAAACATTGCCACGTAGGTAAGTCACGCAGATATAAACCTGTACCTACCTATTACTTATTCATCTGTGTCGATTCTTATTTTGAAACAAAACTGGCAGAACTATCATTGTGGACGAAGGACTGCGTGCGGACACATAATAAATAATAGTACCTACCTATTTGCGTGCGGGTAGAATACATTTTATCGCCATCTATTGGTTGCAAGTGCATTTTACGAGATGCCGCTTGCTCGCAACGCAACCTCGCGACATCTAGCGGGATATTTTGTTTAGCTATGCGGGCTATTTCAATGAAATAGCTAAACAAAATAGCCCGCATAGCCGCTAGATGTCGCGAGGTCATTTAGCCCGAACGATTGCCCGAGTTAGGACGGTGCCATTTCAATGTATGGGATGAGGTATCTGTACTAGTATTCTCTTATCTGTGCTAATACTAAATACATTTTAATGTAGTCCCTATCTAAAAAAGTATTTAGTATTAGAGATGGGCCGAATATACTCAGACAGTGAAAAAAAGTCTATATTCGTCACACAATCTGTGTTTGTTCTTTTTGAGGATTGAACTGAAAGCAGAGCTATTATCAACTGTGCTATGTCATCCCCTCAGATCTCTTAGTACCTAGTACCAACTCAGAACTCTTTGAAGATGTTAGACATAACGATGTTTTGAACTCTGAATAAATTAAATCATCATCATCAGCTTGAAAAGTCCAATGATGGACATAGGCTTTCCCTATAAATGGTGGAAATGTCCAGGTATGGATCTGAGTGTTGGGCAACCAAAGGGTCGGATGAGAGAAGAGTGCATGCAGCAGAAATGCGAATGTTGAGATGGATGTGTGGAGTGACAAGGATGCATAAAATAAGGAATGAGTATATTAGAGGAAGATTGAAAGTAGCGCCTGTGACTGACATGTTGAGGAGCAATAGGTTAGCGTTGTATGGGCATGAGGAGGGAAGAAAATCATATTACGAGAAGAGTGTTAGGTATGGATGTGGATGGCTTAAGAAGGTGAGGCAGGCCAAAGAAAAGATTGATGGACTGTGTGAAAGATAACATGAATAAGAAAGGAGTGAGCACTGAAATGACAAATGATAGAGGAGAGTGGAAGAAGAAAACCTGTTGTGCCGACACCACTTAGCGTGGGATAAGGGCAGGAAGATGATGGTGGAAATGACAGGTAGGATTTTAAGATGATGATTTTTCCACCAACTTCCCGCGATCCTCACTTTATCATCGGTCCATCATCATGGCGTTAGGAGGGTATCCCACGCTTCGTCACAATTCTGCCATATGCCACTGGATGGTAGATTAAATAAAAGAGTTACATTGTCCGTCGTTGGCGATGATGGATTCGTCCGGAGGCGTGTTCCGCATGAGAATGTGTGCGGCGACGTACTCCGCTTGAAGGCGCTGCGTGAACGCACCTATCCGCTCGTAGTCGTGGCCGCGGTACACAAACTGCTTGTTCTGAAAACAATAACATCATTACCAACTTTGTTTTAGAAAACTTAGAACTGTCAATTTTTTTAATTTTTATAGCCTCTTCCGTCCCTTTTTTGGGCAAAGGCCTCCCCCAAGGACTTCCTCGAAGTTCTTCAAGTACTCGAAAGGAGCCTCTTAAGACGCACTTAAAATCCTTTCACCACACTGTTTCGATAGAAATTAGTGACACGACAAGAGAGAAAACTAGGTGACGATAAAAAATAATGCCACTACTCAGCATTTGCTGTGAAAGCTCGTGGGTTCGATCCCCACCGAGAACAAACATTTGTGTGATGAACATAGATGTTTGTTATCTGCCTGGGTGATATTAATTATAACCATGTATTTACAAAAAAAAAAGTTTAAATGTATTATATCAGCTATCTAGTTCCCATATTACAAGCTTTGGCTTAGTTTCGGACTATAGATAGTGCTGTGTGGAAAGTCCACCAATATTTATTTATAGTAATCAACTAGCAATGTAACACGTACCCTGACAAACAAAGGGCATCCTTTCCCATAGAATCCGACCCTGAAGTACTCCGGCTCGGGCCTCAGCTGCTGCAGCACAGAGTCCAGGAAGGTGGCGTGCGTCCGCAAGCAGTGCGCTAGACTCGCGTAGTCGCATAACTTCACCTCGTATAATGTGGCTAGCTCGCGGAGTAGAGGTAGTCCTTTCTCCCAACACTGAAACATCAAACATAGGTAGATAGGTTTTTTTTTTTTACTACCTGTACCCCAAGTATGAGTTTTGCTTACGATATTTCGTTTTTCGTTTTCATTGCGGGTTCCGTATAGGTATCTCTATCGCGTCTTCATACAAAACCCGCAATGAACACGGAACAAAAACGAAAAACGAAATATCGTAAGCAAAACTCATACTTGGGGTACGGTATGTAAAACGTTTGACCGCAATCTCACCTGATGTTAAGTGATGATGCGGTCTACGGTGTAGCACGTTTACCTATAGATACCTATTCACTCGTCTCTTGAAAACATCCAAATTATAGGCATTCGGAAAAACGGACGCCGGTAAGGAATTCCACTCTTTGGCTGTTCGCATTATAAAAGTAGATGCAAAGCGCTTTGTGCGGGCAGTAGGTAAGTCAACCTTGAATGGATGTCTCGTTTCCGTACGTCTGGTAGTCCGATGGTAGAACGGGGATGGGGATAAAAGTATATCTGGGGCCTTATGCTCACTTCGAGCGAGATTATCTCACGATGGAGATGACGTCATATCTCGTTCAATAACTCGTTGACGTTGCGTCTCGCATGAACTTTGTATAAGAAAATTGGGGAGTGTTATGTTACTGTTATGTTATATTGTGACTGTTATGTTTACCTTATACAAATTAGCGTAGTCTGTCTTTATGACACCGTTGTGTAATGTTCACGTGAAAACCTGTCTATCCAGAGGTTGTCTGGGAGAGATCTCTCTCAGCGATAAGACCGCCCATTGTATTTAACTGAAACTTTATTTTTGTTCTTAATGTGTTAAATGTCCTTGTGGTGTGCAATAAAGAGTTTTCTAGCAATCTATCTATCTAAAAAACACATATGGAATCATGTCAAAAATATGAAACGATGTCGTAAAAAATACGGGTGAAAAAGTTTTCATACGTATTTTTACTACAGTTGCGAATATGTTTAAGTTTATTCACTGAAAACAGTGAATAAAAAGCTCTTTTACTCACTGTTTTGGTGTTTGAATTTAGAACACACCAATACATTCGTCCTTCATCTCAATGCTATACAAACTCCTTGCGCAAAAAAGACTCGATACAAATTCCTTGTGAAAAGAATACTCGACATACAAACTCCTTGGGCAAATAACTCTTCGAGATTTGATTGGTCGATAGCATAATAAAAAAAATTGTGTTCTATTTTAACCTTCTTTTTTTCTTCATTATGTGTATATTTTCGCTTAAATCTTTCTTTTTCTCGTAGTCATGGTATAAAGTATAGTATGCAACACTTGAATCACTCGCTACGCTCGTGATCCAATCATCATGAATCACTCCCTACGGTCGTGATCAGTCGTTAGAATCCTTCACTTGCTCGTGATTCATCTATCCGACAGCCTTCACAGCTCAGTTGGTAGTAGCTCTGCCTTCTGCGCCGTAGGCCGTGGGTTCGATCCCCACCGAGAACAAACATTTTGTGTGATGAACATAGATGTTTGTTCTCTGTCTGGTGTTATATAATATTATAAGTATGTATTTACAAAAAAAAAAGTATATATGTATTATATCAGCTATCTGGTTTCCATATTACAAGCTTTGGCTTAGTTTGGGGCTAGATAGTGCTATGTGGAAAGTCCACCAATATTTATTTTATTTATTATTTATCTATGGCCCTTGCTTTTAATCCGTCCTTTAATCACTAATTGCATAATATACTATTTAAAGGATTCTTACCTTTCCACGATCAAAATACTGAAGAACTTGATTGTAGATAGCCTCTTTACGTTTCCACTCTGGTGTCTCGGGATATTCAGGGTCCACTCCGATTTGATCACTGTCCCAACTTAGCGTTTCAGCATACAACTGTCCATTAAAACATATAGATATTGTGAGTAAAAAAAAACAAATTTGATTAGGTATGCGATGCAACAAGCAATGCTATTAGGGTCTTCTTTTCTCCCCTTGTGAGGGAGGAGGGTAGGGCCTCGATAAAGATTACCCTGGCTTCTACTCCAGGGGTAACAACCCCTGGGTCATGGGGTTTCGCCTTTCGGCGGAATTTTTTATGAATATACAACGTGTTTATTAAGAATTGTAGGGATCCGAAAGCAGGATATTCTGCCGGTCATAACGAACAACTTTTGTTCTACGACTTTTAAAATTTCAAAGTTTTTCATTCATGAAATGCCTCTTAAACTTTTATCTAAATTGAATCTAAACGCATCATGAGGCAGCCCTATTTACAGCTGTTCTTTGACCTCTAGTTGTTAACCTTAGATAAAATAGGTAACAGAACTGCCACCAATTACCTAGTAATGTGCCTACCTATTAATGATGTTGCTGTTTTTAAAGATCTTGGTATGTAAAAGAAATATTTTCGCGACTGTAATCCCTAGTCACGGTAAACATTCTCTGAGATCTTTGGTACTAATACCTATTCAGTAACTAGGTACCTACGTGGCTACGTACTCAATATTTAATAGAATATTTATTTTTGTTTAATTACTAGATGTCGTAAACCAATGTTTATGATATTCATAGTTCTTTAAATTGTAACATGTTACTTTACCACCATGGTTCATTGACACGACAAAATTATTCAACTGCAATTTTGGGAAGTGTCTAGTCTGTCCTATTTAATCTTTGACTAACCTGTCTGTCATTGGT
This sequence comes from Chloroclysta siterata, assembly GCA_932294275.1. Taxonomy (NCBI): domain Eukaryota; kingdom Metazoa; phylum Arthropoda; class Insecta; order Lepidoptera; family Geometridae; genus Chloroclysta; species Chloroclysta siterata. Next base: position 12,177,431 of record OW028602.1, read on the forward strand.
TGCATTTAAAAACGCATATCCAATCAGGACGGCCGACGGCCGCCGATCAGTGTTACCATTTGTGGCAGATTTCTGCCATTTGGCAGATTTTAAATATTTCAAGAAAAATCTTATTAGTTTGAATTTTTAATGAAATAATATTTACCTATAATTTATTTATTTTTTACCGAACTGGAAACTTCTTATTCTTTTTTACCTTTATTGATTTGGTTTCTAAACAACTTCTATCTCGTTTTAGATAACTGCAAACCGTTACAAACGATCAAAAGATAGTAACTGAATGTAATGTAGGTATTTAATTTATTCCGTAGCCACGAAGGAGATGGTATGAAGTCATATTTTTGGTATTTTTATCGTCAAGCTTGGTAGATTTTGACAGATTTTTTGGCAGGTGTGTGGTAGAACCGCCACTTTTGAGATGGTCACCCTGTTTGTGTTTACATGCGTTGTTGTACATTGTTTTGTTGAGAAAATGTCATCAAACGTGATAAAATGGTGATTGTTATGTAAAAAGCCGTCGTCAGTCAGTGTGTGTATGAGCAGTGCCTACGAGGTAATGGTTTAGTGTGAAGTTTGAAGCCTGTGTCGTGCGAAATCTCGCAAACTTACCAAAATCCAGTTTTATCCAGTGTTATTATAGCCAGTAAATAATGACAAAATTCATAGGAACCAGTAAAAATATCGTGTCAGGGGATTGGCGGCGTACCTACCTACCTACCGAAAGTTAAGTATTTCAAATTATCTCGTAGGTTATCGTTGTTTTTCTCTTTCCTAGATAGAAGCGCGCGTGCGTGTGACCTTGACACGTACACAGACAGGGCTGTTGCAAATTTCTGAGAAAATATTAATTTTACTTTTGTATGGGAATTTCGAAAACGATGTATTCAACCGTTGCACACGTCAAAGTATTCCAGTGCTTGATCTAAATACACGCTCTTTGTTTCCCTACATAACTTCATCAACACGTTGTATATGAATATATATGAATGTTTGTTTTTTCCACATATATATTTTTTGTTAATTTTTATGTTTTGTTATTTTTTTTTAGTTTATCTATATTTTTAATGATAAATATTTATTTACAATTATAGTTAACCTAACAGTGGTAACAATTTATAGGATACAGAAGAAGCAATGGCCCACCAGATACTTATGCCAATAATAATTACATGACCATAAAGAGCACGTTCAATAGGGATATACTGAGAATTTGCGCTGAAAAGACAACAACACGTCTGTCAGCATTTTTGCCACCATTTGAGTATACCACCATTGCCTGAACTGTATACAAATAAATATTCTATTCTCACAGTGTATCAACAATTTTTAGGTTTGACACTTTTTCTTTCTTTCAATACAAAGATGTGCTAATGAAGTTTTAATTGAGTCCGAAACTGCATTACAAACAGAAGATCTGAAAATAGCGCCATCTAGCGGATAAATCCAGAACTTAGTAGTAAACGTACCAAAAGTGTGCATCCCGCTTCGACGAAGTTGTCCGAAGCCATGTGCAGATCGTGCAGTTTGTAAACGTATCGAAGATACATTTCCTTGCGGTCTATCTCGTTCTTGTAGAAATTCTACAACAGAATATTAATACAAGTGATAGTTTCGTACAAAATTTGAGGAAGGGAAGAAATCTTTTTTTATTTTCTATAAATACTACTGTTAATGGAATAATAAAATTGCCCACTTGATGTTAAATGGTAACCAACACCTATAACAAAGCATTGCCTTTCAAGTCACACTCGATATGAACGTGTGTTACGAAGGACTGCCCTCGTTCATCAACTTATCAACTTTAGGCATACATATGTTAAGCCTCATGTTTTTTTTTAATACCATTAGCTGATGGAACAAGCAGATGGCCCACCTGATGTTAAGTGGTAACCATCACCTATAACAAAGCATTGCCTCGTAAGTCACGCACGAAAGGAAGGTGTCCTACGATGCACTGCCCTGCGTCCATCATCTTGAGGCATACAGATGTTAAGCCAAATGTGCCTGTAATTACACCGGCAACCACACTCTTCAAACCGAAACACAGCGTTGCTGCTTGGCGGCAGAAAAAGGCGTGGTGGTAGTACTTCCCCGGACGAGCCCTTCACAAAGAGCTCTACTACTCTTCAAAGGTCTCATGTGCCTGTAAGATCACACTTTATGCATAATGATCCAGCTTCGAGTTTAAATGCGGGTCTTCTCATGAGTTCAAGCTTGGGAGGACTTAGGCTGGCTACAAGTTTAGCCAGATCACCCTTCACGCATTATGGACCGCCTTCGAGTCTAAATGCGGATACATGAGTCCAATACAAGTAACAACTAACAAAGCCAACCAAGAGCTCTACTACTTTTTTTATTCTTTTTATGGTGTTGACTGCACTTAAGGATTTCTCAAAGTTTTTTTATAATATCGTAAATGTTATTATCTGAGTGGGATCAAGGTCACATAAGTACCGTAGTAGCATGTCCTCAGTTATTCGCTGGGTGTGAAGAGTCCGAAGATGCAGGTGGTTAGCGCAGCCTCGTATCAAGGGGAAGGTCGTGGGTTCAAATCCAACTCGGATAATAACTTTTAGGAAATTCTAATTCTACTCGAAATAAAGTCTAACTCTATCTTTAACCTTTCGACTTTTTATCTCATGTCTTTTTTATATGTAATTACCAGTAATGTTTGGAGGAACCTCTGACTACCCCCATAGACGCCCGAATCTGGAGTTAGTACTTGGTACTAAGAGATTTGAAGGGATATCTATCGTGCCTGGGGATCAAAGTCGTGGAGCTGTTTCAGTTTTTTACCAGTAAATTAACAGTGGCCGCCATCCGTTTGTCCCTATGCTCGGCGCCTTGCATCACTGCGCGGTAGTCTAGCAGACGCTCCAACAGCCGCGTCACACATCCCACGAATGCAGCGCCAGCTTCACGCCATCCCTCCGTGGATACTCTCTCCATCAAACTGTAGTGTTCAAATATTTCATTGTAGATTATTTTATTTACATTCGGTACAAAAATAGTTCAGTATTCAGTATATTTATTGCATTATTATGTATGTATACATTTACCAGATATCATACAAAAGAACGGTAGGAACCAAGCCGTAAGTTTGTTGCCTGTTATTCTATTTCTATTTGGTCGCGTGGAACTGTCACCTAGATTCACCTATTCACGAAAGTTTTATATATTAAACTTTCAATAAAAGCACTTAAATTTATTGTGTCTTTCACTGAGAAAGTACCCAATCAATAACTACTAAGAACACTCATAAATTAACTACAAAAATCATAATACTTGAGGCACGCAACCGCAAAATCACTAAACTAAGGATAAAACAAAAATGGTAATTATAGAAAAAAAAATAGCTTAGAGATAACTAGACTACGATACTTACACCGAACTCAAATGCTCCCTGTATTGTAGCGTGAAGAAGAATTATGTAAAATTAGAATTTTTAGTCAATTATTAATAAAAGCATAGTTATGGTTCCTTCAATCGCCGTACAATCAACATGTTAAGTAAGTATTTGTTTTTAAGTGACTAGTATAATAGTAGATTAGTAGCCAAGGGCTGTAAGGCATCAATTGCAGCCCGAGATATTTATAGTATATATATCTATAGTTCGAGGGTGCAATTGGTGCTTACACCCGAGCTAACTATTCTGCTTTACATCTCGATTGTGAGGTAAGTAGAAATAAACCGGCATTACAAGAATAAACAATATTTAAAGTAAAACTTTTCTATTCCCGCCTTTTTTCATTAAAAAGAATCAAGTAAAGAACTTTTTAATTTTTTCTTACAAGATCGAAATTGAGCTTCGCCGTTCGATATTTAAAATTGATGACTATTATACTCACACGAAGACAAGGCTGAATAGCAAAGCGACCTCTTTGGTCATTGGGCTGAATGCATGATGTCTATTGCCAGTATGATGGTTAGATGTACGCGAACTTTTTGAAAGAAAGAAGTGTTTTTTTTATTACTTACCGCCCTAGAGCGCTAATTAGTCACCTACAAGCCCCATTTGGAGGTAATAAGAACCTACTTACCGAACATGAGAGATGTAAATCCAGTTTATCAACTGACACGGGATCAAACTAAGATAATATTTAGTTATAAACAAAGTAATAAAACTTACACAGTATCAAACAATCGTCGATAATGTTCATCAGCCTTGTTTTCCGCGACAAGTGAATCCAGTTTGTCAACCAACGCAGCTTCGGTCCGTCTGGCAGACCCCGTAGCAGCGCGTTCCGCGGCCATTAATGCTACCAACGCGGCTAGAGCCGGTCGACGAAGAGAACTGACTAGCGTGATCTCTAGTAGTGCGCCTACAGCTCCGGGCAGCATGTGGAGTTGAGCTGGACCTAAAATCCAACAAAAATGTGATAAGTCTTTGAAGTTAATGAGGAAAATGTGATGATAAGGAAAAAGTTATGTTATTGATATTTTTAAGAAAAAAAAATTGAATTACACTTCAGAGCTCTTTGAAATTTAAATATAGATATTTTTGTTTACACGCACGCGTTCAGGATTATATTAGGAAAAAGAATTAAGTTCAAAGTGACATACGTGCCGCCTTTTGCTTTGTTACAACTTTATGTAGACGGGGTCACCAATGCAGCACTTAGCTGAATATAACTAGACTATAGTTGAGAGTAGCATACCTAGCATGTTCCATGTAGACAGCACTTGCATTCCCGCGGCGGCTCTCATGCGGGGTCTGTCAGGCCCCCTGCCGGCCCATCGCTCGGGCTGCAACGCACTTGAGGTCACCAATGCGACGCCTAGTTCCATATAGCCCGACCATAGCTGGGAATAAATGAAGTTCAGTTTAGGTTTCTGTATTTTTTTTTAATGGATGATAATATAGGACCTAAACCTATTACCTAGTAGATAAACATATTAAAACATGTACTTATATATTTTTTTTACGGGTTTTGGGTAGGGATTTTATTTTTCAAAGTCAAATTTAGTCAAAATTACAGGGCTCACTCTGAATACCACTACACTCTGATGGACTGACGACATTGTTAGGATCGCGGGAAGTCGGTGGTTGGAGAGGGCCTGGAAATGTGTAGAGGCCTATTTGCAGCAGTGGACTTCTTCAGGCTGATGATGATGACTCTGAATAGTCTTAGGAACTTTATGAAACAAGAAATCAGTTTCATAAGGACATCGAGAATTAAGGTTTAAATAGTTTTTTTATTTTGTCAAAGTACCTGTGAATCAAATTGAGGCGGCTCGTCTCCCAAGAACCTTTCAAGCAATGGAGCCGACAAGTCTTGAAGTGCGGATAATAGCACTTTGCAGCTCTGTACTCGAAGCACCATCCAATCGGTGGGGAATACCTGAACATAATAGACATAGACATCTATTACATACATAGACGTCATTTATTTGCTAAAAAAGACACATACACATACAAAACAATAAAAGAAAGGAAATGGCTATACAAATAGATATTACTGTACATAGTATGTACTGTAGTGTATGTAGGTGTTAGTGTGCTGCAGCAGAAATTGCTTGTCAATGGATTAACAAAAACATTAATACATCAATCTGTAGATAAAATCAACGCTAATTTTAAGCATTATCTATTTAAACACCATTTTATAGTATGAGGGTTAATGTTTAAAGCTAATGTAAACTCTGTTACACAAAATATTTATGGATATTTTACTTAGCACCATCTAGCCCCAAACTAAGCGAACTACACTCTTAAGCAGATAGAAACACAAAAACAAAAAAATTGTTGTAGAAAAAATGGTTTTTCTACTCACATCTTGTTCAATAAGATGTCTGAACACAAGAAAGGCTCGCATCAAAAAATCTTTCAATGGTTTTCTGTCGTGCGGATGCGGCGCTAGATGGCTCCACAAGCGCTGGTAGTGGATAGGCTTTAGCAACTCCATTGCTCCGAGTAGACCTGCCACCATTGAACCCTGGAAAGTAAACAAATTGTATTACAAAGAGCTTTATTTTCTAGACAAGATAACATATTTAAAACCTTACTTATAAAAATGCATAAACTATTGCCATTTCTTACCAATGCGTAACGTGACATCCGGATCGATCTCCTGATCCGAATCGTCTGGTACCATAGACGGAAATAAATAAGAAGACTTACCAATACGGGCGAATTTCCCCCGATCAGATGCAGCACAGTCTCAACTAACACATCTAGAGTGTTCAAGCATAGCACATCTACGTCCGGATCCAATTCGTCCGGATCTATCTCCTGGTCCGAATCGTCTTTCTTCCATAGCAGAGCGACCAACTCGCCGAGCATTTCGGCGCATTGCGCTAGTTCGTCGCGGCGCGCCAAGTGGAGGCGTAAGTGGTGACACGCGGTGGTTAGGACTATGTTTCGTGCTTCTGCGGATTGGAAAGTACTTGTGAGATAAAATATAGAAAAACATATTTGCCATAACAGAGAATGTTGATATACTGCATGCTTCTCTGTACAAAATTGCGAAGGCCACATAGTTATGAATAGGAATAAGATTTAATTTAAGATTTAGAATTACTCTATTGTATTAGGATAGTCCTGTAAAGATAGAAGCAACTTGAAATAAATAAATAAATATAAAAAAAATAGCCGAGTTTGCAGAGTTTTAACGCGACTATAGGTCTGAATCCTTTTTCATCCCCGACGCAAAATAAGAGATATAAAGAGTTAAGTTATCTTTTGTCAATTCAAGTGCCCGGTACCTCAAGTAAGTCTTTTTATTCCTATTTTTGGTCTTTTGTTTTCTATTTTGATAGTGACACTTGAATAATAAATTAAGGGAGTTGAAATTATATTTTTTACTTAGAATTTATAAAAAAATATTTTTCTATACAATTAATTTTGGCTATAGTGATCGCGTCTCCATACAAAATCTGGGTTCGCAATACAAAAACTAAAAACAAAACTCGTACTTGAGGTACCAATAATTGTTAATGGACAAACGGAATAGCTATCCTCGATTATTTCCTTTAGGTATCGTCAACTCTGTTCAGTACTAAAGCTTTACTGAATGATTAACTAAGACAATAACAGCTATATTACTTTCTGAGAAGGTACATAATGGGTTGAAAAACACTTTGGCATCATTAACTCATTTTCGCAAAAAATGTCACTTAGTGACTTCTCGCACCACAACGACGATATGCGGTTCTCTTAAGCAGTTGTATTAAGATTATTTGTATTCGTTATGTGTATTTTGTTTTTTATTATGTTGCTTGTTGTGTTTATACTTATTTTATGGACTTATTATGTGGTCTGAAATAAAATATTGAATTGAATTTAATAAAATAGTAGAACTGAAATGTTGTTGAGATGTTTTTCTCACCAGGATCTTGTCCTAAGGGTCCTTTGAGGGTCTCCTGAGCGGCTGCTAAGCGGGCTTTGGCTAACGCAGGAGGTGCATTATTGGCGGGCGCGTCCAACATAGCTGCGGTTACCCTCGCTGCTTCGACGGGGCCTAGGGCTGATGACACTTCTTTGGCCACACTGGCCCATGATGTCATTAGTGCTACCTGCAAAATAAGTTAGTATGGGATATGGTTCACTTGCTGCCGCTTGTGGCTTCGCTTGCGTATTTTTGGTAATATGATTATTTAAGGCGTTTTTCCCCTTTTCTTTCTTCACACGCTGGTATAAGGCAGTGGATGGCTTAGGCCCAGTTTCACCATGCTCAGTTAGTTACTAATCAAGGATTAAAAGATCGTTAAATCTAACCTTAGCTGTCAAACGCGTACATTTTGATATATTTAACGGTGCTTTAATCTTTTGTTAATCTAACAGAGCATGGTGAAATCAGCTCTTACCGGCTTAAAGGATGAACATCAATTGTGATGGTCGCATACAACCGACCATCATCAACAATTGCAATGGTTTTTTGAGATTCTATTGCGATGGTTTTGCCTTCAATCTGGGTTTGAGATTGTGGGAACGTTCTCAAAACGTGCAACGCTGTCTAAGCTTAACCGCTTAACCACTTCAATTAGAAACACACACAAGCTTGCACAGACTTTTTAAGAGTAGTAGAGCTCTTTGTGAAGGGCTCTTCAGAGGAAGTACTACCGCCATGCCTGTTCCTGCCGTCAAGCAGCGTTGCTGTGTTTTGGTCTGAAGAGTGTGGTTGCCGGTGTAATTACAGGCACATGAGACTAAAAATCTGTATGCCTCAAGTTGATGGACGCAGGGCAGTGCATCGTAGGGCACGTTCCTATCGTGCGTGACTTAAGAGGCAATGCTTTCTTATAGGTGATGGTTACCACTTAACATTAGGTGGGCTATCTGCTTGTTCCATCAGCTAGTTGTATAAAAAAAAAAATATTACGCTATCGTACGGTCAACGAGGAAACTAGGCAATTGACGATCTACCCTCCATTTTATAAAGATTGTTTTGGCTTACTTACCTGTGCCGGAGCTAAATGTTCCCGATGCGGATACTGAGCGAACGCTCTCAAAGCGTGTAACGCTGTTCTGACATCTCTTCTGAAGCTATCTTCATACTGCCCGCCAGTGGCGCGCGCGAACAGACTCCGCGATCGGACAGCCAATCGGAACACAGCGCCGAGAGAGCGCAGGCATTTGCGGATTGGCTCTTGGCCTTCTGCTCCTGCCGCCCATTCGGCACAATGCTGCACTGATGATAGAAGACCCCTGGAAGATTAGATTACACTATTTTAACATGCTAGTCAAGAGTACCCTAAACCGACGAGAATGTATGAAGAATGTTATTTATTCATTTATTTATTTATTAATAGACGAGCAGCTGTCGCTGATGTGTCTATATCGCAGTGTTGTCGTTATGTATGATTAATTTTTTTGAGCATGGATTGGTTTGTTCGAAGCCAGTTGTCGAGCTTGTTTTTAAAGGCATTGACAGTAGGAGCAGTAACTACGTCTTCTGATAGGGCATTCCAGTTGTAAACCACTCTGTTGCTGAAGAAGTGAGGCAAGTTCGATGGCTGGGTTGCGTGATAATTTAAGGAGGTGTCCACGTGAGGGTCTTTGATCCTCTTTTCTTTTTAGAATGTTTTGATTATTTGGTAGGTTGTACTGATGAGTCATAATCTTAAAGGTTTCAATGAGATCTCCTCGGAGGCGTCTATCATCAAGTTATGAGAGTGAATGAAGCGAAAGAGGTATGTAAGGACCGTAGCAAGTGGAAATCCGTGGTCTCTGCCTACCCTTATGGGAAACAGGCGTGATTTTATGCATGTATGTAAAAGCTATATTGACAGCCTTCACAGCTCAGTTGGTAGTAGCTCTGCTTTTTGCGCCGAAGGCCGTGGGTTCGATCTCGAAAACAAACATTTGTGTGATGAACATAGATGTTGGTTCTCTGTCTGATTGATTTATTCTGGGAACTTGTGGTTTAGGGTATACGTTCAATGCCATTGATGAATACAATTATGCTTGCAATCGCTGATTTGAAGGCTGGGTGCGCACATGAGGCACATGAGGCTTAACATCTGTATGCCTCAAGTTGATGGACGCAGGGCAGTGCATCGTAGGGCACGTTCCTATCGTGCGTGACTTACGAGGCAATGCTTTGTTATAGGTGATGGTTACCACTTAAAATCAGGTGGGCCATCTGCTTGTTCCATCACCTAGTAGTATAAAAAAAAACATATGACACGTCTTTGGCGGTGCTGTTAGCGCAATCGTTATGGACAAGGTAACCACTTGACATCGAGTGGGTCTTCTGTTAGATTTCCAGCTAGATTTTGAGCATATATTGATCAACTTTTCACAACCTTTACAATGTCGTGGATACATGCTACTAACTTGTAAACCAGAGCAGCCGAAAAGTGTTCTTCGATATAAACGTCCAGAACTGGTCTGAAGTGCTGGAACCGGCTCTCGTCCAGAAGACTGCATATCGATATCAGCACCAGGAACACGGTGCCCGAATGAGGAGTGCTGTAAATGGTGCAACTATTAAAAACAGTACATACTACAAAGAACAGATCGATTCATATCACTACATAGTATAAAACAAAGTCCCTTTCTCTGTCCCGGATTTTGATTTTTAATACAAGCATAATCTCTTAGGGATAACCCACAATAACCATGTGAAGCCGGGGCGGGTCGCTAGTATTAGATAAAACAATTTTAAAAGCTTGCTTTCAAAAAAAAAAATTTGCGACTATTGTAATATTATTGAATGAGATTTTATTCGTTTTAATTTTTGGTTTCAAAATTACATTCAAAGACAAATGAAATGTAAGAATAGTGAATGAAGTTCAATACGTTTTAATTTTTGGTTCCAAAAATTAAGGTAAGGTCAGTTAAATAAAAGCTAAAATAAATTGAAGTATGTATATGATGTGTCTAATCAAACATCGACTGCAGAGCAGCTGTGTAATTAAGTCAAACTGCATGTTCTCAACTAAAAAGTCATAGCAAAAAAGAAGGCACCTTTTGATGTGGAAATACACAAAAAACATTCTCAAACTATCAACTCAATATAACTTAACTACAGAATTTGTCTCACATTGACATTACAAACATCAAAAGTACAAAATTTGTCTTGAATTCTGTGTGGAAAGTCCACCAATAGTATATTATACTAGCGGCCTGTCCCAGCTTCGCATGGGTGGATATAATTTTTTTCAATATAACAAACTTAGACCGTAGGTTCGAGCCCCGCGTCTACTTATTTCATACATTTGCACGCCCTTCTCCCTGAGTGAGTGAGAACGCGCCCCGTGGCCCGGCGCGTTCCATAATATTTTTAAAGCGAACTAAAATTTTTAAATTCGTAATATCTTTTGAATGGAATGTCCGATTTCAATAATTCATATAAAATTATTTATTTTGATAAGGATTGAATACCAAGGTACAAATAAAGAGCCTTTACTAGCGGCGGCATTTCAATTATTTTTTTATAATAAAAGAACACTTATTGTGACATAACTATAATAGTTAGGCATATGCTGTCGCGACATTTTTAGCAGATGATGACGTGTTCTGCAAAGTCGTAGTACATTATTTTGTTCTATCATCATTTATTTTGCGCAGCGCACGCGATGTATGGAATGAAAATATTATATAGCCTATGTTACTCAGGAATAATGTAGCATTCTAATGGTGAAAGATTTTTTGAGCCTATTCATTACATACAAAACAACAAAAATACAAATCTTTCCTCTTTATAATATTAGTGTAGATGCATTGGGAAAAATATACAAAAATCGACATACCTATTACCATCTTCAGTGGAAAACAGAGCGAACAGTGCATCTAGAACGTCTCTGAGGAACTTGATCAATTCTTCGCAGCTCAAGCCGTCTCCCAGTCTCAACACTCTGAGGAGTGTCTCTTGTACTTTTTCAGGTCGCGCGCGCCATTGCAGCAACGCAAGAAGATCCTCTGTTAAATTGATTGATTAATAACACTCTCACGGTGAAAATTATGAGAATTTCCAAAATGTAAATCAAATAAATTCAAAGTAAAAAACTTTTTCTTAAAACAAGCTTTTACTTAAATGCGCTTACCATGTATTGTTATGCAAACTAAACGTGTAAACAAAATTTCAGCACAATCGGTTGAAGATATCTGCTTCAAAATTGAGTTGCAAGATTCCATCCGAACAAACATAATAATTTGTTCTCGGTGGGGATCGAACCCACGACCTACAGCGCCGAAGACAAAGCTACTACCAACCAAGCTGTACATATTGTATATATTTCCTTACATTGTTCCTTTCCTTACCTTATTTTTAACCTTACTGATCTCTTTTAACCTTCTCTTGGAACCTTCCATGTAAATTGAATCCCTATGGTTTCCTAATTTAAAAAAAAAACAAACAAAATGGCAAAAGTACAAAAATAGGGACGCCAAAATTTTGTCCTTAATGTTTGTTATGTTCAGGCTTGTGTTTTTTGTACTATGCTAAATAAAATTTTATTCTAATCTATTCTATTCTATTCTATTCTATTCTATTCTATTCTATTCTAAAAAAATAATAAGATGTACTAACTACTACATAATTACTTACCATTTTGGGTAAGCTTAGTAGAACATAAGAGGGTGCTTATAGTACAGTTTTCTTTGGAGCTTCTTTGGAAAGTAGGAACGACGCCGTTCGCAGGCGCCAAACGCGTGTCACTCGCACACGACGGTAATGACAAGTAGTTGGCCGATGACAATCTGAAAATTAATAAATGTTTTATTTGGTAACTCAAAGTCAAAAGGTAGTAATTGAATAAAATCACAAGGATCACTTTGAAACGTCTTAAAGCTAGGTGAACCTAGGTGCCAGTTCCACGCAAACGAAGCCAAGAAGAACAGGCAACAAGGAATACGGGACATATCTCGGTCAGATAGCAGACGTATAGAGAAAGGTCAGGTCAAGAGTACCCTAGGGCCTAAACCGACGACAATGTATGAAGAATGTTATGAGAGTGAATGAAGCGAAAGAGTGGAAATCTTTGGTCTATGCCTACCCCTATGGGAACATTCACCCTAGATTCACCCCCACAGCCCGAAACTAAGCCAGAGCTTGTAATATGGGAATCAGATAGCTGATATAATACATAAATACTTTTTTTGAACAAACATCTATGTTCATCACACAAACGTTTGTTCTCGGTGGGGATCGAACCCACGACCTACGGCGCAGAAGGCAGAGCTACTACCAACTGAGCTGTGAAGGCTGTCAAGCGGCCTTTGTTGTTTCATTTTACAAAGAAGAGGACGTCAACATTTTTAGCTCTGTGTAACTGTCAGTGTGTCACTCACTTGGACGGATCATCACATTTGTACACGTAAAGTTCATGGGAGCCATCTCGGAGCGTCGCCCCGCTAGCTTCCATCAGTCGAGCGAACGCGAAGCCAAACAGTTTCCTCTCGTTTTTGTCTCGAGCTGAAAATAAAACACGTTTAAATCATTAAGATTTTTGCAGTGAAATAAAAACTGAATCAGCTTCACGACTTTGATCTCCAGGCACGGTAGATATTCCATCAGATCTCTTGAGATCTGATGGAATATCTACCGTGCCTTGTGCTTGTACTTGGTACTTCCAAATTCTTGTAATGACAAAAACACTTTATAAATTATTACATTTTAGATTTATTTGATGCCTATCCCTAATAACCTATTGGATAAACCCAAAAAAGATGGAATTAATCAAAATAATTAACTGTTATTTTATGTTTAATTATTAATTAATAAGGAAATTGAAGGTTTTATAATATCTCATAAGTCATGAACCAAATGGAATTTGAACGGTCCTGTATCCTATCTGTATGTTCCATCAGCGATTAGTATTAAAGAAAACTTACTTGAGCAGTGCCTGAATTCGATCCTGACGTGCGCATGCGTGAACGTTTCCAGCGGTACAGTCAGCCGCAGTTGTTCGCCCCATGCAGGACTATTGTTATGATACAGCACAAGAGACTCGTACGATGTGGAACCATTACCGCTCGCGCCCCATACACATTCCTAGAAAAAATTATAAATGAATAAATATGGTGAAAATACCGCCTCACGACTTTGATCTCCTCGAGACTGATCTCTTAGTACCAAGTACGAACTCCAGGTTCCTTGAGGACGTCTAAGGGGGATAGTCGGAGGTACGTCCAAAAATTACATTTGGCACAAATATTTTGCATAAATTTGGAACCCATTTTCGAACTTTGCTTTACTAGCTTTTGTACTTATGCAAACTTTTGAGTAAAAACTTGTATCGATTAAAATTATTTTTTTACTAAACTGTGTGCAATATGAATGCACACAATATGGATAATAGCAGCGTTTTACCTGAAATAAAACGCATATTAATTTACTTACATCACTGAAAGCTTTCAGTATTATTATGAAGAAAGGCGACTTCCGTTTCCGTCGATTTCTAATAGTTTTCGTACTTTTATACCTTGTGGTTCCGGTCAAGTGGCGCCACCTGGCGGCCGCGCGCCATTTTGCTTCGTTAAATGTTAAGCGCCATTTTGGTGTCATTGGCTTAGTTTCAGCAGGCAGAGATAAAAGTGAAAGCTTTCAGTGAGGTAAGTAAATTAATATGCGTTTTATTTCAGGTAAAACGCTGCTATTATTTTACTGTACGCTCACTGAAAGCTTTCAGTATTATTATGAAGATTTGTTTGTTATCGCCTGGTGTTGCCACTTGTAAGATCAAGGTTACTCTAGCGCCAATGTGATTTTTAAAATATTTTACCACAATAAGAAGGGTACAACGATGAATCTACAACCTGCTATGTATAATTGTGATTAAACTTTATTATTCATAATAAATCTAACTATTTATTCGATTTAATCTGAAATCAAATAAGTAATCATAAAAAACCCGTCAAGCATAGTGACTAGGCAAATAATCCTAATGACTGGACAATTTGTGGAGGAGTCCCATGACCAAATATGGACTCTTTCAAGCTGATTTGATGATAATGATCATAAATCATAATAGGTGCCATGTTATTTGATAGCATAGATAAGCTATTGATTGCGTCAAATAGATGCCTTTTATTATAAGAATTAATGCTGCTCATTAATTTCAATAATTTTCAGTCGATGCTTAGATCACGCAGATCGAACGCTATCTGGAAATACTGTAATAGTGGCCGTACCAAACAATGTTTTGGTCCAACCTGAAATAACAGTGCGTGATGCGGGCTTAGCTAATTATCTTACAATTTTATTTCATTAATGGGTTTTCCCAATCCCATGATAAGGTATTTGAGTTACCTACGTATAGTATAGTATTACTGCGGTCTATATTTTATTCTAATAAAAACACTTTTCAACGTCATAAACTGGAAACTTTGTTTCTGAGAAAAAAACATTACAGACTTGAGTATCCAAAAACGTGAGATTATAATATAATCTCACGATTATGATATTATATATTTGGCTATGACGCTATGATGTAGACACCAAGCATTTATGCGAAACTGTCACATTGAAGTATATTAGTCCATTGTAAAACACAGCGAAATTCTTGTTTTATATTAGTAACCTTAAAGGATTGTTTTAAGAGCTACACCAAGAAGTTAATGGTTGTAAACTGTAGGAGTAATTATCGGTCCGTATTGCACATTTATACGAACTTTTCCATATTTAATTCAAAATTAATAAAAACCCTTGTTGACTGAAGTTTCTACGGGTTATCCATGTTAACGGAGCTACCATAGCTCGAGTTTTGAGGTTGTCTCATCAAAAAGGCAGTTGCCACCGGGAACTATAATGAAGAATAGATCCGAGACTTGAGACTAAAAACACCTCGTGTGTGGGTAATTCCATGGAATACTAAATGCTTTATAAAAAAGAGAAGGTTTCTTAGTTTTCAAAACTAATAATATTTATATATAGTTGTATGTGTGGGATACTTTAGATATCCAATAAAACACAAATATCGTAATAAACGAGTCTGAGTCGTTGTCCCGAGCCCTGTTCGTATAGGCTGGTCATAGGACACTCGTCATCTATAGTGATGACATCAATAAGCGGCCTGCTTTTCGAACTTGCCTAGGATAAGTGCATGCTGAAGTCTATTAAATAATGATAATGATTAACCATGACTGATTCTATATTTCTCATATGTGACAAGTTGTTTCCACAAGTAGAATTGATTTCATACCTTCTTTAAGTAGATAAGCGACTAAAGACCTTTAGTTGTCGCACTGTATTTAAGTGCACTGCGATGCAGTAGGTAGGTACATGAACTTGGCTTTAGCAAGAGTGTATTCAGCATCTCTTTTTGGTAGCAGCGTAAAACAACTTTTATTGTGTGCCCCAAGCCCATTTGACACATACTTTAGAGACTTTTCAGAGCTAGATAATGTAGCTATGCTGTGAATAAGGATACGCAACGGTACCCTAATCATTCTTTGAGAACGCCTTTGGTAGGGTAGGGTAGTCTAGTAAGGTATTCAAATACTTCATTACCAACACGGCTGGCAGAGCTTACAAGTCCTATTAAGTTTTTGAGAGGGTAGAGAACTGGTTTCTACTATGATAACTACCTTGACTGTAATCCAAAAATTCATGATGATTGTATGTCTTCGTTTACTATCAAAACAAGTGATCGTAGAGATGCACCTGTTTTTAGATATTCATATTATCTCAAGTTTGAGCCAGTAAATATAAATGATAAAAATGTTAATATAATTTAGAACCCGTAAACACAAACCCGGTGCCAGTACCTGAAACGGTTAGGTTAGGTTTTTTTTTTTTTTTGGCAAAAACATAGATTTGAAAGGATGGGCTAAACCATCAGGAACCCTAGGCCCAGAAAGCATTAGGGGTATACTTTTTTATTGCACCTAGAGCTGGTACAGTGGTAGTAGTATGCATAATTATATTAAAAATGCTTATGATACGAATATCAATAGATTGTAAAAAGAGTCATACTTTTACAACATTAGGTAGGCGTAGGCTTTGATACGATAATCTTTTATCAAGTTTGGTGCCCGCATTTTCATCCCTTGTGGAAGAGCGTTAACTTCACCTAGCTTTTAGTTAGATTCATCTAGCTTTAAGACGTTTCAAGGTGATCCTTGTGATTACCATGTGGTTTAAGACTGACATTACGAGTCATTATTTGTACTTACCATATTTAGTAGCCTAAAACCCTGAGCCTTATCAAGTTGCGAAACTTCATTAACAAATTAAACTTTCTCTTTGTAACTATTCAGTGACAGTTTTCAAATACCAACTGGTTATAGGAACATCTTCCCTGCGAGGGTGTGCTTGTTCGACTTCCATGCGATGGAACACAGTTATATAAACGCCGAACCCCCTGAGAGGCGGCTGTATGTTTGATTGGATTTCTGTTGCAAGAAACCATTAGACTATGTTCACTCATTATAAAGTTGTTTCACTAACACCCCCAAAAACTCTTGCGAGGCGGCTGTTAGTTTGATTGGATTTCTCTAGCGAGAACCCAAAAAGTACCATGTCATTAACAGTTTCATTAACGCCCAAACCTCTTGCGAGCCGGCAGTTACATTGATTGTATTTCTCTAGCGAGAAACCCTCGCTATATTCATTTCATATATGAAATAGTGGCCATATTCACTTTACGTTTATAGTTCCATGCGATGGAATATTAAAACGCACATCCACCCCGCGAGGGTGTAATTCTTTGAGTTCCATGCGATGGAACACAGTTTTATAAATGCCTTACCCCCGCGAGGGGTGGCCCAAAAAAGCTATGCTTTTTTTATTGAAGATATCACACTTTGTTTGATATGATCTCTCTTCACACTTCGTTTGCCTTACCCCTGCGAGAGGCGGTCAAGAAGGTTTTACCTTTTTAATTGAAGATATCATACTTTGTTTGATATCATTTCTCGACACACTTCGTTTGCCTTACCCCTGCGAGGGGCGGTCAAGAAGGTTTTACCTTTTTCATTGAAGATATCATACTTTGATATAATCTCTCGACACACTTCATTTGCCTTACTCCTGCGAGGGGCGGTCAAGAAGGTTTTACTTTTTTCATTGAAGATATCATACTTTGTTTGATATGCTCTCTCTTCACACTTCGCTTGCCTTACCCCTGCGAGGGGTGGTCAGGAAGGTTTTACCTTTTTCATTGAAGATATCATACTTTGTTTGATATAATCTCTCAACACACTTCGTTTGCCTTACCCCTGCGAGGGGTGGCCACAAAGGTTTTGCCTTTTTTAATTGAAGATATCATACTTTAGTTGCATTCGGATCGGCAACCTGCATACTTAATCAGAACGATATAATAAAACCTATGAATCATAAAGTAATTATAACAGAAGTTAAAGAACAAAGTTCTTTTAGTACTCCTCAAATTCTTACAATTAAAACGTCTGTAGGTACTCGTTTGAATAGTCCAAGAAAGAAATAACCAATATTATTGTCTAAAGATAAAATGAGACTAAATTTCTTGTATAACAAGCAATAAACAAGCTAGTGACGTAAGATATCATAAATTTTTCCCAATTTGTTTGTTTCCCAGTCTATGATAACTGGGGTTTTTAAATTATGATAACGGGGGCTTTAGGAGTAGCTAGTTCCTTTAATTTCTTATTAAAAGTTATAACCTTAATTTTCACCCTCACCGCAAGAACATGATAATCTTATAAAACAATAATTGAATCACAAAGCTCCTGCTAGAAAATCTACATCTTCTCAACATATAAAGTATCATCTACCGGTGCAGAGCCCGTGTCACTAGTTTACGGCAAAAGGAATACATTCTTTATGTTGCAAACTAAAATTATTATTTCTATAAAATAATAAAGTTTGTACTTACATTCGTTCTAGTAACCAAAAAGTTAATTCTTTAACTATAGGAACGTGATCCGAACGAAAATTCGTTAAAATATTGATCACGGTCATCCATTTAATGTATAGAGGGTAGAACTCACGGTTTTTTCCTCTTTGCACACATTGACAGTACGAAGAACATAATTTCACTTCACGAAATAAAAGATAAGAATCTAAAATATTTTATGCAACGGTCGTCGCAGCGATAACGCTGGACACAAGTTGCTTCGACGGAAAATAAAACGCCAATGACACCAAAATGGCGCTTAACATTTAACGAAGCAAAATGGCGCGCGGCCGCCAGGTGGCGCCACTTGACCGGAACCACAAGGTATAAAAGTACGAAAACTATTAGAAATCGACGGAAACGGAAGTCGCCTTTCTTCATAATAATACTGAAAGCTTTCAGTGAGCGTACAGTAAAATAATTGCGAATTTTCGAAAATGGGTTTAATGATTTTATATCTTTCAACATGTTGCAACGTGCGAGTAGCGAGAGGTAAATTAGCTCTTGTTTTCGACTTAGCCAATATTTTTCTTTGTATTTCGCCTCTGTTTTTGTGACACAAAATAAACGTGTTTTGATTTTATTTGAAAGTATATTAATTAAAACCTAAATACTTACACTTATAACCTGTCCAGTATTATCATGTACGTT
The DNA here is from genome assembly GCA_932294275.1 of Chloroclysta siterata. Lineage (NCBI taxonomy): Eukaryota > Metazoa > Arthropoda > Insecta > Lepidoptera > Geometridae > Chloroclysta > Chloroclysta siterata. The sequence goes on from OW028602.1 coordinate 12,196,343, forward strand.
TACAGTGGCGAGTACATTCTTCGCCGTGCTCTTCCCTCCCCTCTCAAACTCCGCTTTCTCGAGGGTGAGGTAGAGATCGTTGCGAACATCTCCTGGCATGATGACGTCAGGGAAACCGCGCTTGGCTGTTATGGTGGCACCCGTAGTCACTGCTTCGGATATGCTGCCGGAACTGGTTAGTAGGCGCAGGGCGACTACTATACCTGGAAAAATGTGTAGGTTTGTATAAGTACGAAAAATAGTAAAGCAAACTTTTAAGTAGGAAAACTTATTTGGGCCAAAATGATATTTTTGCTAAACTGTGTGCTGATTTTTCATAAATAAGTTAGTGATTTTACACAAGGTGTTCCAATACTTGTACTTAAACTTCAGGGGGCTAAAGAACCCATCAATATAAATAACTTTTTCTAAGGAACCAACACTGTGAACACGAAAAAAAAACAGCTGTTTCATACATTTAAGCCAGGTAGGTATAGAACTTTTGGGTACTTTAGCCCCCTGAAGTTTAAGTACAAGTATTGGAACACCTTGTATAACCACCCAAATTGTTGTTGGATAGTAAATTATTTTTCATTTATACTTATAACCACTTACCATAATTTGGTTGACCAGGTAAAATATTGCACTTGTTTGTTTGTTTTCGTATGAGCATGTCATGTAGCTGATGAAAGTCCTTCTCTTCGCATTGGTACACCTGAAATTTGTCACAAAAATGCTTAGCGTGGACCGATTACAATAAATCCAGACCTAACTGAAATAAGATATGGCTGAGCTAGGAGTCCGGTTATTGTACGACATGATAATGTACAGCATGATATTTGGAATCCACTTTGGTACCTTTTTGGATTCGTTTTAACTGGGTGTACATTATCGGGGTATGCAATAACTGGATGTGCAATATTGTCACGTGTAGTAAATATGCAGCCAGTTAAGGTACAGCATGATAATCGGAAGCCACTTTGGTACCGTAAATAATAATTTCTGGCACTTCGGCGGCCGCTGCCGCGGCACACTCGCTTTGCTAGCTCGCCTCGTGCGTAATTTATATGTTTCAACATAACCTAACCAATCCGACTCGACGGTACTAAAGTGGCTTTTAATTATCATGCTGTAGATTAACTGGGTGTACATTAACTACACGTGACTATATTGCACGGCATGTGCAATGTACACCCCGATAATTCAAACCAGTGGACACGGATTGACTGGGTGTACATTGACATGCTGTGCAATAACATGCTGTACATTATTTGGCCGTACATTATTGGCTCCCAGCTAGAGGCCTTATGGTAATGAGTAAGGATTGAAGAAAGGAAAGAGCTTCATGAATTTCATTCCCAGGCACGGTAGTTATCCTCTTTTTTTTTGTATCAATCGCAAACTAAAGTTGGTTTGAGGATGTCTAAGGGTCAGTCCAAATATTACAGGTGGTACTAAATACGTGAAAGGTTGTTTCAAACCATCACCACTGCTACTATACAAACTAGTTTCCTCACGGTGTATTCCTTCACCGATTAAGGGAACTGGCATTAAGCGGGGTCATTCCTACTAGACCATCGGTGCTTTTTACGTATTACTAATGTGTATCTATTGTGTCTGGAATCCTAGAATCCATACTAGAGGTTAAAGGATCAAACTCAATATAAAAGAAAGAAAGAAAGAAAGGCATTTATTTATACAAACTGTACACGACAAAGTACAGGACATATAAAAGGGTAAAAAGCTAATATCAGAAAAGGTAACTTCTAGAACACCAGGATCCTGGACACAATAAAAATGCTATTGTTCGTGATTCTATACGGAGAGAATTAATCTTCTGGAGTTCGTAAAGGCATCTGAGGGGATATATTCAGCTCAGTTGGTAGTAGCTCTGCCTTCTGCGCTGTAGGGCGGGTTCGATCCCCACCAAGAAAAACATTTGTGTGATGAACATCGATGTTTGTTCTCTGTCTGGGTGGTATATAATATTATAAGTATATATTTACAACAACAAAAAAGTATATATGTATTATATCAGCTATCTGGTTCCATATTACAAGCTTTGGCTTAGTTTGGGGCGAGATAGTTCTGTGTGGAAAGTCCACCAATATATTATATTTTGTGTCTGTGCCTTCGCTTGACCCTTATGAGATATCCCTTGCATACTAGCCACATCGGACGTGCTATCTGCTCCCTTCAGCGTGCGGTGCCTCATACAGCTGTCTCTTTCGCACACTCACCGCCCGCTGTCCACTCGCGCCGGCTAGTTCGCTTGACGCTTCAGTACGCTTTTGTTGCTAACCGCAACGGGTGTGCGCTTGCTCCCGCTCCGCGCAAATTATTACTGTTTACGTACCAATACCAATAAATTGTTTAATGGCAGTGTAGTGTTTTTCGTGCTACCAAGTATTAAGGAAAGTGGTCAGGTATGTCACTTTATATTTTATGTCGTGTAATAACAATCGTAATAACATTATATTTCCAGTAGGTGGGATGATCATGTTTTGTAGAAATATAGTTTTACATTACATAGATCGTCTTACATTTGAAGCGTAGGCATTCCTTGCCTACGTACGAGTTGTAGGTGTCGTATATACTTTATACGTTTCTACCTACTATGTATATAATACGGTATATAATTATGCTATGTGAAATCAGTCTAATCTAGTTTCATCTCTTTTTGGCTTTGTTTTTATGAAGTGTTTTTAGCTATTAACCTATTGCATGGTTTAACTAAAATCCACTGATTCGAGCGCTCCTTGCCTCAATCATGAAAATTGGATTTCTAAGACTTAGCGGCCCCTGCGCCCTTGTCTTAAAGGCTCATTTCTGACTCTGTTCACATCTAGAAAGCGGTTTGCAACCCTTTGTTGATGTGTAGACAGAAATCGAGTCATCGCGGCTCGAAAATCGAGCTGGCGCGGCCCGAAAATTGAGCCGTCGCGGCTCAAAAAACGAGCCGGTGCGTCCCAAAAATTGAGCCGTCGCGGCTCAAAAAACGAGCCAGTGCGTCCCAAAAATCGAGCCGTCGCGGCTCGAAAATCGAGCTGGCGCGGCCCGAAAATTGAGCCGTCGCGGCTCAAAAAACGAGCCGGTGCGTCCCAAAAATCGAGCCGAAGCGGCTCAAAAGTCGAGCAGTTGCGGGCTTATAATCAGGCCATCCCAGCCTAGAAATCAAAGCATAGTAAGAAAAAAAAAAAAAAAAAAATTCGCGCCCCTTCTGGCCGAAAGTAGAGTTGAGATTTTTGGGCGATTCGCTGCCTAAATTGAGCTGGAGTTGCCCAAAGTGGACACGGTCACCCATAAAAGTGATAGTTTACGATCCCTTCCATTCGTTTACAAACCTAAGAGTTGTGTCTATCAGATGAATACTTATATGCAGAAGGCTTCTTCTGCTGAATTCTTATATGCCTGGTTCTCCATGAGCTTGAAATGAAATGAAATAAAATGAAATGAAATGAAATGAAATGAAATGAAATGAAATGAAATGAAATGAAATGAAATGAAAATGAAAATGATGACCTGTCCGGCAATGAAATTCTGGCCGAGCTAAAGCTAGTGGCGTCGAGCTATCGAGCTTTCTCCCAGGGGCTGGGAAGATTGGACAGTGCATGAAATTGTATCTTTGGATCTGGACTCTGCAACGCGCAACAAGTTAAGGTTCTGCTTGCCCGCAACTGAAATAGCTAAGGCCTTTGATCCCTCTGCATCTTCGCTAAACGATGAAGCCTATACAGGTATGAAAATCAAAATGCTTTCCTAGCCGTTCTGCCTTGGCTTGGTTCTGGGTCCTCCATCCAAGGCAAGAGCCTTGCAGATTAAGTTGCACTGAGAGCTTGTGACGCAAGCTACTAATAGTTTCAAGCACTTGCTGGTTACTACAATGGAAGCTTCTAGGGCGTTGGGGCAGATATCGGACACGGAAACGGATAGATCAAATGAACTCGCGTCTACTAATAAGCGAGTTTCTAGTGCAAGTCGAATTGCGACCCTAGAACAAGAAGCTAAAGCTACTGGAATGCTCTTGCAATATATATATATATTTAAGCAGACTTGATATTGACAAAAGGAGTTGGTCATCAACGATTATTCCCTTACCAGAACCTGAGATCAAGGCTCAAGGATTTGTTTGTCAAAGAATCCGGGGGACGAGAATGGAAAGAAGAACATCTGGACATGGAACAGAAGAAGATACTTCGACGTGTATAAAATACTTCGCGCGGCCCCTGTGTTTTCAGCTCTGGCAGTACATCCGTCTTTGAAGCATTTAGCTCCTACTAATGGTCTAGCTGACTATAAAGAAAAGACTGAGGGACCTTATGGCTCCATAACGCATGCTGCTTGACTTGAACGCGCTGCCCTCCAAAGAGTCTTCAACAGGGTTATTGAGATGTGCCCAGTAGCGACAAGGGCCATCACTACAGGTTTTTCGTTCGGGTTCGATCAGTGAATTTCGTCAATGTTCTGACAACTTGCTTCAGTTCGTTTGTGGCAGAGATCTCAGACTATAAAGGATGTAAAGCTATATCTCCATTGATTGAAAGAAAACGTCACTTCGTCCTTGATGAGGATTCCAATTTCAGAGAGTTTTCCTTTTGATGAAAAGAAATTGGAGGATTTCTCTAAGACATAATCAACAAATTTTGATGCTAGCATTCTTTTGGCTATGCGATACTGAGCTTATGGCCGTAAACCGTCTGGCTCTTCACACAAACAGGAGAGGTTTCAAAAGAACGGTTACCAGTCGACATTGAAAAGTTTCTGACTATTCTCCGGATTGGATAGCATATCATCCAACAATGTCTAGGAGCTTGGAAGACCAGGGCTGTCCCAAACTGATATTAAATATAATAAATGACTATACGATTTCATTTGTAAGAAAAGCCCTAGCGATTCCATTTTCAATGGAATTTTGCTATCAGATGTCAGTCGTATTTCGAAAATTGTGAGCTCAGGAGTCTTGAAAATGTTTCCCCTGTCTGTCCTCGGGTCTTGTGCAAATTTGTTTTGGTGCCCAAAGCGGATAAATCCAATCGATAATCGATCTAAGAAGGTTAAACCTGTGAAAATTTCGTCTGGTCAATCATTTAACAGTTCCTTCAGAAACTAGGTAAAACTCCATTTTTCGCCAGCGTATTTCCATGAACCGGTGATAGAAACACATCGGTGTTTTCTGGCTTTAAGCTATCAAGATCACCTTTATGGCATGGTCTGCCTGCTATTCGGTCTGTCTACAGCTCCGATCATCTTCTCGAAAATCGCAAATTGGCTAGCAACCCAGCTTCGGAAGATTAGCATAAGGGTACCTGGTTGTCTACTGAGTCGACTTCTTCTTGCTAATCTGCTAAGTTGCTTCAGAAGGAAGCAGAAATCACTGTAGGATTCTATATAGATAGATTCTGTAGGGTCTGAGATCCAGTTCAAGACATCGAGTTTCTGGACATTGTTCCTGGATGGAGGACAAATTCAGGCAAAATAATAATATATATTCCAACAAGAAGTTAGACTTGTGAAAAAAGATCTTCTAGAACTAATAAGTGCAAAATCTATTCTGGGAAGCTTATACTTTATAGCATTCGTGGTTCTTTTGGGTCGAATGCTTTGTCGTCGAATTTAGATCGCCAGCAATGATCTCCCAGAAGTCTCTCCGCAGCGAAAGTTGAAAATTTCAGGCAAGGTGATTCAAGTTCTGGAATGGTGATTAGACAATCTAAGCCGAGAATCAGATATTATATTCATAAATCAGGTAGAGATTTATAGAGATATCTTTGGTCGCTTGGAACTGGCACCTAGAGTCGCCTAGCTTTGAGACGTTTCAGAGTGGTCCTTGTGATTTTATTGAACAAATACCTTTTGACTTTGACTTTGACAGAAGCTTCAAACATAGAATGGGGAGCTCACATCCTGGACGAGTTACTACTAAGCGCCACTTGGACAAAACAACAGCATTCGTGGCACATAAATCGTATGGAATTGTATAGCGTCGTGCAGAGAAACATTAAGAAACGACAAAACGATTCTGATTCAATCGGACAATCAAACTGTCATTTTCTATGTGAGGGAATAAGGGCACTAAGCTCCGAATGCTGCTTTCAATATTAGAGTCACTACTTCGGTTAGAAAAACGTTATAACGTTCAAAGTTTGTTAAGATACATTCCGAGAATTTACAATTGCGTTGTAGACCATCTATGTCGTTAGTAAATAATCCCCGACTGGTACTTGAGCAATGTGATTACTCAGAAACTATTTGCAATATGGGGGATTCCGTCGGTGGACCTATTCGCAACCAAGATATTCAGGGTGGTCTCTTGTCTCTCAGTTTCCAGAGAATCAGGATGCACTATTCATAGACACTTTCAGCAACCAATTGAGTTTCCAAATAACCGGAGTGTTTACCCAAATTTTAAGTCACTTGAATACTGCGGAAGGAATATACTTTTTAATAACTCCGAATTGGCCTCAACCATTTTGACACCCCGATTTGCGCAAGAGAGCAATAAATAAAACCGGTCCTTCGAATATAGGGTCTACATCTTTATCGGACCGAAATTTCAACGGGCCAACCACCACCTCAGGTCCTCCAGCTTCATTTGCAGGTATGGAATATTCAGACGATGTCAGTTTATCAGAAGTTTCTTGGAGACCAGGAACTTTAAAGAAATATTCGTCAGCTTGGAAGAAGTGGCGAAAATGGGCTGTTAGAACCAACAGATCTGTACCAATAGATGGGCCAAGTTCAGAAAAGTATTGCTTTATTTTTCAGTTACTTGCATCGTTGCAACGCGCTTATCGTATAATATCAAGGTCTTGGTAAACAAGTCTGTAGTAACAACATCTTTTGCTGATCCTTTTAATGCTGACCAGATTAAAAACCACTCAGTTGTTAAACATATACTCAAGCTTAGCTGGCACTGGTGAGAGGAAGTCATCTTTCTGGGATGTTAATGCATTGGTCATCTGGTTGAAGTCTCACTTACCTGACACTTGCAGTTTTTTTTTTCAAGTCTCTAGGCATTTGGCTTTAATCTTGCTTGTAGCCTCTGGAAAGACATCACATAACATGACTTTTGTCTATAGATTCGGTATATTTTCAGGAGTTTGACTCTTACAGATTTATGTTCTGGAAACAATCAGATTCGAAAATTTTCTAAAATAAGGATCAGATTTTCATTTTTGGTTAAACGTTCTTATAACTCTGTCAAATCACAGATGTCTCTTTAGACTATCTTTTTATAACAACTAGGGTTAGTGTAGGTACCTACGTGCGTCCACTAAAGATGTTATTGCTGGATGGGTAGAAACTGCCCTTAAGGAAATAGACATTAACGCCAGTCCGTCAAGCATTCGTTCAGCTGTATATTCTTCGCGATTTACGACGGTATTTTTAAGAAAAGTAATATATTAATCAAAATTTTCTAAAATATTACTGTAAAGCGCAGTTGTGCAACTAAAGAAGACGTTTTTCCTTCAATCTGTTTTGAAGCTGTTTAAGTTAAATGCTGTTTGGAAATCACCTGTTTCAATGTTAATTTTAGAAGTTACATACTTAAAAAATAAAACAGTTTCTTTTTTCTTTTGTTATTACACGCATAGGTTTAATTTAACTACTATATTCACAGTACGCCGTACATAATTGTGGCGCCGGCAGAAGATAAACACTTCTCATAAGGGTCAAGCGAAGGCACAGACACAAAATATCGATGTTTTTCCCCCGAAGGGATAAAAACATTTATTTTGGGTCTTGCCGAAGCTTGACCCTTGGTTTTAAGACCTTGCCGGCTTAAAAGGTACTGAAGCGTCAAGCGAACTAGCCGGCGCGAGTGGACAGCGGGCGGTGAGTGTGCGAAAGAGACAGCTGTATGAGGCACCGCACGCTGAAGGGAGCAGATAGCACGTCCGATGTGGCTAGTATGCAAGGGATATCTCATAAGGGTCAAGCTTCGGCAAGACCCAAAATAAATGTTTTTATCCCTTCGGGGGAAAAACATCGATATTTATATTTATATATATATCAAAGTCGTGAAGCTGTTCAGTTTTTCTACGGAGTCTGTGGGTTTCCACAATTAATAAACCAGTAGAACTAACCTTGAAGGTATACTCTTTCTCAGCGGGCGTCTGTCCGGGTTGCCTCAGAAACTCTGCCAGTGACAACACGCCAGCTCCCAACGGTCTTCTGGCTACAGGACCCCTCCGTTCTCCGGTCCCACTGCCGCTGCTGCCAGCGCCCGCCCATCGCCCTACCCGGACCACCCACGCGACTAGCCATAGCTCGCGCGTTAGATCTGTTGTTGACAGGTCCTGGAAAAGAATAAAAAGCAATAAGTACCGTAGTAGCATGTCCCTGAGTTATTCGTCGAGTGCGATTAGAATCCGATGGCGCAGTTGGTTAGCGCGGCCCCGTATCAAGGGGAAGGTCGTTGGTTCAAATCCCACTCGGGTAATAACTTTTGGGACTATATTAAATCTTTGTAATAAAAAGCATTTTATACAAGTTGTTCCAAGGTGTTTAAAACTTCAGGGGGCTAAAGTACCCATCAATATGAATAACTTTTTCTAAAGAACCAACACTGTGAATGCGAAAAAAATCTGCTGTTTCATACATTTTTGCCAGGTAGGTATTGAACTTTTGTATGAAACAGCTGTTTTTTTTTCCCGTTTACAGTGTTGGTTGGATAGATGATAGAGGTTACCTACCCACTTTAAACGTATTAGTAGGTATAAAAAGAGATTAAAGTGCTTATAGGTACGTAGGTAACTGACACTATGAATTTAGATCCCTGGCGCAGTATCAGTCTCACCGTGTGGGTTTAACTTTTACGTCCGTTGTCCTATTAGAAGCAGTCCCACGTATATTATAGTTTCTCTTGCGTAGGTAATTAGGTCTACTTGTTTTGGCCAAATGTCCGATTGGTAAAACTACTCGCTACGCGTCAGCTGTGTGGTAGTCGGTTGCTCGTTAGGCATTCGGCTCGGTTCGCGGGTAGTGCTCGAGTATGCCTTTCGCAATATTTTCAAAGTACCCACCCGGTATTATAATATAAAATGTAAGGATTACTATTACGAGTACGTATTATTTGTATGTTATAAGGTTGCAATGCTTGAACTTTTAAAACTATAAAAATGAGCTTTTACATAAAGATTAAAATATAAAAAAATAAGCTAAGTAAGGTGCATGTCGCATAAATAATTATTTTGTTAAAAAACTTTTTTAGAAGCGCCTTAGCCTGTTAAGTTGTAGTTACGAGTTTTAAACTTCGCTAAACAGTGTTTAGTTTTAAGTGTTTTTGGAATTAAAGAACTTTTAAAACATAAACAAGTTCCACTTATGGCTCGTCCTCGGAGTACGTACTTTATCATTCTTCACAATTAAGTTGAACACAATATTTATTTAATGTACCGAATATTTAATCAAAACTGCAAAACCAATTTAATTTTATGTCAAATTAATTGCTGGAACCAAAAAAGCAGTAGATTGCCGCCCACTAAAGGATGCACATCACAAAAAATACCACGCCTTGAACACTGATTCAACATTCTTGTTAGTACTTGTTCTAACATGAACTCAACTGCCTACCTATAGCTTTACAGCTTGGCAAAAAAGTCTAGAAACGGAACTAATTTGACATGTTTCGCAAAGGTGCGAGCGAGACCGCATGTGAACGTCAAAAATGTATGGAAAGTGGCGCCCCTATCATTTTAAAGACTATTTTGCCAAATTATAGGTATATTCGATTCGATTTTCTATTTATACCATATCCTCGACTTGGTAGGCCAAGGCGTAGAAAGTATGAAGAACTACTGTAATAAGAAGTATTGCTTAATTATTTACTGTGATATCTTAAACTGTGACTATCTTGAACACTTCTTAATTAAGGCGAAGACAAGAGCTAACGTGCGAGCGAGAGGTCGCTCGCACATTTCGACATGTTGAAAGATATAAAATCATTAAACTCATTTTCGAAAAATCGCAATCAACCAAGTGGTATGCAATAACATTGCACACAGTTAAGTAAAAATATCATTTTGATCGATAAAAGTACGGTATTGGTAAAACTAGTAAAGCAAACTTTTGAGTAGGAAAACTTGAATCACCTCAATTTACGTGATTTTTGTTGGCGATACAAAAGTAATGACTGACCTATCAAATGAGAACAAAAAATAATTTAGAAAATTACCTACGAAGTGTTACCATCCTAGTTTAGGTGACTGTACCTACTTAATTATTACATAAACCGATTAGATAAATAAATCATGCTTAAACACTCAGCAATAAGTTATATTTTTCAATTTAGCCTAGCAAGTACACCTCATACAAGACCATATAATTTTGATGTAGATTAAACGTATCTAAGACGTTTTAACATAAATTGGAGTACCAATTCATTACCATAAAATGCTTATTATAGTTTTATTGTAAGGAGGAGATTGCTAGACACGCGCGGGGTGGTTCGAAACAGGTTTCGCCAGCCAACGTCTAGACGTGCATTCCTGGTTAGCCTACTATGACGACCGCACGCCTTGCGAAAACTTGTCGAGATTTTATAAGTTTGTATGAGTTACACATACATACCGAACTTGTGGAACAAAGGGATGTTAGTTAGACACGTTTTATCATGACATCTAGTTCAGGTTTCAGGAACCTTTTCCTGCCGCCAAGCAGCGTTGCTGTGTTTCGGTTTGAAGAGTGTGGTTGCCGGTGTAATTACAGGCACATGAGACTTAACATCTGTATGCCTCAGTATTCAGTATTCAGTATTCAGTATATTTATTGCATAGTTGCAGTTGATGGACGCAGGGCAGTGCATCGTAGGGCACGTTCCTATCGTGCGTGACTTACGAGGCAATGCTTTGTTATAGGTGATGGTTACCACTTAACATTAAAAAATAAAAAAGGTTTCAGGAGGTTAGGCAAAAAATTGTGTTAGTACTCACATTCACCTGTTTGTTATTCAATGACGCGGTAACAGCTGGGCCGATTAAGATGAAAATTAGATCATGACCAGGAATAGCATAATAATAGAATCAAGCATACCTAGATCGTTATTCTATCCTAGATACAAGATAAAAGATATTTACTTGCAGAAACAAGTGTTACATAAAAAGCGTTGTTATTATAAAAGGCACTGCACTTAAGACTTAAGGTCGATTCACACATATCAGTGAAGCCACAGTTCCGACACAGTACCGGCAGAGTACCGGCACAATGCGAAATATTCTTTCATACATTCTCTATGAACGCATCCCCACTTCTCAGTGCCAGTGCTCTTAGAGTCAGTGCCAGAATGTATGAAACTGTGCTGGTACTGTGTCGGAACTGTGACTTCACTGATATGTGTGAATCGACCTTTATTCACCCATTTTGGGTATCGCAAAATGTATTTATATTTCTCTATTCCTATTCCTATGAACAAATAACCAATTTTGTTTATACAAGGTGTTCCAATAATTGGGTTTAAACTTCAGGGGGCTAAAGTACCCATCAATATGAATAACTTTTTCTAAGGAACCAACACTGTGAACGCGAAAAAAAAACATCTGTTTCATACATTTTAGCCAGGTAGGAATTGAACTTTTGTATTGGGTACCCGAAGTTTTAAACCCAATTATTGGAACATCTTGTATGAATTTTTTATTTGTTTTTAATTATTATTTGTTTTATAGTGTTGACCTACAATGATTTTGCTATGGTGCAATATCATTATATCAAGACATAGCACTCAAACGCACCAGTTGTTTCCAGATAAAGAGTTCAAGACCTGGAAGGTTCCTTCTAAAACGTCAAGGGAAGCTATAAGAATCAGATCTTGCACCTCATAACTACTTGTCACACGAGTGGACCTCATTACAATTTCAATCATATATTGCGTCATACCCACAAGACAAGTCCAATGATTGCGTAAACCAGTCATGATATAACCGCTTCGGAAAAACGTGGTGTTTTTTCCAGTCTTCCCAACAGGGCAGCGAGAGCGACGACCCCTCGTATCGCGATAGGACGATACATGGTATCGATACAAGTACTTTGAAGGGAACCTGGCTGGTACAATCGTCGTCTCACATCATTCTTTTATTGCATTGACTCTCAAGTCATGATGAAAGAATTGTTCCAATTTTTGCCTGTACATTGTCCTTGCTCCTAGTTCATGAATAAAATGAATCGTGTTTAGGCAAACGGTTTAAAGTCCTTTAAAATTCTACTAGGTGTTTACAAGCATGCGAGATTTGAGGATAATCAGAAATCTTTCATTTATGATTAAGTATTATGCAGCATCAGGATTCACAAAACGTGATGGCTGCAATGTTTAGATAGAAGCTTGGGATAATTCTAAATCTAATTCAAGGTGTGTTGTGCATTATCAGCTAACATGTCTGCAATTGTGTGTTTTATTTAAATTTTTCTCTAGTTTAATAGATTGTATGTATGCATTAGGTATTATTAGTTTGAAGCGTAGCGTGTACTGTCTTATAAATTTGATTATTTTTACCATTTATGCCTACGCCTCACTAAATTCGATCACACTGGAGCTTCAATATTGTATTATATTACAATGTAACACGGATCATACAAAAGAACGGTAGGAACCAAGTCGTAAGTTTATTGCCTGTTCTTCCAGGCTTTGGTCGCGTGGAACTGGCACCTAGTTTTAAGACGTTTCAAAGTGATCCTTGTGATATTATTGAATAAATACCTTTTGACTTTGACTTAGATCCCTCTTGCTAACCTCACCCCAGCCAGCCCAACTCATTAAATTTGTCGAGACGGACTTTGGGTTGAAGGCATCAAGGTTCTAGCATCATGCCAGCAGGCTTAAAATAATCGTCTGCATTACACTGTCCAGTTTCTAGATGATCTAGCTAGCGGATCAGGCAATGAGAAACGGTAGGTTGAGATGCAGCTGCCTCAACTAAACTAATGTAATGAGACTTCCCACAAGCTGCAGGTAGTAAAAAGTCAAGAATGAATTATCTAATAAATTGCAAAGACCATTGCCATCACCTGCCGTCTTGATTATTTTATAGCCTAGCAAGCCGGCTTATAGTGGTAACTTTAACAGTATTAGCAATATTTTGAACGTTTTTAACTTTAAACATTGTGATAGCGAGAAGACCGCCCATTGTACATCGCTGTAGATTTAGTTACGTCGTATAATGTTGTGTTCTTTTCTTGTGGTGTACAATAAAGAGTTTTCTATGTATCTATTTTGTGATCTTTAAACTTTTTGGTTTTTGAGTTTTAAATTTTAAGGTTTCGTTTCTGCTAAGATTTATTGTGCAACAGATGACGAATGCTTTGTATTATGCTATAGGTCTATGTCATGAATGAAATGAGGTTGCTATTGCTACACTGTATAGTGTACATTTTCTTATCATTGCATGTGAATGATGCACACAGTACTATGACTACACCGTAGCCACTAAGGTTGCAATGGATTTTAGGTCTTGGAAATTCCGTGGAGATGAATGCATGAGGAAAACCAACCATATTACCTATTTGACAACTGTAGGTGAATTCAGCATCATGCTGCTTTGATCTGAGTGTTGGACAACCAGAGCGACGAATGAAAAAAAAGCTCTTGCGGTAGAGATGCGAATGTTGAGATGGATAGACGGAGTATGCAAATGGATAAAATTCGAAATAAATACATCAGAGGAAGCAGAAGCCTAAATTTCAAATATTCGTAGAGAATCCTAGTGTTAGGGGTCAGGACTATATTTTTTTATCAGCATACTTCCGTGAACAATTAAAAATCGAATAAGGAACTAGCGGACCTGATTGACATACTTTCTAATTTGTCTTTATTCATTAAAGTTCTTCCTGTTCACACTTTTGTCCTTCATTGTACAGTCGCAATCTAATTGCAATGAAATCAGAGAAATCATGGCTGAACCAGTGGGTACAATGTACATGTCTGTCGCAAATTGATTTTAATTCTACGGTTTAATTAGGAACCGGTATCGGTGAGGCTTTGACGGTGCGTATCTGATGCTTTTTGATTGATAAGTTTACACTCCTACCTTCGTGCGATAAACATTCAAATTTAGAAACAAGAAGACGTGTGAGTATTTATATTGTATTATTTACAAAGATCTATTTTTATAAACTTTTTTGCTGAAGGATCGTACTCGACACCTTTATAGGATTAGCAAAGAGGCGTATTTAAAAAAAAGTATGTAAAAAAGTATGTAGTAAAAAAAGTATATTATTACTGTAGTAAAAAAAGTATATTATTACTGTAGTAATAATATAATGTAATGCAGTATTATATTATTACTACAGTGCTCTTTGATACGCACTTAAAATCCTTTCACCACATTATTTCGAAAGAAACTAGAAAGAAGATTGCTTGATGTTCTTTTTTATTATTTCTATATTGTTACTTAACAAATTTTAGATTACTATAACCCATGGAGGTATTATACTGGAGGGAACCATAAGACTTACATCCTTTTACAACTGTGTATCAAACAGTGATCATCTATCTTTGTTCTTCCCATGTAGCCTAGCTACGAGTAAAAGAAAAGTAGATGTAACTTCACTCACTCCATCTCACTCACTCACTGTCTGCGTAAATCGTGGCCGTCAGTTGATGCAATGTTTTGATCTTGTTTTGACGTTCTAGAAAAACTCGCAGCAACATTGCGATGTAGCGAAAGAAATTATGAAAATTTTTAAAGAATTATTATTGTCTAGGCAAAATATATTTGAAAAGGTGAAAGTATGTCTTGTGAAGCTGTGTTTTGTGTATCAAAAACAACAAAAGGAGGAGTTAAAGACCCGGAATTGTCATTTGATACGTAATATTCTTTTCCTATTTTCATGCTAAAAAAATAAGTTTTTTCTTCCATAAAGACTGTAGGAATTACATTTTATTAGTACTAGTCATATTTTCCTGTGTGAAAATGATGTAAACCCATTAATTATTGCAAAATAAAAATTATTGTTTTAGTCATCTGTTCTAGTGATGTACTTCCACCGACCAATTTAGCTTTATCGATAATATTTTATTTTCCGATTTTGATATGAAACATCTAATGCGCCGGGTCAGATCGGCTGTTATGTTGTAGTTTCAATTTTTCACACCTTATAGGCGTCTCGCAACGGCTCAATTTTTGTTAAATTTTACATTATTTTTTAAGGTTCTTATAAATGCCCAGAATGAAGACGGGAGTGGATAAAAGCTGTTAGGCGTGAAAACTGATAGACTACAATTTTTTTTTATGCATGGACGAAATGGCCATATGAAAGTGTATCGAGTGGGATGGACATCGCTCTCACGGTTAGGTCAATGTGGGAAACATTATTGACGATGATATTGTTATAGTGTCTATAATGGTTTTGAGCTTTCGCAATAAAAGTCAGCAACCAGTTAAAATTAAAAAGTTGAATTCCAATTAAAACGCCTTTTTCATCCATTTCTTATTCTATCG
The DNA here is from genome assembly GCA_932294275.1 of Chloroclysta siterata. Lineage (NCBI taxonomy): Eukaryota > Metazoa > Arthropoda > Insecta > Lepidoptera > Geometridae > Chloroclysta > Chloroclysta siterata. Next base: position 12,211,753 of record OW028602.1, read on the forward strand.
ATAGGTTAGTCAATGTTGTCCCTTCTCTAGTCACTCACGCGAATACATACAAACTAACAAAAAACGGCCACGGCAAAAACCCGAAACACTACGTCTATATGATACTTAGTCTAAGCTATAACCAGTAGATAACATGACTACTTTTGTGTCAAACATGTCAAAATGTTAGTTTGACAAGCAGCATGTGGTTCGGTAAGCTTTTGATACTACTTACCCAGACGATTTATTTTACAAAGATCTGTTTTCGTTAAGTAGCTAACTGTACTTATGTACAATGATTTACAGATTTTTATTTAAATGGATTTTGCACTTGAGAAACAATGGTTTCTCATATAAATTGTAAAACATTACCTCCCCAGCACGATAATAATAGCTACTTTAAAATGTTCAGTTTTATGAAACTAAATTGTGACACCGTTTTCAACTTTTAAACTACAGCAATACAGAAGATTTTTGCTTGAAGCCGATTTGAAAATTCACTTCATTTTGTCTTAAAAGATTTCATGAAACAGTCTTTTTATTGCCAACGAAAGATGTTATTTAGCGAAAAGTAAGTTCGTGGACTGTAACCCTTATTGTCCGTACCGTACCATCGATTTTGCTAATTCCTTTATGGGGTATTATCACCTCTATACTAACATCAAATAACGTGTTATTAGTTGCAACAGTCAACATCCTTCTTAAACTCGCCATGCGACATCGCTCTTCGACAAAGGCTGGAATTTTCTGATGTGAAAAAACCAAAATTTCGATTATAAGATTGAGGTATTATCAACTTTATACTCACAGCAAATAAGGTGCTATTAGCGTGCAGGCGGTCCACATAATTCGAGAAGCCGTCCCTCGCTATCCTGACCCGGAACCTTTCCGACAGAGGCTGAGCTCTCCTCGCGTCATGCAACCACAGGAGTAGTTCAGCTTCGTCCCCTCCTGCAGTATGGCCGAAGTCTCTCATGCTGCACATCAGGTGGTGGGATTGTACTGTGGTGGTGGCGGTGGTGTTTGTACTGTTGTTGGTGAGGGTGCCGGAGTTGAAGCTGCTGCCTGAACCGCCAGCGCGGCGCAGCGTGCCCCGCCACTGTCGAACAAAGACTTCAATTAGTTATGTAAGTGTTGTATCAATGGTGAGAATGGTAGACGGACACTTGCAAGTGTGTCGAGAATCGAAAATATATTGCACTATCGTCGTGTCCATTCGACTGGCGGGAACCCATCATAAGGTGGCCTACAAAGAATACAACTATACTATCTGGGAATACTAGGTTTTTTTTTAAGAGAAGAGATCTAAAGAATGTGCAATAATCATCACTCTCAGAGTTCAACAAAATAGAATATTCTAGGTTCTTCTAGATAGATCTACTAGGACGTTTTTCAGCGAATTAGATTTAATAACAGCGAATTGGATAACTAGCTAAGTTAATTTCATTACATATACTTATTGAATAACTAGCAAAGTTTACTTCATTACATATAGGTACTTATTCATGTTCAGTTATAAACAAGGTAAAATCACTCAAAAAATAAGGCCTGAATGACAAACTATTAAAAAACTACTAATAAACAAGACAGCCTTCACGGCTCAGTTGGTAGTAGCTCTGCCTTCTGCGCCGTAGGCCGTGGATTCGATCCCCACCGAGAACAAACATTTGTGTAATGAAATAGATGTTTGTTATCTGTCTGGGTGTTATATAATATAATAAGTATTTATTTACAAAAAAAATGTATATACGTAGTAGGGCATGCTCCCAACGAGCTAAGATCAATCGATAATCATAAAAAAATCAACATAAACAACGTACCTAATCGTAATACTTAAAATTGTTTGGCTTTAATGAGAAGGTTGTTAAATCTAGGTTCAAAATTTGTTAAAACATAGAAATCTAAATAGATAAGTGAAACTGAACGCAGTGCTAGTGCTTTTATAAGGAAATTAATGTATATCGTTCTAGAAAACATCGACAGTTTATGAGTGATATCGAGTATCGAAAGTATCGAAAGTACCGGTACTTGCTTTGTGGAGTACCGGTACTGATCAGTATCGAAATTACCGGTACTGAGAAAAGTATCGATACTGCATGCCCTAATACGTAGTATATCAGCTATCTGGTTCCCATATCACAAGCTTTGGCTTAGTTTGGGGCGAGATAGTGCTGTGTGGAATGTCCACCAAAAAAAAAAAAACTATTCTATTCTCAAACTAAAAACAAAATCAAATCCATCTATTTATTAACGCTAATACCTATTAATTAGAAAAAATATATAAAACGCCTGATTTTTTCGAGCTCAAAGTGTTGGTTCAATTAAAAAAGTTGGTCATGTTGATGAGTATTTTCAACCTGCCGAGGTTTTCGGGAGAGGTCTTATAACACCTGTATAATACCTATTATTTGTTTACCAGTGTAGTCGCATTGAAATGAAATGACATTTATTTAGCAGCTCATAAGTCTAGGTGTACAATTTAACATATAATAAAAATTTGATCCTGTGGATAATTTACCAAAGGTTTTTTTTTCTAACCAATGTCAATCAATCAACAGGAGAAGCAACGATAATATAAGATACTCCTACACACCAGGTCAAAACCGCAAGACAACGCAACACAGAAATGATTATAGAAATAAGCAACTTATGCAACTTGACCTCATAAACCACCTGGCGAGCTGACAGATATAAAATGTACCAGGGGACATAGCTTGGAGCGTGAACAGCTGAGTCACTCACTATCTTCACCGTCAAGAGTAATTCTACCGGCATGTCGTGGAACCTAAAAAGTTCTATAACATGTGTCAAGTGCTCGAAAGGAGCCTCTTGAGGCGCACTTAAAATCCTTTCACCACACTGTTTCGAAAGAAACTAGTGACACGACAAAAAAAGACAACAACAACTAAGTTCTTATTAACGAAACCGACTTGCTATTTTGCCCGAGACTTGTACAGTAGGTATTTCTCTAATATGCGGAAACCATAAACATATGAAAACATCCACCTATTCATGCAAATAAACATCTCGTGACAGTAAACGTATCACGATAGACAGGTACCGAACGTGGGAAAGGTAACAAATGGATCAGAAAAGATCCCACGAGGAAAAGATCTTGTAGGCTATATAGGTACCAATATTCAGCGAACGAAACTGACTTGCCTTCCATTTCTCGGAAATCGGTGAAAGGTATTAAAAATTCTGTGGTTCACCGCCAAGCATTCATCAATAAGTGAGTAATACCTACTCGTATGAAATATACAGAGAATAATATTATTGACACGAGGCACAAAATAAGTAGTAACATAAAGTCTTTAAAGCAGTAGAGCAATTTGTGAAGGGCTCGTCCGGGGAAGTACTACCACCATGCTGATTTCAATGGTTTGTCCGAGGGACAATGATTTGTTGATGGTTACCACTTAACATAAGGTGGACCATCTGCTTGTTCCAACAGCAAATATAATGAAAAAAAGCATGAAAGCAAAACATATGATAGACATATTTTTGAATGTTTAATGATATTTTGCGAGTATTTAGTTTTAGTGACCCAGCTAATACAATCATATAATTTTATGAATGAACAGTGGTATGGATAAGGCATATAAGTTAAATACTGTCTGAGAAATTATTTGCTGATTTCAAGTAAGTCTCATAAGGATAATCGTGTCAAGCCAAGTTGGCGAGATATGTATCATTTGTATAGGGTGCAGCCATTTTAGAAACTTACTCGAAGATCATAGTCATTTTATATTTTTGTATTATAATACGTATAACATAAGATCAACAAGAATTGTTTTTTTTCAACCAGCATTTAATGGGGAATAAAGGTTGACGCACCCGATAAACGGAGATGTCGAAAAGATTGCTCAAAGTCAGTGGATAGAGAGGGCTCAATTTTTTTTTCTGGAAATGTGTAATGGAGGCCTATGTCCAGCAGTGGGCTTCTTAAGCTAAATAAGCGTAGGTTAGTTGCCTGTTCTTCTAGGCTTGATCGCGTGGACCTGGCACCTAGATTAACCTAGCTTGAAGATGTTTCAAAGTGATCCTTTTATAGAACTAAATAAATGCCTTGACTTTTACTTTGAGGTTTTTGATATTTCATGGTTTTTTAAATTAATGTTTTCGGACTTTTATAATTTAGACCCTCCAATAAAAGAACAACATATTTTACAATAACATATAGATATTCTCAGCAGATACGCAGCCTTGTAATACATTCAATACAATCGAACAGGTCCTAGCATCAGTTTGTATGTTACTGACCACCACATCTCATCACAATTTTCTGAATACATAAAATCAACACTGGGGTCACCAATATTGTGGTATTGTAATAGTTAACTACAGCATTCAGGAAATCTATGACAACTGACACACTTCATGTAATAAAAAGGTATTTATTCAGAAAAAATCACAAGGATCACTTTGAAACTTCTTAAAACTAGGCGCCAGTTCCACGCGACCAAAGCCTAGAATAATACAACAGGATTCCAATAAGCATCACCGACGTACCATGCTTAAATACTTTTAAATACCGACTGAAAACTTGGCTTTTCAAGCAATTCTTCTACGCAGTAGAAGAGTTCTTGAACATAAAAACACAATAGGTTAGACTACTAGTTCTCGCACGTTTTCTTTTTATTTATTGTTTTGACAAACTGCGTGACTATGACCTGACTTATATTTAATTTATTTGTCATTATTTTTTATTATAAATATATTATGATTATGTCATATTACGAGAAGAGTGTTGGAAATTGATGTGGATGGTTCTAGGAGAGGCAGGCCAAAGAAAAGATGGATGGATTGTGTGAAAGATGACACGAGTAAGAAAGGAATGAGCACTGAGATGACGAATGATAGAGAAGAGTGGAAGAAGAAAACCTGTTGTGCCGACCCCACGTATGCCCCATGATGCGATTTCCAGCAGTGTACCTACTTTTTCAAGCTGATGTTTTAATAGGATTTTATTGCATAAAGAAATGAAAAACATTTTTGCTTCTTCATTGCAACTTCATTACACTTTTATCATAACCCTACCTACGACGACCTCCTTAGCGACTAGATAACGTCAGAAATGAATGCTGACTGGCCTCTCTGCATTTAAGTAAGAACTGCAGTCGCCTATATTGTTTCTTCTCGGAACATTTTATTGCACTGGAGCACAAGATTTATGGTATATAATCCTGAACAGAGTAATGCGAGACTTTTATATCTGGTTGGCTGTTAACTCGGTTGCTATGCGTTGTTTTATTAAACAAACTTCAATCCTCGTACCCAATAAGGTTTTTTCTTTAGTATAGTATTTTTTAATCTTAGGTTGTTAGACAGTTGTTGTGTTCTAATTATGTTTGCATTTATGTCGTTTTGTTACTTAACAGAAATAAATATGCCACTATAACTTTTTAATTTGTTTTTTTTGGCACTCTGGTTGCCATGCTGCTGGTGCATTTTATGCAAATTCATCTTGCATATATTTGTGATTTTATTAAATAAAACTTTGGCAGTAAGGCTTATAAATATATTTATATAAAATAAATAAGTATTTTTTATATATAAAAAGAATATTATTGGAAATTAATTTATGAATATATTTTTATAAAAAAACTTAAACCCTAAAACAACATTTTCTTTCATAAATTCATATAAAAACCCTAGTCGTCTACTTTTCCTGTTTTTTTTCTTTGAGGCTGACACCCGTCAAACATTTTTGAAGGTACAATATTTCTGAAGGTAGTTATGAAAAATTGCAAAGAACCAAGTTTCGGAGAATAGCGTAAAAGCCGTGACGGCACAGTTAACATCAGATTTTCAAGTACTTGATCTTGATCCTCGAAGAGTTTTTACCAAAACTCCGATTGAATCAAGATTAGGCTCAATTATTCAATAGAACGCTAATCAAAACATAGGAATTACAAATAGTATCCAAATAGAGCAGTTCTTGTCAGTTAAATTAAGATTAATTGAACCCTTCAATTGCCAGGGCCTGTCTCAGACAATTAGACGCGTTTGCTTAGCTCAATGACATGGTTAGAATTTATCTATAGCTACTCAGGGTTTGTTTATTTTATGAAATACTAGCGGCCTGTCCCAGCTTCGCATGGGTGGTCATACATTTTTTGAACATTTTAGGATAAACTTAGAGGGTGGGTTCGAGCCTCGCGTCTACTTATTTCATACATTTGCACGCGCTTCTCCTTGAGTGAGTGAAATACGCAACCCGCGCGTGACCCGTGGACCCGTTAACATTTTTAATTTCGTCATATCTTTTGAATGGAATGTCCGATTCGAAAAATTTAAGAAGTAATCTATAGGTATTGAAACCGTCTTAATTATGAAATGGATATATTTGGATAAGGATTAACACCAAGGTACAAATAAAGACCCTTTTCTAGCGGAGGCATTTCAATTATTTTTTTATAATAAAAGAACACTTATTGTGACATAACTATAATAGTTAGACATATGCTGTCGCGACATTTTTTGTAGATGATGACGTGTTCTACAAAATCGTAGTACATTATTTTGTTCTAACTTCAATAGTTTTCGCAGCGCACGCGATGTAAGGTTTTATTTTTCCACCTTGGGTTACATTATTGAAGTTTTAGTAAGGATCCCTGATTTTTTTGAAAATATAATATAGCCTATGTTACTCAGGGATAATGTAGCATTCTAATGGTGAAAGAATTTTTGAAATCGGACCAGTAGTTTTTGAGCCTATTCGTTACATACAAAAATACAAAAATACAAATGTTACCTCTTTATAATATTAGTGTAGACTAGAAGCTTCTCGCGGCTTCGCACGCGTTAAAGTGGTGAGCCGTGAGCCGCCTATTGCACCTTTTTCAGGTGTAATTTTCAAATATTGATAACGTAATTCTAAATTATTTATTTTGGGGTTTATTTAACCCAAGTTTAAAGTCAATCGCACCACGTGTTAAAAAACTTTGACATCCCTTTGCACACGTATTAAGGGTAGTTTAAAAAAACTAAAAATGCTTTTCCTAATTTTTAGCCTTGGAGTACATCTACTCCAAGTTTCAAGTTTGTAGATTCAAGGAATACAATTTTATATACTAACGTTTTAAACCCTTTTTACACCCTTAGGGGTTGAATTTCCAAAAATCCCTTCTTTGTACACCTCTACGCCATAAGATCTATGTACTCTTTAAATTTCAAGCCTCTAGAACCAGCGGTCAAAAAACTCCCATACAAACTTTTACATCCCTTTGCACACGTATTAAGGGTAGTTTTAAAAAACTAAAAATGCTTTTCCAAATTTTTAGCCTTGGAGTACATCTACTCTAAGTTTCAAGTTTGTAGATTCAAGGAATACAATTTTTCATACCAACGTTTTCAACCCTTTTTACACCCTTAGGGGTTGAATTTCCAAAAATCCCTTCTTAGTACATCTTTACGCCATAAGACCTATGTACTCTTTAAATTTCAAGTCTCTAGAACCACCGGTCAAAAAACTCCCATACAAACTTTTACATCCCTTTGCACACTTATTAAGGGTAGTTTTAAAAAACTAAAAATGTCTTTCCTATTTTTTTGCCTTGAAGTATATGTATTCCAAGTTTCAAGTTTGTAGGTTCAAGGAATACAATTTTTCATACAAACGTTTTCATCCCTTTTAACACCCTTAGGGGTTGAATTTCCAAAAATCCCTTCTTAGTGCACCTCTACGCCATAAGACCTATGTACTCCACAAATTTCAAGTCTCTAGGACCAGCGGTTTAGGCTGTGCGTTGTCTATATGTCAGTCAGTCAGTCAGTCAGTCAGGACTTTGATTCTTATAGTATTAGAGATTGCTCCTAACTTTTAAGGCTTTGCTTTACTGTCTATTGTTTCATTATTACACGGTTAAAATGAATAATATACTCCGTCACGTCTTGAGCTAAGCAATCAAGCATGAAATCTAAGAATTTGGTCAATGGTGTCATGGTATCAATTTTGTACGTATAAAATACAAAGCTACAGCGCTTAAAATAGTACAGACTGATAAAACTCGGCTATCTTCTTGATCCGTAAAGAACATTTAACCGGAAAGATCGTAGAAAACTGTAAGTAGCTTTTATCCTCAATCAGAAAAGCTTCGCTAACTGGTTACGTCTTGTGACACAGAACAAAACAGGTTTTAACGCACGCTCTTTCGCGTACCCGTCATGCCTTTCTTCACGATTCCGATTGGACATTCCAATCCTCTTACAATGCCTGCACAAAAGCATGCCAAATCAACCAAAGACACCCTCGCTAATTTAGACCCTATTTTCATTAGTTTAGGTCTGCAAATAACTTACCGCGGCAGCTCTTTCTGCGCTCTCCACGTGGTCTCTGTAAAGTTCTACGAGGCTTATGTCTTCGGGGTCAACTGCTTCAGCCCCTCGCCGCGGTACTAACTCCAGGCCAAGTTTTCTGGAAAGGAATTTCATGGTCAATGAAAAATGTTTATAACTCATAAGTTAAGTCAAGGATACCCGGAAAGGTGTCTTCGTAGTCAATTATCTTAGCCGGCAAAACCAATTAGACTCGCTCGACTGCGGGGCTGTCAATTATTTACACAGATTTAACAAAGTTCATCAATTTGCTTGAATTTGGTAACTTTATGACAGGGAACCTCAATTTTAAAGCTTTATTATAGATAGCTTTTTAATCTTTGTGTGGGTCGGTATCATGCATTGGCTTTATTTCAGAGTATGGGCAACAAACGTATGCATGGAATGTTCGAATATATGCGAATAAATGTAGTTGAAGCCTCCATAGCTTAGATCCGGGCTCGTCGTCGTGTCTGTAGTTTTATCTAACTGTCTTATATTTATCTCTAAGATATGGCCCTGACATCCTGGTGCACTGGCATCTAGCCATCTTGGTACAAAATCTACATAGAACTAAGTAGGCAAGTATTCAAGCCTCTTGCATTATCCGCATAACTTTGTATGAATTCGTATGAAATAGTCCTTGTCCTTGGAGTTTCCTGTTGGGGAATTGTAAGAAGGATATTTTTATTCTAAGAGCGTATTCGCAAAACCTGGGTTGCGTATTCAAATCGAATGCAAAATACCATTCGTGGAAAACGATGTCAACGGATTCAAAAGTATAGCTTGCAAAAAAACCGCTATACCTACATACAATCTCATGAATCACGAAACTTCATAGAATATAATGGACAGTAACTTGTTGTAAAAATACTTTTATTTATTGATTTATTATTCATCATACTTATCCTATCATTACGAAACAAGAACATTGGGGATCAAGGTATGATTCCTGGGGGTTTAGACCAGATCTGCTTTCTCTTTGCAAAATACACCTGCGGATGGATAAATTGTATGAAAACATTGGCGTGAGCAGAGCACCGATCAAGCTAATGTGATTTTCATACAATTTATCATTCAGCAGGCGTGTTCCATTAACAGAAAGTGGATCTTGTCTAGAGCCCCGAGGCCAATAAAAAAAAATATAAGCCTACATACAATGGAAAGTATTTGACCACTGTATTAAGCTAGATCGTCATCGTAACAAAATACCTTGCCATCGTAACCTGGTTCTGAACCAACCCAGTAGGTATGGTCTGCTATGCGATAATGGCTTACTGCCTAAGCCTTCAAATGTCCTTGTGTTAATGTTTAACCCTTCGAACGTCTTTAAAGTATCCAAATAAAATTGAGGCGCCTTTGCAATTTGAATGTCAATCATCGTGCATTTAATTGAGGCGGGAACATCGCCAAATCATAATGATACGTTTCAGAAAGCTAGTTATATTAAATGCTAAATTAGAGAGGATAATCGGTCACGTAACGGCCGTTGTGTTCTAAGCTTTCAATCGAATCACGCGCCGGTTCTTCCTATGAGACAACTTTCTCAAACTGAACTCAACATTCCAAGCAATAAGGTATACAGTCAGTCAAAGCCAGTCTCAGAGCTACATGCAAGAAAACACGTAGGTAAAGCTTGCGTGTGATTGTGCATAGTAAATATATAAAACGTACACTTTGATATTTCAATACAGAATTTTATGAATAATCATACCCAATGTTAACGCTCGGATGTTTTTTTTATAGTTTTCAAAAACTTTACCTTAAACGAATCCTAGGTTCGAATAAAAAAAATGTAATACGGATAATTCCTCATTTTAAATGGAAGGAAAACAAGTGTGGTAGATTAGATATCATGGTAGTAAACCTTGAATACCTATCACACTTTTTTTCCTAGCGCGAGTTAGTTTTGTTAAAAAACCAATCCTTTCTGATCACTTAACATTTGACAAATACTTCTTTTTGCAGTAATACGTAACAGCCGGGGTGAAAACAAGCCGGTTTCTTTAGTGTTTTCCTTCACCCTTTAAGTGCACTGCAAAAACTGAAGTATTTTATCGAATATATAAAAACAATTGGAAGGCACCGCGATTATACCAGAACCACCAGCAGTAATTACAGCAACAAATAAAACATTAAGGCGAAGACAACAGCTAATTTAACTCTTGGTGCAAGCAAGAGTTAAATTAGCTGTTGTTTTCGACATGTTGAAAGATATAAAATCACTAATCCCCTTTTCGAAAAATCGCAATCAACCATTTTGTGTCAATGCTTTAAACATGTTGCTGAAAGAAACTTATGCTTAAAATTGCGATAAGAATTGATAAATCCAAGTAACAGAGGCAGACCGGCAAGTTCCATGTCCTTTTAGTAATAAAGAATTGATATGCTGAGATAAATAGGAAAGATAAACAGTAGGCAAAATTAGTTAAGACATTATTAAAGGCATAATTATATCATTAATACTTTAAATAATTCATTAATTTCGTGTTGCGCATAACTATTGTACTTAAAAATTGCCGATCTGTATAATTTTGCCAAGTATGCAAAAAAAAAATTGTTATACAACTATACCAAGTGAGGTGTCATACGATAGGGTTTGGTTTGTACATCCCAATACTATTTTTATTTTTATTCTAGGACGTATTTATGATTTTTGAGATACAATTGGTACAAGTACGTTAGAGGGTAGTCAGAGACCAAATATCGTGTTGGGTATCAATGTAAGACTGGAGCGGACATCACGAAATCTCAGTTCGGGGCGAACCACTAGTATACTTTAAACCACCAACATTTCGGGAATAGTTTTACTACACATTGTAGGTATAAACATAACCTAAACAAAACAATGCTTTAAACTTGACCTATTATTGTAATTTTGTAAGAATAGTTCAAGCATTGTTATTCTTTTTTATTTTATAAGGAAGGACGTAAACGGTACCAATTCCAAATTGAACTCCTCAATTTTCAGCGTAACAATACCTAAGCTGTAATACTAATTCGTAGCTCAGAAACAGAAAAACCAGCTGCACAATTTTAAAAAAGACTTAACCAGCGCTGTAGACATCGCATTAAATCTTTTATCTTTTGTAGTTTCATAAGTTTCTTTTGAAACAGTGGGGTGAAAGAATTTTAAACGCGCCTCAAAGAGGATCTTTTCGACTTGACACATGTTTTAGAGCATTTAGGTTCTACCTCATGCCGGTTTCCTCAAGATGTTTTCCTTCACTTTTTGAGAGTACTAGAAGTGTACACATAAATTTAAAAAAAAAAACTCATTGGTGCACGACCGGTTTTAAACCCACCACTTTAGGATCGGAAGGCGGTGCCGCTACACCAGACCACCACTGCTCTCTGGAAGCTTGCTCGCCAGTGCTCGCTTCAGATCTCTAACAACTCAAGAGTCTTCGTTGTTAAGATTAAATAGCCATAAAGGGGCCGTCAGATGATAAAATTGCAAAAACACACAAAGCCAATCAAGCCAATACATCAGCTTCTCATATTTTTTCCAGTTGCGATGTGCGATAAGTAAAAACCCATGAGCCCGATCGGCGTGCATCGTAGAAAGGTCACCAAACCAGTTGTGGACGACACTGCCTGATGGCTGCCGATATTATGGCTCATTTACACGAGTTAAGCTGCTGTGTTTTTCAACCAATGCAATCAACGTTTGTTTTTGTTCAACCAACGCAAGTGCTCTCAATCGGTGAAGGAAAACTACGTGACGAAACTAGTTTGAATTCTAGCATCCGCGATTGTAACCAGTCACACATGGAATACCAACTACTGCAAAATGCGGGTATGTGCCCTATGTAATATTTGGCCGTACCTCTGACTACACCTTTAGACATCCTCAAAGAATCTTGAGTTTGTATTTGGTACTAATAGATCTTGCCTTGGGATCAAAATCATGAGGCGGTTACAGTTTTGTAAATTGTAAATTTCAGAGAACCAGTCCATAGCCTACAGACTCTGAAAACCATCCAACATAAGTATTACTTAAAAGCTTCTGTTACAGTGTGAAATAAGCTTTAATGCCAGATTATTAGCATGTGTGCGAGCTGTTGGAAACTTTTTTTGTTTATTTAAAATATCAATGCATTTTCATACTTTTAGTTCTTCTTCTGCTACGATAAATCTGATCACAAATAGGATTTAAGTGACAAGTCAAAATATTTATATTAAGAATTATTATAATTTGTTTTAAATTAACACCTTTAGACCTTCACTTACCTATAGATGGCTTTTTTTTAATAAAAGTACATATAAAACGGTAGAAACCCAGGCATAACTTTATTATCTGCTTTTCTAGGCTTAGTCTCGTGAAACTAGGACGCCAAAGATTCCCCAATATAGGTATAGTAAGCGGTTTCGATTAAATCGACATAAAAAAATAACAATCAACAAAATAATTTAATTATCACTCAATTTATAATCACCAACAATCTAAAATCAATAAAATATAATTCAAAAATAATGTGGGCAGAGTAACAGTAAGTATTGGGAGTTGTTTAGCCTACGGCGTCTGAAGCGCAAATGAGTCCGGGTCTTTTTTTTTTTTTTTTTTTTTTCGAATGGACTAGAGTCCGGGTCAGGGGAGCGTCCTGCTTTTATAGCAATGGTGGCGTGACTCGTGACGTGACTCGTGACGTTTGTCCGCTCTTCGTTGATTGTATCTATTTATGCAACCCGTTGAGAAGTTTATTTCAAAAATTTGTCTTTTCACTTTTGACTTTGATGAAGACTAGACTTGCCTTACCTGACCAAATTATGGTATATGGAGAACGGAAATATGTATTATTATGGAGCTGATCAACAGTCATCTTGGTACGTGCCCTACAACTGCACTGCGTCCATCAACTTGAGGCATATAATTGTTAAGCCTCATGTGCTTGTATTTACACCGGCAACCACACTCTTCAAACCGTAACACAGCAATGCTGCTTGGCGGCAGAAATAGGCATGGAGGTAGTTCTTCCCCTTCACAAAGGGCTCTACGACTCTTAAAATGTTAGTTAGTTATTCGTTAATGGTCAAAAACAGACGTTTACAAAAAGAGTGATATAATCTACACATCCGACGTAGGTGACTGACCTTACAAAATTATTCATGACTTAAAACTATTTAGATGTCTTGTCTAGCTTCTATTAGACTTTATAACTGGACATGTGAAACAGGAACAGCGAGTTTTGTAAATCGTCTACTCCAATATGTTCAACTATCTGTTCAACCAGTTGGACATATTATATTAGATAAATTCCCTCCATTTTTTTCAACTTAAAAAAGTAGTTGAACTACTTGGACTGTAAATTACAATAAGTTCAAAATAGCTAAACGTATCGCAACTTAAGGGGCTGACAACTATCAAACAACTTCGCGCTCGCACGTTTCGACATGTTGAAAGATCACAAAACTCATTTTCGAAAAATCGCAATCAACCATTTTGTGTGCAATCACAATGCACATAGTTTAGTAAAAATTTCATTTTGATCGATACAAGTTTTCCTGCTTAAAAGTTTGCTTATGTACGAAAACTAGTAAAGCAAACTTTTGAGTAGGAAAACATGTATCGATCAAAATGATTTTTTTACTAAACTGTGTGCAATGTGATTGCACACAAAATGGTTGATTGCGATTTTTCGAAAATGAGTTTAGTGATTTTATATCTTTCAACATGTCGAAACGTGCGAGCGAGAGTCAAATTAGCTCTTGTCTTCGCCTTAAGGGGCTGACCCCCGTGAAAGAACTTCTCAGAAGAAGTTATCTTACGAAAAAGTTTGCTTAAGTACCTACCGAAGGAAGTAAAGTAAAATTTTTGGTACGAAAACTTGCTTAGATCAAATTTATATTTATTATATTTCATGAAAAGTGTGCAATGTGCACACAACTTGGTTGATTGCGATTATTCATAGATAAGTTCAATGATTTTATATATTTTAAAATGTACAAATGTGCGAGCGAGAACTACATTAGCGTAAGTCTTCGCCTTAAAGACTCTAAGTAAGTAAGTAAATTCTATCAGACCTGAAAAAAATTTAACCTGAACGAGGAATAAATATTAAATAACGAAAAAATGTTTAGCTTTAGCTTTTTTCACCACAGCTATAGGCATAAAGACTGAAAAAAGAAAGACGCAAGAAGACAACGTTAATTAAACTCAAATCCATCCATGCAACAGAAACTCGCACTGAAGTTATGAGTATGACATTCAGACAAACAGGCATTAACTTTAAATAGTTATGACATCATCACTAAGTTTTTATACATTGGACCACTACAGAATCACGTAGTCATTAGAATGATTGTTTAGTTTTCTCAAAATGTTTATATAATTCTTCAAGTCATGCTGATTTTGCTACGAAACACTTCTGCTATACAAAAGACATCAACGAACTCTTGATAAAATAGTTACCACTTTAGTTAGTAGGCACATAGGTTTGTTCAATCCTTATCGACTATGCCTGTTATAATGACTAGCTTTCACCACCGCTTTGCTCACGTGTTACCCAGTTAATAAGTTGGTATTCCGTGTCGTGAACTTAAAATAAGAATAGTAGAGCTCTTCGTGAAGGGCTCGTCCGGGGAATTACTACCACCACGCCTTTTTCTGCCGCCAAGCAGCGTTGCTGTATTTCGGTTTGAAGAGTGTGGTTTCCGGCGTGATTACAGGCACATGAGGCTTAACATCTGTATGCCTCAAGTTGATGGACGCAGGGCAGTGCATTGTAGGGCACGTTCCTATCGTGTGTGACTTACGAGGCAATGCTTTGTTATCGGTGATGGTTACCACTTAACATCAGGAAGGCCATCTGCTTGTTCCATCAGCTATTTGTATAAAAAAAAACAACTTCCATTCGCAGTTTCATCTAAATCGGTTCATCTTAAGTCACAAATTAAATGATCTATTCCTATCTAATACCAAAAACTAATACCAATGGTAATTCGTCTTGAACAGAATATTTATGACGACAAAAACAAATACTATACTATACTATAATTAACTCACGGCGCGGCGTAACGTTCAATGATCGAGACTTTCTGTCCCCGTTTGTATTATAAGTAGGATTGTAATATCGTAGTTATCCTTATGCCGATGATTTTTATATCACACACATAAAATAACATAAATCATCCTTCCTTTGCGGAATTCATCCGGATGATGATAAACTATTATACACAGTGAATCTGTGAATAAATGAATAATAAACATAAATTTAATGAAATAAATATATAGTACTAATCCGCTAATCTAATCTTATGTAAGTAAATCAAATGTAGACTTGAGTGTGCACCCTTCACTGCATCTGCAAACTCTGCATACTCTGCAAATTCATTCATTTGCAGATGCAGTGAAGGGTGCACACTCAAGTCTACATTTGATTTACTTACATAAGATTAGATTAGCGGATTAGTACTATATATTTATTTCATTAAATTTATGTTTAACAATGGAATTCCGCAAAGTCACGCCTGAATCAATTAATTAAATGAATAATAATATATGCGGAAAAATTTACGTTTTCTACAATCCTCATAGATCTAAATTCACACAAACGTTTCCTTTTAATCGTATTTGAACACACTGATCAATTCCCTTGAACCCTGATCGCAACTTTGAATAAATAAATTTTATTTTATTTTTTAAGAAAATTTTAAAGCTACGATAATAACTCGTAGCAATACGTATATAGATACACGGACAATTCAATCATGCAAATAAATACATGCAAACTACAATTATCATCATCACCATCATCAGCCTAAGGAAGTAATCTGCTTCTGCTTAGGCCTTCCCTATACGTTTCCTAACGATTTTTAAGATTACTCCACCCACCGACTTCCCAACGTTGTCGGTTCATCGGGGCATCCAATACAGGGTGTTAAAATACCACTCATGAAAACTTCAGGGGGCTAAAGTACCCATCAATATGAATAACTTTTTCTAAGGAACCAACACTGTGGACGCGAAACAAAACAGCTGTTTCATATATTTTAGCCAGGTAGGCATTGAACTTTTGCATGAAACAGCCATTCCAGAACCATTATTCCTCAGCGGTTGTCGGTTCTTCGAGCAATATGCCCTGCCCATTGCCACTTCAACTTGTGATACAAGGATTTAATATAGTCCCATAAGTTATCACCGGAGTGGGATTTGAACCCACGACCTTCCCCTTGTGATACAAGCATGGTGAAGGCCAATTACAAATTTCTACAGATAGTTAAGTGATGAAATAAGTCCAGTAAAGAGCTTTATTTTTTCGTAAACTATTTATTAACACAAAAGAAACATTAACCTAACTTAATATTATTCACAAGTGAAATCATTACTTATCCAAACCTATGTTTTCAAGCACTGTTTGGTGTCGGAACTCTTCAGATTAAAATGAATACCTAACTTATTGTCCATTTTATTGACTAGTACTTTGTTTAAGTTATTTATATTTAGTACTGAGTACTTCGAGTAGTAAAGGTTGGATGGAAAATATTTAATTGCAAACAAGAAACAAGACAATAACAAGTATTACGTAAAGTTAGCTGATGCATAATGGGTCTTATCGCTGATTTGTAATATCACTCACGAAGCATTTATTAAGTTGTAAAAGTTATTAAAAATATTAAAAAAAGAAAAAAAATACAATTTGCAAAGGAGGTAACTAATTTAAAATCTTGACTAACTCCGGTACCGTCAAATTCAAAATTTTGGATAATATTCGAACATTTGAATGAATGAATGAATGAAAATGCTTTATTGTACACCTTACAAACGAACAAAATAAGAAACAAATAATTACAACTATAAATATGTACAATGGGCGGTCTTATCGCTAAAAAGCGATCTCTTCCAGACAACCTTTGGATGGAGAGGAGCCTATAATAAGATGGTTGGTTTGGGTGCACCATAAAAATAACATGGTAAAATAATAAAAATTATAAAACAACATAATTATGTACCTACATAAACATTTGCTTTGGCTCATAACAATATACCTTCCGGAAAGAAAACATTTTTTAAAAAAGCTCACTATTTATAAACTTCCGTTGCTGACGGTACCTACCTATAGTATTAAATTTATATTTATAATAAGTATTGCATCAGAAATATGGCTCCCATAAAGACTTATACTAATACTAAATACCTACTAATCCGTGGCAAAAGCAATACCTGTGGCAGAATAACTACTATAAAAAAAACTATATAATCCGTTTTAGACATAAAGAAGCCTATACTTTTGTATCTAAACTGCAAGGTATCTCTTTGCCAAACTTCATCACAATCGGTTCAGTGGTTTAGCCGTGAAATCGTAACAGTTCCAATACTCACTTTTGCATTTATAAATTGTATAATTGCAAAATGGAGGAGTCAACATAATCTGGAACTTCCTAAGTTAAGCAATGTGACGCAATTTATGCGTGCACATTTCAATACAATTTAAGGAAAATCCATCAATTCGTGCTTATCAGTGCAATCATGTTCATGCAGGATGTACCCTACCTAAATTGTAGTGACTCGAGGGCAAACATCATTAGAATAAAAATTATTTATTTATAAAACAATATTTCATAGGGCTTCTTCTGGAAACTTTCAGGACATCAAAACTATGGATTTTGATCGATTACCCACCGAAAAGCGAAACATAAGCCAACAGGTGGGTAAAAGGTTTTCATCTCTAAAATTATATATTTTTATCGTCAATCTCCTTTGAATACACAGGCAGGACTCAGCGCTCCTGTACATAACATACTTTCACAGCACTAGACTTTGACATGATACTTATTTCCACGTAAAAAACGATAATCGGTGACATTTCGTATTTTAAATGACGGGAACAACTATCATCACTGTATATTTAGATTACGTCAGCTTAGTTCAGTTAAATAACGGTGTTTGCCATAAGATTATTGAAAGTTATAATAGTAATTAATCATAGAAGAGTAGTATAACCTGTTTTTGTAATACGACAATCTAATCAGTAAGCGCAGAGGTAGTAACTTCCTCCAGATTAACCACTATAGTCGGCAATGTGTTAATTAACAGCCACAAGCTATACCCAGTCGTTAAATCCTGCCGTAATACAGTAAAAAAATAGCATGTAAAAAGTATTGGCCGAAGGAAAGGCGAGACGAAGTCGAACTCAAGATCCTCGACAGAACTCGTTCAACGGAGCTTCTCTCAGCTACTGTATGTGCATTCGACTAGAGCAGGAGTGGTCCGTTCGCCCGAGTGCGAGTGGGACAAGCGATGCGCGCGCGCAGCGCATTGGTCTCGACAGAGTAGTCACGCCGAGGAACAGCGCGCGCGGGAGTCTGCCCTACCAACTACCAGTTCGTTTCTGACCCGCGAGCGGCTGGTGTGTCGCTCGCACCCGGAACTCATTTGCCACCCGTTTTACCCCAATTGCTCTTTTGACACCCCGAATAATATCATGACGTACAACTACTGTGATAGAATACGTATTTAGATCCTGTGTGAGTGTTGTGTGATAGATAAAGTTTGGACTTTTTATAGTTACTGTTAAGTTTAAAAAGGTAAGTTGTGTCACAAAAGCTTTGTGGATCGAGAAGCGCTTAACTCATATCGACGAGGCGAGGAATGCCGTTTGACAGCATACATATACGGGAACAAAAGCCTTATGCATGGTCATCCCATTTCTTTTTATTTCACCCGCTTTCTAGTGAGACAGAAATGGCGGGTGTGAAAAATTCGTTGGAACTGATTAAAAAGATCGAGTGTTAATCGATTGAACCCGTTATGATTTCGCATGAAGTTTCTCACAGTCACAGACCAGGTAGCATAGCCCTCTTTACCTGACATAGGGGAGGAAGGGACGGGTCTTTATTACCGGGAACCATATTTGAATAGAACGGACAAAGCATAGCCGAGGTAAGTAATAGTGGCTCACAATCATACAGGTTCAAATATTTTAGCTATTTGAGAGTCAGTTTTAAAGAACAAAGCAAACGAAATGCGCCGGTATGGTTAAGCGGATTTATAGTACACACGTGATATTTTACGGTCCACGAATCTTCATTAAAGATGCTCTAGTCAAGGACGCGATACATAACGTAATAAAACTTACAAAATAACAATATGATTCGCTAAGCACCGTCAATGTGCTGATGATACAAGTAATAGGTAAATTAGAAAAAAAAATACAAATTAATAGGTACACGTTCGTCAACTAAGCGATTTTAATGAGTCATTGTCATTTTTTGGAGTTAAAAAGTGACTGATATATTTTGTTGTGTGATTTTACCTTGAGATTCAGAGTGCAATGTCTGGCCCTATAGAAAGTTATTTCCGCAAAGTTTTACCGTTGGATTTGTATTTACATTCACGAGTTGGAATAGATCGGTTTTCGTTTAGTGTGTTCTGTATGGTGTCACAAAAGGGGTCATCTTTAACCGGTCCGTGACAAGATTCTAGTCACGAAAGCGCGCCGCGCCACCTGCATCGCCGATGCTCAAGCGCCTGGCGATAACCTTTATAATACTTTGAACTTGCAAACTCGTTTTACTATTCCATGGGCATCCGCGTAATGTCTCTAGATTCCCAGGCTTTTATATTGATACGAGTTAATAAAAAAGTCACGGCCACGCTTTAAAATGTATGCGCTTGTGAAGAGAAGAAATGCGAAAGATGAGTTACTGTTTAGCTTGTGTAATAACGATATCGGAAACTGAACACATTACTGTGTTCTCCTTATTACCTATAAACGTAGCACACGCGATGTCAATTAGCCCGCATAAGTTATACAGTACGCGTTTTTGTTTACAAATCGTAATGTTACTTTGACCTCAAATGATAAACATTTCACAGTATTATCGCAAATGACCGCTGTAATCGTTGACTCTGTTAGCTTTTTAATTCATCATCGGCCCAAGCTTGTTACTAGCGTATAGAAACCCTAGCTGAACAGCGTTGCAACCGCAAGCCAGCGCATTTCCGCATCAACGATAACTAGCCATGACGGAAAGCAAACCAGTGAAGAGATGAACGGTTTGAAAACATATCGCATCCACTGATTGCGAGTTTCCGTTAACGTGAAACAAACACCACGTGTTGTCAGTTCACATAGTTTCCAGTAGGTAAACAATGATGGTGTAATGCCACCGACATTCACGTAGTCAATGGGAGCTAATTATATTAGATGCGAGACGTCATTGCCCGGTGTTGGGACGGGCAGACAGAACTGAGCGTGCCCCTAAGGCCTAAACACATGAGTAAATTACAGCTACCACGGACCATTCACTTGCACTTGAAAAACTCGATGTTACCTAATATTGAGACCGTTCTTTATCACTGGTTACGCTTTTACTGATGATGAAAGGCTGGTGTAACCAAACAAAATACGCTACATCATAAAAAAATCTGCCTAACTCGATCTAAACATTCTTTTCAGAAAACTACATCGCGCTTCGTTCGTAATGAATTTGAAATTACATAAATATTTAGGTGAAAATATTCAGGCATGTGGTGCGACGACAGCACTCATCAAGCGCAATTACTGTGCATTCATCTCCAACGCGTGCCGAGCTATTTAAGTTGATACCGTCAGTGCCAGTGGCTGGAAGATTGTGATTCTTCGTTCACGAAGAGTTATAAAGAATACAATCTATTGCATCTGGTGCCAGTTACGTAGTTATACTCTAGAGCGCAATTGGTTAGAATGCAATTTATTGCATCGTATAAACTAATATTTACGAACATGTTATAAAACCTCGTGCCTTGAAATGCCAGTCTTGAAAACTTTATACAAAATACGTTCATACAGATAATGTTTCAGAACGGTCGTAGTTGTAGGGCTGTGGAATGTTCCTTCGTCCCGAATATTTGGCCTTCCGTATTATCAGTCACCACGTTAGCAAACAATGATATGGTACCCAAAATGGGGAGATATCATTCAGAGAGCTTCCATCTCAATGGTGATACTCTCAAGTTAGTTTGCGTTTTAGTGTATGATGATTTCCGATATTATGAATTAAGAAAAGCACTTTAGAATTATTTGAACTACAGAGGTATTCCAAGACAAACTCAACATAATAAATACCGCGAAGAGAGACGTGCAGAATTAGCAAATATTTGTCGTCAGGCAAACTGGTTTCCCCGTAAAATTCGCGTTGCCAAGCAATGCATCTGCCCAGGGTCGGTTGAGGTAAAGCAGCTGAGGGGAGGGGGAAAGAGGGGGGTTCAAAACGCAGGAGGCGCACGAACAGCGGCGGTCGACGACCCGACACATGCCCTGCGCTGGCACCATTCGCTTCAAACGCACTCGATCCTAGCTGCTATTACGATCATGCTAGTAATTTTTCAAAGACGCAATCCCTGCGTAATTCGTCCCAATATAAAACTCAAGTGATCGGACCTCGGAGTTCACCGCCTCGCAATTATGATCATTAGCTTTATTAGGAGCAATATCACATCGATTCTCTGACAAACAATATTCTAGCAGTCAAGTCCCCCCACGAGCGACCTAAATAGCTATAGTTTGCTGGACACGCGACACCGCGTATGAACGGGATCAAGAAGTCGTCAAGGCTAGATTCATTTGTCAAGAATTGCCCCCTATTATGTTCCTAGTGTCCACCTCATAACTCATACATATCAACATTCGAGCTATCTAGCTAGAGGATATGCATGAGACAAAGACAAAACTAAAGTTCAAAGTCAATAACGAGGAACTCGTATTCACACACGTGTTAACCGGCATGAGTGGTCAAACTGTGAAGAAAAAATATTAGTTTATAAAAAGCGACGGAGCTGAGAATTCTTTTCCCGACGAGCGTGGGCGCGAGGTAGCCGCATCGTTAAATTATGTTTGAGGTCATTGATTGAGAGGACCGAGTAGACCCGTGCATTTACTTTATTCTCACTTAACGGTTCACTGAATTAACGAATTCAACAAGTTGGGAAATCGCGTTCTCATTTCCTCAACCGGTAGTTTCAAGCGACACATGAGAAGTACGTCACAAAGTTGAGCAGGACAGCTGTTGCACACATTGGTGGAATAAAACACCAATAAACTTAACCGTTTACGTTCTAATTTGGTATGATGCGTATGGCACTTGTCCTGTCACAACGCTAGTTAGAGCGTCTTCGTAGTCGTAGATTTATATTTAGCATTCCTTTGTTTTAGGGAACTGTGTTTTTGTTACAGACACTGTTTGTAAACAAAGAGATTCAAGATGGCGCTGTTTGGAATGGCCTCCGCGGTGGCGGGCTTCGTCAAGGTCCGCTACCTGATCGATAAAGCCATCATCGACAACATGGTGTTCCGGATGCACTACAGAATCACCTCTGCCATACTGTTCCTGTGCTGTATACTTGTCACGGCCAATAATCTTATCGGTAAGTCACTTGCTGATGTATATTTGCCATACTTTTTCGGTTTTATCGCAAACCTGATGGTGTGCTTAAACTTTATTATCTACTGCATTTGTTTGCGATGATAATGTATAACTTGTCGAAATCGTCAATCAACACTGTACCTATATCCGTGAAGTAACATTATTCCTATAATAAAGTACCTATAAAATATCTTCTTATTTATACATCTAACAAAAACATTATGAACGTTAGGTACCTACTTGTGTCAGGGACAGTCTTTAGTTCTACCAGTGGAAATGTCTTTGTATAATTTGCATACAAAATGATTTAAAAATAAATGCTTACATAAATTTGCTTGGCAAACAATTAGCTATAGTAATAGAAGTTACTTGATATAGCGTCTTAATAATGTTTCGAGAAAGTAGACATTACTTCAGAGTACGAAGAAAGCCAGAGAAAGTTTCGAGTCATACCACACATGACGTTGAGCTTAATTAAAGAAAACCGTAATTTCTATCATAGCGCACAAGAATTGGCTTGTTACTGCTTGACCCAACCTACAGACACATTAACACAAAGAGCCTACAGAATAACAGTCGTACTAGACACCACTACTGTAAAAGTGAATCATTTTCAGGTCAATGTTCAGAGGAAACCCGCGTACGATGTAACTGTTACCCAAATTGAGACGTCATGACAATTGGTTTTACAAATAAATACTCACAGTCGCAATCGTACGTAAACGTTTCAATCTTGCGATTAAGTTCTATCTATAAAATGTTAAGTTACAGCTGCAGAAAATAACAGTTAGCTACTCAAAATCCTTACATTAGCAAATATTACTCGAAAAGATTAATAACTATTTGACGAGGTAGCTAAGGAGTACCAATTAATTAATTAATTGCTTTTAATCCAACTATTAGCACCACGAATCTCCCACGACAATCACCACCCTAGTGATCCAGTCTGAAGTGGCACCGAAGTCATCTGCAACACGTTCCATAAGCCGTTGATGTTGTTTATGTTCGTTTTATCGCGTGCCTTATTTGATGAGCTACTTGTAAACATAAGTTACTACTTAGGCTACTTCTCTACTAGAGCGGAGGTGTGAAAAGAAGCGGAGAATAGAATAGTCTTAGGTCGTATGAAATTTAGAGGATTATTTTCTTTTGAAGTGAAGAGGTACACTTAGTAAGAAAGGCTTCTAAAATTGCTGCAAGTGGAATAAATAATACAACACCTCGGATGCAGACGAGGGCATTCAACTAGTTGGTCATTTTTTTCGCTTCGCTTCTCTCCGGTACAGTGGACAAGCAGCCCTAATAGCTTACATAGTTTATTACCTCATTACGGTACTCTAATTTGAGCATTCTGGAGTGGTTGTCGGTCTCACTTGCTACTTATGATAGTTTAGTTCCGATTTCGATGCATCTTTGAATCCTACCAAAATGTCTATACAGCGTGCGTGCGAGATCTCTCGAGTCTGCTGCAATCGGTTATTGGGTCACCTCGTACCGATAGTGTAATAAACAAGTAAACGTGTTGAACCCTACGTAAAGTGCCAGGTCATTGGAGCACACCTCATTGTTGTAACTTTCCAATAAGTGTTCGCTTCGTTCGCATAACTTGAATATGTTGTATGCCAGTTTCTCGTCTAGATCTTTGTACTAAACTTAGTCAGTTTCCTTAGCTTTGTTTCGTGCAAGAACAAAATCCAAGTAGGTGCTAGAGTTAGGTCATGAGTTGCTTTGTTTATAGAAACTTAATCTAACTCAGTTCTACCGTCGTATGCAACGTTGCAGTCCGTGATTAATTGTCGATACATAAGACCTACTTATGAGGTAATGTTTATAGCATTACTCTCCAGGTGCATGCAATCGAAGCATATGGAAGCGATAAGATTTGTTGCTATGTTCTCATTTTATAGGCAAACCAGTACCATTGAGCCTGCAATACCTTACATGATATACGAAGTACCTACTTTGAGCTGCATGTAGTTTTACTGTTGTGTTATGTCATCAAATTAGGGTCAGGGATTACAAAGCTTTTAGTTAACAGGTTTTCGCAAGCTGAATTGCAATTATAGGCTTTGCAGGTAGTAGCTCTGTATCTAAAGAAATATAAATATTGGTGGACATTCCACACAGCACTATCTAGTTCCAAACTAAGCCAAAGCAACCAGTACTATGGGAACCAGATAGCTGATATAATACTTTTATACATTTGTTTCTTGTTCATTTCACAAATCTAGTGCGTCAGATGTGGGTTTTATCCCCATCTAGAACATAATATTTTTATATAGGAAAATATAGAAGTTTGCAAACACTTCTATATTTAGTAGGTACTACACAAAATCGGATATAGGAAACTTCCGCAATGATAACGCGTGGTGTCAATCATAATGACTCAAATCACGCATTACCCATATTACACATAATTGGTTAAATATTTGACATATGATTCTTCAAACTGTAGTGTGCGTGTGTAGCACATTTTCAGAGCATCTAGATGTTCACCATGACCCACTATTAAGACCGATTGCAACTTGTGCAGCAAGCTCTCGCCTCCCATCTTCCTCCCATATACAATTTCTTATCTTGCAAGTTTTTTCTAGCAATTTCTCGTTCACCATACAGTAGTGTCTGTGGTTATAATAGTACAATCACCATAACTGGAATAACGAGATGCATGTTGCATCAGGAACATCAGTATTATTTAACCAGTAATCACGTTATCCTGTTGTAGCATTTGTCGATGTGACCTAGTAATCGAAGTCCTACAGATAAACGATATTTATCATCTTTGCAGTACACACGTATGGCTCAATAACACAATTTTGTTTTACGTTTCGCATAATGTAAGCACATGTGGATCGCAAGTTGGCGATAAACATGCTAACAATGCTAAATGCTCGTTATAGAGTGAATTAGCAAGCTTGTGACTTCAATTAAATATCTCAGCCTTTTGTGAATCACTTCACTTGCTGCAAGTCACGTGTGGCATTTTCAAGAATTCTTTGCATTATCAGAATATTAACTGGTTCAATTTAAGCTGTGGTAGGACACTTGGGTATTGTCTTCTACATTCAAGGAATTTTCCGACCTTCAAGGAATTCTGACCATACTGTTCTTGTCATCGAATTCTAAACAGGGTGTAACATCCGTCCTTCTAAATCGGTCACTCCCAAA
Organism: Chloroclysta siterata; assembly: GCA_932294275.1. Classification (NCBI taxonomy): domain Eukaryota; kingdom Metazoa; phylum Arthropoda; class Insecta; order Lepidoptera; family Geometridae; genus Chloroclysta; species Chloroclysta siterata. The sequence goes on from OW028602.1 coordinate 12,237,565, forward strand.
ATCTACCTATTGTCAACGGCCGGTTTTGTGCGGTATTATCACATCAGATCCATGTTACATGAGCCGAAACTGCATATAAAATTACATTACTCAATTCAGCATTTATCTAACGTTGACCTGTGATATGCGGTTGGAATGCTGACGTAAATGTACGGGTATAACCCAATTTTTTATAGCAAGTCACTTGAGGATATACTTACATTTACACCTGAATACCTCTTTGCGAAGTTACTTTGGAAAATGTACTTCACATGAGATTTTTTTATCGTCAACTTGTTACGAGTCCCTACTTCATTTATAAGCAACCATTATAAACCAACAAATAAAATAGTTACAAAAGCGAACTGGCCCAATACTGGTCAAAAAAGTATGTAACGAAAGGGACCTGACCAAATACCACGCTAAGCTGGTTCTACTATGCAAAAATGTCGGTGTCAGTTGTTTATTTTTGTGATAAATGTGGGTTCATTTGGATCCCCCATGCAAGGTGATTGAGTCACGGCCACAATCGCCGCAGGTAGTCAGGGGCAGCTGCACTGCTATTAAGAACTATATTAGCGTCATCCGCCGAGCCAATGTCGAGGGCATGTGGGAAAGGATTTATGTTATGCAATCATGGTTTATCATAATAAATAGATCACAATTTACTTTATCATGCGCAGTTTATAGTGAAAACGTTAGTTAGTTAACAACTTGAGATGCTAACTTAGTACAGTGAGAGAGTTTAAAATGTAATCGGAACCACAAAAATCCAAAATTTGATCGCAAAAACTATTGTGATTTAATTGTTATTGTAGGTCATTACATTAATTACGTGGTAATGCATTTTCACTTTGCACATAAAATGTGATGAAAGAACTCGTAGTTTGTGACTCACCGAAAAATGCAAACAACAAAACAAGGTATACGTGCAGTTTTGAGAACCCTGAATATTTAAGAGTATTCTAACATTTTCCTCGTAGACCTAAGTCACTCAGTCACATTTTTCTTTTGTTTTTTCCTTTTATTATTTGAGTCATTACATTACAGGCGACCCGATATCCTGTATAAGTGACGGTGCCATCCCTGGTCATGTACTAAACACCTACTGCTGGATCACGTATACCTTCACGCTGCCGAATGCTGAGCACAAAGGACTCGTCCACCCGGGCCTAGGAAACGAGTATGGCGAAGAGAAACGTATCCATGCCTACTACCAGTGGGTGCCGTTCATGCTTTTTTTCCAGGTAAGTTGTATCAAATTCTTAGCATGATAGGAACGTTACTAACGAACGAACGGACTAAGGAATTTAGCTCAACGCCGCCCGTAACACGAATTACAACATAGTGAAAATGGGTGCCTCGATACCAAGCCAAGGATACAGAGCCCTAGACCTTGACCATATATATGAGTTTCGAAGTTGTAACTTGAACTAGTAGAATCAAAAGCTGTGTCGGTGACCCGTGACCTTCAAAACCACGAACGCCGACCCGTCCCTTTCGCCTGACTTTAATCTGATTGCGGCCCGTAGTAGCAGAGCGAGAGTCTTAAACGTTGCACAACCAGTGCCATTTCAATCTTACGTTACTCTTAAATTTGACGCAACATTATGAGTAAGTTGTTGTTGTAAGTTGCAAGACTGCCTGTATCCTACATTGTACGCGTTCCCGTCAGGTCTTCTCTAATCTTGGCTTATGTTACGATGGCAGTTTACATTTTCTTAGAGAGATCAATCGACAATCGATGCTACTAACGGATATTCGTCTAGTATTATTGGAGCCGGGAATATTGGTCGCCACGAATTTTATTCATAGACGTCTCGTAGTTTCTGGGTCTTAACTGGTGATTGATTTCAGGGTCTGTTGTTCTACATTCCCCACTGGATCTGGAAGAACTGGGAGGAGGGCAAGGTCCGTATGATCTCGGACGGTATGCGTGGAACAACGGCTTGCATTGCCGACGACAAAAACAATCGACAGGTAAACTATATGTTTCTAAAGTTTGAAATGATTGTGGTTTGTAGGACTAGACTAGAAATGTTGTCTTGTAGTTTCGAGCTGATCAAAATAAGCTCTATTGCTCATTTGATCAGCTAGAGCACGTTGCTCTTTTTCATCAGCACGTTGGTCATTTCAGTCAGCACGAACGAACGATTTTATAGAAATGTCTAGAACAGTAAAGATTTTGCTCTTCTGTTGCATATTTAACAGGCGCTTATGTGTTTCGTAATAATTTTGACCCATATCACATGTTGTCAAAGGTGTAAAAACAAATAAAGCTCGCAACAGAGTAATGAGATATGCTCATACTTGTCTTGCCATAACTAAACATCACGACTATTCAGACATATGCACACACTAAGGAATCGCTAATTAGGAGTCAATTAGCAAGTATATTGTTTCTGCTCAATTGAGATAAGTCTAGGTCTAATGAAGCGTTATGAATGTCCTTAATAAGGCGTGTAATTCTGTTAATAGGATTACGTAACCTACTACTAGCTACTTGGTTTTGTTGCATATTGCCATCCGATACATGGCGATTTACTTAAGACATCGACAACTGTCAGGATAATTCTCGTTCGCACATTTCAGCTTTTTTAACATCCAAAATCTCAAAGAACAGATTTTGGAGAATAAACTGAACCTAATGTTATTCTCCGAAACTAAATATAATTTTGATCTAAACCGATTTTTCTTTGCTATCGTTCTTTAAAAAATGTGAGAGCGAGAAGTTGGCTGACGGTTAGCAGCCTCTTAAGTAGTAGAACTTGCCTTGAAATTAATAAAAACAAAGACCAATGAAGGCTTTTCACGAAGTTTATTTTTACAAGTTTTAAGCAAACATTTGTCCGCGATCTCACCTTATGTTAAGTGATGAACGATGTTAAGAACTTTCTAAGGGAACACAGTTAATTGATCTTCCTCCTCAACATAATTTCAGAACCGTCTCGTCCAGTACCTGATGGATACCTTGCACATGCATAATACATATTCGTTCGGATATTTCTTCTGCGAAGTGTTGAACTTCATCAATGTTGTAAGTACCTTTTTTGCATAAACAGATCGAATATTTGTGTCTGACACAATAGATTTTCAAATATCTAATCCCGGTTTTTGCCCAAGCAGACGAGGAGTCAATTGAAATAAAGAAACTGAATTTCGAATGAAACTGAATGCTTGTTCCATCAACTAGTTGTATAAAAAAAATGACGGACTGTAAATTGACTGTAATAGATGCTAAATCTACATAAATTGTTGCCTGCTGCTTCGTGCGGGTTGAAAAAAGCGTCTGCCAATAGTTAGTGGCAATAATTACAATTTAGCAACACGAACCTTTCAAATGGAAAATAAAATGCTTTATTTGATTATACTTTATTCATCAAATTGTAATTCAAATAGCTTGTTATTGTTTGTTTTTTCAGGTCGGCAACATATTTTTCTTAGACACTTTCCTTGGCGGTGCTTTCCTGACCTACGGCAGCGATGTTGTCAAATTCTCGAATATGAACCAGGAACAACGAACTGATCCTATGGTATGGACAAATAAATACGACGATTTTTATCTCTCTAACTTTTATTCAAAAAAACTATACTTACTAAATGCTATCTAAACAAAAAACTCTAACTATCCCCCCGGAACTAGTAACCGGATAAGAAGTAACCAATATCCTAATCCAGGTCACAGTCAAATCAATATTCTAAGTATAATTTAAGACAGAGTCACAAACATCTAAACACCGTACGAAAATTCAAGATAGGACGAAAAGGTGATCACGTGTTAAAAAAACATTATTATTTCAGATCGAAGTGTTCCCAAGACTGACAAAGTGTACATTCCACAAGTACGGTGCGTCAGGATCGCTGCAGACCCACGATGCTCTATGCGTTCTAGCCTTGAACATCCTCAATGAGAAAATATTCATCTTCCTGTGGTTCTGGTGAGTTCATTCAACATGCATGCTATTGTTCATTCAGTCGTGTGTGTGGTGTTCTTTGTGTGTGAGTAATGCAGCTGAACATTGCAGTATTCATGCGTAAGGAATTGTCGGTGTCTTATTGATAGCAGCTCAATAAAACTACCTTCTTATCGTGTAATATATAAAACCAGTAGATTCTTTATGCGTATGATATTAATTTCAAGTACAACCTCAATATTCTTACACAATAATATCACTTCTTAGTGAGATTTTGAATTCAGAGTAGTATTATTTTTTAATAATTAGTTTTAAGATTGGAATCTGCTGACTGGTATTGATGACTGTCTGATATAAAACCATCTATATTTCCTGCATAGGCTAGTTTATAGCCATTTGAAATATCTCAGACCATATTAACATTTTTAACGTCTTCGTAATTTTCAGGTTCATAATCCTAGCTCTCGTGTCCGGCTTGGCGATCGTCTACTCGGCAGCTGTCATCATTCTGCCCAGCACTCGCGAAGCCATACTCAAACGACGCTTCCGATTCGGCACACCCAACGGCGTGGAGGCTCTTGTCAGGAAGACCCAGGTGAATATTGTGGTTTATAGTTGTCATTTAGAATATAGATAGTTACATGCCTAATCCTTCACTGGCCAAGACTGTACGAGATAAGAATTTAACTCAAAAAACAAAGCAAACAAGTTACGGATGTTGGATGGGCTAAAATATATCTTCAATTTCTCTGATCAAAGACAAAGTACAAAATTAACAGTCCGAAAAAGATGTCGTGAATCATAAAATTAACTTGAAACATTATTTTACTAAGTGGTTTGCGGCTGTAATTTTGATGCAATTGATTTTCTTTTACATAATGATTGTAACTGAGTTTTCTAACGACCAATTTCCATACCATCGATACACAATGATTGCAGCAAATTACAGCCTTAGCAATATTAGCTTAACAATTTATGTTCAGATTAGCATAAAACATCTAAACTTGTTCATCTATAGACGATTTTGGCAGATATTTGGTAGAATAAGTAGCGTTAACATCATTCTAGTACAAATCTGACAATAGATAATGGTTGATACTCAGTCTGGAATCGTATATCAGAAATGGATAACAAATATCCACAACACTGTACTTATATGCATTTATAACTAACATTCCAGGTCGGAGATTTCCTACTTCTCCATTTGCTAGGACAGAACATATCCATGCGTCTGTTCGGCGAGGTTCTAGACGAGTTATCACGGAGACTGCACCTCGGCTCCAACGCACCCTCTGCCCCTTCGACCCTCGAGATGGCGCCCATATACCCTGACATCGATAAGTTCTCGAAAGAGACCGAAACGTAAGTCAGACATCGAATGAGTAGAGTACAAATCTAAGGCTTCTACACCGAAAGTCGCTTGAATGCCCCTTTAGTCGTCTTTCGAATACTCGTGCCAAACTTATTACACTGCCGATTTTCAAATATCGCAGTCAATCGAAAGCAGTCTTCAGGGGCTTCTTTTTTAGACATATTGACCCCACCGAAGTGTACTCGGTTGGTATTTGACGAGCCTTTATCAAGCGACTCTGGGTGTGGACATAGCATTAGTCATAATAGGTTGAGGTTCTGCGACTTGAGCTTTTACTTTCTCGAATTTTCAGCTCTCTTGTGTAATGAATTTTAAGTGCAAATTGTTTGTAACTTATACATTGGTATAACTTTGAATTGTGAAATTATAAATGCGTTTTTCGCTATGATTAAAAGTAAAATAAGGTTGTCTATAGTAAAAACATTCCTTCATTTATGTATATGGTTTTATGTATCAATGAAAAACAAGTACTGAGGATATACTTGCCATGATGTATTTAGATATTTTGTGTTCACTCGCACATATATCACTTTTCCAATGTCCTATTTGTTGATTTAACTTTTTAATTGTATGCGTAGTGTGCAACGTAATCCCACGAAAATATTATGTTTTAATAATTACATATCAATCTCAACGATGAATTAAAAACTATAAAATAAATAGCTAGAATGTGATAAAATGTAGGAATACTAGTTAGGAGATTTCATATTTGACAAAAGACACTACTATATATTATTTTAGCCTAAATAAAATATAATCAATATTTACTTGTTTATTTAGCATGCCATGGAATATAATCTTAGAACTATAACGTATTTGTATGCGATAAGATCATGCCCTCACAGAAAATTTAGTTGATGCATACAGTAATACTTCTTGAAAAATATTATAAAAATCTTCATGAATAAGCATGACAGTCAGCGCTAAACATTGATGCCGTAAGATTGTTTTTTAGATAGATTGTGCAAAAATGTGGAGGTATCAAAATATTATAAGCTTAGTCGGGCGCGAGTTCAAGCTTACTAGTGAAAAAACAATGGTCTCGATGGACAATAATTATAAGTTAGGTATAGTCATGAAAACATTATGTTAAGTATTTTCTGATATAAGTAGCGTAGGATTCCGCCCACTTGTATAAACTTTATTTTTTTTGGACAATCATATAGAAAAAAAAGATGTGCACGATTTTAGATATATTGTGGAGTAGAATTCAGAAGTAGGTAGGTATTTAAATATTTTTAGATAGGCATTTTATTAAAATAGGATAAAACATGTTCTCGTAATGTTTATTAGAAAAATACATGTAGTTTTAAAGTTCAATGAGATCTAGTAGTAAATGTTTGCATGAAATACAATTTTTGCCCTTGCGTCTTTTACATTAGGATATAAAATTTCAGAGTAATCGTTATGTTTAATTCTATAGGATATTACTGATTTACTAGTAACTGATAGACGGTACCTACATTGTTCCTTAATAACTCTGATATTATTTTAGAATTTGAGTATGAAATTAAATGCAGAAAGTATGTGAAGGACAAATGAGCGTAATTTAAAGTGCCATGACGGTATTAATACTAAAATACTAAAAAGTGTACATTCCTTGTGACCATAAGCAGACTGCATAATAATTTAAGTGTTATTATTATAATGTCATTAAAACACAAAAGTCTTCCATACTAAGGAAACACACTAACATACAAATAGGCTGTTAAAAAAGTACTGTTCTCAACTTTGGAATTTGTCATCATAACTAATGGTACAGTTGATAGCCCGTTTATGTGTTGGTGCACTCCAGCCTAAAGATTCCTATGACTTAACATAACTGTCAAATTTAGATAAGGTCAAGACAAGCCTCGGTTGCTATCATTCCTAAAGTTATGTACCTATCCAATGAAGGAAGACTGTTATTGTAGTAAAACATCTATGTATTTACAGTGCTTTGAATTATACAAATAAATATATTAAAATGTTGTTTTATTTTGAATTATCCTGTAAACAATACACAACATAGACGATGAGCATAAGAGAAGCGAAAAACAAATGGGTAATTTTTAGGAAAAAACGTCAAAGTTGAATTGAATACATTCTTATATTAAGACAATGATCCTCTCAATGTACATGCAAAGTCGGTGAATGGAAAAGGCTCAAAATCTTTCTTCCTGGAAATGTATGTAGGAGGCTTACGTCCAGCAGTGGTTTTCTTCAGGTTTATGACGATGATAAATAGATAAGGCTGTTAAGCTTTTGAGAGCAACGTTCTATCAAAATTTCCATGAAGTCGTACTTCATGGAAACCTTTACGAAAGCTGTCCAATTACATGCGGTCACATGTTTTTCCCAGATGAGTCCAAAGTTCAATCTAAACACTCTGTATACGTGTGAAGTTGCCGTTTTTAGTAAGTAAACGGCAACTTCATGCTTGAACACCTATTATCATTGTGAAGGTCCCAACGAGTTTCTTCACTACTGTCACCATAAGGTATGAACAATGTGGGTGACAGAGAGTTGCCCGTGTGCGCTTTTGTTGAGTCTGTGGCTCCACGACCCTAATCCGCTCCTGATTTTGCCCGGTTTTTCTGATACTGAATACAAGAATCTTCTCCGATCCATGTTTTTCAGACATCGAGAGAAAATACTAGCAGGTACGTTACAGCTAAGCCCAAATAGGAAGGTACCGAAAAACTTACATACCTAACAAAATCGAAAATAGTTTTATAGAAATGTTTTTTTAAATCTTCACATTGCTAATGAGCAAGATTTGTTTAGGATCGGCAAACGAGGCACGTTTATTCCTTTGATCTGGAACTGGTGCGTACTTCTTCGGCGCGGAACGAAATGTTTGCATGATTTGTACCGAATCTGGTTGTGGTAATATTGCACTAGTAATTTAGAGTTACTATGACTGCATGTGAATGTGGGGTGTTATTAAAATCGATTAATTCCCATGCTGACACTCACCTATTCCCCCAGTCGAGTTTGGCAACTAGTTTCAATCTCAGCGCTCTGGTCTGGTCTTGCGTGAGGGTTCCGGCGAGAAGAGCTCGTCGACCGCTGAGGAGTTCTCTCATGACCTTTGCAACGGCGCTGAATCGGTACGTCTCCCGCTCCTGAAATGTACAATTACTTTTGACAAACTTTTCATTATTTTGTATTAACCACGCAGTTCAAGCTTTCAAGCCGATTTGACATTTCACGATGTACACAACTGCTACACGACTCTTTAATATATTATAATATACATTACAATGGTACCATATTATTATATCATCGTCCTCCTTATCATCGTCATCAAACTGAAGAAGTCCACTGCTGGGCATATGGCACACTCATTAATTTCTAGGAAGAGCATCCACCGACTTCACGCAATTTTCGCCAATGTAGCGTCAGTCCAACCGGTAATAGAAGCAAAAAAACCCTCGAAATCAACAAAACAGCCAGGTATCAGGAGCTCTTAGCTCAGATAAATAGTTAAAATATCCGTTACGGTATACAAAAAGCCACAAACATTACACAAATCACCAATCTATTTAGTCCGGGGTTATTAAATGAATCGTCGCGAGAGAGAATAGAAGAAACGATTTTGATCAGGTCTTCAATTGCGTCATAATACCGTGATTGTTGGTTTCCTGTCAAGATCATCAGGCGAAATCGGTCTTGCATTTAGTATTTATCACAAACAGTAGGGTCGTATGAGTTAGTGACCTGATTTCTGATGACGTGGGTAAGTGCCAAATGTAATATTTGGACGTACTTACCACTAACTACCCGCCTTAGACGTCCTCAAAGAATCTAGAGTTCGTAGCTGGTACTAAAAGATCTTAGGGGATATCTACCATGCCTCATCAAAGTCGTGATGCCCGGTACCGACAGCTTAACTACATCAGAACTTGGTTTTCTTCATCCACTCTTTCTCTCAGTCGTCATTTCGATGATAACTCATTTCTTGCTCATGTCAACTTTCACTGTTCTTCAACCTTTATCTACTTCTATAAGCGTAACCATCCACATCCATTTCTTACGTGATTGGCCACAGTGAAATTAATGTGTCAAATCAATATGTGTAGAGTTGATTTTTTTATGAAATCAAGAAGCGTATGGTATAGGACTTATTTGACGTATCTCATGATATTCTGTAAACGTTTTTCTGCGACTTATCCGAACAACAAAGGTACCTAATTGTTGGAACTTAACTTACTTATCTTAATTCGCATAACTTACCTATCTTATGTATTTTAGGAAACCATAGATCTATGAGTGTATGAATCACCGCAGGCCCTTTGTTAGAATTAACATATTATAAGAAAAAGAACAGATAGGTATAGGTGCTTGTTTGGCTAAGTAAGTCGGCCAAAAGTGTACAAGCTTAGTCCAAAAAACTAAGCAAGATCTCGTGCTACCTCGGAAAACCCATTTACTTTCAAGACTGAGAACAATTGGAAATATAATTATAGTGCCTAGAATCCTGCAGATGAGCTTTTACGTCAACATTTCGTTTATAAGCACTGTACATCGGAAACGAAACAAGCACACGAAAAGACAAATTATGATGTTCTGAATTTTGACTTTTGGCTGGTATTTCAAAGGTTGATTTACAACGATTTACATCGCTTTATGCATAGTGAATATATCACCACCGTTGTGTTGTTCACCAGTTACTTATTGGGGTTTCCGCATTAGACTCAATTATGTACTAAATGGCAATTATGTATGTTGACTTTTTACTTCAAGCAGATGGACACTACAGTGGGAACACATTTTATGAGTAATACACACATGTGACATGGTACTTTAGTATCGACTTTGTAATAGTCAGCACAGATTGCAGTTTATTTTCGTTCATTATGTTACAGTCAAATAAATTAAATAGCAATTTTTTCTAATGGCTAAGCTTCTTAGTCAGTACTTACTTGACTTGTGGAAACATCGAGTGGTATTTTAACCTTACGTTGCACTTTTTGGGAGTTTTCATAATTCTAAAAAAGGACATTGGGATAACCAACGAGCGGTTTCGAACTCACAACTTACGATCAGAAGGGGGGTCACTCCCACTAGACCACCGGTGTTCTCCTAAGCAGTATAATGCTACTGCCCATTCCGTACTATGTTTCTTTATCTTGCCTCTATCTATTTCTGTTATGCCTACGCCTCACTAAGTTCGATTGGCACCTCACTGGAGCTTTGTAACAAGGATCATACAAACATGTGACTTAATATTTTTGTGTAACTTTTTTATTTTTGCCCCCTAGGTCATCTATTCGTCGTCCGATTTAACTCATAAACTTACCAGTAAATTTCTCAAGTACAAGCTATCGACCAAATTTCATGCAGATCAGATTAACGGTTCTAAAGTTATAGCCCGACAAACATAAAATTCCAAAAGTTAACTGTAAGATTTTCGTTCGCTTCGCTCACACAATCAATATTAAAATCGGTCATAGTTAATCATGCATGTATTCCTATATAAGTCTACTAGCTGACTCGTGCCCACTTTGTTGGGCGGTGTCAAATTTGCAATAAAATAATATTGCGGCTATAAATTGAGATGAAGGCTATCCTATCTTTTAAGTAAGATCAAACTGCACACGGTGCGCAAATTTGATTGAAATCGGTTAAGTAGTTTAGGAGTCCATAGCGGACAAACAACGTGACGCGTAATTTATATATATTAAGATGTTTAATAGCTAATTGATAACTTTGACTGGAACTACTTATTACATAAACTGCAGCTGTTGCTAACAAACTTTTAGATGCGGCATTGAATTGTATATTATACTGACGAACTCTACACTTTATCTATTTAGGTACTGTAGAGTCTACAGTACCTAAATAGATAGATAACTCTTTATTGTTCACCACACAGAAAAATAATACAGGGTATACATTCAAAACAATGGGCGACCTCATCGCTGAGAGCTAGGCAACCTTGGAAGGATATCAGCTAATTAGAATTGACGGCGGTGTATCACTTATGCCCACTCTGAAACTCAATAAACTTGAACATATTTCCCTGACAATCTTCCATTCTTTTTACCTACTCCAACGTAGATCCTGTTAAATTTGCGGTCGAAACACTACCTAGCCTATGCCTTATCACTATCGCATTTATTTTGCAGGCGAAGGTGCATTTTTATCTAGGTTATTATAATAGACAAGTTTGTAGGTTCAAGGAATACTCTTTTTCATATAAACGTTTTCATCCCTTTTTACACCCTTAGGGGTTGAATATCCAAAAATCCCTTCTTAGTACACCTCTACGCCTTAAGACCTATGTAATCCCCAAATTTCAAGTCTCTAGGTCCAGCGGTCAAAAAAGTCCCATACAAACTTTTACATCCCTTTGCACACTTATTAAGGGTAGTTTAAAAAAACTAAAAATGCCTTTCCTATTTTTTAGCCTTGAAGTACATGTACTCCAAGTTTCAAGTTTGTAGGTTCAAGGAATACTATTTTTCATACAAACGTTTTCATCCCTTTTCACACCCTTAGGGGTTGAATTTCCAAAAATCCCTTAGTACACCTCTACGCCATAAGACCTATGTACTCCCCAAATTTCAAGTCTCTAGGACCAGCGGTTTAGGCTGTGCGTTGTCTATATGTCAGTCAGTCAGTCAGTCAGTCAGGACTTTGATTCTTATAGTATTAGAGATAGAGATTACGAATAAATTTTCTAGTTCGCTTAAATAAATTACTTTCTACTAGGTGCATGTCTGTAAGGAAGCTCGCAGATAAATTCGGTCTATTTTACTGGTCACATAACGACAAAACCAACTTAGGTGTTTATTTTACCGAATTTGGTTTCATTACGTTTGGTCGGTTTTTAGCCTTTTATGAACGAAATCTGCCGTGTTTAACAAACGAAATGACCGCGCTTTCCGCTTTACACTTTTATGAGGGCAGTAATAGCACACACATATCTAGATCTATACATACCTATCTAATTTATTATTTAGAGTAAGGATATGTGGGTGAGATGATTCTTCCTCTTGTCGTGTCACTAGTTTCTTTCGAAACAGTGTGGTGAAAGGATTTTAAGTGCGCCTCAAAAGGCTTCTTTCAAGCTCTTGACACATGTTATAGAACTTTTTAGGTTCTACGACATGCCGGTTTCCTCACGATGTTTTCCTTCACCGTTTGAGAGTTCTGGCACTGTGCACATAAATTTTTGAACAGAAAAACTCATTTGCACATGACTGGTTTCGAACCCACGACCTTAGGATCGGAAGGCGGGACCGACCACCAGTGCTCTCAATCATCTCAATCAAACAAACAATGGGTACACTTAGACTTGATGGTATTGTTAACCCGTACCCACTATGTCAGGACTCGTGAAACCCGCCTCATAAGGCACAAACCCTAGGTATGAATGTGTACTCACCACATAAAGCTTTTTCCACAAGCGTGCCCATTCTCTCAGCACACATGCGATCTCCCGCACTAATGGGTCATCTTTTAACTCAGCAATAGCGCCTGCTCCGGAGCCCTTTACAGTACATGGCCGGATGGAGACCACACTGGCTGGAAATATGCCCCATGTGGATCTGCTCTTTGTACTGAATCCTCTGAACCATACTGAAAAGATTAGAAATAGGTACATTAGGAAATGATAAAAATTTAAATAATAATATGTTACTTAAGTACTTTAACTGAATAGTATTTTATGGATTAAATTTGAATGCTTTTTATTCAACTAGAATGATTGCTGCAACACATTTTAAATGATGGAAACAGCAGATGGAGTGGGCCATTTGCTTATTCCTTCAAATACTCATTACGTTACATATATTTATATCACACAAATGGTTGTCTTATGAGGGAATCAAACCCAAAATCTTCATCACAGAAGGCTAATACCAAGCTACTACCAAATTAAATATTTACCTCCATTTTCTTCCAATATTTGAACAGCTTCTCCAATTTCCAGTGGTAAACCAGATCGCACATCTCCTTTCCAATTGTAAACAGCTGAAATTATACAGTATGTAGATAGCAGTTCAGTGAGGCGGAAGTACCTTACTAACTTCCTATGTTTTGTTTTATACTCAACAAAAACTCAATTTAAAAACAACTAGCTACCTACTCATATAGACATACCTAGACTAGATGGGTCTAAACCGAAAGTAAATAATTAACAACAAAGCGGGTTAAAAAGAAACATTAAAAATGTGCTCAATTTTTTTTAATAATGTTATTATTAACTCTATTTTTCTCAACTTTTATCATAAAACAATAGACTTTGTTCAGACATGGTATTTATATAGCCAAGGTGTTAACCAAAACCTTTCCAGCCATAGAAGTAATTCTACGGATAAATTCCTGGATTTTAATGGTTAAAATTCATGGGATGTTATTGTGCTTCCGCTGTAATTGGCAGGATGTATCGCAGTATAAATGCTGATTGAATAAAAAACGTCAACTTACCGACGGCTAACTTAGTAGATTTCAGTGGAATCCACATTTTCTCAAATGAAACAGACTCCTTATTTCCAACACCTACACATTTTTGGAATAAATCCCAGTAGCCAATTGAATTTGAGACATAATTTTAGTGAAAAATAATCAATTTTCAACAAAGCCCCAGCTTCCGACAGACGTTATGTACGTTAAGTACGTACGATTATTGACTTGATTTTGACCACAGGTAAAGTAAAAGATGGAATGGAATAGAAAATAAATGTTTTGACTTGACTGACTGACACTGACAGCTAGACACTTATATTAGTTAGCAAAAATACTGACAATTCGTTTGACATTGTAAACCAAAAATCATTGACTTATTGTTTTCCACCATTTTCTTTAAAACAAAATGACAGCCGACTTGACTATGGACTGACTTGACTAAAAAGTATTCAATACAAATCACTTGACACTGGCAAGATTGTCTGTCGAATGACGGACAGGAGCCATAAATTGAGAGAAGAAAGAAGACTTATTGTTAGCGGAAAACTTGGTTTTGGTTATGTGCTAAGAAAACTCGTAAACGGTTGAATGTATTATTTTATTACATAAATTTATTTTAGAACAAAATCCACAGCTCTTTAAATATAATGTAAATACTTAGATTTCAAACATACTGTCAGCATCGGATTTACATTTTTTTTACAAGGAATTTATGTAACTAAAATCGGCGACAGTTATGTTTTTCTTCTTTAATTTAAACATTCCCTCCAACCCCCCTAAGCAAGAGCAAGACTGAAAAACAGGTCTTTGAACTAGGCATAATTCAGAAATTACAAAAATCGTAGGTACAATAATTGTACCTACGATTGAATTATATCTGAATTATAATTATCTACATCTACACTAATATTATCTACATCTACACTAATATTATAAAGAGGAAACATTTGTATTTTTGTATTTTTGTATGTAACGAATAGGCTCAAAAACTACTGGTCCGATTTCAAAAATTCTTTCACCATTAGAATGCTACATTATCCCTGAGTAACTTAGGCTATATTATATTTTCAAAAAAATCAGGGATCCTTACTAAAACTTCAATAATGTAACCCAAGGTGGAAATTGAAGATAGAACAAAATAATTTACTACGATTTTGTAGAACACGTCATCATCTACAAAAAATGTCGCGACAGCATATGTCTAACTATTATAGTTATGTCACAATAAGTGTTCTTTTATTATAAAAAATTAATGAAATGCCTCCGCTAGAAAAGGGTCTTTATTTGTACCTTGGCATTAATCCTTATCCAAATAAACCATTTCATAATTAAGACGGTTTCAATACCTATAGATCACTTCTTAAATTCTTCAAATTGGACATTCCATTCAAAAGATATGACGAAATTAAAAATGTTAACGGGTCCACGGGTCACGCGCGGGGTGCGATTTCACTCACTCAAGGAGAAGCGCGTGCAAATGTATGAAATAAGTAGACGCGAGGCTCAAACCCACGGTCTAAGTTTATCCTAATATGTTCAAAAATTTATGACCACCCATGCGAAGCTGGGACAGGCCGCTAGTTATAGTATATAGTTTTAAGTTAGTAGTTACACACCACTGTTTTATTTTATATCTACATAAGTTTAGCTGTATTATCTTTTTCATTTAATTATTATCAATAACGTGTCTGTGTAGTTGAATTTAAGTATTTTCTTTCTTTCTCACCCCACAAAAAAGTAACATGACATAATTATATGATAACTATGGTGATAATTTTTCTAAAGTACAATCAGTCAGCTTCAAGGAACATTTATAGATAGATACATATATAAATTCCTTGGTCAGCTCTCGAGTGAACGTCGTCGACACTGGTTCGCTTTATTTTGCTTGTTACCGTTTTCTTGCTTTCGCTCGGTCTGTCGGTATGTACCGTTATGTTACGAATTCTCATATGAAAAAAACATATTGTGGATTCCAATTATAGGCCGTACATTGCTGTACGTACCAACTACTTTCTGGTTGTACCATAACTGGACGCGAACCAGTGACATACGGGATTTTAGTCACGGTTCCCAACTTAGGGATTTTGTCCCTAAATTTAGGGAATAAAAGTGTTAAAAGGGTCATTTTTAGGGACTGGAATATTTTGGGGATTTTTTTAGGGATTTCAAACAAAACTTACAAAATCGAACTTGTTTTCAGTTTTGTGCGTAGAAAAGAACGCACGGTATGAAACGAGTGAAATGCGCAGCGCATTCATTCATTAATGTCAGAAACTCACCAAATTTGCTTTAGCATTAATGACGCCAGTTTCCAATGCGTCAGTCGAGCGTGCTTTTTCTAAGGGACAATCTCTAATACTATAAGAATCAAAGTCCTGACTGACTGACTGACATATAGACAACGCACAGCCTAAACCACTGGTCCTAGAAACTTGAAATTTGAGGAGTACGTAGGTCTTATGGCGTAGAGGTGTACTAAGAAGGGATTTTTGGAAATTCAACCCCTAAGGGTGTAAAAAGGGATGAAAACGATTGTATGAAAAATTGTATTCCTTGAACCTACAAACTTGAAACTTGGAGTAGATATACTTCAAGGCAAAAAAATAGGAAAGACATTTTTAGTTTTTTAAAACTACCCTTAATAAGTGTGCAAAGGGTTAAAAAGTTTGTATGGGAGATTTTTGACCGCTGGTCCTATAGACTTGAAATTTAAAGAGTACATAGGTCTTATGGCGTTGAGGTTTACTAAGAAGGGATTTTCGGAAATTGAACCCCTAAGGGTGTAAAAAGGGTTGAAAACGTTGGTATGAAAAATTGTATTCCTTGAACCTACAAACTTGAAACTTGAAGTAGATGTACTCCAAGGCTAAAAAATAGGAAAAACCTTTTTAGTTTTTTAAAACTACCCTTAATAAAAGTGCAAAGGGATGTCAAAGTTTGCATGGGAGTTTTTTAAAGCGTGGTGCGATTGACTTAAAACTTGAGGTAAATATACTAAAAAATAATTAATTAAAAATGACGCTTTCAACTTTTGATAATTACCCCTGCAAAGGGTGCAAATGACTGTAAAAGTTAGTATGAGAGATTTTTAGTATAGTGCGATAGATTTCAATCTTGAAGTAAATATACACCACAATAAATTATTTAAAATCACGTTTTCAATATTTTAAAACTACCCCTGCAAAGTAAAACTACCTCCTGAACAAATAAGTACATATTTTCCGTGTAAGGTTGTCTTTGTTGTATATGGCATGTTTTTGAGACTCTCAGTACCTATACCTACCTACCTAATATAGGTAATGGCCGTTTATAGGTATCTCTTATACCTACGTAGGTATTTAAAATCCTACCCTAATAATATACAAATCAATGTGAAAGTTACGATGTTTGGATGTTTGTGGCTCAATCACGGCACCACTTCAACGCGTGCGAAGCCGCGGGAAGCCACAAGTAATACATATACATATTTTATGCATGAAAGACATGTAGAATGACATCCTGTAAATGTAAGCCAGGGTAACAATCCGTTGATCTATTAATTTAAGTGGTATAGTATAAGGGAATAATTTTTAAAGCAGATCATTAATTTGTAAAAAAAAGGATACAATTAATAGCTGTACGATTTGCAGTTGTCATGAATAAATCCAATTTTATTTAAATTAATCAATGAAGTTTGTAAATTAAATCCTCTTTAGTGTGTTATGATACTGAAAAATGTGGGTAAATGGACGTACCTTCGAGACATCTTCACATCCTCACATGCTCACATCCTCACATGCTCACATGCTCACATGCTCACATCCACATCCTTGAAGAACCCTAAGTTTACTAGTCAAAAATAAACTAAGGAACAGATTATCAATTAGAATGGTACAGAGTATCATGATGGTACGATATTCCTTAAATCGGGATATGGATCGTGCGTAAAATTTGATTCTACTGTGGACATGATCAAGAACTTCAACGTACGTATACATGTATGGCTTCAAAAATGAGACGTCAAACGAAAACTAGGAACAGGATGATGACGCGGTTCTGGAAATAATTAGCAACTTTGCATGATTGTATTTTATTCAATAAAATATTTTACTTTTTTAACGTTACATATTTAAAAAAAAATGTAACTTTTTATTTTATGAGCTACGAAATTATTTAGGTAAAATGATGTAGTTACTACTTACTTAAGTAGGTACATATCAAATTCTATTTAGGGATTTTTAGGGAAATTTAGAAAGATCTTGGGGAAAATTTTTGGTACAGGTTGGTAACACTGATTTTAGTGTTCAGTGACAGTGACAGAAGAAAAAAAATTGCATGCATTCCAATTCCAAATGATTATTTATTTTCGTTTTTGTTTGTTTGATAAAACTAAATAGAAATAAATAACGTGATTTGGCGAAAACCCACAGTTTCTGTTCTTTCTAGTCTGACTTAATTTATATTGGCTCGTCCCTCGTCCTGTCTTGCTCCTCCCGGTCTTCCGATATTGCTGCAAACTCAGACAAATTTTTTTATTTTGTCTGAGGCTGCAAACTGAATAATGTCTGACGATTTTATTCCACTAAACCAAAGTACACCTGTCCAACGTCAATGGAATAAGAGCGAAAATCAATGGAACCAGAACCACAATCAAAGTGGTTTTCGAAACCATTTCCAGAAGGGAAAACGCGGAAAGCACCAGCAATGGGGAAATAATTCAAGAAACAACAGTTTCAGTGTGAGTAACTACTACTTGGCTTATTGCAGGTCCTAAGTAGGTAATTCAGGCAAACTGTTTACTATGGTGGGAGAAGGGATTCATTGTTGCACCCATACCTCGGCCCTTATCCCATAATTGGGAATCATACAGGTAGTAGGTAAGGCAGTATGCTGCAGTATGTGATGATGCACAATAAAAAAAAAACTGACCTTTTTTATTTGAGTCCAGATTGCATTAAGCAATGGCATTATACATTAATAAAAGGAAATATAGATTGCATAATTTAGTTACACAATAATCTAGAAATGGCATTATACATTAATAAAAGGAAATATAGATTGCATAATTTAGTTACACAATAATCTAGAAAACAAATTGGTGAAGTTTCCAAACAACACTATTTAGCCTGAAACTAAGGCAAAGTTTGTAATATGGGAACCAGGTAGCTGATATAATTCATACTACCTATATACTTTTTTTTGTAAATATATACTTATAATCAATAATAACACCCCAACAGAGAACCAACATCTATGTTCATCAAACAAATGTTTGGTCTCGGTGGGGATTGAACCCACAGCCTACAGTGCAAAAGTCAATGCTTAGAGAAATCATGTAAAGACATAGTGTTAGAGATGCCTAATAAATATAACAATTTTATTTTTACAGAGTGACAACAACAGTTATAGCAACACCAGCTTCAATAACAACAAAAACAGCATTGATGTCTACTTGCACCCATCAATGCTACAGGATCCCTGGGCTCAACTCAGGCTGAAGAACTGAAGTAGGTTCCCATAATTATCTCCATAGCATATCTGCGATTAGTCCTCCGACTATGACCTGCATTTGCATCAAACATTACTTGAAACAACACTTAAAGTATGCTGTTTCTGGTTGTTCCCAATGGTATTGTTTAAAAATAAGCCCTTAAACATTACTTACAGTTTGCTGTTTGTTTTCATTGGAAGTGATGGCAATAATGTAAGCATTGTTTTATTTTTAAAGTGGGCTGATTTGACTTTTTGTTATCAAGTTAAGTTATTATCTTAGCTAAGACATCATTCAGAGCAATGCTCAAAACTCAAGCAAGATTCAAGTACTTACTGATATTTGAACAGCTTTTGGAACAAAGGAGTTAAAACATGTTTTTTAAGTTTAATAATGTTCTTAATTAAGTTTTAATCAATTAATAAAATACTACATGGCTTTTCGAAATATATTTTTTTCTACATTTGCATGGGGCACCCTGATTCATTAGCTATAGCAGTAAAGCATGATGGAGGCCTTGGGATAGCCCAAATTTTAAGTATTGCATTGGAAGTCATGCACTATACAAACATGCCCTAAGATGCCCTGCGTCCATCAACTTGAAGCATACATGTCATATGTTGAGCCTCATGTGCCAGTTATTTTATCGGCAACCACACCCTTCAGACCGGAACACAGCAACGCTGTTTGGCGGCAGAAATAGGCATGGCAATAGTACTTCCCTAGACAAATCCTTCACATAGAGGTCTTTTACTGTAATAGAAAAAAAAATCCTACTAATATTATAAACGCTAAAGTTTGTAAGTATGGATGGATGGATGGATGGATGGATAGATGTTTGTTACTCCTTCACGTAAAAACTACTGAATGGATTTTAATGAAACTTTACAATAATATAGGCTTATAGGTACATCAGAATAACACATAGGCTACAATTTATAAAGATATTGTGAGACTAATCCTGCGCAGACGAGGTCTTGGGCACCAGCTTGTAATATTGTTTAGGTACTAACCCACTCAGACATATCTAAATCATGATCCATCTTGGGAAATATAAACTTCACTAGTCAGCTAATTTTCCACATCCTGAACTAAAAAAGGCAATAATTTCTGACGTAGGTATCTAGATGATTCACGAATCACGTGTCAATCTTATAGAGCTTAGTTCAGCAACACATTAACCGGCCGTTAGACGGCGGTTTTGGCTAACTTTAGTATTAATTTTATGAAACATAATTAAAAAAAAATCTCTTTCTGGATAGTTCTCGCGGCGGATGTGTTTCGGCATATTACGAGCGGGGTTTGGAAGTGTCTCTGACTATCCCCTGAGACAGTCTGGTCCAGGATCACAGGGCATCTCCTTTGATGTTCCTTACTATTGATCAAGTCGTGACTCCTATCCTACTAACCCCCGAAACTTTGTGATATAGGTATATTCGTTCCTAATCATATCATAAACTTGTACTAAACTTGGAATTAAGATTGTTCTTGACTTGGAACAACATATAGGCTACTTTTTATCGAGAGGGTCTTCTCAGAAAAATGATAAGCCAAGTATTGACAATTGGGTTTTTATATGCGCAAAATCCACGCTGCGTAGTCGAGACAACCGTCTACGCCTTACCTACCTTAGTGGTTTTTAGATGCTATTTTTTACAAAATGTATGTATCCAGTTGTTAAATGGTTCATCAATAAATAAAAAAACATTTGAAGACTGAAAGCAGCTATATGTAAAAATAAAAAATATTGCAACAGTACGAAACATTTTTAAAGTTTAAACAATTTTATTGGTAGAAAAACTTGTATGGATCAATTTTTCTTCCAAGTAATTTAACTAAATTCAATTATGTTTAAAAATGTTAATATATGGAAGCGTTGGTTGTCGGTTGTCTGCAAATTAACGTTTAGCTGAGCAGACCTCATGGTATAAAGGTACAACACGAGGTACATCAGGTCGGCCATCTGCTTGTTCCATCAGCTAGTGGCACATGAGGTTAACTAACATCCGTACGCCTCAAGTTGATGGACGCAGGGAAGTGCATCGTAGAGCACGTTCCTATCGTGCGTGACTTACGAGGTAATGCTTTGTTATAGGTGATGGTTACCACTTAACATCAGGTGGGCCATCTGCTTCTTCCATCAGCTAGTTGTATAAAAATACATAACTTATCTAGTGTTGGTGAACAGAGACATAAGCATCATCTAATTGGCTATTGTTATTATGCATAACCGTGTTACTCAAATAATAATTATATTTATTAAGATAAACGCAAGGTCAAGACGCTACGATAATGCTTTATGCATCACATCGTTACTAACTTCTTTAGAAGTAGGTCGGCTTTGTAAAATAATAAAAAGGGACTGGAAAATGGCAGTGAATAATAAATATTTTTTGATGTGCGTGGTTTTTGTTTGTGTGGGATACTGCTTGGGTAAGTACTAAGTACTACAGTATATAAAGCTGGTAGGTACTAGTTATAGTTTTTTCAGAGTTATGGAAAGTTTTACAAATAAGTTTGTTTTCCGAACGAAAACAAGGAACAATTTTTTGGTAGGAAATCTTGTTTGGATCTAAAAGACATTTTATTCTGAACTTTTGTAATGTTATTTTCCGGATTTTTTTTTGTGTTTATATACCTACATTCACTGATTTTATATCCTGTATGGATGGATGGATGTTTGTTACTCTTTCACGTAAAAACTACTGAATGGATTTTAATGAAACTTTACAATAATATAGCTTATACATCAGAATAACACATAGGCTACAATTTATAAAGATATTGTGTGGCTAATCCTGCGCAGACGCAGTCGCGGGCACCAGCTTGTCTTCATTTCGATATTATGCACATTTCAATATTATGAAATGTGCTAGGTAGTTTGAAGTTGTTTGGGCAGTTGTCTGCGTCTTAAAGTAGTAAAATGATAAGATCCAATGAGACGGTTTTAAAATTCTGAAAAATTCACCAACTTCGACGCTGACTGTCCCTACTGGTTTACGCAAATATGCCTAAAGTTACAAGACGTATCTTTTGCTCATGTGTCTCCTTTCACCTACGTAGCTTTTCTCCCAAATCCGTGAGGCTTAGCCGAACAAAGCACCTTTCATTTGAATAGGTTTTTGAGACAGGTTCTTACTAGGTACTTTGTTAATACAAAACTTTATGAAAAGCCATTACAAAAATACCTTCTCAGATTCTAGAAACATATTGCCGCCTTTTGCCGCGTTTGGCGTTTTCCTTTTTTGAATTCATTACAATACTCCTATTAATTTTTCGACATAAAAAGTATCATTATAGATGCGAAGCTTGTTGATTATAGCCTATATGCTAATATAGGTTACAAACTATATTTATTATATTCCACTTCAAATTGGTGGGTCCGTTATCTAAAAACAAGCCGCAGCGACAGTCAGTAGTAGCAGTGACGAGTCGTTGATAGTTTATCAAACAAAGTTTCCGACAGTGGGGTCTCGATTGACGGCAAAACCTCTTTCGGAAAATCCTTTTTATTAGGTGCATAGCACGACAAACAGCGATAGCATTAGGCTACTGCTGTCGCTGTTGACTTGATTTTAGATAATTGACCCCCAAACCTTGAATGTAAGAAATGCCGGTTATTTACCTACATACCTAATGTATTAATGTAATTGCCCGAAAGCTTCATTCACTATTTAGGTTTTGCGGAAAGGCACCAGATTTATTTAAGAAAACCACACATTTCAGCCAACATATACATGAGCTGGGTAATATATTTCCCTACGTAAATAAGAGTAAGTAGTAGAGCTCTTTGTGAAGGGCTCGTCCGGGGAAGTACTACCACCACGCCTTTTCCTGCCGCCAAGCAGCAACGCTGTGTCTCGGTCTGAAGAGTGTGGTTGTCGGTGTAATTACAGGCACATGAGGCTTAACATCTGTATGACTCAAGTTAATGTACGCAGCGCCAGTGCGTCATAGGCGTGCGTCCGTTCGTGCGTGACTTACGAGGCAATGCTTTGTTACAAGTGATGGTTACCACTTAACATTAGTGGGCCATCTGCTTGTTGCATTAGATAGTTGTATTAAGAAACAAGCTTCTATGTACGGTGCGTAAAAGCAAGGTCCGTGGTTACGTTTTTTTTCACCCTTCCAGCGGATTGCCCTTCCGGAGAGTACAACCCTGGTCCAGACTGCTCCTTCGAGGTGATCTGTGGGATCCGCAGCGCGCACTCCTACCGGCGGCATTACTGCGACTGCTGGTGCAACCCTGGCATGTTCAGGGATACGGAAACCAACGCCTGTGTCGAGACTTGCCCGTGATGTGCAACTGTAGAGGACCTTGTTATTGATAGTAATTATAATTATATCTTCTAATATGTAAATATAATAGACAGCCGGCGGCAATTACCTAAGAACAAGCAATAGCAGTCGGTAAAATGAGTCGTTGCTTGTTGATTAAAAAGATTCCGACAGAGGGCCAGCCAATTGACGATTGGTCCTCCAAGTAAAGCTTTTTTGAAAGTACGACAGAGAGCGATAGCGGAGAGATTGTTTTAATCAACAAGCAATAACTTATTTCACTGCTAT
The DNA here is from genome assembly GCA_932294275.1 of Chloroclysta siterata. Lineage (NCBI taxonomy): Eukaryota > Metazoa > Arthropoda > Insecta > Lepidoptera > Geometridae > Chloroclysta > Chloroclysta siterata. The sequence goes on from OW028602.1 coordinate 12,261,266, forward strand.
CGCAATTGCTTGTTTTTAGGTAATAACACTGCCGAGCAAACAAAGAAAACCGCTGTGTGAGGTGGAAGACCACACTGAGTAGTAGTATATTTGTATATATTTGCTATTGTATTCGACAAAAGTAATTTCAGATAATACCTACTAGACGCGAACAAAAATCATGATCTAACGATAATAAAAATAAAAATAATTAGAGTAGTAATAATAGTAATATTTTTATGTAGTACCTAGTAATATAGTAGTAATATAGTTAGACATTATTGTAATAGTAAATATAGTTGTAGTATAATCCAGTATAATCGAAACAAAAAAAAAGTTATTATGACGTAAGTACGTTGACATATTTTCGTAGTGTTTAGATTTAATCGAAGTTAAATATAAGCGTTTGTAGATTTACAAATATACGTTGCATCTTATATAAAAAAAATACTTTGAGCAACTAGCGGCTTCAAATAAATTAAAATACTCGACCGAAATATCGTATTTTGTTTGATTCCAGACCAAGTTTTAAACTGGAAATGTTGTTTTTACCAGCTTTTAGTAAGTTTTACCATGATCTCATTTGTTTTTCTGTGGCAAACTCAATGCTTCATTTGGCTGTTGATTGTAAATAAGTAAAGTTGATTGTAGAAAAATTACCGATAGCCTAAATGCATTCCTACATTTGATCACATTATTGTGATAAAATTGTTAAAGCTATGAATCGATAACGCAATAAAAAAAACTCTTGTCTTGAATAAAATATAAATAAGATATCTGTATGTAAATAAATAAATCTGATTTCAATAGCAAGCTTGGCTTGGTAAGGATTCGCAGTACAATAGTACTTCGAAGTCAGAGTAGTAGAGCTCTTTGTGAAGGGCTCGTCCGGGAAAGTACTACCACCACGCCTTTTTCTGCCGCCAAGCAGCAACCCTGTGTTTCGGTTTTAAGAGTGTGGTTGCCGATGTAATTACAGGCACATGAGGCTTAACATCTGTAAGTATGCCTCAAGTTGATGGACGCAGGGCAGTGCATCGTAGGGCATGTTCCTATCGTGCGTGACTTACGAGGCAATGCTTTGTTATAGGTGATGGTTACCAGTTAATATCAGGTGGGCCATCTGCTTGTTCCATAAGCTAGTTGTATAAAAAAAGAGCTTATTTATAAATACTAATTTATTAAGTTTTGGGATCTAGATAGATAGTGGTGTGGAATGTCTACCAATATTTATATATTCATTAAATAAACACCTGTTGTACCACGTCCATGTTATGCCATGACGTCATCGTTCTACCCACTTTTTTTCGGAAACTTAAAAATAAATTGACCATTAATGATGGGCAAAGTTTTATTATTTTATAGTGTTTACCTACACTTAAATAATTAACGTCCGGCTCACTGGCGAAGTCAAAGTCAAAGTCAAAATGTATTTATTCAATAAAATCACAAGGATCACTTTGAAACGTCTTAAAGCTAGGTGACTCTAGGTGCCAGTTCCACGCGACCAAAGCCTAGAAGAACAGGCAACAAACTTACGGCTTGCTTCCTACCGTTCTTTTGTATGATCCTTTTAATTAGAAGCGACCATGAACTAGAAGACGAAGGGTAGGACGCCACCTACCCGACAGATTGACGACATTGTATAGATCGGCGTAGATAGAGAGAGCTCAAAATCGTTCTACAGGGAAGGCCTATGTCCAGAAGTGGACTTCTTCAGGCTGATGACGATGATGAAAGAAATAACAAAAAAAAATATATCCTAAAAGTTATGAAAGCACAAAGTGGGACTCAGTTCTTCAATTTTGGGTTACTTATTATAAAATGTTAGTAATGGCACAGAATAAAATATTAGTTTTTTTTTTATTTTGTTTTTTTATACCATTAGCTAATGGAACAAGCAGATGACCCACCTGATGTTAAGTGGTAACCATCACCTATAACAAAGCATTAACTCGTAAGTCACGCACGATAGGAACGTGCCCTACGATGCACTGCTCTGCGTCCATCAACTTGAGGCATACAGATGTTAAGCCTCATGTGCCTGTAATTACACCGGCAACCACAACGGTTAAGAGGTTATTGCACTCTAATTAACACTGATTGGATTTAAAGTTTCCACTGAATTAAAAATGCCATATTTCATATCCATCAGCTTTATCTAGACGATACAATCGAAATGAGTTTTGAATTGACCAATTATTGTTCATCGAATGATACAAACATGTAAGTATCGTATAGTTATCTTACCCTGACCTTTTTGAAAATTCATTATCATTATGTCTTAGTTTGTATTTACAAAAAAAAGTTTCAATGGTACAAGTGGTCCGGCGGCATTCCAACTAGCTAATGGAACGAGCATATGGCCCACCTGATGTTAAGTGGTAACCATCACCTATAACAAAGCATTGCCTCATAAGTCACGCACAATAGGAACCTGCCCTGCGTCCATCAACTTGAGGCATACAGATGTTAAGCCTCATGTGCCTGATGTAATTACACCGGCAACCACACTCTTCAATCCGAAACACAGCGTTGCTGCTTGGCGGCAGAAAAAAGCGTGGTGGTAGTACTTCCCCGGACGAGCCCTTCACAAAGAGCTCTACTACTCTTAAAACCTACCTTTCTCTACGTGCCATAGAAGATGTCATAGAAGACGTCTTTAGGGTACTTGCTTTGTGAAGTTATGTTATGGGCGATTTAGCGTTAAACATCAGGCGTGCCATCTGCTTGTTATATCACTTTTTTCTAATAAAGAACTGCAAATCCCTTAGTTAGTCTGTATAAAACCATTTTGTCAGATATAAAGTGATTATGGTAATGGAAAAGTTGGAAAATTTACTCTTTCACTAAATTCACTATTTCACTAAATCGTTCATTGAAATGAACGATGTAAGCTTGAATTTAGTACTTGAATTTAGTGAACTTGAATTGTACACGTTCGAACTCTTGGCATTTATGAGTACTCGACAACCACGTATTTCGATTATTAGATTTCTCGAAAAAGGCTTTCATCAAGTCGTCACCAGGGAGAAACAGAAATATATTTTACCAAATTGCCCTAATCAATTCAGGCGGCGAAGGGACACCACGCTATTTCGAAATTAAGGGCTTATATTACTTACTTTTAGTAGACGTTATGCAGATTTGGCAATTCTTCAAATTTTGTATTACGCTGTTACGTGTACAAATGATTCAAGTTAACGCGAAGCGATCAACGAATTATTTATTGTATAACTGTAGTACAAAAAAGATCTTACAGCTACAGTTAGGTACAGTTTTAACAGTTTGTCCGTTCCGGACGTACAAGAAAAACGCATTGTTATTTTCTTAAGTTTTCACCAAGTTTTGACAAGATAGATTTATACAATGCGATTATTTATGTTAAACTACATAACTGTATAAGATTGTACATCTCTAATACTATAAGAATCAAAGTCCTGACTGACTGACTGACTGACTGACTGACTGACATATAGACAACGCACAGCCTAAACCGCTGGTCCTAGAGACTTGAAATTTGAGGAGTACGTAGGTCTTATGGCGTAGAGGTGTACTAAGAAGGAATTTTTGGAAATTCAACCCCTAAGGGTGTAAAAAGGGATGAAAACGTTTGTATGAAAAATTGTATTCCTTGAACCTACAAACTTGAAACTTGGAGTAGATATACTTCAAGGCAAAAAAATAGGAAAGGCATTTTTAGCTTTTTAAAACTACCCTTAATTAGTGTGCAAAGGGATGTTAAAGTTTGTATGGGAGTTTTTTGACCGCTGGTTCTAGAGACTTGAAATTTTAAGAGTACATAGGTCTTATGGCGTAGAGGTGTACTAAGAAGAGGTTTTTGGAAATTCAACCCCTAAGGGTATAAAAGGGTTGAAAACGTTTGCATGAAAAATAGCAGGTATTCCTTGAACCTACAAACTTGAAACTTGGAGTACATGTACTTTAAGGCAAAAAAATAGGAAAGGCATTTTTAGTTTTTTAAAACTACCCTTAATAAGTGTGCAAAGGGATGTCAAAGTTTATCTATCTATCTATTAAGCAGTCTGACTCCAGAGACTCTTTCAAGAGACTGGTACGAGAACATCTCCTCAACAAACTTAAATAAATTTACCTCTCCGAACTGACTGCTACCTATCTTCTTAATAAATTCCTGTCAAAATCTATATCAATATAAGTTTATCACGTTAAGTATATTATTATAATATGTTGTATCATATACAAGGTGTTCCATAAGTTGTGTATATAAACTTCAGGGGGCTAAAGTACCGATCAATATGAACAACTTTTTCTAAGGAACCAACACTGTGAACGCGAAAAAAAAAACAGCTGTTTCATACATAAGTTCAATACCTACCAGGCTAAAATGTATGAAACAGCTGTTTTTTTTTTCGCGTTCACAGTGTTGGTTTCTTAGAAAAAGTTGTTCATATTGATGGGTACTTTAGCCCCCTGAAGTTTATATACACAACTTACGGAACACCTTGTATAGTTAGGGCTTAATGGTATCCCCTATTTATTTTATTTATTATTATTATTGGTATATTTATTATTATTATTTCTTATTAAAATTGCTTCTTACGTTGGTAGAAATATATATTTATAAATGCTTCTTCCCTCTATTATTTATAGTTTTAAAATACCTTCCTACCTAAAATAAAACAGTTTTCACGCCACACCTTCCCACCATCTTTTTGCACGCCCAGGATGACTGGTAGACAATGCTATTAGCATTAAGTCCTCCTAGCACTACATTATTTTGTGTGAAAGTTTTAATAAATAAATAAATAAATAAAGTTTGTATGGGAGTTATTAACGCGTGGTGAGATTGATTTCAAACTTTAAGTAAATATACTCCACAATAAATTATTTAAAATCACGTTTTCAATATTTTAAAACTACCCCTGCAAAGGGTACAAAACACTGCCAAATGTTTAATCACATCCAAGCAACAAGCAAGGCGAAATCATGCTCTCAAAACTCACGTGATCTCCAATCAAAGAATCGAGCCTCAAGCAGCGTTCTAGAATCAAAGCTCTGCTTATGTCTATGCTTGAGGCTCGACTCAGACTCAAGTATTGTTCCTGCATACGGCCCTTAGTAAACTTAAGGTGTGGATTCAAGGATGTGGATGTGAGGATGTGAGCATGTGAGCATGTGAGCATGTGAGCATGTGAGCATGTGAGCATGTGAGCATGTGAGCATGTGAGCATGTGAGCATATGAGCATGTGAGCATGTGAATATGTGAGCATGTGAGCATGTGAGGATGTGAGCATGTGATGATGTGAGCATGTGAGCATGTGAGCATGTGAGCATGTGAGGATGTGAAGATGTCTCGAAGGTACGTCCATTTACCCACATTTTTCAGTATCATAACACACTAAAGAGGATTTAATTTACAAACTTAATTGATTAATTTAAATTAAAGTGGATTTATTCATGACAACTGCAAATCGTACAGCTATTAATTGTATCCTTTTTTTTACAAATTAATGATCCCGCTTTAAAAATAATTCCCTTATACTATGCCACTTAAATTAAAAGATCAACGGATTGTTACCCTGGCTTACATTTAAAGGATGTTTTTCATGCATAAAATATGTATATGTATTACTTGTGGCTTCCCGCGGCTTCGCACGCGTTGAAGTGTTGCCGTGATTGAGCCACAAACATCCAAACATCGTAACTTTCACATTGATTTGTATATTATTAGGGTAGGATTTTAAATACCTACGTAGGTATAAGAGATACCTATAAACGGCCATTACCTATATTAGGTAGGTAGGTATAGGTACTGTATAGGTCCACGAACCTACTGGGTCTCCTTCCCAGCAGGCGGTGAGGTGATACTCCGACGTGGCGCGTCCCCGGGTTGCGGATAGGGGGTCTCGGTCTGTCGATAGCTTCGAGTTTGAAGTTAGCGACAGACCGGCGCGGACAAAACACCGTGTGAATGTGTGTGTGAATGGTGAGTGAATGAGGGTGTGTGTGTGTGTGTGAGTGGTTTTAGTGTAGGAAGGGGGGGATAAGGGATGGTAGGCCATACCTTATCTCGCCCATTTAAATGGGATAGGAGCTTCTCTGCGCGTTCCTCTGCCAAGCAGAGGAAGTAGCAGATGAAGCGGGACGTGCTCGGCGTGCACTCGCACTGCCACCGAGTGGGCTAAGGAGAGAGTCTCTTTTACCAGCGTCCAAGGGCCTTGGCTTTGCCGCCTGGGCTTTGAGGAGTTCACCTCGTTAAAAAACTCGATGTTTGTTCGGCGACGCAGCAGAACAAATCACTCGGCTGGCAAATCGTCCGTGACATTCTGTTTCAGGGTTTCAGGGACGGTTTGTCGGCCGGGTGGGTTGGTCGATTTACCAGCCGCTACTGCGGATTGGGGACCTCACCCCTCAAAGAGGAAAACCCCCCAAACATGAAAGAAGCGAATTGTCAAAAAGAACCCCAGGCGGGTACCGGCGTCTCCGACGTCGGAGAATCCCGCGGTGCTTCGGCATCCTGCCCCTCGTACTCTGGGGGGGGCAACAAACGCTTCGAGGGCTCTGGGAGCTCTCGTAAGAAGGAGATGGCGGTCTTGGCGAAGAAGGGCTTCGCGAGACCTGCAACGCCAGTGTGCATGGCGAGTGATGTGGGAGAAGAGTCGGACTGCTCCATTGCGTCCTTCTCTTCCCGATCGTCCACGATGTCGGGCGTGTCCCGCGTTTTGCGGAAGCGGGGGCGAAAGCCCGAGAAGGATGGCGGGGATGGCGGCCTTGAGTCCAAGCGTGCCATGTTCCTGAAGGACAAGGGGGATGTTGACGAAGATGGGATCTTCGACCCCCGAGTCGCGCCAGAGAAGACGAGGGCGAAGGCAAACCTGCCTCAGCCCGACGAACTGGCGAAGGAGATGCAGGCGCTTGGCTCTCAGGAGCTGGAAGCCAGCATGACGGTCGAGCTGCAGACCATTATTTATTTATTTTTATTTATTTATTTATTTATTGGTGAACATAAAATAGGAGACAAAATGATAAGAGAACACTGAAAACTGCATAAGTAAAACTTGTGTCGCAGTTTCCAGCACCCAACCTTCGGCAAAGAGGTGATAGGCGTTCACAATTTAAAGTAGTAGAATAAAAAGATCTAAAAGCTAAGTAAAATTTAACAAAATGAAATTTATAGTTGCATGACATTTTTGTGTGTTGGTGAGTGTGAAGTGTAGGTGTTGTATGGGTGGTGGCACAGGAGAATATGATGTGTGGGAGTGTGATTGTGTATGATAATGTCCGTGTATCTGAGAGTTCTCCTGATTACACAAGTCTCTTAAGAGCCCAGGTTTCACAGGAGAACTCCCATGTGTGTTTGTGTGTGTGTGTGTGTGTGTGTGTGTGTGTGTGTGTGTGTGTGTGTGTGTGTGTGTGTGTGTGTGTGGAATGATATATGAGTAAGAGTGTGTGATAGATACACTTTAGGTAGAAAATTTAGGGATAAAATATCTATTTTTTTATCTTAATAATATCTTCGATTTCGTCGTAAGTACGGTGAGATAGCCATTTTTTTATTTTATTTTTACATTTATTATATAGTTCTTGACGAATGTTTAATGTTTTGTTAATTCTGTTATAAACAGTGGGGCTCAGAAAGGTGAAGTGTCTAAAGGCAAGCACGGTCCTGCATGGTCTGTTAGTGAAAACACTTTTTATTCTCCGGCTTGTGGTTGTCGTCTTAGCTACACAAGTCTGGGTGCGATGCACTCGCATGGTAATATTCAATATAAATATTTTACGAACAGACATCACACCACTCAGTGTATATAGTTCTTCAGTGGGGAAGAGCATTGCCTTCCGATGAATAACTTTCAGAAGGGCTCGTTGCGCTCTTTCCAATCGGATCAGCGTCGTCTTCGGTGCGCCCCCCCACGAAGCAATGCAACAGGATATAACCGATTGTGCCAATGCGAAATACACAGTTCGGAGGGTGCGAAGATCTGCGCTTGGTCTTAGTTTTTTAAAAATGTATATTAACTTTCGTACTTTATTAGCTGTTAGATTTATTTGGGGCCTCCAATTAAGTGTGCTGTCTATTAAAACGCCTAGGTACCTGGTGCATTCAGTACGATCTAAGGGAGCGCATTTACATCCAACCAGTTGAGAGCTAGTTATGTGGCAAACGTGAGACCTAATACTATACTCGGTAGGAGGTTGCGATGAGTTTGTTGGGGCTAGGGTCATGTAGCTGGTTTTTTTTACATTAAGGGTCAACAGGTTGCTTGAGAGCCAGGAAGACACATTGCGTATGGCATTCTCCGCATGTATTTTTGCATCATCCCAGGTATTCCCAGCGACTAGCAGGGCAGTATCGTCAGCATATGCAAGAATTTTACAGTTTGTAAGGGAAAGCTTGCAAAGGTCATTAACATAAATGAGAAACAGGGTTGGACCTAGGACACTACCTTGTGGGACTCCATATGCTAGGCGTTCGTCTGTGCTGACAACGTTGTCTATGACAACACACTGCGATCTATGTGTTAGGTAGCTAGCGAAAATATTCAGAACATGGCCCCTTATTCCTATGGCTTCTAATTTATTTAACAGCAGTGGGACAGAGACAGTGTCGAAAGCCTTTGATAAATCCAAGAAAACGCCAATTGTTTTAGCTTTTGAGTCAATATTTTTTACGACACTGTCGGTAAGGTCCAGGACAGCATCTTCAGTTGACCTACTTCTTCTAAACCCATACTGGTTATCAGCCAGGAGCTTGTATTTGTTCAGGTAATTTAGGAGCCTATAGTTTAAACATTTTTCCAGAATTTTCGATAAAGTGGTCAAAACTGAAATTGGCCTGTAGTTATCGACACTGCCTCTGTCCCCGGACTTATAGATAGGGTGTACAAGTGCCTTTTTAAAAACTGACGGGACAATACTATGATAGAAACATAAGTTAATCACGTGAGTGATAACGGGTGCAAGTTTATTTTTTGCAGCTTTTATGATAGAGCAAGGTATGCCGTCCCAACCCACAGCAGTGTTCAGTTTAAGGCCATTTATAATTCTCAATACCTCATCAGTGTCGACATCCAATAACCCCATGGAGTTAGAATTGCTACATTTCGAATTCTCATAGAGTACAGTAGTAGGCCGTGATTCTCTTGAAATTTTAGAAGCTAAATTTTTACCGACGCTAGAAAAATAGTTATTAACAAGGTTTACGGAGTTTTGGGCGGTATTCGACAAGTCTAGTAGTTCAAGTGGCTTATGTTTGATGGCTTTAGTGCTAGTGATTTTTTTTATGACTTCCCAGGTAGCTTTTGGATTACTTCTGGCCTTCTCAAATTCATTTTTTTCATATTCACGCTTTAGTTTTCTTAACAAATTATTACAAAAGTTCCTATATCTCTTGTATGTTGTAGCTTTTATCAGATTTTCAGGATTTTTTTTATGTTTTCTGTAAAGTTTGTCCCTATTTCTTATACATTTGAGGAGACCAGAAGTAATCCAAGGCTTAAGTACTCTTTTTTTAGACGGGATATTAAGGACTGTTGTGTGAATTTTAATTTTTGATGAGATTAAGTCAACAAGGGTTGTCGCTGCTTGTTCTGGATCTTCAGATATTAAGACAGCTGCAAAATTTGTATCATTAAGCTCTGCAACAACTGCATCCTCATTTACTTTAGAACGTTGTTTAGTTAAGCAAACATGTTTAATGTAAAGATCACAGCTCAGAACCACAGGGTAGTGATCTGTAATTGTGGAGTTTAAAACAAGGGTAGTGGCCTTTCATTGAGAAGATTGCCGACAAGTCTAAGCACTTGAAGGGCAACTTCGTCAAGGGTCTGCGAACGTCCGTGAGGAGGGCGGCAGCGATCTCGTCTGAGCTCCTGCTGCGCGCTGCGGTGGACGCAAACGTTCAGCGGCTCGAGAGCGAGAACGCTGCGTTGCGTGCCCAGATGGCTGCCCTATCCGCCAAGGTGGAGAAGGTGGTCAGCTCCCAGGCCATGGCTGATGACAGCGTGGCCAAACCGGCGGCGGTGACTCCACCTGCCGCCGGGGGAGACTGGGAAGGCCGTTTGATGGAGCGCATCGGCGCTCTAATGGACAGGAAGTTGGCGGTGGCTGTGGGTGCCATGCCTTCTTCAGTCCAGCGGGGTGTCGCTGCTCCTGCAGCGCAAAAGGGGCCGTCTGGCAAGGGGAAGGCAAACGCCCGACCCACGCCTGTAACTCCTCTGCCACCTGTGCAGTCGCAGACTGCGGAGGTTCAAGCGTCGCAGACGCCTGAGTCTTCGTGGGCGACAGTGACGGGGAGGAAAAGGGCGGCCAAGAAGAAGGCCCCAGCGCCAGCGCCAGCACCAGTGCCGGCGCGGCCTGGCCCGAGTGCCGGTCCGATACCTGGCCCGAAAGCCGGTCCAAAGGCTAGCCCCAAGGCTAGCCCGAAGGCTGGCAAGAAGGCCAGGAAGAGGGCTGGCAGGAAGGCGAAGCCTACGCGGCTGCCGACGTCTGCGGCGATTACGGTGACAATATCGGAGGGCTCCGATGTCACCCTCGCTGCAGTCATGGCGGCTGCTAAGGCTCGCATTAGGTTGGCCGACCTCGGTATCGACAACGTTCGATCCAGGAAGGCCATCACTGGAGGACTCATTTTGGAGGTGTCAGGACCCAACTGCACCTCCAAAGCTGACAACCTGGCCGAACGCATGCGCGTGGCCCTCGCGGATTTGGGTGTGCGTGTTGCGCGCCCAATGAAAACGGGGGAGTTGCGGTTGAAGGACCTCGACGACAGCATCACACCTCAGGAGGTGCAGACTGCCGTTGCCGAGGCCGGAGACTGCTCGGTCCTCGACGTGCGGGTGGGTGACATACGTCGCTCATCCAGTGCCCTGGGCACGGTATGGGTCCGTTGTCCACTAGCTTCCGTGCGGAAGCTAGCTGCGGCAAAGCACGTCGTGATAGGGTGGGTCGCGTCTCGGGTCGATTATCTGACCTCGAGACCACTCCAGTGCTTCCGGTGCTTGGAGTACGGGCACGTACGCAGCATGTGCTCGAGTACGGTGGACCGAAGCCACTTGTGCTACGCGTGCGGCGAGCCCGACCATCGGGCGAGCCAATGCACGAATCCGCACAAGTGTCCACTGTGCTCGGACAAGGGCTGTAAGGCTGACCACAGGATGGGGAGCAAGAATTGCACCCCTCCTAAGGGCACGAGGAAGTCTCCTCGCTCAGCCCCAGCACCGGAAGGCAAAGCGGCCCCAACAAAGGGGGCCGCTCAGTCGGGTCAAAACCCGCCGCCATAGGAAGGCATGGAGGCTTCGTAATGGATCACACCATTCGAATCCTCCAGTGCAATCTGAACCACTGCCGAGGTGCGCAGGATTTGCTCCAGCAAACCCTCGCGCAGTGGTCGATTGCACTTGCCGTAGTCGCGGAGCCCTATCGTGTCCCGGGCCATGTGGGATGGTTTGGGGACGATATGGACTCTGTCGCTATTTACTGGGGTGGCGGCCAAGGTGATCCCAACTGTGCCCTTATTGAAAAGGGCAATGGTTTCGTGGCCACAGAGTGGGGTCATCTAGCCGTTGTGGGCTGCTACATCTCTCCCAACTGTACCCTCGTCGAGTACGAGGCGTACTTGGACGCGGTGGGTAACTGCATTCGCAGGTGCCTTCCGCGTCCCGTGCTTGTCTTGGGTGACTTCAACGCTCACTCTCGTGAGTGGGGGAGTCCCCGAGACGACCGCAGGGGAGAGACAATCTTAGATTGGGCGGCGGGTATGGACCTCCGGTTACTTAATCGGGGGTCTGTAAGCACATGTGTGCGGTGGCAGGGTGAGTCGATCGTGGATCTTTCATGGGCGACTCCTTCTGCCACACACCTAGTTTCGGGATGGAGAGTTGCGGAGGAGGTGGTCACGCTATCCGACCACCGCTACATCGTTTTCAATGTAGCCCTCCGCCCCCCCGGACGTGCGTCCCGCCGCAGTGGCAGTCAGCCGCGACGATGGGCCCTCAAGCGGCTCGACAGAGATCTGCTCGAAGCCGCCACCATCGTCGCGGCCTGGTCGGAAGGCCAAGCCGGAGAGGATCTGCCCGATCCTGTTAGGGAGGCGGCCTGGTTCCGCGCAACGATGACGTCGATTTGCGACTTATCGATGCCCAGAACCGGGCCAACCAAGCGTGGGTCGGTGTACTGGTGGTCGGAGGACATAGCGCGGTTGCGTGAGACGTGCCTGCGGTCCCGACGCCTGTACACCAATACCCGGAGAAGACGGCGAGCCCCTGCCGCAGAGGTGGATAGAGCCTACGAGGTATACCGAGGCGCTACAATGGCGCTTCAACACGCCATTGCCGACGCTAAGACTCCATCCTGGTATGAACTCCTCGAGGGACTGAACAGGGACCCATGGGGGCGCCCGTACAAGATGGTACTGGGCAAGCTCAGACCGTGGGCCCCTCCGTTGACGGAAACCCTGGATCCTACGTTGGTGAGGGACGTGGTTGACACGCTCTTCCCTAGGATCCAGGACAGTCCCTCATCACCCCCCGTGTTACCATCGAGCCCGATTCCCTGGGACGATGAACTGGGGGTGACCGAAGAGGAGTTGGACCGAGCCGTGAAGCGCCTCAGGGCTCGTAACACGGCGCCTGGCCCGGATGGGATTCCGGGTCGGGCTTGGGTGTTGGCTCTATCTGCCGGATTGGGGGACCGCCTTAGGCGGCTGTTTAACAGCTGTCTCCGTACAGGCGTGTTCCCCAAGGAGTGGAAGGAGGCTAAATTGGTCCTCTTGAAGAAGGATGGCAGGTCCGCGGATTCTCCCTCTGCGTATCGTCCCATTTGCCTGCTGGACGAGGCCGGCAAATTGTTCGAAAGAATAATTGCCGGTCGTCTGTGCGCGCATCTCGGGCGGGTAGGCCCCGACCTGTCGGATGACCAGTTTGGTTTCCGGCAGGCTCGTTCGACAGTGGACGCGATTCTTAGAGTCCGTTCGCTGTCGAGCCAGGTAGTGTCCCGAGGCGGGAGGATGTTGGCGGTGTCTTTAGACATCGTCAACGCGTTCAACTCCTTGCCTTGGAGGGCGATTAGGGAGGCCCTCGTGTTTCACGGGGTCCCCCCCTACCTGCAGGGCATTGTCGGGGCCTATCTGCGCGACAGGCGTGTCCAGTATGTGGGCAGGGACGGTACATTGCACCAGAGGGAGGTGTGCTGTGGGGTTCCGCAGGGGTCCGTTTTGGGCCCGCTCTTGTGGAACCTCGCGTACGACGCGGTCTTGCGCATCGATCTCCCCGTCGGCCTACACGTCGTCTGCTATGCGGATGACACGTTAGTGTTGGCCGGCGGGGACGACTTCGAGGGGACCAAGGGGCTCGCCGAGCTTGGGGTGGCTTGTGTCGTGGACAAGATCCACGCGCTGGGTCTGCGGACAGCGCCTCACAAGACCGAGGCGCTGTGGTTCCACAAATTCCCGAGGGGAAGGGAACCACCCAGCATGTCGGTTCGTGTAGGTGACGTGGACGTCCAGGTGGGGCGGTACCTCAAGTACCTGGGCCTCATCCTGGACAGTCGCTGGGACTTCGGGGAGCACTTCAGCCGCTCCGTCCCCCGGATTCGGAAGGTAGTGGGTGCTCTGCACAGACTGCTGCCAAATCTCGGGGGACCTAGGGAAGGAGTTCGCCGCCTCTATGGAGGGGTGGTGCGATCGATGGCACTCTACGGAGCGCCCGTCTGGTCTGTGAGACTGGCGGGGGTTAGGCGCTATAGGCTATTGTTTAATAGCCTACAGCGTACTATGGCCATTCGTATCGCACGAGGATATCGTACGATATCCTTTGAGGCGGCAACACTCTTGGCGCGGTTTCCGCCCCTTGACGTCTTGGCGGAGATGGATGCACGTGTGTATCGGCGTCTCCGTTGCAATGACGACGGGAGTGGAACCGCGCCCGCTGAAGTGCGGGCGCAAGAGCGCCGACGTGCGCTCGTGGAGTGGCGCGAGCGGTTCGATGAACCGCGTAGTTCGCGCCAGCGCATCGTCGGCGCCATTGCGCCAAACTTCGAAGCCTGGCTGGGAAGGGAGCATGGGTACGTCACCTATCGCCTTACTCAGGTACTCACCGGGCACGGGTGTTTCGGTGAGTACCTGAGTAGGATTGGACGCGAACCGACCCCACAATGCCACCATTGTGGGTGGGATCGGGATTCCGCGCAGCACACGCTAGAGCAGTGCTCAGCGTGGAGCGTGGAGCGCGGAATTCTGGTCAACAGGATCGGGCAGGACCTCTCTCTACCAAGCGTAGTCGAGGCTATGCTGGTAGATGAGACGGCTTGGAAGGTCGTGGCCTCCTTCTGTGAGACCGTTTTGGTCCAGAAAGAGGCCGCCGAGCGAGATCGGGAGAGGGCCGATCCCGCTCGGAGGAGGCGGTGGCGAGGTGTTGGCAACGGCCACCCCGCGCTGCCTGCCCCATGAGGGGCGAGAGTGGTACCCCCTGCCAAACAGGGGGCCTTTCGGGTCTGTGGGCGGTCGGAGCGAGGGCTCTGGCTGGTCAGTAGCGGACCCCGGGAGGGCGGCTGGCACATCGTGGCGTGTGCAGCCGTAGCACCACGAGTGCTGGGGGCGGCAATGGGTGTCGTTCCCGGGACGTGCTTTTAGGCGCTATGCGAGAGGGGCACCGAAATGTTCCTTTTGGAGTTGTCGGAGCCCCTTGACATGCATTGAGGCTGGCCACCGGGGTGGTTTTAGTGAGTCGACGAGTCCGTCATCCTCACACTACCCTACCGCATCCCTCGGTGTGGTAGGGTGTCTGTGTGCAGATTTCCTCCCCGTTAACAAAAAAAAAAAAAAAAAAAAAAAAAAAAAAAAGGTACTGTATAGGTAGTCTCAAAAACATGCCAAATACAACAAAGACAACCTTACACGGAAAATATGTACTTATTTGTTCAGGAGGTAGATTTACTTTGCAGGGGTAGTTTTAAAATATTGAAAACGTGATTTTAAATAATTTATTGTGGTACAAATAAGTACATATTTTCCGTGTAAGGTTGTATTTGTTGTATTTGTCATGTTTTTGCTAAACTCAGTACCTATACCTACCTACCTAATATAGGTAATGAATAGCCGTGGGTAGAAGGAGTCAGACGTACGCGTCTGGAGCGGCTCATACCGTAGTGAGTACGTCAGTACCGGCTCTATTTCTTTTGGAGCGGCTCAACAGCGCACATACCAGCCTAATATAAATTTTATTCCTAGGTTGATAGGGTCTATATTAGAAAAAAGATATCCAGATCGAAAATTTTGCTAAATGAATTTGAATTGTTTCGTCTAGATAATAGATCTAATTTCCAATGCTGCATTTTGCCACTCTTGATCTGTGGAGCGGTTCAAAGGTCTACTCATAAATGTGATTCACAACTCAAACGGTTCAAAGATTGGTTTTATTATAAACAGAACCCTGAACCGTTCGAGTAAAATTTTTGTTTTGATTCATTGAGAGGTTCAATACGTACTCGAACAGTTGAATCGTTTGAAGTAATATCTGCGCGGGTGAGTGAGTGGAGTTAGGATGAATTGAAGAAATAGGGTTCTTTTTAGAAAAGCATGTTTTTAAATGGTATGGGTTACGAATTTGAATTATTAACTTGAGTTGTTTTAGCAACAGCCCGTGGATGCCCTCGCGTGTTAGCATACATATTTAAGGATATTTTGCGTTCTAGGCTCGTCATAATATGCATAAATATTTTCCGTTTTATCGTTTAATCAAGTAAGGTTCATTTTTAATAGTAGAACTTTTACTTAAATTTTTTTTCATTCCGTCGTTCATTGTTAGCAATATTTATTTGTTATTGGTAACATACAAATTCAAGGATTTTTTCCTGTTTATTTTCCGTTTAGGACTCGTTTATTTTTCTACAAAATTATTTTTATAGTAGTATTTTTTTGTTTTGGCGTCTAGTCCTTTTGCCAAGTCTTATCGGTGCTTGCTTGGAGTCTTTGAAGGTACCATGAAAATAAATTGGCCCTGAAATTCTGAGCCATTTGAACCGCGGTTCGGTTCCGGCTCGAGACTGTAAATGAGCTGATGCGCTGCAGATCATGTTTTTTGAGTGAGTTACCCATGGCTAGATGAACGCCTATAGGTATCTCTTATACCTACGTAGGTATTTAAAATCCTACCCTAATAATATACAAATCAATGCGAAAGTTACGATGTTTGGATGTTTGTGGCTCAATCACAGCACCACTTCAACGCGTGCGAAGCCGCGGGAAGCCACTAGTCTACAATAATTTTGAATGCTGCCTGCACTGGGGGATTTCGATAGTTTCTACCCGATTCGAGGTAATTCATCAGGGTGAACGTGATCTTCTCCATACTCTTGCCTATTTTTACGTACATGACTGTACCTAGTTCCACTAGAAAGTACTGTCATAAAATGTCTGCTACGATAATACCTAATAAGTGTATAGGTGTTAAGCTATTGGACTTCTGAAGCTACGGAGAGCTCTACGTAATTCTTAAATGCTACGAGGTAATATGACGTGCAATGCAGTTAAGGGTTCTTATAATCTACGGTATAAAGACTAAAATAAAAGGAAACGTAACACGATGTTTTATGAGTGGTCTTTACTTATGCTACGAAGTGCTCTACGAAATTCCAATGGTCTACGGCAGGTTTTTTATTTTAAGACTGCGTTATCCCTCTGCACAATTAGGTCTCCTTATTCCTATTATATCCCAACCCTTAAGGTATAAGTCAAGATAAAACAACTGGGAGCAAGTGTATGAAATGAGCTAAGCTGCTTCTACGGGATAAGTTCACTAGTGCTACCGAGAAGTCTTCGAATCTCCTCGGGGTAGGTAAGGTAGTCAAAAGTAAAGAGACCTTTTTCAACTTTTTTAGATGATTGATATAAAGTCAGGGGCATTTCAATCAGGCCACTATTTACGGAATGCCTGGAGAAGGATCTTATGTGGGTAGGTTTGCTCAGCACCTATGCCTAGCCTTATACCTTAATCAGCCTAATCCACGGGAAAGACATAGTCAATACGTGCGGAGCTGACAAAGCCACGTATTTCCATCACCGTTTGGAACCACAATCATTGTGCACTTAAATTCTTCGAATAGAAGAATCCATAGGAGAGATCGGTTTCGAGACCTTAGCATCGGAAGGTGAGGTGAGGCTACCGTGAGACCATCTGTGCTCTCACAGCAAGTAGATTAGGTAGTGTATTTAATGTGTGTTACCAAGCCGTAAGTTTGTTGCCTGTTTTTCTAGGCTTTGGTCGCGTGGAACTGGCACCTAGAGTCACCTAGCTTTAAGACGTTTCAAAGTGATCCTTGCGATTTTATTGAATTAATACCTTTTGACTTACCGCTTTACGATAATAATATGATTGTATGATTATGAACGAGGCATCCTCGGTTTCACTAGCTTCAGAGGGCCACAGTTTTTTATAAAACCCCACCAACAAATAAACGTGCGGCCTATTGGTAAGCCGTTACCGTAGCCTATGAATGTTTGTGCAACACCTAGGTATGACTTACACGTTTCTGATAGAAGATGATATGTTATTTTATCTTATTCACCCAGTCATGTTACTTGCTTTGAACTTCCACTGGTCTTCAAACCTAGACAGAGACTTACAACGCAGGCAGAATTGCACTGCGGTGGTCGTGGTACGAAACACAAAGGTAAAATAAAAAATAGCGTCAGGAGTACTCCTTATCAAAGACTTGAAAATTTACATTTGTTTTTGCTAAACTAAAAACAAATGTAAATTTTCAAGTCTTTTGAAATCCTCTTGTAACACGCCTCTCTCTTTGGCAAAGTGCCGACCCGTATGTGGTTTGGTCCCTTTGTGTGGTGGCCGGACGTAACCCACGGCTTAGTGACGCCCCGCGCTTGACTTCTGCCCTTTGTAATTAATATTATGACAGCCAATTATTGTGAGATTTCCTACTTGTAACCCTGGAGTAAGTTTTAAGCTTCATATATCACACGATTATTTGGTGTCATAGAGATTTAGCGTAGTTAAGCGATACATGTGTAAAAATGTATGTAAGTGATGCTAAGACTTTCCTCTGTCTAGCCCCCTTCTTACCCATCATCGAGAATCAGAAGGAGATCTGAAGGTATGTCTAACACGCATGAGGACCTCCTCAATCCTTCTCGATGCGTTCTATGACAGCACAATTATCTGTTCAACGCCGTCTTTTTATTATTACTGTCGAAAAGTATTTGGATTTATCCATCAACGAACCGACAATTACAGTAACTTTTGTTTATTGTTGGGTTCAGATAGTTCAACTGAATGTTATGGTTTTATTGGTGGTCCCATTTTTTTAATAGCTTGTTTTTACTGCCTCTGGTTTTCTTGGGTTCCAGTATGTGGAATGTTTGAGATTTCAACCTCGTTGTTTCAACATCTATTCATTTGACTGGAAGCTAATCCTCCAAATATTATCATCATTCAAATACTTCTACGACTTCTAGCTTAAGCTGTGCGTGTTATATAAGACAATCAATCACGAAACGATTTATATATTTTGATTTGTAGAAAGGTATACCTCACTATCTACAAAAATCATTTTGATTTAAATAATCTGCTGCCAGAAAAACGGTTTATTTGACTTGTATAATTGTAACGATGATTAATTATACAGTACCTACATCCATTATGTTACCTTAACCCTTTGAGGGGAGACAGTGACCTACATTTTCCTGATAATGTCTGCCCCACATTGTATTGTGTGGAATCCCACTTCCAGCGCCGCCACTCAGCCGTGATGTCAGAATGCGATTAATAGGTCGTCTCTCGTCTCGGGTGCACCGTCGAAACCTCGAATAATCGCATCGATCGCCAAAAAACTAACCCACATACGCACTGGTAGCGTAGCCGGAATTATTAATCGCGAGGAGTAAAGGGGGCGCCTACATCGGGTGGTCGGGGGGAGACGGGAGGGGTGGGGTGGTCGTCGAGGGGGTAAGTGTGGCGCAGGGCGCAGGCGCGGGTGTCCAGGGAGCACTCCGCGAGGAAGGCTCGCGCGCTCCGGCCGCGTCTGTCGTCGCGACGCGATGCGCGAGCGTTTGGCCCCGCGGCCGCAAGCGCCGCGCTAACCTGCACCCATGCAGTGGCGGAAACTGGCAAGGTTGAAGTCTTCGCCGGGCGGACAGTCGCGCGCTCGGAGGATGCTCTGCTGCGGCCGCAGGAAGGTAGGATGCGATGCGATCGATATCGCGCGCCGAAACCGTCGCCCCTCCCGGCCCGGACGCCGACGCCGTTCGACGACCCCGCGACCGAGCGTCTCACCGCTAACTGCTAAACCGTGCCTCTAATCTTCTGAGACTCTTCGGTGATGAGCCTATTCACACCACAATCTTCATGAAAATGGCCTAGATTTCAGTTTGGTTCAGATAACCAAAGAAATGTTGATTCTTCAGCACTTCTTTTTCAAATCACAGTAGATAATTAGCTAAACCTGCCTACCCCTTGTGGTAATCCTCTAGCACGAAGCTTACTTAATCTTAACCTTTAGGGTATATTATGTTATCAATGCTTGTTTGTTTTTGATTCTTGATTTGTATGGAATGCTTCATACTGGCTTACCTGAATCTTACCGATATAAAATTGCCTAAATGTACTGATAACTAAGTATTTTATAACCTATAGCTATTTTCTCGTAAAACTCAAACCACGTGACTTGAGTGACATGCTTTCCCTCAGTTGAATGAAACAAGTACCTATCTACCTATTTCAATGCAGATCCCCCTCCTTTCTACATCTACCCACTTTAAACTGTTTTAATTACCCTAGAGCTTGAATTATCGTACTTAATTGTTATAAAAACGTAACTGCATAAGATATTGATAAAAACTGCGCTAAATTCAATGTGCGCATATTTCAGCATTGTGGGGCTGTTAGCTTTGAGGGTGTGATTTTTACTACATATTTTTACGACAGAAGTCACAAGCGCTGTTGTATGTTGAAAATTAAATACACCGTTATTTTTTATATCAGTCAAATAAGTGTAGTTCAAGCTCCATTTATAGTTAAATAGATCACCGCAGTGCCGTTTCTGGCCTAATTGATAACCCTTTAACCCCAATTCAACCCCTAAATAGACTTTGGAGCCAAATCTATTCTTAAACACGTCATTTATCAACCTATTCCTTCCTTCGATGTATTCAATGGTTTGGATGAGATTTCCTTCATCGATAAGACCATTGTACTCTCAAGACATACCAAGTATTTGTACCCTCTTCGTTAGTTTCAATTATGGGTATAAAGGAGGTACAGTGCTCAGCTATACAATAGCACATTGTAAATATGGAGTTGCATGTTGGTAGTTGAACAATATCGATTCCATTATTACCCTCATAACTACTGATTCTTGTCTAATTTGTATAGGTACTGCTATATAATTTGTATACGTACTGCTAATCGAAATAGATTTAAAAAATATTATTAATTTTTGTATTAGTCATACACAGTACTTCTGTTCATCAGACACATGTTTGCATGGGATTCAAACTCACAACTTACATCGCTAGGTTGCTACCAACTGAGCTGTCAGGTCTCATTTATGCAGGTTATGTTAAGTAGGTCATCGATATCCGAAGGGCGATCGAGTCACCTTTTCAGATTATTTATAAACAAACTTGTTACATTACCAATCACATTAACGTCGTTATTTTTCATAGAACATGTAGCTTATTCACTATAACTGCTACGATAAACAGATAAGATACTGTCATTATCATCATACGTGTAATTTATGTAATGCACTGCTGTGCTTCGATCTGTTACCAAGAGAATAACTTAAAAATACCTAAGTGTCAAATGAAAATTCACGATAATAAATAAATAAATATTGATGGACATTCCACACAGCACTATCTCGCCCCAAACTAAGCCAAAACTTGTGATATGGGAACGAGATAGCTGATATTCTACTAATATACTTTTATGTTTCGTAAATACATACTTATAATATTATATAACACCCAGACAGAGAACAAACATCTATGTTCTCGGTGGGGATCGAACCCACGGCCTACGGCACAGAAGGCAGAGCTACTACCAACTGAGCTGTGAAGGCTGTCAACAATCACGTCCCAATTGACCCCATGCATCATCATCAGCCTCTGAATGAGTTCCCGGATAGTCTTATTTTTATACTACTTGCTAATTGAACAAGCAGATCTGATGATAAGTGGTAACCATCATCTATAACAAAGCATTGCCTCGCAAGTTACGCACGATATGAACGTGTTCAACGATGCACTGCCCTGCGTCCATCAACTTAAGTATATGTCTGTAATTTCATCGGCAACGAAACCGAAACACAGCAACGCTGCTTGGCGGAAATATGGCGAAATATGGTAAGCATGGTGGTAGAACTTCCTCGGGTGAACCTTTCACAAAGAGCTCTACTGCTCTTCGTTTAGTTTCGACGTGAGGTACTTCAAAAGACAGGTTTTATTTTTCTAAGTACGTGCCGTGCTTGTACCATAGGCATAGTAAACAAAATACAGTACTACTACCTACCACCATCACGCAACTAACTGCAGTCGTGAGATCTTGCTCTTTGTATAGTACACATGATGAGGTATAATTTATGCACACTTGCAAGCTGTTGTATTACGCTTTATAATGCATGGAGATCATAAAGAATCTGCCTAGAAACGAGAAGCTTATAGCAATTTGTGTCCCATGTGTACACTGTCGACAAAATCCTGTACGCTATGCAAATTATCTAGTCTACACAAAGCTTTATAAAGCTTTTGGCAATCTTCTTTCGAACGAGTACTACTACCTAACTACCAAGCGAACTCTGCCGAATCAACTCTAACAATAAGCTCTCGCACTTCGATATATAACCACATAGGTGTTCGATAGTAAACACTTAGTTATTATCTCAGAAATTCGAATGTTTCGGCTTATTCGTTATCTGGGAATGTTCTACTCGTGTATGTTATTTAGGTACCCATTCAAAGTAATCTATTCAAATTCTCAGTTAGAAGTAACGAATTATAATAATAATAAGGCTTTTTATTTCCACATTACACGTACATTTTAGTTTCATTGCTTATCCTAAGTTAGTGTGGGATGTGGATGCCTTGAGGGTAAAAGCCTCAAGGGATCGACATCCCAGAGGGGAAGTAGAGAGGAAGTAACAAATTAAGGCAATGGAAAATTGTTATTACGATTTTTAAATATATCTAGCAAACTGCTCCCTGCTTCGCACAGCAAAGCAATATTATTATGCCTTTTTTTCCGACATCAAAACAATCATCATCATATTTCAGCCACTTTACACAAAACCTAATGAATTATACATTTGTGCCTTTCTAGATAAGCGCTCCCTTAATTGTATGATACGTTCATGTATTATATATTCCCATGTCTTTATAGCACAATATTACATACGTGACAGGGTGCAGTCCATCGCCATTGGGCTACCAACTGGTTATACTGTGTTTACTATCTAGTATACCCGAGTATTCGAGCTACACGTTTCGCTTGCTTATTCTTGCTTAGGAAATGTTCGGCTTATTCTCAATATTGCTCAGTTGCTTCGTTGGAATTTATCGATGCATTTCGATGCAAATTGTAGCATTCTTATTCGAATCTTTGGTATCTTGCCGCGGTTTGGTGCAAGGGTTTATTTTGCGGGCTCAGTGGTCTAGCTTCAATGAATTGTGTATTTAATAGCTTTTAGTTTAATTCATCTGCGTTGTTGTTTAGTATACTTTAGGATAGATCAGGATATTGTGTAAAAAAATAATATAATATGTAAGTATATTAGACAGCCTTCACAGCTCAGTTGGTAGTAGCTCTGCCTTCTGCGCCGTAGGCTGTGGGTTCGATTCCCACCGAGAACAAACATTTGTGTGATGAAAATAGATGTTTGCTCTCTGTCTGGGTGTATAATGAAATTATAAGTATGTATTTACAAAAAAAAAGTATGTAAGTAGTATATCAGCTACCTGGTTCCCATATCACAAGCTTTGGCTTAGTTTGGGGCGAGATAGTGCTGTGTGGAATGTCCACCAATATTTATTTATTTATATCATAATCTCCCTATAAGCTCGAAAGCGTACATCTGCGTGCCTCAAATTGATGGACGCAGTGCATCGTAGGGCACGTTCCTATCGAGCATGATTTACGATACAATGCTTTGTTATAGATGATGGTTACCACTTAACATCAGGTGGGCCATTTGATTGTTCCATCAGTAAGTTGTATAGATTGTGAAAAGGGTTCCATAACCATGTACGATTTCATTCTAGAAGATAGGTTGATAAGTTAATCATATTAACCTAAATCCTAAGGTCGTGTGTTCGAAACCGGTCGTGCACCAATTAACTGTAGTTAGTACTGCTCAAAAATGTATGTACACTATGCCAGTACTCTCAAACGGTGAAGGAAAACATCGTGAGGAACCGGCATGTCGTAGAACCTAAAAAGTTCTATAGCATGTATCGTGCTCGAATGGAACCTTTTGAGGCGCACTTAAAATCCTTTCAGTGTGGTGAAAGGATTTTAAGTGCGCCTCAAAAGGTTTCGACTAGTGATACGACAAGAGAGACCTATATTGTCAGAGTAAAGTTATTTAAGAATGTATTATGTTCCATATATAGGTGTATCTTCCAGATTAATATACTAATAACATAGTCATAGTCTTGTACGACGAAACTCAGTTTTAAATTAAGTTTTAAAAAAAAGCGTGCCAAACAATGCCAAACAGGGATGCAGGGATGGGAGGGAACAGGGAAGTCGCCGTAGTCGCTGTAGGAGTAGAAACATTAATAATATTCAAAATATACCTACATTACACAATGCTATTCAAACAAGTCAACGAAGCATCACAATCGATTAATGCATATTAAATCAACATGTAGGTACACTGTGGAACTGATGTAAATGGACCATAAATGACGTCACCAATATTGATGTTGACGTCATAGTACCGGCGGATGTCGAGTGCTGACAGCCAATGATAATGCACCGCTCTTGAATTATTATAGGCTAGGCTTAGATTGATTTATTCATTCTGTTAGAATAATAAGAGTTGGCATTTTAAGAGTAGTAGAGTTCTTTGTGAAGGGCTCGTCCGGGGAAGTACTACCACCACGCCTTTTTCTGCCGCCAAGCAGCGTTGCTGTGTTTCGGTTTGAAGACTGTGGTTGCCGGTGTAATTACAGGCACATGAGGCTTAACATCTGTGTGCCTCAAGTTGATGGACGCAGAGTAGTGCACCGTAGGGCACGTTCCTATAGTGCGTGACTTACGAGGTAATGCTTTGTTATAGGTGATGGTTACCACTTAACATCAGGTGGGCCATCTGCTTGTTCCATCAGCTAATTATATTTATAAAAAAAATAAGGTAGGTTTATTTTCTTCTTTCATAACAGATAATCATTCTGAACCCATCGCTGCCCACCTCGGGGTAGCGAAAACTTATAAACGTATAAAACTAAGGTATTTTTGGCCCGGTATGTATAAGGATACCGTGGAGTTTATTAAATCATGTTCTACTTGCAATGCGTACAAACACAGCACACAAGCAACCCCAGGCTTTATGGGAGAACCTAAAATCTGTTCTCGACCGTTCCAGTGTATCAGCATAGATCTAGTAGGTCCACTGCCAATGTCGAGACAACAGAACACGTATCTACTGGTTGTTGTATGCTGTTTTACAAAGTATTGTCTATTATTTCCTCTACGTCGAGCCACTGGTAAAGTACTCTAATTATTAATTATTTTACCTATGTATTTTATTTTATCTTATTTATGGTTAAGGTACTGGAAACTTTTATTATGGACTGTTTAAACTGCCATCCACCATGGCCTCAAACATGGTTCAATAATTTAATTTTATATTCAATTAAAACAATTGATAAATTCGTAATTTTTGATTTCAATTGTAATTTTAGAGTGGTCATAACTTCTACTTTGGTACCCACTTAAATCTTTAATTTCCAATCACGCCTTGGAACTATTTCGAATAGAGATATTAAATATTACTGAGTGATTTACTATTCTGAAATGATAGCGATTTGTAATTTCGATCGGGCGCTGAACTAAGATTTCAACTATTCTAATAAACTCGTTTATTTCAATCCAAGATAAAGGTAAATTAATCCTCGTTACAGTTTTTCGTAGACAGTGCTACGACGTAGCTGTTAGCGTAGACGGTCTACGCGTAATAAATCTTGATTTCTTACTCTGACAGGGCTCCAATTAAAATGTCTACCACTTTATATGCCAAAGCGACGCAAGTTATGAAGGGAAAATTCTTAGGTTGAGGATTAGCTATTGGTGATAACAAGGGTCTTTTGTATAGAGATGGTTGAAGATTACTAGACAGTTATAACACGTAGATAGAAGTAATGTGTCTAAGATTTGAAAGTACCTACAGCGTTGAAGATTTTACAATTTAGTATTTAACCTTAGTCTTGCTTTTAAAAATCAGAAAAATATTTTTTTTGCACCGTATGATTCTTTCTTCTCGCAATCTATAGCTTCAACTTATATGAATAAAGTTGACCTAGATGTTATGCAAAAACAATCATGCCCGAATCCCGATTGAAAAATCTGGTTACGGCCATCAAAAAGAGCCGTAAAAATTCTATCAATACAACCATTTGGCACTCGAGACATCCACGTTATTAAGGGCAGCGACCTCGCTTTTATTACCTAAGAGATATGGGTTATTTTTGAAAAGCTCTTGACATTTACTTCCATCTAGAGCTCTTCAGAGTTCGAGTTGGCACCAAATTTTAGGTTTCAACGCTTCTCATTAGGCCCCGCTCAAGGCGTGCGGAAGGGGATACCCCCTCCCAGTAAAAAAGGGAGGGAGGCGTCAGACCGAGCGACTATTGTGATATAAGACGTAGCGTTTTGTTAGCAAGCACTATGCCTTATGTGCGATCTTTACGTACTGCTAATGCTGCTGGGATTTCGAGATATACTCGTACGTTTAGAAGCTGGGTCTTATTTAGAGCTTCATTTTCGGAGTTTGTTTAGTAAAGAATGAAAGAGTTAGTAGAAGAGGAATAGTTTCGCCTGGAACTAGTAGAATTAATGTTAGTAGACATTTCACGGAGTGCCAATTAGCTGCCATGCTTGATAACACATTACCGATAGTACCTATATACTTATACGGCGTTATTTATACAAATCAATCAAAAGATTATCAGTGTTTAAAGTATTACCATCTCCTACTAATAATGACAAACAGTGGCAGCTTTGAGGAATGTTTCAAGTTGAGTGAAGTTTAGTAAGAAGTTTTTATATGTTATGGAGGTAATTTTTATTTTTTTTATACAACTAGCTGATGGAACAAGCAAATGACCTACCTGATGTTAAGTGGTAACCATCATTTATAACAAAGCAATGCCTCGCAAGCCACGAACGATAAGAACGTGCCCCACGATGCACTGCCCTGCGTCCATCAACTTGAGGCATACAGATGTTAAGCCTCATCCTGTAATTACACCGGCAACCACACTCTTCAAACCGAAACATAGCAATGCTATTTGGTGGCCGAAAAAGGCGTGGTGGTAGTACTTCCCCGGACGAGCCCTTCACAAAGAGCTCTACTATTAAATATATGTATGTATGTCATGCATTTTTCCTTAGTAGAAATGTTTCCACAGGAGAACATTTCCAAATGAGTTACGAAGCCGTATCAGATGTATCTAAGCTATATTAAATTAGAAACATAAATTAAGATAATATTTACGCTTTGAGATTACAAAAATTACAAAAATCCCCGCCCAACAGCCATAAAACATTTATGATACGCTCACAGTTTCAAATTAAAACGATGTAATTTATGGTATGAATAAAAATCTGCTTTAAAATTACCAACAAAGTTTTGTCGGCACGGCATATTTCCGACAATAATTAGTTTTCCCCACAGTCCTTTTATCATGTAGTCTGCGGAAGTAGCTTGACAACTTAAGTGAAGCGGTACCTCATTAGTATCTTTACAAGTAGTCAAAATAAAACTTCCTTCTACACCATCGTTGCCTCTAAAAGACGGTTGTTGAGAATTTTTTGTTAAATGAATTATATTATCAATTTTTGTTCTGACAGATAACTTACAAAAAAATTGACAGTCTATAGATTCATATTATGGTACGAGTGTGTTTTATCACAGGTTATAAGTTTGTATTGTAGGAAGATATTTATATTTATTGAGGGTGTATTTATGTAATGTTAGTTATGTATAAGCATATAATATGCGTTTTTCCCTTCATTTTTTTTTAAAGCTCATTATACAAAGATTAACTGGAAAATACCTAATATGCTTAAGTTCGCTTTATATTCTTTTGTGTGCAATAGTAGAATTTTCTAATATAATATTGCTAGTTTACTAAGCGTCAAAAGAATTGTGCAAGAACAAATAACTGCCAGACTAGACTAATGTGATGTTTATTTTTCTTTTTAGACACAACTTTGAGCAGATTATTTTCTCATTTAATTTATAATTCCAATACTTTTTCCAACAAAAAGTATCAGTTTTCCGGGTATTTTTGATATTAAACGAATTAGCTTATGTAAAGTTGTTTTTGATAACAAAAGCTGTAAAGCTACTTTTGTCGATGTACTATCAGGATGTCATGGCTAAAAGCTTTGGTCGCTGGTTCACTTAACCGATAATTAGTAGCCAATTTGACGATGCATGTCAGGCCTTTTAAATTATTTAGTACCGGCAAATAATGCTATTTTAAGAATGAAGATTCTATGGGCATTAGTGATAGCGTATGAGTTGCTTGTGACGTAATTTCCCAGCATGTGATATACTTGTTTAGAACTCATAATACTTACCACTAATAATAATAATACTCCAAAGACTTCTAAGATGAAGCCAGATGCAACTCCAAACGTGGAAGCCGAGTGCAAAAACAATATTAAATAGCTTATTTTCAATGGAAGATTTACTAGAAAACTAAAATTATACTTATTTTAGGAAGGTATCCACACATTACACATTATAACCAAAACATTTGTAACGGTTACGCATTGGCTCTTTGCTCAAAGAAAAATAATATATATATAGTCGCAAGATTTGTTTCGATTATGACCTAGGGGCCTTTATCTCAAAGTAATAACGTCAACGTCACACAGCCGACATGTTCCTGGAAAAAAATTCTCTCTGAAAGGCAAGCCAATTATGCCCGTGTAAAGGACAGAGAACAGTCACTAAGTGGGTATAAAGTTGACCTCAAACAAGATAAAATTGTACGTTCCACAGCTAATTTCACCCTCATAAAATAACCAGGAAAACTAGACGCTAACAAAGATTTCCACGCCATAAATCCTATAAACTTCGAGTAGGCGTGTCTGTCTGCCGCGTAGGCGACGGTAATGAGCACCTACATCCTGTGATGTAATTTGACCTTTATTTACAGCAGATCAAAGCCCGTTTTGTATCAACTTAAAACGGTAAAGTGAATTCAGTTTGACTCGGGTTTTTAAGGGTTTCTTGAAGTTGTGCGAGAGATGAACCTTGTTAGTATTATTAAAATACACGGGATTGAAAACTCATCCAACCTGATTATTCAGTTTGCAAAACAAAAGTGTTAGTAGATACCTACAGATATGTTAGTTATTATCAGGGGTCGGAAAAGGTAGAGTTTTTAAGTACCAAATAAAATTACCTACGTAATCTTATCATGGATATGCCTTTGAAACCAAGAATTGGAGAATAATAAAAATTGTTTTCTAAAACTTATGTCTATAAACTTGACGTCATTTGGTACTCAAAAACTCTACATATGTTGACCCCTGGTTATTATACTCGCAAGTAGATATCTGTAGGTAGATGTCATTATACACGATTACTTTTGACAGCCTTCACAGCTCAGTTGGTAGTAGCTCTGCCTTCTGCGCCGTAGGCAGTGGGTTCGATCCCCACCGAGAACAAACATTTGTGTGGTGAACATAGATGTTTGTTCTCTGTCTGGGTGTTATATAATATTATAAGTATGTATTTACAACAAAAAAAGTATTTCTGTATTATATCAGCTATCTGGTTCCCATATTACAAGCTATGGCTTAGTTTGGGGCTAGATAGTGCTGTGTGGAAAGTCCAGTAATATTTATTTATTTATTTACTTTTTACATTTCTCATAAACGAATTTGTTATCTATCCAGAAGATGACTGAAAAGATTGGGGCGATATCTACCGTGAGCCCATTTGTACATCTTTTTAGATCATTTATGATACAGAATGTTGGCACATAACCTACGTTATTTCGCCAAACGAGGCACCGTGCAGGTAAAGTAGTAACGTGTAAGAAACTTTATAATGGGACAGACGTGGCACATAAGTGGGAGCCTTTAATGGCTTACTTAGGTTTAAGACACTTTACCCACGGAACGGAGGCATACTTATCAATTGGGGCTTGACGTTATCATTTTTGCCAACAATTATACGAGATTATGCTTGAGCCGATTTTGGTTTTAATTACAATCTAAATAATAAGCCCAAGTTTATTGAATGAAACCAATATTTACCAGCACATTCAAAAATGGCAATTAAAACAAAAATTCATTCAATTTATAACCTTAGGGTAATTCGAGTCAAAATAAAAAAGTATATAATCCCCACACCAGACAAGTCACTATGATTTTATATATCGTTGCACCTACCTATCACAAATTATATGTAGCACAGTCGATTCTGTAATCTCGTGCGACGACTGTACCTCAACATTCAAAACCGAAACAATTGAAGTATGTAAGTATCTTCTTACCTATTTAGAGTGTAATTTGATTTTTATAATTACTATCTTGTTATTTTTCGCGTGCACCTGCGACCAATCTTCCTTACTCTTACAATCCTCTCCATCCAAAGGTTGTCTGGAAGAGATCGCTTTCAGCGATAAGACCGCCCATTGTAAATTAATTTTTTATTGTACTGTTGTTTTGTTTGGTGTACAATAAAGCTTTTTCATTCATTCATTCACTTGTGTCGCGTGGCGGAAGTCGAATTCGCACCTCTGCGTTACTCAGGAAAAAAAGTTAAAAAAAGTCTCTAGAATGGTCTCTCGTTTTAAGAACTACCTACTAAGGCTTCATTTTAGGGCCTGATCTGAATAAATAATTCACTGTGACCTTTTCAATATTTAGACAGCCGGAACAGCCTTACCGATAGTATGATACGTGAAAGGCTTTTCGTAGCAACTCATAGCAAGCAGTCTTTGTCTCTTTCTACTTTTGATAGAAAAAACGAGAGGGAAATAAAATAATTTGGGACCAAAAAGTGATGTAAGGTTTCTTTTTCATTTGTATTATTCTTTGCTACAGCTTTCAAATACGATTTCATAACTTGGTTCTTCGTAAACAAACACGTAGTTAAAATTCATAACCCCATGTCTACTAAAGTCGGCTAAAACATAATAGCCTTTCGAATTTTTAAAAGGCTTTGCACTTAGCGGAAGGGTCGACTCATGCATTATGCATGTAGGCACTAAAATAACTGACTACCTAGAATAACAGACTGACTGACTAAAAATATAATTGGTCGTCATTTCACGAAGCCATCCATCTAAACCACAGAATCAATAACAAAACTGAGATGCTTGTACACTTGTCATCGAAAGTAAATGATGATCTTTAAAAACAACCTATCTAACTAACTACTTACCTACACACAATGACACACTACACTACACACTCATTACTTATCACGTTTTACACACTAACACTTGTTTTTTATGCGATTAACTTTAACTGAAACTTTGATTTTTTGTTATATTTGTTAACTTACACCTTATTATTTTGGTTTGTCTTCTCAGTATCATTTACCTACCTACTTACTTTGCTTACAAAATGTAGATTCAATTTGGTTAGTGCACAGTGTACTAGATTAAAATAGACAATAAGAAAAACTGTGAATCTAAGAATTAAATAAATAAACTTTCAAAAATATTTTGATGGTTTTATCAAGCTATCATAAAACTATGAATAAAAATTCTAGCTTGAAAGAGGTAAAGTGGTATTATAAAAAGTTTTATAGCCACTGACACAAAAGTCGACTGTATAACTGAATAAATGATTGATATTTTTTTCATTGCTTTTTTTCATTTTAGTCGAGTGAAGTCGCGTGCGTTTCTCTAGTAAAATAGAAAGAGGTACCTATGGTGTGCTAAAGTGACTCATTGACAGCTAAGCCTTGGTAATCCCTTCTTTACTTAGATCCGGATTATGTCGCCTTCCCCATGAGTCATAGGTAGGATATTACTTTCATGAAGTTTGTACGCTGATCCATCTACGAGTACAATGTACATAGGTACTAAGATGTTTACTTATTTATATGGAAAAAATACATTTCATGACTTTCAAAAGGTTATCACAGTGTTACAAATGAACTCTTATTGAGCAAAGAAGAGTATCAAGTAACTTTTTTGG
The DNA here is from genome assembly GCA_932294275.1 of Chloroclysta siterata. Lineage (NCBI taxonomy): Eukaryota > Metazoa > Arthropoda > Insecta > Lepidoptera > Geometridae > Chloroclysta > Chloroclysta siterata. The sequence goes on from OW028602.1 coordinate 12,292,634, forward strand.
AAATAAATCCTACTAATAATATAAACGCGAAAGTTTGCAAGTATGGATGGATGGATGGGTGGATGTTTGTTAGACTTTCACGTAAAAACTACTGAATGGATTTTAATGAAACTTTACAATAATATAGCTTATACATTAGAATAACACATAGGCTACAATTTATAAAGATATTGTGTGACTAATCCTGCGCAGACGAAGTCGCGGGCATCAGCTTGTATTATTATATTATTACTAGCAGCTTCTCGCGGCTTCGCACGCGTTAAAGTGGTGAGCCGGGAGCCGCCTTTTGCAGGGGTAGTTTTCAAATATTGAAATCGTGATTCTAAATTATTTATTGTGGGGTTTATTTACCCCAAGTTTTAAGTCAATCGCACCACGCGTCGAAAAACTCCCATACAAACTTTGACATCCCTTTGCACAGTTATTAAGGGTAGTTTTAAAAAACTAAAAATGACTTTCCTATTTTTTAGCCTTGGAGTATATGTACTCCAAGTTTCAAGTTTGTAGGTTCAAGGAATACAATTTTTCATACAAACGTTTTCAACCCTTTTTACACCCTTAGGGGTTGAATTTCCAAAAATCCCTTCTTAGTACACCTCTACGCCATAAGACCTATGTACTCCTCAAATTTCAAGTCTCTAGGACCAGCGGTTTAGGCTGTGCGTTGTCTATATGTCAGTCAGTCAGTCAGTCAGTCAGTCAGTCAGTGAGTCAGTCAGTCAGTCAGGACTTTGATTCTTATAGTATTAGAGATTAAGTCAAGAGAGCACTGGTGGTCTAGTGGTATCGGACCCGCCTTCCGATCCTAACGTCAAGAGTTCAAAACCGGTCGTGCACCAATGAGTTTTTCTGTTCACAAATTTGAAAAATGATTCATTCGCATTCATTCGGTAGTCTCTCAAACACAGTATAACAGTATTCTCTCACTGTACTCTCAAACGGTGAAGGAAAACATCGTGACAAAACCGGCATGTCGTAAAACATGTGCCAGGTGCTCGAAAGGAGCCTCGTTAAGGCGCACTTATTCTTTCACCACAGTGTTTTACCTGGTAATGTAATGCTTATGACATCATTTTCAAAGTTATGAATTGTAGGCATTTTAGTGCAGCCGACTGCAATCAGTGACTAAAGGACAGATTTATTCTTGGTCTGGTCTATGTATCGCACATAGAAAAATTTGAAAAAATTGAAGATTACCATTCAAATGCAATTTCATTAAAAATGTAGGTTAATATAGTGTTCATCACTAAATGTTGATCTGTTCGAATTTCTTACTATGTACACATTTTTAGAGCCGCCATGACAGTCTGTAATTAATGTTTGACATGACGTTTGATATGACGCATTGCATTTTTTAATTTTTTGACTGATTTGTTGCTTTTTTTGACGGTAATGACTTTCACTCACAAGCTTGACTTATACAACAGTTGTCAAAATGACATTCACGCATGTCAGTCCGCCATATTTTTAGTGCATTGTGTTGCTCTCCTTGACTAATAAAATCTTGATGAGCAAGAAAACGAAGTAAAAATAAAGCAAATTAAAACAGTTAAAACAGTTTCTATATTGCTAAGCGATAATTATATAAACTGTACACAGACCCGACCCCGGCTCCATCTTTTTTCCCCCTGCTACACGATGACACTCTCTAAGCACTTATTATTTTAACAAAACTTTGTAATCTTTTAAAAATATATGCTGAAAACCATAAAACAATAAACGCATTACTGGAGTTCCCCCGTTCCTGCCCAAAAAACCCACCTTGACTTACCTAACTACAAACAGAGCCCACCATTTATTTGATAAATTAGAGAAAAACAACTTTTAAGAACTGAAATTACAGCTTTAGTGGATGACTGTACTGATGCGTAGTACGAAATACACGAAGGTAGAACCGAAATAGGTTACCGCCGGTGATCTAAAACCACAGAGCGAAGACTGAATAATAAATAGAGGCAGGAGGCTACTTACATTGAATTGGTGATCACGCCCACACACGTGTCCACGTCACAAACTTATGCCAACAAGTATGAAATAAACTGAAATTTATTTTAAATCAGTAACAAACATTACAGTATCTTATTAAATTGGGTTTATGTATAACATTTTCGATATTTTTTGGCTGGACATAGAACCCTATCCAACTATCCTTTATCTTTGTTTAAGAGTAGTAGAGCTCTTTGTGAAGGGCTTGTCCGGGGAAGTACTAAACCACGCCTTCTTCTGCCGCCAAGCAGCGTTGCTGTGTTTCGGTTTGGAGAGTGTGGTTGCCGGTGTAATTACAGGCACATGAGGCTTAATATATGCCTCAAGTTGATCAACGCAGAGAAGTGCATCGTAGGGCACGGTCTGTCGTGTGTGACTTACGAGGCCATGATTTGTTATAGGTGATGGCTACCATTTAACATCAGGTGGCCATCTGCTCGTTCCATCAGCTATTTGTATAAAAAAAAGTTCCAATCCTACTTTCTTCTTCTTGTTGAGTCACTAGTTCTTTCGAAACAGTGCGGTGAAAGGATTTGAAGTGCGCTTCAAAGAGGCTCATTTTGAACACTTCCTACTAATAATGAACAATTCCTACAAAAAATGGGAGAGTTACGATGTTTGGATGTTTGTGGCTAAATCACGCCCTAACTACTAAACGTCATTTTTTTACAAAAATGTCTATTTATTTTTGCAATCACTACTGTCACGCGAGAAAAGCCGCGGGCGAGAGCTAGTAATCAATAAAAAATTATGTAGAGAATTGCATCTTCAAACGCAATATCTAAGTGCTTACAAAAAAAAGATGTATTGAAGGAGTTGTGGATAGAAATACGCGTTTGTCATGTGAAAAAAACACGAACGCTGTTTTCGATATAAAATACTTCTCAACTAAAATTTTTCATTAGACATTCGAGTTTTGTTTGTTTTTTTCACCAAAATTTCTTCAAAGTGACATCACTGTCATTATCTCTCACTTTGGACCTCACGGCGCTCATAAGCGCCAGGGCAGAGCGTATGTTATTTTGAACTTTATTGCTACGATGTTACGTGTGTATTTCGAAAAGCACGCGCATGCGTAGAGCTGCTTACGTAGCATAAAGTCGCCCCTTAAAAACCTTTATTACTTCTCACACTGAAAACCTTAAGTATTCAAAGGCCTACAAACAAGTACAACAGCCCCGAAACGCCCCACAAAATGCTGTATACATTTCCAAACTTGTCATTAAACTCTGGGAAGTTAACCCTTTCATGAAAGGAATTCCTTTGGAGTTGAAGTTCTTGTTTAAATAACATAATCCTATTGTGATGTAAATGTTTCTGTATTGAAGATAAATTGACGCTGTTTGGAGTAAACAGGCGTTAAAATACTTGGATGGTTTCGTCGTCATTATCATCAGCCTGTAGAAGCCCTCTGGACATAGGCCTCCCTATATATATTTATAGGAAAAATAATTTCGGGCCTTTGCCATACACTCACTTTCCTTGATCTTTACAACATTGTCGGCCCATCGGTTAGAGTGGCAGGCCATATAACTCGTAGAACCGATAACCGCTGAAGAATATAGGTTCTCGCATAGCGACCGCGAATCGGAAAACGAAGTATGAAGGTTTACATCGTTGCAAATTGTAACGAATGTAGCTTTTTCTTTTATATAAACCTATCTTTAACAAACACCACCCACTTTATTTAAATTAAGTTCGAATAATAAAATTGAATAGGTAGAAAGTACCTACGCAATTTAGAATATACAAAAGTTGAGCTCATTTATAAAATAAGCAAAGAAATCATGATCATCATTCTATCTATTAATAAAGAACTACACCACTCACTGACAATTAACGCAAAGCCAAACCCAATCCAAGTCCTAGGAGTTTGAGATTTCTAGAGGTAGAGTAGCTTCATGTTGCTTTGTTATAGGTGATGATACTACTAGCTGACGGAACAAGCAGATGGCCCACCTGATGTTAAGTGGTAACCATCACCTATAAGAAAGCATTGCCTCGTAAGTCACGCACGATAGGAACGTGCCCTACCATGCACTGCCCTGCGTCCGTCAACTTGAGGCATACAGATGTTAAGCCTCATGTGCCTGTAATTACACCGGCAACCACACTCTTCAAACCGAAACACAGCGTTGCTGCTTGGCGGCAGAAAAAGGCGTGGTGGTAGTACTACCCCGGACGAGCCCTTCACAAAGAGCTCTACTACTCTTAAAATGCAGTGCCTTTAATGTTAGGAATACATGCCTATACTCATACAACCATACAACAAATTATACTTTGATATTGACCTCAATCACCTCATTTCTAAGTAGGCCAACTTTGAGGTTAAAGTTACCATTTGCTTTAATCTACCAAGGGTTATCTAGTACTTACGTCATGGTTGTCAGGCGAGAGTAATGGGTCTTGACTTGATGTCTGTCTGTGTCTGGCTCGACTCGATGACAAGATTAGCGTTTCGTGCATATTATAAAATCTGGAAATATTACCTATTTTTGGCACATACCTCTAAGCCTAATTCCATACGTGTACGGTCACGTATGAAATTAGTTAGGCTTTGGTCGCGAGAAACTGGCGATAAACATCGATTTGACTTTGACAAAAAAAAAATGCTTGGAAATGTTAATAGACTTACTAAGCCCCTTGAAGTTTTCAGGAGTGGTATTTTTACACTTGTATATGCGAAAGTACGATTCTTGGATGTCAAAATAATATTGCCCAAGAGCAATAAACTGTTTTTCAGTTATTACCTGTGAGAGCACTGGTGGTCTAGTGGTAGCGGCCCCGCCTTCCGACCCTAAGGTCGTTGTTTCGAAACCGGTCGGGCACCAATGAGTTTTTCTGTTCAAAAATGTATGTACACAATGCCAGTACTCTCAAACGGTGAAGGAAAACATCGTGAGGAAACCTAACAAGTAGAAAAGTCGTAGAACCTAAAAAGTTCTATATAACATCTGTCAAGTGCTGGAAAGGAGTCTATTGAGGCGCAATTAAAATCCTTTCACCACATTAAAGAAAAGTGACACGACAAGAGAGAGAGAGAGAGAGGTTATTACCTTTCCAGACAACAAGTTGATCGAGACACAATATAAAAAAAAGTGTTTCTGTATCATGGTAAATTCCTAGCCAGCGCCAATACTAATAGTTGGAACGTCCGGAAAAAACTAAATTGTAGAAAACAATATGTCTCGCAAATTTATTTCAGTAACAATACAACCCAGATACAGATGCTCTTGTTGTAGCATGTACAAAAGCAATAACCACAGTCGTTTGTCTGATGAGATATTAATAATAGTTGCTATGCCCTGTTGACTTGCGCCATGTCTAGACAGCAGCCTTGATGGCTCCGTAAGATAGGGTCTTGACTGTATTGACAGCCTTCACAGCTCACTTCGTAGTAGCTCTGCCTTCTGCGCTGTAGGCGTTCAATTCCCATAGGGAACAAACATTTGTGTGATGAACATAGGTGTTTGTTCTCTGCCTGGGTGTTATTATACATATATTATACTTTTTTTGTATGTACAAAAAAAGTGTATACTTTTTATAATAGAATATTTTTATAATAAAAGTATATACTTTTTTTTTGTATTTACAAAAAAAAGTATATAAGTATTATATATGAGCTATGTGGTTCCCATATTACAAGCTTTGGCTTTTAAGAGTAGTAGAGCTCTTTGTGAAGGCTCGACGGGAAGTACTACCACCACATCTTTTTCTGCCGCCAAGCAGCAACGCTGTGTTTCGGTTTGAAGAGTGTGGTTGCCGGTGTAATTACAGGCACATGAGGCTTATCATCTGCATACCTCAAGTTGATGGACGCAAGGCAGTGCATCGTAGGGCCCGTTCCTATCGTGCGTGTCTTACGAGGCAATTTTTATAGGTTATGGTTTCTACTGAACATCAGGTGGGTCATCTGCTTACTCCATCAGCTAGTTGTATAAAAAAAAGTTTGGGGCTAGATAGTGGTGTGAGGAATGTCCACCAATATTTATTTTTGCTCGCCTCAGATCTACGGGAAAGCAGCACAAGTATTTCTTGAGCCACGAGCTTTCTCATGAAGTGTTTCGTTTTATGTCGACATACTCTGTCGGATAATTATGTCAATGGGTTGTCATGTAGGCACTTTGTTTTCATAATATTATGAATGTGAGTTTAGATAGAGAATGAGAGATATTATTAAAATAGATTAGATATTATTATGATTCTAGGGCCTCATAACAAAAAAATACCTAAACTATATTCAACTTATGTTAGGTAGAGATGTAACTGTTTTATTACGTCCCTGAGTTTTAGAGACATGAATGGTATAGTACCGGTTTTTTAAAACTGGTTCATTATAATGCACCGTGAGTGTGAAAAAACTGATGATTTAAATAGTTAAATTTTACTTGTTTATAAATGTGGTTTAACTTTGCGCCTTATTCATTCAGATTAGTTGCCATAGCAACCGTATGGAATATTTTTTGTACTCGTTTCAATTATCCTTGATACTGAGAAATCTGTATTGGATAATAAATAACTACGTTAATATTGCTACTATCTCCTTACCTACTATGTTTCATAGTTTTATCTTCATATTTTTGTTCTTGTTATGTTATGCTGTACCTACCCTTTTTGTTGGTCTTTAATAAAAATTATATATTTTATTCTATTGGTAGGTGAAGTTTGGAGAAAGGCCGAGATCTTAATCTTCATGACAACATAAATCCTAACTTATTAAAACGATATTTTAATAAATGCATTTAACTTAGAAAAATGTTGTTTTGTAAAATGAAAAATATCGTTTATTGTTGAATTAAATAGTTCCTACATAATCATAACTGTTTTACAAAAACGTAAGGCTGCTGCCACACTGGTAGAGGTGATTGTGACGCGACGGCACGGTGCCCCTGCGGTGAATCCTTTGAAACCAACTATCCAAACGTATTAGCGGTTATTCGCGACTTCGTCCGCGTTTACTTTATTTTAGATACTTTAGATAGAGGTAACTTGAAATAAAAAAATTTTGGAGGAGAAAGTCGCTAACATTCTCAATACTTTGACCTTAATTTTGGACCACAATATCTTTGATACTTGCAAAAGATAATTCCTAAAATGTGTCCCTTCATTTTGCTAGCCAGTCAGGACTTTCTATTTACCTACTAATATTGTAAATGTGAAAGTGGACTTTCCACACAGCACTATTTAGCTCCAAACTAAGCAAAGCTTAGCAAAGTTGGGAGCCAAATTGCTGGTGTTATACTTTTTTTTAGACAGAGAAATCATCACACACGTAACATTCAAAGTTTATTGTATCACAGTAGCCTTATCATTACGACCACGGCCGAAGTATAAAGGTACAACAAGAAATCGTTATTAATAACATCGTTTAGGAAGCTGCGGAACAGCTTGCGGCGTGGTAATTAACTGTCACTTAGCTGAGATTGCGGTGGGAAGATATTTATACAGTATTTAGTTAAAAGCCTGAATGAATACTGTATTATATATATTTAAGAAACATTATAAAAGACAAATATCATACAAAAACAAAGGCCCTTATTCATATTCCCCCCGTTTTATTGTGGTTCTTTACAGTATACTTGTCACTGTCACTTTCACATCAACAGAAGACATTAAGCTAATGGATCCCACAGCGATCAATATGAATAAATTAAAAAATAAATAATTAAATATAGATGGACATTCTACACAAGACTATCTAGCCGCAAACAAGCTATTTGGTAACCAGTATAAATAGCTGTATGGTATAGTAATATGGGAACTAGATAGCTGAAATAATCCTTTTTCTTGTAAAAACGTACTTATAAAACTCTTACTAACTACGTTTTATAAGTTTTATAAGTACGTTTTTAAAAGAATAAGGATTAATTCAGCTATCTGGTTTATTATATATAATAACACACATAATAGCACCCAGACAGAGAAATAATGTATATTAGCACCCAGACAGAGAAAAACATCTATGTTAATATGTTAATCACACAAAATGCTTGTTCTCGGTAGGGATTGAACCCACGACCAAAATATTAATTTTTACAATAAAGTCACAAGGACCACTTTAAACGTCATAATATTATACCTTCTTACATAATGGCCTATTCTGGGAATACAACCAGCACCTCTCATCGCCCGTAACGCGAGTTAAGTCTACAGAATATCATCAAATCGTTTTTATATATCGGTGAATCAATCAACCTTATTGACACAGTACAGAAGTATCGATCAAAAACCTCATAAATGTCAGCAGTCTCGTGGGATGAAATTCTCTTCATTGCTTGGCTTGACTGAATTCATTACAAATGTCAATGAGTGGGTGGTTGCGCAAAAAGGTTACAGTTTGTAAATAGCGGTTGAACGTAGGTGTCTTTTAAATACAATTATTCGAAATACAAACCAGCCTTCGTAAAAAAAACAATACCTAATCGTTATTCAAAGAGAAGTGACTGAAGTGAAGTGGAGCAGAGTAGACAGTGTTTCCCGAGGGTGGGGATGGCTAACAGTCTACAGTCCATGTAGTTTTTTGAATGTTTATGAAAAAACTACTAAACCTTTATCAGTAAAAATAGCCTACCGTCACTAGACTGCAAGCTATCATTGTGCCAAGATTATCCGGTAGACACTTTTTCATTTACAAATAGGTATGAGTATTCTGTAAAGCACTCAGTTTTAAACGTCTAACGTGCTAACCCTTAAAACCCTATTCTACATTCGTATAAGCCAGTCGACCCGACCCACATGGCTTAAAACGTGATTCCATACATCGAGGTTGTGAGTTTGTAAGTTATGTAAACTCTAAGCAAGAAAGTTGTGGCCGCAGACCCTTTATTACGTCGACCAATAACGTTAACGAAGATCATTATCATACCGTACACGACTACCCTCTACTATGCACCCTTGAGTGCAGCGACGAAGGTTGCTGTGGTGCATTGACTCCGATAAACCGAGCAAATTTAAAACTACTGCCCAAACCGCGCCGCGAAGGCCCGAAACGGCTTTTTCACTTCAGTTGGATTATAAATGGGTGGTAGTATTAAGCAACAGGTGTCATCTCTGCGCGTTACGTAAGTCCGGCGGCGCGCGCACCCCATTGAGGCGGTTGTACGGCCGTATCGATTAGGAGTACGTTCTACCATCGATCCGAGAGCCGTTGTATGCCGAGCCGAACGTCTTTTAATGTACGAGAACGTCTTGGATTGTCTTTTTTAGAATCTGCAGCTCCCGTAATTGGAGACCTGGCGGAGTTTACTTAGCACGGCACTTGACTGAATCTTTTTTATAATTTCAGCTCTTTCAATCTTTGCCAAGAAAATGCTCGTAATTTTTGTGCCGCGCCTCAGCTGGCTCGATTAGCATATAATAGGTTTCTATCATCACACGTGGAGTGAAGCATTTTCCGGGGCGTCACCGCTTTACTTTGAATCGAATATGCATGAACGAATTGAAATTGATGGGAGGGAGTGCTCGTGAAGGAGCTTTAGATGTTTATACAAGAGTGGATTTATTGTAGCGTGCATTGGGGGGCAATAGGGTAGCACTTGATGCTTTTATCCCGGGCCAAGTTCAAAAGCATTCTTGTCTGATCGAAAAATTATTACGCATTATACTTACCTTAAAATCTGAGTAGAATAAAAAGTTAATAATCTATTTAATATACTATATACTATTTGAGTTTTTACCTGTTTTCTCTCAGAGGAAAAATGTATAAAAAAATAGTCTAATAAAACAATTTGGAACGACAGAAACACACATCAATAAATAACAGTTAACAATTAAATAAACTCAATTACTCTAGCAAATGATAGAGTATAAGGCCCGTACACCGGTTTGCGCTGGCCCTTATACCTTTCTATACGTGCGTGACTAAATTATTCCAAGCTCAGCGCTCAGCTCACATTATTTTCATTCTAGTTACGTTTCATTGCACCCTATAATTTTCCTGTCAAAAGCACTGTTTTCTGGATGTGTCATTATTGTTTCAAGTTCTTGTTGAATTAAACAGTACTTGTACAGTTTACTAAAATCAAACTTTTAAATGATAAAGGTTATCTTTTTGAAACTTTTAATAGGTAATAAAATAAAATGTAACCATTATTTTGTTGTAATTTCTGTATTCAGAACTTTTCAAAATATAGAAATCTGCGCCTACATCTCTGCCATAAAAATTTATAACCATTTACATACAGATCTGAAACAGCTCGAAGGAAATTTATTTAAAAATAATTTAAGAAAGTGGCTTATACAGAGAGTGCACTATAATTTGAAGGAGTATTTTGATCTCGTCTATAGTGCCTCAGATTTATTGTAATCTCAGAGTTTTGTTAACTTTTGACTTTGTTACCTTAAATTTTATTAGTAGGTAATTTATAAATATAATGTACGTCCGGAAGGATAAACTGTTGATTCTTGTATTATTTTTATAACATCTTTATGTACACAGTTATACAATAAAATATTCTTATTCTGAAACTCTCTGTCTAGACTGATACAATGATTTACTCAGCCTTTACAAACTCTAAACAAGGAGGTCTACAAACTGAAGGTTACATGAGCAGCGTCGGGAACTCTACTGTGGAGTCATTACAACATTGCCGCGCATTGTACTCTAATTTTTACACAAATCTTCGTGTATTGTTTTGCGAAGTGGACTACCGTTTGAAGAGGCATAAAAATAAAATAAATATTGGTGGACATTCCACGCCGCAATATTTAGTCCCGAACTCAGCGAAGCTTTTACTATGGGAACCAGATGGCTGATTATAATACTTATATAATGTTTGTTTAACATATGTTCACATCACAAATGTTTGTTCTCGCTGGGTACTGAACCCATGGTCTACAGCGCAAAAAAAGCTAATACCAACTGCACGTTGTGGACTGTCAAACATAAACGAGTAACTTTAAAAATAACGGTATTCTATAAAGATTTATTAGATGCAGTTTGACCCAGATTCGAATGTAACGAGTGCGATTTATTTATTAACCTGCAATAGAGCACGTGGAGTTAGGTGAATGACTGAGGTTCTCCAGTAATGGTTCTAGTTAATGGTTACGCGTGCAAAATAGGCTTTTCTGTTCTAGATGTTTTTTTCGGCAACTGTTTATACATTTACTGTCAGTAAGTGAGTGTCTTCTATCATTACTTGATCATTCTTCAGATGGAAGTAGAGTAGACGCTACGCTTAACTATGGTCTGTCTATAAAAGTTTACTATAAAATATCAGTCAAGACATTTCAAAGTCTTTGTAATTTGAATGAAAATTATATTGGTTTTTGCATCAGTAAAATCATAATACGGAGCGTGTATTAACTGTAAAACGTTGGCCAAACCAACAAAGTAGCTTATATTGTTATTGAATAAAATCATAAAAATCTCATTTGAACGTCCTATCTTGAGGAATCTAGCGGCCAAGTCCACGTGATCAAGTCTAGATAATGCCACCGTCAGTAACCGAAGATGTGTCAGCTCAATTGGTCGCCACTTGCGTGTATTGACATGTGATTGAGATGAGCACCTATTCGCCAATCGCTTACCCGCCGTTGACATAATTCACCTGGGTTAATTCACCTAGGTGAACTATTTAGTACTACTAGTACTATTTAGTAGATTTAAATACTCTTAGGTGATTTGAGGAGAATTAATTACACTAATTTGTAGACTTGAATATCCTGGATAGGTAAATGAATTATCAACTTCCAGTGATTTGATATGCGATCTTTTCACGTAGGTACCTGGCCAATTATTTTTAAATAATCTGCTTAAGAATAGGCTTTGTTGTTTACATTTTTATTATTAAGCAAATTAAAATGTCCAAACAATCCTAATTGGTGGGTGATTTATCTCTTCCTTTGTCTACCAAGAAAGTCCTTTGCCAATTTTCAATCTTAATACCATACAAATAGAGGCGAAAAGTGGTAAAGCACTTTCTTGATTGACTATGCCTATAAGAGGTGACATGAAATTTTTAGTTGGGATTTTTCTTCATATTTGTTTTTGTGATATACGGTCCTCACACCAAATTTTATGATAATCGATCCATAAACGATCGAGTAAAATGCCTGTCGCATACAGACAGACAGACGTACAGACAGACATGACGAAACTATAAGAGGAGGAGGACTAAATAAGTCAGGTACCTATATTAAAGCCCGGTTTCTGAAAGCTTTTTTTTTCTGAAAGCTCGACCAAACGTAATCAGATGTCAAATCACTCGCCATTTCAGCTATTACATCGAATTAGATAGAGACAGTAAGTGACTTGACATCCGATTAGTTTTGATCGAAATTTTAGAAACCGGTCATCAGTCCACTAAATAGTATACTTAATTTACCTAGGTGAATTAAGTCTACGGCGGGATCTCTAAGCACGCCTCTGACGCAAAGGGGCAATATCACTGTTTACATTGGCACCAACATGAGATGTGGGCCAAAGTGAACAAGTACTGGTAGAGATGTCACTGGAAAAGAGGTGTTATCACAGTTACGTAAGAACCGATGACAATTTAAAATTATCATAAAATTTGCATCAGCGTTTAAAAAGTTGAACGGTAAAAGTCGCGGGCGTAAAACTTTAGCTTAGCTTGGGGGAGATAGCGCTGTGTGAAATTTATCCATTTATTTATTTATTCATGGTGTCTAGGTATTTCATCAAAGATAGCTTAATCTTCGGACTCATGTGAAGGGTTAGGGTGTACTGACTGACAAGCCTTGACGTGATGATTATTCAAAAGAGCCATTGTCGTCAGTCATCATCTTTTTATCTTCATCCCGAGCTAAGGGGTTGGCAGAACAGATTTTCTTTTCAACCCTCTTCTATCATTCGTTATTTTAGTGCTCACTTCGTACGCTTCCACGCTTTTTTTCTGCCGCCAAGCAGCGTTACTGTGTTTCGGTTTGAAGAGTGTGGTTGCTGGTGTAATTACAGACACATGAGGCACATCACAGGCACATCTGTATGCCTCAAGTTGATGGACGCAGGGCAGTGCATCGTAGGGCACGTTCCTATTGTGCGTGACTTACGAGGCAATGCTTTGTTATAGGTGATGGTTACCACTTCAGGTGGGCCTTCTGCTTGTTTCATCAGATAGTTGTAAAAAAAAAAACAAAACCCATGTCATCTTTTACAATCTAGCCATCTTAGCTCTCCTATTAAAGCCAATCACATCTTTTCACTCAGGTCTAAGGTCCATTGTGTAGTGGTATTCATAATTAGTAGATACATAACGATAAATAATGGCAAAACGATAGCACTTTTATGGTGAAGGTACGCTAGCACCATTAGACCATGCAAAGACAAAGTCAAAAGGTATTTATTCAATTGAATCATAAGACATTTCAAAGTGATCCACTTTGAAATGTCTTAAAGCAAGGTGAATCTAGGTACTAGTTTCACGAAAAGGCAGGTACGCCATGCGTGGCCTAAAAGCCTGAGTAGATGACAACTGGCACGACAAAGCGTCACCATGTGCGCATAGGGGCTTTCATGTTTGGGAAGTTTTGTGTAACATATGTTACAAGGCATCATTATTTATTCATGAACAAAATGTATGTTTATCTAGTATTACTTAAAAACATAGATTAAAAGTAAATAAAACCGTTCTTTAGAAGCTTTACGTAGCTTTTAAAACATTTATGTACCTAAACCTTCAACCAGCTATAAGACAATGGTATCCTTCGATAGAATACCTACAAAACATTATTGAATTCCATAAATTTTTATACGCATTCCTGAACAGTATGTGCTTCATGATCTGAATCAAATTATAAAAAAAATCATAAGAAAATGTGTCAATAACCATATTGTATTTCCTTAGCTAATTCATATTCATGACGTCGATGTGTGCTTTGATGCCAAAGATTTGCATGACGGACGACAGAACTCTATTATCGTCTACAGCCGCCGTACCTTACCAGGAAAATGTATTACCAACCCGCGTCACAATGAAAAATGGCATTTATTTACTGGGTGGAGCGTCTGTATTCCGTTGACAGGACAAATGAGTTATACCTTTTTTGTATGCAGCGATGGGGTTAGTCATGTAATTGCTTTGCTAACAGAAAAGGATGAAAAAGTCACGTTCAATGGATTACTTTTAATCTGGTTTTTTTCCACATTACCTACAGCGTAACGATGTGGTACAAGTTTGATAGATTGAAACGATAAACGACGTCGTTTAGAGTTGATTTATTGTGGAACTGGAAGACTTGGATTGTAGTTCACCAACACAACAACTAGGGGTTAAGTAAGAACTTAGATACTAGTGGTTCGCCCCGAACTGGGATTTCGTGATGCGATCCGGTCGAGGTGGTAGTCGGAGGCAAATCCAAACATTAGGTGTATTTGAACTTGCTTCTGACTACCACCTGCTAACTAAGTATACTACTAACCAAGTTTACCAACTAACTTTATCGGCCTATTTATTGAAGAGTTCCGTAGAACAGCTCCATCATCAGACCAGGTCGCTGTCACCATTTTATGAGAACTGAGTACCTTTTTAATTCATTTCAGGAAAAAAAAATAAGAAAAAGCAAAGAAACTGGCCGACTAGTAGAAAACCCTAGATTTCAACGAAGCTCTAAGAGATGAGGGCTCTTTGGTCGTTGGTTATGTAAATTTTAATTTTTCATTGTATGTTAAAAACCGGCCATCTTAGAAAAAAGTAAAACTAGTTTAGGAATGTACAAACAAAGCCTTTTCACATAACATGCAACATAATATGCAACAATTTTTTTGTTTGAAAAATATGTGCGTTATGCCAGTGTCTATCGGTAAAGGAAAACAACGTGGATAAACCAGTTAGTATTCTAGGGCTTACAGTGGGTACTAAAACAACTGTTTATAGAAATCTGGTTAGTGTTGTGAACACCCCTCGTGGTTATTAGTTCAATGACAGTAATATTGCGCAGCTAGGTAGGTAGGTACTAAGGTTGTAGCGTATTGAAGGGGTTGATGCCCTGAGCGGGCTGCAAACGTAGATGACAAAAAGGCTCAGCGCCAGACAGGTCACTGGCACGTCTGCAATATTCAAATTTACTTTGAAATGAAGCACTATCAAAGTCTGATCTGTACTTTGCCAAACTTTGCAATAACTCACCAAGTTGCCAATAACTAAATAAAGGGCTGACAGCCTTCAAAGAGGTTCTCTCTCGCACATTTCAATATTTTGAAAGATATAAAACACTGAACTTATTTACTTATGAAATCACGCAATATCAAAATAAACTTCTATAGCGCAATGCAATTTAAAACGTTGCAAATCTAACTTGCTTTTATTAAAATCACGGGTAATGTAATTTATGCTACTATATTTCGTAGAAGAGACACTCCACACAATTGTCGTCATCAAAACTGCCCTCTACGAGCTTCGTAGCACACTACGAGTTTCGTAGCACCCTACGAGTTCGTAGCGCTCGAAATAAAGTTAAGCAACAATGGGAGGATTCTCATTGTGCGGGATAGTCCAGTCACCCTGCGGTATTCGGGAGGTTGCAACTGCAGTACAGTGACCTCGTGCGTACGCGAGGGGGGCGGGGTTGCGGGAACTGGGTCACGGCCCCCCTCCGGCGTCCACGCCCGCCGTCTCCGCAATCGACCGCCAAAATTCTAACGCATGAGAAACAAAAATCGGGCTCGAAGAATTATGTGGGTTTTGTAAGTTACGGCTGGGAGGCAATGATGTAATGTAAACATTTTGGGAAACACTCGTATATTATTTACAGTAGTTAGGTACAGATGAAATAGAAGTTACGTTTTTACCTTGTTACTCAGAACTCGTTATTGAACCTACTTATCTACATACCTTGCTAAACTTTGTACGAAATAAAATGCGTGAGACCCTATAACTTTGAAGAATGTATATTGTAAATTTTATAGATTACATTCTATAGGTTGTTGTTGCTTTTTTCTCAGTATGAGAACATATTTTTTTATCAAGTTAGTTCAGTTTAGGTAACACCTTTCTGCATAATCATCACAAAAAGTCCATTGTTGCGCATTGGCCTCCCCTTTATATTTCAACTGTCTTCCCAAGATCTGTAAATGGTAATAATAATTATAGGACATAACAGACCCCCAACCATGTGGCATCGCACTCCATCCATCACTTGAATACGTTAAGGTGTTCAATTTTGTACAGGCACACACGTTTTATACACGTATCGCTAGCACATTTCAAGCTGAATTGAGTGCAATGTTATTTCACTTATCTTGGTTGACCGCGAATTTTCATATACGAATTTAGTGATTTTATACCTTTAAAAATGTTGAAAACTTGATTGCAATTTTTTATAAATAAGATCAGTGATTTTATTTATTTAAAATGTAATGTGTGAGCGAGAAGTTGTTTGATGGTTGTCAGTCACTTAAAGAAGAAATAAAGAAAGGAATCAAAGTTAAAAGTCAAAGTCAAAAGGTATTTATTCAAAAAAAGGATCACTTTGAAACGTGTTAAAGCTAGGTGACTCAAGGTGCCAGTTCCACGCGAACAAAGCAGAAGAACAGGCAACAAACTTACGGCTTGGTTCCTACCGCTCTTTTGTATGATCCTTGTTGCAATGTAATAAAATACAATATAGAAGATCCAATGTGGTGCCAATCGAATTTAGTGAGGCGTAGGCATAACAGAAAAAGGTAAAGATAATCAAATTTATAAGACGGCACACGCTACGCTTCAAACTAATAAGTACCTAACGCATACATACAATCTATTAAAGTAGAGAAAAATAAAAATAAAACACACAGTAGGTACACGTTTGACAACCAAAATACAGAATAGACAGCACTGGCATCCATTACCTTCAAACACAGCAATTAAGTAATGCAAGCAACACTGCTTGACGGGAGAAATAGGTATTGTGGTAATACTTTTCTTGGTCTCGAAGAACTGACATTCGATTCACCTTGTTATAAGACGTTTCAAAGTGATTCTTGTGATTAAACTGGATAAATTTGCTTAAAAAATATGTTCTAATATCGAAAAAAGGCTCTTGAATAATTAGACCTCTAGAATGTATTTTTATGATTTACGTTACATAGAACTTTCAATACAAAATTCAATCATGACAACTTTTTACACTAACGGCCAGTTTCTGAAAGCCCGATCTAAACTAATCGCGTGTCAAGTCACTTGCTATCTCTATCTAATTCGATGTAATAGCTGAAATGGCGAGTGACTTGACATCCGATTAGTTTTGATCGAGCGTTCAGAAACCGTCCGTATGAGCACTACAATACAAGTCTAGCCTTCTTCAAAGCCCATTGTACGATTCTTAACGTGTATAAGGTATACCAATCTAATATAAACTTAAATACACCTGAGTTTCGGTATAGTACGCGCAACGGATCAAGGCCCTCTGAAGTTAGTTATAGCTAGCAGCCAATCGCTACTTTTAGGTCTGATTGGAGGTAAGCGCGGGGTGCGGGGGGGCTTGGGATGTGACTCGTCTACAATTATTATCATTGTCATGATCGATTAATTATTTTTATTCATTTTATTTATTTTATTTAAAACTTTCACACAATACTGTAGTGCTAGGAGGACTTAATGCTAATAGCATTGTCTACCAGTCATCCGGGCGTGCAAAAAGATGGTGAGGAAGGTGTGGCGTGAAAAATGTTTTATTATAAGTAGGAAGGTATTTTAAAACATTTAATAATAAAGGGAAGAAACATATATAAATATAAATTTATACCTACGTAACAAGCTATTTTAATAAAAAAATAATAATAATATACCAATAATAATAATAAATAGAATAAATATACTATAAAATCCTGACTATATGAGATACAACATATTATAATAATATACTTAGTTATACAACATGATAAACTTATATTGATAGTGACAAGAATTTATTAAGTAGATAGGTATCAGTGAGTTCGAAATTACAATATTTTACCACTCCTTTTTCTCCAAGCAGCGTTGCTGTGTTTCGGTTTGAAGAGTGTGTTTGCCGGTGTAATTACAGGCACATGAGGCTTAACATCTGTATGCCTCAAGTTGATGGACGCAGGGCAGTGCATCGTAGGACACGTTCCTATCGTGCGTGACTTACGAGGCAATGCTTTTAGGTGATGGGTGCCACTTAACATCCGGTGGGTCATCTGCTTGTTCCATCAGTTAGTAGTATAAAAAAAAATTTTTTTCACTGTGTTTTCTCTAGATTGTTTTCAACGGTCTGCAGATAGCTCAACTGTTTCATGTATTTTGTACACTTTGTAAATACTTGTATTCATTGTAATTTTCTTTGTAAATAAATGGTTATAATTGATTATGTATTTCAAATAGTGCCTGACTTCAGAGGGACTAAGATCCGTTACGCGTACTATACCCACCGCTTAAGTACACGAGCTCTGTAAATAATGGCACAATTTCGAGTGTACCACTATCCCGCCATAAAACATTTACTACCGCCCTCGTTGAAACAGTAATCAGGTTCCGTACGTGATTGCTATTCCAATTGACCTAGTATCGTCAGGATGTGGCGACAATGTTGTGCGGGAAGCGGATGTAAGCCTGGATGCACATCTCTCGATGCTGGAATGAACAGTTTGTAATTGTGTACTCGGTTTTATTATTTTTTACTAGCGTCCGCCTGCGGTTTCGCCGGATACGCATTAGGAGATACACTGCTCGCTTTTATGTCCTTGTAGCGTCATTTTTCTTTGGCTGATTGATCTGAACTGTGTGTACCCGGATAATAATTAGTTTAATAAAAACTTCTGAATCTGTGCAGCCGTTACGGATTTTGATTAAACTTGGAGTATACGTAGTTTGTGACCTGGAATAACATGTAGGCAAATTTTTAACTAACTTCAATAAGTAAAGAGGTTGTATGCTCGACCGTATGATTTTTTTATGTTTGACATGTCATGATATAATGATTTTCCGCCAATAGTCGACCGTTTTTTTTTCAAAGCGGGATACGTAATACGCCGAATTTTCAAATCACAGTACACTAAGTTCCTTCAATTTAAAATAAACAAATTTTTCTACCAAAAAATTTGATGAAGTATTAAAAAAACTAACTTTGCAAAACAAGCTACAGCTGAGCCACGCGTTTGCACAAATGATGGCTTAATTTGGTGGTTAGTATTATTTATTCTGTGATGACGTACCTACATGTAATCGCCTAGTTAAATATCTTTATGTAAGCGATGATAACTAGATTATGCAAAGTGCCAACGTGCATATGCGGTCGAAGCCATCTTTGCCAGCCCCAATGAAGGCAGGTCTTGCCAGAATGTCGTGCCAGTACGTAAGCAGTTAAAAATACATTAGAGTTAATTTTACGGAATGAGGACTTGCTCTGACCAACATCGTTATGAAAAGCTACGGCGTTGAATCAAAATGACGTTCACAATCGTTTAGTTTAGAGCGTCGGTGGTCTAGTGGGAGTTACCCCGCCTTACAATTGTAAGGTTGCCGGTTTGAATCCTGTCGCGCATTAATAAGCTTTTGTTCATAAAATTATGTGTGCAATGCTAATGCTCCATGTTATATTGGTTGTAACTCTTACAGAGTATTAGAGCTCTTTGTGAAGGGCTCGTCCGGGGAAGTACTACCACCACGCCTTTTTCTGCCGCCAAGCAGCAACGCTGTGTTTCGGTTTGAAGAGTGTGGTTGCCGGTGTAATTACAGGCACATGAGGCTTAACATCTGTATGCCTCAAGTTGATGGACGCGGGGCAGTGCATCGTAGGGCACGTTCCTATCTTGCGTGACTCACGAGGCAATGGTTTGTTATAGGTGATCGTTACCACTTAACATCAGGTGGGCCATCTGCTTGTTCCATCAACTAGTCGTATAAAAAAAAAAACATAACCCTTAGATATCCTCAAAATCTTGTTTTGGTACTTGGTACTAAGAGATCTAAGGGGAAATCAGTCGGCCCTATGATTAAACAGCCCAGTTGGTATTAGCTCTGCCTTTTGAACTGTATGTAGGCCGTGTGTTCGATCCCCACCGAACATTTGTGTAATGAACATAAATGTTTGTCCTCTATCTGGCTGTTATAATACATAATAAGTATATATTTAATACAAAAAAGGGTATATAAGTATTTTATTAGCTATCTCGTTACCAAAGCTTTTCTTATTTTAGGTCTAGTGCTGTGTAAAATGACTATCAGTATCTTATTTCTATAGACGCCTTAGGCATCCTACAAAATTTTTGAATAATGAATGAATGATCATTCTTTATTAAACACCCAACAAACTAACAACGTAAAAAACAAATTATAGCAATTAAAAAGACCCAAATCTACAATGGCAAATGTTTTGAGTTGGTACTTGGTCAAACTCAAAGTCAAAGTCAAAAGGTATTTATTCAATAAAATCACAAGGATCACTTTGAAACGTCTTAAAGCTAGGTGACTCTAGGTGCCAGTTCCAAACGACCAAAGCCTAGAAGAACAGGCAACAAACTTACGGCTTGGTTCCTGGTTTGAACTAAGAGATCTGAAGGGAAATCTATCGTGCCTGTGAAGTCATGCGGCTGTTTTTGTTTTTTACTGCTGTTAACTACGGCTTGATACGGTAGCTGATCCGTTGTTGTTTGTTTCCAGGAGAACGGGCGCGCGGCGCCGGACCTGACGGCGTCGCCGGGCCGCGCGCCGCCTGCCGGGCCGCCGCAGCCGCCGCGCGCCAACCACGCGCCCCCCTGCGTGCTGCAGCCGGACTTCCGCAAGGTAACACATTGTAACCAATTCTAATTCAATTCGTGATCGGTTAAGAAAGCGCTGGCGGGACGATCTGGATGACGATCTAGAAGGTGCGAGGAGACTCGGGATAGGGAGAACTGAACGTCCTTGAGAGCCTTTGCAGGAAAAAAAATGTTTGGAAAAGGTTACATAATCAACGTTCTATTTCTAGAAGCTACAGGCATACCATGATTTGGTGCCATGAGTTTCAGACAAGAAATTCTGTTTCCAAACCCAAAAAATGGTAAAAAATATTTTGTAAATGTTTCAAAAAATTAGGCAAAAAACTTAATATAAACAGGTATTAAAAAGATGAATTAAATATAATTATGTGTATAAGTTAAAATAAGTTTAAAGATTACCATTGAATAGGTGGGGAAAAAAATGCATGTTTCATTTCAATCCTTTCAACACACATTTATCTACTGCAGGTCTTCTTCAAAGTAACACATTATAATAGTCCCATGTTTCGGTTTGAAGAGTGTAGTTGCCGGTGAAATTACAGCTGTACTTCTGCAAGGTAGCACATTATAACCGTCCCATATTTAATTTCAACCCTTTCAACACACTGTTTGGACAAAAACTAGTGAAACGACAAGAAATCCCATATTTTTTTGTACTTCTTGTTTTTCAATAAGCCGGATGGCCCAGCTGGTGTTAAGTGGCCCAATAAAAGTATTACCCCGCAATACATTGTTATAGGTGGTACCTAGCAAGCCACGCACGAAAGGAACATGCTCTATGATGGCATACAGATGTTAAGAATAACTGAAAAAACAACAAGGCCGCTCAGCGACAGAAATAGCATGGTGATAGTACTTCCCCGGACGAGCCCTTCGCAAAGAGCTCTATTGCTCTTAATATTCATTATTAGCCTTAATAAATCCCCATGTCGTGCCATTAACTATTTTAACAGTGCATTCGATAACAGTTACTCAAACGAGTTATATTCAGAAGATGTTTTTTGGGAGCGACGCGGTTGTCACTGTAGCGACCGTCACGTGTCAATTTTTTTTCTGCCATTTTTGGGAGGTGGTTGAACGTATTGACCTCAACGACTTTTTGGTCGTTTCTGTTACTAGGCAACCAGAGTTCAGGCGCGAGATATTTTTCCTCTTTGTTTGAACAATATGTTAATCTAATGTCGCACACACACGCATACGCTTGATCACACTTACTCTACTACCAGTATTGTAGTTTTTCATTCTTACCTTAGGTTTATTTGATTTTTATTATTCACTCTTTTACCTGTCTAAATTGTTTATTGTTTATCTTAGTCTACGACACTACAGTATACCATGTCTGTTTATAACATCCGAGGAGTAGGGCCCTGGTGACCTGTAACACATGTTTTATTAAACCTATCACAGGCACCAGTCTCTCGCAATGTAGGTTTATGTCTAGTTTGCACTACTTAGTACTTAGATCTAGTTACGACAAACCTTTTGTGAAGAGAGAATATTTTTTTTTTAATTATTATTATAATTAATGTTTAAAACATTACATTATCTTTGAATCTACATTGATTCACAGTTTTTGAACAACGCCAACTGCACCTTAGCGTAGAGTCTACTTTGATGGTATAGGCTATATCGACGAGTCTATGGCGTAGCGTCGACTTATTAATAAATTGTTAACGACTGAGGTTTGTCAGTGAACTGCCAACCATAAACCTGGAAGCGAATGAAGAAAACTAAACAAAATAAAATTTTGTGTCCAAGAAAAGCCATTACAGAATAAATATTGTGTTTCTGAAATCCAATACAATTCATCCGTGGCAAAGATTTTTCAATATTCTCCCGGACACCTGCTAAGCTTAAGGAAATGAGACTACGCGGTACACCATTGCAATTTCCCCGGTCGCCCGCAAATGTGCAGCTTACATTGCGTTTTTTCTTTTAATAATAAGTATCTGATTTATTTTAGCAAATACAGCTATGTGCGACCGCGACCACGGCGCGCGTGTTAACGACATGATTCATGTTTTCCGTGCTTTTTTGGCTGAACATCAAAAGTCAGCGGTTTATTATCGTGTAGGTTCGTTTTTTTATGGGGAAATTAAAAGGACCAGCATTTTAAATTATGATGCTATTAAAACAGGATTTTCATCCCATACCTAACCGTAAAAATGTCACCTAAATTCTAATTACTGAACTGTTCATATTTGCATAATAATTACTAGATATGGTTCGGGTCGCGAGTTTTTATGTTGCTGTTCACGTCACTCGGTTATGTTCCCTTAATAATACCCTGGTCTTATAACCATAGCCCACACGAATCCTGTCATTAATAATGAATGCGGTAAAATCGACTTAGGACGGAGGTACGTTTTGGAGTAACGAAATAATTCCTGCCCATTTAAATCTCTCATTTTTATATTCAGCATGAGATAAACCTCAGTGGATTTACGGTGTTGTATGAATTGCAGGTATCAGGAGTGAGCAATGAAATATTCAGGCAGATTGAAATGGTGGAGAACGACCACGACCAGACCACGGCTGCGGCGCTTGAGGTTAGTATTTGTTTCGTAAAATTGTAGCCATTATTGATATCAAAAATATCCGCGCGTCAAATGTATCTGCGCAAAATGTAGTTGCCACGTGTCGTGTGGTAATTGGTCTCGAGTATGAGAGCTTTATTTTAATTAATAATTTTAATTATACATATTTTTCAATTCATTTAACACAGACAAGGGCCATACATAAGAACGACAGGTAGAAATCAAGACATAAGTTTGTTGCCTATTTCGTAGGCCAAACCTAGAAGAATATTAACAAATTTACGTGGAACTGGCACCTACAGTTGGTAGTAGCTCTGCCTTCTGCGCTGTAGGCCGTGGGTTCGGTCCCCGCCGACAAGAAACATTTGTGTAATGAACACAGATGTTTATTTTCGGTCTAGGTGTTATGTATTATACGTAAGTATTTACAAAAAAAATGTACCTACATAAGTATTATAACAGCTATCCGGTTCCCATCGTAAACAATTTGCTTAGTTTGGGACTAGATAGTGCTGTGTGGAACGTCCACCAATATTTATTAAGCAGGTATTATCGAAATTGTATATTATTCTGTGTTCGTAGCCGGTCCGAAATACGGATTGTATCGGATAGCTGGGCCAGGCATTCCGGTAGAATTATTTGGCCGATGCGGCAAATTAGGCGGATAATTGCAATTATTGTGCCATAATCCTGTATTTTTCTAGACAAAATAACTACGAGTGAATAGTTGATTTATTAAAACCATACATATAAATGTTATAATATTGATAAGTTTGTTTATTTTATAAATTAGTATTAATTCTTATTTATCGATAAATTTTAATGAGTGTGGCAAGTATATTAGCTAAACGATTTGTACAACCACAAACTCCCACTACAGGATTAAAAATCCGGCCAAGTGCGAGTAGAACTCGCGCACGAAGGGTTACGTACCATTATCTATAAAAACGGCAAAAAAATCACGTTTTTTAGTATTCTGTTGTTATAGCGGCAACTGAAATTCTCTGTCTCAAAATATCTGTGAAAATGTCAACTGTCTAACACGGTTCATGAGATACAGCCTGGTGACAGACAGACATACAGGCAGACGGAAAGACAGCCGGGTCTTATTAATATATTCTTATAATATATCGGGTCCCGTTTTACCCTTTGGGTACGGAACCCAAAAAAATAAGTATTTTTCTTTTAAGCTGACTTTAAAAAAAAGGAGTTGTATATTTTTCACGCCAAATAATGATGAATAATTGCATAAATACACGTAAAGGTAACAAAATAAGGCTAACCATTTCTGCTTTTTATTGAAGGCCGTGGAGCGACGCGGCGAGATGATTGTCCGGATACTGGAGCTGAGACAAGTCGGCCGCAACAATATGGAAGCCGCCAAGAAGTTCTTCGGACTCCACGTAAGTGTTACTTGGGTAATCGTGCAGCAGATACTGAGGCAGGGACTTATTAGCCACTCACGACCTCAGTGACAAAATTAGAAGGACCTCTACGGTTTATAAAGTCCAAACATTTCTTAAACCAGCTCTTACTTTTAACTTGGTTAAAGTTTTTTATTTTACAATTTATATATAAAACGTTTGACTGGAATCTCACCTGAAAAAAAGATTTATTGTTTCCAAAGAAAAAGGGTATAGAATAGAAATACAAGTTATTTCTATACCAATGACAAAAATTTGCTTACAAGAATGGCTGATCGTCTCCGCACTACAAATGAAATCGATGATGAATTTGACAAAAGTAGATTAACTACTTTTGTACAACTTATTGTTACAAATACTGTTCTGTGTTATTTATAAAACACAAATAACACAGAACAGAACAAATAACAGATAACAAATAACAGAGGATGCGTTGCGAAGCTGTGAAATGTGTCAAACTTCGCAACCTCGCAACACATCCTTCTCAACACACATTCCTCGCAACACATCCCTCGTACACATCCCTCGCAACACATCCCTCGCACACATCCCTCGTACACATCCCTCGCACACATCCCTCGCACACATCCCTCGCTTGTTTTGTATGCGCAAAAATCTAGCTCCGCTGAGCCGTTTCCACCAGAGCTGTGCTGTCTGAGGCGAAGTAAATGAAGCGATTCTAGTGGATCTTTACAAACACATCCCTCGCTATGCATCCTCGCACATCTCTGGTGGAAATGCAGCCTAACGGCCCTTTAATCCTTCGGTAATCTAACAGAGCATGTTAAAATCAGCTCTTAACATCAGAAACATACACTTAAAATAGTATAAAAAAACAATGAGCTAGTTTCCTCGTAGTAACTCAAAAATAACCTTTCGAGCATTGGCCGTTTCTGTTGACTGTACAGTTCAATATATCGCCAATGGAATCTCATAGCGATATTACACGGCTGCAGTGCACATCTCAACTATGCCGTCTAAATTGCGTTCACATTCCCCGCGATCTAGGCCAGAGCGAACAATAGGCTGGGAGTTGGGACTAGGCTTCTTTCAGTCCCGTAGTAGGTGACAAGCCTTTTTACATTCGGGTCAACGCGGATACCTGTTACTTTAGTGTAACCTTATTTGGTAGCTTTCATCTGTGGAATTTTCAGATTGTGTTTTCAAACTCAAAATCTAAAATCAATCAAAATGTTTTTGTGATGTGATGGATGCGGTGCACTTTAGGACACATTCCTATCGTGCGTGTCTTGCGAGGCAAGAATATAAAATACAAGCTGGTGCTCGCGACTTCGCCTGCGCAGGATTAGTCACACAATATCTTTATAGCTATATATTTATATTATTTAAAATATATTATATTATTGTAATGTTTCATTAAAATCCATTCAGTAGTTTTTACGTGAAAGAGTAACAAACATCCATCCATCCATACTTACAAACATTCGCGTTTATAATATTATAGTAGGATTTATCGATCCACCACTTCTTAAAACAGATAAATAATATCTTAATCACGCCAAAGATAAAAGCAGCAAATGAGCCTTCTTTGTTATTCAAGTGATGCGCATTTTAAGCAGCAATATCTGAGATGATAAATATGTAAAGTTCAGGCATGGCTTTGACTTTGAGCGAGTGATATCCCACCTAAAGCACGCCCCAGGAGCAGAATAAAATTTTGCATAATTAATTTGATCCATTAAATCTGTTTGTACTAATGGCTTATCTATCTAGGACGGTGCGTTTCTATACATTTATGATGTCATGATTTTGTAAATATTTGTCAAGCAGTTAGACAGGAATGATTGTACCGTAACTATCCCTCTTAAGCTATCGAATTTTATCTTTTTAATAGCTACTTAATTTGCCTAACTGCTGGGTTTAGGTAATTTAGTGTAGGCCCCGAGTAATACTAAAAGGCTTTCGACCCCACCGGTGGGGTTTCTGAATGTGTGGTGTGTTTATCTGTCAAACTGAATGAATCGATCATCTCATGTTATCGGGGTCCCCAAATCTTATAGGGAGAGTTATTCTATAATATAGGAGGTAACCAAGCTGTAAGTTTGTTGCCTGTTCTTCTAGGCTTGGTTGTGGGGAACTATCACCTTTTTTTTTTTTTTGACGCTGGGAAAAATGCGTTACGCATTCCCCCCCATTGGAGGATGGAGGGGATATGTGGGACTCCCCGATTTTCCGCTCCCGGTATACCCACTAAACAACCCAGCGACACTCCCGCGTCGCCTGTATGGAGGGGAACTGGGAAACTGGTAGAGCCTTTTCATCCAGTCCCCCGCCGGCGACTGGCCCGCCGTGACAGCGGGGCCCCCGCGATGCTCCCGCCTTTACGACGGGGCCCGCACGCCCCCCCCCCCTTTGCAGGGAGGGGCCCGGGAACGTCCGTGCGTGCCCAGCCGTTCCCGCCCGACGGGGTGGTGAATAAGTGCAATGCGGGAGAAGGCCCCTCCAGGTCTTCTCCCGCTATTCACCTCCATGAGCGGCGCGAGATGTTCCGTGTGTCGCGCACGCTCTACCGCCTGGGTAGACCATTAGGTGCCTCATCACGTTGTGCCCTCTGCTAGTCAGAGGGACACGCGGAGAAGCCCACCGTGTCGGGTTATTGGCCACAATGAAACACATCCGCAGTACTCTGCGGGCATGTTTCATGGTATTACCAGGGTGCCCCACGAGGAGTTTACCCGACCTAGCACCCCGTGGAACTGTCACCAAGATCAACATATTTTAAGGCGATTTATGATGTGTGTTATAGTAGCAAATAAATGTCTGTCTATGTCTAAGTTTCAAAGCGATCCTCGTGATTCAATTGCCTAATTTTTCTTTGCCTATGATTTTTCAACTTATTTATGTAATATTTTCAGGATTCCCGGCACATAGTCCAGCTAGTGGAGATCGTGAAGCGGCCAGGCCAGACCCTGGGCTTGTACATCCGCGAGGGCGACGGAGGGGGAAGAACGGATGGAGTGTTCATCTCACGGATAGCGCTCGAGTCTGCCGTGTACAACAGGTTTTACATCCTCACTTTCTATGTCATTTATTATTATTATGTTTCTGCTCTACTCGGTTTCAGAAAAAATCGGGATTTACTGAAATGCACGGGCCTAAGCCAAGTGCACCTCATTAATAAGAGCCCGTAGTGTCCCGCTGCAGGGCAAAGGCCTATCTTCCTTCTCTCCAGTCTGTTCTGCTTTGGGCTATTGTAGACCAATCCTTAAGTTAGGTATCCATTTTGTCCCTCCATCTTCGCCGCGAGGTCATTTTCTATGTCATTTACTACTTCAAAATGCGCCAAATGTTTTGACGCACCTAGAACTACCCCAATTAGACGTCTTCTTGAAAGAATCTGGAGTTCGTACGGGGTACTAAGAGACCTGAGGGGATATCTACCATGCCTGGGGATCGAAGTCGTGAAGCTGTTTTATCTCTATCTATTTAGCCTGTGTGCACCCACTGCTGGGTTTATACCCAGCAGTGACCGGACCGATCCGGGATATATAGGCCTCCTCTTTCAAACGCCACTCTCTCCAGTCTTGTTCCATTATAAGTCAAGCTTGCAAGAAAATAAAGACGAACGTTGTTCAGTGAGTGACCAAAGAAAATGAACATTTCTGGTTTGTAATCAATAATTTGTCATACCAGCACTATGATAAAAGTTATGTCCGCTATCAAATCAAATAAAAACTTTTTTATTCAAACATAGAGTCCACAGTGGTTATATGCCACATGTGACTCACGCCCTTTTAACAAAAGTTGCCAATTCATCATATTTTGAGAAAAAAACTTTCAATAAGTAAATGAAATTGTTAATCTATTTTTGTCGCTGAATGTACCCAAAACGTATTTATTTACCAAACTAAATTCATAGCCAGTCAAATATCATTAACTTATAAAAAGATTTACTATTGTTTTCTTTTCTCTGGATCTATGTTTCATTTGTCTTCACTTCTTGTTTCTGATCAACAGTGGGTGCCTAAAGGTCGGCGATGAGATCCTGGCTGTGAACTTGGTGGATGTCAGAAGGATGTCATTGGATGACGTGGTCATCATCATGTCCATACCTAGGAGGCTGCTGCTTTGCACCAGGCAGAGAAAAGGTTCGTTCTGAAGAGTTTGTTAAGAAGTCCACTGGCATAGGCTTCTCTTATACATTTCCAGACCTTAGTTCTTCTAAGGTTTCCTGATTTTATATATTTTCTATAGCACCGGTTGGCTAGTGAGAGTGAGCTCCGCCTTCTGATCGTAAGGTCGAGGGTTTGAATACGTTAATGTGTACAAAATATGTGCTTTACTAGTGCTCTCTGCGCTTTAGGCCGTGGTTTGACCCCCACCCAGAACAAACATTTGTGTGATGAACATTTAAGTTTGTACTCTGTGTGTGTGTTATTAGATATTATGACTATGTATAAAAAAAAGTATTTAAGTACTTATTATATCAGCTATCTGGTTCACAGACAAGCTTTGCTTAGTTTAGGGCTAGATAGTGCTGTGTGGAAAGTCCACCAATATTTATTTATCGTTTCATAATAAGACTGTCGACTTTAGCGGTAATTGTGCGATTGTCATGATAACACATCTCCAGGTAAATCAGGTCCGGGGTCCCCATCAATGCCGCGGACGGAACACAAGCCTCCGCCAGTCGTGGTGTTGAAGCGAGACTGCCGAGACGACGACGAGAGGGAGAGAGACAGAGTCGACGGCCTCTACTCACAGTGAGTACCAGAAACAACTATAGTCCTACTTAGATCTGGAAATCCGCGGGCGGAACACAAGCCCTTGCCAGTCGTGGTGTTGAAGCGAGACTGCCGAGACGACGACGAGAGGGAGAGAGACAGAGTCAACGGTCTCTACTCGCAGTGAGTACTACTTGGATCAACTACACGGATCTGGAAATTCTTTTTACCTTTAAGGCGTTTCAAAGTAATTCAATTGAGGATTATTTTTTATACAACTTTCTGATGAAACAAGCAGATGGCCCTCCTGATATTTTAACCTGATGAAAGCATTGCCTAGCAAGTCACGCACGATAGGAACGTGCCATATAATGCAGTTCTAAAACATGTGTCAAGTGCGTCTTTGAGGCTCACATAAAATATTTTCACTACTTTATTTTATACTTCCAGCTGATAGAACAAGCAGATTAACCATCTGATGTTAAGTGGTAACCATAACAACGCATTGTTTCGTAAGTCACGTACGATAGAAACGTGCCCTACGATGCACTGCCCTGCGTCATCAACTTGAGGCATACAGATGTTAAGTCTCATGTGCCTGTAATTACACCGGCAACCACACTCTTCAAACCGAAACACAGCAACGCTGCTTGGCGGCAGAAAAAGGCGTGGTGGTAGTACTTCCTGTGGTGGTAGTGGTTTAGTAGTAGAAAACAGTGACACAACAAGTAGAAGACTGTAACTTAATTTGTTATTCCTCCAGGCACGGAACACTCCGTTCCACGGGAGGTCCCGGCAGCAGCGTCCGACCGGTAGGCGACGGGCGGGAAGAGCGGGGCCGACTCGCACTTGGCCCCATGTCACCGGACTCCAACGCTATCGACCTTTACTACAACCCGAGGCCTCCGTCTGATCATTCTTGGAGGTAAGGTGGTTCATTCTGTTTTTAGAGAAGTTAAAAGCAGGGTTTTGATTTTCCAAACATTTGACTGAAAAAATAGGAATAAATATTCAAAAACAGACTACTATTATTGAATATTTATGATTTTTAATTACAAAGAAAATTACAATGAATACAAGTACTTACAAAATGTACAATATACATATGAAACAGTTGAGGTATCTGCGTTGCAAACGATCTAGAGATAGCTCAACTGATCGGAAGCGTCTCCAAGATACTGGCTGAATTGCCACGCTGAATAGCAATGCTGACAATATTTATTAACTTTACCAATAAATACGTGAACTTACCCGCCTACCAAGGAAAAGCTAGGCCTCTCTCATATTGGACATAAATTCAGACTCTTGGTGATGATGATGATGATGATGATGATGGTGATGCTGATGATGATGATGATGATGATGATGATGATGATGATGATGATGATGATGATGATGATGATGATGATGATGATGATGATGATGATGATGATGATGATGATGATGATGATGATGATGATGATGATGATGATGATGATGATGATGATGATGATGATAGTGACGAACCTCAGTCATCTTGTAACTGATTGATCCATATATCAGCTTGATTAAGTAAGTCGGTCAAGTTATACTGTGTTCTTAAAGAAAAACAAAACATTAACCTATACATCTTGACCTTATTATACTCGCGAAAGAAACTGACCTAATGAATCCAAAACCAACGATTGGCTAGTACTGCGTAACAAGCCAATCGTTGAGTTTCCGTTATTTTCTCCATTTCGAGTATTAAATAAATCTAGTGAATGCAGTAGTAATGAGAGCATTACGTAGTATGTGGTGTGAATTTGAGTGATAGAATGAGGAACAG
Organism: Chloroclysta siterata; assembly: GCA_932294275.1. Classification (NCBI taxonomy): domain Eukaryota; kingdom Metazoa; phylum Arthropoda; class Insecta; order Lepidoptera; family Geometridae; genus Chloroclysta; species Chloroclysta siterata. The sequence goes on from OW028602.1 coordinate 12,323,734, forward strand.
TGTGATTAAAGACAAATGTGGAGTGAAAGAAGACGTAGTGATGAGAGTAGAGAAAGGTATGTTAAGATGGTTTGGGCATGAGGAGAGGATGGATGAAAGGAGATTAACGAAACAGGCGCATCAGGCGAGTGTGAATGGGACTGTTGGGAGGGGAAGACCTCGGCGAACGTATCTGGATCAGATACCGGATATTTTAGAGAAATGCTAGGTCAAGAGTACCCTAAACCGACGAGCATGTACTCGTATAAAGAATGTTATGAGAGTGAATGAAGCGAAAGAGGTATGTCAGAATCGTAGCAAGTGGAAATCCGTGGTCTCTGCCTACCCCTATGGGAAACAGGTGTGATTTTATGTATGTATGTATGAGTATTAAATCATAACTGAACATCCTCAGCTACCGGCCGCCACCGCCAGTCATCACAGAACAACCCAAATCATCAGCCACCCACTACGTGCCGTACGAGAGATCCTACCCCAACACGCTAGACAGCCTTGCAGAGAAGGTTCACTCGTACTATCCGCAAGATGGCAGCACTCGGTTCGGCGGCAGAGTGCCTCGCTCCGGCTCTGAACAGCAACTGCCTAGAGCGGAGACACATTCGGACTTTGGGAGGCATTCGCTGTTGAGGTCCAGTTTGAAGGCTTCTGCGGCATCTGGAGGTAATAACTGTAACAATGGCAAACTTGGTGGTGTTTTGGGGATATCTACCGTGCCTGGAGATCAAAGTTGTGTTTGGAAACTGGTCATAGGTTTACTATGAATTAACAGCCTCAAAACCTTAAATATTGTAGAATTTGGGCTGTTGCAACAGGGGAGACCATGTTAACGTTTTATCTAGCGGTTATTTTTTCCTTAGCCTACTTTGTCCCACCGCTGGGCTAAGCGGCCTTCCCCAAAGACTTCGAGTTCTCCATATCCTATATTTTGTATTTAACTGAACAAATACTCAAGCTCTTTTGTATTACCCTTATTGCATCAATTGGTATTGACTGTAACTGTATTATATCCCATTCTAGCAAGCCTGTCACGATACAACCAGAGATACGGCGGCGTTGGCATGACATCTGGTATGCCATCCGGTATGCCATCTGGAATGTCCTCTGGCATGCCGTCTGGCATGTCTTCTGGTATGCCGTCTGGCATGTCTTCTAACATGCCGTCGGGCCTGCCTAGTGGACTTGGAGACCTTGGAGGGACCATGGGAAGATCTGGCCTGCCTTCTGGGTTGTCTTCGACCGGGTTGAGTGGATTGACTGGATCGAGCTTGGTTGGATCTGGTTTGACTAGTTCTGGACTTGGCACAGGTAATTATGCTCGTTTGTAACCGTATTATGACCTCGTTTATTTTTCCAGAAGCTATATCTATATTTTTTTAAGAGTTATGCGCACAAATCATTGATTTAGTAAATAAGGTTTAGAGTAAATATTGCAATTGTTTAAAATGTGTCGTGATTTTTAAACAAAAGAGTTTGGCTTTATATTGGAATGGTTTTTGTATGCCCTTGAATTTCTTGGATCCTGGAAAATAGTTTAGGGAGTTTGACACGGATCCACTTTTTATAATGAATAACTTAATTTTATAAACTTCATATATTATATGCTTCCATGTCCTACTAGGTACAGCCATGTCTTATTTAAATTGTTGTATATTTAAAACAGGATTATCAGGCACCGGGTTGACGTCGGCCCTTGGAGCTGGATATGGAACGACGGGATTGGGTCTGCCTTCTTACACGAGCAAGTTTGGCACGACAAGACGGAACAGATCATTAGGTACATTTCACCCTCTTATGAATCAAAATCCAACATATTTTCTAATAAAAACACAGAATCAGTTTAGAACGTGTTATGCACTAAATCAATAAGGACCGATCGCGCCAGATCCACGTGACCACGCCGAGATCAGACAAGAGACGTAGGTTTGGTTTCTACCGTTGTTGCGTATGATCCTTTATATAATCCTCCTTAAAAATAAAAACTATAAGTACCGACCATACTTTGTGCAATAGCGTATGGCGCAGCCGGTAGGATATAAATAAAACTTAAAGTCACAAATTATTTATTAATTTGAATTAAGGATAAGGATCACTTAAAACTAGATAAATATAGTTGCCAGTTCCAATTCATTATTCAATCAGATAGTAATTTATTGATTGAAAAAACCGCTACACGACAATCATTCTTTACAGGCATGAATGGAATACATACCTATACTAGTATTCTATGTGTAAGTATACCTCCATTCTTCAAATAAAATAAAAAAATCTAAATAATTTTATAAAAAAAACTCAATTCATATTGGCGTCACTGGATGCTCCTCTCGTTAGAATGACCGCCCGTTTTTTGTTATCTCTTTCCGTTGACATGAAAGTATTAGGGACGGGGGATATGAATGAGAACCTAAATAATTTCAAATCAAAAGATTGATTTAATACAAAGATCATTTTTATTTTTATTTACCTAGCTAATGGAATAAGCAGATGGCCCACCTGATGTTAAGTGGTAACCATCACCTATAATAAAGCATTGCTTCATAAGTCACGCACAATAGGAACGTGCTCTACGATGTACTGCCCTGCGTCCATCAACTTGAGGCATACAGTTGTTAAGCCTGTAATTACACCGGCAACCACACTCTTCAAACCCTAAAATACCTCTTCAAATATTGGTTAGGAAAACTAAATCGGTTATGCTATATTAGTGGTCGATGCACTACTATAACTCTGGTCTTCATTTCAGATTATTCTTCGGATACGGAAGCAACAGCGCCAACCAGGACTCCGTACTACTCGGGGCTGAGCGGATACAGGAGTAGCACGCTTGGAAGAGATATCGGCTCGAAGTTCAACTCACTGCCACGTGACGTTAGAGGCACGGGGCAGAGGTAAGCAGTTTTTTAATCAGAGAAACTGATGGAACATGTTACAATATTTATTATATTTAATATTTAATATCAATTGTTTAGATTGGGGCTATCGAGACGAGCAGGCAGTGTGTTGCAAGACGAACCAGAACCGCTGTCTTCTAGATTGGATCTTCGGTCTTCCAGGGGTAAGTTTTTATGTCACTAAATAACCTAAAAAAAATTGTAATCATTTTCACAAAGTTTTGGACGAAACTATGGGAATCAAACTTAGTAAAAACATACCTACCGCCATTAAATACATTGTAACAACCAGACACTTATTAAACTTCGTTTAATCACACATATTATATTTGTCTTGGGTTGGGATCGAACCCACAACCTACAGAGAAGGCAAAGCTACTTCCAACTATGATACCAGTGGAAAACTCTTTGAGAGTAATTTAACAAAAAGTTTATTCATTACGGTCTTACAGCATTGTTTTAAATAACAATTGGTAGTAAAAAGTATCTAAGTAGGTATTATAGTTTGCATCTGGGCCTTGATTACGAATACATTTTAACATTTGTGGCGTTAATGTATCGTTCCGATATTAAACCTTAATACGATACGTTTACGCTACTTACGTCAAATTCGTTCCTGATTAAGCCCCTGTTGTGTCCAGACCGAAAGCCAAAAATATGGTTTATACCATTCCCCTTCTAAAAAGCTTATTTTATTCACTGAAAACAGTGAATAAAAAGCACTTTATTTTTTCACTGTTTTTTTCATTCAATGTTTTACAACCTCCTTGCGCAAAAAAATACTCGATACAAACTCCTTGTGCAAATAACTCCTCAAGATTTGATTGGTCGTCATAAGAATAAAGACTGTTTGTATTCTATTAAAAAACCTTCCTTTTTCTTAATTAAATGTCAATTTTCGCTTAAATCTTTCTTTTTTTCGTCATGATATAAAGTATAGTATGCAACTCTTATCTATAAAACGGATTTGTATTCAGGGCCATGAATCATTCGCGTCGCTGAGGATTGTAACACTTGAAGCACTCGCTACGCTCGTGATTCAGTCGTTAGAAACCTTCACTTGCCCGTGATTAATCTATGGCCCTCGCTTGAAATCCGTCCTTTATTCACTAATTGCATAATATACTATTGAACACCTAGCTCTAAGCCTTGGCTTGTAACTAGACGCGAGGGGGTTGCTATTCGAATGCAGATCCATCTAGCTCTTATGTCCATAGCTATAAGTCTGTAAATCAAATGTCATCAGGTCGTTTACCATCATCACCTTCAATATTCACGTCAGATGAGTACCGAGCCTGGCTCTCCCGAGCGCCGTCGACGAGCGCGCTCTATGAGACGCTTCGTCCGCGACTGCCTACCCACTACTCGGCGGAGAATATACACGATGCGCTCAAAAACGTAAGTTAAATAATAATTTATGTTACTATCAAAAACTTAAGTTTTATATGTTACTAGCTATTGCCCGTTACTTCGCTCATTAGTCGTATTTATTTTATTGGATCCGGTCATGTGAGTAGTAGGGCTCTTTGTGAAGGACTCGTCCGGGAAGTACTACCACCATGCCTTTTATTGCCGCCAAGCAGCGTTGCTGTTTTTCAGTTTGAATAGTGTGATTGCCGTTGAAATTACAGGCACATGAGGCTTAACATCTGTATGCCTTAAGCTGATGGACGCAAGGTAGAGCATCGTAGGGCACGTTCCTATCGAGCGTGATTTGCGTGTTAATGTGCATTGGCATTGTTATAGGTGACTTTAAAGCAGATGGTCCAACTGCCTGTTCATCAGCAAGTCGTATAAAAAAAGCACTTTTCAGCATACAATTTAAAAATTGCCCTCATATATGTCCGAAAAAAGTCAGGATCACTGAACACTCTTTAAACTACAGATGGAAAGCGGCAGTCGTTTCGGTTCTTCCCTCGGCCTAGCACGTCGTGTAGAAAGACCTCGGCATCTCCCAGCGCGTTCAGTCTCGTCCCAACAGCTGGGGGCCACAGCGGGAGGGACGGGGCTGGCGGGGGGGTCGCCTTCTGCCAGACGAGTGAGACAGCTGCTGGAGCTGGGATCCAGGTTCAACTGCCCCAACCCAAGTCCAGTACCAACGCCTGGCTCCAGGCATCAGAGACATCTCGATTTTAATCCTAGTGGTGAGTGGCGTAAAGTCTTATTTTGCGTAACGTGTAGTTTTGAAGATGGTGGTCCATGTCAGTGACTTTTTCATTAATGGAGGATACAGAAAGAGAAAGAGGTAGAGCTAACGCAGGAATCGCCTTTTGCAAACGAGCGAAGCAGTTATGAGAGATGGGGTCAAGGCTTGACCGCCCCAACCCAAGTCCAAGTACCAACGCCGGGCTCCAGGCATCCGAGGGATCTCGATTTTAATCCTAGTGGTGAGTGGCGTTAGGTCTTATTTTGCGTGACGTGGATTTCAAAGACTGAAGTCCTTAAAAGTCCATTGCGAGATCAGAAGAAGGGCTAGTGCAGGACTCGCTTTCTCCGAGACGACAGAGGCTGTTATTACTGGGCCAACATTTCGATATTAACCCTAATGGTGTGTGGCATTAGGGATGTATATTTTAGCATACCGTAAAATTCCGAAGACTGAAGGATATAGTTGGGCCTTGGACACAGTTCAACTGCCCAAATCCACCAACACCCGATTTTACACATTAAGAGAAATTACAGAGTAGGGAGGAGCATAGGGAATATTTTACCATTACATAATTCTCTGAAGGTTGCACGCTTCAGTAACCTCTCATTCATATCCACAAACTTCTGCAACCGTTCAATTCTTTCCAGAATACACGAAATACAAAGTGGAAAAGCCGAGCGCGGGTCTTTCGGCATCCATGACTGGTCTATCGCGCATCAGCGGCCGCGTCTCCGGCATGCTATGGGTGCACCTGCTAGCCGGCCGGGGGCTGAGGCCGGGGGGCGCTGGCTCTCCATCCTCCCCCCCGGGGGCGCCGCTCTCTCACCGCGAGCCCCCGGTCGCACCACGTGATCTCTACTGTGTGCTAGAGTGTGATAGAGTGCATAAAGCTAGGACTGTGGTAAGTTTTGTTTCTTTGACTTCACATCGCTATTAGTGTTCGCGTATTCAAATCAAAAAACGTTTGTTTTGTGTCACAAAAACATGGGCGAAATACAAAGAACAATATTGGTCAGGAAAACAAAATCAAAATCAGAGTTACTCAGCTTTGTGCTATGATAGTATTTGATGCATTACTATAACGCTGGTCTTCCGTGACGCCGGAATGTATTCGTTCTATTTTTCATAATGCAACGGTGTGTAGTGACTCGATTCGTCCATATTTGCCTATTTTACACGAACACTATCGGTTTTGGTCACATATCAATTAATGGTGAATATTCCGGATATGTTTGTTTACCGTCCACACATGGCGCACTCAATAGTGTGCGGTGCGGAGACAGCGATGATCGTGTTAAGTTTTTTTAGAGCTAGCGACAGAATGACCTTGCAATCGAATGCATTCGCGCAGGGACTGTTTCGGGTCTCTCATAAAATCTGAAGCAAAGATATTGTATTTGTAATCAACACGCCTATCTTTGAGTTCAGATTAGCAGCAAAAATATTCTTCACATCGACCCATCGAAAAACTGCATTTTACCCTTATATTGTTTCTAGGTCCGTACAGGCGAGCTTCAATTCGACTGGGATGAATCTTTCGAGCTGGAGCTGGTCGACAACAGACAGCTGGATGTACTGGTATACTCCTGGGATCCTCAACACAGGCACAAGCTATGTTACCGCAGCGCCGTCACTCTGCCAGATCTGCTGACGCGAGGGCCCAACCACCAGCTTGCGCTCAAAGTAAGTGAAACATGGAGTTGAAAAGATGGGTAGTAGAGATACTAAGAGACCTGGATAAGTATGATCCATAGCAGGGATGGCGAACCAGTGGCACGCGTGCCATTGATTGCACCCGACACAATATTTTGGGCACGAAACCGGATTAAACACTTTGCATTTTTAGTTCAAACTATCCGCTACTTCACCCGTCCACCCGATCAGGTCAGTGACTACTTGGCTAAATAAATAGTGGGGCACTGTTGGAATTTATGTTGAAATAATTTGAGGGCAAGTCGACGGCCTCATAATTTTTTTTTTTAAATGGATCTTTTATTGTTAAAGGTTCACCACCCCTGGTCTAGAGAGTAGGTACTAGACTCATAATTATGATAGAGGTATCGGTTGCTTATGAAGAATCAAATGAAGCACTACACTACGATGCCAGAATTTGATCCCTAAAAGAGCATAGTTTGATCTACAGGAGACTACACTGATTACTTCAATGTCCTTACTCATCGTTCAAGGGAAATTCGTTTCACCCATAGTTTTTTTACTGTATTTTTATATCCTGATCTTTAATCATGGCCCTAGTGATAAAAGACTCATATACATGATGAGCATAGTTGGATTTGAACTCCGTTATTATAACTTTTTAGTTTTGGAGGCCGAATTTCTCTTTTCTGGTGGCTTTGCTTAATTTTATTTTATTCTAACTTTCTTCTCTTCCAGATGGAACCGCGTGGCACATTATACGTCCGCGTCCGTCACACGGAACCACCCGAGCTCTTCCGGCGTCGCGGCATCATTGGTCGTGCGTCTCCCTCTCTCTTCGGCGCTGAACTAGAGACGGTGGTTGCGAGGGAATCCAGTCGGACGGACCGGAATAACCCGCCAGTACCGCTCATAGTGCGGAGATGCGTTGAGGAGATCGAAAGACGTGGGCTTGATATAATTGGTACGTTTCGTTGTGAAATATGGGCAAACACGGTTCCGATTCGGGTTTTGTCGCTGTTCGGTGCGGATCAGAAGAAATGAGAGTGATCAGAATCGTTCTTCCTGGAAAGGTATAAGTATAGGGGAGGCCTATGTTCAGCAGTGAACTTCTTGAGGATATAGCGGCTCATAACGTACTTAGCTCGATATCAAGACGAATCCAAAAAAATAGGATTTGAAATTTAAATGATCTCAAGGGCGTCGCCAGCCCATGGCCCAAGGGGGCAATGAGAAAAATATGAATTGTAGGTACAGTCAGAGCATGAAGCTTTACAGCTTGTAGCGCGAGTTTTTGCCTCTATGGCGATTGTAATAAGAATGGTTCCAACTTAGGCCTTAGGACTTTGGTTTCTTTGCAGTTGGCTACATTTTTTTAATCTTTAGCAACGGCAGCTGCCCCTACCTGCCCCCCCCGTCCCGACAACATTGTTTGGTCGTATTTTGTTTTACTTTAAGCCGCCATATTGGTTCTCTTACAGTTTACTTCTTCTATGTCACTTATGTTCTTCATGATCAAGACGGATCCAACTCCACCTCACCAATCCTTTTTAATTTCCAGGTCTGTACCGGCTCTGCGGCTCGGCGAGCAAAAAGCGCATTCTGCGGGAAGCGTTCGAGCGGAACGCACGCACGGTGGAGCTCGCGCCGGATTCGGTGCCGGATATCAACGTCATCACCGGCCTCTTGAAGGATTATCTGAGGGAGCTGCCTCAGCCGCTGTTCAGTCGGTGTCTGTATCAGATGACCGTGGACGCGTTAGGTGAGATCATCGAGCTTTATTAAGACAGCCTTCACAGCTCAGTTAGTAGTTCTGCCTTCTGCGCCTTAGGCTATGGGTTCGATCCCCACCCAGAACAAACATTTGTGTGATGAACATAAATGTTTGTTCTCTGTCTGCGTGTTATTATACAAAGTTTTCCATTACTTGTGTTTAAAAACTTCAGGGGGCTAAAGTACCCATCAATATGAATAACTTTTTCCCCCTTTTTTTTTTTTTTTTGGGTACTTTAGCCCCCTGAAGTTTTTAAACACAAGTTTTGGAACACCTTGTATACTAATAGTATTTATTTACAAAAAAAAAGTATTAATGTATTTTATCAGCTATCTGGTTCCCATAATACAAGCTTAGCTTAGTTTGGGGACTATTGCAGTGTGGAAAGTCCACCAATATTTATTATTTTTGCCTAATAATAAATATATTTGTCTACAGGGGTTTGTCTGCCAGACGACCGCGAAGGCAACGCCCGCCTAATGGCGTCTATAGTGGAGTGCTTGCCTCGAGCCGCGCGTGCTACGCTCGTCTTCCTACTGGACCACCTCGCCTTAGTGGTCGTCGCTCAAGATAGGAACAAGGTAAGTCGCTGAAAATCGGTCATTCTTCTTCTTCTTGTCGTGTCACTAGTTTCTTTCGAAACAGTGTAGTGAAAGGCTTTTAAGTGCGCCTCAAGAGGCTCCTTTCGAGCACTTGACACATGTTATAGAACTTTTTAGGTTCTATGGCATGCCGGTTTCCACGATGTTTTCCTTTAGTGTAGTGTGTATGTTCTTAATATTTCCACCAATATTTATTTATTTTAACCCAAGGATATGCAACCGTGGCTCCATCTATAGGTCTGACATACTAATCAAGAGTCTCTAGTAATGTTATTCTCCGAAATATGGTTGTTTGCGATTTTTCATAGTTAAGAAAAATCTAAAACAACTTAATGTAGTTAAATTCAGAGATTTTATAACTTCAAAAATGTTGTAATGTGTGAGTGAGAAGTACCCTAGTTATTAACAGCACGTTATTTGTATGAAACACAGACGAAAGTCAGGCACAGAGCAGGACTAATTGACATATTTTGTTTATTTTTGTAACTTCTTTCTTTTAATCTTGATTTATATTCATCCAGTCTTCTCTGCTCTGTGTTCCTTCTTATTTGTGTGTTAAATAAACGTGTTTCATTTAATTTATTTCATTTCAAAGTGTAAGTCTTTTTTTTTTATTTACAAACATAATTACAATAAATAAAAGTATAAAAAAAATGTACAAAATAACATATGAAACAGTTGAGCTATCTGCAAACCGTTGCAAACAATCTAGAGATAGCTCAACTGATCCAAATCAGTGCCAATCGGAAGCGTCCCCAAGACACTGGCATTGCTACGCTGAATAACAATGCCGAGTGTAAGTTGTTTTTCCATTACAATAGATGTCGCCACAGCACCTAGCCGTGGCACTAGCCCCGCCCCTAATGCTGCACTCGCAACCGCCAGTCGAGCTCGACTACTCGCGCCCCATACACGTCCTGCAATGTCTGCTGCAAATATGGCCGCCGCCGAAGCGTTCAGGTAATGTCATTCCCTTGGTCAGTCCGATGTATGAGAGGGTTTGTGATTGTCAATTTTCTAATAGACGATGCAATTGTTCTTTAAAACAGGTACCTATTTCAAATACAATATATTTCTGTTTTTCAGGGGTATTTAATATTTATTGAAAAATAACACAAACATGGAACTTTTATTTAAAAATAAATTTTATATTTAAATAAAAATAAATAAATAAACTAAATGTGTGTCTATGCGCTGTAAGCGAGCTAGAAATTGCGGCAATTTCTAGCTGCAATTGTAAGGCAAATAGCTTATGCATAGTTAGTCGGGAAAGCTGTAAAATTGCAATAAATTGCAACAAAACTAGCCAGCTTACAAGCGCCATTAAAAATCTGTTTAAAAGCAAAATCATTGCAAATTCTTTCCGTACAATTAAGTGTCAATTTTGTGAATAAATAAAGTTTTATGATTGCATCATCTTTAATAATTGAAAATCACTACTTTTGTTCTGTTTATAATATGATTCCATCCTTTAGGGATCTTGCCGTCTGCCTTCTAAATCGTATCTATCTTAACAGCATGTTTGCATACCTACTTACTAAACTGCACCTTCATCAAGTTTCAGAAATGAGGGCTCAACTTATGACAGTTATTAATGACAAGAAAATAGCAATTCGCGAGCGCCGACTAGCACTTGACGTAATAATTTAAAATATCTTATGAAATTGGCTTTTAAACACAAACCAAGCTTTGCAGGCTTTCAATCATTAGGTGTTTTGAAATTGACCCCAAATCTTTTCACAACTTGAGGCTTTTTTATTTTTGGCTATTCAAATAAAATAAATATCAATTATTTTTTCATAGCTAGTAGTGCAATCATGGGTTGCTAGTACGTTGGAACTGTGCTCGACAAAATTGTTGATTCTATCTCGTGAAGGAAGACCCGTTGTCTGCTTTTTTTCATCCGATTTCTGTTAACGTATACGCTTGTCTCTTATAACCGTTTGTAAAACTTGCAAGGATATCTAATTTTAAGTAAATAAAGCTTTTTGCAATCAAAAATTCGGAAATAGTCGCGGCTCGCTCCGCTCGTCTAAATACATTCACTATTCTTTCGCATTCTAACTGCTTATCTGCGGCTTGCTTCGCTCGCTGGTATCTGTGCTGCATCTATGTTCCGTTCATGCCCAAAACAACAACATTTTTACACATTCTTATAATTGGCTTCTTATCCTTAAAGTTCTGTATATACTATACAATTTTACTAACTGTACCTATACATGTCCGTATACGCTAGAACAAGAAAACACGAAGCATTTTGGGCACAATTCCGTCGCACGGTGACCCAAACACATAGTTTCTGAGTAGATCGTTCTCGTAACTTCGGGCGGGTGTACCGGCTAAGCGGTACCTTAACGCATGTATGTTTGTAGACAGTTCGGCGCGGCGAGCCAGTAACAGGGCCGCGTGGAAACAGAGCCAGTGCGTCGCCAGCGGGGTCAGCCACCCTCCCGCCAGGTACGTAAACCCCCCTCCTTGTGGCCATCGTAGCGCCAATCTACATTGCAACCTTCAAAGGAATATGGTCTTTATTCAGTTCCGTCATAAAGATCACTTTGAAACGTCTTAAAAAGGCTGCTCTAAATGGTAACCGAATACGTCTTAGCCCCCTTTTTGTGATCTTAAGTACGTGAAACCCCTTCCCCTTCTTGTGACAATATAAAGTGTGTCATAGCGCACCCCCCAAATTTTTCCTCGATACGTATTCTCAATACCCCCAAAATTTTTCTCCCTTTTTGTGGCAATATGAAGTAGCGCACCTCTGAAATATTTGCTCAAAGATTCAAACTATCGTTTTTCTATGGAGATTATATAAAACAATCATTCCTCATACTTAGACTTCTTAAAGCCGGTCATGGTTATAGTGATAGCACAACCCCAAAAAACCAACGACCTTGCTCCATCATAGCTCCCCATTTTCACAGAAAGAGCCTACTAGTCTTTCCAAATTTTTTGGTCATATTATCAAGTATTATATTTCCTTCTCTTTTGCATAGGCTGAACATCATTAGGCCTACCCGTTTTCCAAGTTGCCCATAGGTCTACGGAGTTCCATAAACAAGACGATAGATTCTTCCAAAGCCAGTTAAGTCCTTCCAATCTTGAGCGCTTCATTTGCCTTTCTATAAAAGTTGATCCCACTTCCAATTTGTTTGGCTATAAGCAGTTTTCTGACTCTACGATTTGCTTATACCGACGTGACTCATAAACAATGCAAAACTTACCTGTTTTCACACTTTCCTTATTGTTACACTCTCATCACTATTAGTTTCACTACAAGCTCTTGAAAGCCTGTACTGTAGATGTGGTAGGTACTCGTAGGACACAAGGATAAACACTTTTCATACGGTTATTGCATTCCTCTATTTCCTGGTTTTTAGCATGAGACTAGACTATTTTCATTATTTTTGTTTTCACAATAAATTCTCTTCATAGTGCGGGCCATGTCAATTTAAAGTTCTCGATGGATATTTAAGCCGTAAAAAGTTTGATAAAAATGGTAAGATATGTAAACATACATATATATAACATTAAAAGGTTTTATACAGCAGTAAAAGTAGGGTTGTCTGCATCTAAAGCTGTGACTAGGGCAGCCTAAAGGTTCAATTTCAAAATTGGTAATTTCCAATCGGAATTGTTGCAACTAGAACGCCATTCTAATCATAGGCCTTTACATCATTTGCAAAAGATAACGAAGATGGTAGAAGCGTCAGGTCGACGTCAACCCTTTTATAACAAACTTCCAGAAGGTGCCACTGGGCTTCCTATTCAGAAATAGGTATTATACAAATGTTTGTTGTTTCCAAAAATATAAGTACATAAAATATTACAACGATGAAATCTCCTTTCAAGTAAAAAATAGGTCATAGGAGATCTCCATAGTATTAGCCACGTAGTCGTGTTTACAAGTGCACTATTTCAATAAAATACAAGACGCACAGTTTTGCCGGCTGAGTTTCGGAAATTATTAGCCTTTGCATCATCTGCGAAAGATGATTTAAAGAAGCATCAGGTTAACGTGAACACTTTTATAATAACCTCCAGAAAGTGCCACTGGGCTTCCTATTTAGAAATAGGTAAAAACCACGTAGACGTGTTTACAAGTGCACCATTTCAACAGAATACAAGACGCACAGTCTTGCCGGCCGAGTTCCGCCCTCAGCCAGTCCATATCGGCATCCAGTGGCAGCATCGGTAGCATCTCCGCCGCCAGCTCTCTCGGCTCACACCGCCCCCGAGCCGGAGCCACCCGCACATGTAAGCAACCATTATCATCCACACAGCTGGCACAAACACAATCTGATCATCAGGGTTATTTGAAACAATCGGTAACGTTTCCGACCGGAAATATTAGTCTGTCTTAAAGCAAAAAAACAAAAGCAAGAGAGATAGAGGGTAAGTAGGTAAGCTCGCTTTTGTACTTGACTGCTATGTAAGATTTGTGTCAATTATTATGTGTATGCACAATATATAAAGACAAATCCTGACATTTCCGATCCGAATCGTTTCCGAATGTTTTAAAGTAGCCAGCATGTTCTAGCTTGCTACGGAAGAGTAAATTTATGAAATGACTATCGGTGAAATTTTGTAGTGTAGTTCTTCTAAAAACACGCAAACTGGGGCCTTATGCTCACTTCGAGCGAGATTATCTCACGGTGTAGATGACGTCATATCTCGTGCAATAACTCGTTGACGTTGCGTTTCGCATGAACTTTGAATGAGAAAATAGGGGAGTAAGATGGTAAGAATGGAGATACATAGTTATCGAACGAGGTATGACGTCATCTCCACCGTGAGATAATCTCGCTCGAAGTTAGCATAAGGCCCCAGACCATCATAATTTTAAAACATTTGGAAACGTTTTCCGATTGGAAACACCAGTTTTATCTTTTTTGTCTATAAGCAATCAAAAATAGAGCAAGTTATAACATTTCCGATCCGAATCGTTTCCGAAAGTTTTAAAATAACCCTGCTGATTTGATTTATATTATTGGCACGTGTTTTTGAAGCGACTCCTTTCCGCCAACATAACGTTTATTGCTTTTACTCTTCTGTAGCTGGCACAGGCCTTTTCAACAATTACCGGCCATTACACCCATCAAAATGATGACGTTAATGGTCGCTGGTGGTATCAATACACATCCATTCCTATAACAGACGAAATCCATGCAAATCAACGCTTTCACGCCCGCAGCTAACTTAGCACGCGCTTTACTTTTATTCGAACTCTTGAAGCCAAAAGAAAAAGACAAACAATAAGGTAGGTAAAAAGCAATAACGTTATATCTTAAATTGGAAAGTGAAGATCAAAATGGAAGAACCGATTATCGAAAACTGCCAGATTGTTTCTCTAATGACGATCCAAATCTGCAATTAAATATTCTAACAAAGGCCATGGGCTTGCCCTCAATCACGTATAGTAACTACTACTATATACAACTACTGTACAAACTACTACTACTGTAAAAAATGGTATGTGTCAAATGTAATATTTGGATGTAGGACTCACTACCCCCATAGATATCCACAAAGAATCTGGGGGTACTAAGAGATTGAGAGGATATTTGCCGTGCTTAGGGATCAAAGTAGTCGAGTTGTTTTTTTTAGTTAAGGATGGGGATACTTCTAATATATTTATTTATTGGAAAACCAACTTAAATAACATACATGATATAGAAACGAGAGAGCCAGTTAAAGGTTTTCACGGATAAAAAACATTATTAAATTATACATTGTGAACGCCGTAGTTAACAGTATATTAAAATAGATAGAGTAGTGAATATAGTAAAGGCTACTTGTAATCCTTTTGAATACCTAATTAATTCAATTCTATCCTTGTGTACGTTAAATTTATTTATTTATTTATTACATAAATGATAGTAGGCTTACAGCGTGCAGACCAAAATGCTTACTATCTTAATTTTAAACTTAAAATATAGTTAAACAATCACAGATCACATAAATTTTGTCATAAAATATATCGACATGTTGGACCTCGTGTATAAATGCGTTTATAAGAGTAAGTGCTCTTAGAGTTGGCGCGTTATTTGCGTGGTGAGTTCGTGGTGTGTGGCAAGCGAATAGTTGATGTTGTCGGCGGCCGCAACGCACATAGTCGTTAGGGACATATATTGGCATCATGCTTAGTATGGTTGGATTATTGACTTGTATGTAAATGTATGTTTAACGTTGTGGCATGTTGCCGGCAGGTTCTCTCATCAGTCAGGGGCGGCCAATATCGTCCAGCGTCCCCGCGGGGCGCGGCCTCGGCGCCGGCGGCGGTCGCGCGGCGCCAGGTGACGCTCTCTTCGCCCGGCTCGGCCAGCAGTAGCGAGGGCAGTCACAGCCCGGCCGACACTATCAAGCATGGAGGTAAACTCGACACTACACAACTATTATCATCTTCATGTGTTTGAGTGTTCCCGCACACGGGCCTCCGGCTACAACTACAAAACGCCGCCACTGGCATATTTCCTGTACCAGATGGCCCATTATTGTGGGCCATCTGCTTGTTCCATCAGCTAGTAGTAAGTATAAAAAAAAATGTAGGGTCGACAAATTACTTCAATTTGTCGGGGATGTACATTGGAACGTCGACCAAGCATAAATTAAAAGCTGCTTATACACGATATGATAGATGAAGAAAATTACAGCGATCTCTACCATTTTTGATTAGTTCTAGATGGCGCTGCGTGATATGTAGGTACGCCAATACTTTATTGTCAGCTGTTAGCTAAAACTGCCAATCTGTATCCCAGGCTTAGTATCGTCAAGGGTAGCGCTGTGTGATATGTTCGCTAATACATAATTGTCAGCTAAAACTGCCAATCTGTATCCCAGGTTCAGTGTCGTCAATCCTGCGTCAGCCGGCGTCCCCGTCCCCGGCGCGCACGTCCTCCCCCGCGCCCCGCGGCTCCCCCCGCGACTCCCCGCGCACCACTCCTCAAGGCAGCGCCATCCCTGGCACGTCAGCTGGTCTGGCAGTCACCCTCAATAGCACGGGAGCTCTCAGCCCTCGCTACAACAGCTCCACTAACCCCTTCTTGCAGCAGTACGACGCCGAAGCTGAGGCGGAGACCTGGCGCTCGGCGGATATATTCTCGACGCACGCCTAGTGCCTAGCTGCTGCCTAACCGTCACACCAAAATGGTAATCGGTAATGGTAATAGCAGTATCTAGAAGTTTTTATTTTTTTTGATAAAACTTGTTATCGGAACAAGCAGTAACACCATCACAGATGTTAAGTAGTAAAATGTGCGCTGTGAGCACTGGCCATGATACTTAATTATATGATAAGCTAAAGCCGGTTGATATAGAATAATACTCTTGTTATGTTTTAAAAGATTCAGATCCTGCTAAGACTGTAAAAAATATCATCAAAGTTTTGATTCCCATTACCATTTTGGGTACGCGGCGAGGCTGCCGATTGAACCTAGTCAATTTAATAGGATCGTCCGGTCCGGCTGTATATTGTTTTTGGGCGTGATGCGCGTTCGGGGTTCGGGGAAAGCGGTTAGGACGGGCACGGTTGATGATTGATAGCCGTTTACGAAGATTGATAACCGATTTTATTTTACGGAACAAATGAAACTGTTCGTAACTGCAAAAGTATGTTGTATTATTAGAGAATTTAATAGCCACGGTAACTATAGCTGAATTATTGTTGAATTGCAAAGTTTGAGATGCAAAGCTTAGTGAATGAATATAATAATTATTAGACTATTGATAGATATTCCAAGTGATTAAAGCTTAGCATATCACTAATAAAGATTGATTATTTATTGAAATAGATGTTTATAAATAATTAGTTCGAGGACAATAATTATTATTAGAAGCCCTCGAATGATTGATAGGTTGATAAACCGTTATCAATCTAATGCCTGCCCACTCGACCGTTTCTCGACCCAATGTTTGTTAATATAGAGCGAGTTAAATGTATATTACTGTGAGAATTTGAGCAGCTGCCGTCCGCCCGTAGTCACCTAGTTTATGTTATTGTACATTGTATATTTAAACGTATTGTAGGTACGCCCAGTTTTGTACCTAATTAGGGCCATGGCGGGCGGCTGCAGTGCTACGCAGTTTTATCCCCCAGAAACACTTCTCATTTATTAAACAATCGAAATATCTTCGAGAAATATGTTTTTTTTTTTGAGAAATGTATCGGTTGGGAATTAGCCGCACATAATCCCACATATCAGGGGCTTGTGTACGCTGTCACTCACGTTATTGTATAAGTAAGTTGTCCGAAGTCAACTGATAGTACCTACGACATTTTTGTCCCTTATAACTAGGATTATTTAAACCATGGATGATAACTGGAACAGTAACCACTTTATCAGCAAATAAAAGATAACATGTCACTTTTTTTGGGAGTGATATTTCATGCAGGATCAGTTGATGTTGAGCAGTTACCACTGCCTAATGATACTTACAGTAACTCACAGAGCCCGTTGACGGAGAACGTGCCCTATTTGGCATTGCGCTGCATCACTTTGGGACTTAGGAAATAAATATATCAAAAAATTAATATTCTGCAGCGTTCGAAGTTAACTTTGACGTTGTCAGCTAAAAAAGCCACGTTCCTAGTTACGTCCAATGGTTTAAAAGTCAGTGAAACGTACCAGATATGCATTTATAAATCCATGAATATTTCCAGTCTAGTGTGTATATTAACAAAATGTTATCAAAAGACTTAATAACTAATGTAATCATAATAATAAGTTAGTTCAGCTACATAGAGTACAAAGAAAAGCAAGTAAATAGTCCAAAGAATGAAATAAAGATTGTTATGCAACTGCCTTCCTAATAATATAAGTAACATTGAAAACACACTCGGAGGGCCATTCACAAACATTCTTTCTGTTGTGGCTTGTTGTACAAACTGTTGAAGCCTTAAACATTATCCCGTGAATTTTGTAATCTACATGCAAACCTTCGCTATCAATCCGCAAGGAAAGAACGTTAGTGTGTGGCCCGCTTCTGATGAAGAATTGTCATGAATTAGGGTTGCCCCCAACAATGGTGTTCTTCTATTGTGGTTGCCATCTTTTTTGAAACAAAATGTCGGAACAAACAGCTCACCTGATATTGAGTGGTTATCTCAGTATATAACAATTGCAATAGCTCATAAAGCACGTCTACTGAGGACATGCCCTATGTGGCATGTTGAGATATATTATATTATTACATTGTAAAAGGATCATACAAAAGAACGGTAGGAACCAAGCCGTAAGTTTGTTGCCTGTTCTTCTAGGCTTTGGTCGCGTGGAACTGGCACCTAGAGTCACCTAGCTTTAAGACGTTTCAAAGTGATCCTTGTGATTTTATTGAATAAATACATTTTGACTTTGACTTTGGGTCTCAAGGGTCTGTATTTGCACCGGCACTCATACTCTTCCAGCCATACAAAAAGCTGTTAGGATTGAAAACTTGGTTTTGAAAATGTAATGGCAAAACTAAGAATATTATCAGTAGGGGCTGACCCAAGATGATATGACATAGCTAAAGATGGCAGATGAAAAACTTTGACAGACCAACTGTCATATAAGTATTGTAAATGTAAAATACGACAATTAATTCAAGTAAATGGAATCGAAACCTACCTATTGTTAAGCAAACAGGAAGTTGGCAATAATAGTCAATAAAAACTATGCAAAAATGTGTGTGTGTAGTGTATGGCAACATAAGTAAGTTAAGAGTATTGGCAACTTTAAGTTTTAAGACGTAGCTTTGCGGCTGGTGCAGAGGTCCTTTGTACCTATAGTCCTTTTTTATCAAATTATATAAAAAACGTTAGGTGCTCAATTTTCGCCGATACGACTTTACAAATTTCCTTTCATATTAATTTTAAAATCCATGCTTATGTGTATTTTATCTTTATCTTACGTGAAAAATTAGGTCTAATAATCATTTTTAATTTCATAATTGTATCTTTTAATTTGCTTAATTCCTAGTTTCATACAATCTTTATGGCCGAATTAATTCTCAAACATCAAAACTTGCATTTATAAGTAAAATAAGTACAGCCGCAAAGCAACGCGCAGGGCACTGTAAAGGATATAAGGTAGGTAGTGAAGGCAGTGGACACAAGTCGGTAGCTCGGTAGGGAGAGTGTATCATAGGGCTTACATTCAGAGACAAATCTAAGTCCTTGTCCAAATGAAGCGTTTTGCGCACTCACGCGATTTTGAGATACTAGAAAGCCTTAAACGCTGCTCTTATAATAATATATGCACATGCGTACTGACACATCCGCACGCAAAGAGTAACGTAAACGCGTGAATGATGACGTAAAACGCTTCATCTGGACTAAGTCTAAGGCTCTTATTCATATTCCTTGCCATTTTGTAGCGGCTCTATAGAGTATACTTGTCACTGTCACTTTCATGCCAACGAAAAGAGACAGCAGCATACTTATAAGCTAGTGGAGCGTTCAGCGACCAATATGAATAAGAGGGTTAGTGATTACTTCCTTCATCTGTCAAAATTGCACTCAATTTGACAGATGAAAGCGAAGTCGCAAGGAGTTTTCTCTCTGAATGTATAATAGAACAGACGGTACGGACTGTCTTGAGACTGAGACCATATCAGAGTAGAGTAGCCTTGCTCGAGGACATCCGTCGTAGAACCAGCGATTGCGTCGGCCTTTGTACACCCTCATGTCAATGTCACTGTCATCTGTCAAATGAAAGTAGCATCAACTACCCTCAATTATTTAGAAAACCAAATATTAATAAGCAGAATCAGTATTTTCGTACCAATCTTACGCACGCTTAGATTAACTGACGTTTTTGAAAAAGAAATTTTAATTTTCCTTCTACGTGTTTATTGAGAAATATTGACACCTACAACCGGCTTCCGAAAGCCCGATCAAAACTAATCGCATGTCAAGTCACTTGCTATCTCTATCTAATTCGATGGCTTTTTTCTTCTAGGCTTTGGTCGCGTGGAACTGGCACCTAGAGTCACCTAGCTTTAAGGTTTCAAAGTGATCCTTGTGATTGTATTGAAAAAATACCTTTTGACTTTGACTTTCATGTAATAGCTGAATTAGCGAGTGACTTGACATCCGATTAGTTTTGATCGAGCTTTCAGAAACCGGCTTTTCAGGTTAAAGGAGTAACTTTTACAAAAGGCGTTTTTAATTTTTAGAATAAAAATAATAACTACTGGTTACAATTTCACTCTTGAAAGTTTTGGATGAAAAAAATAATATCAGAGCATAAAACAAAATGTAGTGAAATTATACATGAACACATAAACTTCTAAGAAAGATATACCTAGGTAGAGAATATTGCAAGAATGTGTCTGAGAGATGTTTTTATCTTGAATAGATTTGCCGTTACTTGAGAGTGTATAAAGGCCCTTATATAACAAAAACTAGCAAATTCATTACTTCAATGTTTCGAATAAATTAACTGTTTAAATAATCTTCATTCATTATTAATAAAACATATTGTAACGATATTATAATATAATCTTATAAAATAGTGTTTAGAGCATTTTTACGAGTCGCTAATTCTATGAAGGTATGTTAGTTTATAGATTGGGACGGTCACATTCTCAAGGTAAGGGGTCCTGTGTTCAAATTTCAAGTTTATAATATTTAATCATTCTTCACATAAAATAAAAAGTAACGAAATTTGAAAATGGTACCTCAGTTCATACAACAAAGCGTCTGCTAGACATATATGAGAGTGAGAAATTGACCAATGATATCACTGAGTGCGAATTTCACTGCCATGATTGGTCCGTTTTATAGAAAATTATAATAAATATATACACTTGTTTATATGTCTGTCGGAGGCTACACGGTAACTTATCACTTTTGAGCGACACTTCAAGACAATTTTGTTAAACTACCGTTTTATATAAATAGCATTGCACAAATAAGACGACTGATATGGGACACAAAAGGTTTTTGATACTTTTTACCTACTTATTCTTATATTTTACTATTGAAATCTAGGATGTTGGGTATCTTCACATTTCTTGTACCGTTGTAAGTTTCTACCGTTTTTAATACTCGTGTTCGAATTCTTTAAATATCGCAAAACGTTCGGAGAAATTGAGAGAATTCGATCAAGTTTTAGGGAGAATGTGTTTTATGAATGTTAAAATTCGATGACAATATGTAGCGATAAAGTTCAAAGAAATATCGATTGATCGCCTCCTTGAATAAACCTTTGTAATGTAATGGCCAGTGTATCAAAAATTCACGTAATATTAACGCCATTTTTCTTAACAAGTAAATTGTTGGTACGAGATAAAATCTGAACCAGTTCAAAACTTCAACAATTTCGTATCACGTTTTTTTTTATGAATAAAAAATGATTAATACATAGATCGAACAAAGTAGAAAAATGAGCACGAATTGATGTTTTCTAAAATAAGACAAGTCTATCGATTAGGTATAAGACGATTCATCGATATATTGCTTTCCTAAGACTACGCTACATTTGGAAGACCGCGAGTTCCAAAAAATAAGTACCTAACTACCTCTTCCACTAGATAATCTAAAAAGCTTAAAAAATATTGCATTGTTGTCGTTGTAATCGCTTTTTCGAACAGTTTTTAATGTTTTTGCAACGATGTAGCGTAGGATGCAAAAGCTATTGAGTGCATGAGATTTTTGTATAAACTCAATTACCGACCGTTAGAAAATAATAACATTGTTTTACTCAAAGATTCGGAATTTTGAAAGACTTATCAAACTACTACTAGTTGGTTCTAAGGACATAAGAACGTTCGTAGACGCTCGTAGCAGTACCACTACGCTCGTAGACGTTCGTAGCGGTAATGCTACACGCTGCTACGCGATAGAACTGTTAGACTGTAGAACTGTTCGCTCAGAAAAATAAAGCGTAAAGCTTGCAGTTTCTACGACACTGGTTTATATTTATCAGAAATGTCAAAGAAAATCAGGAGTTTGAGCTTGTTTCTAAAAAAAAATCGTAGGGCACGTTCCTATCGTGCGTGACTTACGAGGCAATGCCTTGTGATGGTTACCACTTAACATCAGGTGGGCCATGTGCTTGTTCCATCAGTAAAAAAACAGTTTGATAATTAGAAACGTCGTCGGTAAAATGAGTGAAACGTGAAGTGTTTTGTTAGAGGTTTGTTGTTGTGATGGCTTGAAGTGTCGCTCGACAGTCCGTTGGTCCGCGTGTGGCGGTCAGTAGCGTGTAGTGACTACGGCACGCTTCAGTTGCTTTCCCGCGGCAATGGTTCTGCGAGAAATGCGTATACATACTCATAGTTATACTGTTGACGGCGTATCGATAAAACCGCACTTGTTAGAAACTTTTAAATGTTTACATTATCTGTTGGTTGAGGCCTAAGGATTTGCAGTTTTGTTTTAGTGTATGAAGAGTATATTCCTAGAGGGTATTTATTTAGCTAGACTAATTTGTGGCTTGTAATTTAGCTTGGAAAGTTCTCTCATAACCAATGCCGCTGTAAGTTTGTTTTGCAGGGCTTGGTCCCTCTGATAACAGTATTTCGAGAATTTGGTAATGTAGTTACATACGTGTACTCAAAGTAACATGTACCATACACGCCTCAGCGTCTGTAGCGGGGCTGGAACACAACAAAATAAATAATACGACGTTATTGCTTTGTCTTATTTACCTAACTCCACTGAAAAAAAATTAACTAGCCTCACAGCTCAGTTGGTAGTAGCTCTGCCTTCTGTGTGTAGGTTGTGGGTTCGATCCCCACGCAGAGCATTAATATTTTGTATAATAAACAAAGAAGTTTGTTCTCTGTCTGATTGTAATAAATGAACGGCTGCAAAACCTCTGCATTCGCTGCAGTTGGTGCACGGCCGTTTTCGAACCCACGACCTTAGGATCGGAAGGCGGGGCCGCTACCACTAAACTACCAGTGCTCTCTATTAACTTCTGATTTGTAGCTATAACAATAAGAATTTTAAGCCTTTCATGACGGGTACTTTTCACTTGGAAGAGTACCTACTCATACTTAAGTCAAAGTCAAAGTCAAAAGGTATTTATTCAATAAAATCACAAGGAACACTTTGAAACTTGAAACGTCTTAAGGCTAGGTGACGCCAGTTCCACGCGACCAAAGCCTAGAAGAACAGGCAAGTGAAACTACTTAAATAGGCATATTGGGTAATTTATTTTTTATCAAGTGCCCTTTTTATATATATCAAAGTATTTTTTTACCTAGCGCAATACCTACGATAAGCGTGTAAATCATATTATAAATAAACACGTAAACTATTCTCCAAGCTTTTGCAATATCACGCAACAATAAAATTCCTGAGCAAACTTGCGAAGGAGAAATTGTTCACCTAGGTAGTTAAAACTGGTAGGTCGTATTTTTAATTTTAACGATGCCTGGCTGGCTACTTGGGTTTCTATGGGGTTCAGAATACTGAAAGCACTCACTAGATCTTGAGGTATATAATGGACAATAGAAAAACACTTGAGGCGGAGACTATGTACCTACTGCTGCTAATGTACATATTTATGTATACGAGTATTAAATATACGTGTTAGATATGCATTGTAGGTACATCTTTCAAAATTTTGAAATGTGCGAGCGAGAGGTACATCAGCAGTTGTCATCACATTAAAATGCAAAAGCACTTACCGCGTAAGTACCTACTTACTTTTATTTTTAGCACGTAAAAGTAAAAGAGCGCGGACAATCATTCGCGGTAAAGGCGGTATCAGACGGTTCACTTTTCGTTCATTTTTGTCTTTCATTCGGCATCTTTCACTCGAAATGATTTGTCTGAACCCCAAATGAAACAAGAGTGCCGAATGAATTCATTAATGAACCGATCCGACAATGTTAGATTTTGTCATTCGGCATCTTTCACTCCAACTGCGAATGAACGGTCTGCACACAGAGAGAACGTTCACTCGGATTCGGCCATTTTGTCTTGAGCTCGGTAGCAGACGCACGTCTCGTTGCGTCACGGAAAAAAAGTTCTTCAAATTTACATTCGTCCATTCGCAAATGATTGCGATACGATTCAGAATCTTCATCAGCTAGTTCTCTCAACAGTGTATTTGAAGCTCCAAACAGATTTCTTCTTTCAATCCATGGCCGCACCCACCAACGTCGACGTTTTCTATGCTTCTTTTTTACTAACTTTTGGATTAAATGGTCACAAATTAAAAGGATTCCGAGACGCACGACTTCACTCGATGACATATTTAAAGTAAATAACAGATGAACGTTCTTTTCTTTGTCATTCGCAGTTAGTCGTGTGAACATGGAATGAAAGAAAAATGAAGCATTCATTCGAGTGAATGTTCACTCGAGTGAACTGTCTGAAATCACCTTAACGCGCCGGCCGTCATTTGTTCACGCGTAACGAGAGGTGGCGCTAGTAGTAGTAGCAGAGTTTACTGGACGTGCCGGTGAAGCGAGCATGTGGCTACGGTCGCGTAGTCCACCCATATTTCTTATTTCTCCTTATAAGATACCTGTTCGTCATTTGTCGCTTGTCATGGCGCGTTAAATAATGTTTTAACATTTTAACCGAGATGAAGTAACCAGAAGTAGATGAATATTCAAACCTAAGGGCCGGTTTCACCATGCTCTGTTAGATTAACAAAGGATTAAAGGGCCGTTAAATATGTCAAAATGTAGGTACGCGTTTGACAGCTAAGGTTAGATTTAACGGTCTTTTAATCCTTGATTAGTAACTAACAGAGCACGGTGAAACCGGCCCTAAGGTAATCTAAGATTTGTTAGCATAGATTAGCTACTACTCCATAATAAGAGTTGATAAAATAACCAGTGTAGTATTTTTGGTATAGATATGGGCGATTTTGCATCTTCCAAGACGCAGCCCATCCGGCAAACCTTATCGAATTTCCTACAAATTTGTAGGACGTAGTTTATAGCAACACATATCTCTAAACATTTTTTTTACACTAGCTTTTATCCAAACTAAACGTGTATGTACAAAATTTAAGCTCAATCGATTGAAGATATCTGCTTCAAAATTGAATTAATAATAATATAATTTATTTAGCAAAAAAGCACATACATACAATTTGATGCAGACGAACATAAAAGCTCGAGAATTTACATGGCTTGTAGATTATTAGAGATTCAAGACCCTACACTAAGTCCTTGCAGACTTGTGCTGTAGGTGTCGCTTCCAGATGACGTTATACAGAGAATACAACCATAGCTTTAATAACAAAGAGGTTAAATTTGGGAATAATTTCTATATAGGTATTTCTCTCCTATAGGTATATTTCCCAAATGATCAAAGACACAATACATAAATTAAACAGAAGCAAAACTTGTTACGAATAGTAATTTAGTTCGGTGCAAGCTTTGAATGGATGTCATCGCCAGCTGAATTCAGAATATCTATCTCTGCCATGATACATTCATTTCCACTGGCTGGCTTTCAATCATTTAAACGTAACAGACGTGCCTGACACATCAACGTAGGAAGCTCTCTCGAAATTGGTGCTAAAGTGTCTTCTGTCTGTTACATTTTGTGACTATTGGGCTCAGTATAGAATGCATTCTGTAGACTCATAGGGAAATGAATATTATACTATACGGACAAAATAGCATCTAATAAAGAGGTATTTATAAAAGTTTAGGTATTCAAAGCATATAACCTAATAATAATAATAAATATTGGTGGACATTCCACGCAGCACTATCTCGCCCCAAGCTAAGCCCAAGCTTGTGATATGGGAACCAAATAGCTGATATACTACTTATGTACTTTTTTATAAATACATACTTATAATGTTATATAGCATCCAGTCAGAGATCAAACATCTAACACAAATGTTTGTTCTTGGTGGAGATCGAGCCCATGGCCTACGGCACAGAAGGCATAAAATTGTCCACCAATAAAAAAAAATATGAAACAAGGCCCACCTGATTTTCAGTGGTAACCATCACATTATAACGAAACAGGACGATGCAGGTACATCGTTAAAAAAACTACTTATTACATATTTTTTTGTATTCTTATTTTTTAATGTATTTGTAAGTTTTTTGACAGCCTTCACAGCTCAGTTGGTAGTAGCTCTGCCTTCTGAGCTGTAGGCCGTGGGTTCGATTCCCACCGAGAACAAACATTTGTGTGGTGAATATGAGTGTTTGTTCTCTGTCTGGGTGTTATTATTTTACAAGTACAAATTTACAAAAAAAAAGGAAAAGTATTTAAATATTATATCAACTATCTGGTTCCCATATTACAAGCTTTGCTTAGTTTAGGGCTAGATAGTGCTGTGAGGAAAGTCCACCAATATTTATTTATATTTTTTTATTTAGTTTTTTTTTATATTTATTTTTATATTTAGTTATGATGTTAATGATAATGTCGTGAAACACAGGAAATATTTTATTTCAGCTACTTACCTACCATGCGTGTCAAAAAGTACACACGGACACGAATCTTGCTACAAACTGCTAGCTTTTATGTCCGCTTATTTTGTAGTAAGCGGACATAAAATTCAATTCAATCCATGTGTCTCATCCACGTCTTTCATCCACGGTGCCTTAACATTTTTTTATTTTTATTGACATCTTGTGTTTTACAGACTTACAAATAGGTGCTTATAATATTAATAACTGTAGATACTATACTTAATTACTAGGAAACGAAAGTAGCTAAAATTATAGCTTACATTAGTTATTATTGTGTTAGTAATTTATTTTTTGAAGAAATATACACAACACAGCAAGAATTTAGCAAAACAGTAATTTCCCAGTTGCTCACTAACTCTAGGCGTATTCATTCGCTTGATTGCTCACTAAAGTTAATGATTACTTTGTAAGGGTACACCTAACTTTCTTGAACGGGTTCTGTTAGCTAATTTTAAAGTTTTTTACTTAGATCCGTTGGGTTGCCGTGATGTTTCTTTGTAGTTTATATTACTTTACTTTCATTGTTTACGACTATTTTGAATAAATAATTAATCTACTTTATTACCAGTGCTTATGCTGGTAAGTTAATAGTTGGGTAAGTTTTTAAAGTATATTTATCTGAAAAACATACTCAGATAAGTACTCATATCAGTTTGCTCATGTTTTCTTTTTTAATTGCTTGCTCGTGTTGATGGAAGAATCAGATAACCTACCTGATCAGAAAGCATGGGGTGGTGTCATTGGAAGTTTCAGCAGTGAATAAATCGGCCAAAGTACCGACCGGCACCTCTTATAGCAGTGTTAAAATAATATTATGAACTGTCAATTTTAGCAGTTGTGAAAACAATCTTGAAAACAGTTATAGCTTCTATAAGTTGAAACGTCATCTAGTACGAAAATACTTGTCAGCTATTCTTTTTTATCTGGTTGTAGTTGAACCATAGAGCAACACGGAGGGGAGTGGCCGTAGCGTTTATTACCGATACAAAACTGTCTGCCATTTTTTGCGGGGGGAAATTTGTGTTACGCACACTTTCTCAAATTCCCACACAAAAATAATCGTCTGTCACTACGAAACTCACACATACCTAATTAAAAATACACTAACAATATCATGCACACATAGATACATTCTGTGTCAGTTTTATTGTACGTCTAGGACCGCGTGGACTTGTACTTTGACAGAGGGGAATGCTTTCGAAGGCTACTCCCCTCCGGTCCGCCGGTGGCCCGTGTTGCTCTAAGAGTTGAACAGACTTGATGACGTATATAACATGGTACGAAAGGCGTTGTTTCATCAATATATGGAGCCGGGGTCGGGTCTGTGTACAGTTTATATAATTATCGCTTAGCAATATAGTAACTGTTTTAACTGTTTTAATTTGCTTTATTTTCACTTCGTTTTCTTGCTCATCAAGATTTTATTGGTCAAGGAGAGCAACACAATGCACTAAAAATATGGCTGACTGACATGCGTGAATGTCATTTTGACAACTGTTGTATAAGTCAAGCTTGAGAGTGAAAGTCACTACCGTCAAAAAAACACCAAATCTGTCAAAAAATTAAAAAATACAATGCGTCATATCAAACGTCATGTCAAACGTCAATTACAGACTGTCATGGCAGCTCTAAAAATGTGCACATAGTAAGAAATTCGAACAGTTCAACACTTAGTGATGAACACTTTATTAACCTAAATTTTTAATGAAATAGCATTTGAATGGTAATCTTCAATTTTTTTCAAATTTTTCTATGTGCGGTACATAGACCAGACCCAGAATAAGCCTGACCTTTCAGTGAAATATTATTTTAATACTGCTATAAGAGGTGCCGGTCGGCCCCCTGATGTGATTTCATACAAACATTTCATTTTGCATTTGGTTTGCCAGTGAATAATCTACCGAATCGTTTATACACAAGTGTCTATTCGGACTTTAAACTACTGGTTTTTACGAATTTCAGATTTCATATTCCGTACTTCGGATTTCGTTTTCCAGCGGCGTATTTTACCTATACTTACCTACTTAATTAAATGCATAACTAACTGCTGTGGACCTCCTCGTCGCTGGCAGTTCCGGTGAGTCATAGTCATGACTAATCAAAAGCATTCTCCATCATGATGGAAGGTTTTTGGCAAAAGCAAAGTTGACCACTATAGTTCATACAAGCCAAAGAAAAAAATCACAGGCTAAAACTAATTGCAAAAAAAACGGCTTAATTCTCGAGTGAGTTTGGCTCGCGCTCAACTCAAAAGTAAGTGCAATTCTGACAACAACAATCGCCTAAGTGACCTAGGTATTCACGTGTTGGCATTCTGTAATACCCAGCACTCGTTTCAAAGTGATCCTTGTGATTGTACTGAATAAAGACCGTTTTGATTTTGACTAACGAACTTGCGTGAGTGTTTTGGCGGTGAAAATGCCAACATGGATGAGTCGAAGCTTGTGATCGAAGAGAGCCCGCATCCACTAGGTGAAGCTCCCCGTGATTTATTGTTTACGGAATATAACTACTGCTTGTAAAGCATGTTTGAGTTTACACAGACGCTAGTTGACGTGACATGAAATTGGACGGCACGTGATGTGCACACGAACTAACGGCTGGATAAACCTTTTTTCATCAATTTCGTTTCATATAACGAACGACGTTTAGGTCACCGTTTTACAATATATCATACTTGTTCCAATGCAGGATATAGAAAAGTATAGAACATGCTCTTTCTCTTGTCGTGTCACTAGTTTCTTACTAAACTGTTTGGTGAAAGTCTTTTTTTAATGCGCCTCAAGAGGCTCCTTTCGAGCACTTGGCACATGTTATAGAGGTAGAACTTTTTAGGTTCTACGACATGCCGGTTTTCTCACGATGTTTTCCTTCACCGTTTGAGAGTACTGGCATTGTGCACATACATTTTTGAACAGAAAACTCATTGGTGCACGACCGGTTTCGAACCCACGACCGGAAGGCGGGGCCGCTACCACTAGACCACTAGTGCTATAGAACATACTAATAAGTATACCTAGGTAACATGCAATTTTGATTAACGAAATTTATTAAAAGTGTTTTTTTCGAGTAGCATCGATATTCCCCATAGAAACAAATAATTTTAAACGCTGTCGAACGAATCTGATTAAATAATAAAGAACGTTCAAAAATAAACAGGTAGGTAGCATACTATTTTGATTTTAGAAATTTATTAATAAGTTTTGAGTAGTGTTTATATATCCGATAAACATCTAGTTTTCAGAGCCCGTCACATTTATAGGACCATTTCACATGCCTTCGACATTTTTTTGGCATTGCGTGGAACATAATTTCTCTCAACATTGTTTGTATTCCAAATGTTCTTGAATAAGAATGCAAACCCTGAACCCCGATCCATCATCCAAGAATATTATTTCGGTGGAATTTTAATAACAAGTCTAGTCAATTAATCACACGCGTGAAAAGCGGCGTAGTCGCCATTTAATTATCTGTTTTCAGAAATGTGCCGGTCACGACCTTTTGTTAAGCTTTTATTAATATTGTAGGCGTGGAGGACAAAAACGCTATGTTATTTTATAAACCTCATGACATTTTGAACGTGGGGAAAATAAATATAGGTGGACATTTTTACATTTGACAACGCAATCTAGCTTTAAACTAATCAAAGCAAGCACCAACTATGGCAATAATTGTTCCCATAGTTCCCATTGGAGGACATTTTCATATTTTACAACGCAGTCAAGACACGAACTAGCTAGTACCTTCTATGAGAACAAGATACAGCGATAGACGATGACGACGACGACATACAGCGCAGAACTACTAGAACTACCACCAACTGGACTGAGAGAGGGTGAAGGGATGAAGATAGGTTTATTTCATTACAAACTTCAGATAGTTAAACATCAGGTTGGCCTATTAAACAATCCAGAGGGGATGAACATAAGAACTACCAAAACTGCGTAGACCTGTCTCTTCTCTTGTCTTGTCACTTGTTTCTTTCGAAACAGTGTGGTGAAATTTTAAGTGCGCCTCAAGAGGCTCCTTTCAAGCACTTGACACAGCCCACAGGTAACAGCCCCGCCTTCCGATCCTAAGGTTGTGGGTTCGAAACTGGTCGTTTACCAATGAGTTTTTCTGTTCAAAAATTGTGCACAATGCCAGTATTCTCAAACGGTGAAGGAAAACATCGTGAGGAAACCGGCATGTCGTAGAACCTAAAAAGTTCTATAACATGTGTCAAGTGCTCGAAAGGAGCCTCTTGAGGCGCACTTAAAATCCTTTCACCACACTGTTTCGAAAGACACTAGTGACACGACATGAGAAATGAGAGCTACTAGGTAACTGAAACGTAAGGGCTGTCAACTGTACACATCTTGCCAATACACTACGAGAAGACAAATATCTCGATCATGACTTCATACCTCGATTCATATTTCTGCAATCAGCTTTCCCAATCGCGAAAACTCCAAAGTAAATTGAAAAAGAGTCACTGAAATAGAGATAAGAAACATTCTCAAAACATGGGTCTGCTAGAAAAGCCAGAAAGGAAATAAAATTGAGCGGCGAGCCCTGAGGGCCGGCGGAGCCTACTTGGGGTTCACCTTCAATGTAATGTACTTATTCACCTTTAAAGTTGTGCCATATAAAAGTCTTTGGTATGATAATACAAAAGACTCTAACTCGGATTTCAAATAATCTATAATTCAACTGAAAATATCCATTGTAGTGGTTTTTATTAAGGGCTTGTCCGGGAAAGAACTACCACCGTGACTATTTCTGTCGTCAAGCAGTGTTGCTGTGTTTCGATTTGAAGGGTGTGGTTGTCTGTGAAATGACACACGCTGCCTCAATTTTATGGACGTACCACTTAACATCAGTTGGGCTATCTGCTTTTGCAATAAGTTAATCGTTTTAAAAAAATCTTATATCTAATAGGTACATATGCACAATCAAGTACAAGTTTCTACAAATATACCAAGTTGCGTACGAATATTTATAACAGGAAACTGAATTAAATAATAAAAGGTGATTGCATGCGGGTGGATGGGTTCAAAGCGTCATAGAAATGACTTGGGAAAACGGCTATAAATGAGAACTTTCTGAGCGACATTATTTGCGGTTGAGAAGGTATGATATAACCTTCTAAATGGGGCTTTTGTAGAAGGTTTTTCGTTAGGTTTGATTAAATTCTTTGACGCAGATATTGCACAATCTTTTCCTGTTAGATTTTATTCAAAAATACCTATTATTTTTCATTTAAAATTATCACCGGGTTAAGGCCAATTTTTTTGTATTTAATTGCTTTTAACGTTCAACATTTTCAGACAATGCTAGTTAGCTAAGCCCTTAGCTAAAAATAGCAACTAGCAAATTAATTTCATGAATTTTATGAAATTAGTTTATTAAACCGTTCCATTTAATAAACCAATTACATAAAATTGATTGATTTATTGAAAATACTTTATTGCACATTCAAAAAATCAATCAAAAATTAAAATCACTAAGTAAAGTAAAAGTTTATTTGAAACTAAGGTACAAGATATAACTAAAAACTAGTGTAACGATACTGACTGCAGAAGTATAAAACTGTGTCGCAGCCAGTAACGCCCTCCTCCAACTGTGGACATAAGATGTGCACTACTGACACATCTTATGTCCGTATAAAAGTATATACATCTAAAAACTAGTAAAATTACATACAGGTGCTAAATATGTATAATAAATAATACATACTAAATAAATATTTCATAGTAATATACATATTATTATTGATAATGTAAATATTAGTTCCAAATTGCTCATTCATCGATTTACCACAATTCATGACTAGTGTAGCAATATGATTTGTATGCAGATGCAAAAACCAATAGTGAATCATCAATTCATCGCTTTTAAAAGCTATACTAATGGATTCGACATACCTCTTTTGTTTACCCTCAATTCAAACGATCACAATAAGCTCTACAATAGATCGATGCAACTCAAATATATGCATCAAATACGATTGGAATGGAGTTTGTTCCATTCAAATCACGACGGCAATGGAGTTTGCTCCATTCCAATCGTATTTGATGCATATATTTGAATTGTATCGATCTATTATAGAGCTTATTACTTATAACTATAAAACGATTTGTGGAGACTTATTATTAGCCTTTTGTTTTTTATATTACTCTTCTTGATTTATATGTATTAATGTGCTGTTAGTCTTCCTTATACAAATTAATAAATAAATAAAAAACAGGTTTTACTAAATACCGTTTTGATAAAATCACGTCGTTGGAACTCAACCAAATAACTATTTCACACCTGGATGCGGGATCGGGGGCCAAAGGCAAAGCTAAATTGAACTGTCAATGAAAAAACATTTAGTTAAACTTCTCAACAAAACTAGTTTCTACAAGTTGATCTCTTAACACACTCATACGAACTCGAAGGGTCTTCTTCTCTCCGTTTATGGCTCCTGTCTGTCATTAGACAGACAATCTTGCCAGTGTCAAGTGATTTGTATTGAAGAAAAACTTTTTTGTCAAGTCAGTCTATAGTCAAGTCGGCCGTCATTTGTTTTGAAGAAAATGGTGGCGGTTTTCTTCAAAACATCGGAAACATTTTCGGTCAAATCAGGATATCACAATACACTTTCATTCCAAATGTTTACACTTTGTGCTAAAACCTCAAGTAATGTTGGTTAAAATACCACCGAAATTACACAACACAACTCAAAATAACACTAGAAAAACAAATAAAATGAAAAAGCTATGTTGCTTCCCAAAATGTCAGAAAATGAATAACTCGAAGGGTTACATGAAGCCATCACGGCACAACGAAACGTCATCTTGTACGAAACTAACTTGTCAGCTATTCATTATTCTGGTTGACAGGCTTGATGACGTGTATATCTAATATTTGGAAGTTGCCGGCACGAAATTGACTGTTTCTTTGCAAACAAGCTTGTTATAATAGGTTCAGTCAGAACGAATTTCACATTAGTCGCGTAAACATATCGTATCCTTAATTTCCACAGAATAAGGTTGAATATCGCTAGGATAAGTTAAAAAAATTCAAAATTAATTCGTGATTGTGTTCCGTCGGGGTCCTACAAACCGAAGTTCCTATTTCCGTACAAAATTGAGTGAAAGGGAGCATTTAGTTTTCATTGAGATAGACATTTCATTGAGATAGATAAACTTGGCGACGATTGATTGATAAGGGGAACTAAGGCATTTAATACAAAAATATAAGTTTGAAATATAAGTTTGATTTAAAAATACAATATTTGAAATACAAAAATATAAGTTTTTTAAAGTTGAACTTAAGTTTTTGTTATTTTGTAGTTTACATCGAATTATTTCACTAATGTAGGTAAACTTCTGCTCTTTATTTTCTTATTAAGTATTTTCTATACCTGTGCATGACTGTTACTATGTATATACCTATTTACTACTTACTGGAAATAAATATATTTTATTATTATTATTTATTATATACATAGTTATCAATTAGTTGTTAAAACTAACAATATTTTATATTAAGTTTTAAGGTGATACTTATTTTATTAATTATCATACACAAAACTCATTTTATTTAACGCCTAGATAGTGAATAAAGGAAATTATATAATTTACAGCGGGCAGATTTGATTTGATTTATGGTCGCACGGACTTTTCTCGTTCGGATATGAAAGAATATTAAAAATGTTAGTACGGACTAGCTGAACAGAGCAGTTTACGCAGATCTAGCTAGCATAAGGCGTGGTCGTGCTGGAGTGCTGGAGTGCTACAGGTGCCTACAGTGGATGGGTGACCATTACTCACAAGAGTGAAATAAAACTCCAAACTGCAACGGTAGCTATTCTTGTATTACTTGCATCAACAAGTATTTCACAATAGTACATTAATGCATCGTCAATTAGATTAGGATAAGATTAATAAATAAAATCAGGATAAATTACATAAGGAACGTGCTCACAGCATTGATGAATTTTGACAAGAGAAAGTGACAGATCGTTTTTGTACAGACTAAAATATCATGGTCTTTCTTTACTCTATGGAATAATTAAAGCGTACTATACACGTTTCAACAACATTGTTAAATTACTGTCCTATCCCAAGTTCAACTTAAGTCATTTGATAGATTGGTAATAATTAGATTTTTCTGAAACTCATTATATTTTGTTGGTTGATTTATAATTACACAGACTTACTCGACAATATACTTTTTTTATTTAGTAAAAGAAGAAAACTAAGAATATTTTCAGTCGCTTTATTTATGCTTATATTTAAAAGAGTTATTACAAAAATTGATTTGTTGTTAAAGACGACGACCGCGATGAGTGGCGATCGGTGTTTTGCAGGTGACACGATCCTAAGGTCGTGGGTTCAAGACCGTTCGTGCAGCAATTAAGTAGTTTTTTTGTTCAAAAATGTATGTGCACTGCACGTGCACATTGCCAGTACTCTCGAACGGTGAAAAAATGTGAGGAAACCGGCATGTCGAAGAACCCAAAAAGTTCTAAATAAATATGTGTCAATAAGTGCTCGAAAAGACCCTCTCTGAGGCGCACTTCCTTTCACCACACTGTTTCGAAAGAACTAGTGACACGACAAATTCTTCTAGAACTATCAGGACGCGGACGCTAGTTGAACGCGTTGGTCGAACCTTAACTTTATTCATGCTCATATTACACTCACAAACTTTCGCATATTTAATACCTTTTTTACTGGATGTATTCAGTTCAATTCAGTATTGCTCAATAGGTAGTTAATATGCCAAGTCCACGTCACGTACACAACCTCGTTGACATTCCCGGTGGCACATGGCGCGGATAGAATTATCCGGAACCCTTGAACCTCGCAGTACCGCAGAATTTCAAGGGTCAGGAAATTTGCGGAATTCCGACGTTTTTAAAGCAGATTCAAATACCCATCGATTTTGCACGACTCTTGCCCTTTTGGAAATGTTGAATTGTTACTGAAAACTGATGTACCTACCTCCCTTTATGTAATTTTGGTACTATACAGAGTGTAACCTCAGAAAAAATAACAGTAACGGCCGGATCCACAATATTTATGAATTTAGTACATGGACCAGCATTCTGTTTTTTTATGCTCTGAAAAAGTTTTTTTACCTCCTTGAAAACAGCGCTATTTATATATTTATACTACTAACATATTTCTAAAATATACAACAAGTAAAGTAGATACTTATATCTTAACGATATCCTGTAAAATCACGACTCAATATCTTGACCAAAAACAATCAATATTTAGACAGATAATATTGCTAGAGCATAAAAAAGAGAGAGTATTTTACCATGCCTCCCAACATTCAAAAATATAGTAGGTAAGTACGTAGTATGTATCAATAAAACAAACTACGCTTCAACTTTATTTTATCTGCTGTCGTGACAGAAAAAGTGCCTAACAAAACGTGCCACAAAGTGAATATGTTTAAATGCATCCTAGCCACATACGAAAAAAGACTGTATTTGCGTAACTGAAGCCATACTTTTATTGAGTCGTTCCTATTAAGAAAATAAGGGTGGTATTTGTTCAACAATAGTTATACTTTGTAAGTGTGCAACGGTGCACGAACAACATTGTTTGTTTTGGACACCTGTCTGTTCGAAAAATCTACGGGGAAAAATAACATTTGTGCAAGAAAAGGCTGAAACATTTTTTATCTGATTTATATATTTTTTTGTCTTGTTGGCAGGACATACGTCTAATTTTATCTGAGTACCTCTTTAGCACGACTAAAGAGGTCAAAGAAAATAGGTCTAGTGATTAAAATCTAGATCTAAAGATATCTAACGTCCCAGCGGATTACAGTCATGAAGTTGTTTTTTTATTTTAATCTGCATTCGTAATTAATTAATTGATTAAGGATACAGGAAGGACCAGATATATCGTAGAAATAGAGTAAAATAGATTTTCATACATTAATTTCCACACTGGTTTTTTGAGGGGCATATAATTTTTATTTTATTTTATTCGGAAAATAAACAGTAAACTATGATTAACAACTTAAATAAACTAAATACCAATTTTATGTTTTTTGTATATAAACGTGACAGCGCGGGGTTAAATAATATGATAGTACCTAGTGTACTACTATCATCCTATGTAATACAGTATTTGTATCTATAATAATCTTATTTTTCAATGTGAAATATGAAAATCTATAAATCGTTGTTTTGTTGTCTGTTTAAATTTATATTTATACTTTTTATTCCGCTTTATGAAATTTCTTAGAACCTAGTTGAAAGATTTTTACTGCAGCACATTTTCTGAGAATGTGCCATTCGACAAGCTAAGTGAAAATAACGCGACACATTTTCAAGCTTCCAACCGTGCTCCGTTGAACGTAAATAACATTTCGATGAAAGCTGAAAGCAGGTAACGTCAAAATCCTATTTCTATGCATTTTGTGAGTTGGTTTCTAAGTATAAAAAATATTTTGTGCCTTGATTTCGAGAGGTGCGCTTTATTAACTACTGCGACCCGCCCCGGCTTCGCACGGTTATTGTGGGATATCCCTAAGAGATAGATATATACCATCGCGGACTTTGTTGTAGACCTTTTTAAGGTGTACAATACTGTATTACATTATTTTGATCTATCTCGTAGGGTTCAGCCAGCGTTTGTTTTTTTTTTTTTTTATACAACCAGCTGATGGAACAAGCAGATGGCCCACCTGATGTTAAGTGGTAACCATCATCTATAACAAAGCATTGCCTCGTAAGTCACGCACGATAGGAACGTGCCCTACGATGCACTGCCCTGCGTCCATCAGCTTGAGGCATACAGATGTAAGCGCAAAAAAATATGTTCTTTACGGCATCACATTAGAAACCTCTTAAATTATCAGTGTTCCTCTACTATATTATGCATCTTTTATACATATAAACCTTCCTCTTGTATCACTTTATCTATAAAAAAAACCGCATCAAAATCCGTTGCGTAGTTTTAAAGATTAAGCATACATAGGGATATAGGGACAGAGAAAGCGACTTTGTTTTAAACTATGTAGTGATAGTGACTAGCTACCTCCCGCAGTTTTGCTGGTGTATAGAACATTGATATTGAATGCGTTTTCTCTTTATTGAGTTCGTGCATGTTTTTTATCCCGTACCCGGTAATAGCTTGTATGGTAATACAGGTTACGAACTTAATTAATTCTCAGTCTCAAACATCCTCACATCCAAACATCGTATCGTTTGCATTTATATAGGATAGGTTTGTTTAAGTTTATTTAGTTTAGTTATTTAGATAGGTTTTATTGGATATTACTTGATGAAACAAGCAGTTAGCCCACCTGATGTTAAGTAGTAATCATCAGCTATAACAAAGCATTGCCTCGTAAGTCATGAACGAGCCTCACGTGCAACATACCGTGCACAGCTCTACGTCCATCAACTTGAGGCATACAGAAGTTCATGTTCCTGTAATTTCACTGGCAACCACACCCTTCAGAAATAGGCATGGTTATAGTACTTCCTAGACGAGTCCTTCACAAAGAGCTCTAATACTCTCATTAGGAGGTTAAGATAGAACTGCTGGCTCGGTTTCAGCGGTTGGAGCGCTAATAAATGATATGGAGCTTCTTCTTCTTCTGGTCATGTCACTAGTTCTTTCGAAACAGTGTGGTGAAAGGATTTTAAGTGCGGCCTCAAAGAGGTTCCTTTCAAGCACTCATGTTTAGGAATTATTTAGGTTCTACGATGCCGTTTCCCTACACCGTTTGAGAGTAATGGCATATACATTTTTGAATTTAAAATCTAATTGGAGCACGACTAGATATGACCCGACGACCTTAAGACTGGAACGGCCGCTACCACTAGACCACTAGAGCTCTCAAACTACACCACTACAAAAGAGCTATAAATGACGGTGAGTCAATCATGTGTCAATTTCATCAAATGTGTCAGTTCCATGTCGACGTGCGCGTTATGTTTTCCCGTACAACTCGTATATCCGGTTTACGGAACCCTGTAGAGATTTTGAAGGAAGTATGCTTCAAACATTTCGTATTAAAATATTTATTTCTCATAAGAATTAGACTTGCTTTAGTCATAAGAGCATGATGTCTGCTTTTTAGTATTTTTGAACACGTGGCATGGGTTATTAAACTTTTTTTATTATTTAAAATGAATTGATGTGTTTGAAGTTCCTTAAAATAGCCTGTGTCCTTTTTCCAGACTAAAGGCCTCAACTCCCAACATAATAACCATACTCGATTATTATATGGAGGTGTTTCCCTTACTTAATAAGAGTAGTAGAGATCTTTGTGGAAGGTTCATCTGGGGAAGTACTACCACCACCCTTTTTTCTGCCGCCAAGCAGCGTCGCTGTGTTTCGCTTTGAAGAGTGTGGTTGCCGGTGTAATTACAGGCACATGAGGCTTAAAATCTGTATGCCTCAAGTTGATGGACGCAGGGCAGTGCATCGTAAGGCACGTTCATATTGTGCGTGACTTACGAGGCAATGCTTTGTTATAGGTGATGGTTACCACTTAACATCAGGTGGGCCATCTGCTTGTTTCATCAGCTAGTTGTATAAAAAAAAACTTTTAATGTGCAGAACAACCAGACCGAAAACAAAGATATAGGTAACATTTAAATAACTGTCCTCGAATCAAACCCATATTCTACAGCGCAGGCAGAGCTACAGCTACCGACTGTGACGCTAGGTTAGTCGAAATGATATTTGGATGCGATAACATTTCATTCACTAAGACCGTACCTTTTATACTTTTAACTTTGGCCTTTTGATTTTTCTACTAACGAAGTTTATTAATATTTAGTATTGATATTTTTGGTAACACTGCATTATGTGCGCAGCAACGATATCTTGACTGCAGAGCGTGCGGTCACGCAGTGTAACTCAAATACCCCGTTTACACTCAGCTTATGTCCGTGGAAATGTGCAGAGACATGGGAAGGGACTTGGGCAATGCGAGAATGTAAACAGGCCACTTACATGTCCACTCGCGTTGCCGCTCGGGTTGCCCGTGTTGCGTGAACACACATTGCCGACGACGCTGCGAATGGTAGCGCAAATGTCTAAATGTAAACGCAGTAAAACGTTTATCGTTATAAAAGTCCAAGAGACACTTTGAATAAAAACGGTTGATCGCACATTTAGGTATGCATAGCCACGTGCAGAGCGCGCCACACGTCGTAATCAACGTTACATACATTATTCATGAATATGCGAGTCTTGATTTTGTTCTGGAATATCGATCGTTTATTTGAATATTAGATTACATAGTTGCCAGATCAAGGGTTTTTAGAGGCCGTAGTCTTCTTCTTTTCCTTGACTATGGCACCTGTCCGTCATTCGATAGACAATTTTGCCAGCGTAAGTGATATAGATAAAGTACTTAATACAATATAAAAAAGTAATAGTCATGTCACTCAATAGTCAAGTTGGCCGTCATTTGTTTTGATAAAAATGGTGGCGGTTTTTTTTTTCAAAACATTCGGAATATTTTCGGTCAAATCAGGATATTACATAATAGGTACACTCTAAATGTTTACACATTGTTTTAAGACCTTAAGTAATGTTGTAGTTTTGTATCTTCAAATTTTTTTTAATTTTAATAAGCTTTTTAGTAAAAGTTTTCTTTCTGTTTTTGAATTTGATTAATTGATAAATGTTGCTTGGGACTTTGTGATAGAAGGGTACACATACTATCGTTGACTTAGTTTTACTATGAAAAACATAGGTCTATCAAAGTCTACATAACAAAGAACTATCTTACAAAAGTGCTTTTTTCGTCCCAAAATAATAAATATCAATGACTAGGTGTCCCAAATTCATCAGAAATAGTAGATTGTTTACCAAGGGAGCAAACAACTATTTTTATGGCGAGAGTGTTTTTTGAATCCAGAGCGGAGCGAAGGATTCTAGAGTAGAATCCCGAGCGTAGCGAGGGATTCTAAAGTAGAATCCTAAGCGTAGCGAGGGATTCAAAGTACTTCACTCGAGCTTAAAATAGTGTTGCTCCCGAGGTGGACACTCTACTTTTTATCACCCTCTATGAGAAAATAACTTAGTGCAACTTATGAATAATCATAGTCACGAAGTCACAAAGTCACAAAGTCACGAAGTTACATAGTCACAAAGTCACGAAGTCACGGAGTCACGGAGTCACGAAGTCACGAAGTCACATAGTCACATTGTCACATTGTCACATAGTCTCATAGTCATAATCATGTATTCATTGTAATTTTATTTATTTTCATAAAACTAAGTAAAATCTGAATTTGAGTAAACAATTATGAACAAAGGTGGAATGCGCGTTTCACGTGTTTTTGTTTATTTTTATTTAGTTCAGGCGCTTTTTTTTTAATTATAAAGCCTGCTTGTTCATACAGTGTTCGTGATCTCTTTGGTGATTAGAACTTTTACTCAATAAGCACATTCCAAATTCAAATCACATTACCGCCCTTGGGATCAAAGTGCTATTTTGCTGCCTCTTTTCGAATTGATGTGATAAAAATAGTATTTTTTCCACTTCAAGTTGAAAGCTCTTTGATTTCATTTCTAATGTTGCCAAGAGTATATCATTCCAGATGAAATAAAGATTGTTTTTTATGTTTTTTGAAAATAATACTTTTGTGTGTGAGAACTGGAAGTCTTTGGCGGAGGCCTTTGCCCAGCAGTGAGACCGACATAAGCTAAGGTAAAAAAGTTAAAAATCAAAATCAAAATGGTCTTTATTCAGTACAATTACAAGGATCACTTTAAAACGTCTTATATACTAGGTGAATCTATCGCCAGCTCCTCGCGACCAAAGCCTAGAAGAACGGGCAAGAAACTTACGGGTTGGTTCCTAGCGTTTTTTTTGTATGATCCTTTTTACAATTTTAGTATGGTACTTAATTGTTTAGTGTTTTTAATGAGTTGGAGCGTAGATCAGTCCCAAATTTTTTGTCATCTATTTATTCAGATATTTTATAGTAAGCTTCTATACAAAGTTTTCTTTTTATTATGTTTTTGAATTTGCTAATCGACAACTGATGAATCTCGCTTGGGACTTTGTTAAAGAAGCGTACACATTGTCTTTCAAACGATTTGCTTACTTTAGTGAGCCTTGTAGTGGGAAGTGTTAAATAAATAATTAAAAAACTAAAACAGTCATTTTAATACCTTTTTTAATAACTTGTACTGTGTCTAACAGGTCGCGTCACGTTCCCACAGTGTGTTCCGCCTTTATACATCACGTTCATAGCAGTAACTCTGTTACGTGTTTCAGAAGGATTATTAAATGAACATAATAATTTAAATTTATCATTCAGGATGAAATACATTTCTAAGAATTCATTTAAGATGAGTTACCACATTTAGGTACGTTGATTTTGAACATATTGTAGATTCCTACAGTGATTGTTGAGAAAGTTTCATTATAACATAACATTTTTTAAATTTAGAATTTTAAATCGAGTTGCATTTTGTCCAACCAAAGTTGTGAAACCAAAGTAAAAAAAAAGAGTGTTTACGGCCGGTTTCTAAAAGCCCGATCAAAACTAATCGCATGTCAAGTCACTTGCTATCTCTATCTAATACGATGTAATAACTGAAATGGCGAGTGACTTGACATTTCAGCTTTCAGAAACTGGCCATAAATATCGTATTTAAATAAAATTATAATATGCACA
This sequence comes from Chloroclysta siterata, assembly GCA_932294275.1. NCBI lineage: Eukaryota > Metazoa > Arthropoda > Insecta > Lepidoptera > Geometridae > Chloroclysta > Chloroclysta siterata. The sequence continues at coordinate 12,365,837 of OW028602.1, forward strand.
TTAGCTCCTTGAAAAATCTGTCTTTCAGTAAAATTACAGCCATATTTGATGGAGTTGTCACATATTTTCACGGTAAAAATAAAACACGACAGTATGAAAGGCGGGATGATTTTATTATTTTTATAGCGCCGAAAGCACTCTCGGTAATGCGCTCTTGTGCTCGCACCTTTATTGCTGTTATTTCATTACTTACCCGGAATGCAATGCACACTTTTATGAAAAATATGTATTTTCGCTCATATATTGCGCATTGTTCAAAATACTACGAATATCGACGTATCTGTTATCTAGAACGGTAGGAACCAAGCCGTAAGTTTGTTGCCTGTTCTTCTAGGCTTTGGTCGCGTGGAACTGGCACCTAGAGTCACCTAGCTTTAAGAAGTTTCAACGTGATCCTTGTGATTTTATTGAATTGACTTTGACCTTTTGACTTTGACTTTGTTGAATTGTATGTTAAATACCTACCTTAAAGAAAGTTCACAAATATTTATTTTAAACTCACAGATGTTTTTTTTTATAATGTATTTGTGCAATACCAGTGAGCTCAATTTCGACACAGAACAATATCATCACGATTATTCTGCCTCGTGACGTGGCATAATGTAGCACATCTACGATTTTCGTAGCAGTGCTACGACATAAAATATGTCTTAATTTTTAAGTACGTAGCATTCATGAAAACTTAGAGTTTTCTAAATAAAAAATTATGAACGTATTTTTTTGTAAATTAGTTCTACAGATAAATATTACATTGAAACGATAAATATAAATATTTAAAAGATAAATTACAAGAAGGGTAAACGTGTAGTGTTGAATTCAATAATAGTATCGCAGTGAAACGTTATCAAATCTTACTCACAGACTCACCCCGGGGAATACACTAAGTGCTCTAAGTTTATTGAGCTACTGGCTTCCGCCTGCGGCTTTTGCGGTCACGAAATATTTTTTATAACGTAATTTTTTCTAGTTTTTTTTATTTCGAGAGCACTGGTGGTCTAGTGGTAGCGGCCCCGCCTTCCGATCCTAAGGTCGTGGGTTCGAAACCGGTCGTGCACCAATGACATTTCTGTTAAAAAATGTATGTGTACAATGCCAGACTCTCAAACGGTGAAGGAAAACATCGTGAGGAAACCGGTATGTCGTAGAACCTAAAAATTCTATAACTTAACTATCAATTCATTCAGCAAATTATTAAAGCTCTCGAAACTCCAACATAACTAAAGCGGCAAATTCCTATTATTCATATTCCAGTACATTAGTAGAACCTTCCCTCGCTGTTTCATGTTAAATAAATAGCATTGTTACATCGTATCGAATAAGTAACAGCCCTACAAATAATTGTTAAGGATAGATTTGCTGACTGGTCGCGGCGAGTTGTCGATGAAAATTAAGTTATCGAATCATTTCATTGGGTACGAGATTTAAGAAAGTTTTTATTGCTTTAATATTTTTTTGGTTCGTTTTTAAAGTTTTAAAATATTAATTTTGACTATGTTTTTAGCCTTTTTCTTATGAATATTATTGCACGATTAAGCAAATCTATAAATAAAAATAATATAGAGGTAAAGGCATTTGCCAGCAGTGGGACATTGATGACTTATAATAATAATAAAATCTAAAATATTTTGCTGTATGATTCACATGAACGTATTTTAGGAAAAGTTATAAAGGCACGCTTGCATATTGGATTTACAGATGTATTTGATCCTTTATTATACCTAAGTACATAATATATATTTTGATTGGCAAGTTATTTGAAAGTATATTTAAAGTGAACAAAGATTACAGTCACCTATATAATATTCAATCATCATCATCATCATCAGCTTGACGAGCTGCTGGACATAATATTAATTTATAAAAAAATCCAAAACATCGATATCGATGAACTGAATTTATTTTTTCCTGCACTATATTGAATTATTTATATTCAATCTGGCCAGCGTATCGCACATTTCTGTGCTATTTATGTGCCATAACGTTTTACGTCTGAATCGCAGCCAGCTGTGCGCCTCGCGACGCTCGTAAGGCATTTCACCTGGAGGTAAAGCCTTTAAACGAAGACAAGACCTCCTGTTCAAGGTAGAAAAACTTGTAGCGAGTTTAGTAATTTTATATCTTTCAACATGTCATAACGTGCGAGCGAGAGGTACATTAGCTCTTGTCTTCGCATTATGCCGGTGCTTGAGGTATTTCCAGCTGATTAAATAAACCATGAGGTTTTGAGGAAAAGTTTCAAGGCACAGTTACCATAAACAGTTCAACTTTCGTCGCTGAATGTACCACGTGAGTGGAGCCGCGGTGGATGGCTATAGTAAAGCATTTTACTATTAAGAAATATTTAAAAATTATTTGTAAAACAAGAGGTAAGGATTATTTCCACATAATTTGACAATATACTCATCATTTACAATTAACAATTACTGCTTGTAATTAATTGAGATCGAACATACTATCCAGCATAATACAGTGAACGCAAATAAAATATCGATGGTGACTAAAAATTGTGTAACAATTTTAAACCCAAAAAAGCTGGAGATAAGAACGACTTTTAACTGTGATAACGCTGAGAGCGCTAGTGGTCTAGTGGTCCGCCTTCCGTCGAAACAAGTCATGCACCAATGAAATTTTCTGTTCAAAAATATATGTGCACAATGCCAGTACTCTCAAACGGTGAAGGAAAACATCGTGAGGAAACCGGCATGCCATAGAACCTAAAAAGTTCTAAAGCATGTGTCAAGTGCTCGAAAGGAGTCTCTTGAGGCGCACTTAAAATCCTTTCACCACACTGTTTCGAAAGAAACTAATGACACAGCAGAAGAAGAACTGTGAAGTCGCCATAAAATTGAAAAGTTTCAATGATGTGTAAGTTTGTTCCGTAGTTTCGTTTGCCTTTACTGGTTATTATCATGATAAGTTTCCCGTAGTTTCCACACGGCCTGTTCCTGTTAATTGAAACGGTGGCCCATATCCCAGAGGTGGGTCAAGTGGTCCTCGGTTAGCGAGAAGCCACTTCAACTGGGGTTTTGGACCCTTTGTGTAGGCAAGGGACGGTACAAAGTGTAAAACGATGCCAGCAATACACAGAATTTAGGAGCAAGGGAATTTGACCCTGGTTCTTTACGTGGCACTGTTGGGGATTGGGAGTTACTGTAAAATACACCTTTGTCTGTTATCCTATTTATTGAATTCTCCCATGAAAGATTCACAACAGTACCGATCGCCCGTGCGCAGTAACTGGCGACCGCTCGTTCATTTGTTTCTCATGCACTCTATATTGCTGACATACACACATTTCACATTCATACTTACATGTCCCTACAGAACTATCGAGATAATTCTATGGCGAAGACATTAGAAGTAACATTACAGGCAGACAACTGCCAAACTGATTTTCGCTCGCATATTTCACAATTCTTTAAGATATCTTAAAAAAAAACACTGTATGTAATTAGAACTATCCTATATTTATACATGCAATTTTTTTTAATACAACTAGCTGATGGACCAAGCAGATGGCCCACCTGATGTTAAGTGGTACCATCACATAAAACCAAGGGTTGCCCTGCACTACATAAGTAATGCACTGCCCTGCGTCCATCAACTTGAGGCATACAGATGTTAAGCCTCATGTCTCATGCCTGTAATTACACCGGCATACACACTCTTCAAACCGAAACACAGCAAACGCTGCTTAGCGGCAGAAAAACGCGTGGTGGTAGTACTTCCCCGGACGAGCTCTTCACAAAGAGCTCTACTACTCTAAAGTCAATACGTGTAACTTAGCTTAGCCGTGAGTTTCTTCTAGATGTTTTTCTTTGCTATTAAATAGCTTTGACTGCTACCCAAATCTGTGCAAAATTCGATTAACTCATGTAAGTATATGGCTCTGGAGCTCACAGGCTCTTAGCTTTGAAGCTACCTACGTAGATACGTATATGAGTGCACCTACGTGTATTTAATTTTATTTGCTTATCAAATTCGCTTGACACGCATTGTACGAGTCTCTCGTCTCGAGTTTACACAAGTCAAGTACGACTTGAACATTTCAGAAACGAAGCATGGCGTGAATTTTTGCTCGTGAAGGAAATTCCACCGTTTTCTTCAAAACAAAAGACAGCCGACTCGAGTTTTTTGACTCACTTGACTAAAACTATATAAATAATTGGGCACTGGCAATATTTTTCGTCCAAATAACGGACACCATAAATGAGCGAAGGAAAAATGTTGTTTCGTTTGTTTTTTATAAATCTTCTTGAAATTGTGATCGATTTTTATTCCAAAATACCCGCCATATTCTCATAACACTTAACCATAAACCATTAAACTTCATGAAACTTTCATGAAATGAACATTGACAGTTTTATGATACGTTCCAGTAGCTAAAAAAGATACAGTTCAAATTGAAATTGAGTACTGTTTAACAGTTAGGTACTTCGTTTTGACAGATAGCTAGGTTAAGTTCACGCTAAGTTGCGTCCCTGAATGTAAGCCTGAATTCCCAAGTACGTTGTGTGTGCACTGAAGTGTAGTGGACCGGGTGCGCTTCTGAGGATGCCTGTTTATCCAAAAGAGATGGAACTCTGATTTTTACGCTTCGCGGCGCGGTTCCATTGAATAACGTTGTTTGAAGCAAACACGTGTGATTGACGCATATAATAATACTTACACATTTGTGATGCTATGAGAATGATGCTAAGTAGTTTGTGTGTGTATTTTTTTAACCTTGCTACTTGGTTAAAACACGTCCATATTTTACGAATAAATATTTCAAATGAATTGTTGTGAGTAGTAGCTCTTTGTGAAGGCCACGTCTGAGGATGTACAACCAGCATGCTTATTTCTGCCGGCAAGCAGCGTTTCTGTGTTTCGGTTTGATGCTTTCATACTATAAAATGGTATTTAAATTTAAATAATGCAAAAAATTTGCGCTGTCTCTGTTCACCATTACGTATTGGTAAGAGATGGCAATCGTTCAAGCATACTTCATCGTTTGACAGATTTTTTTAGTAAGTCCGTTGATATTTCAAGCTTCCAGTTTAAGTAGGGTAATCAGAGACTCGAACTAATCATAGATTTGACACATGCACTCAGTTTGTACTTAATAATACTCAGCTTAGATAATTATTCTTATTTTATGTTATAATAATTACCTAAAAGAAAATAAAATTGAATAAAGCTTATCGAAAAATTCCACCCAATCTTAAGTAAAAGTATGGAGCGTTTGATGAATTTAAAGTTCCGGAAACCGAAAGAATGAAAACAATTTAGAAGTTTCAATCCTTGTTTGAAACTTTTTCGGTCTCGATCATCGGGGGAATTCACGAAATGGTTTGTAATTTGTATAATTAAAACAGTAAAAGCTTACTGGAGTCCTGCATTTTTTTTCATCTTCATACGCGGTTTAGTTTGGGGTTATCTAAACAGAATAAGCGTAACCATCAATTCCTTTGATTGACAGTTCGCTGTACATGCTTCGCTGTACATTCAGCGGCTTATTTTTTTTTCTTTTGAAAAATGTGAGGAGTGATAGACTTCCTAAATGCGATTAGAGGTTCACCTAACACGAGCGTTGTGTATATGGCACTAAACATCTTAATCCAAAAAATAGCGCAATTGAGTATATAAGAGTAATAGAGCACTTTGTCAAGGGCTCGTCCGGGGAAGTAATACCACCACGTATTTTTCTGCCGCCAAACAGCATTGCTGTGTGTGGTTGATAAGTGTGGTTGCCGGTGAAATTACAGGCACATAGGGCTTTACATCGTATGCCTGAAGTTGATGCACGCAGGACAGTGCGTCGGGCACGTTACTATCGAGCGTGACTTACAATGCAATGGTTTTCTATAGGTTATGGTTACACTTTTATAAATGAAATGACTTTACCCTGTCAGTACATATACGAAAATTTAATGTATGTTAGAAAAAATATTAATTTATATGCCAAAAAGAGCGACCATTGTTAACACTAGAAATAAAGATAAGCTCGCTGTTCCCACTACTAGGCTCACTAAAGTAAGCAAATCGTTTGCAGGACAATGTGTACGCTTCTTTAACAAAGTCCCAAGCGAGATTTATCAGTTGTCGATTAGCAAATTCAAAAACATAATTAAAAAAATACTTTGTACAAAAGCTTACTATAAAATATCTGATTATATAGATGACAAAAAAGCTTGGGACTGATCTATGCTCCAACTCATTAAAAACACTAAACAACCAGCAGCAGCAGGTAGCAGGTACCATAATAAAATTGTAAAAAGGATCATACAAAAAAACGCTAAGAACCAAGCCGTAAGTTTCTTGCCCGTTCTTCTAGGCTTTGGTCGCGAGGAACTGGCGATAGATTCACCTAGTATATAAGACGTTTCAAAGTGATTCTTGTGATTGTACTGAATAAAGACCGTTTTGATTTTGATTTTGATTTAACATCAGATGAGCCATCAGCAAGTTGTTTAAATAAAACTTCTAAGAAACCTTTGAATCTCTGGCGCCATGTGCATTACCCTAATACTTCCTTTGGGCATTGAGTACCTTCGTTAGAATTGTAAATTAGTTGACAGACTCACGCCTTGGCTTTTACCCAAATTTGTAATCACATAATTGAAAATTTGTCTCAAGTAGAGTGCCTTGCTTTTCCATTCCAATCGTATAAATTATCAGCTAGTCAAAGTCAAAAGTTATTTATTCAATTGAATCACAAGAATCACTTTAAAACGTCTTAAAGTTAGGTGAATCTAGGTGCTAGTTACATGCGACCAAACCTAGAAGAACGGGCAACAATTTTACGGCTTGGTTCCTACCGTTTTTTTGTATGATCCTTTACAATATAAGTTATTAATGAAGATCCAGAGTGTAGTGTAGTAGTTATGATTTCATTATTTTGACAGAAAATTCATATGTTATTTTATAATTATGTTACTAGATGACCCGGTGTACTTCATATCACCTATCCTAACGACATTAAAACTCTCCCTTCGCTTTAGGTTAAATGAAATTTTGTTTTTACTTTCTTCCTCGCAATTTTTCCATATTTTCTAAACAGTCCAGGGAAGGTTTAAAACGTTTAAACCTTCCCTGGACTACGACAAACATTTCAAAACCCAAATCAGCTAAATCGACCCAGCCGTTCTCGAGTTTTAGCGAGACAAACACAGCAATTGATTTTTATATTTATAAAGATATACATAACACTTGAATTGAGTTCTATATTTTATATCTGAAGGAACTACAGGTTAGCAGAGTTCTGATTATTCATAATTATATGTGTCTGACCAATATTTCTACCAAAAGCTTAGATAGGTGCCAAGGCCTATTAAACCTCGACTGAGAATCAAATTGGCACTCAGCGATGCGTCTACTACACACTGTGCTTATTTGAGCGCACTGACTCATTCAACCAACTCAACTTGTACCGACCCAGCCATGAACTAATATGGCCACGCTATACAGTAGATATCTTTAATACATAAATAACATAAGCAGTACTATACTAATACAGGTTCTTACGAACCTACATCATGCACCACTCTTTCAAAATGCAATAGCATTCATCTTGTTGTCGACTTAGTCACTAATTTGTTTCTGTATTGTGAAAGAAAAATTAACAAATTTTACTTTATTTTTTAATTATAAAGTAGACTCCTCCAGTCCTCTCTCTCTTTTCTATATTGTCTTGTCCATTCCAAGGTTACCTGGAAGAGATCACTGTTAGCGATAAGGATTCTTCATCGACGTATTTGGGAAAATAAGACGAATACGCGAACCCGAATGTTCGAGCGCCACCATAAAATGTTATTTATGAAAATGTATAGGGAGACCAGCTATTTATGTCCAGCAGTGGACTTCTTCAGATGACGATGATGATGATGTTGGCGACAAACCTTTGATCCCCATGTTAGGAGGGGCTAGTAAGAGTCACATCCACACCAAACAACACTATTTCGCACGTAGGTACTGTAGTTATTCCATAGTTATTGTACTTTAGACTTATTTAATAAAATACAGTATAAACAGGTTGCAATCTAACTGTCACTATGACGATCGCTGAATATATGACCATACTCACACGAAGTACATTTCAAAATCTCATTTTATTTTACAATGAAATATAACAGGCACAAAGAAATATATTTTATCCCCACAGGGAAAAAGTCAAAGGCATGATTAAAATCCCACTTTTCCTTTGAAACAGAACGAAAAAAAAGTAATTCCGAGAAACGGTGGCATCGTCTGCCGTTTGGTTTATTCAGCATCTGTTTTATTGGACTGTGCATTTTAAAAACTGCTACGTAAAATTTTTGATGTTTCTACTAATATTGCTGCTTAATAAAAAAACTTTATTTTATCTGAGCTTTATGATAAATAAATTTAAAATGGACATTGTTATTACTGCATACACTCACGACTTTCGCTACACATGTACTATCGGCGTAATATATAGCTATCCAGTTTGAAACAATTTTGCCTTGCGTTGGTTTTGGGTTACTGGCCACACCTTCTTTTTTTTGTTGTGATCACTTCACAGAAAAATCACCCTTAAGGTGGATAAGCATATCTTACGCCGATGATACCCCCACACACACACACATTCACACACAGATACTCACTCATATCCCAATTTTATAAGAATAGTTAATTTTGTATTTGATAAGAGCTACAGCTTTTATAATTTATTTTCAATTTAGGAATAACATAACTTAGTCTCTTATATAATTGTTACGGAAGAGCGGAATCTCCTAACACAGGTATATAATATACTTAAAAGGAGATCTCAACCCATAAAATGTAAAAACCCACCACTCACATGCCATAAAAAAATTAAGAAGTGTGAAGAATTAGCATTGCCACAAAAACCTACTAATATTATAAACACGAAAGTTTGTAAGTATGGATGGATGGATGTTTGTTACTATTTCACGTAAAAACTACTGAATGGGTTTTAATGAAACTTTACATAATATAGCTTATACATCAGAATAACACAAAGGCTACAATTTGTAAAGATATTGTGTGACTAATCCTGCGCAGACGAAGCGGGCACCAGCTTGTATAATATACAAGGTGTTCCATAAGTTGTGTATATAAACTTCAGGGGGCTAAAGTACCCATCAATATGAACAACTTTTTCTAAGGAACCAACACTGTGAAAGCGAAAAAAAAAACAGCTGTTTCATACAAAAGTTCAATACCTACCAGGCTAAAATGTATGAAACAGCTGTTTTTTTTTCGCGTTCACAGTGTTGGTTCCTTAGAAAAAGTTGTTCATATTGATGGGTACTTTAGCCCCCTGAAGTTGATATACACAACTTATGGAACACCTTGTATAATAGTACCCGTAGCTCTGTAATGCGAGTATTTTCACGTTCACAAGCTATCGAAGTGCACTTGCGGTTGCAATTTATGTGCTAAGTAGCTCACATATAAATGTATAACGCCACGAGAATTGCCAATACAGCTTCCAATACCTATCGCTGAATACATCGAAAATTTATCGCGTCATAGTCATTTCATTTAACTTTGCGAAATTCGAGCGGCGACGTGATACTTTAGACAATGTTATTTTATCGCGGAATTACTTTAAGATGTGTTTTGTTTTGTGATAAAATTGAAAAGCGAATAATAACTTGCGTTGAAAGAAAATGCCCAAACATTTTATTTTCACATTGCTTCTTATTATATAAAACACACAGATATACACGACAAGGTGGACTTAATAAAACCATTGATTAAATAATATATGCTTTTATTAGAAACTTTGCTTACTCGTATTTTTGATAACCTATGGAATACAAACTAATAACAAATATAGGTATGTGACAAATGTAATATTTGGACATACCTCTGTCCCTCTACCCTCAGACATCCTCAAAGGATCGTCTTTTTTTTATACTACTGCTGATGGAATAAGCAGATGGCCTACCCTGATGATATGTGATACCTAAATAATAAGCAAATAAAATATTGGTGGACTCTCCACACAGCACTATCTAGCCCCAAACTAAGCAAAATATGGGAACTAGATAGTTGATATAATACTTGCATAGTTTTTTTTTTGTAAATAGTACTCTACTATAATGTATAATAACACCCAGACAGAGAACAAAAATCTATGTTCATCACACAAACATTTATTCTCGGTGGGGATCGAACCCACGGCCTACCGCGCAGAAGACAGAGCACAATGCGTCCATCAACTTGGGGCAAAGAATAATAATCATTAAGCCTATTTGTAATTTCATCAGCAACTACACTCTTAATTTATAGCTAAGGGGATATCTACAATGTCTGGGGACCAAAATCGTGAAGCTGTTTATGGTTTTATTAAACAAATCACTTACATCCGGTTTCTGAAAGGTCGATCAAAACTAATCGGATGTCAAGTCACTCGCCATTTCAGCTATTACATCGCATTAGATAAAGATAGCAAGTGACTTGACATGCGATTAGTTTTGATCGGGCTTTCAGAAACCGGCAACGCTTTGAAATTTTGTCAGCTGTATATGACGACAGGTAGGTATTCTATAAAATAGCCTCCCGCCTCTAATTCCGCAACACGACAGTCATTACCATGCCCGTGCTCGTCCATAGAATATTCTAGAGTGCCGCTGAAATGAAGCGCCCCAGTGAGGGCACGCGACCAACCAGACGCTTTCTGGTGCACTCGGAACTAGAAGAAAGTGGAACTGTTTTTGAACTTTATTTTATACTTCTTGTTGAAGGAACAAGCAGGCCCACCTGCATGCGGGTTTTTTTATTTAATTGAATTAAAAGGGTGATCCTTGTAATTCAATTGAATAAAACAAAATGAGGTGTCAGTTCCACGCCTTTAGTAGTTTCATTACTAGAGGCATGAGATAAAGTTACATACGTATAAATTATCTAATATTACCTTCGCTCGCGTTTTAGAAGTGATTGCTAACATTAATATTTTAAAGCTTTTTCACTTTATTGGGTTTTTTTTTAAATTAAACATTAGTAGATAGTTAGAAAATACTTTATTGCACAAATAAAATATACTGTACATAAGCGAGCTTAATGCTGGATAGCATTATCTACCAGCTAACCTTTGGGTAATCTACACTAATATTATAAAGAGAAAAGATTTGTATTTTTGTTGTTTTGTTGTTTTGTTGTTTTGTTGTTTTGTATGTAACGAATAGGCTCAAAAACTACTGGTCCGATTTCAAAAATTCTTTCACCATTAGAATGCTACATTATCCCTGAGTAACATAGGCTATATTATATTTTCAAAAAAATCAGGGATCCTTACTAAAACTCTAATAATGTAACCCAAGGTGGAAAAAGAAAACCTTACATCGCGTGCGCTGCGAAAACTATTGATGATAGAACAAAATAATGTACTACTGTTTTACAGAACACGTCATCATCTACAAAAAATGTCGCGACAGCATATGTCTAACTATTATAGTTATGTCACAATAAGTGTTCTTTTATTATAAAAATTTAATTGAAATGCCGCCGCTAGAAAAGGGTCTTTATTTGTACCTTGGTATTAATCCTTATCCAAATAAATCTTTTCATATTCAAGACTGGTTCAATACCTATACATTACTTCTTGAATTTTTGAAATCGGACATTCCATTCAAAAGATTTAAAAAATATAAGGTCACGGGGCGCGTTCTCACCCAGCGCGGGCCCGGGCAAGGCGCGAGTTAGAAGTGACTCGAACCCACCACGGTCTAAGTTTATCCTAAAACGTTGAAAAAATTTATGTCCACCCATGCGAAGCTGGGAAAGGCCGCTAGTGAGAAATATTTTTGGGTAGTGCACATTAGATGAAGGCCTATACTAAACAAAGCAAAGATTTAGAAAAAGTACTTATCAAAAAGATTTAGAAAAGTATTTCACAAGCAAACAAACTAAATTTAGGTATTAAATAAACATACTAAGCTAATACTAAAATATATATAATATAACATAACTCATCTCAGTAACTACAATAAGAAATTAGTAAGACAGGACAGGGTAAGATAGGATAGAAAGTAGAGTTTGCATTTATGGTACTATTTAGTTTTATGCAATGTTTTCAAGTAATAAATTCAAAATTATTTATGAATGCTACATACTCGTATTCCAAAAGCAAGGGTATGTTTATTTCAAGCTGGTAAATAACTGTTTAAGATTTATTTTATTTATTTATGTTTATTTTAATGGTTTTAATTTTTTTTGTACATTATTGTGGCCATTCTATCTTCACCTATTTCTTTTTCTGTCTCTACCACGGGCTTTATAATGTATGTAAAATAAGATAAAAACAAGGTAGGCGAAGTGAAAACTCGGAATGAGCGTTGTACCTACCTGAATAAATAAACACGGCCGTTCTCAGTTTGAGCTTACCTATCTACATGCGTATTTACATAGCCGGCGTGTATTGGTATTGTTAGTTAAGGCTCTTTCTTATCGACGTTACTCAGAGTGAAACATTGCAAATTTGACTTTGACCTTAATTCGTACTTTTACCGTTATTTTTTGGGCCCTGATACACTATCAGTGCATGTTAGAGAACCATGACTGTCGCAATAAAAAAAGGTGGAAAGTGCTTTTAAGGCGATGACAAGACCTAATGTGAGGTACATTACTCGCACCTTTCCACATGTAAAAAAATATAAAATCACAATCACAACAAACTCATTTTCGAAAAATCGCAATCAACCAAGTTGTGTGCCTCACATTGCACAAAGTTTAGTAAAAAAATATCATTTTGTTCGATACAAAGTTTGCGTACGAAAACTAGTAAAGTAAACATTTGAGTAGAATGTTTACTTTACGAGTTTTCGTACTTATGCAAACTTTTAAGTAGGAAAATTTGTATCGATCAAAACCAACCAACGCTGTAAACCACTGTTTGTCATTACTTATTGGCAAGGGGAGCCGATAATGTACGGCCAAATAATGTACAGCATGATATTGCACAGCGCGATAATGCACACCCAGATAATCCGTGTCCACTGGTTTGAATTATTGGGTGTACATTATCATCCCGTACAATAACATGCTGTGCAATATCGTCACGTGTTGATAATGTACACCCAGATAATGTACAGCATGATAATTGGAAGCCACTTTAGTACCGTTGAGTCGGATTGGTTAGGTTATGTTGAAACATATAAATTACGCACGAGGCGAGCGAGCAAAGCGAGCGTGCCGCGGCAGCGACCGCCGAAGTGCCAGACATTATTTTTTACGGTACCAAAGTGGCTTCCAATTATCATGCTGTACACTAACGTGCTGTACATTATCATGCTGTGTATTAACTAGCTGCACATTAACTACACGTGACAATATTGCACATCCAGATAATGCACACCCCGATAATGTACACCCAGATAAAACGAATCCAAAAAGGTACCAAAGTGGATTCCAAATATCAAGCTGTACATTATCGTGCTGTACATTATCATGTCGTACAATAACCGGACTCTTGGCAAGAGCTGGCAATAGTTTAAACACCGATTATCACACACTTACGGCCTAACTTATTTATATGTGTCAAAAAGACATATAGAGGTATATATATATATATAAGTTAGGCCGTAAGTGTTCACACGTGCCTTAATTTTGAAGTATTTTATGAGATGTTAATAATAATTTCAGAGATACATAGAGAAAACCCTTGTATATAAATATAGAACGCCTTTTGAAACTTTTTCTAAAGATCCCATCTTTAGAAAACGGGATTCACAACGGGAAAATCCAGACTTGAAACTTATTGTTAAGAAGGAGCTTTTGTCAGTAATCAAGTAGAGATAGAGGTATAAAACATATTGCTAACGCAAAAGTTTAATTGATATTTTAGAAGCCGAAAAATTTAGATTGCCGATGTAATTACAGGTAAATAAGGCTAACATCGGTATGCCTAAAGTTGATGGACGCAGGGCAGTGCATCGTAGGGCACGTTCCTATCGTGCGTGACTTAAGAGGCAATGCCTTGAACGTCTTTTTCTATAGGTGATGGTAGCCACTTAACATCAGGTAAGCCATCTGGTCCATCAACAAAAAGAATAAAAAAAATATAATCATTAATTTATCGAGCGATGGAAATACAGGCTTATATAAGGTACTTCTTCTTCTCTCCATTTATGGCTCCTGTCTGTCATTCGACAGACAATCTTGCCAGTGTCAAGTGGTTTGTATTGAATGAATACTTTTTAGTCGAGTAATTAAAATGAAAAAGCTATGTTGCTTCCCAAAATGCCAGAAAACGAATCCGTAATATCTCTTCTTCTTTCCATTTATGGCTCCTGTCCGTCATTCGACAGACAATCTTGCCAGTGTCAAGTGATTTATATTGAATACTTTTTAGTCAAGTCGGCCCTCATTTTGTTTTAAAGAAAATGGTGGCGGTTTTCTTCAAAACATTGGAAACATTTTCGGTCAAATCAGGATATCACATAATACACTTTCATTTCAAATGTTTACACTTTGTGCTAAGACCTCAAGTAATGTTGGTTAAAATACCACCGAAATTACACAACACAACTCAAAATAACACTAGAAAAACAAATAAAATGAAAAAGCTATGTTGCTTCCAAAAATGACAGAAAATGAATACATTTTAGCCTGGTAGGTATTGAACTTTTGTATGAAACAGCTGTTTTTTTTTTCGCGTTCATAGTGTTGGTTCCTTAGAAAAAGTTGTTCATATTGATGGGTACTTCAGCCCCCTGAAGTTTATATACACAACTTAAGGAACACCTTGTATAATACGAAGATTAAGACAATATTCTGAATAATTTTTTTTATATTGTCAGTAGCATGAAAGGTGTTAAACCTTGAGTTTTTATTATTTTAATTACTTACTGATTTTAAAGTTTGAAACTAAATAGGTTCAATGCTTGTTTGGTGATATGAAAGCTAATGTGAATTTACCAGGTCAATGCCCTTTATAATAGCTGGGGAATACTAATCAAGTTACAATGTGCACCAGGCTGGCTCAATCAAGGCAAGATGAACATATGTGCCTTGATTAGATTACATATGGGGATAGATTGCTGCACTGTAATGCAATGAACAATGAACCCATAGAGAGGTTCATAGTACGTGATTTTTGAGAAGATAATAATTATAAGTGTTCTATGTGTTCCAAATTCAAATTAAGCTTCTACGTATCACTCTCAAATTTACCATAGAGTTGAACATGATTTTTGAGTGAGTTCGTAATTCAAATTGAGCTTTTAAGTATACTAGTCTCAAAAATAATATAGAATTTTCACGGAAAACTAATGAAATTCACTGACAATGATCTTCAATTGTTTTTTTACAGAGTAGAAACATCGCTCCTCACTTCTAGCTCGTGGAACAGACGCCCGCTGTGTGACAAAAGTTCCCAAATAAAAACACCGTCTCCTAAACAACTTGCTGATGGAACAAACAGATGGCAACCTAATGTTATGTTCTAACCATCACTTATAACAAAGCATTGACTCGCAAGTCACGAACGATATGAACGTGCCCTACGATGCACTGCCCTACTTCCATCAACTAAGGCGTACAGACAGATGTTAAGCCTCATGCGCCTGTTATATCACTGGCAACCACCCCCTTCAAACCGACACACATCAACGGTTAACGGCAGAAATAGGCATGGTGCTACCACCATGTACTTCCCCGCATGAGCCCTACTCTCATAACTAAAATTAAGCGAAGAAAAAGCCGGTAGATGAATCGTTTGTTCTAGTTGACTACCAAAGTGGTCTATACCCAGTGAATTTCTTTGAAAAAAACCGCCAACAGTTGTTTTATAAATGTGATTTATAATAATCTGATTGATCTATTTATCTCATCTCTTTAGTCGTCGCCACTCCAATAGAAACCCGGCAGCTATTTACCTCGGTGTTAACAAAGGCACATTGTATTGCGATTGTCAACTAAGTAGCTGAGGTATTAAGAGAATTATCTTGTAAAGTAACAATACTGGGTTGGGTTGTTCTTTGTTTTTGCTCCTTTGTTTTGGGGATGCCGTCTTGCGGCCGTATTTTGAATAATTCCTCATCTTTTACTCTTCTCATACATTTACATTCTATTCTTTTACATTTCATAAATTTAAGTTCAGTCTCACTTGTATTAAGGCTGTAAAATCCCAAGCTTTACAACCTAGCTCTAAAAAAACCAGCCAAGTGCGAGTCGGAATCGCGCACGAAGGGTTTCGTAAAAATACGTTTGTCGTATCCCTTAATTTGTTTTTTGTATTTGCGGCAACAGAATAAATACATCACCTGTGAAAATTTCAAATGTCTAACTATCACGGTTCATGAGATTGAGATACAGCCTGGTGACAGATGGACAGACAGACAAACAAACGGACGGACAGCGGAGTAATAGGGTCCCGTTTTACCCTTTGAGTACGCAACCCTAAAAGACACATTACGATAATCCCATTGTGGTTTTTATTTGAAAAATGTTACGCCTAGTTTGGTTGTATTATTTACCTTAAAAAAAACACTACCTATATATTTTCAAGGATATATAAATCAGCATGACGAAGAGATTATAAAAGTTTTTACACACTAGATAAAAAAAATTGCAAAGTAACCTTAAACTTTTCCGTTTGATTTCGTCTTGTAAGCGCTATAGAAGACTGGGAAACAAAATCTAACCCCTAAATTGTTGAAACCTGAACCCCGTGAACCTTCTTTGTAAAGTCCTGAAATCCTGTAGTAAAGTCTGCACTATTTGATGAATGAAAAATACTTTATTGTACACCAAATCGAACAATACTACACTAAAAATTAAAAACAATATAGTTCAATGAGCGGTCTTATCGATGAAAGCGATCTCTTCCAGACAACTTTTGGATGTCGACGATTGATAGTTTATCTGGACTAACGAATGCTGAATAATGTAATGCATTTTTATTTCTCAATTTGTATTTAGTTTAAAAGCGTCACTAGGTCAAAACCCTGTCAGGGGTCAACACAAAATGTTGATTTATGACAAGGTCTTCCCCTAATGGCGTTTCCGAATATTAATGGTGGTAATAATAGGTTGGTACGACAGCGACCTGAAGAAGCGCCTGCGGTCAAAAGTTACCCTTGTGGGAAATGTAGGTATTGTAAAAAAGAGCATATTTTACTCTGGGTCTGGTCTATGTACCTTAACTAGATAATAAAAAAAAATGAAGATAAGCCTTTTATATTAATGCAATTTCATTAATATGTAGGCTAATAAAGTTGTCATCGCTAAATGTTGATCTGTTTGAATTTCTTACTATGTGCACACTTCTAGAGCCACCATAGCAGTCTGTAATTGAGGTTGACATGACGTTTGATATGACGCATTGCATTTTTTTTTTTGGCAGTTTTGCTGCTGTTTTTGACGGTAATGGCTCCTTTCTTTAGACTAGAAAAATGTTAGTAAGACAAATTTTATTGAAGTAGCGTAAAGAATGAAATTTTTCAATGAAAACGAGAAGCCACATCATATTGACGAGTTCTCTAGTTTGGTTGACATTATCATACTGAACAAGAGTAAGAAGAAGTTTTAAGAGTATTAGAGCTCATTGTGAAGGGCTCGTCCGGAGAACTACCATCATATTTTTTCTGTCGCCAAGCAGCGTTGCTGTGTTTCGGTTCGAAGAGTATGGTTGCCGGCAAAATTACAGGCACATGAGTCCTACCATCTTATCCACTCAACTAGACTAGTATATTTTAGCTACTTCCATAGTGTAATGTCTTATGGTATTTTGCTCTGGGGGAAAGCTGCTGATATACAAAGTATATTTGTACTTCAAAAACGGGCGATACGTGCCATTTATAAAATGAAACCACGTGACTCATTAAGGGAGCGATTTAAAGAAATTAATATTCTCACAGTCACTTCACAGTATATTTATGAAAATCTATTATACACTCATAAACACATAGATAGCTTTAAGAAAAAGAGTGATGCACATAACGTTAACACTAGAAATAAAAACAAATTATGTATACCTAAATTTCGACTTCAAAAGGTAAATGGCTCGTTTATGGGGAACGGTATTCGCTTCTACAATAAACTTCCAGAAAGTGCCACTGGGCTTCCTATTAGAAAATTTAAAGTGTACATTAAGAATAATCTAATAAGGAAAGCTTATTATACTTTAGATAGCTATATTGTTGATAAAAATGCGTGGCCCGATGTCCCGGTCGCTCTGCCCAGTGGCAGCTAACATGTCTGCAATGTCTGTACTGTGTATGTGTGTTTTTTTTTTTTTTTTTTCTCTGATTTAATAGATTGTATTTATGCATTAGGTATTATTAGTTTGAGGCGTAGCGTGTGCTGTCTTATAAATTTGATTATGTTTACCTTTTTCTGTATGCCTGCGCCTCACTAAACTTCAATAATATATTGTATTATTACATTGTAAAAGGATCATACAAAAGAACGGTAGGAACCAAGCCGTAAGTTTGTTGCCTGTTCTTCTAGGCTTTGGTCGCGTGGAACTGGCACCTAGAGTCACCTAGCTTTAAGACGTTTCAAAGTGATCCTTGTGATTTTATTGAATAAATACATTTTGACTTTGACTTTGACTTTGAAAAAGCCCTTTCTTGGCTTCTGTCAAATGTGCGATGATTGTGAACAAGCCCATATCGGGCCGCTCAGCTGGCACCCAGTTTACGCCGATATTCACGTTAATTTATGTTTCTATCTTGTTTTAACCTATTGAAATGCGTTCTTGTTAGAGCAAGATGGGTATCTAGCACTCGTCCACGTGTTGCGTCATACAAAAATTCCGCGCAATCCCTAATCGAACTTCACTTCCTGACACTTGCCAAAGGTCGTATTTGTTTTGATTGTCAACGTAAAAATTAATGAGTAATTGCTAGAACGTGCTGTGAAAAACCAAGAAAAATATAAGTATTCTTGATTTTAATACTCCTGGCTGTGTTTCCAGTACTTTTTGTGTGATAAAAACAGCTATGAATCGGTGCTGGTGCTGGTGCCACAAATTAGGTGGTTCAAGTTACAATTGCAATACTATACTTTATTTTCTCTTGTATGTACCATTTAAAGTACATGAAATGGCAATAAAATTATTTCTTAATCAGTGTGTACCTAAATTAGGTAGTTAAACTGCTTAAAAACAATAGAAAACGCAGTTTTAATAGAATGCTGAACTCGCAAAGCCCTAACTGTGAGGGGAGGCCATAACGGGCCTCACAGTCAACGCCATTTTGCAAAAATCCGCCTCACAGTTGAGTGGATATGCCTCAAGTTGCAGGGCAGTGCTTCGTAGGGCACGTTCTTATCATGCGGGAGTTACGAGGCAATTCTTCGTTATAAGTGGTTACTACTTAACATCATTTTGGCCCATGTGCTTCCATCATCAAGTAATATAAAATAATATAAATGAATACAAGTTTCTACCGCCAGAGCCAGACTTACAAGTCATCAACTACCTATAACTAACTATAAACTTCGATAAAATAGGAGCAGGAACGATTATTTGAAAACGCTATTAGTTATTGAACTAATGTTAGATACCTACTCTACTATCGAATCGAATCAAAACTTTTGGTGAGTCGGGAAGTTCCTTTTGTGTAAAATAGGATTAGATTGTAATCGATGTTGCCAACCTACTAAAGCGAAGCATTTAGTAAGGTAAAATTTATTTAACTTAGTCAATTTGGTGGTATTACCACTTTTATTAGGTGAGCATTGTTTTGCATTATTATGAATGTTACGATGTGCCACAGACTACCCTCCTCAGACGTCACCATGGGTTTCGAGCACTAGGAAATTTTGGAAAAGGGTTACCACTTTATCATGACCTAAATAACAAATAACAATTATACCTCTATATAGAGAGAGAGAGCTTAATGTAACAAAGAGATTTCAAAAATACTATTTTAGGTTCAAGTTACTTGCCGCTTTGCTACGTCCACTATTCTTTAGAAAACCAAAATAAGGGAACTCTTAAAACATGACAGGGTCGATCCCATCTGCCGCACTCGACGATTGATGAGAGCCGCGACGGTCAAAACGAGTCAAGAGCTAGCTTCCTGATTACGTAAAACATAACAACAGATAGCAGCGCAACAGACGCTTAAATCCGCCGCTTAAACGGACTCGATGGTAGAATGCTGACGTTGCGACTTGCTGTGAATACTGGATACACGATTAAGAGCCGATTTCACTATGCTCTGTTAGATTAACAAAGGATTAAAGGGCCGTTAAATATGTCAAAATGTACGCGTTTGACAACAAAGGTTAGATTTAAAGGCCTGTTGATCCTTGATTAGTAACTAACAGAGCATAGTGAAATCAACTCTAAATGTAATAATTTGACAGATATGGCTTAAAAAATTAAAACAGTAGGTATGTAAGGATGAGGTGCTTTTCTGTCAACAACACTCGCCAAAGTGACTGCGGAATCCACGATAAGTTTTCAATTTGGCATTATGTAATGCATTTACCCATCGCCAGCGACACCGTGTGTTTTTATAGTGGAAATACCATAATGAGTGAAGTGAAGCTCATGATCGAAGTGAGCGCAGATCGACTGCGTGAAACTCCCCGTGATGTTGTTGTTTACGGAATAGCACTCCTGATAACGACGATGACGCTACTAGCAGTCGGATAGCACAATTCAGTTCGTCGATTGCAATTTAAAGAGTAGTAGAGCTCTTTGTGAAGGGCTCGTCCAGGAAAGTACTACCACCACGCCTTTTTCTGCCGCCAAGCAGCGTTGCTGTGTTTCGGTTTGAAGAGTGTGGTTGCCGGTGTAATTACAGGCACACGAGGCTTAACATCTGTATGCCTCAAGTTGATGGACGCAGGGCGGTGCATCGTAGGGCACGTTCCTATCGTGCGTGACTTACGAGGCAATGCTTTGTTATAGGTGATGGTTACCACTTAACATCAGGTGGGCCATCTACTTGTCCCATCAGCTAGTTATATAAAAAAAAACTTTTACTTGTCTTGATAAGTAAAAGTGGCATTTGACAGCAATCAGTGTAGAGGTACAATTGGAGTCAGTCGTATTGCCGCGAGATACATAAACAGGGAGCAGCTCCCATTTATTCCGGAATCGGTTAGTTTGCGACATCGTATTTTACGGAGAGAAATGTAAAACCTTTTTCCTATTCGGACAGAAATAGGACAGAGAATATTCTTCCGGCTTTCAGTGCTTTAAAATTACAATTGAAAATAATGATTTTGGGCCACTAACAATTGACCTAGAACAATTGAATTGAGGCTACCTAGATTATAAATACCTCTAATTCTAAAACACCACTAATTTCCATTATTGACAGCCTTCACAGCTCAGTTGGTAGTAGCTTTGCCTTTTGCGCCGTAGGTCGTGGGTTCATAGGTATCCACACAGCACTATCTAGCCCCAAACTAAGCCAAAGCTTGTAATATGGGAACCAGATAGCTGATTTAATACATATATACTTTTTTTTTTTGTAAATACATACTTATAATATTATATAACACCCAGACAGAGAACAAACATCTATGTTCATCACACAAATGTTTGTTCTCGGTGGGGATCGAACCCACGGCCTACGGCGCAGAAGGCAGAGCTACTACCAACTGAGCTGTGAAGGCTGTCAATAGAAGATAGAAAGCTCTTAATTGTACACCACAAGAAAATAACATAACATTATAAGAATTAATTTAATCTACAGCAAAGTATAATGGGCGGTCTTTTCGCTATTAGCGATCTTTTCCAGATAACCTTTGGATGGACAGGATTTTAATGATGACAAATGGCGGTGTCACAAGGACGTCTCCACTTATTTTATTACAAAAAAAAATATCTATGGTGTGAATGAATGCCAATACAAAGCCTAGGCGATGACAACTGCTGATGTACCCCTCGAAAGAAAGCATATACACATGTAGAGGTATAAGCAACATAACATTTTGAAATATAAAATATAAAATCACTGAATTTATTCATATAAAAATCGCAATCAACCAAGAAAAAGGCTCCTATCCTATCGTACTTGAAATAATACGAAAATTTAAAAAAAAAGACAGTTTGGATGTTTGACCAATGAATCTATCAAGCCCCAATCACAGAACCGATCGGGATGAATCATAGGACAAATATAGTTCTTAATCTGGCATATAAGCTACTTTGTATCATGAAAATTACCGGGAACGGAGTAGAAAACAAAAATGAACTCAATAATGCGAAACCGCCTTAAATATTGTTAGTAATAACCACTAATACGCAAGCAAAGCTGCGACAGATTAGAAAAACCACGCTTTGGTCGCTCTATCAAATTACCGCGTCAATAAACATCAGTAAGTCGTTGCGCCGCGTCGTTCCTGTAATTGCCGACACGACCCTTTCAATTATCGTAGCACACCTACCTTCATTGAATGCATTCAGTCACGAACAAATTGCCTATCAATGGTCAGAACGGGCCATACGCAGACTAACCAAAACTCTAGATAGGATACTTTTGTAACCTCGCCATCACTACAGTGATGAAAAAACAACATAACTGCAGCTTCACGACTTTGATTCCCAGGCACGGTAGATGTCCCTTTAGAGAACATTAGATTAATGTTAAATTACTTATTTAGAGTGGTGGTGATTCTTGTTATAGGTAGAAAATTTCATTTTGACCTCTGGGGGCAAGCGTGCGCTCAAAACCTTTAGCTGTGAGCGAATGCTGAAAACTACTGCTGAAGGCCCACTTGATTTTAAGTAGCCCTATAACAAATCGTTGCCACGTGAGTCACGCACTCGCGCACTCGATCGTGCCCTATGATGCACTGCCATGCGTTCATCAACTTGAGGCATACAGATGTTAAGCCTCATGTGCCAGTAATGTCACCGGCAGCCAAAAAATTAATCGAAACACAGCAACGCTGCTTGGGAGATGAATACAGCATGGTGGTAGTACATCCCCGGACTAGCCCTTCATAAAGAGTCCTACTACTATTAGAGGTGCAGCTATAGATTTTAAGCGCACTTTTTTTGACAGTATGCCAGTTCTGTAAGACTCGTTACTATATGTGGGCAGAATGAAGGTATAATACATGGAAAGTAGGGCGAAGGCCGGAACCTCAATGCCCTCATTACGGGCTCTGCGAGCTCGCGTTCATTCGCATCCAAACACACTCTACCTGCGCCCTTTGCCCTATGTGTAAGCTATACTGTTACAGACACGTCAACATTTCGTAATTTATTATGGGAACATGCTGTGGGAACCAGATAATAGATGAAATATTATTTAATCTCTATCTCTATATACAAGGTGTTCCATAAGTTGTGTATATAAACTTCAGGGGGCTAAAGTACCCATCAATATGAACAACTTTTTCTAAGGAACCAACACTGTGAACGCGAAAAAAAAAACAGCTGTTTCATACATTTTAGCATGGTAGGTATTGAACTTTTGTATGAAACAGCTGTTTTTTTTCGCGTTCACAGTGTTGGTTCATTAGAAAAAGTTGTTCATATTGATGGGTACTTTAGCCCCCTGAAGTTTATATACACAACTTATGGAACACCTTGTATATAGAGATAGAGATTAAATAATATTTCATCTATTATCTGGTTCCCACAGCATGTTCCCATAATAAATTACGAAATGTTGACGTGAATATTTATAGAGGCAAATAATATAAAGCCTCATATGCCTGTAACTTCACCTGAATATTTCTTAGATAAACTGCACAATATATCGCGTTACATTTGTGAGACAGCTGCTCTTCCGATGAAAATAGGAAAAATCACTTCTTCCTCTACGGATATTGGCTCTGTGGTAAAAACTTCGCAGGCAATATTCCACTGATGCACGAAAAACAAGATGATTTATATCCTTACCTCTTCTTAGAAGCATATAGATTTCGATGCTTTTCTTTTCAACATTAAATTTAAACATCATTCTTTTTCGCTCATAGAAGACTCCTGTCCGTCATTTTGACACTCTTGCCAGTGTCAAATTGGTATATTAAATAAGTTTTTTTAGTCAAGTTAGGTAAAAAAACGAAGTAAAAATGAAGAAAATAAGCAATTGAAACAGTTATCTATTTTGCTAAGCGATATTTACATATATACACTTTACACAGAGCCAAACCAAGCTTCAGACATTGATGAAACAACTCCTTTAACATCTCAGTAGGACTACCATTCGTTTTCCCTTCATAAGTTTTCATATTATTTATTTTACTACAAAAAGCGAGGTCTAGGAAAACTCATGGCAGACCTGTGGATGTAATTTTTTTGCAATTTTGGATAAAACACATTCTATTATTAGAATAACAATTGGGAAGTACCTATAGCGTAACTTTGGCGGTACTTGAACCAACATTCTTGAGGTCGTACCTCAAAGTTTGAACTATATTCAAGCAATATTCTCCAAAACTTAAAGTGCGGCCAGTATTTTCTTCAAAACATCGAAGGCAATTTGACTTGATTATACTTTAAGCATTTCAAGTAGTATTACTATTACTTAGTGATAATTTCAGAACAAGGAGTAAAATACCTGCTTACCTATAATAATTTTCATCTGAGTACCTGGGTATTTCATCTGGGTATTTATGTATACCCATGCCTAAATGCCTATATACACCAACTTGGTGGGCCAGATAGTCTCTCTTTCTCACTCTCTTGTCGTGTCACTAGTTTCTTTCGAAACAGTGTGGTGAAAGGATTTTAAGTGCGCCTCAAGAGGCTCCTTTCGAGCACTTGACACATGTTATAGAACTTTTTAGGTTCTACGACATGCCGGTTTCCTTACTATGTTTTCCTTCACCGTTTGAGAGTACTGGCATTATGGACATAATATAGTGCCAGATAGTGATACATGTTTTTAATTATGTAACGCAATGTAATGACATAAAAACGGCACAGCAGTGTGTACTGTACAGGTTGCTTGAGTACCAAATAAAACACGAGAACGAGATATAGTAGCGTCCGCCTGGTTCGGCTGGCTGGAATTGAGTGCCCCCACCACGTTCGTCGTTACCCGCACGCTCTTGCCTCCCCAGTCAGCGCGCATCGTATATTGTTAGACACTACACAGTGTAAAGGCCGATGTCAAAGTCAAAGTCAAAAGGTATTTATTCGGTTCAATCTCAAGGACCACTTTAAAGACTAAAAAAACTGCTTTAAAGCTAGGTGAATCTAGGTGCTAGTTCCACGCGACCAAACCTAGAACAGGCAACAAACTTACCTTCGTCCCTAGTTCCTACCGTTTTTTTGATCCTTGTTACAGTATATTATAATATCGATGCGTAACTGATTTTATTGGGTAAGAAAAAAATAATTTATAATTATGATTCATGTATATTTTTCAGCTATTAGTCAGTTTTAAGCTGCAGAATTGCACTTACATTTATTCCGATTCAACTCAAAATGGACCCAATCAAAATAAACCCGCATTAAATGTTTGAATAAGTTTAATGGACGAACCATGTCGATGGATCGAGCTCATAATTTAATGGAAAGCTATTAAAAGGCTTTATAAATAAAAAGAATATGCAGGATTCAGACTCAATGTAAAAATCCATAACAGGCTATGTTGGATCTTTGCTCATTTTAAAGGGTAGATAATTTATGTTTGCCATCCGCTTTTCTACGACTACCGTCGTTTTGAATTGACGGGCCGATGCATCGCGCGCCCTCTATGCGAGCGCATCGACAGTTGGCTTGTGCGACTACATACAATCGGTCGCGTCCTCAATCATCTTGAGAAACTATATAGATAAGTGTACTCATTTTATCACTGCCGTGCAGTATTCGTGCGAGACGTTCTCGCAGTGCTGTGCCAATTTAGATGCTGTTTATTTGGAACGTTCAGTGACTTGCCCACCTCCAGTACCTACCGATACCAGAATTTGCCGTGCTGAGCCCTCTTGAAGAAACGTACGTGTGGAAGTGTGAGGTAGGTGACAGACTGGATTATCTGCCTTATTTCGAGCAAAGAGCCATTGTCCAAATTAGACCTACTTAGATTGGTACAATCCTTTTTTATTTAATTATTGGTCCTTCGAAAAATACTTACCAGTATTTACAATCAAACTCAACAGGCTGTGTGCTGGGAGCCCATTGTTTATGTTAAGCAATGGAGGAGGCTTTAAGGGGCACTTAAAAATCCTTTCACCACACTATTTCTAAAGAACTAGTGACATGGCAAGAAGAATAGCAAAGTCTAAAGGTTATTCTAGAAGCACAAAGATCACTAAGAAATGACTTAAAGCTATGCATCTAGGTGCCAATTCCACGCATACCCTAGAACAGGGATGGCGAACCAGAGGCACGCGTGCCATTGATGGGACACTACACAATATTTTGGGCACGCCACGGATCGAAACAGCTTGCATTTTTAGTTCAAACTTGCTACTTCACCCGCCCACCCGATCCGGTCAGTCTACTTGGCTAAATAGTGGGGCACTATTGGAATCTATGTTGAAATTCCTATAATAATCATTAAAATGATTATATTCTGATTGAAGTTATTTAAGGGCACGTCGACGGCCTCATATTTTTTTTAATGGATTTTTTATTAGAAAAGGTTCGCCATCCCTGCCCTAGAAGAACCACTAACTTGTAATATCTATCATATTGGTGTTGGCACTATCACTACTAAATTGTAAGTTAGTCATGCCAAAACGAAACCAGACGTTAAACCACTGCGTACCGCATAGTCTCTATTAACATCCTATACCTACGTTATCTAAAGAACGGTAGCAGTTAAAACCGACCCGTTAAATGATAGCACATTTAGGACACGTCTGGTGTCATGAACAATAAGTGCATGTCATAGTAAAATAAAAACACTATACCATTATCCCAACTCATTGTAAAATACAACCACGAGGAAATAATAAAATAAAAGAAAAACGTCTTATCGAAAACCAAAAATTTTAATTAAAATATTCTGTCAGCTTTAAATCGAGTTTTCAAAATAAACGACTATGTAGTTAATTCAATGATCACATAATAATAAAATCGCGAGTGGAATCTAAGTAGTTTCTAATAAGTTAGGGACATCAATCGCTCGCGAGAAGAAATAAATGATCGCAGAATTAAAGACGTGAGCAGAAACTCCAAATACCGCCTTAAAAGGCAGGAACTAACAACCACATTTGAATTTCAAGAACTCGATTGAAAATCAGTCCACGTGTGAGCTGTATCGGTCATTTCAGATAGAATCTTTATTTGAATTCCATAGAAATGTCTTGAATGGGGACCTTTTTATTGCTTCTGGTTTATTCAGGTATTCTGTATTTGAAGCGATAACTCTACCTTCATTTTTAAATAAATATAAAACGTGATAGAATTCTTATTGAGCACTGAGCATCGGGACCTTTCCTTGAAATTTTATACAAACGTCTTGTCTAAATTAGACAAATACTATTTTTTTTTTTTTTTTTGCAAAGTAGTATAAATAACCAACAACTTTTACGTAATATGTAAAACTCTATGTACTTAGTATTATTGAGTATCCTTTACTAATATAAAGTAAACTTATGTACCTACCTACTATTGAATCTGTAGAAAGTTATTATCTTTTCCATTTGACCGATTTTCTGTTAAATTGAGCGTTTATTGAATAAGGTTCGAAGATTACAAATTTATTGGAAAAGGCTGCAGACGGGATTGGAAATCTTATAAATTGCACATGTTCCTGACCTTTAGTGACACAGTGCTAAAACCACAGACTAAAATTATACGACATAGAGTGACAATTCACGCAAGACAATGCACGCTCAATAAACTTGAACTTGAAAGCCTGGTTTTGCAAGTTACGCACGATACGGACGTGCCCTACGATGCACTGCCCTGCGTCCATCAAGCATACAGATGATAGCAATTATTAAGCCTCATGTGCCTGTTGTTTCACCGGCGCCAAAACTCTCTCTCTCTTGTCGTGTCACTAGTTTCTTTCGAAACAGTGTGTTGAAAGGATTTTAAGTGCGCCTCAAGAGGCTCCTATCGAGCACTTGCCACATGTTATAGAACTTTTTAGGTTCTACGACATGCCGGTTTCCTCACGATGTTTTCCGTCACCATTTGAGAGTACTGGCATTGTGCACATAAATTTTAAAACAGATCCTTCACCGTTTGAGAGTACTGGCATTGTGCACATACATTTTAAAACAGATACTCATTGGTGCACGACCGGTTTCGAACCCACGACCTTAGGATCGGAAGGCGGGGCCGCTACCACTAGACCACCAGTGCTCTCGGCACCAAAACTTAAATAAGGTAACAATGCATGGCGGCAAAATCAGGCATATGCTGAGTATTTCTACCCTGAGCTCAGAACGTAATGGAATTGCGCTGTAGCGCCTTCAAAGGTAATGGCTGAGGGAGGTAATATTTTCCGGTAAGGCTTTATAGAAATAACCGGATGATGTAAGAACGGGTTGGGGTATCAGAAAAACGTACATTTGACCCCTACACGGGACTAAAAAAGATATCAAATTTGCCAGACGACCTTTCGCGAACAAGTCGAAGTAGATAAAGTAGACTAATTTAAAAGCGACTTGAGATTACAAATGTATTCTATTAGGCATGGAAAAGTTTTGAAGTTCGTTCATCTTTATGTTTTCTTTACTATTCTGTTTAATTTTAACGACTATAAGTTTTCAACTTTTTTTTGCCTTATTGTACAGACAGGGACATTATACACTTTTGCCACAAAAGATCTAGAGTAACTATATATTTTTTTACTAACATTTTTAGGTTGTTTTAATAAACTAAATTTCTAAACAAATTTTTTATATAAAGTCCTAAGCTATGAGTACTTTTAGAACGTACAGTACTAAAGCTAGTCAGATACTGATTCCTATAATTATATAATTAGGTACTAGTATCCGCTCCTTCTTCTTTTTTTAAGTTATTCCAGGATACAAACTATATACATACAGGGTGTCCCAGAAATCAACGTCAAGCCGAAAACGGGCGATGCGCTAAGTCATCATAGTTATCATAAAAATATAAAAAAAAATATTTGTTATGTACTTTTCGATTATGAGTTTAAAAAAAAATATAGAAAAAATGACACCCTGTGATGACCTTTTAAGTCCTGTGACTACAAATATTAACTATTCGTGAAACTTTTTTCTGTAGTGTAACTATGAATAGCCCTTCTGTAAAATACAATTCAAAATTAAACCGTAACTGCCTCAGTTTTAAATAAAATGTTGATTTTTGGCCAACATTTAATTTAAAATAATTACATCACCCAACTTTAACCGACTGTACCGTAAAAAAAATGTAATACACTACTTTGGCAAGTAACTTTAAAAGATGGCGCATTTAGTCAGAATTCCAAAATGGTATGATACTTGCTAGAGTACTCCTTAATTTTGGGTAAAAAAATTGTTATCTTAACTAACAAGTGGCAAACAGTTTGAACATTTGCTGTAAATCCTTGATGTAATTAAATTAAAATCAATCAACTAACAAATTACTTGATAACCCATGGTTATTACTCTTTCGACAAGATGGTTGCTCTATCTGTTTCGCTAACATTGTCGAAATGGTATGTACTTGTACCTGTGAATTGTGAGCGACTTAAAAACGCAGCATAGGCATTTTTAAGCCCATAATTTAAAGGTTACAAACATTTTATCTAATTAAATAAAATTGTCATTAAATCCGGTTTAGTTAAGAAAATCTGTTTTTTTTTTCAAAATTAAGGAGTACTCTAGCAAGTATTATACCATTTTGGAATCCTGACTAAATGCGCCATCTTTTAAAGTTACTTGCAATGTTATTTTTTTTACGGTACAGTCGGTTAAAGATGGGTGATGTAATTATTTTAAATTAAATGTTGGCCAAAAATCAAAATTTTATTTAAAACTGAGGCAGTTATGATTTAATTTTGAATTGTATTTTACAGAAGGGTTATTCATGGTTACATTACAGAAAAAAGTTTCACGAATAGTTAATATTTGTAGTCACAGGACTTAAAAGATCATCACAGGGTGTTAGTTTTTCTGTATTTTTTGTAATACTCATAATTCGAAAAGTACATGACAAATATTTTTTTTTATATTTTTCTGATAACTATCATGACTTGGCCCATCGCCCGTTTTCGGCTTGACGTTGATTTCTGGGACACCCTGTATATTCCAAGTATCATCCAAACCCGTGCACCCCTTACGGAGTTGAGTAGGAACAAATAGGGTAAACAGCTTTTTAGGCAAATCTTATGTTTAGGTATACCTAATGCACTCATTAGTATCTCGCGTTTAAGGTAGGAAACTCGTTTTAAGGTAGGAAACTTTTTTTTGTTTATACAACCATCTGATGGAACAAGCAGATGGCCCACCTGATGTTAAGTGGTAACCATCACCTATAACAAACCATTGCCTCGTAAGTCACGCACGATAGGAACGTGCCCTACGATGCACTGCCCTGCGTCCATCGGCTTTAGGCATACAGATGTTAAGCCTCATGTGCCTGTAATTACACCGGCAACCACACTTGGTTTTATAATGTTAGCAGATATCTTTTAGCCCACTATATACCTACTTTCGCCAAGGACTAAATACTACTACTTTGCCTACACAATTTCGATGACATAAAATAATAATTTATAAAATGTGAAGTCGAATATTTTATTATCCAAGGTAGGGCGTCGCCGTCGGAAATTAAATTGTCCGCGTAAAAAGGAAATAGCATTTTGATGTGACAAACGATATGCGGCGTGTAATTCTTGCCTCGTTTCAGACGTTAAAAAGGTACACGGTGAACTGCCTTCGTGTAATTGGAATTGTTTGAATTTTATGCAAAATTATTCGACATTCGTTACCGGTGGCGAATGACGAAAAATATTTCTTGTATAGAGAAAGTTAAAATATACGTGATATTCAGAGTGTAGATTTTACGGGCTAAATTTAAAATATTTTATAGAAATTTTTGGCTTTCTACTAAAGTATTCAGAGGATGATAAACTCCAGGTACTCAAAAATTGTGCTCTCCTGAATACATACAATGGTTGTAATACTTTCCCAGTTTGTGGAGAGCACTGGTGGTGATTAGTGGTAACAGCCCGGCCTTCCGATCCTAACGTCCGAGGGTCCTAAGGTTCCAATCCTAAGGAAAAACTCGTTTTCCTGTACACAAATGTATGTGCACAGTACTCTCAAATGGTGAAGGAAAACATCGTGAGGAAACCGGCATGTCGTATAACCTAAAGTAAACTAAATTGTGTCTCGAAAGGAGCCTCTTTGAGGCACACTTAAACTCCTTTCACCACACTGTTTCGAAAGAATCAGTGACACAACAAGTAGAAAAAGTACTTTCCCGGAAGAATTCTTTCGCAAGCACACGATTACGTTAGCAAAAAACCCGATACTTACCATATCACACAAAAGAATTGGGCTTACACAGAAATGCCACTATAAATCACGATACAATAGTTGTTTTGTCACACTACAAATAGAAAATGTATGGGCTATTCGGTGTCGGAAAAAAGGTTCTGAATAGGAAAATATACGAAAATAATATTGTTATTTCGTATCTTTGCTATCGGTAAATTAGGTTTATGTTTTGGGGTTGATAGAGTAGTAGAATTTCAGGGATCAAAAAAAAGTATTTAAATACATAATATAAGATAAAATTTAAATAAAAATACTATTACATCTTAAATAATATTTCCTCAAGTTGATGTTTAGTTAAATTACTGTTAAATTAATGTTATTTATCTTTTTTGATGACTAAATACAATTTATTGATTAAGTTTTTATTTATTATATAAAAAATTGCATTTTTTTATACAACCAGCTGATGGAACAATCAGATGGCCCCCCTGATGTTAAGCGGCAACCATCACCTATAACAAAGCATTACCTCGCAAGTCACGTACGACAAGAACGCGCCCCACGATGCCCTGCCCTGCGCCCATCAACTTGAGGCATACAGATGTTAAGCCTCATGTGCCTGTAATTACACCGGCAACCACACTCTTCAAACCGAAACACAGCAACGCTGCTTGTCAGAAATATGTGTGGTGGTAGTATTTCCCCGGACGAGCTCTTCACAAAAAGCTGTACTACTCTCAAAATGTTTTATAAAGATTTACATTTACAATAATAGCTGTTCTGGCAGCTCTGTTTATTCGTGGGTACTCATTACTCAAGCATTCATTTTCTCTATATAATGTTTTCAGACTTACTCAATGGAGGAAACTCAGAAACCGCTTGAACAACACTTGGGAACTTGCCAGTCAACTGAAAACCCTAAAGTGTTTCTTAAAAGCGCTTTTAAAGCTTTCACATGCTCATTCCAGCTTTGACCGCAGTGACTACGAAAATTCATAGACAAAGAGCATTTATTCAAAGAATATAACTCATTCATATAATGGGATACTATATTTTTGAAAGTAGGAAATGGTTTCACTATCTTTTTCTTCTTGTCTTGTCACTAGTTCTTTCGAAACAGTGTGGTGAAAGGAGCTTAAGTGTGCCTCAAAGAGGCTCAATTCAAGAGAGATATAAGATACATAATTTAGTTTTTTTTAGGTTCTACGACATGCCGGTTTCCTTACGATGTTTTCATTCACCGTTTGAGAGTACTGGCTTTGTGCACATAGATACAGTTTTGAGTAATTTATTTATTTATTTGTTTATTTATTTATTTTTTTATTGGGAAGCCAACAGCGATATAAACAGTTTGTACTTACTAAGTTTGATTCAATAGTATGGCCAATTATAGGTTTTCACTTCAGTTTCAAAGAATGCAATATCTGAATAGTAAGCGGATTATTGTGGAGGTTTTTACATGTTATATAATAATAGTGATATCATAATGATTTTATTATGATAATGGCAAAGACGACTGCTATTGTACCTCTTGCTCGCAATTTCCAACATTTTGAAAGATATAAAATCACTAAACTTATTTGTGAAAAATTGTGATCAACCAAGTTTACACACAACATTGCACACAGTTAAGAATAATATAATTTTGATTCAAACAAGTTATCCTGCTTAAAAAATTGCCTCTCTAGTTTTCATACTTACCTATATAATTTGACGGGTATCAGCCCCGTAACCGATAAGCCTGAAAAAACTTTTACAATTAGTAAGTATATTAAGAACTAGCGACCCGCCCCGGCTTCGCACGGTTATTGTGGGTTATCCCTAAGAGATTATGCTTGTATTATGCATATAAACCTTCCTCTTGAACCACTCTTTCTATAAAAAAACGCATTAAAATCCGTTGCGTAGTTTTAAAGATTTAAGCATACATAGGGATATATGGACAGAGAAAGCGACTTTGTTTTATACCTTGTAGTGATTATTTGACGCGTTGCTCCCTTCCTACGACTCTCTGTGTATGTAGCCTAGTTATGGGTATACAGAATGTGTACCGACTATACTCGGTTGACGTGTGCTACCACACCAGATACCTAATGCAATTACTATAGGCAAAGGATATAATGTAATTACTATAGACCGTTCAATAAACAGATGGGGCATCTGTTTGTTCCGTTAATCTCATAATAAAATAAGAACCTTTATTGCTTCACTAACGGCCGGTTTCTGAAACCCCAACAAAACTCGGATGACAATCTCTATCTAATTCGATGTAATAGCTGAAATTGCGAGTGACTTGTCAACCGATTAGTTTTGATCGGGCTTTCAGGAACCGGCCGTTAGGCATGTTATTACACACTAAGATTACTGTTTTGATTTTATTCCCTGAATGGATAAAATGGATGTTAGATTTTTATTTACCTAAAGTAAAAGTAAAAATCATTTTTATTGACAAAAGTTCTAATTTAATATTTTGAATCTATAGGCTCCCGAACTATTTTATAAACTGTATTTCAGGAGCCAGGGGCTTCTCCAATTAAATGAAGCAGTCATTTTGTAAATTAAACAAAACTAGGCCAAATAATAACCAAATACAATTCAATATTATTTATAGTGTAGCATACCAACACTTTTTCGGGAATCATAAAGGTAAAAGTATAAGGTAGGTGCACACGTTTTTATTTTTTGTCGATGTCGGATGGTATAAGCCGCCAAGCAGCGTTGCTGTGTTTCGTTTTGAAGAGTGTGGTTGCCGGTGTAATTACAGGCACATGAGGCTTAATGCACGCTGGGCAGTGCATCGTAGGACACGTTCCTATTGTGCTTGACTTACGAGGCAATGCTTTGTTATATAGTTACCACATAACATCAGGTGGGCCATCTGCTTTTTCCATCAGCTAGTTGTATAAAAATACATGCAAACATTTTTCCTGGTGCGGGAATCAGACTGGCACCTAGCCCCTCAGCTGGCGCCAATGTCGCGTAATTTATTTTATTTACACAAAGTTATCGCTGACAACCCCAACAAAGCTGAGGCATAGGGATTTGCCAAACATGCTTATCTAAGGGAACAATTCAAACAACCCTTAATTTTCATATTTATAGACTGTTGACTTGCGCCGCACCACAAGCCGTTGTGGCGAACCTTTGCCCTTAGAAGCCGCAGCTTGAACCAATGCTGAACTTTAGCCTTTTGTTCACTAAGCCATCCGTACCCCAAGTCTAAATAAATATATAAATATTGGTTGACTTTCCACACAGCATTATCTAGCCCCAAACTAAGCCAAAGCTTGTAATATGGGAACTAGATAGCTGATATAATACATATATACTTTTTTTTGTAAATACATACTTATAATATTATATAACACCCAGACAGAGAACAAACATCTATGTTCATCACATAAATGTTTGTTCTCGGTGGGGATCGAACCCACGGCCTACGGCGCAGAAGGCAGAGCCACTACCAACTGAGCTGTGAAGGCTGTCAAAGGAAGGAAGTCTGAGTTTAGTTTTTCGATATTTCAATATCTAAAATAGTAAGAGCGCGGATACACTATTCTTATACCCCGTTTACAGCTCATGTCCGTGGAAATGTGCAGAGACATGAGCAGGGACTTGGGCAATGCGAGAATGTAAACAGGCCACTTCCACTCTCGTTGCCGCTCGAGTTGCCCGTGTTGCGTGAACACACATTGTCAGCGACGCTGCCGCAGATATGGACGGCAATATTTCCGTCCACGCGAATTGCAGCACGAATGTCTGAATGTAAATGCAGTATTAGCAGTCGAATTTTTGGTTGAACTGGCCCTAAATACTATTTTGGGTTTGCAGCGGCAACTCTCGCTCAAAGCGCCTTATCCAAACAGCCTTGTGTAGCGCCTCTACAATCCCCTTTTCGGACATTTCCTTTATTTGACAGTAAATAACTCTGGAGTCACAGTCAGAGATGGCTGAAGGCGTTTCATATACCTGTAGTGTAGTAGTTTTGGGAGAAGTAAGGAACTTTGTGAAGGGCTCGTCCGAGGAATTACTACCACCATGCCTTTTTCTGCCGCCAAGCAGCGTTGCTGTGTTTTGGTTTGAAGAGTGTGGTTGCCGGTAAAATTACAAGCACATGAGGTTTAACATCGTTATGCCTCAACTTGATGGACGCAGGACAGTGCTTCGTACGCCATGTTCATGTCGTACGTGACTTGTGAGGCAATGCTTGTAGGTGCCATTTAGGTACCATTTAACATCAAAGCTTGCTGGCATGCTTGTTCTTCATCAAAGTCAAAGTGAAAGTAAAAAAAAAAAAGGTATTTTTTTTAAATAAAATCACAAGGATCAGATGCAGGAAGTAGTAAAAAATTATGTCATTAATTGTTTTATTTTTATTTTACACACATTTAAACAAACAGGAACTACTGACACCGATAAAATATAATTTAATGAAGGTACATACCTTAAGTAATAAAATAAAAACGACGCATTAAAAAAAGCTGAACCTTTAAAATGAGGAAACAAGAAGGATCATACATTGTTAGTTATTTGTAGCCGGTAAGCCTGTTGAAAATAGTAATTCTGCGTGGTTTGAAAGCTTAAAACTTCCAACGTTTCACATTTATGTTGTTCGCAATTTCTGAGAGAGACTAAACCTCAACTTTGTAGGTAGATAACTAAACCTCAATGTTGTAGGTAGGTACGTACTTGCGCTAGGAAAGTCTGTAAATGGTTTCGTTGAAACATGCTACAGGTGCTGCTATTGAATACAATATCATCGTGGGTTTAATGAATTACATTAACTACATGGCACACGGAAGATATGACATTATTTTTTATTACACAAGGTGTTCCAATACTTGTGTTTATTAACTTCAGGGGGCTAAAGTACCCATCAATATGAATAGCTTTTTCTAAGGAACCAACACTGTGAACGCGAAAAAAAAACATATTCATTTTGATGGGTACTTTAGCCCCCTTAAGTTTTTAAACACAAGTATTGGAACATCTTGTATACTAGTAGACGAATATAATACTAAACTTTCTCAACCATAACGCGAGATTTTGCTCGTGTTTCGTAAAATGGGTAATAATTTTGACAGCTCTCACAGTTTAGTTGGTTGTAGCCCTGTCTTCTGCGCTGTTGGCCGCGGGTTCGATCATAAATTTGTGTAATGAACATAATTATATGTTTGATTTCTGTCTGACAATATATTATAAGGATGTATTTACAAAACAAAAGTATATCAGTATATCAGCTATTTAGTTCCCATAGTACAAGCTTTGCTTAGATTGGGGCCAGATTGTGGTATGTGGAATATCCACTATTGCAGTTTTTATTTATTAGTTACAATTATACAATGAAAACAGGTATATTATGTACAACTAAGAACTAAGATGAGCAAATACCAACATATTATGCTCATACCGCCGATTTTGCACAGCATAGTATAAGCAAATTACCTAAGTAGAAAGCATACCTTGATAGTATTAGAGCACAAAGCTCGCCAGAACGATATTACGACGCCTGGGGGAAATCGGACCGTGAACGAAGTAAGACTCGGTGCTTCTCAGAGTTCCACTAGAAACATTTAAGGGCGATATTTAAAAACAAATAAATAAAAATTATCCTCGTCTCGTGTCGTGTCACTAGATTCTTTAGAAAAAGTGTGGTGAAAGGATTTTAAGTGCGCCTCAATAGGCTCCTATCGAGCACTTGACACATGTTATAGAACTTTTTAGGTTCTACGACATGCCTGTTTCCTCACAATGTTTTCCTTCACCGATTGAGAGTAGCATTGTGCACAAAAATTTTTGAACAGAAAAACTGATTAGTGCACGACCGGTTTCGAACCCAAGACCATAGGATTGGAAGGCCGCTACCACTAGACCAACTAGAAAATTGTCCTGAATCAACACTAGATTCCCTCTATCGTGGGTATTAGAAACAGTAACTAATAATGAAGAAAATTATAATGAAGGTAGTTAATGAAACAGCAGACAACAACATTTCTGAAAATACTATTACGACAACAAAACAAAAAAAAATCTCTTAGCTCTTTTAAAGTTATTTTCTCCCAACCTTATACACTAGTATTCACACCTCATGCCGCTGAGTCAAATACTTTTGCCCCTTGGCTGCCGAATAAGTAGCACTTTGGCGTGGCAAAGCAAGGTCTTGGCGACCCATCGGATCGGTAGAGATGGTCTGCTTAAGGCGGACTATCACCGACAGGGCCGCGGTCGAATCCGACCGGGAACCCGTGACCTTGTCAAGTGCTGGTGCAGCGTCGAACAAATCGTCTGATGATGAGTTGTTTGAGGAAGCACTAGCATTAAGATGGAATATCGATGGTTGTTTAGTCGGTATGCCGCTAGTTGCTAATGTCTTATTAGCATTAGTAGCTGGCAGAGAGTCCAACATACCCCTCCAACTCTCCCCGAGATAGAGGGGATGCGTAAAGCATTTTTCCATCGTAAAAAAATAAAAAAATCTGCAGATTTGGATCTGTTGTGCTCTATCTAGGTTATTTACAACGGTATGCATCTGCATACGCGTATTTTGTAAGTACATTTTGTTTGTATAATTTTCAATATTTGTTTTTTTACTACTTGCTGATGATAAAAGTATCTGCTTGGGCCATCTGGCCTACCTGATGTTAAGTGAAAACCATCCCCTATAACAAAACATTGCGTCGCAAGACAGGTGCGATACGATGCACTGCAGGCATATAGATGTTACACCTCTTCAAATCAAATCAAATCAAATCAATCTTGCACCTATAATTTCGACGGCAACCACACCCTTCAAACCGAAACACAGCAACACTGCTTGGCGGCAGAAAAAGGCATGGTGTTAGTACCTCCCCGGACGAGCCCTTCACAAAGAGCTCTACTCCTCTTTTGTATATAAATGTACTGTGTACAAGTGAAGTTTATCCGTAATCCCGAAATAATCGGCTATTTGGAGTCACAAAGCACCGGCCAGTTCTATGACACGAAAACACATAAATGAAAAGAAATATAAAATATAGAGGGTCGAGGTCACGCGTGCGGCACATTTTGTAGAATATTTGTCGCTAGGACAAGTTATTTATTTCGTAAAGTGTGTTTTTGTATCACGTTCTGAATAGTAAAAAAGGAAAAAAGAAAAAATATTACTTGTATAATTTTTTGTATTGTTGCTTTAGGTTCATTGTGGTCGGACTTAACGCTAAAAATCATTGTTAATGTAGCTGCCGTGAGCGGCTTCACTCGCGTACCATCTTGCGCCTGGTGACAGTGCCGGATTAACCCTATAGGGGCATAGGCAATGTTATTCTCGGGCCCGCTTTTCCTTTACCCTTTTCTTACTTTTAAAAATATTTTTTTTCTATTCCAAAAGTCGAGTCGATCAAATCGACTCTTGCTTTTTGCTTTCATTGAAGTGAATAGATTGTAGTTATAGATAAGTGATGATGACCAAATACCGTTAGATGGCGTTTTTTACAGTAAGTAAAATCATGAATAGTTTTATATTCTTTGTGCGAGGCCCGCATCGACTAGGCCCCCGTGGGCCCCTAGTCGCTGCGGGGCCCCTAGGCAGTTGCCTAATCCACCTAATGGATAATCCGGCCCTGGGTAGTGATTGCTAACATTAATATTTAAAACGTATTTCCTTTATTGGGTTCGTTCGTGTTTTCTACTCCGTACCTCCGATATCCAGATAAAATTTAGCCTTTATGCTTATCTAGATTACGAACTATATTTCTTTTCAGTTTCATCACGATCGATTCAGTGGTTAGGCCGTGATTGAACTACCGCATTTAAATATTAACAGGAGTAGGATTATAAAATTATGTTGATTTTTTTATTAAAATAACGCTGTTCGCGTAAATCTTATCATATTTCAATAGCAGCCGGCCGGCGCGGGGCGCGGCGCGGCGTAGCTTAGTCAGCGCGCGAAATTTTAATAAAATAATTTATTGAAATTTTAATGCAACGTGGCGTCGATTTTTTACTGGTTTTCTTTTGGATCATTATATTTATAGGCCCTATTTTTTTTATACAACCAGCTGATGGAACAAGCAGATGGCCCACCTGATGTTAAGTGGTATAGGATAGGAACTTGGCATACGATGCACTGCACTGCGTCCATCAACTTGAGGCATACAGATGTTAAGCCTCATGTGCCTGTAATTACACCGGCTACCACACTCGTAGAATCGAAACACAGCAACGCTGCTTGGCGACAGAAAAAGGCGTGGTGGTAGTACTTCCCCGGACGAACCCTTCACATAGAGCTCTACTACTATTAAAATCTTCAACAATCTTGAAATGTACAAATAAGAAGTTGTTTTACAGTAGTATGCGTCATAACCAGTGTGGATTTCCTGGGAGCTGTCGAAACTTTTGCACTTGAGTACTACTGGGAGTGTTTGGATAGTCCATCATCGTTTGTTTGCCATCCATCGTTTATATCTGGCAGCAACTGAAGGTGCGCCAGAAATCGAGGGGAGTGGTAATACTTCGGCTTCCGAAGAGCAACGACCTACTAAAAACCACATCTGTATTTTTACAGCCTTCACAGCTCAGTTGGTAGTAGCTCTGCCTTCTGCGCCGTATGTATGGTAATTATTCATTCGTTTTTTATTTATTTTTATCTATCCATCTGAAAAAAATAAAGCTAGTACCTAAGTGGAAATCGCTTTACGTCTTTCATCCCAAAGGTACGGTAGATATCCACTCAGATCTAGTAGACCTAGTACTGACTTAACATTATTTGATGATGTCTAAGGTTGAATGGCTAGTCAAAGGTAAAGTCAAAGTCAAAGTCAAAAGACATTTATTCAATAAAATCACAACGATCACTTTGAAACGTCTTAAAGCCAGGTGACTCTAGGTAAGTACTTCAAAATATCACATTTGGCATTATTAGGTACCCTCATTGCAGTAGCTTGTATTCTACCTCTATACGTGACAGGTTGCAAGCCCACTGCCGCTATTAATACTAAATGGTTTCCTTACGATATTTTCCCTTCACTTTGAGAAAGATTTTTTTATAGAAAGGGTTAGTTACTAAAACAAAACAGCTTCACGACTTTGATCCCTAGGCACGGTAGATACCTCTCATAACTATTGGATTCTTTGAGGACGTCTATGGAGGGTAGTCAGAGGTACGTCCAAATATTACATTAGGCACATACTCTCATTTTATCACAGACATAGACATAGACAGACATTTATTTGCTAAAAAAACACACATACACATACAAAACAATAAAAGCTAGGATATGGCTAAACAGAGATATATATTGCAGTACTTTGTTGGTATGTAGGTGTTTGTGTGCTGCAGCAGCAAAAGGGTCTCGACTCAGCGTATGCCTCACTACTATTATAGTAGATAGGCGCTGTTATTCTGCCGAGACCTTCAGCCAATAAACCTTGTGAGAAATTTATAAGTGTGGAGTGTTCTGTTATAAAATAAGTTACAAGTTAAGTAAAAGTATTGGAAATCAAAGGATATTTGCCAAAAAATAACGGAAGCTTGAAAGTCGGCCGTCGAGTGACGGCCACTGCTTTCTAAGATAACAGGGTTTGTGAAGCCGTTGAACAAACACAGTATTTCGATAAAAATGATTGCCTTCGAGCGGTTCTCAGCTTGTTTGTATTCTTAGGCAAAATATTGTCACAACAGAGCTGTTAAAATATTGCCTATCAGATTTTTTGTGTCATTTTGGTTACAATCATCAATATCATACAAATACAAATTCATTTATATACCAAACAAGCTGGTGCCCGCGACTTCGTCTATGCAGGATTAGTCACACAATATCTTTATAAGTTGTAGCCTATGTGTTATTCTGATGTATAAGCTATATTATTGTAAAGTTTCATTAAAATCCATTCAGTAGTTTTTACGTGAAAGATTAACAAACATCCATCTATCCATACTTACAAACTTTCGCGTTTATAATATTAGTAGGATAATCTTACCTTAACGTTTATACATTGGTTACCATTGGTCTAGCACTCGACAATCCTGTGTCGCGGGAGGTTGAATACAATATAATTAAGATGACTTATTAAGAACCACATCATCATTACATCCTTAATGAGACTACTGCTAGACTAATAGGTACTTATACCCAGGCCTTAGGTCATTAGGTCTTCCCATATACCCTACCTATGTAATGTAAGTAAAGGCTCGTCCGGAGAAGTATTACCACCACGCCTTTTTCTGCCGCCAAGCAGCTGCTACTGTTTTTCAGTTCGAAGAGTGTGGTTGCCGGTGTAATTACAGGCACATGAAGCTTAACATCTGTATGCCTTAAGTTATAGATGATGGTTACCACTTAACATCAGGTGGGTCATCTGCTTGTTCCATCAGCTAGTTGTATAAAAAAAATGTATCAAATTACTTTTAAGAACTCTAAATATACAATATATGTTACTAATATTTCGGAGGGGTTCATTGTATTTGGTTACAATAGATATTAATATCAGGGAATGTAGGCTATGTATTTATATACACCTACCTAATGCTGTAGGCTCGGCTGAAGGTGCGTTAGTGCGTGCGTATGATGATTAAAATTATAATAAAAGAAGGCCAAACAATAGTTGAGGGATGGATACCTAGTTATGTACCACAAGTCAAATTCAATGACATCATGAAATAAACAAAACATATTTATATGCATATACTTAGTTAGGATATAATTTTTAGAGTAGTAGACCTCATTGTGAAGGGTTCATGCTTATTTCTATCGTCGTCGTATGCAAGTTTCTTGTTGAATCTTCATACCATGGAGGTACTATATACTGGAGGGAGCGATAAGACTTACATCCTTTTTCAACTGTGTATCAAACATTGATCATCTATCTTTGTTCTTCCCATGTAGCCTAGCTACGAGTAAAAGAAAAGAAGATGTAACTTCACTCACTCCATCTCACTCACTCACTGTCTGCGTAAATCGTGGCCGTCAGTTGATGCAATGTTTTGATCTTGTTTTGACGTTTTTGAAAAACTCGCAGCAACATTGCGATGCAGCGAAAGAAATTATGAAAATTTTTAAAGAATTATTATTGTCTAGGCAAAATATATTTGAAAAGGTGAAAGTATGTCTTGTGAAGCTGTGTTTTGTGTATCAAAAACAACAAAAGCAGGAGTTAAAGACCCGGAATTGTCATTTGATACGTAATATTCTTTTTCTATTTTCATGCTAAAAAAATACGTTTTTTCTCCCATAAAGACTGTAGGAATTACATTTTATTAGTACTAGTCATATTTTCCTATGTGAAAATGATGTAAGCCCATTAATTATTGCAAAATAAAATGCATTGTTTTAGTCTTTTGTTCTAGAGA
This sequence comes from Chloroclysta siterata, assembly GCA_932294275.1. Lineage (NCBI taxonomy): Eukaryota > Metazoa > Arthropoda > Insecta > Lepidoptera > Geometridae > Chloroclysta > Chloroclysta siterata. Next base: position 12,408,411 of record OW028602.1, read on the forward strand.
TGTACTTCCACCGACCAATTTAGCTTATCGATAATATGTAAGTTTCCGTTTTTTATATGAAATATCTAATGGTGGGTCAGACCGGCTGTTCTGTTGTAGTTTCAATTTTTCACACCTTATAGGCGTCTCGCGAGGGATCAATTTTTGTTAAATTTTACATTATTTTTTTAGGTTCTTAAATGCCCAGAATGAAGACGGGAGTGGATAAAAGCTGTTAGGCGTGAAAACTGATAGCCTACAAAATGTTCTTATGCATGGACGAAATGGCCATAAGAAATTGTATCGAGTGGGATGGACATCGCTCTCACGGTTAGGGCAATGTGGGAAACATTATTGACGATGATAGTGTTCCAGTGTCTATAATGGTTTTGGGCTTTCGCAATAAAGTCAGCAACCAGTTAAAATTAAAAAGTTGGATTCCAATTAAAACGACTTTTTCATCCATTTCTTATTCTATCGATAGGTTAGTCAATGTTGTCCCTTCTCTTAGTCACTCACGCGAATACATACAAACTAACAAAAAACGGACACGCCGAAAAACCGTAACACTACGTCTATATGATACTAAAGCCGGGTATTCATTAGGCAACATTTGTTGATAAACACTGTTTATAAACAGTGTTGCATGATGTTTCTTCATCTCTGTAAACATGTTTATAAACAAATTGATGAAACATTTATTGCATAAACATGTTGCTGTGCTCCCCACTCTAGATGGAGAGCAAGACGAAACATTCAGTTTATAAACAGGTGTCATCGAGTGTGGACGAGAAGTTGCGAAGTTTAGAAACATGGAAATAGTGTCGTGGTCCAACAACCAAATTTCAATGCTTATCGAGCTATATCAACAACGTGGTATGCTTTGGGACGCCTCTCATAAAGATTATAAAGATAAAAATAAAAAAAATGATGCTTGGGCCGACATTGCTGCAGAATTAAACGTCCCCCAAAAGGAGGTGGAAAATAAAATGCATATTATACGCTCCCAATTTAGCCGTGAAAAGAAAAAACTCAAGTCATCAAAACAAACGGGATCTGGTGCCGAGCAAGTAATTAAAAGCAAGTGGCAGTGGTATGATCCGCTACAATTTTTATTACGTGGTGCAACGACGTCTGGAACATCGGATACAATGGGAACGGTGCGTAATTTTTTATAATTATTTTTATTTGCTTAATTTATGAGATATCTATTGTAGACTAGTGGACCCCGGCAAACTTTGTATTGCCTACGTACCCGGTAAGAAAACTAACCTCAAAATGTATGGAAAACTGAATTATTTGTTTTTACTCAATTTTCAGCATTTTTTCAGAACTTTATTTTAAAAAAACAGGTATTCAGTGGGTAGGTACTATTTCTTATGCGTGAGAATTTTGCCATGGCACACTGCCTTCTGGACTACTAAAATGTTCAGCGAAGTGATCTCTTACGACCGCAGCAGGTAGTGGTGGGTGTCTTGCAATAGGTTGTAAATTCAACATGTTATGAGGAGCAACTTCTCTTCGCCAAGAACCTTCTATAACGTTATATTCTGGGTCTTCATAATCGAATGTTCCTGGTGGAGTATAGATAGCTCGGGACTGTTTATTACGCCTTAAAAAGTTATGCAAATATACACAAGCCATTGTTACAATTTCACAAGTAGCAGGCTTAAGAGGCATGGCTTTTCTGAAAACGCGAAAGACAGCACATAATAAACCAAACACGTTTTCTACAATCCTTCTTGATCTGGAAAGGCGGTAGTTGAAAATGCGTTTTGTAGTTCCACGGTTGTGAACGCCAGGATACGGTTTCATCATATTTTCAGATAAGGCAAATGCACTGTCCCCTACTATTACATAAGGTAGATTTGGACCATTTGGTAATATTGGTTGTGGCTGTGGAAAATTAAGCCGGTTTGCAGTCATTGCATCGTAAAATGAAGTTTCCTGAAATACTCCACTGTCGGAAGATCTGCCTTTAGCACCAACATTCGCATATATAAAGTTGTAATCTGCGTCAACTATTGCCAGTAGTATAATGCTGAATTGTTCTTTATAATTGAAAAAGTCACTGCCAGAATTAAATGGTGCTTCAATAACAATATGTTTTCCATCAATGGAACCGATACAATGAGGAAAATTCCATAATAACTCGAACTGGCGGGCCTTCTTTTTCCATTCTTGTTCAGTTTCTGGCACCTGAAATAAATGAAATTTATAGGTAGTAAAGCAGTTTCTTTATTTATAGGAAGGCAGTGCCGCAACGCAGTCGACAAGTGCACCGCCGACACCACCACCACAACCATCATCATCGTTATTACTGCCACCACCGCCGCCACCACCGCCGCCAACAAGCAACCACAAAAAGAGGAAAGGTGACGAAACTCTCAACGAAGCGTACGAAATTATGAAAAGTGCAAAGAAGAAGATGGACGAAGTATCAAACGAGTTCGATATTTATGGCCAGTATGTGGCATCTGAATTGAAAAATGTCCAAGACCAAAGAGCAGTTCTGCAGGCCAAGTATTACATAAATAATATATTGCTACAAGCAAGAATGGGCACTTTCAATAGTGGAGGCTATGGAGATTGGTGGCAGGGCTATGGCAGTGAATATCGCACCGCATCATCAGCATCAACACATGCCGATACTTCGACCCCAACAAGGACACCAGAACCCGGCGAAGCCCGTACTGCAAATAGTCAAGATGTCTTGCAGTTTAATCTTGATGCATTAGTTTCCCACCTTGAATATGATGATTCACAATAAAATTTTGTGATTTCATTTAAATAATAATAAATAAGTATGTGATTTAAATTTATTTTGCTTACCTTTACATAGTCCTTCAAAACATTTATCAATTCCTGACAAACTTCTGGTATGATCTTGCTGATTAATTGTTTCGATACTTTAAAAGTATACGACAGTGAGCTATACGAGTCACCTGTTGCAATAAACCGTAAAGTAATAGCCAGTCGTCTTTGGGGCTCAATGGGATGCCGAAATTTCGTCTCCTGTCTTGTTATAGCAGGTCCAACCAATCTCAATAATATTTCAAAGTCAGATCGTGACATTCTGGTAAAATTGTGGAATGATCCATCAAAACCTCTAAGATCATCAAATACGTAAGTTCTATTCACGAGGTAATTTCTCATCCACCACCTTTTCGTTTTTTTCTTAGATTTCTTGTGTATTATTATAAAAGCAGCACAGAGCATCACTACCTCCTCGGGCGACATCCTAGCAACAACTAACTGGTGTGGACTGCTAAGTTTCAGAAACAGTGTTTACGGTAAACTTGTTGCGAAACAAGATGATGAAAGTCATAAACAGTTTATCAACAAATGTTGCCTAATGAATACCCGGCTTAAGTCTAAGCTTCATACTCTAGTAAAATTCTAAGCGTCATTTTTCAATAACCAACTTTCAATCACAAAAATTCTTGCCTCCTTGTCAATGCCGCTGTCAAACCGTCCCTCGAAGACTTTGAAACAAGTTCGTCTTGTTACAAAGTCTCGAGCGCCATTGAACAAAATAAATTCACATTTTGGGAGAATGCCAGAACTTTGCCCAATAAGTAGGATGAGTGAAAATTTATGTCATCTAAAAGACATGAAGCTGTTTTCATCGATGTTTTAATTATGTTACATAATCATAATCATTTGTTCATTGTTTCATGTTGTATTGACAGCCTTCACAGCTCAGTTGGTAGTAGCTTTGCCTTCTGCGCCGGAGGCCGTGGGTTCGATCCCCACCGAGAACAAACATTTGTGTGATGAACATAGATGTTTTTTCTCTGTCTGGGTGTTATTATTTATTATTAGTATGTATTTACAAAAAAAAAGTATATATGTATAATATTTGCTATCTGGTTCCCATACCTTATTGCCTAATTGTAGCTTTGCCTTAGTTTGGGGCTAGAGAGTGTTCAATGAAAAGTCCACCAATATTTATTTATTTATTATTTTTATTTTGTATACAGGTTCTTAGGGGTAACAATATGTCCAGGACATGAGCCCCGTTGGGGCATTACAATTATTTTTATACCCATTTAATGGGTAGCTTAAAGTAAGTAGTAACGTTTAAAGTACACCAGGTGTTGTTGGTGTATATGGGCGACGGTGACCATTTAACATCAGGTGGGCCGTAAGCCCGTTTGTCTGTCTGTATTTTATCTTTGACTTTATATATCTATCCTGAACTTTATCTGTCTGTTGATGTCCCCAAAGAACCTGGAGTTGGTACTTGGTACCTGAGGGGATATCTATCGTGCCTGATTATTTTTTTAATAATAATATACACAGTTAATACACATTGCCATGAAGTACAAAAAAGGGTTAAAAAGGTCACAATTTATTTTCTAAGATTTGCAAATATTCACCGTAAAATAGATGTCTCTATCAACTGCGTTAAAAAGTGATCCATCTGATAAAAATAAGACTCGTTTATCGTTTCCTTTAGGCCGAGATTATCGGCTTGGAAATCCTCGAGTCAATTTGAGTGCGGTCACGCGACTAGAATAACAATGTCGCCCAAAGCGAAAGTGAGAAGTCCTGACGAGGCAGCTAAATTAAAAGACCAGAGACGGATTAGAGAAGTTAATGAATTATAAATAATACATAGGCAGGGCTGGGAAAGGCTTGTCCGGGGAAGTGATGGTGATTTCCGGTGATGGTTACCACTTAACATCAGATGGACCATCTGCTTGTTCCATCAGCAAGTTATATAAAAAATTGTACTTCCACCATGCCCATTCAGTGGGATTTCAAGCATCGAACTTCAGGTTCAGGGTACAGTCCTATATCTGCCGCATGGCTATTGCATGCATAGGGTATGATCATAATGTGCGTGTATTAGAATAGGGTATAGTAAATTATGTAATAATGCTAATTATGTAATAATTTACGTACCTAAAATAATCTTGGAAATATTCATGAATATTACAATTTATATAAACATCTAAATCTCTGTATTTGATGTATTACGTCAGTTTAATTGAATAATATTTTAGAAAAAGATTGATAGTAAATTTGGTGATAATTTATATAACTAAAATAAGATAAGAAATTGTCATGAGTATTTCAATTTATATCGGTGTCTAGGTTTGTGTATTTCATATTTAAAGTCTTTGATTTGAATTGTGAAATAATGAAACTGTAATGATGATTGGCAGTAAATTATATAGTAATTTATATACTTAAAATCGTATCCAGAATTGTTCTCAATAATGCCAATTTATATCTGTCTATAAATTGATGTATATGATACTTACTTTGAAATAACCAACTACACTGATATCCGACATTTGTTTACGTATTGCTTTATAATGGCGGTGGCTTCTGCTAGCCTATAATATTCTCTTGACATCTCTGGCACAGTCTGGTGCAGCTCACAGTGAAGTAAAGTTTGGTTCAGTGCAGTTATTTCGGAGAATAGCAATGTGCTAACAAGTGACGAAAGGTATGATGTTATTCCTGTTTGTTAACGATACGTAAGTTTATTCTCGTTATAGCTGTCGCTTATTTTATTGGATAGATGTGTTTCTGTGTAAGAGTAATAAATGACTTAGTAACCAAAGGATTCCTATATCTTTATTTAATAAAACATAAAACATATAAGTAGATCCTTATACCTGATAGACGTTAGGTAGGTACATTCCACATTTGACCTAACCACAAGTGACATTATATTCTATTATGTCTAAGGTCTAGTGTTTTCCGTTACTTGACAACCTACGTGGTAATAATATAGTTCTTTAGAAGTTCAAACAGTATTTATTCTATGCATCCTGACAAGTTTCGATTACAAGTTCTAAATAGATTTGCAGTATAATACGATCTTATACAAATATACCTGTAAAATTAATAATATAACTAATGAGATATCTATTAATCTAATACGTGCATGAGAGGGTATGTTATAGGTAATAGTTACCAATTAACATAAGGTGAGCCACCAACTTGTTCTATTAGCAAGTGATAAAATAGTAAACAGCGTTGCTGTGTTTCGATTGGAAAAGTGGTTGCAGTTGAAATCACAGACACATGAGGCTTAACATCTGTATGCTACAGGATGACATTGCCGTGCATTGTAGGGCATGTTCATATCGTGCATGAGTTGAGAGGCAATGTTGTATTAAAAAAGTTGTCTTATTCAACAATTTATTCTGTTTCTTGGTGGTAGTTACTTATGAAGAGTAGTAGAGCTCTTTGTGAAGGGCTCGTCCGGGGAAGTACTAACACCACGCCTTTTTCTGACGCCAAGTAGCAAAACTGTGTTTCGGTTTGAAGAGTGTGGTTGCCGGTGTAATTACAGGCACATGAGGATTAACGGCATGCATCGTAGGGCACGTTCCTATCGTGCGTGACTTACGAGGCAATGCTTTGTTATAGGTGATGACCACTTAACATCAGGTGTTAAGTGGCATCAGCTATTAGTATAAAAAAATGAAGGTTTACACGACAACGGAGGCTTCTGGGGACCCTAATAAGAGAATAGCTCATTACGAGTTGAATTTCAAGTCCGTCACAAAGACCCCAAAAGTTGGGCTAAACTTTAATGAGGGTATAAGTTCGGTTGATTACTTGTAACCTATGAGATGGTAAAACTGAAATGCTCCCTTCCTAACTTGTTTCTATAATAACATGCAAATTACATCTTTGCCGGTATCCTTGTACCAAAAGCTAGGCTTATGAGAATAGCTGTAACAGTATGGTTGAAGAATATACTTTGGGAAGGTAATGCACCTACGGCAAAATTTCACACGTTTCCAACTTTAGCAGCTGCAGATTTCGGTAATAAAGTATTTTTTTATCAATGATTTTTATGAATGGTTACTTTGAAAGGAGATTTTGGGAGCAAGCTCGGGGTAGAAGAACCGTTTTTTGTGAGGAAGGCCTATCGCCCAATCGTGGGATGACATAATTCAGAAAAATAACAATAGTAATTCATTCAGGCAATAAATTATTGTAAAAAATATTGGCGTAAGTTTTAAGTTATCTATAACTTAAAACTTACGTATATATAGATAATAAAAAAACTGGGATGTATCCAAATGAATGAATTGACTGAATATTTTTGTATACACGTTCATAATATAGAAAGGTTTTTGATCGCTTACCGCACGCTCCAACTCATAATCGATACACATTGGTTACAAAAAAGTTATATTAAATTATCTACATTCAGACAATTATTATAATAAAATATACAGATAATCAAATCATTTCGTAACTTGTGGCCGGTCTGACGGCGGTTTGTATTTATGAGGCGGTTTCTGACAGCAAGAGTTGGCTAGTTACGCTTTTGTCTTCCAATATCCATACCCTGACGCATCAAGGGCTTGCCTAGGATTTTGAACGTGCCATTTTACTTGAGCTGCGTCCAGAGGAAACAGGAGTTGTGAATTTTGGCTTCACGAAATTATGCTGACGAGAAAAACCATTTTCATGAAAAATGTAACGCTGACAAAAGCTGTGCTCGAATTTGTAATCAACTGGAAAACTGAATATTTTTGAATAAAATGAAAAGGGAGTTTTTACAATATAAATATAGGTATATTTAAACTTAAATTTAAAATGTCTTTTTATTTATGTGTATGTATGTATACTTTACGCTAAATTATCAAGGTCGGAGTCAAAAGTTGTTTATCAAAGATCACTTTCAAAAGTCTTGAAGCTAGGTGAATCTAGGTGCCAGTTCCACGCGGACCAAGCCTAGAAGAACAGGCGACACCTACGGCTTGGTTCTACCGTTCTTTTGTATCGAATATTTTATTCCAAGATAATTTAGATTTATTCACAAAATCGCATTAATTAGCGTAGAGCAAGACAGCGCACAGATGGTTGGGATCGAACTCACAACCTACCACCACAACTATCGTAGGTGCAGGTGGTGCAGTGCACTAGAACCCTGGAGCTCAGGGGGCCCTCTAACCTAAGCTTTGAAAAGAGAGGGTCAGCCAGCTCCCGAAGCTAGAAAACCTTGAGCCTGCTCACAATTTTTTAATATTTTTCAAGCTATGTGGGGGCCCGATTCTTTTTCTATGCACCGGGGCCCTTGTCCATATAGCTACGCCACTGCTCACAACCACAAGTAAGGTCACATTCACTACCAATGCACAGCCTCTTGAACCTTTATGAGTTAGAAGTACCCATCAAATCTGGAGAACCAAGTTTGTAAAGCTTCGGTCTCCTAAAAAGCGCCCCGTCATTTGATAGAAGCAATATGCCGTGGACACGAACTTTGTCAATTTTAGCTATCTATGGTTTTAATTATTTTAATTAGAAAGTATTGGTTTTTAATTAAATAGTATTCTCGAAGATACTCTTGAGACAGTTTCTGATGATGTAATGTTGTCCTCAAAGAAACGAATTAATTGAAAAATTTGTTGCTTGTAATTTTACTTTTTTAATTTTATAGTGTACAGACAATAAATCAGTAATAAATCAGCCAGAGATCAGAGATAAAAAGTTTATAATTATTTTTTTAGGGCAATAACTTATAGGTATAAAATCCTAGATGTGAAAAAAATTGAACCTTGAACCTTGAACCAATATTCAAGTATTTTTTATATAGCGACCGTCGTGATGGTTACCGCTTTTCAGCAAGCAAACCTTTAGCCCGGGTTCGTTAATCTTAACAAGCCATGTCGTGTCGCAGTAACGAATCAACTTGAATCAGCTCAGGAACTCTTGACAACTGGGAATTCCAAAACATGCTACATCAATCAATAATTCGGATCCCAATTAGATGGATAAATACGTGATGTGGACGAGGTAACAATACAGGTCAAGTTCTCGTTAGTGATACAAGTTTTCCTACTCAAAAGTTTGCTTTACTAGTTTTCGTACTCATGCAAACTTTTGAGTAGGAATACTTTTATCACTAAAAAAATTACAGAGATGATATTTTGGTTTGTGGTTTTTGTTGATCATTGTATTTGGAAGTCGTTTTATTTTTAAGAAAAGCTAACTTTATATTTAAGTATATCAACTATTTAGATTTATGTAAAAACCATTATATCATCTTATTTTTTGCATTACCATTTTGGTTTTCCAAAACTGCCTGGGAAGGAATTTTCACTAGCATAAAGTTCGCCTATGTACGTTGCATTTTGTTTAGTTTTGTGCAGTAAAACAAATTCTACGTATCTTAAATATAGATAAAAGAAGAAAATAAAACCTTTACCTTATAAACAGCCAATCACTGCTAGCAAACGACATTTTTTGTACAAAATATGTAACGTTCGACAGATAATTGACGCTTATCACGGGCCGGTGTAATAGGGGACTAAGTACTACTTATAGAAACACCGTGTATTGTATATTTTTATCGACTATACAATAAACAAGAGATATACAATACAGCTTTAGGAGAAGAATTCCCGATAAATGAAAACTTTAGATTAGAACTCAAGTGATTCAAGTATTAACTATAAATATTTGTTTTTTTTACCGATGGAACAAGCAAATGTTCCACCGGATGTTAAATGGTAACCATCACCTATAACAAAGCATTGCCTCGCAAGTCACGCACGATAAGAACATGCCCTACGATGCACTGCCCTGCGCCCATTAACTTGAGGCATACTTGCATACAGTAACTTATAATTCCGTAGGTCGTGAAAAAACATCATCATACTTACCAATATTTTCTAGCTAGATCAAAAATACCTCAAGATTCAAATTATTCGTTATTTTGCAGCAGATTTTTCTGAGAGTGGGTTTAGTTCAGAGTAGGTTACTAATCCTACTTATATAAATAAATGCGAATGTTTGTGGGTGCGTTAGTATGTTTGTTCTCTCGTAACGGCTGCACGGATTTAGATGAAACTTTGAATGTACACAGTTTGTAACCTGGAATAACATATAGACTAGTTTTTATCTGGTAGACATGCGGATTCACGGGCGGATGCTTTTTCTTAAAAATTTCATTTATATTATCGAGTATTCTTGGAGAAGCTTAAATTAAATAACTTTAATCAGGAAGCCCACCCTTCTACGAACTCGAAAAACCACAAACTCTCCAATACATTCTAACAATGAATACCACAGCTGAACCATTTTAAAAAGACACCTCCTATACAAGTATTTGATCAGTGGCCGACTCACGGTCTTATCTACCAAGGGCCTATGTCCACTGGCCATTAATCCTAATACCCTTAGCATAATAAAAGTGCTATTGAGGATAAAAAGTTTGACTTTCACTCCAACGCCTCCTGAATTATTTATTTAGTAAACTCAAGTTTATTGAGCCCCGAAAGAATATAAAGAGGTACTTGAATATTTAAATAATCTTCGAAACTTTTGTTCGGGAGTTTATCTATTTACGGTTAAGTTTCTGTGAATTTAGATTTGTTATTGTTGAGACAAGTTACGGATAATTAACGGTTTGTCATAAATTAAAACTTTGGAGTGCCAATCAAACTCTCAAACACTTATACAATACTCATTAAACATTGTCAAGTACTACACATTCTCATAACCTAAGATTTATAGGCACTGTTTAAATTGGTAAACTTATAAACTACATAAATTGAGTTACTGAAAAAAACCAATGCCAGCTATTATTGCACGTCTAGGTGGGAGGCGTCCGAGAGGACTAAACACCAGGTGGGCAATATGGCTGTATCGTAATTGTTTCTAAAAATTTATACCATTATTAAACACACTATTTGTTGATCAAATTTTGATGATCAAAAATAATGCACCTACTTTTTAAATTATGAAGTCTCTTATCACCCTGTATACTCTAGGGTCCGTAGAAGTATGAAGTACTAAGTGATCTGAAGGGATTCAGATCATTTTAGACTAGTAGAGCTCTTTTTGAAGGGCTCGTCCGGGAAAGTGCTACCACCACGCCTTTTTCTGCCGCCAAGCAGAAACTGTGTTTCGGTTTGAAGAGTGTGGTTGCCGGTGTAATTACAGGCACATTAGGCTTAACATCTGTATGCCTCAAGTTGATGGACGCAGGGCAGTGCATCGTAGGGCACGTACCTATTATGCTTGACTTATGAGGTGCTTTGTTATAGGTGATTGTTACCACTTAACATCATCTGATAGTTCCATGAGCTAGTTGTATAAAAAAAAATATATCATTAAGTACTTCAGATTCTTTGAGGATGACTCATGAGGATCGCAAGAGGTACGTCCAAATATTACCTATATTTTGACTTATACCCACGTATTCCATACGTGACAGGTTGCAAGCCTATCGCCGCTGCTAGAAAACAAACTCCCTCACGATATTTACACATATTTTATCCAAAAAAGACAAATTGACAAATAAACGTCTGTATAGTTTAACAGATAGGGCATCGGCGTTGGCGAAATGCCATCGTTGTAATGAATGTACAAGATAACTTAGCGATAAACAGCCCCTGGCTATAGACCAATCATTTTCATTGCTCGCCCGATTCATGAATACTACAGAACAGCACGTTAACCTATAAAATAAATAAGTTTTCTTTCTTTCTTTCTTTCTTTCTTTCTTTCTTTCTTTCTTTCTTTCTTTCTTTCTTTCTTTCTTTCTTTCTTTCTTTCTTTCTTTCTTTCTTTCTTTCTATCTTTCTTTCTTTATTTCTTTCTTTCTTTCTTTCTTTCTTTCTTTCTTTCTTTCTTTAACCAGTATATCTTGACGGATACTATTAATCACAAGAACAGGGGCCTTATCACGAATGAGGTGGACGCGGAGCAATGCACGTAGGGCACGTTCCTATCATTGTGTTACTTACAAGGCAATGCGTCGTGGTTACCACTTTACATCAGGTTGGCCATATGCTTGTTCCATCAGCAAGCAGAATAAAACGCCTTTCATTGCTCGCCCGATTCATGAATACTACAGAACAGCACGTTAACCTACCTCTTTCTTTCTTTCTTTCTTTCTTTCTTTCTTTAATCAGTATATCTTGACAGATACTATTAATCACAAGAACAGGGGCCTTATCACGAATGAGGTGGACGCGGAGCAATGCACGTAGGGCACGTTCCTATCATTGTGTTACTTACAAGGCAATGCGTCGTGGTTACCACTTTACATCAGGTTGGCCATATGCTTGTTCCATCAGCAAGCAGAATAAAACAAAAACTTTTTTGGCGTATACGTATCGTAACTTCTCTTACAAAATATTTAGGTCTGTTATCGGTAAAGTACGTTCAACACCACAATAAAATGTATTGTGGTGTTAAATGTATTTGACTTTTTTGCAAAAAAGAAACCGAAAAATACACTGAATACAGTAACAGTTAAAATACGCAATTTCATATTCTTGGATGACATAACTTTTTTTTCCTGTTATTTTGATTTAAAAGCCAAACTACAGAACCGATTTTGATCAAATTTTTATGGGACCAATCTGAAAGTATATTCTCTCAAAAAAAAAGTTGTTTTTTTTATAAATAACTTCGTTATGCGGTAATAAACAAAAAATAAGAATTGAGAACCTCCCCATTTTTAAAGGCGGTTAAAAATGATAATAATCGAGGCCCAGTCTTACAGATAAAGTGTATAGTCAACACAAAAATATGAGAGCACTGGTGGTCTAGTAGTAGCGGCCCCGCTTTCCTATCCTAAGGTCGTGGGTTCGAAACCGGTCATGCACCAATGAGTTATTCTGTTCAAAAAATTATGTGCACAATGCCAGTACTCTCAAACGGTGAAGGAAAACATCGTGAGGAAACCGGCACGTCGTAGAACCTAAAAAGTTCTGTAACATGTGTCAAGTGCTCGAAAGGAGCCTCTGAAGGCGCACTTAAAATCCTTTCACCACTGTTTCGAAAGAAACTAGTGACACGACAAGAGAGAGAGACGCAAAAAAAAAGTTAATCGATGATTTCTCAAGTACGAATATAAAAAAGTAGCGACAGTAGGTAAATAATAAAAAAGTTATAACAGCGACTGGTGTTTTCAGAACAAAGCCAAAGCCCGTGCATATTTTCCCGAAAATATTCAGCATATTTTTTCAGTTGACTGAGCGTAAGTGGTTCCTGGATCCGTCAGGCTCCGACAGCGCCAAGTGTGAGTGGAGTCAATCAATCACAAATATCGGTAAGTACTTCAATCATGAAAACTCGGTAAAGCTTAACAAATTGTGCCTACGCGCCTTAGTCGAAAACAATTGGTGGAGTGTTCGGAATTCGAAATATACTTTACAAAAAAAATTTTCATTAGGCATTTTAGATGGCAGTACTAGACTTACTGCTCAGTACTTAGACAAAAACAATTGGTGGAGTGTTTGGAATTCGAAATATACTTAAATAATAGTTCCATTACGCATTCTAGATGGCAGTCCTGGGCAGAAAGACTAGGGATTCAAGCAGGAAATGCAATTTATTATGTTATGTGTGAAGTATCAATCGAATGTATCGAATCTATTTTGTAACCTACATACGATATAGAAATCAAATAGTAATAATAAAAACAGTGTTTCACTACCAAAATATTACGTTTTTTTGTCTTTCTTTGATACCTATTTTATTATTATTCTTCTAAATGCAAAGGAAAAAAAACAAAAAATACGACAATTCAGTAAATAAATAAATAAATATTGGTGGACATTCCACACCACACTATCTAGCCCCAAACTAAGCAAAACCAGATAACTTATATATTACTTATATACTACTTACAATATATAAGTACACGCAGACAGAGAACAAAAATCTATGTTCTTCTCACAAAATATGTTTTATTCTCGGTGAGGTTCGAACCAGGGCCTACCGCGCAGAAGGCAGAGCTACTACCAACTGAGCTGTGAAGGCTGTCAAATTAAATTAAATACTTTTCGTCTAACAGCCTTCTTCCAATTACAACTACCAAATAACATGAAAAGGAAAATTGAAGGAGAATGGAGAACCAATTACCTTTGTACCTTAATTAACTTGTAAATTAACATGTATACGAATGTCTGAGGAAGTTTTACGTTTTTCGTACACGATATCATTGTGCGTGATAAAATTCAATTGTTTTACTTCTATAAGAGTAGTAGAGCTCTTTGTGAAGGGCTCGTCCGGGGAAGTACTACCAACATGCCTTTTTCTGCCGCCAAGCAGCGTTGCTGTGTTTCGGTTTGAAGAGTGTGGTTGCCGATGAATTTACAGACACATGAGGAATAACATCAGCATGATTCAAGCTGATGGACGTAGGGCAGTGCATTGTAGGACACGTTCATATCGTGCGTTATTTACGAGACAATGCTCTGTTATATGATGGTTAACATTCAACATCAGGTGGGCCATCTGTAAGTTCCGTAAAAAAAACCTACTTATTCAAACTTTTTGGTAGTAAAACCTCTTAGAACCTAAATGATATTTTTACTGAATCTTTGATAAACTTTTCTCCAAAACTTGGTTGTTTAAGATTTTTAGGGTTCCGTACCCAAAGGGTAAAACGGGACCCTATTACTAAGACTCCGCTGTCCGTCCGTCTGTCTGTCTGTCCGTCTGTCACCATTCCCGTCTGTCTCATGAACCGTGAGAGTTAGACAGTTGAAATTTTCACAGGTGATGTATTACTAAAAAACAGAATATAATAAATAGCTCCCATGCAACAAACTTGATTTTTTTGCCTTTTTTATAGATAATGAACCCTTCGTACGCGAGTCCGACTCGCACTTGGCCGGTTTTTTAACCGCCTGTACTAATTTTATATTCTCAAAAATGTTCAAATGTGCGACCGAGAATATGTTTGACAGGAGTCAGCTTCTTAACGAAATAGCGCAGTCAAAGTCAAAAGGTATTTATTCAATAAGATCACAAGGATCACTTTGAAACGTCTTAAAGCTAGGTGACTCTAGGTGCCAGTTCCACGCGACCAAAGCCTAGAAGAACAGGCAACAAACTTACGGCTTGGTTCCTACCGTTCTTTTGTATGATGCAGAAACAAATGAAGGTGGGCTGTTATCAATATTACTGTCATTACAACATGATATGACTTTCTGATACGAAGTGAGTGATCGATAAATGAGACTCATCAGTCATCACACAAATAAACTTACACTAAACTATTATATTTACCTAATAAATAGGTTGAATAAAATATTGAAATAACAGAGTACAACTCAACTTCAAATGAATGAATGAATGGAATTTTATTCCTCTCATTAAAGTTAATTCTCATAAAATGATATAAAAATAGTGCTTTTGACTTGTTTATCTACTTTTTATTCTTTGATATAATAAATGAAATCATAAAATTCGTAGTTATTTAAAGAAGGTTGAGGTGATTTGTGACTTATATTGAATACTAGCGACCCGCCCCGGCTTCGCACGGTTATTGTGGGTTATCCCTAAGAGATTATGCTTGTATTATTCATATAAACCTTCCACTTGAATCACTCTTTCTATAAAAAAAAACCGCATCAAAATCCGTTGCGTAGTTTGGAAGATTTAAGCATACATAGGGATATAGGGACAGAGAAAGCGACTTTGTTTTATACTATGTAGTGATTACACGGGTATTTATCGCGTTTACCTTTATTATTTTCCCGACGATTCGGCTACGTTGCAATAGCCGTGTAATACTTCAATATGTGTTATGATCGCGAGAGTTTAAAAAATACTTGTGACTTAATTTGTAAAAATAAATACAATTTAGAAAGAGAACTCGCTTTCTACTTGAGAAACTAGAAAGCGAGTAGAAACTACCCTTAAATCCTTATTATTGTACTATCATAGAATATAGTAGAGATGTCTACCAACTCAATATTCTTTGAGGGTTTTGTAAGGGATAGAGGTACGTTGATTAGAAAAAAACTGCCTCAAGTCTTTGATCCTCGGCCACGATAGATATCCGAGTAACAAGTACCCTTTTAAGATTATTTGAAGTGGTTTAACGGGGGTAGTCAGAAGTTCGTCCTAATATTACATTTGGCACATGCCCACATTTTTCAGCAGATGTTACACGTGACAGGTTGCAAACACATCGCCGCTGCTAGAATAGGTACTAACTGGTTTACACATGATGTTTTCCTTCACGGATTGAGAGCATTTGCATTGCATAGTAAACATTATTTGAATAGAAAAAAAACGGGTATTTAATAGCCGTGTAATACTTCAATATGTGTTATAATCGCGAGAGTTTAAAAAATACTTGTGACTTATTTTCTAAAAATAAATACAATTTAGAAAGAGAACTCGCTTTCTACTTGAGTCAAATCTAATCAAAACTAAACTTTTTGATTAGACACTACCCATAAATCCTTATTATTGTACTATCATAGAATTAAATAAATAAATAAGTCCAATAATATTAATTTATTTTATTTATTTCAATAAGATATTTCGTACACGCACCCACCTCTCATTTCAATTTTCTCTATCCTTCAAGAAAAACTCTTTTTAGGGTTGAGCTCGTCTTTGTACATGTTTTATATTTTAAAAAGATAAAGATATTTATTGTCTATGGAAACTAGGAACAATATTGGTGTTAGGGTAAGTATTTTGGCTTCGCTAGTCCAGCCTGACGGCATATAAACATTAAAATAAAACAATAAAGTAAAGTAATAAAAATTAGAAGCATAAAAAAATAAAATATCATGTCATATTAAATAAATTCTAATTAAATGTGTAATTAATTAAACAAATGTAGGAAAAATATTTATTATAATGTAAATTTTAGTAATTTAAGTTTACTAAATGTTATAACTGTGTACAATAAAGAATAAAGAAGAAGAATTACCTATAGGTGGGCTGCACATCAGCATTACCTCTCGTGTTGCAGGTGTCCATGAGCATCGGTGACCACTTCCCATCAGGTAGCCCGTCTGCTAGCATACCAAAAATTATAAAATCATTTCTTTATAAAACAAATCACTATTGACATTCATTTCAGACAGTTAATAATTATTTATTTAATTTAAGCACACTTATATTGCATACAATATACAATACGGTCATACGGATCGTTCACTAGTGACAAAAATGAGTATTTCGTAATGTAGTAGTGTCAAAACAATGGATATACGTTACAACGTTTATTTTACGAAAATACTTGCTGCAATAGCTTTTCCGCATCGAAATCAGCGCTTTATTCCACAGCAACTATGATCCAGTCAATATGCTACTACACAAGCAACAAACCGCCTTATGAAACGAGAATTATCTTAGGCGGGAACTCGCTGCGGAAATCTAGGCTCGACGCATCCGCGAGCCCAGACAAGCATCGAGCTGGCCACCTGAACAGCTGTTCTACCGTGAAAAATTATGAGCCAAGTTTAATATTAACATCCCAGTTACACTGCGCGGCGGTTAGGTAACCATTCCATAGGACAGTTGTCGCTACCTAACATGCCAAGCAGTGTAAATCAAAACGTCAATACGAAACTTCAGCTATCGTTTTCCAGGGTAGACCAGATGAATACACTCCCCGCGCCGCAGTCAGCCAGCACTGCCCGTACCGAGCACACGTCTGTGCCGCCGCGGACCGCGAGTACCGAACTCTCCACTACCATATCTTGAATTAAAAATAATTTATTTCGAACATTTGATCCTCAAATTTTATCTTGGTTTACCGTAGTGTGCTAGTGAGACTCTGTTCCGGATTCTGTGAGGATTTTATTTATCTGAAGCCGGAAAGGGTTTCATTTTTCAGCGCGTTCTTTTAGGGTGAGTTTTAAAATTCAAACAATTCAATTAGCATGCAAAAATATGTGTCAACATTGTTTTGTATGTAATAAAAATGATAAATGTATAATTTTCCAGAAATTTATTGTTGGACCATTGTTAAATTTATACTTTCCCACTCTGTTATTACAAAACTATAGAGCCTAGATGTCTTAAACTGGCACAAATACTCTTAAGCGATCAATAAGAAACAAATTTTCAAAATTTACCCTTTAGAAGAAATAGTTCCACACGATCAAAACGCAGGATTCCTCTTGATTTACTAAATACCGTAGCATAAACAACTGCTACACTACGCTACAAATAATATCGTACCTACAATACCCACCAATACCTATTTAGATTTATACTAAAACCAATATTACTCAAATAAGGCTCCACAAAAGGAAAATAAAAAGTGTGCACTCTCAAAATACTTGTAATTTATGAAACGTGTATTTCTTCAAAATTACCTATTTATTATAATTATTATAATAAAATGCAGTATAAATCAAAGAAGAGCACTACCAAAGTGTCTTAAATAAACAAAACATAGTTATTTAAACATATATTTCAACATGATGATATGTTGATCGTATTAGAAGGAGTCTAGTGCCTACAATAAAGAAGATAGTGCTCACAACCTGATAAAAACAGACTCCCGCTAACTAATTCCACTGTCTATATAAAACTAATACCTAGCATTGTTCAAAGAACGCGTTAGATAAGATAAAGTTTGCAAACAGCTACTACTAGGGCTTACTACGCTAATTGTATTGTACGGTAGGTCAACAATGTTATCAGGAGTCAATAGTTAGCATCTCGCAGTAAAATGAGGCATGTTTTGCAAATTTTACTTGTACACAGATCAAGTTATCGTCAAGGTTTGAAGGATTTAAGAGAAGGCTAATGTTTGCCCAAACGGAATTTTTGTTACATAGCGATCACTTGTATGGAAATTACAAAATATTGTGCTTGTAGTGCAAGTAAAAATTAAAAAATGAATTAAATTCGATAGTAGGCATCTCGCTACTAAATCGAACCGACGCGATTATTTGCATCTGTGGTGGGCAAAGGTGACGATCAGCTCTTTGTAGATTTAAGAATTGCAGGATGCGCTATTTACAAATTAGGTATTTATTTACAAAAAGAGATAAAAAAACTATGAAAAAGCTGCGCTTGATATCCTTTGAGATGTCTACCAACTCAATATTCTTTGAGGGTTTTGTAAGGGATAGATGTACGTTGATTAGAAAAAAACTGCCTCAAGTCTTTGATCCTCGGCCATGGTAGATATCCGAGTACCAAGTACCCACTTAAGATTATTTGAAGTGGTTTAACGGGGGTAGTCAGAAGTTCGTCCTAATATTACATTTGGCACATGCCCACATTTTCCAGCAGATGTTAAATGTGACAGGTTGCAAACACATCGCCGCTGCTAGAATAGGTACTGACTGGTTTACACATGATGTTTTCCTTCACGGATTGAGAGCACTGGCATAATAAACATTATTTGAATAGAATAATCAATTGGTTCACGTTTGCATTCGATCCCACGACCTTCGGTTCAGAAGACGGGGTCACTCCCACACCACCACCGGTGCTGCTCTTACGAGAGGACAATTTCTACAATATCAGGTATCTGTGATAGGTAGTCTATAGTTTTTTAGGGTTCCGTACGCAAAGGGTAAAACGGGACCCTATTACTAAAACTCAGCTTTCCGTCCGTCTGTCTGTCTGTATGTCTGGCTGTCCGCCTGTCACCAGGTTATACAGGTATCTCATGAACCGTGATAGTTAGACAGTTGAAATTTTCACAGTTGATGTATTTCTGTTGCTGCTATAACAACAAATACTCAAAAACAGAATAAAATAAATATTTAAGGGGGCTCCCCTACAACAAACGTGATTTTTTTGCTCGTTTTTGCTCGATATTGATAACGTCAACAGGTAGACGCTTGAAATATTTAAGGACAGAATATTTAGTTATATATTCACTTTAAAAATAAATAATTCAATTAAAATAAAATTAATATTTAAGGGGGGCTCCCATACAACAAACGAGATTTTTTGCCGTTTTTATAGATAATGGTACGGAACCCTTCGTGCGCGAGTCCAACTCGCACTTGGCTGGTTTTATTATAGATAATGGTACGGAACCATTCTTGCGCGAGTCCGGCTCGCATTTGGCCGGTTTTTTTTTACTTTGTTATACTATGCACGGATACGTATGTGGCATAAAATAAAAGTACATAAAAGCGAGCAGTGTAGAACTGCTCGCTTTTATTTCCTTGAAATAAGTGTCATTTTTGTTTGGCTTTGTGTTGCTACAGATCGAGCTACACAAAGCCATCGTGTGTACCTAATCCTAACAATATTATAAACGCGAAAGTTTGTACTCTTTCACGTAAAAACTACTGAATGGATTTTAATGAAACTATACAATAATACAGCATCAGAATAACACATAGGCTACAATTTATAAAGATATTGTGTGACTAATCCTGCGCAGACGAAGTCGCGGCACGAGCTTGTTTATTATACAGTTGAGCAACCGTTATTTAAAATATTCAAATCTAAATCAGTGTTGAATGGTGTTTCATATGCTAAAAAGCTCATTGTGAATATGGCAATTTAGCTTTTGTTCTGATTGAGCAGTAAGTAGGCCGTTTTGTTAGATTCGATCTCATTGTTATCTCTCTCTTTCTATCTCTCCGCCTATCTTGGACGGGATCTAGCCCACTTATAACGGAAGACGCGACAAATCCGCGACAAACATTTAAGTTTTTAGGGTGTTTTATAAAATGGATGGATTGTGTGAAAGATGACATGGGAAAGAAAGGAGTGGCTAATGAGATGACGGATGATAGAGCAAAGTGGAGAGAAAAAACCTGTTGCCGACCCCATATAAAGTGGGACAAGGGCAGGAAGATAATGATGATGATGAGGGTGTTTTATAAAAAACGGGATGTTAGTTTGTAGCTGTTTTTTTTTTGTAAAACATACAAAAAAAACAGCTCGAGTTTAGTGATTTTATATCTTTCAACATGTCGAAACGTGCGAGCGAGAGTCACATTAGCTTTTGTAATCGCCTTAAGAAAGTTTGTTCACAATTGCACACAACTTGGTTGATTTAGATTTTTCTGTTGAATGTTGAAGTAACAGAAGAAATAACTATTGAGCCCACTCCATCCAGCAGACTTCTCGCAATATAAAAATTGCGTGTGTTATATAACCGAATTTGCTCCAAGTTGCATTAGCGTAGAGATATTGAACTGCCGGTGACGCAGAGCGCCTTCGTGCTTTATAGGGCACGTTGAGCTGTCACTCTTGGATATAACAGAGCCATGATAAAGGCAACGTGTCTATCTGAACAGTTATTTAAGTACTCATAGTTCTACCAGTATACCCATATGAACTTTTAAGTTTCCAATAATACTCGAATGAGCTTAACTTGAAAGAAACGTTGAGATTCGTTTTCTGTCAATTTGGAAAGAAGCAAGCTTTTTATTTTAGCAGATTTTCTAGTTTTTGAGTTTTCGGTTTTTTTTTTACCAAAATTAGGTACTCGTCTTAGCACAAGGTTTGGACAGTTGGAATGAAAGTGTATTATGTTATAATATCTGGATTTGCAAAGATTTTTTTCGTAGGTTTTGAATAAAACCTCACTTTTTGAGTTTGAACACTCAGGCTTAAGTGTTGTCATGTACAAATCCTTCATACCTATAGTTACTGATTTAATTCAAATATGCTTAAAATTAGCTCTGACACTTTTTGTCATTGTGCATTGGTAAGAGACGGCAATACACGTAGTTTAAGCATTGTTTAGATTTGTATCAGTAAGGTCGCTCATACACACTTTAACTTATACATCTGCGTGCACTCATGTGTGAATACCATAAGAATAAACAAACGATGCGGGCGACTTGTATTACGCAATGACGTAAGGTACCTATCAAAAATGTAATACTTTGTTAATCTTAGCTAAGTGTTACGTAACCTATTTAGGAGAGTACTGTTTGTACTAAGCTGCGTACGGATGTACGAGTGAGTGATATTAAAAATATGATAGAGTGTTGCTTCCAGCACGCGAGGAATGGGAGCAGAAATGCCTTGAATGTGTTCAATATGCCGGTATCACGTACTTTTTCATTGTAAAGGTATCATAATAACGATGGTATATAAAGTACTACCAGCCTGTCCCAGTTTCGCATGGGTGGACGTTAATTTTTTAAAAAATTTTGGATAAACATAGACCGCGCGTATGAGCCTCGCGGCTACCTATTTCGTAGATTTTCACGTCCTTCTCCCGCGCTTCGGTGCCAAAAGTCGGTGGATTGAGAAGGCTCTAAATTGTTAAATTGTTATTGTTGTTGTTATAAGTGTTATTGGAAATGTATGGGAGAGTAGGTCTTCGTTCTTAAGCGGAATTCTTCAGGCTGAAGATGATGATTATCGAGATTAAAAGGATACGTAATTTCAACAGAAAACCACTCCGTTTGTCTGTCTGTCCGTCTTCATGTCTTTGCAAAAACGAACACAGAAATAAGGAAAAAAACGTTGTTTTTTAGTTTTTTGAATTTTTTATTGGGAATTTTTAATATGAAGTTAAGAGGGAAATGTTTTTTCTTTTTTTTCTGGTTCAATTGAATTCAGCGTCGTTGACAACTTAGTGTTACAAAACATTACTTTTAAGTCTGCAAAATTGGTACCACTAATATATAAAAACAGAAGCAGTAAGTACTGCCCCTTATTAATACAATTCAGGAAATCCCCGAAGATCCACGAATCATGGGTTGCCCGAAACCTACAGTTAACAGTCTAAAATACTCTATAGAAATTTCCCCAACCAGATAATATTCTGAGTGATAATTAGATTTCCGGTTAAGATCCTGAATAGGGTCGGGAGCGGTAAATTGGAACGGAGATGCTCCCGTACGTAATGGAAATGAGCTTAGAAACGAAAAGGTAGAGTTTAGTAAAAAGTAAGAGTTCAAGAGTAGAGCTCTTTGTGATGGACTCGTCTGGGGAAGTACTACCACCGCGCCTTTTTCTGCCGCCAAGCAGCAACGCTGTGTTTCGGTTTGATGAGTGTGGTTGCCAGTGAAATGGCGAGCCATGTGCTTGTTCCATCGGATAGCTGTATAATAAAAAGATAAAGAGTTGCTCCTGTGCAGTTTTTAACCACAGGATATATTTCTGATTTGATTACCTCAATAGCTTCGATTGGCACCACACTGGAGCTCAATTATTGTATTACGAACGGCCGCCCGCGGCCCTTCACCCAACTACACCCTTCTAACTGAAAAACAGCATACACTGTTTTTCGTTTTGAAGCCAGAAGTAAGCATGGTGGTACTACCCCGGCCAAGCCGTTCACAAAGAGCAGTACTAATCTTACAAAAATGAGTCTTTAAAAATGAATTTTATTATTCACCAGTTATTACAAAATGATATAAAATGGGAGGTGTCTAGTTACAAACAGGTGGAGAATAAAAACGCAATACCACTAAAAGCTTTCTATATTTGGGGACGCGTCGCCAGTATTTTAAAACTGTAGAGTTTTTAGTAAAACTATACGACTTTTATGCCCAAGCACGGTAGATATCCCCTCAGATATTTTAGTGTTAGTATATATTTAAAATAAATAAATAAGCCTTTTTTATACATCATATTGCTTCCCCTATTGGCACCCTAATTGGTAGGGAAATCGGAGACTGCAGTATTCTTTGTCCTCAGGCGATGCTGCTACCCATCCTGATGCTTTTCCATAGTCGCCTTTCACTCGTGGGGAGGTGATGGAAAAGGTCCTATTATATGTATATTCTGTATCGGGACAACCACGTTCACCTATTTTCTCATGAAACTAATGTTGTCGGTTTGAATTACCTTACAATGTTGGTTCTACGACAAGCCTGTTTCCTCACGATGTTTTCCTTCTTAGTACTGGAACTGTGCACATCAATTTTTGAACAGAAAAAATAATTTTTGAACTGCAGTTCTGTTTTTCTTATTTTCTTAGGTTTTTCTTATACCCCGTTTACGCTCGACTCATGTCCGTGGAAATGTGCAGAGACATGCGCAAGGACTTGGGCAATGCGAGAATGTAAACAGGCAACTTCCATGTCCACTCGCGTTGCCGCTCGCGTTGCCCGTGTTGCGTGAATACACATTGTCGGCGTCGCTGCCGCAGATATATGGACGGCAACATTTCTGTCCACGAGAATGGCAGCGCGAATGTCTAAATGTAAACGCGGTATTAGAAAATAGCCCTGCGGACAGTATACCTACTATTCAAAACGGATCATTTTGAATTGGGATTGTTCTGAATACAATTCTTTTTACCAAAGTCGTAAAGCTGTTTTCGTTTTTTTTTTTGACCTTGGCTTGACTGCAAACATTAAATAAAGCCCGCCTAATTAAAAGTAGCTAAAACATATTTTCAATGAGAGCAGATGGTATCTTAGCAGACTTAAAACAAAGAAATGTAAACAGTGTGATTAATTAGGTTAATCTTACATCATAATGGACCAGATGAGTTCACCTACTTTCAGTTGGGATTATAGCTGATTATCTATTAAAAAACTGAAACTTAAATAGCTACACGACTATCATCCGGCACGGTAGATATCCCCTATCTCTTGTAAGTACGAATTCAAGATCTTTGATGGCGTCTAAGGGGGTAATCAAAGGCACGTCCAAACATTACATTTGGCACCCACATTTTCTATACGTGACAGGTTGCAAGCCCAATTCAAGTATGATGAAAATTTGTAGTAGAACATAAAGTTCCGTATCGGTATCTCTATCGTGTCTTCATGCAAAACCCGCAATGAACACGGAACAAAAACGAAAAACGAAAAACCAAATATGGTAAACACAACTCATACTTGGGGTACTGAGCGCCGTTGTGTGCTACCTTACCTACTGCGCTCGTTTAGAATGAATTTTTCATCTCCGCTAATAATTACAATAATTTATTTAATTTAAAAATAATTTATTCTCAAAATGGGCAGTTGACAAAATAAGTTTGGGAACCCACCAGGGGTTCCCAAACTTATTTACTACTAGTGAATTCCCCGCTTAAGAAAGATGTAAAATAAATCTTATTATTTAGTGAATCCAACTAAAACACTAAATTACCTACCGTGTCCGAGTATAAATAAATAAATATTGATGGACATTCCACTCAGCACTATCTCGCCCTAAACTAAGCCAAAGCTTGTGATATGGGAACCAGATATCTGATATACTACTTATGTATACAAGGTGTTCCATAAGTTGTGTATATAAACTTCAGGGGGCTAAAGTACCCATTAATATGAACAACTTTTTCAAAGGAACCAACACTCTGAACGCGAAAAAAAAAACAGCTGTTTCATACAAAAGTTCAATACCTACCAGGCTAAAATGTATGAAACAGCTGTTTTTTTTTCGCGTTCACAGTGTTAGAAAAAGTTGTTCATATTGATGAGTACTTTAGCTCCCTGAAGTTTATATACACAACTTATGGAACACCTTGTATATATTTTTTGTAAATACATACTTATACTAGTAGTTCGCCCCGAACTGAGATCTCGTGATGCGATCCGACGTACGCACCTAAACTTTGAGTAGGTGGTAGTCAGAGGCAAGTCCAAACATTATGCTTGGACTTTTTTCTGTAACTTTTTTTGATTTTTGCCCCCTTAAAAAACCCCATATCTTAATAACCCTTCTTTCGATTTTACTTATATACTTACCAGTAAATTTCTCAAGCACAAGCTATCGACTTATCAAATTTCATGCAGATCGGATTAACGGTTCGAATGTTATGGCCAGACAAACATACATACATACATACATAAAATGCCAAATCACCCAAGTTGAAACAAAAGATCTTCGTTCGCTTCGCTCACTCGATCAAATATAATACACCCAGACAGAGAACAAACATCTATGTTCATCACACAAATGTTTGCTCTCGGTGGGGATCGAACCCACGGCCTACGGCGCAGAAGGCAGAGCTACTACCAACTAAGCTGTGAAGGCTGTCAAAAAAAAGTATAAAAGTAGTGAAACTGTTTCAGTTTTCTGTTTCATAAAGCGTTCATAAAATTGCAGTAAATGTTATCATAATAATCATACCTACGCTACAGGTGGCTGTAAAAGCAACCTCTATTTATTTGGCTTATAATTACTGGTAGACGGCCAAAACTGATATTTTTCGACTCTTTGAAGTTTAGTGTACCTACGCTATCTTTTGCCTGCGACTTGATTCGCGTTGATTTCAGTTTCCCGTATGACTAATGACAACCGAATGGAATATTTAAAAGAAATACTATGTATATTATTTTGGTCTTCAAAAGTCAAAAGATATTTATTAAATTGAATAACAAAAAAACAGTTTGAAACGTCTTAAAGGTAAGTGTGTCTAGGTGCCAGTTCCACGCGACTTAGAAGAAGAGGCAACAAACTTACGGCTTGGTTCCTACCGTTTTATTTTAGGACATAGTATGTTGGAAACAAGTTAGTATTCTAAAAGCGGCGATGGGCTTGCAACCTGTCACGTATGGAATACCAACTACTGCAAAATGTGGGTATGTCACAGGTACCTCTGACTACCCCCCTTAGACGTCCTCAAAGAATCCGGAGTTAGTATTTGGTACTAAGAGATCTGAGGGAATGTCTACCGTGCCTAGGGATCAAAGTCATGAAGCGGTATCTGTATTATTATGAGCAGCAACACACACGGATGTATGGAGCTCAATCACACCCTAACTACTTAACCGATCGGGATGAAGCCGTAAACAAATATATGTAGTTCGTAACCCAGACTAGAATAATGTCTACTTTTTATCCTGAAAAACTAAAAACGTAGAACGAACCCAGTAAAAGGTTAAACCCCAAGAAAACGCCTTAAAAAATAATGTTAGCAATCACTAATACACGTACGAAGCCGCGGGCGGTAGCCAGTTTGGTACAAATTTTAATTTATTGAAATTAAATGTTGATGGTCTCTTATATTTTCAGTCATCTATTCTAATTTCAGTAATAAAGATGAGCAATCAACTTCATCAAAAATTAATTTGAAAAGCATATTGATTTCTCAAACTCTATTTATATTAAAATTTTAGTTTGAAGACTCATTTTTTATTATAAACTTTTTTAATATAAGAAACAAACTCTTGTAATTTTCATTTTATAGAGATTTTAATTGTGTTGCAATATTATTGTGTGAATATTTATTTTACTAATATAAATATACAAGTTGGTACTTTGTACTGCGTGGTGACGATCCTGAAGATGTTTCAGGTTTTTCAAACAGGTAAGTTCTAGATTCAATTAAAATTTAAAATGTAGTCATTTCAGTCAAATTGTCATTTGAAAAGTGTGAGCACATAACACCATACATTCTACATGTAGTCACGTTTACACGTACACGAGTATACGTTTTACTGAAATAACCATAGAGCAAGTGATAGAAAAAAAGAAATAATTTCACGAATTTGATCCCTAGTCACAGTAGTTCGTAACCTAGATCTCTTTGTACCAAGTAACCAACTTAATATTTTTTGAGTATGCCTAAGTTGGGGTTGTCAGATAGTATTACATAAAACTAGATAGTACCTACTACATAAAACTAAAAATAAAATACAAACATTGAATTTGTAGAGAAAGTACATTAGTAAAAAAAAAGCGTGGAATTTGAAATCTCAATCAAAAGTCAAAGTCAAAGTCAAAAGGTATTTATTCAATAAAATCACAAGGATCACTTTGAAACGTCTTAAAGCTAGGTGACTCTAGGTGCCAGTTCCACGCGACCAAAGCCTAGAAAAACAGGCAACAAACTTACGGCTTGGTTCCTACCGTTCTTTTGTATGATCCTTTTACAATGAAATAATATAATATATTATTGAAGTTTAGTGAGGCTGAGGCTGAGTAATCAATCAATCAATCAATTCAGCCTGTATGCACACACTGCTGGGTATAGGCCTCCCTTTTAAAACGCCATGTGCCACTCTCTCCGGTCCTGTACCAGTCTTTGCCATTGCCGCCCAAAAAATGTATGCTTAAATCTTTAAAACTACGCAACGGATTTTGATGCTTTTTTTTATAGAAAGAGTGATTCAAGAGGACGGTTTATATGCATAATACAAGCATAATCTCTCAGGGATAACCCACAATAACCGTGCGAAGCCGGGGCGGGTCGCTAGTGTTAAATAAAAATTACCAGCTTTTTTCATTCATCCAAGTCTTTTCGGTTGCCTTGAGAATTTCATAATACGTTTTTTAATTGGACTTGAAGAATAATGGTTACAAGACACTTGCTCATTTAAAAAGTTAAAAAAATCGTTTTTCAAGTAATTATTCGGTAGCTTAAATAACCCCACCAAAAACAGCGAAGTACTTTTCTCTAAAAGCTACATTTCTCTTGTAGACTTTTATTACTTTATTAGATTTGCGAAATACTTTTTTATGGTATCAAATAAACTTTGGGAAATCATTTCAAACAATGCTTTATATTTTTAGGAAAAAACTTTTCTTTTTTTCTTAAGAATTGTTTGTTTTTTTGGCAATATTTTTTGCTAATAAAAACAACTTAAGTAAAGCCAAGGTTCCGCTCATCGTTGGGATGGGTGACTGCTACTGAGATTTATCTTACTACTTCTTGCTCTACGATGCACTGCCCTGCGTCCATCAACTTGAGGCATACGGATGTGCCTGTAATTACACCGGCAACCACACTCTTCAAACCGAAACACAGCAACGCTGCTTGGCGGCAGAAAAAGGCGTGGTGGTAGTACTTCCCCGAACGAGCCCTTCACAAAGAGCTCTACTACTCTAACTCTTCTCCTTCAGATATTCTCACCTTTTTTTTATTCTATCACGTAGTGAAACTCGCAGCATCTCCATAGCCCGCTGTGCAAATTTAAGCCCGTTAATGAGGCCAACTATCACTGTGCTATTACTCTATTACTTATTTACTTACCGTTTTTGGATATCGAAAAATATTGACTGCCTTAACTTTGTTAGATTCACGTCTATGACGCAGGACATTATGTAATTACAATGACGTTTCTTTGAACTGGGGACGACAAATAATACTCGTATATTCCTTTGAGAGTCGAGATCGGAGAATCCTAAACCAATACCTTCTATACCGTGACTTAAAACATTGGAAGACAATCTCCATAATATATTGTCCTTGTATTTTACTAATATTTGTCTATTCATATTTATTTTTTCTATTATTAACTGAAGCCCGAAATATCGAGAAAAACAGAAAAGTCTTCTCTGGTTGTAGAAGTAGTAGGGTAGTCAGAGGTACGTCCAAATATTAAAATTTGCACTTACCCACATTTTGTTGTAGTTGGTCCTTACGTGTCAAGTAGCTAGCCATAACCGCTGGGAGAGTACTAACAGGCTTACCTCACGATGTTTTCTTTTACCGTTTGAGGTACTGGCATAATGCAAGTACAATTTTACATCAATTTGTTCACATTATATTGTTCACGATACGTAGCTCAGTGAGTAATATGAAAAATAACAGCATTTCTTACGATCTGTTGCCAAAGTTAGTTGGAGGAATGTAGCAAATCGCCCGGTTGTTGAAAAATGGGAGGAACGTGATGCTATCCTGTAATAAATCTCAGGGAGCTGTTTGTTCGTTTCAATTTCCTGAAAATATCCTAAGATTCTTCACGAACGCGTACCGAGCCAGTAATTCTTTTACAATTTAATATACTCTACAGAAACGTGACCTGATGATGGTCATACAAATAGGGTGAATGTTTACTGATGTGAACCAGTCCCAGCAATGCACGAGTTAAACCTGTGCTATTTAGAGCTGATTTCACCATGCTCAGTTAGTTACTAATCAAGGATTAACAGGCCGTTATATCTAACCTTAGATGACAAGCGCGTACATTTTGACATATTTAACGGCCCTTAAATCCTTTGTTAATCTAACAGGGCATGGTGAAATCTGCTCTTAGCTTGATAGTGCGGTGTGGACAATCCGCCAATTTTATTGAGGCTTCCTTGTAGAGTATCAATTTTTAGAGCACTGACTTTTGAGCACCAATCATTATTTGGATGGGAGCTCTCCGAGGAATATCAAAAATGCTTCATGTATTAGTTATTTTGGTTCTGACGCATAATGACCAATAATTGAAAAAAAATCTTCGGTTTATTACGAATTCATATATTAACACATAAGCATTTGGACTTAAACTCGGAACGACGCATACGCGAAATGACCTATCCGTATAACCTTTAAGCACAATGAAAACATTCTTTAGTGCTTTCTTTCGTGTTTGTCATTTTCTCATTTTATTTTTATCTATTTTTTGTTTATTTATTATTGTAAAAATGAAATGACGATGAGGATAATATATCTCTATGATAATAAAGTAAAAATGATGTACAAGTTGAAAACCTTTTTTTGCGTAAGTAAGTAAAACTAGCCAACCTATGTTTATAAAGCATAAATCTACATTTTGTGAGTTAAATTCTGAATTACGTAGATGAATGCTTTCAAAAGTTTATAGAAAAAATAAATAAATAAATAATGGTGGACATTCCACACAGCACTATCTCGCCCCAAACTAAGCCAAAGTTTGTGATATGGGAACCAGATAGCTGATATACTACTTATATACTTTTTTTTGTAAATACATACTTATAATATTATATAACACCCAGACAGAGAACATCTGTGTTCATGACAAATTCATGTTCAAAATGGCAAAGAAGAAAAAAAAGTGGGTAGTTTATAACAAAACATGTATATTTTATGGACAAAGTCGGAGTGGGTAGTTAAACTATAAGTTAGTCCGTTCTAGAACAAACTATGAACAATGGCTCCAGCAGATTTTGCTCAATGAACAATGAACCGATTTTCACTCCCCATGGGTCTAATAAACTAATCTTATCAGGGTAAAGTTCAACAAGTTCCAATGGATTCAGTTGAGAATTATTTGAGAATGAAGCTCTAGTTTCGAATTTCTGACTTGTGTTTACGGTTTGATTACTGAGAAATTGATAATATAAAAAGCGATCGTAAAATAGCGGTAGAACCTTGCTTTTCAAGCGTCACCTATTCGTAGCGTTCTTAGAGTAGCCATTAAGCTCATACATTTTAACATTTTAAAAGATTCAAAACATATATATATAATTATATTTTTTATATATTGGTGGACTTTCCACACAGCACTATCTAGCCCGAAACTAAGCCACAGCTTGTAAAACGGGAACCAGATAGCTGATATAATACATAATATTTACTTTTTTTGTAAATACATACTAGAATATATAAAAACACCCAGACATAGAACAAACATCTATGTTCATCACACAAATGTTTGTTCTAGGTGGGGATCGAACCCACGGCCTACGGTGCAGTAGGTCGTAGCTCTGCCTTCTGTGCCGTAGGCCGTGGGTCCTCCGTGGTCCCCAGCGAGAACAAACATTTGTGTGATGAACATAGGTGTTTGTTCTCTGTCTGGGTGTTATATAATATTATAAGTATGTATTTACAAAAAAAAAAAGTATATAAGTAGTATATCAGCTATCTGGTTCCCATATCACAAGCTTTGGCTTAGTTTGGGGCGAGATAGTGCTGTGTGGAATAATAATAATAATAATTATAATAATAATTTATTTATTCATTCAAGCATAATAATAATTTAACATTAATGGTAAGTAACATTATATACAACATCCACTGAATGTCCACCAATATTTATTTTATTTTATTTATTTATCTTAGAACCACCGTGCATCGTAGAGCATTTAAGGTGTCAGTTCTGGCTATAACATTCGCTCGCTTAAGCCATGACGGAGATTTTTGCAACCTGTTACAGTAGCATTCAATTCGTCAAATACTGTTATATGAATCGTTCGTTTGAGTGTGTACTAAACAATTTCTACTTGGAAGCAGAAATTGACAATTTAAGATGCGGGGAACAAGATTAGCCATTTCAGTTAAGTGAATACTTCCTCCACTCAACACAAATTATAGCTGTTACCACTTAAACAAAAGGAAAAATAAATTGGCATTTTTATGCCAACAATATTCTGAAACAGGAAAAAATAGCCACACGACTTAGATCCCCTTAGATCTCTTGGTACCAAGAACCAACTGCTTCTTCTTCTTCTTCTTTTCGTGTCAAGACACACTCAAACTTTTTTAGACCAATATGCTGCCACCTCAATAGCCTTATCCGTTGCCTCGCTTAAGTCCTCCCAAGTGCAGGTGTTCGTGCGCAGCGGACAAGAACCAACTAAAAAATCTTTAAGGATGTCTAAGGTGGCATCGGAACGTCGAAATGTGATTTATACTTAGCACATATCCACAAGTTTGCATTAGTTGATACCCGATACATACATGTTGCAAGCCCTTAGAAGCCCATTCGCACTAAGCGCTTTGTTTCTACATTTATTATGCGAAATGCTAAGGAGTGGAACTCATTGCCGCCGTCTGTCTTTCCTGATCACTACAACTTGGGTCTCGTCAAGGCATGAGTGAATAGGTGTCTTCTAGACCGTTCTGCTCCATCGTTGGCTACATCGTCGCTTACCATCAGGTGAGATTGTGGCCAAAGGACAGTCTATTAATTATAAAAAAAAAAAACTTATTGGGTTTCCTCACGATCTTTGCTTTCATTCTTTAAGAGTTCATTGCGCACATACATTTTTCAAAGAGAAATCCATTGCACGATCTGATTTGAATCCACGACCTTACGATCGGAGGCGGGCAGACTCCCACTAGAAAACTGCTGCTACCCAAAATTCATCAATTTATTTTCCGCTCCTAAAATCGATGATTTAATCGAGTTTCGGTAGTAGTTTTGTCAGTGCTATATCCCAGTGGTTAGCTACCAAAAAGTTTCTCAGTATCAGGCCAGGCTTAAATAAATAAGTTGGCCGGTAAAGCCGGCTGGGTATCAATTATGTACGTCTACCTACACTGAAACGGGCGAGCCTACTATTTATGCCTGAGGCCTACTGCATGATTAAATACAAGATAATAACATCAATGATTCTTCGTTTTATGGCTATATTATTACTTCTTCTTTTATTTTACTGCTTGCTGATGTAACAAGCAGATGGCTGACTTGATGTTAAGTAGTAAACATCACCTAAAAACCGGCCAAGTGCGAGTCGGCTTCGCGCACGAAGGGTTCCGTATTATCTATAAAAACGGCATCACGTTTGTTGTATGGCAGCCCCCTTAAATATTTATTTAATCTGTTTAGTATTTGTTGTTATAGCGGCAACAGAAATACATCATCTGTGGAAATTTCGATTGTCTAAGGTTCATTAGATACAGACTGGGGACAGTCGGACAGACAGACAGCGGAGTCTTAGTAATAGGGTCCCGTTTTACCCTTTGGACACGTAACCCTAAAAAGTATAGCTCGCATGTTACGTACGATAAGAACGTGCTTACGATGCACTGCTCTGCGTCCATCAACTTGAGACATAAAAGAAGTGACATTAATTTCACAGGGACCCACAAAAACCGAGTTAGCAACGCTGGTTAACGACAGAAATAGGCACAGATATAGTAGTGCTTTTCTGAACTTCACAAAAAATTCTAATCCTACTAAAAGACCTCTACCTCTACTACTTCTGAGATATGTTTGTGTTTATGATTGTGGTAGTACTTTTCAGAGTAGTAGACCTCTTTGTGAAGGGCTCGTCCGGGGAAGTACTACCACCACACCTTTTTCTGCCGCCAAGCAGCAACGCTGTGTTTCGGTTTGAAGAATGTGGTTGCCGGTGTAATTACAGGCACATGAGGCTTAACATCTGTATGCCTCAAGTTGATGGACGCAGGGCAGTGCATCGTAGGGTACGTTCCTATCGTGCGTGACTGACGAGGCAATGCTTTGTTATAGGTGATGGTTACCACATAACATCAGGTGGGCCATCTGCTTGTTCCATCAGCTAGTTGTATAAAAAAAAGTACTTAACTGGACAAACTCTTCACAAAGAACTCTACTTCTAATAAAATAACTCTTCTACTACTCCTGAAATATGTTTGTGTGAATATTTTTATAATGATTTTCAGTGTGTAATCATTAAATAACACTCATGTCAATTATGCCCTATATGACTCCGTGCCATCCTTCAGTCTTTTAATTAGTTCGGTTTGAAAATTTCTAAGTGGTTTTGGGACGAAAAGTTTTGAACAAAGCTTTTGAAGATCCTCTTTGTCGGATGATTGATCATTGAGGCTTTTGTTTTGTACCCGCTGCTACGTCATTAAATATTAGTAAAGCCTTGGTGAAATAGACTTTCATTGAGGCTTAGCTCCTGAGATATAGTTTGACTCTAGTTTGGGGTTGGTGAACATCTAGATCTCTCATCACCTGTCAGCGGCGGTGGAGCATTATTTGGAAGCCTAGTGACCAACGGCCGCTTTCTGAAAGCTCGATCAAAACTAATCGGATGTCAAGTCACTCTCCATTTCAGCTATAACATCGAATTAGATAGAGATAGCAAGTGACTTGACATGCGATTAGTTTTTATCGGGCTTTCAGAAACCGGCTGTAGTCCTTGGTTTAAATCAACAGCCAGTTCTAAGTTGAACAAACGGAGGTCAGGAAGAAATCATTGTTCATGATAAGACCGATTGTAGAGTAGGTTAATATGTTGAAATGTCTATGCTAATTGCATATTTTTCTATTTTTAATCCTCAATACAAATTTAATCCTCAGTTCACGATTGTTAACTAGTTTTGTTTTCAGGAATTCAATCACACGAAAATAACATACCTGATACAAAATGTGGCACACAAAGTCGACATACCTACCATCCAGATACTTAACAAATTGAAATTATACAAGGTGTTCCAATACTTGTATTTAAAAACTTCAGGGGGCTAAAGTACCAGGCTAAAATGTATGAAACAGCTGTTTTTTTTCGCGTTCACAGTTTTGGTTCCTTAGACAACGTTATTCATATTGATGGTTATTTTAGCCCCCTGAAGTTTTTAAACAAAAGTATTGGAACACCTTGTATAATGACTATTAATGACCCAAAAGTTATTAATTGAAAGTGAGTAAATTATAGAAAACATTTTTTTTGTATCTTAATAAAAAAAAATCTTGCATGAAAAAAATATATTAAAAATCTACTTACAAAGTATGTAAGTGAAGAGACACTTTGAGAAAAGGAAGATCCATTTAAAGCTTAAATGCTCACTAATTGAAGCAGTGAGCCTTCTAACGAACGCTTTCAGTAAGGGCTCTTAAGAATAGGTAAATCATGCATAATAAGTATCTATACAAGGTGTTCCATAAGTTGTGTATATAAACTTCAGGGGGCTAAAGAACCCATCAATATGAACAACTTTTTCTAAGGAACCAACACTGTGAACGCGAAAAAAAAAACAGCTGTTTCATACATTTTAGCCTTGTAGGTACTTAACTTATACCTCTAACTTTTGTATGAAACAGCTGTTTTTTTTTTCGCGTTCACAGTGTTGGCTCCTTAGAAAAAGTTGTTCATATTGATGGGTACTTTAGCCCCCTGAAGTTTATATACACAACTTATGGAACACCTTGTATAAGAGTAGTAGAGCTCTTTGTGAAGGGCTCGTCCGGGGAAGTACTACCGCCACACCTTTTTCTGCCGCCAAGCAGTGTTGCTGAGTTGCGGTTTGAAGAGTGTGGTTGCCGGTGTAATAACAGACACATGAGGACACATGAGACACACTTAACATCTGTATGCCTCAAGTTAATCGACGCAGAGTACTGCATCGTAGGGTACGTTCCTATCGTGCGTGACTTACGAGGTAATGCTTTGTTATAGGTGATGGTTACCACTTAACATCAGATGGGCCATCTGCTTTTTCTGTTCCATCATCTCACTGGTTTCCATCGATTCCATAAAAAAAAATCCTTTACCAATTGAGAGCATCAAATTTTTTTAAGAGATAATTCATTGTTGTAAGTCCAGATCCGACTTCACGGTCTTACGATAGACGGCGGGGTCATTAATAATTTTCAATATCAAGTTTATTATTATAATTAAAAAAATACAATATATTTACTAATATGAGCTTAATTTAATTAAATTTACCTAGGCAGATTTACGCATAACAAAACATTTTTTGGAGGCGTTGCGGTGATTCATTCTACAACGGTTATTATATTATACTAGATAAATAAATAAATATTGGTGGACTTTCCACACGGCACTATCTAGCCCCAAACTAAGCCAAAGCTTGTGATATGGGAACCAGACAGCTGATATAATACATATGTACTTTTTTTTTGTAACTACATACTTATAATATTATATAACACCCAGACATAGAACAAACATCTATGTTCATCACCCCAAATGTTTGTTCTCGGTGGGGATCGAACCCACGGCCTACTATACCAACAATATACTTACTACCAACTGAGCTGTGAAGGCTGTCAAACCCGATGACCTAGATGACCCGGTGTACTTCGTATCACCTATCCTAACGACATTAAAACTCTCCCTTCGCTTTAATTAGAACATTTAGGTACAACAGTTTATATGGGAAAATGAAATTTTTGTTTTACTATCTTCCTCGCAATTTTTCCATATTTTCTCACCGTTTTAAACCTTTCAAAAGCAAAATCAGCTAAATCGGACCAGCCGTTCTAGAATTTTAGCGAGACAAACGAACAGCAATAAATTTTTATATATATAAATAGATAAATAATATGTATATGCATATGTATATTCGGTATCTGTACATACATACCCTTTCCTTTTTATGAACTATGCGGAGATACAATGATCCACACCAAAACCTTGAGATAATTATATTAGTTTGTGCCGAATCACTTTGTGTACTCGTAAAATCCATGAAAAGTTTTATCTCAAGAGCTTCCATTGTTATCGACAAATAGTTCTTCGAGGAACAGCCGTAATATCCGGACCTATTCCTAGGAGCTAAGTGCTATCTCCGGTTAGAAAAATAAATCTCTTTCCACCGACAAAGACCATTTCACGATAAGTAAAGACCTTTCACTGAAACTTGGTACTTACAAGCAGTGTTAGAGGAAACTACGACAGAACGATTTATGACCGATCGATGTACTCGGAGATCAGTATCCTAAGTCAGTACTCTCAAACGGTGAAGGAAAACATCGTGAGGAAACCGGCATGTCGTGGAACCTAAACAGTATAATAACATGTGTCAAGTGCTCGAAAGGAGCCTCTTGAGGCGCACTTAAAACCCTTCAACACTAGTGACACGAAAGAAACTAGTGACACGACAAGAGAAAAGAGTATCCTAAGTCCGAGTTTAGATTTTCGTATTGCCTAACGTCAGGCCTTTTTTGTATAGACACTCGTGGGTTCACAGGACGCCCGATAGAGGCGCTTATCAAATAAAAAACCGGCCCAGTGCGAGTCGGACTCGCTCTGAAAAAACTGCAAAAAAATCATGTCTGTTCATGTGTCATGGGAGCCCCCTTAAATGTTTATTTTATTATGTTTTTTAGTATTTTTTGTTAAAGCGGCAACAGAAATACATCATCTGTGAAAATGACAACTGAATACTATCACGGTTCATGAGATACAGCCTGGTCAAAGACGGACGAAAAGACAGACGGACAGCGGAGTCGTAACCTTTTAACGTTTTAACCTTTGCGTACGGAACTTTATAAATACCTGACGTTATACAAAAAACGATAAACAAACTCAGACTTGGGGTAGAGTAACAGGGGAATGACGTTATCGAGTGGACACCACGGACCGGAAGATGAAGCGTAGGAGTAATAGGTACCCGATGAATGAGGCTATTGTTAAGATCGCGGAAAGTCGGTGGATGTCATAAAATAGATTTTTCTGGAAATGTGTGGGGGTTAGGTTCAGCAGTAGACTACTTCAGACATTTAATTATCTTCTGATGACTATGTCAGTGACATTTCAATCGATGGTCGACTATTTAAGACATATAAATGTTTGATAGTAAGTGCCTTTTCACACGTACCCGGCGCCGCTACCCGGCAACCGGTACGTGTGAAAAGGCACTAAAGGTTACCGTGCACTTGTCAAAATCGAACGCGATCACAATTTAATAAAGCTATTCTCCAAAACTTGGTTGTTTGCGATTTTTCATAACATTCAGTTAATTTATTAAATAAGAAAATTCTTTATTGAACATAGTAGATAGTAGTAGTAGTTTAATTACATAGGCGAACTTAATGCTAATTAGCACTTTCTGCAGTGAGCCATTGTTATAAGTGGAGTGGGTGGTAGTGCTGAGTAGTAGTGTAGTAGTGAGATTTATATTAACAAAAAAATGTGCGACCAAGTAGTTTGTTTGACGTTTGTCAGCCTTTTAAAAAGTGGTTTGGTGGCGTAGTGAGTGAAATATCACTTTCCTACAGCGCGTGACGTGGTTTATTCGTTCAGTGGAGGAAGCTTTGCGAGACTATAAAATATTCAATACATTCGCCTCGTTCGGCTTCGACTATTTCAATTTCACCTTTCGTGTATTTCGTAGGCCCTGGGTTCGATCCCTACCGAGAACAAACATATGTGTGAAGAATATAGATGTTTGTTCTCTGTCTGGGTGTTATATTATAAATAAATAAATAAATAAATAAATATTGGTGGACTTTCCACACAGCACTATCTCGCCCCAAACTAAGCCGAAGCTTGTGATATGGGAACCAGATAGCTGATATACTACTTATATACTTTTTTTTTTGTAAATACATACTTATAATATTATATAACACCCAGACAGAGATTATGATTATATTTTTACAAAAAAAATATTATAAAGCTGCTATAATAGTTGATAAAATATAATATATTTTAACAGCTATCTGGTTTCCATATTACAAGCTTTGGCTTAGTTTGGGGCACGATAGTGCTGTGTGGAAAGTCCACCAAAATTTATTATTATTTATATTTTATTATTTACTTAATGGAATGGCCAATCAGATTGTTTCATCATTTGGTAACTAATTTTATGTAAACATAAATAATAAAGGAAAACAGTCATAATTATAACTAAAATAGTATTTTTAACTAGTTCGGGGGGCTGTGGATACCAAATCAGCTCAACTACGCAGTCAATGATGCAAAACATTAGTCCTAAGTTTTGATTAAAATAACGGTTGTCTGAAATAGATCGCTACTTGCGATAAGACCGCCGATTGTAGGACAAACTTAATGTACATTTACGTTTATAACTTTTTCCATTCTGTCCTCAATAAAGTTATTATTAAAGTTATTATAACTAAAATAATATATACGTACACTTACACTTACACACTTATTTTTAAATAATAATGTAAGGTCAACTGGACTAGCTATACAAACTTTTTTAACTAACTTTTTTATCTTTTCAGGTACGTTTTATGAGTTGTAAGACATGGCAAAACATGAGATTATATTTGGTATGCAAAACTTTTTTCTATCAATTTTTTTTTTTGTTCATTACTCATACTCGGAAAGTAGTTCCTAGGAGCGGGTTGGAAGTAATACATTCCAGCCCTAGGGAGAATCGTTTTCAACTGACACCTGTCAAATTATA
Organism: Chloroclysta siterata; assembly: GCA_932294275.1. Taxonomy (NCBI): domain Eukaryota; kingdom Metazoa; phylum Arthropoda; class Insecta; order Lepidoptera; family Geometridae; genus Chloroclysta; species Chloroclysta siterata. The sequence continues at coordinate 12,447,520 of OW028602.1, forward strand.
AAGAAAAGACTAGTCTATTTTCTCATCTTCTCGGAAAAAAGGGGCTTATAACCAAAGTGGTACTTATTCAGCCAAGTTAGCGAAAACGGTAATGGATTTTTTTTAAATAGGTTTTATAATTATAACTCTTTATTCTCTTAGTATATTTAATTTCCTTTTTTAAACAAAATATGCCTTTTTAACCTTTTTCGTAATTATAATATAAGTAGCTACTCCATAACATCCAGAACATAAAAACTCTTTGGTTAGAATGCAGCATGGATTGGATCTACTAAAATTCACACATTATTTTTTTTAGCTAATTCATGTTTTTATTTTTACTTTCCTTGTTTTCGTAATGAAAAGCACAGTGTTCACCTCTAGTAAGACTTATTTAGTCCCTCGAACTAAAACACCGTCTCGGGGTTACTTTCACCCCTAGGGTAACAATATACTGTTATTTTTGTGTATGTGTAATTGTTTTTTATTGCCGTAAAAGTATGAAGTTAACGGCAAATTCATACTCACATTAGGTCACATAGGACATTAGGCACTAAGCGAGCAGAGCCACGAGTAAAAGCTTGCAATAAATAAGTAGAAGAGGTAGGTTGCTCCTACACGCCTTTTCATCGTGTCTAATCGAATTACTAACGGTCTCTTCATGTTCTACTCATCCAAGCGCAAGTGTGAGACGGAAACAACCCTCCTGCTATTAGTAAATACCTACCAGATCGAACAGAATATAATATCAAGTGATCTATAATATTTTTTATTTTCGTTAGTATTTTTTATCTTAAAAAGAAAAAAATCGGTTAGTTGTGTCCATAGTTACTGAATAGATAGGCTCAAAACAAGCTATCTATTTTTCAGATTGCTCACTTTTGAGCCTGTTAATTAATAATGAATGACACCATTATATGTAAATAATATGTTATATAGGTTGGTAGAATTAGGGTTAGTTAGAGATTAAGTTTTTATATGAGATGTATTTTTTTGATGTCTTATTATAGGGCAGTGTGGTCGCTCAGCGATAAAGCTCAACAATTAATTAAAAAAATAATATATATATATATATAATATACCGGTAACCAAGGTCCTGGTGCAAAAAATAGGGTACGAGATTATAATACTTATGACAATAAAAAATATAATAAAATAAGTAACCAACCAAGTGCAAAAACAAAACTGGGGGCAAAATAACTGATAAGTTTAGGTTTTATCAAGCCAAAAGTTAAATAAATATATTTCCGAAACTTGCGTGGAACAACCCCACAAGTTTTAAACAGAAGTCGAAATTTCCCTGTATTCTTTTTTAAGAGTTGCCATGATTAAGTGTTGCAACCGTTTTTATTTACATTTCTAATTCGGGAGCCTAGCCCTGTACACAGGCACGCCATTATTATTGGTAATTCCACAGTGGTTGTCATACCGAGAGGTGTAATTGTAAAACGAATTTTGATTTATCTTTTTACGGGTAGACCCCTGAACTTATAGTCTTAGCTCAGAATACTTAACAAGCTCACCAAAACCGCTGTTTAATATTCCAGTTCAAACAACCCGTTTTTCAGCATAGTCGACAACGCGCTAAATCAGCTTTAGCTGAAATTCAACAGAATCCTTCGCAGTAATTGACCATTGTTCCCGCTAATGTTCTGGAAAAGCTATTTAAATAAAGGCATGTCGCAAAATTTAGTGTGCCTTCTAGAAGTCCCGGTTTTAAATTGATTTCTTATGATATAGGTAAAACTTATTATTGGCTGATATGACGCGTATGTAGTATTTTAATACTTATAATGTAAACTAGCTGACCCGTGCCCACTTTGTTGGGCGGTGTCAAATTTGCAATAAAATAATATTGCGGCTATAACTTGAGATGAAGGCTATCCTATCTTTTAAGTTAGATCAAACTGCACACGGTGCGCAAATTTGATTGAAATCGGTTAAGTAGTTTAGGAGTCCATAGCGGACAAACAACGTGATGCGTAATTTATATATTATAATATAAATAATACATACTATTGTATTTAAAAGTTATGTGTAATTAGAGAGATAGTAGAAATCTATTAGAAAATAACTATAATACATTTTATAATGTTTAGTTTTAAGAGTAGTAGAACTCTTTGTGAAGGGCGTCTGGGGAAGTAATACTACCACGCCTTTTTCTGCCGCCAAGCAGCGTTGCTGTGTTTCGGTTTGAAGAGTGTGGTTGCCGGTGTAATTACAAGCACATGAGCCTTGGCATCTGTGTGCCTCGGGTTGATGGACGCAGGGCAGTGCATCGTAGGGCGCGTTCCTGTCAGGCGAGGTAATGCTGTTATAGGTGATGGTTACCGCTTAGCGGGTGGGCCATCAGCTTGATCTATCAAAAAATTTGTTATGGAAGTCTATGAATTTCTTTGTAACGTACATAGCGAGCCGCCGCAAGCACCCTACAAACTGTGTCATCTACAACAATAGTCCTCAATCCACATAAAAGTGGAGTAACGTAAACTTTTCTATTCTATTTCGGGTTTTATACACCGGCGAGTTCTATGATTCACGGCTTGCGCTAACACAGCATGAGTAGTGCTCACCTACAGAAGTTTCACTAATATTTATAAGAAAAATGTCTAGCAATTCTATTTCTACACTATTATACCTACCCAGCGCACATATGTACCTACCTATATTTGAATTAACATTGTGTTTTTGTACGAACAAATTGACGTAACTACGTGTTCCACAAAAGTCCCTATGGTTGAAATAAATTAATATGAATATGAATATTATAAAATAAAACAAATAAGCTCAAAAACTACTGGTCCGATTTCAAAAATTATTTTCAAATATTTTTTGCCATAAAATGTCTTTCATTGAGCTGCGGAAACTATTTATGATAGAACAAATAGATATGCACGGAAAAAAAGGATCTCTTAAACGAAGAATACCAATATTCTCAAAGAATCCAAGTAAATATTTTATTAACTAAAGTAAATGTTCTTCACCGAAGGAAACGTATTTACTTAAATGAAAAATAATATTTTCTTCCTTTTAATTCTTGATTTAAGAAAATATTTTTGAGTCAAGAATATTGCAATCTCAATTGAAGAAGACGTCTGATTTTGACGGAATACTTTGAAAACTTTTCACATCAAGATAATCTTATCTTCTTTCAAGATGATAATTGACTTCGTTTAAGATCATTAAAAAAAAATTGGTTTAAGAAAAACACTTTCTTAATCTAAGAAACGTTCGCTTCCTACAAGAACATGTCACTCTTGATTATTTTTTTCATTTTTTTTTAGCAGCTCAAGAATTTTAAATCAGGATTTTTTTCTAATATCAAGAAGTAACTTTCTTATCTTTCATTCATTCCGCTCATCTTTGGCACAAGACTCGCTATATTCTTTGTCCGAGAATGTTTACATCTTATTCTAAAATTGTATTTATCTCATAGCAAGAACACATATTTTTTCAATTCAAAACAATTTTGTTTCACGTACCAAGAACGTATAACTTTGCTTCAAGAACTTCAAATTACCCTCATTGCGATTAAAATAATCTAATTTTGTATGCTTGACTTAAGATTATACTATGGTTAATTGAAGAATTTGTCAATCTCATTTGAAGACAGCATTTGGTTTATCTGGGCATTAGAGAGATACTTCAAATCAAGACATTTTTTCTTCTTTCAAGAAGTCACTTTCTTATATTTAAATAATTTCGCTTTATATTTGAAACAAGACTCACTACATTCTTCGTTCAAGAATGTTTACCAACATCTAAAATATATTAATTTCATATCAAGAATACTTTTTTTTTCAGTTTCAAATCAATTTTGTTTCGCGTACCAAGAACGTATAATTTTGCTTCAAGAATTTCAGATTGCTTTCATTAAGATTATAGATAATCTTGTTTTTTATGCTTGACTTTAGCATATGATAAGGTTAATTGAAGAATATGTCAATCTCATTTGAAGACAGCGTTTGGTTTATCTGAACATTATAGAAATACTTCATATCAAGACTTTTTTTCTTCTTTCAAGAAGTCACTTTCTTATATTTAAATCATTTTGCTCATCTTTGAAACAAGACATTCTACGTTCAAGAATGTTTACACCTTTTTTTTTTAATTTTATTTATTTCATATCAAGATTAGATAGACATTTTTTAAATTCAAGACGATTTTGTTTCACGTACCAAAAACGTGTAATTTTGCTTCAAGAACTTCAGATTACTTTCATTGTGATTAAAATAATCTTATTTTGTATGCTTGACTTTAAAAAAAGTGTATCCGTATTCAAGTAAATATAAGAAGACGAGAAACGTGCAAGCAACACTTTAAAATCCTGAAATATTCATTTTTTTTAGAAAGTATCCCCATTTTTATAATTATTTAGATGTCCTGCCTCGCAGATACGCATTAAGACCAGGATGAAATAAGATAATAAAACCGCGATCTCAACTAAAAATGCACAGTGACGGCCGTATGGCCGTCACTGTGCATGTTTAATTAAAAAAAAAATATAAATAATATAATTATATTTTTTTATTGACCTATGTCAATATCCAACTGAAATTAAATAAACCTTTAACATTGAAAATGATTTATCTACATAGGTACCTACTTACTTATTTTATACCTTATTTTTTTTATAACTTAACATTTAACTTTTACTTTTTTCATTTTATCACTCTACTTTATCACAATCAGGCTTAATATTGTAAATTTGTTATTATAAATTAAATCCTTAATATACATAATTTGACATAAATACCCAATACCTATCTGATTATAATTTTATGTGCCTACAACGATTAAACAGACCTACCTAGATACCATAAACGGTATTTATTAAGCAAGACTACCTATCTACCTACTATTAAATTGTAAACCTCGGCCTGCTTACATGTTGCCATACCCTAAGCTTAGTAAGTATCATATGGACCCTTCCATATGATACTTACTAACACCCAACAACTATGTATGTACCTAAACTAAACATGTGTAAGCAAAAAATGTATTGATTATAGAGAGTATATACCTACTATGATTAATTGAAGAATATCTCTTATTACAATAGGTATTGCGTTTGGTTTACCTGAAAACTAGCGGAAACGCTCGAAACTTCGCTCACGTGTCACTATTTTCATACATACTTCAACCTTCGTTGCACCCCTTTAGGGGTTGAGTTTCAGGAATTTCTTTCTTAGTTACACCCTACGCCTACCAAGGCGAATATACTCTGAAAATTTTAGGTCTCTACGACCAGTAGCTTAGGCTGTGCGTTGTCTAAGTTGCTGTCAAAAATTCTTCTATTTGGTAGGTAAAAATAAAAGAAATACTTCAACGCAAGACTAATCCAAGAAGTGGTTTTACCTCAATTAAATTAAGCTTATTATATTCTTATAATTTTATTAATGTTTTATATCATTTAATACTTATTGACAAAGTCTTTGATACAATGACAATTTAAATGATAATTTTACTCATAGGTACTTACTTAGTTTCGTTTGATAATTAAAAAATATTAAGTTAGGTAGGTTACCTGCTACATTTATTGGCAATACGAACACGAATGTCGGTAGATAAGTAGCTAGCTATAAATCAAATGAAAAAACATTACCCTCCTGCCGCCTCCTGCAGTCGGGTAAAAACAAGACTTGTTTTCTTGGCTCAAGAATGTACTTTTTGGATTTTCATTAAGTTCCAAGGCTTGATAAAGGTAAAGTAGGTACTTAGGTCAGATCGGTTAGGTATAAGTCATTAGGGGCCTAGGACCTTACCTAGGTAGGCCTTGGTAAGGTCTATGTAAGCTACGACATGAAGCTTTATCATGAAGCCGTTTTTGGCAGTACCTACCATAACGTTAACTACCTACCACGGTTTTATCAGTAGTTAGGTAATTAGGTATACCTAAGTGTCTACCTTGCACTAAATGAAAATCCAATAAAGTACATTCTTGAGCCAAGAAAAAAAGTCTTCATCTTTGACGTTTGACCGCCATTTTAGCCAAATAAGTAATAACTCTCCATTCATTCATTTCACTCAATCCAAGAAATAAAAAATGGTGAACTGGTGAACGAAAGACGTAAAAAGCTACGAAACAATATTAAGATGATATATCTCTCAAATATCGCCTGCCCGTATGGGAAAACTAATTAATAAAAATAAAGAAGAAACCTTTTAAAAACAACAATCAATTAATCCACCGGGAACCAATAATGTACAGCCAGCGGTCAGTGCATTATTAGTAATGTACGGACGGCAAGGTGTAATTTTTTTGCCATTAAATGTGCCATTCATAGCAAGCACTGCGGAAACTATAAAAAAATATTTTATATTAATAAATAATAAAAACCATACTTCGGAATTGAGGGTTTTCTAGGTCATTGTCACTTAAATTAATCCAAAGACTAGTACTGGTAGGTAAGAACCATAGTGCATGGACATATAAGAAGGCCAGGCATTTCATACAAATATGTATGCTGGAAATGTCCATCAGTCTGTAAGGACAGATCTAAAACTCCGGCGTGGAAAGGTAAGGTAGGTCCGGGGGGTCACATAAAACCTATTTAAGAACATAAATAACTACAAAAAACTACGTGATACCATAAGTCCAACTAATTGTAGTTATATAAAATATAGTTTAAATAGTGAGAGATATAAAAGTGGCTTTGGTATCTCGTTAAGTCATACAAAATTAAAAATAAAATACGGGCCGCTAGTGTTTTATAAAATCGCAACGAATCAATTTCGAAGATTTCAAAATTATATCGATGAGTAAGCTTAATAAAACTATAATTAAGCTATAGTGTTGGTTTTGAGTTTATTTACCGACCTCAGAAATGATTCTCATTATCATGTCGTACATTAACGTCCTGTACAAAAACTGGACGTACAATTACCGGACCCCAATCCACCCACTCACTCTTCCTTCATTTCATTCCATCATTCTTTCTTCTTTTTGTTACCGTTGGTGTTGGTGCGCGTCTTTCCTATTTTTTAATTTATAACTCTATGAGTGTGTTGAAATGTCAGAAACAAAGCTGCGTGAGCTTTTGGAAGGCTGGGACATCGAGGAAGCCATAATTGACAATTTTGCAAGTAAGTCTCAAAGATATTATAATCACTAAGTACCTACGTGTAAGTCTTTTGTCTTGTCACATTGTATGGTTTTATAAAAGTACCTAGGTAATAAGGGGTTAGATCCTTCCTATTTTCTAGAAGGTACATAGTGATTCAACAACATAGGTACTACCTAGGTACTTAGTAGGTACTAATCTCCCGACGAATTCCTCAATGGGATCTCTTGGATTGGGTTTCTTCAATTTGAAAGAGTTATTATAAGTATGAATTGAATAAATTTGCAGCAAGATATGGCAGAGCAGCAGTAATTTTTTGCTTGTTTTATCTCTTTTCTTATTTTTTTATAATTTTCTTATAATTATAATTATACATTAGGGCCAATAAATTATAAGAATTGTATTCTTCGTTCAACAAATAAAAAGTCTTCATTCAAGTCAAAATCTAAAGGTCTACTGCGTGCCGCCCGCGATTTCGTCCGCTTGGAAGTATCTACATTGTAAGCGATATCTAATCACGAGGGAGCTGTTGGTTTACCGAGATGAAGACATGTAGGTATCTACGTGTAGGTACCTTACCTTACCGTAACCGTACCTACATGTATCCCGGTAAGTAAAGTCGTGGGTAGCACGCTTTTGAATTTTGACTTGAATGAAGACTTTATTTGTTGAACGAAGAATACAATTCTTATAATTTATTAGCTCTAATGTGTTACATATCTACTGGATAGTTGTTAGATATGTTAGTATTTCCTAGGTCGGTTTGTACCTAATGTATTTTAGTCAATTCGTTCAAATCATTTCACTTTAGGTAGGTAGGTACTTAGTTTGGAAACAATATTTTAAAAGCGATTTTTTTGACATTTAAATATTATGAAATCAAACCATACAAATTGAATCCATTTGGTAGAGTAGTAGTAGTAAGTAGTAGTAGCAGCCTTAAAGATGTTGTGGTTATTTAACGATATTTACCATGTTTTGTTTATTTCAGAGTTGCATACAGATGATGTCGTATGGCTCGAAATAAATTCTGAGCCATGGGAGGATGACTTTACCAAGTGGAAGGCTACATATAAACTTCGCCAGCAGCTACAATATAAAACCGTGGAAGCATTAATAGAAAATTGGCCCATATTAAATTATGTCAGAAGCGATGTGTTGGTAAGTCGACCACTCTTTTTACCCGACTACAGAGAGTTAGGTATGTGTTTATCTGTCTAAGTATATTGAATGAGGTATGTGTTTGTAAGTATAGTTGAAATCATAAATTAATAATATAATTGAGTAAAGTAAAATTTGTCAAATCTTTCTGGATAGGTTGTTATGTTAAATATTTTTTTTAATTTTTAGATTCAATTAGGCTTTGATGCACTATATTCTGGAAGAGCAAGAGCAAATAAATTTCACCTACTATGGAAGGAATTCTTTGCAAAGATTGAGGACATAAAAAAACCAAATCTAAAAGAAGAAGTGGCAGGCTTAGTCCATTATATTAATGAAATAGTTGATGACGGTTGGTTTTTAAGTTTTATTTTAAGAATGAGGTGATAAATGTTGCTAATGGCATACCTAAGTTCACTTTTAATGGATGACTTATTAATACATTTACGATAACACTATAAATTATAATTTTATTTCAGATCACAAACTTCCATCTCAAATAAAGCTGCTCTGTAAATTGAAACCTCCAAAGGACGCCTGAACAAACATCAAAAATTCTCAATAACTGAGTACACTGAAAGCTTAATTGTCAATGTAAAGGTAATAACCATTGTTGGGGCGACGAAAGCGTCCACTACATTAAAATAGATAACTAATAATTATTTTTAATATAGTAATAGAGCCTAATTTATAGGAGTTGCGTTAGATGGCGCTAGCAACTACTATAATGTTTTTTCTAGTAATGTTTTTAAATTCAATGAAGTCCTCATCATTCACAGCCAGTAAATGTGGATTGTTGGATTTAAACAATTAAGTTACTTTTAACTAATTATTAAACCTTTACTTTTTAGACACCTGGTGATATACAAAAGAAAATTGACGACATATCAACTGATGCGTCAGGAAAACGGAAAACTGTACAATCTTACATTATCCATTGCAACAGTGACGAAGACATTGGAGGAACATTTTATGATGATTAGAGATAAGGTCAGGTATGTTTTTCAAACAGCCTATAAGGCTTTCGACACATTATTCAAGTGTTATCTATCATGCACTCCATGTATTCTATCCAAAACCAGGCTACCACCTGTATTTACTGATTCAGAAATGTATCTATGGCATAAACACTAAATATGATATTATCCCACCCTACATCCTGGATCTGGTTTCGGATGTTAAATGTACCTAGTAATGTGAGTAATTTTTGGTGCTCAAAGTATACAAGGTGTTCCATAAGTTGTGTATATAAACTTCAGGGGGCTAAAGTACCCATCAATATGAACAACTTTTTCTAAGGAACAAACACTGTGAACGCGAAAAAAAAAACAGCTGTTTCATACAAAAGTTCAATACCTACCAGGCTAAAATGTATGAAACAGCTGTTTTTTTTTTCACGTTCACAGGGTTTGTTCCTTAGAAAAAGTTGTTCATATTGATGGGTACTTTAGCCCCCTGAAGTTTATATACACAACTTATGGAACACCTTGTATACAGAAACTGATTTCATTATGGTATCAATAATGTGTACAGTGCTAGAAACGGTAAATTACTCTTCACACTATATGGCATTTGTAACGGAAAGTACGAATCAAACTAGATTGGTTCATTTAGAAGATTGTGATAGTACAACACTTAATTTAATCAGAAAGTTAAATCAATGTTTTTATGTAGATTTAAAAAGCTAAGAATATTCCTCACCTAATTATGTGTAAGTACATAGCTTAGTGATATTTTAAGTTTGGTAAGTGGGACTACACTAGCGGTTTTTGTGTCGTTTTGGTTTTTGTAATGTAACTTATTTAAAAATGACAATTGAAAATATAAGTTGTGATTCAGAACCTCCTCCGATTTTTATGTATATATTGAGTAACTTATTGTATTAAGTTTAATACTGAACATAAAGATAAAAAACATGTTAATTTGCGTTTCTAGACCGAGTTCTGTTCAGTATTCTTTTTGTCTCATATTTTAATGTGGCTCTTACGGTTTGTTAACCGCAAATTTATATTATTTTTAAAACTTATTATGTACCTGCATAATGTTTTTGTTCTGGTATCAAGGTGGGTTAGGTTATTAAATCTATACAGTGGGTGTAGTTTTTTAAATAATAGTAGAGGCTTCACCTATGATTATTTTTTTAATCGCATGCAGGGAAACTGTCTAAGGAACCATGAAATATTTTTGACCATTGAAATCAATTTTGTCATAATAAAATTTTTAGTTAAGCGTAAGTTGTCCATAAAAATTACTAATACTGACTGTTTTTGTACTGAACGACTCTGTTACTTGTTGATAATTTCATTGTATTGTAAGAAAAAAATACTAGGTACAGGAGAAGTTGGTCAACTTTAACAAAATGCATTCAATTTTGCATTCTTCTATTGCTATTCTATTTGATTAGCCGTCCCAATTATTTTCTTTCGCTGCAATGAAATTGGTCTTTGTAGGAAAGTGGGTCGATAAGTATTAAAAAAAAGTTAGGTGAGTCAGGTAATCTATGCACAAGTCATGCTTAACCAAAAATGTTATTAAAGTCAAAATTAATACACAAAAAAAATCTATGGTTCCTATGATAGTTTTCCTGTATTTCATATTATGGTTTAAGATTTTCCAAAAACTACACTGTACAGTATTGAGGCGATAAAATTGAGCTAGCTATTATCACCTTTAAGTATAAAAAAATGTATTTTTTATTATCAAAATTATATTAAGTTAATATTATAATAAGTATATAATAATACCTTATTTAATGTTTCTTTCTCTCATCATAAGACCATAAAAAAACTTATTTATATAAATATCCTGATAAAACATTGCAACATGGCAAGCTCTATGTTTTCATTCTCAGGTTTAGTTTGATACCAACTTGTAACTTGTGTACCTCATGTAACTTTATGATGGTATCTTTTAACTGACTTTTGCTTTGTATGTACCTACCTATTCATTCTAATTTCGTATGATTTTTTTTTATTATGTTATTTGCATTGCAGACATTGTGTTATTATTATTTTATTAATTAAAATATTAATATTTCATAAAAATCACTGTATTTAATTTACGTGACGCTTCCAGAACCTTAGACGTTTTGAGGCAACACTTGTACGTTTTACATTAAAATAATCTAATTTTAGGTGAAACCTCTTCTATTCTTAGCTAAAGGCGGATTGATTTGGTTCAAATCAATCTAATATCTTTTAGCTAAGAATAGAAGAGGCTCTACCTAAGATTAAATTATTTTAATCGAAAACAAATTAGTCTTGTCTCAACACAAATATTTCTTCAGTTAAGAATAGTAGAGGCTTTACCTAAGAATATATTGTTTTAATAAAAAACAAACGAGTTTTGTGTCAACACAAATATCTCTTCAGTTAAGAATAGTAGAGGCTTCACCTAAGATTATATTGTTTTAGTAGAAAACAAACGATACTTGACTCAACACATAGAACTCTTCAGTTAAGAATAATAGAGGCTTTACCTAAGATTATATTGTCTTAGTAGAAAACAACCAAGACTTGACTCAACACAAATAGCTCTTCAGTTATGAATAGTAAAGGCTTTACCTAAGATTATATTGTTTTAGTAGAAAACAAACGATACTTGACTCAACACAGAGAACTCTTTATTTAAGAATAGTAGTGGCTTTACCTAAGATAAAATTGCCTTAGTAGAAGACAAACAAGACTTGACTAAACACAAATAGTTCTTCAGTTAAGAATAGTAAAGGCTTAACTGAAGATTATATTGTTTTAGTAGAAAACAAACGATACTTTACTCAACACATAGATCTCTTCAGTTAAGAATAGTAGAGGCTTCATCTAAGATTATATTGTTTTAGTAGAAAACAAACGATACTTGACTCAACACATAGAACTCTTCAGTTAAGAATAGTAGACGCTTTACCTAAGATTAAATTGTCTTAGTAGAAAACAAACGATACTTGACTCAATACATAGATCTCTTTAGTTAAGAATAGTAGAGGCTTCATCTAAGACTATATTGTTTTAGTAGAAAACAAACGATACTTGACTCAACACATAGAACTCTTCAGTTAAGAATAGTAGAGGCTTTGCTTAAGATAATATTGTCTCGGTACGAAACATATTGTGTCTTGCTTCAAAAATAATTATTCTGTAGCAAAAAAAAACAAAAAAATATGAAAACAGTTTATTCTTTAACCAAAATAGCGTGCATTCTTCAAACGAAACTTCAGAATTCTTGTTTCAAAAACGAATGTCTTATGCGAAGACAATAAAACTGAGACAATAATTTTCTTTATTCAAAAATATATTGTTTTCCCCATATATGAGTCTACATTTGTCTTGACCAAGTCGATATTGTCTTGATTTAAGACATCTTTTTTTTCCGTGTGGGTGCACATACCGCTATCTAGCCCCAAACTAAGCAAAGCTTGTACCTACGATGTTAACCTGATAATTGATAGAATACATGTGTAATATTTTTTGTAATCATCTTTCGAACAATCGAAATCGAACAATCGTATTGAACCCCCGGCCTACAGCGCAAAAGGCAGAGCTACTACCGATTGAGCTGTGATGGTTGCAAGTTTTCACTTACAACACTCACAGTTAGAAAAATCTCATCTTAGCCACAAGCAAGATCCAAAATCTTAAATTGGTATACATAGTGCTATTTACTAGACGCTACCTGAATGAGACAGGATTTAAGATAAAGGCTTGCCCAGCATCTAAACCATCCTCTCAACTGTATGGGATTTTTTATCCACAGGAAAGACATAGTCTACCATAATGTTCCCCATGCACGACCTAGCATTCTGGGTGCAGACACTTGAACTTTCAGCGTGCAACGAAAAATGAACTTTCTAGTTATGTAACGGACTGAACATTTTCAGTTTTCCCGAATTAACGTATAAAATTATCTTCTGACCAATTTGTACAAACATTCTAACCGATCTATTCCTGAATTACTGCAAAAATAAGCAGTTTGATTTGTGCACAGATTACATCGGGCGTGAATATTGTTTAGAACAAATCTTAAAGATTGAGTTCATTTGAATGGTCGAATCAATTTTGTTTCTTGAAAGTCTAACGAACATGTTAAGATCGAATATTGTATAGCAGGCAATCTAGGCTAGGAGATATATTTCGAACATAGTGTATTTCGAACGTCCATATTCGTAGGTAATACATAATAGTTAGATATCTCTTTAACGACGTTATATTGGTTGGGGAGAACATTGACTCAAATATAGATAGATAGATAAGTCTTTATTGTTCACCACACAGAAACATAGAACAGGGTTAAAGCATACATTAAGATAAAACAATGGGCGACCTTATCGCTGAGAGCGATCTCTTCCAGGCAACCTTGGAAGGATAAAAACTAATCGGAATTGACGGCGGTGTAGTCACTTACGGAATATATGATATTTTATTGAACCTATACATATTAAGTAGCCAACTAGGTACCTAAGTACCAACTGAAGGCACCTAAACCTAACTAGCCTAACATAACAATCTAAGCAATCCTAATACTTACTATACAGATAATAAATAAACTAATACATATAATATAAAATTAAATATAATATGCTTCTGCTTAAACAATATAATATGTATACAATATTGTTATTATTAATATATAGCTAGGTCGTAATTGACAACAAGTAGTGTTCCTTCAACTTCAGTTTAAAGGTGTTGTGCGAGGACGCCATTTTAATCTCCAGAGGAAGAGCAGTATAGTATAGTAGTAGTTGTAGCTAGCTGCAGCTCACAGCTTCGCTTGCGTATCAGTGGTGATACTCTCTCTCCTGTCGTGTCACTAGTTTCTTTCAAAACAGTGTGGTGAAAGGATTTTAAGTGCGCCTCAAGAGGCTTCTTTCGAGCACTTGACACATGTTATAGAACTTTTTAGGTTCTACGTCATGTCAGTTTCCTCACGATGTTTTCCTTCACCGTTTGAGAGTACTGGCATTGTGCACATACATTTTTGAACAGAAAAACTCATTGGTGCGTGACCGGTTTGGAACCCACGACCTTAGCACACCATCTTCAATTAGTGAATTATACCTATCCTTCTTAGAGAAATATGTATCTTTAACCTGATATTTGTTATAAGTTTCTTCCGGTTTAGTGGTTTTAAGAGTAGTAGAGCTCTTTGTGAAGGGCTCGTCCGGGGAAGTACTACCACCACGCCTTTTTCTGCCTCCAAGCAGCGTTGCTGTGTTTCGGTTTGAAGAGTTTGGTTGCCGGTGTATTTACAGGCACATGAGGCTAAACATCTGAAAGCCTCAAGTGGATGGACGCAGGGCAGTGCATCGTAGGGCACGTTCCTATCGTACGTGACTTACGAGGCAATGCTTTGTTATAGGTGATGATTACCACTTAACATCAGGTGGGCCAACTGCTTGTTTCATCAGCTAGTTTTATAAAAAAAAAGCTACAAACATCCAAACATCTTTACTTACGCATTTATATATTAGTAGGATAGGATAGGATAGTATGGAGCGTGACAAATCTACAGCCGGTACTTGTGTTGCCATCAGAACACATTCATCTCTATTACACTGGATAGCTGGCAACATCTGGTGTTTACATCTGTTCTGAAGCAAATGTGCAGATAACTGTGATGTGTTTAGCAATTTATTATGAGTAACCAGATACGCCTACTTGTAATAAAGAAAACAATGCCGAGTACAAAAGCGTTCTAGGGATTTATGTATTCATTTATAAAGACGCTGTACGTTTTGAGTAAGTTTTTTTATACTACTTGCTGACGTAACAATTAGATTAGCCACCTCATGTTAAGTGGTAACCATCACGTCGGTTCCCATATTACAAGCTTTGCTTCGTTTCGTGATAGATAGTTCTGTGTGGAAAGTCCTCCAATATTTAGTTATTTATTTGGCTTTTTGTATATATTGTAGAATAGCGTCAGAGGGGCAACTTTATTACTCCCACAATTTTATTTAAGTTTCACTATTTCCATCTGTTTGTCTGGTCCGTAGTCGGAGCCGTTTCACTCTTGAGGGTATAATTATATTGAGTATTATATCATCGAAATGTCGTTTGAAAACCTGACTTTCTCGAGCCGAATAAAGCTTATGCGACAGAAAGGGATTATTTTGTTGTCAGGCCACTTTATATTAAACTTATTCACATAACGTAAGATGATGACAAACCGTACTAAATCGTATGCAGAATTCTCATTTTGAATCGCCAATTTGTCTCGCGCTGTGTTTTGAACATTACGGAAATAAAATGAATTAAATTAAGAAGTATTATTTCAAGGAAAATAAACGCTAAAATGTAGAAGTGTTCTTGCAAAGAAAATAGACGCGAATTGTTATACTAACATTTAAATGTCATTGGAACTCTGTCACATTTTTATGACGACTGTAAGCACAGTCTAAAGTCGTTTTTATTTCCGGTATAGTTTGGGTTCAAATTACCATCCAAACTTTTTCGTCATCTGCGACATTTCTACGTCAATGCGCCTGCCAAACTACCTCCGTACGGAAAACTGCGTCACAGTAAAGTTTTTTACGCGGTAGGATTGCTTCCATGATTTATTTGCGTTCACTACCAATAATAGTAATTTCTGTGACTTTCTCATATCGGTGACTTTACAAGAATACCGTTTTTTTATACGTGAGACTTGTTTATTTCAGAGAAAATAGTGGTACCTACGTTGTAGATAACAATTTTCCCCTTAAATCCTTCACTGTACATGGTCTAACATACGCTTTACGCGCTCATCAATCGTTTGGTCACAGAATTGAAAATCAGTTTGGTCTGCATGTAAGTTGAATAGGAACCTAGATTTGCCTACCATACACATGACAAATGAGCCTAGTGATTTAATTGACTTTGATTTAGATTAAGTAGGTACCTTCGGCGTCGCGGTAATCCGCGCAGATGATAGCGGGACGCTTTTGAGTGGGTTTCTCAACTGGGTAACACAACATCGTGAAGATTGGCGGAAAGAGTAGCAGAGCAAATTTACAACTTTTTTTAAAACTAAAGGTTGCCGTCTGCCGCCGCTACTCTCTTGAAGCTGATATAGCTTTGACAGCCCTCAGTTCAGCTCAGCTTGACATCTCAGTTGGTAGTAGCTCTGCCTTCTGCGCCGTAGGCCGTGGGTTCGATCCCCACCGAGAACAAACATTTTTTGTTTGATGAACATTGATGTTTGTTCTCTGTCTGGTTTTATTATATAAGTACTATATAATAAAACCAGTAAGTATGTATTTACAAAAAAAAAAGTATATATGTATCATATCAGCTATTTGGTTCCCATATTACAAGCTTTGGCTTAGTTTGGGGCTAGATAGTGTTGTGTGGAAAGTCCACCAATATTTATTTATTTATAGCCTTGTGGGGATCGGGAACACGCGATGCCTTACTGACCTATTTTCTGTATTGGTATCACCGACGCTGACATACCTAAAAACCTAAAAAAGGCAAGATGGTAATACTTCCCCGGACGAGCCCGTCACAAAGAACTCTACTTCTCTTAATATAGTTCCTAAGTTAACGTGACGTGTACAATGCAGTAAATTAGCTCAGAAAACAATTAATTGGGAGTTTCTGCTTGGAAGCTTCAGAAGTTATGGGACTTTGGGGAACTGGACTTGGTAAAGTAGGAAAATAAATGGTCACAGTAGCGATGTAGCGCTAGATAAAACCCAAAACAATATAATACTGCGTTTACATTTAGACATTCACGCTGCCTTTCGCGTGGACGGAAATGTTGCCGTTCATATGTCTGCGGCAGCGTCGCCGGCAATGTGTGTTCACGCAACAAAAATCGCCTTCGTACCCAGGTCGGCAGTTGTAGGAAAATCCTGGAAAATCATCGACCCGAACACAGCATCATGTAATTGCGGAGCCCCCGTACAGGACATGCCACTCCTGCTTTCTTGTCCGCTGTGCACGACCACCTTCACTTGGGAGAACTTAAGCGAGGCAATCCAATCGGGACCCCGTGATTCTGTCTGGTGCCGATGCAGCGTCGGACCATTCGTCAGGTGATGAGTGGTTTGACGATGCACTGACACTAAGATGAGTGAGGGAACATCGGTGGGTTTTTAGTCGGTATGTTGTCCGTTAAAAAAAAAAGGCAACGGATAGGGCTATTGAGGTGGCAGCATATTGGTCTGGAAAAGTTTGAGTGTGACTTGACACTAAAAGAAGATATACTTTTTACTATTATATGAATACGAAAGTTACGATATTTGGCTCAACCATGCCTTCAACGCTGAATTGATTGGGGTGAAACTTAAAACAAATATAGTTTATAACCGACATTTAGGCTACTTAATTTGTTATTGCTCACATTTTTGAGGTCATTATTTTTTATACACCACTTCACAAAAGTATTTTATGTTATAGTCCTGGCCACAAACTATATTTTTCTAGTTTTTATTCAAATGGATCTTATGTTGAGCTACAGACATCCATACAATATAAATTATTGTAATTCTTATTAACGTAATAAAGTTAAAACATTGTAAACACAAAATAAATACAAGAAATAAAATATACATTGGTTTGTTTTTCAATTCAATTACTCCGACCAACTGAAATTCAATTTCATAGCGAAAAATATTTCAAAATGTAATAAAGCCTGAGAAATCAAATTATTTCAGAATGAATCATTGCAAGATTCAATAAAGGCCTGAAAAGGGCGATAAGGTTGATACTTGTAGTCTATCATCATCGTTTTTTCCTTGTCTTACGCTCTTTAGGGTGCCTAATTTTCCTGTTCACTTCTTCTTCTTCCTGTGATGTCACTAGTTCTTTATTAGTTTTTCACGAAATTTATTAGTTTTTCTTTCATGAAATGCTCTTAAACGTTCCTCCAAAATGAAACTAAACACACCAGGAGGCAGCCCTATTCACAGGACTGGATTTAAGGAAGGGGAACCGGGGCTACAGCCCGGGGCCTCCACGAATGAAGGGCCCCCACAATGGAGATTAGGTACAATAAAAGTAGGTAAACTCTTGGTAGGTACTTGGTTGCACAATAAATTATTGATTGAAAAACTCGGCTGAAAAAACGTGTTCGTTTTATTTGGAATATAATTTGGGGCCAGGGGGCCTCCACTCCTTTGTTGCCCCGAGGCCTCCAGACCTCTAAATCCGGCCCTGCCTATTCACAGCTGTTTGTACGTTCCGTGTGTACGTGACGTCGGTAGTTCCGTTAACAGTATCAGGGGTGTTGCAAATTTCTAAGACAATATTAATTTTACTTTTATATGGGAATTTCGAAAACGATATTCAACGTTTGCACACGTCAAAGTATTCCAGAGCTTGGTCTGATCACTTGATCTTTGGTCTTAAAGGGGTATTATGTTACACGTTGTTTATGTACATTGTGATAATAAAGATTTGCACTTTAGACTTTGAGCCAGTAGTATTTCACTTTGACTGAAAACGGAATATTTTACCATAATCTAGTTAAGTTATTTCCTCTCATTTCCACTAAACAAGTTATTTTTTTAAACAATAAGATACATACATGGTAGTGTCAATAATTGATACATGTTTTCAAAAGATTCAGTACACATTCCCTACACATTACACACCACTAAACTTAGCGGCGTGCTGTAATTATTAGAAAATTAGGTCATGTGGTTTAACGCCTAATACGCGAACCAATACATCGCAGTAATCTCATGCACGGCGGGATAACCTCGCAAACATTGGCAATAATGTAGCCATTTCGTGGCTTATGCATAGAAATTAGATTAATACTGTAGGCGAATAAAATAAATATTATTGAACTTTCCACACAGCACTATCTAGCTCCAAACTAAGCCAAAGCTTGTAATATAGGAACCAGATAACTGATATTAATACATAATATATACTTTTTTTTGTAAATAATGAAATGAATGAATGAAATGAAAAATACTTTATTGTACACCAAACTGAACAAAAAAACAACACTTAAAAATATAAAATAAAGTAGTACAACGGGCGGTCTCTCTTCCAGACAACCTTTGGATAGAGAGAATTGTTTTTTTTTACACTGGGAAAAATGCATTACGCATTCCCCCCCATTGGAGGATGGAGGGGATATGTGGGACTCCCCGGTTTTCCGCTCCCGGTATACCCACTAAACAGGGCCCCCCTATGCAGGGAGGGGCCCGGGAACGACCGCGAGTGCCCGGCCGTTCCCGCCCGACGGAGTGGTGAATAAGTTCAAGGCGGGAGAAGGCCTCTCCAGGTCTTCTCCCGCTATTCAATACCATGAGTGGCGCGAGAAGTTCCGCGTCTCTCGCGCGCGCCTACCGCCTGGGTAGACCCGTAGGTCTACCCTGCCTCATCACACTGTGCCCTCTGCTAGACAGAGGGACACGCGGAGAGGCCCACCGTGTCGGGTTATTAGCCACCGTGAAACACGTCCGCAGAACTCTGCAGACGTGTTTCATGGGTGCACCACGAGGAGGTTACCCGAACCAGCACCCCTTGTACCACGATTCTGTGCCAGCCAGTCTAACCCATTTTATCCCAGATCTTCTAGTACTAAGTAATAACTCAAGAGATTTTTTTTATTCTCATGTGGACGCTAAAAAGTTTTCATGACTAGTTTTCGTATTATACGCCGGTTTTAGTGGATAGTTGGCATCACTATTATACTGGAAGGACACAGGGGCATCCCTAATGGTGGGATAGACAAGCAACATAGCTGACATCGAGAGAAAATAATAAGACTGTAAATAAACCTATGAAGTAATGAAGAGCTGTATACATTGGATATAAGTAAGCTCTAACAGTACACTTACAGTAAACTTTTAAGTAAGAAAACTTGTTTGGATTAAAATTATATTTTTGCATAACTATATGCAATGTAATTGCACGTAACTTGGTTGATTGCGAGTTTTCATAAATAAAATCAGTAATTTTATATCTTTCAAAATGTGCGAGCGAGAGGCAAATTTGCAGTTGTGTCGCCTTAAATTATTTTTAAACGTTACACGCTAGGTAAACCTTGTTCTCATTTTCAAGAACAATGTAAACAGAAAGGGTTGTCCTATCCACAAAAATAAACAGGAGATAAATGATGAATGCTCTTCTTAAATGTTTCATTTCCTTCCAAAGTTTTGACCCACTTAATGTACGTCCGGGACCGCACTGTACCAGATTTTAGGGTTATTTAAATTTGAGCTACAAGTGATGATTAATCAATTATAGTTATTTTGTGTAATGGAAAACAATAAAAATTCTGCTGGTTGTATAGTAATTAGATATTATTCAAACGGCGAAAGAAACCATTCAGAGAAAACCAGCTAGTATCTAGCAGTGGCGTTGGGTTTGAAACCTGTCACGTACGGAATACCAACTTCTGCAAAATTTGGGTAAGTGCCAATACTAGTGTACTTGGACGTACCTCTGAATACCCTCCCTAGAACTCAAAGAATCTTGACTTGGTGCTTCTAAGAGATATGAGAAAAATCTAGCATGTCCTACTATACCACCAATTACACTGTAATTTTCAAATTTTAATGGAGTCTGTTCACTTCGGAATTCAATTCAATTCAATCATTTATTTGCAAGCATTTAAGTACAATTTAAACTAAAATGTAAATACACGTTTTTACAAAGTCAAGTCATACAAAAAAAATACATAGGTAGAAACCTAATTACATTAAAACACATTTAGTTATATAAGTACTACAATAATTACCTACTATATTAGTCATGTGCCGAGCTCCCAGACACTTTTGTCATCCAAATAATCATTGGTGTTATTATAGTAAGCCTTTCTTGTTAGGATAGCTTTAATAGTTTTCTTAAATATATTTTCAGACAGGTTTACAATATTCAAGAGGAGGAACATTCGAGAGGAATTAAATTCATTATCATTAGCAACCTGTATAATTAAATAACCGTCAAGCCTTCACTGTGATCCAAAACGCTCTTATTTTATTATTTTCCTTTTAGAATATTTTTTCAGCAAACGGAATTTGTGTACTAATGTGTTTATTCAAGAAATAGCTTCCCAGAAACGATAACAGACGTCAACTGAAAGGAAATTAAAAATTATTTACGACTTGCCCTAATTTGATGAGGCGTTTGCGTGTTCGCTCGTGTGGATGTGCCCTTACCATTGTCAGCACGCAATAAATGAATTTACGACTTTATTCTAATGTAATACGGTTGAAATTGGCGTGGAATAGCCGCAGTAGGAATTTTATCCGTGAAATATTGCTGGTAATGAAGCGGGGTAATGTTTGTGAGCCGTTAATGGACTTTTTATAGATGTGTTTAAGCGCTGATTTATTGTAAGTACGTGTTCCGAACGTTTATCCCAGGGAAAGGTACAAATTAGACGAAGGTTGGAAAATGGCCGACAGACTAAATAGGCGAAACTTTAGTTAGCTTCGGCTGACGCAGTAGTAACTCTCTCAAGTAGACACTTTCATAGTAAATTTAGTAGAATTCTCTGGTGGGAATTCGTGTAATTCTAATGAATGAATGAAAAATACTTTATTGTACCAAACTGAACAAAGTACACTAAAAATACCTCTATAAAATAAAACAATATTTCAGCGATAAGACTAGACAACCTTTGGATGGAGAGGATTGTTAAAGTATGGAAGATTGGTTGCAGGTGAGGAAAATTATAAGAGAAATAGTAAAAAATAAATACATATTTAAATATTTAAAATAAACGATCGATTAAGTTCGTGGTTCAAAAATCTAGAGATAGAGGATCTGATTTATATATGACGATGCAAAATTTAAGTTTGATAACTTCTGCATTTAAGTCATCACTGGCAACTAGTTAATGGTTACACTAAATAAATAAATAAATATTAAATATTGGTGGACTATCCTCACAGCACTATCTAGCCCCAAACTAAGCCAAAGCTTGTAATATGGGAACCAGATAGCTGATATAATACATATATACTTTTATTTTTGTAAATACATACTTATAATATATAATAACACACAGACAGAGAACAAACATCTATGTTCATCACACAAATGTTTGTTCTAGGTGGGTTACTGGTTATATACTTTCGTCTTGGGCAAGTGATATGATTAAATAATAATAAATATTTATGAACATTTCAAACACTATAGCCCAAATTATAGGCTCATGAGGCATCGTAGGGCACGTTTCTATCATGCGTGACTTGCAAAGCAATGCTTGTTTAGGTGATGGTTACCACTGAACATCATGTGGGCCATCTGCTTGTTCCACATCAGATGGGCCATCTGCTTGTTCCATCAGCAAGAAAAATAAAAAATCTAACCGATACAATATTGTATCATGGAAAGAAAAATGTTTTCAAAACTTATGCCTCAGGTGTGCAAACTTCGTGACAATTCGCCATGAAAAAATAGCACAACTTGAGGCCACGACCCTTTCACCTTTTTACTGCTTTTAAAAGTTATATGAGAACGTGAAATATAATTCTTTGGAACAGTTTTGATAGCCTTGCGACAGTAAAGTTTTTCAACATAAAAGCTTAGTTACTTTATGTTTGACTTAAACCATGTAAACAGGTTTAAGTTAAACTAAAGTAATAGGTAGCTTGTTTTATTTTAAAACAAGCTGGTGCCCGCGACTTCGTCTGCGCAGGATTAGTCACACAATATCTTTATAAATTGTAGTCTATGTGTTATTCTGACGCGCTATATTATATTTTAACACCTAGAGTTACCTTTTCTGTGATTGATTGATTACATTCTACTGAAAGATACTACCTATAAAAAATTGTGGTTCATGCCAGTTAATAATAATAATATCTATTGTCTTTTTTAAAATAAAAAACTGGACCTAAAAAGGCCAATAGTAAGAATAGTGGAAGTTGTTATGTCCACAGTACACAAAGGTTATCTAGAAGATAGTGTTTCATAGCATTAAGTTCGCCTTTGTACTATTATTTATGTGCAATAGAGTTTTTTCAATAATTCAGGTAGTGACTTCCATTATTCTTGATATTGTCGAAGTTCACACAAATTCTTTAAAAATAAAGATAGACCAGTCATTATTCTACGTCCCACCCCGGATCATTTGGGCGTACATTAAAAGCGTCCCCAGGCACACCTGTTGCGAACGCATTAATATCGATCTTCCCTCTAAATAGGGGTGGTCTCTGGACTTTGTTTCGAAGCCTTCGTTTTACCGTTGTCTGAATTTGTATGAGAGCACAAAGATGTCTCAAAAGTTATTAATTGAGTGGGATTTTGTGCCGAGAATTCTAGGTATATCGGTTAAAATACCATCGAAATTACATCACAGAACAATGTGTCGATTCTCGAAACAACAAAATCAGGTTTCACCCAGTGGATTCACGCTCACTTTGATCACGAGCTGCGCCTAATTAACGTAGGCATTTGCACTAGCAAAATACTCACGCGGGTGGCGCTTATAAATATAAATAAATAAATATTGGTGGACTATCACACACAGCACTATCTAGCCCCAAACTAAGCCAAAGCTACATATGAGAACCAAATAGCTGAGATAATACATATACTTTTTTTTTATAAATACTTACTTACAATATTATATAACACCCAGACAGAGAACAAACATCTACGTTCATCACACAAATGTGTGTTATCGGTGGGGATCGAACCCACGGCCTACGGCGCAGAAGGCAGAGCTACTACCAACTGAGCTGTGAAGGCTGTCAATGATTACAAAAAGCCTAACTGAAAACTCATCGAAGATTTCACGATCACTTAGGTAAATGTTGTTAACGGAATATCACTACTTAACTTATTTAATAGATAAGTGTTAAGTGTATTCTCTTTTTTTGCTAGTATTAATTTTTCCCATAAAATTAAAATATGTAGCTTCTATCGAGGTCAGAAATGAACTCGTATTGATTGAGCTTACATTGATTTGTGGCACATTTGTCTATAAATTATGTATGCATGTGCCTTCTGTGCACCTCACGCACGCGCTGTCATGCGTCTATTCAGTCCCAGACGCATCTATAGTGCCCACATAGCTAGTCAGTAGCTCAGCCAACCCGCGCCGCGTCCATTTTGTCTAGTTTGCATCGTTTAGTATGGAGAGCCAGGCAGCTCGACAATTTCGCATATTGAACGGGGCCACCGCCGTTACTTTCAATAGCTGGGCAGTTACATTTACATAGAAAACAGAAATCAGTAGATTGTTAGCGCTTGGGACCTGCCTGTAATATAAATAAAGCTATCCTGTGACTAACATGATTATTACAACAATAGTAATAGTATTCTAATATAATTGTAAACTTTCCTAGATGTTTCTGAAAGCAAAAAAATGACAGAACTGATAGATAGAACAAAGTAATGTAATGTCTTTCAAAATATATAACATTTGGTTTTGACCATTACAGCCATATTAATTGATCATTATAACCATGTACATTGCTCTAAAGTAACGCGCTGTTTTATGACACTGACAAAAGAGGGGCTACAGGTCAGATAAAAATAAGTTCCTATTTATGAGGTGGTGAAAGACTTAGTTGATAATTGATTTTGATAGTTGATAGTTGGTATCTGCGACAAAGGTTAATACTTCTGCAGATATCATCGTTCCTGACTTTAAGTTATTTTTGTTTCCAAAATAAACATATTTTGATATTTTTTTGATACTAAAAGATCTGATGGTATCACACACTCATATAACCCTCAAAAAGGGCCTCGGGTCTCATTGTCCTGGCCCCTCGCTTCCGCGGCCCCGGACTTCCTGATGGTTTACATTCGGCTCCTACGGGCTCTCCCAATCTGGCCAGTTCCTGTTTAACATGTAAATGCAGCCATACCTCTGATAGCTGTAAAAGTGTATAGATAATTGAATTACCCCTCCGAAACGTATTACGAAATTGAAAGGTCTTTTTTCATGCCGCATCGAAGTAACGTGTATTTTTTACTTATTTCGATGATGGAAAAACATTTGAGAGTGAACTGGTTCGTTTCGTAGGTATTCGTTATACCTACTTGTTTACAGGGTTAAAATGTATTCTAGAATCATTAATTGGCTTTAAATAAGTCCACCTTTTAAAAAATTTCTAATTTCTTAAATAATTTGCTCTAATCATAGTTTTTATCATTTATCATAACCCACACAGAGAACAAACATCTATGATTATTACACAAATGTTTTTTCGTGGGGATAGAACAAAGAAGGCTTACAGGACAGATCTGCTACTAACTGAGATGTGTGGGCTTTCAATATTTATTATAGGTATAAGTACCTAATGTAAAAGTAAAATTGCTAGTCGCGGTGTGATAAGTGTCCGATGGCGTAGGTGGTTCGCGCAGCCCCTTTTTAAGGGGAAGGTCGTGGGTTCAAATCCTCCTCCAATAATAGCTTTTGGGATATTTAAGAAAATCTTTAAATTGCACTTATTTAGAGTGAGAAGAAGTGTCCGGTCATAATAGAGTTTTAAAACTAACTAGCACAGTATTTCTTTGTGTGTGTTTTATTGACATATTTATCATGTATTTCTCTAGAAATTCTCTATTCTATACACAGAAATCCACTCCTGGACGTCCCCTATACATTTCCAGGAAAAACGATTCTGAGATCGGCATACTGTTGCTACGTACTAATTTATATTCTGTGCCGTAACTAGTAACTATCGATCTAGAAATATCTCAACTGGTCCAAATCGATACCAAATTACTAAGAATACATTTTCAGGGAGTGGATATTATTTTACCTACTGCGACATTTTCTCAAACAAATGGGATTATGGGATACCTCATGAATTTTGCACGCCTCCTCTTTCGGTCACATAAAGTTGTTAAGGTGGAGTTTACAAAAAGAACGATCACATATCGATGACGGAGGAGTACATTTTTTAATACCAGTTTCTGATTAAACAAAAGACGTCTCACTTGATGATAAGTGGCAACTATCTACAAGCTACAAGCATTGTATTAAATAAGAGACATATTATGAAAATTAGAGTATAAAAATCGTGGTGATATTCTCGTAAGTGTTTCGAAATTTATCCATAGCATAGATTGGGACTACTTACCCCGTTTACACTCAGCTCATGTCCGTGGAAATGTGCAGAGACATGTAGAAACATCCGCAGGGACTTGGACAATGCTAGAATGGGACGGCAACATTTCCGTCCACGCGAATGGCAGCGCGAATGTCTAAATGTAAACGCAGTATAAGGTTGGGCAATCCCATGCCTTCCAGCCCAGTTCTGTATGCCTCAAGTTGCTGGATGCATGGCAGTGGGTAGGGCACGTTCCTATCGTGCGTGACTTGCGAGGCAATGTTTTGCTATAGGTGATGAATACCACTTAGCATCAGGTGGGCCATATGCTTGTAGACCAGCTTTGTAGTAGTGCATCACTATTACAGCATAAAGCTGAGTGATGTCCGATTTTGTTGTTGCAATATTGTTCTTTATATTTCACCTATGTTTTTGTGACACTAAATAAACGTATTTTGTTTTTTTTACTTGATTTGTTTCATCAGCAAGTATTCTAAAAAATAAACCGTCATTTTAGAAAACCCCGACTTAACAAGAACCCATAAAATGTCCTTGTCCTGGTAGGTAGATATAAATTTTTACGTGAACCGTGCTCGAAGTTTTGCAAAAATATCTCGTGTTTGGTCGTTGACTTCACTCGTGAAGTCCATCAAGCGAATGAAAGTACCCCAGTTGGTGATGATGAAAGTACCAAAATGGTCTCATAAAATACAGCATAAAACTAAATAAAATTAAATAAATAAATATTGGTGGACATTCCACACAGCACTATCTCGCCAAAGCTTGTGATATGGGAACCAGATAGCTGATATACTACTTATATACTTTTTGTTTTGTAAATATATACATATAATATTATATAACACCCAGACAGAGAACAAACATCTATGATCATCACACAAATATTTGTTCTCGGTGAGGATCGAACCCACGGCCTACGGCATAGAAGGCAGAGCTACTACCAACTGAACTGTGAAGGCTGTCAAACTATTCAACGTATGTTTTAAAACTTAGAAGTTCGTTGTAATTTAATTACTAGCTTCGCCTGCGACTTCGTTCGCGTGGCGACGGTATATCCTATTGGGAGCGCTCTCTTTTAGGGATTTTTCGTTCTTTGTACACCTATTAATCCAGATAATATGAATTATTTTTATTCATGATTTCATCTAAATCGTATTTTTTTATTCATCCATCAAAAATCATTAAAAAAACAAGTAAAACCCCGTTGTTTATATTGAGTTGCCAACGTTATTGACTGCCCTGCCTCTCATTTATAAAGATTAGGACTGAATCATACTTATTTCCAGCTCACGAACTATAATTTACAATAATTACACGTGTATATGCTCGTAGCTCATACACGACATTGTAAAGATCGTGGCAAGTCAGGGAATGGAATAGGCTCCAAAAGCACCCGTCAAACATAGACGCTGCTTAACGTCAGAAATAGTTGTATCTCGGCGCCAGTTCTGACGTCACACTATGTTCCCTGTGAGGCTCAATTCAGTCCTTATATCACTGTAGAGTCGTGCGGAATTGAAACATAGAGATATCACTAGCCACGTCACTCGTAAAGTGGTTTGAAACAGCCTAAACGGTTGCTGTACGCAACCTATAGTTTTCATGGCACGGCTATTAGGAGCGTGACTCAGTAAAACGGAGCACGCGATCCGACGATATTGTACCAACTGTGGTAGTTACAGGAAAAAAGTGCGAAAAATAATGCACTGCGTCACAAACCGGGTATTCCAAGTATTTTTGTTTGGTTTAATCTGATATAACATCTACCACGTGACCTAACACTAGGTTTCAACCACAGAGTGGTTAGCAGTAGCTCAATGGTATCACATACGGAGTAATGATTTGCAGGCTATGCAGCTACATGTCAATTTGCAATGTCTGTACTACAGAACACAGAAATATACATTTCTGTTCTGTAGTCTGTACCATGATATCGTAAATAAATGATTTCGTATTGTATTTTGTGGTGACTTCTGTGTTTCTGGGATATACTTTAAGCTCTTAAGGTACGATTGCCTTTACATATTTCCGTCGAACCTTTTCACTATTTGAAGCTTCAAAGTTTTCAAGCTCAAATAGGTCATGTGTTATTAAGAGTAGTAGAGATCTTTTTGAAGGGCTCGTCCGGGGAAGTACTACCACCACGCCTTTTTCTGCCGCCAAGCAGCGTTGCTGTGTTTCCGTTTGAAGAGTGTGGTTGCTGGTGAAATTACAGGCACATGGAGCTGAACATCTGTATGCCTCAAGTTGATGGACGCAGGGCAGTGCATCGTAGGGCACGTTTCCATCATGCGTGACTTACAAGGCAATGCTTTGTTATAAGTGATGGTTACCACTTAACATCAGGTGGGCCATCTGCTCGTTCCATCAGCTTGTTGTATAAAAAAAATGTGTTTTATTAGTAACTTTATTAGTAAAACTTACTTATAAAGTTTTATTACTTAAGGTACCTACGTTTACTTATCATATACGTTTATGTTCTTGAGACAAAGACAAACAAAAGACGTGGAACCGAAAATGAGACAAAGTTTTGAACTGAGGAAGTTTTACCTCGTTGAATTATGTGTAGGTTGTAATCCTGAAACGAAGTAAAATCGGAAAAGCGTGTGCGTACCACGTTATCCACATGGTACGATGACGAACACGCTTTCCCGGTAACCATATTTAAATTTATTCAATGTTTTTCCTTTTCAGAAGACTGACTTTATCAAATTGATAAAAACCGGTATCATATCTATTTTAACTTATTTTGCGAAGCATTCTTCATAGAGCACCGATTTTTGAGCACTGATCTTGTTCCTTCTAGAGCACCAATCAATATTTGGATGGGTGCTCTACGAAGAATATCAAAATGCTTCCTCGTAGAGCACCAGCGGTGTAGTAGTTTAGTGTTGGGGTATATCTCTAATACTATAAGAATCAAAGTCCTGACTGACTGACTGACTGACTGACATATAGACAACGCACAGCCTAAACCGCTGATCCTAGAGACTTGAAATTTGGGGAGTACATAGGTCTTATGGCGTAGAGGTGTACTAAGAAGGGATTTTTGAAAATTCGACCCCTAAGGGTGTAAAAAGGGTTGAAAACGTTGGTATGAAAAATAGTATTCCTTGAACCTACAAACTTGAAACTTGGAGTTCATGTACTTCAAGGCTAAAAAAATAGGAAAGGAATTTTTAGTTTTTTAAAACTACCCTTAATAAGTGTGCAAAGGGATGTAAAAGTTTGAATGGGTGTTTTTTGACCGCTGGTCCTAGAAATTTGAAATTGAAATTTGAAGAGTACATAGGTCTTATGGCGTAGAGGTGTACTAAGAAGGGAATTTTGGAAATTCAACCCCTAAGGGTGTAAAAAGGGTTGAAAGCGTTGGTATGAAAAATTGTATTCCTTGAACCTACAAACTTGAAACTTGGAGTTCATGTACTTCAAGGCTAAAAAAATAGGAAAGGAATTTTTAGTTTTTTAAAACTACCCTTAATAAGTGTGCAAAGGGATGTAAAAGTTTGCATGGGAGTTTTTTGACCGCTGGTCCTAGAGACTTGAAATTTGAAAAGTACATAGGTCTTATGGCGTAGAGGTGTACTAAGAAGGGAATTTTGGAAATTCAACCCCTAAGGGTGTAAAAAGGGTTGAAAGCGTTGGTATGAAAAATTGTATTCCTTGAACCTACAAACTTGAAACTTGGAGTTCATGTACTTCAAGGCTAAAAAAATAGGAAAGAAATTTTTAGTTTTTTAAAACTACCCTTAATAAGTGTGCAAAGGGATGTAAAAGTTTGCATGGGAGTTTTTTGACCGCTGGTCCTAGAGACTTGAAATTTGAAAAGTACATAGGTCTTATGGCGTAGAGGTGTATTAAGAAGGGTTTTTTGGAAATTCAACCCCTAAGGGTGTAAAAATGGTTGAAAACGTTGGTATGAAAAATTGTATTCTTTAAACCTACAAACTTGAAACTTGGAGTACATGTAGGTACTCCGAGGCAAACAAATAAGGTAGGCATTTTTAGTTTTTTAAAACTACTCTTAATAGGAGTTTGGTAACGCGTGGTGCGATTGACTTGCGCTCGAGTAAAAAGGATACAACGAGGCGTCAATGTTTGTAAGGGACATTCTAAAAACGGGAATCTTGAGTTGGTACGAAGGGATCTGAGTATCTACCATGCCTGGGGATCAAATTCGTGAAGCTGTTTCGTTTCGTTTATTTTTGGGGTAGAAACTAGGAACAAATAAGTCGATATTTTCCCTGTAAGGTTGTCTTTGTTGTATTTGCCATGTTTGTGCTAAGCTGCAGTACCTACCTACCTAATATAGGTAATGAACGCCTGTAGGTATCTCCTATACCTACGTAGGTATTTAAAATCCTACCCTAATAATATACAAATCAATGCGAAAGTTACGATGTTTGGATGTTTGTGGCTCAATCACGGCTTACTTCAACGCGTACGAAGCCGCGGGAAGCCACAAGTACTTTATAAACTTCTCATTATTGATTTTCTACATAATTATTGTCGAGTCTCAAACGTCAAATATGACAGAAAACGTCACGCTACAAATAAAGTCAAAAATTGTGTGTGTATTGTGAACTTTGAAACAAAAGAATGCAGTGCCAGATATGGTCGTCGAAAACGTTAGAAAATAATGTTTTACGTAAAGTGAGATAAAGAGACGTAATAAGATTCTAATCTTCTTCTTGTCGTGTCACTAGTTTCTTTCGAAACAGAGTGGTGAAAGGTTTTTAAGTGCGCCTCGAAGAGCCTCATTTCGAGCGCTTGACACATGTTTTGAACGTTTTAGGTTTTACAACATGCCTGTTTCCTCACGATGTTTTCCTTCACCGCTCAGAAGTACATGCAGGCACTGTGCACAAACATTTATGGACGGAGAAATTCATTAGTCCACAGCTGGTTATGAACCCACGACCTTAGGACTAGGACGCGCTACAACTACCACCAGTGCTCTAAATATGATGATACATAACAATTTTATGATTATTATAATGTTAGCACAAAAAACACCGCTCGAAGACCGCCTGAAACAGGATTACACTCTGCTATAATCCGCAGTGTATGCATATAAAAAAGGCTTTGCCGCGTGATAGCGTCAATTCTGTGCAGAATTTAATTAAATCTATCTACCAGGGTGTGTGGCAGGTAGTGTTGTGTAATTAGCGGGTGGAATTGAAACTCCCATACTGAGTCTAGTACAGTCAATATCAGAAGTTGTACAGAATTTAGAAAATGTTTAATAGTCAATATTAGCTAGTTAGTTTTTCAACTTATGTTAGACTTTTTTTCATCTCAGTCAACGTATGAGAAAAAGACATGAAACATTGTTAGTTTAATATATAAAACTCTTATGAAACTTTGGTTTTTGAATAGAAACACAGCAAGCGCGATACCTGGGTTGTGCTGGTGACTATGGTGAATAAAATGGTGAGTAAACTGGTGAATAAAACTTGTGGTAATGAACGCATTGATTTGTCTTCACTTGAGGATTCGCATGTACATTGAAAACGTCCAAACAAAACTTACAGAGATGACGTTGATAGTTTATTTGACTTGCGCTTCTATACGCTTTTATACCACATAATGATATGCTGAAATGGCAGGATTACGTTATACAAGAGAGATAAAATGACTACGTAACGTACAGACAGCAAAACCAGCATACGGGATTTGCGAGTCCTATAATATTGTGTTCCCGGCATTAAGGTTTTGTCGTAGACTAAATAAAAAGGGTTATTGTAGGCCATTGAAATTCAGAGCACATTTATAAGCAAACCTAACTAGAAGCCTCGCTAGCTGATTTATGACAGAGTGATGCAAAATCACTTTGACAATAGTCGCGTTAAACTCTCGCTGTAGGCTCGGTCATAAGTTATCGGAACGAGACAGCAATATTGCTCTCTCTCTTTCTCTCGAGCTTAGGAGAACGGACGATCCTATTGTTTAAGTGTGTGTTAAGATGATTTATGACCGAGTTTGCAGCGGGAGTTTAACGCGACTATAGGTTGAGCACTGACCCAGCCTGCAACGAGCGTTTAACGCGACTATAATGAAATTAACAAAAAGACTGAAAACGAAGAAGACACGGTAATACTGGTGCTTTATATACCACATAAATACATAATAATACACATTATATATACCACTTATATACACTTTATGCTGTTGCAATAGGTGATATAATACTCGTAGATAATGATTGTAAAATATTATCTACTAGCGACCCGCCCCGGCTTCGCACGGTTATTGTGGGTTATCCCTAAGAGATTATGCTTGTATTATGCATATAAAACTTCCTCTTGAATCACTCTTTCTATAAAAAAAAACCGCATTAGAATCCGTTGCGTAGTTTTAAAGATTTAAGCATACATAGGGATATAGGGACAGAGAAAGCGACTTTGTTTTATACTATGTAGTGATAGTGATGCTCGTTTGCCTGCCCGTCTAGTTATTAAGTAATTTTTTGACTCAGATACCTACTTTAAATCTAACAAAGGACTCTTCTAACACAGGTTTGGTTTAAAACTTAACCAGAATAGACCAATTTACATGTTTACTGATACAATTGTTTTTTTTTTTGTTATTTCGATAAGCAAGAATAAAAAAGTGTTCTTTCTTGTATCCAGGATAGAGTTAGCTAGCCACTTTCTACGCCACATGTCATGACTTTATTATCAAACCATTATACCTATGCGCCGCGGTACACCAACAGTCCCAACCCACTTTAAACCCTTCCTGAGGGACATTTACATGTAGGTACTTGCGCTTTAACGTACGATATGAGGCTTATCAACGTTTAACTGCGTTTATGCTGGCTGGTATAATAAGCGGAAATGTTTTACGGTTTTCGTGTACGTGTAAGGATTACGTATCCTGAAAATGAAAGAGATCTATTATAAAAAAAACAGAGACAGGCCGAAGGCAGGAAAGCATGGGCAGATGGTCAACGCTGCAGGTATTCAGGATGGGCAAGACCTTCAGTAATAAAAAAAGAGAAGAAGAAGATAAAAAAAGGGTAAGTTCTAGGCCAGAGGACAACGTCGGGCAATTTCACACTGTCTCATTAGGATAGAATGGTTATGTATTAGTTTTGATTATTGAGACCTTTTGAAGGAAATTGTTCTGAAAAAAATTTATGAAAATTTGACATAGATAAACAATGATCACTATCTCATAGCAAGAGTGAGGTCAAATAGTGATAGGTAGCTAATTGTACGCAATGGTTCTTGTACAGCTTATTAATTAGTATGGGGTATTCCAACGTTATTTGAATTAAATCTTATCATCAATAACTTAGTTTATAGTGAAAAAAGTCTATTTTTCCAAAAATGCCATAAAAAAGAAGTTTCCTCGATATTAGACGTATTCGGGTAAACGGTCAATTTACTTAGGACGTAAATCTATTTGCTAACGTACCGCACCACAAAATCAAGAGTCTGAATAAAAAGGAAATATGAAAAAAGTAATTCGACATAAAATATCGGCATCCAAAGGGTGATTTGTGAGTTTTAAAACAACCTTTAGCTGTGACCTATTTTCGGAAGGGGTGGGTTTCTCATCCATACTTTATGGTCACAATTGTACAGAAAGCCGATTCCTTGGTTTTTCTAATGTATTTTTTATACTAAAACTTTTTATACCGGTGCATTATATTTTATTGTCACTACTGAGTTTTTCTCTTGGTTTTTATCGTAAAAAAGGGAAAGAATATTTTTAATAATTATGGATTTAAAAAATGCCGATGGGCTGGGATACAAATTCACTCTCGCACCATATCAACATTTTTGAAGACTGAATTTATGCAATGCAAAATATTATGAAAAATTGCAAAAAAAAAAAAGGTTTTGGAGAATAACATTAAAAAGGCTAATATTTTTTTACCAGTTTTAGTTCATTTGTTTTTTTGTACAAATTATTGATAAGATAGTAAAGTATTTTCTGTAATTTGTAAATCGCAACTGTACCTGAGTCTCACTCAAGTTGAGTTGCTCAGAGACCGTCAATTTGCGATAGATTTGGTTCAAATAAAGAAATTATTTTCTATATAAATATTTCAAACGCATTTGCAAAATTTAATCACAAGGATCACTTTGAAACGTGTTAAAGCTTGCTGAATCTAGGAATAAGTCTAGATAATAATACATGTTTTCTTTGTGAATGCGGTCGTTGGGTCGGCCTCTCATCCTGGCCACCGACGCAGAAGAATCTCTTATATACTTAAATTAGTACGTATGAATATAAATATTACGTACTTATCTTTTAATATATTATACTCCTCATCGTTCTATTGAATATGAGATCGATCTGGGTTACCATTTTATAAGACTTTGCGAAGAAAATGTTCAGGGAAAATTCATTCCAAACTTATTATTGAACAGCAAATTGTACGTGATGGTCCCAACATTGAACCCCAACATTCTTTTATATACTACTAATTATTATGTGGTCTGAAATAACAAATTTGAATTGAATTGAATTAGTACATTGCTAATCTTATTATTTTGTTAATCGACAAATACGACCATTTTAAGACGTCCATCACTTATGGAAACCAAGGGTTTTGATCTTCAACAGGTGGTTTGAGTTCGACGAATGAATTATAAAATTGTATTACTGAAATCGAATAAAATAAATTCCTATCGAGAACAAATCAAATTATTGTATTACAAAAAGATTTCTTTGAATTTTCTTTATCCATGATAAACCTTGTTAAGACGAGGCTTTAACGATTGTCTGAGCTGAAACGTGCGCCTTTTGGGATGAATTTATTTGACTTCGATTTCAAAAGAAATATTTTTTATAAGAAACTAGCGGCCTGTCCCAGCTTCGCATGGGTGGCCATAAATTTTTTGAACATTTTAGGATAAACTTAGACCGTGGGTTTGAGCCTCGC
Organism: Chloroclysta siterata; assembly: GCA_932294275.1. Taxonomy (NCBI): domain Eukaryota; kingdom Metazoa; phylum Arthropoda; class Insecta; order Lepidoptera; family Geometridae; genus Chloroclysta; species Chloroclysta siterata. The sequence goes on from OW028602.1 coordinate 12,482,597, forward strand.
CTCTACTTATTTCATACAGCACGCCCTTCTCCTTTAGTGAGTGAAATCGCACCCCGTGCGTGACCCGTGGACCCGTTAACATTTTTAATTTCGTCATATCTTTTGAATAGAATGTCCGGTTTGAAAAATTTAAGAAGTAATCTATAGGTATTGAAACCGTCTTGAATATTAAATGATTTATTTGGATAAGGATTAATACCAAGGTACAAATAAAGACCCTTTTCTAGCGGCGGCATTTCAATTAAATTTTTATAATAAAAGAACACTTATTGAGACATAACTATAATAGTTAGATATATGCTGTCGCGACATTTTTTGTAGATGATAACGTGTTCTACAAAAGCGTAGTACATTATTTTGTTCTATCATCAATAGTTTTCGCAGCTCACGCGATGTAAGGTTTTTGGTTTCCACCTTGGGTTACATTATAGGAGTTTTAGTAAGGATCCCTGATTTTTTTGAAAATATAATATAGCCTATGTTACTTAAGGATAATGTAACATTATAATGGTGAAAGAATTTTTGAAATCGGACCAGTAGTTTTTGAGCCTATTCGTTACATACAAACATACAAAAATATCTTTCCTCTTTATAATATTAGTGTAGATGTAGATGTGGGAATTATAGCCTGACCTATGCCCTGTTATCTACAAATGGCCGTTAGTACCTAGCTCTACGGATAGTTGTCGGTTGGTAAATCTCTCTGGCTTGATTGAATGAATGAGTAAAAAACACCCTAAAAAACACAGTAAAGCATTAAAAGTATAATGGATGGCTATACCGCTCAGTAGCGATCTCTTCGAGTCCGGTTATTGTACAACATGATAATGTACAGCACGATAATGTACAGCATGATATTTGGAATCCACTTTGGTACCTTTTTGGATTCGTTTTATCTGGGTGTACATTATCGGGGTGTGCATTATCTGGATGTGCAATATCGTCACGTGTCAATAATGTACACCCAGATAATGTACAGCATGATAATTGGAAGCCACTTTGGTACCGTAAAAATTAATTTCTGACACTTCGCCGACTGACACTTCTTTCGCCGACTGACACTTTCTGACACTTCTGTGTCAGAAAGTGTCAGTCGGCTAAAGTGGCTTCCAATTATCATGCTGTACATTATCTGGGTGTACATTATTGACACGTGACGATGTTGCACAGCATGTTATTGTACGGGATGATAATGTACACCCAATAATTCAAACCAGTGGACACGGATTATCTGGGTGTGCATTATCGTGCTGTGCAATATCATGCTGTACATTATCTGGCCGTACATTATTGCCTCCCATCTCTTCCAGGCTGGTTTTAGACAATAGGTTTATTATTAAGGCATGATATATTGACTTTCATGTTGTTTTGAATGAGTTAAAATTAATTACTAGCATCCTTACGTGGCTTTAGTCACGTGGTTTCCGAATGAAAAGTAATCCCAGTTTTCCCCTAATCCGTTCAGATTAGGGTGAAACTGGGATTATTAACTAAGATAAAATATTATAAATATAGTAATTTAGTACAATTCAATAAATTAAAACAATTACATCAAATTACAATTAAATTAAATTACGTTACGTTACGGAGATGCGAGATGTAGAAAAACCTTAATATCAACGAAATTCCTAGAGATGGGAGCTCTTGGATCGTTGGTTATCTCAATTTAACTTTTTTATGGTATCTCAAAAACCGAGCGTCCCAGAAAAAAAGTAAAAATTGTTTTGGAATGTCCAAACAAAGCCCTTTCATATGACATGTAACTTGATTTTTTAATGTAACTTTTTTTATTTCCCCCCCCTTTAAAAAACCCCATATCTTAATAACCCTTCATCGGATTTTACTCATATACTTACCAGTAAATTTCTCAAGTACAAGCTATCGACTTATCAAATTTCATGCAGATCGGATCAACGGTTCGAAAGTTATGGCTAGACAAACATAAATATATACATACATACATACATACATACATACATACATTCATAAAATGCCAAATCGCCCAAGTTGAAACTAAGATCTTCGTTCGCTTCGCTCACTCGATCAATAATGGATAGCATAGCAGTTCTGTTTTCTAAAAAGAATTGCAAAAGAAAATCAAAAACTCGGCTTTCCTTCTATCAAAATTCTGTATTTTGCGGCACTTCGTTGATTGTTTGATTTGTTACTGGGAACGAGGAAATCGGACCCATCCGAAATGTTTTCTCTAAACACAACCACAAAATAAACAATCTTTTTACGGGGGAAATCTGATATTTTATCCGCTCGCTATAACCAAATGCACGCTGCTTCTTCTTCTTTTTTTCACACTAGTTTTTAAGAGCTAGGAAGTGAAACGTTGAACGTGGTTTATCCATTCTGTATGTGGCGTGTGGATTTGTCATTTTTTTTATGATTTCATTCAAACCTGTTCATCCTGAATTGATTCACAAAGGATTATACAAACATCACACCAGAAATACCTCGAATTACCCTATTTCTTTGCAGTCAGGTAAAATACAAAAGCGTTGCCAAAAATAGACTTAGCTATTATTTTATATTCAGTACGGACGCACCTGTAGCTTGCACGTACCGTATCGATCGGTAGCGCCGTTCGCACGCAGTAACAAGGAATTACCCTAAATGTAGGGAATATTCTATTGTCTCCGGTTGTCGTTGCTTTTTATGACAATTACTGGAATTAGGGTATTGTCAGTAATGTAGGGTGGTGTGGGGTAATCTCGGGGTGTTGGCTAGTTAAAATAGTATTTTTCTCTTTGTACTTTTACAATTACAGGCATATGAGGCTTAACATTTCTATGCCACTATGTGTATCTCGATCGTACGTGGCTTACGAGACAATGTTTTGTATAGATCATGCTTACCACTTAACTTTAGGTGGGCCATCTGCTGGTTCCATCAGCATGCAGTATTAAAAAAAACTTTACTTTAAAAAAAGGGTAGTAAAGAAGGCTTCCACTCGAGCTATTACTTCTTAATATTGAGCTCAGTCCGCGTACATAGACAATTCGCTATAGGTATATATATAACTAATACTTGAAGACGCTGAACGCGTAATGATGAATAATTCACGAGATAATTGTGCGTATTCGCGCTCGAATTCCCTGCCTCTTCAGTACCGAATTACTCACACGCGCAACTTTGACACTCTCGTTTGAATATTTGAATCAGTAAATGCTTCATCTCGACTAGAGTGCGTGCGAGATAAACGCAGACTCATCTGGCGCCAAGTAGTCAAAAGTGGAAAATATAAAACTGGTTATTAGTAGCTTTTCATACAATGTGTATCAAATTTTAATTATCCCTTTAAAGTGATTATAATTATTAATACCCGAAAGGGGGATACCCGTCTTTTATCTACCCGTCATTCATGGCAAACAACGTTTGTTCTACGAAATTACATTCATTTTTCATTCCTTAAATGCATTTTAAATTTTCCTCTTCTCAATGTAAATCCTCTAATGTACCAAAATACAGCCCTATTTCGTTTATTTACAGCTGTTTTTTGACCGTAAAGTAAAATCAGAATTGATTCCAAACCTTTTAGTTTTCACACGTTAAAGTATTCAAGTAATAATATATCAGGGATATAGGGGTACCTATTACGTTGCACGTTGTAGTTTATGTGTGTGCAATAAAACTAATGAACTATCAAACAAAAAATAATGAAACGCCTGCTACGCAGTACATTATACTACGCAAGTGCTACGATCTTGCTACGGTGCTACGCGTCACATATTTTATTCAAGTGAAGTCGTACGTTTGGGCACACGTCTCGCAATAAATGAGAGTGCACACTATTTATAGTCCTTGTGTTTTATCACTAGTTATGAGGATTAACCACACTTGAGTGAATACGAATAAATAACCAATCAGACACGAAAAGTTCTTAAAAATTATATTAGTTTTAACAGAATCCAAAATACCTTAAAACTGCTTCATTGTCATCAGCCTGCATAAGTCCATTGCTGGATATAAACCTCCTCCGTACATTTCAAAGTGACCTTGGTTTTTCTACGGATTTCTTAATTCCTGATTCTATGAAGTGGTGAAACTCCCAGGACAGCTGCCAGTCGTGCAAAAAATGAAAAAAAATGCTTTAAAGTACTGTAAATCATATTGTCTTATTAAAACAGAATTGAACAAGTTTGAAGGTTTTTTGTAATTGCTTATACTTCGAGCTGCAGTATCTCAGTCTCGCAATATCCGCTAATAAGTTCTCTAACTTATAATGAGCGGAGAAGTCAAGTCGGAAAGTATTGAGAACTTTCAGAAGATAGCTGTTGCAATGTTTCTTGATAAGTTATTTCCTCCACAAAACGTGTACAGTTGTACAGTACAGTACATTAGTTGATCTACACGTGTGATATTCTTAAATAATTAATAATATTATAAATAACTAGCTGGTGCCCGCGACTTCGTCTGCGCAGGATTAGTATTTCGAGTAGCTTATATTAACGTGGCGTAGTACATATGTGTAACTCTAGCGGTTTTGGCAGCGCACGCCAGAATAGCTCGCAGATGGTAGATTTTTTCCTTATCGTCATATTTTGGACAATTCACACAATATCTTTATACATTGTAGCCTATGTATTCCTATTGTATTCTGGTGTATAAGCTATTTTATTGTAAAGTTTCATTAAAATCAATTCAGTAGTTTTTACGTGAAAGAGTAATAAACATCTATCCATCCTTACAAACTTTCGTGTTTATAATATTAGTAGGATAAATAATTATTCCTATAAAACATACCAACATTATGCAATGTAATTAATGAAATCAATTACTCTGCAATAAAGGATTGAAGATATCTCTGGATAAACTTGTACAATTGAAAATATATAAAACAAGCTGGTGCCCGCGACTTCGTCTGCGCAGGATTAGCCACACAATATCTTTATAAATTGTAGCCTATGTGTTATCCGATGTATAAGCTATATTATTGTAAAGTTTCATTAAAATCCATCCATCCATACTTACAAACTTTCGCGTTTATAATATTAGTAGGATAATAAAACAAGTTTATACCAAAGTTATAAATAATTTATAAGCTGCCCGCAGCTGCGCTTGCGTAATAATTATTTTTTCTATCGATTCCATTTCTGTTAACTATTCGGGACAAAAGTAGATAAATAGAAAATACTTCATCGTGCACCGATATTTACAGAACAGATCATAAAAACATCAAAGTGAAATACAATGGGCAGTCTTATCGTTGAAAATGATTTCTTCACACAACCTTGGTAGTGTTTATGTAACTGAGGTTACGAACTATATATTTAATAAGTTTTATTCGAATCGTTAAGTGGCTGGAGACAAACATCCTCCAGACTTTCGTAATTTTTTTTCTATTTAATGTTAACGCATTGTATTAAAACGCAGCCACTTCAAATCATGCTAATTCCAATCGATCAATTTCTACTCCTAACATTATACGTTCTACATATTGATGCTAATATAAATTCCCTCAGTAAATCAAACATAATGGTATTCATACTGCTGACGCAAGGAAATTACGCCACGCGCAACCACCATAACCCATATTATCCCTTTATGCACATTTCATGGTCATGAATATATTTAAGACTAAGCAATGTCTCGTGACTTTACTTGCGTGTTCTTTAAAACTTGCTTGCTTTACTAGTTTTCGTACTTAAGCAAACTTTTGAGTAGGAAAACTTGTATCGATCAAAATGAAATTAGTACTAAACTGGTTGATTGCTATTTTTCAAAAATAAGTTCAGTGATTTTATATCTTTCAACATGTCGAAAAGTGCTGTATCGATCTGAGTGTTGGGCAACCAAAGGGACGGATGAGAGAAGAGTGCATGCAGCAGAAATGCGAATGTTGAGATGGATGCGCGGTGTGACAAGGATGGATAAAATAAGGAATGAGTATATTAGAAGTTTGAAAGTAGCGCCTGTTATGGATAAGTTGAGGAGCAATAGGTTAGCGTGGTATGGGCATGTCATGAGGAGGGAAGAAAGTCATATTACGAGAAGAGTGTTGGAAATGGATGTGGATGGTTTTAGAAGGAGAGGCAGGCCAAAGAAAAGATGGATGGATTGTGTGAAAGATGATATGAGTAAGAAAGGTGTGAGCACTGAGATAACGTATGATAGAGGAGAGTGGAAGAAGAAAACCTGTTGTGCCGACCCCACTTAGCGTGGGATAAGGGCAGGAAGATGATGATGTTGAAAAGTGCGAGCGAGAGGTACATTATCATAACGAGGTACATAACGATATTATCCCCAAGCAAGGTAGCTACATTTAGCTCTCTATTACCGAGTACCTATTAACTTCATATTCTTTCAGGGTATCTAAGAGGGGTAGTCAGGGGTTGAAGTATATGAATCTCTAACCCACATTTTGCAGTAGTCGGTATTCAATACTTGACAGGCTGCAAGCCAATACTAACTGCTTTCTTTCACCGTTTGAGAGTGTTGAGCACATCAATTTGATGCTAATGCCAATTGGTGGACTTTTCACACATTTTATATAAATTTAGCTCTACAATACGAAATTTTCCTACAAATATCGTTCTCGGATTTACGGTTAAAGCTGAATGATTGACGGTCAGTCAGCCAGTATCGTAAGAAAATTGTATATGTATATGTTGATTATAAGCTCACCATGAGTGAGCAGTTAAATAGGTATCTATGATAATGGTATTTGATGATATTGCATTAACTCTATTTGATAAATATATAGGATAAGTTATTGTATTATAGAAAATTGTGTCATTGTTTTCTTTGTGCGGCAATGTATTGTTTTTTTTAATGTCAGCTGTTAGGCTACCTGATGGGAAGTGGTTACCGTCACCCAGGAACACCTTCAACACCAGTTTAATAGAATTTCGTGATTTATGATAATTATAATCAGACTATACAGGCCTCGAACCTAGAGCGAGGTCATGACCTTATTTTAGACAGTACTTTTCGAAAATGTACTTTCCTTGTAACGGTGAATAAAAACATCGTTAGCAGACCCTCGTTGTATTCAATTATATCATCTTCAATAATGCAAAGGCCTGTTATTTTGCTATAAAATAAAAGTGTGTAATAGAAAAAGAATCGCAAGCAGAAATTCCACATTTTCTATCATAGGTGTCGGACAAGAACCCAAAACACAAAGAAATAACAAAGGCTAGTTCTCACAATAAAGCACCTAGGTACTAATAGTTTGACGAAGGTATCCCCAATTTCTAAAGGTTTATTGATTTTGACAGGTGTATCTCCGCAGGCTATGGAATGTGGTTTCACGTGTTCAATGCGAATGGAACAATCGCTTTGTTTGGTTTGCGACGTGTACAAGTACACTGATTTGAAGATTGAAAAACAAACAACTGTAGATTTCACGCAAAGATAATAATAATATTAGTTAAACAGCCTTCACAGCTCAGTAGGTAGTAGCTCTGCCTTCTGCGCCGTAGGCCGTGGGTTCGATCCCCACCGAGAAGAAACATTTGTGTGATGAACATAGAGGTTTGTTCTCTGTCTGTGTGTTATTATATGTTATTAGTATGTATTTACAAAAGAAAAAGTATATATGTATTATATCATATATTACAAGCTTTGGCTTAGTTTGGGGCTAGATACTGCTGTGTTAAAAGTCCACCAATATTTATGTTATTATTTATTTATTTTATTTTGTCTAGAGAACTGTCTAAAACGAAAAGATCCAATATGGATTTACAAAAAAAAACAGCTTCACTACTTGCCCCAGTAAAAGCAGAATTCTCTTCAGATCTCTTAGTATATAATCACCAGTAGATATTCCCTTAAGATCTCTAAGTACCTACCAAGTCCCAAATCAAGATTATTTCAAACTTTTCCGTTTCTGATGAAGAAAGTGCCATCACCGAACTGTATTGAATGCGTTACATTAGAAGACGTACAACACATATTTTGCTGGAATGTGTCCGAAGCAATGCATTTAGATTAGTTTGTTTTGGAAGGCGATGTATGAATGTTGGTATGATTAATAGCATCTTGGCTTGTTCCCTGTTGGGTCCTGCCAAGATGTTATATAGGTTGAGGTTAGGGTTAATTAGGGAAATTAAGTTTTGATATGAGATGTATTTGTTTGATGTTTTATTATAGGGCAGTGTGGTCACTCAGCGACAAAGCCCTTAAAATAAATAATAATTAAAAAAAATATATCAGGAAGTTTAAGAAAGTTAGTCAGAGGTACGTCTAAATATTACCTACATTCGGTACATATACACATTTTGCAGTTGGAATTCTATACGTGATAGGTTGCAAGTCCAGCGCAGCTGTTAGAATACTAACTGGCTTCTTCACGATGTTTTCCTTCACCGATTGAAAGCACTGACAACATTTTTTTTCTTAACCTATACTGTCCCACTGCTGGGCAAAGGTCTACTCCATTTTTCTGCACTCTCCTCGATTCTCTGCTAATATCGTCAAAAGATATTTATTGTATTGAATTACAAGCATTACTTTGAAACCTCTTAAAGCTAGGTGAATCTAGGCGCTAGTTCCACACAACCAAACCTAGAAGAACAGGCTACAAACTTACTTCTAGGTTCCTTTCCTACCGTTCATTTATATGATCCAATATATTCATATTGATATTGATACAATATCATAGAGGCCTTGCAGAACTTCTACAGGCTGATGATGATGATGATATTGATTCCAATTCCCTCGGGGACTGCTATTCCGCCGCCAATCACATAGTTTATAAACAATTCCCTAGAGGTTTTGCTGTAAATTCAATCAATGTTTACCGAAACAACTAAAATGTCCAACTTTAACAATTACTTTTAACTTTGACCTATCCCTTACATGCGAATGAAATTGAGTTAGAATTTGTTTACCGTTTGGGTGATAGATATAGGCTTACTAGGGACTTAATCCCAAGGCGCGGTGGACATCCCATCAGATATCTTTGGTTGTACCTAGTTACTTACACTCGTTTGAAAATAAATATCCCCGTTATGATTTGAAAGATGTTGGTTAGATAGGAGGAAACGGGGTAGGCAGACGCATGTCCGATCTCTCCTTTAGCACATTATATCATTATACCTTACGTGACAGGTTGCAAGTCCATAGACGCTGCTAGACTGCTTAATATAGGTGAATAAATTACAGTTGAAAATATTTATTTTTACCTAACTATCACCTACCTACTATGCTTATACGTATTAAAGAACTTGTCAATATGTGTCGTGTTCTGAACGCCCCTATTGGCTACGCACGATAACAGATTTGCTACGCCAGAATATTAATTTCATGCATAGCTGTGAATTACAGACGTGAATTTCAGCAATACAGCGTCAACTCGTGATACTTTTGATTTCAATTGGTTTTGTTGTCAATACAATTGAATACGTTCATTGTAATCAATTTTGACTTTAAATTGAATTTTAAAAGTAACTATCTTACGTAAGGTATGAGTGCTCGAAAAGAGCCCCTTTGAGGCACATGCTTTTTATAAACTTAAAACGTTCTAGCCAATATAAAATATCGGTTTCTAACGGTCACAAATGAACGAACAAGAATGGAAGCGATGTTGCAGGAAAATTGTTTAACAGTAATAAAAACTAAAAGGACAAAGTGCTTTTCCAATTTACTACGTTTGAGTGCATTGGATGGCATCGACTGTTTTATGAGCTCGTTTTATGGCCGTGTCTTCGTTCTTTTTTGATCAAAAACTGTTGAAAAACGGGACCAAAGAGCATTGAAATTATTAAAAATCCTATTGATGTTTCTTATAAAAATCTATCAAACGATTGTAAAAATGTGTTAGAAGTTAAACTATTGCTATAGCCATCTCTTACCAATGCATAATGAGAAACAAGGTAAATTTTAGAATAATCAAAATGTAGGCACATTTATTGGCGATCCTACACGCCACTTGTTTTTTATTTCTTGTAGTTTTGTTTATGACCAATCCAACTATGTTCTGCTACAATTTCAGGATTTATTTCAACGGCTTGAGTGCTAGACAACAATTTCATTGTTTAAGAAAAACATAATATTTATTCTCTCACGAAAAGCAATTTTTGTACTTCTGCCATGATCCATCTGCACTGGCTTGTCTTGTGGTCATTATAATTTTACATATTTTGTTTTTTAATAAACATTCGTTATATAAATAATTAGCTCTTGCCCGCAGCTTCGCTCGCGCAAGTACAATAAACATGGAAACCGCGACCCTTTCATTCATAACAATATTAATCTAGAAAAAACTTTTTACGTTATTAAATTTGAAAATCGAATCATATTTTGTTTGTATCAGAATCCCAGAGCGTAACGTGACCAAAACAATTTGAAAATGGAATCTAATTTTGTTTTTTTTTTACAGAATGCCGGAGCGTGGCGTGACCAGCGCGGGGTGAGGTGCGACGGGCGTGATGAGCGCTCCAGAGCCGGCTGTGCTGCAAGCTCTTCAAGGGTACACTCAGCAGAGTGACAAGTGGCCCGGCCCTCGCGCCGTCAAGATTTTTGTTGCTTCTGTTTTCAATGGTAAGGTTTTTTTTTGCGTCTGTAATCGGTACGGTAGGAAACGCTTTTAGCCATAAAGCCGCTTAGTTTACTGTGTTATCTAGATTTTATTTAATAAGAAATCCTTGATTTTATTAATGTGTTATCTTGTCAGATTCATTGCTACCAAGGCTTTAAGAAAATTACGTCCATCCTTCCTAGTTCCTTCACAAGACCTTTGAATATTAAAAGGATTAGTCAGCTGCACGTCCAAACATTAAATTACTAAATCTAAAGTTTGTTAATATTTAGGGAAAAACATACTTAATAAATTAATTGTAAGTATTGACACTAGGTGAATGCTTTCGACCAGAAAATTGGTCTAAAGAAAAGCTGGTTCCGCACCGTGTTTTGAAATATTTTTTGTGAACCTCATGTGAAAATTTAACTTTTGCTTTCACAAGGATTAAAAAAAATTATGGTTTTTATACAGATTTCCGAGAAGAAAGGCGGCATATTCTTGAGTTGGTGGGTCCAGAATTGCAGTCCACGTACGATGATCGATACATCGAGGTGAGCATTTAATTTTATCAAATCTTGAAATATCTCCAAATAAAAAATAAAATTTAATTAGCAACAATGTACACTCATACAGTCCCGCCCGAGTCCATCAATTTGAGTCACATTGTAAGGCTATCTTCAGCTTAGTCGACTCAACACGTTATTTCCAGGGTTTTATTAAATTTGTAAATGGTGCTGGGCAAGCTTACGTGATTTTGTAAAATTTTGGTTGTAGATATGTATTTAAATGTTTTATTATAAGGCAGTATTCATATGGTAACCACTGACAAAGCCCTTCAAATAAAAAAAAAACTTCGTATAGGAAACCCAAGGATTTATTTTCAAAGATAAAAGTAAATATGAAACTTCAACAGATTGAGTTCGTCGATATGCACTACGGGACCGACGGCGGAGATGAGACGAATCCATCCCTGCTACGGTACCACCTTGAAGAAATACGATGCTGCAATCAGACTTCTAAAGCAGGATTCTTTTTGGTAAGTTTTTAAACCTTGAAGAAACTTTTCGCATTTGAAAATCGAACGCTTTCATTCATTACAAGATTAACATAGAAAACACTTTTTACGTTAGCAAATTTATAAATCGAACCTTATCATCATGCCCGAAAAGGTTTTACTCAATCTTAAAAAAACTTTTTGTATTCAAACTTTTTGCGCAACTGCAACAGTTTAACCTTACCTTTGCATTTTAATAAGAATAGAATGGTTTTTTTTATGGCAAACATTTTATTTTTTTGAAGAAAAAATACAACAAAAGGCAGTATGGATGGACTTTAGCCTGCTCCGAGAGGAAAGAACAAAGAAAAATCAAATATAGTTCGTAAAATTTAACCGGCGGGAAGACTTAGTGAAACCATTTTGAAACCTTCACAATCGATTATAAAAGAAGATTTTTACTAAAAATACTTTATAGATACTCGTCCATTAATTTCTACTTAGTACCTTCCTAAATACACTATTCTAGCTATGATTTTGTCTGCTTACGATTGCCTAAAAAACGGAAAATGTATGGAAAACTGTCAAACAAAATAGTCATCAGTTTGCGAAACGCACACACATTTCATGCAAAGGCATTTCTGAAGTCTTCTAAATACAAATTGATACCTAGTTAACAAAATAAGCAACGTAAAAATCTCAACCTTGGAGATCTCAACTACTTATATAATACTAGCTAGTTCGCGACTTCGACTGCGCAGGATTAGTATTTCGAGTAGCTTATATTAGCGTGGTACATAATTATGTGTAAGTAACTCTATTAGCGGTTTTGGCAGCGCACGCCAGAATAGCTCGCAGATGGTAGATTTTTTCCTGCTTACTTGACACTTATCGACATATTTTGGACAATTCACACAATATCTTTATAAATTTTAGCCTATGTGTTATTCTTATGTATAAGCTATTTTATTGTAATGTTTCATTAAAAACCATTCAGTTGTTTACCTACGTGAAAGAGTAACAAACATCCATTTATACTTACAAACTTTCGCGTTTATAATAGTAGTAGGATATAGTGTATAATTAAAAATCTCTCAACTGATCCAATGCCAATTGGAAGCGTCCATAGTGTAAAATCTATGGAATCCAAGACCGCATCGCCAAGCTGAATGGTAATGCTAATGAGAGCCAAACAAGCTTCGGGGGAAACTAACCTTGGTAAAGCCTTGAATCTTATTACTAAACAGGTTTAGTTTACGTCATCCAACTTCCATCTGGATTATCCTAGTACGTTCTTTGACTTATCTTAGTATTTTAGTAGTCTGAGCACGCTTTGCTTCTTCCAGATGAACGAAACCGAATTAATTATTCAAAACCTTTGGGACTCAGCCGACAGCTAAGCTTGTCTTGTGAAATTAGATGACGTCACTTGCCGTAAATTTATTTAACTTCGCAGAGTTTTTGCGATAAAAGGAAAAATGAAATAAAATAAGCCCACGACTGTAATACCTAGAATGGGGTAGGCACCCACTCAGATTGCAACAATAGAATCTGTAGCTCATAGAAGGGTAGTAAGACAACACAACAACATTATAACTTATTCTAAATTCTTTTCCTATTCATTGTTGTAGTATGTTGCTGATAGTTTTTTTGATGTTGAGCGGTTACTTAGATATCTATCCTTGCACAGTGCATCATCGGGGGTGAAGCATCGTCATACCAACCAGTGCTACCCTTCAAGATCCATGCAGACACCTTCGAAGAACTCCTCAAAGCTGAATCGCCGCAGTCAGACCTCATCCACGCGTGCTACAGGCTCCAAGACGACGGGAGCTTCCATCTAGGTGGCGATGATAAATGGTAAGGTTTTTTTTTATAATACAAATTTTCTATCAATCTGTCTGCCATACAACCCTCCAAAATATGGGGGAGGCTTATTTCCGGTGGAGGACTTATTCAGGCTTATGTGATTCCTGTCTTTGTCTACATTAATACCTACATGACATACATGACTATTTTAATACCTAAATTTTGAAGATCCTTTTGTAATTTTAACTTGATTTTTAACCGCAATATTAACTTTTTACTTTTAATAAAAAACCTTCCTTAAAAACTTACGAGAAAATCAACCTTATCTTTTATCTTTCTGCTAAAAACTGTATTTAGACTCATTATAAGTGGGATATAAAGTACTTCTATTTTTTACTTCTATTAGTTATTTAATAATAATAAAGAATACCAAATAAAGGTAACCAGACACTTCTTCGTGAACTACATAAACGTTACATAAATAACCGTTACCTCCATAATATTACCATTGGAAATGTAAAGGAGACTTGTCGCTGCGTCATAACAATATAACGCAAATGAGCTAATCATAAAAATGTAATTTATAGGTCTATTAATTTTATATAAGTGTGTGAAAGGCCTAACGGCCTTATAAATTAGGAAACTTAAGTCCTTAGGTAAATAGTTCTTTATACAAAAATAATTCTACTAATGTACCTACAAAGCCTAAGCGGTACTTTGTCTCTATATTGTACATGGGGACAGACACACAGCGTATAATATATGTAGCAATATATGTAGATGATCATTTTGACAGCCCTCACAGCTCAGTTGTTAGTAGCGCTGTAGGGCGTGGGTTCGATCTCCACCGAGAAGAAACATTTGTGTGATGAACATAGATGTTTGATCTCTATATTCTCTGTGTTATTATGTAGTACATATGTATCTATTTACAAAAAAAGTATATGAGTAATATATCAGCTATCTGGTTGCCATATCAAGCTTTGCTTAGTTTGGGCTAGATAGTGCTGTGAGGAATGTCCGGCAATATTTATTATTATTATTTCTTCCCTACACCAACGTCGTCTCGTCTTTCAAAACCAGTCCATACCAAGGTTGTCTGGAAGAGATGGCTTATAGCGATATGACCATTGTATTCCACTTTGACGTTTTTACATTCTTTCTTTTATACAACTAGCTGATGGAACAAGCAGATGGCCCACCTGATGTTAAGTGGTAACCAATACCTATAACAAAGCATTGCCTCGTAAGTCACGCACGATAGAAACGTGCCCTACGATGCACTGCTTTGCGGCCATCAACTTGAGGCATACAGATGTTAAGCCTCATGTGCCTGTAATTACACCGGCAACCACACTCTTCAAACCGAAACACAGCAACGCTGCTTGGCGACAGAAATAGGCGTTCTATTCTGTGGTATGTAAATGTTATGTGGTGTGCAATAAATCATTTTCTATCTGTCTACCTAAATAGTATGTGTAAATGTTGTGGTGGTGTGCAATAAAGCATTTCCTATCTAAATAGTAAGGTAACTTGAGAGCGAGCATCCGTGTTACGTCTATTTGCCGGAATCTGCTTATCGAGTTACCGAAACGAACAATGTGTGCCGGATTGCTCCGAGACTATTATTGGATTACTTAAGCGATAAAGCGGCGATTGGCTTGCAACCTGACACGTATGGAATAACAACTACGGCGAAATGTGGGTACCTATGTGCTTGTTAATATTTTGACGTAGGTACCAGAATTACATCCAATTATCTACCTAGTATATGACTACGCTCTTAGATATCCCTGATAGTAAAAAGATCTGAATGGACATCCACCGTGCCTGGGGATCAAATAATTGGTATTCCATACGTGACAGGTTGCAAGCCCATCGCCACTGCAAATAAATCTCAAAACCCAGTATAGTAAGATAAAAAAAAGTATTAGATGCTCCAATAATACTTGGAATACGATACTCAGTCAGCATTTGTATTTGTGGATGGCTCAGGTATCAAACAAAGAAAAGGTAAACAACCCTATTCT
This sequence comes from Chloroclysta siterata, assembly GCA_932294275.1. NCBI lineage: Eukaryota > Metazoa > Arthropoda > Insecta > Lepidoptera > Geometridae > Chloroclysta > Chloroclysta siterata. Next base: position 12,497,904 of record OW028602.1, read on the forward strand.
ACTCACGATTTCTTGAAACTATACAAACCCGCCCAATAAGAGCAAAAAATACTTGGCTATAGAACATATTTACATTACATAATTATATACATATAACATTCACACAAAACAATGTAGGGCTATGTGGACTTAATGCTTATAGCATTGTCTACCAGTAATTCTGGGCGTGCAAAAAGATGGTGAAGAAGGTGTGGCGTGAAAACTGTTTGACTTTAAACATACCCGTGGAGGTATGAACCATTAGTAGAATAATATAAGTACTCGTACCTTGGAAAGGTCTGTGTCCAGGAGTGGCTGCCAGTGATGATAATGATGAACTACTCGTACTTAGATATACCTATAGATTTGTAAACATGGCCAAATCCGAAACAACATACGAATACGTAACTCCAGTTTATCCAGTTATTCACGATTTTTTTTAATTTTTGATACAACTATCTGATGGAACAATCAGAAGGCCCACCTGATGTTAAGTGGTAACCATCACCTATAATAAAGCATTTCCTCGTAAGCCAAATACGATAGGAACGTGCCCTACGATGAACTGCCCTGCGTCCATCAACTTGAAGCATACAGATGTATGATAATCATCAGCTTGTAATTACACCGGGAACCACACTCTTCAAACCGAAACACAGCAACGCTGCTTGACGGCAGGAAAAGGCGTGGTGGTAGTACTTCCGCGGACAAGCCCTTCACAAAGACCTCTACTACTCTTAAAACGATGTTATTACTCCAAGACCTTTCCTTGTCCCGCGCCCTGTAATAAAAGATAACCTGTGGGTCTTCCAGGACCCTCCTAAGGGTGCAGATATATTTATGTGAAGGCCCTTCCTGGCACAATAAATTATTTATTTTACGATCTCATTCATCGGACCTCGTTCAGTAGAAACGACTATAAAGTGTTACTGCCAAAATAGATGAAAATGACGATGATCAAAGCCTTCTGAGCATTATTGGATCCACTGAGTAGGATGACAATGAAAGGAAAATATGCCTTATCTGCGATTAAAATGAAGAGGGTGAGATAATATAACCGTTACGTATTTTATTTGAGGGGATGCTTGTTCATCTTCTTATATATATTTTTAGGATGAAAAGAATACTGTTTCTGAACATATTAGTAAAGCAAATTTAATGAAATATACAGTGCACGACTTTGTTAAATACTTAATTATAAAAAATTTAATAACAATTACTTAAATTGATTTTATAAAATTTATTTATTATGAAAATTTTCCTTAAAATTATTGACTAATAATTACAAATTACAAATTACAATTACATAATTATTAATTATCATAATTACAAAGTGTGGTCGAATGGAAGGAAAATGGGAAGCCCTTTTTGCCCAGCAGTGGGACAGAAAGGGTTAAATAAAATTTTTGTTTCTACGTTATGATCTGGTTTCATCATGCTCTGTTAGGTACTAATAAAGGATAAACAGGCCGTTTAACCTTAGATGTCAAACACGTTCATTTTGACATATTTAACGGCCCTTTAATCCTTTGTTAATCTAAAGACAGCATGGTGAAATCAGAACTAATGCACACTAAGGCAAGGTAATATCACAGAACACATAAGAACTAAACTTGAACTTTGGTAGGTATCACAGCATACCTAAAGAGAACTCCTCAGTAATATAGCAAAGTTTTCAAGTACGTAATCCAAAACTATTCTGAAGTTGTTCCCGTAATGTAAGTTGGCAACGAAAATGGTTTAGGTAGAATTGTTAACCGAGTTAGGGTGACCCATTTGTTAAAAGTTTCAAAGTGCCTGCAAACACAACAGCGACGTATTCAATTACCTACTGAGGTTTTGCAAATGTTTGTGGGAAATACGGTTATGTTTGCTAAACAAAAATACACTTAATACTTACCATACTTACTTATCCCTCAGCACTCTTCTCTTGTCGTGTCACTAGTTTCTTTCGAAACAGTGTGGTGAAAGGATTTTAAGTGCGCTTGAAGAGGCTCCTTTCGAGCACTTGACACACGTTATAGAACTTTTTTTTTAGGTTCTACTACATGCCGGTTTCCTCACGATGTTTTCCTTCACCGTTTGAGAGTACTGGCATTGTGCACATAAATTTTTGAACTGAAAAACTCATTGGTGCACGACCGGTTTCGAACCCACGACCTTAGGATCCAAAGGCGCCTACCACTAGACCACCAGTGCTCTCAGCATCTAGGCCCGAAATATTAAAATCTTGTAATATGGGAACCAGATAGTTGATGTAGCTGGTTAAGAAGAAACATCTACACACGCCCGCAAAACTAAAGGGTCACCTCGTTAACTCCAAATTACTTTAAAACCACACAATCTAGCTCTTTAAATTAAAAAGAATCTGAAAGAAAATTTAATTACGCACAAAATAAACTACTACCACTCTGCGCTGGTTAAGCCCAAACTCTAATATGGTAATAATTCTGGTGCAATCTTCCAAAGTCAAAGGCATTATTTTGCACAAATAACTCGAATTGAATAAGGAAAAACAATTTCAAGTCTCATATTTATACAAAATTAAAAAACAAAATCAAAGAAGTCGAAATTGAAAAATAAATCACAATTTGAAAACAGGTAGTTTTTACATTATGGCATTTTTTTATACCATTACAGTAAAAAGGTTAAATAAAGGGTTGCATACAGTCCGCATATCCTCTTTTGGTTTAATTTCATAGGCAAAAGAAGTTATCTTGATCATTTCTTGAAGAAGAATTGCTGTTTTCAAAGGTGACCCTTTATTTTTGCGGGCGAGGTATGTTCATCACTCAAATGTTTGTTCTCGGTGGAGATCGAACCCACGGCCTACAGAAGGCACTACTACTAGAAGGCAGAGCTACAACCAATTATTACTCTATAAAAACAATCTCAATAAAATAATTTATTTACTAAAAAAAATACTTTTAAAATTATTAACCCGATAAACGTTTTATTCGTATGTAATTTCATTTATTTGCACAGGTTCAATGACCTCACCGACCGCGAGAAACAGCGGAATCGTCTTGCTGAAGTCCAGAAGGCCTTCAACGCTATTGTACTGGAGGCACATGGGCGAGGAGTAAATGTCTCCGACCTGCTCAAGAGTCCGGTGGAAATCCAATGTGAGCTAGCTTTGGGTGAGTAACAGAAAATCAAACCGAAACTACTTCACGACTTTGGACATTTCTTCTTCTTATCGTGTCATTAGTTTCTTTCGAAACAGGGTGGTGAAAGGATTTTACTTTGGTCCCTAGGCATGGTAGATATCCCCTCAAAACTGTTAGCACCAAGAACTAACTCCAGATTCTGATTCAGTTATAGACTATACAATTAATCTAGTTCCTTTCTACTTATACCTGCTACTACTATACTACTCATAACTTCCATCTGCTTCGTTCATGTGGTAACTGAATATAAAATTGCCCGTATTTATTTAACTCACGTACTTATATCTACTATTTCAAGTTGCACCAAAATCGGTGTAGTCGTTGCGACGGGATTAAAATAAAAAATATCTTATCATCCGTTTGGATGATAAGATATTTTTTATTTAACAATAAACAATTTTTATAAACAAATATTGCCTGTATGTTTTCTAACTCACGAACTGTTTTTATTTAAAGTTGAACCAAAATCGATCTAGTCGTTACGACATCGTGCAATCATCCAAATAAACAAGCATCTAACCCTGTCTACTAATTCATTGCCTTATATGATAAGGATTGTTTCTAAAACATATCGTTCCACTGTTACTTGAACTCGCATAGTGTTCCGTTCTATAGAAAAAAATTAACAAGTATAGTGTTAAGTTGATACTTCAAAAGCATGAAGGACGAATTGAAAAAAATACAATTAGAATTTCTCGTTTACTCGTTTTCAGGTACATCTTTTGTAGTGATAATATTAATATTATATTTATATCACATTTATTAATATATTTAATGAATATATAATATTATTTAATATGTATAACCATGTATAAATTGCTTTTGTAAATAGGACTGTAAGCGCGACCACTAATTATAGTGGCCACCACCAATTTATCGGCGTTTACCATCTGTACGTGACACAAACGCAATTTACGCTATCGTTTTAAATAATTACCAGTAAATTAATTTGCCTAAATAATTTGGTAAATTAGGCACTATAATATTTTATAATAAAGCATTAATAGCCTCGCATCAACAGTATTAGAATTCAGTTATAAATGAGTCTCATAGATTTATAACAAAATGAGTAATTTCCTAATTAATAAAAGACTCAATCTTACAATCTAGTATCATAAATTTAATGAAATAAATATATAGTACTAATCCGCTAAACTAATCTTATGTAAGTAAATCAAATGTAGACTTGTGTGTGCACCCTTCACTGCATCTGCAAACTCTGCATACTCTGCAAATTCTGTAACGTGAAAAAAGGTGTATTAGACACAACAAAAATACCACAAAAATATAAAATACTTAACAAGACTTCGACAAGTATTTCGCCTCTCTACGAAGCATCTTCAGGAAGATTGACTTGCTGTGCACTGAATCAACAAGTCAATCTTCCTATAGCCAAGCGGATTAGTACTATATATTTATTTCATTAAATTTATGTTTAACAATGGAATTCCGCAAAGTCACGCCTGAATCAGTTAATTAATCAGTATCAATCAATACTCAATACATTTATTGCTTACACATGGTTTAGTTTACATAGGTACATACATTGTTTTTAAGTGTTAGTAAGTATCACATGGACCCTGGATAGGATTTGGCAACATGGAGGCAGGCCGAGGTTTTAAATTATTATGCGTATAGTTGGTAGACAAGTAGGTATAGTTACAGTAAAAACCTCTACCTCTAGGTAGGTATTATCTATTACACAGTAGGAACAAAAAATAATAATTGAATGAAAATGAATGATATAAAAAATACTTTATTGTACACCAAATTGAACAAAAAAAACACTTAAAAAATGAAATAAAGTAGTACAATGGGCGGTCTTATCGCTAAAAGCGATCACTTCCAGACAACCTTTGGATGGAGAGGATAGTTAAATAATTATATTTAGGTATTGGGAATGTATGTCAAAGTTAATTATATTCAGGAATTATTAATTAAAAATAGTCAATATTTAGTTCAATCTCATAATCTGCTCTTAAAAAACCTACTACTTATTTCAAAACACAACGCTATCGGCATAATATCTGTTGCACTCATAACGAGCGAAACACACACACTTGATACACATTTTATGGACGAAAGAGGCTACCTACTCACAACACAGGTTTTCCTAGGGTACTTGCGCACAATTTTATTGTATTAGCACTTTTTAGTTTAATTGGTACCTGTGGGATTCATTAGATCCAACACAAATATATATTATTATATGAGTCTGGGCCTCTATCCGTCTGGCGTGCAGTGTAGCAAGTGATCGCAAGTATTGCCAGCGCAAGGACCCGACAGGGATAAACACCACAGTTACCTACATGTAGTTATCAAATAAACTACTTAGAGACGGCAGACGTTCGATTCCTGTTCTGACAAAAAAAACCAAGATGGAAAGTAAAATTGGTAGAAAACCTTGTTAAGATTAAATAATAATACATAAATAAATTATTTTTTGCTAAGCCTTTGTAATGTCTCCGATTATTTTTTATATTAATTGCTGATGGAACAAGCACATGACCCACCTGATGTTAAGTGGTAACCATCACCCATGAGCCTGTAATTACAGCGGCAACCACACTCTTCAAACCGAAACACAACAACGCTGCTTGGCGGCAGAAAAGGGCGTGGTGGTAGTACTTCCCCGGACGAGCCCTTCAAAAAGAGCTCTACTAGGTACTCTTAAAAAAACTTAGTTATTTGCTACTTTTCATAGCTATATTAGTTATTTTATATCTTCGAAAACGTTGAAATTTGTGAGCAAAAAGTTGCTAGACGGTTGTCAGCCTCTTAAGCGACCTTGCAAGTTATGCTACGAGCGCTCCTTTCAAAGATGAAGTCTCTTCTCTTGTCGTGTCACTAGTTTCTTTCGAAACAGTGTGGTGAAAGGATTTTAAGTGCGCCTTAAGAGGCTCCTTTCGAGCATTAGACACATGTTATAGAACTTTTTAGGTTCTACGACATGCCGGTTTCCTCACGATGTTTTCCTTCACCGTTTGAGAGTACTGGCATTGTGCCCATAAATTTTTGAACAGAAAAACTCATTGGTGCACTACTGGTTTGAACCTACGACCTTAGGATCGGAAGGCGGGGCCGCTACCACTAGACCACCAGTGCTCTTTAAGATGAAGTAATATAATACAATTTTTAAGCGATAAATAATAATTTGTTATGATTAGTTAAGTTCTATGCAGAAAGTAGGAGCTTTACCGTCTTCGATAACAAACAAGTCTTCACGGTTCCCGCACCGTTCAAGAAAATTAATTATATTTTAATTCAACCTTTCACGAGAGTAATCCGCTTTACTGATTTCTATAACGCAGTTATTTTGCTGTAAAAGCAGAAATAATGCTTAAGTAGCATTAACCTTTATGTTCTTGGCTATTGAATTTAATATATTTAAGGACCCTCCTTAAATATATTTAGATCGAAACAAATCCACTTGATCGGTTTTATAAGTCCGCACTCAGAATAATAACTAATTTTGATAGACCTGCTATTTAAGAGCGGTGGTCTAGTGGGAATGACCTGCCTTCTAATCGTAAGGCTGTAGATTCGAATCCGGTGGTGCACCGGTTTCTTGCAAAAATAACACGGCTATAATATACAAGGTGTTCTTATACTTGTGTTTAAAACTTCAGGGGGCTAAAGTACCCATCAATATGAATAACTTTGTCTAAGGAACCAACACTGTAAACAAAAAACAAACAGCTGTTTCATACGTTTTAGCCAGATTTTGAAATTTTAAATACCTTGTATATAATAGCAATTAATAAAAATATCAAATACATTCGTTTGCCTTTTATTTACTTACTTTTTTTTATTTACTTTCACGGCATTGAAAATGGATCCATAACAACTTTATCTACTTTAGTTATTATCCTGAAGACACGAGCTACAGGGGTCATTGACTGAGCAATGTACTGAGCAATGTAGATAGATAGATAGAAAGAAAATACTTTATTGCACACAACTTATGGATATAACAAAAAAAAAACCGACTTAAAACTACAAAGTACAATGGGCGGTCTAATCGCTAAATAGCGATCTCTACCAGGCAACCGTTGGATGAAGTGGACTCATTCAATTTAGAAGGGGTTAGATAGGTAATGTACTTCCTAAAATATCAGTTCTTATTAGATACTCTGAGTTTATCTCGTAAAACAAAAGACTTCCATGGTTGCTTTAACTAGTTGAATGATTCGTAATTTTTGGTGGCGCGACCAGCTGATGTTTCAATTTTGCCGACAGGTGCAATTTTGATTTTCATTGAGCCAAGCTTTGCCCGATTTGAATTTTCTCGAGTATTTCCAATTTGTCGAGCGATTGAGCCATGAAAGCGTAACAATCTCTAAATAAAAAAAAGAGAAATGACCTGAAATCACCCCCACAGCGAAGTAAGGCAAGGCATATTCACGCTCGTCCGTTCGCTCCAATTATCGATAGTTCGGTTCAATACAAAGAACGCGACAACAAAGGCATGCATTCCGTTACATAGCCAAAAACAAAATAAAAGTCATGACGTTGCCGGAAACAAAGGAACGTGGCAAAATCCGTGCTCTTGTGCTAGCAGTAGTTTGATACTATTGTTGTACAATTTTTCAATTTTTATGAAATTGGAGAAAACATGAAGTAAGTTTGTGTGAGCTTACTCTGGTGACCGAGTTTTTAGGCCACCTTAAGGCCTTCATGGTGGTTTAACGACTACTAAATTCGATACAACAATACATGCAAATGAAAACGGGACCAGAAAACACTCTCAACAAAGGCTCTAGGCTTTGGTCGCGTGGAACTGGCACCTAGAGTCACCTAGCTTTAAGACGTTTCAAAGAGATCGTTGCGATTTTATTGACTTTGACTTTGAAGGAGCTATTCTAAATATACAATTTCTAAATACTTTTAATTATTTACTAGATTCTCAGCAAACAAATTACAATCGAAGCAGCGGTTAAATCCAAACTGGTGCTAGAGCTTTGTTTGTTCCGCACAATGCAATTACTGAGTATCCACTAGCAGCTCGATATTTGAATGGGGGATTGGAATTAGTATCGATAAAAGCCGTTTGATCGTTTAGATCGAGAAGATGCAACTGAATTAGTCAATTGCTAGAATACTGTCACTTGTTGATTAAACTTCTGCGCTGTTTAAGTTAATTATTCGTATCAGTTAGAAGATTAAACGTCATATAAAAAATCAATAATAATATCTAACAATTTACAGTAGATAATAATACAATATCATTATTAAAAACAATTTTAAATAATAATTAGATCATAAATTCGTTAAACCAAATAGGCTTGGTCAATTAGTAATTTTTTTTATTTAAATTTAAAGGATTGCGTTGATTGAGCGTTCGTTACAGTGTCAGGAAGACGGTAATAGACCGCCGATGTATCTTGTAGTTTTGATTAGATAGAATAATTTTATCAGTTACTATAGTTTTAGATGGCGATGTGTATGTCTGATATTCACCAATTTTGATGTTATAAAATAAATTTATTAGATAATCTTTCATTTCCTCGTAAAAATATGATAACTTGTTATTTTAATTAATCATCATACTCGTACATTCGCAACACTAAAAAAAGACAACTAACTTATCAAAATAAAACCATTAGACCGTATATAGTATTCATTGGTTCTCGTATTACAGCAACATCTGTATTTAGTTCAAACCCACATTTAAAATGATACTTTTAACAAAAGATTGCAAAATACGGGCTTTTAGATAAAATACTGCTGGAAATTCCATCACCTTGCAATGTCAGACTCAGGATAATGTTATCTTGCTCTGTGTGCAACCGAATGAGAAACGCTTAAGCCATTTATACAGACCCAATTCACCCTGCCCAGTCACCGGCAGAAAGACCGCAGCGATAAACTCCTGCCACAAATTGTACCTTTATCAGGAAAACTAAGTAAAAATACAATGAGCTCAATAAGTTTCTAAATACAATGTAGGTACTTTTAGTTCTTAGTGCTCGAAAGGAGCCTCTTGAGGCGCACTTAAAATCCTTTCACCACACTGTTTCGAAAGGAACTAGTGACACAAAAAGAGAGAGAGAGAAGAGTTCTGAACCTCTTAGTTTGTAACACGCGACAAGCGTCATTATGCAATCGTGAATAAATACAAATATGTTTTTGACATTTTAACAGAAAGCCCCAAATTAAGCAAAACTTGTAAAATAATTTTAAAAACACATACTTACGAAATAATTATAATACTCAGACTCAGGACAAACTGATTTATGATTCTCAGAATCATTTATTGAAAAAGATAGTACACATTAATAACATATTGTTATGCATAACAATACCTTGGCTTGTTAACATGAGTGTAGTATGACATGTGTGTCGCAGATGCTGCGTTGTCGCGTACTGGTGTCACGGAAGACCAGCAGCGTTAAAGTAGCGTATGATGCTATAGCATTAAAATTTATGCTGAGTTACGGCCAATTTATGTCACTTACTTACTTTTAATGTCTTTTCTTGTATTTTTTTATAAACTGTATTTACGTGTGGCATAAATAAATGATTTTTTATTGTATTAACCGTAAAATTATAGTGTATAACAAAACAACATTTTATATACAAGATTTAACGCTAGCTAACATTATTCTGCAAATCACACACTCATCAACTTAATATGTTTGCATGAAACCACAGAACACCTAACATAACTATAGATCTATGGAATCCGACATAATTACACTGGTGGATGTGATGACAGCCACAAAGTGTCCCTGGCGTATGTTGAAGCCTTCGGGTAAAGGTTTTCCTTGTATGCGTTACCTTCATTTGTAAATGTCGCCTACAAAGCTACCCTCATTCGTCACTTTTATTTTTGTTCACAATGGATTATGTTCTGAAATAACACAATGAACAAGGTGGAAAGCTTTACTTTGCTGCATAAAAAATTGGCATCATTAAAACTTGTCATATTTTGTAGTTAGGTAGTGCAAAGTTTATTTTAGACCTACTTTCTGGTTTTCCCTTAATATTTAAGAATATTAAGGCTTTGTAAGGTTTTAGTGGTAAATATAAGGCCCATAGTCTGCCTGTCAGATGAGACTCAAAAGTAATAAAGAGATTTAAAGTAATTTATTAACAGCTTTGTTTCAAATGTTCTCCAATAACAGCGATTGCGGTAAAATATACTAGTGATATACGAGTAAGTAAGATATAAGTATTTAATTATTACCTTCATGATTTAGAAGTTCTTCTTCTTCTCTCAATTTATGGCTCCTGTCCGTCATTCGACAGACAATCTTGCCAGTGTCAAGTGATTTGTATTGAATACTTTTTAGTCAAGTCAGTCCATAGTAAAGTCAGCCGTCATTTTGTTTTAAAGAAAATGGTGGCGCTTTTCTTCAAAACATTGGAAACATTTTCGGTCAAATCAGGATATCACATATTACACTTTCATTTCAAATGCTTACACTTTGTGCTAAGACCTCAAGTAATGTTGGTTAAAATACCACCGAAATTACACAACACAACTCAAAATATCACTAGAAAAACAAAAATGAAAAAGCTATGTTGCTTCCCAAAATGTCAGAAAATGAATCCGATATTCTTCTTCATTTATGACTTTTGTAGCTTGTCACAATTCTGCCAGTGTCCGTGTTATACTAATTTCATAAACATAGGAAAGAAGTGCGGATAAGGATATGGTCAGGAAGTAGGATATAAAATAACGGTTTTATTGCAGAGCTCCTCTCGAACGGCAACCATCCAAAGGGCATGATAGCTGTTATCAGAGACGTACCGGACCCCGAGCCGGAAGAGTCGAAGCTGGCTGTACTGTCGCAAGCCAGGCTGCTGGAGCTAAGGAAGGCGTTGGAAGATAAACTGCCAAGCAGCCATATCATACGAATTGAGTAAGTATATCTCCGGTCTGTTATACACCGGGCTCTTCAGAAGAGTAAAGATCTCAAAGTGATCCTTGTGATTTTATTGAATCACAAGGAACCTTTTTGACCTTGACTTTGAGCTGGAACCAGTAACATTACAAAGATAAAGCTATCCTAGTTTATTCAGATCTCCGCCTTTTTGTTTTAAGTCTATAACAACTTGACATTGGCAAATTCGTGGCAAACCCTATCGGCCACTGAACAGCCACAAATAAAAGAAGAAGAAAGCTCAGTGTGGTAGCTTATTATTAACCCTATTATTATTAGCCCTATAATAAAATATAAAAAAAAAATACATCTCGTATTAACATCTTGGCTTGACCCGACAGGGGACAAGCCAAGATGCTATTAATAATACCAACATTCATACATCAGTTTTTTGAGAAATTACAGTTTTTTTGTCGTTTATGGTAATTTTATGAAAAAGTCATTTGAACGTACAATTTTCTCTTTAATTTTTCCCTTTTTTGACAGTTTCAAATACATTATACATCTCGACCTTGCTTTATATTTACGTACTTTTTTAAACAATTGTTTATGGAACAAGCAGTTTGCTCACTTGATGTTAAATGATGACCAAGCTTTGCCTCGCAAGCCATGCACGATAGAAACGTGCACTGCATCCATCAACTTAAGCCTGATGCGCCCGTAATTACACCGTCAACCACACCCTTCAAACAGAAACATAGCCATGCTGCTTGATCGCAGGTGATATTTGGTGATATTTCTACTAGGTAAGACTTTATAATTTTTTTATTTTTTTAATGTCCTTGTTTTTTCGATACAAGTTCCAAAATAAAACTGTATGGCTTCACTAAAAGAACTCGGTATCACTAGTCACTAAAACGTGATTAATTTAGTCCTGATTGCTAATAGTAATTAAAATTTATTCCAATACAGAAACTCGGGTCAGCCGAGGTCTGTGCGGTTTAGGTTAATTCAGATGAAATTAATTGGAAACGCTCACAGCGGCTAACTACTCTGTTACCCGGAAAACTTGATTACTCTATTAGTTGCCTGATTTTTCTACTTTCTTGGCTTCTATGCCAAGAAAGTAGAAAATAATTACCCTGGAAAGAATTACCGCATTCTTAAAGGACTGAAACATTAAAAAAACTCGGCGTTTGCCTTGAAAATTATGAGCACAAAAGGTGACACGAACAATGCACATTAAGTATATTTGCCCAAGCTCTTTCACGCTCTCTAGTCGGGCTTGATTAGTTTCTAAGCTCTTCAGCTATACGATGTCTAGTGCCCTTTAGAAAGTTACTTACTTCTAACAAAAAACTCAATTTGTGCTAGCCCACAGCAACCATTTCAAATACAACAATTCATTCAAACTCTACTTCTAAGAATTGACCTGAATTATTATAAAATCAAAATGGAAAAATAAAACAGGTCGAGTAAAAAAGCTATTTATTTTGTCATCGAAATTGAACACGTGCGTGGAAGGGCTACGGCAATTTCTGTTTTATCGATGTTTACCTATAATCAAGTCAATTTTATATTTTGTATTGCGTGGCTTCGTTAGGGGCCGAAATAACTTGGCTGAGGCCTGATAAATTTCAACTAATAAAGCAGTCTTGGGGACGCTTCTGATTGGCACTGATTTGGATCAGTTGAGCTATTTAGATCTAGATCGTTTGCAACGGTCTGTGGATAGCTCAACTGTTTCATATGTATTTGTACATTTCGTTACATTATATATTCGTTATTCAATGAAATTTTCTTTGCAAATAAATGTTTACGTATATACAGTTCAAGATTATAAAGTTTTCTGTTGGTTTTAGCAATTTTATTTTCATGCAATAAATAATGGTGGACGACTTTCCACACAGCACTATCTTGCCCCAAACAAACCAAAACTTGTAAAATGGGAAGCAGATAGCTGATATAATACATAAAATATATTCTTTTTTTTGTAAATACATACTTCAAGACAGCCTTCGCAGCTCAGTTGGTAGTAGCTCTGCCTTCTGCGCCGTAGGCCGTGGGTTCGATCCCCACCGAGAACAAACATATGTGTGATGAACATAGATGTTTGTTCTCTGTCTGGGTGTTATATAATATTGTAAGTATGTATTTACAAAAAAAAAAGTATATAGGTAGTATATCAGCTATCTGGTTCCCATATCACAAGCTTTGGCTTAGTTTGGGGCGAGATAGTGCTGTGTGGAATATCCACCAATATTTATTATTATTATTATTACTTACTTATAATATTATATAACACCCAGACAGAGAACAAACATCTATGTTTACCACACAAATGTTTGTTCTCGGTGGGAATCAAACCCACGGCCTACGGCGCAGAAAACAGAGCTACTACCAACTGAGCTGTGAAGGTTGCAATATGTTGCAACAAACTTTCGCGAAAGTTTCAGAATAGTTTTGATTTATGATATCAATTTGCTACGGCACGCAGCTGTCAATGCTACCGATTTTTAGTTCCACTGTTATCTAACTCTAATAAAAAAACTTACTCGTATCTTAGGGCGTCATCAGCCGAATCGTCGAGAACTGATGGGGCTTCAGATAATGAGGAGCAGTTGGCTCCATTCAGAGAGAAGGTCCAGGCTGTTGTGAGCACTTTGGTGGATGACAGCCTGAGCACGGAGCCTGATCAGGGCAAGGGAAGGAAAAAGACTGTACAGGTAAGTCGCTCAGAATAGAAATGAAACATGGTATTTTGTCTGATGGAAGAAATACTAGTGCCAGTATCTATCATGTGATGATTTGTTCCACACTAAATTTGTGATGTTTTTAATTTCCCCGCAGGACTTTATACGTGTTTTTTTTTTCAGGAAGTATTTCTGGAACACATCACTCATCTTAGGATATGTATAGAACATAATCATATGTATAAGGTAAATGTTAAGCAAGTCCAAAGTGCTGCGGAATTTATAACAAATAGCACAAAAGAAAATTACCAAAACCAAGCGCGGCATCCCCCAGTTCTAATATATGGACCTGATGCTTCAGGAAAAAGCACCTTATTGACCCATCTGTACTTCAATTTAGAGAAAATTTTCCCTAAGCCAGTGCTGAGGGTGATAAGGTTCTCAGCAGCGACACCTAGATCGGCTTATAACTTGGAGCTGCTTCGAGTGATGTGTCAACAGATATCGATAATACTGAACATTCCCGAGGGGTACTTGCCGAAAGACGCAAGTTTCGACCCTTTGTACATAAACAACTGGTTTCAAAGTCTTCTGAAGAGATGCGAGGAAATGGTGGATGTGGTTCTGCTTATATTTATCGATAACGTTCATAGAGTGAATCCGCTGGAGTGTGATGTCGTGACGGGACTATCATGGCTGCCAATGTCTTTGCCAAGAAATGTATTTTTAATCTGTTCTTCAGCTGTCTCTCTCGACCAGTTGCAACTGACGCCATCACAGAAAGAGAAGTTCAAATTGCAGAACAGCTACTACCTTTTAGATGCAATTGAGGATAAGGAAGATAATAAGAGTCATGAAGATTATATTGACAGTGCCTTCGATAAACTGGAAGTTGTATTTGGACCTAAAGCTTTCAGTAAATTAGCGAGTAAGTTATCTTAGTGTTTTTTGGCTATTTTATTGTTTTCGATTCGGGTTTGATAACATTTTAACCCCTAAGTGACCCTATCTCAAGGGTTCTTAGCAGAGGCCATTGGACATTTAATCCAAAGTAAGTCAGTCAGTCTAATAGTCATTATTAATCAATTGATACAAAGAGGCAGTTGAGACACTTAAGATCGTTTTCATTTCATATTTTGCAATGGACAAATTTAGTTACGTTTGTTTTGCTAGTGAAGGTTCTTCTAGTCGAGTCGCTTGTTTCTTTGAAACAGTGTGGTGAAAGGATTGTAAGTGCTTTTCAGGGAGGCTTTTTTCGAGCCCTTGACACATGTTTTAGAACTTTTTAGGTTATACGACATGCCGGTTTCCTAACGATATTTTCCTTCACCGTTTGGAGTACTGCACTGCGGACACTTTTTTTTTATTGGTTTTGATTACACGATCTTAGGATACGACCAAACCTTTGATCTTCCAAAGCTTTGTAGCTGATGATCTTTTTTAACTAGTAATAACACATGGTTGAGCCGTTTGCAATCTCAACGTGATTATGTTTTAATGTAAAACACTGTGTTTTTTTTCAACGGCAAATCTAAGTTCCTGTAGTTTTCATACATTATATACTCGCCGTACACGGTTGACGCCGGTAGCCGCCACACGCTACAAATCGTCGCTCCTCGCTTCGTATGAAAACTACAGGAAATATGCCATTGGCGGCGTTTTGTGGTTGTGGCCGGAGGCCCGTGTGCGAACACTAAGGGTTTTTGGACGCAATACTATATATTCAATTCAAAGTTCAACTAGTAAAAGTTTTCTATTTTAGGTTACATAACTTGTTCGGAGTTCGGTCTGACTGAGCTCGAGCTTCTGGAACTTCTGATGCCAACGAGCAACAGCGACGCGGTGATAACTTTGAAGGACGCCAACTTCAACTTCTCAACTCTGTGTGTCGCCAAGTACATGATGAGTAAGTGATAGTTTTGTTCGACTAGCTCGAACTATAAGTTACACTTACAGACGTACCTACTTAGTAAGGCGAAGACACATCTCGCACATTGCGATATAAAATCATTGAATGTATTTATGAAAAATCGCAATCAACCGAATTTCGAATATTTAAAACAATTGAATTAAAATTGAATTGAGAATATTGAAGAGTAGTAGAGCTCTTTGTGAAGGGCTCGTCCGGGGAAGTACTACTACCACGCCTTTTTCTGCCGCCAAGCAGCGTTGCTGTGTTTCGGTTTGAAGAGTGTGGTTTCCGGTGAAATTACAGGCACATGCGGCTTAACATCTGTATGCCTCAAGTTGATGGACGCAGGGCAGTGCACCGTAGGGCACGTTCCTATCGTGCGTGACTTACGAGGCAATGCTTTGTCAGGTGCGCCATCTGCTTGTTCCATCAGCTAGTAATATTAAAATAAAAAAGTTTTGCATAAGTACGAAAACTAGAAAAGCGAACTTTTTAGTAGGAATAAGCAGTTGTCATTGCCTTCTTAACCAAATTCCTTGTAGGTATTGTAACCACGAGAACTTATAGTGTGGGCTGAATTCTAATGAACTGTTATTTACAATATCCATGAAATAAACTTTGTTTTTATCATTTTTACGTTTGGACGTAAAACTGGTTTTAAGGTTGTCCGATTTTTTTTATCAAATAGCTTAGAAAACACCTTTTTTCGAATTGAGACTGTTTAAAATTAGATTACAGAAGGCAGAAAAGCTTCAGACAACAGTTAAGTGTTTAAATTGAATAACCATTTAGGACCTTTTCTCTTTTGTCAGTCTTTTTAATTAGACGAAAGGAAAAGTAGCTCGTTAAACGTAATTAAGATGAAATTTCTAGGTTGGCACAGTATTTCTCTCACTGCTCGCAAATTCACAAAGGTAAAATGACGTAATTTTTCACAAGTTAAAAAGGACTTGCGGTCTTATTTATGGTTAACTAATTCTGTTGGAAGCGTAACTTGTGTTTTGACACTGGGTTTTGTAAGTTAAATACTCTAATACCTAGCTTAGCAAAACGGGATCCAATATACTTAACACCTACACGTCTTTGCTGTGGAAGGTTCAGCGCAATGCCACAAAATTTAATACATTCGTGTTTTATGACGAAATTGGTAACATCGGTTTTTCCTACAAAATATTACTATTTGATACTTGATGAAAGACAATCACGCTTTTTTGAAACGGTTTTGATATTTACGATTAACTAATTTTAAATTGAATAGGTTCGTTTCTCATATTTTTGTCTTACGTTGTTCTTAGGTTGGTACATACTACGCGATTAGATCACAAAGATCAGTTTGAATTGTTTTGTAAGTAGCTGAATACGTCAGTTTCTCGCGATCAAAGCCTAACTTAATCGTGAACAGACAAGAAGCCAGAGGAAACAATATATTTTTATTTAGTCTGTCCTGTCTGTTACATAAAACGTTTTCGCCAGAAAAGTGAGCAGAAGCTGTTTTTTTTTAATGGTCTAAATGCTGGTGATCGTTTGACGATTCTTACAGCGCTACCGAACAACACAAGCTGAAACTTAGCATTTTGTCTCTATAGAACCCTTGATAACGGATGTGGTGGTATCGGGACGCAGTACATGGGTGTGGCGTGTGGCCGGCGCTGGTGCGAGAGCGAGACGGCGCTATGTGCGAGTGCAAGCGGCCCTCAGAGATACGCACTCGGACTTGGCGGCTTTGCACTTCTCGTCTTTTCTGAATGACGGCGACGATACCGACAACTCTGATGCTCAGGAACTTGGTAAGTGTGTGACGATAGCATTATTTTTTAGCTATTTTTTTTAAGTTAAGTGTACGCTATAGACGTTTAGATAGTTTTCCACTTGTGTATCACTTGTTATCTAAATCAAAGTAAGACTATCTCTAATACTATAAGAATCAAAGTCCTGACTGACTGACTGACTGACTGACTGACTGACTGACTGACTGACTGACTGACTGACATATAGACAACGCACAGCCTAAACCGCTGGTCCTAGAGACTTGAAATTTGAGGAGTACATAGGTCTTATGACGTAGAGGTGTACTAAGAAGGGATTTTTGGAAATTCAACCCCTAAGGGTGTAAAAAGGGATGAAAACGTTTGTATGAAAAATTGTATTCCTTGAACCTACAAACTTGAAACTTGGAGTACATGTACTTCAAAGCTAAAAAATAGGAATGGCATTTTTAGTTTTTTAAAACTACCCTTAATAAGTGTGCAAAGGGATGTAAAAGCTTGTATGGGAGTTTTTTGACCGCTGGTCCTAGAGACTTGAAATTTGAAGAGTACATAGGTCTTATGGTGTATAAGAAGGGATTTTTGGAAATTCAACCCCTAAGGGTGTAAAAGGGATGAAAACGTTGGTATGAAAAATTGTATTCCTTGAATCTACAAACTTGAAATTTGAAGTAGATGTACTCCAAGGCTAAAAAATAGGAAAGGCATTTTTAGTTTTTAAAAACTACCCTTAATAAGTGTGCAAAGGGATGTAAAAGTTTGTATGAGAGTTTTTTGACCGCTGGTCCTAGAGACTTGAAATTTGAAGAGTACATAGGTCTTATGGCGTAGAGGTGTACTAAGAAGGGATTTTTGGAAATTCAACCCCTAAAGGGTGTAAAAAGGGATAAAATCGTTTGTATGAAAAATAGTATTCCTTGATTCTACAAACTTGAAACTTGGATTAAATGTACTTCAAAGCTAAAAAATAGGAATGGCATTTTTAGTTATTTAAAACTACCCTTAATAAGTTTGCAAAGGGATGTAAAAGTATGTATGGGAGTTTTTTGACCGCTGGTCCTAGAGACTTGAAATTTGAAGAGTACATAGGTCTTATGGTGTATAAGAAGGGATTTTTGGAAATTCAACCCCTAAGGGTGTAAAAGGGATGAAAACGTTGGTATGAAAAATTGTATTCCTTGAATCTACAAACTTGAAATTTGAAGTAGATGTACTCCAAGGCTAAAAAATAGGAAAGGCATTTTTAGTTTTTAAAAACTACCCTTAATAAGTGTGCAAAGGGATGTAAAAGTTTGTATGAGAGTTTTTTGACCGCTGGTCCTAGAGACTTGAAATTTGAAGAGTACATAGGTCTTATGGCGTAGAGGTGTACTAAGAAGGGATTTTTGGAAATTCAACCCCTAAAGGGTGTAAAAAGGGATAAAATCGTTTGTATGAAAAATAGTATTCCTTGATTCTACAAACTTGAAACTTGGATTAAATGTACTTCAAAGCTAAAAAATAGGAATGGCATTTTTAGTTATTTAAAACTACCCTTAATAAGTTTGCAAAGGGATGTAAAAGTATGTATGGGAGTTTTTTGACCGCTGGTCCTAGAGACTTGAAATTTGAAGAGTACATAGGTCTTACGGCGTAGAGGTGTACTAACAAGGATTTTTTGGAAATTCAACCACTAAGGGTGTAAGAAGGGATGAAAACGTTGGTATGAAACATTGTATTCCTTGAACCTACAAACTTGAAACTTGAAGTACATGTAGGTACTTCAAGGCAAAAAAATAGGATAGGCATTTTTAGTTTTTTTGAAATACCTTTATTAAGCGTGCAAAGAGATGTCAAAGTTTGTATGGGAGTTTTGTGACGCGTGGCGCGATTTTCCGTGTAAGGTTGTCTTTGTTGTATTTGTCATGTTTGTGCTAAGCTCAGTACCTATACCTACCTACCTAATATAGGTAATGTACGCCTATAGGTATCTCATAAACCTACGTAGGTATTTAAAATCCTACCCTAATAATATACAACTCAATGCGAGAGTTACGATGTTTGGATGTTTGTGGCTCAATCACGGCTCACCACTTCAACGCGTGTGAAGCCGCGGGAAGCCACTAGTAAGACTCAAAGTCCTGACTGACTGACTGACTGACATATAGACAACGCACAGCCTAAACCGCTGGTCCTAGAGGTTTGAAATTTGAGGAGTACATAGGTCTTATGACGTAGAGGTGTACTAAGAAGGGATTTTTGGAAATTCAACCCCTAAGTGTGTAAAAAGGGTTGAAAACGGTTGTATGAAAAATAATAATCCTTGAACCTACAAACTTGAAACTTGGAGTACATGTACTCCAGGCAGGCTAAAAAATAGGAAAGGCATTTTTAGTTTTTTAAAACTACCCTTAATAAGTGTGCAAAGGGATGTCAAAGTTTGTATGGGAGTTTATTGACGCGTGGTGCGATTGACTTAAAACTTGGGGTAAATATACTACGAAATAAATAATTAAGAATGACACTTTTAATTTCTGATAATTACCCCTACAAATCACGCTCACCACTTTAAAGCGTGCGAAGCCGCGAGAAGCTGCCAGTGATCTATAAAGTGATATTTATTTATTTTTTCTGAAGCCGGTCTCCACCGCGAGCGGAGCGGAGCCATTAAGGACTCCGTTTAACTCGCAAGAATAAACTGCATACTTGTATTTCCACCAACAAATAGTCGAGCAGAAAGTGTTGAAATGAACTCGCTCACCTCTTTTTCCTTTTGCAGTGGAAATCAAAAAAAAAAATCTTTGTTGGTGGAAATGTATACCTATTTCATTGAAAAGGAGTCCGTTCCGCTAACCATTTCTTGCTCATTACCCTTTCGCGGTGTGAGACCGGGCTTAAGAGTCAATTACATTTTGACAATACGTTTGAATTGTTATATTATTTATTTTGTGTGTTTCTATTTAGGTACTTGATCAGCTTAAATCTCTTAAACTACGGGTGGGTGAAACTTTAATTCAAAAGTGATCCTTTGTAAATTTCATGTATTTACTGATTTTGCGCCTGTTTTTCATAAAGTAACTTTCAATACTAGGTGCCGTAGATGACGACGATGCGCTCCTAGACTCGACTCCATTCCACTCGGCTAGTAGAACAGCTGCAGCGTTCACGCAAAGGCACGTGGAAGAGTCCTGGCTCCATCTCCTGCTGGCTGGAGATTTCGCAAAACTGAAGGATCTGACCGTCTGCAACTTCGACTTTCTTCTTGCTGCTGTAAGTTTGTAGAGATAACTGCAACAGATTCACGACTGATCCCCAGGCATGGTAGATATCCCCTCAGATCTCTTAGTACCAAGTACAAACTACAAATTCTTTGAGCACGTATAAGGGGGGTAGAAATAGTTATTTTATAAATAGAACTTGGTGTTGTAAGTTCTGGTGGTGGAAAATGTAAATGGAATAGTCGCCAAGGAAGGGTTGGACGTCAAGTAACAGGATAGGTCGTTGATATTGTCGTAAGCCGTAGATGGGGTAGCCCAAGATTGTGTGGAATGGCAAGAGCATGATGATGGTAAGTCCGTGTGAGCTAGTCGCCAAATCTAGATACGTGAGTTTTTAGGCTCTAAGGTTTCCATACCTTAACGAAAGCCAAGATGGACACTAAAACAAGTCCTCCGAATATGAAAGCGCTCAGACGTAAATGTCACTAGCGGTCACCCATCCAAATTATAGCTTCCTTATTTAAAACTGGTTAAACTACAAACAGTTCAAAGAGTGTTAAAAATGAGCATTTGCCAATATTATATGGACGTGGCTTCGAATAGTTAAACGAATAACAGGCACATCTATTATTTTCCATATTATAAATACAGAGAATAATAGACTCATTTCTTTTTATTTTCTCAAGTTTGTTGAAGTAAAAACCTCACGGAAGAAATACCCAAATGGCTTATAAATATTTACTGATATAGTTTCTTGTTCGGAAGCTTACGGCCAAATGTCTGTAAAAGTTTGTTGGCATCAACATACTTCTTTCACACACGATGTAAGCTAAGCTGATCGATATAAGCTTAGCTTAGCGAATAGTTTGCTGTTTTCCTTCCGCACGCATTGTCACCAGCATGTACTTGTGACATCTTTAAAGGGCTGACACTCGTCAAACAACTTCTCGCTCGCACACTTACATTATGAAAAATCGAACAACAAGTTTTGGAGAATGACTTACAATGTTTCAGCAAATAGGTATCATCATCATTTTCCTGCCCTTATCCCACATCTTGAGTCGCGGCAGAGCAGGTTTTTTCCCTCCACTATCCTCTATCAGCCGTCATCTCAGCAGTAACTCCTTTCTTACTCATGTCATTTTTGACAGCCTTCACAGCTCAGTTGGTAGTAGCTCTGCCTTCTGTGCCTTAGGCCGTGTGGGTTCGATCCCCACCGATAACAAACATTTGTGTGATGAACATAGATGTTTGTTCTTTGTCTGGGTGTTATATAATATCATAAGTATGTATTTACAAAAAAAAAAGTATATAAGTAGTATATCAGCTATCTGGTTCCCATATCACAAGCTTTGGCTTAGTTTGGGGTGAGATAGTCTGTGTGGAATGTCCACCAATATTTATTTTTATTTTTTATTTATTTATTTTCACACAGTCCATCCATCTTTTCTTTGTCCTACCTCTACTCCTATATCCTCCCACATTCATCCCTAGCATTCTTCTCGTTACATGACATTCTTCTCTTCGCATAAAGGTAGATCAATTTAATTCAAACAAGTTTTCCTACTAATAGTTTGATTAAGTACAAAAACTAGTTAGGCATATTTTTTGGTTGGAAAACTGTTGGTTGTTCCACAGCCAAGACAAGACAATTTGAAACTTCAAACTGCAAGTTAAAATAACAAAATAACTACGAGCATAAAATACTGGGCGAGGAGGCACGGTGCCTAAAGACGTAATCAACCCGATTACCTGCTATTATGAGCCGATATCGGGGTAGTTTACTAACTTGCCCCGTTAAGCGATGACATAGGAAGCATAAAACAGCTGGGTTTTTGTAATATCACCGAGAGTATTTTAAAATGATCTGTCGAGTACAGAATCTGCCGAATTACGAATCTGTCCAATCCAGAATCTGTCCTACACCGAACAAAGGCTGTCAATCTTTTAGTAAAAAATTTATAAAGTTCAACTTGAAGCTTACTTTATTGTAGACTGCAAAATCATTCGTCTCTTAAATGTATTTTATTAATATAGTATAGTGAGCAGGCTAGTATTTGCCTTAGCTGTAGTCACTTCACAAACATCTTATGAGGTTCAGATCCTATGAACGTTAATTTCACCCAAAACACCGAACTTTCGCTATTAGTGAACAAAACAACGTGGGTAAGGGTGTGCGAGTCCTGTTCGGGTTATGGATTTATGGATATCGGTTCATTCGTCTTTGTTTGTGGAGACGTTTATTTATGCTTCTTTATTGATCCCTACATCATCATCAGTGGCGTAGCTAGGTGGACAAGGGCCCTGGTGCATAGAGAAAGAATCTGGCCCTCACACCTCTTTCCACATAGCTTGAACTTAAATTGTCCTTTAAAAGAAACCATTTTAAAACAAATTGTGAGCAGGATCAAGGTTTTCTAACTGCGGGAGCTGGCTGACTCTCTCGTTTCAAAGCTTAGGTTATAGGGCCCCCTGAACTCCGGGCCCCGGTGCACTGCACCACCCGCACCTACGATAGCTACGCCACTGATCATCATTATAAATACGTGTGTAAATGAAATTATTGTGAGTATTACATTTGTACGGTTAATAATCATAAAAAAATATAGGTTACTATACATTTATGAGACATTTGAAATAAATTATAAAAATACATGGCTGTTATAATTTGGATTAAAGCTTTTTATGTTTTTAGGTATATACTCTGTTCTTTTGAAGCTATGTCACCAAAAATCTTTTAAAATAATTGTATCTTTGACAATTTTCAAAGTATCAATGTATGTTACCAACCCTTTTGACTGACTTATTCTGTTATTGTTATACTCACGCTAAATAACCGTTTATTATATTCTTACTTTATAATTTCCACTCCTTGCTTATTTTTATGTGCTGTTTCTTGACACGCTAAAAGTAAATTAGTTTGTATACTATTATGAGCGACTCTGATGTCGAAGTTTTTACGACTGTTGATCTCGCTTTTGACGAATTAACAGTTCTAAATGGGCATGCGCGGAAGCAACGTTGTAAATTTAAGGAGCTGACAACTATCAAACAACTTCTCGCTCGCACGATTCGACATGTTGAAAGATATAAAATCACTTAACTCATTTTCGAAAAATCGCAATCAACCATTTTGTGTGCAATCACATTGCACACAGTTTAGTAAAAATTTCAATTTGATCGATACATGTTTTCCTACTCAAAAGTTAGCTTTACTAGTTTTCGTACATAAGCAAACTTTTAAGTAGGAAAACTTGTATCGATCAAAATGAAATTTTTACTAAACTGTGTGCAAAGTGATTGCACACAAAATGGTTGATTGCGATTTTTCGAAAATGAGTTTAGTGATTTTATATCTTTCAACATGTCGAAACGTGCGAGCGAGAGTCACATTAGCTCTTGTCTTCGCCTTAACTAGCGGTAGCCCATTTTGCAAGAGAGTGACAATAAGGCTTATGAAGCTTGCTAAGCATACACCTAATATTTCAACACAGAGAAGCTTCATCTAAACCACATTATTCATGCAAAATTTAAATTAATTCGTGTACTCAGATTGAATATTCCGATATTATGCAGGCTCTTGTTATGAAGATTATGTAGGCACCGCACCGTGTAAACATACGGGAGAAATGCAAGCCAGGTGGCTTGGCGCAGTGTAAACACATGAGCGATTTCAATATTGCAAATCCTTTATCGTGTAAACATAGGGAGAGTGCAAGCGCCTTTGATCTAGTGCAAACTATCGCATCTACAACGCTTTGGCTGACAGCTTGGAAATGTGTGTCTACCGTCTCGTGCGAAATACTGTTTTAGTGCAATAAACTGAGAGCACTGGTGGTCTAGTGGTAGCGGCCCCGCCTTCCAAGGTCGTTGGTTCGAAACCGGTAGTTTTTCTGTTCAAAAATGTATGTGCACAATGCCAGTACTCTGAAACGGCGAAGGAAAACATCGTGAGGAAACCGGCATGTCGTAGAACCTAAAAATTTCCATAACATGTGTCAAGTGCTCGAAAGGAGCCTCTTGAGGCGCACTTAAAATCCTTTCACCACACTGTTTCGAAAGAAACTAATGACACGACAAGACAGAGAGTGTAATAAAGAATATTCAATACTTCGTACGCTGTGTGTTGTTGGCTAAGTCAGCTCCGCATTTGTATAGACCATGACTTTCTTCTGGATATGGCTGACTAAGCTGTGAGGATGGTGAAGGTGCTAAGCAAGCCTTCTCCACCTAAAATCTTGTCCCAGGCACTTAATTTTAAGAGTAGCAGAAGTTTTTGTAAAGGACTCGTCCGGGGAAGTACTACCACCATATATTTTTCAGCCGCCAAGCAGCGTTGCTGTGTTTCGGTTCGAAAGGTGCCTTGTGAAATTACAGGCACATCAGGCTTAAAACTCGTATATGCCTCAAGTTGATGGACGCATGGCATTGCATCGTACGGCACGTTCATATCGTAACTTGATACTTAATAGGGCTTGAGTGGAAAGTGGCCTCTAACGCTGTACGTATCAACTATACAATAGATGCAAAAACCTGTTTACTACTGGTGGTGATCACTTTAAGGCAATGAAGTGGATGTTTAGCCACATGCCAAAATTCAAATACAAATTGAAACGCTGACGTAATTTTTGGCGGGAAATTAATGTTTATTCATCTTGTTGTTTCATCGGTTGGGCTTATACTGTATTATCTTTATATCACCACGTTACTGCTAGCCGATGAAAATGTATGATGTGAATGTAATAATAAAGAGCCTGTGATTGAGATCACGAGTAGTTAATGATTGGTATTCATTAAAATTTAATTTAAATTCCAAAAGCCACAAGCGTTGGCCTGATCAAATACTGGAATTCCTCGTATTGTGTGTTGATACCCACGATACGAAGAGTTAATTGGTTGGAAGGAATTGATTAGTTCTAAGTAATCTTTGATAATATAACAATGTACAAAGCATTATTATTATTTATTATATGTAGATACGTTAATCTTCAGAAATGAAATAAGTAATACCTATCTGTGTAACATTTTTTGTTTCCGATCCCGGCAATCAAACCTGCTACCCTCTATGTTCAAAGCTGAACAGTTGTCAAATTACAAAACTGACCAGCTGTCAAAAAAGTAAATTATTTTTCAAGAGGATTTTTTTTGACATTTATTTTGATATTTTTTTTCGAAATAACTTTTTCTATTTAAATTTACATATCCGTTGTATTTATGGATATTCTCTTCGGCCATTTTTCTGGTGTAGGAAAATGTACAGATAATCTTCGAGGATTTCGTTTATTGCTTTCCCAAAGTCGAGACGGGTTACCGGCTCAAGTTCTCAATATCTATTCAAATCCAAGTTTGCACAAAACTTTGTTATTTGTTACGGATTATCCTGTAGGAAGAAATGCTTCAGTATGTGTGCAGCCGTGATGAAACGCTTTATTCCCTAACAGTAACAGTTTTTAAGAGTACTTGAACTCTTTGTGAAGGGCTCGTCCGGGGAAGTACTACCCCCACGCCTTTTTCTGCCGCCAAGCAGCAACGCTGTGTTTCGGTTTAAAGAGTGTGATTGCCGGTGTAATTACAGGCACATTAGGCTTAACATCTGTATGCCTCAGGTTGATGGACGCAGGCTAGTGCATCGTAAGGTACGTTCCTATCGTGCGTGACTTACGAGGCAATGCTTTGTTGTTATAGGTGATGGTTAGCACTTAACATCAGGTGGGCTATCTGCTTGTTCCATCATCTAGTTGTATAAAAAAAACAGTTAATGAAAACACAGACATACAGAGATGCCATGTGATAATCAATCTCACAAAAAATCGTTTTATAAAATAAAAACACAAGACTTTGAGACGCAAAGCTGTACATGACAATACAAACAGATTAAAACAATTGATCAAAACAAATTAATATTTTATAATACAATGTAGACTTTCGACACAAAGAGTTGAAAACAAAAGTAGACGAGATAGTAGAATAGCGATGTTAAATGCTGCATCATACAAATAAACTAGATCTAGGCGGCGAACCGGCCTAGTAATGGATGTTTGTAGTCGTTACACAAAATCGGTCGCTCTGGAAGTCTATGGGATAAGCAGTTTCGAAGTAGTCGTTCTAGGCCTGAAACTGAATGATCATAGAAACAAAGACGCTTTTATTTTTTATTGACAGCCTTCACAGCTCATGCCGTTGATAGGATATATGGGCAATTCGCCCCTCGCATTTTTTAAGTATGTCATTTGTTGGGTGTATTTCGGCCATGACGTCAGCAAGCAAAAACTCTTGGTAGCATTTCGTCGTTTACTTTTAACTTTTAACGTTTAACGTTTTAATTTCAACAGACGAGCAAAACTTTTAGACACGGCGAACTACAATCACTTATGTTCATTATTAGCACTCTTTACATTACCTAGCTATCATAAACTGTAAGCCTATTTTTCTAAATATAAATTAGTAGCTCTGCCTTCTGCGCGGTAGGCCGTCGGTTCGATCCCCACCGAGAACAATTATTTGTGTGATGAACATACTCGTAGATGTTTCTTCTCTGTCTGAGTGTTATTATATATTATAAGTATGTTATTAAAAAAAAAATTAAGTATTATATCAGCTATCTAGTTCCCATATTGCAAGCTTTACTTAGTTTGGGGCTAATAGATGTGGAGAGTCCACCAATGTTTATTTATTTATTATCAGGTACAAACGGTCACCATATCGTATCTCCGCTGCATCTTGGAGCACGTCCGCTGCTACATCCTTGACCGAGACGTGGAGCTGGTGTACGGCGCCGTGAAGAAAGCCAGTGATATCCTCACGAGGGATCCTATGCAATTGGGAGCTCAGGTAAACATCAACTTTTAAGCCCGGTCTCCACCGCGAGCGGAGCGGAGCCATTAAGGACTCCGTTTAACTCGCAAGAATAAACTGCATACTTGTACTTCCACCAACAAATAGTCGAGCGGAAAAGACTGAGGGAGCAGAAAGTGTTGAAATGAACTCGCTCAGCTCTTCAGTGCAAATCAAAAGATAAAACTCTTTTTTGGTGGAAACGTAAACCTATTTCATTGAAAAGGAGTCCGTCCGCTAACCATTTCTCGCTCATTACCCTTTCGCGGTGGAGAAGGGGTTTTTCTATCAAATTGAGAATGTCTTATCTGGTTTTTAGAGTGTACGTGCGTAGTTAGTACGGAAAAAATATTATATTGATTGATTGATCGATTGAAAATACTTTATTGCACATTAAGGCGAAGACAAGAGCAAATAAATAAACTCAAATGATTTTTTTACCAAAATGTGTGCAATCACATTACACAGTTTAGTAAAAAATATTTTAATCGATAACAGTTTTCCTACTCAATAGTTTGCTTTACTAGTTTGCACTTATGCAAACTTTTGAGTAGGAAAACTTGTATCAATTAATATGATTTTTATACTAAACGGTGTACGGCGGCATATATTGTAGGTGCGGTTTTTTGGACTTTTTTTATTGTTACGGAGACAAGATTTTAGAATAGCATAACTATAGTAAAATAGTAGCTTTCTTTTTAAACCCCCGATATTTATTCTGTAAAACAAAATAACCTATTTAATAAGAACAGATTTGCTTACAAAAAACAAAGTAATCTGATTCTGGCAATATTTTTTTGTTATTGAAAATTATAACAAAAATGAATGATAACAAAACATCGTATCATGCGATTTTAATTGTCCAACTCTACTCGTGTTTGCTATAAAAAAACGAAAACAATATCATTCCCTTGAGATTATGGTAATATCACTACAACCTTACAACGCAAAGAAAATGTTGACATAATTTCCAGGTCAATAATTCTCACCGGCAGTAGAAAGGATTACTCAGGGTTCACTCCCCGTCGCACTGGGTAGAAATGGGAAACAATATTGATCAAACCACTTTTATGAGACTTTCCTTGTTCAACGTCCATCAATTTGAGCCGTTGTCAGCAGGACATAAACCCTTTAACGAGTTTCGATAAACCCCTGTTTGGTAGGCTTACATACTATGTGCATTCTGTGGCCCGAGCCCGAGCTTCGGGAATTATTTTGGATAATATGGTGGAATTGAGCACTGCCTAGTGTATTCGTTGGGATCGGGATTTTAAGTAAAATGTTTGTTTATTTTTAAGGTTATATCTGTTTCTTTTGGAGACCATGCTACAGTTTGCTACGACGTAGCACTATGCTACGCACGCGTAGGCTTCTTCATATCTCTTGACTCTTGTAACTTGTATTTTATGTGACGGATCGCGATACTTTGTGCTGATTGCATTCGCCCTTATGTGTTCAGATATCCGTAAAGATTAATTGAAGCCAGCCTAACTTTTCCTACAAGTGGAAGCTTTATTTTTAAATAAGCTTGCGTTTGACCGTAATCTCACTTAATGCTAAGGATTGCAGTCGACCGTGTAGTACGCTTATCTAGAAATTACCTATAAAATTCTTTTTTTTCTTAAAAACTGTCATGTAATATTTGTTCAAAGTTGTAGGTGTTCGGTTTCCTCTGTGAAAGAGTAACCGTAGTTTCTGAGGATTTATTTTCCTTGGATACGCCCTTGCATTCCAAGACTACGTGAGCGACTGATTCAGACCGACAACCTCTGCAGAGCGGATTTTCTGTGATTCCGATATCGTAGAGTAGTGTATCGTAGTTTTTTAGAAGACAGTGACCTGCCAGCGACACGTTTATTTAAAAATACTTTTTTCACTTCCATTTATAGAAAGCACTGGTGGTCTTAGTGGTAGCGGCCCCACCTTGATGCTAAGTTCGTGGGTCATAACCGGTCGTGCACCAATGAGTTTTTCTGTTCAAAAATGTGTATATACTGTGCCAGTACTCTCAAACGGTGAAGGAAAACTTCGTGAGAAAACATGTCGTAAAACCAAGTTCTAAAACATGTGCCAAGTGCTTGAAATGAGCTCTTTGAGGCGGACTTAAAATCTTTTCACCACACTGCTTAGAATTAGTGTCACGGCAAGAAGAAGCTATAAAACTCCTTTCTTTCCATACAGATAATAGCCTGGTTACGACCAGCTGTAGCACGTCGCGGGGTCCTCGCGAATCTAGTAACAGCTGCCATGGCGTGGTGCGATGGATATGATAAGCCGCTTCTAGTCCCGCTGAATGGGTGGTAAGTTCTCATTTAAAAATAAAAAACCTAGTTATGGTCTACCCATGACTACGTTTCATACCCATTACGTACCCATTTTCACAAATATCTGTTTTTAATTACTGTTTATTAATTTACCTACTGTTAGGCTTCAGACTATCAATCAAATAAATGTTATGGTCAAAAAAAGGGCTTAACTTATTTCGTTATTAAACTAGTAGCTTTAATTACAAATGTTATGTAAGACTTAATATTATGTCAGGCCACGCAATTATTTACTAGAAGTTTCACAATAAAAAATTGCCTTCAGAGCGGCTTGATTGAGCCACAAACATTCAAATATAAGCTTTTGATTTTATATTAAGATTTAAAATTATAAACAGGAAGTGTAAATGTGAACCAAAATGCTTCCAATTTTTTAATTAAATGATTCAAAATGACATAAATTTGGTCCGCGTAGCACTTCCGTAGCGCTTTGATGGCAACGTCACCGGTTAATATTTAATTAATCCCTTGTGGATCCTACTGTTCAGCCTCTACCCTTTAATTTTATGAATTCTGAGTTCATAATAGCCAGTCCACGAAAGTCTTATGAACTTTGACCTTTATGTAAAGTTTTTAAAAGTTTATGGAAAAACGACTTCCACATTTATGAAAATAGCCATAGCCTAGGACAGGGAAAAGTAGAAGGGGGGTAGGAAGGCCTTTGCCCTGCAGTGGGACGACGCAGGCTGAAAATAGTATATAATAACAAGCTGGTGCCCGCGACTTCGTCTGCGCTATGATTAGTCACACAATATCTTTATAAATTGTAGCCTATGTGTTATTCTGATGTATTAGCTATATTATTGTAAAGTTTCATTAAAATCTATTAAGTAGTTTTTACGTGAAAGAGTAACAAACATCCATCCATCCATACATACTCACAAACTTTCGCGTTTATAATATTAGTAGGATAATAAATAATACTTCCTCATGGCACATAATACACGAAAGTCTAATAAAACTTAGAGTCCTCGTAATGAATAAAAAGTAATATAAAAAGTAAATATATTCCAAGTCCAAAATTCAAGCTATCTCAGTGCATATCGAAATCTCATTTCGATCGACTCAGTGGTTTAGTTGTGAAAACGTAACAAACACACTTTCATATTGATAAATTGCTTTGCTGATTGAACCAGAAGTAACCCTCTGCTTTCTGAAATTGCTTTTCAACTCGTTTGAACTTTGGCTGTATTTCTGTATTTGGTCTGAAAACCAGCGCTGCTTACTATCTATGGATGGTCAGCAGCATCTCGCTGAGACGGGACCTGTTTGTCGCACTCGGCATATGGAGGACTAATCTGCACTTTCTCTTTTTACGTGTATTTGTTTTTTCTTTAGGTTATATTATATTTTTGTTACTAGCTTTTAAATCTAAAGTCCACGTATGTTTGTGTGACAAATAAATACCTTTTCTATTTCAAAAATAAATATACTCTTTTACTAGATGTAATTGACTCGCAAAAGCTATAATAATAAATACTAAAACTAAAAAAATATTTTGTCTCCCAAAAAAGGCAAACTTAGTTTCCAGTAATAATACAGAATATAATAATACAGTAACGGCCGTTTTCTGAAAGCTCGATCAAAACTAATCGGATGTCAAGTCACTCGCCATTTCATCTATTACATTGAATTAGATAGAGAGAGATTAGTTTTAATCAGGCTTTAAGAAACCGGCCGTAAGAGAATTTAAATTTTCTCTCAAAAAAATTCAAACTTAGTTTCTAGTTAATGCTTATTCTATTCTCTTCTATCAATACAGTATACATTATAGTGTGTAATAAGAACATGCTACAATTAAAAATATTGCGACATGTTTGTACAAATATTTACAAATATTTTTGACAGCCTTCACAGCTCAGTTTGTAGTAGCTCTGCTTTCTGCGCCGTAGGCCATGGGTTCGATCCCCAGCGAGAACATACATTTGTGTGATGAACATAGATGTTTGTTCTCTGTCTGGGTGTTATATAATATTATAAGTATGTATTTACAAAAAAGTATATATGTATTATATTAGCTATCTGGTTCCCATAACACAAGCTTTGGCTTAGTTTGGGGCTAGATAATGTTGTGTGGAAAGTCCACCAATATTTATTTATTTATATATACAATTGCTTACAAAAACCTACTCTCGTATTGCAGAGCAAACCAATTTCGCGATGGTTTCTAAATACGACTGTGGTTCATTTCGAAAGTGACCAATTAATCCTGAGCACGTAAAGGTCGAAAGATCAATAGTTACCGCTAATTGTAACGTACCGTACCGTATTATTCAATTAGAGAAATGTTTTACAAGCTTGGGTTTCTGGGTATGAGTATAAAGCCTCCAAACACCAATGTACTCGTATCTTAAGTTTTTCAACTGGATATAATTTATAGATTGAACAGATAATCTCTCTTTCTCTCTTGTCATGTCACTAGTTTCTTTCGAAACAGTGTGGTGAAAGGATTTTAAGTACGCCTCAAGAAGCTCCTTTCGAGCACTTGACACATGTTATAAAACTTTTTAGGTTCTACGACATGCTGGTTTCCTCATGATGTTTTCCTTCACCGTTTGAGAGTACTGGCATACTTATATTGTGTGGTAAACAAGGATTGGTATTTTTTTTGCAAATAATGCCTAAATCTGTAGTATATAGGCAGTTATACTAAATTAAAACAAAGATTTACTTAGTATAGTTGGCTTTTGCATGTATTGTAGATGATTATACAGAGCCATGAATGTTAAAACATTTAAAACGAGCTACCACCTGTAGTTCGCTCGCATATAAATGATTCCTAACATTAATCGTGAGTTACTTCATGTTTTCAACACCGTTTCTTGAAAAAATCTGGGACAATAGTAGCTTATAATTATTGATCGAGTGAGCGAAGCGAACGAAGATCTTAGTTTCAACTTGGGCGATTTGGCATTTTATTTATGTATGTATGTATGTATGTATGTATGTATGTATGTATGTATGTATGTATGTATGTTTGTCTGGCGATAACTTTAGAACCGTTGATCCGATCTGTATGAAATTTGATAAGTCGATAGCTTGTACTTGAGAAATTTACTGGTAAGTATATGAGTAAAATCGGATGAAAGGTTTTTGAGAAATGGGGTTTTTTAAGGGGGCAAAAAAAAAAAGTTACATAAAAAAATCAAGTTACATGTCATATAAAAGGGCTTTGTTTGGACATTCCAACACAATTTTTTTCTTTTTTTCTAGGACGCTCGGTTTTTGAGATAAAACACAAAAAGTTAAATTAAGATAACCAGCGATCCAAGAGCTCCCATCTCTAAGAGTTTCATTTACATCAAGGTTTTTCTACTGGTCAGCCAGTTCCTTTGCTTTTTCTTATTTTTTTTTCTTGAAATAAATTAAGGAGGTACTCAGTTCTCATAAAATGGTGACAATGACCAGGTCTGATGATGGAGCTAAGGTCTGTTCAACGGAACTCTTCAATAAATAGGCCAATAGACTTGAAACTTGGTTACCATACCAAGTTAGTAGGCGGTAGTCAGAAAAAAGTCCAAACATAATGTTTGGACTTGCCTCTGACTACCACCTGCTCAAAGTTTTTGTGCGTTCGTCGGGTCGCATCACGAGATCTCAGTTCGGGGCGAACTACTAGTTAATAGGATAGGATAGTTATACAAGGTGTTCCAATACTTGTGTATATAAACCTCAGGGGGCTAAAAAAAAGTTCTATAACATTTGTCAAGTGCTCGAAAAGAGCCTCTTGAGGCGCACTTAAAATCCTTTCACCACACTGTTTCGAAAGAAACTAAAGACACGACAAGAGAAGAGAAAAGAGGGGGCTAAATTACCTATCAATATGAATAACTTTTTCTGAGGAACCAACACTATGAAAAAAAAAGACAGCTGTTTCATACAAAAGTTCAATACCTCCCTGGCTAAATGTATTGGCTATAAATGTATAAATGGTTCCTTAGAAAAAGTTATTCATATTAATGGGTACTTTAGCCCCCTGAAGTTTATAAACACAAGTATTAGAACGCCTTGTATATATTAGGAAGATAGGATTAAGCAAACAAGTAAGTAGAAAGAGAATTTTATCTTTGATTCTAACATCATTTATGTGCACGAAATAAGTTATTTTTGTTTTAGTTACAATTTTAAGTTAATCTCGCATCCACAACATACATTCTCCTTCTATACAGGTGGGGCAATTGTGTGAATTGCTACAACCACACCTGTTTTTATGTTCGAACGTAACAAGTCCCGGATAAAACTTTATTATATTGTTTCACATTGCCTTTCGTTATTTCGTATTACACTTTATTACCTCAGTGGAGCAGAAAATGGAACGTACGAAGAAAAGAAACACGCCATTATTATACAAGGTGTTCCTTAAGTTGTGTATATAAACTTCAGGGGGCTAAAGTACCCATCAATATGAACAACTTTTTCTAAGGAAACAACACTGTGAACGCGAAAAAAAAAACAGCTGTTTCATACATTTTAGCCTGGTAGGTATTGAACTTTTGTATGAAACAGCTGTTTTTTTTTTCGCGTTCACAGTATTGGTTCCTTAGAAAAAGTTGTTCATATTGATGGGTACTTTAGCCCCCTGAAGTTTATATACACAACTTAAGGAACACCTTGTATATACACGCACAAAAGATTGATTACACAATCTTTATTAATATCGTCGACTTTATAAAATACTTATGAAAAAGGTACTTAGCTCGTATGACTGGTGATAGAGTTTTGATCTTAATAAAAAGTTAAAAATAAAGTAAATCTTACCAATGAGTGATAGGGCGTCCGTTTTTCCGAATGCTTATAGGTATTTGGATATTTTCATAAGAAGAGTGAATATCTTCTAGGTCGTTGACCACATAATCACTTAACTTCAGTACCCCAAGTATGAGATTTGCTTACGATATTTCGTTTTACGTTTTTGTTCCGTGTTCATTGCGAAAACCCGCAATGAACACGGAACAAAAACGTAAAACGAAAAACGAAATATCGTAAGCAAATCTCATACTTGGGGTACTGGTGTGATTGCCATCAAACGTTTTACCTAGAGATATTAAAAACAATAAGAAAAAAATGGATAATCATTCCTAATTATACAAACCACAGACTTGGTAGATTCAATAACGGTATTAACTCGTAAAATTTACATAACAGAAACAGCTGACTCAAAGTCTGACTCGACTCAACAGTCCGTTAATTAACTGGCTAATCATTCTGTTTATCTATTCCATTAAGCTTCGCGTAGTCGTAATTTCTTGGACGCCGGAAGAACTTAGCTGTGTAATTGGTAATGAGATCCGGCTTAAAAATGTTTTGCTTATCTTGCTAGGTTCAAGCAGAAATTCAAGCGATTTCTGATGCCCCTATGTAATTAAAGCAGATTCTATATAACACGTCCACCTTCGCCTTACAAACAAGCTTGTGATTCATATTATTAAAAAAACTCAAAAAGCGTGATTTGTGTTTTATACATAAAGTATACAAGGTGTTCCAATAATTGCGTATTATTATATATTATAACTTTTTCTAAGGAACCAACACTGTGAACGCAAAACAAAACAGCTGTTTCGTACATTTTAGCCAGGTAGGTATTGAACTTTTATATGAAACAACTGTTTTTTTTCGCGTTTACAATGTTGGTTCCTTAGAAAAAGTTATTCATATTGATGGGTACTTTAGCCCCCTGAAGTTTATATACACAATTATTGGAACACCTTTTATAGAAATGTAGGGCATTCGTATTCATAGAAATTGCATTATATGCGCTTCCTATTGAGAATAATGTTATGAAATTGCAGAAAATCCTACGCTCTCTTGAATGAAAGACCTTTAGAATACATCGGGTTTCTCTGCGTCATTATAATGTTATTCAAAAGACTATAAACTTATATTTTGTAAGGTTTTCTAGTCACAGCTTTTGTAGTCATACCACTGGAACACCCGTGGATATGTTTGCGAATAGTTATTTTCTTACCATCTCAACATTTTCTTTCAAGTTTATTGTTTAATACCTCAGTTTAAAAGCTATTTTAGGATACAAATGTCAGGTTGATTGTCAGTCAACGTCAGTAACGCGGAATTCACATCAAGTTACTGATTTTAAGTTCAAATAAATGCTGTTAAAGCTGACATAAGTATTCTGCTTGTCAATTTTAAAGTCACGCCTGTTTTAACTGACTCAATATAAATTCACTTTAACGCAACGCGTACGCCAGCGTGACTATTTTTTTACATAATTTCTATTATTTTTCTACAAAAATATGTCGAAATATAATCAGTAGGTACTATTACCATCACTAGCCAACAAACAGTGGGTAATAACAAACAGTGGCAACGTTACTTTGAGCAGGGTGTCAACTTGAGTAACGTTTATAAGTAATAGCTTATGTAATTATGTATGTTTAACTTTTCCTACCTACTTAGGATAATCTTTCTCCAACACAGGCTCCAACCACCAATAGCGTCTACGGTCCGCGTGGTCTCCGTAGCAACTCCATCGAATACTACTAGTTTGGGAGTGAAGCTACTGCAACTAGCTCCATCAGGTCAACATCTGGTGATAGCTCCGAAGGCTGGAGATCCTCAGCTATGGCACGTCATGTCCAACTCTAAAGTGCACACATTCAAAGGTCAGTCTTTTTTTTAGGTTATGCAATGTTGTATTTTTGTATCCTTACCGGCTGCGCCAACTTTGTCTGAGTATAACTTAAAATTATGTGCTAATGTATAGTTAAGCCTAAAATTAAGGTGTGTTATAAAGTGATGAAAATACTCAGAATATAAATAACTGTTTTTATTAATTGAGAAGTCAAATAAACTAAACTAAATAACATTCTTCTAAAGTAAAAACTATTCCACTAAGCCAGAGTTCCATTAGGTAATCGAAAGTTTTTGTTTTCATTCCCAAAAAGGTTAACTCTCACTGGAAGTCAACAAAACAACGAGAGTATTCGGTTGAATGCGTTAATTATTTACGCTGAACCACAATACATGGATAGATAAAGTAGTTTTAGAAGGTCGTCGTTCCTTCAAATTAGAACCTAGCTTAAGCTTTTTTTAGCTGGAATACCTACCACAATTCTTTTCTTTGGTAAATATTAGATTTCCTAATTTTGTTAGAATATCAAAAACCTAATCTTTCGTGAACATCACATTTTTTGCTAAATAAGTATTATGAAGCTGCTAAAGCGTAAAAAATACGGGACACTCAGGAAGGAAAATCTACGCATTCAAGCAAGCATGATGCTCTGGGCCAAATGGCCCTACACACTCATAATATTACGTGTACTCTGTCAGAATTATGAATGTGCGCCCAGGGCCGTCGTGTTTATCTTTGTTTGGGGTACGTAAATATAATTAGCTTTATTATACCTAGCTTTTCCTGGTTTTATCATACAGTTTTTATACCTCGTTTAGCAATTAACTTTAATTCAATTTTCTTTTATACCTGCTTCTTTTATTAGGACAGGACGCCGCCATCTTGTTTGAATGAGCGCTAAAATAATAAATATTTATTGGTAACTGTGAAAAATGTGTCAACAAATTTATCAATCGTAGGGTAGGTATCGCTTAAAAAATGTACTTAACTGTACCGTGTTACGGTTTGGTATAAGTCACGTGCACGTTTTACGGTTTGGTATATATTTTAAAATTAATAGAAACTGAAAACTGAAGAGTGTTTTAGAAAATTTCCGTTGTTTCATAAATATTTTGACAATTTTTATGTACCATGTTTGACCGTGAAGTGACTTATGATCTTAAAACTTTCACAGATTATCTTTGGCATAAAGATGAAGAACTGTTAAACAAATGCAAATAAAGACGTACGGATCCCTCCCTCGCACTTACTTCGTGAATACATCCGTCTTATTCCCTTGATAATCTTCTCTTAAACGTTCACTAGTAAATAAAACCTGTATTCATCTTCGTTAGGTCACTCCGGCGTCATACTATGCATGTGCGTCACAAGAGAGTCTCAGTACCTGCTCACGGGATCCGAAGACACGGCCGTCATCGTATGGGATCTGCATACGTTGGCTATCAAGACGAAGATATTGTAAGTAATTAAATGATAATTAGGAACACAAAGTGTGGGTATGTGCCGAATCTAACGTTTGAAGGACCCCCTCAGACGTCCTCAAAGAATCTGGAGTTCGTACGTAATACTAAGAGATCTGAGGGGATATCTACCGTGCCTGGAGATCAAGTGAAGTCGTGAAGCTGTTTTGTTTAAGAACCAAGACCTCTGACATAGCTTTCATTATTAGCAATTTGAAGTGGCTATGGTCGGATAAAGTCTTAGTGACTATGGGCAGCTCATAGAACCGGTAAGATCTGGAGAATCATGGTAATCCAATGATAGTGTACTGATTTTAGGAATTCGGTGGATACAGACGGCTCAAAATCGTTCTTCCAGGAATTTTATGTGGGAGCCAGTAGTAGACTTTCAGGCTTTTTTTAATACAACTAGATGATGGTACAAACAGATGGCCCATCTGATGTGAAGTGGTAACCATTACATAAAACAAAGCATTGCCTCGTAAGTCACGCACGATAGGAACGTGCCCTACGAACATTGCCCTGCGTCCACTAACTTGAGGCATACAGATGTTAAGCCTCATGTGCCTGTAATTACATGATGATAATGAAATACAAATTATGGGTCATTTGTTTTTATCACACTTTAACAAGAACCATATGAAATTTATGCTATTTGCCTTGCACGGGCCTTGACTTGTTTGAATATTGGAAGATGGTTAAACCAATAAAGGAATGATTCAGTGAATTTCGCATGAATGATTTCCCAAATTCACATTACTGTCTGTTTTATAAACATATATAAATATTTGTGTCTAACATCTATATTCACACAAATGCTTGTCCCTATACTCGTAGATTCAAAATTCACAACCATAACATAAATGTAACATCGTGCATTACGAAAAGATTACACAGCGCTACGTCAATAAAGACGCTAGTGACGTAAACCCACACAGGGAATATAATATTGCTTCTAAATCCTTCAAAGGAAAGCTTATGAGTGCTTTTGTGAGATGCACCCGAGTCGAGGCTCTCAAATGGGGTTTGTGCAAGGTATTTGAAATACTTACTCTTCCAGCAGGGATACAATCATATTAAAGCAACCTGGTTTGAGGGTTTGCTTTATACGAGAGTATTTCAAACTCGTTCTTGAAGTATTCCATTATAATTTACTTCTGAAACATTAAAGGATACCACATAAATTAGTTAAGTAAGTTCGTTTGATTAAGTTCGTTTTTAAGTGCAGTAAGATTTATTAAGATTTATTGGTGGATTTTTTTTTGTATCAAAATGAAATCTTTGTCGACCTTTGTACTGCTATTCGCCAAAACTTGGATGACTGCGATTTTTCACAAAATAAATTTATTTTATATATTTTTTTCAAATGTGTGAACAAGAATTTGTTCTACGATTGTAAGCCTTTTAGTAAATTACGTACCTACCTATTATTATTATTATATGAAACTCGTTTATATTATAACATTTCAGGTTCGTGATGTTAGTTTCAGGTAATTTATGCCTTAAATTGATAGCTGCGTCTATCAATTCATCAGTAGGCAGTGCATCGTAGGGCAAGTTCCTATGGTGCATGACTTGTGAAGCAATGCTTTGTTATGTGATAGTTACCACTTAACATCAGGCGGGCCTTAAGCTAGTTCATTTAAGTTTACAAAAAAAGATTTGAATATGAGTTGAGACCTTTAGTTTTCGGTAAGTCGTTTTATGATTATTACAAATAATAAAAAAACTTAATCTCCACAGGGAACACATAGCACCAGTTCTATGTGTGGCGGCCATAGTGAATCGGTCGCTGGTCATCAGCGGCGGAGAAGACTCCGCAGTCATTGTGACGTCACTAGTCGACGGTGCACTGGTGAGTACATAACATACAGCTTCGACCAGCCTGCAATTGCCTCCTATATCCTACAATAGGTAATTGCAATTACCAATTGTAGTTTTACTCTTGTTTTTACTCATACTTAGCTCCCGATATCGCCAGAATCGGTGTGTAGAAATTATTTCTGAAAATGTATATTGCTGCAACAAAATTGTTGATATTTTTGATATTTATGTAATTTCTCCAAATTTTTTTGTACATCTAGCCGATGGAACAAGCAGATGGCCCACCTGATGTTGAGCGGTAACCATCACCTATAACAAAGCATTGCCTCGTAAGTCACGTACAATAGGAACGTGCCATACGATGCACTGCCCTGCGTCCATCAGCTTGAGGCATACAGAAGTTAAGCCTCATGTGCCTATAATTTGATCTTGCGCGCGAGGTAGAAGGGCGTGCAAATACTCTAACTTACCACGGTCTAAGTTTATCCTAAAATGGTGAAAAATATTATGTCCACCCGCGAAGCTGGGACAGGCCG
Organism: Chloroclysta siterata; assembly: GCA_932294275.1. Lineage (NCBI taxonomy): Eukaryota > Metazoa > Arthropoda > Insecta > Lepidoptera > Geometridae > Chloroclysta > Chloroclysta siterata. Next base: position 12,538,017 of record OW028602.1, read on the forward strand.
CTAGTATTTAATAATGCGACAGAATATATAATACAAAAATTTAATTTGTTTCCCCTAGTTGTATTTTCTAATATAAGTTTGAGAGAGGTAACCCAGTTTTAAATAAGTTTCTTGGTAAGAGGATTATCTGCTGAGATCAGCGAGAAGTGGTATAAGATAATCTGAATGCTAATTCTTTGAAAGATATTTACTGAGTTCAGGCCTGGTTAACATTTTCTTGCTCGGAAAATTAGCTTACATGTTATATATATATATTTTTTTATACAACTAGATGATAGAACAAGCAGATGGCTCACTTGATGTTACATACAACATAGATGTTTGTTCTCTGTCCGGGTGTTATATAATATTATAACTATATATTTACAAAAAAAAGTATATATGTATTATATCAGCTATCTGGTTCCCATATCACAAACTTTGGCTTAGTTTGGGGCGAGATAGTACTGTATGGAATGTCTACCAATATTTATTATAATTATTATTTAGTGTTTCAAGAGTAGTAAAAACTATAAAAACTAATACAAAAATGCTAGTATAGTAGGTTTTATATATTTGAAATCTTATTAAATAAGCAGAAGAAGAAGCTTAGCTCCCAGATAAAATATTAATTGATACAGTGTGATTCATTAATGCAAGACCAAATGAGGTTAAGCTCTGATTTCACCATGCTGTGTTAGATTAACAAAGGATTAAAGAGCCGGTAAATATATCAAAATGTACGCGTTTGACATCTAAGGTTAGATTTAGCGGCCAGTTAATCCTTGATTAGTAACTAACAGAGCATGGTGAAATCAGCTCTAAAAGGTATTAAGGATTTTTATTTAATCACTATAGAGGTATATAAATAAAACTGCAACAGCAGCCGTGAAGTAACAGTCACAAGAGGCTTTGCACCGATTTGCCTCAAGTTGATAGACGCAGGGCACATCGTAGTGCACGTTCCTATCGCGCGTGACTTACGAAGCAGTGCTTTGTAATTGATGGTAATCACTTAAGATAAGGTGGGCCATATATCTGCAAGTAGTATGAACCCATTTACCACCCGATAGGGTATAACAACCAATTTTTCCTTCCTTCTTTCTATACAGATAACAAAGATCGACCACCACCGCGGGCCGGTAACCGGGGTGAAGGTGATACAGGACGGTGAAATAATGGTCACTTGCTCGCAAGACGGTACTGTCTGCACTTGGAATGTGGACAACTTCACTCTGCTGAGCACTGTTACTGTTGGAGTTCCGGTAAGTACCGACATACCTAGACATAGACAATCATTTATTTTCCACAAGAACACAACATTTACAATCAGGCTTAAAATACAGATGTAGGTAAAACGACAACTAGAGCAGGTTTTTTTTAAATAATAATAATAATCAATTTAAAAAGCCTAAATACAACAGATACTCTCCAATATTTATTTAACTAAGCACTTATGAGAATCGGTGGTCTAGTGGGAGTGACCCCGCCTTCCGATCGTAGGTTCGAATCCGGTCGTACACCAATGGATTTTTCCTATCGAAAAATGTATGTGCGCAATGCCAGTGCTCTTAAACGGTGAAGGAAAACATCTATAGGAAACCAGTTAGTATTCTAACAGCGGTGATGTGCTTGCAACCTGTCACGTATGGGATACCAACTACTGCAAAATGTTTGGGCGTACCTCTGACTACCCCCATTAGACTTCCTCAAAGAGTTAGTACTTGTTACAAAGAGATCTGAGGGGATATCCACCGTGCCCGGAGATCAAAGTCGTGAAGCTATTTCAGTTTTCAGTATCATCTCATCATCATCATCATCAGCCAAAAGAAGTCCACTGCTGGACATAGGCCTCCTATATACATTTCCAGGAAGAACGATTCCGAGCCCTCTCCATCCACCGACTTCCCGCGATCCTGACAATGTCGTCAGTCCATCGGGTAGGAGAACGTCCCACGCTTCGTTTTCCTGTTCGTGGTCGCCTTTCGAGAACCTTTATTCCCCATCGGTTATCGGTCCTTCGAGCTATATGACCTGCCCATTGCCACTTCAACCTGCTGATTCTGCGAATATTGAATAATAATGATACTGAATTCTCAGTATCATCTGAGAATCAAAATTTATCGAATACTAGTTATTCGACAAATTTAGATTCTCATAAGATATTTAGTTATATTTATAACTAGTTCCTAACCATGATGGATGGTAACCGGATGGTAATAAATAATTTCTCAACAGGTACAAGCCATGGAAATAACAGACGACAACGTATTCCTAGTGACCCTGCAGACTGAGAACGAACTGCATGTGCGGACATTCATTACCGGCACGCATTTGCATGTCCTGAGAAGGCATAAAGGGAAGGTAAGGACATATCATCATGTAAACGTGTTCATACTTACCTGTATTTACATAAATTTACATTCAAATTGCTTACGTTCTAAGTAATGCAGCGTAATAAATCAAAATCAAACGTCAAAATCAAAACGGTCTTTATTCAGTCCAATCACAAGGATCACTTTGAAACGTCTTATATACTAGGTGAACCTATCGCCAGTTCCTCGCGACCAAAGCCTAGAAGAACGGGCAAGAAACTTACGGCTTGGTTCCTAGCGTTTTTTTGTATGATCCTTTTTACAATTGTATTATGGTACCTACTTAATTGTTTAGTGTTTGTAATGAGTTGGAGTATAGATCAGTCCCAAGCTTTTTTGTCATCTAGAGGTATATAATCAGATATTTTATAGTAAGCTTTTGTAGGAAGTTTTCTTTTTATTATGTTTTTGAATTTGCTAATCGACAACTGATGAATCTCCCTTGGGACCTTGTTAAAGAAGCGTACACATTGTCCTGCAAACGATTTGCTTACTTTAGTGAGCCTAGTAGTGGGAACAGCGAGTTTATCTTTATTTCTAGTGTTAACATTATGATAGTCGCTCTTTTTGGCATATAAATCAATATTTTTTCGGACATACCTACATTAAATTTTCATATATGTAATGACAGGGTAAAGTCATTACATTTAATAATACTCGTATTATGTTTACTTGCATCAGCAGCGATTGAAGTCTAGCTATACATTGATGATGATCATTATTACACATTACAAGAGCAAAAATTATAACCGCAAGCAATGCGTTATGAATTTCAAAGTCAAAGTCAAAAGGTATTTATTCAATAAAATCACAAGGATCACTTTGAAACGTCTTAAAGCTAGGTGCCAGTTCCACGCGACCAAAGCCTAGAAGAACAGTACCCCAAGTATGAGATTTGCTTACGATATTTCGTTTTTCGTTTTACGTTTTTGTTCCGTTTCATTGCGAGTTTTGTATGAAGACGCGATAGAGATACCGATACGGAACCCGCAATGAACACGGAACAAAAACGAATCGTTTTTGCTCCGTGCTCATTGCGGGTTTTGTAAAGTTCCGTACTATCGGTATCAATATCGCGTCTTCATACAAAACCCGCAATGAACACGGAACAAAAATGTAAAACGAAAAACGAAATATCGTAAGCAAATCTCATACTTGGGGTACAGGCAACAAACTTACGGCTTGGTTCTTACCGTTTTTTTGTATTTCCATTTACCTATATTATAAATGGCGTGATAAGTTGATTGACTCTCAACATATATATTTATTTATTTAATTCTTTATTGCAAAAAAAAGTGTACAAAAGGTGGGCTTAATGCTATGAGCATATTCTACCTGCCAACCTTAAAGGTTGTTGGCGTTTTTGATAAGAGGTTTTGCGCAGAGCAACAACACTGCACTTTATTAAGTATAACCTTGTATTATTATACAAGGTGTTACAATAATTGTGTATATAAACTTCAGGGGGCTAAAGTACCCATCAATATGAATAACTTTTTCTAAGGAATCAACACTATTTTTTTTTTCGCGTTCACAGTCTTGGTTCCTTAGAAAAAATATTCATATTGATGGGTACTTTAGCCCTCTGAAGTTTATAGACACAATTATTGGAACACGTTGTATATAGCATGCGAAATTGTGTGTAACTTCCCGTGCAACAACTAATACTTACCACAATACGAAACATATCACGTGGACAAAGCTTAATCCCATTTCAAACCAAAAACACAGAGCCGCTTACACAACGATCAGATTTATTTGTGTTTAGTTAATCACGTTCAGCAAACTAAACAAAATAAGTTTTCATTTCCATTATCTGACAATTTGCTAATCATGTTTAGTGGCTTATTTTCTTGTGCAAGAACAGTGATAAGCTTCCTTAATGCCATTCGTTTGACAGCCTTCACAGGTCAGTTGGTCGTAGCTATATCGTAGTTTTCTGCGATGTATACCGTGGGTTTGATCCCTACCGAGACATACTATGTAGTGACATAGTATAAAACAAAGTCGCTTTCTCTGTCCCTATATCCCTATGTATGCTTAAATCTTTAAAACTGTGCAACGGATTTTGATGCGGTTTTTTTTTATAGAAAGATTGATTCAATAGGAAGGTTTATATGCATAATACAAGCATAATCTCTTAGGGATAACCCACAATAACCGTGCGAAGCCGGGGCGGGTCGCTAGTACATAATATGTGAGATTAACATAGATGTTTGTTCTCTGTTTGGATGCTATATGATATTATAAGTATGTAATAGAGTTGTGTGGAATGTCCACCAAAACTTAAAATTAAAATTTGTCGACCACAAATATGATCTTTGTGCGAGCGGCCCGTGAACACATAAGCTGTATCGTTATATGCTTCAGTCCCTTCACTCTCAAATTGCAATTTCGGTTCCAATCTAGATTAAGTCAGACGAACCGATCAGGGCTTTGACATCGACTCAAGCTTGGAGGAATTCCTCTAAGTACTCAAGCCTAGGGTTACAGCAATGTGTCAAATGCAACAAGGGCGAGATAAATTGTGGCACATTAACTTGGTCTAACGATGGTCTAATGTTGCAGTTAGACATGCGACACCTTCATTAATTCCCACAAGCTATTTTTCTTCATTTTACTCGTGTATTTTGCAAGGCTTTACACTGGCCTTGTGTGTAATAATGTGGAGACGATTTTTATTACTAAACTATTTCATTTCAGTATATTTAAATGCTGAAAACTTTTAGAAGTTCTTTTAATAGGTAATCTCTTTCTCTCTTGTAGTGTCATTAGTTTATTTCGAAACAGTGTGGTGAAAGGATTTTCTGAATAGGTAATAAGTAGTTCAATTGCTTACCATCGAAAGGTGGATGAAACAGTTCGGGGTCAAATCAGTTTAGGTTTCTTGAAAATACATTTTGGGTTTGATTTAAACAGGAGTCAGATTCTTTTTAAAACAATTTTTTGAATTACTATTGTATATTAAACAATGGTTCAAAAGAATAACTTTTGATATCAGGACAAAAGTCCGCGTAGACAATAAAGTTTTTATAACGAAGCCCCACTATGTCCCACTTACATTGTCTTGAAACTTTGCACCAGAACAATACACCCTCATTTTCCCGGGGTCGGTCGCTCGTTGAGATTCTCTCGGCGATCTTTGTTCTCAAAGATTTCTACGGAATACTCTCAATAGTTTTCTACTATAAGAATATCTTTGACTATAAAATACTTGATTTAAATAGAGAAAACAGTTCAATTATTTAATTGTCAGATTGTTTTTTATCATGTTGTTTCGTTTATTCAAACTTTTTAATAGGATTGACTCCAATCCACTATGCGAATTCCAATTCAGCCAGATTGGTTTACCAAATAAAACAGACTTCAAACAGCAACCAATTAACTGGATAAATAAAAAAGCGGACGAAAAGCGTAAACTCTTGCGAAAAAATACATCAATCACCAACTTTAGAACTGGTAGACATGCACTCTAAAAGGGTACTCACTATACACGAAGTATGTGGACAGCTTATAAATCAGTGGCTGCCTTGAGTTTACTTCACTATAAGAAAATGCTTTGTTTGGTAGAAACGTGAAATGTAAGTATGTGAACGCTTACTAGAGTTCTTTAGTAATAGGTTGTGATAGTAAGAGTGCTGTGGTAATTTTTAGCCACTTTTTTATCCTTCTTGAATTACATTCTATGATGAAACAGCGTTAAGCTAATCTTTTGGTTACGTAGCGTGTCACAACCTCATTCTATTCAGTATCCTTCATTCTGTTATTTACCTTATACGTAGGCAATTTAGGCTGATTTTTGGTTTGGCAGTGGATAGTCTGACTCGTCCATGACAAGCCTGGATACGTTTCTTAGCTTCCCGGCCCACTCCGACGTTATTGAGAGCCGCTAAATTGGTTAAGCTCTCGGTTATTCGTTACGAGAGGAAATAGATTACAGACAATTTCCTGTAAGTGCTCTTGAAGCAATCCCTTTCTTATTACGTTAGCGGGTACTCAGTGGCCGCCCGCATTACTTGTATAGATTCAATTGGTTTGATTTGGCTTTTTACGAATCAAAGCAGTAGATGTTCTGATCAGATTTTGGCACAAATAGAAAAAAATATTCGCTACGCGCTTTTTAGACGAGCTTCATTTAACTTGGTTAAGGGAACTAGTTTGGACTATAGGGATTAATCTAAATAAATAAAAATATATAGATTGGCAAAATCATTCAAAAAAATAATAATAAATACTACCTCTCTACAGTGTTGTTTTTATAAAAATACTTTTTTTTTCATTCATTACAAATATAGAATACATTATTACACCCAGACACAAGACAAACATCTATATACGAGTATAATCATCACACCAGCTAGTAGTATTAAAAAAAAAAAAAAACTGGTAAGGAAATCTAAACCAAAACCTATAGCGCTCCTACCAACTAAGCTCTGAGGCGAGATTAAATATTCAGATATACTAGCTATGTGAATAGGTACATATTGTCTTACTTTTTGACAGTTTCAGGTCCTACAGAATCGTTAAATTCAGCAGCTATATTTTTTATATGTGCTAAATGTAATGTTTGGACGTATTTCTGATCCCCCCGTCCTCAAAGAATCTGGAGTTAGTACTTGTTATTAAGATATCTGAAGGGATATCTACCGTGCCTGGCAATCAAAGTCGTGAAACTGTTTCATTTTTAATAAAAAGTACAAATACGACCATGGAACGATACAGTGCCATGGAACGATGTAGTACTATTGTGAAACAAATGAAAACGAACGGGCACACTAGCTATCTACTTTTATGAGCCTAGGCTGCACTTTAAATTTTAGTACCCCTACCTGTATGGAAAATCAATAACACTTTATAGGTAATAGCCATTATTACTCGGCGGCTATAAAAGCGTGTAATTGTATAGTAACTGTACCAAGCTACTATACAATTACACTATTGAGTTATTATTCAAGGCAAAAGGTTCAAACGGACTTGATGAAGTAAATTTGTGCAGGGCTATTAAAAAAAGGACACGATTCCAATCAGGAAAGTCAGAATTTGTCTCTCTTACTTTTTTTTTTAATATAACTTATGATGGAACAAGTAGATGGCCCACCTGATGTTAGTGGACCTACAACATAGCATTGCGTCATAAGTCACTGCCCTGCGTCCATCAACTTGTGGCACTTGTGGCATACAGATGTTAAGCCTCATTAGCCTGTATTTTCACTGGCAACCACACTTTTCAAACCGAAACATAGCAACGCTGCTTGGCGGCAGAAAAAGGCATAGTGATAGTATTTCCCCAGACTACTCTTAAATGCTCTTGTTTTATTAGCGTATAAACAAGAAAAGATAGAATAAAAACAAATAAAACTAGTAGGTAATAAATGTCGAATAATTGTAAACTTTCACAAAAAAATAATGATGTAAAAGGTTCTTAAGGATATTTGATATCAAACAAGATACCAGTATCAATGTATTTAACCTATAAATGCACCCATTGTTGGATAAAACTTTTCCCAATGGTGGACCTCCCCTTTAAAACATCATTTTCTCCGGACGAGGTACCTAAAAACATTTCTAGAAAACAGTTTTTTACCCAACAGGTTCAATGCTTCTGCGTGGCACACGACTCCTCCCGCATAGCAGTAGGCTGCTCCGACCAGCGAATCTACCTTTACAGCCTGCACAGTGGCCATACGTTGCGGACTATCGCTGTTGCTCACGATCTGGCAGCCATCGCCATTGCCGATAAGGACCACTTCTTACTTGCTTCTGGTAAGTGAAGGTCTTTCATGTGGTCCTAATGGTTCTTCGTTCTATTGCATTTACGTCTCACAATAAGAACTAATCTCCTGCCTACAACTTTACTGCATTGTTAAGAGTTTCTTACTGTGGATTTTTGTGGATATTTCCTAGGAACATAACGACAAACTCTGTATTCTGTGAAATATATAAACTCATTACAAATCTCCGCCATAACCGTAAGGTGAAATGACATTTTCATAAACTCTTCGAAAATCCCATCTTCTTTAAATCATTTAATAACAATGGATATTTTCAGGAGGGCACCGAGTCACGATCTATTCATTTCACACTGAAGACCAACTAACAAATTTCCGACCCACTAAGCAGCTCAAGAGGCGACAGACCAAATCGAAAACCAATATCAGTATATTACAGGTAAACCTCTCACCGAATTGAAGTATTCGGAGATACAGACCCATTTTCTCTAAGAGTTACGATCCTTATTAAAAAGGTAGTTTCTTCGGGTTACCATTTACAGCAAGGTTCGTTTTATCCGAACTAATCAAAATAATAAGGTGACCATGTTTACGAAGGAGGACTCAGGGAATGGTTTCGTAAAAGCTTTTTGTTTGTTTTTTTTGGGACTTGCAACAAGTTTCAACTAAATACTTTTTGTTCGATATAAAAAAAACTCACTTTTCATTTACTTTTCACATTCTTACGTTGTCCTTATTTCAAGGAGCTTTCAGGTTGGCTTATAACATCAGGCGTCAAGCCATAACAAATGCTTTTAAATGGTCTTAAAATGGTTTAAGACCATTTAAAAGCATTTGTTATGGCTTCTTGAATCTTTTCGTGTGTTTTTAAGAGACTTGAAAAGGATGGCCTTTTCAAGTCTCATATACACACACAAAAAGACAACTCAAATCATTTTGCTTAACTACTTAGACAGTTACTTGACTTAGATAGTTTGTTTTTGCAAAGGCAGACGGGTCGGTCAACGATTAATAGTTCCCTGTTGAATCTCTCATTTTTCAACAGGCAGAGCAAAACGAGCTCATCCCAATCAGCTGTCTGGAAGTATCTCGCGACGGCCAGCTAGCTGCCAGCGGCTGTGCCAGAGGCCTGGTCCGAGTGTGGCAACTCTCCACACACAAACTGCAAGCCACTGTCAATGGCCACATGGGCACTGTGACCTGTGTCACATTCTCCCCAAATAATCTCCTAGTGCTGAGCGGTTCGGAGGATAAGCGTGTGGTTGTGTGGCAGCTAGCTGATAACTCCTCGTCTTTGATTTATAAGGTTAGTGACACTTTAGTACAGACAGGTATGTCAAATAGATTAAAAAAATCGAAATTAATGTCTTTCTATTTTAAAGATCTTCGTTCTTTCTTAATCACTTTGAAAAGTCATTTTGATCTGTGATCCGGACTGTGACACCTGGATCAATCAAAGTGATCCTTTGATTGATCCAGGAAGAAGAAGTGAAGGAAGAAGTGAAGCTACGATAAGATTACAGTTGTGACGTTTTTATGTTTTGTCGTTTTTTTCTGCGCCAGTATGTAGTTTATTTCTCCAATGGTTTCCTCTAGGGTCACAAAGCCAGCATACAATCTCTCCTGATGATGTCAGACGGCCGTCGAGCCATGTCCGGGGACAGGTCTCGAAACGTGCACGTTTGGCTCGTCGATTCGGGAATAGTACTGCACTCTCTGACTACAGCTCCTACGCATAGCTTGGAGGTCACTTTGAATATGAAGTTTGCGGTGAGTTCTTACTACTTACCGGCATTGAACAAACTAACCCTAGCAGAACCATACTTAATTTGTGTCAGGCGAAGGAAACCTATTTGTGTTGCTTGCACATAGGCCTCCTCCATATTTGGGAAGAATTGCCGTGGTCACCACAATTGGCAGGCGGAATGGTGACCTCAGTGTCGGTGCTAAGTACTCAGTGAGTTGCTGAAGTGGGACAAAGTTGCACTCAAGACGGGCTCAGTGGGACGTTTTGAGAGAAACCTACGCCCAGCAGTGAAGTGGTTGTGGAGTGGAATTAGTTGATGATGATGATGATGATGATAATGATAATAAACCTACCTACATTACCCTAATTATATGTTGTGTGTTCTTGTGGCCAATAAATAACTGTCTATATCTATGTCTATGTCTATAATGGTGGTGGTGATGATGATGATGATGTAATGGTGGTGATGATGATGATGATGATGTAGTAATGATGATGATGATGTAACGGTACTCCAACAGGTAATGTCTGATGGAGAGAACTCAGTCAGAATCTGGACGCTGGCTGGTGGGGACAGCGGAGAGGAGAAGCGGCAAGTGTCACACGCGGAGCGGATCACTTGCTTCGCTTTGACAGCCGACTCGCAACATGTTGTGACTGGTTCGATGGACATGTCGCTCAAGGTGTGGAAACTGGATGGAGGGAAACTATCTCAGGTATGTTTATTCAAATCAGCTTTACGTTCACATCTGAACACAGTCAAGACGAAAGAAATACAAGTTTCAGACAAGCTGCCGCGCCATGTGTTACTTTGACGGTAAAACGAAGTATATCCTCGTATCTACATATTTCACGGGGTATAAATGAATAATATTCTTACATAGCTATGGGCTTGTTTTGTACAGTTTTATGTACTGTACGTAATACTACGTAATATATCAGCTCTCTAAAAATAAATTTATTTCAGATACCATAATCTGAAATTACTTTGGCATATATAATTTCATTTAACAATTTAAATTTAAATTTAATCTAATTATAATTATACTTAACATTATGTACATCGTAAAACGTCATAGAACTCCCAAATTTAACGTCTTTGTTATTGAAGCTATGGTTGTATTTCTTTGTATAACGTCATCTGGAAGGGACACCTACAGCACAAGTCTGCAAGGAATTAGTGTTGGGTCTTGAATCTCTAATTTTATCTACAAGCCATGTAATATCTCGATCCTTTATGTTCATCTGCATCTAATTGTCTGTACCTATATCTATGTGCTTTTTACATAAAAGCCTTGCAAAATATATGAACACAAGTGAAATGAAAGAAACCTTACGTAAGTACGTTTAAATGTAAGCCTTTTCGTTTTATCGAAAGTTTTCAAAGCGTTTACGAAAGCCAAATGGCCACAGGCTAGCTCCGGGCAATTTGTACTTTGTGAACTTTTATTTCATTTACCGTTTAGCGAAAGAGGTTTCATTAAAAAAGTTAGCGAGCTAGTGTAAGTTTTTACTTTAAAGTTTCATTTTTATTTAACCGTGAAGGAAAACTGAGTAGAAAAAACACAGCTATAGCATTCAGTCAGTGAGGATGATCTTCCAACCTATCATGTATGGAATACCAACAACGGCAAAATGCCTGTGACTACCCTCTCAGAATATTGTATAGGTCCTATTGGTTATACGAAAAGATTCAATGTGATGTCTACCGTACCTTGGGATTAACTCGTGACCTTATTTCATTTCACGTTTTATTTAACCCCCAGTTACCCCAGTACCACCAGTAGAGAGCACTGGTGGTGGTCTAGTGGTAGCGGCCCCGCCTTCCGATCCTATGGTCGTGGGTTCGAAACCGGTCGTGCACCAATGAGTTTTTCTGTTCAAAAATGTATGTGCACAATGCCAGTACTCTCAAACGGTGAAGGAAAACAACGTGAGGAAACCGGCATGTCGTAGAACCTAAAAATAGTTCTATAACGTGTCAAGTGCTCGAAAGGAGCCCCTTGAGGCGCACTTAAAATCCTTTCACCACACTGTTTCGAAAGAAACTAGTGACACGACAAGAGAGAGAGACCCCCAGTTGCCGGCGAGTCGATATGTAAATAAAAAACGTTCGCTCAAAGCAATCAAGTACTTTTGAGCGTGTTTTCATACGTCTTTTTTTGTTTACTTGTTTGTTTTCTATGTTTGCTTTAAATATTGGAACGAACGCCTGCACCTAATTTTCTATCTTTTTTTATACACAACCCTCACCCATACTTTTGGGTTGAGAATGTTTTTGGTACTACACCAAACACAAGCATAAACATTTTACAGTATATACACACGAGTGATGTCTTAGGAATGGAACCCCTCTAAGAGGAGGAAACGGTCGTTAGTAACTTTTTGCATAAAAAAATATATTCAGATCTATAATTCATCTTTTACGTATGAACTCTTACATTATTTACTTATTAAATATGGTTTATTCAATTATTTATGAGCACAACTACAAACTAACAGCCTGGGCCAAAAAGTTTTTGTGCCAGCTGATATAGTTCTCAACGTTTCCGTGTTACTAGTTTTTCACCGAAGAATTGTTTTAGCCCGCCATTGACTCTGTCCGTGATTTTCCGAAGTGCCGTCAAAACGGTTACCGACTTCAACACATCGATAAGTGGCGCTAGTATCGCCAAAATCGCTGGCGCAGGACTCCCGCCAGCCGTGGATACAAGGCTTTTGAGCCTACAAGAAAACAAAAACAGCTGTTTCATACATTACAGCCAGGTAGGTATTGAACTTTTGCATGAAACAGCTGTTTTTTTTCGCGTTCACAGTGTTGGTTCCTTATAAAAAGTTATTCATATTGATGGGTAATTTAGCCCCCAGAAGTTTTCGGTACTAGTATTTTAACACCCTGTATATCAGCTGGCACAGAAACTTTTTGGCCCAGGCTGTTAGTTTGTAGTTATGCTCATAAATAAATGAATAAACCATGAAAATCAAGAACCCTTTTTACAAACAGGTGCTAGTTGGCCACTCGGACATAGTAACATGCGTAGCTGTGTCCATAACAAACAAGACTCAAGTGGTTTCTGGTTCTTGGGACTGTAACCTGATTGTGTGGGATATCAACACTGGCTCAGACCTGCACCTGTTGTCTGGACATCTGGGGAAGGTCACGTGCGTGAAGGTCACAGGGGATGGAACCATTGCTGTTTCTGGTAAGTTAAAGACGTTTTTTTGAACTACACATAACACATGCAGCGCGATTTGAAGTACTAGTTACTATAGTAAGCCTCTGTACCCTTCATATCTAGATCTATCAAAGGTCGCTTTGACGCTTTGTGACATAATGGGTGGAGAGGATGAGATGGACACGGATGGAGCAGTAATCTTCTTAGCCTTTTAAACTTTATCCACCGGAAAAACCTATGTACAATGATTAAAATGTGAATCTGACTCTAAATCGGTACTGAGCAAGTGAGCAAGCCGCTTTTAAATACTTTTATGTGATCATTTATATAAAAAGGTTTTTTTTGGCTTTACCAGACTATTTACAAAAAAAATGAATCATGTTCAATTTCCATTTACCAATTCATTTGCCGATTGCGACCGTTGCAATCGATCTAAAGATAGCTAACTATTTTTTTTTATTGACGACGTAAAACATAAAAACCAAGAGCTGGAATGGAGAATTTTATTCAAACCAGTTTTTTGCTACAAAAGTACTCCCGACTATTTCTGTTATTGAGACAGCGTTCACAGAATAACTTTTTAATACAACGGCAAAGTAAAATGTAGGACACAAGAACTCGCTCTTTGGCTCGCGAGTTTGTAGTTAAGTAATTGAATATTCTCATCTTATGCTCGTATATTTTTCAGGACACTAATAATTTTATAGAGTGCATAGTAGAGGAGTTTACTTCTAGTTTGTATCTGCGCATTTAAAATCCTTTTTTATATTTATGCCGCCTATAGTATCAGCGACGCTTAGAAAACTCATTGAAATTTCTCTCGTTTCGTTTACAACAAATTAGGTATGCTTTTCCACCACCAAGAAGCGTCGCTGTGTTTCGCTTTAAAGAGCCAGCTTTATTGCCAGTGAAATTATAGGCAAATGAGGCTTAACGTCTGTACGCCTCAAGTTTAATGACGCAGGGCAGTCCATCGCAGGGCACGTTCCTATCGTGCCCGACTTACGAGGCAATTGTTTGTTATAGGTGATGGTTACCACTTAACATCTGCTTGTTCTATCACCAAGATTTTAAAATTGTAAATTTTAAGATTTAGGTATCCTTTTTTCCACCACCAAGAAGTGGTTTCGGTTCGAAGAGTGTGGTTTTTGGTAAAATTACAGACACATAAGTCTTTACATCTGTACGCTCAAGCTTAAGGACGCAAGGACAGTCCATCGTAGGGCACGTTCCTATTGTGCCTGACTTACGAGGCAATTGCTTGTGGTGGTGGTTACCACTTAGCAATTCTTTGGCTTGTTTAATCAGCAAGTTTTTTTTAATTGAATGAGCACAAAATATGAAAATATTCTATGCTAAATATTGATTCATGTTTCTTGTAGGTGCTGAAGACAAAACCCTGATAATTTGGGAGACGAAGCGAGGGCTGGCTCTGACGTCACTGGCCCTCCATGTCCCGTTAATCGGAATCCAACTCACTAGTGACTGTTCAAGGATTGTGGTGCATCTTATGGATAGGGGTAAGATAATTTTTATATTATTGGTTTATACTAGATAGAGATCATTTTAAATGTTGAAAGATGTAAATAAATAAAGTGAAAAAAACAGGTTACATTGTTTGAGCTTGTCTGCCATTTCTAGTGATCCCTACTTTTGTAAGCCACTTAAAATAACTTTGTAAGTAAGTTGTAAATACTAAGTGGAAATTAAAATTATATAGAGAAATTTTTAAAAGTCAAAAGATGTTAAATAATGGAATGAAATTAAAAAGGTTATAGTGATACTTACTGCAGCCAAATTTTAGTACTCATCTGGCAATTTCTAATGACACTTATGTGAGCCACTTAAAAGCACTTTGTAAGGAAGTTGTAAAGACTAGAACTTAAACGAAGTTTACCTTTTTGTTAGGATGCCTTCCAATTATCTGCCTACACAACACTCCGGCCACATACGTGAAGATACCAACATACGCTGCGCCTACAAAGGAATCTGATGGTAAGACTCTTCGACTTTCCTTATTAGGATGAAAATAATTATTATAAGGTTATCCTACTAATATTATAAACGCGAAAGTTTGTAAGTATGGATGGATGGATGTTTTTTACTCTTTCACGTAAAAACTACTTAATGGATTTTAATGAAACTATACAATAATATAGCTTATACATCAGAATAACACATAGGCTACAATTTATAATGATATTGTGTGACTAATCTTGCGCAGACGAAGTCACGGGCACCAGATTGTCACTAAGACACCATTGGATGGAGGTTAGCAATGTCTTTCTCGACCACCAACTAACGGGTTAGGTTCGTTTGGTCTGGATTGTAAAACGTTTGTGTTAGCAAAATGTCTGGGTGGAATAAAGTCTTAAATAAGACTTTATTCCACCCAGACATTTTAGATCTAGTGTATAAATATACACTAGATCTAAAATGTCTAGGTGGCAAAATGTCTTACCAAACTTTTACTCCAACTACTGCTCTTGCATCCGCCCTAGAATAGATTGTGCCAAAAGATAGAAAATAAGGATAAAAACCGGCCAAGTGCGAGTCGGACTCGCGCAGGAAGGTTTCCGTACCGTTATCTATAAAAATGGCAAAAAAATCGTGTTTGTTGTATGGGAGCCCCTTTAAATATTTATTTTATTATATTTTTTTGTATTGGTTGTTAAAGCGGCAACAGAAATACATCATCTGTGAAAATTTCAATTGTCTAACTATAACGGTTCATGAGATACAGCCTGGTGACAGACGGACAGATAGACAGACGGACGGAAAGCGGAGTCTTAGTAATAGGGTCCCGTTTTACTCTACCCAAAGAGTACCCTTAAAATGATGTTGACTTTGTTTATAGAACTTCGCCCATTGGCACCAAAGAGACCCATGAGAAGGCTGCTGAAAAAGGAAGTATCTTTGGACACATACACCTGGCAGAAGAAATATGGACATCTCACATCTGCTGCCATGATGGCTCAAGTTGATGAACGGCTCAAACGAAGGTACGAAGAGAGATCTTGAAAGAAATTCAAAACCTGTTTTTTACCAACGTGATATTATGAAGACTGGTCTTTATGGACGATTATGAGTATGGATCGGATATTCGTATGCATATTTACCTAAAGTTGAGATGTTGGCTATTATGGAAAGCACTTTTTATCGTAAAATCCCGAGACCCCTAAGAGTAGTACGATACTACTAAGAGTAGTATAGCTCTTTGTGAAGGGCTCGTCCGGGGAAGTACTACCACCACGCCTTTTTCTGCCGCCAAGCAGCGTTGTTGTGTTTCGATTTGAAGAGTGTGGTTGCCGGTGTAATTACAGGCACATGAGGCTTAACATCTGTATGCCTCAAGTTGATGGACGCAGGGCAGTGCATCGTAGGATACGTTCATATCTTGCGTAACTTACGAGGCAATGCTTTGTTATAGGTAATGGTTACCACTTAACATCAGGTGGACCATCTGCTTGTTCCATCAGCAAGTAGTATAAAATAAATTCAAAACCCTTTGGAAAACCACTGGTTTTTGTACCAACGTTATAATATTACCGTGAAGATATTTGTGTTAGGAAGATTATGAGTAACATTTGTTTATTCTTTTAGATTCTCAGTATCCGCTTCAATGGAGGAAATCTCAAAAATACAGGAAGCTAAGAACAAAGATTTGGGATCACTGGTATGAAAAATACGTTACTCAAGATAACTTTTTAAACTTAGAAAGTTGAAATAACATTGTTATTTTTGTAGGTGAGTTTGGGACCTGAACAGGCAGCCATAGCTCAATCCCAGCACTTTGATGAACTTGAATCTCTTTGGAACAAAGTATCGCCTCCGCGACGCCGTTCCAACAAGGTACGTCCATGCATCATCATCAACATAGATAGATAAACACTTTATTGAACACTAGCGGCCTGTCCCAGCTTCGCATGGGTGGATATACATTTTTAGAACATTTTAGGATAAACTTAGACTTAGACCTCGAGTTAGTTCGAGTCTCGCATCTACTTACTTCATTCATTTGCACGCCCTTCTCCCTGAGTGAGTGAGAGCGCGCCCCGTGGAACCGCGCGTTCGCTAATAATATTTTTAAACCGAACAAAAACAAATATTTTGAATGGAATGTCCGATTTGAAAATTCAAAGTAATCTATAAGTATTGAAATAGTCTATATCTAGTAATATAAAGATATGGATAACATGGTTTGATTTTGGTCGGCATTTCTATCAACTTTTAAAATGTAAAAAAGAAGTTATAGTAATATAACTACGATAGTTAGACATATGGTTAACGCTGTGTTTCGGTTTGAAGAATGTGGTTGCCGGTGTAATTACAGGCACATGAGGCATAACATCTGTATGCCTCTAGCTGATGGACGCAGGGCAGTGCATCGTAGGGCACGTTCTTATCGTGCGTGACTTACGAGGCAATGCTTTGTTATACCATGGTTACCACTTAACATCAGGTGGGCCATCTGCCATCTGCAAAAAAAAGGTATCGCTGAGCTTTCTGTAGATATTGATGTGTTTTTTAATATTGTAGAATTTTTTTTTGTTCTATCGTCAATAGTTTACGCAGCGCATGCGATGAAAGACATATTATGGCCAATTTTTTTACACCTTGGGTTACATTATTGAAGTTTTAGAAGGGATCCCTATTTTTTCTAGTAATAAATATAGCCTATATTACTCAGGGATATTGTAGCATTCTAATGTTGAAAAAAATTTGGAAATCGGACCAGTACTTTTTGAGCCTATTCGTTACATACAAAAATACAAATCTTTCCTCTTTATATTATTAGTGTAGACTAAAGAAGACAAATACAGAAATAACATTCATCAAGTACAAGAAGGGTATCTAATGTTTTTCTAATGCATGTTACACGTTTGCTTGTGTTTATGTTTATTTGTGAGTTGGTGTCTAAGCGCCACTTGCACAACGATCTGAATTAATTTAATTCAGTTAAACTTCAAATGTGTTTAGTTAAATTAAACAGAACAGAATTATCATACCTAAACATCATTTGTCCATTGTCTGACAGGTAGTTTTAGAATGGAATTCACTTATTTTAAGTCGTTTCAAAGTGATCCTTGTGATTCAATGAATTCCTTTTGACTTAATCATGTAGATTCCCAAATGTGAGAATTCACGCTCGCTAAGCGTGATTCGTGAACGTTGTGCAAACGATTCGTGAACAATGTGCAAACGATTCGTGAACATTGTGCAAACGATTCTAAATCTAAGCGTCTTGATCAAGATAACTTCAACAAAACCCCAAGATCAAAGAAACAAACGCGGGAACATTATTCGGAAAATCAAATTGAGATTGTTTTATTGTAGACGCTTGCAAAGCAAAGCTCGCTGATAGAAAGCCGCTACGATTCGTCGGACGAAGAACACACACCAATAGAAGAACAAGGTAAGTGAAGCAAACAAATATGATGGGTTTCATAATAGTCACTGAGGGTAATGAGGGACATAATAGTCACAGTCTAGCTTAAATAGCTGATAAGACTGTTGGCATTTTCGTTGACATGAATGAGATTGTGATAAGTGTACCTTATAGAGCCGCTATAAAATGACAGACAACTAACTTTCTCTACTATAAAAGAAATGGGTATCCTAAGACCTTGTTGGAATATTATATTTTACTGTTATTTTATTAAATACAAAAATAGATGCTATAATAAAACATAAAAAAAAAATTACTCGTATTTGTGAGTCAGACTGGATTCCATTTAAAACCTACAAGATATTACAATGCCAGTTGAAGTATGAACCTCTTACCTCTATAATTGTTTAATTGTCTCTTAATTTCCAATTAAAATGTATTTCTCTCCGCAGAACACATGGTCGAATAACGGATTCCTCGAGACAGTTTCGTTTTACCTCATTACTTAAATTACTGTAATTTCTCGAAAATGAGTCGGTAGCTTTTATTTAACATTTAAATGATTTTTAAATTAATTTTACTACCACTTTTTTACATTCAAAGATTGTAATGAACTTATTTTATCGCTACTTTTGTCGTACAGCTGGTACGTTCCTGTACTTTTAATATTTTGTATTTTATTCTAAGGCATGTTAACTTTATTTGTCGGTGCTTAGGGTCGCAATACATTGACCAATGGCATATCAGATACTGGCAAGTCAGCAAGTCAGGACTTACTGTATTCTGTGTCAAAATGACACATGACAGTCTCTTCAAGTAATTCTAGAAACGCAAGTGACCCAAATTGCAAAGTTGAATTCCACAATCGATGAAATTAATAGAAATTTCCGAAGTGTATTGTATTGACGGATGCTATCGAAATGTCAAATGGTCTATTAGAAACTTTAGGCATTTGCGTATTTCAGTTTCACGGATTTTCCCGGGAAAGTTCCCGAATTGCGATCTTTGCCGCATACTCTAGTCTAGCATGATAACTTCTAGCAAATGATCTAAATTACACTTGCTTGCAAGTTCTTGCACTTGATCGTACGCTTTTGTGCGAACTACAAAGATACATTTTGTCATCTACATTATGATTGTGATCACAACTTACTTAGTTTTAAACATTTTGGATATTAAAATAGGTGTAAGATTTGTAAGGAGTATCTAAAGTTAGAAATATTAGCCTCTATGCAATGTGATCTTCTAGATGTAGCTTCTGTCCTTTCGCGGAAAGTATTAGGATTATAGTACCTACCTAGTGATTTAAGTTTTAATGCAAACAAAATATTAGCTGCAAATTAATTGAACGAACATCGAAGCATCGCCAAGTAGTTATTGTTTCATTTAAAATAAATTTAAGTCTGCAAGCAATTTTCTTATGATTTTTTTTATAATTATTGTAAAAATAATATTGTCGTTCACCTATTAATAACAAACGTAATATCATTAGAGTGGTTGAGATTGTACGTAGAAATGTAAACGGTTGACTTGACATAATTAACTTGATTTTATTTTGTTTTTAAATAGTTTATAATGACGGCTCATTGTGTGCAACAAGCATAAAATACTGCGTTACCACTGAATACGTCAGTTTTCGCGCAAATATCACCTAATCGTGATGTTTTGCAGCAAACATAAAAAATGCAACCAATAAAGTTGCAACGAATTGCCCATATACCGCATAAAAGTCAAAATTTTCGGGCAAATATCACATCAACTAACGTGTTTAATTTTGTTAAATCAGCCGTTATTATTACAACTTATTTTAAACTAAGCAAGAATTATTGTAAGTTACTAAACACGCTTTTATTATACAACTTTATTCAAATTATATGGTAATCTTAGGTAAATCTGTCTGTAGGTAATCTGTCAGCTTCGTACTTAATTTTGAGCGAATTATAACTTTATCAAAATAGCATAATTAGCATAATAGACTTTTTAGGAGGTAATTTTAACTTGATGATTTGAACGTTCAATTAACTTACCAAAGATTGTGTTTTTATTTATTTAACAGTATTTTGAATACTTTTGTTGTACAAAAAATGATTTATTCCTACGGTTACAAATATTTAATATTTGGTTTGTTTAAATAATTAAGTTTGAATTGCATTTAGAATTAAAATATTTAATTACAATTAGATCTATAACTTGTAGTTTACCCTGATACATGTATCGACTTAGTGTTTTCCAAACTGTGATCCCTAATAAAGACTTCTATATAAGTACACATTAATTGAACTATATGCTGTCTTTATAATAAGTAATTAGAATAGTGTTGTTACTAAGCACCCTGTAACTATAAAAGTTTCTATGTAATCACACTCTAGTTATAAAATAGTATTCAGAGTAGAAATAAACATAATAGTGAACTTGAAGTTTTAACAATCACTGAATTATTTAAAACATTTCGTTCGGAATGAATTTCAATCATATTATATGCAGTAGGTGATTGTTGTGGCATTATGTAGATGTTAAATAAAATTTAGGGGATGCAATAATATTTCATAAGTAGAGGCACTTGCTATTAGATAACATAATTCTTATCAAAAAGTTCCCAAAATTACTACTTAGTTATTTACCACGGCTTTTTCAGTCTCCACTCAACATCAGAATATTTTATCTGCACCCCACTTCAACTCCTAACTCTTTGGTTTCTTGATTCATATTTTAAATCCTAAAGCTAAATTTGAATATTTTGAGTGCAATAAGTCACTACCTTGTTAACTATTTGTATAGAATTTTGTAACATTTATCCTCGCAGTCGTGAGTTTTATTTTTGACCTGTCGTGGCATTATATCTGAAATATATTATCTGTGTTTCTTATTATGCTGTTTCATTTTCCATTTCCAGTTGTTTAGTTACTTCGATTTTTAAAGAGATTAGTTTGAGAAATTTGTCTATCATAAAAATAATTAAATATGTGAAACTTACCGACCGCATTCGTAACACCATACTACGCTCCAAAACTCAAATAGTTGACGTTTCCCAAAAAGCAGCTAGACTCCAAGATGTCCAATTTTTGCAAATGTATCAAGGTCATCCCGCCACCTCCATCTGGGCCGGCCACGTGTGCCGTATGTCTGAGGCATTCTGGGCGAGAGCAACAACCGAGTGGAGCCCTAACAACGGGAAGTGGCACCGCGCCGACCCAGATGGAGGTGGCGGGATGACCTTGATACATTTGCAAAAATTGGACATCAAGTGCCCAAGACTGTAAAGAATGGAAGGGGGGATAGGGAGGCAGTAGTGGGACGATGCAGGCTGAAATAATAATAATAATAATGTAGGTATCCGTCTACTCCAATATGTTCACCTATCTGTTTGATTATGTAGGTATCTTATCAACAACGAATACCTAGAATGTTGATCAGTTTGTCCCAGTGAGGACGTGTTCACGATATATTCGTTTCAATACAGGACTCAATAAGGCGCGGATCCTGTTCAAAAAAAATTGTCATCACTGCCACCCGAAAATCTGCCAAGTTAGAGTCGGAGTATGAACTCCTATTATAGTGATATAGTGCATTCCTACAAAGGAGATGTTGACATACCTAATATGACGCCCAGACCCAGATTTTGTGTAGTTCCTTATAACCTTAAAACTAGTTGAATCTAGGTGCCAGTTCCACGTGACCAAGCCTAGCAGATGTTTCCAGTGAAAAGGTAAGCTTGACCGATGGTTCCAGTGAAAAGGAATCTTAAAAAAAATGTATTTTGTTTTTATTATATCCGCTGATAATAAACAGTTATTACGTTCGTAGGACGATTATTTATTATGTGGCAATATAAAGATTATTAAAATGCAATCTAATCAACGAGTAATACTTACCGTAGTCATGAGTAGAATCAGTCAATTACGAGTATAATAACAACGAGGTGGTGTTATCTAAAAAAATATTTATCTACTATTCAATTTCTATCAAAACAGTTCAGATCTCAGAAGTGTAACTAGATAGCGTGTATATTTAAACAAATGTTTGTGGGGGAAACATTACGGGATTAAGATTGTGTTGTTTTACAAAATCTTATCTGTGCAAAGAAAATGATTAACTAATCAACGACAATGAATGTGATTGAGCTGGAACAAGGCAGCGTCGTCCACCCACCTGACAATGGCACATTTCACCTTACAAATCTTACCATGGTTCTGAGCACTTTCGGTCTTATGCTGTCAGTTTGTGCATTAGTGCTTCTGATATCGACGGCATGCCTCTTCGTCGAATGGAGAAAGAGCTTCAAAAATCAACTTCTCATCCAATTCATGCTGAGCAGATTTTATTATACCTTCGTAAGATACATATTCGATATGTTAACTATATACAACCTTCGTACCAGGGGTGAGGTCGTCATCTACGTGGTTCATATAACTATGATTTACTCAGAAGCAGTCCTTGTTGCGTGGATGTTTGTTTTCACCAAACAGATGTACAGTAGTTTAGTGAAAGTGTTTAATTTTACGAAACCAAGTGTGTGGAAGGTGTCTCTATGCACCTGGCTTACTCCGTTGTTTGTTTCTGTGATGTTTTTCATGGCTTTCCGGTCCCAAGAAGGTAACGACTTACTATTTTTCTTTATATATCGAGCTTTGCTAAAATGGCCGATACTGATAGCTAATGCCATGCTATTAATAACGATTCTCAAGTCAATAACCAAGAAAAATGAGAGTAAAGTTGATAAAAATAAAGGTAATACGCGATTAGTAGTCGTTATGAATATGTTGATATGGTCTTTTTGCTTTCAGCAAGTTTTTATTGATATTTTCAAATTGTTGCATATTATTTTCAATCTGAAACCTACATTGTTGTTGGCTTATAATATATTAACAATATACCAATGCGCCTGTTCAATTACTTTCTGGGTACTCGGTAATACCAAAACAAGAAAACTGTGGAGAAACTTGAGGTTTTGTACAAAAGATCACAGACCAATTCTAAACAGTAGTGAGTCAACAGCTTAAATAGAAAGACTAGAAATAAATCAAATACCTTTTTTTAGGTAAGTAGGTACTACTTAATAAATGATATAATATTCTGAGTCAGTGTACTTTTTTCCCCAGTATGTAACCAACAATCTAAGTGTGTAGTTTGCTACCCGTACCAAGACGGGGTTCATTTTCACCGTACATGGAATTCAAATAATCGTTTAACCGCCAGGAGTGGAATGTCATCAACTGCCCCAATTAGTTGGCTGGTAGTCACATTATATACCTTCTGGCAGGTAGCTATGTTCCTGTACAAAGTGTTATCGAGTGGTGATTCATTACAGTACCTGTTTAGGATCGATTAGGATAGTTTAGGCTCTCAGAATTTCAGTGCATTTAAAAATCGAGATAATAGTACATTATTGTTTTTAGGGCCGAAATAAGCAATAAAGGACAGAAGATTTATATTGGCTTAATTGAACGAGTTCGCTAACTAATTGATATACAAACTACTAATTTCTTACATTGAGTGAACCCCGCTTTTCATCATGACAACGAGTACAAAACAAATGAGTTTTGTTAATGAGGAATATAATATAAAATATATTTCAAAAACATACACATAAAGAAGTAGGTAATTCACAAATGTACCTTCATTTGAAAATAATACACTGAACAGCACACAAATCCTGTCATCACACTGTTTCGAAAGAACTAGTGACACGGCAAGAAGAGGAAGCACAACAAAAATAAACTAAATAAAAAAAATACAATCATTAATTCAAACTAACCAAAAGGGGTAAGATCCTAGGCCTAGCAAGAGAGCCCTTTCCGAGTGGAAATAGTGAAATATGTATTTGCAGAATTAGAACACTTTTTACGACGTATTTTCTTAATGAAACTCTAGCACATAAAAATAATGCCCCCATAAAAGACCCAGTAAATACGGTCCACAGATTTCTTCTTCATGAATCGGTTTTACGAGGTGAATATGGACATGGGGAATATATAGGATGTCCCGAAACTGGAAAGGAGATAATTATTAACCGAATTACTAAAAAGAGGACCGAGGTGAATTCAGCGCTTATTTTTTTATCCATGACCGATTACTACTGAATAACCTAATACGACAGGGATATAATTTTGCATATTACACACACACAGGGGTGTATAGTACAGTGATGTATGTATATTCCCAAGGGGTCCCTTAGAGGTTTCCCTTTTAAGGGATTATAATTCTTTGTATCCTTAAAAATATGTTTTATTTTATAACATTTGCTGATAGAACATCATCACAAATCATTGTCTCGCAACCACGCACGATATATGGACGAGAGCTACGATGCACTGCTCTGCGTCCATCAACTTATGTTAGGCTTCATGTGCCTGTAATTTCATGGGCACACGCACTTCAAACCGAAACATAGTGCTGCTTGATAGCAGAAACTGACATGGTTGTAGTAGGTACATTTATTTATTTTTTTGGATACAAAGTTACTTAAATAGTATTATAGTAGTGGTTTAAAGTCTTACAAAAATTTGTCTAACCATTAGGTTCTCGATTACAAAAAATGAGCGCACACTCAAACAACATTGGCAACAAAACATTGTCGTAGGTTTTTATCATACTTCCTTTGCTCGTACGCGCTGCGACGAAGGCATGCTCAATGAATCGTATAAAGCATGCCTCCGCCAGCGAGTGAGCGTGCGCTTGCACTACATAGGATGCTCCATTTTATGACATCCCCAGACGAGCCCTTCCAAAAACTCACTCTGTATAGTGTAATTATAGTACCACCTTATAAGTCTAGCCAGAACCGGTTCTGTCCGACTAGCCGAGCGTAAAGAGGATAATGACAACCTTCTGCACTACATGGCTTTGTCTCGCAGCATCGAACCTTCCGACAGGAAACGTTGCGTGTAATTTAGATATCCATCGTAACGACCAATTTACTCGGCTTGCTGAAAAAGGTTAGGTGTACGAAAACTGCTGGTTTCTTCATAATAACTTCTATCCCTAGCTTTGGTTACGATGTATATGCATTCACAATTTAGATTAATATTTCTGGTTTGTTAATCTAAAACTCTTTTGTAACGAGCATATTTTTGATGAGAATTGGACGTATAAATTGAATGCAGGTCTTGATTTAAAATATTTGCAAACTGATGTACATGTTTCAGCCGCTGTAACAAAATAAAAAGAGCTTTCATCGCTGACCTTTTAAGCTTCGTTCAAATCGGTTCTACAGCATTGCTTGATTGATGCACAAACATCAAAACTTTCATGTTTTTAATAGGGCCCAGATTGTATAAAAGATTACGCTCTACTCAGGTCAATTGACAACTACTTAGATATAACTAGATTGATACTTTATCACTGTCTCATATAGTTCATCATCATCATCAGCCTAAAGAAGTCCACTGCTGGACATAGGCCTCCCCTATAAATTTCCAGGAAGAACGATTCCGAGCCCTCTCCATCCACCGAATTCCCGCGATCCTGACAATGTCGTCAGTCCATCGGGTAGGAGGGCGTCCCACGCTTCGTTTTCCTGTTCGTGGTCGCCATTCGAGAACCTTTATTCCCCAACGGTTATCAGTCCTTCGAGCTATATGACCTGCCCATTGCCACTTCAACTTGCTGATTCTGCGAGCTATGTCGGATACTTTGGTTCTCCTACGGATTTCCTCATTTCTGATTCTATCTCGTAGTGAAACTCCCAGCATAGCTCTCTCCATAGCCCGTTGAGCGACTTTGAGCTTGATGATGAGGCCAATAGTAAGCGACCACGTCTCATAGTTCATATAAGTAGTGATAGAAAGCAGCCTCTTTGTGGCTCATTTAAACTAATTTCTCATATGAATTTATTTCTATTCATTATATGTTAATTATTGTATGAGTACCCACACAAACCACAGGATATTTATATATTGTACAATATTTATACTAAAATTATACTGGTCCATAAAGTTTTTTAAATAAAAGAATTAAGTTAAATACTCGTAGTATGCATACATCAAAATAACTGGATAAATAGGACTTTTGTACATTGGACAATCTTTGCACCTTCGTTTCATGCATTAATTATTACGCAATCAAATTCCTCGATAATACCTACATAACAATTATATCAGCATGGGCCACTCAATCAAACTTCACTGATTGAAAATGTCAAATCCATCCCAGTATGCTTACGAACTCGAGTCGAGAGATTTATAATTTCTGAAATCTAAAAGCGGAACCATAAATAACAGAAACAGCTTTACATAGCAATCCCCATTGCAGGCATACTCAATACTCAATACATTTATTGCTTACACATTTAGTTTAAGTTATTCTATGATAACTTCTCAAAAAAGTGTTCTCGTACTACTTTACAACACACATACAATTTATCTCTTATATCTACCGTAAGTATTCGTTTGTTTATTAGAGGTAACTCATTCCAGAGCCGAACTGCAACAACTGAAAGTAATTTGTGCATAACTAATTGATCGAGTGAGTGAAGCGAACAAAGATCTTTAGTTTCAACTTGGGCGATTTGGCATTTTATATATGTATGTATGTATGTATGTTTGTCTGGCCATAACTTTCGAACCGATGATCCGATCTGCATGAAATTTGATAAGTCGATAGCTTGTACTTGAGAAATTTACTGGTAAGTATATGTATATAAAATCAGATGAAGGGTTATTAAGATATGGGGTTTTTTAAAGGGGGAAAAATAAAAAAAGTTACATAAAAAAATCAAGTTACATGTCATATGAAAGGGCTTTGTTTGGACATTCCAACACAATTTTTTCTTTTTTTCTAGGACGCTCGGTTTTTGAGATAAAACAAAAAAAGTTAAATTAAGATAACCAGCGATCCAAGAGCTCCCATCTCTAAGTGTTTCGTTGAAATCAAGGTTTTTCTACTGGTCGGACAGTTCCTTTGCTTTTTCTTATTTTTTTTTCTTGAAATAAATTAAGGAGGTACTCAGTTCTCATAAAATGGTGACAACGACCAGGTCTGATGATGGAGCCAAGGTCTGTTCAACGGAACTCTTCAATAAATAGGCCAATAGAGTTGAAACTTGGTTAACATACCAAGTTAGTATGCGGTAGTCAGAAAAAAGTAAAAACATAATGTTTGGACTTGCCTCTGACTACCACCTACTCAAAGTTTTGGTGCGTTCGTCGGTTCGCATTATGAGATCTCAGTTCGGGGCGAACCACTAGTTAATAGCATTTTTTTATCAACGAGTTCCTGCCTAATACGAGTGTAGCCTAGGTAGACAGGACTCGACCAGGCTCAGGCATTGAATAAAACTGTCACTTCTTACCGCCGCCAACCATTCGGAAATTGAATTTTGTAACTTCAGCGATGAAAAAGTAAATGACCAAGTTTTATAGGTACCTACTATTTATAATATTTTTTGTTTCAATTTATTTCTTTGTAAGTCGGCGTTTTTTTCTTTTTAATTTCAAATCATCTTATTCGTTAAAACGCTGATAGCCGTCAGACAGACCTTTCGCTCAAGCTAAAATTTTTGAAGATTTAAATTCACCGAGTGTGGATTTGAAAATCACCGATTGAGAAAAACAAAACAACCAAGTTTTGGAATAACATTATATTTTAAAATGTTTTGCTTATTGCGAACGTTTTTCAATAGTTATAGATTTAAACTGGAATAAATTAATCAATCGAACAAATAAAAATAGCACTTAAAGTGAAAATAGTGTGGTAGTGAAAATTGCATTGTGTTATGCTGTAGTGTCAAAATCACTGTTTACCCTGAAATTGGAAAATCTATTCTGTTAATTTTCCGATGTCTTTGAAATACCTCAATTGAATGTCGTGTCTCCGAAAGGGATCATTCACCATTTATCAGCAGCCGAAGTAGATTTTATTCGATTTGAAATCCATCATTCCAATCCCTCCATCGAGTGCTCTCGTCTCGCTGCCAAACTGCCAATACTAGATACGGCAATTGACGGGGAAGTGATGGCCAATTAAACTTTAAGCTGGTGAACTTGTTGTTTTTTTATCGATGGCCGGTTTTTATTTGATTGACACACAAATTAATCAAATAAGAATTTATAAAAACAAATTATAAGTAAATGTAGTTGGGATAACACCATAATGTTTTTTTTTGTAAAAAGGATCATACGAAAAAACGATGGGAAATAAGCCGTGTAACTTACTTACCTTTCTTTTTTGTTTTGGTTTGCGTGAAAATAGCTACGCTAGTGAACTAACACTAACGGCCGGATTCTGAAAGCTCGATCAAACGTAATCAGATGTAAAATCACTCGCCATTTCAGCTATTATATCTCTCGCTTGTCGTGTCACTAGTTTCTTACGAAACACTGTGGTGAAAGGATTTTAAGTGCGCCTTAAGGCTCCTTTCAAGCACTTGACACAGTCATGTTATAGAACTTTTTAGGTTCTACGACATGCCGGTTTCCTCACGATGTTTTCCTTCACCGTTTGAGATTACTGGCATTGTGCACATACATTTTTGAACAGATAAACTCATTGGTGCACGACTGGTTTCGAACCCACGACCTTAAGATCGGAAAGCGGGGCCGCTACCACAAGACCACTAGTTCTCTTATAACTACATAGCATCTAACTATTACATCGAATTAGATAGAGATAGCAAGTGACTTGACATCTGATTAGTTTTGATCAAGCTTTCTGAAACGACCGTTAGCTATCCTTATAACTTTATTGAAAACTTAAATGTTTTTTTTTAATTTGACATCTTCAATTTGATTTTTTATTCAGATGTTAATGATCTTCATTATACAAACGTGGATTATTTAGGTGTTAAGCACCGACCTATAAGTTAAAAAAAATCTTATAATTTCTTTCACCGTTTGAACTGTTTCAACCATTATCATTGGAACTGGCACCTAGATTTACCTAGCTTTAAGATGTTTTATAGTGATCCTTGTGATACAACTGTATGAATACCTTTTGACCTTGACTTTGACATTGGTCCAGAACCGGATTTGAACCCACGACCTTACTATGAGAGGGTTGCTTCCACTAGCCTATCAGTGTATTGAGAAATAATGCAATCAATCTACGTCGAACACAAAGAGCCATTATTATTCCAACACAAACTTTGAGTGTCGGCTCTATATCTATACGCACGACACCGCGCATTGTTGTCAATATTATATCAGAGCACTTGGTCTAGTGGTAGCGGCCCCGACTTCCGATCCTAAGGTCGTGGATTTAAAACCAGTTGTGTACCAATGACTTTTTCTGTTCAAAAATGTATATGCACAATGCCAGTAGGTACTCTGAAACGGTGATGGAAAACATTGTGAGGAAACCGGGCATGTCGTACAATCTAAAAAGTTCTAAAACATGTGTCAAGTGCTCGTAAGGATCCTCATGAGGCGTACTTAAAATCCTTTCACCACACTGTTTCTAAAGAAACTCTCTCTCTCTTCTCCTGTCACTAGTTTCTTTCAAGACTGTGTGGTGAAAGGATTATAAGTTAGCCTCAAGAGGCTCCTTACGAGCACTTGACACATGTTTTAGAGCTTTTTGGTTCTACGACATGCCCGGTTTCCCCACAATGTTTTCCTTCACCGCTTTAGAGTACTTGCATAGTACCTGCTCGTCTTCTAATATAAATAAATATATTGGTGGAAGGGTGCGACGAAGTAAGGGTGAACCTCTAGAGGTTCACCCTTAGAGAGAGGCTGCTAGCAGCCGCTTAAACTTTTAAATGGTTTGCATCGCGTAACTTACCTAGATGTAGTAATTTATGTTCGAAGAAGTAAGTGCAGTGCACTGAAATTAAACGATCTAATCGCCTACTTTTACAATAGACCTCATTTAAACTCTTTAAAAATCTTTAGATCTATGTCCAATCCCGTCCTCATTATTAAACAACTGTGTGTGTGACTGACAACCGTCAATCACATTTCATTTTAATGGTGTTCTCCGAAACTTTTTGTTTGTGGTTTTTTTAAACAAACGGCAAACAAGCGTACGGCCCACCTGATGGGAAGCGGCTACCGTAGCCTATGGACGTTTGCAACACCAGAGGTGACACACGCGCGTTGCTGACTCTTTAAATGTTTTAGAACGCCTTTTTTGAAGAGCCTCATGCTGTATTCTCCAGGGAAAACATCCGCAGGGAGCGCATTCCACAACCTTAGAGTATGCGGGAGGAAGTTCCTTGATGGCACTGTTCGGTTGAAGCAGGACAGTGCACCGTAGAGCACGTGCTTAACGAGCGTGAATTAAGATGCAATGCTGCACTAGGAAGATGAATATAAATTGATGCGGACACCGAACAGTGCGCCACCGTCCTGTTATTTAACAAGTTATTTAACGGTTATCTGTGTCTAAAGGAGGTATATTGCTAGTTTAATCAACAAAAAAAAACTTGTTTGTGTATAGGTATCGAACGGCTCTGGTACAAGACTAGCGTTGGTTGTAGATTAATAAAGTAAAAGCCCGTTTCATCTCCAGACTTTCATGTCTCTAGACAGACTTCACAGCTCTGCCTTCTGTCCGTAGGCCATGGGTTCAAAAAAAAGTATATAAGTTGTATATCAGCTATCTGGTTCCCTTGTAGCTTTGGATTAGTTTGGGGCGAGACAGTGTTGTGTGGAATGTCCACCAATATTTTATATTTATCTCCCCAGTGCAGCAATGCATCTTAAGTCACGCTCGATAAGAACGTGCTCTACGGTGCACTGTCCTGCTTCAACTTGAGGTATACAGATGTAAAGCCTCATGTGCCTGTAATTTCACCGGCAACATTCTTCAAACCGAAACACAGCAACGCTGCTTGTTAAGTTCGCAATTAAATCATTTACACTCTCTTTCTCATGTCATGTCACAAGATTCTTTTGAAACAGTGTGGTGAAAGGATTTTAAGTGCGCCTCAAGAAGCTCCTTTCCTTTCCACATGTTATAGAACTTTTAAGGTTCTACGGCATGCCGGTTTTCTCACGAGGTTTTCCTTCGCCGTTTGAAAGTACTGGCATTGTGTACATACATTTTTGAACAGAAAACTCATTGGTGCTCGACCAACCGGTCGAGCACTAATGAGTTTTCTGGTCGATGCGGGTTCGAAACCTCGAACCCGCGACCTTAGGATCGGAGGGCGGGGCCGCTACCACTAGACCACCAGTGATTTACACTAAAGATATCATAATAATGCTATCAATATTAATAAAACATTATTTGTTTTTGGCCCAAGGCTTGCTTCTTAGTTGGTATAATACTTCCATGTTTATTATTTGTAAGAGTTCTTGTTTTTCTTGAGTCAGGAAATAATAAGCTTAGCGCGCTATTAATGAAATCAACCGTGCCCACCCATCTCCTTTTACAATATTTTTCAACGCTATATCGCTATATAGGGTTGTCAGTAGCGATTCAATAGATCTTGTCGAGCACTTAAGAGTATCGTATTTTGAATGGGAGCGTGGGCGAATTTAAGTTTTGCCAAGGTAGGTTTATTGATCGACTGAGCGAAGCGAACGAAGATCTTACAATCAACTTGGGCGATTTGGCATTTTATGTATGTATGTATGTTTGTCACGCCATTCCAAAACATTTTTTTCTGGTACGCTCAGTTTTTGAGATACAACAAAAAAGTTAAATTAAAATTATAAGCGATCCAAGAGCTCCGATCTAAGTTTCGTTGGCATCAAGGTTTTTCTACTGGTTGGCCAGTTCCTTAGCTCTTTCTTATTTTTTTCTTGAAATAAATTTAGGAGGTACTCAGTTCTCATAAAATGGTGACAACGACCAGGTCTGATGATGGATACACTAGTATTTAAGCTTCTTCTTCATGTCGAGTCTCAAGTTTCTTTCGAAACAGTGTGAATTTAAGATTTGTTTTTTTTTTATATTTAAGCTCTTACATAATTACAATATTTAAATGACGATTTTTACAAGTAGTATCGATATTTTCAAAGCAATTAATATTTTAGTTCAGCTCTGAATATCACCAAAGGTGATGATTTAAATTGGTTATTTTCTCTACATCTAGTAACACATCACACAATAAATATGATCCAACCTACATCATTTGTGAATTATGACTATTATTCAGGAATTTTTTCGTCATCCTGACACCCCTATCATATCAGACAATACCAAGCTCTCAGCTACGAGATAATGAAAAAAATAATTGGATGCCATATTTCCGTGTCATTTCGTTTTTTTACCCCCTATTCCAAACATTAATAGATTTTCTTTGTGATATTAGTAGGAGGTATAGTTTGTGGTTGAAATTAAAAATTATATTTGAGGATCCTTATTTTATAGCCCGCTGTGCTACTTTTAAGACTAGTAGAGCTCTTTGTGAAGGGCTCGTCCGGGGAAGTACTGCCACCACGTCTTTTTCTGCCTCCAAGCAGCGTTGCTGTGTTTCGGTTTGAAGAGTGTGGTTGCCGGTGTAATTACAGGCACATGAGGCTTAACGTCTGTATTCCTCAAGTTGATGGACGCAGGGCAGTTCATCGTAGGGCACGTTTCTATCGTGCGTGACTTACGAGGTATTGCTTTGTGTGGTGATGCTTACTTACCAGCATTTGTATAAAAACAAGTGCTCGATAGGAGCCTCTTTGAGGCGCACTTAAAATCCTTTCACCACACTTTCGAAAGAACTAGTGACACCACAAGAAGAAGAAGTCTGATAATATTAGAGTAATAACAGCCTTCACAGCTCAGTTGGTAGTACCTCTGCCTTCTGCGCCGTAGGCCATGGGCTCAATCCCCACCGGGAACAAACATTTGTGTGATGAACATAGATGTTTGTTCTCTGTCTGGGTGTTATTATAATATTATAAGTATATATTTACGAAAAGAAAGTATATTATTTGTATTATATCAGCTATCTAGTTCCCATATTACAAGCTTTGGCTTAGTTTGGAGCTAGATAGAATAGTTTATTATTATTTACTAGCTGCCTGTCCCAGCTTCGCATGGGTGGTCATAAATTTTTTGAACATTTTAGGATAAACTTAGACCGTGGGTTCGAGCCTCGCGTCTACTTATTTCATACATTTGCACGCTCTTCTCCTTGAGTGAGTGAAATCGCACCCCGTGCGTGACCCGTGGACCCGTTAACATTTTTAATTTCGTCATATCTTTTGAATGAAATGTCCGATTTGAAAAATTTAAGAAGTAATCTATAGGTATTGAAACCGTCTTAATTATGAAATGATTTATTTGGATAAGGATTAATACCAAGGTACCAATAAAGACCCTTTTCTAGCGGCGGCATTTCAATTATTTTTTTTTAATAAAAGAACACTTATTGTGACATGACAATAATAATTAGACATATGCTGTCGCGACATTTTTTGTAGGGGAATGAACGTGTTCTAAAAAATCGTAGTACATTATTTTGTTCTATCATCAATAGTTTTCGCAGCGCACACGATGTAAGGTTTTTGTTTTCCACCTTGGGTTACATTATTGAAGTTTTAGTAAGGATCCCTGGTTTTTTTAAAATATAATATAGCCTATGTTACTCAGGGATAATGTAGCATTCTAATGGTAAAAGATTTTTTTAAATCGGACCAGTAGTTTTTGAGCCTATTCGTTACATACAAAAATACAAATCTTTCCTCTTTATAATATTAGTGTAGATGTAGATTTATAATACGTAGGTTTGTAGGTAGGTTTGTTTGTGCGAGCTCATTTGTAAGACGCAATAGTGAAGCGTTGGTTTTGCATAATGTATGCCGGTCGGGATGAGGGTTGCGGTCACTTCAGCCGTGTACAATTTCACGTAGAAAGCTTTCAATCTAACCTTCATCTTATAGTGTCACTAGTTTCTTTCGAAACAGTGTGGTGAAGGTATTTAATGCGCCTCAAAAAATTGAGTTGACCCGACACCAGATAATGGAAACAGGGTCCATCCCAGAAAGAAGAAGAAGTGATTTTAAAATGTTCCTATCTATTATGTACACTTGTACAGGGTAAGCGCATTTGAACAGGCGCTGAAAATCTGCTTTGCATGTTATACAAATCAGGAGCAGGTGTGCTGAAATTCAATCTTCAATATTATGTTTGGGTATTGATGTACATATATTCGGGTTTATATTGTTTTATTGTATTCGCTTTGTGGCGTAAAATATTACCACTTTAGAAGGGATTCCAAATATTCTTTATGAACAAATATTTAAGCATTTCAGAGTCCGGTTTCTGAAAGCCCGATAAAAACTAATCGGATGTCAAGTCACTTGTTATCTCTATCTAATTCGATGTAATAGCTGAAATGGCGAGTGACTTGACATCCGATTAGTTTTGATCAAGCTTTCAGGAACCGGCCGGAGCTATATCAAAACAAGAGTAGGGTTTGGGAGTACTACTGGCATACATTTTTGAACAGAAAAACTCATTGGAGCACGACCGGTTTCAAACACACGACCAGGATCGGAAGGCGGGGCCGCTACCACTAGACCACTAGTGCTCTTGAACTGGTGGTCTTTTGACTGCTAAATGAAGGTTATGACAACTGCTAATGTCCCTCTCGCTCGCACATTTTAAGGCGAAGACAAGAGCTAATGTGACTCTCGCTCGCACGTTTCGTCATGTTGAAAGATATAAAATCACTCAACTCATTTTCGAAAAATCGCAATCAACCATCTTGTGTGCAATCTCATTGCACACAGTTTAGTAAAAATTTCATTTTGATCGATACATGTTTTCCTACTCAAAAGTTTGCTTCAACAAAATGGTTGATTGCGATTTTTCGAAAATGAGTTTAGTGATTTTATATCTTTCAACATGTCGAAACGTGCGAGCGAGAAGTTGTTTGATGGTTGTCAGCCCCTTAACCTTTTTTAAAGATATATAATCACTGATTTTTTTATGAAAGATCTCAATCAACCAAGTTATGTGCAACGACATTGTACACATTAACAGCAAAAATATAATTTTCATCCAAAATAGTTTTCCTACTAAAAAGCTTGATTTACTAGTATATTTGTACTTTTGCAATGTCGGTATGGAAATTAAACTTTAGTGTTAAGGCGAATACAAGAGCTAATGTGAGTCTCGCTCGCACGTTTCGACATGTTGAATGATATAAAATCACTAAAATAATTTTAGAACAATCGCAATCAACCATTTTCTGTGCAATCACATTGCACAGTTTAGTAGAAATTTAATTTTGATCGATACAAGTTTTCCTACTAAAAAGTTTGCTTAAGTACGAAAACTAGTAAAGCCTTAACAGTATAAGATATATATGAGCCAATTTAATATTTTTTGTTAAGTGGTACAACAGAATCGACATAAATAAGATAATAGAGACCTAATAAATGATCAAAACCCTTGAAAAAAGGTTTAAATTTCCAAGAGTTTAACATTTAACGTAGACTAAAGTAGGTTACATAAAATTTTGGCGAAAGCAGGTTTTAATACATCAAACTTTTATAATGCACATGCTACAAATACCTCCGTTTAAATATCAATCAATATGCTGAATAATTCTCGCAATTAAAATATGTAGGTACTTACTAAAAAGAGCTCCATGACTCAGTGACCGCATTTTAGTGCGCACATAAAGTGCAACATTAGAATGTAATATATCGTTATTGTACACCGTAATAAAAGTAAATAATAAAACCAAAACAATACTAGAGGTACAATGGGCGGACTTGTAGCTATAAAGCTATAAGTGATCTCTTCCAGACAACCTTTGGATCTCGATCTCTCTCTTGTCGTGTCACTAGTTTCTTTCGAAACAGTGTGGTGAAAGGATTTTAAGTGCGCCTCAAGAGGCTCCTTTCGAGCACTTGACACCGTTATAGAACTTTTTAGTTTCTTTAACCTTTGGATGGAAAGAAACATAACACATAAGTATTATTTTTACTAGAAACAACTTCATAGGACCCAGTGACCGCATTTTAGTACGTTCATAAAGTGCAAATAGCTGAATAACCCAGTTTAAGTGCAGTCGCGACTACGCGACATAGCTCGGGTGGTGGATGGCCACTTGGGGAATGAAATCCTTGATTGCATTCTTTATCGCCAGGAAATGGCACTATTAATATTGCAAATGGCGGTCGTTATAGGAATAATTGGAACACAATAACGCGGGAACAAGATTGAGTTAATAAAAAAAAACACTGCGATACTTATTTGTGCACAAGCCAAATACAATTATTATTGCGTAGAATGCAGAGTAGAACAGTGGTTGCGTATTTTTTTTTAAATATTAGATTATGATTAAATATAAATATTAAGTTTTGATGGAACTATTTTTATTCAAGATATTTATTTCAAGGAAACAATTAAAAAAAAACACAATTATAACAAACCATTTATTTCAACTCGTATTTATATCAACTCGATTTTTTAGAAATTTAAAACAACCTTTACTGATTATTATTACGAGTAGCTTGGTTGTTTGAGAATACAAATTATTATTGGTGGAGCAACTATCTCGGGGTGGGAAAACTTTTGCAATAGGTTCCTGTGCAGCGCTTACATTTGACTTTGATCAGCTGAACTGTAAGCTCTCAAGCTAAGTTCCGATAGAAAGACAAGCTAAAGGATAAGTTTGAGTCAAGTTACGGACCATTAATTCCTCCAGGCTAATTTCGAACTGATCCTTCGCCGAGAAACGGATGTAGCTTGGTCTATATTGTATTCGACAGCGCTTACGACTCAGTTGGTAATAGTTTTGCCATCTGCGCTGTGGGTTCGATCCCCACTAAGAACAAACATTTGTATGATTAACATTGATGTTTGTTCTCGATAGACAATCGCAAAATCTAAAATGCGAAGCTTGAAGATACCTAATGTATTGAATGTCCAATTTTTTTTATCTCAATATGTATAATTATTTGTTTATCCGCTATGGACTTCTAAACTACTTAACCGATTTCAATCAAATTTGCGCACTGTATGTAGTTTGATCTAACTTAAAAGATAGGATAGCCTTCATCTCAATTTATAGCCGCAATATTATTTTATTGCAAAGACAAAGTCGGCACGGCCACAGCTAGTGTAAATATAAAAAAATTGACATTCCTCATTCCACACCAATCGCAAAGCGTATATCTAATTTTTAAACCATTCTCTTTAGCACTAATATATCTGAGGGGACATCGAACGTATTTAACGTATCGTAAGACTATTTCGTTTATATGTGTAAAGCCCCGTATTCATGGTAAACATTTGTTTAGCAACAAAGTTGAATCAACGTGTTGCGGAGTTGCTGTCAAGATGTTGCTGGCAGCACTGCGTGTTGCAGAGTTGATAGCGTCATGTTGACAAGCTCTCGCCCGACGAGCGTAAACATCAGTTTTGCGAAAATTGTTGACGTGTGTGAACGTGTTTGCAACAAATCCTATACATCAGATACAGAGAACACAACAACACTACCTCCTCGGGCAACATTTTAACGCAGACTGGCGTGTGGACAACCTGTATTGATTTAAACATAGTTGCTAGCAACATTCTCGCCGCTCACCAACAATGTTGATCAACTGTTCCTAAACAAATGTTTACCATGAATACGGGGCTTAATGCTAATAAAGAATTTTCGTTTCATTTAATCATGTTTTATTTTCCTTTTACGAAATGTCTAATAACCCAGCTCCTCTTAACCCGTAGCCAATCAAGTACTGTTGACTGCAAAGTTGTTTTCTTATTTTTCTGAATTAATTGAGAAGAATTTCGTTAAGAGTAGTAGAGCTCTTTGGGAAGGGCTCGCCCGGGGAAGTACCTACTAACACCATGCATAAGTCTGCCGCTAAGTACCGTTGCTGTGTTTGGATTGAAAAAAAACAGTATACTGTTTCGACAATCTCACTTATTTTAAATCTGTTGA
This sequence comes from Chloroclysta siterata, assembly GCA_932294275.1. Classification (NCBI taxonomy): domain Eukaryota; kingdom Metazoa; phylum Arthropoda; class Insecta; order Lepidoptera; family Geometridae; genus Chloroclysta; species Chloroclysta siterata. The sequence goes on from OW028602.1 coordinate 12,576,195, forward strand.
ATTGCTGCTTTTTCTCCAATTGAATTGCTAAATTCAAATGAACTTAAAAAAACCACCAAAAAATTAAACATAACCTTGAATTAATAATATATTTGCAACTTTTGAGATAATAAGTACACGTGGATGTTCTTATGTATATCTAAAAAGTTGGAAATATAAAAAATACTGCGCCTGGTTCTTAGGCCCAACTTATACTATAAGCAATTCAAATTGTTATAGGTTTTTGTTCTCGATAGTACCTACCTTAATATCTAGCCATTCGATTGCTACGAATGATCGAATAAATTCTCTAAATTCGCAATCAGTGTCAGGTAAGGAAGAATTTGGAGTTATCCAATTTCAGTTTAATGGTTGCCATTTCACTCCAGAAGATCTGACTCTATGCCTCTACACTTTTTAAAAAACCAATAGAATCGTTGCTACTATTGATAAGTTCAAAGTCAAATTGTTTTTAAACAATAAAAAACCGTCGAAGGGTTCCGTACCATTATCTATAAAAACGGCAAAAAAATCACGTTTGCTGTATGGGAGCCCCCTTAAATATTTATTAACAATATATAACTATCACGGTTCATGAGATACAACATGGTGACAGACGGACAGGCAGACAGACAGATAGACGGACGGACAGCGGAGTCTTAGTAATAGGGTCCCGTTTTACCCTTTAGGTACAGAACCCTAAAAAGGGTGCGGTTTCCGGTGATATTACAGGCACATGCCTCAGGTTGATGGACGCAGGGCAGTGCATCGTAGAGCACGTTTCTATCGTGCGTGACTTAAGAGGCATTGCTTTGTCTTTAGTGATGGTTGCCACATAACATCAGATGGACTATCTGTTTGTTCCATCAGCAAGTAGTATAAAATAAATTAAATAAATCTGTAATCTTAAGGAGTTGGTACTTTGTTCATTGGTAATTCTGGTGGTTGGTAATCCAGGAAAAAAAAGATAAACAACATGCATTTCTTGTTTTGTGTAAGTAATAGGGTCTTTGTGGTATATTTAACGACCAAAGAAGGTAGTATAGTAGGTGATTCAAGCTTAATGGCATCTAATTAGACTCGCAAGTGCTATTAGAGCGCGGTAACGTGGTTAGAAGCACTTGGGCCTTGTGGAGACGCTGATTGAGGTATATACGTAGACATACCTACCGCTTCTGATAGAATATGTATGTCTCGTTTGAAAGCGGGTAGCCGCCGCCAGTAGACTATTCATGCGTCATATAGGTATTGACCTCTACAATTCGGTACCCTGTTTATAATCATATTTATTGGAAGAACTTGTATATTTACAAAACGTATGATAGTACTATATCAGCTAATTGGGGCTAGATAGTGCTGTGTGAATTGTCCGCCAATATTTATATACTTAATACACTTTTACTATAGAACATTGCCTAAAATCTTATTCTAGTAACCTAAGCAATAAATAAATAAATAAATAAATATTGGTGGACATTCCACACAGCACTATCTAGCCCCAAACTAAGCCAAAGCTTGTAATATGGGAACCAAATAGCTGATATAATACATATATACTTTTTTTTGTAAATACATACTTTTAATATTGTATGACACCCAGACAGAGAACAAACATCTATGTTCATCACACAATTGTTTGTTCTCGGTGGGGATCGAACCCACGGCCTAGGACGCAGAAGGCAGAGCTACTACCAACTGAGCTGTGAAGGCTGTCGAATAATAACTGTTAATCTTCATAAAATAATAAACTAAATCCTTCCCGCAGAAATCCTCCCTCTCTTTCTTCAATAAAGCTACAGAAAAGAAATCCGATTAGCAGCGTGTCTAATTAAATTATATTTGCACTTAGCAGTCGCTCCGTGAGACGGAATTGTGAGAATCGACCTCACTAGACCTCTCGCTTCCTTTAAGCAAGTACAGTCAGCGGCAAAAGTTTATAAATATTTCTGGCTTGAAAAATATAAATACTTTTTAAATCAGTACTGTTTGCATCAAAGTTTTGAGTGGCTTATAAAACATAAATAATTCTTAAACCAGCACGTTTTCATCAAATTTTTGTGCTTAATTTAAAGACGCAACCTCATATTTCTTCAAAACTATCATTTCTTTTAAAAAGTTCAGAGAAAACGATTATAAATCGTCGCTTCATTCTTCAGTTATAAACATGGTAGTATCCTCTTTTATGCTACTGCAACCTTCGCATGGGACTCCTTTGGTGGTGGGTGTATTATAACTTCGAATGAAGCGTACTCATATAATATCGATCGAACTTCACTTTGCAAGTTCGTTTGATCATATATTATTGGTCACTGAATTTATTAATTTGCTTTTGTCACTAACTGACAATTATAAAATAAACATTCTTAATAAAAGAAAGCAGTCCTAGAAGTCAGTGTACGACTAACTTAACCTTCCGTTTCTTATAATTAGAAAGTTTTTAGGGTTCCGTACCCAAAGGGTAAACCGGTAAAGGTATTAGTAAGACTCCGCTGTCCGTGCATCTGTCTGTCTGTCCGTCTATCACCAGGCTGTATCTCATGAACCGGTTGAAATTTTCACATGATGTATTTTTGTTGCTGCTATAACAAAATACTAAAAAACAGAATAAACTAAATATTTAGGGGGACTCCCATACAACTAACGTGATTTTTTTGCCGTTTTTATATATAATGGTACGGAACCCTTCGTGAGCGAGTCCGACTCGCACTTGGCCGGTTTTTATTACGTTATCGTTACAAAGTGATTCTCGTGATTTTATATTAAATGCCGTTTTGAATCGACCAATGACGCGTTTTTTTAGTCGCCATCTTTTATTTCTCAATTTGCAATGATGACGTCCTGTCCTAGTGAAAGTATTATTTATTTAGTTTGTTTTTTTTTCTTCATAAGATAATAAATACAAATCGAACTACGAACGTCTACGAAAATACCTACGTAACAGTTAATGCAAATAAAATATCGAAGAATTCCACTATGTACTTTTTACACTTTGTAACTAGTAGTTCGCCCCGAACTGAGATCTCGTGATGCGACCCAACGAACAAATCAAAACTTTGAGTAGGTGGTAGTCAGAGGCAAGTCCAAACATTATGTTTCGACTTGCCTCTGACTACCGCCTACTAACTTGGTACGGTAACAAAGTTTCAACTCTATTGGCCTATTTATTGAAGAGTTCCGTTGAACAGACCTTGGCTCCATCATCAGACCTGGTCGTTGTCACCATTTTATGAGAACTGAGTACCTCCTTAATTTATTTCAAGAAAAAAAAATAAGAAAAAGCAAAGGAACTGGCCGACCAGTAGAAAAACCTTGATGCCAACGAAACTCTTAGAGATGGGAGCTCTTGGATCGCTGGTTATCTTAATTTAACTTTTTAATTTTTATCTCGAAAACCGAGCGTCCCAAAAAAAAAGTAAAAATTGTTTTGGAATGTCCAAACAAAGCCCTTTCATATGAAATGTAACATGATTTTTTTATGTAACTTTTTTTATTTTTGCACTCTTAAAAAACCCCATATCTCAAAAACCCTTCATCCGATTTTACTCATATACTTACCAGTAAATTTCTCAAGTACAAGCTATCGACGTATCAAATTTCATGCAGATCGGATCAACGGTTCTTAAGTTATCGCCAGACAAACATACATACATACATACATACATACATATATACATACATAAAATGCCAAATCGCCCAAGTTGAAACTAAGATCTTCGTTCGCTTCGCTCACTCGATCAATAATAATATGGCGGAACAAAAAACAATTTAACTGTAACACATAAAATATTGGTAAAAATTGCGTATTTGCAACTTTTCCAAGCAATCAGCTTTTTAGCGCAATGCGATACTTCTAAACACGCTAAGCACCTTCGGAAGGCCTCTTTAGAATCCTGAAGGCTCATTCACGTCCCCCGACGCACTTCTTTGTGACTTCACAATATGCCCTTCATAAAAGACCTGACCCATTTTTAAGGGTAGATGAGTTCGCCGCTTTTAGGTTTTTATGAAGAAGGTTTTTGTTACTTAAAAGTTTCTTTAGATGGGTGTATGTGTAAGAAAAGTAATATACCTAAGCGAACGGCTCACTTAAGGCGACGACAAGTTGCAAAATGGTTGGAAGCGATTTTTCGAAAATGAGTTTATTGATTTTATATCTTTCAACATGTCGAAACGTGCGAGCGAGAGTCATATTAGCTCTTGTCGTCGCCTTAAGTAGTTTATATTACGAGTTTTTGACCAATGTAGGGTATCCAACGTCCTTAGTAGGTACCTAGTTACTATGGGCAACTGATCAGGGCTTTCAACCTGATAACCAATTCCAAGATAATAAATAACTGAATATTACCACAGCGGTTTAAAACCACAAAAAAATTAAGCGTGTTTTTTTTTACTTGTTGCACTTTGGCTACTCTTCAAATGCTCATAATGCCTAATCCCTCGTCATTTACTGGTTAATCTGGTAAAACTGGCATAGAGGCGGAAATATTTAAGGAAATAATTTTATCTCATATATATTTTTTTGATAGCATTACTCCGAAGAAACTATAGTTAGTAGGTATGTTCAATTTTGAAAGTTCAAAGTTCAGTGTACAAACAATACGATCACTTCGCACCTTTTTTTATGAAAATTTGTGATCCCTACTACCAAAAACAAAACATAGCTGATGAGATTGTCTATGCTCCTGTTCAAAAATTCAAAAATCGAAACGTTTGTGATTGGCCGATCCGCGATGGCAGCAACCCATATCAGCCAGTTACCAACCAATAAGTATAGGTACATGGAACCTTACACAATTCAATTGTATAAATATACAATTTACAAAACTATTCGATACCCTTCCCTTCTAGCTCTACAATGCACAATCGTCGAATGATCTCTCCGTCTCAACCTGTTGAAAGTGCTTGTTCAAAGCTCTGGAAATTGAGACGCTCTATAAAGTATAGTTTTCTTGCTCCTAGTTTCTTTGACACGCCCGGCTCAGACTTTCTCATTTCGCAGGCGAGAGATTTACAAAGGCTCAAATAAAATACCTTCATAGTTGAGAATGGAGAGCTTTTGCGTTTTGTTACAAGTTTAAGATGAACCGGGTAAATAATAATTTCCTTATTAATTATTCGGTGAATGGAATTAAAAGGCAGCTGGAAGCAGGAAAAATATCCCTGAGAATGAAATATCTGAAACGGTTGTATCGTGTCATTTTTCATATTATAGATAAAGTAATGGTTTTATTATAGGGCAGTGTGGTCGCCCAGTGACAAAGCCTTTAAAATAATTAAAAAAAAGTAATGGTAAGAGAAATTGTTTTGTAGTAACTTAAAAACTACTACATACTTGCATAAAGTAAGAGTTTTTATTTATTTTGGAATTATATAGGTAAGTACAAAAACAACTTTGTTTAAGTGGACGCAGGTGACGAAGTAATCGAGAATCGAACCAAAAATCTTTAGATTTGCGGATAAAAGTCGTATTTATATATATAGGTCAAAAATCCGTAGGTAAATCTTATTGTGGATATTATGAAATGGATATTATGGAACGGATTTCCGTAGGTCTAGCAACGATCACAGAGATCACTTGTGGTGGTCTAGTGTTAGCACTGGTGGTCTAGTGGTAGCGGCCCGCCTTCCGATCCTAAGGTCGTGGGTTCGAAACCGGTCGTACACCAGTGAGTTTTTCTATTCAAAAATGTATGTGCACAATGCCAGTACTCTCAAACGGTGAAGGAAAACATCGTGAGGAAACCGGCATGCCGTAGAACCTAAAAAGTTCTATAACATGTGTCAAGTGCTCGAAAGGAGCCTCCTTGATGCTTTCACAATGTTTCGAAAGAAACTAGTGACACGACAAGAGACAGAGAGAGAGAGATCACTTTGAAACGTTATTATGGTCTCGTCTTCGAGAAATTCCTTCCCAAGCATTCACGTTACGGCATTCGATCGATTCGCATCGGAGGCTGGATATTTTAAAGCTCGCTTTCAATTCACAGGTAGGTCTATAGGCGATTGGTTTAATCAGAGCGCGGATTTAGGTCAACCTTTGTTTACCTAGGTACCTGGACTTGCAAGTACTACGGTGGAATAGTCGGGGTCTAATTACTGTCAATACCAATGATTGATGTAAACTGAAGGTATATGTGCCAGATGTAATTTGAGAGCACTGATGGTCTAGTTTTCTTCCGATCTTAAGGTCGTATGTTCAAAACCGTGCACCAATGAGTTTTTCTGTTCAACAATGTATGTGCAAATTATAAGAACAGTGCCCACTTAGCTAAGTTCGTATTACATGTTTGATATGTTAACACAGACAGCAATATAATATTCAACTTTTACGACAGACGTTTGAAATAAAAACTTTATCGGTTAACATTACAACCGCATAAAATGGCCAACTTTTAACGAGAGTTCAAAAATGTGTTCCGCGAAGTTTTACCAGAAAATAATCCCGACAAGTACAAGTACTTATCTACCTCGCCACAAGATTGCGGTATTTGCGATCGGAAACTTTTATAATCTGTGTAAGTTGTCTTAAACTTTTTCAGTGTGAAGTTCGGTTTTTTACTACAGATAATGTTTTGTATGCGCATTTATAATCAAATCGGATCAACTAGATATCGAACACAATATTTTTCAAAGTATGAAGTGGTTTTTAATCTAAAAAACAAATAAATTGAATTGATTAAACCTTACCAATCAGAAGATTCCAGATTTTATTTTATTTTATACAACTAACTGACGAAACAAGCAGATGGCTCACCTGATGTTAAGTGGTAAACATGACATATAACAAAGCATTGCCTCGTAAGTCACGCACGATAGGAACGTGACCTATGATGCACTGCTCTGTGTCCATCAACTTGAGGCATACAGATATTAAGCCTGTAATTACACCGGCAACCACACTCTTCAAACCGAAACACAGCAACGCTGCTTGGCGGCAGAAAAAGGCGCGGTGGTAGTACTTCCCCGGACGAGCCACACACAAAGAGCTCTACTTCATCCTAAATCCTATATCTTAGATTCCTATATCCTAGAAAGAATAAGAAGAGCATGTAGGAACAGATGCCTAAATCGAAATATGGGCTTGTTAATACCACAGACAACATTATTATCTGCATTAATACTGCGTAGATTCACCTAGTATATAAGACGTTTCAAAGTGATCCTTGTGATTGTACCTGAATAAAGACCGTTTTGATTTTGATTTTTGTAGCAGCCTATTTTAACTGCTACTACGCTATAGATACTACGTTTTATAAAACATATACGGGCCCTGTAGGGCATGTCAGACGTGAACCAGAGTAAAGGCATCGTTAGTAGCATGTTAATATTACTGCGCAGTGCGTAGCAGCCTCTTCTATAAGTTTCGTAGATACTGCTACGACGTAGCGCTCTCAGCTTTAGAGCTGATTTCACCGTGCTCTGTTAGATTAACAAAGGATAAAGGGGACGTTCAATATGTCAAAATCTACCCGTTAGACATCTTAGGTTAGATTTAACGGTCTGTTAATCCTTTATTAGTAACTAACAGAGCATGGTGAAATCAGCTTTGTGTAAACTATTTATTTATTTATATTTATTTTTTATTGCACAAAACGTAAAGTTAAAGCTCTGTCTTATTGCTCAAGCATTTTCTACCAGCCAACCTAAGTAGTGGTATACAAAAGAAGACGTAACAGAATTATCAGTCGAACTATAATAGCCCGTCACTAAATTATAAGTTTGTAAGTGCTATCGTAAATCAGTAAATTGTTCTACAGTAACTACAAATTGGTCTATCCTTAAGCGTATTATATCTCGTTCCTCTCCATGTTCCAACTAGAACTCGTTCCAGCCATAACTCCCAACTTGTGAGGCTATAATTTTATTCCACGTTGCATTTAGCTGCGTTCAGTCGGGATAGGAATCCCGGTAATCCGCGGAACGCTCCAGACATTTGTAAGCTAAGCTGATTTACTGGCTTGCCAGGTGCCGACGAATATAAATCATGGTACCTACCTAGCGGATGTAGTCAGGGAAAGACAATAGGTGAAGTTAGAGGCTCTTTGTGAATGGGTTCATCCGGAGAAGTACACCACCGTACCTATCTGTGTCGCTAAACTGTGATGCTCGCTTTGCTCGTGTTCTGTTTTTGAAGTGTATGTCGGTCGGTGCAATGAGATTTTGACAACACAGAGTGATGGACACAGTACAATACCATTTAGGTCACGTCCTCGGCTGACGTGCTTTGAAGTAATGGTTTAAAAAAACCGGCCAAGAGCGAGTCGGACTCGCGAACGAAGGGTACCATTATCTATAAAAACGGCAAAAAAATCATGTTTGTTGTGTGGGAGTTTGTAGTATTTGTTTTAATAGCGGCAACAGAAATACAACATCTGTGAAAATTTCAACTGTCTAACTATCACGGTTCATGAGATACAGCCTGGTGACAGACAGACAGACAGACAGACAGGCAGATGGACGGACAGCGGAGTCTTAGTAATAGGGTCCCGTTTTACTCTTTGGGTATAGAACCCTAATAATATTTATAAGTTACTATTACTATTAAAGTCAAAGTCAAAAGGTATTTATTCAATAAAATCACAAGGATCACTTTGAATCGTCTTAAAGCTAGGTGACTCTAGGTGCCAGTTCCACGCGACCAAAGCCTAGAAGAACAGGCAACAAACTTACGGCTTGGTTCCTACCGTTCTTTTGTATGATCCTTTTACAATGTAATAATATAATATATTATTGAAGTTCAGTGAGGCGTAGGCATACAGAAAAAGGTAAACATAATCAAATTTATAAGACAGCACACGCTACGCCTCAAACTAATAATACCTAATGCATAAATACAATCTATTAAATCAGAGAAAAATAAAAAAAACACACAATAGTAAGTACAGTACTGACATTGCAGACATGTTAGCTGCCGATGGGCAGAGCGACCGCGACATCGGGCCACGCATTTTTATCAACAATATAGCTATCTAAAGTATAATACGCTTTCCTTATTAGATTACCTATTCTTAATGTACACTTTAAATTTTCTAATAGGAAGCCCAGTGGCACTTTCTGGAAGTTTATTATAGAAGCGTATACCGTTCCCCATAAACGAGCCATTTACCTTTTGAAGTCGAAATTTAGGTATACATAATTTGTTTTTATTTCTAGTGTTAACATTATGTGCATCACTCTTTTTCTTATTAGCCCATAATGTCCCATTGTTGGGCTAATGCCTCCCTCCATTTCCATTTTATTAAGTATTTTGTAATAATGAACGAGCTCACGAGCCAAATCCAAGTGCGAATCATACTTGGTTTGAATTGTTACATTTATCGTCTTGCAGAAACATTGCAGTTATAGAGAGGTACCAAAATGTTGAACTCTAGGCCCGCCAACTTAATTGATCGAGTGAGCGAAGCGAACGAAGATCTTAGTTTCAAGTTGGGCGATTTGGCATTTTATGTATGTATATATGTATGTATGTATGTATGTATGTATGTATGTATGTATGTATGTATGTATGTTTGTCTGGCGATAACTTGAGAACCGTTGATCCGATCTGCATGAAATTTGATATGTCGATAGCTTGTACTTGAGAAATTTACTGGTAAGTATATGAGTAAAATCGGATGAAGGGTTTTTGAGATATGGGGTTTTTTAAGAGGGCAAAAATAAAAAAAGTGACATAAAAAAATCAAGTTACATATCATATGAAAGGGCTTTGTTTGGACATTCCAAAACAATTTTTACTTTTTTTTTGGGACGCTCGGTTTTTGAGATACAACATAAAAGTTAAATTAAGATAACCAGCGATCCAAGAGCTCTCATCTCTAAGAGTTTCGTTGGCATCAAGGTTTTTCTACTGGTCGGCCAGTTCCTTTGCATTTTCTTATTTTTTTTTCTTGAAATAAATTAAGGAGGTACTCAGTTCTCATAAAATGGTGACAACGACCAGGTCTGATGATGGAGCCAAGGTCTGTTCAACGGAACTCTTCAATAAATAGGCCAATAAAGTTGAAACTTGGTTACCGTACCAAGTTAGTAGGCGGTAGTCAGAAAAAAGTCCAAACATTATGTTTGGACTTGCCTTTGACTACCACCTACTCAAAGTTTTGATGCGTTCGTTTGGTCGCATCACGAGATCTCAGTTCGGGGCGAACTACTAGTTTTATAAAAAAAAGATAGATATGTACTTACTATACCTAGTTATAGGTAACATAGGTTATTCTCTCAATAATAATAGAGCATTTTAGTTGACGTACCTGGTGCACGTATTCAGGGACAGGCACTGCCCTCAGATTCTCAGTCTGGTTCTATCTTGTTCGTTTTACTTCCTTATTACGCCACTGTTCATATTAGTCGTACCGGAGAAAATGTTATGCGCGATGAAAGATACTGAAATTGTCTTGCAGAATTAATTCATCGTTTATCATAACTAATGACGCTTGTGAAGGTCGCCTTCATCATTTATTATTAGCCGTAAATTATTATAAAATTACTTTTTCTACCGCTAGGCAGCGTAACTGTGTTTCAATTTGAAGAGTGTGGTTGCCGGTGAAATTACAGCCACATGAGGCTTAACATGCAGGTATGCTTCAAGTTTATGGACGCAGGGCAGTGCATCGTAAGGCACTTTCCTATTGTGCGTGACTTACGAGGCAATGCGTTTTTGACAAGCGCGGATCCAACGTTGTGGGCACGATGGTCATGCCCACAACCCTAATAGTGTGATGTCTCAAACAGTGTTCGTTCCATGGCTTTGCTTACGTGTAACTACACTTTATACAAAATCTTGGTCAGGGTGTTATATATTTTGTAAACATCTCCTTGATAGGAATGCACTATATCGATCATAAGCGAGTTCATACTCCGACTCGTACTTGGCTGATTTTCGGGTGACACTTTTTTTGAGGGCTGGATCCGCGCCCTGTTTTTGATTATTAAATTTAAGTTACCTACACAATAGAAAGGAAATAAAATCCTCGGTTGAAACTTCTCGCTCATTTCATTACGCAACTTTCGAATCGGAAACTTTTCGGATATTTTGTTAGTCAGAAGCCTTAATATTCCGGCCACGTAGGCTATTGTGGCTGTTGGTGCCAATCACGTGTTGGTACATGGCTGGTCTGACTCACGTTTTATTTTGAGGTTGTAGTGGTAATTTCCTGTAGGCTGACTGATTCTGTATGAAGACCAGCGGTGGTCGGAAGCCAACCAACTTAGCAAATTTTTTGGATTATGGCGAGGTTTCCCGACACCATTTAAGGCGTTTTATGGTATAAAGAATTATTTCGTGTATAGCGCTTACAAACCGAGAAAAGAAGTTAAATTTAAGGTAGCGATTTTTTTCTATCTAATATAAATCAGATAATTATAATCTCTTTGTCATGCTGAAGTCTGTATAAGTACATAATCCTTGAAATTATATAGTTTTATGATAATGAAAATGGGATCATCGTACAGCGTTTATACAGGGTGTTAGAATACCACTCCCGAAAACTTCAGGGGGTTAAAGTACCCATCAATACAAATATTTTATTGTAAAGAACCAACACTGTAAACGCGAAAAAAAACAGCTGTTTCATACACATTAGCCAGGTAGGTATTGAACTTTTACATGAAACAGCTGCTTTTTTTTCGCGGTAGGTAGGTAAGATAAGTACTGAGTAAATGAAATGGTTTTACAAAAATAATACCATTTTTTACGTAATATACAATTGATATATCTGTACCCCAAGTCTGAGGTTTGTTTATCATTTTTCAGGCCGGTTTTGTATGGGTACACACCTGATAGATGCGCTGATCGAGTCTCCATACAAAACTGCCTGGCGATATGAAAATCAAAACTCAACACTTGAAGTCAAAGTCAAAAGGTATTTATTCAATAAAATCACAAGGATCACTTTGAAACGTTTAAAGCTAGATGACTCTAGGTGCCAGTTCCACGCGACCAAAGCCTAGAAGAACAGGCAACAAACTTACGGCTTGGTTCCTACCGTTCTTTTGTATGACGTTGAGGTACCTTCTGTTACAATTTATATCGTTTCCGATCGAAAACTTTTCCGAATTATTCAAAAAAGCCCTGCAGTAACTTAGACAATAACAACGACAAAAGTGTAAAACACGAGTTGCTGCACAGTAAACACTCCAGTAATTAGCTGCCCGCCGGGAGCGCGCCATTAGTGAAATTGAGTCATGCCGCGCGCCGCTTCGCGCATTCTCTTGTTTGAATAGCGGGGGACTGGAGTAAGTAAGGTCACATAATGTACTTTTAGAACCACAATTTTAGTTGTACGTGGAAAGTATGTTAAGACGCGGAAAACAGTCAGGCGACGACAACAGATAGCTCAAACTGCAAGCTTTTAGCAAAATCAGTCAATTTATGGCAATGATAAAAATTACCTATATAGTTGATCGAGTGAGCGAAGCGAACGAAGATCTTAGTTTCAACTTGGGCGATTTGGCATTTTATGTATGTATGTATGTATGTATGTATGTATGTATGTATGTTTGTCTGGCGATAACTTTAGAACCGTTGATCCGATCTGCATGAAATTTGATATGTCAATAGCTTGTGCTTGAGAAATTTACTGGTAAGTATGTAAGTAAAATCGGATGAAGGGTTATTAAGATATGGGGGTTTTTAAGGGGGCAAAAATAAAAAAAGTTACATAAAAAAATCAAGTTACATGTCATATGAAAGGGCTTTGTTTGGATATTCCGAAACAATTTTTAAATTTTTTCTTGAACGCTCGGTTTTTGAGATACAATAAAAAAGTTAAATTAAGATAACCAGCGATCCAAGAGCTCCCATCTCTAAGAGTTTCGTTGGCATCAAGGTTTTTCTACTGGTCGGCCAGTTACTTTGCTTTTTCTTATTTTATTTTCTAGAAATATATTAAGGAGGTACTCAGTCCTCATAAAATGGTGACAACGACCAGGTCTGATGATGGAGCCAAGGTCTGTTCAACGGAACTCTTCAATAAATAGGCCAGTAGAGTTGAAACTTGGTTACCGTACCAAGTTAGTAGGCGGTAGTCAGAAAAAAATCCAAGCATAATGTTTGGACTTGCCTCTGACTACCACCTACTCAAAGTTTAGGTGCGTTCGTCGGGTCGCATCACGAGATCTGAGTTCGGGGCGAACTACTAGTTTTATTCAAAGTTTTTTCTTAAATATAGTTGATTTAAAAAAAACGATTTTACAAGTTTTTCTGGATGGGGTCGCTTATTTGTGATTTTGACTTTCGATAGCTCAGCGAGGATACACAGAAGGGAAAATGGAAACAGTTTAGGGTTGCGCACTAACCTTTCCTGCCCTGATCTGGAGACCAGGGCAGAATACGGCCAAGCTTGTCTTCTGTTCCACTGCGCTGGCGCGGCTCGCGACACACGAATCACACACACAGGATATGTATTCCCACGAAACCCACAAATGTTTTATATAGAAGGAAAATTGCGGTAACTGCGGTTTAGGTAGCCCCGGAGATCACTTTCTTCCGAGGCGCGGTAATTAGCGGGATGCGTTCGCGTGGACGCATTGATTTAGACTGTTAATGGCGGTTATGCCGTTGTTGCGACGTCCTAGGAAAGGGAATATGTAGGAAAGGCTAGGTAAAAGTGTAACCTCACTATGATAAATGATGGCGTTACCACTGGATAATAAAAATAAAGAATTTTTTTGCAGAGGTACCCCCAAAAAAATATTTTTTTCACCCACATGTTTAATGGCTCCACAAAATGTACAGCAGTGGCCTTCTTCAAGCTAGTATGATGATGATGTATCTTTTATGGAAGTTTTGACGTAGAAACTATAAAAACTCTGTGCTTTCGACTTATGGCGAAGACAAGAGCTAATGTGACTCTCGCTCGCACGTTTCGACATGTTGAAAGATATAAAATCACTAAACTCATTTTCGAAAAATCGCAATCAAACAATTTGTGTGCAATCACATTGCACACAAATTGGTTGATTGCTATTGAGTGCTATTGGTTGGTTGCTTTACTAGTTTTCGTACATAAGCAAACTTTTGAGTAGGAAAACATGTATCGATCAAAATGAAATTTTTACTAATTGTGTGCAATGTGATTGCACACAGCTTTTATATCTATCAACATGTCAAAACGTGCGAGCGAGAAGTTGTTTGATAGTTGTCAGCCCCATATACAATTGAAGTGAGTGATAATTTTTTTTTATTGCTTTTGTCTCATATTTTGTTAGTTTTTGAGGTGTACGTTACATTAAAGAAATACGTACGTTCATTCAAATAATAAGTAATAATAAAATAATATTCATTCATTCATTCACTTGTACCGCATAAAAACATGTAGGATTATCACTTAATTCTGTGTTTTTTTGTGTTAATTTTTAAGTAAAATATGGAACTTGTTCTGAAATAGGTAAAGATTATTATTACCTATTATCACTACCACCACAGTACCTTCTAGCTAAGATCCACAACGGGATACCTAATCTTATTTTTCTAACTTTTAATATTCATTTGTTATGTGAAAGATAGTAGGAAGATATCCATTATCATCCATCCGTAGTTGGCTTTAACGTCTCCAGTTTCAGTGCATAGGGAACGCCGCCCGAAGAGCACTTCCCAAGAAATGTTACAAAAGGTAATTACAAAAGTTTCAAACTAACTACGTCGTATTGAAATTGTTCCGCGTAGGTCGGTGAATAGCTGGAGGCATCCGAGTTTACGACTGCTCCGAACATACCTAAATACGAGTACCATACCTATTCTATAATAATAATAATATATCTTGACACGAGATCCATTATAAATTTCTTACAATCTAAAATAAATGTTATAAATAATTTAATAATATAGAATAAATATACAAGGTGTTCCAATACTTGTACTTAAAACTTCAGGGGGCTAAAGTACCCATCAATATGAATAACTTTTTCTAAGGAACCAACACTGTGAACGCGAAAAAAAAAACAGCTGTTTCATATGTTTTAGCCAGGTAGGTATTGAACTTTTGCATGAAACATTGTATATTTTTTCGCTTTCACAGTGTTGGTTCCTTAGAAAAAGTTATTCATATTGATGGGTACTTTAGCCCCTGAAGTTTTAAGTACAAGTATTGGAAAACCTTGTATAGAATAAACCTACGTTGTAAATACTGCAGTAGTACTTAAGTGCGGTCGGCGTATCTAGGCCATAGTGAAATTAGTGGTGGTATTAACACCAAATAGGGTTTATGTCACTGCATACATACTGGTGGTCTAGTGGTAGCCTTCTGGTCGTGGGTTGAAAACCGATTGTACACCAATGAGTTCTTTCACACAATCCATCCATCTTTTCTTTGACCTTCCTCTACTCCTATACAAGGTGTTCCATAAGTTGTGTATTTAAACTTCAGGGAGCTAAAGTACCCATCAATATGAACAACTTTTTCTAAGGAAGCAACAATGTGAACGCGAAAAAAAAAATAGCTGTTTCATACATTTTAGCCTGGTAGGTATTGAACTTTTGTATGAAACAGCTGTTTTTTTTTCGCGTTCACAGTGTTGGTTCCTTAGAAAAAGTTGTTCATATTGATAGGTACTTTAGCCCCCTGAAGTTTATATACACAACTTATGGAACACCTTGTATATGGATATAGTTAGGTATCTCTAGTTAGGTATGAATGTGGATGGCCACATTCATACCTAACTAGAGATTTCAACAGACTTAGAGCCATTTTAGCAAATGGAGCGAAAATGTCTGCTAATACTTATTATGAGGTGTAGCTTTAGTAAAACACATTAATTCAATATGAAAAAAATAATTTAATATTGATAATAAGGTATAAAAAAAGTTTATAATTTTATAACTTAAAAATAGCTTTGCATATCACCCTCAAGAGAAAACTTGGTACAGAAACTTTTTTAAACATTGATAATTGGTATTAGGGCCTTCATAAAATAAAAATTGCTAACAAGATTTTAACTGACCGGCGGGTTATTACCTAAGAACAAGAGGTAGCGATAGCAGTTGCAGTAAAATGAATCGTTGCTTGTTGAACAAATAAATTCTCTGACAAATAGCCAGTCGATTATCTTTGACGGAAAAATAGACTTCTTGACAGCAGACAGAAAGCAATAGCAATGAGATTTATGTAATCAACAAGCAACAACTATTCTACTGCTAATGCTATTGTTCTTAGATAATTAACCCACCGACTAGACTGTTATAAACCAACTATATTATTACTCATGTCATAGGCATTGCAGCTAGATTATAACTTTATTTATTATGTTTTAATCTTTGCCGGCTCACAATCTACTACTGTACATACAAGTTGGTACAAGGTATTGATTGAATGTTAGTGTTGCACTCTAAAGCCCGGACTCCACCGCGAGCGGAGCGGAGCCATTACGGACTCCGTTTAACTCTCAAGAATAAACTGCATACTGGTATTTCCACCAACAAATAGTCGAGCGGAAAGGACTGAGCGAGCAGAAAGTGTTGAAATGAACTCGCTCAGTCAATGAAATAGGTTTACATTTCCACCAACAAATAGTTTTATATTTTGATTTCCACTGCAAAGGAAAAAGAGCTGAGCGAGTTCATTTCAACACTTTCTGCTCGCTCAGTCCTTTCCGCTCGACTATTTGTTGGTAGAAATACAAGTATGCAGTTTATTCTTGCAAGTTAAACGGAGTCCGTAATGGCTCCGCTCCGCTCGCGGTGGAGACCGGGCTTAAGATTCGATTTAATTTCTTTTGGCGTGGATACACTTGTTAGATTTCAAACATATATTATTAACTTTAACTCCATAGTAAAAGTTTTCAGTCAAAAATATAATCATGTCTACATGATTATATTTTTGAGTTAAAGTTGGAGTTGGAGTTGGAGTTACGGACTTTTTTTTAAACCGCATAGATGCGGTTTAAAAAAATGTTTTGCATTTATTACATTAAAGTAAGTAAGTAAGTATTAAAGTTTGGCTGCTCATAAATATTACAATATAAATATATTAATAATTTGTATTTAATGATTATCACAATAATAATATTAAAGGCCTTTAAAAAACCATTTTAATCTCATAATCACATTTCTATACTAACCAATATTATAATATTTTTTATTAAATAATTTTTATACCCATGAACAAAATCACAGAAATTAATTGTATACACTAATTATAAATTAAATACTTAACGAGAGTGTTGTTCATATTTTTTTCCATACATATTGATACATATTTTGTGGTTAGGTTATGTATGAAATAACAAAATAAATTTAATATAATACTTATCGGCTTGAACTAAAAGAACAGAGTTTTGCTACGAAATTCCATTAATTAATGGATTCATACATTATACGACAACACTACCAAGCAGTTGTGATCAAATTTTTAGATTTATTTAGAGGCTTACAAGGTTTAATATTGTATGTAGCTTTGGAATACATTTATCAAGCTATTAAATCCACAAGTTATAAATAACTATAACTACTAATATTGAATACACTTGCTACTGATATTATTGACCGAATAATTATATAATCGATATGAAAGTACTTGTCGTCTAAATAGTATATGGAGTTGATAATACCCATCAAAGTATTGCACATATGACCGATACGAAGCATGGCAATATAAACTTTATACTCAAAGGTTTAAGATTCAAAACTACCTGTAGCTAAAGTCGTATCGAGTGGCCACTTGTGCCGTATGCGAGATCGCCACCCTTAAGAGCAAAGGTCTCACATCTGCACCAAACTAAGCACGGCAATACGAACTTTATAACCAAGGGTCTTAGTTTTAAAACTAACTGTAGCTAATGCCGAATAGGGTGGCCACTTGTGGCATATGCGTGGTCGCCACCTCTAAGAGCAAAGGTCTCATATCTGACCGAAACTAAGCACGGCAATACGAACTATATAACCAAGGGGCTTAGTTTTAAAACTAGCTGTAGCTAAGGCCGAATAGGGTGGCCACTTGTGGCATATGCGTGGTCGCCACCTCTAAGAGCAAAAGTCTCACATCTGGCCGAAACTAAGCACGGCAATATGAACTGTATACTCAAATATTTAAGATTCGAAACTACCTGTAGCTAAGGGCGTATCGTGTGGCTACTTGTGGCATATGCATGATTACCATAGCTAGTAGCAAGAAAATATAAACTTGACCGAAAATAAGCACGGCAATATGAACTGTATACGCAAAGCTTTAAGTTTCAAAACTACCTGTAGCTAAGGCCGTATCGCGTGGCCACTTGTGGCGTATGCGTGGTCGCCACAGCTAAGAGCAAAGGTACGTCGTTGACATCAATGTTGAGTGATTTGGTAAGTGTGGCTATATCGCAGAAGTCTGTGGACATGAGCATGTTTGCAAGGGTTTTTGATAGCACACAAAACTCGCGAAGTTTGCTCTCCAGGAAAGAGATACACTGGAACAAAAGAATACAGAGTGTTAGAAACCAAAGGAAAAAATGGGTAAGCCCATCGTCATCGAAATAGGGGGATCACAATTAGAAAATTATCGGTCCTTGATATACTTTCTCTAGAATTCTATTTTTTTTTATACAAATATCTGATGGAACAAGCAGATGGCCCACCTGATGTTAAATGGTAACCATCACCTATAACAAAGCAGTGCCTCGTAAGTCACGCATCGGAACATGATATACTTTCTCTAGAATAACCGTTCTCAGGCATGGTAGATATTCCCGCAGATCTAGTACCAACTCAAGATTAGATGAGGCTTATTAAGGGGGGGGTTAGTCAGAGGTACATCCAAATATTGCATTTATTGCCACATACTACCCACATTTTGCTATAGTTGTATTTCATACGTGACAGGTTGTAGCTGTTAGATTACTATCTTCCCCATGAAGTTTTCCTTCACTGATTTACGCACATACATTTTTCGACGGATTAACTCTTATTACACGACCAGAGCCCAATTTTTATGTAATTGGTATTTCATACGTGACAGGTTGCAAGGCCATCGCCGCTGTAAGAATATTGTCTAGCTTCCCAACAATGTTTTCCGTCACCGACTTACGCACAAACATTTTTTTTAACCCAGGACTACAGGATCACTGTATACCTGATGAGCAGGAACTTTTGCCTTCCACATGGCAGGTAGTACGTCCAGCATGGCGCCCACTAACGAAGACATGCCGTTGGTGCCACAATCACGTCCTACTACCCGCACCTCCCTGGAAAGATAAATTATCTATATTAAACAAGTAAAGTAAGGTATATTTTATTTTTCACAATGCTACCAGAGGTAATTATGATAAAATTTCCAATAATGATGATTAATACGAGTAGTAGTAGTAGAATAGTGATTTTTAATAGTAGAGCTCTTTGTGAAGGGCTTTTCCGGGGAAGTACTACCACCACGCCTTTTTTTGCGCCAAACAGCGTTGCTGTGTTTCGGTTTGAAGAGTGTGGTTGCCGGTGTAATTACAGGCACAGGATTAACATCTGTATGCCTCAAGTTGATGGACGCAGGGCAGAGCATGGTACGGCACGGTCCTATCGTGCGTGGCTTGCGAGGCAATGCTTTGTGATGGTTACCACTTAACATCTGGTGAGCCATCTGCATGTTCCATCAGCAAGTTGGATAAAAAAAAATGTTTCTCGTAGAAAGTTTATGTAGAGTTTAAAAAGGGTAACAGCTCGAGTCAGTGCCAATGTCGACACAACCTTACTAGGTTCCACATGTTGTAAAATGAATACTGTTATTATTGATTTTGTTAATAAATTTAAAAAAAGGATGTATTTACCATGTGTTGGTATCTCCGATAATGGCGACGGCCTGTATAGGCGCGTCTATCGCTTTGTTGAGGTAAGATGTCAAGTCCAAGTCCCGCCTGAGCTCAGCCTCCCAAATAAATGGTTTCGCGAGTGTTCCTGTAAGTTAAAATCACATTATTATGATGATGATGTTTCCATATTATCAGTTTTTTCGTAGTATGTAGTACCGCTACCATTTTATATTTCAACATTTCTCTTTGTCTCAAAAGGTGTTCGGTACTTAGTAGAAGTTGTTTAAGAGAGATCCAGAGGCACGGCATATTCTTGTATCTTAACATCATTATCAACCTGAAGAAGACACGGCTGGATAAGACTTCCCGCAAAAGCTTGCAGGAAAGCCTCCTCTATACACCACCTACACGCGATTTTCATATTTCTCACAAAATACCATACAGATAGATCTAATTTCTTATCTATTTTTTTTTTTGCGCAATAGACGCGCCTATACAGGCCGTTGCCATTATCTATATTGTGCCTGTAATTACACCAAAACCCCACTCTTCAAACCGAAACACAGCGTTGCTGCTTGGCGGCAGAAAAAAGCGTGGTGGTAGTACTTCCCCGGACGAGCCCTTCACAACGAATTTTGATCAGATGCAGTGCGAAACCGCTCATAGCTAACATCCTTTAGCATCCTTGAACCTTAAAAAAATATGTAGTTTCATTATCTGATTTTTAGGACAATTTTTATATGAGGATATTTTCGCTGTGTTTCGGTTTGAAGAGTGCGGTTACCGGTGTAATTACAGGCACATGAGGCTTAACATCCGTATGCCTCAAGTTGATGGACGCAGGGCAGTGCATCGTAGGGCACGTTCCTATCGTACGTGACTTACGAGGCAATGCTTTGTTATAGGTGATGGTTACCACTTAACATCAGGTGGGCCATATGCTTGTTCCATCAGCTAGTTGTATAAAAAAAAAAAAAAAATATTCAGAAAAAACTCACCTTGTAAAACTAAATCAGGTACATAGTGGTCAGTGACCCCGCCTAGTAGCGAAGCATCGAACCCAGACTTCGTCGTATCTTCTGTTGAGCATATCTTCGGGAGGGGAAACTCTATCACTCGCTTCACTTCAACCGTCTTTACGATGTCTCTGCTACTACGGCGGGGCTCGGGCATTTTCAGCTCTAGAAGAGTAGGCTTTATTGCTATGGGTGTAGGGTTCAAATTTGGTTCTTTTTCATTTGATGCAATTGTGTTGGTTTGACGGGGTTTTTCAACTTCTTTTGATGTAAGTGATGAGTCTTGAAGGGTCTTATGTAGCTCAGTAGATGATATGGAACTTTTTTCATTAGATGAATTGATAGAATTGATTCCAAATTCAATTTTTTCTTCATTTGATGAAATCGTATTCTTTTCAGATAAAATATCATTTGATGAAACAGTTTTCAAATCACTAAGTAAACTTTTTTTTATCTCTTCTGATGAGATTGTCTCCACATCATTGGATGATAGATGAAGGGTTTCGTTTGACGAGATCTTCCAATCACTAGTTGATATCGGAGTAGTGTCCTCTTCATCCGTCTCAGACATTAATAAATTCAAATTTCCTAAGGATTTCGTGGCTTTTAATTTACTTGTAGATTGAAAAGCGCTTTTAGGCCTCAGTCTGATCGTAGCTTTATTTACCGTATCTTCAGCTAAATTTAGATTTTCAGTAGAATTTGGATTTCTAATTTGGATAGTTGGTAATACCTTATTGCACAAAACGTTAGCGCATATTCGATCACAATCCACATCCATTGTTTTAGTAAGATTTACTTCACCGTCAGATACAGATTTAGTGTTTTTAAGTAAATTAACGACAATAGTATTAACCTTCCGTTTTCTAACAAAAGTCTTTGGCGACATTTCTCGTGCGGTATCAATTTCTGTGACGATTTTCTGATCCGCGTACTGTGGCTCTAAGGCTCGTGGCATATCGTTCATGTACTCCATTTCAGAAGCGTTGGTCGGCGTCTGCAGCATAGATTCCATCTGACACTTGACACAAGTCTCGCATCTCTCCTCCTGGATAGGCGGAACGATCGTCGGATCGAACTGAAAGTTATCCAGCTTCAAATTCCCCGGTTTGCCAATATAGTGCCTATCTAGTATCTCTAAGTTTTTGCTCTTCATATAATTAGTGACTATTTGTGGGTACTTATCGAACTCGAATTTAAAACCGGAATGTTTAATTGGCTTGGAATGTTGAAGTGTTTGCGCGCAGCATTTGGACGGGCTGTCGAGGTTTCTGTCGCATCGCGCCTTCACGCACTCTGTGGGCTGCGGATCTATCTCGCTCACTTTGGTCGACTTCTTCACCATCTTCCCTCCGTTGGATTTGTTCTTCAGGCCGACCAGTTTCTCGTCGTCTCCCAACACGAACAGGACCTTCTGTTCCGGCATCGATTCGTCGGAATTGGTTGAGTTAAGACTAGAATTCGAGGACGTCTTCATCGAATGCATCATCGTGGGGTTCCTTCTCAGACCGGTCGGTTTCTCGCCGGAAAAGCTTCCCGTGCTAGAGAGCTGTTGAGTTAGATTCGCGCGCGTCGCCGACCGTTTGAAGCTGAGTTCCTTCAGCGTACTGACACTGCTATCACTATGAGTATTGAATGGCGCGTTTTGCGCAGCGGTCCTTAGCACTTCGTTCACATTCACAGTTTTCACTTCCTCGATCACGGTGTGTTGGTATTGGAAGATGTTTTTGGTGACGTCACCGCAGCGGATGAAGTATGTGAGGACTAGCAGCAGCCTGTTGATGAAGTGGTGGTTTTTCTCCCCGGTGAGGATGGTGCGAGCGGATCGGGGGGGGAAGCCTATGGTGCCGCATAGATCGCTGAGTTGTGCCCACAGGGCGTTGTACGGCCGAGCTTCGGACGGCGGTGGATGCTCGACGGTGTCGTATGGACTGACGGTAGTCACCCATCCGAGGTGGTAGGTTAGCACGTGGGTAAGTAGCGTGCTTATGAAGCTGTAACAATGCAAAGCAAATGTGAGACATTGTCAATTAACTTAATAACTAAGATCTTCGTTCGCTTCGCTCACTCGATCAAATATTGGCTGACAACTCTCTTAATGGGAACCAGATCTTTTTTTTAATCCATAATCATATCCATTATCCATTCATAATCCGTACTTATAATCAATCTAATCTATGATCATCACACACGTGTGAGTGGAGTTCGATCGAATCAACAACATACGGCATGGAAGCCAGATTCCAGACTCTACCAGCAGATCTACCAACGAATCTGCGAGATAATACAGAGAGACCATTCCAGTCACTAAAAGTTCTTTGCCCTCAAAATTATACCAAAGTAAGTGATTGAAATAAGATGCCAAAAGACAGTTTTTGACAAACTCGGTAAAAGAAAATAAGACTGTTATTTTTTCAAGGTTCATCCAAATCCGGTTTAGATGTTGGGCGTGAACGAAGCACAAGCATCAAATATACTAACATCGTACCTTTCGCATCTATATTGTTAGTATTTTTGTAGTAGTTAGTAGGATAACGTAAGTCAAAGTCAAAAGGTATTTATTCAATGAAATTGCAAGAATCACTTTGAAACGTGTTAAAAATAGGTGTATCTAAGTGCCAGTTCCACGCGACTAAGCTTAGAAGAACAGGCAACAAAATTACGGCTTTGTAATGTTAATTAGTATAATTAAATAATTTCTTCCCTTCGAATTATTGAGTCACCTCAAGATATTTTAATTATCGTTTATAACTCGTGCTAATTAGACGTGATCAGCTGATAGCAAACAAAGCAATCAATTAGTCTAGCTCAGTGGTTCCCAACCAGTGGTCCACAGGTTAAGAGTAGTAGCGCTCTATATACCAAAATTTAATATATGTAAGGAAAAATATAAATAATTTGACGACTGTAAGAGAAACACATAATTATAATACTAGATATAAGGATCGGTTATTGGGGCGAAAAACTCGACTCACCAAAATTTTAAAAAGTATTGCTTATCAATTAAATTGTATAATAAAAAACCATTAGAAATAAAAAAATTGAGTGATTTATGCTTTAAACCTGTATAAAAAACACTTGATTCAGAAAAGCTATTACAAAATTGATGAAGCTCTGACAGACAAAACAATATTTAAAATAGACAATGTTACTGTATAGTAATGTAGACTTACTATAATCGTAAGTAGTGTACCTTTGTAGTATTAGTAATTTTATTTTTGACGATGCTTTTGCTGATTTGATTATTTTATAATTATTGTTGGTAACATTTTTTTTTTCTTTAATTGAGTTGTGTGACATCTCTTATTGTATTGTTTTTATTTCATTGTGTATACATTATTATTTATTTTTAATTAATGATTTGATTCAATTTTATTACAAACTGTACCGTGAATATGACTTAGTCTAAGAACATTGTAAATGTCTAAAGATGTGAATAAATGAAATGAAATGAAATCTTTGTGAAGGGCTCGTCCGGAGAAGTACTACCACTACCACCACGCCTTTTTCTGCCGCCAAGCAGCAACGCTGTGTTTCGGTCAGAAGAGTGTAGTTGCCGGTGAAATTAGGCACCAGGCAAACTGGTGGCAGGTCAATAAAAGGTTGGGAACCACTGGTCTAGCTCATTAAAATCACTAATCCGCAGCTATCCACGCCACCCACGATTGCACAACAATGTGAGACGATTACTACACGTCACAGCATTGAAAAAATCACGTGAGTACCCGCGTAAACAGAGCGTACGGAAATAGCGTGGAGCGTACCTGTTATAAATAACGGGAATTTCATTCACAGATGTTATTCAACTGTCATTTGGACTTCGGCCGGAGCCAAAAGTGAAAAATAATTTAGATTTTATTTCTAGGAAGTTGAAGGGCGTTGGTAACAGGTGATATCAACGACCGACTGAAATAATATCCTACTAATATTATAAACGCGAAACTTTGTAAGTAAGGGTGGATGTTTGTTACTCTTTCACGTAAAAAATACTGAATGGATTTTAATGAAACTTTTCAATAATATAGCTTATACATCAGAATAACGCATAGGCTACAATTTATAAAGATATTGTGTGACTAATCCTGCGCAGACGAAGTCGCGGGCACCAGCTTGTACTTAAAAAAGCTCTTTCGTAAGCTCAGTTAAAAAAATAAAAACTAACAGGTTCCTTTAACAAATTCATAAATTCAATCAAAAAAACAAACTCCGCTTTAAAAACAAAGAAATGTGCCGAAACTCATTAACCTTGACTGCTTTCCTCCGCAAAACAAAGCAACAATAGAGTTATAAATCAAACTGCTGAATTGCAACAAATTTCTCGCTATTTTCATGTAGAGTGATAAAGTCCCACGCTATGCTCATGTAATATCGATCCATGATGCCAATCTTTTTCTTAGCTGGGACCCGAACAAAAAACTTCACATTCGAATTATACTAGCATAACATATAAATAGCGAAAACGCAATTATAGGCACAAAAACAAAAATGTTGAGAGTAAATGAAGCGAAAGAGGTATGTAAGGACCATAGCAAGTGGAAATCCGTGGTCTCTGCCTACCCCTATGGGAAACAGGCGTGATTTTACGTATGTATGTAAAACAAAAATGTGTTAAAGAATCGAGTGTGTGATCGATCCGAGAGTTTTTAGGGTTTCGTACCCAAAGGGTAAAACGGGACCCCATTACTAAGACTCCGCTGTCCGTCCATCTGTCTGTCCGTCTGTCACCAGGCTGTATCTCATGAACCGTGATAGTTAGACAGTTGAAATTTTCACAGATGATGTATTTCTGTTGCCGCTATAACAAATACTATAAAACAGAATAAAATAAATATTTAAGGGGGCTCCCATCCAACAAACGCGATTTTATTGCCGTTTTCATAGATAATGGTACGGAACCCTTCGTGCGCGAGTCCGACTCGCACTCGGTTTTTTTTAATATATTTTTGGGAGGACACTTTGTTCGGTTCCTAATGGTTGTTTGCGATTTTCCATAACTAAATTCAGAGTATGTTTTTTTTTTCAAAAATATAAGAAGTTGTTTGACTGTTCTGACTGCGTCTGAATTAGCTATCTATCGAAGTCAGATCCTCAAGATCTTTAAAAACTCTTATCGCCTATCAAGTGAAACAATATACTATACACAGACCTTGTAATTTCGCATTGTAAATTCATTGCATTTCATGTAGAGAGTAGTAGAGCTCTTTGTGAAGGGCTCGTCCGGGGAAGTACTACCACCACGCCTTTTTCTGCCGCCAAGCAGCAATGCTGTGTTTCCGTTTGAAGAGTGTGGTTGCCGGTGTAATTACAGGCACATGAGGCTTAACATCTGTATGCCTCAAGCTGATGGACGCAGGGCAGTGCATCGTAGGGCACGTTCTTATCGTGCGTGACTTACGAGGCAGTGCTTTGTTATAGGTGATGGTTACCACATAACATCAGGTGGGCCATCTGCTTGTTCCATGAGCTGTTTGTATAAAAAAAAAAAAAAAAAAATACACAGACCTTGTGATTTTTCAATGTAAATTATAATTGCGTCATGTGATGTTCACAATTCTGTGGGTCTACTCATTAAAACTATAAACGAATGGGTACACTTTTTTTTTATACAACTAGCTGATGGAACGAGCAGATGGCCCACCTGATGTGGTAACCATCACCTGGAGCACGGGTGGTCTAGTGGTAGCGGCCCCGCCTTCCGATCCTAAGGTCGTGGGTTCGAAACCGGTCGTGCACCAATGAGTTTTTCTGTTCAATACTTTATGTGCACAATGCCAGTACTCTCAAAACGGTGAAGGAAAACATCGTGAGGAAACCGGCATGTCGTAGAACCTAAAAAGTTCTATAACATGTGTCAAGTGCTCGAAAGGAGCCTCTTGAGGCGCACTTCAAATCCTTTCACCACACTGTTTCGAAAGAAACTAGTGACACGACAAGAGAGAACCATCACCTAAAACGAAGCATTGCCTCGTAAGTCACGCACGATAGGAACGTGCCCTGCGATGCACTGCCCTGCGTCCATCAACTTGAGGCATACAGATGTTAATCCTCATGTGCCTGTAATTACACCGGCAACCACACTCTTCAAACCGAAACACAGCAACGCTGCTTGGCGGCAGAAAAAGGCGTGGTGGTAGTATTTCCCCGGACGAGCCCCTCACAAAGAGCTCTACTTTCTTCTCTTACTTAGCTCTTGTCAGTTGGACCAAAAACAACATTTATGAAAATCAAGTAGCATGTATCACTACATAGTATAAAACAAAGTCGCTTTCTCTGTCCCTATATCCCTATGTATGCTTAAATCTTTAAAACTACGCAACGGATTTTGATGTGCTTTTTTTTAATAGATAAAGTGGTTCAAGAGGAAGGTTTATATGTATAATACATGCATAATATTGAAGAGAAACACTGATAATTTTAGGGGTTTCTAATATGATGTCGTAAACAAACGCGCTTACATTGCAAACGCTGGCTGAACCCTACGATATAGATCAAAATAATGTACTACAGTATTGTACACCTTAAAAAGGTCTACAAAAAAGTCCACGATAGTATATGCCTATCTCTTAGGGATAACCTACAACAACCGTGCGAAGCCGGGGCGGGTTGCTAGTTATGTACATAATAGAAATATTGCTTCGAACCAACCATCATAAATCTACGATTCAATCCCACTTTATTATTTCAAATGCGAAAGTTCATATGTTTATTATTTCAAATGCAAAAGTTCATATGTTTATTATTCAACCATGCGTCATTTTATTATGCCTTTTGTTCACTTATATTGGAGCCAATAATGTACGGCCAAATAATGTACAGCATGCTATTGCACAGCATGATAATGTACACCCAGTTAATCCGGGTCCACTGGTCCGTACAATAACATGCCGTGCAATATTGTCACGTGTTGTTAATGTACACCCAGTTAATGTACAGCATGATAATTGGAAGCCACTTTAGTACCGTCGAGTCGGATTGGTTAGGTTATTTTGAAATATATATATTACGCACGAGGCGAGCGTGCCGCGGCAGCGGCCGCCGAAGTGCCAGAAATTATTGTTTACGGTACCAAAGTGGCTTCCAATTATCATGCTGTACATTAACATGCTGTACATTATCATGCTGAGTATTAACTGGCTGCACATTAACTACACGTGACAATATTGCACATCCAGTTATTGCACACCCCGATAATATACACCCAGTTAAAACGAATCCAAAAAGGTACCAAAGTGGATTCCAATTACCATGCTGTACATTATCATGTCGTACAATAACCGGACTCACTTATATCTTGAGAACATCTAAGCTGATTTCACACTATCTAATCATACAAAAATATATTGATTTATATCGAATATTGATAGATCGACAGGTCCATTGTTGGTCTACTTTCCAAATTCCACGCAGATTGTAGAGATATTAATTCGAGAGATATGCTTTGGCAGTCATAATTTTCATCATCACCCTGAAGACGTCGACTGCGGGACATAGGCCTCCCTATACATTCTGTCAAAAGTTTTGTTGTTAGATCGGCACATCTGTTTTCCATTTTGGCGCGGATTTTTAGTTGAATCTGTTATTTAGATTAAATACAGTGCTGTTTTTAGTTAGATCAATCTAGTGTGTGTTGCGAATTTCATACAAATATATGGACAAAAACATCGAACAAAGAGTTTGTCTTAAATTTAAACTAGTAGTTCGCCCCGAACTGAGATCTCGTGATGCGACCCGACGAACGCATCAAAACTTTGAGTCGGTAGTAGTCAGAGGCAAGTCCAAACATTATCTTTGGACTTTTTTCTGACTACCGCCTACTAACTTGGTATGGTTACCAAGTTTCAACTCTATTGGCCTATTTATTGAAGAGTTCCGTTGAACAGACCTTGGCTCCATCATCAGACCTGGTCGTCGTCACCATTTTATGAGAACTGAGTACCTCCTTAATTTATTTCAAGAAAAAAAAATAAGGAAAATCAAAAGAACTGACCGACCAGTAGAAAAACCTTGATGTCAACGAAACTCTTAGAGAAGGGAGCTCTTGGATCGCTGGTTATCTTAATTTAACTTCTTAAATTTCTTTTTAAATCTCGAAAACCGAGCGTCCCAAAAAAAAAGTAAAAATTGTTTTGGAATGTCCAAACAAAGTCCTTGCATATGACATGT
Source organism: Chloroclysta siterata (assembly GCA_932294275.1). Taxonomy (NCBI): domain Eukaryota; kingdom Metazoa; phylum Arthropoda; class Insecta; order Lepidoptera; family Geometridae; genus Chloroclysta; species Chloroclysta siterata. The sequence continues at coordinate 12,605,060 of OW028602.1, forward strand.
AACTTTATTTTTTTATGTAACTTTTTTATTTTTGCCCTCTTAAAAAACCCCATATCTCAAAAACCCTTCATCTGATTTTACTCATATACTTACCAGTAAATTTCTCAAGTACAAGCTATCGACATATCAAATTTCATGCAGATCGGATCAACGGTTCTAAAGTTATCGCCAGACAAACATACATACATACATACATACATACATACATACATACATAAAATGCCAAATCGCCCAAGTTGAAACTAAGATCATCGTTCGCTTCGCTCACTCGATCAATAATTGAAAATGTTACAGAAGGCAGGCTTACGGTGAATCAACTTTATTAAAAACACGTGCTTAAGAGTGACAGATTTTGAGAAGAGGCCAGATTTGTGGAAAGTAAATTCTTCGATTTTGCACCACGATAATGCGCCTCCGCACAAGGCCATAATTGTGAACGAATTTTTGTCAAAAAATCAAAAAATACCAACGAGCCGCAACCTTATTCACCAGATGTGATTAAGATAACTTAAATTACCGCTTCGTGGTACCCGTTTTCACTCGGGAGAAGACATAAAGGAGAATTCGCGGCGAGAACTGAACTTAATTCCAGATTTAGTTTTTTATGATTATTGGATTATTCGTTGGCGTAAGTGTATCGTTTCTGAAAGAGCATACTTTGAAAGCGATAAAATAAATTTGGATGAATAACTAACATTTTGTGTATTATTGATCGTTTCCCGGTACTTTCTTGACAGAGTGGTACATTTCCAAGAAGAACGATTCTAAGCCTTCTCCATCTACCGACTTCCCGCAATCTTCACAATGTATAGGGGCGTTATATCAAAGTCAAAAGGCATTTCTTTAGATAAATCACAAGGATCACTTTAAACATCATTAAAGCTAGGTCAATGGAATAGGAATAGGCGCCAGTTCCACGCCACCAATCTAGAAATCAGGCAAAAAACTTACGACTTAGACAATAATGCATACCTATAAAGAATGTGTAATGATTACTTACAAGTGAGTGGTCTTAGTGTCTCCCACAGCTAGCACCGAGCAGAGATCAGCGAGCAGCGATTCGGCTAACTTGTGTGAGACGCGCGGCTCCTGCGTAACGAGACTCAGCCACATCGGCTGTAACCGCGCCCCGTATATGAGATCCGACAACCTGCCACAGAAATAAATATTTATTTATTTCTATTCTTAGATTCACAGTTTTTCTTATTGTCTTTTTAAATCTATTAAATGTACACTGTGCACTAACCCACTTGAATCTACATTTTATAAACAAAGTAAGTAGGTAGGTAGATGATACTGAGAAGACAAACCAAAATAATAAGGCGAAAGTTAACAAATAAAACAAAAAAACAAAGTTAAAGTTAATCATATATGTAATACATAATAAGTTAGGTATGGAAAACTGTAAAATATTGTTTTGTACTTGTTTTTGAACTAAATAATGTAATTTTCTTTGTCTTCTGTTTCAAACCTCTGCAGACTATTTTACCATCGTGTTTTTTTTTATTCTCCGAATTTAGCAGATGTTTAAAGGAAGACAACTTACAGGATGAGTCAAGGCTAGTTAACGAGGTAAGACTAGGTTACAGACGAGGCAAGGCATGGTTAAGATGAGGCAAAGCTAGGTTAAAGACGAGGCAAATATGGTTAAGACGAGGCAAAGCTGATTAAGGTGAGCCAATGCTGGTAAAGGAGAGGCAAAGCTGGTTAAGACGAGACAAGGCTTGGTTAAGACGAAGCAAAGCTGGTTAAGACGAGTCAAAGCTAGGTTTAAGTCGAGGCTAGGTTTAAGTCGAGGCTAGGTTAAGACTAGGCAGACTTACCACCTTGCAGCATCCCCAGCGGCCGTGTGTAGCGTGGACACGAAAACGTCTGCGCGCGCAGACAGCGCTGCCAATCGGAGTCTGTAGACTAGTGCTTGCATCTGTGGGGAGTGTTCCACGCATCTACGGACTAAATCCCTGCAACAATAATAAGATTAAATGCTCACGTTGTGAATCATTATTACATTAGTGCTCGAAAGGAACCTCTTTGGGGCATACTTAATATCCTTTCACCACTGTTTCGATAGAATCTAGTGACACGACAAGAAGAAGAAGAATTATTGAAATGCTTATACTTTGAGCTTTACTATTTTTTATACTACTTGTTGACGGAACATTCAGATGGCCCATGTTAAGTGGTACCATCACCTATAAACAAAGCAACGTGTTACGATGCCCTGCCCTGCGTCCATCAACGTGATTTATACAGATGTATGCCTTTGCTGCCAAGCAGCGTTGCTGGGTTTCGGTTTGAGGGGTGTGGTTGCCAGAGCTATCTGCTTGTTCCATCAACAAGTCATCATTAGCCTAAAGAAGTTCAGTGCTGGACCTAGGCCTCCCCTACGCATTTCCAGGAAGAACGATTCCGAGCCCTCTCCATCCACCGACTTCCCGCAATCCTAACAATGTCGTCAGTCCATCGGGTAGGAGGGCGTCCCACGCTTATCAGCAATATGCCATAAACAAGGAGTATATTTTTTTTATTAAAACTTTGAATGGAAAAATATTGATGAACTTTCCACACAGCACTATCTTTCCCCAAACTAAGCACAGCTTGTAATATGTAAACCAGATAGCTGATATAATAAATATATACTTTTTTTCGTAATTAAATACTTATCATATTATCTAACACCCAGACAGAGAACAAACATCTATGTATTTTTATGTAAGCATGATGTCTTCGCCTGTAACTGCAGTGGCATTAAATTTATTTAAACGATGTTTGTAAACGCATGTAACGGTGTACACTGTGTTAGTGATCAAATAAATATGTTCATCACACACATGTTTGTTCTCGGTGGGGGTCGAATGCACGGCCTACGGCGCAGAAGGCAGAGTTACTGGCAACTGAGATGTTAAGGCTGTAAAAAAAAGTAGTTTACTTACATCTCAGTGGAATCAGTGACGGTGATTAGGACTGCGAGACCTAGTTTGTTCTTCCTCTGAGGCATCGACGCACCACTCGCTAAGCTATCACTCGTGCCACTAGTTGAACTGTTGCTGTATATCTGCAATAAACATAGCTTATAATCTTATGAACCAGTAGCCTTACTTATAAGCCTCCGCCAGGCACGATACAACGCATAAACTGTTGCTAATTGCTATCCCTTACCGATCTATCTACACTAATACATAGACATTTTTCCCTTTGCATGACATGCCCGCCCATACCACAAAAACCTATTACTCCTCATCTTCTCAGAACATCCAAGAACTGAAAAAAAACCTGAAGCAGCTTCCAAACTTTCATCCCCGGTACGGTAGATGTCCACTCAAATATTTTAGTACCAAGTACCAACATAAGATTATTTGATGATGTATATGGGTAGTCAGAGGTACGTCCAAATGCAAAAATTATGAACTCCTATTTAAAAGGTTTTTTTAGTTATTTATTAGCATTGGACTTATTCAGGCTTATGATGATAGAATATCACCTTGTTTACACAAAAAAGTCTTCAATACAATATTTCTTAGAATTTAAATGTTCATATGTATAGAAATACAAGACAATGAGTTCACGTGGCAGTAATAAAGATAATTTTTGATACTCAAAGCTTTACCAATAGAATAACTAATAGATTGGATACGGCAAAATCCTTTCAAATTCTACAAACACTTTGGCGTGCCATTCATTCATTGTTCAATTATTGACAGAACAAATCGCTTATGCAGACAATCTAGATATTATTTACATTCGGTGATTGAAGTTACCTACTGTGAAAGTGTTTACCCAGTAAGAAAATTAAGCATCATATTTTTTGTGAATACGTACTCATAATGTACTAGCGGCCTGTTCCAGCTTCGCATGGGTGGACTTAATTTTATTCAACATTTTAGGATAACCTTAGACCGTGGGTTCGAGTCTCGCGGCTACTTATTTCATACATTTGCACGCCATTCTCCCTGGCCGCGATGCCCGGCGCCCGATGCTCTGAGACTCTGAACTTTTAAATTGTAATAAAGAAGTTATAGTTACATAACTACGACAGTTAGGCATATAGTGTCGCTGAGGTTTTTGTAGATATTGACGTGTTCTTTAATATTGTAGAAAATTTTTGTGTGCTATCGTTAATAGTTTCCGCAGCGCATGCGATGAATGACATTGTATGGCCAATTTTTTTACACCTTGGGTCACATTATTGAAGTTTTAGAAGGGATCCCTAATTATTTCTAGTTATAATATTAGTGTAGATGTAGATTGACGGTAACACCCAGACAAACACGTCTGTTTATCACACAAATGTTTGTTCTTGGTGGGGATCGAAGCGGCCTACAGCGCAGAAGGACTATTCCCAACTGAGCTGAGGCCTAATGGCTGTCACAACTCAGTTTCAGAGAGAATGTTGTGATTATGAAAATTAACAGTTGAATGAGAAAACTTCTGGGTGAATCGCATCAGTTTTTTTTTTCAGTGGGCTTTGATTTTTTCAATTGTTGGTACTTTACCTCTCGGAGAATAGCGTACTACCAAAAAGTTTTTTTTTCTATTTAAAATTTTGTTTAGAAAAGTTTCCGAGCGGAAACGTCAGATTTGTCTCGCACGGTCTTTTTTTGTTTGCTTATAACGAAAAAAAATTGAACTCTTTTTGAAGAGCTTAATTTAACATAGCGTACGTTTTATTTTTCTGTGTTTTATTAAACAGCTTTTCTTTCTTTTTTCTTGATTTATTATCTGGTGGTGAAGTATAAAAAATCAAAGTCAAATGATTATTCAGGAAAAAAATGCAAGTAGGTACTCAAAATCGGGATCGATGAAGTATGAGATAGTGAAGCATAAATAAAACCGGCCAAATGCGAGTCGGACTCGCGCACGACCATTATCTCCGTACCAAAAACGGCAAAAAAATCACGTTTGTTGTATGGGGCTCCCATACAACAAACGTGATTTTTTTGCCCTTAAATTTTTATTTTATTCTGTTTTTTACTATTTGTTGTTATAGCGGCAACAGCGATCTGTGAAAATTTCAACTGTCTAACTATCACGGTTCATGAGATACAGCCTGGTAACAGACAGAAAGACAGACGGACGGACAGCGGAGTCATAGTCATACGGCGGGACCGTATTACCCTTTGGGTGCGGAACCCTAAAAATAAAATATATAGCCCTTACTGGTTGCGATAGTATACAGTGCGGTCATCCTTAAGCTTGATAACAGCTCACATGACACTGGTCACTCATGTGACGAATCACGCGCTTGATAACTCTGATAATGTTTATGCACAAATACAGAATAAGAACGTGCTAACAAAACATGTGTTTATGGTCTAGCTTTAAGGATAAGTGGTTGAGAGAAAACTATTAAAGCTTCGTTGATATGATCCTTTTTAGCATAATTTGTTTGAAGAGTAGATAAACAAGAATTATTGTATTGTATTATAAATATCTACATTTTTTTTACGTCCCATTGTTGCATTGTTGCATGCAACAATGGATTTTTAAATTCTAAAAGTATACGTGCGTAATGGTGCACTTCCTCCACCTTCTTCCTGGAAATGTATGAAGGAGGCCTATGTCCAGCAGTCCGTTAATTTATCGTCAGGTCTTTTAGGCTTGGTCGCGTGGAACTGGCGCGGCGCTTAGATTGACGTCAATCTTGTAATTTTACTGAATAAATGCGTTTTGACTTGAAATAGTTTTCTCTACCGAATTAGATTTAATATTTGTCGGACGGATTTTGGTAAATTACGAGGCACATTAATAATATTATATCATTAAATAACTTTTATTACACCATAAAAATTGCATTTCGTTTCGTTAAAAAAGCAATGCAATATATTAATCAAATTTCGAATTATTCTGGTATCATATTAAATGAAACAGCATCTTTAATCGCAAACACATTTCATGTCTATCATAAAATGAAGTCCAGTTGACGAGCGAACGCTTCACATAAAATTGATTTATTGGTTTAGCACTAAAGAGATCACAAGGCGAATTAAAAAAAACAATGAAAAATAGGCATATTTTTGAAAATAGAACGCGATTCAAGGTTTCTGTTTCAGTTGGAGATTCACAAGTATATTCGGGATTTTAGATTAGCGTGGTATAGTTATGTTTTGCTTTAAAGCCGGGCAATTCCATGCCCTCCAGCCTAGTTCTAAAAGAACGCATTAGGATGATCCCAGTTTTTGCATGATTTAGTTGTTTTTTTTTACGATATAAAAACTATATATTTTAAGGATATAGACGAAGAGATTATAATTATTTGATTATGTACTATAAAAAATCACGAAGTTACCTCAAATTTTTCTTTTTTTCTCCTTTTGTAAGCGCTTGGAGACAAGACTTGGGAACAAAATCGAAACGCTAAATTGTTGCTCACCATGTAACCCACAGATTAACGTAGCCTTTTTATTTTAAAGGTATTATGTTTATAGAAATAAATTATTATTATTATGGTTTAATAAACAAAATCCATTATTCTTAAAATAATTATTTAAGACATCAAAACCTACAACGGTGTCGGGAATCCTCGCATTATTATGAGAAAAAAGAGATTAAATAGATTCACGACTGTCTTCCCCTGACACCGTCAACAGCCTTTATATCTCTTTGGACTTTTTCTTTCAATGAATCGACTTTAATCATCTGTTGACTAATCTCACCTAATGGTAAGTAACAACGTAGCTGACGTTGGAGCAGGGCGTTCTAGAAGACACCTATTGACTTTAAAGAGATTCACATTGTAGAAAAAACAGATGGTGGTAATGAGTTATCTTACTTACCAAGTCTAGCCACGACTTACCACTCTTACTAAGACCAACTAAGTCTTACCCAGGCCAACCAAGTCTTCCCAAGACCAACCATTTCTTACTAAGACTTACCAAATCTAACCAAGTCTTACCAAGACCAACCAAGTCTTACCAAGACCAACCAAGACTGACACAGTCTCGCTAAGTTTTACCGTCATGTGAATGAAGTAAACTTAATAGCAGTGGAAGCTTAATCTACAAAAGCATTTTTGTTTATGTTACCTGTGAGTCGCTGCTGGTAGCATTGCTCGCTGGCAAGTTAAGGAGCTGCGAAGAATGGCCGAGATCGAACCGCGTTGCCAAGTTCTGGAAGGTTCTCCTCTGCCAGCTGCCATTGCTTGATGTACTTAGCTTGCGCCCGGGCAAAGCTAAACAGGGAACATACATTTCGTTCTGTGAAACAATCGGCTAGCTGATTACGTAAATTGAAGTAGAAGCAACAGCGATAGCAGGTTTTGAACGATCAATTTTATAAATTACGTTGGTAAATTTTTATTAGCATTTAAAACGTAATATAAATTCGGTTTGCGGATGGTTTTGGGATGGGTCAAATTAAGTTCAGTAATATTTTTAACCACCCAGAAATGTCTATCTACTCTACATTGTACACAATTTAAGAAAGTATTCCACATTTTTCTTGAAATGGTTTTTACAGCAAATAAGGAACATTATATAGTTTGTTCATACTTACAATGAAAAGATGAGAAGTCCTCCTGCGAAACGCTGCCATCCCAAGTCCCGAACATAGAGAAGTAGTCATACGTAGAACTAACGCTGCTGTACGGCGAATGATCTCCATAGAATCCTGAAAAGAAACCCCTGTTAATCCGATAACCAATCTTATTCTTTATTTGCAATGGGTGGTCAGGTATATAGGGATAGTATAGCAATATTGTATGCCCGAAATGGGTAGTTGGAACAAAATTACCTAATGTAAGATCTTTTTACATTTGTACAATAAATAATTCTTATTCTACGACAGGCCTTTACAGCTCAGTTTGTAGTAGCTCTGACTTCTGAGCTGAAAAACCCCCTTTGAATTTGGTTCCGATGACTCATCTAATGGGTTAGACTGCCACAGGATCATGGTATATGGCACAAACTACTGGAGGCCTATACCCAGCTGCGGGTGAAGTCAGGCTGTGGATCATCTAATTCTACGGCAGGTCTTATAACTCAGTTTTGTAGTGGTTCCGGCTTCTGTGCTTAAAACACCTCCAGTTACTCCGATAGCCAATTTAATTCTAAGACACGCCTTAAAGCTCAATTGTGAAGTGGTTCTGCCTTCTTGAGCTGTTAGGCGTGGTGACTACGCAACCCTCCCAAATAGCTAGGCCTATGTCCTGAAGTGGAATTATTTAGGTTAGTCTCTACCAAGTTCAAGTCCAAGAAGAAACTGGACACACTATCACTTCTCCATCTACAAAATCTTACCTGAATCTCCCCTATCCATTGAGAAGCTAAGCGAAACCCCCTCTTCCCTCAAAGCAGGTACGTTCAGCGGCTTGGACGCACTTCGCACGCCCGCGTCCACGCGATCGCTAGTCTTGCGATCCGCCCGGCTGATACGACGCGACACTGGCACGCAGAATACTTTTGTACACATCAATCTGCAGAGAATCGCATTATGATCACTCTAGAATGAATCAAACACTGTTGGACTGCAAGCACTAAATATTGCTAAACTGGGCTGTTTGTGGGACAAAATATATCTAACTTATTTTTTTTATACTTCTTGCTGACGGAAAAATCATACCAAGCTTTCCGCTAACCGACGAATCACGTGAGCTGCGCGCAGAATGAAGATTCAAGTCAGAAATCAGTTCTGCGCAGCATGGTCACGTGGTTAGTGAAAATAAAACTTGTTTTACGCCAATTAAAATCAAAATCCTAGATATTTTAAGGCAAACAGAGACCGTTTCCAGTTTCAGAACATTATAATGACATTTGGCCTATGCACACACAATGCCAGTAGGTAAATACAAGCAGGTTTCTATATAGGTACGACAATGTCAACAGATTACGGCATACTTAAAAACTTTTATAATATAATAACACATAAATCAGACAAAATTAAAACCAATATTTTTTGTTAGTAAAAGGTCACTCGTCTAGCCGCTGATCGATAAACAAATAGATTCAATTTTAAATGACACTCTTGGCAAAATGGTCTTTATTCAGTAAATTCACAAGGATCATTTTGATACGTCTTATAAACGCGGATTAAGGATGTCTGTAGGGGTATGAGGTACATCCTAATATTACATTTGGCACATAATGTGCCCACAGTTTCTGTTCAATTCTAGCAGCAGCGATGGGCTTGCATGCAACCTATCACGTGTGGAATAATAAAAATGTTAAAATACTGCAATATGTTACCCACAGTTTTCCTACACTATTTGCAAGCACTGGCATTGTGCACATCAATTTTTTGTAGAGAAAAATGAATAACCCTTCGGTGCACGGGTCGACGATCATCCGATCATACGGCGGAGGGGAACATTAGGTTTGTAAATTAAATAGAAGCAATGACCGAAAATACATAGAACGACCGTCATTTGCTCCGAGATGAGGTGAATAACCCCCCTTTCCGGATACTATACAAGATGGGTGAACCCACTTTATCTAAATTTATATAACTGCGAACATTTTACATGATTTTACGTTAGTAGAAAAGTCCCAAAAATGTATAAGATTGACACAAAATCGTGATCGTTAAAAAAACTGTTGCTATGCTAGAATAATCTGCCTAAACCAATATTTAAGAAGCTTGAATTCAGGAGGTCTTTTATAGATTGTATTACTTACATAGTTAAATTGAATTAGTTTTCTTTTTCCCCCCCCCCCCTCGTAACTTTGCATTTATTTTTAAGTAGGTCTGTAACTGTTTTTTTTTAATAATAGCACGCCATCATTATTTACCTTTAAGGTTGGCAGATAGAAAATGCTTATAGCATTAAGCCCACCTTTTGTACACTTGAATTTTTATTTTTTTGTGCAATAAAGTGTTAAATAAATGAAATAAAAAAAAACTCTGATTATGTATGTTACCTAATAAAAGATTGATACTTTTTATTACGTATCGATCGCCCCTTTTATTTAATTTTCTTATTGTTGTGTATTTAGGCCTTATGATAATGCTGGTGTAATTTAATTAATGAATAAATAATAAGGTCCACTATGTGTATTCTCAAAATAAAAAAGTAGGTAGTAAAAGTGTCAAGATAAAAAGAAGAAAAAATGAACAAAGCTCTTCGTAGGTTACCTCCTCGGCTCATCCATGATGTGAATTTTCAAGGAGACGCTTTTGCAGTTCATTGCGACTGCGCCGAATATCATCTCACCGAGTACGCTCGCGTCCGCTTCCGGTCCCTTGTACTGGAAACAAAGATAATGCATTCAAAAATAGAAATGAGGGCATGTGTCTCTAACTACCCCCCTTAAACCTCAATTATATTGGGTAACACCAACAGATCTGAGAAGAGTCTATGGCTATTTCATCCTTCACTAGATGCCGCCCGCAGCTTTGCTCGCCTATTTGTAATGAACCCTGGTAATTTTTCGGGATGAAAAGTAACCTAACTATATGCTAATCCAGGTTATAGATTTGTTGTTTGTTTTACTCCAATCGGTTCAGTGGTTAGAGCGTGATTACGCCACAAACATCCAGAGATCGGAACTTTCGTATTCATATAGGAGAAAGTACAATACACAAGTTGTCTATCGGATAGTCAGTCATCAATCTAACTAAAGCCATGAGATAAAAGCTTATTCTTTCTTCTCTCCATTTATGGCTCCTGTCCGTCATTCGACAGACAATTTCGCCAGTGTCAAGTGATTTGTATTGAATACTTTTTAGTCAAGTCAGTCTTATGTCAAGTCGGCCGTCATTTGTTTCGAAGAAAATGATGGCGGTTTTCTTCAAAACCTTCGAAACATTTTCAGTCAAATCAGGATATCACATAATACACTTTCATTCCAAATGCTTACACTTTGTGCTAAGACCTCAAGTAATGTTGATTAAAATGCCAACGAAATTACACAACACAACTCAAAATAACACTACAAAAACAATTAAAATGAAAAAGCTATGTTGCTTCCCAAAATTTCAGAAAACGAATCATTTTAATAATTGTAATAGGCAAGTCTTTGACTTCCTATTGACGCGTACGGGTGATGAAACACAATGTCGTAGCTCGTATATCAATCAAATACAATTTGATGCTTCGGTATCGTCAGATGGAAGGCGTGGACGTACGGGTGTCTGACTGCGAACCCGAGCCATGCCACAGCGACATAGTGGTACGTCATTATGAATGAAATTCCTATTTGATGTCGCGGTGAACAATGCCCTATTTAAGATCGTAGTACGATCCGACCTTCACCACGGTATTTTTAACCCTTTACTGATGACAGTGATTCCTTGCGTGTGATTCTCGGTTATGCCAATAGGCCAAAGTCTACTAGATACATCTTTTATGAAAAAGATGACAAAATAGCTAAATCCACAATAAGCCCACGCTATTGCACGGTTTTTCAACGGCAACAAATGCATTATGCACGTCCGAGGACGTGCCTTATGTGGCGTTGCACTGTGTTCATGACTTATATAAAAGGTTAAGTATTATTGACAGCCCTCATAGCTCAGTTGTTAGTAGTTCTGCCCTCTGCGCTGTAGGCCGTGGGTTCTATCCCCACCGAGAACAGACATTTATGTGATGAACTTAGATGTTTGTTCTCTGTCTGGGCGTTATATAATATTATAAGTATGTATTTACAAAATAAAAGTATATAAGTAGTATATCAGCTATCTGGTTCCCATGTTACAAGCTTTGGCTTAGCTTGGGGCGAGATGGTGCTGTGTGGAATGTCCACCAATATTTATTTATTTGTGACACAAATACATACACTACCAAGAAACTATATCAATTGGTACAAAAATGAGGTTTTTTGTCGCATAACAGACTCTGACCCAACAAAAGACGCTGGTCTTATTCAAAGCCAAAGTGAACGTCAAAAAGCCAAAGTTTTTTTGTAGATACGGTACTCGTATAATTTAATATTGCTATGAAATGAAAATATTATTCATGTATAAGCAAGTTTCATGCATGGTAAGATAGATGTATAGGTAGGTTAGTTATACATATACTGTAAGTTTGGCGGTTGTCTGACTCGTTCAAAGGTGCGTCCGCGCACCTTACGTTACGGCACGTGATTTGTTCACAAGAACTGAATAACCTAAGGTAGTAGCTATATGCATTTCAGAAACACAAATATTACATGTTCTCATAGCTCGCCAGAATGTAACATATGTTCAGGACAGTAGTAGAAAGGAACCAGGGTTTGATTCCCGCGACATGAATAATGGTTGCATTATCTGCGATATGAGAGTAGTAGAGCTCTTTGTCAAGGGCTCGTCTGGGAAAGTAATACCATAATATTTCTGCCGCCAAGCAGCCTTGCTCTGTTTCGGTTTGAAGGGTGTGGTTGCCAGTGAAATTACATGCACACACATGAGACATAACATCTGTATGCGTCCTCAAGTTGATGCAATGGACGCAGCGCAATGCATCGTAGAGCATGTTTGTTCTATCAGCAAGTAGAATAAAAAAAATACCATAGGAAATCTTAGTGTGGGATCAACTGTGAATTTGTTGAATGTTTTATTTCTAGATAATATTTCAATAACTAGGTGTAAAAATGTACTTAAATGTAATCATAGCGGACAGTTCATAATTTATGACAGAACTCGATACTAAGCGCACGTGACTGACTATAAATAATTCTGTAGGTATTCTTAGAACGGCCACGTAACGTGATATTTTTTTAAAAACTTATCGAGTTGATACGTACTATTATTTATTATGTGGTGATACTAATGTTATATTATATACTGGTTTAAACACTAAAACATTTTCTACTAGCTTTAAGTTTCGGCGTCAAAAACAACATTGTATGAACATTGTTACGCCAGTAACGTCTCAATCCAAGATTGAACTGATATTTTAAATCTGTATTTAGCAAAGAAAAGGTAAGTCTGGTTTGATGGTAAGATGCCTGGTGACAGACGGACGGACAGACAGACAGACATACAGACGGACGGACAGCGGAGTCTTAGTAATAGGGTCCCGTTTTATCCTTTGGGTACGGAACCCTAAAAAACTCCTGCAGTTATCTTTCTTTACGCTGATAATGATTCCTAACTCTATGATAAAACTATTTTTCTGCGATGTCAAACATAAAAATAGAACCAATTATCACTACATGTATGAAGTCCACTTAGCGAAGACATACTAAGCCTTAATAATTTTTCACGAGATATATATAGAAATACACAATTGCCACGTCCATTAACGGCCATGTCATGACAATTAATTAGAAGCAAGCTAAAATTACAGTCACACGGGTATGGTGCTGGGGCAATATGATCTGTGGACTTGCAAAGGGTCATCCATAAATTACGCCACACGAATTTCATGATTTTTTGACTCCTCCCTCGTCCTTGTCACAGCTGGTCACATTTGTAAGACCCCATACCTAGTGTGATGTCACAATTTTTGGGATCCCTCCCCACCCCTTGTCACACAATGTCACACTTCGTCGATCCCCTCCCTCCCCCTTAACGTGTGACGTATTTTATGGATGGCCCCCAATAGGTAATGTTTTCAGTAGATTGGTAAAAAGATTGGTCTACAGCGCTCAAACATGGGAGCGTGCAATTCAAGCTGAAACTTTTATCTACAAACTTTGTGATGTGTTATTTTAAAAGCGTATTTTAGTTTAATAACTTAGATAATGACAAATCGCGACGGGGTTAATTTAAAGCAAATGTTAAAGAGTATTGTTTTAGGGATGGGAATTTGTAGGTAACCAAGCCACACCAAGAAACTTGGTTAGGTATATCACAGAATTAACACGAGCACTGTGTGTGTAGTGCAGAATTAACACGAGCACTGAGTGGTAGCGGCCCCGTCTTCCGATCCTAAGGTCGCGGGTTCGAAACTGGTCGTGCACCAATGAGTTTTTCTGTTCAAAGATTTATGTGCACAATGCCAGTACTCTCAAACGGTGAAGGAAAACATCGTGAGGAAACCGGCATGTCCCAAAAAGTTCTATAACATGTGTCAAGTGCTCAAATCCTTTCACCACACTGTTTCGAAAGAAACTAGTGACACGACAAGAGAAGAGACAGAATTAATAATATTACGATGGAGTTGGAAAATATGCATTATGCGTATTCGTTCACCACTCTTCTATGAAAATGTTAAACTAGAACTATGCCTATACCTTTAACTTCAGTCTACAAGTTTAGTCCAGTAGCTACACCGTTAAATCCACTCCATTGCCGCACGTCCTAATCAAAAAGGCTAAGAACTACTCGTAAAGTGGTCTAAATATAGACTTGGACGAGTGTGAATAAAACTCGAATTGAAAGTCTTGTGACCGCATGATCCCAATTGAAATGTTTATTTTTACAAGCTTTGTTGATGGTTCAAGAGTTTCGTATAGCAAGTTAAACGGCTGATACCCGTCAAACAACTTCACGCTCGTACCTTTGAACCTTTTTGAAGATGAAAATCACAAATAGCAATTCAGCAAAAAATCATTTTGATTTAAACAGTTTTCCTACCTAAAAATTTGATAAAGAACGAAAACATGTGCGAGCGAGTTTATTAGCGGTTAGAAAACCTTGTAAATGCCACTCGCCACAGCGGTCACCCAAATGTCTCATAAATTCTCTTTTCAAAGTCATCGCATTGCGCATCATGCTTAGCAAAGTCACGTGCTCTTAAAAAAATAATATTTATTCTCTGCTGTATGCGAGTAGGAAGGTAGTTATTCGTAGAGAACTGGCAAAGTCCGTATGAATAGTTTATTGAGCAAGCGAAGCGAACAAAGATTTTCCAATGAAATTGGGAGATTTAGCGTTGTTTTCATGTAAATAACAATTAACATCATCTGTATGATCGATTCAAAATTTGATTGGCGTTGTATGTTTGTCCGAGCATAAATATCTAACTGTTACTAGTTTTCGTAGTGCAAACTTTTTAATAGGAAAACTATTTGGATCAAGATTATTTTTTTGCTGAACTGTGTTCAATGTGATTGCACACAAGTAGTTTCAGTCAAATAAGTTCCTTCAGTGATTTTATATCTTTCAAAATGTGGAAATGTCTTTAACAGTAGTAGAGTTCTTTGTGCGAAGGGCTCGTCCGGGGAAGTACTACCACCACACCTTTTTCAGCCGCCAAGCAGCGATGCTGTGTTTCAGTTTGAAGAGTGTGGTTGCCGGTGTAATTACAGGCACATGAGGCTTAACATCTGTATGCCTAAAGTTGATGGACGCAGGACAGTGCATCGTAGGGCACGTTTCTATCGTTCGAAAATGTGCGAGCAAGAGGTATTTTAGCAGTTGTTATCGCCTTAATTCGAACTGCACGGAATTTGGAATTTAGATGTGCTAGTAAGATTTGCAGAGACACAAGAGTAATCATGTACCTTCTAGGTCACAGCCAAGGAGGTCGAATTCGCTCTGTTTGTAACATCAACTGCCATCTGTTAAACTAAATTCTATTTGTAGAGATTACGATGCCCTTCCACAAGCTGATTTAACCCGAAAATACTTTGGTGATTTGAACACAACAAAAATATTTACTTCGCTAATTACTTTATGCACTGTTGAGTGACGGGTGTCGAGAACGAAAGTGAAACATTACATACCTACCTTGGTACTTACCTACTTGTAAAGAACTAGGTACCTAACCTACCTACGTCAGCAGATCTGGTCATTATGCCCAATAGTCCAAGCACAGATGAGACTAGTGGTTCTCCCCGAACTGAGATCTCGTGATACGATCCGAATACTCCGAAAACTTAAGTAGGTGGTAGTCAGAGGCAAGTCTAAATATTTTATTTGTAAATGCTTCTGACTTCCGCCTACATATAATCATGAACTTCAAGGTAGTTTAGTGATGTCTGCCGTAGCTGGGGGATGTCTTTTTTTTATAGTCAGCATTATTAGTCCAATATTTTCAATCCGGCTTATTTACGCAGTTATTTAGATATTATCCTTTCTATTCAATAAATTTAAACTAAACTTTTCCCCTTTTGTTGTCCATTTCACTACATCATGGTCGCACGCACTGGTGGTCTAGTGGTAGCGGCCCCACCTTCCGATCCTAAGATCGTGGGTTCTAAACCGGTCGTGCACCAATGAGTTCTTCTGTTCAATGCCATGTATGTGCACAATGCCAGTACTCTCAAACGGTGAAGGAACTCATCGTGAGGAAACCGGCATGACGTGGAACAGAAAAGTTCTATAACATGTGTCAAGTGCTCGAAAGGAGCCTCTTGAGGAGCACTTAAAATCCTTTCACTACTGTTTCGAAATAAACTAGTGACACGACAAGAGAGAGAGACTACAACATATTATTTTCTAGAATATAGGTAATAAGGTTGCTCATTCTATGTACAGCCAGCGTCAAAACTAGTTCGTCAATCAAGGATTTTAAAAATATTACCAAAAGAGCAGTGGTTTTACGAAATATTTTAACTTATACTTCTCTCTTGCACATTTAAACATTTTTGATGATGTACAATTACTAAATATAAAAAAAATCGTAAAACCAAGTTTCGGAAAATAGCATTAGGTAGGTACAGTTACGTACCGTGAAAATTTCATTTTGATCGAAACCTTTTTCAAAAAATATACTAATTCAAACTTTTAGGTAGTAAACTTGTTTAAAAAATCATTTTCTGAAGAAATCAATACTCAAGCATACGAATGCGTGTACCTTCATGAAGTGGTTATCCGTTACAATGCAGTCGGAAAGGTCAATAAACCCAAGACTATGCAAAATGCGTTTTACGGCTGTGACATTGAGAGAAAAAGTAGGTACCTACGGCAAACAATTCAATAACATGAGATAAAGTCACTTTAGGCGACTCTTTGCGATCGACTCTTGCTTGGCCATCAGCAACAGTTCAGTCATCATCATCAGCCTGAAGAAGCTCTCTCCAGAGATCTCCAGAGCTGGACATAGGCCTCCCCATACATTTCCATATTTGCAGAGTTTCAGTCCAGTAGGACCAAAATTCTACCTTAATAGTCTAGATAATTTACGCTCGCAATACCAATAGGTACTCTCAAACGGTGAAGGAAAACATCGCAATGAAACCTTATTATCCTAACAGCGCAGCGGCGATGGGCATGCAATCTGTCACGTATGGGATGTGGCAAATAGGTATTAAGTATTTTACGCACATTATGAACATACTATTTCAATATTATTTTGAAACTTTTACGAGTTTAATATCCTCAATCCATAATCACTCGTTATTTACTTATCGGCATTACTTTTATCACACCTACATATAGTCATGAGGTTTACTATCTAGGACTATTTATAGATGAATATCAATAAAATTATTACTTTTCTGCCATTGTTTGTCAGAGATCAATCTAGCACAATATAAACTGCTATGATAAACTTGCCTCTGACTACACTAATAACCCATTTGTCCCTTTCTCTATTTGGGGACTATTATAATAATTAGTTTAACTGGAATATTGTATACCATACTAAGAGCTGATTTCACCATGCTCTGTTAGTTACTAATCAAGGATTAACAGGCCGTTAAATCTAACCTTAGCTGTCAAACGCGTACATTTTGACATATTTAACGGCCTTTTAATCCTTTGTTAATCTAACAGAGCATGGTGAAACCGGCCCTAAGAGCTGATTTCACCATGCTCTGTTAGTTACTAATCAAGGATTAACAGGCCGTTAAATCTAACCTTAGATGTCAAACGTGTTCATTTTGGCTTAATTATCGGCCCTTTAATCCTTTGTTAATCTAACAGAGCATGGTGAAATCAGCTCTTATTAATGAAATAAAGAAATGCCAACTAAAGCAAAAAGTAAACACAAGTATAGTGCCAAATATAGTGTTTGACTATACATCTGACTACCCTCTTAAATACCCACAAAGGCTCTTGAGTAGGTTACTTACAGAAGTACCAAAACAGGCTGTAGGTATCTAGGTATTAATTTACAGGATACTGGTCTGGTGGCTACTAAAATACGAGCAAAGCTACCATCAGAAGACAGTTTTTATAAAAAAACTTACCACATAAGCATATCCATTTGAAACCTCGACAATGCACGGGGTCTCATCAGTCTTTCGTTTGGTGGGTTTGTCATTTTTGCCTGCAGGTACTTTATCTATGGCAGAGGAGTCGAACAGAAGTCGCCTGCCCCTCCAATCACACTCTTTGAATAGAAGCAGTCTCACTTGCTCCGGATTTATTTGGCAGGACCTGAGGAATTTTGTGTAAATTTACTCTATGGTTTCTCTCTACTATTTATGGTTTCACAAAAGAGATGAACAAAGACTGATGAAAATGTGAACTTATTTACAGTTGGATCAATTCCTAATTTGTGGGTTGTAAGTTGTTCCTCTTCTGACAAATTTATATAAAGTGATATGCTTATATTACAAGGAAACTTTTAAAGAATGTCTTTATGTTCAACCTAAGTAATAATGAGTGGAAAAATTTACTGACCTACTACTAATCAAATTGAACTGATAAATAAGGAAGGGAGGCCTTTTTCTAAACCGACTAAAATTAAATTAAACTAGTAGTTCGCCCCGAACTGAGATCTCGTGATGCGACGAACGAACGCATCAAAACTTTGAGTAGAAACTTTTTGATCAGAGGCAAGTCCAAACATTATCTTTGGACTTTTTTCTTACTACCCTAACTTGGTATGGTAACCAAGTTTCAACTCTATTGGCCTATTTATTGAAGAGTTCCGTTGAACAGACCTTGGCTCCATCATCAGACCTTGTCGTCGTCACCATTTTATGAGAACTGAGTACCTCCTTAATTTATTTCAAGAGAAAAAAATAAGGAAAAGCAAAAGAACTGAGCAACCAGTAGAAAAACCTTGATGTCAACGAAACTCTTAGAGATGGGAGCTCTTGCATCGCTGGTTATCTTAATTTAACTTTTTTTGTTTTATCTCAAAAACCGAGCGTCCCAAAGAATAAGTATAAATTGTTTTGGAATGTCCAAACAAAGCTCTTTCATATGACATGTAACTTGATTTTTTTATGTAACTTATTTTATTTTTGCCCCCTTAAAAAACCTCATATCTCAAAAACCCTTCATTCGATTTTACTCATATACTTACCAGTAAATTTCTCAAGTACAAGCTATCGACATATCAAATTTCATGCAGATCGGATCAACGGTTCTAAAGTTATCGCCAGACAAACATACATACATACATACATAAAATGCCAAATCGCCCAAGTTAAAACTAAGATCTTCGTTCGCTTCGCTCACTCGATCAATAAATAGGCATGATTGTTATATTCTCTTAAAAATCAAATCAAACAAAGGTTGCCCATTGGATAGCAACTATGCATGATATACTTAGGTAGGTAGATGATATTATTTACATACTTTTAATATTTGTTAAACTGAAACTCAATTTATTTTTGCACATTTCTTAGTACAGTTTATACCTACTTAAAAATTATCATATTATATTGATTGTGTTAGGTTCAGCTTACATATAAGCTTATGCCTAACACATAAATACCAATATTTAATGTATGTAAATAAATGTACATGCAATACAATGAAACATACACCTGATAATATTATTGCAACTTTCCCTTTTTCACTTTTTATTAGTTTATCACTTTATTGGCACAATATAATTTTTATTCACAAATGAATAAACAAATCACAACATCATCAAGTCTAGAATAATTATCCCCATCCACACAGCTTATTAAAATATAATTGTAAATACTGAAGTGAAACCAGTTTGCACTGTCATGAACTACCTATGTGTAGTAAGGTACTAGGTACCTGACAATTAAATTAATGAGATGAGCAATGTTTGAAGCCGCATCATAACTTACTGAGTATTCAAGCCAATCCACATCCAAATGAGTATTGACAAACAGATAAACAAATAGTAAATATTACCTAAATTTCATCTTATTTCATGCCCCCATCAGCTGTGCTCACAGCTGTTGAACAAATGTCAAAGCAGTTGAAGTTGCAAAGAGAAATCTGTGCCACACACACTCGCTGCACAACAAATGCAACAATTACGATGAGGATTCACACTAAATGCACATCGATAGACGTGTGACGGCGATCAACCGTCCTACTGCGGTGGAATGTGCTGGTGTACTAACTTAGATAGCATAACGCGTATTTAGTAAGTAAACATTGAAGCGACCCGCCCCTCTCGAAGTGACGTGATCGCGCCTACGCCTGCGGCCCGTACCCCGCGCCCCAGTCATCCATCACATGCTCGCCGAGTCGCCAGCCAGCCAGACAGTGCGTCAACATCGTTACACTCCAATGTGAAGGTTCATCCAGTGCCCCCTAGTGGTCTCTTAGTGCGTCAACCTATCGATAACATGCCATACCACTCCAAAAATGTTTAAAAAAGATGAATAAAGCATCAGTCCGCAAGCGACGTACCTGCCCCGGTCTCTTCTCGGTTCGAAATTCTCTGAATCAAGCCTCCTCTTTAGGGAGAATAGTTTGTCGAACAACGCCATAGCATCACACGTAACATTTCACGATATTTTCGTGGGCGAAGTTTTGTGCTGCATATTTTGTATGGGATTGTATTGATTGGATGGATCAAAAACCTTTTTGCATGAACACTTTCGAAATTTTCGAATGAAATGTAAATAATCTAATTGGGTGACATTTGACAGAGACAGATCACGTGCGCGCAAGTCATATGATTTCCATAGACTATTTTAACTACTTTTTTATACGCAAGTTCAAGAGAGAGCTAATTTTATTTTATACTCTACTACTCGTTTCAGTTTTCATAACGAAAGAGAGATTAAACATTTTATCGACCTTTTACAAGTATTTCTTGTTAATTTCAAAGTAAAAAATAATTTGAAACTTCTATAGACAACTTACATACACCACCAACTAAGAGGCAGGCATCGTTGTTTTTCTGCATAAAATACCAATTATTGTAGTAGGTACACTGATCTCTATTATCATGGAGGTACTATATACTGGAGGGAGCGATAAGACTTACATCCTTTTTCAACTGTGTATCAAACATTGATCATTTATCTTTGTTCTTCCCATGTAGCCTAGCTACGAGTAAAAGAAAAGAAGATGTAACTTCACTCACTCCATCTCACTCACTCACTGTCTGCGTAAATCGTGGCCGTCAGTTGATGCAATGTTTTGATCTTGTTTTGACGTTTTTGAAAAACTCGCAGCAACATTGCGATGCAGCGAAAGAAATTATGAAAATTTTTAAAGAATTATTATTGTCTAGGCAAAATATATTTGAAAAGGTGAAAGTATGTCTTGTGAAGCTGTGTTTTGTGTATCAAAAACAACAAAAGGAGGAGTTAAAGACCCGGAATTGTTATTTGATACGTAATATTCTTTGTCTATTTTCATGCTAAAAAAATACGTTTTTTCTCCCATAAAGACTGTAGGAATTACATTTTATTAGTACTAGTCATATTTTCCTATGTGAAAATGATGTAAACCCATTAATTATTGCAAAATAAAATGCATTGTTTTAGTCTTCTGTTCCAGAGATGTACTTCCACCGACCAATTTAGCTTTATCGATAATATGTAAGTTTCCGTTTTTTATATGAAATATCCAATGCGGTGGGTCAGACCGGCTGTTCTGTTGTAGTTTCAATTTTTCACACCTTATAGGCGTCTCGCGAGGGATCAATTTTTGTTAAATTTTACAATATTTTTTTAGGTTCTTAAATGCCCAGAATGAAGACGGGAGTGGATAAAAGCTGTTAGGCGTGAAAACTGATAGCCTACAAAATGTTCTTATGCATGGACGAAATGGCCATAAGAAATTGTATCGAGTGGGATGGACATCGCTCTCACGGTTAGGGCAATGTGGGAAACATTATTGACGATGATAGTGTTCCAGTGTCTATAATGGTTTTGGGCTTTCGCAATAAAAGTCAGCAACCAGTTAAAATTAAAAAGTTGGATTCCAATTAAAACGACTTTTTCATCCATTTCTTATTCTATCGATAGGTTAGTCAATGTTGTCCCTTCTCTAGTCACTCACGCGAATACACACAAACTAACAAAAAACGGACACGCCGAAAAACCGTAACACTACGTCTATATGATACTTAGTCTAAGTAGTAACATTTACTGAATGTCAAAATTGTCAAAGAAAACGTCAAAATCAGATGTTTGGTGAAGTTAGGTTAGAAAAATATAAACAAAGTCGATAGTAAATAATATTGTGTATTTGAGTGTTTTTTTAGCTCAGCTATCGGTTTTCAAATGGCAGCCAATTTCGAAGTGTTCGAGAAAATAGAGCAATATCGAAGTAAAGTTATAACATCTCTAGAAGAAGTCAAGGATCTCGATGTTACCTGTAAGTCGTTACTCCAGCGATATTTGAGTAATACAGAACTTATTGATGCTTCTGCCGTCGTCAAAATCCAGGCTGTTTTGGACTACATGTATGAGCAAGTCAATATTGGGAACTGGAAGGAGGTAAAATTATTCCTCAGAAAAACGATAACAATCACTTCATACTTGAAGCTTTTGGCTCACATAAAGTGTTCTAAGGACTTCTCTGACAATGTTATAAAAGAATCATTCAAAATAATTGACATTGGACTACTATTTGGCTGTCCCTTGGAAGCTGAACCCAAGCTGTTAAAAGTATGTGCCTCGGAAATAAACTCAAAAGTTGTGCCCGCTGTGAACACTCAAGTGTCTCAAATATGTACAATACATAGTGAATTAACTTCAAATGCCATTAAGTTTAACGCCGTCCCAGTACAAACGGTTGACTGCCCAAGTATGGAATACTTTTTCAAAAACTTTATGGTCACTGAAACACCTGTGATTCTGAACAATTGTATTGATCACTGGCCTGCACTATCCAAATGGACTGATCAGAACTACTTCATTAACCTTGCAGGCTTTAGAACTGTCTCTGTTGAACTTGGAAGTAAATATACTGATCAGGATTGGACTCAAAAACTTATGACTATTGGAGATTTTATAAAAAGTCATATATACCAATCGGATGGACCTACTGGGTACCTTGCACAGTACCAGTTGTTTGACCAGATACCAGAGCTAAGAGATGATATATCAGAGCCGGAATATTGCTGTTTCTCAGAAAGCAATGAGCCTGTAGACATAAATGCATGGTATGGTCCGAAAGGGACTGTATCTCCATTACATCATGACCCAAAAAGGAACCTTCTTGCACAAGTGGTTGGTGACAAGCAAGTTTTTCTATTCTCGCCATCAGATTCAGAATTTCTCTATGCACATGAGCATGAGCTACTGAACAACACAGCACAAGTAGATCCAAGACAACCAGATTTGGAAAAGTATCCTAAATACAAGCATGCCAAGCCTCATTATTGTGTGCTAAGACCCGGCCAGATGTTGTTCATACCACCGAAATGGTGGCATTTTATTGAATCCTTATCTATAAGCTTCTCCGTCAGTTTTTGGTGGGATTGATGAAATAAAACAGGGTAAAATGTATAAAATTGTAAATATATTTTTTTATCAATAAATTAATTTATCACTTGTACTCGTTGTTTAGTGATCTGCCTATGAGCATTCGTCTGACTTCCGAGGTTCCAGCACCGATTTCGTAGAGCTTTGCGTCCCGGAGTATTCTGCCCGTCGGGTAGTCATTGATGTAGCCATTTCCACCTGTGGAAAGCAGTCATCATCATTAGGACATGAAATATGCGTAGGTACCTCATATTTGGTGTGGTTTGCCATGCTTGGCAGGCAGATTAGAAGTTGCTACTGCCCATCTTCTGATGCGTTCCCTTAGTTGTATGTTACGACATCTACGAGAGGTCTGTTCTATGTCAGGATTCTCTTATCTGTGGTCAGGACTACCATGGATGAAAACCAGTGTCACCTACAATTTAATTCAGTAGTTTGGGTGAGTTTAAAACCAATGCCCACACTATTTGTTTCAATGTTTGGTAGAGCTGTAGGAACGATCACAAGCATTTAGTACCTACATTCCAAAAAAAAATATTAACATATATTTTTTTGGAATGTAGGTACTAATGTTGGGTACCTACCCAAGCTAGTTTTTTAGTGTTTTTTTTTTTTTTTATACCATTAGCTAATGGAACAAGCAGATGGCCCAAGTGATGTTAAGTGGTAACCATCACCTAAAAAACCTACCTAGTAAAAATATGAGGAAGGACGGGTGATTGATGAAGACGGTCTAATCCCACTTAGGCTATAGGTATTTTGGGATAGGTAGTTTACCATCATTTTTTGTGATTTCCTTAGTTAGGTAGGTATACATATAATTTTGTGGTGAGGGAACTAAAAACTTAGTTACTAACATATTTTTTTATAACGAAAATTGTAAACATAGGTATCTATAATCGAAAACGAAAGCTTACCTAATATTTGAATAGCATCTAGCGCTACTTGAGTGGCCTTTTCTGCGCAGTACAGAATGACGCCAGCGCAGTCTTTACTGTTGACATGTCCTTCGTCGCATGCCTTTGCTACGTTGTACAGGTAGCTTCGGCAAGCGCTGAGCGTTGTGTACATATCTGCCATTTTACCCTGGAATCAAAGTCGAAGTCAAAAGGATTTATTCAATCGAATCACAAAATACGTCATAAGTCTAGACAGGTTTCTGAAAGGTCGATCAAAACTAATCGTATGCCAAGTTACTCTCCATTTCAGCTATTACATCGAATGAGATAGAGATAGCAAGTGACTTGACATGCGATTAGTTTTGATCGGGCTTTCAGAAACTGAAAGAATCCGGCCGTAAGCCTAGAAGAACATGCAACAAACTTACGGCTTCGTTCTAACCGTTCTTTTGTATGATCCTTGCTACAGAATAATATAGTTATGAAGCTCCAGTGTGGTGTGGTGCCAATCGAACTCAGTAAGGCATAAAATAAAAAGATAGGTAGGTATTTATGGAGGCAAGCCGCGTTTGTGGTTACCAGTGAAATTACAGACACATAAGGCCTAACATCTGTATGCCTCAAGTTAATAGATGCAGGCCAGTGTATGCCACGTTTCTATTGTGCGTGACTTACAAGGCAATCCTTTTTTAATCAGATTCATCTGCTTGCTCCATAAGCAAATAGTATAAAAAAAGTACCTGCATCAGCTGGAACTCCCCGATATTCTTTCCGAATTGTTTCCTAGTGTGCGCGTACTGAAAGGCAACGTCCACCGCCGCTTGCATCAAACCGAGCGGCCCCGCAGCCAGGACCAGCCTTTCCAGGTCCAGCCCTGACATGAGCACGTAGACACCTTTGTTTTCTTGGCCTAGGATATTTTTTGCTGGGACCTGGAAACATTGATATATAATATGGGCTGACATTTCGCACAACGCTTTCCAACCATTGATTATTAGGACACAAAGTTACGTACAGACAGGCTCAGATAAAAGAATACTAGTGCTACAGGTAAGTATGTATGTACCTACTAGTATTCTCTTGTCTGCGATACAGTACCCCAAGTATGAGTTTTGCTTACCATATTTGGTTTTTCGTTTTACGTTTTTGTTCCGTGTTCATTGCGGGTTTTGTATGAAGACGCGATAGGGATACCGATATGGAACTTTACAAAACCCGCAATGAACACGGAACAAAAACGTAAAACGAAAAACCAAATATGGTAAGCAAAACTCATACTTGGGGTACAGGTTTATTAAAAAAGTGGTTTAAAGCCTAGGGTAGGGTAGCTTGCTGCTTGCAACTAAGCTTGTATGTGCTAGTTTAACACCTATTAGATTAATAAGGTTGACACCTAGGGCTGAACATTAGAAATACTTTAGTCCTCGCAATCATGGCACACACTTCTTTTTGTTTTTTTCTGATATTTAGACCCGATGGCGCAGTTAGCGCATCCGCCTGTATCAAGAGGAAGGTCGTGGGTTCAAATCCCACTCAGATATTAACTTTAGGGGTGTTTAAAATGTTTCTCTCTAAGAGCTAATTTCTTGTATTTACTTTCATACTTTACCTTACAATCTTCAAACACCAATTCTCCAGTGTCCGACCCCCTCATGCCCAACTTGTCCAGTTTCTGTGCTGTGGAGAATCCAGGGTAATCTTTCTGCACCAGGAAGGCAGTGATTCCATGCTGGGGTTTGCTTGACTGGTCAGTTTTTGCATACACCTGACGACATAGCAAATTAAATGAAGATTGCTATAGTCGCGTTAAACACTCGCTGCAACGTAGGTCATAAATTATCGGAACGAGACAGCAATATTGCTCTCTCTCTCACACGTCTCAGGAGAACGGCACTATCCTTTTTTTGCGTAGAGATGTGCATTATTGGAGTCGATAAGAACTATCGATACATGACCTCTCCGACCGCACAACCACCGGGCGCTCTCGCTGAGTCATCTTTTTATCGATAACGTGCATGCGCCCTCGCTCAACACTATTTTTTGAAAATGAGTTTAGTGATTTTATATCTTTCAACATGTCGAAACGTGCGAGCGAGAAGTAGTTTGATAGTTGTCAGCCCCTTAAGATGATTTATGACCGTGTTTGCAACGAGTGTTTAACGCGACTACAGGTGCTAGATAGGGCTGCGTCCTTTGACACTTAGAAACGCTGATGTGAACGCTCGTAAATTAATTTAATTGAACGCAGAAAGAAAATACTATAATTTATGACGCTAATGAGATTAACGGAGAGCTATTTTGGAAGACAAGTCAATGCATCAGTCTTGCCGTCGCCAAATCGGAGGCCTATTCGTGCATTCCGACAACAGTGCAAGGCCACACAGTTCATGTGTTCATACATTGTAGGGCACGTTCTTATCGTGCGTGTCCAGAGGGCTTATTACGAGTTTAGTGCCGATCGTCGATCGTTACGATACACCGAATTTTCTATGAAAATAAATCAACGGCATCTAGCGTATTCTTTGAGAACCTGTTTTTTTTTTCATAGAAAATTCGGTGTATCGTAACGATCGACAATCGGCACTAAACTCGTAATAAGCCCTCTGCAGGCGATGCTTTGTTATAGGTGATGGTTACCACTTAACATCAGTGGGTCATCTGCTTGCACCATCACCAAGTAGGTATGTTGATTATAAAAATAATAAAAAATATAGGTATGGAGAAATTGAAGCAATAACTTAATTGTTTAAGCAAAGCATATTTCCTCACCACTAAAACATCAGCGATAGGTCCATTGGTGATCCAGAATTTGTTCCCATTCAGGACATAGTAGTCTCCTTTCTTTTCAGCCTTCAGTTTCATAGAGACCACGTCACTGCCTGCTCCAGTCTCAGACATCGCAAGAGCTCCTATATGTTCTCCTGAGCATAGCTGGAAATACACAAAAGACCATTCACTTTTTACTAGACGGTGGCTGCCTCTTTTTTCTGTACCAGTACCCACCAGTACCCCAAGTATGAGTTGTGTTAACCATATTTGGTTTTTCGTGTTTGTTCCGTGTTCATTGCATTTGTATGAAGACGCAATAGAGATACCGATACGGAACTTTATGTTCTACTACTAATTTTCATCATACTTGCATTCATTTTCATTTTGAACATAAAGTAGAGCATGTGTTTGGCATAGCTACACTTTACATTATTTTTTATCTCATTCATGACTTTTGTACCCACAGGAACCTAATCACGAGGCGTTTGAAAAACCTTCTAAAAAATTAAACATTAATAAGTTACATTTCATTAAAAAAATACCTATAAGCACTCAACTAACCTTTGGTAAATATTTACTCTTCTGTTCGTCGGTTCCATTCCTGTTGATCTGATTCACGCAGAGGTTCGAATGCGCGCCGTAAGACAAAGCAATGCCGCCGGCAGCCCTGAATTAAATTAAATATAGAATTATAAACCACCACATCTATTTATCTATCTAATCAGCCTGTACCGCCCACTAATAGGTAGCTAGGTATAATATAAACAGAGGTAGAGTTAGTTATGCGAACCGCAAAGGAGTGGAACTCATTGCCATCGTCTGTTTTTTCTCATCACTAGAATTTGGGTCACTTCAATGCAAGAGTGAATAGGTGTTCAGAAAGAATAGTAGCCCAAAGACAGTCCATTAGTTATAAAAAAAGGCATATAGAAGAACGGAACAAAACAGCGTGCCTGAACGAGCCAATTACGCTACTTAGCTGCCACCGTTCGCGCTTTCTAACAAATCAAATAAGGCCCAATTTCACCATGCTCTGTTAGTTACTAATCAAGGATTAACAGGCAGTCAAATCTAACCTTAGATGTCAAACGCGTACATTTTGTCATTTTTAACGGCCGTTTAATCCTTTTTTAATCTAACAGAGCATGGTGAAACCGGCCATTAGTCTTACAAAATAATACTGCAGATGTATTTTACCTTGAAAGCTCTTCCATAATAACACAGTGATCTAAGTATTTTCCTCCAGTACCACCATAGTCTGGATTAGCAGTTATTCCTGAAATGCATGTTCTTAGAGTGAAATTCAATTCATTTATTTCAGATTAAAATTAAATAAAAATAAATATTAGTGGACTATCCACACAGCACTATCTAGCCCTAAACTAAGCCAAAGCTTGTAATATGGGAAGCAGATAGCTGATAATAATACATATATACTTTTTTTTTTGTAAATACATACATACTTATTATATATAATAACACCCAGACAGAGAACAAACATCTATGTTCATCACACAAATGTTTGTTCTCGGTGGGGATCGAACCCACGGCCTACGGCGCAGAAGGCAGAGTTACTACCAACTGAGCTATGAAGGCTGTCAAAAAATTATCCAATAAACCATTTTTAAACAAGTAAGGCATAAAAGTTAGGAGGTACCGACTTGGGGACTTATGCTCACTTCGAGCGAGATTATCTCACGGTAGAGATGACGTCATATCTCGTTCGATAACTGTTGATCCCCATTCTCACCATCCTACTCCCCAATTTTCTCATCAACGTCAACGAGTTATTGAACGAGATATGACGTCATCTCCACCGTGAGATTATCTCACGGTAGAGATGACGTCATATCTCGTTCGATAACTATTTATCCCCATTCTCACCATCCTACTCCCCAATTTTCTCATTCAAAGTTCTTTTGAGACGCAACGTCAACGAGTTATTGAACGAGATGTGACGTCATCTCCACCGTGAGATAATCTCGCTCGAAGTGAGCATAAGGCCCCTGAAGTAATGTAAAATAACATACTTTTAAAAAAATGGTAGGTATAATGGATAGTTTTAATCTGGAATAAATAAATAAAAGTTGCACATGTACCTAGGTATATCAATGTAGGTAAGTACCTAAACAACTATGTGAACTATAGAGGTGTCGTATATCTACTGACCTAGGACTCCTAGATCGCCGAGCTTCTTCCAAAAACTCTTGACATCTTTGAAGTTGTTTTCTTTGTCTATCTCTGCTGCTTTTGGCGCCAGCTCTTTCTGAGCGAAGTCGAAAACACTCTTTCTAAGCTGGAATCAATCAAGGTAAATCCTACTAATATTATAAACGCGAAAGTTTGTAGGTAAGTTTTTTTATTTTTTTTAAATAATAATCGTTTATTTCCCAAAAAATGTGAAAATGGTGTATGCACCATTTTCACATTTTGTCTCACATATACATTCTGTCCTCATTTTGTACTACCTACCTACCTAACAAATAGGTTTTTGTATGATTCAGATATGTCTGAATCATACAAAAACCTATTTGTTAGGTAGGTAGGTAGTACAAAATGAGGACAGCACCACAAGGTTAGCTCTGTTCCCCGCACTAGGTCTTAGAAAAGCCTGAGGAGCGGGGTCACAAGGACTCACCAAACGGACTCTCTCTTTGCTAACGTTTTATGTCCTGACACAATTTGTGGTGAATAATGACATATAAGGAAATTATAACTAAGGTTATAGGTATGGTTGTTTGTTACTCTTTCACGTAAAAACTACTGAATGGATTTTAATGAAACTTTACAATAATATAGCTTATAGGTACATCAGAATAACGCATAGGCTACAATTTATAAAGATATTCTCCGAAATACTAATCCTGCGCAGACGAAGTCACGGGCACCAACTTGTATTAAATATGCCTTGAATTGGCACTAAACCACTAACGGCCGGTTTCTGAAAGCCCGATCAAAACTAATCGCATGTCAAGTCACTTGCTATCTCTATCTAATTCGATGTAATAGCTGAAATGGCGAGTGACTTGACATCCGATTAGTTTTGATCGAGCTTTCAGAAACCGGAAGTAAGAGATCTAAAAGAATATCTACCATGACTGACTGGGAATCAAAGTTTTGTTTACTGTTGAAGTTTTACTGTGTTTAATAAGGTAAATTAGACAGTCCATGCTAGCCTAGGCTTATTTATGGTTATCAAAGAGATCTGACGAAACTACATAGGGACGTAATAACATACCTACCTAAGTATCTACAGTCAGAAACGGAAGTTGAATAAGTTTTTTTTTTTTTTTATAAACACAATTTTAGTTTGTTACGTTCCTAGGCCCGGCCGGGCCTTTGATAACTACTATGTATTGTATCCAGACCAGACCGTAGGTCACCAACAAATAAAATTATGTAGGTATATTCGAACTTATTTCAATATCAACAAAGACATTCTTATTTAACAGTGAGCTGTGGTACTGGAATTGGTAAAGCAATGTCAAGGAAAACAAAATAAAATCTTTGTCCAGATAAAGATGTTGATTACAAGCACTTTAAAATGTAAAATCTGATTTTAACCTTATCGTGAACATTTATAAGGTCACAAACAGAATGATAATGACAAATCGATGTTTACCTAAATATTTATTTCACTTTCTCGTACAACTTTTTTAATAGTAGGTACTTGCTTATGGAACAAGTAGATGCAGGGCCGGATTTAGGGGAGGGCAAACAGGGCGATGGCCCCGGGGCCTCCACAAACGAGGGGCCCCCACAATAGAGACTTCGGAAAAAAAAATCTTTCAAATTCCAACTAGTAAACACTAGTAAACATCTTCTTTTCCTTTGATATTTTTTTTTTTGCTATTTTACCTTTACCTACAGCCTACAGTACTTTGTACATACATGATTATTTGATGATATTAATCTTAAATAACAGAAATCATTGATCTATATTTATTGTTCACTCCAATCAGGCAATCAGTGAAATATCAAAATCTCAAATTGCCCTGATAAGCACTTACGATTCACTACCCATCTTGGAGGAGTACCCCAATCATTTAATGGCTGAGTGGGGTCGTACTTGCCCGCAACCTCGGAGGTTGGGTATTCGATTCCGTGTCTCGACAATTTTTTTTTCTTATATTTATATATACATATAAATTAATTGCAGTATGTGAACAATTGGTGTTCTTCAATTCTTAAGCAAATCAATTATTATTGACTAATAGGTAATTTTTTTCATATTTCTTCATGCAGCAAGGCAAATAAATATTACAAGGAAAAAAATTGTTCACTTTATTTAGAAAATAATTTGGGGCGAGGGGGCCTCCGCTCCTTTGTTGCCCCGGGGCCTCTGGACCTCTAAATCCGGCCCTGAGTAGATGGCCCATCTGATGTAAAGTGGTAACCATCACCCTCAGAAAAAAAATTATTTTGTTTGAGCCATCACCTATAACAAAGCATTGCCTCGCAAGCCACGCACGATATAGGAACGTGCCCTACGATGCACTGCCCTGCGTCCATCAACTTGAGGCATAAAGATGTTAAGGGGCTGACAACCATCAAACAACTTCTCGCTCGCACGTTTCGACATGTTAAAAGATATAAAATCACTAAGCCCATTTTCGACAAATTGCAAGCAACCATTTTGTGTGCAATCACATTGCACACAGTTAAGTAAAAAAGCTTATGTACGAAAACTAGTAAAGCAAACTTTTGAGCAGGAAAACATGTATCGATCAAAATGATTTTTTTACTAAACTGTGTGCAATGTGATTGCACACAAAATGGTTGATTGCGATTTTTAGAAAATGAGTTTAGTGATTTTATATCTTTCAAGATGTCGAAACGTGCGAGCGAGAGTCACATTAGCTCTTGTCTTCGCCTTAAGCCTCATGTGCCTGTAATTACGGCGGCAGAAAAAGGCATAGCAGTAGTTATTCCCCGAACGAGCCTTTCACAAAAAGCTCTTCTAAGAGTAGAGCTACTATTTTATAATGTTTTATTATTTTAAGAGTGAAATAAACCTTAAAGCTTCCCTCAACGACCTTAAACTTAACTTGTACTAAATAGCCGAGTTCAAACATGGATTGTGTAAATGGTAGTAGGTATTTTCTAGAAAAAAACTTTACGATTACCTAATAATATATTAACAAGCACTTACCAATTGCTGTTCATCGGTTAATCCAAATACTTGTTCATCTATTGGGTAATAAGAAAGACATCGCACACTAAAACTCGATTTTCGTAGCGCTCTTTTTACCGAAGTCAACATCATGACTTTGCACTGTGCCTACTAGTTATGTACTGAGCAAAACAAGCTAGCAAACCATTGCATTTACATAACAAATTATGTATCTTGTTTCGTCGGTCATAAAGACCGTTTTGCAGTGAAGGCGAACAACATTAAAATGATAATTATGCGCATAGAATAAATAATATCTAGTATGACGGCCTGATAAGAAAATAAATACAGATAGTATTATCAAATAGTTTTGGGCAAAGTTAGCTGATGTAATATGGTTGCTAGGTTTTAAAATGAATTTCTTTGATTAGATCTCTTGATTTGCACTATTGGTGTGATAACAATAATTCCTAGTACCTAGTTAATATCTTTTCATACATCCTTCAAGCCTCACACTAATCAAATATTGTATCTACTAACTTAAGGCTGACAACCGTCAAACGCAACTTTGTAAATATAAAATCACTAAATCAGGTTATGAAAAATTGCAAACAATCAAGTTTCGGAGACATTACAAAAGTGCAAAATTTTAATTTTTATCCAAACAAGTTATCCTATCAAAAAGTTTGATTAACGGCCGGTTTCTGAAAGCTCGATCAAAACTAATCGGATGTCAAGTCACTCGCCATTTCTGCTATTACATCGAATAAGATAGAGATAGCAAGTGACTTGACATGCGATTAGTTTTGATCGGGCTTTTAGAAACCGGCCCTAGGTAAGTATGACAACAAAAAAAAATGGTGGATTAGTACATCAGTCTGGGTGGTGTAAGTAGGTAGGTACAGCTGATAAATTTTAAACTTTCTAGCCCGCCCGATCGATCGTACATTAAGTTTTCCAGAAACTTAATGTACGATCGATACGACGATGTTTCTATTATACTTAGTGAAAACCGAGTAAAAACCCTAGTAAAACCTTACCCTAGAGCATACATAAACGCAAATAACTATTGAACCGTTGTCTTCTTCTTCTTCTTCTCTCCGTTTATGGCTCCTGTCTGTCATTCGACAGACAATCTTGCCAGTGTCAAGTGATTTGTATTGAATAAATACCTCTTTGTCAAGTCAGTCTATAGTCAAGTCGGCCGTCATTTGTTTTGAAGAAAATGGTGGCGGTTTTCTTCAAAACATTGGAAACATTTTCGGTCAAATCAGGATATCACAATACACTTTCATTTGTCTCTTATTCATATTTCCTGCTATTTTATAGCGGCTGTATAGAATATACTTGTCACTGTCACTTTCATGCCAACGGAAAGAGACAGCAACAGACTGGTCTGACAGACAGGTCTGTTAGGCTAATGGAGCGCTCAGCGACCAATATGCATAAGAGGGTAAATAATAGTGTTTGGGTAACAATAAAACCACTACTAAATCGTCGCATAAACCTCGCGCTGGTGCCAATAAAAACCGGCCAAGTGCGAGTCGGACTTGCACACGAAGGGTTTCGTATCATTATCTATAACAACGGCAAAAAATCAACTTTGTTGTATGCGAGCCCCCTTAAATATTTAATTTATTCTATTTTTTAGTATTTTTTGTTATAGCGGCAACAGAAATACATCATCTGTGAAAATTTCAACTGTCTAACTATCACGTTTCATGGGATACGGCCTGGTGACAGACGGACGGACAGCGGAGTCTTAGTAATCCCGTTTTACCCTTTAAGTACGGAACCCTAAAAAGTGGTTCGCAATAAATACAAAAACAAATTGTAGGTATGTCATATTTATTTGTATAATAAATCTATCAGCTTTACAAGCACCATAATAATTATAACATTAACAATAATATTTCTTAATAATTACGTCCCTTTGATAGAAATAATATAACAGAAATAATACAAAATGAATACAAATAATTTTATTATTACAATACATTATGCAATTAGACTATTTTTGTAGATTTCATCATACACCTGTTTCTTCGTACGAAAGCAAATAAAACTATATAAATTTAAATAAAAAAATGGTACTACAAAATGGTACGTTTAGTACATAATTGTACGGTAGAAAACTATTCTATAAATAAGTATAACTATGAAATACAGTTAACGTCTGCTTCTGTGGCAAATCGTGGACTATACAATCATCTTTGGATGGGTTTACAATCCCCGAGTATCGCTACTCATTAAATAAAAATATTTTTGTTTATTCTTGTCAATTCTTAAGTAGCCTTAAGGCGGCAATACACATGACTGTAGCTGGCACACTTGCATAAAAGCTACTTGCACATGCCACCTCCTTCCATGTGTATACGCTAACTGGCATGCCTGTATCTGCCACGCAAGTAGTTAGCCCACCATTCTATTTTTTGTCAGCTACTGGCATGCAACGTGAGGGAGGGTCGCGGGTGGCTACGAAATCGGCAAATACAGGCATGCCAGGACGCAAAGTAAACTAATTTGCAAACTTGTTTAACTTGCAAATCTATCAACATTGCGCCAGTAACTTCTACATGCCTTTAACAAGCATGCCCGGTACTGCTCCATTTTACAGGCATGTGTACAGCCGCCTTTACTCAGAGATGTTAAGACCGGCATTAACTGCCACTCAGTAATATTTAATGTTTACTTAACCCGCTCCTTAGTCTCTAGCAAATCTATATTAAGGAGCAGATTTAAATAACCATTAATGTCTCCGATTATGGCAGTAAGACATGTAAGGATTAACGCAAACCGTAGTGGCTACAACCGACACTCGTTTTTTTTTTTATATAACAATGATGGAACAAGCAGGTAGCCCCTCTGATGTTAAGTGGTAACCATCACCTATAACAAAGCAATGCCTCGTAAGTCACGCACAATAGGAACGTGCCCTACGATGCACTGCCCTGCGTCCATCAACTTGAGGCATACAGATGTTAAGCCTCATGTGCCTGTAATTACACCGGCAACCACACTCTTCAAACCGAAACACAGCTGCTTGGCGGCAGAAAAAGGCTTGGTGGTAGTACTTCCCCGGACGAGCCCTTCACAAAGAACTCTACTACTCTTAAATACAATACAATCCCAATCTCAATTTGATGGGAATTTTGGCAGAAATCAACAAACGGGGACGATGCGACTGTAGATTTAAAATTTGACTATGTATATTTAATATTCTCGACGTAAAGTATAAGTTTTACGACCTGCCATAGTAACGGACGGAAACTATAAAAAAAGCATCTAACTTTATCTAAAAGTTACATAAAAATAATCCGTGTCAATAATACTTTATAGATGCCAAAGTATATTGTACTATCGAGGAATCTGATTGTGGATCTATTTAGGCGACATCGTGTATTGCGGTCAGTGCACCCCTGTAGACGGCGCCGTAAAGTATCTAAAGACAATAATTATTCATATCCAACGCCATTTAATAACAGCTCTTTATGGTGTACTTGTGACTGTAACTTTCATGTCAACGAAAAGAGATAGCAACATGCTTATAGGTCATTTTAGCTAATGGAGCTCTCAGCGACCAATATGATTAAGGCCAAATGTTTTTATTTATCTGGCCTAATCAAAATAATGTATGCATTCTAGTGGCGTAATAATGTAAGTACACCGCTATTGTGCGCCAAAGTTGGGTTTAACAGCATCGAAATTTATACCGTTTCGATAAAATTAAATAAACAAAATAGACTAGAATTTTAAATAGACCAGCGCCATCTACCACTTTGCTTTGGACTTTAGTAGAATGTTATGAGTAAGCTTATTTCAAGGGATCCACAATCCTTTTCCCTAACAGTGCGCAGTTACATAAAATAAATACACGATTGGAATGTGTATTTTAAATCTCAAAGGTGATATTGTGGGAATGTCATACTTTCGAAGCACTTAATTATTGCACCTATTGCAAACGCTATTGCACTATAATTTAAGTATCTAATTAAAATAATCCATGACCACTGGCTTTCGCACACTACATATAAACATCACAAAAGAACAGTAGGAACCAAGCCGTAAGTTTGTTGCCTGTTCTTCTAGGCTTTGGTCGCGTGGAACTGGCACCTAGAGTCACCTAGCTTTAAGACGTTTCAAAGTGATCCTTGTGATTTTATTGAATAAATACCTTTTGACTTTAGACTTCATGAGGGTCGGAAGCGATTTTTTTTAAATCTGGGATAACGCGTTACATGTTCAAAGTAAGTCAACATTAGACCAGCCACTTTTGCTATACAATGCCATAATAAGTATAAAAACATATGCAATAAAAATACGCTGCTTTTCATCTTCATGTCAACGCCATAAAGTCATTGTAAAAACAACTTTTTGCCGTTAGCATAAAGTTAGTTAATAGTGAGGTGCAAAGTCATATCGCGAAAAATGGACGAGTTTTGGTCCTAAGATATTAGATGTTAATTTGTAGTGTGTTGAGGCCCGAAATAAAATCTAAGGTTAAAATTATAAATTATAAAATAAATAGTTTTTTTTTTTAATAATTTTGGATAGGAACGATATGTAAGAGAAAATTAGCAGACCAAACATTATCTAATAAGTAATTTTATATCCATGATTACAAATCCATCTTTTTTTTATTTTTTATACAACTAGCTGATGGAACAAGCGGATGGCCCACCTGATGTTAAGTGGTAACCATCACCTATAACAAAGCATTGCCTCGTAAGTCACGCACGATAGGAACGTGCCCTACGATGCACTGCCCTGCGTCCATCAACTTGAGGCAGACAGTCTCAACTAATTGCAACAATCCCAAGGTATAATTTTGACTAAAACTATTGGACAAACCGCAACTTTGTCTAGTTAGACATGACTTAGCACTTGTTTTTGAACAACGTTTTGGAAAGGCGGGAAAATTATTTAATTTAGTTGGTATCCATCTTGGATTTTAAAGATTGGTAATATTCGGATAGTACCTTCCACGCGCTCGGAGCCATAAAGTCTTTCGGTGGCTCCTTGCCGGATTTAGCCAAACCTGAAAGAGGAACAATATGTTAATATTTAATAAATAAATAAATATTGGTGGACTTTCCACACAGCACTATCTAGCCCCAAACTAAGCCAAAGCTTGTAATCTGGGAACCAGATAGCTGATATAATAAATTTTATATACTTTTTTGTAAATACATACATAGAATATATAATACCTACTTGTTTTAATGCATAATAATAAATAATTATTGGTGGACATTCCACACAGCACTATCTCGCCCCAAACTAAGCCAAAGCTTGTGATATGGGAACAGATAGCTGATATACTACTTAAATACTTTTTTTTTTGTAAATACATACTTATAATATTATATAACACCCAGACAGAGAACAAACATCTATGTTCATCACACAAATGTTTGTTCTCGGTGGGGATCGAACCCACGGCCTACGGCACAGAAGGCAGAGCTACTACCAACTGAGCTGTGAAGGCTGCATACTTTCCTTGACCCCTTCTTTGGTCGTAAGTTCAATCGGATAATAATTTTCGGGACATTTAACCTCTCGTTCCCACAATACAATAATTTAAAAGATATAAAAACATGTGAATTCAGCAAATATGTAATTTTTATCCAAACAAATTCACCATTTTGCAAACTTTTTAGTAGGGAAAATTGTTTGGATCATTTCAGTAATGCTTCCATAGTACAATTTTTATTTATTTCTGAGCTAGATAGCGCTATGTGTTCGCCAATATCTTTTATATACCTACTTATAATATTTTCTGGTACCTATGTATTGGTAATACTGGTTCCCTCATGAGTACCATAACGACTGAAGCCTGGTGTGCGCACGGATACACATCAGGCTATACAATGCTCGCTTTTATTTGTATTTTGTAGCAAGAGTAGGGTTGCCATCTCTAAAATTTTGCAACCAGGACAAGACGCGTGAATGCCCCGGTTTTTGGAGCCCTAAACCTGGACGTGTCAACAGGTTTTCTTAAACTTAGTCAGATTAATAGTCAGTTCATAATGTCATAAACCAACTTTTAATTATTTTCAAAGCCCGTGTCGCGTCATTTGATGTGTGATGTTTAAAATGATGTTAAAAGATTATTTTTGTGAAAAGATTTTATGTTAAAAGTTTTATTTTCGTCGGCGGCCGGCGGTACAAGACTTGAATTTTTTAACCCGGACTGCAAATGAAATCCCGCCCGGACGCTCCCCGGACGCCCTCTAAACTAGGACAAATCCGGGGAAACCCGGACGGATGGCAACCCTAAGTATGAGTATTTTTTTTTACCTTGATCTGTGTCCGTGTGTACATCACTACACAAGCTAGCTTACCTCTCATCTTAGTCCCGGAAATGAAATCGAAGTCTTCTTTACGAGTGGGATCGAAAAAGGCCATCTTGCTGACAGACGTATCGTAAGCTGCGACACGGAACGGGATGATCTGGGAAACAATAGAAGCTAGTTAAAAATAAAGTAAAAATGAGAAAAAGTGTGTTAAAAAGACACTATTTTATCTCCCACGTGCTTGGTAATTGCTTCATTGTAAAAACAATACGTCAAAAATAACTCACTAACAACACGACAATAATAGTAAATATTGGTGGACTTTCCACACAGCACTATACAAGGTGTTCCAATACTTGTATTTAGAACTTCAGGGGGCTAAAGTACCCATCAATATGAATAAATTTTTCTAAGGAACCAACACTGTAAACGCGAAAAAAAACAGCTGTTTCATACATTTTAGCCAGGTAGGTATTGAACTTGGGTATGAAACAGACTCCTTAAAAACTCCTTAGAAAAGTTATTCATATTGATGGGTAATTTAGCCCCCTGAAGTTTTAAATACAAGTATTGTTACAAGTACTTTTATAGCAGTGAAAGTGAAATATTAGCACCTGAAAGTATAAAATTAAACGCAGAAACTGTCATAAACAATTTACTACCGAAAAAATCGACAGAAATATAAATTTGTAACTTGGTTAAGTAAAATATAAATTCGTCACTACTAAAAGCATCTCTTATTTATTTTTATCATAAAGGGGGATGAAAAGCAGAGTGTGCCACACGGTACCAAAATTATTTAACCTCGAGCGCGTACTTTAAATCCCTCGCTACGTTCAGGATTCAAAAAATCGCTTTCGCCCAAAAAGGGGTTTGTCATAAGGGACCAAAATACACTATTTTGGTCCCTTATTACTACCTACCTACCTACCTACTTTTTGAGTTCGTATTACCTCTAGTTCGTTCAATCCGGGCGCGTTCTTGAGCACGATCCCGCCGTGCCGGGGGTCGTACAGATCGCCCCCGCCGGCGGGGTGCGGCAGGCCGGCGGGGTCGCGCCCCACTATGTAGTGGTTAGCGCCGGCGTTCATACGGCATTTCGCGTGCCATTGTACCTGATATAAAGGTTAGTATATTTTATTGAAATGTTACAATAGGATAGAAACCGTAAGTTTATTGCCGGTTCATACGGCATTTCGCATGCCATTGTAACTGTAACATCAGTAAGGTTAGTCTAAACAATCACACTCACATGTTTACACTCCCACGCCCATATATAGCATACACAAAATTTTCACACACTCTCAGAAATATACA
The DNA here is from genome assembly GCA_932294275.1 of Chloroclysta siterata. Classification (NCBI taxonomy): domain Eukaryota; kingdom Metazoa; phylum Arthropoda; class Insecta; order Lepidoptera; family Geometridae; genus Chloroclysta; species Chloroclysta siterata. The sequence goes on from OW028602.1 coordinate 12,644,802, forward strand.
CACCCTCACACCACTTACATAGGTACACTTATTTATTATTATTATGTTTTTAAAAAGAGCTGTTTATTATTTATTTCTGCATATAGTAATTTTATACTTCTGGGGCCTTATGCTCACTTCGAGCGAGATTATCTCACGGTGGAGATGACGTCATATCTCGTTCGATAACTATTTATCCCCATTCTCACCATCTCACTCCCCAATTTTCTCATACAAAGTTCATGCGAGACGCAACGTCAACGAGTTATTGAACGAGATATGACGTCATCTCCATCGTGAGATAATCTCGCTCGAAGTGAGCATAAGGCCCCTGTTGTATGGCATCTCGTTCAACTTGTTGACTCGGAAGGTAATAGCTGTAAATCAGAGCTTTGCTCATGAGCAATTTTATGCGCTGAGCTATTATTACCTTTTGTCTAACTGCAACACAGACATGGACCAAAATGCTTATTATTTAAAATGCTTGTTTTATTTGTTGTTTTTTTATGCTGATTTTGTATTTTTTGTGTCTGTGTATTAGTTAGGCAAATAAATGTGTTATCTATCTAGAGTCTACTCTACTCTATCAAGAGTAGTAGAGCTCTTTGTGAAGGGCTCGTCCGGGGAAGTACTGCCACCACGCCTTTTTCTTTACCTCGGTAGGTCCAGCATACATCATAGGCGAGGGGAATATAGCCAACACAGTGGCCTGCGGGTCGAGTACGCGTTCGTTCAACACAGCCTTGTGCTGTTTGATTCGCGTTTCTAGTGGCACGTCGTCGTCTTTCGTCCAACCACCTAAAAATATCAAAAAAACAGCATTAATATTTATATATTTTGTTTAATATTTTGGTTACTTCAAAAAATACGAGCAAATTCACACGGTTTCACAGATTAGAGCAAAGATTAAGTGAAATTGCTTGTATTTTTTTTTAAATAGTCGTTTTTGAAGATTGTATCCCTGTGAAATTACAGCCACATGAGGCTTAACATCTGTATTACTCATGTCCATTACCGCTCTAATCAAATACTTTCCATCCTAAGGTTGCCTGGAAGAAATCGCTTTCAGCGATAAGGCCGCCCATTGTACTATATTAATTTATGCCTAGATTTATGATGTATCCTTGTGTCCAATAAAGTGTTATCTATCTATCTATCTACTCAAGTTAATGGGCGCAGGACAGTGCATCGTAGGGCACTTTCCTATCGTGCGTGACCTATGAGACAATCTTTGTTATAAGTGATGGTTACTACTTAACATCAGTTGGGCCATCTGCTTATTCAATCAGCAAGTAGGTAGTACAAAAAAACAAAAAGTGGTCCAATTCAGAATAAGTTATACATTTTTTTTTACTATCTCACAATAAAATACGTTATTTTAGACCTGTAAAAATATAAATTATTCAAGTGAAAATTCTTCAAAAAATGTGGAACGCTTCACGATTTTGCGTGTCATCCTTGCGCAGGGGCCATGCTAATCTTCTCTGTATCGTTCCAATTTTAGTATATGTACTGCCGAAGCAAGTACAACAGTATTGGAAATGAACTTCTATACTAACTTAAATTAGAGAAAAACTTCGCTTGCGCGATCCAGAACTTTCTTAAATAATTAAAATATTTACAGATTTTATCACTTTTTTCAGAGTTAATCATAAACCTTAACGTTTCAGATTTACAGGAAATTAATAAAAATGTTCTTTTTGCACTGATAAAGATTAATACAGCAATTTTTGTGAAAAATATTATTTATTGCCAACTCAGCGCCATCTATTGGTCGAGAACTTGAACTAAAAATTGTCTGACGAATAGGTACTGCGTTACAATTTCCTTGATTCTAGGACGATTTTTACTGCTAAAATTATAATATTTGTGATTGAATTAATTTAAAATAATACTTTTTTATTTTATACACAAAGAATTCCACTCTTTTTCTTCTTTACTTTGTAACTGACGACTTTTGCAAAGTGATGTCGCACGTAATTTCTTACCAAGTGGGTGTAGCAACAGCACGGGTTTCTTGTACCCTCTCTCTGTGAGTTGTCTGTGCGTGTCTTGCATTAGCAACGCGTGCCCATTGTGGATCGGGTTCCGTAGCTGTAAACAAAAGTATAAGATCATACAAAAAAACAGTTTTTTTAGAACACTTTATAAGATATTTATATAAGTATTTCAAAGTGAGTTTATTGAATCATTTTTTTTTTATTTATTATTAAAGAAAAACTATAATTACAGTGTGCATTTAGAGTACTGGTGGTCTAGTGGTAGCGGCCCCGCCTTCCGATCCTAGGGTCGTGGGTTCGAAACCAGTCGTGCACCCATGAGTTTTTCTGTTAAAAAATTTAAGTGCACAATGCCAGTACTCTCAAACGGTGAAGGAAAACATCGTGAGGAAACCGGCATGTCGTAGAACCTAAGAAGTTCGAGCCTCTTGAGGCGCACTTGAAATCCTTTCACCACACTGTTTCGAAAGAAACTAGTGACACGACAAGAGAAGAGTATGCATTTCACAACATCGTGAAACCTAGTAAGGTTTGTGTCGGTGTTGGCACTGACTCGAGCTGTTACAATTTTTAAACACAGAATTTTTAGTAGTTTTAATTCAATAAGTAAACTTCTTAAAATTAAAATTAGCACTGTACAGCATGCATAATTAGACCCTGGATACCTGGATATTCTTACCTGGAAGGCAAAAACGGCATCAGCTCCCAGCTCTCGAAACTTCTCCCTGAGCTCGTTGGGCGTCTGTCTATACGTGTCCAAGCCATCGTGCCAGCGAATACGCTCGAATGCTTCCAAGTTGCCGCCTACCAGCCATTCTCCGGCCTCCTTTATCATCTGAATAAACAGAAATACAAATGTAGGTTATTTATTCAGATTGAAATAGGCATACTTCATTAAAAATAACAGACATTATGACTCAAATAATCGTCCAAGCAATTTGCTGAATCTACATCTACACTAATATTATAAAGACGAAATATTTGGATTTTTGACAAATAAACTCAAAAACTACTGGTCCGATTTCAAAAACTCTTTCACTGTTAGAATGCTACATTATCCCTAATTAACATAGGCTATATTTAAATGCTTAAAAAATAAAAGTCCACCTATGCAAAGCCAATACGAGCCGCTAGTATAGTGTGGTACTAACAAATTGGATTATTGTGATCTGAAATAAATGAATTGAATTGAATTGAATTAAATTCCTGGTTCTACAAAATAAGTACCTACGCAAGCTTGGAAATATTATGTGTTATTCTAGATTTATATTGGTATAAACTTATTGTAGAAGTGAATTAATTATGTACACTAATTATCAATTTAGAAGTGACATTTCAGAAGCTCATTCTAAGATAATAAATAGACAAAACAAATATGCCGTACCTTTTTAAGAGTATTCATTCTTTTTATATGCCAAGCAAAATAGCAGTAGCACTATTATTTAGTCTATGCATTGTACATATCAATCTTACGTTGATAAATGGATGTGGTATATCCTCAATATTTCTATTTTATTTCTATTTTTGAGCCTAAAAATGGCACTTTTTTTTTTTCTTTATACTTATGTATGCCCGTCAGACGGTCCTTAGTCGCGTCGTGTACCGGTAGCAATATGGGCACGGATTGGTAGTCAAACCTACCTCGATATAGAGATGTTCAGTTCTTCCTTCCTATGCGGGTAGAACTCTGGCGCTCTGAGCACGGCTACCGGTTTTCCGTTGTGGAGCGCTATGGCCACGACGGTAGCACTATGGGCATGGATTGGTAGTCAAACCTACCTTGATATAAGGATGTTCAGTGTGGTATATCCCGAACTGGCGGCAGCAGCGTTCTTCCTTCCTATGAGGGAAGAAATCGGGCGCTCTGAGCACGGTTACCGGTATCCCGTTGTGGAGCGCTATGGCCGCGATGGTAGCACTATGGGCACGGATTGGTAGTCAAACCTACCTTGATATAAGGATGTTCGGTGTGGTATATCCCGAACTGGCGGCAGCAGCGTTCTTCCTTCCTATGCGGGTAGAACTCTGGCGCTCTGAGCACGGCTACCGGCCTTCCGTTGTGTGAGAGAGCTATTGCCGAGGCACCGGTCAGACGGTCCTTAGTCGCGTCGTCTACCGGTAGCACTATGGGCACGGATTGGTTGACGATGGAACCGTCTGGGAGAGTCAGGCAGTTGGAGTGGAGCGCCTGTGGATATATAAATAACATGAGCTGTTCAACGAGGACACATTTTTGTAATAATAAATATTGGTATATTGGTGGACATTCCTTACAGCATTATCTAACTCCAAACTAAGCAAAGCTTGCACTATTAGAACCAGATAGCTGATATGATACCGTTTTTTTACCTGTTTTTTATTCGTCTCACTGCTTTTCAACCCTTTTCATTTCTGTTTATCCTTTTTTTGTAAATAAATAAATGTTTAATTAAATAAAAATAAAATGTGGGTACATGCCAAATGTATCAATTGATTGTACCTAACTACCCGCCTTAGACATTTTAAAAGAATCTTTAGTTAGTACTTAGGGGCCAATCATTAATTAAATTACTTAAGGGTACCAGGAGATGGGGTTAAGAAAATCTATAGATACATGCTCTTATTTTGTGGGAAGGAGGGAGGTAAAACCCATTCTTACGCAATATTTTACAAATCGAAATTAATTATTAAAAAAAAAACTATTACTATTTCGGATGCTGAATGATTTTCTTCATTCCATTTACATTTTTTTGGAAAATAAAAAATATTACTTTAATTTTAAGCAACAATAGCATTGAATGTTTTTTTTTTATTCAATAATAATTGCGATCTCTATACCATATTCTTTCATTCAAACTAAAATTTATTTAATAACTTTAAATTGATTGTTTAACTGATTTATGTTTGTTCACTTTAAGATTATTTAAAAACTTACTTTTAATTATAATAATAATATTCCAAAGACCAGATAGTTATCCAATAATATAAGGATAATGTATATCTGATAACAATGATAAGGTATAACCAAAATTATCTGCAAAAAAATAAAAAAAAGTCAAATCAAATCAAAAGTCAAATCCTTACGTAATGAATGAATAGCCCCTTAGTACAAAGATATCCCGGTAGTTATAAGTCTATTTTTTTTAAGGTAGTTAAAGTAAAAGTTTATTTGGAACTAAGGTACAAGACTGGTTTGTTTTCGTATACTTACTTGCAAATATTCTGCCTCCCGCATAAATCCCTTGAGTGGGTACGCCCATCCCTCTGACAGAACCTGATAAAATAATATAATAAATGTTTTTATTTATACTAAATACATACCTAGTACGTCATTTGTTGGTAACTTAATACTTAGGTACATAGGTAACTCTTGTTACCTATGTACCTAAGTATTAAGTTACCAGATCGGTAAGCAGATAAAATATAGAAACAGACATTCAGACGGTAGGGACAGCGGAGTCTTAGTAATAGGGTCCCGTTTTACCCTTTGAGTACGGAACCCTAAAAAACAAACCTGTAGCCACTGCAGATCGAGCGTGGTAAGTTCTATCTGTGGTAGCCTCGTCGCCTCTTCGATGGCGCTAGTCAGCCTGTTGCCGTAGATAAAGAGCTCTTCAACACCCGCTCCTTTGTTCTCGAAGCATGGGATGATACCCTGGAATGACAATTACGATTTTGCTTATCATTTTATTTATAATCATCTTTAGCCTGAGAAGTCCACTGGACATAATGTATGTATTTTTTATTTCCATTCCGCCTTTAATTTATTTTGCCACCTTGAGGCCCTTGCCTGCCAAAAGGTTGCACCTTGTGGCCCTAGCTTGCCCAAAGGTTCCAACTTGTGGCCCCCCTGGCCTGCCAAAAGGTTCCACCTTGTGGCCCTTGCCTGCCAAAAGGTTCCACCTTGTGGCCCTGGCGTGCCCAAAGGTTCCACCTTGTGGCCCTTGCCTGCCAAAAGGTTCCACCTTGTGGCCCTTGCCTGCCAAAAGGTTCCACCTTGTGGCCCTGGCGTGCCCAAAGGTTCCACCTTGTGGCCCTGGCGTGCCCAAAGGTTCCACCTTGTGGCCCTGGCGTGCCCAAAGGTTCCACCTTGTGGCCCTTGCCTGCCAAAAGGTTCCACCTTGTGACCCTTGCCTGCCAAAAGGTTCCACCTTGTGGCCCTGGCGTGCCCAAAGGTTCCACCTTGTGGCCCTGGCGTGCCCAAAGGTTCCACCTTGTGGCCCTTGCCTGCCAAAAGGTTGCCGACCGCTGATCTACAGATACATAGAATTTACTTACTTGAGACTCGAGCAGTCTCATAACTTGCATGGTAGACTCCTCGATAGAATGCCCAACGGTCTGGACCACCATTTCTGGTTCTTCAGGTCTCTCGTACACTTGAGTAATTCCTGTGAAACCCTGAAAACACACAATGTCAATGGTAAAGTAAAATAAGTTTTATTCTAGTATATCACAAGGATCATTTTAAATTGTTTATAAATAATAAGAATGCACGTCATCATTATTGGAGAGTATTAAATAAAAAGGATTTTCTAAAACCACAGTAAACTTCAACGCCCTTATTACAAATCCCTTAAATCTGTCAAACGATAAACTATGCTTAAACTATTGCCTTCTCTTACCAATGCGTAATGGCAAACAGAGACAGCGGTAATTTTAAGCATTATTTTAATAATTTAAATACCATTTAATAATATGAGGGTGTTCTGTTGTTCAATATTTTCTGGACGAACAGACCAGCGACAAAAGTAAATGAACATTTCAAAGTTCAAAAATTTTGCAAACCAAGTTACATTTGAGAGAAAGAAAACTTAATTATTGGCAAATACTTAACTACATACAGACCACGATTTGATCAAAGTTGCAAATCGAAGTTGACATTTCATTGCAAAATCTGTAGAAATAGGCATTGTATAACTGTAATGTTTAACCTCTTTTACGTAAAATACTAATTAAATGAAACAAATATGTGCTAATCGGTGAATCTAGATTAGAATCTAGATTAGGAATTCCGCAAAGTCACGCCTGAATCAATTAACTCATTTTTGTCGCTAAATATAAGTTTTCTTAATCTTCTTTTTGTGGTGTCACTAGTTTCTCTCGAAACAGTTTTTTTATACTGTTAATTGGTTTTGGTTTTAGGTTTTACGTTTGGTTTTTAATAAATATTTCATTTCAATACAACTAGGTTATAGAACAAGCGGATGGCCCGCCTGATGTTAAGTGGTAACCATCACCTATAACAAAGCATTGCCTCGTAAGTCACGCACGATAGGAACGTGCCCTACGATGCACAGCCCTGCGTCCATCAACTTGATGCATACAGATGGCAACCACACTCTTCAAACCGAAACACAGCAACGCTGCATGGCGGCAGAAAAAGGCGTGGTGGTATTACTTCCCTGGACGAGCCCTTCACAAAGAGCTCTAATAACTAGGGAAAGTGTGGTTAAAGGATTTTAAGTGAGCATCAAGAGGCTCCTCCTAGTTTGGGTACCAATGTTGTCCAACCAGGAAATATCGAAATTGTTATACATAAACCCAATTTAATAAGATACTGTAATGTTTGTTACTGATTTAATAAATTTCATTTCATTTCCTTCTTTTAATGAATCCCATACCTTAATAGATCCCTCTCTAGCCTTCTTATAGAGTCCTTTAGTGTCCCTCTGTTCGCAAACCTCCAAAGGAGTGTCTATGAAAATCTCGAAGAACGGAAGATCCGAATCTGTGTGAATACGGCGCGCCACTTCTCGGTCCTATAACAATGAGAAACAAATAGTCATTCAACAGAACACAATGACATTTAAATTACAATGAACTTATATAAATCTTCCAAGATGTAAACCATGCTTCACGACATGTATTGCAACATTAAAAATACGTCACTTATAATAGTGTTGTTAAAATAGAGTTTGTTCCCTAGGTGTCCAGTCCACCTCGGGAACAACAAATTCTACTTATAATAAATCTAAATAAGTAAGTGCAACTTATGAATAAGTATAGTACGTTTATTTGTTTATACAAGGTGTAAAAATACGTAGAAAAACTTCAGGGGCAGAAAAGGTATTTACCAATAAATATGAGTGAATTTTACTAAGGAACCAACATCGTGAGCGAGAAAACAAAAACAGCTGTTTCATACATTTTAGCCAGGTAGGTATTGAACTTTTGCATGAAACAGCTGGTTTTTTTTACTTTAGCCCCCTGAAGTTTTCGGGAGTGGTATTTTTACACCCTATACCTCTATAAAACTAAGTCAGCTCCGTTGTGAGTCAAAAATTACGAACGAAGGCGGAATGCATTTCACGCGTTTTTGACTTTTTTACAGACTTAATTGGTTGGAAAGTATGTAGTTATAACAATAAAAATTAATATTTCTATTGTTTTGTGCAAAGAAAAATACAGTTCGAGTACATTTGATACTATTACATAATCACGCTAAATGTATGCTAATTACATTTAATGGTTCATTGTTTGAAATTGTCGCATTATATTTCAATTTAATTTGAAGCCACTTTAAATAATGAACCTTTCTTCGCTACGTTCTCAGAGCTTAAGTACTTCCCTACGAGATGAGGGGAGAAACGCTTACAATTTCCATAAAATAGATGTCGAAAGTCGAAAATGACTACGACGTCGTCATTTCGATAACGATATACCTATTTATGAACAAGTACAATGAATAGATGAAGGTACAATATTATATAAACCATAAAAACTCACTTCAAGTAGATTGTTTTTGGAGAACAATAATTTTATATGAATCATTCAAAATATAGGTGCAACTTTTTTAATAAACTCATTATTTATTTTGATAAAATTAATTTTGATAAATCTCATTAGTGTGAAAAATTATAGAGGAGAACGTACTAATTCTTACTGATATTACATTATACAAAAGTTTAATGTTTGGGGCTCCATCAGACCGTAACGGCTGGACTGATTTTGCTGAAAGTTTGAAGGAGCATACCTATCAATTTATGACCGCGATTAAATCTAGTAAGCAAGCTCGTATGTGTACCCAACTCTGCTGACTAGTCTCCGTAATGATTTACTTCGATAAGGCTTGTTTTTTTATTTTATACATATTATTATCATACATAGAAACGGTAGGATTCAAGATCCCATAGTATGAATTACATCCCAAAATTAGCTTGACAGATGCTCACGCCAAACGAATGTCACTTTTATACAATTTATCTTTGAAACAGAACGTGGACTTAGACTAGGCCCTTAAGAAAGTAGACTTCGTCCTTATGTCCCTGGAGCATTTACCTTAGGTCAGTATTATTCCGTGTCGATATATTTACTTAAATCTTATCTAGGAAGCACTTATTCCCATTTACGTGAGTGGTAATCAAATGTCGATGAACTTTAGTATCGGTAGCATGTATACACTCGTAACGAATCCGGTCACCAACACAAATCCCAATATCCACGAAACCAAGAACGCCATGACATTGAAATAGGAAGAGCTTCATATACCACTCATTACGTCCATAAGCATAAATGGGAAAGCTAAGGAACTGGCACCTAGATTCAACTAGCTTTAAGACGTTTCGAAGGGATCCTTGTGATTCAACTGAAAACCTTTTGAGTAAAGTCATAAAGATCGCTTTGAACTGGTGAATCTTGATGCCGAAGCCTAAACGAACAGGCAATAAACTTAATTATCCCCTACTAGAAGCATCATCATAATAAGCCTCAATAAGTCCATCAGCTGGTGTTGCCTCTACCATAAATTTTCAGAAAGAACTTTCTCCATCCACCGACTTCACACGATATTCATACATAAAATAATGCCTGTTTCCCATAGGGGTATGCAGAGACCACGGATTTCCACTTGCTACGATCCTGACATACCTCTTTCGCTGCATTCACTCTCATAACATTCTTCATACATGCTCGTCGGTTTAGGGTACTCTTGACCTGACCTTACTCTAAAATGTTCGTTATCTGATCCAGATACGTTCGCCGAGGTCTTCCCCTCCCAACAGTCCCATTCTCACTCGCCTGATATAACTGTTTTGTTAATCTTCTTTCATCCATCCTCTCTACATGCCCCCAATCTTAACATACCTTTCTCTACTCTTATCACTACGTCTTCTTCCACTCCACTTTCAATATTCATAACGCTAAAATATGATAAAAGGCCTGCGTACCTCAGCGAAGGGTGAGACAAAACTGCAAAGGCACACGACGCCGCTGTCAGCGAAGAGTTTGGCCACTTCAGCCACCCTTCTGATGTTTTCCTCCCGATCTTCCTTGCTGAAGCCAAGGTTCTTGTTGAGTCCGGTCCTGACGTTGTCTCCGTCGAGGCCGTACGCTGGGATACCTGAAGACAAGGTGCGCTTATTAGTTTTTGAAACTTTAAATGCGAAAGCAAGATACATAAAACTGAATCTCAATGTAAGGAAACAAAATAAAATTTGAAATTTGCATTAAAATAAAAAATTTTACTAGTATTTTGGATAGGCGTACAAAATTATATAACCAGTGTGTCCTACCAACGATGACTTACGGTGCCGAGACATGGACGCTCACTAAAGAAACTGTGCACCGAGTACGATTTGCACAAAGGGCCATGGAGCGAGCCATGCTTTGCATAACACTTCTAGACCGAGTACGCAACACTGAGATCGGGCGTCGTACGAAAATTTACGACGTCGGGCGATAAATCTCAAGTGGAGTTAGGTAGGACACCTTGCCAGACGCGGTGATGGCCGGTGGAGTAAAGCCTTGACCGAATGGTGGTCGAAATCGAGCCGACGAAATCTGGGCCGACCTAAAGCGCGATGGGTCGACGACATAGTAAAGGTCGCCGGAAACACCTGGACGAGAGACGCACAGGACAGAGGAGGCTGGCAGAAAATTAAGGAGGCCTATGCCCAGCAGCGGGTGATACCGGGCTGAGATGATGATGATGATGATGTACAAAAATTCAGGATATCAGAATAACTTAACTAATGGCGAAGATATTAAATGTATAGCCCCCGTAGGAATACAGGTGGTTTGAATTGAACATAGTAGTAGGGAGTCTTTGAGTAGCTGTCACCGTTGACTGTGAATATTTACATGACACACAAACGTTACAGTACTAAACCAGTTGCTACTCTCGCCAGTACTCTCTGAAACATTGTGAGGAAACCCTTTGTTTAATCAAATACAATACAAAATACAAATACAAAATATTTATTCAGTAAACATAGTATGTAGTACATTTAATGGGTTTGAGACCCTCTTTTAAGTATGGGAATACCTGTGATAGAGTCTCGCTCTTCCGTAATGGGTAAAGTTTCTTAACTTAATATATTACTCTAAAAAAACAAGAAATAAATTGATTTGACTATAAAATAGTATATAAACTAAAATTTTGATAAGATAAATTGTGTGGGCTAAGTTATATTATTATGTTTTTACTAGTTTAAGTTAATGGTTATTATAGTTAAGTTAATATAAGTATAATCAGCTTTTCAGATCATGCTTCTTCAGTAGCTAAAGTAGATTCTGACTCGTAATAAAATCCTGTCCTAGGTACACAAGGATACGCTATACACTGCTCGCTTTTATGTCTTTGTAATAAGCGTCATTTTTCTTTGGCTTTGTGTAGCTTTGATCTGTATCCGTGTACGTACATCGACGCCCCAACAAGGGCAAAGGTAAAAACGATGCGCTGTATAAATAATCTAATACGGCTAAACTATGATTATTTTTAGCCTTATCTAAAATGTATAAAAAATGTTGACGAATTGATTCTAGAAATCCCTTCCATAAAAATTACCAATTTTATCAACTTATTTTCATATTAGGTAATTCGGGTTAGATAAAAAATACTGCTGCAGGAATACAAATTTTTGTTCGTTCAGTCACGATGACAAACAAAGCATATTGTTGTGTACAAAATGTGCAATTTCCCATTCTTTGATCAGAAAATACGAAAGAAAATTGGTCCCCGATCGTAGTCCTCAAACCCCAGACTTTCTTGGTTTCTTGGTATTCAAGATCCTTGTAGGTTTCATATATTTGTGTTAAGAAGCTAGTGAGAAGCACTTCTAAACATTACCTTTAACACATTTTGCAGTAGCAAAATACTGCTTATCTAACATCATAATAAAACGTGCTATCAGGTGCATGTTACAAACTTTCAGTGAGAAATAGCACTGTTATTCCATAAGTTATACCGTTGTAATACAGGTTATATTCCAACGACAAACGCCAGCTAGAACTGTGCTTGTGAGGTAGACTGTTCGCAAGGAGCGTACACGCAACCAATGTAGGCATCATTTCGTACTACTATGTTAACAATGAACTATCACGTATCGTATACTAAAGTATTTTATTGGAGATTATGTCTTATTGCAAAGGCATAAAGCATAATATGTCAGATATATTTTACAAGGAATCCTAGGTATTAGCCATGAGGTTATGCATTTTGAATATCAAATTACAGGGTATTATTGCTGAAGTACAAAGATAATGTAGGTTATTCTACACACGCCTGTTTACCAAAAACACATGATCGAAGTTATGAATGGGCGTTGAACTTACTTTGGCAATAGATTGCGTAAGAATGCTAGATACATACATCCAACTTATAAAATACTAGCGGCCTGTCCCAGCTTCGCATGGGTGGATATTTTTTTTTTAACATTTTAATGAAGCACTCTTTATTCAAGAGTTAAAAAACGTAAAAATAACAGTGCAAGTCAGCCATGCCTCCATACATTTTTTTTAATCAATATTCATATTTAAAGTTGAATAGACTTGAAAGTTATAAAGAACTGTTTTAAAGATAGGGTTCCTTGTAATCCGGTCAGGTTATCCAAGGTCCATATTATACGTACCAACTATCCTTGACGTGGACAGGTTTCTAAACTATGCCATCGACCGACAATGATCTTTTAATCTACTAACAGATCATAATAAACCCACAGAATTGTAAATACAACAGAAATTAATTACAGGCACATGAGGCTTAACATCTGTATGCCTCAAGTTGATGGACGCAGGGCAGTGCATCGTAGGGCATGTTCCTTTCGTGCTTGACTTACGAGACAATGTTTTGTTATAGGTGATGATTACCACTTAACATCAGGTGGGCTATCTGCTTGTTCCATCAGCTAGTAGTAAGTATAAAAAATAAATAAATGAGGCTATGTTGGCGGTAAGATGTCGTTCTGGATATGCATCATGTTCTTATAAATCAAAACAGAGGTTTTTTTCGTATATAAGCTCGCAATTCCACGCGTCATGGCGAACAACGTAATCGTAACTACGACTTAAGGGGCTGACAACAATCAAACAACTTCTCGCTCGCACGTTTCGACATGTTGAAAGATATAAAATCAGTAAACTCATTTTCAAAAAAATCAACTATTTTGTGTGCAATCACATTGCACACAGTTAAGTAAAAATTTCATTTTGATCGATACAAGTTTTCCTACTTAAAAGTTTGCTTATGTACGAAAACTAGTAAAGCAAACTTTTGAGTAGGAAAACATGTATCGATCAAAATGAAATTTTTACTAAACTGTGTGCAATGTGATTGCACACAAAATGGTAGATTGCGATTTTTCGAAAATGAGTTAAGTGATTTTATATCTTTCAACATATCGAAACGTGCGAGCGAGAGTCACATTAGCTCTTGTCTTCGCCTAAAGTTTTTTATTTATAAAATGTCCTTTAAGCTCTACTCCAAAATGTATCTTTTCTAGACACAACATGATACAACATGATACATGTGTTTTTTAAGAGTAGTAGAGCTATTTGTGAAGGGTTCGTCCGGGGAAGTACTACCACCACGCCTTTTTCTGCCGCCAAGCAGCGTTGCTGTGTTTCGGTTTGAAGAGTGTGATTGCCGGTGTAATTACAGGCACATGAGGCTTAATATCTGTATGCCTCAAGTTGATGGACGCAGGGCAGTGCATCGTAGGGCACGTTCCTATCGTGCGTGACTTACGAGGCAATGCTTTGTTATAGGTGATGGTTACCACTTAACATCAGGTGGGCCATCTGCTTGTTTCATCAACTAGTTGTATAAAAAAAAAAAAAAACAACCCTAGATAAATAAAAGAACTGGCACCAAACCAAACCGTTGCACACGTCAAAGTATACAAGATTAGTATGACAGGGTATTCCGTTAAGATTGTTTTTCTTAGTTTACATTGTTGATCAAACTTTTTGGTAGGAAAACTTGTTCAGATCAAAGTGAATTTTTAACTGAACTCTGTATTGCTACTCTCCAAAACTTGGTTCAAATGTGCGAGCGAGAAGTGCAGCGCATTCTATAAACTCCTGAGTTTCGTAGTGACTTTGGAGCAGCGTTGAGGGTAATTTTGCGACAGTTTTCCTACAAAATATTATTGATAGCAATGGATTGTATTTTTTTTAATCTCAAAATGCCACTATAGTGTCCCTCTGACACGATGATCAGAGAGAATTGGTTGAAACTTACGTGTTCAAATATTGGTTGGTTAGGGTCGTGCACCCTAACCAACCAATACCACGCACGTAACCATCTTATTCTAGGCTCCTCTCCATCCAAAGGTTGTCTGGACGAGATCGCTTTTTAGCGTAAAGACCGCCCATTGCACATAGTGTTTTTTTTTTAATTCTTTTTCTTGTTTTCCTTTAGTTTGTAAGGTGTGCAATAAATAATTTTTATTCTTTTATTCACGATCATCGTAAGATTAGATACAGATTACAGAGAGCCTTCCATTTTTTATCTATAATATCGGTTTAGCCAGATTAGATAGAGAGATAGATAGATAACACTTTATTGTACACAATGATACATCATAAATCTAGACGTAAAATAAAAAAGTACAACGGTCGGCCTTATCGCGAAAGCGATTTCTTCCAGGCAACCTTAGAATGGAAAGTATTTGATTAGAGCGGTAATAGACGGTGCACGTAGTGCGGTAAACTTTTAAAATTAATTATGCCTATTGTAGAAATAATTTTACAGATTTTGTATGCTAGCATAAAATTCTCGATTCTCACTTCGTTCAACTGTACTATTATTTATAGTGTCTAGTTTTTCAATACAAAATGAATTGTATAGTCTTTCTCATCGATTTCGATGACGGCAACCCTAACTAAAAACGAAGGTCATCAACCCATATAACAACCACTGCAGTGCCAGATACTCTGCCTTCAAGAAGTATAGTGACTATAGTATGTACCTCTAGACTATATAGTATAGCACAATAATCTGTATTTAGGTAAGGTCAGCAAAAGACATTACTTATCCGATAAGAATAAATAACGATGTATTCATAGTAGAACACATAATCAGCAACGCGTATGTGATACCTCTATAGACTCTGGTATAAAAAGCGTCCATAGACTAGGTATATACAGATAGCTGTGCTTACACAAGTGCTCGAAAAGAGCCTATTTGCGAGCCCTTAAAATCCTGTCTAGAAATAAACTAGTGACACGACAAGCAGAAGACTACGGATTTATGTTGCAGTTTCGATTCGCACCTACCTTTAGACACCAGATAAGCCTCCAGTGCGAAGGCTATGCTGGTCTTCCCCGCACCGCTGAGGCCAGTGAACCATACTGTGCTGCCTCTGAATGCTCTGCTGCCAAGAGCTCGGCTTCTCTTGGCCCTCGACACCTGGTGCTTCTGCTCTACCACGTTGGTCGCTACCTGGGCACACTGGAACAAGAAGATAATTCAATAAGCAAATAAATTAGGAATCTTTTTTTATACTCTTGCCAAAGTATAACAAAGCATTGCCTCGCAAGGCACGCACGATAGCAACGTGCTAGGGACGTTCCTATCGTGCGTACGCAGTGCAGCGCATCGTAGGCGATGCATTGCCCTGCGTCTTCTTGAGGCTCTTCATCTTGAGGCATACAGATATTAAGCCTCATGTGCTTGTAATTTCACCGGCATCCACACCTTTCAAAGAGAGAGAGAGAAATAGGGGGGGTGTGCACGTGTATTTTTGGCAGTTCTCCTGATAACACAAGTCTCGTAAGAGTCAGGGTTTCACAGGGAACCCCCGTGGTGTGTGAGAGAGAACGAAAATTTAATAAAGGAAATTATAGAGGATATTATAATAAAGTTCCAAGTGGAAATCCGTGGTTTCTGTCTAGCCCTATGGGATGGGATACAGGCGTGATTTTATATATGTATGTATGTATATAGTCCCAAGCTGTATTTAAAATCTAGATAACTGGAGTTAGTCCATAAAAGCAGAAGCTAACATTGCGACGTCTATCATCGTACACTAAGATAGAAAAGATTAATATGGCATACAAACACAAATACAGCACTACATTAGAAAAAACATAGCAAAATCGTAATCGTACCACGTACCACAAGAAAAAGTGAACAGAAAACGGAAGGTCAAAATAAATTTTCCTAAAAAATACAACCGTGCTATGAGTGCGCTATAGTGTTGTTTGAAAATACAATCACCTATGGCCTTGCACTAAGGTCAAATTGGAAAAATGATTTTTATTAGTAGGTACAGATAGGTGGTACAATTGCGATTCTGAATGATTGAATCGTAAAACACCTTCCTCTTCCTATTATATAAGTAACGATATCAAGGTACTAGCCATTATGTTTTTGTACCTACTTTTTATATTTAACATTTTTAATAATCAAAATGATACAATTGTGCTCAAATTGCCAATTAAGTTCGGAGGTTTTGCATGTAGTTGATTTATCTATTGTTTGAAACATAAAAATTGCTTTTTTAAATCTTGACTGACAAGCCATGTAGTGAATGCAATGAGCGTGACCTTAGAACCGTTCATTCTAAATCGACTCATGAATCGAAAATAAAGATTTTATTGTAAAACTGAGGAGAGAGCTCAGAATAGTTGTTACCAGAAATATATAGGAATTATTTAGTTGCCTTTTTCCGCCTTTTTCCAACAGTGGACTTCTTCAGGCTGAAGATGATGATAAAAGTGCTAGAGCACTCATAACACAAACGCACTTGAGAAAGGCGTTTGTTATGATTTTGAATATTATTATAGAGAGATACTTGCACCTTTCAATGCTGAATAAATAAATATTGGTGGACATTCCACACAGCACTATCTCGCCCCAAACTAAGGCAAAGCTTGTGATATGGGAACTAGATAGCTGATATAGTACTTACATACTTTTTTTTGTATATACATATATTCTTATAATATTATATAACACCCAGACAGAAAACAAACATCTATGTTCATCACACAAATATTTGTTCTCGGTGGGGATCGAACCCACGGCCTACTGCACAGAAGGCAGAGCTACTACCAACTGAATTGTGATGGCTGTCAATAATCTGAAGTTCATAATAATTCTGCAATATGTTTTTTTTTATACAATTTGCTGATGGAACAAACAGATGGCTCACCGGATGTTAAGTGGTAACCATCACCTTCAACAAAGCATTGCCAAGTCACGCACGATAGGAACGTGCCCTACGATGCACTGCCCTGCGTCCATCAACTTGAGGCATACAGATGTTAAGCCTCATGGGCAACCACAATATTCAAACCCAAACACAGCAACGCTGCTTGGCAGCAGAAAAAGGCGTGGCGGAAGTACTTCCCCGGACAAGCCTTTCACAAAGAGCTCTACTACTCTAAAAAATATCACATGTTACAAATATCACATGTCGTGAATCGAACAAAATTCTCGTTCGACGCATGGACATCGAGAGTGGAGGAGAAAGTAGTATGTTTACGTAAAGCGAAGTCTGCCGTAACCGATGAGATAATGCACTTCAATCATAGGTTTGTGTTATAATAAGGTATAACTGGTTCGGATGTGGCAAATACTAGTTTTTGACTTGGCTAATGGGTAGCTTAAAGTGGATTTACCAGTTATGTATAGAGTTACTATGTTTAATTGAATAAAGATGAATGAAAAATTTTGGGGGAAGACCTCTTCTTTTTCAAAATCAAAGAAGATAATAATATAGTGACTTTAATTGCAAAAAAAAAACGACTTTATAAACAATGCACAACATAAAATAAAACTTTTGCACTCCAGCTAAAGTTCACAATCCACAAACAAAAACATATATAGGTAACTATTCTGTGAATATTTCAAGCGTCTACCTGTTGCCGTTATTAATATCGAGCAAAAACGAGCAAAAAAATCACGTTTGTTGTATGGGAGCCCCCTTAAATATTTATTTTATTGTTTTTTAGTATTTGTTGTTATAGCGGCAACAGAAATGCATCAGCTGTGAAAACTTCAACTGTCTAACTATCACACCCCACGTGTTTGCTATAGGATTAGATTAACAATGTGTCATCTAACATGACACATTGTTAATCTAATATGATGTGAATCAAATCTAGCAAATCTATCAATATGAACCAGACAACTTACGTAAATACGAATACAATAAAACACTCAAACAGAAAACATACTGTGTTCATCATAAATATTTAGGATCATCATATTAGGATCGAACTCAAAACTTAGAGTGTGGAAGGTAGAGTTACTACCAACTTAGCTGTGAGGCCACTCTATCAAAGTCGGCTACAAACGAAGGATAACGCTATAGGCTAAGTGAATGTTTTGTTTACGGAGTTATAACAAGTAGAGAAATTGTATTCATAAGCATACCAATACCTCATACCGCACATTTCTCTGCCCACCATATCCGAGCTAAAACATAAAGGTCTACCATTTCCCACAGCTACTTTGTCATGATAGCTCTTACATTTCTAGTCACCAATATCAGAAGTCTCTACCTACGCATACTGATTTAGATCTAGCTAGAGGGTACTATTAGCGATATGTATGTAGTATGCAGTTGTTTTATTAACAAAGCGGACGAAGCTCATTGAATGATATTGCGTGTGGAAGTTTGTGGGTTGTAGAACTCGGTTGACAGCATTGGTAAATTGTTTATATCTGAACTAGTAAAGAAAACAGAAACTGCTTTACGTCTTTGATTCCCAGTCACGGTAGATATCCCCCTCAGATGTGTAAGTACCGAGTAAGAACTCAATACTCTTTGAGGATGTCTAAAGGGGGTAGTCAGGGGCAAGTCCAAGTCTTACATTTGGCACATACCCACATTCTGCGGTACTGGGTATTCCATATTCGGATTGCAAGCCCATCGCCTCTGTGAGAATACTGATTGGTTTCATCACGACGTTTTCCTTTACCGTTTGAGAGCACCTTGCATCCATTGGTTCGAACCTACGACTTTACGATCGAAAGGCGGGGTAACTCCCAATAGCCCACCGGTGGTCTTTAAGTAAAGGAACTTGCACTATTTAGCACTTTGATAACGGCATATTACTAGATTATAGGATCAATTTACCAATTTTATCAGGATCTATAGCCAATGTATTATGAAAATTTATTATGTATGATATTAAGAGATATGATAGTTTTTTAGAGTTCATTTATTGCTATTAGGTACTGCTTAACTATTAGGGCGTTGTTGCCGATACTAATTTGATTTGCTCAATAAGGAGTAATTGTAACTATTATTATATAAAAATTTGTACCACACCATCAGTTGCACGCGTTGTTTTTTATCAGATGGTTAGAAATATAGGTACCTATTTAAATACATTTCAACACGTAGGTATTTTTGTTATTTTGTTTTGAAGGTCACTTTATGTGATAAGTTTTAGTCAATTTTAATTATAATTATTTTTGTAACGATGAAGGTCAGTTTGCAGTTGCTGCGTTGGTATGTTCGCAAACTATACTCGTGTCACAAAAATACCTATAGGAGAGCTACAGTGGCAAACGCTACTATAGCATGCGTACTAAGTGGCAGTACATTTTTATGTCACAATTACTTTTTCATATCCATTCCTGTACATACATATATTTATTTTGTTTATTTGCGGTATTTATTATGGTACTTATTAATCAATGATATTTTATTGTACCGAACATTGTACTTTTCATTGCATTATGGCATAGATAAAGGCAAATACCTTGATCGTTTCATTCTAAACGATAAGCGAGCCACGATAATTCGAAATTATTATACCCGACCTCAATGGCGGAGCGCGGCCCGGTAACTAGGCAGCATACGCGGGGTCAACTCCCGTGGCGAGACAAGATGTTTGCAAATAATGCAATAAAATCGGCTGTAGCAAGACCAGCGTTGTTTGTTTTAAGAGTAGTAGAGCTTTTTGTGAACTTTTTGGGCTCGTCCGGGGAAGTACTACAACCACGCCTTTTTCTGCCGCCAAGCAGTGTTGCTGTGTTTCGGTTTGAAGAGTGTGGTTGCCGGTGTAATTACAGGCACATGAGGCTTAACATCTGCATGCCTCAAGTTGATGGACGCAGGGGAGGGTATGTTCCTATCGTGCGCGACTTACGAGGCAATGCTTTGTTATAGGTGATGGTTACCAGTTAACATCAGGTGGGCCATCTGCTTGTTCCATCAGATAGAAGTATATAAAAAACCCGCATCATGTTGAGGTAAGTCAGCACCATCAGTTAATAGTATTCAAAAAAATATGGTAAGGTACCTTATATCATAAAGGTTACAGGTATTTGTTTTATTTATACCTAGGTACCTATTTATTCCGATAATGTATTTAAACTTAAAAAATGTTGTGTGTTGCTAAATAAATGCAATTCAATATATTTACATTTTTTGACGCCTTCTGAATCCACAATCCTGAAAGGCTTAATTCATAATCATTTATTTATTATACGGTATATAACAATAATACAGTAATCTTAGTGGGGGGTCTGGCCAGGATTATGTAAGTGACGTTGACTTTATTACTCATTTACCTTTATCAGCTGATACCAGTAAAAAGTGAATATCAATGCCAATGGCGATAATCAAAAAATGATTTTTTTACTAAACTGTGTGCAATGTGATTGCACACAAAATGGTTGATTGCGATTTTTCGAAAATGAGTTTAGTGTTTTTATATCTTTCAACATGTCGAAACGTGCGAGCGAGAAGTTGTTTGATAGTTGTCAGCCCCTTAAAGGGCGGTTAAATATGTCAAACAAAATGTACCCGTTTGACATCTAAGGTTAGATTTAACGGCCTGTTAGCAACTAACAGAGTATGGTGAAATCAGCTCTTAATCCGTATATTTCTTTTATGCCATAGCTGGCGGACGGGCCACCTGATGGAAAGTTGCCACCGTCGCCCATGGACACCTGCAACACCTACAGCTATGTTCAGCTTTTTAGGAAAATATAAACCCGCCTTTGGAAGGACCCCAGGAAGCTCCGAGGGAAAACCGCATAATGTCAAGTTGACACTTCGATGGTCTATCGCTATCGAACAACAACAAACAAAACTTAAATCTTAAAACAAAGTGAATCAAAGAAGAAAATAAGGTAAATGGCTCCATGCTACCTCGGGAAGAACTGGCAACATACTTGATAACACCGTTTTAGAGCCATTTTATAAGGTAGCCGAGTCTGTTCGATGTGACAAAGAAGGACCCACCATACACACTGCAACTGTACCTAATGCAGGTTGACAAAGAAATTACAAGTGATACATCGCATGAATTTAAAAAAATAATAAAGATGGCCTAGAAAATTGAAGGTTAACGCCAGAGCGTCGGAAATGTACTCTGAGTCCAATTATCGAAATCGGTTCAGTAGGTCTAGAGAACCTTACGAATTTAAAATCAGATCGATGTAAATTTTGACTTGTTATCTACATCACATTTTTATTAGGGCAAAATCAAATCAAAATCAGCAATCGTATATACTAATAGGTGAAACTGTTTCCATTGATATTTTAATATTTAAAAGAAAACACTCCATAAAATATATTATATTTAGGGATATACAATCAAAATCATAACAACAATACAAAATCAATAATGATACAATAGTAAAAAATAACTATGTATGCAAAACAATAGGTCCCGTCACCAAAATAAGTAAATATGGTAAATATACCTGCAGGTAATAACAATATTGTAAATATCTTGTCTACGTGAAAGCGGGATCAAGGAAGTAAAACTTTAATGTGAGAGAAAGTCAAGTCACACACGTTTCAATGAGTAATTTAACTTAGTGAAACTCTTCTGTTGCAAAGTCTTTTACTTCTCTTCAATATATCTACGTTCCAAGTTATTTATTTTTAACACTCTTTTACCTATGTAGTGCTGTGTAAATTTTAAATCTACACATTTTTTGTGTTGTGAAAGGATTTTAAGTGCTCCTAAAAGTGATTGTAAAGCTTAAGTACCCATACATGCATAGAGCGCTTAGTAAAACCTTAGGATTTGTCAATAAATATGGAGGCATGTTTATACACAGTAAAAGAAAACAACCGGGTTTACAAGATGTAGGTAAATTGTAGAGAAAAACAAATAATTACGAACCGTTCTACCATTCCCGTTCCCGTTACCGTTGCCCCATGACGCGATGTTAAACTTCTCGAAGGTTTCTGAAACTTTCTGGTTTCTTTTCTCCAGACTCATTGTGATTTGTAACTAACAAACTTTCGCGCCAAAGAATAAATCGTTCGGAATAATCGTGCGAATGGCGGAACGGGCGCCTCTCACGACGCTCCCCGCAATACTGACGAGATTCGCGAACTGATACTGTGTTTTAAATTGTATTAAGCCGGCAGGGTTTAAAGAACAATAAGTTCGCTGCTGCTTAAATATTTTCACAGGTCTAAATTAGAATTTTCTTTAGAAATCTGTTTTTTTTTTTTCATTTTAACTTTCGAACGCCGGAAGAGACGAATAATTTGAGTCTGCTTTTTATTTTATCTCGAATTGCAGGCCCAAGCAAGGCTGTCAGATTGCAAAGGTAAACCTTTTGTGAGGCGGCAATATATTTCAGCATTCAAACAAACAAATCGTGACGACTGTTTACCACACGGAAACTTGTAGGAGGCAAGTCTCATTTTTTTACTTTGGTTGGCTTGATCTGTATTCGTGTGTTAGGAACCAGATAATTCAATCAAAATCAAAACGGTATTTATTCAGTACATTTACAAGGATCAAGTTTCAAGTTTATTTATTTATTTCAGTAGCGCAAATTACATTTTATTTATCAAGGTTGGGGCCATCTTTTAAGTAAAAAAAACTTGTGTCAAAAGACCCCGCTCTTCTATACTACAACATAAACTCATATTAAAACATAAACAAAAAAAAATCCTGAACTAAATATAACTATTAACAAATAAATATCAGGATCACTTTGAAACGTCTTATATTACTAGGTGAATCTACCGCGAGTTCCTCGCGACCAAAGCTTAGAAGAACAGCCAAGAAACTTACGGCTTGGTTCCTAAGCATTTTTTTGTATGATCATTTTTACAGTTACGGTACTTAATTGATCGAGTGAGCGAAGCGAACGAAGATCTTAGTTTCAACTTGGGCGATTTGGCATTTTATGTATGTTTGTCTGGCCATAACTTTCGAACCGTTGTTGATCCGATCCACATGAAATTTGATAAGTCGATAGCTTGTACTTGAGAAATTTACTGGTAAGAAATATGAGTAAAATTGGATGAAGGGTTATTAAGATATGGGCTTTTTTACTGGGACGCTCGGTTTTTGAGATACAACAAAAAAGTTAAATTAATATAACCAGCGATCCAAGAGCTCCCATCTCTAAGAGTTTCGCTGGCATCAAGGTTTTTCTACTGGTCGGTCAGTTCCTTTTCTTTTTCTTATTTTTTTCTTGAAATAAATTATAGAGGTACTCATTTCTCATAAAATGGTAACCAGGTCTGATGACGGAGCCAAGGTCTGTTCAACGGAACTCATCAATAAATAGGCCAATTGAGTTGAAACTTGGTTACCGTACCAAGTTAGTAGGCGATAGTCAGAAAAAAGTCCAAACATAATGTTTGGACTTGCTTCTGACTACCACCTACTCAAAGTTTTGGTGTGTTCGTCGGGTCGCATCACGAGATCTCAGTTCGGAGCGAACTACTAATTGTTTAGTTTTTGCTATGAGTTGGAGCATAGTTCAGTACTAAAATAACCCGCTTTCCATCCGGTAAGTGTTCCTACCACATAAAGTAAAAATAAAAAACGACGATCCTTGCGATTTTATAGAATTTATTTAATTAATCCTTTTTGGTTTGTTTACAAATAACATCACCGGGAGGCTGGTAAAACCAGCAAGGCACTTTTGATTAACTCGATAGCGGATTGGGTACGGAACGTAAATTGTTGACGGAAATGAAATCGAATCCGACGGCTCCCGAAACCGCGATTTTGGTCCGACGTAGGAATTCAAATATGACGAAAATGACGAACGCTTGATATTTCATGTTAGAAAATTAAAACGTTGCATTTTTTTTACCATTTCAATCACACACATACTAATGAACCACGCACTTACACTTTTAACATGCTCCGTAAACACATTATTGGCGAGAAATTTCTTTTATTTTGCGCTAATAAATCTGAACAAATCCGATATCGAATCTGACAAAGCCTCGTCATTTGAATCAAAATCGCAGGAAGCAGGTAGCATACACATTGTTTTTTCCTTTTGTTTGAGTAAACAAACAGTAACACTATATTATTAAATTAAATAAAAACGAATTGTGTGGGGGGTCGCGTATAGGACTCCCCCGCACCTTGCACACGCCCTGCAGGGCGGTGTCGGGTGCCTCTCCACAATCAGGTGGACCGAGCACGGGTAGCTTGCGCCGCCGTTAGCTCTAGGCCTAAACGGCACCTGATAGTGGAGGTGTTTGCTGGGTCTGGTGTAGCCGTCCGTCACCGTTGGGGGTGGGCGTGAGGTGGAGGGCCTCGTGTTGCTACTGTTGTTCCAAAAGAAACGCAAGGTTACTTTTCGGTGGCGGTAATGGGGGTGCGAGGGGGTTGACTTTCCTACAGCAATTAGCATTTGCCTTGGTGATGATCCTGAACTGCTCCTCAGACTTTTTCGGATCTTGATTCCCTTCTTCCAGTTATAAGTAGATACCATTACCGATGTTATACCACACCACTGGTCGGACCTCGCCTCCTTACGTACCTCGAAGCATTACCTTAAGGAGACCGAGGCCCAAACCCTTGTTTACCTCTACCTAAATCACCCTTTAGTCAACCCTCTTTCACTCCATACCGACCTCATTTATTAACAAAAACTCTTAGTATCTAGGATACCTGACGGGCACAGTGCCCCCTCTCAGGTCAAAAGTTCCCCTAGGGCCTACAGGCCTTTATTTGTTTCTAGCTCACATATATCTATGCTAAATTTCAGTATGACAAAATATTATTTATGTTTCTTCGACTACTATGTTCAAACTACCAACTTTATTTCCTACCTAGTTTATTAATTACATAGACGCTAATTTTCCCTATTTCCTGACATAAATAAAAAACCCGTAACTTGTCATTTATTCCTAATACAAACAAAATACTAATCTAATCATAAGCAAAAATAAGGCCATGAATAGAGGGAGACAGACATATTACTTTTAGCCACCTCCTTCTAAAAACCACTACATGTTTTTAGTCATGCTGTCTCACTCTTTTCATGCGACTATTCCGTATTGATGCGTAGGAGACTGTTTCATCGCCAACATCCTCCCCCTCGTGCGCAGCACCGATTCCCTGGTTTGGCGCCATCCTGAAGTGTGGTAAGGCTTCTCCGGCTGCAAGCGCGCCATCCCGAGGAGCCTGGAGGGCTCCCCCGTCTGCCATCGCGCCATCCCGTTGATCGTCGATCCTAGCTCGGTGACTCGACGACCGGTGGCTCCCTGGTCCGTTATCAGACGTTAGGGTTGTCTTTTGGGACCAGGAGCGGGGCGGCGTGTTCTGGCCCTTCAGACGTTAGGGTTGTCGTCGGGACCAGAAGTACCGCCTTGCTGCTTGGCCGCTTGAAGATACCGTGCGGGGTGCGCACGTCCACGATCCGGGTGCGGTGGTCGGACCCTGGGTAGGTACGGGTCACGACCCCGCGAGGCCACACGTTGCGTGGCAGTGTGGGGTCCACTATGAGGACCGTGTCCCCACACTGCAGATCTCGTTCAGTTGTGGCGCCGTCGACTCGCCTGGGTAGGAGTGTAGGTAGGTACTCCCGCACCCATCTAGCCCAAAAGTGATCGGCTAGTCGCTGCGCCGTCCTCCACGACCGCCGTCCGGTGAGGTCCTCTTCGGTGAATGCCCCCAGCCTGGGGGCGCCGCATGACCTCCCAATGAGGAAATGGTTCGGTGTGAGGCCTTCCTCTTCTTCTTCCGTCTGTATGAGCGGTCTTGAGTTCACCACATGCTCCGCTTCAAGCAGTAGTGTGTGAAGGACTTCTTCCTTGGGGTGTCTCTCCTTGAGCGTCACGTTCAGTGCGCTCTTCACTGACTTCACCAGTCGTTCCCAGGCCCCTCCCATGTTCGGTGCGCCTGGTGCGATGAACTTCCACCGCACCCCTGCTGCCATGGCCTGTTCTGCGAAGCCCGCCGTGTTCAGTTCGTCGATTGCCGTCTTCAGTTCTTTGTTGGCCCCCACGAAGTTGGTGCCATTGTCGCTGAAGATTGTCCTCGGTTGCCCCCGCCGTGCAGCCATCCTTCTTAGTGCCATGATCATGGAATCTGTGGACAAGGATGCTGCCAACTCGAGGTGTACAGCCCTGGTAGTTAGACACGTGAATAGAGCGCCCCACCGTTTCTCGTGCCGCCGTCCCACCGTCACCGTCATAGGGCCGAAATAATCGACGGCGGTATTCGTGAAGGGTGGTTCGCCGACTTGTAGGCGCTCCCTCGGCAGGTTTCCAGTGGGCGGGCGTTGCGGCCCCCCTCTGTAGACTCTGCACCACTGACATCCGTGCCTCGTAGCCTTCACCGCTGATCGCAACCCGAGGACCCAATAACGTTGACGAATCTCGTTCATGACCGTCGCGTGGTTGCCGTGGTTGAAGACTTCGTGGTAATGAGTTATCAAAAGTCTTGTTACCTCGTTTCGGCTGTCCAGGACGATTGGCCGCTTGTACTGGCTTGTCATATCGGCGGCGTCGATTCTGCCGCGTAGTTTGATGAGGCCGCCCTCCTTCACGACGTCAAGCTTCTTGAGTTTTCCTTTCTCCTCGAAGTGACTGTCGTCTTGGCTCCTCATGAGAAGCGCCCGCTCTGCTCTTTCCAAGCAGCCGACATCTAAAGGTAAAAACGATCGTGTCTTTACATTTATGATAGGCCGTTTGTAGGCCTGCTTCTTGGTTTTGGTGGTCTTCCTCCAGGTAGGGTCTTCCCTCTCCCCCCTGGCCGCACCTACTGTTTCCTTCTTTCTGCACAAGTCGATGAACTGAAATACTCTTGCCGTCGCTCTCAGCAGTCTCGTCCATTTCGAAAATCTCTTGGGATCGGGAGTACCTAGATTGTACTCACGTGATCTTACAGTAGCGACTTTCAGTTCATTTTTGTCTTCGCTCGTAGACTTGCGATTGAATGTGCGGTCCTCTGGCCACCCCTCCTCTTCCCCCTCAAGGAACTTCGGCCCCGTGTACCAACGGTGGCCGCCGTCAAAATTCCTGGGGACTTCTCTTGTGGCGTCGTCAGCCGGGTTCTCCGCCGTGGGTACCCAACGCCATTGTTGTGGTCGTGTCGTGTCTTCTATTTCCGCCAGACGATGCGCGACAAAGGGCTTGAATGTTCTCGCGTCAGCCCTTATCCAAGAGAGTACCGTACTCGAGTCTGTCCAGTACGTCTTCTTGGACGCCTTCATGTCCATCTCTTCCTCGATGGAACGCGCCAGTCTGGCACCTAGCAGCGCGGCTTGAAGCTCTAACCTTGGGATGGAGACCGGCTTCAGTGGGGTGACTCGTGCCTTACCGGCTACCAGAGTCACGTTGTACCTTCCCTCCTGGCTGCGTTGTCTCCAGTACACCGAGCACGCGTATGCCGTCTCACTGGCATCCGTGAACACGTGCATGTCTCCTTCTCCCTTGCAGCGGGAGATACATCGCACGATCCTTAGATGTCGCAGCAGTTGAAGATCTTGTAGGTAGATCTTCCACGAGGCCTCTTCCGTGTCGGTTACCTTCTCGTCCCAGCCGACGCCGCTTCTCCACACGTCCTGCATCAGTTTCTTCCCCTGGATCAGAACAGGAGAAGCTAGACCCAGGGGATCGAAAGTGCTCATGACTGCACTTGTCACCTGACGCTTGGTTGGAGTTTTCTCTTGGTTCACGACGTTGACCACGTTGCGTAGCTGCGTCCTGAATCCCATTTCGTCCTCTTCAGTAAACCAGCGCAGCCCCAGAGTCCGTTCCTCCTTGGACCCGAGCTCTATCTCTGTGTTTACCTGGTCTGTGAGACCCCTGAGGACCTCCCGGCTGTTTGACGCCCATCCTCGCAGCCGAAAGCCGGCTCTTTGATGGATGGCGTCTACCTGACGTGCTATCGTCAGCGCCTCTTCCGTGGTGTCGAAGCAGTGTAGATAATCGTCCATGTAATGGTTCTTCACCACTGCCCTTGCTGCTTCTGGAAATTCACCTTCCGCATCTTGTGCGTTGCGATTCTTCACATAAATCGCCAAACTAGGTGAGCAAGCGGCACCGAAGATAACGGACGTCATTCTGTATTCTGTAGGCGCTCCACAGCGCTTCGCCCCTCTCCATAGGAAGCGTAGGCTGTCTCTATCCTCTTCTCGTATCTTCACTTGGAGGAACATCTCCTGAATGTCTGACACTACCGCGATTGGCTTCTCTCTGAAGCGCAGTAGCACTCCAAACAGCGACTGAAGCAAGTCCGGACCCTGTAGCAGCGCGTCGTTTAAACTCTTGCCTCCACACTTTGCAGCAGCGTCGAACACTAACCTTATCTTCCCCTTAGTGGGGTGTGTCACGGCAAAGTGCGGCAGGTACCACTTCCTGGTCGACGCGGACTCGTGGGTGACTTCCTCTGCGTACCCACTGACCTGAAGGTGGTTGATCTGTCGTTCGTATTCAGTCTTCAGGCCCCTGTCCTTGTCCAACTTGCGTTCGATGTTCCTCAATCTTCCCAGTGCCGAATCGTAGTTATTCGGCATTGTTTCTTCGTCAGTTCTCCACAGCATTCCCGTCTCAAAGCGTCCGTTTGCTAATTGACGCGTGGTTTGACGAAGTAGTTGCACGGCGCGTTCCTCGGCGTCCGTGCTAGGTCGTCGCGGCTGTATACCCAACGACTCTATCGCGAAGTGCTCCTTCATAAGTTCATCCAAGCTCTCTTCACGAGCAGAGATCTTCGCATAGGTAAGGCAGTTCACCCTCTGAGCTGCTCCCCCGTCTGTCCCGTGTAGCACCCATCCCAGGTGCGTGAGGGAGGCAGCAGGTTGTCCGCGTTTACCTTTTCTTGTTACTCGTGACACGATGAGCTCCCAGTTGTCTTGACCTATGAGCATCTTCGGTGACTCTTCTTCGTAGTAGAGTCTCTCTGACAACCCCTTGAGGTGGCTGCACTCGTCGAGTCGCGACCGGTTGATCGCCTGAGGAGATAGCCTGAGCTCGTCGATCGTACGCGCCCCGCTGATCCTCTTCCGTTGACTCGAGTGAATGCCCCTCAGGCTGATGTCAATCCGCATGGAGTCATCCTTCCTGATGACTCGCCCCCCTATCGTTTCCAACGATAGGGTTTGCCTGGGTCCCTCCAGGCCGACTTCATCCGCCACCGCTGAGTCGATGAGGGTGATTGTCGATCCTTCGTCCAGCAAAGCCAATATCCTGACTTTCCCTTTCGGCCCGTACACCTCCACGGGTACCATCTTCAAGTACGCTCTTGCGTCCTTGTTGTAGTTCATCGAATGAACGTTGTTTGCCACTTCCCTGGCAGGACTCTCCTGATCTGTAGTCACCTTGTCCGGTGCCTGCTTCTGCTCTTCATGCAGTAAGGCGTGGTGCCATCTACGGCAGTGTTTACACGATGGCCTCCTGCACGAATCCTTCCTGTGTCTGCTGCGGAGACACTTGAAGCAGTACCTCGACTTCCTCGCTATGGCCCATCTGTCTGTTACTGAAGCTTGAAGAAACTTCTTGCATTCCTCTAGGTGATGGCCTCCCTCGCAGTGTGGACATGAAAGTTGCTGCGCCTCCTGCGGCTCCGTCGTGGCGTGCGTCGCCTGACGTTGTTGAGTCGCCTTCTTGGAGACGACGGTCTCCTGCGCGGCGTACGGTCCACACCGTTCGGCCTCTCGGTTCAGGAACTGAGCAATCAGCACCAAGTCTGGGTTCTCATGCTCGATCGCGAAGTCGTACCACCTGTACTTGAGCACCATTGGTAACTTATCTATGATTACCTTTATCATCTCAGGAGAGTTCAAATATTGCGGCTTCTTTAGACCCTTGATCGTCGCGACGGTGTTGTTAATCGTGCCAGCAAACATACACACATCTCGCGCGCTCTCCGTAGTCTTGGATAGGCTTCTTACCTTTTCCAATTCCGCCAAGACTAGGGCTTCTGGTCTGCCGTACCTTCGGCGTAGAGACTCCAACACCTCCTCCGGTGCGCACTCAGAGTATAAAATACTTCTTACCGTGTCTCTAGCCGCGCCCTTGATACCTCTTCTCAGCCGAGCCATATTCTGCACCGTGCTGAACAAGGACGCCGTATCCTCATACACCGACTTGAAGGCCAGCCATTCCCCACTGCTCCCATCGAAAACCGGTAACTCGTACATATACGCGGGCTGGTGCGTATATCCGGTCCTCGGAGCAGTGCCAATAGCGCTCACGATTGCCTTCGCCAACAATCCTATGCTGCCGGCCTCCATACCTTTTAGGTCCTCTGGCTTCACCTCGGCTGCAGTTGGAGCTTGGGATTTTAAGGGGCCATCCTTGGTCCCACCTGGTCGCCCCTCCGCGGGCGTCCTCCCTTCTCCCTGACGTCCTCCACCAGACATCCTGCTTACCGTGTCGTTAACCCAGTCTTGGACCTCTTTGGCTCGATCGTCGGGTTCATCGTCGGCAGACTCCTCATCTGCCGAGTCCTCTGCTGGAGAGTCCTCACCAATCCTTAACAGATCCATCTCTGCCCTCGCCAGCGCGGCGGCGGCCTGGGCCTCCTGCATCTCCCTGCGGCTGATCTCTGCACGCAGTTGGGCCTCCCGCCGCAACCGTGTCCTCTCTGCCGCCGACGAGGGTCTGTCTGAGTTAGGATGACTGGACTTACCTCCAGCTTCACTTAACCTTCTTTTGCTTCTTTCCGGGGCGCTAGGGACCAGGGTTCTGGTCTCCAGCGCGGTACCGGCCGTACCCGTGGTGTCTGTGGTTGTTGCAGCCGTCCCGGACGTCCCGGAGGCCTCCGTGGTCTCCGGGGTCTGTTCCATTTGACGGCGATTCGCTCCCGCGCGACTGCGGGTCACGGGCATGGTGTCGGGTGGTCGTCTGCTTCCCTGGTATGCACGCACAGCCTTTCGGGTGAAAGGCCGTGACGGCTCCCAGACTCTCCGTCAGCAAGTGGTAATTCGGCCCCAATGCTAGCTGATTTACGGAAAGTCGCCAGACGCCCTCGCACCGATAAACAACAGAAGCAGCCGCCCCCAAGGCGATGGTTACGGTATGACACAGATCCGGCACCGAAGGACCAGCTGTGGGGGGTCGCGTATAGGACTCCCCCGCACCTTGCACACGCCCTGCAGGGCGGTGTCGGGTGCCTCTCCACAATCAGGTGGACCGAGCACGGGTAGCTTGCGCCGCCGTTAGCTCTAGGCCTAAACGGCACCTGATAGTGGAGGTGTTTGCTGGGTCTGGTGTAGCCGTCCGTCACCGTTGGGGGTGGGCGTGAGGTGGAGGGCCTCGTGTTGCTACTGTTGTTCCAAAAGAAACGCAAGGTTACTTTTCGGTGGCGGTAATGGGGGTGCGAGGGGGTTGACTTTCCTACAGCAATTAGCATTTGCCTTGGTGATGATCCTGAACTGCTCCTCAGACTTTTTCGGATCTTGATTCCCTTCTTCCAGTTATAAGTAGATACCATTACCGATGTTATACCACACCACTGGTCGGACCTCGCCTCCTTACGTACCTCGAAGCATTACCTTAAGGAGACCGAGGCCCAAACCCTTGTTTACCTCTACCTAAATCACCCTTTAGTCAACCCTCTTTCACTCCATACCGACCTCATTTATTAACAAAAACTCTTAGTATCTAGGATACCTGACGGGCACAGTGCCCCCTCTCAGGTCAAAAGTTCCCCTAGGGCCTACAGGCCTTTATTTGTTTCTAGCTCACATATATCTATGCTAAATTTCAGTATGACAAAATATTATTTATGTTTCTTCGACTACTATGTTCAAACTACCAACTTTATTTCCTACCTAGTTTATTAATTACATAGACGCTAATTTTCCCTATTTCCTGACATAAATAAAAAACCCGTAACTTGTCATTTATTCCTAATACAAACAAAATACTAATCTAATCATAAGCAAAAATAAGGCCATGAATAGAGGGAGACAGACATATTACTTTTAGCCACCTCCTTCTAAAAACCACTACATGTTTTTAGTCATGCTGTCTCACTCTTTTCATGCGACTATTCCGTATTGATGCGTAGGAGACTGTTTCATCGCCAACAAATTGTGACACTAATGCACGATTTACCACAGATTATTTAAATATTTTAAATCTTGAGTTATGAGAAGTATGTAGATTCTAAATTCTCAAGATTCATTTTTTTAAGTGCTAGGGCGCTTTACCGCATTCTTTGGAATTGAAGTTTATTAGAGCGAACAAAACGGTACAAAGGTACAAAATGATACCTAAAACCAACTTTATTTAGTCAGTTTAGATTTCATGAATTCACACAAGCCAGTATTATCAAACATTTAAATTCTTTAACCTGTTTTTGGTCCAAAAATATGATTCAGTGGTTGGTGCCTTTAATTAACCTTGGACCTCTGGGTATACCTGAGTGATTGTGATCGTTTCAAATTGGTAGGAAATGTTATTGATTCGATAAACTTTGTAATGGTTATGGCTCATTGTTATTTGCAAAACACGAGCACGAGCCTATTTTATTGGCCAATTTTTTCCGCAATTAAGATTTATAGTGCAACGCATTAATATTACAATAAACAAATCACTTAGGGCGTAGGGCTGTTATTTATTATGTGCTTAAAAGTAAAATAAAATTATAAGTAAGATAAAACCAGTTAACTTTTAATTTTAAGTTTTGCTGAAATAAACACACAAAGAAAACACTTAATTGAAGGTAACCTGGTATCAATATGTCTTGCTTGAGGAATAAAAGTGGGCGCCGACTGCCTTCATATAGGCTTTGAGGTAAATGTCTATACCTTATTCTTTGAAGCCATATCATTCAGTATTTTTTACCCAAATGATAGGTAAGTCGGTGCGTCGTAATTAGAATGTAAATCTTGAGCGCTCCACGATTCAATATACGTTGACCTACAAATGATCAATGACTTTATAATTAGATAATATCAGAAGGTCAAACACCGTCAACGATTAAATAAAACTGACATCAGGAAAATATAAGGAACGCTTGAAATCTCTTCCAAATCACCTGGCTGCACAGCTAGCTACAATCAGCTAAGACGCTACACAGACACATCACTGAGCTGGAAGGGCGGGCATGATGCCTAAGAAAATTAGAAGCGCTCGCTGAAAAGCTGCTGCTTTCGAAAGACTAACTACGCATAAAACATACATAGCATGCGCAAGTTCCTCATAGTCTGAAGACTGATCGCAGATAAGAATAGGAACGAAACATCAAAAGGTCTTTGGGGAAACGATTTTCTTCATCAAAGCAACCCAAAAACCTTTTTTTTATTACAACTAGCTGATGGAACAAGCAGATGGCCCACCGGATGTTATGTTGTAACCATCACCTATAACAAAGCATTGCCTCGTAAGTCACGCACGATAGGAACGTGCCCTACCCTGCGTCCATCAATTTGAGGCATACAGATGTGCCTGTAATTAAACCGCGGCAACCACACTCTTCAAACCGAAACATAGCAACGCTGCTTGGCGGCAGAAAAAGACGTGTCGGTAGTACTTTCCCGAACGAACCCTTCACAAACAGCTCTACTACTCTTAATACCTAAACCTGTTAATATACCAAATATATAGATGGACATTTACTCGGCGCCACATTCTGTGCTCAAACTACAGAATAAATAACAGTAGGTAGGTACTGACTAAGTTAAGACAGTCTATACTCTATAGCATGGGAGCCATATTATAGGTAGGTACCTATTTATCGGAAAAATATCAAACTACTATCTGAATGTAGGTGTATACCTAGAGATATGGGAGTGAATGTCTAATTTTTGTATGGAAATGAAAAACATACTTACTTCTTACATTTGGAATGCTAGAAGAACGAAAAATCGAAGAATTTGGAATATTTAACCCCTAAAACGATAAGTACCTACCTCAAAATCGTAAAGGGCTTTTTTAGCCATAAGCGATTTCGAAACTGGTAGTTCATTCGGAACCCTCAGAACACGAGTTTTGTTCAAACTTGTCTGATTACTATTATTGTTAACAGCTCGCCTTATACCCGTAGCATTGCTATAGGTACCTACTTTATAGCAATGTTGCCAGTTATGTTATATTTTATAGCATAAAAATAAAACAGGCATCTCTAAATGATATGATTGTGAGAGCATGATCGATAAGATAAGATTGGCGATGTTATTACGATCGAAGGTAGGTATACTACAAGGGTAGTTTAGGTAGGTAATAGTACACCGGTTAGTAGGTACACTATGGGCTCTTAAGTATGTCACTCGTGCAGGCTTATCCATGTTACGACTAGGATCAAATATTTAAATTGTCTATCAAGGTTTTTATCATGAACTTGTTGATAAAATGTATGTATCTACGCAACCGCGCTGGCCTGGTACACGCTATACCTACTCAGCCACCAACAAGTGGCAGGCAACAAACAATTGCCCTACGAATATGCAAAAGAGAAGGGTGGTAAGGCAGGAACTATGTCATCGCCAGTAATGAAAGCTTCCAGGAGTATGTAGGTCTAGCATGTATCTACACTCAACTAATGTGCGACCAGCAAATTGGCTAAATCTCTGAGAAATTCTAGGTGCATCCAAACTTGAAGCAGCAGGCACCAAGGTTAGCCACTTCATAACAACTGGTATTGAAAATCTTAAACTTGTAGGGAATCTAACGGGTCAGGTAGAGTTAGTAGGTACCTACAGTCATTTGCATGATTGTGACACAATCACAAAGATCTTAATCTTCACAAATCCTAAAAAAAAATATGTTCTGTTATCTAGCTAGATAGCTGAGCTATATAGCTCAGGAGAAGTATACCTACCTACTTATAAGAGTGGAGGTACTTATACTAAATAGAACTATAGTGAGTATTATATATGTATAAATATAAGTGAGATTTGTTTAGTTTTTGTGTGAGCATTGGCAATAGGTTTAATAGCAGATGTACTAGGTATAATTTAATGTTCTAATAATAACTAAATATGAAATGAATATGAATACTTTACCTGCTTCTTATTATAAATGGCAATTTGGCAAGCCTGAGATTTATATTTTGAGGTACAAAATATGTAAATAAAAATAAAGTCAACCAGGAAGTTCTCAGTAGAAAGATACAACCGGTAGTTAATTATGTATCATAAGTACAGTACGCTTAAATGAAATGATAGAATCATGGAATGTATACAGGAAGAAAATATATTATTCTAGTAAGTACAATTACTTACTGTCTTCAGTTTTTTCTTGGGTCCAGATGGTCCGTCGATATCTCCTGCGTCCATTTTAATTCCGAAAAAGCTTAGAATTGGTCTAAATTGAACCTTTAATTCATTAAATAAACTATTACAAATCGGTGTCAGAGTAAAAATTATATCAAATTATTTTTACACTCGGCTCGGCACGACTGCGGACCGGCTGGGCGGGGCGGGCAGGGGGAAGAATTTCTTTTCAATTTGACAATGACAGTTTTAGATACCGACATGAGTAAGAAAGGAGTGACTGCTAAGATGATGGCTGATAGAGGAGAGTGGAGGGAAAAAAAACCTGTTGTGCCGAACCCACATGAAGTGGGACATGGGCAGGAAAATCCGGAAAATGATGAGTTTTAGATACCGACATTAAGACAGTAAGTAAATTTTTATTTATCGTTGTCTGTGAACTTGGAGAAAATATTTCCTCCAAGCCTGTGAAGATGTACTTTTACGAATACAATTAGTTTTTAAAAGGCTCCTGTCCAAATAAAAAATACACAAAAAATAAACGAAGTGCCTTATATTAGTATGAATATATGAACGTTACCTTTACCCTCGTACATTAAAAAAAAACATGAATTCATTCAATGTTCATCTAAAATTCATTCCGTTTTCATTTCGTTCCGCAATATAAACGTACGTACTTGGGGTCCGGTTATTGTACGACCATGTATTACGCAGCCCGAGAATGTACAACCAGGAAAGCACGGCCAGGAAAAGCAGCCAGGAATTAATGTACAAAATGTACATGAAATCCGGGCCGGCCGTGTTTTCCAGGCTGTGCTTTCCCAGCACAGTCGGGATTGTACAGCCAGGATTACACGACCATGGATTTTGTGACCATTTCTCTGATTGTTCGAAAGCCTATGCTCTGTTTAAATGCACTACACAGTAAGTATTGTACTATCCCATTCTCAATTAGGCAAGTAGCATAGA
This sequence comes from Chloroclysta siterata, assembly GCA_932294275.1. NCBI lineage: Eukaryota > Metazoa > Arthropoda > Insecta > Lepidoptera > Geometridae > Chloroclysta > Chloroclysta siterata. The sequence continues at coordinate 12,681,303 of OW028602.1, forward strand.
TTAAAAATAATTTAATCTACATCTACATCTACATCTACACTAATATTATAAAGAGAAAAGATTTGTATTTTTGTTGTTTTGTTGTTTTGTTGTTTTGTTGTTTTGTATGTAACGAATAGGCTCAAAAACTAATGGTCCGATTTCAAAAATTCTTTCACCATTAGAATGCTACATTATCCCTGAGTAACATAGGCTATATTATATTTTCAAAAAAATCAGGGATCCTTACTAAAACTCCAATAATGTAACCCAAGGTGGAAAAAGAAAACCTTACATCGCGTGCGCTGCGAAAACTATTGATGATAGAACAAAATAATGTACTACGACTTTGCAGAAGACATCATTATCTACAAAAAATGTCGCGACAGCATATGTCTAACTATTATAGTTATGTCACAATAAGTGTTCTTTTATTATAAAAATTTAATTGAAATGATGCCGCTAGAAAAGGGTGTTTATTTGTACCTTGGTATTAATCCTTATCCAAATAAATCATTTCATAATTAAGACGGTTTCAATACCTATAGATTACTTTTTAAATTTTTCAAATCGGACATTCCATTCAAAAGATATGATGAAATTAAAAATGTTAACGGGTCCACGGTTCACGCTCGGGGTGCGATCTCAGTCACTCAAGGAGAAGGACGTGCAAATGTATGAAATTAGTAGACGCGAGGCTCGAACCCACGGTCTAAGTTTGTCTTAAATGTTCAAAAAATTTATGACCACCCATGCGAAGCTGGGACAGGCCGCTAGTAATATATAAAATAAGAGAATTATTCAGAGGTTAGTGTAAGACAAAAAAATATTTTGGCACTTCAGCGGCCGCTGCCGCGGCACGCTCGCTTTGCTCGCTCACCTCGTGCGTAATTTATATGTTTTATGAGATATGACGTCATCTCCACTGTAAGATAATCTCGCTCGAAGTGAGCAAGGCCCCAAATGTGAAAATAATTAAAAAAAAGAGAATAATTCAGATAATAGTGTGTATGTAAAAAAAAAAAAATTCTGACACTTTGGCGGAGGCATTCAAATGTTCTACCTAACCTAACCAATCCGAGTCGGATCAACAATATAGGAAACTGCTTGATTGATCTGGTACAGTGCAAACGAGGCTCTTCGGTACTAAAGTGGCTTATAAATAACATGCTGTACATTAACAACACGTGACAATATTGCACGGCATGTTATTGTGCGGGATGATAATGTACACCCCGTTAATTCAATCAAACCCATAGATTTATAATACTATAGATTGCCTACGAGCGTATACCCGAGCAAGACGGACAACAAGTACATACAATTTATGGGTTGCCACATCATACTATTTTCACCCAACCAAGCATAAGCTATGATGTCGCCGCGGCTCCAGTTGTTTGTTTAATGATGTTTAATTAAAGCTAGTTTCTGCAGTTTAATAGTTTGTACCCTCCTCTACGTTACGCCATTTTAATATCTTCTAAGGAATGAGCTAGATAAAAGCCTACACAGCTCAGTTGGTAGCCTTCTGCGCCGTAGGCCGTGGGTTCAATCCTACCGAGAACAAACATTTGTGTGATGTGATACTAGACGTTTGTTCTCTGCCTGGGTGGTTGTGATTTGGCTTATTTTGGGGCTATATAGTGCTGTGTGGAGCGTCCACCAATATTTATAAAAAATAAAATAAAAAAAACAGGGCGAACTGGCACTAAGCTGGCATTTTAGACATTGACATCAGAACCCTAGGCCCCGCGAGCTAGAGTCCTGGATTTTCCTAGTGAGGGGGACAGAGCTAGCTAGTGGTGCTATTCTTCACATTCTACCACCTACCAATAGTTTAACTATGTTACTGCACCAGCTAGGTAAAATTTTTATGAATAAAAAACAATTTATTTATTTATCATTGATTTATTTATTCTACATCCCTACTCATCAGAAACCGTAATTCAAAAGGTTAATTTATAACGCGTGCTTCAATTTTAAATTAAGTAGGTATAAACAATACATCTTAACAGGAGTAAGCCAGCTTATGCTAGAGCTGCCCATAAGCCTGAGCAATGCCACCACTTTGCTCTGAAGCGCGAAGTGGTGGCATTATGAATACAGCTATCCTCAGAACATCACTATGAATATGTCATAAATACATCAAAATATATCACGTGTAAGTACGTATTTATTTATTAGACGATAAATATTTAATAGTTTGTACATAACAATTTCAGATGAGAATATTTTCTTAATTCACACTTTTTAAAGCAAGATTTTTGAACATACTTTTTATATCCAGAAAAAAAAGCGGAGATACCGTTTATGTTGAAATAGCCCAAAAGTTTTTTAGTCCGTAAGTTTCTTGCCTGTTCTTTTAGGCTTTGGTCGCGCGCGAGGAACTGGCGGTACATTCACCTAGTACCAATTTAAGACGTTTCAAAGAGATCCTTGAGATTGTACTGAATAAAGACCGTTTTGATTTTGATTTTGGAGCTTGGTGACCTGGAGCTTGGTAACCCGTAGCTTTAACCCACCAGCCCAAAGTAGTTGCATCTTTGGGAAATCTGTAAAACAAACATGTTATTATTAGGCATATGTAGGTATTTAATCATACTACGCGATGGTGGTCTCAGACATAAAATAACTACCAACTTCTCATATGAAAATCGTGAGGAGACTTAAATTATTAAAATGTAACGCGAAGCTAAAAAAATAAATTAAATGAAATTAAAATATATGTACCTACTACCTATACCTATATTATATTTTTTTTCATTATGTACTTAAGTCAAGCAAACCTTATTTCTTTGAATAAGGTAATAATAAGTTGCGACATTGTCATTTTTTTCTAGATTATTGTGTGTATTTGAACTTATCCTAACATATCAGAGTCGAATCCACCCTAAAATTGTTCGTTTCTCAACATTTTTGGCAAATAGATTTTGTTTTAGTTGGCAGCCCGAAAGATCGTATAACCCAGCCAAATTATGTTTCTATAGAACTGTATCGGTTTGAATAGCCATGTCATTTGTGTGGTTTATAGTAACCTATACTCAATTTTCCAAAATAATTAAATTCTAGAAATCTACTATGATATGCGATAGAAAGTAAACACAACCGTTAAATGATTAATTGTGGACACTGTGCATTCTCCGTTTTATAGTTTAATTGACAAATAGAACATAAAAGTGCTACTTACCGAAGGAAGCTTAATTTTCAGTTTTCCGAGCTGTATCATTATCACAGCCTAAAATACTACAATGCACCACATTATAAACTTAACTCTACGTATACTGGGACCTAGGCACACACTATTTTCAAAGAACTTTGGCACTAAACACCTGTAAACTCACAAGCACCAAGCGGTTTGTTTAGCACCAAACTTGGTGCTAAACAATCAAAAACGTATACGCAGAAAGGGACAGAACATTTATATTATATTTCTCTCACTCATAGGTATAATTTGTATTATTGCGTCTCTCTTACTCTTGGTATTATTATTTGATGCTCTATCTATTGTATACTTGATCTAAGATCAAACCAGTGGACACGGATTAACCGCTGTACATTATTTGGCCGTACATTATTGGCTCCATGAACTTGTACTGTTGGTCTGTCTGTCTGTTGTAGTTTGCAGTTTTTCAAGTTTCATAATCCCTCCCAGCTCGGCAGCTCCCAGTTCCAGTTCCTGATCGAGGTGGATGGAGAAAATTAGCTAAAACTTTGTTTAGTTGTCTTGTTTGTTATTCTTGTTGTGATCCACAAACAGCGATGTTGGTTTGCCATGACAGACAGGGTTCCTACAAACATTAAACTGAAAAATCCACTTTTGTAAACATCTAAAATGCCTGCCGTGACATCGACAACGGAGGACCAAGATGAAGCAGAACAGAAGATGTGGGGTGCTCTCAAGCGGTATATTATACGCGAAAGGCAGAGGAAAAAAGAAGGTATCAAAATACATACATTTCATTCCAATGCCTACATACTCTGATTGTCAATTTTTTATATTTGCTTTCTGCATATTTTTACTTTGTAGGTATTAGGTTCGATTGACACAGGAAAAAGCCTGGTGATGGGGACAGCACCTTTATACATAGCCACATAGAATCCATAAAATACCTGGGTTGTTTTCAGAGGTTTTTATTGACCATGGATGTGCTCATTTACATTCATCATTACCTATATGCTGTCTTTAGTGTAATGGCCTATAACTAAAATACCTATCTTGTATTTGATCTAGCTTCTTACTGATGCTTTCACAAGGCCTATGTCAGTACTGTTGGTGTGAACTGCATTGGGACTAATAAAAGCTACAAATAATTTCAGAATATGAAGCTGAAGTTGAAGAAGAAAGGCTTCGAAAGGAGAAAGAGGCACGGGAAAGGCAGGATGTCATGACGCTGGGTAAGTGACTGCAATCTATTACAGTAACAGCAAACAGTAACATAAAACATTATTTTTTGTAAAGTGTGATACTACCTGATTTTATAGTATACATAAAATTATTTTACATATCAAAAATCATTGTAATTGTTGGCCCACCTGGTGTTAAGTGGTAACCATCACCTATAACAAAGCATTGCCTCGTAAGTCACACACATTAGGAACATGCCCTACCCTGCGTCCATCAACTTGTTGTGGCATACAGATGTTAAGCCTCATGTGCCTGTTACACTGGCAACCACACTCTAGCAACGCTGCTTGGCGGCAGAAAAAGGTGTGGTAGTAGTACTTCACAAAGAGCTCTACCACTCTAAAAACACTATAAATAGATAAACACTATAAAACAAGACTAGGTTAAGTTACTGGTATATTTTACAAATATTTGTTATAAGTTTTTGGATTCATTTTCTGACATTTTAGGAAGCAACATAGCTTTTTCATTTTATTTGTTTTTCTAGTGTTATTTTGAGCTGTGTTGTGTAATTTCGGTGGTATTTTAACCAACATTACTTGAGGTTTTAGCACAAAGTGTAAACATTTGGAATGAAAGTGTATTGTGATATCCTGATTTGACCGAAAATGTTTCCAATGTTTTGAAGAAAACCGCCACCATTTTCTTCAAAACAAATGACGGCCGACTTGACTATAGACTGACTTGACAAAAAAGTATTTATTCAATACAAATCACTTGACACTGGCAAGATTGTCTGTCGAATGACAGACAGGAGCCATAAATTGAGAGAAGAAGTATAAGTTTTTGGCGTTGACACATTGGTTAAGGACCAAGTTGCAGTAAGTAATTAAAATGAGATGAGATAGAGAATATCCTATGGGTAACATCCATGTTACAAACAGGTAATAGTAAGGAAAAAAAATAAGGGAAATAAAAGAAAAAGGATGGGTACTTATAGGAATTCCTATAGGGAGAGCTCAGATTGCTAAGTTGCAACCATTTTATTTCTTGTCAATAATCATCATCAGCCCAAAGAAGTCCACTGCTGGACACAGGATACATATCCAGGAAGAATTATTCCGAGCCCTCTCCATCCACCGACTTCCCGCGATCCTGACAATGTTTTCAGTCCATAATAAATAATTCATCACCATAATTTCCAGAGGAAACAAAAGAGCAGATTGATCAGTTAGAGTCAAAGCTCAAACAGCTGGAGAAAGAGAAGCAACAGCTGTTCATGCAGTTAAAGAAAGTACTGAATGAGGATGAAGTTAGAAAGAGACAGCAACAGAAGGAGACTAAGTGAGTGTGGGACACAGTTTTGATTACTAATTTATTCTTAGAACAAATACTTTTTAAATTTAAAATTATAAAAAATATATTGTGTCATTATCATGTCATGGCATGTGTATGCTAAAGTTTTAATGACAATATCAAGATTCCCATCTTGATATTGTCGATCTCAAAAAATCAAAATCAAAACGGTCTTTATTCAGTACAATCACAAGGATCACTTAGAATCTTGATGTCGCCTGTCTTTTGAGACCGTTTTGAAAATAATTTAGATGGACTTATACAACACACACTAAGCCAGTGACCTTTTCAGTGAGATGCAGCAGCAGAAAATGCCAATGGGCAACATTCAGATCCCGATGTTCTCTATGCCAAGTTCCACTGGGCAGGGCGAGCCACCGCAGAACCAAGGCAGGCCACCGCCGCTTTCATCTCATATGCTGAATAAGGTAATCTATTGATTATGATATTTTATTATAATTCCAAGAAAGTTACAGCACAGGATCATCCTACCCTGTCCTACTTGATGTGAATGTTACGATTGTTTGGATGTTTGTGGCTCAATCACACCCTAACCACTGAACAGATTGGGATGAACCTTAGAATTATAGTTCATACCCTGGATTAAAATATAGGCTTTTTATCCCTTGTTATGCTGTACCCGGTAATAAACATTACCGGGTACAGCATAACGATCACACATGGTCACACAACATGGTCCAGATTATCAAAAGACCGAGAACTATTGTCACAATTGGAGGAGACCTTTATCCAACGAGACACTAAGTGGTAGTTATAAAAACACTGTAAAAAAAGTCTTCAACTTAGAAAGCGTTTTTGATAAGCCGTAATTGCAATCTTGTCTTAAACGAATTTTCACTGGGTGCTTCTACAATATGAACCAGCACACGACTATTGTCAGTCCCAAGACATGGATGCCAAAGAAAAATGACGCTTACTACGAGGACATAAACGTGATTAGTGTATGCCTAATGCATATCCATGTGTACAACCGATCTAAGGGCGTGTCTCATACTGCGCTTTTGCATACTGCTGTCACGGAAGACCAGCGTTATAGGAGCATATAGCTATAGCATTCATGCTGATAAGAGGCCAATTTAATGTCAATTACTTGTCATGTACATTCTTGTATTTATAAATATTTGTATGTGCGTTAAATGATATAGCATTTTATGTCCGATGTCTTCAGATATCAGCTGTGTACCTTTTTAATTTTACTTTAATATCCAACAGACAATAGTCCGCGGTCCGATACAATCGGGTGTAAAGCGCACGCGAAGTCCATCGCCGACATACGCTTTGTACGCCCACAGACTGCATCAGCCTATGAAACATCAGCCTGTATACCACTCTAACTCCGAACACAGTAAGTATTTGTACCTTTGTTATCTTCTTGTCGTGTCACTAGTTTCTTTCGAAACAATGTGGTGAAAGGATTCAAAGAGGCTCCTTACGAGCACTTGAGGTAACCTCAAGTTGATGGACGCAGGGCAGTGCATCGTAGGGCACGTTCCTATTGTGCGTGACTTACGAGAGATGGTTACCACTTAACATCAGATGGGCTATCTGCTTGTTCCATCAGCTAGTTGTATAAAAAAATAAAAATAAAACTTGACACATGTCATAGAACTTTTTAGGTTCTACAAAATGCCACTTTTCTTACAAAGTCTTCCTTCACCGTTTGAGAGTACTGGCTCTGTGCACATACATTTTTGAACAAAAAAAACCATTGGTGCACGACTGGTTTTGAACCCACGATCTTAGGATCGGAAAGCGGGGTCACTAGCGATAGACCATCAGGGATCTACTTTTGTTATGAGAAAAAGGGATGGAACAAGATGGCCCACTTAATTTTTAGCAGTTTCCTCCGCTTTTTACAATTTCATAACCTCACGGATCACGTCATGTGCTCGAAGTGGCATTGCGCTGCCTCCATCACTCTTGAGACAAAGGTGTTAAGTGTCATGTGCCTGTGTCTCATATACACTTCTAAAAACAATGTTTTAATTTTTTGCTTGGTTGTTGCATTTGTTTTTTATATCAACTGCATAAAGGTCATTCTAAGCACTTTGGTGAAGCAAATACTTGTATAGAATGCTAGTACTTTCTCGAAAAAACTCACAAAGAGCTAAAACTGAACCATTTAAAAATGTGTATGTGTAATGTTACAGAGGTTGAAGATGGACGTATGGGCCGACAAATGGCGCGCGCAGTACTATGGAACAGTAAGTTGATGTCTTGAAATGAAGAAAATACATTCATTAAAAAGACAGTTACAAAAAATTAGGACAAGACAACTCCATATTATGATGCTTAACTTTGGATGTGCGGTGTCAAACAGTAAAAATTTCTGAATGTATAAAATGGCCTTATAGTAAAAAAGTTAGTGGCAACTTAATACCCAACAAAATGAAAGTAAAAGATTTTTTTTATATGTCTTTGACATACAAAACACATAAAAGAGAGCTACAAAAAAAGGGTACCTATTAAATAAAGAAAGAAAAACATTTTATTGACCAACAAAAACAATATTACCTTCTCAGAACCGTCCCAGCCTCAATACGGCCAGAACGTCGGTAACTCCGTATCATCCACATACTACATGAACAGTTCCGGCGTAGTGGGCGTGGTCGGGGAGCGTCCCCCGCCACTCTTGTACGCGCATCACGCGCATACGCCGCATACACCGCATACGCCGCATACACCGCACACGCCGCATCATGGGAATCTGATGTATGCCCCTGCGCCGCAACCGAGCCAGCTATATCTGGACATGCTGAAGAATAGGGACGGTCATCAAGATAATAAGAAGGACCCGCAACAGGTGAGTCCGACTACGAGATACCAAAAGTTAGTACTTTGTTCGGAGACAGACCTCTGTCGTCGCATACACCGTACACGCCGCATCACGGTAACTTGATGTACGCATCTGCGTCGTAGACGAGTCAACTATACCTCGACATGCTGACGAACATCAGGATAACAAGGTGAGTTAAACAACAAGGTACTGAAAGTCCTGTCTCCGTCGTCGCACACGCCGCATACGCCGTAAACATGTTAACAACAAAATCAAATTGTGAATGTTTTGAATGTTGTTTGCTCTGTTAGTTAGTTAGTTAGTTATATTGGGGATTATTATAATTATAATCCCCAATACTTATTGTCAAATGAAATATCATTTACACTGTTCCTGCAGTGCCAACGTAAACACTAAACAAGTTTGTCTCAACACTTTTTTTATAATACAATTTTGCTTAGTTTGGGGCTAGATAGTGTTGTGTGGAAATATACATCAATATTCATATTTATATTATACGAGCGGTTTAGGCTGTGCGTTGTTTATATGTCAGTCAGTCAGTCAGTCAGTCAGTCAGGACTTTGATTCTTATAGTATTAGAGATTTAAGAATAATAATAATGAATGAAATGAATGAAATGAATGAAATGAATGAAATGAATGAAATGAATGAAATGAATGAAATGAATGAAAAATACTTTATTGTACACCAAACTGAACAAAAAATAAAACACTTAAAAATAGAAAATAAAGTAGTACAATGGGCGGTCTTATCGCTGAAAGCGATCTCTTCCAGGCAACCTTTTGATGGAGAGGATTGTTAAAGTATGGAAGATTGGTCGCAGGTGCACGAGGAAATTTATATGAATAGTAATATTAATAGTTACATTAATAATTAATTATTCAAAAAATAGGACATTTACTGGTTATATCTTTAAGTAAATAAATGTATATTGTTGTGTAGCCTCAAGTGCTGATCGGTCTAAGCGACGCGCACCACCCGTCGGTGAGCAGTGCCTACTCGCCCGCCGTCAGCCGACACATCGCCATCCATCCGCCGCAGCACAACAATATGCAGGTAACTCATCACTAACAATTACATTGCAGCATATCTAATCCCCTGCCTTATCTATTTTCATTTATATTCACAAAAAAAGTATTAAAGTATTTTAATGAAGAAATGAAATAAGTTCCCATTCATTCAGAGCACTGGTGATATAGTGGTAGCGGCCCCGCCTACCCATCCTAAATTCCGGTCGTGGGTTCGAAACCAGTCGTGCACCAATGAGTTTTCTGTTCAAAAAATGTGCACAATGCCAGTACTCTCAGACGAAGTGAAGGAAAACATCGTGAGGAAACCGACATGTCGTAGAACCTAAAAAGTTCTATAACATGTGTCATGTGTCACTTAAAATCCTTTCACCACACCGTTTCGAAAGAAACTAGTAACACAGGAGAGATAATTTTTATTAGTTTCTTCGTGCACCTTCTTCATGATGTATTATAGTATCCTTGTGTCATGATTTCATAATTTTAAAAATAATTTTGTATAATTTGATTTGTTAATTTTTATTTATTTGTCGATTTGTTATTTTAAAAGATGGTTCATTTGACTACCGTTCTAAGTTGCTCAATTTACTAAAAATGAAAAATGTGTTATCTAGAAGAAACAAGCTTCTTTTTGACTAGACGGAATTTAACGATAGGTAGGTCGACAAACGAGGAGCCAGTTCGGTTTATGCCTTCGGCAAAAGTAGTCTTGTGTTGGATAAGTGTTAAGTTGTGAAGAGTTGTGAATAGTGTTATAGTTTGCTGTGGTACTTTAATAAATGTAATCATTGCAAGGAGAAGTGCAGTTTTATTACATTTCAGAAGAGGGAAAAGCAACCAAATAGGGTAAGTCAATTTTGTTATTATGAAATTATATACGAAATTGTGATATGAGTAGACTTTTATGAACATAATAATATTTTTTTTTTTAACTACCGAAAATTATAATGCACGCCTACGTGAAATTATTTGCGTTGCGTATCAGGTCAGGCGAGGCTATTCTCTGACGTTGTGATGCGTAAATTATATGTATGCGTATCAGTGGGTCGTTACTTGGCTAATACAATTAACATCGTGGTAGTAGGTACATATTTTACCGATTTTTTGTAAAGTATGTCTTGTCATGTCGTGTTTAAGCCAAATAGTAACATACTTTTGTGGCACACTATACATTACAGTCTAGCTAACTAAATATAACTATACTACGTACGACTATGATTATTTATAGTAATTTTATTTTTTCTAAATGATAAAATAGTGTAATATTGTGGTCTACGCATATGCAGTGTCTAGTAGACTACTACCAGTGCGCATAAACCGGCCCAGAAATGGGGCGTGTTGGTGCTAGAACAGGATACTGCTTCATGGCACCCGATGCCTTCTTTTGTGTGCCTTTTGTATATGCATATGTTTTGTAGATACCTTCACAATGATAAAGCTACGATTTTTCGTATGATAAAATTTATAATACTTAGGATAATAATACAATTATTTTAAAATAATGAATGGAACTACCCTCAAAATGAATTCTTCAGTTTATTCTGCGCCAAGCAGAAATATTTCTGCCGTTGCTGTGTTACAGACACATGAGGCTTAACATCTGTATGACTTAGATTGGTGGACAGAGGGCAGTGCATCGTAGGGTACGTTCAGACGTGACTTGCAATGCAATGCATTGTTATAGGTGGCAACCACTTAACATCAGGTGGGCCATCAACTTGTTCCATAATAAAAAAATAAAAATAAAAAAAAAAGTTTACTGGTTAAAGTTACTGACTAGATAGAGTTGGCTATGCTTGCTGACTAGATTTAGTTGGCTTGCTTGCTGACTAGATTGAGTTGGCTATGCTTGCTGACTGGATTGAGTTGGCTATGTTGCTGACTAGGTTGAGATTGGCTATGTTTGCCGTCTGGATTATGTTGGCTATGCTTGCTGACTGGATTGAGTTGGCTATGTTTGCTGACTGGATTAGGCTGGCTATGCTTGCTGACTAGGTTGAGATTGGCTATGTTTGCCGTCTAGATTAAGTTGGCTATGCTTGCTGACTGGCTTAAATGATCGTAGCTATATTCGATGAGTTTACTTTTTAATTTTTATTACTTTTAAAACTTTACTTGAATGGATTATGTCGAAGATCGTTTTGGGTATTTCAGCGAGGTGTGGCAATGACGTCCGATGATGAAGCTGGTACTCCAACTTCGACGCCGCCGAGACGACGCAGGCAACGATCTAAAAAGGCTAAGAAGAGGAAAAGGTCTTCCTCTTCGTCCAGTGGTGAAGCTGTACGTCGCAAAAGCCGTAAAGTGGCAAGTAGACTATAAACTAAAGACGTTTTAAAATTGTTTAAGAACTTCGCTAGCGGTAGCTCTAAGAAATCTTTTAACAATAACAATCTCAATAATGTTATTCCGGAGTTTGATCCGGCAAACCGTGCTCAAACTATTGAGTGTTGGCTACGAAAGGTGAACGAGTGTGCTAGTATTTATGATTGGGATGAGAAACAAACCGTTCACTTTGCTTTACAAAAACTGGTTGGTTTGGCTAAAAAGTGGTTCGAAGCCTTGCCAACAGTTGTCTTCACTTGGGAAGAGTGGCAAACCAAACTCCGAAAAGCTTTCCCAAGTGAAGAGAATTATGGACGGCTCTTAGAAGAGATGTTGAACCGTACGTCACGCAGTGAGGAGAGCCTTCGCGAATATTTTTATGATAAGTTAAGCTTACTTAATAGGTGTGAAATCACGGGTAAAAAGGCTGTCGAATGCGTTGTATACGGTATCAGTGACCGAGCTATTAGGAATGGTGCACAGGCTCTCAATAGTTCGGAACCTGAAGATTTACTTAACTTTTTGTCGTCCCAAAAACCTCAGTCATATACACTTCCTAAAATCCGAGAGCGTCTTATCCAAAAATCCAACAACAATAGTAACTCAAACACGGGCACTAATAATTCAAATTCAAAAGGTCATCCATATTATAAATGTACAAAACCAATTGAAATGCAAACGTTGTAACAGGATAGGACATGATAATGAAAATTGTAATGTAGAACCCCATGTTCCAAGGAATCTAAACACAAATAATGTTGAAAATGAAAATGAAAAGAAAACTTTAAAAATTGATTCGTTCAATAACAGCAACGAAAAATATTTTAAAACTATTTTAGCTAATGATCAGCCTCTTAAGGTTTACATAGACTTTGGCAGTGAATGTACACTCATTCGTAAAACAAACGCAGAATCGTTAAATCTGCTAAAAGAGTTTGATGGGGTTCCTGTTGTGAAAGGTTTCGGCAAATCTTCGGTCATGCCTTTGTATCGGTCAAACGTAAACGTTAAAATAGATGAAGTAGAATCCACCGTAGAAGTTTTGGTAGTTGATGATATCTTTATGCAAACGTCTATGATGATTGGTCAGAACTTTACTGAACTACCATTTGTTACAGTTTTAAAAGACAGTTCAAAACTAACATTTTATAAAAGTCCGACTCAAAATCCTTTTGGTGAGTGCGAAGGTGTGTTGAAACTTTATGTTACTAATACAATCGAGATTTCAAAAACTAGCATTGTCCCTGTTTATACTAATTCCGATTACAACGGTGATGTATTTATCGATGGCTACAATTCAGTTGGGCCAGGAAAAGAGTTCCGGCTTTTTCAAGGTGCTTTTAATATCTGCGATGGTAAGGGAGAAGTCATAGTAACTAACTTGTCCCCTCGATCAATAACCCTTCAGCAAGATATCTTGATAGCTAGGGCCATCCCATTTACCGAACAGAACGTGTGTCAGGTCAACCGCATAGTTACAGATCCTTCTTCAATAGAACCTCTTGATAAAAACGATATCAAAACTGGACCAGGGCTAAACGTTGATCAGTTAGATAAGTTGTATTCATTGCTACAAAAGTATCGCGACTGTTTTGCCACAAATCTTGGAGAGATTGGTTGTGCGGTAGATGTAGAGATGAAAATAGATGTAATGGACAATAAGCCTATTGTCTATCGACCGTATCGTCTTTCTCATTATGAGCGTGAGCAAGTTCGACAGACAGTAGACGAATTGTTGCAAAATGATATTATTCAGGAATCGAAATCTGACTATGCCAGTCCAATCTTAATGGTTAAAAAGAAAACTGGTGAACAGAGACTGTGCGTGGACTTTCGAGCCCTGAATAATAAAACAATAAAGGATCGTTTTCCTCTACCACTTATTGAAGACCAAATATCAAATCTCAGTGGTAATAGCTTCTTCACGACTCTAGATCTCGCATCAGGGTATTACCAAATCCCCATGGCCGATGAAAGCAAAGCGTTTACAGGCTTTGTCACGCCCGACGGGCATTATGAATTCAAGCGAATGCCCTTCGGTCTTGCCAACGCGCCGGCCGTATTTCAGAGAATAATCAATAAAATTCTCGGGAACCGACGCTTTGAATACGCTCTGGCTTACTTAGATGACGTTCTCGTTCCGTCAAAATCCATTGATGAGATGTTTGTGCGGTTAGAAGAAGTATTAAAACTATTCAGACAGCATGGTCTTACTTTAAAACTTAAAAAATGTCGTTTCTTTGATAATACTGTCAGCTACCTTGGATACGACATCTCATCAAATGGTATTCAGCCAGGCGTAACAAAGGTACTGGCGGTCAAGGAATTTCCAAAACCACGCAATGTACATGAAGTCCGACAATTTCTCGGTTTAACCGGTTACTTCAGGAAATTTATACAGGGTTATGGAGAAATTGCTCGACCGCTTACATCTTTGTTAAAAAAAGAGTCTGTATGGCAGTGGTCTGCAACAGAAGATAGGGCATTTTTACTTTTGAAAGAGAGGCTGGTAGATAGACCAGTTCTCGCCTTGTATGATCCCATGCTTGAAACTGAACTGCACACGGATGCCAGTTCTCTAGGGGTAGGAGGAATTCTTATGCAGTGGCAAAAGGAGGCTAGGAATTTAAAACCTGTCGCGTACTTCAGCCGTCAAACGACGCCCGAAGAAAAACACCTGCACTCCTACGAACTAGAAACACTGGCAGTCGTGTGCTCCCTGAAAAAGTTCAGAGTTTATCTGTTAGGGATTCACTTCAAAATTTATACCGATTGTGCAGCTCTCCGAACAACACTAACAAAACGAGATCTGGTTCCACGGATAGCAAGGTGGTGGCTGCAAATAAGCGAATTTACATTCGATATAGAATATCGACCAGGCGTCCAAATGTTGCATGCAGATGCATTAAGCAGAAACACCATGCTATCAGAGGAACCAGACGATGACCCATCCCTCAGTGTTTACAATATAGGTAAGGAAAATTGGCTTTTATCTCTACAAATAGCAGATCCCGAAATATCGCGTATCTTAAAAATTCTTAAACCAGAAGATGACCTGCAGTGCAAGTACGGAACTGATTTCGCTAAATTTAACGATCGTCAAATTCGTGATATTTTGACGAATTGTGGGAGTACGGAACTCGGGGTCGCTATCTTTTGACGTACGCATGCGATCGTCAATTTTCGCGATAATTCATTCATTCATTCGTTCATATGTGTGTCAAAACTTGTGTTTTCGTAAACATTGGCGATTGGCGGGAGTTGTAAAAAAGATTCTCATCTCAAGTTATAACCAGAGTTCCACACAACACGCGATCAGCAATGTCGGAGCCTCCACTGTAAGTGTTTTATCTAATAAAATGCGGCTAGTATATTTGAATGTGACATTCAACTAATTTAGTTATTGTTAATACAGAAAGAAAATGCGTTGCAATAACCTGCAAAAAGACAGGTTGGTGGAGTGGATGGCGGAGCATCGAGAAGTGGCATTGGGCACATTTACGTGCCCAATGGGCCTACAAGTGCAGAATGCCAAGTGGGAGAGCTTGGCACAAGAATTGGCCGAGCTTGGTCCCTCCAAATCTGTGGACCAATGGAAAACTGTAAGCAACAATTCTTACTAGAAAAAAGTATTATTTGAAACAATAATGTGTATGATATTCTTACTAGAGGGGGGCGATAAGCCCACGGAGGTTGGGTTTGGGTTGTTTTGTGCATAAACAGCCTTATGTTGTTCTTTTTATTTACAGACTTGGAGGGACCTAAAAAGCCGTGCCAAAGGCAGAAATGCGACGACGCATAGGGCTCTCAATGCCACCGGGAACACAGTTGAGGTGCCGTCCATATCAAGAACTGACAATATAATTTTGTCAGTAATTGGTAGGACAACCTCACAAGGGTTGGCCGGTGTCCCCGAGAGTGAGTACTGTATCATAGAATTAGCTAGACTAAACATTGTTAAAACCCAGTCATATAAGCTGCATGTGGCCTTATGTCTTGCAGTATGTTACACATTACTATCACATAATAATGCCTATACTGGAAGATAATTTGAGACGTTATGTATTTTAGGCCCTATTGGTGTGCCACCGACCCAAGTGCAGCAGGTGCCGTCACCACCACCATCATCACCACCGCCGCCATCACCACCGCCGCCGCTGCTAATACCACCAGCTCTGCCACCACCACCAGCTCTGCCACCACTACCAGCTCTGCCACCACCACCAGCTCTGCCACCACTAGCGCCACCACATACACCACCTCCACCAATACCACCAGTACCACTACAACCACAAACTTCTAGGCCATCAATATCTGCCTCAAGGACCCATAATTTGGCAGATATTTACTCTTCCTGCAGTCAGGAAACAACGGCTGTTCTCTCTGTAAGTATTGTTTTTCATATGTTGTAACTCATTATAATTTCAGTCAAGTAGCCTTATCATACCTATTTTTTAATTCTAATTATCAGGATATCTCCAACCACCTCAAAAGGCGAAATGAAATTGAGGATGAAAGAAATTTGATTTTAAAAGAAAGAAATCAAATTCTTTTAGCGTAAGGATATCATTTAGTTCCCTATTAGCTAGTTTTGCAACTGTAGTGTTGTAGTGTACTTTGAGTAAATTAGATTTACAACGTCAACTTGATGATGTCCCCTTTGGTACTGTTTTTGTACTGTTTTTGGTACTGTTTTATCCCTGAGTAAGGCTATATTATTAAAAAAAAACATTTTAGAAAAGGCTCTTTATTAGTACCTTGGTATTAATTCTTATCCAAATAAATCTTTTCATATTCAAGACTGGTTCAATACCTATACATTACTTATAGAATTTTTCAATTCTGACATTCCATTCAAAAGATTTTAAAAATATAAAACGTTGAAAAAATGTATGTCCACCCATGCGAAGCTGGGACAGGCCGCTGGTCTGTAATAGAAGAAAAATATTTGTGAACAATACAATAATTATAATGTAATGTTAATGTGTTGTAAAATGTCACCTATCTAGTATGACTGACCTGCAAAATCTAGAAATTATTAACCATGTTAATAATTTCCAGTTGCCGCTGAAGAGCTGCTGCTCTAGGAGTTTGTCTTGGCATAGCTCTATCACCTTGGTTGGAATCTTCACTTTCAACTTCTGCCGTTTGAGGCAATGGTTCAGGCAATGGAAACCTAAAATAAAAGAGTTATTTTTAATTACTATAAATTGGATCAATGATCTTTTTGTGCTGTGCATAACCGTTACCATAAGATTCTTTTTACCTGTAATGATGCATCATATTGTATATTGTGCAACATGATGTAATTATAAGCCCCGCTGCTTCTGGTTGGTAGTGCAATACCCTGTCCTTCCGAAGACATCGAAAAGATGCTTTTATTACACCATTTGCCCTCTCGATGCAGTTGCGTACTTGTGTTATTTTTTTATTGTACCTCATTTCTGGTGTTCCTTCAGTAGGATTTGGCAGGATGGGGGTCAACATAAAGGTTTCCTTGCCGTATCCTGAATCACCTAAAAAGAAAATATACCGTTTTTAAAAAGATTAGAACAAATGTAGATTTTGAAATACTCATTAAATAGTGGATTTAGATTACTTTGAAAGAGTAGAGTATGTGTTAGTAGCGGAGTAGAAACTGATAATAAATTTTTATTGTTTCTAAAAATTTTGTCTGATTTCAGGCTGCTGCAGCTAAGGAGCCAGGAATCGCTGATCATCAATTTAATTGCCAATGTTTGCAATTGACTTAGAAATATTATAAGACTAGTGTAGAGCATGTATTAGTAGTAGAATAGATACATAAAATACATAAAAAATTGGATTATCTCTAAAACAAAATTCTTATTACAGGTTGCTGCAGCAAGGGTCCAATCAAGAATATGTCATGGCCGAACTAGCTGATAATGAAAATTAACTATAATAAAATATTTAGCTTACCATATTCTTTTACTTACATGTCTTTAATCAAAGGTATTATAACAGTTTACAAGTACTCTAACTTATTTAAGAGAATTGATTTTTATTTACCAATCAGATAATATTTCCCTATTCTCTGAGTGACCAGTCGAGCCATTTCTGCCTTCACATTGCTGCTGTTGAAAATGTGTTGGTCGTGGCATGAGCCAGGGAACCGAGCATTAACATTCAGCAGCTTCAGGTTTGAATCGCATATCTAAAACAAAACTTTATGTTAATCTGTCTATGAATTGTTTAGTAGATAATTGTAAATAGCAGATACTCACAAACTGGGCATTAATAGAGTAATTTCCTTTGCGATTTTTGTAGCCGATGGGGGGATCATCCGGATTGTTGTTGTATGGAGTCACAATAGAAATATGTGTTCCATCAATGCAACCTAAACAATCCGGAATGCCATGCTTCGCAAGGAAACCGCGAGTGACAGCCTCCCTCTCGACCACTGTGCTAGGAAACCTAACATAAATTGGGAAGAGCTTCTGCACTATGGCTTTGCTCACTTCAGCTACCACCTTGCTGACGGTTTTCTGGCCCAGTGCCAAATTGTACTCCTGTCCTATGCTCCTCTGATAACTGCCAACGGCGTAAAACCGGACAGCAGTGAGAACCTGTAACAATTAGGTAGTAGTTAGGTATTAGAATCACATCTAGATTTACAAAATGTTTACCTATATACTTAGTAAGTTCATTTAGTAGGTAAGTACTTACAATAATGTGGGCAGGAAGGCCGTGAGATCTGGACCTTTTCACATCACTTTCGATAGCTTCTATGAGCACGAGTGCTATTTCTTTAGAAATTCGGAAGAGCGTCGTAAAACGCTCTTCCGAAAGTTCAAACGGGTTATTTGCGTCCCTTAAGCGGCGCCTATGCATCATCAGCGACTCTCTGCTGGCTCTGCGTTCGTCCTCCAGCATCAAAATGATTCCAAAATCCATAATAAGTATCGATTGTATGCGTCGCTTATTTTTAAAGACCACTTTTTAAAAGTCGTGAAAATGATTCGTCTAATTCGCTAAAATACACGAATTTGACAACAAGATTGTGAAATCAAAAGTACCATACTCGCATTTTAGCGAAATTCGCATAAATTTTACGAATATCACGACTTTCGTCAAAATCGCCAAAAAATCGCTAAAACCCGTTTTCACGAATAGAAATGTCAAATTTGACGATCGCATAGTTCGTAAAAAGATCGGTACTTGCGCGGCAGGATTGTAGGGATATTCGTGAAAATTTTGCAGTTAAAAATCATACGGTTTTTAGGAAGGTTGATGGTAGATTGTGTATAGCGGTCCCAAAAAGTGCTCGATGGCAAATATGCCGAGCAAATCACGATGAGATTGGACATCTAGGATATGCGAAAACCCTTGAGCGAATAAAAGACACTTATTGGTTCCCTAAACTCCGGAAATTTGTTAAAAAGTATGTTGGGGCCTGTTTAGAGTGTGCTTATAATAAAGATAACGCGTCAAAACAAAAATCAGGGTATTTATATCCAATAGAAAAAGTTAAGATTCCATTTCACACGATTCATATGGACCACCTCGGGCCATTCGTTAAGAGCAAAGACTGTAATACACATATTCTTACTGTTGTAGATGCTTTTACAAAATACGTGTTCGTAAGAGCAGTAAAAGATCTAAAGACTAAAACCACTGTTAAAACTCTCGAGAAAATCTTTTTCGATTTCGGTGTGCCAGCCAGAATTGTGTCCGATCGCGGTACCAGTTTCACGTCCAAAGGTTAAAGCTTTTTGTGATGCACATGGCATCAAGCATATTTTAAACGCAGTAGCTTGTCCCAGGGCCAACGGTCAGGCAGAAAGATTTAATCAAACCATTTTAAATGCATTATCAGCACAAAACAGTAACAGCCACGAACGGGACTGGGACAAGTGTCTGGGTAAAATTCAATGGGGTATTAATAATACTATTAGTGCCTCAACCCAACAAACAGCTACAGAAGTCATGTTCGGAGTTAAAATGCGCGATATCTTGTCAAATAAATTAGGTATCAACACACAAGAAAACACTGTCAATTCAGATTTGCAGGAAATTAGAGAACGTATCAGCGAAAATATACAGAAACAACAAACTAAACAAAAAAAACGTCATGATGCAAATCGGGTGCCCGCTTGTAAATACGTAACTGGAGATCTTGTAAAAATTTCTCGTAATAATTTTGATAACGATAAGAAAAGTTCAAAGCTTTTGTCAAAATTTGTTGGTCCTTATAAAATTACCGAGGTTTTGGGGAATGACCGTTATAAAATTGCGGTCATCGCAGCCGACAGAATTCGTCCTTGGATTCATATTAAAGCCTTAGATATTGAAAATTCTTGTGAAAGCGCTTCTGATGATGCTTCTGAGTAGTGTAGGACTTCGTCTGTGTTAATTTACTGTAAAAGTAGACACAATAATAGTTAGTATAATGTGTTGATTTTGCTTGTTGTTCTAGATAGATTAAACAGCTAGGTAATGTCATGATTTTATCAATCTCTTAGGAAACATAAATGTGAAGTGAAACCTGTAATTATAATCAGATGTTCCTAGGTAGTGTAAGAAATAGAATGCATGTTTTTGTTTACAATTACCTAATTAAGTAGGTAAGTAGATTTTAATTATTGTTTGCCGGGAGGCAACACGTTGTCGGATGGCCGAATGTCATGATTTCATAATTTTAAAAATAATTTTGTATAATTTGATTTGTTAATTTTTATTTATTTGTCGATTTGTTATTTTAAAAGATGGTTCATTTGACTACCGTTCTAAGTTGCTCAATTTACTAAAAATGAAAAATGTGTTATCTAGAAGAAACAAGCTTCTTTTTGACTAGACGGAATTTAACGATAGGTAGGTCGACAAACGAGGAGCCAGTTCGGTTTATGCCTTCGGCAAAAGTAGTCTTGTGATGGATAAGTGTTAAGTTGTGAAGAGTTGTGAATAGTGTTATAGTTTGCTGTGGTACTTTAATAAATGTAATCATTGCAAGGAGAAGTGCAGTTTTATTACACTTGTATGTAGTTATTTGTGTACAATAAAGTGAGCTATCTGGTTTCCAAAGGTACAAGCATTGCTAAGTTTAGGGCAAGATATTGCTATTTGGAATATCCACCAATATTGTAACGTTCTTGGCGTACTAAGAAGATTATTACTGAAATTTGAGCAGCAAAATTGGTGCAGTGGCTGTTCAAGTTTTTATGAAAATAGCTATACTCAAACTGATGTGGCTAGATCTTACCAGTATGAGATAATCTAAAATTTCTCAATATTTCCAGACATCGAAACCCGGCAGCATCACACAAGGATATCCCGTGCAGCAAAACAACCCCAATGTTGCGAACCCGAACATGTATCCATCACGGCATCGGTACTAGCTACAAGCGCGGCCTAAGAGGCCGCGTTAAAAAACCTAAGGGCCCTGAGCTCTTAGACTTCCAAGCCTCCTTCATGGCTTATCGGCTGATGGCTTAGCTCTCGGTAGTGTGTGCTGCTAGCGGGCACCATTCATGGTGGCTGAACTATGCTTAACATTTGATCTTTTAGGCCAATTGCGCGATTAAACTAACCACAGTTGCAAAAGTCAGGAAACGATATAATAAACAGAATGAACATTAAAGGAATTGGTGAAAAAAAACAGAAAGTAATTAATTAAAATGAATGAGGAATTGTGCGCAGATCGCCAGTGATAACTGATAAGTGAACAGTGCAGTGTGGAAACAGTGAATAATAAAAAAAATAATGTATCATAAGAAGTTATAGACTCAATTTAAACACACTATAAAATACATTGTCATCTTTTAAGGCGATGACAACTCACACATTTCAACATTTTGAAAGTTACTCAATCACTGGAACTATTTATAAGAAATCACAATCCAAAAAATATTTGGATCCAAACAAGTTTACTCACTAAAAAGTAAACTTGCATAAGTACGAAAACGAGAAAAGCCAAGTTTAGTGATTTATAATCTTTAAAAATCTTGAAATATGGGAGCGAAAGGTACATTGGCAGTTGACATCGCCTTAATATAGTAGGTATAAGCTTGTGGTAATCTCTGTTAATATAAGGGTACTTAAAAAAATCTGTCAGTAGATTAGCAACCTTAAATTATTGCCATCTCCTACCTTGGCAGTAGTCTCGCCATTTCAGCTATTACATCGAATTAGATAGAGATAGCAAGTGACTGGGAAGGCGATTAGTTTTGATCGGCCTTTCAGAAACCGGCCGATAATCTATGGAACATAAATAAATATCGGGCAGTTTTTATTACGCTGCTAGATCTGCTGGCATTGTTTGCATTGCTAAAGCAGAAAATTGATAGAAAACGACCTGACGAATATAGAAAGGAATACCTACCTATTCAATTCATAACAATGTAGATTGCACTTTTAAACTTCCAGTAAATAATTTTAATAGAACTTCAGTAGGGCAAGAGACTACTCATTTTCCCTTGCTAATAGATAGATAGATAACACATTTATTTGCCTAACTAATACACACAGACACAAAAATACAAACTCAAAATAAAAACAACAGAATTAAAACAACTAATACAATAAGAAATAACTAAAATATAAACAATAAAAAGAAAATTTTAAGCTAAACAAACATTTTAAATAATAAATATTTAGATCCGTGTGCATTGTAGCTAGACAAAAAGGTAATAAATAGCTCAGCGCTTAATATTGCTCAAAAGCAAAGCACTGATTTTCAGCTATTACCTTTGGAGACAACAATCTAATCAGTAAGCATAGAAGAGCCGAGCCTATTACCAAGATTTGAATGAATAATAATGTCAGCGTTATAAAATCTACATGAATCTTTTCTGATGAGATCTTATATCTCCAAGCCACTCATGGCTTTTCGGCTTCGGAATAAGACTTAAAAGTTATTGTATTTTATTTTAAAGTGTAATACTTCTATTCAGACTACTGGTTCAGAAAACAGTAACCTTCAGAATACCACGACGACCACAGCGGGATGGTATCGTTATTAAGTTAAGAGCTGATTTCACCATGCTCTGTTAGTTACTAATCAAGGATTAACAGACCGTTAAATCTAACCTTAGATGTCAAACGCGTACATTTTGACATATTTTACAGCCCTTTAATCCTTTGTTAATCTAACAGATCATGGTGAAATCAGCTCTTAATGTTTTATTTATAATATTATCCCAAACCCCAAGTGGGATTCGAATCCACGACTTTCTGATATAACTTCGTTACCGAAAGAAAAATCTACACTTCACATCGCTATTCTGTATTTGCGTTTTTATTTGCTCTTTATTGTGTAAAAGTCCAAATAACGCAAACACATCGTCACGATCAACGGTATTCGTGTATTTGCGTATACGTCTTGTTCGTGAAAAATATGCTAATTTAGGCGAACAGCATCTCGACACATCGTATTTGGGCAAATACAACGAATACGCGAACAGTAGCTTTTGCTTAAGCTCCACACAATACACTGCTGAACTGACATCCTGATGTCTACTGTATGTATTTTTGTATAATTCCACAGGTATATGTCTCAAGCATTGTTTGCTCTTATTGTGAGTAATAAAAGTAGTGATCTTATAATTACTGCCATTGTTTTTCATCAACTTGTAGCATTTTGACTTGATGTGACCACTCTTCTTACAATAGTGATAAATTATTTTACTTTTGTTCACTTTGTTCTTCGATACATAAGCAGTGTCAACATTGTCCGAGAAGTTGTACTTGCGGTATTCTTCTTGAATTAACCTTGACTGTATCAGCTCACTTGACAAACTGTTTGTAATGCAAGCAGTCTCCAGATTTGAGACCAATGCGTCGAACTCCTTTGGTAAACCACTAAGAAATAGCTCGCCTACTTCTGCATCTTCAATAGTTTTACCGATATCTGCCAATTGTTGCACAAGCGTCATTATGCCAACTATATACTCGGTCATTGAACTGAACTGATCGAACTGACTGTAGTCAGTATGATGCAGCTTTCGCACTTCTCCAAGCCCGATCTCCACCGCGAAAGGGTAATGAGCGAGAAATGGTTAGCGGAACGGACTCCTTTTCAATGAAATAGGTTTTATCTTTTGATTTCCACTGACAAAGAGTTTTATCTTTTGATTTCCACTGCAAAAGGAAAAAGAGCTGAGCGAGTTCATTTCAACACTTTCTGCTCGCTCAGTCCTTTCCGCTCGACTATTTGTTGGTGGAAATACAAGTATGCAGTTTATTCTTGCGAGTTAAACGGAGTCCTTAATGGCTCCGCTCCGCTCGCGGTGGGGACCGGGCTTAATAGCGATCGCTTGTACAGCCCTTTGTCTTAGAAAGTGGTTGCAAGCTTATCCCAAGCTTCTTTCGCTTTTGTACAGAGCCGCACATGTTGATGACACGCGGTCTTCACACTAAGACAAATATGTGCTCGCTAATCTCGCTCTGCGTCGCCGTCGTCTCCATCCTCAACAAATTTCCACAAACCCTCAAGTGTCAATAACATCTTCATCTGGAATTTCCAGCTATTATAATTACAGACGTCTTCTAATTTTTCAATTTGCACACCTGCGCTGTGCGAGGACATTGCAGCGTCGGCGCAATGTCCTCACTCCACGACTCCTACTGATAACCTCTCTGTCTCCATTTTTTGCAAACACGTGCACCTTCCAAATTGAACACAGCCGTTTCCCCTGAAGTGTTGCACTGGGCCCAAAACCTGTTGAGAGGTCTATATAAATTTGTTTGTTTTTCTTCAAATCTCCGACCGACTCCATCGATCTGATATAACCTCACATGCATTCGAACCACATGCCGTGGATTCGAAACACACGCAAATCCATTTATATAGACCTCTCAACAGTGTCCTCTCAATCGAGAGAAGGCAGGCATCTGGGACCACAAGAAACTTGGACCGCGGTCCCATTCGCCTGATCCATTAATTTTATTACTTTTCCTCAGGCAACTGGGACCACTCGTAATATTACCACTAAATCTATTGTTTAATCCGAATTTAAGTACAGTTAGAACGAAAAGTATTTGAAATAAAAAACTAATCTGTCGTAAAATATGTATTTGTCAATAAAACAATATACTAACAATTATAAATATGTACATTATTTAAAAATAAAATAACGTGTTTCAAAAATCAGTCTTACATCTTATAGTCTTCGTCTTATATATTATAGTAAAATGATTTATAAACATACCTATGTACGATAATTTATAATATTTAAATTATGGTACATAGATATGTTTATAAACTTAATAATAAGTTTAACATAACGTATTTTTTTTTACTATTGTCTTTGTTGCTCTAAACTATCAATAGTTTTTGTAATTTTTTTTATAGTTAAGTATTTTAAAAATCAGTCTTTATATTTAGTCTAGCACAACATTAAGTTTTCATTACAGCCTTAATTGTTCTTAAGTCTAAACAATCAACAATAGTAATTCACTCATGACATTTTTTTCTTGTAATCATTTTAGGAGTTATTTAAAAAATCAGTCCTATCCTAATATTTAGTCTAACACATAATTTACTTTTTATTACAGTCGCAATTTTTCTAAGCAATGACCAATGGTTATTTTACCATACTGTAATTCACCTAAGACATCATCAATTTTTTGTTTTTTGCATCAATTGACTGTGATTGGACAATTTGTCAGGTGGCTCGAGAATCTACCTGTTCGAAACAAAAGGGCTACTTGACCTTGAAATTCGCCTGGTCTACCAATATCGTGTGTTATACATAACTCTTGGCGTAAATAATTTACACTTAGTACATACATAATAAATATCGATTAATAGTAATATTAAAAAGAGAAAAGTAGTTTGTAATGAATCAATTCAAAAAGTACTGGATCTACTTGGACCTACAACGACACGCGCCGCTAGTATATATTATGCTAGTAAAATAATGCTAAAAAAATCGCGTGTTTTTGAGCTTTTGATTTTTCTGGCGACGACTGTACAATTAGTTGTGGTCCCAAATGGCAGAACAAAAAATGCAATCAGGCGAATGGGACCGCGGTCCAAGTTTCTTGTGGTCCCAGATGCCTGCCTTCTCTCAATCGAAACGCCATCACGAAATAAAAATGAAAAAATATGTAAGTAGTAGAATTAAATTGTAATTATTAAGATATTATCTCTATAATTATTGAGATAATATCTTAGGTATACTTAAATAATATATGTTATTAAATTAAGTTTATATTTCTTTAAAAAAACAAGTATAGATAAGATAGATCAATTTGTTTACTCAATTATCATTTTTATTAAAGTAAATTGTTATAATACAAATAAAAATAAAACGCTTTTAATCGGAAATATGTTTTAAAATACTTATAAATTATCATAATTCATAGTGGTGGTAATAAATGCCTGAACTTACACTTCGTTTTTTAATAATGTACCTACCTGTAGAAATGATTTTCTGGTAAAGCAAAAAAGACGGATAACTTGTTACACAAAAAAAAAGTCGATAAAATTTGTTTATTATTTTCTAGACCTTTATGTATTTTGGAAAAAACAAACTGTTTTGTATGATTGTGTATAAGTTAAATATAAAAAATACATAACTCACAACATAAATTTGATTTCCGTATGTAGTTTTTTACATTTTTATGCTGCGATATCATTACTTTTATGAAATCTCGCGGATAAACAATTTTATGTGTAGTAAAACAATTTCGTACAAAAAAGTGAAGAAGCTATTTCAAATCTATTGCACGAGTTTGCGTCATCCTGAAGAACTATCGATACCTAGCTTACAATCCCCGGATTGGGGGAAGATGGGTGGCAGATAACACCAACACTAGGGGTCATGTGGAGAGGGGAGGGGTTGAGAAGTGGTATGATGGGGGTTGGGGGAAGGGGGTGGTAAAAATTGGAGTTTAACAGGTTCACACCTGAATGCGTTTTCGATGTACGTTTTGCATCAAGTGAGTTGTAGGTACACGAAGCTCAGTGAATCGAATCTACAGGTTTTACATTAGTTACTATACTTAATTATGTCGGTGTACACTTCATTAGGATTAGCAGGATGTCTACCGTGCTTCTGCAACCTTATGGACCGACGACATTGTAAGGATTGATACATATAAGGATTGACGAACTGATGATGATAATAAGTAATAATTTACGTCCATAGTAATTTAGCCAATATTTTTTTCATTTAGGTAGGTCTTGGTCATATAAGAACGTTTTAGTTTATCTTCCAATTTAAAACTAATAACCACATTTATTTACAAAAAAAAATTACAATGAATACAAGTATTTACAAAATGTACAAAATACATATGAAAGAGTTGAGCTATCTGCAGACCGTTGCAAACGATCTAGAGATAGCTCAACTAATCCAAATCAGTGCCAATCGGAAGCGTCCCCAAGAACTCAAGAACTCACTGAATTTAAAACTACTTAAATTTTAAATTGAATTTTAAACATAAAATTAATAAATAAAAAATAAAACATCAAAAATTTAAAACTACTTAAATTTTGAATTTCAAACGACATAAGTTTGGTAACTCGTTGACTGCATAGGTAGCACCCGTGAGGAGAGCGGTGGGTGAGGTCCGTCTGACCTGCAAGTAGGTCGTGCGCGATCGATGCGCACGGTAGATATACCCTTTGATCTCTAGTGCCATGTACCAACTCGAGAATCTTTGAGAACTTCTAAGGGGGTAGTCAGAGGGAGGTACGTCCAAATATAACATTTGGCACATTACGAAAATTTGTAGTTGGTATACCATACGTGACAGGTAGCAAGACCATCGCCGCTGCTAGTGTAAACTATTTTCATCTCAACGATTTCCTTCATTGTTTGGATAAATAAATAATACCTACAATAAAAATTTACGGTTTAGTTCCACGGCAGTTTCAATTAATGTTCTTGCATGAGCAAGAACATTAATTGATTATTGATTAATTAATTAATTGATTAATTAATTGATTGTCTTATGAAAGACATAAGTTTATCCTTGGAAAATTTTATACAAACTTACTGTGCATGAATCAGGCATACCTATAAAAGATGCAAATATTTTTATCGCATTCCCCCGCTACGTCGTAGCGTGACCATTGCTACGGCGTAGTACGCTTACTGGGGAGCCAACAAAGTCCAGAAACTAGAAGATTTCTCAAGAATCTAGTATATAATCATATTTTCTAACTTATGAAGTTGTATAACTGCTGTGTGTATATATTTTAATGCTCAAATCGTTTCTTTCACGTGAGTGAAATATACCTAGTGTAAATTTAACTCTTATGTAAAACCTACACTACTACTTGCGTTGTCGCGTACTGGTGTCACGGAAAACCAGCGTTATAGTAGCTTATGCTGCTATAGCATTTATGCTGAGTGACGGCCAATTTGTGTCACTTACTTACTTATGTCTATTCTTGTATTTTTAATAAACTGTGTATGTGTGGCATGATAAATGATTTTATATTGTATTGTATTGTATTGTAAAACTAGCAGCATAATTCATAGGCACGGTAAAAATGAAAACCACGACATAATGTAATACCTACTATAGGCGCCAAACGTTAAAAGCTAGTCCTCTAGTATCTCGAGTCCTGCACTAGTACCTACCTAGGTTGGGATGGGTAGGGGGGTGGGAGGTCAATAGCTTTGCGCTTGCGTATTGCAATACAACCTACCACCCTTTGAGTCTAGAACAACGTTCATCCTTAACAGCCCTAGATAAGATCTAATTTTGTTTGATAACGAAATAGGAATCAGACAAAGAGTTCTAGATACGGTTTCAATAGGTCCCTAACAAAGAAGATTAAGGAACTTGCAAATTAGTGAGGTACAGTTTAAAGTTTAAGTTTTTTTTGAAGCAAATTCTGTCCAATTTTTTTGTCTAAAATAAGATTGTATAAAACTTTACTGTTCGTATCATATCGGTTCTTGTCTCGTAGTACAAGCTCTGCTTAGTTTGGGGCTAGGTGGCGTTGTGTAAAATGTCCGAAAATATTTATTTTTAGTTATGGCTGGGACACTGGGACAGGTGGGCCATCTGCTTGTTCCATCAGCTAGTTGTATAAAAAAAGACCTTATTTTCGATGAGAATGATTAGATGAGACGAGTTAACTTGGACTATGGTATTAAATCGTATTCGTACTGTAGTTGCACACAAGGATAGGAAATCAACCTACACAAAGCCAAACAAAAATGACGCTTATTACAAGGCCATAAATGCGAGTAGTGTATAGCTTGATGCATATCCGTGTGTACCATGATTGTATTTTTATAAAGCAGTTTCATACAAATTATAGATAAATTAATATCATAGGAGTAGTTTTGACCCATGAGTTATTTACAAATCTCGAATAGTAGAGCTCTTTGTGTGTGGCTCGGGGAAGTACTACCACCACGCCTGATTCTGCATCTAAGCAGCGTTGCTGTGTTTCGGTTTGAAGGGTGTGGTTCCCGGTGATATTACAGGCATATGAGGCCTAACATTATGTATGTCTCAAGTTGATAGACGTAGAGTAGTGCATCATATTAGGACACGTTCATATCGTGCGTGACTTGCGAGGCAATGCTTTGTTATAGTGCTTTGTTAGCACTTAACATCAGGTGGACCATGTGGTTGATCCGACAGCAAGAAGTATAAAAAAGAGTTAAATATAAATAAATCAATATTGGCCGACTTTCCACACAACACTATCTAGCCCCAAACTAAGCTAAAGCTTGCAAATATGGGAACCAGATTGCTGATATAATATACATAACATACCTACTTTTTTTTTGTAAATACATACTTATAATTAATAATAACACCCAGACAGAGAACAAACATTTATGTTCATCACACAAAAATATTTGTTCTTGGTGGGAATCGAATCCACGGCCTACGGCGCAGAAGGCAAAGCTACTACCCACTGAGCTGTGAAAGTTATTTGTTATAACATTAACCTAAGTTAGGCACTATGATTTCTACCTCTAGAAGTCATAACTCAATAATTTTATTGCAAAACGTAACATCTCGCGACCTCCATTTTAAAAATAAAACTTGTTACAAGCTTTTATTCTATTATTCTTTGTATTTACTGGATTCAACTTTTTTAAATAACCTGTACCAGAAGTATGAGTTGTGTTTACCATATTTGGTTTTTCGTTTTTGTTCCGTGTTCATTGCAGGTTTTCTATGAAGACGCGATAGAGATACCGATACGGAACTTTATGTTCTACTACTAATTTTCATCATACTTGCAACATAAAGTTCCGTATCGGTATCTCTATCGCGTCTTCATACTAAACCCGCTAAAACGAAAAACCAAATATGGTAAACACAACTCATACTTGGGGTACTGGTCGTATACTTTGACCTTATAATAAAACAAATTTACTTCTCGATCTATTTAACTTAACCGACACAGTTTTAGGTATTTTATTCCATAGAGAATTAAATAATTTTATTATATATTTTAGGATTTAGTTATTTAAACAATAAACATCATACGTTGAATCAAAAATGATTACCAACAAACTAGCTTTTTCATTGTGTTTTCAGCTCTTGTATAACGCTTAAAAAACGAGATCAAACGGTAAAAATTGACGTAACTTAGTGATCGTTAGGGTTCCGTACCCGGACCCTATTACTAAGACTCTGTCTGTCTGGCCGTCTGTCACCAGGCTGTATCTGATGAACCGTGATAGTACCTAAGACATTTGAAATTTTCACAGATGATGTGCTCTTGCCGCTTTAACAACAAATATAAATACAACAAATAAAGGGGGCCCCCATACAAAAAACGTGATTTTTTGGCCTTTTTTTGTAGATAATGGTACGGAACCCTTCGTGCGCGAGTCCGACTCGAACTTGGCCGGTTTTTATTTTCTATCATCCTAGTGTAGGCAATGGGATCCAAGAACTATCAGCCAGACAATCACAAAACTTTGTTACAATATTTGAAACTAGTAAATAAATATAAAAATTTGAAAGCTTTGCGATTAGATCGACCGATAGATAGACCAGTTGCAATTAAAGTGTTAGCAACTGCTCCTAATGTCATATTTATTGCAAAGCTGTCGTATTTACCTATTTCAAACAGAAACCGATTGCGACAAAGTGATGGAATTATCCCAGTCTCTAGACTATGTCGTCATACTCAAACGGTTTTTGGTCAAAAGATTTACCGTAAACTTTCCCCATGAACTTGAACCTTATTAGTAAGGCAATAAGGCCGTATTGGTAAGGTAAGGTAATCAAGTACATCTACCTACGTATTTTAAACCACCTCGGTTAGTTACCCACATCGCTTCAGTCATTCATTCAGTTTGCTAACCGCCAATCCCACCTATTACAAGTATTCTAATATTACTATTTTTCACCCTCGTAAGGGATGGTATAATAGGTAGATGTCTATTAGGGTTTATCCCCACTGCCAAGGTCACATCGATCGGCACACTTCGAGAGCGAGACAGAGCTACGGCTATTGTGTTTTGACTCTTTCTAATGGAAAATCTTTGTTTAAATTCACCGGCGAGTGTTGGTAAACAAAACTAGGAATGTGGTCGTATTAATTATGTGGACATTTGTTTGTGATTCACAAAGTTAGCACACAGGTACATTAACATAATACATATTGAAAGAAGGACAACATAAACTGAAATAGCTTCTCCAAATTGATCCCCAGGCACGGTAGACGCTCTAACATCTCTTACGGCCGGTTTCTGATAGCTCTATCAAACGTAAACGGATGTCAAGTCACTTGCTTTTTCAGCTATTACATCCAATTAGATAGAGATAGCATCTGTTAGTCTGTTAGTCTCACCATGTACAAACTTTAGATTCTTTGAAGATTATTATTTTTATAAATTTATTAAAAATATCTAAAAGAAAAAAAGAAAATGGTTTATTATCTCTATTGGGTGGTAAGTATATACACATACGTACATTATAACTATACAAGCTGTTTATTTTTATAAATACGAGTGCTCAGCACTACACTTGAGACTTATTAACTATTTTCGGGTTTCCCAAAACATACTTTGGGCGTTTAATCTTAGTTGAGTATAATAGCGATAGCGGTATGTTTAAATAACCAAAGTACCTACCTACTGCTAATGAAATGTAGGAAGTAAAGTTACAAATACACAAATCAAAATCAAAAAATTTCGTTTGATTGTTATTATGTTGTTTGCTTACCTTCTATTTATACTTACTTCTATTTATAATTAGTTTTTTATACTTACTATTGATATTCTGTGCCTACGCGCCCCAAAAAAATTTATTTGCATTTAGTGTTGATTGTACACCTTACAAACGAACAAAACAGGAAACAATTAATAACAACTATAGATATGTACAATGGGCGGTCTTATCGCTAAAAAGCTCTCAGGAGCCTATTATATAAGATGGTTGGTTTAAGTGCACCAAAAAAAATAACACGAAATAATAAAAATGATAAAACAATAAATACCTACTTAAACTAGATAAACATACATAAATAAAATTACATACATATTGTTGAAGTTTAAATCTTCGCGCGCTTTATATTATACCGTGTCTACCTTAATATGTAATCTTTTTTATGGTTTTGTTCGTTCGCTTCCATGTCTTGTTGGAGTAAACGTGTCTGTTAAAAATTATTGAATTTTATTACCTAAATATACCTAGTCCCCTACATGGTCCTTCGAGCCGGATATTATTACCAGCTCATTATTACATTGAGGAAGAAGTTTCCATCACATTTGAAGCCGTGGAGCGCAAATAAATGCTACGGGATTGCGCGTCACCAGAGTGGTCGAGAGTTCAAAGTCTAAAAGTGCAACGTGCAGGAACAAGTGATTTTCATTTAGAACCCAACACTCTAATCAGGTATAATTAGGTATAATTCGACGTTAAATAAGGTTAGTAACAGTTCTTTCATATTAATAATTAAATCTGTTGTGTAAAATCAAAGTTTGTTTGTCAGTTAATGTATAAAATTCACTCTAATTTTCAAAAATTTTATTGGTTATCAAACATCTTATTTAAAATACATCTATAGGCATCTTGATATTATTTATTAAAATTAGCAGATTCTAGGTACTTTTTGTAATAGTTCTAAGTACTTAAGTAAACCTGTTGCCTGTATCAGTTCCAGGTCGTCCGTGCCTGTCTCCCAGAATGACCGAGGATAAGGAGCTTATTAAAAAACGCAGCAGTATCAAAGGCCGTATGACTGCTTTCGCGAATCATCTTACGACGTTGAATGCGTCGTCGCTGAGTTCCTCGGAGGCCAGGGAGTTACAATTGCGTATCGGTAAGATGGAATCTTTATATGATCAATACGATGAGGTACAGTTAAAAATTGAGTGTAATTCTGACAATAGTGATGTTCAATTAATCGAAAGAACTGAGTTTGAAAGACATTATTATCGGATAATTTCAAACGCTCAGGGAATGATTGATACCTATAGAAAGGATCAAGATAAATCGGAAAGTGCGTCAATTTCTCGTTCCAATCACAAGCTTGTTAAATTGCCGACTATTCAGTTGCCGAAATTTGGGGGTTCCTACGAAAAATGGTTAGAGTTTCATGACACCTTCTCAAGTTTAATCGATAAAAATGATCAGATAGACGAAATAAATAAATTTCACTACTTGAGGGCGTCATTAGAAGGTTCGGCTGCTGTGGTAATTCAATCTATTGAGTTTTCTGCTAATAACTATCAAGTAGCTTGGAAACTCTTATGTGAGCGGTTTGACAATAAACGTTTGTTAATACAAAATCATGTTTCAGCCTTATTCAACATTGAACCGGTCACAAAAGAGTCATCCGCTATTTTGAAGCGCGTA
Source organism: Chloroclysta siterata (assembly GCA_932294275.1). NCBI lineage: Eukaryota > Metazoa > Arthropoda > Insecta > Lepidoptera > Geometridae > Chloroclysta > Chloroclysta siterata. Next base: position 12,714,910 of record OW028602.1, read on the forward strand.
ATAGACCAATTAAATAAAAATTTGCGTGCATTAGAGTCATTAGGTCAACCCATTGAACACTGGGACACTCTTTTGATTTACCTCGTCACCCAGAAGTTAGATTCGAAGACATTTCGTGAGTGGGAGGAACATAAAGGTAATTTATCTAAAGATAAGCCGATTAGTTTGGTAGCCTTTCTCGAATTTATGCGTAATCGTGCAGATTTAATTGAGACGATTGAGTTGTCACAAAATAATGCTACAAGTAGTAAACAGGCGTCAAAAATAAAAGCTATGGTTTCTTATCAGAGTAATGACAATAAAAATAATACATCTTCATCGTCTATGAAACCTTGCCCCAACTGTAATGATGATCATTATTTGAATAACTGTCCGAAGTTTCTCGCACTAAGTAGTGATGCGCGATATAAGTTATTGCCTAATTATAAGATATGTTTTAATTGCTTCCGTAGTGGACACTACGCCAATTCGTGTAAAAGGCCAGGTTGTAAGGTGTGCAAGCGTAAACATCACTCACTAATTCACATAAACGAGTCTGGTGCATCTAAACAGCTGTCTACGTCTATGCCTACAGCTACAGCTGATTGCGATAACGGAAACCGTACGAGCAGCTCAGTGCCTACTGCGACGAACTCTGAGATCTCGAGTGTTACACTTACGGGAAGTATTAGCACTACAGTTGAGAATACAGGTCAGTGTGATGTTTTATTATCGACTGCATTAGTGAAATTGTATGATTGCGACAATCGTGAGGTCATCGCCCGTGCGATCCTGGATAGCGGTAGTACTTCGTGTCTAATGACCGAACGCTTGCATAAACAATTGAACTTGCCAGCTGATCGTACTGATAAGACCGTCGTAGGTATAAATAATAAAACATCGAAGATCAGTCAATTATGTCGCTTGCCTATAAAATCATTATGTGATAGTTTTTCTACTTACCTAAGTTGTTTTATTCTGCCGTCGATTACCGATAACGTTCCCGGGTGTCAGATTAATGTTAGGAATTTAAACATTCCATCAGATATTTGTTTAGCGGACCCTCAGTTTTATTCGCCCTCCGCCATTGATTTAATCATTGGCGCTGATGTTTTTTGGGACATTTTAGGTTCGCAAAATATTAAATTAGGAGATGGAAAGCCGATACTTTATGAAACTAGACTAGGTTGGATAGTTTCCGGTCCTGTTAACCGCGGCCGCGTACCTACGCTTTCACAAATCAAATGTAATTTTACCAAAGTCGATTCTTTGACTTCTCACTGTTCTGATGATGACATCCAAAACCAATTAATGCGTTTTTGGCAGCTCGAAGAAGTTAGCCCTCAGTCATCTCATTATTTTCCAGAGGAGAAGCAATGTGAAGAACATTTTGTAAAAAATACTACTCGCCTCGCAGACGGTCGGTTTTGCGTTAGGATCCCATTAAAACAAACACCGAGCGTGTTAGGTGATTCTTATCAGCGAGCTAAACATTGTTTGCTTTCTTTAGAGCGCAGACTTAAATGTAATGCTAATGATTCATTTAGAAAAATGTATATAGACTTTATGTCTGAATATGAATCATTAGGTCACATGTCAGAGTGCAAACCGGTCACATCGGTGCCTCACTACTTCATCCCTCATCATGGCGTCCTTCGTGAGAGTAGTACGACGACCAAACTACGAGTCGTATTTAATGCGAGTAGTCCTACTACCTCGGGAGTTTCATTCAATCAGATTCAAATGATTGGGCCTACGGTACAAGATGACCTATTGTCGATACTTTTAAGGTTTAGGCAGCATAGATATGTTATAGTTGCAGACGTTGAGAAAATGTACAGATGCATTGTGGTACATCCTGATTCCAGGCCGCTGCAACAGATTATTTGGCGAGATCAAACTCAACCCGATTCCATCATTAAAAGTTACGTTTTGAACCGGGTGAGTTACGGCACGGCTAGTGCGCCGTATCTTGCGACTCGATGCCTAAAACAGATAGGTTTAGACTGTAAGGACCCTAAAATATCTGAAATCATAATTCATGACTGCTATATCGACGATTTATTGAGTGGGGGGGATGATATAAATGAAGTTTTACGTATACGCAAGCAAGTTACTGCCGAGCTAGCCTCAGCATGCATGCCTCTTAGGAAATGGAAGTCTAATGAGCCTCAATTGTTGCCAGAAACCGATCAGTTTTCATCGGAATTTAATATCGCAGAATCTGAATGCAATAAAACGTTAGGCCTCGGGTGGCACTCGGGGCAAGATCAGTTCTACTTTTCCATCAGTCCAACCATAGTAAAAGGAAACACTAAGCGTGATATTCTATCGGTCATTGCTCAGATATTCGACCCCTTAGGGCTCATATCACCTTGTGTTATCCTCATGAAAATTATATTACAGAAACTGTGGCTGCAACGACTGTCTTGGGATGATGAGTTGCCACCAGAGATGAACCAGGCCTGGGTCGAAGTTGTCGACAGCCTACCGGGTCTGAACAGCCTGCGTATACCGCGACGTGTCATCTGTGACTCATATTCCTCTCTGGAATTACACATTTTCACAGATGCGTCTGAGCGTGCGTATGGCGCTTGTATTTATGTTCGGAGTACTAACGATAAAGGTGAGGTCTCAGTCAACTTACTTATCGCAAAAAGCCGAGTCGCTCCTATCAAGCCCACAACAATACCACGACTCGAGCTCTGCGGTGCTCTGATTGGTGCTCGTCTGTATGAAAAGGCTAGTACTGCCTTGCGAGCTCAAATCAGTCATGTTGTGTTTTGGACGGACTCCATGATTGTCCTAGGTTGGCTTAAAATGTTGCCTTCTAAGTTACAACCTTTTGTACGTAATCGAATAGCTGATATTTTAGAAAAAACTGGCAGCTGTACTTGGAGACATGTTCCGACCGATGAGAACCCCGCGGATATGATATCGCGCGGTGTCAATGTTAGTTCTCTCCAGTCTCTCACATTATGGTGGCAAGGACCAGATTATTTAAAATGCGATCCCTCGCACTGGCCTGCCACTCCAAGTACTGTTGAAAAGTTGCCTGAAACTCGAACTGAAGTTTCATTACATATAAATGATTTTACCTCATGCGAACTTATTGATTTCAGTCGCTTCTCAAATTTTTCTAGGCTTCAGCGTACTGTAGCTTATGTGCTACGGTTCATTAACATTTTAAAGAAAGGGACAAAAAATGAACATAAATATTTAAATACTGACGAGTTAAATAATGCGTTGAGTTTAATAATGAAGCAATCTCAGATTCAATCGTTCCCTGAATATAATTTGTTAGTTAAAAAACAAGATTTGCCTACTAAAAGCCCACTGATAAAATTTAATGTTTATTTAGATAAAAATAGTTTAATTCGCGTAGGAGGTCGGTTAGATAATTCTAATTTTACATTCGAGAAAAAGCACCCTATTATTTTACAGTCCACACATCAAGTTACGAAGTTGTTGTTTGAGTTTGAACACAAAAGATTAATGCATGCCGGCCCTCAACTTTTATTGGCTACAATTAGAGAAACCTATTGGCCAATAGGTGGTCGTAATTTAGCTAAGAAATGTTTCCGTCAATGCGTGCGCTGCAATCGCATGAAGGGTAAAACGTATAACCCGCTGATGGGTAATTTACCGCAGCAGCGAATTGAACCAGGTGGATACCCATTCGAGAGTGTAGGCGTGGACTACGCGGGCCCAGTGGCTGTCGCTAGTCGCACAGGTCGAGGTTGTAGGCTCGTCAAGTCGTACATAGCTATTTTTGTATGTTTTACAACCAAGGCTGTACACCTGGAGTTAGTGGGTAATTTAACAAGCAATAACTACCTTCTAGCATTACGCAGATTCATTTCACGCAGGGGAAAACCCACTCATATTTTTTCAGATAACGGTACCTCATTTGTTGGCGCGTATAATGATATTTCAAAGTTTTTAAAGAGTAATTGTGACTCTCTGGCTTCAGAGACTGCTCAGGACAGCATCAATTTTCATTTCATACCTGCGTACAGCCCTAATTTCGGAGGTCTCTGGGAGGCGGGTGTCAAGTCGACAAAATATCATTTAAATAGAGTGTTGGGAAGTTGTAATTTAACGTTCGAGGAGTTTACTACTACGTTGGTGCAAATCGAGGCGATCCTTAACTCTCGGCCACTCTCTCCGTTGTCATCGGACCCAGAAGACTTGACGCCGCTTACGCCGGGTCATTTTCTCATCGGCCGCCCCCTCACTGCCCTACCAGAAAGGAACTACCAGGACTATCCATTCAACAGATTGACACGCTTCCAGCGCATCGCGCAGTTACGCCAGCATTTTTGGACAAGGTGGAGTAAGGAGTACATAGCTGAACTCCAGCAGCGAGTCAAATGGCGAAAATGCAAGTACTCTCTTCAGAATGGGACGTTAGTCCTACTCAAGGAAGATGGCGTTCCTCCCCTAAAATGGAAGCTTGGACGTGTCGTGGCTGTGCATCCTGGTCCCACTGACGGCATATGTCGCGTTGCAGACATCAAAGTTGCAAACGGCGTCGTACGGCGAAGCTTCTCCAAAATGGTCCCTCTGCTGCCAGAAGAAGATGTTGAAAGACGAGCTTTCAACGCGCGGGGGCATGTTGAAGTTTAAATCTTCGCGCGCTTTATATTATACCGTGTCTACCTTAATATGTAATCTTTTTTATGGTTTTGTTCGTTCGCTTCCATGTCTTGTTGGAGTAAACGTGTCTGTTAAAAATTATTGAATTTTATTACCTAAATATACCTAGTCCCCTACACATATTACATTCTATGAATAAATACATACTAATATACACAACATAAATATATTATATTATACCTATAACAAATCAGATGATGATGAAAACATGCCTCAAGATAGAACTTCTTGACTTCAGCTTTAAATACTTTAGTGTTGTTTTTCATATAAGTGAAATGTTATTTCTTTTTGAGAAAATAAAAATGTTTAAAACCTGAAATAGCTGCAAAAACAAATCTGATCTGAACAACAGTCCAGATGCCAATCATAGTACTTTCATTAGCATAGATTTGTTGGTAGATCTAGATATTTGGCAGCGTCTGATCGGAATTGTTCCAAATAGGTGACGTCAACTACAATAGGGAATGTTACCGTTAGATAAACAAGCTTTCGAAGCGAATACTTACATCATCATCTGACCCCAGTATCACCCATTGCTGGGTAAGCGTTTTATGCCGGCCTCTTTGTTTTTTTATTGGACATTCATAGTTTCGTCGACCCCCCACGCTTACGGACGTTCAAGATTCCTTTGATCCGATCCCGGCCTCTATTTGGTAAAAGCTTTACTCCACCAGCCATCATATCGTTCAAAACCAAAATAGATCTTGTTGGAAATGAATGAGGACTGATAAATATATGCTTAACAAAAATCAAACTTTTAGGTAGGAAAGCTTATTTGAATCAAAATGATATTACAGGCAGTGCAAATTACGCAAAGCCTGTAATTTGCACCAATTGAATAAATCCAGCAACAAACTAACCAAAGCTAAGGGATCCAAATAGCTGATATAATACTTATATACTACTTTGTTTTGTAAATACATTCTCATAATATATTCTAACACAAACAGAGAATTAACATCTAAGTTTTACACAAATGTTTATTCTCGGTGGGGATCAAACTTGCGGCCTACAGCCTTCACAGCTCAGTTGGCAGTAGCTCTGCCTTCTGCGCCGTAGGCCGTAGGTTCGATCCCCACCGAGGACAAACATTTGTGTGATGAACATTATATGTTTGTTCTCTGTCGGGGTGTTATTATATATTAAAAGAATGTATTTACAAAAAAAAGTATACATGTATTATATCAGCTACCTGGTTACCATATTACAAGCTTTGTCTTAATTTGGGGCTAGATAGTGCTGTGTGGAAAGTCCACCAATATTTATTAAAAAAAAAATACAGCCTACGAATATATAATTATTCTTTCGTAGCCTACAGCGGAAGGCAGAGCTACTACCAATTGAGCTGTGAGGGTTGTCAATTTCCGTAAGCGCCCTTTGAATACAAAAGAAGGTAAAATACCCAGTTTCTGAATGAAAGTATCGATTTTTCAGTTGAACTTGTGATGATCATACTAAACCCTTTTCTTAACCTCTCAGTAGTGCTAGGGCTTGAACTCTTCCGTCAATACGATATTTCGACACTTGGGGCCTTATGCTCACTTCGAGCGAGATTATCTCACGGTGGAGACGACGTCATATCTCGTTCAATAACTATTTATCCCCATTCTCACCATCTCACTCCCCAATTGGACTGGACCCATTTTTAACGAATGAATGAATGAAAATGCTTTACTGTACACCTTACAAACGAACAAAATAGGAAACAAATAATAACAGCTATACATATGTACAATGGGCGGTCTTATCGCTAAAAAGCTATCTCTTCCAGACAACCTTTGGATGGAGTGGAGCCCAAAGATAAGATGGTTGGTTTGGGTGCACCATAAAAATAGCATGAAATAAAAAAAAGGATAAAACAACATTTGAAATTCCTTTATAAAGCATAACTTCTTGGATTTTCTTTTAAAAATGTGGCTATGATGGAAAGCTGCTCTTCTGAAGTCAACTCTACATTCAACTAACTGAAGATCAAATGGATGCTGATAAGCAATAACATGTTAAGCCACAAAAATGTGAAAAATGAGTTTTTAATGCAGGACGCTTCTTTAGTAGCTATAGAACGTTTTTCAATAAGGTTTTAACTTGGTTAAACGATTTAAATAGGTAAAAAATGCCTAAAATTCTTATCCCGAAAACAGTACGTCGGGTACAACATTTTGCATTAAGATACTTAGTTCCTTAGAAGATTTTTCAAACACGTACGGCGCCATCTGACTATAGTCATAACAAGTCAAGGGACTTAATCGGTTTTTGCGAAGTAGTTTGTCTTTGTTTTCGAGTGTGTCAACAACGTTTGGTATCAAAAATTACAAAAATATTAATTATTTGAACTCGTTCAAGTTGTAATTTGATGGGGAACTTCGGAGACGATCAAATAAAGTGAAATCCATTCAAAGTAAATCCAGATATTACATATTATGATAATTTTAGCTACCTGTATTAGGAGGTTATTTTACCGGTAATGTAAGTTTTAAAAAACCATTACTATCATAGGATATGCTTAAAAATAACATGTATAGCGTTTTACAAACACGTCAATGACGTCTAATTACACGCAAATTCTTATTTTAGCAAAATAGCTACTGATTTAGTTTGACTGGTTTTTGCAAAACACAAATTCTGTCATTGGCTTGTACATGTAAATAAACTATGAAGCTTGATTGTTTATTGAAAAACAAAAAATATGCTATTGACTAATGCATGTAAATGATCTATGAAGCTTGCTAGGTTATTGCAAAAATAGAGAATTACTAAATTAGTTTGTAAGCTTATTTCAATAACACGGTAAATGATATAACACGTTTTTGAAAAAACATTGAATCACTTTTATGGGTTTTGTTAATAACACCTTACAACGCGAATTGAATGAAAAGTTCCTTGAAGTTCTACCAGAAACCTCACTACCGACCATCACAATTTCTGAACAGGATCTACAATACTCTATGTGTAGTCTATTTTCAACTAATGTACCTGAAAGCTCAACACCAGCTGATCCCTCGACAGTAATTTAATTTATTGACCATACCGAAAAGATATTGTCTGAGCCCAATGATATTGCTTTAGAAGACTCTTCAACCACTTTAATAGAGCCATACTTTCCGAGTGCTCCGGAAATTTCCAATACTTCCGAGGAACCTGCAGCTTCTGAAGAATCCGGACACAATCTAAGAGACGTTACTGTTGGTGCTTGGGAACCCCAACGAGAACGATGAAACTGAATCCAGCGCACGAGAAGCTCTGCAAGCTATCATAGAAGATCCTGACTTTTTATCCGAGGAAAATCATCAGAGTGATGGAACTGATTCAAATGAAGAACAGAAAGGACGGCCCAAAAAAGGCCGCAAAAGAAAGTATCTAGATCAGAACAGACACATACAAAAAAAGAGAGCAAACACTAATGAAGATTACATCAGCGCCAAGGGAAAGCAAACATGTAAAAGAAAATTTCAAGGAACCGATTTCAGCTGCGACTGTCCGCTAAAATGTAATGAAAAAGTAACATAAATGTAATGAATAAGAAACCGAATTTCAGAGATTTTGGAGCGCTGGATCTTTTGAAGCAAGATGTGCAATGCTACAGGGACGTGTTCGGGGGTCACAAAAGAAGAGAAACTATAAAGTCAATTCCAGAAGAACATTTACTAGGACATACTTACATAGGAGGGAAGAAAGTCATATTACGAGAAGAGTGTTAGATATTGATGTGGATGGTTTTAGAAAGAGAGGTAGGCCAAAGAAAAGATGGATGGACTGTGTGAAAGATGACATGATTAAGAAAGGAGTGAGCACCGAGATGACGAATGATAGAGGAGAGTGGAAGAAGAAAACCTGTTGTGCCGAACCCACTTAGCGTGGGATAAGGGCAGGAAGATGATGATGATTTACTAGGATATACACCTTGGCTAAGATTATAGATTGCAAGAAAACTTTCCTGAACACATCGAGTATAAGTCAGGCAAGAATTAACTCTGCTCTGAAAAAATATCGATCACAAGCTTCTTTCAGTGACAAAAGAGGAAGTCAATCTGGAGTAAGGAATGCCATTTAATGCAAAGTTTGCCCAAATACACCTCACATTACTGCAGGTGCGGAACGACGGCAAACTTTTTGGCCCTTATCCTAAACTTAACTAAAATTTATGACTTGTATAAAGAAATGGTTCCAAGTCCAGTCAGTTTCTCAAAATTCTGGTTGTGCTTCTACACTAATTTCAATCTACGGTTTAAAAAACCTCAAAAGCATACGTGCTTCTGCTGTGATCGTAATAAAGCTAGCAAAATGGGGGCTAATAAAGCAATTGGAGTTACTGGAAAATGAGCACAAAAATCATTTGGATCGTGCTTATGCCTTACGAGCCCAAATGAAGAACGACTTGGCTATAGCTAAAATAGACCCTTCAGTCGAAGCTTTAATGTTAGTTTTAGAAAAAATTGTTTCAAATCAGTGACACCAATTCAAGAACGCATTACTAACAGAAAAACGGACACAGAAAAGCAAAAGATATACGTAATGGATGAATACTTTTGAAATTGAAGTACCTACGTAAAAGTGATTCTTCAAAGCTTTTTATGAAAACAGAACTTGAAGATGCATGCAAAGAGGTGGACATATCTAAAGGTGCCAAAGGAAGTTGATGTCCATCCAGTTTTGAGATAAATCTCCCTATTTTTTACCCTGACGGTCGAAAACTTTCAGAAGCAAAAAAAATTGATGACACAGAACGCTTTGGAAATACGATTGATTTTGAAATAGACGAGAAGGAATGAGAAGAATAAGTCTAATTTTATGGTTCTTGTTCTATCTCGTCTATCGTGAGGATAGCAAGACTAATGATAACAATAAGAAGATTGTTGATTTAAATAGGAAGATTTTTGTTTAGTTTTAAGGAAGAAAACACCAAAGGTGCTAACATCACTGACGAATAAATTATTATCGAAAAACACTAAATTAAGGCTATTAATTTCTAGAAGTTTTAATTTTTTGTACTACGCTTGAGTACTACGCTTACTGTTGTATCTTCAAAATGGAGATTGTGATTAGCTATAAGAGAACAAAACATTTTGGGTAAAATGAGGCTGATTTTCGGAAGTACTTTACGTTTGTGTTATTGTGAGAGTTTTTTTTTTGTTTTGTGTTGATTTTTTTACAATTTAATTGAAAACAATGATTAATATTAAGAAGATTTGATTAATAGGTGAACTTTAAAAACGTAAATTTTGATATTGATTTTGTAACATTTGTTGATAACACATAACATTTTGTACATTTAAGTTCATAACGCATTATTCAATATAGCGTCAAGTTACTTGACATAGATCACATTGAGTGTGAATCCGCTATTTTTTGTTAATCAAAAATATGTTATGGAACTTGACATGTTTACAGAAATAAAATGACTAATAGCGCATTTTGTCATAACAAATTTCGTGTTTATTGAAATAACTAAACTACTAATGGTGTTTTTTTTAATGCAGGTATGATCTAAGCTTATTATTAAAGTATATTATATGATTTTCTTCTATATTTAATGACATTTCTGGAACAAACTAATTAAAGTAGACCCAAAAACTTCAAACTCGATTTACTCAAAATGGCCCCTGAGCAGGTTAACATGTTATTGCTTATCAGCATCCAAATATGTCCAAGAAAGAACCTATAACATGACCAAAAAACGTATTAAAAATTAGAAATAAGGATACGCCAAAGGAGGAATATTATTTACAGTCCTTATCATAGGGTTCTTGTGCCGCTGATCAAATGTATCAGTATAGGGGGTGTCTACCGTGCCTGAGAATCAAAGCTTCAGTTTCAATTGTTTTGTTTCAAATGTTGATAGTTATATTATTAAAAAAATAAGACGAAGAAGAGTTAATATAACTCCACAATTTCTATTATCGAATACGACATAGATTTTCCGTTAAACTATAAATACTAAAAAAAGGATTACAATTACTCTCGTTCTCCGAAGGCTTGCGCAAGGCTCTACGAAGCGTAGAACGAGTCTACGCCGTAGACACCCGTAGGCGTCTTTGTCAATGTTTGGGTGAGCGTAGATGAGTTGTTTTCTTTTTATGTTACTGTGCATAAGTAATTACATTTTTTTATAAAAATACTGCCATCAATCTATCATGATTTAAGAAAAGGTTGTACTATTCGTCTAGTGCGTAGTTTTTGATGGTGGTGATGAAATGGCCGGCTACGAAATAAATGAATTTATGAATAGGATTAATGGTGAAGCTCAATTTGATCGTTTTTTCTACTAGTGGACCCGCTCGGATTTCACACTGATGAAATACTATCACTTTCAGATTGAAACTAAAATCACCGAAGAAAAACGATAAACGGCAAGATACTTTATTTTTAATAGTTTATGGAAAGTCTATTAATCTGATAAAGATAGAAAGTAAATAAATAAATAAAATAAATAAATAAATATTGGTGGACATTCCACACACCACTATCTAGCCCCAAACTAAGCCAAAGCTTGTGATATGGGAACCAGATAGCTGATATACTACTTACATACTTTTTTTTTTTTATACATACTTATAATATTATATAACACCCAGACAGAGAACAAACATCTATGTTCATCACACAAATGTTTGTTCTCGGTGGGGATCGAACCCACGGCCTACGAAGGCTGTAAAGAAAGTATGCCAATAAACTCGATCTGTATCTTTTTGTTTTTAATTTTATCATTGTATTTTGTGTCGTAAAATAAATATTTTCTATTCTATTCTATTCTATTCTATCTGTGCAGTGGATGGACTGTGAAAATACTCGCATTTATAATTTGGGCTGAATAACTTCGCCGGGAATCGAAATCTTTCTGTAAAACCGAGAGTCTAGAACTTTCCAGAATGATTCCGATAAAACGAGACGCGGCGAAAACTTGGCTTTATACAAAGTACCTACATGCTTTCGCTTTTGTAATAAGGAAAAGCTTCGTTAGTATTATATAGGTATGTGGGTTACCAAATTAATATAATTATAGCATCATTCGATTTGACTACGCGATTGCACCAACAGCTGAGAATTAACGAGATGCAAATGCTATTATCAGAACCAAACACTCCCTGTCCTGTCTCTTACGATGTTTTTCCTGAAAGGCTCAATATCGATATAATTCTCGCTTCATCACTACCCCCCACCCCGTCCCCTTCGCTGTTTCAGTACTCTTCAGTCAGCCGACGGGCGCGCACGTGTCTTGTCGTCCGCCATTTTCTAGCCGCCATAACTACCGTGCCCTTTGTGACTTCCTTGAACCTTTCTCGTCAACAAATAAGACTGCAGTGGACCGTATTACCCGGTGAGTGATATTCTTAATTTGAATTGGATGATGTGATTGGTTGGATTGAAGTAGTAATAGGGATGTTCCAAGGACGTTCGATTTGCAGAACACAGACGACTTTAGGTCGGTAGTATGTACCTATATGCTCCCTTTTGTGAGACGGAAATGCTAGCAAATTACTTACCTACATAGTAATGTTTAAGTATTAGAAATGACGTCATGATTTTCTTCACATAGGTAGGTATACATAAACATAAATAGATATTAACTACGTATTTACAGTTTTTAGTAATATGTTAAAAAACGCATATTTTATTTACACTTAACTGATATAACTTCTTGAGATAAATTTTAAATGTGAGCGAAAACGGCCTTTTGTGTAACGTGACCTATATTTGTTGGGGTAGGACCTTTCCGTCATTCCTAGTCACGGACTGAAATTTTATTTTCCTACAACATGAGAATACCCATTTTGAGAAGAGCAATAGAAGACATTGCTTATTTACTTAAATAAGTAGCTTTCCTGTCTACCCCTTAGACATCCTCAAAGCATCTTAAGTTATTACTTGGTACCAAGACATCTGAGGAGATATCTAACATGGGGATCAAAGGCTGTTTTTTTATTAATTTTGTAAGAAAGAGTTGTCTAAGTAATACTATTTCAAAAGCTTCCGCTATGGGATTTATTTTAACTAGTATTTGATATTTCAGTACCAATCGTACCTAGTCAGTACGGTATACAAGTATACCTCATACAAAAGCTCAACGAGATTTACAAAGTAGGTACCTTATCTATGTCTCAGTTGCTATATCATTAGATATTGATAGAGTAAGTACAGTTATATAATTACCATTAATAAACTTCCTAGTGGTCGGCATCGCTTAACATTTACCATATTTCCGCATAAAATTACCATATTTCTTTCTATTAATAGCAAAAAAGTTCCAATTTACATCTTAGAACCGTTATGTCACCAAAACTCTTGGGTCTGTGTACACGCCCACGCGAACATTCAACCCTGGAATCGGGTCAAACACTGCCGGTATTCCTGCTTTATCGAATCCGAGATTTAGTAAGATTATACGTAGATACTTTACAAACTCCTCATTAGTTTATTAATAACGTCAGCGACGATTGTATGAACATGAACGTATGACAGCCTTCACAGCTCAGTTGGTAGTAGCTCTGCCTTCTGCGCGCGTCGTGGGTTCGATCCCCACCGATAACATTTGTGTTTTTTTATACAACCTGCTGATGGTACAACCAGATGGCCCCCCTGATGTTAAGCGGCAACCATCACCTACAAAGCATTGCCTCGTAAATCATGCACGATAAGAAAGTGCCCCTAAGATGCACTGCCCTGCGTCCATCAACTTGAGGCATACAGATGTTAAGCTTCATATGCCTGTAATTTCACCGGCAACCACACTCTTCAAACCGAAACACATCAACGCTGCTTGGCGGCATAAAATGGCGACGAGCCCTTCACAAAAAGCTCTACTCTCTTAAAATTGTGTGATGAACATAGATGTTTCTTATCTGTCTTGGTTTTGGATTATAAAAAAACCTCAGCAGTCAATTAAATATTTCAAATATTTTAAAACCAAATCAAGAACAAAGCGATCCTTCGATAAAAAGATAAATTAAATATATCGTACGAATAGGTACAATATAAAATTATCTAGGCTAACAGTGACCCATCATTATTCCGATATCCGATATCGAATATCGATAAAACACTGCAAACTTTTAACAGAAACTTCGAAATTCAGATAATTTAATAATCATAATTTTATTATTTTCTGGAATTATAAAATTATGAGTACACTGAACAGAAGTTTTTCTGACAGAAACACTAATATGACAGATTTGCACAAGGTGTTTTTATTATTTGACAACAATATCTTACTTCGAAGTTCTTAAAGACCAGCCGTAAAAGACAAAAATACTGAGAATCGACCTCACCACCTACAGCGCTGAAAGCAGAACCCAGTGAATCCCAGTGAAATCGACTTCAAAAAAAGGAGGATTTTTGAACTGATTTGAAATAAATTGAGAGGGTATTTGAGGACTTTCAGATATTTTTGAGATACAATTGGTAGGGTTACCCAAGAAGGTTAGGGGGTAGTCAGAGACCAAATATCAATGTGAGACTGTATCGGTCATCACAAAATCTCAGTTCGGGGCGAACCACTAGTTATATTGAATAGCATTTCTTTGACTCTATTTTGTTAAAATCTATGCTAAAATATGCGCAGTGCATTAACCTTAGAAATAAGGTAACCACTGCATCGTCCCAGACCCGAATTCGACTTCACGAGCTGAGCTGCTTCATTAGAAGCCGCTTTGTGCGCTAGTGACGCGAATGTGCTAATGAGTGCTAATTAGATGAGTGCTAAGTAGGTACTATAACATGCAGTTCAAAGGTCTGAATGTGAAGCCTAGGGCTTAAATACATATATATATACAGTACTAAGAATCTTATACTTACACTTCCACTACGTATTTTTCTAATTATTCTTTTCTGTTGTTTTTTATTAATTTTTGTAATGTTTGACGTAGCAAATAAATGATTAAAGCGCATTTTGAAAACGACAGCAACAGAGCTTGAAACATGTCACAATATAATAATAGAACACTACTGTATAAAGTGGAAGTGGCAGTTAGATCTGATTTCAAAGAGATACTTGATTTTTAGGGTTCTGTACCCAAAGGGTAACTGTCTGTCTGTCCGTCTGTCGCCAGGCTGGATCTCATGAACCGATAGTTAGACAGTTGAAATTTTCACAGATTATGTATTTCTGTTGCCGCTATAACAACAAATACTAAATAACAGAATAAAATAAATATTTAAGGGGGCTCCCATAAACGTGATTTTTTACTGTTTTTATAGATATGGGTATGGAAACCTTCGTGCGCGAGTCCGACTCGCACTTGGCCGGTTTTTTTTTTTAAATAAATACCTTTATACTTTTTGACGTGCCTCTAACTACCGTCTTTTAATATTGACCGCGTGGAACCTAGTTTTAAGACAAAGAGATTTAAGCTATATACCAAGTCTTGGTATCTTATCCAGTTGGTTCTAAAATATTTGAGGCGTACCGTCATATCTACCGTGCCTGATGATCAAAGTCATGAAGCATTTTTTTAGCCTAGTGATTTCAGTCTGCATCTTTTTCAATATAATTATGTAAAAAATATATCTCAACGTTTAGAGCTGATTTCACCATGCTCTGTTAGTTACTAATCAAGGATTAACAGGCCGTTAAATCCAACCTTAGATGTCAATCGCGTACATTTTGACATATTTATCGGCCCTTTAATCCTTTGTTAATCTAACAGAGCATGGTGAAACCGGCCCTGAATCTGGTAATACCACGAAGTAAATATCAGAATTGAGAAACAGTTCGAATATATTCTCCTAAAGGTTACCCAACAAACCTATACATAATGTCGGTACCACTTTGTTCACATCACTGAAGCACATGCTGCTCAAGTTTAAGGTCAAAACAATAAAATATGTTTTATGGAAAATATATGCTACCAAAACCAAACGAGATTTGCATATAAGTGGCCAAGTCGTAAATGGAATATGATTTTTGGCTAAAGAACGGTGAACGCCGCAATAAAAAAGTAAGTACTATAATCCGCGCCAATAAAATACGAATCTCAATTGTCAGCGATTTATTTTACATCATAATTAAAAAGAATAACGTAGTAAAGTATTTTCTTTTATTTGGGTCCTGATCCGATATTCTCGAGACTATGAAATTCGGTACCGAATGAAAGCCATTCAACTACTCAATATGTCATGAGTTTCACTAAAGTATGTACTCGTATTTACAAAAAAACATGGGTTTATGAATTGCGAGCCCCGGATTTTCGGGATCCGGGCTCGCGGAATACACGAAACCACAAAATGAAAAACAAAACTCGGACTTATGAGATTGCAGCCTAGCGAGCAACATATAAGCTGCAAAAAAAAGTAAGTCTATCGTACCAACGAGAGGCGCTTAAATTGAGTCTAAGCTGTACAAAGCCGCTACGCAAGACGTAGTACCGTAGTGCTACGCGCCGCTACGCAGTAGTCTTCTACGCAGTTTTGTACCTGTCGGTTGGGGTGACAATTTTCCATTGAGCCGTCGAGTCAAGGCCATTTTTTGAGAGGGATGACTGCTCATTGATATATACCTATCTACTCGTAATAATAATAATATAAACTTTATTTTATATACCTACGAAAATTAAATTTCTGGACCATATTAAATATATATCTAATAATATCCTTATGTGCCTGACATAAGGCTTAACATCTGTATGCCTCAAGTTGTTGGACGCAGGACAGTGCATCGTAGGGCACGTTCCTATTGTGCGTGACTTACGAGGCCATGGTTGTTATAGGTATTGGTTACCACCATGCGTGGGCCATCAGCTTGTTCCATCAGCTAGATGTATAAAAAAATCCTTACAGACTAACACCAAGTACAAACGACGAGCATGGATAAGCTATAGAATAAAACTAAATAGTTGTACAATGTATTTGAACATAGACACTTGAATCTGTTTAGTTTTTTTTTCATTATTTGACTTATTTAGATTAATACTACATAATAAATATTATTTGAATTCTTATAGGTGACGGGTAGTTTTCTAATTTTCCTTAAAATGTTTGACTTGTAATAATGCTTACCAAATAAATTATTATTATTATTATTGCAGTTCCAAAACAATTGTAAAAACGGTAGGCTTATGATTCTTTGATCTATAAGAAACAAGTATATTTTACGTAGGCTTAGGTATTTTCGTCCCGTGCCTGCTTGGTGCCTGCTCTTTGTTACGTAAACATTACCTTCTCTTGTGATATAAACGCGTGGTATTTTTCATCAAAATACCACACAGAATCACCACACAGAAATGTTGACAACAAAAGATAATATTTTCAAATGGTCTTTACAAAAAGAGCTATTCTGGTGCTTTTATGAGCAAAAAATATTTGTCATATTTGAGCTTTTGTATTTGCTTTTAATATCTGTCTGAAATAGAAAAATATGGAATAGAAAAAAATATTTATACAAAAAGTGAATAATTTTATTGTATTTCTTTTTAAAGTTCAACATAGAAATCAAATCAAATAATCATATCAAATAAAAAATAATCAAATCGGTTCATAAAATAACGGAGAAAAAAACAAACGTAAAAAACAGTCGAATTGAGAACGTCCTTTTTTTAAAGTCGGACAAAAGTAACAACATAATTTTGAACATTATGAAACATTAGTTACATTAAACATTTAGTTATTTCAAGTAATCCTTGGACGTGGCATAATAAAAGTTTGTTCCCCGAAAACATTGGGCTATTTCCAAATACTCGTGTTAATTTGTTAATGTGTTTGCGCCCAAATTAACTTCAGTAATCCATCAAGTTAGACACGTTGTTTCTAGGACTCAAACTTTGTGGACAATAATAGTTATTAAGTCATTTTAGCTTAGATGTTGATCAATGAACATAATAATAAAATGGATTTTCAGGGTCTGATGTCAATCAGTAATTTCATTTTATTTCTCATCACTACATACGTACGAGTCTATATTCTCTACTGTGATGCCCAGGCACGGAACACATCCTCTCAGAACCTATAGGTCCCCAGTAACCTACTCAACTGGGTGAGAGCACTGGTGGTGTAGTGGTAGCGGTCCGACTTCCAATCCTAAGGTCGTGGGTTTAAAACGGGTCGAGCACCAATGAGTTTTTATGTTTAAAAAATTATGTGCTCAATGCCAGAACTCTCAAACCGTGAAGGAAAACACCGTGAGGAAGCATGTCGTAGAAGCTTAATTAAAAGTTCTATAACATGTGTCAAGTGCACTTAAAATCCTTTCACCACACTGTTTCGAAAGAAACTAGTCACACGACAAGAGAGAGAGAGAGTTTAGTAAACTGGATTTCTCAATATATTTTCCTTCCCCGTTAGAGAGCAAAACCGAATGGGAATATCTACTCGCCCTGCAGTGACTAGATTCGCCATTCAATATGGGTTCTTGGGATGGTACTTGTAATGAAAGATAATCATAATCACTTATTCATTATTTCATGTTGTATACAGGTTCTTAGGGGGCACAATATGTCCAGGACATGAGCCCCGTTGGGGCATTGCATTGATTTTTATGCCCATTTAATGGGTATCTTATAGTAAGTAGGTACATAAGTAAGTTATTTATGTAAATTTAAAAAATATCATTATGATAAAAATCACTTTTGCTTAGGTAACTAATTAAAGTTGGACGGCTTCATTTGAGAATGCTTAGAGGTAAGTACGTTTAGGATAAAGATATTCATTGTAGAGTACTAATTACGACGTGGAACATTATGGGTACATTTATTGTTCCACGTCGTAATGAGTACTATCTTTATAATGCGCTTTAACAGTCTAGATAATGTGTGACTCATGCCTTTGTAAACAAAGCCTTGGTGATAACTTTGTATTGATTTTATTATATCTGAATGGCCTTTTATTATGAACTCAGTCCCGTGTGACTGGTCTAATCGGATTTGCACTTATATAGCGATAAAATCAATAATGGATATACAGTTTCAAGCTGAGCTAAGTTGTTACCTACCAGCACGCCTAAAGTACTACCAACACGCCTTTTTCTGCCGCCAAGCAGCGTTGCTGTGTTTCGGTTTGAAGAGTGTGGCTGCCGGTGAAATTACAGGCACATGAGGCTTAACATCTGTATGCCTCAAGTTAATGGACGCAGGGTAGTGCATCGTAGGGCACGTTCCTATGGTGCGTAACTTACGAGACAAAATCAAAATCAAAACGGTCTTTATTCAGTACAATCACAAGGATCACTTTGAAACGTTTTAAATACTAGGTGAATCTATCGCCAGTTCCTCGCGACCAAAGCCTAGAAGAACGGGCAAGAAACTTACGGCTTGGCTCCTAGCGTTTTTTTGTATGATCCTTTTTACAATTTTATTATGGTACCTACTTAATTGTATATTGTTTTAATGAGTTGGAGCATAGATCAGTCCCAAGCTTTTTTGTCATCTATACAAGGTGTTCCATAAGTTGTGTATATAAACTTCAGGGGGCTAAAGTACCCATCAATATGAACAACTTTTTCTAAGGAACCAACACTGTGAACGCGAAAAAAAAAACAGCTGTTTCATACAAAAGTTCAAAACCTACCAGGCTAAAATGTATGAAACAGCTGTTTTTTTTTTCGCGTTCACAGTGTTGGTTCCTTAGAAAAAGTTGTTCATATTGATGGGTACTTTAGCCCCCTGAAGTTTATATACACAACTTATGGAACACCTTGTATAATCAGATATTTAATAGTAAGCTTTTGTACAAAGTGTTCTTTTTATTATGTTTTTGAATTTGCTAATCGACAACTGGTGAATCTCGCTTGGGACTTTGTTAAAGAAGCGTACACATTGTCCTGCAAACGATTTGCTTACTTTAGCGAGCCTAGTAGTGGGAACAGCGAGCTTATCTTTATTTAATTTTCTAGTGTTAACATTATGATGGTCGCTCTTTTTGGTATATAAATTAATATTTTTTCTAACATAAATTATATTTTCGTATATGTACTGACAGGGTAAAGTCATTACATTTATTTCTTTAAACTTATTTCTTAACGATTCTCTGGGACCCATGTTATAAATTGCACGAACAGCCCTCTTCTGCAGCACAAATATGGTGTTAATATCTGCAGCACTCCCCCACAACAAAATGCCGTATGACATAATGCTATGAAAGTAGCTGAAATAGACAAGTCTAGCGGTGTCCACGTCTGTAAGAAGGCGGATCTTTTTGACTGCGTATGCTGCAGAGCTAAATCTCTTCGACAATTTGCCTATGTCCACACATAGGCAAATTGTCGAAGAGATTTAGCTCTGCAGCATACGGCCCATTGCAGC
This sequence comes from Chloroclysta siterata, assembly GCA_932294275.1. Classification (NCBI taxonomy): domain Eukaryota; kingdom Metazoa; phylum Arthropoda; class Insecta; order Lepidoptera; family Geometridae; genus Chloroclysta; species Chloroclysta siterata. Next base: position 12,734,772 of record OW028602.1, read on the forward strand.
CCCATTGCAGCTTATTATCTAAGGTTATGCCTAAAAATACGGTGGTATCCACGAGGTCTATTTTGAGACCAGACAATGATCACAGGTCTAGACAATGCTTTGTTATAGGTGATGGTTACCACTTAACATCAGGTGGGCCATCTGCTTGTTCAAACAGCAAGTTCTAAATAAGCAGCAAGTTGACATTTCAGAATAATGTTGTATTGACGTGCCTATGGCACAGACGAAGCGTGGGACGCCCGTCTACCCGACGACATTGTGAGAATCGTCGGAAGTCAGTGGATGGAAGGGGTTCTGAATCGTTCTTTCTGGAAATGTAGGTATAGGACAGGCCTATGTCCAGCAATGGACTTCTTCATGCTGATGATGATATTCTACCGAATACCTATATAAGACATTCGGGTCTTCAGTTCTGAGTCATGAATTAAATAATTATTATTAAAAAAAAAATAGTAAAAAAAATTAGTAACTTGAGAGCAAATAAAAAAAAATTAGCAATTTTAATACCTACCTATGCAAAAATAACTGTTTATATTTATAGCACACAATTTTCACTGAAAGGTAATAAAAATGCAGACGCATTTCTCTTTTACGAAGGTAGTTTTATGACTTAGGTACTTTTGGCAGGAATGCAATCTTTTTGTACCAACTTTAGATTATTCTGGAACTTGGCCAAATTCATTGCTTCTCCAACCGCATTCGAAATATCATGTAATCGCTCATTTACAAGTAGGTAGCTGTTTATTTTAATTATTTATTTATGTGGCACAATATTTTTGGCACAAAAACAATTATTATAGGGAGAATATTTGTGTCCATCAGCAGTGGACTTCTGCAGGCTGATGATGAGATGAGGAGTGTCTTTTTTAAAGGGCAAAATAAAAATAAAAACTGTCTTTATTCAGTACAATCACAAGGATCTCTTATTTACTATAACCAGCCAGTTCCTCACGACCAAAGCCTTAGTGTGCGTAATTTTCACAACAAACATTTTTTCAGAAAACCGATACTATAAATGCCTGAGGTATGTTTGTATGTATGTATGTTTATGTTTGGAACACACAGCTCTTTTTGAATTCGACTAAACTATTTAGAGCCCAAATAACATTGAGATTCATCGGCAATAGAGTTTTTGAACCGAACTGCAATAAAATAGTAGATTGTTTACCAAGGGAGCAAACAACTATTTTTATGGCGAGAGTGTTTTTTGAATCCAGAGCGGAGCGAAGGATTCTAAAGTAGAATCCTAAGCGTAGCGAGGGATTCAAAGTACTTCACTCGAGCTTAAAATAGTGTTGCTCCCGAGGTGGACACTCTACTTTTTATCACCCTCTATGAGAAAATAACTTAGTGCAACTTATGAATAATCATAGTCACGAAGTCATAAAGTCACAAAGTCACAAAGTCACAAAGTCACAAAGTCACAAAGTCACAAAGTCACAAAGTCACAAAGTCACAAAGTCACAAAGTCACAAAGTCACAAAGTCACAAAGTCACAAAGTCACAAAGTCACAAAGTCACAAAGTCACAAAGTCACAAAGTCACAAAGTCACAAAGTCACAAAGTCACAAAGTCACAAAGTCACAAAGTCACAAAGTCACAAAGTCACAAAGTCACAAAGTCACAAAGTCACAAAGTCACAAAGTCACAAAGTCCCAACCCAAAGTCACAAATTCACGAAGTCACGAGGTCACGGAGTCACGGAGTCACGAAGTCACGAAGTCACATAGTCACATTGCCACATTGTCACATTGTCACATTGTCACATAGTCTCATAGTCCTAATCATGTATTCATTGTAATTTTATTTATTTTCATAAAACTAAGTAAAATCTGAATTTGAGTAAACAATTATGAACAAAGGTGGATTGCGCGTTTCACGTGTTTTTGTTTATTTTTATTTAGTTCAGGCGCTTTTTTTTTAATTATAAAGCCTGCTTGTTCATGCAGTGTTCGTGATCTCTTTGGTGATTAGAACTTTTACTCAATAAGCACATTCCAAATTCAAATCACATTACCGCCCTTGGGATCAAAGTGCTATTTTGCTGCCTGTTTTCGAAGAGCAAACTATCTCTTTTCGAATTGATGTGATAAAAAAACATATTTATCAAAAAAAGGAAAAGTTCTATAGAAAGGAAAAGGAAAAATAATGGAAAGTTTTTTTTTTGTGCTTTATCGTTCGGCAACCACACTGCCCTATAATAAAACATCAAAAAAAATACATCTCGTATCAAAACTTAGAGCTGATTTCATCATGCTCTGTTAGTTACTAATCAAGGATTAACAGGCCGTTAAATCTAACCTTAGATGTCAAACGCGTACATTTTGACATATTTAACGGCCCTTTAGTCCTTTGTTAATCTAACAGAGCATGGTTAAATCAGCTCTTAATCTACCAATGGAAAGGTTACATTGATGTCATCACCCTAGTGATGTGTGATGATTAAGTTAGGTGCCACCTATAATTTGGTACGAAATTTAATCATGTGGTAAGTTTTTGACCTTGGTCAACGTATAAACTGTTTGCCAGTTATGTGGTCTTGTTTACCCGTTCGTAATGATGGTGTAACGTGTAAATTTAGAAACAGCTAAGTCTAGCCGACCTAGCTATAAATATCTCGCTCTAACATACATACAACTGCATACAAAGTGTTATACTGTAGATGACTCATTTTCATCGAAAAAAGCCGCACACTAAGCAAATCTTATACTATGGGGATATATATAATGTATACGAGAGCACTGGTGGTCTAATGGTAACGGCCCCGCCGTCCGATCCTAAGGTCGTGTTTCGTCGGTTGGAAACCGGTCGTACAACAATTAGTTTTTCTGTTCAAAAAATGTATGTACACAATGCGAGTACTCTCAAACGGTGAAGGAAAACATTGTGAGGACCGGCATGTGCGAGATCCTAAAAAAACCTATAACATGTGTCAAGTGCTCGAAAGGAGCCTCTTGAGGCGCACTTAAAATCCTTTCACCACACTGTTTAGACACTAGTGACTCGACAAGAGAAGAGAATATGGGGGGTTTTTTATAAAGACACACTTTCAATATACCAAGACCCAGACAGAGAAGAAAATAATACGTGTTTATCACACAAATGTTTGTCAGCGGATATAGGGCTCAGAATCGTTCTTCCTGGAAATGTATAGGGGAGGCCTATGTCCATCAATGGACTTTTTAAGGCTGATAATGATTTTTTTTTACTACTAGCTGATGGAACAAAAAGATGGCCCACCTGATGTTAAGTGGTAACCATCACCTATAACAAAGCTTTGCCTCGTAAGTCACGCACGATAGGAACGTGCCCTACGATGCACTGCCCTGCGTCGTATGCACAACTTGAGGAATACAGATGTTAAGCCTTCAAACCGAAACACAGCAACGCTACTTGGTGGCAGAAAAAGGCGTGGTGGTAGTACTTCTACGGACGAGCCCTTCACAAAGAGCTCTATTACTCTTAAAAAGAAGATGAAGTAGCGACGGCAAAATATAAACCTTTATAACAATCCAGCACAGATTCCGGTCCAAGTTTTAGACACCGAGAATTGAAGGCCTTGAAAACTTGCCAAAGACGTATGAAGGCCGATCTTACGTAATGAAAACTGAAACTTGGAACTGGGCAGACTAGGAGCTACATATAGCTCAAGGATTTGCCTATTGGTATCAAAGGTTTTTTCGTAATTCGCTTAAAAATACGTACATCTATGCCATACACCATAAAAGGTTCGATGAACGCTTATGCCTGTTAAGTATACCCTATGATACTCTATCATTAATCGAGTAACCAAGCAGTCAGTCACCTGTATCTATAGTTTCAAGGACAAGCGATCATAAACTTTATTTTAATGTTGATATTATTATCATGGATTCTCTTCTGCCACACAAAAGATGTTGGTCTTACTGAAAACCAACGGTGTCGCTTTGAGCCGAGGATTTCATCATCATTGGCATGGAGAAATTGCGAAACTGTCACAGCCAAGTGCTTTTTAGGAAAACCTTATCGAAAGGTAGTCAACTATTGGCCTCATTCACAAGCTTAAAGTCGCATAACGGCTATGTAGAGAGCTATTCTGTGAGTGCGTGTGAGCTAAGTGATATAATCAAAATTGAGAAAATCTGAACAAAGAACCAAGGTAGCTTGCAGAATTAGAAAGTTGAATTGGCAATACTACTAACAATCGGTTGGGAATAAAGGTTCCTGGTTGGGGACCGCAAAAATTGTGAAGATCGCGGAAAGTCGGTGGAAGGAGAGGAAGGCTCAGAAGAGGCTTACTGGAAATATAGTAATAGGTTTATATCCAGTGGACTTCTTCAGGAATCATGAGTTGTCCGTGACAGCTACTAGATCCATCATAGTATGTCCAAAAATAAGCCAGTGGAAAAAACATAGGGCAAATGACCGATACCTTCGATTAATGGCTTTGTATCGCATGGCATTGTGTATTTTAGTCATTTGAATGCTAAGCTATTCAATAATTGTAGCATTATGCTTTAAATATAAAGAAAATTATCGTCTGTTAGCTAGGTATCCCTAAAACTACGCAAGTTAAAGGTGTTTTTGGGCAATTAGAAATAGAAACTGTATTCACGATCTGTTTAATTTGTTTCAGGTTTCATTGGAGCTGAAACCAACAACAATACAGTGTTCTCAGAGACAGTGAAAAATGATAGAAGACAATTGACATATAAAGTTCTCCGTTTCTGTGAATCTCGCAAAATGGGAATCATAAAGTGCACGCACTAGCAGTGACTGGTAGCAAAGACGTTCTTAAATTAACATAAATTCATAAATGCTAAATTATAGACTCGTGTCGACGCATTTCTTGAAGCAGCCGTAGTTTCGTAAAGACTTAAAAATACGTCTGCCGCGTAGCACCAATATGTGCAGGGACCGGGACATGTTGGTGGAGCGGAGTGACATCATCAAATAAACATTTCTATCGAGTGCGACTGACTCTATATTATCTATAGTTAAGTGTTCAAAATACCGCCAAAACGGCGCGTGTTTCCGCTCCGCCGTTGCGTTTTGTTTCTTTCATTTTGTTTTACATCAAAGGATAAGCAATAGCCCGGCTGTTTACTGTTTGGTTGAGGATTACAAGGGTCTTGGCCCTGCGTCAGGGCTTCAGGAGCGACCCTGGCCAGCCGCACACGGGAAAATATATCCAGGATATTGGAGTCCATAGTCGGTGCTGCAAGATATTGCATTGTAAGTTTCCTTTATCATTTATGGACATTATAATACGGTCTTATATAAGAAAATCTTTTAAGTTATCATAGAAACCACTTTCTCGTGGTGTAGTAAAAACAAATAATAGAGAACAGACCAAAGTCGCTTCTTTTTCTTTTAGACGCGTTCATTTTGCATTAGTTCCAAAAAAATGATTTAATTTCAGAAACGCGACTTATTCAACCGAAAGCTTTTGGATATTGGGTTGAGTTAGCGAAAATGGTACAATTGGATATTTTACAGGTATTTTTGAATCGATGCTGGGGCTTCACGTCATCATTTATCTAAATTGTAGTGGTTTTAAATAATATTAATTTTCTAGTACTAATATATTATAAGTATAACTGACCCAAAAGCTTTACCTAAACCATTATAAATATTTGCTTCGCATCTCTACGAAGGGTACATTGGGAAAGGGTTTTCTGGTTATGTTTGTGCTGTTCACGTAGTGAGGTAGCGTAGAACCCATAATTACCTAACACGAATTAAAGAAGTAGCTCGTACTAGAGTAAGATTTGAAGAAGAGCTTGAAATCCAAGCATATTCTTTCGAATATGCAAGGTGTAAAAACGAGTTATTTTATAGTGAATGGTGTTCACATTTCAAGATGTAGTATCTTAGTGTTAAAATAGATATTAATAACTAAACCTATGTTCATCCTATAGCTTCGTGAACAGAGTCGAGATATCTTTTCCTGAACCCTTTCAACTTGTAACCTAAGAATGAGTGGTGAAAAGTCTGTGCTTCTCCTGAGTGGCAATTAGATTTAGATAATAATTTGCTTATAAGCGGAACTGAACTAATTGTAATTATTATCACTTTAAGTCTACCTATACTTTAACGCAGGAAAAATATACTGTTGACCTTTTAGATACCAATCTTTCAACTGAACTTATTTGATTGATTATTGACATGACTTTGGAAGGACCATAGCATAGGTCAACAAATATTTTCCGATATCTATGTATGTATGTATATAAAATTTTATTATTCTATACACAATCACAGTCCATCCACAACTGTCATTGAACACAAATATCAGAGCTTGCCACCTTGTCTTTCAACCTTCTAACTAACAGAATAAAGCCTACATTACGCACTACACCAACATTCAACAATCATTAGGGTTACGGCGCCCACGGGCACGACAGTGATTGCTCGAGCGAGCGGCTGCCGGTAGTACTAACTTCGCTCGGGTGGCGTGCGCAGTGCTGTCCGGAACGAGAGGTGACAGGAGATATGGCAGCGCCAGAGTGCGAGCGGGAGGCGAGGAAGAGACGCGAGCGCCGTGACTCCGGCTGCGCACACGAGAGGAAAGAGCGAAGACCGCACAGTGAAGAGAGACCGCCGCCGGCGCCGCCGACTCCACCACTGCAGGACTACAACCGACTGGAGGTAACTATATCACTTCGAGAAATCCTATATCCATATTAACAGAAACCAAACAACTCCTTTTTAAACAACCTGGTACACTAGCACAACGAGAATCAGCGATGGCTTCGCTAAAGTTTACTGACTATAGAATTCTGTATTCTGTATTACGTCGTGCTTTGGAAGACCGTTTTACTCTCTACATGACGTCACTAATTCACGCGTAAATAGCCCCTAGCTAAGGAAACCCCTGCTGCTCACCAAGTAGGTCTTCGGGCTGAGAACCAGGGTTGTTATTACTACATTTTAACGCTTTTACTATGTTTGTTTTCTTTTCCAGTCGGAGCGTCGTGCTGAACGCCTCTCCCGCGCCCGTCGACCTCAGTTCGGCGTGAAACGACGTCGCCCACCAGTCAGAGTCCCCAAGCCTCCGAAAGAGAACGACTACACCAGAGAAGTGATTAGATGCAGCACCCCACCAAACTTCGATTACGCAGTTGTATTGAAGCCTACAAGTAAGTTGGAACAGTACCTACCACCTGTTTATGCATCCAGACCATAATTCTCATCTGTCAAAAATTGGTGAACTGATTACGAAATATCATTTCCTTTTTGCTGTGAGTTGGTTGCATCTTTGGTTTGATTTATGACAATTTAATGAAATAAAGTGGCGTCTCTATAAATCAAAATTAAAGATGAGATTGCCTGTTCATAGATAACCAAACATCATCTTGTTTCAGTAACAGATGAGCCAGAACTAGTTAGCGGAGCAGTTCATCGTGAAATAGACAGCGCAGTAGAAGACTTTGCAGCAGAAGAAGCCGAAATAGCAGCGGAGTTGACAGCGGCAGAGAGGGCTCGTAGAGACGAACGCAACGCCTCCCACAACAACGCTAGGAGAGAGCAGCCATGCCCGGATAGGCGTCTTGAAAAGATCACTAAGAAGGTATTTTCCATTCCATTTTCTCTGAACGTTCTAAAGTAGACACAATCTATCAGATGTGCTTGAATACAATATGCTGTCATTATCATCAAAAAAGGCGTCACGGTGATGAGGAAAATTCGTGAGATTGTGAAACGATCCAACTTATAATAAAAACTCTTGTGCATTTGTTACATTTCAGATCATTGTCCTGAAAAAGACCATCGCCAACTATGAAGCGGACTACGAATCTCAGAACGGGCGTCCTCTTACACCTAGCGACCGCATCACAGATGTTCAGCTCACTCATATGTACGAATCGCTTCGTCGCCTTCAAACCGAGAAGCGCTGTATGAAGACTGACCCAGTGGAATATGCCTTGAAGATCCAAGCAGCAAAAGCGCAGAAGGAAAGAGATGATAAGCTGGATATCGCGCTAAAGAGCGACAAGTCTATGGTCGATGTTGTGAAAGATATTGAAGAGGTTAGTCTGTTTATACTCTTTAGTATGTATGATTGTCATGATGGGCATTGAGATCTAATGGTAATTATACTAACCTCGTGCGTATCTATTTGCCAGTCCCTTATATTTATTTACCAAGTCCTTGTTTATTTCGAAAGACTTTCATCTCCCCTGTAGCATTGAAACGTCAACTCCTCACCTCATCTCCTCTTCCTAGTGGCTGGAGAGTTGTCGTCAAGCCGGCAGTCGGGCTTCAATCCCGGAGACTAGCTGGAACTCCCCCCAGCTAGCTGCTGAGAAATCTTGCGTCCAACGCGCGTTGCTCCGTCTAGAGGCGGCTAGAGGCCGGCCACCCGCCCACTCCGCAGACCGTGGCGCAGCCAGACATTTGTACGAGAGATACAGAACGGTCAAACGTATACTGGCTTCATCAAGACCTGATGCTGTAAGTTACTGTCTGTAAGATAGAGCTGTGAAAACTTATGAAACCTCTTTTGTCTAATCCGTGTTTAAACCTGTTGTTACATAAAATGTTTCGGAAAATGGTCTTGAACCTACTTCAGCCGATGTTTCTTTGTATAAACATCCGTACGAGCGAGTTTCGTTGGTTTGAGTATCTGATTTGTTGTTTGACTGTATATTTTGCTAAAGTTTTATCATCAATTAAGACATAAAGCGTATTTTTTCTTAAACATGGGCCTTGACCCCTTTTTTGAACGTCAATGTAGTGTAACCAATTTCACAGGGCAATTTTGAAAACCTGGACCGCTAATTGAACATCCTTGATAATTAACAAAATCTGAAAGGTATGTTTTGTGGCATCATTATAATAGAATTATACAGATACTTACTAGAGATCTGATGGGTTGTCTGATAGTCAACCATACAACCATAGGGATTACAGATATGGTCCAGTTTTCATCAAAAAGATACCGCGCTATGATATTAAGGCGAAGACAAGAGCTAATGTGACTCTCGCTCGCACGTTTCGACATGTTGAAAGATATAAAATCACTAAACTCATTTTCGAAAAATCGCAATCAACCAACTTGTGTGCAATCACTTTGCACACAGTTTAGTAAAAATTTCATTTTGATCGATACAAGTTTTCCTACTTAAAAGTTTGCTTATGTACGAAAACTAGTAAAGCAAATTTTTAAGTAGGAAAACTTGTATCGATCTAAATGAAATTTTTACTAAACGGTGTGCAATGTGATTGCACACAAAATGGTTGATTGCGATTTTTCGTCAATGAGTTTAGTTATTTTATATCTTTCAACATGTCCAAATGTGCGAGCGAGAAGTTGTTTGATAGTTGCCAGCCCCTTAACATAGTTTTTCTATTTACAGATAATGGGTGGGAACAACGAATTGGCCACGATCCACGAGCACGAGGCGATGCTTTTCAACACCAGCGTAGACAGCTCCAGCGATTCTGCGGAGAAGCCTTCTGAGACTTCTCAGGTGAATTATTGTTACAGTTATCAGCAGGTGTCGGAATAGGTCTTAGGAGTCTTTAAGTACGAAATGACGTGAAATTACCTACGCAATCTTAACATGGATATGCCTTTTAAACCCGGAATTGGCGATTAATATATTTTTTTTCTATAACTTATGGTTTTTTTTATATACAAATAGCTGATGGAACAAGCAGATGGCCCACCTGATGTTAAGATTGCTATTATTGTCTTGTGAAACTATTTTTTCCTATGTAAAAAACAAACTAAGCAGCGTTACACGTACAGCAGGGCTATTTTAAAACATTCGGAATGGTTTCCAATCGGAAACGTCAATCTTATCACAATTGATGTCGAACCCGAATAATTTCCGACACGTGGATTAAAAAAGGCGTATTAGATTTCGTAGTAGCGTATTTGACGTCATTTGGTACTTAAAAACTCTACCTATTCCGACCACTGGTTATCAGGTAATGGAATAAAACTTAGTAGCAAACTTTTTTTTTGTCAGTAGTAGAGCTCTTTGTGAAAGTATTCCATCCGGGGAAGTATTAACACTATGCTCATTTCTGCTGCCAAGAAACGTTGCTGTGTTTCGTTTTGAGGGGTGTGGGTGCAGTGAAGTTACAGGCACATAAAGGTCTTTACATATTTTATGCATAGGGTTGATAAACGCAGGGAAGTGCATTCGTAGGGCAAGTTCATTTCGAGCGTGACTGGTGAGCCAGGTGGGTACCGTATGCTTGTTCCATCAGCACGTAGAGTAGAATGAAAAAAATGCCGAATAAAATCCAAACGCAAACGATATTCATTCTATGGATCATCAACAATAGCTGCGATGACAAATAAGAAGCATGTAACTATTAGAATAGATTTTTTGATGAATTCATGGGATTTTTACAACATAAAGAGTAGTAGAGCTCTTTGTGAAGGGCTCGTCCGGGGAAGTACCACCACCACGCCTTTTTCTGGTTGCCGGCAATTCTTACTAGCGTCATAGCGATATAAGTGAATGACGTAACTTATTCGGTTGTTATTTTTTTAGGAAACAACAGAAACTCCCCTCCAGTCACCACCAACGCGCGATTGCCCGCCGACGATGACAGAAGAGGTCCCATCTTCCACCTCCTCCAAGTCAGCGGCGAGTGAGGTGGAAGATGCCGCGCCTCAGTCCAACGAGAGTCTCCACTGCCTCAGTCTGGATGAGCTGAACAAGGCACTGCTTGATGCGAAAATTCTCAAATGTGTATGTTCTTATTAATATTCGTTTTATAGTGTTTACTACACTTAAGGAAATCACAAAGATTTTTTAATAATATCCCTAAAATCAATAAACTCTTCTTCTTGTCGTATCAAAATTCTTTCGAAACAGTGTGGTATAAGGATTAATTAAACTCTTGACAGTAATAAGTTAGACCTGTAGATGGAGCCACGGTCGCATAGTACCGTACTAACGTATCCCTATGAATACTTCGTGAGATTAGAGTCTGATGGCGCAGGTGGTTAGCGCAGCCCCGTATCAAGGGGAAGGTCGTGGGTTCAAATCCCACTTTTGGGATATTATAAATAATCTTTGGGTTTGTTTTCTTTTCATTCAATAAAGGCGATATTTATGAGGTAGGTACCTAAACATCGCATGGCAATGGTAAGAAAAATAACGTGATAAAGATTTACATTATGGAATCTTTAATTCACAACGTGAGCGTAGATAAATCTTTAATTTACTCATAATCAATGTATTATGTACATACCATATGTAGATTTATAATTACTGTAATTTGTAATCAAAGTAGCAATAGCAATAGTCTCAAGTACATCTTAACAACCAAGTTCTCATATTATGCTTAGAAGGGGACTCATAGTTTCTGCCTTTTAAAACTTTGTCATGGAGTCATGGATCCATCTTTTAACCAGATTTAATAATAAATTAATGTATTTCAGGGTCTCCGCCGCAGTATCAAAGAATATGAAGTCAGCTTTGAGGTGCAAAACAGTCGTAAAGTCCAGAGGGATGACAAGAAGGGGCGCGAAGAGGACTACATTCGCTACAAAACTATCAAAGCCAGAATTAAACTGATCAATGCTCTCATCAATAAGCAGAAAACGATGACCAAAACCAATAAAACCTAATCTGAATTCACAAAAGTTTAAAAGATGCCATACCTACTACTATCCCGTCAAATAAGTTGTCGAACACAGGAGACGAATCCTGTTAATCTGTGTTCTACCGAATACATTTCGGTGAGTGTGCGCAGGAACTGCACGATCTCATTCTCCCGTCACCCTTCTACCTCCGGACAACTAGACGCACGGATAAGTGCCACCATTTCTTGGTGGATATCCCTCACTATCGCACAAAGCGCTTTGCTTCCACTTTCTTAGTGCAAACTGCCAAGGAGTGGAACACTTTACCGTCGTCGGTATTTCCGGAACTATATAACTTAGGAATATTTAAGACAAGAGTGAACAAGTGGATTATAGCTATGCGTGCTCCACCTTAGACTGCATCTTCACTTTCCATCAGGTGAGATGGCAGTCAAACGTTTAGCTATTACACAATTAAACAATTTCAAAAAAAAGTTGTCATTGCAACACCGACAAATGTAAGTAAAATCCCGGGATAACATTTTTGGCATCTATAAAACAATTTTGAAAATGAATTTAGGTCTTCTATACTCAAGCTTAAGGGGCTGACAACCATCAAACAACTTCTCGCTCGCACGTTTCGACTGTGTGCATTATGATAGCAAACAAAATGGTTGATTGCTATTTTTCGAATATGAATTTAGTGATTTTATATCTTTCAACATGTCGAAACGTGCGAACGAGAGTCACATTAGCTCTTGTCTTCGCCTTAAGCTTACTAACAAACGTGTAGATACAGTGGTATACACGTTTACTTCTAGAGTGTACAATGTACATTGTTGTTACATTAACGTCCAATATCCTGGATCTTACAATGATAAGGATTCTATATATTTTTTATTTATTTGAATTTAAATCCAATTTAAATTAGTTTATTTATTTCCAAGAGACAAATTAAATCTCGAGGTGGTTGTCCTATTTATTTAGATTTTTTGGACTTCTCAATTTTAAGGTAAAATAAATTGCTAGAAGCGATAATAGGATCGCCTTTCATGTATTTTTGCAATGATTTCTGTGACTTAGAAGTACTGCTTCTTGTATGATTTAGAATAATAGTGCTTCCGAATGATTTGATAGGCGTCCTTGAAATATTATGTACAAAAACGTGTCATATTTTATAATCACACGGCCCTTCAGTAAAACTTTGGTTTTCTTCGTATATACGTTTGATAATTTAAATTGTATGGTGCCAAGACATTGATCTATACAATTTTTGTATATTTATTAAATTATATACTAATTGTGAATATAATATTATCGACTTTACATTAAGCGAGACAAAAGTAAAGAGAAAAATATGCTTTTATATTACAAAAAATAAAATAGTGATTACATAATCATAAATTTCTTAAAGTATCTTTGATTTAAGGCTCAGAATACTTTTAAGCTGTGTATGATGAATTCTGTAGAGTTTTTTAAGCTATCATGGCAAGAGCAAGTGTTATCATCTTGAATATAGTTGTTACATCCTTTTTTAGTATCTTATATAAATATGAATTGTAGAGCTTTTAAACAGACGTTTTTTCTTCAGATAAACAGGTGCATTTTGAATTGCTTAGTAGCCCCAAATCAATTTAAGAATGTTATATAATATGGCAAACGAGAACTTTTATAATGAAACTTGTCGAATGGTAATTTATTACGATGGTAATTTCTTAAATACATTTTCGTATAAATAAAAAACATTACAGCGTCTAGTTTATTTACTAAACTTTTAAACTTAAATGATATAGGTAACACACTAAAACAAACAAATGTAAAGTTTCACAATTTTGTACAAATAATGTTCAAATTCGATTGTAAGAAACACAGAAAATAAAATCACGTAGTAGTGACTTACTTACATAGTTAAGTGCTTGACAAATATTTATCGAAAGAACCTACGTATTACTTACTATAGGTACCTAGTAATTTAATGATACTGCTAGACTTAAGTTTTTAAGACATGCTACTGTATAATTGTTTTATGAATACCGGAATATAATAATATTTGGAGTATCAATACAATCAACTTTGCTGGTAGATACTAAGAAACGTAATAAGTTACACAATTGTTTTTTTTTTTGTATAAAGTTATTAAATGCATCTTGATTGCGGGATTTTTGACATCGCGGAATTTTAACGTACGGGATTGCGATTACGTCGTGTCATTGTGGCTTGGGGCCTAATTCTATAACCTATACATTATTAGAGTTCCGTTTTTCTTCGCTTGGACCGGAACAATAAAAAAAATCTTTGATACTGTTATATTGTATAATAATATGTTTATTGTAACATACCGTATGATTTTTTTGAAGGTATATCTGTCTCTAATTTATATTATTATTTTTATGTAGTGTAGTAACTACGAGACCTGACAAATCGATTTGAAAAATAATATCTATTGATCGGAGTTTGGGTACATATAAATTATTATTTTCAGTCAGTAATTAGGTTTAATGATTACTATTTCAAGTATCTTGCCTCTTTATAAATGCAAAGACTTGCATTTAAATAATTGATTTAGTAACGCTTCTTTTAAATCTTTTTTTTGAAACCAGTTATTATTTAGTTATTTTTAAAATTTGTTTCATTTGTGGCTTCATATTTTTCGCGTATATTGATTAGATAGGTGCCGTTCTTAAGGCACCTTTAAATTTATCTCTGAAAGAGAGTGTGTATGTAGGTACTATAAATATTAGTAATCCATTATGTATTTAGTGATAAAATATTTACCTGTGATTTTTATTACCGTACATTGGGACATCAAATTGTACCTCTTGTGTGACAAGAAAAGTTTTCTTTCTATAAATGTTGTATAAATTGGTTGTTTCTTTTCGTTTGGATTTTGCAATATTCTTCTTTAACATTATTTATTGTGAAATTGGATAAGACTTAATAATATAATTGTATTATGTAACTATTAAGCTTTGTATGGTCTACAAATATGACCTACAGTTTGAACTTTATTCTACAAGTATAAAGGACGAGAGTAAAACGCTTTTTCACTGTTACGATGATTGAAAAGTCAAGTTGACGAATTGTGTGACTTTTAAAAGTCTGTACACTATTCCTTAGTTTTTACATGACTTAGGGCCAGTTTCACCATGCTCTGTTAGTTACTAATCAAGGATTAACATGCCGTTAAATGTAACCTTAGATGTCAAACGCGTACATTTTGACATATTTAACGGCCCTTTAATCCTTTGTTAATCTAACAGAGCATGGTGAAATCAGGCCTAAGAAAATCATTGATTTCGAATTAACACAAGCAAAATGCTTTTATACGATACAGTGGACCTAGATTAGGTATCTTCTACTGTATATACTATAGTTTTAAAACCATATCAAAACGATGACCAGAATAATGAATTACGGTCAGTCTGATGGAATAATGACGAGAAATTAGAGTGATTTAAATACACACTAATTAACCGCCTAAATTCAGCCAAAAAGCGCATTTTCAGCAAATGTTTTTAACTGTAATACATTTACTGTGAATAGAAAAAAAAATGTTGACTATTGTAATCAGCATGTAGAGTTCCATAATTGCCATTAATGTATTGTTTATAAAATTAAATGTTTAAATAAACAATAAATATCGATGGACTTGTAAACATGTGGTATCATTTTGTTCTCAATAGTGTATTCTTAGTTATTAGTATCAAGTTTTGTTCCAAGCTAACATTTTAACGATTCGTATGTTAGGTCAAAGATGTCAATGACCCTAATCATGACACAAGCGTAGATAGTAGGTAAAGTATTTTTAGTAAATATGCAACCAGTATACACATGTATGTAGTATGATAAAGCTGTGTGAAATGTCAACAAATCTATTTACATTTTAAAATAAATAAAAGTATTAGCACTGGTAATAGAGTGTCGAGCTCTTTGTGAAGGGCGCGTCCTGGGAAGCGCTACCACTATACCTCTTTCTGCCGCCAAGCAGCGTTGCTGTGTTTCGGTTTGATGGGTGTGGTTTGATGACTGTGGGTGCCGCAGAAATTACAGACACATGCGTAACACCAGTATGCCACAAGTTGACAAGACACGTTCATATCGTGCATGTCTTGTCGAGATAATGCTTTGTGACAATGTTATAGGTGATGGTTACCACTTAACATTAGGTAGGCCATCTGCTTGTTTTAAATATACGCAAATAGTATAAAAAAAGATATAGATAACCGCCGCTTGTGGATGCGACGATCGCTAGGTCATGGATTCAAATCCAGTCGTTTCTGTTCGAAAGCTATCGGTGAAAAAAACATCGTAAGAAAACTACTGATGATTTATTTATTTATTCTTAGATTCACAGTTTTTCTTATTGTCTATTTTAATCTATTAGATGTACACTGTGCACTAACCAAATTGAATGTGTATTTTATATGATGTACCGATGTAGGTATTACACTAATTACACTAATATTACTAGTAGTTCGCCCCGAACTGAGATCTCGTGATGCGACCCGACGAACGCACCAAAACTTTGAGTAGGTGGTAGTCAAAGGCAAGTCCAAACATTATGTTTGGACTTTTTTCTGACTACCGCCTACTAACTTGGTACGGTAACCAAGTTTCAACTCTATTGGCCTATTTATTGAAGAGTTCCGTTGAACAGACCTTGGCTCCATCATCAGACCTGGTCGTTGACACTATTTTATGAGAACTGAGTACCTCCTTAATTTATTTCAAGAAAAAAAAATAAGAAAAAGCAAATTAACTGGCCGACCAGTAGAAAAACCTTGATGCCAACGAAACTCTTAGAGATGGGAGCTCTTGGGTCACTGGTTATCTTAATTTAACTTTTTTGCTGTATCTCAAAAACCGAGCGTCCCAGAAAAAAAGTAAAAATTGTTTTGGAATGTCCAAACATAGCCCTTTCGTAAGACATGTAACTTTTTTAAGTCACTTTTTTTATTTTTGCCCCCTTAAAAAACCCCATATCTAAAAACTCTTCATCCGATTTTACTCATATACTTACCAGTAAATTTCTCAAGTACAAGCTGTCGTCTTATCAAATTTCATGCAGATCGGATCAACGGTTCGAAAGTTATGGCCAGACAAACATACATACATACATACATACATACATACATAAAATGCCAAATCGCCCAAGTTGAAACTAGAATCTTCGTTCGCTTCGCTCACTCGATCAATAAAGAGGAAAGATTTGTATTTTTGTATTTTTATATTTTTGTATTTTTGTACGTAACGAATAGGCTCAAAAACTACTGGTCCGATTTCAAAAATCCTCTTTATTTGTACCTTGGTATTAATCCTTATCCAAATAAAGCTTTTCATATTCAAGACTGGTTCAAGACCTATACATTACTTCTTGAATTTTTTAAATCGGACATTCTATTCAAAAGATTTTATAAATATAAGGTTCTAAGATAATAATAATAAGATAAGATTAGATAATAAGATTTATAAATATAAGGACGCGTTCTAACCCAGCGCGGGCCCGGGCAAGGCGCGAGGTAGAAGGGCGTGCAAATGACTCGAACCCACCACGGTCTTAGTTTATCCTAAAACATTGAAAAATGCGAAGCTGGGACAGGCCGCTAGTTTCAAATAAAGCAACTAGTGACTCGATTCTACAGCTTCTTCATGAAAATATTTTTTTATCGACTAGTGAATTACGGGCTATTTCTTCTTTGCTCTGTTTATGGTACCTGTCCGTATGTGAAAGGCAATCTTGCCAGTGTCAAGTGATATATTTAAGGCGAAGACAAGAGATAATGTGACTCTCGCTTGCATGTTTCGACAAGAATAAAACGTTTTGAAAGATATAAAATCACAAAACTCATTTTCGAAAAATCGCAATCAACCATTTTGTATGAAAATGGGTTTAGTTTTATATCTTTAAACATGTCGAAACGTGCGAGCGAGAGGTACATTAGCTCTTGTATTCGCCTTAAGAAGAAAATAGTAGCGGTTTTCTTAACAACAAATTTCGTTAAAATCAGGATATCACGTTACGAATTTGTAATAAAATGACAAATAATAAAAGGGTTAATTTTAACGTTTAGCTCTGATTTCACTCATGCTTTGTTAATTAAGAATTAAAGGGCCGTTAAATATGTCAAAATGTACGCGTTTGACGTAAGGTTAGATTTAACGGCCTGTTAATCCTTGATTACAAACAGCACGAAAAACCCACAAGAAAGCACGAACAAAATCGCATAGCAATTAATGCAACCCTCCCGCATAACCAAAAAAGAACATAAAAACATTAAAAAAACACATCTTCCAATCCGGTTGGTCACCGTGGAAGAATATGACCAAAACCCTCCAAAGAACAAAAAAAACTCAAATTCAAATACAGAAAACTCAAATATAAGCACAAAAAATGAGGTATACATAGCCACCTACAACGCCAGATCACTATCATCATATGAACGCCTAATAGAACTAAACGAAGCACTCAAGGAAATAAAATATGACGTAATCGGCATATCTGAAATGAGACGCTCTGGCAACAAAATAGAAGAGTACGACGACTTTATACTCTGTCATATAGGGCAAACACCGGGCCAGTACGGTGTAGGTTTCATAGTAAACAAATGTCTAAAACAAAATGTAGAAAGTTTTACGGGCCTCACAGAAAGAGTCGCATTACTAAACTTAAACCTACAAGGAACCCACATAACTCTTATACAAGTATATGCACCTACTGAAGCAGCTAATGAGGAGGAGATCAATTCTTTCTACAAGTCAGTTCACAAGGCCATACAGACAGCACACAAAGATTTCATATTAATGGGAGACTTTAATGCAAAAATAGGGCAACCTAGGCTCGATGAGTACATAATAATGAAACCAAACGGATACGGCGAGAGAAACGAAAGAGGACAAAGACTAATAGACTTTGCGCTCGAGTACAAACTAGCAATTCTAAACACGTTTTTTAAGAAAAAACCAAAGAGAAGATGGACCTGGCTATCTCCGAACAAACAATACAAAAATGAAATAGACTTTGTCTTATCAAACCGACCAGATATGTTTCAAAACATTGAAGTCTTAAACCTAAACTACCCTTCAGACCATAGGCCGATAAGAGCGACAATAAGGCTCAAAAGCTCCAAAAATAGCAGAGCTGGATATATAAGCACTCAAACTGGCTCCCTGAAAAACGAAGAAGAAGTACATAGTTACAAAGAATGCCTCACCAATCACCTTCGGGATATACTAGAGTGGAATGAAACCATTTCTGTACAAACCCACCACGACAAACTAGTAAATGCCATCAAACTTAGTTTACAACATGCGCAAAAAACACATAGCACTCCTAAAACTCATAAAATATTACAAACGCGAACAACAACACTAATAAAAAGAAGACAGGAGTTACATAGAGCGAAGAACAAAACTCGGTCCATGAAAAGCGAAATATCTGCCTTGTACAAACTAATAAGTAAATATATAAAAGCCGATTACGCAAAATACAGGTCGAACACAATAGAAAAACACCTCAGACAATCAGGAAGTACGAAAAAAGCATACAAAGAACTGAGAACAAGTAAAACATGGATTGAAGGTCTGAACCGGTCCGGAAAATCACTACACAGCCGCAACGACATAACTAATATTGCAACTGAATTTTAGACAAGTTTGTATAGCGCTATAGAAAATACAAATACAATTTATGATAACGATCTAACCGCAACCGCCGGCTCTGAGAGAAGCATAAAAATTATTGACGAAAAAGAAATCTTTGAAACAGTCAAGAAATTAAAAATTGATAAAAGCCCTGGTTCTGATAATATTACAAATGAAGCCATCAAAATAGCCAACACCGTTCTGGCTCGGCCGCTAGCAAACCTGTTCAACCTTATATTAAAAAAAAGCAAAACACCCTCACAATGGTCAGAATCGAATATTATTTTAATCTATAAGAAAGGAGATCCTAAAGACATTGGTAACTATAGGCCAATAAGTTTACTACCGAGCTTATACAAGCTATTCTCCACCATCATAAACCAGAGAATTAGCCCTACGCTAGAAAAACACCAACCGATTGAACAAGCGGGATTCAGAAAGGGTTACTCTACAGTCGACCACATACACACACTAGAACTAATAATTGAAAAATATCAAGAACAGCAAAGACCTCTATACATAGCCTATATCGACTACCAGAAAGCCTTTGACACAGTTTCACATGCCTGTATATGGAAAACGTTATTAGACCAAGACGTGGAAAACGAGTATATACGAGTAATCAAAAGTATATACAACTACAGTACAAGCAGAGTCAAATTAGAAACAATTGGCCCAAGTTTTCCAGTTAAAAGAGGCGTAAGACAAGGCGACCCACTTTCCCCAATAATATTTATCGCAGTGTTGGAAGCAATCATTAAAGAACTAAACTGGAAAGAAAATATTGGGTTATATATACAAGGCAACCGACTTAATCATTTACGCTTCGCAGACGACCTAGTATTACTGTCCGAAACAAGTTCCCAGCTGCAACAAATGATTCAATCACTTCACATGGCTAGCAAGCGGGTAGGCTTAGAAATGAACCTCACAAAAACAATGACAATGACCAACCACGTAAAGAGACCAATAACCGTTGGAAACGAGCCACTTAAGTATACAGAGCAATATATATACCTAGGTAAACAAATAGGATTCGACAGAAAATATAACGAGTCCGAAATTGAGCGAAGAGTACAACTTACTTGGAACAAATACTGGAGCTTACAAGATATATTTAAAAGCAACATGCCGATACATGTCAAAGCGAAGGTAATGACCTCATGCCTCTTACCGTGCTTGACGTACGCCTGTCAGACCTGGAAATTTACCTCAAAAATAAAAAACAAAATCACCACATGCCAGCGAGGAATAGAGCGGAGTATGCTAAATGTTAAAAAACTTCACAAAATACGACACACAACAATCAATAAAATAACAAAAGTGAAAAACGCACTAATCTACGCTCAAAAACAAAAATGGAGATGGGCCGGCCACGTCGCGCGTCTTCAAGATAACAGGTGGACCTACAGGGTAACTTCTTGGAAGGGCCCACAAGGCAAGCGGTACAAAGGAAGACCCTATACACGCTGGGACGACGATATACGAAAGGCGGCGGGCCCTCAATGGCTCCTGTGGGATTCTTTAGATCCATTAAAACACAAATATATTATTATACGAGGTTATGCCCTCGGCCCGGCCACGCCGTCCAAGCCAGTGTGGCCAGCATGTCGCTAGTGTTCCAGCGCGACTAGGCTAGACACCACATCCTCATCTTTATTAAAATTTACAAATTTCAAACACTTACAGTAAACCATATTTGTAAAAGAGTCAGTAATCATGAAAGTATAAGGCACAGTTTAATAGTTATGGATTAGTTTATACTTTATATTATTATACTTTGTATATAACACATTTATAAACAAAGCAAACCACAACTTATACAGGTACACAAAAATGTATAAAACACACATGATGCAATGGAGCATTTGTAGCTCTTTGCAAACGCTATTATTTATTACTTACATTTTAGATTGTATTGTCACCATTGATTTCCTTATTTACTTACCCATATTCAATACATATTGTAGTATGTAAGTACATACCTAAATTATTGGAAATGTAGCATAGCTTGAACAAAGATTAAACACGATGAAATAAATAGTAAGATTAGTTTGTATAACAGTTATAGTATAGGTACAACATATTAAGTCAACACTAACATTTTCAAATATTTTGGAATAGTTATAGGTATTATAAATAATAACTGATTAACTCTTTCTTCTTACTATCACTACCTATATTCCTTCCCCTTATCCTTTTTTTTTATCCTTAACCTTAAACTAATACCAGGTAATAGAATAAAATTTGACCGATTCAAAATGTTGAACGTTCCGTTCGCCATTCTATTAATTTGCGGCCTTTAGTATTGAACATTGATTAACATATGGAATTTTAAAATTTCAAAAAGTTAAACTACTGGTAGAACTTACAGGTTAGTCAAGGCACTAATATTTGTTTATCTGTGGTCAAGGCAAACCATTCGTGCTCTTTGATTGAATTTTACAAATTCATATTCAATAAACTATACTAAAAGGAAACTAGTTAAAATAGTTGGGTGAGACATCATATAGAAATCATGCCGATTTCACCTCTTGTTACTTTTATTTGCTGGTTTAAATCTAAAAGTTCTTACATTGTATCAGCATGAAAGATGCTTTAATTGTTATTATTAACATGAACATTTTTGTAGGTACATTTACATATTTAATAATTGAACGAATAGATTTCAAATTCATCGTATTAGTAGAAGGATATTTCTACAAGAATAAAAGCATAATTCTTCATAACTCATAAATCTTGTCTGATGCACAACAGATTTTATAAAGAAATAGAATAATATCATTATCATAACATTGATTTTGTCAGTCGTTTTCAAATTTGAATGTAACCTCTTTAGTAAGCTGAAAGAACAATTTAGCCTAACTTGGTTCCTAGTAGTTTCTTCATAGCTCAATTCAATTCAACAGGCGATTCGTTTTCTGACAATTTGGGAAGCAACATAGCTTTTTCATTTTAATTATTTTTCTCATCTGCGTCTAAGGTTTTTCTAGTGTTATTTTGAGTTGTGTTGTGTAATTTCGGTGGCATTTTAACCAACATTACTTGAGGTCTTAGCACAAAGTTTAAGCATTTGGAATGAAAGTGTCTGTATATATGATATCCTGATTTGACCGAAAATGTTTCTAATGTTTTGAAGAAAACCGCTACCATTTTCTTCGAAACAAATGATGGCCCACTTGACTATGGACTGACTTGACTAAAAAGTATTCAATACAAATCACTTGACACTGGCATGATTGTCTGTCGAATGACGGACAGGCGCCATAAATTGAGAGAAGAAGAAGAATTCAACAGGCAGAACATTTACCTCCATGGGCAGAACAACTCAGCTCTTGGCGTTTGTTTTGTGTTGATTAGTATAATCTAGTTCTTGCCGGAATAGGTACATAACATCAAGAAGAGGTCAATCCACCGGTCTGATCCAAGATCCGTGCGGATACAATCGATCATACTTTGAAGCAGTCTCTAATTACCCAATTATCAATTTACCTAACCCATTGAAGTATGTAATCACTGATTGATTCTGTTACTCAGATACCCCCCATTTTCCAGATAGGCAGGTACACCAAAATTTACAAGTTTATACAGGACCTTTAGAACAGCTAGGGACTAGGGGTATGTAGGTATAAGAAAAATCTAAAATCCAAATCTACCACCAATCCAATTGATAATGTTCTCTAGGCTATGTATAACTTTCATTAGGTATCCATGGCAGTATCAAATAGATTATACTTAGGTCAGGTTTCATCGCCCCTACTGCAGCCGGCAAATATGAAGTATTTTAGATAGTACCTAAAACACACTCAAGGTGAATATAGGTCCGCCCAACCAGGAGGTGTGAAAAGACGTAAACATTTAAAACAAAGATGAAGATCTAGATTTCATATTTTGTCTCTTCACTCTCAGAGCATTAACAGACATATCATGGAAAACCAAGGTTCTTTCAAGATAGGTACAATGTTTAAATTTTCATAATAAAACCTATTATCTCTTTGAACTTCTTGTACTTAGTAATTTTACCTTGTTTTAAGTATGTACCTACCTAGGTAAATAAGTAACATAATTTATTTATTCATCATCATCACCCTTATTCAAATGTAATAATGGTAGTATGTACACTTAGTCAATATACTATATGACTATAAGGTATTGATATAGGTTCAATTCATTAACACAGTTGATATAGCTTTTGGTAGAATCCTTACCAGAAAAAGACACGCTTTGATATATTCAGCTTGTTCATTAGATGTCTCATGCCTTCAAAGAGTCTAGTAACTTTTATAAGTCAGTACGTTCTTTTTACAGTTGCTCACTACCAGTCTGAGTGACCAGTAGATTTTATCAACATTATCAAAATCATACAACACATTGAAAAACTTACTTAGTGACACATTAAGAACTGTGTGCAAGGCCAAAGTTAAGTTTTAGTAGAGATAAAAAGTACTTTTTCTCCATTATCAGATAAAACAGGGTAAAATACCAATTTCTATCAAAATGTTGCTCAAACATTTATTTTTACTTGTTATGTATTACTGATAATTTATTTCTATTCAAAACCAGTTTTTAAACTGTACTTTGTCAAGTTTAGTTAAACCAATGTAATTCTTTTCCTTTTGTTTACTTGATTATTATATTAATGTCTATTATAAATCTTCATTTAGTTCACTTAGTAATAAATACCAAGGTAGGCAGGTTGAATGTTCTATTGGCTTGTGATAAGCAGATAGGTTATTTAATACTTACTTTCACACATAAAATTGATGCTAATAGCATTCTCTATCAATCATCCAGGAAATACAAGAATATAGTGAGGTATGACTGTCTCTACCTAAGTATATAGGCATCGGTACAATAATTTTACTTTTTACGTGGATGTTCCATCCATACACCATGTTTGAACATAGGCACAAGTCTCTTTTGCTGCTGTAGCTACAGAATGCAAACTCCTACTAACACAATTTCTGCTTTTGTTTCCATCATTCCTGTAATTATTATTTTTTAGAAAATAAATAACCTTTATTTTATTTTCGTAAATGCTGTCGACGTTTCTTTAAATAGATCAACCACTTTTTAAACAGTTTGATTTACGTATGGCTGTTTTGAATTTATATAGTGTTCTACAATGTAGGTAGGTAGCTCAAAAATCTCTGAACAAAATATGCAGTTATGATTACCATTCTATTGATAGTATAAGTATATAGTAAGTATTTATAATAGCTACCAAGCAGGTCGGTCGATTTTTGGAGTGTTCGTACCCGAGTGGGTTTTACCGCCTTGTTTGCTGTAAATGATGATGGTCTATCTTACATATATTATATTAGCAGAGTTATAATAACATAATTAGAATAAATTGTCAAGGCATTTAATTATATTATGTATTCGTGCATATTTATGCATATTCGTGGCGTTATCAACTGTTAACAGTTGCATTGCCGTGTTTGTGTAGGTTAAGTTTCTTCTTAATTTCTTGTTACATAATACCTACTCACATTTTAATAATGGGAGGTAGTTTGATATTCTATATTATTACGGAACAAATATTTTTATTTCTTTCTAAAGATGCGGTAATATTATTATAAATTGTGAAATTCACAACACACATAAACTTTTGACAGTAAAGCAACCACTACGAATAATCAACGAGGTAGATTATACCCACCCAGTAGATTAATTATAATGATAATGGTAAGTATATAGTATGTTACAAATGAAACGGAAATCGAGATAATACCCAATAATCTTCCTGTGTTTTGCCTGCCACACCTGGCATTGGTATACTATAACACAGGGTTATTCTAGTTTGGGTACAAATGTTGTTCGAACAGGAAATATAGCAAATGTTTAACATAAACCCAATTTAATAAAATACTATAATGTTTGTTAACGATTTTAAATAAATAAATTTCATTTCATCTAAAACACTCAAAAGCTAAGTGTTATTAAGTATGTTTGTGATCCAGTTTCCGATGCATAGGTATTTAACAAATACGAATTATTCATGGCCTTTAATTTTTATTATATTGTCACATGTGATCACACACAGTGCATTTGATGATTTTTCATTTCTTTTGCCTTTTTGTCATTTCCGATGACCATTTATTAAATGCATGGCTTTGTTTTCCATCTCTGATGAAATATTTCTTGCATGGCTTTTTGGTTATCTTTAATAACATTATACATAGCCTTTATATCATCTCTGATGACATTAATTACATGGCCTTTACATCATTTCTGATGAGATTAATTACATAGCCTTTCCGTCGTCTCTGATGTGATGACACTTATTGCATGGCCTTTATTTACATGACCGGTATTTGGAGCCTGTAACATAACATTTTTCATATTAGATATTGTTTATTCATTTTAGGCTGTGGCTCATGCTCAGCGCAACAATAGTATAGCTACTTTGTTGCATTGCCCTTAAAACTGGTGCTGGTTTTTCAGTCTAGATTTCAGTTGCAATAGGTAGGTATAAAAGATATAAAAACCATTCACCTAATTGCTAATAAAAATAATAGTAAAATAGCAACAGCCTCAAGACTTTGATTCCCAGGCACGGTAAATATCCTCACACATCCCTTAGTACCAAGTATCAACTTAAAGATTTTTGAGGATGTCTAAAGTGGTCAGATACGTCCAAATACTTTTAACATTTGGCACAAACCCAGTACAGGTACAGTAGTTGGTATTCCATACACTGTAGTACCTGGTGACGTGGGTCAAGACGTACAGATATGGTTGATGATGATGTGATGTGTCGTCCAGGCCGATTTTGGCTACGGCAGCATTGTTAATGCTAATAATTTTCAAAACATTTCTACCTTCATAGTGATCAAAGTAAAAATCTTTTCTTTCACAGAAGCTTTTCGTAGGTTAGGGTAGGCAGGTAAAATTATTATGCAGCGATAAATTTCCTAGATCTTTTTCTAACAGGTATCTCAATTACGTAAGTAATACTTTGATCTAATATACGGTACCCTCGTACTGTACATGTAGTTCAACGTAGGTTTCGTACCTTGTTTATTGAATTGGAACTTGAACTTCAACTGCAAAATAATTACTTTGGAATGCCATCTATCCCTTCCTTTTCAGTAAAATGAGTTAAATTACTCACGTTCTCCTCAGTCGCCACTTTGTGGGATTCTTTAGATCCATTAAAACACAAATATATTATTATACGAGGTTATGCCCTCGGCCCGGCCACGCCGTCCAAGCCAGTGTGGCCAGCATGTCGCTAGTGTTCCAGCGCGACTAGGCTAGACACCACAGCTCCTTATAGCAAAAAACCGCGACAAATGGCTATCTTTGGAGGAGGCCTTCACCTGCGAAAGGGTTCTAGCGATTGAGGACTAAGGAAGAAAGTTAAGCATTTTAGATAAACCAATATTAAATGTAATAAGTATCTACTTACATTATGTTACTAACACTTACAATTAAGAAATTAGATTTTATTACTAACCCCAACAGAAAAATTACTTTGTTACTTACCTACTTAATACGCAAGAAATAAAAGGCTTTTTATTTTATTTTTATTTTATTATTTATAATCCTTGATTAGTAACTAACAGAGCATGGTGAAATCAGCTCTTAGTCTTATATTTTTTATGATAGAAAGTCAATGTACACATTATAAACTACTGGAATCTCACTTGATTTCGCTCGCATGATGCGATTCAAACTTCAACCCTGCTGCACTTATTATAGGAACTGAGTTGTGGGAACCCCTCTCTAAGTGCAGTCCCCTACTACAATTCCTAAGACTTTTTCTTCTTGGCTACGTTTATGGCACCTGTACATCATCCGACAATCTTGCCAGTGTCAAATGAAATATAGTCTTTTTAGTCAAGTCAGTCCATAGTAAAATCAGCCGTCATTTGTTTTGAAGAAATTGGTGGCGGTCTTCTTCAAACTGACGAAACATTCTGTTATCCTGATTTGAAAGAAATCAAATCAGAATACACTTCATATTAATTACTCACACTTTACAGTCTATTATGCAGTTATATTTACAAGTAATGCTGGTTAAATGCCACCGAAATTACGTATACAATTTTGAGTCACAATAATACAATTAAAATGAATTAAAATGAAAAAGCTATGTTTCTTTCCAAGAAAATCGGTCCTTCCTACGACTTTTTTGGCTGTGCGTTATTTTTTTTTATACAACTAGCTGATGAAGCATGTAGCGAGCAAATCACGTGAGATTCCACTAGTTTCTTACGTGTACATTGACTTTCTATCAGAAAAATCATAAGTCTAAACGTTAAAATTAGCCCTAGTATTATTTGTCATTTTATTACATCATTGTCAGTCAGTCGGTCAATGAGTAAAGTAAAATTTTTATATATTTAGATTAAAATAACTAAACGGTTTTATGACTCGAGGTTCGCAGATAAAGACTGTCACAAGGATCAAATGTTATCTGTATTTGTGGAAGTAAGAAAACTGAGACTGATGCAAAGTAGACAAACAAGTTGTCCTCTGAACCGCACGGCTTTTTTTAATTTTATAATTTTTTTATTCAAATTGCTGATGGAACAAGCAGATGGCCCACCTGATGTTAATTGGTAACCATCACCTATAACAACGCATTGCATCGTAAGTCACGCAGATAGCTACTCTAAAATTTTGCGGCTAAATAGCACAGAACGAATCTTTTTAAGTTTTTTGCTCTGCGCATTCTTCATTCGTCAGTCAATAAGTCCGAGAACTTGTTTGTCCTACATTAACAGCTAAATAAAATAGCTCAATTGGTGGGTCTGAAGTTAGCAGTGTGTACTAATGCCATTAGCCATTGGCTACTCATGCACAAACCCCGCCCCTTAAGGCGAAGACAAGAGCTAATGTGACTCTCGCTCGCACGTTTCGACATGTTGAAAGATATAAAATCAATAGACTTATTTTGAAAAATCTTGTGTGCAATCACATTGCTTTACTAGTTTTCGTACATAAGCAAGCTTTTAAGTAGGAAAACTTGTATCGATCAAAATGAAATCTCTAATACTATAAGAATCAAAGTCCTGACTGACTGACTGACATATAGACAACGCACAGCCTAAACCGCTGGTCCTAGAGACTTGAAATTTGTGGAGTACATAGGTCTTATGGCGTAGAGGAGTACTAAGAAGGGATTTTTGGAAATTCAACCCCTAAGGGTGTAAAAAGGGATGAAAACGTTTGTATGAAAAATTGTATTCCTTGAAACTACAAACTTGAAACTTGGAGTACATATACTTCAAGGCAAAAAAATAGCAAAGACATTTTTAGTTTTTTAAAACTACCCTTAATAAGTGTGCAAAGGGATGTAAAAGTTTGTATGGGAGTTTTTTGACCGCTGGTTCTAGAGACTTGAAATTTGAAGAGTACATAGGTCTTATGGCGTAGAGGTGTACTAAGAAGGGATTATTGGAAATTCAACCCCTAAGGGTGTAAAAAGGGTTGAAAACGTTGGTATGAAAAACTGTATTCCTTAAACCTACTAACTTGAAACTTGGATTACGTGTACTTCAAAGTTAAAAAATAGGAAAGGCATTTATAGTTTTTTAAAACTACCCTTAATAAGTGTGCAAAGGGATGCCAAAGTTTGTATGGAAGTTTTTTAACGTGTGGTGCGATTGACTTTAAACTTGGGGTAAATAAACCCCACAATAAATAATTTAGAATCACGTTTTCAATATTTGAAAATTACCCCTGAAAAAGGTGCAATAGGTGGCTCACGGCTCACCACTTTAACGCGTGCGAAGCCGCGAGAAGCTTCTAGTTTTTAATAAACTGTGTGCAATGTGATTGCACACAAAATGGTTGATTTTATATCTTTCAACATGTCGAAACGTGCGAGCGAGAAGTTGTTTGATAGTTGTCAGCCCCTTAAACCCCCTGTACTAAATGTGTAAGCAATAAATGTATTGAGTATTGAAGCTAGCACGTCAGACAAAACCCATATTCTATTTGTATGTAAATGAGATTTGCTTGCCTTGTCAAACAACGTCAGGCATTATCGCAGACGTGTTCCACAAAGTGGATTCTGTCGTGGGTTCGAATCCACCAACTGATTTTTCTCTTCGAAAAACGTATTTGCACAATTCCAGTGCTGTCAAAGAGCGAAATGTGGGTATATGCCAAATTTATTTTTGGACGGTATATGGGTGATTCGGCCCCCGAGATATTGAGATGACGTTTACGTTGATAGCAATTCGTCCCTTGTTGGTATTCTGTGGTCATGACGCTGAAATAGAGTACCTCTGGGTTTCTTGAGTCAGCACTTGATATATTATTCTGTGATATCTACTGCCTGGTTTTTTTTTTATACAACTAGTTGATACAAGCAGATGGCCCACCTGATGTTAAGTGGTAACCATCACCTATAACAAAGCATTGCCTCCTAAGTCACGCACGATAGGAGCGTGCCCTACGATGCACTGCCCTGCGTCCATCAACTTGAGGCGTACAGATGTTAAGCCTCATGTGCCTGTAATTACACCGGCAACCACACTCTTCAAACCGAAACACAGCGTTGATAAAAGTCTAGAGGTAGACCCCCATCCGCCATGTTATGCTTATAATATAACTCCGTTTTCAAAATAAAAGGAATGTTTTTCATCTGAACTTTTCCCAGGTAAAAATTATTTAGTTAGAAAGTTAGGCTAGTCAGCATAAACACTACATGCTTTCAGCTAGGTAAACTTAGTAAACCTACTACTTAAGTTAGAACAGTAGGTATACCAGTAAGTTTTATATGTCTCGCCGCTGCTGCAGAGAAAATTTTGATGATTAAAACTTAGAAAATAGTTTTTGATGATTTAAAAATTAAACTTATGTTCGATTTCGCATTGTTTCTGATAAATTTAAGCGATTACTTCTCTTCCGAGTTGTTACCAACTGCAAAACAAATCAACTTACTATTAACTTGACCTACTTTTGTTAACTTTTGTAGGTACCTATTTCGACATTCTGGTAAGGAAATAAAACAACTTTGCCGTAGTTACCATTTTTGGTTTTCCGTTTTTCGTTCTTGTTCCGTGTTCATTGCGGGTTTTGTATGAAGAAGCGATAGAGATACCGATACGGAACCTTATGCTGCAAGTATGATGAAAATTAGTAGCAGAACATAAAGATCCGTATCGGTATCTCTATCGCGTCTTCATACAAAACCCGCAATGAACACGGAACAAAAACTAAAATCAAATATGATAAACACAACTCATACTTGGGGTACGGAATCGTTGAATATGTCTCCCTTGCTCTTGTTTGTCTTCATTGGAAACAAAAAAGAAAGAAACTGACTGACCGGACTGTCTCCGACTGGAAGCGTTCCGAATGTTTAGAAAAAAATAGCTGAAAGTTGTTTTATCTACATCTACATCTACACTAATAATATTATAAAGAGGATAGATTTGTATTTTTGTATTTTTGTATTTTTGTATGTAACAAATAGGCTCAAAAACTACTGGTCCGATTTCAAAAATTCTTTCACCATTAGAATGCTACATTATCCCTGAGTAACATAGGCTATATTATATTTTCAAAAAAATCAGGGATCCTTACTAAAACTCCAATAAAGTAACCCAAGGTGGAAAACAAAAACCTTACATCGCGTGCGCTGCGAAAACTATTGATGATAGAACAAAATAATGTACTACGATTTTGTAAAACACGTCATCAACCTACAAAAAATGTCGCGACAGCATATGTCTAACTATTATAGTTATGTCACAATAAGTGTTCTTTTATTATAAAAATTTTATTGAAATGCCGCCGCTAGAAAAGGGTCTTTATTTGTACCTTGATATTAATCCATAACCAAATAAATTTCATATTCAAGACGGTTTCAATACCTATAGATTACTTCTTGAATTTTTCAAATCGGACATTCCATTCAAAAGATATGCCGAAATTAAAAATGTTAACGGGTCCACGGGAAACGCACGGGGTGCGATGTCACTCACTCAAAGAGAAGAGCGTGCATGTATGAAATAAGTAGACGCGAGACTCGAACCCACGGTCTAAGTTTATCCTAAAATGTTCAAAAAAATTATGACCACCCATGCGAAGCTGGGACAGGCCGCTAGTACATAAATACTTTTATTGTCAATACACACGAAGTGCTTTCACACCGTTAAGGAGAATTGGTTTGGTTTGAGAATCTGAAGGCTGTTTCTTGTTTTTTCATACGGAAAGTAGTAGGCTTCGTCTAGTTATGATAAGTAAGCCAATAGTTACGATTATGACTGACGAAGAAGCCTTAGCAATAACCTTAGTCGGCTTAGCGACGATTCTAGAGAACTAGGCGCGACTTGCTTATAATAACAGTATAAAAAGTGGCCTACATTTTATTTCAGGTCACGGACTATGAAATTATAACCAACATCAAAACAGTCTTTATTCTGTATAATCACAAAGATTACTTTGAAACATCTTATTTATTTATTTAACACTTTATTGCACAAAAAAATAAAAATTCAAGTGTACAAAAGGTGGGCTTAATGCTATAAGCATTTTCTACCAGCCAACCATAAAAGTTAGAAAATGATGTTGGCGTGCTATTATTAAAAATAAACAGTTACAAATTAACAAACGCAAAGTTACACGGTGGGGAAAAAAAAAAGAAAACTCTTAAAAGAATTACACCTAACACAAACATATACCTTCAAATACATTTCAATAGTACATGAAGCTACAAACGGAAATACAGTGGATGAGTGGTTTCAAACAACATTATAACATTTTAGTGAACTGATGAGATCTGTTTATGGAAATGTTCATAGACTAAGCGTTTGAACACTAATTTATTTTTCTTATATACTAGGTTTTGTTGTAGACTTTCTTTTGGCTACAATCTCACCTGGTAAACTATGATGGTAAGTGTACTGTACTGGGGCCTTATGCTCACTTCGACAGAGATTATCTCACGTTAGAGATGACGTCATATCTCGTTCGATAACTATTTATCCCCATTCTCACTATCTAACTCCCCAATTTTCTCATACAAAGTTCATGCGAGACTCAAGGTCAACGAGTTATTGAACGAGATATGACGTCATCTCCATCGTGAGATAATCTCTGTCGAAGTGAGCATAAGGCCCCAGGTTGCTTGGGTACCAAATAAAACACTTAGATATAGTATAGTATATATACACTACAGTAAGCGACAATGTAACCGACGCTGGAGCAGAACGGTCTAGAAGACACCTACTCACTCTTGCCTTGAAGTTACTCAAATTGTAGGTGAATCTAGCGCCAGTTCCTCGCGACCCTAAAAGATCAGGCAAGAAACTTGCGGTTTGTTATGAGCATTCGAAGCAATTGTTATGGAGTTGAGTGGACAGAAACCAATGAGGAAAAATTTCGATGAAATGTATATGGGACCACCTCCAAGTCCTCCTAGGTCATACGACAAAAAATAATCAATTCATAATTGGCAAAGTAATCGCATTACAAAATACAAAAAACACACACATTTAAATAATTGCGAAGCTCCTCCTTTTTTGAAGGTTAAAAATGAGTCGTTGTTTTCCAACAGAGGGTTCTCCATTGTAGACTGATCCTCAGCCGGAAAATCGAAGTACCTACTAAAAAAAAGCGTTTTTGACAAACAACCGTCTACCTCAAACAGCATTAGCAATAGAGTGAGATTTGAGTAATCAACAAGCAACGACTATTTTCACTGCTACTACCGTATTTGCTTATTTTAGATAATTTTGATCCCCGGTGATAATTCGATCACGTTACTTTTAAGTTTTTTGTTTCGCGCTGTATCAGTTTGTTTCAAACAAGTCATCAGGTCAACGTGCCCGCTAGCGTCACGTTCGTGGAACAAATCGAGGTGTCGTATACGATAGCCCTGATGCAAGCAAGGAGATAATATTGTAAGAAAATGCCTTTATTGTGTGCCAGTGCTACTACGAAGTAGTGGCGGTATCTCAAAAACCGTGCGTCCTAGAAAAAAAGTAAAAATGGCTTTAGAATGTCCATACAAATCCCTTGCATATGACATGTAACTTGATATTTTTATGTAACTTTCTTTATTTTTGCCTCAAAAAAACCATATCTTAATAACTCGTTATTCGATTTAACTCATATACTGGAGAGCACTGGTGGTCTAGTGGTAGATGCCCCGCCTTCCGATCCTAAGATCGTGGGTTTGAAACCGGTCGTGCACCAATGAGTTTTCTGTTAAAAAAATTATGTGCACAATGCCAGTACTCTCAAACGGTGAAGGAAAACATCGTGAGGAAACCGGCACGTCGTAGAACCTAAAAAGTTCTTTAACATCTGTCAAGTGCTCGAAAGGAGCCACTTGAGGCGCACTCACAATCCTTTCACCACACTGTTTCGAAAGAAACTAGTGACACGTCAAGAGAAGAGACTCATATACTTACCAGTAAATTTCTCAAATACAAGCTATCGACTTACCAAATTTCATGCAGATCGGATCAACGGTTCGCAAGTTATGGCCAGACAAACATACATACATACATACCTACATATAAAATGCCTAATCGCCCAAGTTGACAGTAAGATTTGAAAAATAAAAAATATATACTTATATCAAATTAAATAAACAGTTTTAGCATATTTTTTTTTATATATAAAATGTTCTTTCCATTTTATAACAATCATCCAAGACGGTGAATCGACTCCACCTGTTTCAATGATGATCAATGATGAAACCAACGAAGTCATCCTCAGGCTTGCTCCATCAAAAAAGGCATTAGTTTCCGTTTCTTTGTGATACTGGTAGTCACAACAAAACACGGTGTTAAAAGAACAATCCCGAAATCAAAATCCTGGTCTTCTTCTTTTGTGTCGCTGTTACATCCCAAAATTCAAATCCACCTTGTCCAGTAGGTGGCCACCTCCACAGCACCATCCGAGCAGGTCATTAGGTCCTCTAAGGTGCATGAGGTGGGGCATGATGGACACGCGAGCACATGTGGCATGGACTGCACCTGGGCACCACAATGGCATTGCATGTCATTTTTTGCGATCATCCCCCATCTGCTTAGGTTGCTCCGACTTGGGTTCGGAGTCTATTAAGACTCTTCCAGACTGGCCAGGGTAGCTCGTGACCAGGGAGTAGTTTCTCTGCGGCAGCGATATAGTCCCTAGGTGGGGCGTGTTTAGATGAACATAGAGCAAGACGATCATCACTTGCGTCGCCCAGCTTTGCCGAGGTGGAATTTAAAAAGCTGACTCTGCTTTTCAGTCTCCTCTTAGATGGAATGGCATTATATAGGGGGTGCCTACTATCGCTTTCCTGTTTATGTTTTTCCTTCGAACAAGCAGCCTGTCTTCGGACGGCTGGAGGGGCTATTCCTGCTGGTGGGTAAAGCTTGTTCAGTGGAGTTGGCTTAAGGCATCCCGTTACTGTTCTACAAGTCTCATTTAAAGCAGCGTCTACCACTCTAGCTGGTACAATCTTTATTTAAATCCAAGATCTTTATTTACGTAAAAATAGAATTTTTGATCTATCTATAACTTGACAATAATTTGATATACTAACATGACTAATTTAGTTTAGTTTTAAGTTTTTGGTATCCTTTAAATTAGTTTTGGCTTGATACTTTGTACCATTCTGTTTATGGAACTCTCCATACCTAAATCTAAGAGGTTGGCGTATTTATTTAATTCTGTTTTTTAGTATTGGTTGTTATAGCGGCAACAGAAATACATCATCTGTGAAAATTTCAACTGTCTAACTATCACGATTCATGACATTACAGCCTGGTGACAGACGGACAGACAGACACACAGACGGACGGACAGCTGAGTCTTAGTAATAGGGTCCCGTTTTAACGTTTGGGTACGGAACCCTAAAAAACTAACAAAAAAACACATGTGTGGTACCTATATATCCCTAGTTTAGTATCTGCTTTCCGTGTCCCATTTTACATGGTTATCCAGGATTTTAACATATTTTTATACAGGTGTGTAGAGATAAATTAATAAAAAGTTAGTGGTATCAAGATGCATGGTCTGAAGGCCATGTTAAGTTTTCGAAATACATCGTTTCACACCTTGTACAGTGAATCGATACTTCACATAGTACATTTTAAGATCGATGTGCGGATATCGGAAAAAAACGTAATACTTACTTAAAAGGCAAATTACCTACTTGACATGCTACTGAGCTATGCACAGTGCATTCTAATGAACACTGTGATCGAGTAGCTAGGTACCTTAGTAATGCACATAAAAATCATATAATTACTTGTATAATTTATTTGAATTAACAAGTATTATCAGTTTTTTTTGTTCTATTTTAATGGACTTCATAATTGCATCGCAAAGAATATTTTTACACTTTAAGAGTAGTAGAGTTCTTTGTGAAGCGCTCGTACGGGGAAGTACTACCAACACGCCTTTTTCTGCCGCCAAACAGCGTTGCTGTGTTTCGATTTCAAGAGTGTGGTTGCCGGTGTAATTACAGGCACATGAGGTTTAACATCTGTATGCCTCAAGTTGATGGACGCAGGGCAGTGCATCGTAGGGCACGTTCCTATCGTGCGTGACTTGCGAGGCAATGCTTTGTTAATAGGTGATGGTTAAGATCAGATGGACCATCTGCTTGTTACATCAGCAAATTGTATAAAAAAACACTGTTTTAAAAGAAACCAGGGACACAAGAAGAAGAAGAAGACAACATTTTTATGATAGGTTCAAAAAGTTCTTTGTGCAGTAGATTTCAATATAACACTTGGTCCAAGAGTGATATTAGGTATCATTTCTTTACACAATATAAAACTATTTTTTCAAAGCGAGAGATAGCTGTATCGGACTTTGTTTTTATAAAGATAGATAGTTTTTTTCTTTATTTTATAGAACTTATTACAAAAGAGCCTTGACACCGTTCACACTTAAATTTTTTAGAGAACTGATTATCTCGAAAACGCACTTGCTTGTTAAACAATTATACCTCCAATATCGGTTGTAAGAGTTAATGAGACAAATATCTTAATATCATTATCACAACTATCGTCTTGGTTCACCAATAAATCTGTCGTTACGTTTTAAATCTCCCATAGCATTTATTCGAAACAATATTTATGCAAACAAAATTTGCAAGAGACAATTCCTAAGTTTCCGATTAGTAGAGCTCTTTGTGAAGGGCTCGTCCGGGGAAGTACTACCACCACGCCTTTTTCTGCCGCCAAGCAGCGTTGCTGTGTTTCGGTTTGTAGAGTGTGGTTGCCGGTGTAATTACAGGCACATGAGTCTGTATGCCTCAAGTTGATGGACGCAGGGCAGTGCAACGTAGGGCACGTTCCTATCGTGCGTGTCTAACGAGGCAATGCTTTGTTAGGTTTTGGGACTTACCTTTACTTTGTTAGGTTTTGGGTTTGTTAGGTTTTGACCCATGTCAAAAGGCTTTGGGTCTTGTTCAAGAGATTGAGTAAAGATGAAGAAAGAGACCTTTTTGACATAAATTAAGTTTCCTACAGGTCTCAATATATTATATTATTATGCCAATATGGAAACGAATTCAAAATGGCGCCACTAATCATAAGCTCTTACACGCACTCATTATCATTATGAGGTTGACATTTCGAATAACTGGCAGGTACATTCAATATTTTAGAAGATATAAATAAATAAATATTGGTGGACCTTCCACACAGCACTATCTAGCCCCATCTTAAGCCAAAGCTTTTCATATGGGCACATAGCTGTTATAACTATTTTCCCCTATTACCATTTATTTACAAAGAAAATTACAATGAATACAAGTATTTACAAAATGTACAAAATACATATGAAACTTGATATAATACTCGATAAGTCGTCTAGATAAAATTTGGAAGACCTGGAAGTCTATTTGCGCCTATATTACTTAAATGCTTTTTTTGTAACTACATATATTATAATAAAGCCCAGACAGAGAACAAGCATCTATGTTTATCACACAAATCCCACAACCTTCGGAACCAACTGAGCTGTGATGGCTGTGAGATATAAATTGTAATTTGGGGAAGCAACATAGCTTTTTCATTTTAATAGTTTTTCTAGTGTTATTTTGAGTTCTATTGTGTATATTCGGTGGTTTTTTAACCAACATTACATACTTGAGGTGTTAGCACAAAGTGTAATGTGTTTAAGAAAACCGCCACCTTTTTCTTCAAAACAAATGACGCCGACTTTACTGTGGACTGACTTGACTGAAAAGTATTTAAACTGTATCACTCGACGATTTGAGGTATACTCTGGTGAGCACGCGGTGTAGAATAGCTCGAGTCAAAATCGCTCGCTTTAGTATCGCGCGGCGTAAACTAGCGCGTGGTTTTCACACTCGACGTTTTGCCGAAAGATGCCGAGCACGATTTTGAGCACCATTCATTGATGATTTAACGTTATTATGATTTCGAAACTACTTAGGAATAGTAATTTATTTTACATGTACCTACATGTTTATTTATCCACTCAATTTATGGATAAAATATTAACTTTAAATTAAAATAAAATGCATTTTTTTTTATTGTAATATTTATATCTCGTTAAGCTTTTGAAACTTAGCAATTTTATCTTACGAGACGGTCTGCATCACGGATCAAGCTACGCTAATCTGGCTTCGTAAATAGTTCACTGCATTAACTACATGAGTCAACACGCCACAATGTGATTGTACGTATATAACGTGACCTAGGTATTGTAGAGCTTCAGTTAACGGATCTCCTGTCGCGAGCACGCACGGATTAACTTTGTGATTTCAACATGATCTGGAAAACTCTTGCCTTCACACTCTTGCTCGCAGGTAAGCTATTTATTAGAAATTCTGAAGCTATTTATTAATTATAAATTCAAATTCAAAATTCATTTACTAAGTTTCCTTTACAAAGTGAGGTGGTACAGTAAATAAATGGTATAGGCTCGAAATTGCGAAATGCTTACCAATATTTATTTATATTTATATACTTTTAGACCTCTTGGTAGTTACACTCAAGAATAAATATACTGGTGTTTATAAATAAAACAAAAAAATTAAAAGCTTGCTTGGATATCAGATTGACGTACACTCAAAAAAGTTCTTGTTTTACTCGACAAAATATATTGGCAACAAAATAAATAAGTATGTATATTAAATTAAATAAAAAATTTAAAAGCTTGCTTAAATGCTGAGCTTATTAGGTTAGCGATTTTAGAAGAATTCAAATATTTATGGCTTTATATTGTATGTTTATTAATATTTATTGAAAGTGTAAGCAAGTAAAGTAGACTAATCTATTATTTATTGTAAAGATAGATAAGTAATATTGTTCATAATTTATTGGCATGTGTCTAAATACTCGCACACGATTTTTTTTTATTCCACTTAGTACGTGTTACCAACTCAGAGTCAGCATAAATTGTTGTCAAAGCTATAGGTAGCTTTAGGTACTTATCTCAAGAAAAACTAAAGAAATTTAAATAACTTCGTAAAATGTTATAAAATAATCTCAGCTTTACGACATCCAATTTTAAATCATAAACCACAGAAACTGAAACAGCTTCACGACTTTGATCCCGAGGCACGGTAGATAGCCCCCCAGATCTCTTAGTACCAAGTACAACATTTTTTTAACGTGATCTACTTTAGGTGCTGACTGTATGTAGCAGGTCTGACCTGAGTGTACCCAGTGTCCGGCATGCAGTACTAGATACGGCACAATGTCCCCTCTTCCTGTCAAGTAATTTACCAATTTACTTGATCAAGCGATCATTGTGCACCAAGAGTTCACAGGGCACTTTGAACGCTATATTTAGCATGTCACCGAGACAAACTTTGTACCTACTTACTTTCAAAATCATCAGTTTTAAGACGCATATTAAACTGAAGGTAGTTTTGATCAATCGCAAACACCAGAGGTTCAGCAAAGATACCATTTTGATCCAAACAAGTTTTTATAGAACTTAGAGATCTTAGGTATAGGGCTCCTTTGTTTGCTTTAAATACTAAAATAGTTAACTAATGATTCAATTTGAATGATTTGCTAAAGAGTAGTAGAGCTCTTTGTGAAGGGCTCGTCCGGGGAAGGGGAAGTACCACCATGCCTATATATCTGCCGCCAAGCAGGCTGAGTTTCGGTTTGAAAGGCGAAGATAACTGTAAAAAGTTTACTTTATTAGTTTTCGTACTAATGCAAACTATAAGCAGGAAAACTTGTTGTATTAAAACGACATTTTGATTTTGAACTTGGTTGATTGCGTCCATCAACTTGAGGCATCTGTATGCCTCAAGTTGATGGACGCAGGGCAGTTCAAGGGCACATGAAGCTTAACGTCTGTACGTTAAGCCTCATGTGCATGTAATTTCACCGGCAACCATACTCTTCAAACCGAAACACAGCAACGCTGCTTGGCGGAAGAAATAGGCATGTTGGTAGTACTTCCCCGGCCGAGTCCTTCACAAAGGGCTCTACTACTCTTTAACAAATCATTCAAAATGAATCATTAGTTAAGTATTTACCAAAGCAAACAAAAGAGCCCTTCAAGCACAAACATCTGTGCACAATCGTAGAGTCAAGTTCAAACTGATATGTTGAGATATCATAGAAAAGGTCGTGTCTATGTTGATCCCGAATGCTTTAATACCTTTAAATTTGTTAATAAATATTCCATATTCATATTATACATATATATCTATTGTGTACCAAACTAAACAAAAGTACACTAGAAATTAAAAAAAAAAATACAGTAAGGGTATTATCGCTCAAAGCAATCTCTTGATTGTCAAGGTATGGAAGATTGGTTGCAGGTGCACGAGGAAAATATAAGAATTATAAATTAAAAAAGGACTTACAGGTATTTAGGTGTTAACTTATATCTAAGAATAGGGTAAAGTAGATTTTAATACACCAAAGTTTTTTAATGCAAACGTAAATCTGTGACTAACAGTCAAGTGTTCGACTCCTTGCTCTAACTAAGTAGAATACTTGTGTAACACAACGTGTGTTTAGACGCTAGGGATCGTGATTTCGGCTATTTAACAATAGACAAATTCTGCCGGGGTCAGGAGGTAGGGGATTGATTGGCATTCAAAACTTACATAATAGACAGATAGCAACTCTTAGAGCATATTTCCACGCAAAGACAGCATCATCCGTCTTACATACGGTTATTAATACACACAATGACCGTAAGTTAACACCGCTAAACCTACAAGATGAAAATACACAGAAAAATGAAGAACAAACGAACAAGCAGACATGAATCAATGAATGGAGCCTCAAATCCCTAAAAATTAAGAACGAACGGACAAGCAGACGTGACGCAGTCAATGAATGGAACCGCAAATCCTTACATGGAAGACGTCGTCGCCACGATCAGAGCCAACCATACTTTGGCAAAGATGCGTCGAACGAGTGGCTTGTTCGAGGGGAACTCTTCCCAGAGCCTGAGGGCTTCATGATTGCCATCCAAGATCAGGTGATTGGGACAAGCAACTATCAAAATTACATTATAAAGATTCGTAACTTACAAACTGATTTGTGTCGTAAATACCATAGTTCATCTGAAACAATGAATGAAAATGAAACGTGCCTCTTGAGGCGCACTTAAGATCCTTTCACCACACTGTTTCGAAAGAAACAAGACACGACAAGAGAGAGAGAGATCAGAAACAATACAGCTCGTCACAGGGGCCTGCAAAACGATAGCCCATAAGCACAGGCATGATCAAGTAGCAAACATCATACAGCAGAGGCAAGCTGCTAAATACACACTGATTAATGCAGCTCCAGCGGTCAGACCAACACCTTACTACAAGTACGCCCATGAGACTGTGCTGGAAAATGCTACTCACAAACTGTACTTTGATACGGCAATCTTTACAGATTAAACAATACACTACAATAGACCAGACCCAGTTCTCATGTTTTTGGATTTCCTTAGGTCGGAGGGCGTTAATGTTCGCCACACAGTTTCTGAAACTTCTGCGAATGTTATCGTTTTCTTCATTGTATTGTGCATACTTTTTTTTTATACAACTAGCTGTAGGAACAAGCAGATGGCCCACCCGATGATAAGTGGTAACCATCACCTATAACAATGCATTACGTCGTAAGTCACGCACGATAGGAACGTTCCTACGATGCACTGCCTTGCGTCCATCAACTTGTGGCATACAGATGTTAAGCCTCATGTGCCTGTAATTACACCAGCAACCACACTCTTCAAAAAACCGAAACACAGCAACGCTGCTTGGCGGCAGAAAAAGGCGTAAAAAGTTCCAAAATAAACTTATTTTGATTTATTTTTTTATTTTAGTAGGGCAAAACAAGAGATGAAGAAGATGAAGAACGGCTGTTAATCAACAATAACCGACCCATTTTACCGGTACTGCTTTACAACAAGAGATAGAGTGAATATTAGGAACGGCTGTTAATCAACAATAACCGACCCATTTTACCGGTACTGCTTAACTATTGCTTGTTCTTAGGTAATACAGGTTTAGCACAGAGGTTGTTGGAAGAACCAAGATCAGGAGCATTGAACTAGGAAAAATTTACCGTATGATAACAATTTAGGGGTTATCTAATGAGTTCACTCAAATAATTTACAAATTGCTTAGTTACACAATGTATAACTTTATTTTCTAATCGTCGTACGTAAACAACTTAACCAGCAGCATAAGTAGATACTTATACATTTAGGTGTATTGTTGTTGTACATAAGGCGACTACCGCTTATGTACCTACTTACTAGGCATTTTGACATTTTTGAAGATTTGAAACAGTACTAAAGTTACCTAGGCCTAGTAAGGCCGGAAGATTTACAACAGAATTCCAACTACTGCAAAATGTTTGGACGTATTCAGTATTTATTGCAATTTATTTAAACTGTTTACCACTAGACAATATACAAACTCAAGCAAACCGAACACTGAAAATCGCAATAGTAGAAACTGTGTCGCGTTTGGCAATATTATGTATGTGGATTTAACATTGTCAGGACTTATGATGACTAAGTATTTTGTGATTCAATATGTACCCAGTAAAGTTACATTATGTATTTATAGGTTGTACGTAACTCTGACTACCCCCCTTAGACGTCTAAGAAATCAAGGAATCTGGAGTTAGTAGTTGGTACTAAGAGATCTGAGGGGATATCTACCGTGCCTGGGGATCAAAGTCGTGAAGCTGTTTCAGTTTCAGTTTTTGATTACAGGCGTGTTCGCCGAAGAGGACACTATATCTCAAGACAAGGATCAGATCAAGCAGACCTTGAGAACGCTATGCAAGAAGGCTGGTGCCGACGATACCAAGATAGAAGAGGTCACCAATTCTGTCCATTCGTTCGTCGACTGCGTTAAGGAGCTCGTGGACGGAGAGCAGCTGAAAAAAGAGATCGCCGACGCAAAGCCTAATGGCGCTCTGGATGAGGTATTCAAGAAGTAAGTTTACAAAAGCTGTAGTTTCTCTAACGTTCTCTGAAGATTGATAGATAACACTTTTTTGTATACAAGAATACATCATAAATCAAGGCGTAATTTAAAAAAGTACAATGGGCAGCCTTATCGCTGAAATAGATTTCTTCCAGGCAACCTTAGGATGTAAAGAAATTACAGAGCGGTAATGGACGGCGGTGCACGAAGTGTGGTAAGCTTAAATAATTAAAAACGGCAGGATCTTTATACACTTACAGGTTCCTACATGAATTATCCTAATACATTACATTAGAATTATATAAAAAAAAAAAAAACTAATATATATTATAGCACACTCAAAAACTCAATGCTATGAACTACATAAATAAACTGACTACTTACAAAAAGAAAAACAGATTATTGAGCAGGAGAATCTTTACCAAAGAACTCTAAAGTATAAGATCATCAGCAGGTACTATGACTTTTACGATCAATTTTAGAAGCACTGGCTAGAATTTACGGCCCCTATTTCTTAAATTTTTTCTTATAAAATCCGCAATTTGAATGTCTATCTTTCCAGGTATTGCGCCAAGACCCCTCAGCTGAAAACTTGCATCCATACGCTCTTGGATGCCGTGACCCCTTGCCTCGACGAGTCGACCCGCGATCAGATTGCCTCAGCCAAGAACGGAACTGACCAACTGATTGACTTCGTCTGCTACAAAGATGGAGACAGGATTGCGCGTGAGTACACAATGCCTAAACAAGTACCTATCTTAGCTGGCAAGTTAGGAATGACGTCCGCAAGTCCACACTTTATTGACTAACACCGTTTCGAAAGAACTAGTGAGACGACAAGAA
Source organism: Chloroclysta siterata (assembly GCA_932294275.1). NCBI lineage: Eukaryota > Metazoa > Arthropoda > Insecta > Lepidoptera > Geometridae > Chloroclysta > Chloroclysta siterata. The sequence goes on from OW028602.1 coordinate 12,778,148, forward strand.
AATTGAATAAGGCAAACTGTTACTATTACCTACAATGTAGGTAAGATAAAACAATAAAATTTTGTAGGTCCTACAAAATGAAATTGTTTTATCTTCAGTTCAGGATGCACGAGAGGTCTGAAGCCGGTCTTAATTTTAAGGCGATGACAAAAGCTAATCTCAAAAGCTTCTCGCTCGAAGAAGCTTGCAGAAGTACGAAAACTATAGCGTTAAACACTCGCTACAAACTCGGTCACTAACACTGTTGAGAGTACTCGGAGCGGGCGCATGCACGTTATCGATAAAAAGAATGACTCAGCGAGAGCGCCCGGTGGTTGCGCGGTCGGAGAGGTCATGTATCGATAGTTCTTATGGACTCCAATAATGCACATCTCTGCGGTTCGGGTCCGGTTAATTTACGACCAAGTATTACACAGCCCGAAAATGTACAACCCGGAAAGCACAGCCTGGAAAACACGGCCCGGATTCCATGTACAAAATGTACATGAAATCCGGGCCGTGTTTTCCAGGCTGTGCTTTCCCAGCACAGTCGGGATTGTACAGCCAGGATTGCACGACCATGGATTCTGTGACCATGCTCTGATTGGTCGAAAGCCTATGCTCTGTTTAGATGCACTACACAGTAAGTATAGGCAAGTAGCACAGATTAAAAATTATATAAAATAAGAGAATTATTCAGAGATTAATGTTACAAAAAAATAAAATTCTGGCACTTCGGCGGCCGCTGCCGCGGCACGCTCGCTTTGCTCGCTCGCCTCGTGCGTAATTAATATGTTTTAACATAACCTAACCAATCCGAGTCGGATCAACAAGTGAGTGAGTAAGTAATTGACGAGTGTAAACAAAGCCTAAGTTTTGGCATCAAAATTTTGGCTGCGTTTTATCGGGTCGTGCTTTCCAAAGGTGTGCAAAATTTGTACGGCTTGGAATGTACACCCTTGGTTTACACAGCCATGGATTTTGCGACCAAATTGTACATCAAATCCGGGCTGTGTTTTCCTCGGCTGTACAATCCATGGTTGTTCATTATCGGCACCCTGCGGTTCAACAAAAGGATCGTGCCGTTCTCCTAAGTGCGAGAGAGAGAGCAATATTGCTGTCACGTTCCGATAATTTATGACCGTGTTTGCAGCGAGTGTTTAACGCGACTATAGTAAAGCAAACTTTTGAGTAGGAAAACTTTTTTTTATGTAACATAGCCTTAATGTAACATGTATTTTTCGGCTTTTTTAGTATTCATCGCTGAGCAAGGACCAGAGTGTTTCCAAGCGAAGGCCAACACCATCAGAGATTGTGGCCTCAAGCTTAAGAACAGTGTCACCTCTCCTGAAGAATTTAAGGCCATGACTACAATTGTAAGTACTAGAGTTGCATCAATGCACGCTACGAGACATTATTGAATCTATGCAGTATTAGACTTGAAAATCCTACTCGTATTATCTGGGTTATTATGAAAAATTGTTGTGATTTCCTTATGTGAAGTAAACACTAACGGCCGGTTTCTGAAAACTAATTGCATGTCAAGTCACTCGTCATTCCAGCTATTACATCGAAGAGATATTATATAGAGATAGCAAGTGACTTGACATGCGATTAGTTTTGATCGGGCTTTCAGAAACCGGCCGTAAAACTACAAAGATTTTTATATAGTCCCAAAAGTTAGTATCCGAGTGGGAGATATTATTGGTCGTAGGTTCAAATCGCACTAGGATAATAACTTTTTGGACAATATAAAAATCTTCGTGATTTAAAGTGTAAACTATAAAACGAATAAAAATTTATAGAACTTACTTCACAAACTATAATGTATTTCAAGTACCATCCCAAACGTCCCAATGACGGCGTGATACATCATGGGCCTTATGCTCACTTCGAGCGAGATTATCTCACGGTAGCGATGACGTCATATCTCGTTCGATAACTATTTATCCCCAATTCTCACCATCTCACTCCCTAATTTTCTCATTCAAAGTTCATGCGAGACGCAACGTCAACAAGTTATTGAACGAGATATGACGTCATCTCCACCGTGAGATAATCTCGCTCGAAGTGGGCATAAGGCCCCAGAAGGGGTAATTTTAATCATTCGGGAACGTTTCTCATCGGAAACGTCAAATTTTGTCTCTTTTGCTCTTGTTTGTTTGCTTGTAAACGAAAAAGACAGAAACTGACGTTGTCGAATGTTTTAAAATAGCCCTGCTGAACGTCTTAAACGTAGACATCAGGCTACTCTTAATTGTTTGCATCAACGCAGTGGCGGATTTACATACTTGCCGCCAGTAGGCTATGATGCCGCCCCTACTTACCTCTACAATTCCATACCCTTGTTTACAATCTTCTTTGTAAATTGTTTAATACGTTAAAAAAATGTTATAATTTGTGCACTTTCGTCCTCATTACATCAGCTTTTTTCCGTTATTTGTATGATTGTGTTGTGGACCAGGGGATCGATGTGTCCTTTCCTTTCCCAAAACCTAAATCATAAGATTTAGGTTTTGGAAAGTAGAAGGTACATGATTGAGCTTTTCTTAGCTTAGAAATACATATACCTACCCAAAATCAAGGCATTTTGCCGCCCCGTAAAATCTCCAGCCTACACAGCCTGCTGGTAAATCCACCACTGTATCAACGACATGACGAAGAAAGTACAAGAAGAGTACAAAAAAAGGTCTCGTAGGAAAACTTATTTGGGTCAGAATTACATATTTTTGCTTGCGATTTTAAAGCTACTTTTTCTGAAACTCATTGTGAAATCATATAAAACTCGTGTTTCGTCTACAGACCAAGTGCACTAAATTTGACGAGCTGTCGACCTGCATAGTGACCGCTTTGGAGCAGTGCTCAACCCCTACACCCGGCAACATGGCCGAGTCTCTCTTCAGATACGTACGCAAAGGAACCCCTTGCAACACGGCCCTACCGGTAATTTTATTTATACAACTATCTGATGGAACAACCAGATGGCCCACCTGATGTTAAGTGGTAACCATCACCTATAATAAAGCATTAACTCGCGTCTCGCACGATAGGAACGTGCCCTACGATGCACTGCCCTGCGTCCATCAACTTGAGGCACACAGATGTTATGCCTCATGAGCATGTAATAACACCGGCAAGCACACTCTTCAAACCGAAACACAGCAGAAAAAGGCATGGTGGAGATCGATGTCCGGAGAAGACCCCGGACGAGCCATTAATAGAGCTCTAGGCACTACTCTTAAAATAAGCAATAAGGATAGCAAGTTAGTTAGCAAACAACCCATAGATTTCCTCCGTCACAAAATGCAAATCAAATCATTTATTTTGTGTCACAAAAACATGAGCGAAATATAAAGAACAATATTGGTTAGGACAACAAAGTCGTCAGTCAGCTTTTAGCTGTGTTTGATGCACTACTACAACGCTCTGGTCTTCCGTGACGCCGGAGAAGAGAATGCAGCGCTTTTCATTTGATAAAATCACATAGATCACTTTGAAAGTATTTTATACAATAGTTGCGTTAAACTCTCGCTGCAAACTCGGTCAGTGCTCAACCTATAGTCGCGTTAAACTCCCGCTCTCGGTCATAAATCATCTTAACACACGCTAAAACAAAAGGATCGTCCGTTCTCCTAAGTGCGAGAGAGAGAGAGAGAGAGAGAGAGTCTTGCTGTCTCGTTCCGAAAATTTACGACCGAGCCTGCAGCGAGAGTTTAACGCGACTATAGGTGAATCTAGGCAGCAGTTCCACGACCAAGCTCAGAAGACCAGCCAAGAAACATACGGCTAAGCTCCTACGTTTTTGTATAGGTAAACATTCTTGCAAAATATAAAAATCATCATATTACTATGCTAAACATCATCATTTCAGAGTGATCCTTGTAGTTTTATTGTATAAAGATGGCTTTGCTTAAACATCATATTTTTTTTAATTTTTCGCAAAACCTACGTTAAGGTAAATTTTTATATTGCATAATTTTTTTACTATACTACTAATTTAAACCTTTATTTCAACAGAAAAACTGAGAAACTACAAGAACGCAAGAACATCTACATACGTGCCATGTAATAACTACAATAAAGTATACCTGCTATTTTACGTAATACGTGCGCATTTTGTCTTTTTTTTACCTACGCCCCCTCCTTTTATGGGCTTCCGTGCCTTGAAAAGAAACCGGAACCCGTTTAGAATCTCTTATCTGTGTTTTTTTCACACGAATAGGATTACTTGTCTATACGTGTTAAAATACCACTCCTGAAACTTCAGAGGGCTAAAGTACCCATCAATATGAATAACTTTTTCTAAGGAACCACCGATGTGAACGCGAAAAAAAAACATACATTTTAGCCAGGTAGGTATTGAACTTTTTCATGAAACAGCAGTTTTTTTTTCGCGTTCACATTGTTGGTTCCTCAGAAAAAGTTATTCATATTGATGGGTACTTTAGCCCCCTGAAGTTTTCAGAAGTGGTATTTTTACACATTGTCATCATCATCGTCAAAGGCATTTTACATCTATAAAAGATAGAGAGCTCTCGTGGTTTAGTAGTATTCCAATGCAAAGGTCGTGGGGTGTTCAAAACCACTAATTAGTTTTTCTGTTCTAAAATCTATGTGCAAAGTGCCACTGGTGCCACTCAAACGGTGAAGGAAAAAATCGTGAGGAAACCGACATATCGTAGAACCTAAAAAGTTCTAAATCATGTGTGTGTGTGTGAAGTGTGAGGGGCTCCAAAGGAGCCTTTTTGGGGTACACTTCTAATCCTTTGACCGCACTGTTTCGAAGAACTAGTGACACGAAAAGAAGACGAAGAAGAAGATGACGTAGGAGGTTTTAGGTATACTCTAGATAAATAACAAAACAGATAGCAAATGAATCGCTTGTTTAATCAGCACAACGATAATTTATCACAAAGCGACGCGTAACTAAAGTAATATTATTATCACAAAGCCCAACCAACATCCTATGCAACGATATAAAATTATAAAAATAAACGTAAGTCCTTGTCTAGAATGAGCAAATTCGTACCGAAAATCGTACGATTAGGCGGCGAATTTTCCGCATGCTACACATTATATTCGTTTACTCCCACCTGTTCTGTTGAGTAGTTCTACTTGGATTTTTTTCCCATTAGATCTGTTCACAGAACAAATGGGAAATGAATTCCCAGTAGTTCTGTTCACAAATCTTGTGATTCAAAACGACTTCTGGCCTTACTTATTTCTGTGGAACAGCGATCTGAGGCCCAATCACGAATGAGTTCGACGATAGTCTCGTAAACCTATCGTACCAATAACTACAACAGAATAAGGTTGAATATCGGTCGGTACGATACGTTAACGCGACAAATGTCAAAATTCTTTCGTGATTACGCTGCAGTATAGCGCCGACCGACAGACGCGTGAAAGACGGACGGACGGATGATCTGCGGCAATTTCGCTCTGTCTAGACAAGGTCTAAGACCTGTATTGAACTTTTATAGATACAAAATTCTAATGAAAATACAGATATTTGGGTAATGGTTTTCTTGAGGAACTAGTATTTGTTTGAGTTTAAATATGTTACCATCAATTTAAAATGGAAATCAACTTACAAAATAACATACGAAACAGAAGAATTACCAAAAATCATACAAAATTACTTAGCACACCTCGCCTGGTACGCCGCAAGGCAAGCAACAACTCCCGACTATAGGAATGTACATTTATCACAAAAAAAATTGAACCAAACCTAAAACCTACATAACTTAAGAAAACATTTTATTTAAAACATTGACAACACCTAAGCTTATGCCTAATTTGACATGATCCTCTTAAGCGATAAAAATGCTTCGGAAAGATGGCCACGATAAGATTGGAAGTACTAAACTTACGTCATTGTCTACTAAGAACTAAGCTGTTAACTCTATGGTTTTGGGTTTCTTGCTTAATAAAGACCTAGCTGAAAAGACTTAGATGGATATTAACAAAAAGATATATAATTATATTAGTGGGCATTCTACCCAGCACTATCTAGTCTCAAAGTAAGCAAAACTAGTAAAACTAGTATGGAACCAGATAGCTGATATAATACTTATACAGGGCGTCCCAAGACAATGCGATATGTAGGGAAAGTATCTTAAATATTGTAGATAGGATATTTTGCTGATAGAAGACTTTATTTTATTTTTTAAAGTTATTATAACTGCATTCAAAGATTCTCATAAAATTACTTGCTTCGTCTAAAATCGAACCGACACAAATGTGAAAAAAAAAAAACACCCGTATTTTTATGATGTCAGTCGAAAGAATGATAATAAAAATAATATACTAAGTTTTGAAAATAAAATAAAGTCTCCTTTCAGCAAAATATCCCATCTACAATATAAAAGGTACTTTCCTTCATGTCGCATAGTCTTGGGACGCCCTGTATACTTTTTCATTATAAATACAATCTTATGATATATAACACCCAGACAGAGAACAAACATGTATATTCATTACACGAATATTTGTTCTCGGTGAGGATCGAACCCACGGCCTACTGCTCAGAAGGCAGAGCTACCAAATGAGCGGTGAGGGCGGACTTAACTAGGCCTTTATCAAGAAAATAGAGGCCTTGGAAGCTCGTTTAGTTTAGCAATACAAATAGTTACTGAAAGCTTAGGATATCGACTATTACTAAGGAGTTTTATCTGCATTTTCAATGCTTATATTATGCTTTTGGAAAACATTATTTTTTATGACATCTGCGGACCGTTGCTCAACTACGTCATCAATTATAAATACCTAGCTAAGCTTCTACAACCCGCGACAATAAAAAACAAATCGAATAAAAAGCTGCGTAATCATTCCCTCTCTCTCTACATTATTGTTAACCAACGGTGTGTGAGTGAGAGGTGATGAATAACGGCGCCATTTTGATTCTTTTATTGCCGCGAGTTCTAGATACATTCATTTGGCCGCGATTTTGGCGTATAAATATTTATAACGATATGTATTCTATGATTCCTATGCGATAGGCATTCTATGTAAAAGGTATCTATAAAAGTATATCAGTTAATCTACAATTATTGCCTACTTCGCTATACTTGTAAGATGTACTATTTTAAGTTACGTTCTATGGAGGTTTTAATATAGTTTTTTTTTTTAAACTTTGGATGACCCTTAGATCCGTACATTGAAAAACTTATTATTTACGAGTTACACCAACTTTCTACCAGCTATAAATATATCAGCAATACAATCGGGATATTTATTAAGATAACTGATAAGTTATTGTATTCACTATAAAATAATGCGAAAGAGGGTAGATCGATATGTCTGCCAATTATTTTTAAATATTACTCTCATATACTTTGATTAGTAGCAAAGTATTAAAGATTAAAGTTTAGTTGAGAATAGTTATCATGGCGCAATATAGTCAAACAATCTAACTTATATATCACGATAAATATCCCGTTTTAAATGAAATTTACTTCCTAAGACTGGCAATAAATTTATTTTATCCTACGCTACAGACTACACTGTCGATGCAACGAAATAGTTACTACACGTATACCTACTAGTCCAGCTAAAAAAGAATACGCACGCAAATGTGTACTGAGGTTGATGCTAGTTTCGATATGGTTTACGAATTTTAACGTCTTTAGCTACAATTTAGTATTTTAGTATAACAATTTTAATTGATGCCTGGTTTATAGAACTTACGAGCATCAATACAGGTCGTCATTCGTTAAATATTCTTCACGTTTAGAGCTGATTTCACCATGCTCTGTTAGTTACTAATCAAGGATTAACAGGCCGGTAAATCTAACCTTATATGTCAAACGCGTACATATTGACATATTTAACGGCCCTTTAATCCTTTGTTAATCTAACAGAGGATGGTGAAATCAGCTCTTAATTGGCTAATGTCTGTCTCTGAGAAGTTCTAAAAAAATACGTGTCAAGTGCTCGAAAGGTAGTCTGAGGGGAACTTCAAATCCTTTCACCACGCTGTTTCGAAAGAACTAGTGACGTCAAGACGAAGAAGTGGCCACTGTTTGATAGACCAATGAGATCCGAGCTCACCTGACAGCATCGACCAGTAGACATACAAACTCACGTACGTAAAATAAAGGAAGCGATCAAGGGATTGGATTTAGAGCAGGTCACGCCAATGCGTGCAACTAGCGTTCGCGGTGGCGTGCATAGTGGCGTGCACGGTGGCGATCAGCTCTCAATAATCATTGTACTAATGATTATGTGCTTGCTTGTTCCAACCAGCGTCCAACTTACACACTGATCGCCACTGGGCACGCCGCGGACGCATGTTGATCGCATTTGTACCATGTTTAAGGAACTCTCAATACCTAAATCTAGGAGTTGGGCGTTGATAGTTACGTCACAGTTTTGAAGTTTTAATGACTATTGTAACTATTGTTATTGCTTCTTATTGTGTTACCTACCCCACTTGTTGAAAGTTCCGTAATAAAATATTTATTTATTTCTTATAACACCTTCTCATGTCTGGTGCAAATATCTGAACAAATTAGAACCTTATCGAATAAAATAATAATAAAAAATATATTTAAAAAAGTGCACGGAGAGAGCACTTTTCACAGAGAGAGTCTGTTCACGAGCAACGATTGAACTGAACTGGAAATGATACCTATAATATGATATAATATAATACACAAGATATAAATACCTTGGCAACGAAACTACATCAACCCCAGTACAACAAGTCAGGTTTAAACATCTACAATGACTAACTAAAAAGTTTATAATCATGATACTGATCTTAGAAGAATAGGGCGGTTGTGGCCGCCATCACCACAGTTGCCGTCGCCACAAACATGCTGGAACCTGCAGAGTTGGTTTTCGTCGGCTCCTGAAAACAACAAAAATCTACAATAATCACTGCGTCAAGTTCGACAAATCTACTTTTGTATACAAGTAAAAATACCACTCCTGAAAACTTCAGGGAGCAAAAGTACCCATCAATATGTAAAGTACCCATATATAACGCTAAAAAAACAGCTGTTTCATGCAAAAGTTCAATACCTACCAGGCTAAATGTATGAAACAGCTGTTTTTTTTCGGGTTCAGTGTTGGTTCCTTAGAAAAAGTTATTCATATTGATGGGTACTTTAGGCCCCTGAAGTTTTCGGGAGTGGTATTTTAACACTGTATAATATGTTTGTAAGTTTTTTTTTTTCTACAACTAGCTGATGGAACAAGTAGATGGCCCACCTGAAGTTAAGTGGTAACCATCACCTATAGCATTGCCTCGTAAGTCACGCACGCTAGGAACGTGCCCTACGATGCACTGCCCTGCTGTTTGGTTTACACTGCTTGGCATGCGAGGCAGCGACAACTCAACTGAGGAATGGTTGCTCACTTGCCGCGCAGTGTAACTCAAATACGTCAATACGAAACTTCGTTTATTGTTTTTCATGGTAGAACAGAATATACAGAAATGAAACCAACGCATACAAAACACCACAAAAACATAACCTCAACCAAACAAATAAACAACTTAAAACAAATGCAAACCGACGAATGCAAGCGAAAGAACGATACGGACGTTCACAGAAAAAAAAACTCGGTACAAACAGCGCCATCTAGCCCTAAACTGAGCAAAGCTATGGGAACCAGATAACCGATGGAACATACACTTTTTCATTGATGTAATACATTACATTCACAGAATATATTATAAAACCCAGCCACAGAACAATATTCTACAAGGTGTACCAAAAAATGTGTATATAAACTTCAGGGGCCCAAAGTACCCATCAATATGAATAACTTTTTCTAAGGAACCAACACAGTCAACGCGAAAAAAAAACAGCTGTTTCATACATTTTAGCCAGGTAGGTATTGAACTTTTGTATGAAACAGCTGTTTATTTTCGCGTTCACAGTGTTGGTCCCTTAGGAAAGTTATTCACTTTGATGGGTACTTGAGCCCCGTGAAGTTTATATACACAATTATTGGAACACGTTGTATATTCATCACAGATTTGTCTCGTGTGGGAGTCGAACCCATTACCTACAGCGCAGTACCCCAAGTCCGAGTTTAGTATTTCGTTTATTTACTATAAACGAAATACTAAACTCAGACTTAGGGTACAGAAGGCAGAGCTAGTACCAACTGAGCTGTAACAATATAAATGCGAGAAAGAGCTATCTAGCTTTGAATGAACCGGCAAATGCGTCGAACTAGGCAACTTACAGCATTGTTTAGCCTGGATGTATCGCTGGCCATCTAGATAAAGAAAATTATTAGTATGTTAATACGTATCTACAAGAAAATAAGACGGGTTACGTTGTTCTACAAAACTGAACCTTCATCACTACAGATAGAGTACATATTTAAAGCGAGGTTTTTCTCCGCTTCTGTTGCAGAACATAGAGCGGGCTAATCCCAACAAAACATAAATTTTGGGAAAAGTAGGCAAAGTTATTACCATCGATAAAGCCCGGTCTCCACCGCGAAAGGGTAATGAGCGAGTAATGGTTAGCGGAACGGACTCCTTTTCAATGAAATAGGTTTACATTTCCACCAACAAAGAGTTTTATCTTTTGATTTCCACTGCAATAGCAAAAAGAGCTGAGCGAGTTCATTTCAACACTTTCTGCTCGCTCAGTCCTTTCCGCTCGACTATTTGTTGGTGGAAATATAAGTATGCAGTTTATTCTTGCGAGTTAAACGGAGTCCTTAATGGCTCCGCTCCGCTCGCGGTGGAGTCCGGGTTTAAAAGACTGATGAAAAGAAGGGATGTGCATGGATCATTTCCTTAAATCATAGCAGCTCTAGGAATGTACAACATTCTTCTATTACTACTGAAACTTTTTTTTTTATACAACTAGCTGATCGAACAAGCAGATGGCCCACCTGATGTTAAGTGGTAATCATCACCTATAACAAAGCATTGCCTCGTAAGTTACGCACGATAGGAACGTGCTTGAGGCATACAGATGTTAAGCCTCATATGCCTGTAATTACACCGGCAACCACACTCTTCATACCGAAACACAGCATTGCTGCTTGGCGGCAGAAAAAGGTGTGGTGGTAGTACTTCCCCGGACGAGCCCTTCACAAAGAGATCTACTACTCTTAAATATGTTTGTAATTACATTTGTTACTTGTTTTGATATCGTTTGTCATTTGGCCCATTTTTCACATTAATGTTTTTGTTGGGATATCTCATTACAAAAGAAAATAGATAAGAAAAAGGTATAATACAATTGCGATGCGGATGCAAATAAAGAAATGCACCAATAAAGAAACGAATCCAAAATGGCGTCGCTTAATACCTCTCATTCGCATACTGCTGTTAAGATAGAGATACCGATACGGAACTTTATGTTCTACTACTAATTTTCATCATACTTGCAACATAAAGTTCCGTATCGGTATCTCTATCGCGTCTTCATACAAAACCCGCAATAAACACGGAACAAGAACGAAAAATCAAATATGGTAAACACAACTCATACTTGGGGTACGGTAATGAAAAGTGACTGACTTTTACACTAGTTTCTTTATTGTCGCAGGCCAAAATTCAAAAGTTTTGATTTAAACTTGTTAAAAGTGCTTTTTATACAATAACTACAAACACCAAACTTAAAACCACTATATACAAGGTCTTCCAATACTTGCGTTGAAACTTCAGGGGGCTAAAGTACCCATCAATATGAATCACAAAGAAACCAAAACTGTGAACGCGAAAAAAAAAACAGCTCTTTCATACAAAAGTTCAATACCTACATGACTTAAATGTTTCATACATTATACTACTACTTTAGCCCCCTGAAGTATTAAACAGTATTGGAACACCTTGTATACTAAGTAGGTGCCTCGCGCCACGAGTGCGAGAGTGTGAGCGATACTATTGCTTACACACTTACTTGTCGGTGGTATTAGTTAAAATATTCCAATGGATAAAATATTTACCCTCATACTATAAAATGGTGTTTAAATTTAAATTATGCTTAAAATTAGCGCCGTCTCTGTTTGCCATTACACATCGGTAAGAGATGGCAATAGTTAAGGGATAGTTTATGGTTTGACAGATTTTTTGTAGTAAGGCCGTTAACGTAAAAAAATACAGCCAAAAAGTGGTTCTTTAACCAAACTCATGCAAGAAGATTTTTCAGCGTCAAATAATAATTATTGTTTGTATTAGAAACTTTGAAGCCAAATTGTTAACTTTAAAAGTATAAGAACACTGATAAGAAAAACGTGCTCAACAATTTTAGCAGTCTACAAATTTAACGTTTTTACGAATATTTATAAAGCAGGATACCGCTATGGATAAATTACCTTAACAGTTAAACAATAAAGTCTATATTACCTTGAACTTCTTGCATGGCGTAGCCTGCCGGATGAATTTGAAGAGGGATTCCACTATGTTGGCTGACGTCGGCTTAGGGCAAGCCTCTAACACTTTGACCACACATTCTTGCAGATCGAAAAGTTGTGTGCATTGCTTCTCCTGAAAAATCAAAAAAAGTTCGGGATCAGTTTCGGAATGTATGAAATTTTTTGTATGACACATCACTGGCGGTAGCGGCCCCGCCTCGATCCTAAGGTCGTGCGTTCGAAACCAATCGTACACCAATGAGTTTTTCTGTTCAAAAATGTATGTATGCACAGTGCTAGTACTATCAAACGATGAAGGATAAACATTGAGAGGAAACCGGCATGTCGAAGAACCTAAAGTTCTAAAAATTATGTCAGGGGAACGAAAGAAGCCACTTTGAGGCGCACTCAAAATCTTTTCACCACACTGTTTCGAAAGAAACTAGTCTGCCTTGCGTCCATCAACTTGAGGCATACAGATGTTAAGCCTCATGTGCCTGTAATGACACCGGCAACCACACTCTTCAAACCGAAACACAGCAACGCTGCTTGGCGGCATAAAAAGGTGTGGTGGTAGTACTTCCTTGGACGAGTTCTTCACAAAGAGCTCTACACTCTTATTCTACTGTACCTACTATTGTGTCCTTAATTTTTATTTTTATCTACTTTAATAGATTGTATGTATGCATTAGGTATTATTAGTTTGAAGCGTAGCGTGTGCTGTCTTATACATTTGGTTACGTTTACCTTTTTCTGTTTCCTACGCCTCACTAAATTCGATTGGCACCACACAGGAGCTTCAATATTGTATGTCGCGTGGAACTGGCACCTAGTCACCTAGCTTTAAAACTTTTCATAGTGATTCTTGTGATTTTATTGAATAGAGACAGCCTTCACAGCTCAGTTGGTAGTAGCTCTGCCTTCTGCGCCGTAGGCCGTGGGTTCGATCCCCACCGAGAACAAACATTTGTGTGAAGGACATAGATGTTTGTTCTCGTTCTGGGTGTTATATGATATTATAAGTATGTATTTACAAAAAAAAAAGTATATATGTATTATATCAGCTATCTGGTTCCCATATTACAAGTTTTGGCTTAGTTTGGGGCTAGATAGTGCAGTGTGGAATGTCCACCAATATTTATATTTATATTTATATTTATATTTATATTTATATTTATAACTTTATATACTCACATCAAAAGACAGAGTAAAGTTGGAGAAGGAGCTAGGGTCGAGGGTCTTCGGCAGACTGGCCTCATCCATACCAGTCTGGTTGAAGCATCCCATCAGACCTTCCCGTTTGTCCTCGAAGCATTCTTTTCCACCTTCCGCGATGAACACTGAAACGAAATAAAAATATTTTGGTAAACTGTAGACTGCGGTGGCCGGTACTTCCGATCGTAAGGTCGTAGGTTCGAATGCGGTCAAGCACCAATAGGTTTTTCCTATTCACGAATTTATGTGCGCAATGCCAGTGCTCTTAAACAGTGAAGGAAAACATCGTGAGGACACCAGTTAGTATTCTAACAGCGGCGATGGGCTTGCAAACTATCACGTATGGAATACTAACTACTGAAGAATGTAGGTATGTACCAAACGTAATGGTTGGAAGTACCTCTGACTACCCCCCTTAGACGTGCTCAAAGAATCTGGAGTTAGCACTTGGTACTAAGAGATTTGAGATATCTACCGTGCCTGGGGATCAAGGTCGTTAAGCTGTTTTTCACTTCGTCATTTCCAAGTGTTAGAATTATTACTTACAAGCTGGTGCCCGCGACTTTTTCTGCGCAGGATTAGTCACACAATATCTTTATAAATTGTAGCCTATGTGTTATTCTGATGTATAAGCTATATTATTGTAAAGTTTCATTAAAATCCATTCAGTAGTTTTTACGTGAAAGAGTAACAAACATGCATCCATACTTACAAACTTTCGCATAATGTAGAAAACCGATTTGATAACTTCACACTTTATATTGTAGAAATATCTCTTTCGGTTCTAGGTTGTAATTCACAGCTTATTCGCTCCGAATATATAAAATTCTACTATTATTATAATATTACAAAAGAGATATTTCTACAATATAAAGTGTGAAGTTATCAAATCTGTTTTCTAAATTTATAAAATCCTACTAATTTTATAATATTAGTAGGATTTTATATATTCGGAGCGAATAAGCTGTGAATTACAACCTAGAACCGAAAGAGATATTTCTAAAGAGAGAAGTTATCAAATCTGTTTTCTGTTTTCTAATATTATAATATTAGTAGGATTTTATATATTCGGAGCGAATAAGCTGTGAATTACAACCTAGAACCGAAAGAGATATTTCTATAATATAAAGTGTGAAGTTATCAAATCTGTTTTCTACATTTTATTTCATGATTTAATACAGCCTTCACAAGTCAGTTGGTAGTAGCTCTGCCTTCTGCGCCGTAGGCCGTGGGTTCGATCCCCACCGAGAACAAACATTTGTGTTATGAACATAGATGTTTGTTCTCTGTCTGGGTGTAAGTAATATTATAAGTATGTATTTACAAATAAAATTATTTATGTATTATATCAGCTATCTGGTTCCCATATTACAAGCTCTGGCTTAGTTTGGGGCTAGAAAGTGATGTGTGGAAAGTCACCTTAAAAATAAAAAAAAAAGAGACTCACATGCGATCCTGTCTCCATCCTTGAAACAGATGAACTCCGCCAGCTGTTGCGTCACGTTGTAGACAGTTTTCAGATGTTTCTGCTCTCCAGACGACAGGCACACTTTGGTCGTCTCAGTGAAGTTCATGATGCAGTCTTCGAACTGGGGCTTCTTCGCACAATATCTGGAATAAAATAAAATTAATAAATATTGGTGGACTTTCCACACATCACTATCTAGCCCCAAAATAAGCCAAAGCTTGTAATATGGGAACCAGATAGCTGATATAATACATATATACTTTTTTTTGTAAATGCATACTTTTATTATATGTATAATAACACCCAGACAGAGAACAAACATCTATGTTCCTCACACAAATGTTTGTTCTCGGGGGGATCGAACCCACGGCCTAATTCAACAATCGTCTTGTGTCAAGCGCTCTAAAGGAGCCTCTTTGAGGAGCACTTAAAATCCTTTCACCACACTGTTTTTAAATAGCTAGTGAAACGACAAGAAAAAGAACAATCATCATCAGCCGGTGGAAGTCCAAAGTTTTTTTTTATCGAACGGACAATTAAACTGGCTTTTTTTATACCACTAGCTGACGGAACAAGCAATGGCCCATCTGATTTTAAGTGGTAACCATCACCTATAACAAAGTATTGCCTCGTAAGTCACGCACGGTAGGAACGTGCCACAACGTGACCTACGGCCCACCTGATAGTAAGCGTTCACCGTCGCCCATGTCAGCCATAAAAGCTATACGATTGTTTGTAGTAAAAACTATACGTACTTCTTAAAGACCTCGTCAACATTTCCGTGCGGCTTCGCGTCTTCGATCTCCTGCTGTAATTCCGTCGGGTTGATGAGCCCTGACATGCACTGCCCCAGACCAGTTGATGCGTTCTGAAACGTACACAGTTTTATTAGACAAATTTATTATACCTAATGGAACTGTTGGGAGGGGAAGACCTCGGCGAACGTATCTGGATCAGATAACGGACATTTTAGAGAAAGGCCAGGTCAAGAGTACCCTAAACCGACGAGCATGTATGAAGAATGTTATGAGGCGAAAGAGGTATGTCAGGATCGTAGCAAGTGAAAATCCGTGGTCTCTGCCTACCCCTATGGGAAACAGGCGTGATTTTATGTATGTATGTATATAGGTGTTTATAGGTGTTTGTTCTCTGTCTGGGTGTTATTTTATATTATAAGTATGTATTTACAACAAAAAAAATGTATTTAAGTATTATATCAACTATCTGCTTCCCATATTACAAGCTTTGCTTAGTTTGGGGCTAGATAGTGCTGTGTGGAAAGTCCACCAATACTATTTATTTATTATAAAACGTCAACTCAAAATACAACGAAGTACAGTGGGCAGTCTTAACTATGACTATTTGGCAGCCTTCACAGTTCAATTGGTAGTAGCTCTGCCATCTGCGCCGTAGGCCGTGGGTTCGATTCCCACCGAAAACAAACATTTGTGTGATGAACATAGATGGTTCTTCTCTGTCTGGGTTAATATTTATAATAAGTATGTATTTACATAAAAAAAAGTATATATGTATATATCAGCTATCTAGTTCCCATATTTCAAGCTTTGGCTTCGTTTGGGGCTAGATATTTATTTATTTTATATATCTCTTTCTCGTGCAACCTTTGGTACCTTTATATCAAACCAAATCATCATCAACAGCCTAAAGAAGTCCACTGTTGGAACTAGGACTTCCCGCGAACTACACAGTGTCTTCGGTCCATGAGGTGAGGAACCAATACCCACCGTCAATACAATAATAGTACTCACATTTGGCATGAGTTTGTTAGGTATGTATGTAGGTGCTGCCTGTTACCTAACAGACAGTCATTATAGCCACTTTGATGACCGCTAGGAATTCCTGTGCCACATAATGGCCTCTAACTCATATTCGGGTATCATTATGGCGAGTTTCAAATATAAAATATAACTGAGCAGCTGCTCAAGCATGGATCGATATGACCAAATTTAACAGCAGATGACCCACCTCAAGTGGTAACCATCACCTATAACAAAGCATTGCCTCGCAAGTCACGCACGATAGGAACATGCCCAACGATGCACTACCCTGCGTCCATCAACTTGAGGTATACAGATGTTAAGCCTCATGTGCCTGTAATTACACCGGCAACCACACTCTTCAAACCGAAACACAGCAACGCTGCTTGGCGGCTGAAAAAGCCGTGGTGGTAGTACTTCCCCGGATGAGTCCTTCACAAAGAGCTCGACTACTCTTAAAAGTTAGTTTATAATGATAAATTCCAAAAAAACTACCGAACTACCGAATTTGACGGCTATAAAATAATATAAAAATTAAGCTACAGTGATGTGCCAAGCGAACTTTTTTTTTTTTTTAATTATACAATTAGCTGATGGAACAAGCATATAGCCCACATGATGTTAAGTGGTAAACATCACCTATAACAAAGCATTACCTCGTAAGTTACGCACGATAGGAACGTGCCCTACGATGCACTGCCCTGCGTCCATCAACTTGAGGCATACAGATGTTAAGCCTCATGTGCCTGTAATTACACCGGCAACCACACCCTTCAAACCGAAACACAGCGTTGCTGCTTGGCGGCAGAAAAAGGCGTGGTGGTAGTACTTCCCCGGAAGAGCCCTTCACAAAGAGCTCTACTACTCTAAACTAGTAGTCTAGTGAGGCGTTGGCAAAACAGAGATATAAAAGCAAACATGACAAGAGCATACATAGAAATTCATAAGACAACACACGCTACGCTTCAAACTATTATTATTTCCTCGATCTAGATCTACTAGATAAAGAAAAACGGACAAGAGACTCCGAATATAATATAGAATCTGGGTAAATCAGTTTGTGACCGGATCGACAATAAAATCCTCCACCACACTGTTTCAAAAGAAGCTATTGACACGATAAGAAGTAAGGGACCGTTGGATTAGTTAGTTACCGTTATCGTAATACAATCAGGGATTTTATGATAACAAATACGAATAATTCCACAATTACCGAACATCACATTGAAAGAAGATTTAGATAAGGTGATTTGTAACTTTAGTAACGTAGAAAAATTCATGACTCAAATGTGAAATGCGCTCTACAGTCTCATATTTTTTACTGCTTCCTTATGGACAAGCATACGGCCCACCTGAAGTAAAGTTGTAACCTTCACCTATAACAACACATTTTAGTAACGCATTATAGGAACGGGCGATGCGATGCACTACTTTGCGTCCATCAACTTAAGACATAAAAGATGTTAAGCCGAAGAAGCCGGTATAATCACAGACTCAATGAGGTCTGTGATTATATCGGCACCCGCACCCTTCGAACCGAAACTCAGCAATGCTGCTTGGCGCAAGAAATAGGCATGGTGGTACTACTTCCTCCGACGTGCCCTTCACAAGAAATGGTTTATAGTTTCAGAGTTTTCCTTGTGATTTTATTGAATTACCTTTTGACTTTGACTGGTTCCAGTACCGTACAAATCCATGACCGTGATATGACCTTGAGCGTACCGACTTATGATTTTGTATTCATTTATTGCCGTGTCTTTCAGCACTAGATATAAAAATATATGTAGGTAATACAAGTCACCCATGTTATTGCGATTTTGTGTAAAATTTGCATAATCTAAATTAGCTATGCAGGCTTACAACACGCGACCTTATTCTGAGCGACTGAGGACCCAGTATTAAGTATCAGACGTTGTAGAGACTCTTCAATCTTTTGTTTTTCAAATGGTTCAACGTAATAAAGCAAACTAAGAAAAACATCGTGAGGAAACCAGTTAGTATTCCACCAGCGGCGATGGGCTTGCAACCCGTCACGTATGGAATACTAACTACTGCCAAATGTATAATGTTCTCCGTCCTCAAAGAATATGGAGTTCGTACTCGGTACCAAAAGATCGTATGGGATATCTACCGTGCCTGAGGATCAAAGCCGTGAAGCGTTTAAGTCGTTTTTTACAACGAAAGGTTTGCTTGAGTATTTGAGATTTGAATGAATAATATAGGAAATTAGCATGCAAGCAATCATTTTCCATTTAATAAACAAAAGATCGAAGTTCAACAGTTAGTTGTTCATATCTAATCGTTGACGTCATGTCATAGCGGTCATGTATTGAGGGTTTTTTACACTATTGCGGATTCCTTCCGCTCACAGCCTTTACAGCTCAGTTGGTGTAGCTCTGCCTTATGTGCCGTAGGCCGTGGGTTCGATCCCCACCGAGAACAAACATTTGTGTGATGAACATAGATATTTGTTCTCTTTTTGCGTGGTCTATAATATTATAAGTATGTATTTACAAAAAAAAAGTATATAAGTAGTATATCAGCTATCTGGTTCCCATATCACAAGCTTTGGCTTAGTTTGGGGCGAGATAGTGCTGTATGGAATGTCCACCAATATTTATTTATTTATTATTTATTTATTCATATTCCACGAACAATTTGCCACATAATCCTATGACTTCTCTCATTCTGCCGTGGTGGTAAAGAATAGGACCCTTCTTCTCCAGTGTGTGTCGTAAGAGGCAACCCTCCCCCAAATATAGGGGAGGCCTTTGTCCAGCAAGGGACTTAGTTAGGCAGACGATAAAACAGGTGGAGTACCTCTGTATTACCGTAGGGACTATAATTTATTCTGTGGCATTACTTGGTATATTACTGAATAGTTCAAGGAAAATCCATGAAAATCGTAAAACGTTTAGTATCATCGTGTGCCTTGTCTATAAGTCTATAAATACATTCCAAGTTTATTTTTTCTTTGCGGAGGATTTGAAGGTGACCCTAACCTTGGGGCCCTTAATATTGGAACTGCCAGAAGGAACCGTGTTAGCTAGCTATAAACTGGAGACAAAATACATATCAACTGGCATCGAAATGAAAGGCAGATGGCCCACCTGATGTTAAGTGGTAACCATCACCTATAACAGAGCATTGCCTCGTAAGTCACGCACGATAGAATCGTGCCCTACGATGCACTGCCCTGCGTCCATCAACTTGAGGCATACATATGTTAAGCCTCATGTGCCTGTAATTACACCGGCAAACGCACTCTTCAAACCGAAACACAGCAACGCTGCTTGGCGGCAGAAAAAGGCGTGGTGGTAGTACTTCCCCGGACGAGCCCTTCACAAAGAGCTCTACTACGCTTTAAATAAGATAAGACCTAGATAGCTTTCTTACTCTGCAATGCACCGTACTTCAGGCTGAGCACAGCTCTTTCCTTAGCGAACTTGAAATCTATTAAGGTGCTATTCTACTATGAGTAGACCGTTTTTTGACTGCAATCTCATCTGGTAAGAAACGATGTAGCCGAACGTTGGAGCAGAATGGTTTAGAAGACCATTCTCACTCTTGTCTTGACAATATCCAAATTGTATCGTACAGGAAAACCAGCGGACTACGAGGAGGACTTCCACTCCATAGCGGTTTGAATAATGAAGGTAGAAGCGAAACGCTTGGAGCGAGTAGGTAGTATGTTAACCAGGTATGGATGATACAGTGTTCTGAGCCTTGTGTGTACTAAATACTAATCCTGTAGTGATGCTATGCTCGCTGTGGCCCGCAAAATGTGTTAGGAAGATTGAAATATGTGATTTTTGTATGTACACCAAATCAGTTATGAAAAGGGGGCGGATGGCAGACCATTTGGACGCATCAAATATCAATGAACAGATAAAGGACTTTAGGTCAGATACTTTTGCCTGACAAACTGTATCATCGACACAAATTTTAGCTCGCTGAATTAGCAAGTTAAAGTGGCAAAATGCAATTCATATTGATCGAGGAATCATTAACCTTTAGGAATTAAGGTTATAGAATAAAGACCACAGACTGGAGGAAGCGTAGACCGCCTGCCTCCCACCCGATAGGCATTGTGAAGGTCACGTGAGACGGTGGATGGTAAATGCTCAAAATTACTGAGGGAATATCAACTTCGTCTGTTATAACAGTTTAATTATTATTGTCAAGGATTTGCTGACTTTTATAAACGCTGCTGTCTCTAAAATTCTTTTGTTATAAAACAATTTGTAAAATACATATAAGTATACTACTCTATGCTTGAAATAATATAATTCAAATTGATTGTGGACTACAAGGGCTGCGAAATAGGGCACGCACGTCTCACTTTAGGCACGAATGTTGAGAGCAGAAACAAGCTGTTATCAACGTGTGATTAATAAATAGACGATACAGCGATACCCTATTGCCTAGGGTCTTTTACTAATAAGACCAAAGTTCGCCATAACCTAACGCCAGTTTAAATAGTAAAGATAACAATCGGTTATAATTTGCGAAACGCTGCCTGTCTAATAAATTAAATGGCATGGCCGTGCCAAACTTTTATTCGTTATTCTGAAGGGACCTCTTAAGTCTCGCAATCGAAAAACGAAATAAAAAAAAATTACAAAAAAATATTAAAGTGTTTTATTCATTAAAATCACAAGGATCACTTTAAACTTCTTAACAATGCGATGGAGTTATTTTTACACGAGTGCTGAGGAAAGAGGGTTAGATTTATCGCTCGTAACATATACTGCGTCAGCTTTTATTTAAATGCCTACAAATATTATTTCCATGAACATTGAACAATGAGAAACATTAGCTCAACATTCATGAATTTATGCATACGGTGTCAAATTACTTATTACATTGTAGGTTGACCTTTAGTTTATTTTTAAGATTCCGCAAGTTATCTGAATTGAGTTCGATAGAAACGAGGCATACAGATGTTAAACCTCATGTGCCTGTAATTTCACCGGCAACTACACCCTTCAAACCGAAACACAGCAACGATGCTTGGCGGCAAAAATAGGTATGGTGATAGGACTTCCCTGAACGAGCCCTTCACAAAGAGCTCTAATACTCTTAAATTGTAAGAAATTTCTTATCAAAGTTATAATTCTTTGCAAAGCGTCCATCGGTAACTGCTCTGTTCTTCAGATTCACATTCATCAGAGCTTATTATTACCTCCAGAATCCTCGAAAACCTCAAAATTTTCTAAAGCGCTATTGACTAAAATGTCTATCTTGTTATAACCAAATGTGGTGGCATGGTACCCTTAGTGGATGGTTCTGTGTTCGCCTGCAGATAAACTGCCCTTCAACAATGTCTGTCCCTAACGATACGACGGGGTATTTTGGTATTACCAGCCCATTGTGCCACAGTATAGCGCCAATTTCACCAGGCATAAAGGTTATTTCTCCTCGGATTGCTGTTTTTATCTATTCACTCAATTCGTACGCACGCATACCTATACATTTATATTATGTGCATATGTACTTGTTTGTGTTCTAACATTTATTATGGAGTTATTTGCCAGAATCGAAAGGTTAAAAACAAAAGTAATAATTAAAGACAGGTATTACGATGTCTGGGCAATCATAGGGGTGTATTTTATTCATAATCAATGTGCGAATCAAGTTTTTGTAATGTAATTTATTATAATGCAATCAAGTCTCATTGCGTCAAACATCAGTCAATTATTGCGTTTACATAATAGAAGGTAGGAAGGTAATAGGTTAGCCTTAACGTGGTATGGGCAATGGGCATGTCATGAAGAGGAATGAAAGTCATATCCCGAGAAGAATGCTAGACATGGATGAGGGTGGTTTTAGAGAGGCAGGCCAAAGAAAAGATGGATGGACTGTGAAAGATGACATGAGTAAGAAATAAGTGAGCACCAAGATATGTTAGAAGAGAGTGGACAGACCTGTTGTCAAACCCTCTTAGCGTGGGATAAAGCCATGAAAATGATGATTAATTGGTCTACATTTGGCAATATCGCACAAGTAGGTACATAGATAAAAATGTAAATCCGAGCGTTACAAAGTATAGATTCAATATAATTTTAACTTGTGAATTACTCGGTCAAAGCTCTTTTGTTACTTGTACCTAATAAATTTTGTTTTTATTATTCAAGTAATTCGATCCAGGAAGCTAGATATTTCAATGGGGAGATTGTGAGTCGATTTGTTTAACACTTACTAGTATATACAAAATATATGTATTATATTAGCTATCTGGTTCCCATATTACAAGCTTCGGCTTAGTTTGGGGCTAGATAGTGCTGTGTGGAAAGTCCACCAATATTTATATTTAAATTTAATCAAGTTTTTTTGTTTGTCCTTCGGCCAATAATCGATATTTGATGTATTTGAAGAAAAAATGAATATGTACGAGTAACCATTTAAGCATGAATTCAATTTATTCATATATGTAGGTGTGTACTTTAGAGGAAACTTGTTTAAATAGGAAGTTGTTTAAATTCTAAAACAAGGTTGTCATTTTGATGTCCGCACTACTAAAATTATAAGTATGTATTTACAAAAAAAAGTATATAGGTAAGTAGTATATCAGCAACCTGTTCCCATAGCACAAGCTTTGGCTTAGTTTGGGGCGAGATAGTGCTGTGTGGAATGTCCACCAATATTTATTTTATTTATTTATTTTCTACGACTTATTGGTGATTCACAAAAACTCTCTCGAGAATAAGGTTCATTCTCAAGGGTTCCACGTCAATTGAAAATAGTATTAACTTTCGCATATTATTGGAAGAACCTAACACGAATGCTCAAAACCAAAACCGTCCAATGTACAACAGAATAAATAATAGTACACGTACTAAAAAATTACCCGCGCGCCACTATACCTCTTTACTCGTTTGTTTTTTTATGTACTTACCTACATTACTTCCTTTATTATTCTAAGTTAAGTTAATTTATTATTATTATATTGTAGCTGGTAGTTACCTATAATTGACAGACAGACCTGATGTCATCTACATTGTACGTAAATTATTGTAATTTTGTGTATATTTTGTTGGCAATCCTATAGTAGGTACATTGTTACCCTAGGGGTGAAAGTAACTTATTGAATCCCGAGACGGGGTTTACAGTATAATAAATATTATTATTATGTATTATATCAGCTATGTGGTTCCCATAGTACAAGCTTTGGTTAGTTTGGGGCTAGTTAGTGATGTGTGGAATTTCCACCAAAATTTATATTTATTAATAATGTCACCAATAGTGTGAGGCACGCCAAAGAAAAGATGGATGCACTGTGTGAAAGATGACAAGAGTAAGAAAGGATGTGATGATAGAGGAGAGTGGAAGAAGAAAGCCTGTTGTGCCGACCACACTTATCGTGGGATAAGGGCAGGAAGATGACGATGTCAACAATAATGTATCTAAGTGTTAATTTATTCTATTAATCTTAAGATTACCACTTTTCATTGAGACAAGCAACCATCGATAATAATAACACATAGTAACTGTAACTTCATCTGTGACTGGATGTTTATTATACTTGCCCTGAGCTTTGGACTTGACATGACCTCGTCAGGTTATTGCCGACTAGTCGACACAAATTAGCACATTTGTAAAATATTTATTACAAGATTTACAAGTCGAACCGGTATCACTTAGGTACCATACATTATAATATACCTATACTATGTACCTATGTATGGTACATACTTCAGGTTGGCATTATTAAATTTGTCGCACGTCAATCTTTTTTATAGGTATAACCGCTACTTAAGGTGGCTGATAGAAAATGCTTGAGCATTAAGCCCGTATTGTTCTTTAACTGTATGTTTTGTGCATTAAAAAATAAATAAAACTATTTTAGTGAGGGCTCAATTAAGAGTCTGACAACCGAGAGTTTCCAGAGAGTTATCCAAATAAGTTATCTTACCAACAAGTTTCATTAAGTACGCAAACTAGTAAAACAATTAGGAGAACTTGTTTTAGATCATAATGATATTGATTCTGAACCATCGATTGAATCTTCAAAAATTTTTGGTTTTCGTATTCATTTACTCTTAATCACTTCATTTACTGATTCACATCTATAGCAAAATTGAAAAGTGCGAGCGAGAAGTAGCCTGGCGGTTGTCAGCTTTGTGAGTCACAAGAGCCGAATTTTTTTGGCCGTTTTCGCGACATTCCTATCATGTTGCTGTCATCATCATCATCATCATCATCATCATCATCATCCGCAGCCCGACTTTGCCCACTGCTGGGCTGGGTATAGGCCTCTCTATGCTCTTTCCATTTTAAACGGTCTTCGGCTACCCTCATCCTGTTACGGCCCACGACGCTGACAATGTCGTCAACCCATTGTGTAACTGGACGTCCGACACTTCTCTTCCCAGTCCTCGGCCACCACTCTATCAATCATTTGCAGTGTTGCCAATGCTTAATTTCACTTTACCCTATGCTTGGTCAAATTTACCCTAAATTTGGTGTGATTATTGAAAAAATACCCTAAAGTTTATCTTTACTGCAAATTGACATATACATAGGTACTTATTGCATTTATATTTTACTATAAAAGTGTAGGGGAAATTACAGATGATGAATTACATAAACTGAAAATGATCTTTCTACAGCGGCATTAGATAATATTGGTCCTGCTATAAGATAAGAGGCAACGCAACTGCATCGGGTTACCCCAAAAAATACCCTAAAAATTACCCTGATATTTCAATTTTACTCTAAATCTAGGGTAAAATACCCTAAGTTGGCACCACTGATCATTTGCACCACCTCTCGTCACCACGTCTTGCTTTTGCCAGGTGCACCGCCCAATTCCATTTGAGCTCTACCTCTATCATTCAATTTCCGACGCCTGGCTGGACCTTGGTGCGCCCTCGGATCTCGACATTAGGAACTCGGTCTACAGGTTTGATGCCGAGCATGGCACGCTCCATGGCTCTCTGTGTAACCCTCAACTTGTACACAGTTGGTGTAGATATTATTATTAAAGGGTTTTTCAACAGACCAAGGAACCCTTTTCAACATGCTTGGTTGAGGAAGTTGTTTGTTATTTTAATAAATACGCAAAAAACCTACCTACTAACTAATTACTCATGAACATTGTCGTAGTAGGTAAGTTTGTGATTGTTTAATATTTATTTTTGTAGGAGGATAATTGGGCATATTACCTACAAATACTTATTAGTCATTGACAGAGATTTTCAATGTTATTTTAAGAAGTGACAGGCTTTGCCCTATTACTGTGTATCACTAATCCCTACCCATTGGTACGAGACAGCAAAGAGCGATAGGACCACCGTAAGTTTATTGCCTGTTCTTCTAGGCTTTGGTCGCGTGGAACTGGCACCTAGTCATCTAGCTTTAAAACGTTTCAAAGTGATCCTTGTGATTTTATTGAATAAATACGTTTTGACTTTGACAATAGTTTAAGAGAGACAAGAGAGCACTGGTGGCCTAGTCTTGTCTTGTGAGGAAACAGACATGTAGTTAGATCCTAAAAAGTCCTGAAAGCCCTCAAAAGGAGACTCTTTGAGGTGCACTTAAAATCCTTTCACCACACTGTTTCGAAACAACTAGTTATACGACAAGAAGAAGACGCAATAATTGTTTAAACACTGATTTACTTTTATAAGGCTGTTACGGCCGGTTTCTGAAAGCTCGATCAAAACTAATCAAGTCACTCGCTTTTTCAGCTATTACATCGAATTAGAAAGAGATAGCAAGTGACTTGACATCCGATGATGATGCACCTGCTTGCAAGTTTAATGGGTATTCTAAGACTCTCACCTGAGCTTGACCGAAAGCGTCAGGACCTCCATTCTGCTCACATTTCAGCTTGAATTCAGATAGAGACTTGTTCTGTATCCGCTCCACATCTTTCGGGTCCACTTTCCCTGCTAGTTCGGGAGGAAGGGTCACACCCTCCAATTCTGGAATGTTGTTTATCTCGGTTTGAGCCCATGTAGAGCCTGCAACAATAGATAATACCTAAATATTGGTAGACTTTTGACACAGCACTATCCAGTCACAAACTAGGCAAAGCTTCTAATATGCGACCCTGATAAATATACAATGCTAATAGCTGATATGATACTTGTAGTTATATACTTTACAATAGATAAAAATTAAATAAGACTAAGTTTATTAATCAAAACTTTAAACAAATTTGTAAAAAATATAACTTAAAAAGTAAGTTTTTTTTTATAAGTACAACTAGTTGATGAAACAAGCAGATAGCCCGCCTGATGTAAAGTGGTAACCATCACCTATAACAAAGCCTTGCCTCGTAAGTCACGCAAGATAGGAATGTGCCCTACGATGCACTGCCCTGCGTCCATCAACCCGAGGCATACAGATTGTTAAGCCTCTGGCACATGAGGCTTAACAATCTGTATGCCAATTAAACTGGTATGTAATTAAACTGGCAACCACACTCTTCAAACCGAAACACAGCAACGCTGCTTGGCGGTAGAAAAAGGCGTGGTGGTAGTACTTCCCCGGAAGAACCCTTCACAAAGAGCTCTACTACTCTAAGTAGGTCCACTTTTGTCTTATGATTAGTTCCCTTGTATGTTATGTTTACAAATAGCGATGTTTACGGTTTTGCAGGTAGACACTTTGAGAAACTTTACCTCCCGTGCTAGTTTGTAACTGTGTTACGGCAGCAGCAAGAGACTAAGTTAGGTAGGTTATCAAAAATGTTTACTCTTCACAAAA
Organism: Chloroclysta siterata; assembly: GCA_932294275.1. NCBI lineage: Eukaryota > Metazoa > Arthropoda > Insecta > Lepidoptera > Geometridae > Chloroclysta > Chloroclysta siterata. The sequence continues at coordinate 12,805,637 of OW028602.1, forward strand.
GTTTGTCATTTCATTTTCAAAAGACATTTCAAAGTGAAGATCAGTTTGAAATGTCTTTGTTAAAACTGAATGGATTGACTTTGACTTTGCCTCACAGATAACACAGGTTGGGAACATGCACAGCTATCATAGGTATCATCCAGTTGATGGACACAGGGCCATCCATGTACATCAACGGGCACTACAAAATCTATAATAAGTTGTATACCTACAAAAGTGACTGTGTTACATCTTGGAAGGCATGCTAGCAAAGCTACTGAGAGAATAAGACTAGATAGTATCTTCTATCGGCAATGAGCTAGGTAGTTCTGAAATTCATATGGTTACAACTGAGTGGGGGAATAGCTACCACTTACCAGCAGGGTGATTACATAACTTTGTTGCAATCAGTTTCTATATGAAACCAATAATTATATAAAACAATATGAAAGTTTGGCGATTATCATCAATAGAAACACAAGTTGTACTTAATCTAACTTTGATAGCAACTGCAGCTAAAATGAAATCGCATAGCCGTCATATATACAAACAGAAACTGATTGCAACAAAGTTATGTGATTAGCCAGCTGCAGGTGTGCTTATTTGCTGGCTTGGTAGTATTACAATAGCACCAATGCTAAAGATTATTAATCAAAACCACAAAAATTATTGCAGGTAATAATAAAAAAAATAATTAATAAAATTTATTCAGTAACTTATAAAGTACACATGACATTGAATAGGAGTAAGATGTAATAAGTACAATTTGTTTTGACTTTCATGTCACATGTGGACCGATTCGGTAGCGCACTAACCTCCACCCTAGGAAAAACCTGTGTTGTGGGGGTTAGTTTTGTCCATGTAGGTACATGTTTTTTTCATAGTATAAAGTAGTAGTGGTTAGTTATAGTTAAAATTAAAATTAAAGTAACATTAGGGTTAGTATAATGAAGTTTTAGTATTTGTATTTAGTTGTAATCGGGTATATGTTTAAATCAGTATATTTATGGACCATTAATGATGTATATATTATAGGTATAGAGTTATTGTGTGGTTTTTATGTTTGGCATGGTTTCTCTTGATGACACTGGTCTCGTAAGAGCCCAGGTAACAGGAGAAGCCATTGTGTCCGAGTAGTTTGAGAGTGTAATGCGTGAGTAGGTAAATGTGCATGATTGGGTGTGTGAGTGTAGATAAAGGGGCTGAGTTGATGGCATTTAGTGTGATGGAGTTTTAAGGGTGTATGGGCAGTCGGTGGCATAAAAATTGTCTATTTATATATGCATATTAGCTTGTTTGAGTGTCGCGTCGAGGGATTATTGTGAGGTAGGCAAGGTTGATCAGGTTTGTCATATACTAAGTTATATTTGTTTTTGCACTCATGTTGGTGTTATGAGAATAAAATTAATTATCACTGTAGGTAGATTGATAAAATATATAGGGAAACAAAATGTTCAGGTTACTTATTAAATGCAACATAATCCAAAAAAATAATTATCTATCAGCCTTAAAGGTAATACTTTCATGGAAATAATGTAGGGTAGGTATTAATGTAAATAATTAGGTTGGTAGGTATAGGGTAGAACCTACAAAGTAGTAGGACACAGAATACCCTACTTACCACAATTTTAGAAATAACTTCAATCTTTTACTATCTAAGTACATAATAAAGATAACTGTTAAGCTTACCTATCTAAAATAAAAAAAAACGAATTACCTAATTATGTATTTTTATTGAATTGTCATACTCATACATAACACTCAGATGAACCCTCGATTTAGTGCAAATAATTATATAGGTACCTACAATATAACTTGTATCTGAAAAGAATTAACTAACCCCTATATTTTTACAATCTTGATTTGTGTACTTATCTATGTTTTAATGAATTAGATACGGTACTTACAGACAAATAGTGCGACCAGAAGAAGGTAAATATAATTGGCAGCCATGGCGTTTTATCCAGCTAAAAGGTTTCTGGTACAAGAAATATTTTTTATAAGGCTAGCCGCTTTATTATAAAAATAAATCTATTCACTTTACTGTCTCTCTCGTCGCAATCAAATCAAAGCAAAGCACTCACTAAAAAACCAACTCTATCAACCAAGCAAACCAAACAGGGTGACCATCTCAAAAGTGGCGGTTCTGCCACACACTGGCCAAAAATTCTGCCAAAATCTGCCAAACTTGACGTCAAAACTGCCAAAAATATGCATTCATACTATCTTCTTCATACAAATGGAATAAATCAAATACCCCATTCAATTGCTATCTTTAGATCGTTTGTAACGGTTTGCAGATACCCCAAGATATTCTTGTAAATTTAATCTTGTAATAATCTCGGTGTTTGTTATAATATGCTCGTACTTTCCCTTCATATGGAATGGATCGCTAGACAGAACTGCACACGACAGATGCCAAAAGATAATGACACAAACACAAAAGTTCATAACCAAATCAATAAAGGTGAAAAGAATATGAACCCTATTAAAGATCAATTGAAACAATAACCGTTCTTAATTCACACAACGTACCTTTGTAAAAACCGACTAGGTGGGAATTCCACGCATAATCTTCCTTCACAGCTCAGTTGGTAGTAGCTCAGCCTTCTGCGCCGTAGGCCGTGGGTTCGATCCCCACCGAGAACAAACATTTGTGTGATGAATATAGATGTTTGTTCTCTGTCTGGGTGTTAAACCACATTATAAGTATGTATTTACAAAAAAAAGTATATAAGTAGTATATCAGGGGCCTTATGCTCACTTCGAGCGAGATTATCTCACGGTAGAGATGACGTCACATCTCGTTCAATAAGTCGTTGACGTTGCGTCTCGCATGAACTTTGAATGAGAAAATTGGGGAGTTAGATGGTGAGAATGGGGATAAATAGTTATCGAACGAGATATGACGTCATCTCTACCGTGAGATAATCTCGCTCGAAGTGAGCATAAGGCCCCCGATCATGAAACAAAAGTTTCCAGTTCGGTAAAATATGATATAAATTACAGTATAAAGATATTAAACTAATACAATTTTTCATGAAATATCTCAAATCTGCCACTTTTGTAAATCGTCACCATAAACTGCCAGGAGCCAAATCTGCCAAAATGGCAAAAATCTGCCACAAATGGTTACACTAAAACCATGTCAGTCACTGTCAATCATGTCATGTCATTCATTCTGTCCCAACTTCAAGTGAATGAATGAAAACTATTTATGATTCGTTTTCTGACATTTCTGGAAGCAACATAGACATGGGCGTTTTCGTTTTTTCCCGCAAACGGTTATCTAACCGATATACAGTTTGCATATCGATATAGAAAACGGTTTTCTGATATCGATATCAACCATATGGGTTGCAAACGATAACATGATTTTTAGTTATGGCAAACTAACAACGAAACGACAAACGCAAACTATTTGGCTATGGTTACGTCATATTCGCTTCATCTCTTTTTTACCAGTAAAACAATTCATTCTTAGAAAGGGAGGTAGCGAATATCAATTGGTGTTTGTTTCATATCGTTTGGTTTGTGAAGTTTTCGTTTTGTTCGTGTAACAGTTGAGGTTTTGAATAGTTTTTATGATATCGGATATGTTGATATGAATATCGATATGGTATGATATCTAACCCATATCCGATATAAGTTACGTTTTGATATATCCGACTCATGTCTAGCAACATAGCTTTTTCATTTTAATTGTTTTTCTAGTGTTATTTTGAGTTGTGTTGTGTAATTTCGGTGGTATTTTAACCAACATTACTTGAGTTCTTAGCACAAAGTGTAAACATTTGGAATGAAAGTTTTCGCAGCCGGCAGCTCAGTAGGGCTATTACGAAAAGATAATTTGTTGTGCTTTAAAAGATAATCTTTAATTCTTTAATAATCTGGTAAAAATACTTGGCAACAAAGTTATAAAAAGGCAGATAACAATACGGGTCCCGGCACAAAGAATCGACCCACCCGTGTAGATCACGAAACGTCAACTAGCGCCGCCGTGGAAAACGCGGCGCGGCGAGGCAACTTATAAAGATTCGTTCCGAAACCTTGCCGGGAGCCGACCCCGCTTTGCACGCTGCGGTCTAAGGCCCCTGTCACATGCTATAAAGTGTATTATGTGATATCCTGATTTGGGCGAAAATGTTTCGAAGGTTTTGAAGAAAACCGCCACCATTTTCTTCAAAACAAAATGACGGCCGACTTGACTATGGACTGACTTGACTAAAAAGTATTCGCTAAACTAATAAATATTTATCACTTGACACTGGCAAGATTGTCTGTCGAATGACGGACAGGAGCCATAAATTGAGAGAAGAAGAAGAAAACTATTTATCGATAAAACCTTAGATCAAGTAAAAACTATTACGTTAACTATTTACGAACATAGATTTTTCTGTCAAAACATCGATGATAAATATGTGACAAAGGCGTTGTTTCATCAATATATGGAGCCGGGGTCTGATCTATGTACAGTACATATAATTATCGCTTAGCAATATAGTTACTGTTTTAAGATCTTATTTGCCTCATTTTTACTTCGTTTTCTTGCTTAATAAGATTTTCTTTGTCAAGGAGAGCAACACAATGCACTAAAAATATGGCGGACTGACATGAGTGAATGTCATTTTGACAACTGTTGTTTAAGTCAAGCTTGAGAGTGAAAGCAACAAAACTGTCAAAAAATTATAAAATGCAATGCGTCCTAACAAACGTCATGTCAAACGTCAATTACAGACTGTCATGGCGGCTCTAGAAGTGTGCACATAGTAAGAAATTCGAACAGTTCAACATTTGGTGAACAACTATATCCTACATGTTAATGAAATTGCATTTGAATGGTATCTTCAATTTTTTCTATGTGCGGTACATAGACCAGACTCATAATAAACCTGTTTTTTCTTTTATTAACCCGCCAAGTATTTTCAATTTTATGTAGGCCACTGGAAAAATTTGATTTAAAAAAATTATCAGTTTGTATTACTTGTAATATTTAAAGGTAGTAGGTACATTCACATAAGCAAAAAAAATTATAATATTTATTGAAGATGGCATTGACCAATTTGCCATGGCTTCTTCTGACACACGCACAAGACGAATCTCACGAAACGAAAGGAGAAATAAAACGAACATCGATAAATCGAACCATCGATGTTTTTCTTGCAGATGATGGTTCCATCATTGGGTTCATCCCTAACTTCAAAAGAGAGAGAGAGAGAGGAGAGGAAAAGAGTACGAACATACAACCTCCATGGTATGAACGAACAAGGAACGAACAGACGAACACTAACGTAACGAAGTAAATGAATGATTATGCTGATGACACTCATACTCACTCATACAATGCTGCCAATAGCCATGGGTAACTCACTCAAAAAACATGATCTGCAGCGCATCAGCTCATTTACAGTCTCGAGCCGGAGCCGAACCGCGGTTCAAACGGCTCAGAATTTCAACACCAATTTATTTTCATGGTACCTTCAAAGACTCCAAGCAAGCACCGATAAGACTTGGCAAAAGGACTAGACGCCAAAACAAAAAAATACTACTATAAAAATAATTTTGTAGAAAAATAAACAGGAAAAAATCCGTGAATTTGTATGTTAGCAATAACAAATAAATATTGCTAACAATGAACAACGGAACGAAAAAAAAATAAAGTAAAAGTTCTACTATTCAAAATGAACCTTACTTGATTAAACGATAAAACGGAAAATATTTATGCAAATTATGACGAGCCTAGAACGCAAAATATCCTTAAATATGTATGCTAAAACGCGAGGGCATCCACGGGCTGTTGCTAAAACAACTCAAGTTAATAATTCAAATTCGTAACCCATACCATTTAAAAACATGCTTTTCTAAAAAGAACCATAATCCTTCAATTCATCCTAAGGCTGGCATGAGAGCTGTTGAGCCGCCTCAAAAGAAATTGAGCCGGTACTGACGCGCTTACTACGTTATGAGCCGCTCCAAACGGGTACGTCGGACTCCTTCTACCCACGGCTAGCTGCCAAAGGGATTCATTTTCTGTCATTTTTGGAAGCAACATAGCTTTTTCATTTTATTTGTTTTTCTAGTGTTATTTTGAGTTGTGTTGTGTAATTTCGGTGGTATTTTAACCAACATTACTTGAGGTCTTAGCACAAAGTGTAAACATTTGAAATGAAAGTGTAATATGTGATATCCTGATTTGACCGACAAATGTTTCCAATGTTTTGAAGAAAACCGCCACCATTTTCTTTAAAACAAAATGACGGCCGACTTGACTATGGACTGACTTGACTAAAAAGTATTCAATATAAATCACTTGACACTGGCAAGATTGTCTGTCGAATGACGGACAGGAGCCATAAATGGAAAGAAGAAGAATGCTGCCAAAAAATTTCGTTCAACCGGCCAACCATAGATTTTTGTATAGGTACTTGATCTAAGCGGCCAACCGACCACTAGTTAAATTACAGTTACTTACCTACACTAACGACAGTCGAATCAACTGGAAATCCTCTAGGTAGGTAGGTACAGTATTTAGCAATCCTTAAAAAATCACTAAAACATGCGCTAAACTTCATTTTTTTAATAATGTTCAGAATTATAAATTTGTGCACGATCGAATTCGAACCCACGACCTTACGATCAGAAGGCGTGGTGTCTCCCAACCACCGATGCTCCACCGATGCTCTTAAATATCATATAAATATATTTACCTTTTTGTTCAATCAAGGAATCTATAGGAACAGGTAGGTCTACAGACAATATGAGTTTTTTCATCTTTTTTTTTTTAGTGCCGGTGGTTTCTTTTAATCTTTTTTTATATAAATCGTCTGTGTTGCTATTATGATAATAATTTTCGTTTGCTCACTTGATCATTAAATATTAATAGGTACCTGTGAACGTTCCACAGAGCACTTCCTGCCTCAAACTACAAAGCTTGTGTACTTTTTCTTTGTAAGACTTTAAACCACTACCTGCTGTAATAATATTAAGTAAGTTTGTATCCAATAAATAAATAAATAAAATAATAAAAAGAATACAGCAAGCTACACAATTCCTAAGAAAAATGACGCTTATTTAAAGCGAGCAGTACCAGAGGTAGGTACCTCCTACGTCCAAATAAGTATTAGGTAGGTACATTTGGCATAAGTATACCCACATTTTGCAGTAGGTAGTTTGTAATCCACACTGTCAGGTTGCAATCCAAGAATACTAACTGGTTTCCTCACGATGTTTTCCTTCACGCTTTAAGAGCACATAAATTTGACGAAAAAAAATCCATTGGTGCACTACCGGACGTGAACCCACGACCTTACGATCAGAAGGCGGAGTCACTCCCACTAGACCATGGTGTTCTCCAGCTGGCTGATCACTTATCTTTGTTGCAATAAGTTTCAATCAGTTTCTGTTTGTAATAAGTAAATTTGACGGCTATACATTTTAGCTGCAGTTGCTAACAAAGTTAGATTACAACTGGTGTTTCTATTGATGGATAATCGCAAGACTTTCATATTGTTTTATAAACTTAATGGTTTCTTAAAAAAACTGATTGCATGCGTGCGATCGATGCGTGATCAGCCAGCAGTACCTAGTATCTTTATTCTGTTGTAGTAGAAAGAACTTTGTAAGGTTAGATAGATTATGGTTAGATTTCACCATGCTCTGTTAGTAACTAATCAAGGATTAACAGACCGTTAAATCTAACCTTAGCTGGCAAACGCGAACATTTTGACATATTTAATGGCCCTTTAATCCTTTGTTTATTTAACAGAGCATGGTAAAACCGGCCCTTAACGGCCCGTTAATCCTTTGTTAATCTAACAGAGTATGGTGAAACCGGCCCTAAAGATGGAAAATACTTTATTGCACCACATAACATTTACTCATAACAAAACAGAAAAACATGAAAGTCGAATACAAGGCGGTCTTATTGCTAAAAGCGCTCTCTTCCAGACAACCCTGGGATGGACTGGATAAAGGTTAAAGCCAGATCAAATAAAAATAATTTATTTCGTAGGTTATGGCAGATATTCAGGTAGATGTTTGATTATACACACTTTCAGTGCAGCAATATAACATTTTTGTTAAAAAAAAACTAAGTAGGTACTTTTACTACTAACTTAGATAGATGGGTAGTTCTACCCAGTGGCGTAGATATCGTAGGGCCAGGTGGTGCAGTGCACCAGGGCCCCGGAACTCAGGGGGGCCTCTAACCTAAACTTTGAAAAGAGAGGGTCAGCCAGCTCCGGAAGCTAGAAAACCTTGAGCCTGCTCAAATTTTTTTTAATGATTAATTTTAACGGCCAATATAAATTCAAGCTATGTGGAAAGAGGGGGTGAGGGCCCGATTCTTTCTCTATGCACCGGGGCCCTTGGCCACCTAGCTACGCCACTGGTTCTACCGCCCTCCTTACTATTTAACATTCTCAACTAATTTCTAGATAATTATAATTTTCTCTGTACATAAACGAATGTAACCTACCTATTAATCTTAATCAATAGTAGGTAATAATGAATTATTAAATAATCTGGAGTTAGTACTAAGAGATCTGAGGGGATATCTACCGTGCCTGGGGATCAAAATCATGAAGTTGTTTCAGTTTTTTTATAAGGATAAATACTATAAAAGTTTTGCGCCTTCAAGCAAAATCAAGACGAAGGTGGCCCAAGCTGTTGTCATTAACCGCGAACCTGTGTTTGTCTGAAAATAAATAAAATGTTACTTGACTAATTTTCGATTTAGGCGCAGTCTAGAGCTCCTATAGTAGAGCTCTATGTGAAGGGCTCGTCCGTGGAAGTACTACCACCAAGCCTTTTTCTGCCGCCAAGCAGCGTTGCTGTGTTTCGGTTTGAAGAGTTGCCGGTGTAATTACAGGCACATGATGCTTAACATCTGTATGCCTCAAGTTGATGGACGCAGGGCAGTGCAACGTAGGCCACGTTCCTATCGTGTTTGCCTGACGAGGCAATGATTTGTTATAGGTGATGGTTACCACTTAACATCAGGTGGGCCATCTGCTTGTTCCAACAGCTAGTTGTATAAAAAAAGACTACTGTCAAACAACTTCTAGTTCGCACATTTGAATACAAAAATATAAAATCACTGAATGATGCTATAAAATACCGCAAAGACGAGTGAGCTTTGAGGTGGTCTAGTGGTAGCGGCCCCGCCTTCCGATCCTAAAGTCGTGAGTTCGAAACTGGTTGTGCACCAATGAGTTTTTCTTTTCAAAAATGTATATGTGCACAATGCCAGTATTCTCAAACGCTGAACGAAAACATCGCGAGGAAACCGGCATGTCGTAGAACCTTAAAAGTTCTATAACATGTATCAAGTGCTCGAAAGGAGCCTCTAAACGTACTTAAAATCCTTTCACCACACTGTTTCGAAAGAAACTAGTGACACGACAAAAGAGAGAGACCGCAAACAATTAAGTTTCAGAAAATAACATTACAAAGATTCAGTAAACATTTTATTTTGATCCAAACAAGTTTTCCTACCTTCAAGTTTGTTTATGAATCTTTTTGATGTTATTCCTCGAAACTTTGTTGGTGAGATTATCCATTCCTTATTTTTAGATTACGTTCAGTAATATAAATCCTCAAAACTTTAAAATGCGCGAGCGAATAAAATTGTTTGTCGGTTGTCAGGCTCTTAAATGGAAATGTACTTATTGATTTTATTCGTCTTGTAACTAATATAATAAGTATTGGAACACCTTGTATATAGTACAAGGTATTCCAATACTTGTGTTTAAGAAATTCAGGGGGCTAAAATACCCAACAATATGAATAACTTTTTCTAAGGAAGCAACACTGTGAATGTGTGAACGCGAAAAAAAAAACAGCAGTTTCATACATTTTAGCCAGGTAGGTAAACTTGTGTATGAAACAGCTGTTTTTTTTTCGCGTGTACTTTAGCTCCCTGAAGTTTTAAACCCAATTATTGGAACTCCTTGTATACCTAATTAATTTTAACTTACCGTTTCTTTTTGATCGTTGGTTGTGTTGCAATACTGATTCATAAATTCAAATAGGCCATCCACATAGCTTGCGATCGGAGCACATTCTTTTTTCAAAATAGTGTTAACGCATTTTTTATTTATTGCGGTTTGTGGGCACGAAACGTCCTGTAAAAAGGGTTCATTTTAAATTTATTTTCCACAGTGAGTTTACATCTAAAACATGTACCTACCTACCTAAGTTTCAGCAATTGCAATTGGCCTATTTGTTGAAGAGTTTCGTTGAAAATTCCTTGGCTCTATCATCAGACCAGCTCGCTGTCACTATTAGTTATAGCATTAGCTCACTGTAGGTATTACAAAAATAATAAAAAGGAAAGTTACGGCCGGTTTCTGAAAGCTCGGATGTCAAGTCACTTGCTCTATCTAATTCGATGTAATAGCTGAAATGGCGAGTGACTTGACATCCGATCAGTTTTGATCGAGCTTTCAGAAACCGACCGTTACTGACCAGTAAAAAAACTATGATGTAAACATAACTTTAAAAGATGGATTGTTGGTTATCTAAATCACATGTAAAAATGGTTGTCCTTTTATATGACACGTAACTTTTTTTTTAGCCACCTTATCAAACCCCTTAACTTAATAACTCCTTATCCGATTTATGTCATAGGTTTACGTTTTACGGTTTAACGTTTACCAGATCAAATAATAGGCATGATCTGCTAATATCTTTAGAAGTGTAATAATATTGTAATACTAGATTTAACGCATTTAACATATCGGTAATGTTATTTCTTATGTCAATAAATAATTTATAATCTGTAACATATTCTTAACTTACGTTAAAATCCAGAAGGGAACTTCGATAAAGCTCTTTGTGTGTACGTCTCTCATATGTGCTGTTATGATCAAAACATGTTAATAATATATCAGATTGTTGTTTATGAACGCACTGGAACTGGCCCTTTTGTTTAAGATCTGAAAATTCAAAGGTTGTTACATCAAATTGATTGAAGAATACCTATTTTTACCTACGTACAATGTAAAAAGTAGGTGTTACCTATTTACAGGGTAGGGTTTAGAAAATACCTACCTATTTTGTTAAATAGCCACTTGAAGAACCACCGCGCCGCCGGAGCGAGAGGCCATATTTCATGACTTATATAAAACTGACATAGATAAAACTAATCGTGTTTAGCGAGCCGCTAATCGCATTTAGAAGGTTAACGATGATTATGAGGCTGATAGCCGTCAAACAACCACTCGCTCGCTCATTTCAAAATTTTGTAAATATAGAACCACTGAATGTATTCATGAAAAATTTCAAACAAAGTTTTAGAGAATGAGTAAGGTTCAGCAAAAATAACACTGATTAAAAGTTTTAGTACCAAACGCGTTTTTAGCGTCCAAGAAAAATAAAACCGCTAAACATGATTAGCGATCTCTCAGACAATGGAAGTGGAAGAATACGATCTGCACTGACGTCACACAATGGGGTGTATTGTGCAATGTCCGCCTGCTAACCTCTCCCCAGCCCCCCAGCCAGCTCAACTCCTTATACCAGTAGCGGAGAAGGACGTTGGGTTGATGGCAGCAATGTTCCAGCATCTCCTATGGTGATGTGGATGTTTACGCTAATTCTGCTTAGTTTGGTAATCATGCCTAACTAATCACATCCTTGTGCAAGCGGCCCCAAAACGTTGCGTAGTTCGAGCTGGAAATACTAGTGATATTTTGACAAACGAAAGTGCAAATAACGTGAGCCACGAACGCTTTGCATTGTTTCTGCACATTTTTTTGTACCTTCCTTGTCTGTTACTTTATAAAGTAACAGTTTAGGTAGGTTGGTAGGTACTATAAAATACTAATGATAGGTAATAAACACAAGGTACCTACCTCTAAGAAGTGAGCCGTTTTTCAAACTGAATTCGATTAAACTGATGAAGTGGGTATGAGATACAGTTTTATTAGGATTTCTTGCCGGGCAAGTGTCTAAAGCATCCAAATACAGTTCAGATACTTTTGCCAAATTTATCGAATCTGCAGTCTCATTTACCCTGGAATAAAAAAGTCCTTTATTTTTATTTTATTGCACTTAAATACACAATACCTTATCCTGGAATAAAAAGTCATTTTATTTTATTGCACTTAAATACACAATTTAAATACCTAGAATAGGATGGCTTAACACTAATACATTTTCTACCAGCCAACCGGATACAGGCCAAGCGAGAAATCCAAAGATAAAATGACGCTTACTACTAGGACATACATAAAAGTAATGCAAGCAGTGTAGTATAGCCCGATGAGCAGTGGCGGATTTACATATTTGCCGCCAGTAGGCTATATATTAAAAATTCTCAATTAAATTGCAACTTTATGATTTGTTCACTATCGTCCTCATCACATCAGCTTTTTCCCGTTATTAGTATGATTGTGTTGTGAACTAAACGAATCGATGTGTCAGTTCCTTTTCCAAAGCTCAATCTTGTAAGTAAAAGGTACATGATTGAGTTTTTCGTAGCTTAGAAATAAACCCAAAAACACTATAAACTAATTTGCCGCCCCTTACATCTGCCGCCCTAGGCTCCAGCCTACTAAGCCAGTTGGTAAATCCGCCACTGTCGATGCGTTTCCGTGGGTACCTAGATAAATAAGTTCTCACTAATCTGTACTACAATATTATATGTACGTAGGTAATTGTAACCCTGTAAAATACGGTTTTCTTCAAACCTATAAATATAGGTTTGCAGAAAAACGTCTCGGTCGCAGTGCAATGTCTATAGGGCATGTCCTCGCTACACGTGCTCTCAAACCGCTCGGCATCAGGTTAACACCTGCTATATTTTTTTCGATTTAAATTAAGCTTTCTCACACTTACATTTTATTGTTAAGTCTCGCGGCCAACATGTCTTTTATAGTGTTGTAGAAATTAATGGTAGCATTCTGTAAAGGAAACAATTTACTTTAATTGGTTAGTAATTAAGTGCACCTTGATAGGTGTTATGTTGTAATGATTTACATGGTGAAACAATTACATAATTATTGAAAATATAATACGGATCGAATTCAGGCCCTTCAGCGCAGAAGGCAGGAAGGCTACTTTTAGTAGAGCTGTGAAGAGGCAAAGACAATAACGACAATAGGCTAATGTACGTCTCCCTCGCACATTTCAACATATTCAAATTGATTAAATCCCTGAACTTATTTAAGAAAAATCGCACTCAACCAAAAATATTTTTTTATTACAAGCAAGTTTTCCTACTTAAAAGTTTGCTTAGATACGAAAACAAGTAATGCGAACTATTATAACGATAACTTGTTTAGATAAAAATGATATTTTTGGTGAACTGTGTGCAACTTGCGATTGGTTAATTGCGATTTTTCATATACAAAGTGTAAAAATAGGTACCACTCCTGAAACCTTCAGGGGGCTAAAGTACCAACCCATCAATATAAATAACTTTTTCTAAGGAACCAACACTGTAAACGCGAAAATACCTACCTGACTAAAATGTATGAAACAGTTGTTTTTTTTTCGCAGTGTTGGTTTTTTAGAAAAAATTATTAATATTGATGGGTACTCTAGCCCCCTGAAGTTTTCGGGTGTGTTATTGTAACACCCTGTATAAGTTCAGTGATTTTATACGTGACAAGCTGGTGCCCGCGACTTCGTCTGCGCAGGATTAGTAACACAATATCTTCATAAATGGTAGCCTATGTGTTATTCTGATGTATAAGCTATATTATTGTAAAGTTTTATTAAAATACATTCAGTAGTTTTTACGTGAAAGAGTAACAAACATCCATCCATCCATCCATCCATCCATACTTACAAACTTTCGCGTTTATAATATTAGTAGGATAGGATTTCTTCATAATGGCTCATCTCAAAACGCCTACGACATAAGATGGGGGACTTACATTGTATACTTGTGACGTTTGGCTACAGGGCAGATGCTTCGTCGAGTTTGCCGTCTGCGTCTCTGTGTCGTTCGTTGTTGGCCTCAACCCGATCGATGGCGTTGATAACGTGGTGTTTGTTGGTGAAGGCGTCGCTAAAACTATACCTACAAATATACATAAGCGGGTTACTTACAAGGAAAGAAAATTACCTACATTGGGATTGAATGTAAAAAATTTCATTGACTTTAAAAATACTGGAGTATTTTTTTATACTAGCTAATGGACAAGCAGACGGCCCACCTGATGTTAGGTTGTAACCATCACCTATAACAAAGCATTGCCTCGCAAGTCACGCACGATCGTGCCCTACTACTGTTACCCATCAACTTGAAGCGTACAGATGTTATGGCTCATGTGCCTGTAATTTCACCAGGCAACCACACCCTACAAACCGAAACACACAAACGCTGATTCGCGACAGAAATAGTAGTAGGTAGTATTTCCCCGGATGAACCCTTCACTCTTACCTACCTTTTAACTTTGACTTTTCAATAAAGTTAATAGAATAAAATTCATTAGAATAGGTTGGTTAATTTTAACTACCTACTAGAAATTGTATTAAGACTCATTATAAGTCGACTGTGAAGTCCTTTCTATGAGTTAAGCCCGGACTCCACCGCGAGCGGAGCGGAGCCATTAAGGACTCCGTTTAACTCGCAAGAATAAACTGCATACTTGTACTTCCACCAACAAATAGTCGAGCGGAAAGGACTGAGCGAGCAGAAAGTGTTGAAATGAACTCGCTCAGCTCTTTTTCCTTTAGCAGTGGAAATCAAAAGATAAAACTCTTTGTTGGTGGAAATGTAAACTTATCTCAACGAAAAGGAGTCCGTTCCGCTAACCATTTCTCGCTCATTACCCTTTCGCGGTGGAAAGTTCTTTAAACCTAAGATAAGGTGCTCCGGGGTAAGACCGGACGGTTTTTTAGCAAACCATTCGTATGTTGCAAAATATTTTTTTTCTCGGCTATGAAAATGTTGGCGAACCTAAAATTTAGTTAGAGCTTTGTATAAAAGACAGGTTTATAAATCGGTTTACCCGATAACCCTCTAAACACAACGGTGGCCGAGTTATAGGGGATTAAAGTGATAGTAATTTTTATAAAACCACGGGAAAGATCGGACCTTGACGGGGTAACATCGGACTACATTCTAAAATCGCCTCTGTAGCTCCAAACATAAGCTACCTATAATGAAAATATCCGGATTTATCCAATAATAAAGCATCAATATCGATTTTCGAGATACTGTTTCAACGACAAAAGTGAGAGGCAAAATATTGTTTTTTTCATTCTCATAATCCGATGTTACCCCGGTTCAGAAAAAATGAAGTTTCTATGTTTCTCAAACTTTAACACCTCCACTCTAACTATGGTGCGTAGGTAGGAATACGGAGATACAAAGGTTTAGCAAGCACCTCATAACTGGTTTTAATAACTAACCAGTCTGATCAATGAAGCAAATTAGATCTAGTTAATAAATTATTAACCATAAATTACTTATTTCTATTAAAAGTCATTTCTTCAAATCTTTTTTGAGTAGGAAGTCACCCGCAGAGATTTTTTTTTTGTAGTTTCTAGGCATAATAATAAATATAAAATAATAAAATAAACTGAAGCAAACACACCTAAAGTGTGCGCAAGCTAAGCGTGCATGTGATTACGTACCGTACATAGTACATACATAATTACAGCTTTTAGCTTTTATTAATAGGCAAATTGGTTCACAAAATAAAAAAAAATTGAGCGACGTTGGTAGGTACTACCTCTAGCAAATGCCTTTTTAGTTCAAATATGTTTTTAAAAGTTTGAGAAACTGTTTATATTTTACAGTTGGGAAAGATCGGACAGAATTCATCCGAACTTTACCCATTCAAATTTTGATGGGGAAAGACCGGATCTCAGGCTACATACAGTTCTAGCGTGTCTAGACCACTTTAATCAGCAAACAAGTTGCCGCATTAATATGATAAGCCACAAAACTCGTAAAAAACACAGCCGTTATACCAGAATTTACGATTAAAGTTGCCGGGGGTAAGTCCGGATCCTTAAAAAATCACATTTTACGTACCTTTTCATATCTGAGTGAATGAAATGTGCACTGATGGTCCGATCGACTGGCGGCGACTAGTGGGATAGGCCCAACAAAATGGCGTTGCTGGCAATGTTGCCAACAATCAAAAAACACCCTACGTTATAGAGATATTCGATTTATTCGATCTTACCCCAGATCCGATCTTACCCCGGAGCACCTTATTAAATTTGCAAGTGTTGGGAACGATTACTATAACTTCCTATAATTTATTTTGTTCTGCAAATAAAATAACTTCAAATAACATGAACGCACCCAACAAAAGGAAAACGCATTAAATAATAATTTAAGTAACCACTAGGTAGGTACTTAGGTATACGTGATAGCGAGTTTCTTATAAATATTTATTTCTAATCAGAACATACCAGACAGCGATAATATCGTGATCACAAATAAAACAGTCCCAAAATATCGCTTCATTTTGACTTCGAACACTACAAGAACACGTAATATTATAATTAATAAAATTATTTATTGTTACGACACTGTGTAGCACGATATGTGAGTAACGATAACTGTAAGCACTTTGTAACTGGAATGGCGTATAGCAAGTGTATCCCTATAAGTTACATATAGGGGGAAAACGTATTAAGGTGTAGGTATCGATGCATTTACATAGTACGGTAAATACCGCCTGAATCCTTCTCTGTAGGGTTCCCTGGCAAATAACAAACCCGATTTTGAAACAATAGACGAGACAGACAGATAGACAGCTTTTTTTAACCATAGATACTACACAGAGTTTTTTTTTCATAAGCCAGCGCAACTAAGAACCAATTTTTCTACGCTTCGTCTTGCGGTCCGTGGATGTCTCTATAATTTTTGCCGAAATTTCTTTTTTACTTTAATAAACCATAGGTCCTCCATCATAGGTTGTATGAATTTATCTAAGTTGGTAACAATATATAATTTTCATATAATTAGAATAACATTGTCTCAATAACTCTGTAACGGCATACTGAACCCTTTTCATTTTCTTACAGATTTAACTTGGCAGCCAGCCTGTTTCATACCATAATTGGTATCGTGGTTATGCTATGGATATTCCTATTTTTCTATAACTCATGGGTCAATTTGTGTACCTTTCCGTATAAATATCTCTCTATTATATAGGTTGGCAGAATAAGGGTTACTTATAGAATAAGTTTTTATATGAGCTATGTCATATGTCCATCCTCAGACGAATGTCCATCTCATCTCAGTATAACGTCAATCATGGCAAAACAGCAGATAATCATGACAGGATCTGCCAAGGTATCTAATGTGTACGTATTGAATTTGCGAGCGATTATTAGCAGTTCATAAATGAACTTAAATTTATAGTGAAAAACAACTCTCATTAACTTTAAGATGTAAGTTAATAAGCACAATGAGAGGTGACGATCGAGGAACGTCGATGCTGTTCTCCCAGATTGATAAAATAACACAGGCATATTGCTTGTTCGGTCTGAAACGTGATAAAAGATCTAAAAATATACAAAATAGCGTGGAGAACAAAGATGCTGGCGTAAGTCCTCCTGCGTACGAAGTTGCGGAAGCCTCTACTGATACTTCGCGCAGTACAAAGAAAACAGGTTCTATCAAATACAGTAATACCTTTCCTGAATCTAGTAAGTTTCCTCATTACATAAAACCAAAGGGCAACATGCAAGGAGATACTATAATTGAGCACAAAAGCGCTCCCACGCAAAGCACAAAAAAGAAAAAAAAGAAAACTAATAGGAAGAAAGAAACACGTCTGCAAGATAGTTCGGTGGAAACGCAACGTAAAACGAAGCATTACAAGCAATCAGACATGCTTAAAAATGATGCTCCATTCGAAAAATCCAAGAGAACCTATAAAGTGACAAGCCCCAATAATGAAACATTTCGGCCAGGAAGAGGCAAGTGCTATGAAAAGTGTTCCGGCAACCCCATTTTAGTAAATGATGAAGAAGGAAAGAAGTCCTATAAATTTTTAAAAAATATGATAAAGGAGCCTGAAAATAATTATACTAGGCCTCCAACTAACGTCAAGATAGAAGTAAAACCAAAAAATAAATTTTGTCACGGAGGCCCTTGTTCGGATTCATATCGATGTTCAAGACCATTTGAATGTGCTTGTAATAGCGGAAATGTTGAAGGTAATGTGAAAAATAAGCCAGAGAGGAAACAAAAAAATAAAGTGACATGTCTGTGCCATGACCCAAAACTAAATAACCATGAAGGAGTTGAAAATGTTTTTGCAGAAGGACCTAAGAAAAATAAAGTGACATGCCTGTGCTTTGACCCAAAACTTACGAAGCAGCACCAATATTCATGTGACGAAGGTGCTTGTGCTGATGCTATAAAAAATAAAGACTTGAGCTTTATATGTAAATGCAAAACAAGAAAGCAAAAACCAAAAAAAGAAGTTAATGAATGTACCAATATCAGCTGTAAGACCAGTAATGAATCGAAGATCAATGGAAGTAACACAACTATTGTAAAGCTTCGGAATAAAATTTCGTGGCTATGCCGTAAATATGCTCAAAAAATTCAAGACAAACGGCGTAGTATTGTAAGAAATCGTCAAATTAATGAAAACGTATGTGAAGCAGGACTATGCAGAGAAGAACTTGAAAAACATAACAAAAAATTTAAATGTAAATGTAAGAAAAAAACCATTAAAGAGTGCACGGATATAACGTGTGGCTTTGAAAAGCCCAGTGATTTACTTAATAATAACAAAATAACAAAAATAAAAGAAAAACTATTAAAGAAAAATACTAAACAAGATAATCAAAACATGAATCTTGAAGCCAAACAAAAAGCAAGATGCGCTGCAGAGTGTGAATTTTACAAAACTAACGTTACAAAGGAAAAAGTATCGAAAAAAAATGACAAGATATTAAAGAAAAGCACAAAAAAAGATGGTAAGAACATCCGAACAAAGCAAGAAGCGAGATGTACTGAAGACTGTGACTTAGACAAACCTAATGCTACAGAGAAAAAAATATTGAAAGAAAAAGAAAAAGTATCAAAGAAAAGCACTAAACAAGATATTAAAAACATGAATCCCAAAGCAATGCAAAAGTCAATATGCGTTGGTGAATGTAAACTAAATAATACTTATGTTACAAACGTGGAAACATCTAAAAACTCAATGGAAAAATTTAATTTTTTATCTAATAATCTGAATGTAACCAAAATTAAGGAAAAACTATTGAAGAAAAGCAGTAAACAAGAAGATAAGAACATGAACTCTAAAGCTGAAAACAATAATCTAGACACAATTAAAGTAACAAGCGCAGAAATATCTAAAAGTACTATTGGAAGAATTTGTCAAAGATGTAGGTATAGGGATGCTCGTACATTAAAAACTACAAGGAAACCACTGGATACAAACAAAATTACAAAATTGAAATCGAAAACTGATAGTGATAATAAGAGCAAATCTGAAAATTGGTCTTTACAACAAAATCAAAGAGCTAAATGTGAAAGAACGTTGGACACATCTTCCGTGAGAACGTGTTGCCGAGGAGTAAGGGCTGCAAAGCATATTGGCTTCAAACTTCGTGTGAACCAGAAAGGTCAGAAAGAGCAATGGTACTATAGACGCTTTCCTATTTGTCGTTGTATAAATTGCAAAAAGAAAAAAAGACGCAAACAGCCTGTTGTTGTTAAAGAGACTAGTGAATGTGGCGACGTATTGTGCAAGAAACACACAAATGATTTAAGTTCTAGTTCGTGCGGTGTCTGCTGTAAATGCCTGAAGAAAAAGCAAAGTAAATTATTAAAGTGCCGATCCTTCATTAGTTCCTCATTTGCAAACATCATACGGAAAAAAAAGTCTAAAAAAGACAAACCAAATATGCCCTCTTCTTCCTCTTCTTCCTTGAAAACCTCTACAGCGATATGTCAATGTAATTTAGCAAAAAAAAAAGACGAACTAAAGAAAAAAGTCGAACTTAAGAAAAAAGTCGATCTAAAGAAAAAAAAGAAAGCACCAGATCCTAAAAAAGCCGAAAAGCGAAAGCTTGCACGTCAAAAAGCCCTAGCGAAAAAGAAACGAAAGCTTGGCTCTAATAAATCTCTTCAGAAAATTATGGCTGTGGACAAAAAATTCAATAAACAATTACGAAAGAAAGAAAAGGCAGAAAAAAAGAAATCGAATAAACTTCGGATGCAGCAGCTAAAGGAGTTGAATAGACTAAATGAAGGGAAGGAGCAAATGCAAGATACTAGTTGCTTAGCAGACTTTTTCTTAAATATAGCAAGAACTGCTTTCAGTGTAGTTAAAAAGATAGTGTTTGTAATATTCCACCTCATTACAAAACCCAAAATAAGCTTCAGATACATGAAGGTAAGGGCTAAAGACCCAGTTGGAACTTTACAGAGAATATCGAAATGGGCCGGCGAATCATGGCAATTGAAGAAGTTGGAAATGTCGAAGGCTGTCGGTGGGTCAGACACAATGTCCATTCTTGGTGATACTTTTAAGGAAACTGCAATGTATCAGGCGTTTTCTGCTAAAGGTAAAACAAAAAAGGAAAGGAAGTTGATCGAGCAGAAAAACAGATTGCGAAAGAGGAGAATCAAGAAGAGACATGACGAAGCCGTGTACGGTTGCAAGCATACGCTTCTGACTACCTTGAGGAAAACTCCTTGTTTGTGGGTGTATCACATTTGTCCTGGGTTTTACCCGCAATGTTTAAGTTTGTTGGCGTTTTGGAAGAAGTTTTCAAATATGATGTTGTTTTGTTTGGCTTTTGCTGTTTGGACGCCGTGTATACTGGCGTGTGAATTGGCACGTGGTCTGATGTGTTGTACGATGTGTATGGGCTAGTTAAAAATTATTAACGCATGTTTGTGGAAACTAAATAAACCATTTAGCCGAATTCTTTGTTTATTTGCATATACTGTAGATAAATAAATAAATATTGGTGGACTTTCCACACAGCACTATCTAGCCCCAAACTAAGCAAAGCTTGTAATATAGGAACCAGATAGTTGATATAATACTTAAATACTTTTTTTTTGTAAATACATACTTATAATATATGTAATAACACCCAGACAGAGAAAAAACACCCATATTCACCACACAAATGTTTGTTCTCGGTGGGAATCGAACCCACGGCCTACAGTGCAGAAGGCAGAGCTACTACCAACTGAGCTGTGAAAGCTGTCAACTGTGGTTAATCTAGGTGTTCCACGCGACCAAGCCCAGAAGTAAAGGCGAAATTCTTTATCATCATTTTTACTACATAATAATACCCAGTGGGCAGCGTGACGAGCCACTTAGTGAGACGTGAGTGACTAATAGCGTTACTTTGAGATGGTAAAATCAGCTTTCTTTACACAGCTATCTAGCCAGCCCTAGATGTGTTTGATGATCAAGATTAAGCATCAAGACGAAGTGATATCCAAGTCGGTTGAGGGGATGCAGGACATACAAAATTCATTGCAATATCTCTCATTCATAACAAACGAATGAAACGTGTCTAGAAAAAATGAGATTTTATGCAGACTTTGTGTTTCCTTTTATCTAACCGTTTTATAAGGTGTATTGCTAGTCCCTATACGAAATTAGTAATATTTTAAAGGTTATACAAAAAAAAAGAATCCATCCTTGTAACAAAAAAAACTAAAATGCAATTTTTATTTTGGCCTTATCCTTAGAAAATTAAACAAATATTATAAAAAGCTTGCTTCGCTACCTAAATCTGCATGCTTTACTCGCGCAGAATTTGAATTAATGTTAAAAATAATTATAAATAGGTACTATCATTTTTTCTAAGCAATGAAAAGCCAAATATTAATAGTGTTTTTATTAATATTCAAAACCAATTAGCACGCGCATATCAGCCTACTTGATTCGACAGCCAATATACATGGACACCATACTAGAACAGCTAAAACAAACATGAACATATGACAAACTCTTTTATAAATGTTTAGCAGAGAAAGAATACGTGGATACAAAGCTGGACAGAGCTTATAGAGAAAAATACAGGGTGGATGTCGTAAGGTTAACAAGTATAAATTTTTACACATTTTATTATCTTTTCTACGTCTCCTGTGACCTACCGAAAAATGAATGCTTTTTTTTACAGTCGTCCATTTAGAGCAGATGCATTTTATGCAATTGTTTTTCGTCGATCTCTTTCGTTTCTTCGCACGTTTATTTATATTTTTTGTTAATCTAGCATTGCTAGATTTGACATTCTTTATTTTGATGTTTTTTCCACTTTTAGCTTTAGATTTGGATTTCTTGACTAGGGATTTCGCTGTTGGACTGCCTGATTTATTTTTTACAGATTTGAGTACCTTTTGTGATGTTACTTCTGTTCGTCTCCTTTTGTTTCCTTTACCTTGTGATCTTGCTATACTGCTTGGTGATTTGTTTTCTTCGACTCGTATGTGTTCTCTTAGTTTAAAACAATCACATATATTCAGAAACAGTTTTTTAATACGACTTAATGGTAATGGTAAGTGTCTGTTAGAGTATTTAGTAGTAGTTAGACTATATTCATATCTGTCGTTTGATGGAGTATGTTTGATAGAGTTTTTAGATAATATACTCTTTCTAGTATCTTTGGTAAGTTTTTTTCTTAAACATTTCAAAATATATTTACTTTTCTTTCTTTTTTGAAGCAAGCTTAATCCCTCTTTTTGATCAAAGCAAGTACATTTTATTATATTATTGGGATCATGTGTTTTTTTCTTTAGCGATTCGGATTGTAATGCAGTTTTTTTGGTATAGCATATACATAAACCTTTAGGATTCGTTTTTGCGTTATGAGGCCACCTAGCAGGTTTGGATGCATTTTGATCAGCAAAGCAAGAACAATTGATTTTTGAATTCTTCAGTTTGTTAATTGAGCTAAGTGCATTTTTATCATAAAAGCAAATACAGTATTTTTTAGGGTTCTTTAGTATGCTAGATGATCGTCGTGCATTTTGATCAGCAAGGCAAGTACAATAATTGTTTGGTTTATTCAGTTTGTTAATTGAGTTTCTAGTATTTTGATCAGCGAAGCAAGTACAATGAATTTTTGAATTCTCCAGTTTGTTAATTGACTTAAGTGCATTTTGATCAGAAAAGCAAGTACAGTACTTTTTTTGGTTCTTTAGTATGCTAGCTGATCTTCGAGCATTTTGATCAGTAAGGCAAGTACAATATTTTTTTGGTTTATTCAGTTTGTTAATTGAGTTTCTAGCGTTTTGATCAGCGAAGCAAGTACAATGAATTGTTGAATTCTCCAGTTTGTTAAATGACCTAAGTGCATTTTGATCAGAAATGCAAGTACAGTACTTTTTTTGGTTCTTTAGTATGCTAGCTGATCTTCGAGCATTTTGATCAGCAAGGCAAGTACAATATTTTTTTGGTTTATTCAGTTTGTTAATTGAGTTTATAGCATTTTGATCAGCAAAGCAAGTACAATGAATTTTTGAATTCTTCATTTTGTTAATTGAACATAGTGCATCTTGATCAGCAAGGCACGTACATTTTGTGTTTGTCAGTTTGTTATTTAATCTTTGCGAAGTATTATTAATTTTAGTGTTCTTAAGTATGCTAGTTGGTGTTCGTGCATTTTGATCAGCAGAGCAAGTGCAATGAATTTTTGAGTTGTTCAGTATGTTAGTTGATCTTCGTTTATTTTGATCAGCAAGGTTATTTGTTGGGTTCTTCAATATGTTATTTGACCTTGATCGTGCATTCTGATCAACAAAGCAAATACAATCATTTTGTGGTGTACTTGCTTTGTCGTTGACAGGTTTTATGTTTAATAAGCAAGATAATACTTTTTTGGACTTCAGGGTTGCTCTCTCCAGCCAGTGAGCTGATCTTGGAGGACTGGGAATCACAGTATTCATACCGTTAACAAAACAAGGACATACATCTCTGGAGCCTTTTTTTTCGCTTTTCAGCATGTTGGTAGATGAACGTCGATTTATGTCAACGGTGCAATTACACTTTTCTTTGTGTTTTAGTTTCGTGTTTTTCAGAAGTTCAGTAGAACTAGATTTTATATGACTCCTTTTTAAAACAGATCCGGCGTTCTTCAGTGAATATGCTGATTTTAGTACATTTTGTACATCCAGTTTGGGTATTGCTTCTTCGAACCATTCAGGACTTGATCCACTCTTTTCAGCATCTAGTTTCCTGTTTCTCAGTAATTTAGCTGAAGATAGTTCATTTTGTATAGTTTTCGAATCATGTCTTGCGTTCTTTGCAGATTGTGCCGAATTTTGATCGACAATACGAGAATATTCTAATTTGGCTTTAGCTATTGAACTTTTCACCCAGCCAGCTGGTTGTTTAAATTCTTGTTTGTTTTTTAACACTCCATCAAAATTTAATTCACATTGCTTTGAATAATATCTGACCTTTGATTCCGATTTTGAATGCTTCTGCAATTTAGTAGTTTCAGAAAGTTTTCTACTATAAGTACATGATTTAATATTTGGCGATTGAGCAGGTCCTAAATTACTTTGTTGGACATGGTTTAATGTATTGTGCTGACGTTTTGTTTTCAGCTGGTCGGCTGGTCTCAATTCACTCTCTGCATATAAGATAGTTCTTTGAGATGTTGTATTTTCGCTTCTCAGCATGTAAGTGGGTTGTAATAGCTTATTTTTTGCACCAATATCAATGAATGTTTGAAGATCAGCGTTTGAACCACCTACGTTTTTATTAAACGCAACGTGTGACGAATAGCATTCTTTTATCTTTTTCCATAGTGTCAATGTTTTTCCCGTTATGCAAACATCTTTCAAGATGATAACTGATTCTTGATCATCCTTCTGCTTAGCATTCCGTTTTAAATGTTGTGATTTAAGATAATTCAACTTATCTTTGTGATTTTTTGCATGTGATGTGGTCGTTACGTTATCAATTGCTTTCAACCGTTTACTCTCATTTAGTTTAGAACTGTGTTTAAATCGTGACGTGCTCATTTTGTTGCTATTATTTGCGCATACATCATTAGCGCTAGCACATTTGGACCCACCTATGAAGTTCTTCAATCTATCCTTAAACGTGACTCGAGAATTCTTGTCTCTGACACTTTGTATATTCAACATCCTGTTACGTTTTGCATCCTCTGATGCTTTTTTTGTAATAGTTTTATCTATGGATCTTTGATTATGGTCTCCTATTATTTGGAATTTCAATCTAGGCTGGTAAAAATATGTGCATCGTTTGCAATTTAGTTCTGTGTCTGACTTTCTAGGGTTTTCATTCTTACAGTTCTGTTTAAGGGCTCGATGGATATTTATTACACCTCGATTCGGTTGAATCTTGCAAATGTTTGCTTTATGTTTTAGCTTTTTTACTTCCGCAGGGTAGTTTTTTGTCTTTGTGACTGCAGGCGTGGTGCTCCGACCAGCTTTCACTCGTTGGTAGAACGAGGCCTTGTGGTCCTTTCTCGTTGGCTTATTCGCGAGATTATATCGTTTTGTTATCGTTGCGGCACAACTACTAGATTTGCTACTGCGAAGCTGAATCATGCTGCTGACGTGTTTCTCCATGTTCTCGTTTGTTTTGATGCCAAATGCTAATATATCATAATTAATATTCCCGTTATGTTGTAACTGTCACTGGAATATTACGGTAATTTATAAATTTTCCCCATTTTTTGGGAACTTAATGAATAATTTTCCTTCTTTGTTATTCAGATCGATAAATTGTTAGTTCTAGAATCTGCAATAAATAATTATTGTTTAGAAAAAAGTTTAGTAACCAATTTTAATTTAATGTGTTGCTCGATTCTCAAAAGTTCTGTTTCTGACGAACCACATGGAGTTGAGGCAAGGAAAAAGAAAAGTGCCATCGTATGCCTTCTCTGGCTCTCGTTCAAATATTCTTGACTTGGCAAAGCTATCGAGCAAAAGTACCTTGACACCTACTTAAAGGTACATTGTCAGCTTTATAGGGCACAAAGCTGACATAGCTTTGTGTCTCTTAAAGTCATCTAAAAATGCAACTTTAGAAGTAGGAAGAAGGAGCTTCTGCGGCTGCGTACTTTACACTGAATTTTTATAATGTCTCAAAAGTTATCCGAGTGGGATTTGAACCCACGACCTTTCCTCTGGGCTTTGGGGGCTGGGCTAACCATTTGGTCAAAGATACGTCCGGCACATACCCACATTTTGCAGTAGGTGGTATTCCAGTAAGTCCATCCACCGCTGCTTGAACACTAAATGCTTTCCTCAGGATGTTTTCCTGGCATTGTGCACAGATTTTTTTCAAACAGAATAATCCATTGAATAATCCTTTGGTGCATGATAAATTTGAGCCCACGACCTTCCGATCAGAAGGCGGGGTCACTCCGACTAGACCACCGGTGATTGTTATGTATTTTAGCCGATGTAGATTAGCTTGACGACTTTGATCCCCAGGCACGGTAGAAATCCCCTCAGATATCTTAGTTACAAGTACGAACTCCAGGTTTTTTGAGGACGGCTACTTTAAAATTATTCTAATCCAATTATAGCCAATGTTATTTAATATATTTATTTAATTGGTTTCAGTAGATACTTACCTAGTACTTAAACTAAATGGCCTTATGTCCTGGATAGCATTTTATTAGTAAATACCACTTTACTAAGCAGCATATAAGTAATAATAACAATAATTATCCTGTTCAACATAAATACTTCGTAACCTCTAAAATATAAATAAATGTAGTAACATGATCAAGAATAATTTCCTTTATAATATTAAACTCTTTCGTTAATAATATAGTGAAAAGTTTCTTAGCAAAAAGTTCTACCTACGTAGAACGCTAGGTTTAATTAAAATTTAAAAATCTATAGCCTTGTCTAACAGCAGATACTAAGCTACTACATTCCTAACACGGGCACGTTCCTAAGATGTGTGACCTGCCAGGAAATGCTTTGTTATAGTTGATGGTTACCACTTAACATCAGATCGGAAAACGGTATGTTCCTTCAGCAAACTATAAGAAAAAAGTCCCTTATCTATTAATTCTTTCACCGTTAGCACAAAGCACAGAACATTATTACTCAAGACGGCACAAAGCACGTAGCATAGTTTCGTAGCTGGCGTAGAGGCTACCTCTACGCTAGTTCTACAAAACCGTAGCACTGCTACAGGGATTGATTATTACTGCACTCCTTATCTCTATATCTTTTTTAAGAGTAGTAGAGCTATTGTGAAGGGCTCGTCAGGGGACGTACTATCACCATGCCTATTTCTACCGCCAAGCAGCATCACTGTGTTTCAATTTGAAGGGGTTGCCAGTGAATTTATAGGGGCATGAGGCTTAACATCTGTATGCCTCGAGTTGATTGACGCAGGCAAGTGCATCGTAGGGCACATTTCTATCGTGCGTGGCTTACAGGGCAATACTTAGTTATAGTGATGGTCACCACTTTACATCAGGTGGGTCATCTGCGTGCTCCATCAGAAAGTATTATAAAAAAGTTCTTCCTGTAATTCTATGAGAACAGCCTGTACTTATAGAGCAGAGGAATTCTTCGAGGTGAAGATGTTGATTTTAATATCATTATAATATCAATCAAGATTTTTTTATCGTGATAATTTTAATAAAGCTGAACAAAATCTTGTAATCCCGAGGTACAATGCACTGTTCGAG
Source organism: Chloroclysta siterata (assembly GCA_932294275.1). Taxonomy (NCBI): domain Eukaryota; kingdom Metazoa; phylum Arthropoda; class Insecta; order Lepidoptera; family Geometridae; genus Chloroclysta; species Chloroclysta siterata. The sequence goes on from OW028602.1 coordinate 12,833,219, forward strand.
GATCAATAAAAGGCACATAACAACTTAAAACATAATTAACTGAGCTGTTTTGCAATACACAGACATGGCGTACACTCACGAGGACTCACATTGGTCTGTTTCCAAAATTCAGAAACGTTTTCACTGACGAAGTAAATTTGTTGTTGCCCAAAATGTTTCTTAAGTTCAGTCTTCCCCGTTTGATTGTTCCGGTGTCCTTTTTTATGAAGTTTCAAAGTACAAAAACATTTTTCTAGCTTTGTCAAAGATTCACCTTCTTTAGCAAGTAATTCGGTGGCTGCTTCACTCTTTTTACTACTGTGTTCTCTTGAGATTTCCTTTATCAGCTTTACTCCAAACCTTGATTTTATTTTGCTTTCTCTTTTATTTGGTGTTACGTTTCTCATTTTATTTTTACGGAATTCTATATTAAAACTACATTCCGAACCGAACTTTACGCTTTGGCAAGAATTTTCAGGTAAGACTGCACGATCATCACGTTGTTTTTCAATTTTTTTTACGTTATCATCTTCTTTTCGTGTAAGTTTAGTAAATTGCGTTTTATGAACTTTTTTAGAAATTTTAGCTCCAGTTAATACAGATTTGATTTTAGGATTTTCTGTATTTGCATATTTGGTTTGAGGTGTGGTTTCGAATGTGTTTCGCTTATTTATAAGTTTCAAACATTCGAATGGATCGCACTGGCCCGGCACACAAACTCCAGGCTCACATTCATACGGCAAAAGCTTATTACCTCTTTTCTGTTTTTTTATTTTATTAGTATCTGTTGCGATTGATTTCACACTTGTTACCACAAGATTGTTTTGCAGTGGAATGATTGTGTGATTTCTTTGTACATTGTTATCATTGTGAAATTTCAACGTACAAAAACATCTTTTGAGTCGACTCCCTTCTTTGTTTTCATTTCTGTTCCTCACTTTTATCCTCTCTTCACAAATAAGCGGGTCACATTTACCAGGTATGCAAAAGTTTGGCTCACACTCATAGGGAAGCAAACCGGGGATTTGTGGTATCGGTGGTTTAACATATACTTTTTTGGTTTGCGTAGACACGTTTTTGCATCCACAGACATTTATTGTAGCAGTTTCACTATTGGTCGTCATTGTCTTTTTAGATATATGTTTATTAATTGTGGCCTTTGGCTTTTTCTTAAGTTTTAATTTACATAAGCATTTTATTAATGGTTGTGTGATAGCAACTATTGATTTTACTTTCTTGTTTGTTTTAGATTCCACATATTTCTGTGTTGCTTTAGCTTCTTTGATGTCTTTTGTTATTGAGGGAAGTTGTTCTTCTTGCTGAATGGCTCTATCAACGTTTGGATTAGTTTTATCTCTGTAAAATTCAATGTCGAATAGGAAACTAGAACTTATTTTTACAGCTTGTCTATGTGTCGCGTTGGGTGCTTTTTTAGGTTTGTCTGCATACGGTAAGATTAATTCTGTTTTAACTTTTTCTTTTGTATTTTTTTTCTTAAGCTTTGGGACCTGGATTTCTTTTACTTTTTTTACAGACGTCACAGGCTTAGGTGTGATAGTTTTTGTTGACTTTTTAAGTTCCGTATTGACATCTTTAGTTAATGTTTTTAGGCTTTTATTTCGCGCCTTAATGCGCTTTTCACAAACTTTTGGATCACATTTTCCAGGAGTACAAAATAATGGTTCACATTCGTATGGTAGTAAATTAGGCGAGTGACTTATTGGAGGTAAAACGTAGTTGACTACAGCTGTGGTCATGGAAGATTGTGACTTATTGAAAATATTTTCTGGCTCACAAACGCAATCCATATCAATGTTTTCACATTTGCATATTAATTGCTCAGGTTTTTCTTTTTTTCCCTTAGCGGTCATGGTCATTTTTGATTTAGGTCGCTTCGGTTTCGGTTTCTGTTTAGGAGTTTTGTGCAGTTTCAAAGTGCAGAAACACCTTTTCAAGAAAAGGTCTTGCGAGGCTTCGTTCTGTTTTTTATCTGGTGGAGTTATAGATATAATATTCGTTTGTTCTATAACATGGTTTCCTTCACATAATGGCTTATTTTTGGTATGTTCTCCATATTCTTCAATATTGTTTGAAATTGATTTTTCTCTGTGCTTATTACGAGTTTTAGTAGAATTTTCCATAAAATCTGGGAAGTTCCTCTCTTTAAAAAATTCAATATCAAATTTGAAGCTTGAACTAATTCGCACTGCCTGTTTCCTTGGAGCACTTGGAGAGCTTTTAGACTTTTCTGCAATAGGCGTGTGTAACGGTTTCGGTTGTTGTGTCCGTTTTCTTTTATTTTTCTGTGGCATCTCTATAGTATTTGTGTCTTTAGAAATAATTTTGTTTTTCTGATATCTATGCTTGATCCTGTCTTCGCATACTATCGGATTACATTTACCGGGAATACAAAAATGTGGCTCACATTCGTAAGGTAACAAATCATGCGTTTTACGCTCAATAACGGGTACACTTTCTATATCAAGAGTTTCCTTTATGGACGATTTAGTAAGTGATTCTTTTTTCGTTTGAGCTGAAACACTTTCTTTCACTTCACATTTGCAAATAATTGCCGTTTTACTTTTTGTCATTGTTGTTTTTGGTATTGGCTTGTTTTTTTTTTGTTTTTGAAGTTTTTGAGTGCAGAAACAACGTTTCAGCTCATAGCTTGTAGGAGACTCTTGATGGTTTTCTGTTTTTTTTATTTTCCTAGCCATTACTTTTTGCATTTCAGTAATATTATGATGGTGCGTTTTTCGGTACGGTTTCTTCGCTTCTCGTCTCTTAACTTTTTCGTAACATTCATCAGGATTGCAATCATCAGGAATACAAAAATCAAGGTCGCATTCCCATTCCTTCATATCTTGCTGTTTTTTTAACTTATCTCGAAAAATCATAAGTGAATCCTTTCTGATATGAAAAACATTTTCTATTTTCGTGACTGTAGAACGAATACTTTCCCTTACCTTATTTTCTGCATTTTTAAGCAACACATTTGATTTAGAATACTTTGGTTTAACAGCATCGTATGTGCATTTACAAGTTACTAATTTGCCTATATCTGTTGTTTTGTTAACAGATTTTTTGACAGCTTTAACCTTATTAAAATCAAGGTTTTTTGGGCTTTTGCTAAATTTTAATGTGCACATACACGGGTCTGATCTTACAGCGTTGAAACCTACTTGCTTTAATTTTTTTCGCATTTTACGTTGGTGAGACTCTACATATCGATCAATATGTTCTTGGTTTGGGATATGCGTATGAACTTTATAAGGTTTTTGTATTCGGGTTTTGGAACTACAAATGCAGCATCCACAGCAATCACTGTGCAAATGAACCGAGGACTGAAGAGGTGGATATTTCCCTCTATCTACGAGATCGACAAGTTTTTGGACAGCTATGTTTGTTTCTGAATCAGCTTTGGTTTCTAAAGACGATGTTTCAACGTATTCGGGATCTTTTGTTATATCAACACTACTCAGTGAGAGGATCCGATTTCTTATATCATCATAAACGCCACGGGTTCGAAGTAACTTATTTATCAGCTTTCTTTCTCTTAACGGCAAATATTTCTCATAGTAAAGCTTGTCGATCCTGCTTCCATCAAAACGATTCTTAGCATCCAGTTCTTTAGATTTAAAAATACAATCATTGCATGCACAAGCTCTCAATGTATTATGTCTGCTTTGTGTTAAATTCATTAGGTTGTTCTAGTTAGTCCAAAAACCACAGTAGACCTGAAATATTCAATAATTTTATCACCATAATAATAAGATAAATCCTTTTCCTACTGGGTATGATCCCTAGTGACGAATATTATTGTAGATTTATTTACCTTATTATATAACCATATATGTATAATATAAGATAAAATTATATTTTAATTACTAGCTGCCGCCCACAACTTCATTCGCGATTCGGTAGTAATTGCTTTCATTAGTATTTTAGGTGTGTTCCCTTTATTGGGTTCGTTCATTAGAGTACAGAGTAGAGTCAAGAGTAGTAGAGCTCTTTGTGAAAGGCTCGTCCGGAGAAGTACTACCGCCGCGCCTTTTTCTGTCGCCAAGCAGCGTTGCTGTGTTTCGGTTTGAAGAGTGTGATTGCCGGTGTAATTACATGAGGCTTAACATCCGTATGCCTCAAGTTGATAGACGTAGGGAAGTGCATCGTAGGGCACGTTTCTATCGTGCGTGACTTACGAGGTAATGCTTTGTTATAGGTGATGGTTACCACTTAACATCAGGTGGGCCATCTGCTTGTTCCATAAGCTTGATGTATAAAAAAAAATCTACACCGTTCCCGGTAAATAAATTTTAATATTGATTACTAGTGTCTCTATGAGTTTTGTAACTACGGAGGATAATGAATAGTCAATTGATATCTATAAGGGCCTTGATGAGGTTACCATCAGTTGATGGCTCAGTTAATACGGTTATTTTTTACTTTTAGCCATTTACCCTATTTCTATGATTTCCATTGCATATTTACTTATAGATATTATTATAATTTTGCCTTGTTTGTAACTTCGGTCGACGACAATAAATATAAATACTACTGAACTAATTTAAGTACTAATCTAAGCTTGTTTTAGGAAGAAGGTACCTTTCTTATGTATATATTCTTCAATTTAAAGTTTTTGAGGCTAACAGATTCCTGTTCACATTGATACATGTTTTGTAGTTGAGGTATTGATTTATTACATTTACTAAAAGTATTTTTCCTTGTTATTTATCATTTTATATACGCTACATATTGTCTTTCCTTAATTCCCAGTCGATTCCCAGTAATATTATGACAAAACCAAGTAGTGTCAAATCCATGGTCAAATCCATGGACGTAAAAGTCAAGTAAATGACATTCCGCCTCAGAATAGTGCCATAGAATATTATCTATTGCACTAAGTAAAAACCAAACCTTAACTTGTCCAGCAAACCTGAGCTGAAAAGATTAAATAGGTAAATTAAAAAAAAACACTTATGTACTTACTCACGCACAATATGAAATACAAATTCCTAAGGCCTAAGTTGGAACCATTCTTATTACAATCGCCATAGAGACAGACTTGCCCCCCATTTTTCTCATCCTCCATAATATTAACTTGCCCCCTGGGCCATGGGCTGGCGACGCCCTAGCTAAGAAGCATTGTCCTGCGTCCATCAACATGAGGCATACAGATGTAAAGCTTCATGTGCCTGTAATTTCACCGGCAACCAAACTTTACAAACCGAAACACGGCAGAAATAGGCATTAGGTAGTGGTAGTAGGTACTCGTACTTCCCCGGACAAAGCCCATGGGGTAAATAAAATTACTTGCTACTTACCATGTACCTACTTACTAGTCTAGTCTATTGTCTAGACTAGAGGCATGACGCACTATTTGACAATAAAGTTGGGAAGAGAAACGACTTGGACGAAATCTCCGAGAAACGACGACTGATGATGCACCGGCCGACTGTGTGTTGCACAAGCCCTAATATCCTAATCCTACCCAACTCTACTTGAAGACCTGCATAATTTATGTTTATTTGATAAAATTCCCTTGGATCTCAAATATTATTAATATATATTTTACAACTAAAACTCGACTGACACATCTGCAAAATTCTAGTCGAGACCGCTAACTTTGGAGAGCACGCGGTGTTGTATAGCTCGCGTCAAAATCGCTCGCGTTAGTCTCGCGCGGCGTAAACTAGCGCGCGGTTTTCACACTCGACGTTTTGCCGAGCACGATTTTGAGCACCATTCGCTATTAGGTACGTGACTTAGAAACTTGGCTGCAAGATAGGAATACAAAGAAGGCAATAAACGAATACAAAGGAAATCTGAATATTGGTGTTTGGGGTCTTTTGTCGGTGATTCGTTTTAATATTACCTAAGTGCGGCTGAACCGATTTAGATAGGTACATTTAAACTTAGATTGTAATAAATATACCTACTTAGATCTTGGAATAGCACTTGGACCTAGGTTTTAATGTTGGTAGCAAGCGATGCCGTGGGCAGAAGTTAGTTACCTACTTTAAAACGGATTACTGAACCAGTGACACCCAGGAATCTCTCAATAGGATATTTCATTTATGAATCACATATATATAATATTTACAATAAAAAATAGCAAGAATGTTCATGTCATTTTAACGCAAATGAAAACTTTTGTTTGTTTGATTATCCAAATCGTTTTCGTCTCTTGTTTCTATGATGAGTTTAGTTATTTCTGTATCGTTTCCAACGGGAACTTGTATCGAGCTATCTGCTAAGTTGAAGTAATCTACATCTGGTTCTATAGTCTGTTGCATGGTCTGATGCTCATTAGGTATCAAATATTCGAATTTATTGAAGGCATTTGAATGATTAGTTCCTTCAATAGCTATTTCTGGAAGCATTTCCTGCTCTTCATTGTTATTTCCAAAGTTCTGATATCGAACACTTGTATTTAACTCTTTATAATTCGTTTTGTTTTCATACTTCGCTCTCACAGCAATCACTTCTTTGTTTCTAGTCTTCCTAAATATGATGCAAGGCAGTTTGATCTTGACGTGTTCCAGTAAATCTTCAAGCCAAAAAGTGTAATAAAGAACCAAAATGACGATGGTCGTTAGGATTATGACGATAGTACAACTGCAGGTAGTGGCAGACTTGGGGTAGCACCCGGAGGAACTGAGCCCGGAGCAGAAGCATTGCTTGGCGAAGCAAAAAGCAAGACAGATGGGTACGAATGAGAATAAGTGCAAGAGAGACGACAAGTAGCTGTGGACAGTGTGGATGACTAAACGGATCAGGTCTTCTGCTGCGAAGAGTGCTGATATAAATACGCGGGACACCATCTGTAGAGCGCAGATGAGAGGTAACATTAGTGCGTAGCACATTTTCTTATTCTTGAGGTAGGTTAACTAACTGGTATGTTCTTTGAAACCCAAAAGATAAGGCAAGCAATGTGTTTCTGAAAATTTCACTTTTTGTAGTAGTATGTATCTTAGAGCTTAACAAATTTTTCTTTTTTTTAGCTTTTGTAATTTTTGTGTTTTTTATTTACTTACATACTTTGAACGAACCTTGGAACAGAGATATCAAAGCTTGGATTTCCTCCAAGTATCAAAGAGTAATCACAGATAACCTATTTGACTGTCACTTTTATTCTCAGAGGAAATATCTGTTTTTTCCTCTTTGGATAGTGTCTTATGCACAGACAAGTTAGTCTTTAATAACCCTAATTCTGTGTCTGTGTAAAAAAACTGTGATATAAACTTATCACCAAATTAATTACAAGTTCTTGGTACGTCGTCCGTTCATGTGGCCTCATACTATATTTTTGTATGTCTTGATTACTAGTTTAATTAAAAAACAGTTGATAGGAACACAATATATTATTTTAGTATACACCGGCAACCATACCCTTGAAATAGTAACACACCAAATATGTGCACTGCTTGAAGGCAGAAATAGGTATCTCGTAGAACCTGGACGAACTTTTTCACACATAGCACACTACTATCTTCATAGAGAAAATAAAAAGCATATAGGTAATAACACAACAAAATTTACTTTAAACCATATCATAATACACCACTTTCGTCCAAGTTTTCAACCACGGACTACTTCTCAAGGCGGGTGGTGTTGGGATCGTGGTAGTGGTGATTGGTATTGTAGTGTGATTTGTGGTAGTGAGCCTGGTGGTTGGGCGTATAGTGGTAGGGGGTATAGTGGTGCGGATTATGGTGGTAGAACGTTTCACGGCAGTAGTGGTAGTCGTATCTGTCTGAGATAGCGTTGGGCTATCGTATTCGGTATCGTTCCTCGAGCACTCAGTAATATCGCCCGGAGTCGGAACATAATGAAGAACACAATGATAATAGCCACCGCAGACATGAGGCAATCGCACCCGCCCCCACTTTTGATCTGGCAAGGCCCTCCTCCGCCACACATGAAGCATTTCAGTCGGGAAGTCACAAGAAACACCACGCATATTGGAAGGAGAGATATTAGTTGCAGCATGAATGATATGAAGTTGTATAATGTTTGCAGGATCATGCGTATCAAGTTCTCAATTAACAGGATCACGGTTATGAAGATCCGGACCACCATCTGGACCGCACATATTACTGACTGGAGGACTGAGTGCAACGTGCGGCACATTGTGGTAGTGGTTCCTGGGAACAACAACTCGTTATCAATTAGCTATAATTAAAGGCAGGGTATAGTAGTTAGATACAGTCAGTACTCAGTAGGTACAGGATACAGGATACTACAGAAAGTACAGGAGATCAGCAATAATTATTGATATGTTAAGTCTTTACCTGGATTCTCTTAAAAACCAGAACAAGGTTAATAGCACGACAATTTAGAATAGGTAGTTTAATTTTTAAATTCAAAAAGGAAGGTTAGGTAAACATTTTAAAATTTAGAAATTACTAAATAATTTGAAGAAAAAAACCAGTATATCTCACAACTGACGCAGAAAATTTCTAATTGGTTTCAAAACCGATGAAGGATGAACCCCCTCCCGTAGTATTACTCTATGGATGAACCACAGAGTACAAATTCTGTTATGACACAGAACTTTATATGAGTTAGAAGTTGTTTGACGGTTGTATTTCTCTATGGAAATATGCCTCAAAAATAAGATGGAAAATGAGTTTGAAAGGCAACGACTCATAATATACCTACTTGGTAATTTCGCAAGTACCTACAATCTTTAGGTGCTTTAGACCTATACTCCAGCCAGCTTCGATGCTCCCTCAGATCCGCTGTCTCATTTTGCAGTCACAAACACAAAACCTTTCGCATTATAAATCAGTAAGGATTACAATAATTAAATACGACTAGTAAATAAAAAGCATGAAGTTAAAGAAAAAATACTTTAAGCCAAATAAAACATCTCAGTCGTCGTCAAGGTCTTCGGCCACGGAGTACTTTCTTGCGGGTCGAAAGACGACTGAAGATCCGTGCGTCGAATGCGCAAGTAAGGCTCTGTCGTCGTTGTGTCCGTCCCGGTTATCGTGGTGGTATCGTATTCGGTATCGTTCCTCGAGCACTCCGTAATGTCACCCGGGGTCGGAACGAACCCAGTGAAGGCTAGTGGCTTCGCTTTCGCGTAGCCGAGCTTGAAAAAGATCTTGTCTAAAAGCCCCGTCGCTCGGAGAATGAAGAACACAATGATAATAGCCACCGCAGACATGAGACAATCGCACCCTCCCCCACTTTTGATCTGGCAAGGCCCCCCTCCGCCACACATGAAGCATTTCAGTCGGGAAGTCACAAGAAACACCACGCATATTGGTAGGAGAGAAAACAATTGAAGCATAAATGATATGAAGTTGTAGAAAGTTTGGAGGATCATTCGGATCAGGTTCTCAATCATCAGGATCATGGTTATGAAGATCCGGATCATCATCTGAACCCCGCATATCAGCGCCTGAAGGACCGAGTGTATCGTGCGACACATTATGCTTGAGGTTCCTGGAAGCACGAAAATAATTGAAATAGGTATTCATAAAATTCGGGGACTAAAGCACCAACACAATCCATATTCCATGCAATTAGATGTAGGTACCATCTATGTTGATTTTCTTACCTGAATTTTCTTAAAAATCAGAACAAGGTGCGACGCACTTGTTTACTTACCGCAAATTTTAATAAAGAGTGAATTGTAAACTTGAAGTACCTAGTAAAATAAAATATGGTAATTTCGTAGGTAAAATTAAGTGTAAAATTTTAAAAAATACCGATTTTTGTGCTAATTTTTGTTACTCGACAAATAAGAGACAAATAAACTTCAAAAAAAATTGCGTCATGACATTTGAGCATGAACTTACTACGTGTGAGAGAGTGATACACTGGGATTTTTTTACGTAGGTAGTTTAGTTAGTACCTACTAACCTATTACATAAATCATAAACTCGTCGGTTGCCGCGCTACTACCTTTATTGATCTTTCTTTATTGGCGCGAATGCGCGAATTATCTATATCTACGTCGATTTCCCGAAAGACCAGTACCCCAAGTATGAGTTTTGCTTACCATATTTCGTTTTACGTTTTTGTTCCGTGTTCATTGCGGGTTTTGTAAAGTTCCATATCGGTATCCCTATCGCGTCTTCATACAAAACCCGCAATGAACAATGAACAAACGAATCGTTTTTGCTCCGTGCTCATTGCGGGTTTTGTAAAGTTCCGTATCGGTATCCCTATCCCGTCTTCATACAAAACCCGCAATGAACACGGAACAAAAACGTAAAACGAAAAACCAAATATGGTAAGCAAAACTCATACTTGGGGTACAGTAGGTATTTAGTATTTCGTAACGTCGTCAGTCCTTTTTTGTATTGTACAACGCAAAACTTCGGGTTATCGCGATAGTGTGGCCCTAGCATTAGTGCATAAGAAAACCCTATAGGTACCCTTCTTTCTACTAGGTATATAGATCAAGCTAGGTACACAATGACGATACGCTTTCTACAAGGACATATAACTTTTTTCTGCAAAAAAAACGGCTTCAATGGTTCTCTCATGGATGCCATCGTCAGGACTGGACCAAATTGAAATTGGACCACAAGGGAAGAACTAGCTTCCCGTGGCTTCCCCATCAGCTCAAATTAAAAAGGAATCATCAAAATCTGTTCACGCAGTCGAAAGTTCTGAGGTAACGAACATTAAAAAAAAACAGTCGAATTGAGAACCTGCTCCTTTTTCTGAGGTCGGTTATTAAAGCGAGCATTGTATTGTATAGCCTAATGTATACATCAGGTTTCCATGTGTACTACAATACTAAGTAAGAGTCCCCACCAAAGAAAACACATAAATAACTCATAAAATAATAATTTATTAGAAATGAACATTAACATACAATCCAGATAATTAAATTAATCATTAAAAGAGTGCAATGTGAATCATTTCTGTGAATATTATGTTGGTGAGTGAAATTCATGTTGGTGAGTGAAATTCACTTGACTTTAATGGTCAAATCAAAAAAGCCGAGCCAGAGCATCGCGAAAATTAATTTGACAGCTCACTGAACAATCAAAAGCCTTGTTTTAAATCCAACAAACGAAAGAAATTATCTTAACAAAAAGTTACACGAAAACTTTGAGCAATATGTTTTTTAAACAGATATTTTTCGTATCCCGTGTTTTACAATAGCGGTTTTACTTTGAAAAATCAAAGTTTTTAAGCTTTCGCGATCTCTACCAATTGGTAACAAACGGTACCTTATCTTTAAGCAATGTTTCAACTAGAGTAACGTTTATACTGCGTTTACATTTAGACATTCTCGTGGACGGAAATGTTGCCGTCCCATTCTCGCATTACCCAAGTCCCTGCGCATGTGTCTGCACATTTCCACGGACACGAGCTGAGTATAAACGGGGTATTATACACATCTCGCTGATGGAACAAGCAGATGGCCCACCAGATGTTAAATGGGAATCACCAAGCATTGCGTCGTAAGTCACGCTCGATAACGTGTCCTACGCTGACTGAGTCCATCAACTTGAGGCATACAGATGTTTAAAAGTGAGAGTGTATATTGCCTAAGGTTTTCATGTCGCTAGCTACCGTTGTGTCGGCATACAATGTTTAAGTAAGAGCGTATATTGCCTAAGGTTTTCGTGTCGTAGTTAGATGTATATTTGTGTGCGCTGGCCCGAGTTAGTGCATAGTAAGAGAGATCTAAAGTTTGTACGCCTGGCGCATCATGAGGTCGAAATAGCAGTCGTTGTCGATAGACACGCTGAGACCGCTGTAGTAGTTCATAAACTCCTCCAAAGTCACCTGGAATACAAAAAAAAACAACGTGAATAGCACTTATACAAGATTGTGTTATCAGCGGCTTAATCACGAACGAATTCGACGTAAGTCGCGTATAGTCAAAGGTATTAATTCAATAAAATCACAAGGATCACTTTGACTTTGAACTTTAACCGATTGACTTCATTCCAACGGGGTGTCCGAACGACATTGAGGAGTTTGAATAGAATTTTACACTGTTTTTCATATTTGCTGCATTTTTACTGCAAATAGGGGCTTTATTTATGACGGCGGCCATGTAGATTTTTTTCAAACTTTAACCAATTGACATCGTTCCAACGGGGCGTTCGAATGAGATTGAGTGGTTTGTATGGAATTTAAAACATTTACTTTATTTTAATTATTTTTTTACTGCATTTAGGGGTTTGAAAAATAAAAATAATCAACAAAAAAGACACGCAACCACTAGTTTATTCAATAAAATCACAAGGATCACTTTGAAATGTCCTAAAGCGGTTCTGACGCATAATGACCAATAATTCAGTATTCTTATATTAAAGCTAGGTGAGTCTGGGTGCCAGTTCCACGCGACCAAAGCCTAGAAGAACAGACAACAAACTTACGGCTTGGTTCCTACCGTTTGTAAACGTATCGTATCCCTAACTGCAACAGAATAAGGTCGAATATCGCTAGTATACCTTAACGCCAGTCAAAATTCATTCGTGATTAGGCCACTGAACTCCAAGCCTGTTTTGGAACAACACTATTTTAAGCTAGAGTAATTTTAATCCCTCGTCACGCTCGGGATTCTACTCCAGAATCCTTCGCTTTGATCTGGATTCAAAGAAACACTCTCCCCATTAAAATAGTTGTTTGCTCCCTTAGTAAACAATCTACTATTCTTGCCTGTATGTTCTTGAAAGAGGTCATTCATTACCTTTCCGTCTACTGTTCCGCCCTCCTCGAAGTTAGCGAGAAACTTTATCATAATCGAGTCAGCAGATTCTTCGCCACTCATGTATCTGCAAATAAAAACAGTGCTTTTTAAAAACAAAATATGTATTTGTTTATTGCACCAAACAATGTTTGTACAAAATGAGAGAATAATGCTTGACAGAATTTTCTACCAGCCAATGGGGGGCATGTTTTTTATAATACTTGCTGACGGAAATAGCTGATGGCCCACCTGATGTTAAGTTGTAACAGCTGATGGCCCACCTGATGTTAAGTGGTAACCATCACCTATAACAAAGCATTACCTCGTAAGTCACGCACGTTAGGAACGTGCCCTACGATGCACTGCACTGCGTCCCTCAACTTGAGACATACAGATGTTAAGCCTCATGTAATTACACCGGCAGCCACACTCTTCAACCCGAAACACAGCAACGCTGCTTGGCGGCAGAAAAAGGCGTGGTGGTAGTACTTCCCCGGACGAGCCCTTCACAATGAGCTCTACTACTCTTTTGAGTGGATGAGACTTGCAAGGTAGGTACCGGAAAGAGTGGCGTATTGGCCGATTTTCAGCAGTGGGTGCCAACGGGCTGAAATGATGATGAAGTGATGTGTCGTTTTGTTTGGAAAACAATCATCATCATCCGGCTAAAGAAGTCCTGCTGGACATAGGCCTCCCCTATACATTTCCAGGAAGAACGATTCCGAGCCCTCTCCATCCACCGACTTCCCGCGATCCTGACAATGCCGTCAGTCCATCGGGTAGGAGGGCGTCCCACGCTTCGTTTTCCTGTTCGTGGAAACAATAAATAAATTAAATTAAAGGGTGCAGCTTTACCTAGGGTGTGAGGTGACGGCGTACACTCCTTTGATGTCGTCAATTGTGATGTGCCCATCTCCAGTCTTGTCCAGCTTCTTGAAGGCTTGCTCCACAATGGCGCGGCGAGACTCCGACATGGGAGGCTGAAATATTGCAACCTCGAATAAGTTTGTATGCTTAATTTTGAGTTGACAGCCTTCACAGCTTGGTTGGTAGTAGCTCTGCCTTCTGCGCCGTAGGCCGTGGGTTCGATCCCCACCGAGAACAAACATTTGTGTGATGAACATAGATGTTTGTTCTCTGTCTGGGTGTTATATAATATTATAAGTATGTATTTACAAAAAAAAAAAAAAGTATATAAGTAGTATATCAGCTATCTGGTTCCCATATCACAAGCTTTGGCTTAGTTTGGGGCGAGATAGTGCTGTGTGGAATGTCCACCAATAATTATTTATTTATTTATTATTCAAAGCAAATATTCGAAAAGCACACGAACGATCTTGCAAAGAATTTACTTAACACCCAAGACAATGTAAATCTCCTAAAGAGTACAACTAGCAGATGGAACAAGCAGATGGCCCACCTGATGTTAAGTGGTAACCATCACCTATAACAACGCATTGCCTCGTAAGTGACGCACGATAGGAACGTGCCCTACGAAGCACTGCCCTGCGTCCATCAACTTGAGGCATACAGATGTTACGCCTCATGTGCCTGTAATTACACCGGCAACCACACTCTTCAAACCGAAACACAGCAACGCTGCTTGGCGGCAGAAAAAGGCGTGGTGGTAGTACTTCCCCGGACGAGCCCTTCACAAAGAGCTCTACTACTCTTATAGCTAGACCAGAGAGCCTGACCGGCTCTTAAAACTAAACGGTGTCGCTTCGCTGGAAACACATCTCAACCCCATCAAACCCAGAAAAGAATCTGATTATGGCTAAGAAGCCGATTGCAGATATTGAGAGGAAAAAAATGTTTAATTCGATTTTAATGACAAATTCGGTTATTTCGACCGATTCAAAACTGAATGAATTCGCTCGCGGTAGTGATTGCTAACATTAATATTAAAGACGTTATCTTTATTAGGTTTATTCATCTATTCAATACTTTTTTCGGAATAAAACTGCTATTATCGACAGCCTTCACAGCTCAGTTGGTAGTAGCTCTGCCTTCTGCGCCGTAGGCTTAGTTTGGGGCCTGATAGTGCCGTGTGGAAAGTCCACCAATATTTATTTATTTATATTTATTTATTTATTATGCTAATACGAACTATTTTAGTTCCAAGTTTCATCCCGATCGGTTCAGTGATTGAGCCACAAACTACATCCAAACATCGTCACTTTCGCATTTATAAGTAGGATAGTAGGCGTAGGGAGGATAAGGATAGGATTATAAGTTAGGTACTAGGATCTTCTTCTTCTTGTCCTCTCCCTAGTTTCTTTCAAAACAGTGTGGTGAAAGTATTTAAAGTGCGCCTCAAAGAGGCTTCTCTCTCGTTATATGCCAAAGTAGTATTTGGACATACCGCTGACTAACCCCCTTAGACGTCCTCAAAATAATCTGAAAGTCGTACTTGGTACCAAGATATCTGAAGGGATATCTACCGTGCCTGGGGATCAAGGTCGTGGAGCTGTTTCAGTTTAGTTTTAATCAGGTACTTACACGGATTTGAACAAGGAACTCATCAAGACTGATGGAGCCGCTATTGTCCTTATCGAAGGTGTGGAACAATTCCTCTGCATCCTGGAACAACAAGACAAAGTTTTATTTATATACAATACTAGCGGCCTGTCCCAGCTTCGCATGGGTGGTCATAAATTTTTTGAACATTTTAGGATAAATTTAGACCGTGGGTTCGAGCCTCGCGTCTACTTATTTCATACATTTGCACGCGCTTCTCCTTCAGTGAGTGAAATCGCACCCCGCGCGTGACCCGTGGACCCGTTAACATTTTTAATTTCGTCATATCTTTTGAATGGAATGTCCGATTTGAAAAATTTAAGAAGTAATCTATAGGTATTGAAACCGTCTTAATTATGAAATGATTTATTTGGATAAGGATTAATACCAAGGTACAAATAAAGACCCTTTTCTAGCGGAGGCATTTTAATTATTTTTTTATAATAAAAGAACACTTATTGTGACATAACTATAATAGTTAGACATATGCTGTCGCGACATTTTTTGTAGATGATGACGTGTTCTACAAAATCGTAGTACATTATTTTGTTCTATCTTCAATAGTTTTCGCAGCGCACGCGATGTAAGGTTTTTGTTTTCCACCTTGGGTTACATTATTGAAGTTTTAGTAAGGATCCCTGATTTTTTTGAAAATATAATATAGCCTATGTTACTCAGAGATAATGTAGCATTCTAATGGTGAAAGAACTTTTGAAATCGGACCAGTAGTTTTTGAGCCTATTCGTTACATACAAAAATACAAAAATACAAATGTTTCCTCTTTTTAATATTAGTGTAGACAATTATCAAGAATTATTTATCCTTTTATAACTGGCAGCGGCGACAAAGTCGAGTTTAAGGAAATTGGCTAGCCAACACTACCAAGATCCAACACGTAGCTTTCAAAATGGTCACAGCATCACAATAGAAATTTACAGGGCAACAAACCGAATCAACGAAATAGTTCATTATTTGTTTAATTTATTTGTATTGTAAAAATACACCTACGTAACATAATTCCATAAAACGATAAATCGCCTAAGATAAAAACAGGCATAAATCCAAACGGTCTCTTATCCTACTAATATAAAAACGCGAAAGTTTGTAAGTATGTATGGATGGATGGATAGATGGATGGATGGATGGATGGATGGATGGATGGATGGATGGATGGATGGATGGATGGATGGATGGATGGATGGATGGATGGATGGATAGATGGATGTTTGTTACTCTTTCACGTAAAAACTTCTGAATGGATTTTAATGAAACTTTACAATAATATAGCTTACTAGCGGCCTGTCCCAGCTTAGCATGGGTGGGCATAAATTTTTTCAACGTTTTAGGATAAACTTAAACCGTGGTGGGTTCGAGTCATTTGCACGCCCTTCTAACTCGCGCCTTGCGCGGGCTTGCGCTTAGTGAGAACGCGCCGCGTGACCCGCGCGTCTCTTATATTTTTAAATTCTTTTGAATGGAATGTCCGATTTGAAAAATTCAAGAAGTAATGTATAGGTATTGAACCAGTCTTGAATATGAAAAGATTTATTTGGGTAAGGATTAATACCAAGGTACAAATAAAGAGCCTTTTCTAGCGGCGGCATTTCATTAAATTTTTATAATAAAATAACACTTATTGTGACATAACTATAATAGTTAGACATATGCTATCGCGACATTTTTTGTAGATAATGACGGTTCTGCAAAGTCGTAGTACATTATTTTGGTCTATCATCAATAGTTTTTGCAGCGCATGCGATGTAAGGTTTTCTTTTCCCACCTTGGGTTACATTATTGGAGTTTTAAAATATAATATAGCCTATGTTACTCAGGGATAATGCAGCATTGTAATGGTGAAAGAATTTTTGAAATCGGACCAGTAGTTTTTGAGCCTATTCGTTACATACAAAAATACAAAAATACAAATGTTTCCTCTTTTTAATATTAGTGTAGATAATATAAGTGTCGATAAGTACATCAGAATAACACATAGGCTACAATTAATAAAGATATTGGGTGAATTGTCCAAAATATGACGATAAGTGTCAAGTAAGTAGGAAAAAATCTACCATCTGCGAGCTATTCTCGCGTACGCTGCCAAAATCGCTAGAGTTACAAATATGTACTACGCCACGCTAATATAAGCTACTCGAAATACTAATCCTGCGCAGACGAAGTCGCGGGCACCAGCTAGTTTAAAATAATATTTATGTGATACACGGCTGAAAGTGGTTAAACTACATTATTTTAATGCAGCATTTTACGCAGCGCAGTACAGAGAGTTTTTTTTCCGTCTTATTTTTTGCGAGCGTTCTAACCAGGGCCGGATTTAGGGGAGGGCAAACGGGGCGATGGCCCCGGGGCCTCCACAAACGGGGGGCCCCCACAATAGAGACTACGGAGAGGTTATGATTTATTGTTTATCATGCGTTTGTTTGGTTCTGCGTAAGTTAATCATTAAGGCGACTGAAATATCGTGATCACATGCTCATATTTATTAGGTAAATTGAGGTTTCCTAATTTAATTTTGAAATATTTTTTTCTCAATTCACTTCTGTTTTTGTCTCCTATTTTTTGAGTGCATGCACATAACTCGACAGGTTTCAGTACATTGCTTGCAGCTTCTCTATTCTTTTCATTTTCCATGTGACATGGATAATGATAGCCCTTAGGAAAAGAAAAGCAGTTCACCAATAGGAACATAGTCGTGGAGCTGATAGTCGAGAAAAATAAAATATTAACAGAAACACCAAAAAGAGTTAAGAGCAGTGCACATGGACCATGTGCACTGCTCGTAACTCTTTTTGTATAAGAGAATCTACTTGGTTTCACAATAAATTATTTATTGAAAAACTCGACTGAAAAAAATTGTTCACTTTATTTGGAAAATAAATTGGGGCGACGGGGCCTCCGCTCCTTTGTTGCCCCGGGGCCTCTGGACCTCTAAATCCGGCCCTGGTTCTAACTGTGAGTTTTGAATGAGACGCGATAAGCGCCCGTACCGTGTGTGCTTAGACGTCTGATAGGGGCGCTTATCCGCGCCCGTAGGGGCGTCTCCATCCAAATAATATAAAACCAACTTGAAAAACGGGGTTTGTAATACTAGATAGAATCCAACAACCTACGCAAGTTTATTAATGGACTGAAATTACTTATTGATCGAGCGAGCGAAGCCAACGAAGCAAAAAAATTTGTTCTTTCATTTATAAGTTAGTTAGTTTTTGAATAATGTTTGTTTTATCTAGTTTCCTACTTCAAAATTTTTTTGGTACAAAACTTGTTTGGATATTTCGCTAAGCCTTTGTAATGTTATTCTCCGAAACTTCTGCTTTTTTTCCGTTTATGGCACCTGTCCGTCATTCGACAGATAATTTTGCCAGTGTCAAGTGATAAAGATAAAATCTTCGAGGATATATCAAATGGAGGGAGTCATAAGACGTTGCCGCTCTTACAACTGTGTATCAAACAGTGATCATCTATCTTTGTTCTTCCCACGTAGCCTAGCTACGAGTAAAAGAAAAGAAGTGAGTTTGACAACGCCTCACTGTCTGTGTAAATCGTGTCAGTTGGTGCAATGTTTTGATGTTCTAGCTAGTCGGTCAAAACATTGCGGTGAAGCTAATATAAATAGTGAAAAATCAAAAGAATTATTATTATTTAAGCAAAATATATTTGAAAAGGTGAAAGTATATCCTGTGCAGCTGTGTCTTGTGCATCAAGAACAACAAAAGGAGGAGTCAAAGATCCGGAATTGTCATTTCATACGTAAGTCTTTGGCAATATTCTTTTTCTATTTACATGCTAAAAGAATGCGTTTTTTCTCCCAGAAAGACTGTAGGGATTACAATTATTAGTACTAGTCATATTTTCCTATGTGAAAATGATGAAAATTATATCTTCTTCTCTATAAAGAAAGTCGTGCTAGTTACACTAATTATAACTCAAGAACGGCTGAACCGATTTGGGTGAAAATTGGTGTGGAGGTAACTTAGAACTAGGAGACGGACATAGGATACTTTTTATCCAGACTTTTTTTACCTTTTTTTTATATTTTATACAAACAGTCGAAGAGGCAGGAACTTCAAGTCGTCAGTTAGTACCTGTTTCTTCTGACAAAATTACGTGGCTCAAGATTGTTCCATGGGGAAGAAAATACAAAAAAAGTCATATTAATAAACCATTCTTTTATTTGTTAGTATTCTTTTAGGTAGTTATTAAGATAATAGCTGGATATTCGTCGCACGTCAATCTCGGTTTATACAGGGTGTTTGGCACATGGACCGACATGATTTTTTGGGGGGTTGGGGGGGTCATGCGCTAGTTTTCCCCGGTATACCCTATGTCCTAAGTGTCACGGTAGTTTAGATATGTTATTTTTTAGTTTTTTTTAAAACCACCCGAAATCTTACCCTTAAATCGTCATAACTTTTTCGTTTGTGGTTGTAATACCACAAAATAAATTATGCTTGTATTCTGCAATGTATTCTCATTCTAAATAAATTATTACTTGTTACAATTCATATCAACAAAAAAACTTCTGAGCTTTCAAAGTGATAAATCTGAGTAAATGTTATGAAAAGTGACAACTTCTAAATTAATTGTAAAAAAAGTAAAAATCTTAAAGAATTTAGCTTTCTTTTAAAAAGTTCTTTAGTTATTACGCTTTCCAACGATATGCTATATGACAGAAATAATTCATCAGGGGTCGACATAAGAGATACTTTGTTGCCTAGGGTCAAGATTATGAAAATGCATTTTTTTATGTCAGGTTGTTTTTTTTTTAATTTAAATTACAAAATTTGCTCAAATTGGCCGCCTCCACACCTTATGCATGCACGACACCTTTTTCTAATTTCTGAGGTTGTGGTTAGAAGCCGCATTTCTTCTTGAATTTTTACGAATGCGGTGTTGATTCGTCAAATTGTGCAGATTGACTATGCCTTCATGGCTAAAATTTGACTCGTCGGTCCATAAAATTCGTTTCAAAAAATCGAACATTTAGACAATGCATTTCCCAACTCGTGGATTGGTAGAGCTGGCCCTATTCCATGGCCAGCACGGTCCCCAGATCTGACCCCCTGGATTTCTACGTATGGGGACGTGCAGAAGAATTAGTGTATGCAACAGAGGTGCCCACAAAAGAAATTTTAGTGGAACGAATCAACACCGCATTCGTAAAAATTCAAGAAGAAATGCGGCTTCTAACCACAACCTCAGAAATTAGAAAAAGGTGTCGTGCATGCATAAGGTGTGGAGGCGGCCAATTTGAGCAAATTTTGTAATTTAAATTAAATAAAAACAACCTGACATAAAAAAATGCATTTTCATAATCTTGACCCTAGGCAACAAAGTATCTCTTATGTCGACCCCTGATGAATTATTTCTGTCATATAGCATATCGTTGGAAAGGGTAATAACTAAAGAACTTTTTAAAAGAAAGCTAAATTCTTTAAGATTTTTACTTTTTTTTACAATTAATTTAGAAGTTGTCACTTTTCATAACATTTACTCAGATTTATCACTTTGAAAGCTCAGAAGTTTTTTTGTTGATATGAATTGTAACAAGTAATAATTTATTTAGAATGAGAATACATTGCAGAATACAAGCATAATTTATTTTGTGGTATTACAACCACAAACGAAAAAGTTATGACGATTTAAGGGTAAGATTTCGGGTGGTTTTAAAAAAAACTAAAAAATAACATATCTAGACTACCGTGACACTTAGGACATAGGGTCTACCGGGGAAAACTAGCGCATGACCCCCCCAACCCCCCAAAAAATCATGTCAGTCCATGTGCCAAACACCCTGTATACCTCTGCTTAGGGGGGGTGGTAGAAAATGCTCGTGCATTGGGCTTAATGCTTTCCTTTTGTGCTTTAACTTTGTGTTTTGTGCAATAAATGATAAATAATAATAATAATAAAAATTTAATGTAAACCCATTAATTATTGTAAAATAAAACGTATTGTTTAAGGCATCTGTGCTGTGCTAGTGATGTAATTTAGCTTTATCGATAATATATTTTAGTTTCCGTTTTTGATGTGAAACATTTAATGCGGCGGCGGGTCAGACCGGCTGTTCTGTTGTAGTTTCGATTTTTCACACCTTCTAGGCGCCTCACGACGACTCAATTTTAGTTAAATTTACATTATTTTTCAAGTTACCAAAATGGCTAGAATTAAGACGGGAGTGGATAAAAGCTGTTAGGCGTGAAAACTAGGAGCCTACAAAATTTTCTATTGGGTGTTTTTTTTCTTCTATTCTACTTCTTATCGAGTGGGATGGACATCGCTCTCACGTTTATGTCAATGTGAGAAATAATATTGACGATGATAGTTTTTCAGTGGCTATATTAGTTTTGGGCTTTCGCAATAAAAGTCAGCAACCAGTTAAATTTAAAAAGTTTATTTATAATTATAATTAAAACGCCCTTTTCATCAATTTCTTATTATATCGATAGGTTAGTCAATGTAGTCACTCACATCGATAACTGCACACCAACAAAAAACGGACACGCCAAAAACCAAAATGATCTGTCCATTGACATACTTCGTCTAAGGATAAAATACTTTAGTCAAGTCAGTTCATAGTCAAGTCGGCCGTCATTTGTTTTAAAGAAAATGGCGGTTTTATTTACGCGAGTGATTTGATTGCCGTGAGTCTTTTGATGCTCTTCTATAATACGTACTCGTATACGTATTATAGTAGAGCATCAAAACACTGTAACATAAACCTCGCCCATGTAATCGAACCAACATTTCACACGTTTCAAACGGCCCCTAGCTTTACTTAAATAGGTCTCCGGGTCATCCATTAAACGTTTTTTCCTAGCGGAATCTATAATCGCGATTGATTGAACGCTAGTGAATGTGCGAAAGACACGGGATTGAACGGTTATTGTTACAGGCCAAGAACGAAGAGCGCCTTTAAGAGGTTGACAACAGTTACTGTCAAACAACTTCTCATTCGAGCGACTAAGTTTCGGAGGAGATTCGTTTTCTGACAATTTGGGCAGCAACATAGCTTTTTAATTTTAATTGTTTTTCTAGTGTTATTTTAAGTTGTGTTGTGTAATTTCGGTGGTATTTTAACCAACATTACTTGAGGTCTTAGCACACAGTGTAAACATTTGGAATGAAAGTGTATTATGTGATATCCTGATTTGACCGAAAATGTTTCGAATGTTTTGAAGTAAACCGCCACCATTTTCTTCAAAACAAATAACTGCCGACTTGACTTTCTATAAAGTATTTTATCTTTATCACTTGACTGGCAAAATTGTCTGTCGAATGATGGACAGGTGCCAAAAACGGGAGAAAAGAAGAAGTTTCGGAAAATAACATTACAAAGGTTTAGCAAAATATCAGGCGCGGGCGCTGCTTGACAGTGGAAGCCAGCGGTGCTTTATATCGAAATCATTTTGTAATTTAATAAACGCGCCATTATTACATTCCACTCATGAAGTTATAGGTGTAGGTGATTCAGTGATACAATGTTCGGAAACTTGTAGCATTGAAATGAAGTCGCATGTCGATAATACATTCAAAACTCGCATCGATTGTTTGTATTATCTCAAATAACGCCTACGATGCCTTAAGAGGGGCCTTCCCGGTCCTACTATCGTCAATGCGAGCGTGATTGAAAAGCTTGTTGTTTCATCCAGCGCAATGTTAGAAAAAGAGGCAAAGCGAAAAAAGAGAGAAAGCGCCTGAGTGCTCGGTTGGCATTCGGTTACTTTCGCCGCTCACTCGCGGGCTGTCGGCTCTACGATAAGCATTATGCCATTCATTCATAGGGCATTCATCATGATAATAACATCGCGCGCGCGCCTATCTATTTTCTCTATCTACCTACTAGGTATGGCCTCGCCCCCGCATAGCCGTAGTTTTGTAAATGCATGCAGGTACATAAGTACCTACATTTAGCAACGTACATATTATATTATTAGTATATTATTATATACTCTTTGTCTAGTACAGACGTAGCGCTTGGCCTCGGAGATAATGTCATTGTGTGTTGTATTTTTACCAATCTAGATACCTACCTACCGTATGTGCGCTATTTTTACAATATGGAAAGTATATAACATACATTTTCTTACCTTTTTTATTTTATGCGAGTGAGCGAAGCGAACGAAGATCTTAGTTTCAACTTGGGCGATTTGGCATTTTATGTATGTATGTATGTATGTTTGTCTGGCGATAACTTTCGAACCTTTACCTTACCAGTAAGTATATGAGTAAAATCGGATGGCGTGTTATTTAGATATGGGGTTTTTTAAGGGGGCAAAAATAAAAAAAGTTACATTAAAAAATCAAGTTACATGTCATATGAAAGGGCTTTGTTTGGACATTCCAAATCAATTTTGACTTTTTTTCTGGGACGCTCGGTTTTTGAGATACAACAAAAAAGTTAAATTAAGATAACCGGCGATCCAAGAGCTCCAATCTCTTTTCGTTGACATCAAGGTCGTTCGGAATTTCGTTGACATCAAGGTTTTTCTACTGGTCGCCCAGTTCCTTTGCTTTTTCTTATTTTTTTTCTTGAAATAAATTAAGAAGGTACTCAGTTCTCATAAAATGGTGATAGCGACCTGGTCTGATGATGGAGCCAAGGTCTGTTCAACGGAACTCTTCAATAAATAAGCCAATAGAGTTGAAACTTGGTTACCAAGTTGGTTGGTAAGTTAGTAGGTGGTTGTCAGAAATTTCTCAAGTACAAGCTATCGACATATCAAATTTCATGCAGATCGGATCAACGGTTCTAAAGTTATCGCCAGACAAACATACATACATACATACATACATAAAATGCCAAATTGCCCAAGTTGAAACTAAGATCTTCGTTCGCTTCGCTCACTCGATCAATTATTAGTATATTATATACTAGCGGCCTGTCCCAGCTTCGCATGGGTGATCATACATTTTTTGAACATTCTAGGATAAACTTAGACCGTGGGTTCGAGCCTCGCGTCTACTTATTTCATACATTTGCACGCCAGAGTGAGTGAAATCGCACCCCGTGCGTGACCCGTGGACCCGTTAACATTTTTAATCTCATCATATCTTTTGAATGGAATGTCCGATTTGAAAAATTTAAGAAGTAAACTATAGGTATTGAAACCGTCTTAATAATGAAAAGATTTATTTGGATAAGGATTAATACCAAGGTACAAATAAAGACCCTTTTCTAGCGGCGGCATTTCATATTTTTTTTATAATAAAAGAACACTTATTGTGACATAACTATAATAGTTAGACATATGCTGTTGCGACATTTTTTGTACATGATGACGTGTTCTACAAAATCGTAGTACATTATTTTGTTCTATCATCAATAGTTTTCGCAGCGCACGCGATGTAAGGTTTTTGTTTTCCACCTTGGGTTATATTATTGGAGTTTTAGTAAGGATCCCTGATTTTTTTGAAAATATAATATAGCCTCAGGAATAATGTAGCATTCTAATGGTGAAAGAATTTTTGAAATCGGACCAGTTGTTTTTGAGCCTATTCGTTACATACAAAAATACAAATCTTTTCTCTTTATAATATTAGTGTAGATGTAGATAAGTACTCTTTGTCTAGTACGGACGTAGCGCTTGGCCTCGGAGATATGTCATTGTGTGTTGTATTTTTACCAATCTAGATACCTACCGTATGTGCGCTATTTTTACAATATGGAAAGTATATAACATACATTTTCTTACCTTTTTTTATTTTATGTATAGGTATAAAACCTCATGGGCGAACAAAGAAGTCAGACAGATTCTCGCTAACAAAAAACTGTGCCACTCAGAGTCGGCCAACTCGCTGTAAGTGTAGATACAGTGTCGAAATGAGTGTGTAGTCAAGCTCTGCATTTCCAGTATAACTTGGCCTCGCTTTGTATAAATTTTCGTACAATGAGAGATCCGAATAAAATGGTTTGACACGCGTAAACGTCAACACTCACACCTATATGGGATTCAGTTTTGTTTTAGCAGGGAGTTCCGTCTAACTTTTTCTAACTAGTAGGTAAAACAGAATTCACAAAAATCAAATGCAACAGAACATTTACGTACGCGCAGTAAACAAATTCAACTCGTACTAACAATTCTGAGAGGCCCGACCCGACCCGAACGAGACCGAGCAGCGTTTCTCCCCCTTTCACCCCGCCTCTTACCGCCACTTGGCTAACAACCAAGTGAGAACGCGATAACATTGAACGAAAAATAGTGTGCGGAAATTTCATAAAACTTGCTCCAGGACATACGTGTTTTTCAGTAAGATTTACAAGTTTGTGAAATAAAAGTTTGTCGTTTAGAATTTCCATTACATTTGCAAGGTTTCTATCAAAATATTTTCTTTTCTTTTACAATTAATGAGTACATTATGAACGTCCAAAGTTCAAGTAAAATTTGTGCAAAAAAGCAGATGTTTGGAGGCTTATACTGAATATGTTTCTCCAAATTTGAATTTTTTGTTTTGATAGAAACCTAGCTATAGTGTACAAGATATCTATTACTTAAAAGTTTCAAAGAAAGATCTATTACAACGCCATAATCACGTACGAGCGTTTGTATGAAAAGTAAGACGGGTTGGCCGCTCTTAAGCGCGCTCTTCTGTATTCCAGACTACTTATGGTTAGCAGATCCGCAGTTTCTAGATTCTAGAAAAGTAGTTATAGGTGCTGATAGATTTAGGGGAAGGTAAAATGAGATTACCTACGAGCCCTCACCTTCAGAACACCAACCTAGGGTGGATTATTTCCGGCCCTATTTTTGCTCAATCGCGCAATAATATTACACGCATAAATTGTAATTTTAGTAGTACGTTAGGTACGCAACTACGTATGTTTTGGGACGTTGAAGAGGTTTCTAGCACTAAGGATACGCAGACTGAGGAATAACGAGCCTGTGTGGAACATTTCCTTCGCACTACTACACGCGATAGTGAGGGCAGGTTTTGTGTACGCATTCCTTTGAAAGAGTCACCTAGTGCATTAGGGGATTCATACGTTCCAGCTAAGCGCCGTTTTATCGCTATAGAAAAACGTCTGCAGCGCTCGCCAGATTACAAATTATTATACGCAAATTACCGGGAAATTATCGTTTACCGGGAAGATAGCACTACGACTAAGTTACGCGTCGTTTTCGCGTCTACTTCTGGCAAATCGCTAAATGATTTGCAAATGGTTGGCCCTGCGATACAGGGTGACCTAATTTCTATTCTTTTACGCTTTAGACAACATAAATTCGTTGTACGTGCTGACGTTATCAAAATGTTTAGAAATTGCTGGGTAGAAAATAATCAACGTAATTTGCGAATGATTTTATGGCGCGATGACTATTACCGTTAGTATTAATCAGTTAAATACGGTCACATACGGTATTGCTTCTGCGCCGTTCCTTAGAATAAGATGTTTGAAGCAATTAGGTGTTGAATCATCATCCCCTGGTGTCCAGAGGGTTGTAAGGGATGATTTTTACGTTGACGATTTATTAACGGGATATAACAATAAATCGAGCTTACTGAAGCTGTGTGGACATCAGAAACGCGCTAAAGTTACGTTATTTCCACTTCAAAAATGGATGTACAATTTTCGTTGTGATGATGATTTGTCGAACCAGTCGAAAGAAATTAAATTCAACGAAAATGTAAGTTCTAAAACGCTAGGTGTAGGTTGGAACAATTCAAGCGATGAATTTTATTTCAATACACAATTTCAAAACGACGATAAGCGTATCACTAAAAGGTTTATTTTGTCAAACATTTCTCAAATATTTGACCCTCTTGGTTTGCTAAGAGCTAATTTCACCATGCTCTGTTAGATTAACAAAGGATTAACAGGCCGTTAAATCTAACCTTAGATGCCAAACGCGTACATTTTGACATATTTAGGGCCGGTTTCACCATGCTCTGTTAGATTAACACAGGATTAAAGGGCCGTTAAATATGTCAAAATGTACGCGTTTGACAGCTAAGGTTAGATTTAACGGTCTTTTAATCCTTGATTAGTAACTAACAGAGCATGGTGAAACCGGCCCTTAACGGCCATTTAATCCTTTGTTAATCTAACAGAGCATGGTGAAATCAGCTCTAAGGGCCGGTTTCACCATGCTCTGTTAGATTAACAAAGGATTTCAAATAGACAAAGGATTAAAGGGATAGACAAAGAATTAAAGGGCCGTTAAATATGTCAAAATGTACGCGTTTGACAGCTAAGGTTATATTTAACGGTCTTTTAATCCTTGATTAGTAACTAACAGAGCATGGTGAAACCGGCCCTTAGTGCTACAATAATTATCGCAAAGGTATTGTTGCAGCAATGATGGCTTCTAAAAATAGGTTGGGACGACATAGTTCCATGCAGTGTCGCGCGAACATGGATCTGGTTTGTTGTTTCATTGCAGAAGGTCAATAGGTAGGTACTATTCGCATACCTCGCCACGTTATACCTAGGTACCGAGCCTAGTTATGTACAACTGCATCTGCATGTATCTAGCGATCCGTCGCAGACTGCGTTCGGCGCCTGTGTTTACGTTCGCACAATAAACAGACGTTATCAGTAAGTACGCTTACATCCAAGGCCAAGGTCGCACCGCTAAAGCCTATGAGTATCCCGCGACTTTAACTTTGCGGTGCCTTGCTTGGAGCTTAAACTACTCGATAAAGTACGCAGATCTTGAACTTGTAATTTTAATAATGTGTTTTTTGGACTGACTCGACTATAGTCTTAGGGTTACACATGGCACCAAATAAACTAAAAACATTAGTCCAAAATAGAACTTCGCAAATTCACGACTTGACGAAAGATGTTTTTTGGCGTCATGTGAGTGGTAACTAGATGTTATATTAGTAGTGTAGACGACGCGCCTCGCGAACCTGAAACACGACATCTCACCACTCCAGGCAACGATCCCCAACAAGTAGGTCATTTTACTTTTAAGTCGTTCACCCCACAAGGGCGTTATGCTAGATTGTGAACTGGGGCATTATTCTCTATGACATAGGAGATTCCGTGCCATAACCGAGTGACGTCACAACAAATGGACTAAGAATGACAACTAAGTCATATAGTAGGGGAGGCCATGATGCTATATGGGGATTTCCTCGAGCGTCATAGAGACCTATTGGGTTGCAAAGCTTAGATGATAAGAAGAAAAAAATGTTATGTAAGTATACCTTTTCATCGGTGGGGGGAGCGGCTATAGATTTTCAAAAATGTAAAAAAAAACTGTTGCATGGACATACTCGAGCGCGTCAGATATTGATAGCACCAATGTCCTACGTATTTTTAATAATGTACGTATGTTAATCTGATCGTTTGCATGATGGGGGTGGTCGTACTTAAGGGTTGAAAATGAAAAAAAAAAAAAAATTATCGAGCGCGTCAGATTTTTTAAGGGGGTGTTATGTGAACCTAAAAAAAAATCTCATTCAATAATCTGACGATTTTGATGTGACGCAAACGCGCAGCTATTATTTTAATATGCAAAAAAAAAATCGCCATTTTGAAATACTCAAGCGCGTCAGATTAAGATATATATGGTTCATCTTTATGTCCTAGACGTACTGTCTCATAATCTGACGATTATCTAGAGGGATTCGCCTAATCTGACAAAAAAATATATTTTTATTTTGATTTTTTTAAACCATTCAACTTAATTAATTGAAAAGCTCAGGAAATAGCATGCAAATAAAAAGTATAAGTTTGTTAAGTAGAATACTTGTATTTATAAGAAAATAATTTAAAAAAATATGCAAAAAAATATTTTTTTATTAATTACATTAAGACAATTAATTTATTAAATTAAGACAATTAATTGATTAATTAGTCATCATCTTCATAAGTAGAATCATCTTCTTCATTTGGCTCGATTTCATGGCACGAAATAGAAGCGCGCAGAGGGGAATATAGGCACCACGCAGCTAAACTTTATCGACGAATATTTGTTACTTCGGCTTGTGGAAATCGTCAGATTATATATTTTTCGTTATCCTTGAATTATTAACTTCAAAATAAAAAAAATTTGGCCACGCTCGAGAATGTCGAGATGACGTTTTTTTTTTACAACTTTGTAGCCCTCCCGTTTCTTTACGTCACTCTCAAATTGTCAGATTAGTGGAATATACACTTTTTAGCATGTAATTAACTCACCCTACCTTAATCTGACGCGCTCGAGATTTTCTGATGATCAATTTTTTTTTACTAATCTGATCCTTTATCCTAGACGGGCGGCTTTATATATGGGGCTCATATTTGGTGGAGGTTCTTAACCAGGTACAAGGTATCCCCCTGTATATTAATCTGACGCGCTCGAGGAAATCCCGAAATCCCCTCTTGGGCTCCCCTACTAATAGGGAACACGGTTTTGTCCGATTTCGCGCCGCTGCGCTGTCTAGTCGTGCCTATCTGTGTAACGCGATTGCATTGGCAATAGAGAATAATGCCCCTGGAAACTTTCTTCTACTTTTTGGTGGGACGATCCGGAATTTTTACGTAGCCAACTACTAAGCGATTATGGGGTCATATTGTCACATATGATGATCTTCCTGAGATTAGGGTCAGCCATATTTTCATAGGGTTATTTCACTAGGGTTACGTATATTTCACAACTAAAAAACTGATATTTCGCATAAATATAAACTTAAAATCCAAAACTTCGCATTTATTCGCATAAAAAAATTTATTACCATAATCATTACATAAATAAATATTGGAGGACTTTTCACACAGCACTATCTAGCCCCAAACTAAGCCAAAGCTTGTAATATGGGTACCAGAGAGTTGATATAATACATTATATACTTTTTTTTTGTAAAAACATACTTATAATATTATATAACACCCAGACAGAGAACAAACATCTATGTTCACCACACAAATGTGTGTTCTCGATGGGGATCGAACCCACGGCCTACGGCGCAGAAGGCAGAGCTACTACCAACTGAGCTGTGAAGGCTGTATTAAAATACCATAATCATTAAAATAACAAAATATTTATCACAGACAAGTTAAAAGCTAACATCGTGGTTGTCTCTATATTTTCTTGCTTAAGCCTTTGCCTTCAGTCATCTAAGACGACATTGTAGATACTGAAATATCTTTCAGCATCTACACTGTTGACTGGGCTATGAAGACTGTATAGCGGCATTCGCGAACCTCAGGTAGCAACATTTTGATAGGTACTCGTAAATTAGAAAATTCACGTGTCTACTTCGTTTAAAAATGTTTTTCTTCGAAATTTCGTCGAAAAAGCATTAAATACACAAAATATTATATTTCGTATTTATCGCATAAATTACGAGAATTTCGCATTTCGTAAAAACGAAAATTACCCATGACTCATCTGACTTCCCAAGTAGCACCGAAAAGCTATTTATTGGATGGATAACAGAATTCACGCATTCTTAAAACTCTATAAGACATCTAAAATTAGGCATTATAAACCGCTATACAGCTCTAGTAATGCTGATTTGGGCCCCAAATTATACAGCCTTGAGTTTTAGAACGGCATGTTAGCAGCATTATGTTGGTCGTCTACGGGAAGTATAAATGCATTATATGGGCTAAGAAAACAGATTAGGGCAGTGCGTATATCTTTAGTGCGGTTATTATACAGCTTGTGGCTTAACAAGGGCCCAATTAAAACATTAGGAAATGTATTTTTCGGTTTGCATATTTAATAAATTAAAATCTTCTGTAAAAGCATATGGTGCATGGATAAAGGGCATTCAACAAAAAATACGGTAAGTTTATTATGAACTCTTGTTTTTTTCTGCAGGTAAGTGAATTTGGGGTGCGAGTATCAGTTTACTGATAAAGTGTGTGTATATTTGCATCAATTATTTCATGCGCCCGCTAAATAAAGAGCTATTTGGTTCAAAAATATTATAAAAATTATAGACGTCCAATATTTTTTCGTACTTTTACGAAGAAATCTTCAGTTTTAGTCATTATGACACTTGTTTTTAAGCGGCCGATCATTGCCGTAGGTCAAAATTTCTTTTAAAGCACGAATATTTTTAAAATAAATCAAATTTAATATTATTGAAACACAAAGCAAATGGCGTCAACTAATAAAAAGCTTCAAGCATTTTATATACTCTTTGTAATTCTATTAGCTTAGTAGAAGCATTAAAAATGATTTTACAATATATTTAGTCTGTAGTAGAGCTTGATTAGAGCATGGGTTATAGAATTTGCAATGTAAATTATCTAGCGATTTAGGGTTCGGCTTAATACTGTGGCGAGCTCCGCGAACCTGCGAACAAACAAAATAAGTAAATTAAGTGGCGAGCTCCTTCTGTGAACCAGCGTACGTCTGCGTATTATCAAAATAGCAATAAAGTAGTAAATACAAATATACCGACTTACATTAGCACTGTATCAGTAATCTGAAATCACTTACCGCACAATACTAGTCGACACAGGTTTTACGGAACATCCGCGGCTCACGCACGCGCATGTTCAATACGCTAACCGGAGCGGCGCTCGCACCGCACCTCCCGCGCCTCACGTCACGTCACGTGCGTGCGTGACAGTTAGAAAAACGCACTCGAACTGATCGCACGCTCGGTTTGTCCGCGCCGTGCCGCGCCACCTCTGAACTCTGAACTGTACCCCAAGTATGAGATTTGCTTACGATATTTCGTTTTTCGTTTTACGTTTTTGTTCCGTGTTTATTGCGGGTTTTGTATGAAGACGCGATAGAGATACCGATACGGAACCCGCAATGAACACGGAACAAAAACGAATCGTTTTCGCTGCGTGCTCATTGCGGGTTTTGTAAAGTTCCGTATCGGTATCAATATCGCGTCTTCATACAAAACTCGCAATGAACACGGAACAAAAACGTAAAACGAAAAACGAAATATCGTAAGCAAATCTCATACTTGGGGTACTGATCATTCGCTCGGCCGACGACCGAGCGACGGCGTTGTCCGTTGTCCGTGTGTCCCACCCACCCACGCCGGCACTCGGCAGTGTCTTCTCTTATCATAAGCGCCAATAAGCGTGCGCTGCTTGGATGAAAACTTTCTTCTGAGGTGCGCTGAGTTAGCTCTCTGTTTCACTTAGTTTATGTACCTACCTACTTGTCCAGGTTGTTGTTTTGTCAATTTATGTCATGAAGCAGTAATTATTCAATATTTTTTTTTTCAGTATCAATATGCCATTCAAAATTGTCGAAACGACTGAGAGAGGAAAGTTAAGGCTTTTTGCCATTCCCAGCAACTGGGAATGGAAAGGTCAACTCCGATACCCCAAGAAAAGGACCGATTATAAATTAGCTAGAGATGAAAATTCCAAACCCCGGCCAGAGTGGCCAGTTATGTCGTGCAAAGTAAAGCGATCATCGCTACGATCTTACAAAGACGCCGAAGATGAACTTGCAGTTATGTCGGGCCACAGCGACACTGACCTCTGTGAGCAGGAAGGAGCAGTTCAATTTTCAGATTTTCCCGATTACAATGGAATGGTGGACGATTTGGTGAGTAGATACCTACTATAGTTTGCTCAAATCTTTGTGAATTCTGTGAACATATTATATACCTACCTAGCCTAGAATGCGAAACTGTATGGGTACGGCACAGTTGAGTGCATCGCATATTCATTACTCTATGACATGAGAATTAATTTGATAAAGGACCTACATACATATCTACCCAGGTGGTGGTTTTAAATACAATACCTAATAATATAATAATAGATATCCATGACGGAAGGCCCTGGAGACTTGTATTACAGGTTTTTTTACACCTCTCTCGAGCTCCAGTCCCTTGCAAAGTGGGTACTGGCATACTTATGTATAGGTATCTCGTGCTACTTACCTACCTACTATAAGTCCTACTGTAACACCACACGTTGTAAAGGAAAATAAATACATTTTGAATTTTGAATAATAATTGATCGAGTGAGCGAAGCGAACGAAGATCTTTGTTTCAACTTTCGAACAGTTGATCCGATCTTCATAAAATTTGATAAGTCGATAGCTTGTACTTGAGAAATTTACTGGTAAGTATATGAGTAAAATCGGATGAATGGTTATTAAGATGTGGGGTTTTTTAAGGGGGCAAAAATAATAAAAGTTACATAAAAAAATCAACTTACATGTCATATGAAAGGGCTTTGTTTGGACATTCCAAAACCATTTTTAGTTTTTTTCTAGGACGCTCGGTTTTTGAGATACAACACAAAAGTTAAATTAAGATAACCAGCGATCCAAGAGCTCCCATCTCTAAGAGTTTCGTTGACATCAAGGTTTTTCTACTGGTCGGTCAGTTCCTTTGCTTTTTCTTTTTTTTTCTTGAAATAAATTAAGGAGGTACTTAGTTCTCATAAAATGGTGACAACAACCAGGTCTGATGATGGTTCAAGTTCAGTTCAACGGAACTCTTCAATAAATAGGCCAATAGAGTTGAAACTTGGTTACCATACCAAGTTAGTAGGCGGTAGTCAGAAAAAGTCTAAACATAATGTTTGGACTTGCCTCTGACTACCATCTACTCAAAGTTTTGGTGCGTTTGTCGGGTCGCATCACGAGATCTCAGTTCGGGGCGAACTACTAGTATGAAAATAATCACACTAATATTAAAAAGGCGAAAGTTTTTGAAGCGTGCGCGCGGCAGGGTGGACGGGGCTAATTGGCGGAGTTCGTTTAATCATAATATGTTGTTTATGTTGTTTCAGGTTAATCAATCACAGGAAATTGAATCGGGAACAATACCTGTGGCTCAAGAAGAAACACTTTATACAATTCTAGAAAATAACGGAGATTTTGTAGCAACTCAGACCATGCAGATAGCATCAGATCCAGAAATCATGAAAAAAATTGACTTAATATTGCAGAACCAAAATAACTTCGTAGATGTTCAAAATAAAAAAATTGACAAATTAATAGAGAACCAAAAGGCCATAATGGAGTTGCAAAACAAATTCGCACAGCGACTTGCCAGTCTCGCAGTACAAGTTGATGATGCCTTGGCTAAGTTTATTATAAACCAAAACGAACGAGCAGTAACTTCACTGGCTGACTCTCACGGCATTGAAGCTACAGCATTTAAAATAAAAATTATAGATAATGTGAATGATCTCGAAGAATTTGAAATGATGTTGTCAGACCCTGTAGAAAAACGACAGGTTATGCAACAATATTCGATTCTGTGCTCTGAGTTAAATGGAAAAGGAGTGACTTTCGCTTATAAATTGTTGGATCGTCTATTTACTCGAGATTTTCTCTGCAGGTGCTCATGGTCGGGAGGTAGTCGGGGCGACACAATAAAAGTGGCTCTAAAGGGGTACAAACATGTTCTTGATTTCTTTTTCCGAATGATATATTCTTGGGATAAGACTTACACGGTCCAAAACAACGAAGCATTTTTCAAAGTAGTGCTCAAAAACGCTGAACAGAGAAAAAAAACACAAAACATAAGAGCATCAACAAAAAGAAATCGTTCGAAAAAACAACCAAAGGAAGTGAATAAAAATGAAACTAATGGAGAGGAAGCAATGATGGTAAATGCAGAAGAAATGCAGGAATGCAATGCAGGAGATTAGATTTGATTATAAGAATTAACGAAATCTCATCGTGGTTGTGATGGTTGTGATGATTGTGAAATGATTAATAAGAATGTGATTCTCATTATGTTTAAATAGATATTGATGATAAATAAAAATATATTAATAATTCAATTTATTTGGTTTAATTAGTAAGTTAAGACTAACTTAATCTAGGGTATGCAAAAGAGGTACAAAATATAATTCATTTCGATATTCGTTACATACTAATTTAAATTTTACATCCTCGGGAGATAAAATCATCAAAGTG
Organism: Chloroclysta siterata; assembly: GCA_932294275.1. Classification (NCBI taxonomy): domain Eukaryota; kingdom Metazoa; phylum Arthropoda; class Insecta; order Lepidoptera; family Geometridae; genus Chloroclysta; species Chloroclysta siterata. The sequence continues at coordinate 12,868,205 of OW028602.1, forward strand.
CGTGTCTCGCTAGGTAATTTAGATTTAAATATATTGAAAAATGACGACTTTATTGGATATTCAAACACATTTTCTAGGCCTGTAATTTTAAACCCTTTTAAAGTTACTTTATGATTTTCATTAAGTATTTGCTTGATTTCAATTATTTCATTTGTCGTTGTCATTAAATATTTATCTCCGGTTTTGCTTGATAACTTAAACCCCTTAAATTGTATTTCAGTAGTTTTGGTACCTGTTATCTTATATCCGCATTTAGTATTTTCTTTATAACTCGTAACAGCTTCATTTACTTTGGCCTGTTCACTGATTCTCTTAGCTGCTTGCGCCAATGGATTTTTGCCTGCTCTCAACATTCTTTTAATCAAGTATAACTTGTTTTCGAACGGATAGGCATTAAAAGTTTGCAGTGGTCCAAATCTTTGTACTTCATCAACCACATGAACTATGTTATGCACATTGCTAGTGACATAATCTGCACCATAGTAATCTTTATAGTGTTCGACGAAATAAAGTAGGAGGTCTTTTGCTATGAGCAACAAATTTTGATACTTCTTTGTAGAACATATCGTTATACCACAAAATAATGATAAAAAATGCAAAAAAGCTTCTGCTTTTAGCACATGTGGAAGTATAATAATGCTTAAATAATAAAAAAATGTTCGATATTCTGAGGCTTTCCAGTGCGCCAGGTGGTCCAAACTTCTCATAGACCTGTGTATTTCCTCTGGCATTACGCTTTTACTCAAGAACAATGAAACAGCTTCTATATCTCTTGAGCTCCATTTGGTAATATACTTTCCAAAGTTTCCATCTCGCCATCCAACCAAAAGTCTCTTCATAACTCCCAAGTCTATTAAATGTAAAGAGTCTGCAACTGGAAAGTCCTGAACCATATCTATGGGTAATTGTAGCAGGGGAGAATCTGCTTTGTGATGTAGCCCATACAACTTCTTGCGAAAGTGATCATCTGTCCTATCTGGACATCTGGCATCAGGAAAAACCACGGTGTGTGAGTTGTGAGAATATTCACCTACAGTTGTGCATTTCAAACAGCCGTGCTTGCCGTTGAAGTTGCACACAGCTGTAATAAAAGAAATAGGTAGTCAACATACTACAGTTATTACTTTTTGTTTATTTACTTATACATTTTGTGAGACGTCGCTTTGCGCGATTTGATAGATATGTGGTGAGTCTTTGGATGGTTTGGCCATGTATGGAGGATGATTCCATAAACATTGACCAAACGTATCTACATGTCATGAGGGGTGATAATGCGCCCATTGAGAAAGAAAACCCGGCGTGCATATATTATTTATACTAGTTGCATCACGTACCTACTTAGTATCACGCGTGGAAATATTTTGCAGGATAAAAAGTATAATGTGTTAATCCAGCCACCCTATCCGTTTAAGAGGGATCAAACATTCTACCACCCTATGTATGTAAGTACTTTAAATGGTGATTACGTACCTTTCACATATGCCCTGGCAGGAGAGTCGCAAATAAAACATCTTATTTCTACCATAATATCTTTTTGTTTTATTTTTATACCTTCAGTCAGCAATACTTGCATTTCAGTGACAAAATCTTCTAAATAGCTCGTTAGATTCTTTGGTTTTCCTATACCAAAGTATATACCGACGACGAATGGTTGGTGTATTATTCCAAATACGCTACAGAGTATCGGCCAAAATTCATGCTTAGAACTATTGAAAATCGGTAGGCCATCCATATTAATATTTAATTGTATTTTTTCAGGAACATAGTCAGAGTTTTCAAATATTTTAATAAGCGATTCACTGATGCCATTGTGCCAATATTCTCCCTTCTCTATGGATTTTATGTGCACTTGCCTGGGTGTTCGTACAATAGTTCTAGGGTCGTTCGGTAATATATCTGGGAATCTTTCATTCAATATTTCTGAAAGCTCTTTTAATGCAATATGTGTGATGTTCCTCTCAATCGCCCATTTTGTTATTTTATTTTGGAATATAACATTCTTTTTAAAATCGGTATAATGTTCCTCGTCATCTGTAGAACTGCATTGAGATGTAAATTCCCGACAGTCGATTATATTAAAACTAGGTTCATTTTGTCCATCAATAAAATTTAAACCAACGGAACCCTGCCTATTATTCTGCACTAACGCTTGGCCAAGACATACGCTGGAGCCGCCGGTCTCATTATTGATGTCTTCATTATGTTGAATATCGAACACATTTTGACTGTCTGAACAGCTAGTAATATTTAAATATTCTCTCAACACTTTTCGTTTCGTACCACCACTTCTTTTAATACGTTTCCATGTTTTTCGGTTCATATCGATTAAAAACAAAAGAGCACAGTAAAAGAAGCTGCGTAATTCGCGGCTGGATTTTAAGCAAGTTATAGGACTTATTGCTTGTTAAAATTCTCCTTATTATATGTTTGTACAGATAAAGGCTGTATACAATTTAACGATAATGCTTTTATACAGCTGGCATTAAAACACACCGATGTCAACCGTTAAACAGTCAATGCTATTATGAACTGTCATTCTAATGCATAGAGCATTATTGGAGAATATTATATTGCTTTTTAAAGCCGTAAGTAGTAACTATTGCTTTAATAAAGCTTATACTTTTATAACATGCTTTCATCTGTATAAGAAGCTGTACAGAGGCTTAAATAATATCTTATATAAAACCTTTGGCCTCACAAAATATTAAAAAAGTATAATATATAGCTTTAGGAACTATAAAGTTAGTGAAATGCTGCTATAAAGAAGAAAGACATTGCTAAAACCCTTAAAATTCTGTATTGAAACTAAAAGAAATTTTCTGGTCTCCACTTTTTCCAATATATCGATTTTGTGTTACTTGGGTTGTCACCGTTTCAATAAGATAGGTTTTCACAGTTTAAACGTATGAAACGTGCAGTAGCTTTTATGTTACGCAATCAAATACAGCGTTTATTTTATTTATACCTAGATATGATGTTATAATCCCAGTCGAAGCAAATAACCATGCATCTAAACACAAGTTTTTAACAATACAAGGTTATTTTAAGGAATACTGAGTCGAGGACCTATTAACCCTTATCGCACCACACAGCAGGTGCAGTGTTTTTCCATCAGTTTATTTTTTTTATTTTATTGTTTGTTATTATTTATGTTTTTTTTTTGCACTGTGCCTAATTACCCACCTAATTCAGCGTTTTTTAATTTTTTTGGGTTAATAAATAACTTTTCTTCCTTAACAGAAAAGTACAGATTAAGGTTAAATTGTATAATTATACTTAGTTGTACTTCATAATATACCTATTTATTTATTTATTGAAGAAGCGAAAAATTTTATTTAAGTATGTATATGTATAAAAAAAACTCAATTTTTTTTATTTATTATAAAAGTTATAAATAACACAGAATTAGTTACAATAGTCATATACACATACACCTAATGTATGAAATCATTACTGAAAATAAATAGCTACTTTATTATTACATTAGCTGTAATCATCGCCTTAAGTACCTACCTCGTGGCTTAGCTCGAGGCCAGTCTCCTTGATGCCATTGAGGAACTCTTCCTTGTTCAGCTGCTTGCTGCCATCGTCGTCCATACGCCGGAAGATCCTGAAAGAAAACAGTAGGTTCATTGAACTCTAATACTCGTATAATTCTAGGCTTTGGTCGCGTGGAACTGGCACCTAGATTCACCTAGTTTCAAAGATGTTTCAAAGTGATCCTTGTGATTTTATTGAATTTAATACCTTTTGATTTTGACCTAGAATTTTTTTTATACTTCTGCCTGATGGAACAAGCAGATGGCCCACCTGATACCAAGTGGTAATCATCACCTATTACAAAGCATTGTAAGTCATACACGATAGAACGTGCCCTACGACGATCTACCTTGCGTCTATCAAAGTCAAAAGGTATTTATTCAATAAAATCACAAGGATCACTTTGAAACATCTTAAAGCTAGGTGACTCTAGGTGCCAGTTCCATGCAACCCAAGTCTAGAAGAATCATGAACTTGAGTCATACAGATGTACCCATGGGTTTTACATGTCAAGTCATGTAAAACCCATTCCTTTCAAACCGAAACACAGTAATGCTGCTTCACGGTAGAGATAGGGATGGTGGTATTTAAAAAATAATAAAGAAACCATCTCTAATCAAAAACAAACTATACCTGCTTAGTCCCAAAATTCCCGAGGCGCCGCGGGATAGGCACAGCAGACGCAGCTTCTCAAGCGGGTCCGTGGTCGAAGACAGAGCTCGGGCACTCTTGTCCATCAGCTCCCCCTCCACCCTGGAGCTGGCAGACTGGGGTCTGTGCCATGCTACTGTAATAATAAATTAGCACATCAGATAAAGTACATCGTCCTGTCTGTATGTTTCATAATAAGTGTATTCCAGAACAATGCACATGGTCAAATCCCTCTCAAATGTGAGTTTGGCAAGTCAAATATTCATGTTTGCATAATTTAGGTACTTAATGTAATTTTTTTTGGGAAAAAGGCCTCTACCATTATAGATCACCTCTCAAGAAAAATACAATATAACACCTTACCTATACCTATACCTTTTTTATCAGCATTTTGGGCCAAGCAATCAAATAAACTTAGGTAGGTAATACATTTTTTAATAGGTAATTTTGTAATGTTCCTAGTTTTGTATGGTTTTAGAACTTAAACACAATTGAAAATAGAAAATTTTTGAGTGATGAATTTGAATGTACCTAAACCTACTACTTACTATAAAGTTTCAAGAATGTTTAGGTTAGATTTCACCATGCTCTGTTAGTCACTAATCAAGGATTAACAGACCGTTAAATTTAACCTTAGCTGTCAAACGCGTACATTTTGACATATTTAACGGCCCTTTAATCCTTTGTTAATCTAACAGAGCATGGTGAAACGGGCCCTTAATATAGTACAGATGAATATAAGTACCAAAATAGAAAGTTAATGTTATAAGTTCTGTCATGAAACCCTATTACCTACCATGAATAAGTGAATATTTCATGTACCTACCTACTTATGGTTCTAGGTTACCTAGCATTACCTTGAGGTAGGTAAGGTATGGTGCCGCTCTGTTAGCGTGTTTAGATGTCATTGCTCATCAATAGCTTTTGCTTGGAAACAATAAAATTATTAATATTTGCTAGTAGAGCTTATTCATCAGATTCGGAATGAGCAAAAATCGATACAGCAAGAAAAAGCTCATTTTCAATGTAGGTATAGGGACCCCTCCCTATCGCCTTTCTAGCTTCCTACCTAAGTATTATGTAGGTAATCCGACCTTATAGGCAGGTAGGTACTCAACCGAACCTAGGGCGAAGAACCGAAATCACTGTCTGTAGGTGTATTTTCACCTTCGCTTCTTTATAAGAACGTTTACTTTGATCAGTCATAAACTACATACAGTATCTTTGTGCCTCTAGCGAGACCGGCTCATCAACATCGAATCAGCGTGGTATTTAAGCCGTGTCGTAAAAATGTTACAAACAAAAATTAAGATTCGTATACTTATTCAAGAAATGTTTGGGAAAATAGGAAGTTTTCGCCAGTTTTACCTACACTATCAAATAAAATATAAACTAAAACTTACTGTTCGAGTTCGTGTTTGGTTTACCGATATACATATTTCACAGCACTATACAAATCACACGAAAATAGACAAAATACGTTATAACGTTTTAGCCCAAAATTTCGTTAGGAACAGATGTGGCACGTACGTAGAACTCCGGCATCGGCCGTCGACTGAATGATTTGCTTGACTTGCTTGCTTTGCTTGGCTGACAAACCCCGGCCGGACCACGGACGAACGAACGAAACGAGGCGAGGGAAGGATTTCAATTCGTTCGGTCACAGTACGACGTTGCGGGGTAGAAGTACCGTTGTTTCGAGTTTTTCATGAATCGAAAAGTCACTAGTGATTTTTCAATAATATTTTTTATGGACATCACACTACTTGATCGAATACTGAGTGCTTTACATTACGTACGTTTTACTAACTGAATTAAATCTAGCGTCAGTGAGCGTAGCTACCTATTGATAAAAATCACCAGGCTATTTTCACTCCAAACTAGTTACATGCTTTATGTTTAGATAACGTCACTGTATCTGGTGACGTTATTTTAGCGCGATAGAAATAGAGTAGACATGGACATGGAAGAGAAATGCGTTATGCCTTCTAATGTTGAGGTATAGTTTTGCCCATGTCTACTGAGGGAGAGAGGGTGGGGGAGGAGGGAGACGAAGGACGGGGGTCTTGTTGTGTTGGTTGACACGACATGATTATTTAATCTGTGGTAGTTAGTGGGTTGGGTTGATTAACTGGGTCGGGTTCACCTAGTTCACATGTAGGTACCTACCTAATTATATTCTTCAAGACAAGCACAGCCACAGAATACAACAATTGTGAAAAAGCAGTGGAGCATAGCAAAGAAGTCTTGGTGAAATACAATAGGTAAATTACAATATCGGGTGTGCCAGCCAGCCAGTTAGCCACTCAGCCGCAAAATAGGTTGGTGGACTACCTAAGTATTTTATTTTGACTATTTCCTACCTATGTAGGTAAAGTACCTACTTTAAAGGCAGATCGGATAAATAATGTAATTTATGCATAAGAAGTTTTTGGTTATTTTTATGGAAGTAATTGAATCTAAAATTACCCCCAGTAAGGCTGGGTTCACAACATTTTGGTACGAAAGCTCATTTAGCATTTTTTGGGTAGGTACCTAGGTTACCGTGTCATTTGTTTGCCATTTGCCATTGCCAGATCGATTGGTGAAAAAAGAGTAGGTGCGACTTCGGCTTCGGCCCGGGTCTGTTTGGCACGAATGATTATTTTATTTCTGAAATTATAGCTTGAATTCTTTATAAATCTTACCTACTGGCCAAATTCGATTGAAAGATAAAAAAAACAATGCAAAGGTTCCGAAATAGATAAATTAAGTAATATAAACTGGTTCCACGATGTTGAGTGGGGATTTGAATTTTGAAACCTACCTATAGGTACCTATTTCTAAAACTGTTTTTTTATATAGGTACGTAAATTACGCATCTTTGATAAAAAAATCTAAAATAATTAAGTATTTGTTTCTTATGTAGGTACCGATTACAGGAATAATAAAAGTCTATTAGCCACTGGTTTGTTTAGATATTTTTTAAGGAAACTTACGCCGTTGCACTTTGCCTGGAGATTCGGTTTTGGAACGGTATCTAGGTACCTACCATTTGCTTTTGTTGGAAAGCATCCAGACCGTTATTGATTCGCGCAGAGTTGCGGGAGAACGTGCGTGGGTACAATGCAGTCAGCATGCAGTAAGTTTATATAACAAGGAAGCGACCCTGACCCTGCAGCCTGCACTGCTACGAATATATGAATAAATATTCTCTATCTACGTACTTAGACACTAGAAAACTATCTGGTAGGTACTAGGTAAGTACCTTCTTATATTTGGACAAGCTGCTGTGCTCCTAAGTCAAATTATGGTAGGTATTTACTGTAGGGATTTAATTTTGAGTAGGTAAATAGGTACATCACCGCAAGTTTAAGTATTTTGTAGTAAGTACCTTACCTATTACTATATTGTGTAGGTTAGTATCCTAGTTATCAACTAATCAAGAACTTCAGTGAAGAGCCCTTCTGATTACATGCATTTAGTTACATTCTATGAACTAGGTCAGTAAATTTAAGTAGGTAAGTAATAATGGTGTCAATTCTGTTGTTTCATTTTCCTAATTTTACCTAATTTGACAGCACTAAAAATATTGCCGTCCCTTTCAAAATGACCGAAACAACAAGGACGTCTATAATTTTAGAGCTGTCAGATTAGGTTAGTTTAGGATAATGCAACAATGTTTCTTTTTTCTGAATTGTCACAGTTTTACGCGATATTGATCGCTCGCTCAAACAAAAAACTGGCCAAGTGTGTGTCGGAATCAAGCGAAAATGTTGCACCAAACTTTTTTATTTATTTTGGTCACTTCTACTACGTACTCTGTGGCGTAATTAGGCTCATCTATTGTGAAGGTGACAAAAGCTTTGGTGAATATAGGACAGATTATAACCCTATAATGGCATGGTGGAGACGTCCCTAATTTTTCATTTACAGAGAAGTTGTCTCTTTACGAGCACACTTCCAGAGGACTGCTGCAAAGGAAAATTGTAACCTGGGATTAGGTAAGGTGGTATACGTCTGTCTATTATCGGGAGTCTTTCGTTTTCTCGGTAGTTACCTATGTAGGTTAGGTAGGCTATAGGCCCCGGGCACTATAGAATCCCATAGTGACTTGAATGACACTGTATAAAAACCATCCACAATAGATGAAAATTACTGTTTAGTTTTAAGAGTAGTATAGCTCTTTGTAAAGGGTTCGTCCGGGGAAGTACTGCCACTACGCCTTTTTCTGCCGATGCCGCCAAGCAGCGTTGCTGTGTATCGGTTTGAAGAGTGTGGTTGCCGGTGTTATAACAGGCACATGAGGCTTAACATCTGTATGCCTCAAGTTGATGGACGCAGGGCAGTGCATCGTAGGGCACATTCATATCGTGCGTGACTTACGAGGCAATACTTTGTTATAGGTGATGGTTACCACTTATCATCAGGTGGGCCATCTGCTTGTTCCATCAGCTAGTTGTATTAAAAGCAAACATAAGTACTCCGTAAGACTAGTATATGTTACCACTACATCAAACCACTGAGTCCATCAACGCAACGCCGCCGGATTAAGATTATGGTCACTTACCACCAGGATCCATTATGTTCTTTTCACCTTTCGGGACCTTTGAGGTGTCGTAGTTGAAGCAGGCTGCAATAAAAAACAACAAGATCAAGCTTTTTGTATTTAGGTACCTAGTACCTACAATATTAGCTAAATCAGAAGTTTGACTCAGACTTGTTTTTTTTATACATATAAAGCTGGGTCCACATTTGTATCATTTCGGTGTATCGTATCTCCGTTGCGTGGCCTCGGCGCGTATCATGATCGCTAGTTTGGACGCAAGATGATACCCGTTAATGATACACGCCGTATCTGATACGGCCCAATCCACACTAACCGTGTATCTTGATTCACCTCGTATCCGATACGCGTATCACGATCGGTAGTATGAACGTATTTTGATACTGTATCACGATACTGTATCGCGATACGATACGTGATACACCGCGAACCATCTCTGTCGGTTTTTCCGCGATAATCAAAGGGGATACACGTCGTATCGAACAAGTTTGAACGTGAATGCATTTGATACGCGATCATTTCTTGTGTTCCACCTGCCATTTCGTGATTTGAGTAAACGCAAGTCACCGTTAAACTCTGAGCAATTGGGTACGATAACATGACTGAACCGTTTGGGAACGAAGCCATGACTGAACCGTATGAGAGTAGAAGGTGCATTGAAAGAAAAGCGTATCAGGAAAAGATACGAAGATCGGAAGAAAAATGAAGCGTCCATATTTGTAAAGATAAAGCCGATACACATGATACATCATTTGATAAGTATGGACGCGTTTTTTACCAAATACGCCATAATAATACGACATGAACAAAATGAGCGTCCATATTTGAATAATAAATATTATATCTATTTGTATCATTATTATTATTTATTTATTATAAATAATAATAATGATACAAATAGGTACTCGATACGATACGACTGATCGGTATACGTCAAGATGCTACAAATGTGGACCCAGCTTAAAACGCCTACCTACTACAGTCAGACAGATTGGTAAAAGAAACATGGCATAGACATAGACAATCATTTATTTACTACTTAGCACACAACATACAAAACATGATAATGAAATACATAAAGAAATAATAATAAATCATAACAATAGAAAAACAAAATGGGATAAAAAAAAAATAAGAACAAAACAATGTTAAAAACCTACATGCTTAAATATGATGTATGCTACAGCAGCAAATGGGTCTTAGGCTCAGCATAATGCCCACTTATCAGTAGACGCTGTTATTCTGCCAAGACCCTAACTGCCACAAGACCCTGTGAGAACGTGTGTAATGCGTGGAGAATAAAAGTGTAGTGTAAATGATATTAATCAAAGATAAAAAAAACAACAAATCTGTCAAATATAAAAAAATATGCAATGCTTCATCAAACGTCAATTACAGGCTGTCATGGCGTCTCTAGAAATGTGCGTATCATGGAGGTATGATACTTAGTCTAAGGTGCGTATAGTAAGAAATTCGAACAGATCAACATTTACTGATGACAACTTTATTAGCCTACATAATCTGTTAATAATCTTTTGCTCAATGCCGGGAAAACGAAATGCATTAAATTTACTTTGCCAAATGTGGTTCAGCGTCCAACCAACATTGAATTAAATGGAGAATCACTTACCCTTGTCAATTCTACTATTTTTTTAGGACTTAATATTGATGCAAAATTGCAGTGGGGTCCACATATCAAATCACTTGCTGGTAGACTGAGTTCGGCTGCATACGCAGTTCGCACAATAAGATGGCTTACAGATGAAGCTACAGCTAGGCTAGTATATTTTAGCTACTTCCATAGTGTAATGTCTTATGGTATCTTGCTCTGGGGGAAAGCTGCTGATATACAAAGTATATTTGTACTTCAAAAACGGGCGATACGTGCCATTTATAAAATGAAACCACGCGAATCATTGAGGGAGCGATTTAAAGAAATTAATATTCTCACAGTAATTTCACAGTATATTTATGAAAATCTATTATACACTCATAAACACATAGATAGCTTTAAGAAAAAGAGTGATGCACATAACGTTAACACTAGAAATAAAAACAAATTATGTATTCCTAAATTTCGACTCCAAAAGGTAAATGGCTCGTTTATGGGGAATGGTATACGCTTCTATAATAAACTTCCAGAAAGTGCCACTGGGCTTCCTATTAGAAAATTTAAAGCATACATTAAGAATAATCTAATAAGTAAAGCTTATTATACTTTAGATAGCTATATTGATGATAAAAGTGCGTGGCCCGATGTCCCGGTCGCTCTGCCCATCGGCAGCTAACATGTCTACAATGTCTGTACTGTACCTACTATTGTGTGTTTTATTTTTCTCTGATTATTAATAGATTGTATTTAATTTTATGCATTAGGTATTATTAGTTTGAATCGTAGCGTGTGCTGTCTTATACATTTGATTATGTTTACCTTTTTCTGTATGCCTACGCCTCACTTAACTTCAATAATATATTATATTACATTGTAAAAGGATCATACAAAAGAACGGTAGGAACCAAGCCGTAAGTTTGTTGCCTGTTCTTCTAGGCTTTGGTCGCGTGGAACTGGCACCTAGAGTCACCTAGCTTTAAGACGTTTCAAAGTGATCCTTGTGATTTTATTGAATAAATACCTATTGACTTTGACTTTGACTTTGACTTTACATATTGATGAAATTGCATTTGAATGGTAATCTTCACTTTTTATCATTTTTTTTGTCTGGTACATAGACCAGACCCAGAATAAAATATGTTCTTTATATTAATGTCTAAGATAGGTACGTTTTTTTTAATTTATTTCTGGCGTAGGAGCCTCTGAACCTAATCGATTGATACCTATACAGCTTGGCAAAAAAGTCTAGAAACGGAACTTATTTGACATGCGGGCCCGCTTTTAGCCTAATTAGAACAGAACTAAGTTGGTGTATGTACGTACCTATTAATCTACCCACATAAATATTTGGAGATTTTTAAAAGGTACAAATTAACCTACTCGACTGAATCTAATTAACCACATAATAACGGATTTAAAACCAGATGTCCATTGAGCTGAAACTCAACCCCAAAAAGGGTGCGGCGAGGTTTTGTGTTGTACTAATAAATACAATTTTTCTAGTTTGAAGCTAAAAGAGGAGTTTCTTTCCATGAGGTGACATAAGAGGATTGGAACTTAAATTTTACTAGAAACTATTTTTTTTTTAGCAAGGCATGCATCATCACCTTTTCAATGCATCACCTTTTTATCAAATACGCAAAAACCTACAACTCGAGTTCATTCAAACGACCTCGTCATAACTGGGTCACAACCTAAATACAAATTACACCCCAATTAAATTAATTTAAAAACCTACTAACCCTCAACACCAAACGTGTCATGCCACATGCTATACATGACCTAACAAATTTTCCATGGTTGCCATGATTACCTACTGATTATCGATTTTAGTTATATGAGGTCGAAACAATATTTTTTGCACGAATCTTCGCGTGTAGTATCTATCTAGCTAGAAACGTAATCTTAAAACGTAGGTATGCCAAATATAACATTTAGACCATGACATAGCTCTGACTACCTCTCTTAGACATCCTTGAAGATTACAGAGTTGGGAATTATGAGGACATTTCTATACAAAGCTTGCAGATTGCCCAGATTCGTAAAAATAAAACATTTCATCCCATCCATACTTCTATAACGGTACGTACACCTACCCTATATACCATCTATGTCCGTAGGTTTCTTGGATAGCCTAAAAGCTAGGTATAAAAAGGTATCTTATCAAACTGTCGTCGTCGGTCGTCTTTACTTTGTTCATCAATCGATCGATACGGAAACTTCTGTGATACTTCTCATGACCTTGCAATGTGGGTGGGTAAATACTTAGGTGGGATGGTACGATACCTACTATACCTTGCTAGGTAGTATACGATACCTAGGCAGATACAGATACATGTGTCGGTTCCCAAAGCTATTTATATTCTTATTCAATTGATGTCCTCATTTCTGTTTCTATTACATAGTGAAGCTCCCAATAGCTCTCTCCGTAGCCCGTTGTGCGACTTTAAGCTTGTTAATGAGGCAAATAGTAACTAGGTAGGTACTACCTCTAGGAGGGGGTATGACGTAGTCTCTTACCAGCGGCCTCATTATTAAGATTTCAGGAATAAAGGCTTTATAATATGCCACCGAGGTATTGGTATCGTACTAAGTCCCACAGTACCTCAGTACGGTATCGTATGTGGGGCAAAGTAATGACGATTTGAGTACGTGTGGGCTACATTTACCTAGATACACCATAGCATAGCTCAACCAACACATTCAAACATCTCGTACTTAACTAAAACAATCAAGTCATGGCCGGCCTAAGTAATTATTATGTCAATTGATTGATACTAATACTCGTATTCTAAGGCAAAAGTTACTCCTCCATCTGGCAAAGAGTTTTATTGAAAACTTTCTCAAAAACATACTCTTCAAAATCTTGAGCATAGTCATACGGTATGACTGCTGCTACTCTGCTCAAAGTTTCATACCTACCCAATGCTGTCAGTCTGGGCGGCAGTAGTATTAGTAGGCAGATTTATTCTGTTCTGTGGCAGTAGCTAACCTAGTAGGTACTTAACTATTATTTATTCTGTGCAATAGCAATAGACAAACAATAAACAATAGTGCTACTATTTTAATCTGTGCGCTGATGAATCGGAATGAAAACCAAAAGGTGTTGTTTCATTCTGGGCCAGTCTCAGGCCATTTAGAAATAATTTGTCAGTAGACAAGGTGCATAATAAAGCTTGTTTTGTTTATTGTTCCGTCTGGGTGAAAGAACCATTGTATCTCAAAAGTACCTATTCTCATTGTTATTATTGGTACCTAGGTAGGAAGGTACCTAAATAAATAGTGGCGGTCATTTCACACAGCCAAAAACAAAGCAATCTTGTACCATAGGAACTAGATATCCTTGTACCTACCTACCAATGCTAATCACGTCGCGCTTTTCTAAATAATCTCGCTACCTTTACTGTCACTAACCTTCAATACTTTTTCTGGATGACCAAGGAAGGTAGGTATACAGCCGACTGTCACCGTTCACTCCTGGCTAAACAATGTTGAACGGCAGACAGTACCTACAGCTAACTAGCCTAGCATTGTCACACGCGTGCTATATCGATCACCTATAATAACGCCTCTAAATGATTCAAGCAATTAAATAGCTACGAAGGTTGTTAGGTACCGAGCAGTACTTTCTATATGAAAATAACCTACTTACCTACCAGTTATTAAGTACACCACCACAAAGGTAGTAAGTACACCACGTTAGGTAATGTACCTACTGAGGCACAATACACCTCAGACTGGTCTAGCTTAGAACCTTGGATTTTAAATTAAAAATAAAAAACGACTTGGGATTCGGCTGATTATGGATGAATCATAACTTGTCACCGCGCGCGCTGACCGCACTTCTGCACTGCTATGACGTGCCAGCTACTCAGACATTAGAACAACTTTGCTTTGCTCCAGAATTGGAGGACAGTGGGTAGATACTTAGATACTCTAGGTTGGTTTTAGTTTAGGTATAGGTATTGATAGGTATAGCTATACCTATCAGGCGAAGACAAGAGCTAATATGACTCTCGCTCGCACGTTTCGACATGTTGAAAGATATAAAATCACTAAACTCATTTTCGAAAAATCGCAATCAACCATTTTGTGTGCTGATTGCACACAAAATGGTTGATTGCACAACATTGCACACAGTTTAGTAAAAAAATCATTTTGATCGATACATGTTTTCCTACTCAAAAGTTTGTTTTTCTAGTTTTCGTACTTAAGCTAACTTTTAAGCAGGAAAACTTGTATCGATCAAAATGAAATTTTTACTAAGCTGTGTGCAATGTGATTGCACACAAATAGGTTGATTGCGATTTTTCGAAAATGAGTTTAGTGATTTTATATCTTTCAACATGTCGAAACGTGCGAGCGAGAAGTTGTTTGATAGTTGTCAGCCCCTTAAAGCGAAGACACGAGCTAATGTGACTCTCGCTCGCACGTTTCGACATGCTAAAAAATATAAAATAACTAAACCCTTACTATTACTACTACTACTACTAAACTATTACTATTACTGCTATTACCAAAATATTAAAATTTTGCTTAAGTACGAAAACTAGTAAAGCAAACTTTTGAGTAGGAAAACATATAAGTATCGATCAAAATTACTAAACTGTTTGACTAAAATGGTTGATTGCGATTTTTCGAAAATGAGTATAGGATTTTATATCTTTCTAATGTCGAAACGTGCGAGCGAGATTCAGCTCTAAGCATACATAACAGAACATCCTTGGTACTTTACCATATTTATATTTGTTGGCTACCCCACCTACATATGCGCTAATCTGGATCGAGATATCGCGATAGAGAGCCATTATCCTACTAAATTCAACCAAACACCCGTCTTAAACTTTGAGACCAATAGGGCAGTCACAGATAAGAGAATACTATGTAGGCATGAAGGCCAATGAGGCATTAATAGGACCTCTGATACTTTTCATATAAATTACTTATATTTTATGCTCTCGAATGCAGCAGGTACCTTATTGCCTAACCAATGTTGGCTTTAAACCAAAATAATGAATGAAAAATTAAGGTGTCAAGTGAAGCTAATATAATAATTTATAGTCTCCTCTATATGATGATAATAATATTTATGTAACTTAGCACTAGAGTTGACTTCCTGTTTAAAAATAAGTAAGTAGGTAGGTACTCTCTGTGGCGGTGACTAAGGGACAGACGAACGCCAAAGTACCAATATTAGATATTTCAATGGGTCAGGTGAGACCTTGGACGAAGTATTAAATATTTCCTTCATGGATGAGACCATAGTTCCATTTTTTCCAGATATGGATAGCTAAGTTAGGTACTTTTATACCACCAACTTATTAACACACGATAATGCTGTATTAGCACGGGCAACGCGAACGCTAACGCGAGCGGACATGGCCTATTAACATTCTCGCATTCCCCATGTCCCTGCCCATGTCCCTGCTCATTTCCACGGACTTGAGCAGTGACAGGGAGGTGCGAAGGGGCCATCTTATAACCTACAGTCATACCAACCAATTATAAATGTATTCGATACCAAACTATTTCAAGAATAACGAAAAATGATTCTATTCCATTTCTTTCAATCGTCACGTCTGTTATTATTAATCACGTTAGCTACTATAAATTTAAACTTACCCGCCATTCCGGCGCTGCTCATTCTTCCTCGTGTAAAATCAATTTTGAATAGATTTATATCAACTTTTAAAATAAATAAAAAATACAGGCCAAACCTGTACTTGTCCACTTTGATTTATTTAAAAACTTTGACAATAGGATTTTGTTTTATTTCATTACCAATTTTCAAAAGAGATCGGCTAATGAAATGTATAACCCTCACAATAATTCGTGTTTGTTTTTAATTTTACCTAGTTACCTAGCAGCGCCCATAGCAGTACTCACTCAAATAACCAAATTAAACACTCTATCTGCGTAATTATTAGACATTTCTAACCAAAAGATAAATACCTAACTACTTAAAAAAATTAAGCTAGCACAACATACATGAACTACTAAAACATTGAATAACATAGCTGAAGGACAAATAGTATGCTTTCAATGGTTTTAGCCTGTACCTTACAGAACAAACCATTAAAAAAAAACTTCATTTTGATGTGTTGCAAAGTGTCAGTGTCAAATATGTCGTTGTCAGTTGACGGTCACAATTAGTATTGCCTACATGGTTACTGTATGAGATGGATCTGGCCAAGTGGACACTTTTCGAAATATTTTTGTTTTTGCGTAACGTAAATGTACCTCTTTCCTAAACGGAACCTTGTATGTATTATAGCTTATAATTGACTTATTATATTATAAAACCAATACGTGGAGCATCGGTATTAAGGCCAGCACGTGTGCATCAGGGAGGCCATGAGTAGTGTCACTAAGTAAAGGTTGCTAGCTTAGCAACCTAACAAAATATCTATTAACTAGATATTTTGTTGAGAAATCAATTTCTTCTACAAATAAGCTAAAATAGCTATTAGGCTATTATTTTTAAAATGCCTAATATTGAAAAAAATCCTTATAAGACCATTTATGAAAATTTAAACCTAGACATTAAAAAAAAATCTTCATCACATCTCTGTCTGAAAGCCTGACTTCATTAAATCAACATATTGAATACTTGTATATCCTACCACATATCGAAATTTTTGTAAAAAATAAAATTAAAATTAAAATACATTATGATCCAATCCACGGCCACAACGCAAGCCAAGTTTTTATATGGCATAGCAATTATTATCTATTTGTTTTCGTTAAGAAGGTGAAATTGGGACTGTAACTTAATGTAGGTTTAGCCAGTGCTTTTTAACTTCTGCATCTACTTACTACTACTTTTATAGCACTGTTTTATAGCTGAACTAGCGATCATTTGAAAAATATGCTGGCAACATTGGCTGCTAGTGCAAATGAGCGAGCCGAGTGCGGCGAGCGCTAGCGCTACTAGAATAACATCATCAGCCGTCCGTCACCGTCAGCCAGCCGGCGATCGACGACATAAGTGGCTTGCTTGTGTTGTGCTCAGACGAAATTTTCTTCAAGTGCTTGTGCTTGCCTGCAGAGAAAGAAGCAGCCAAAACAAACAAATAATTCCATTATTTTTGTGTATTTTTAAGTAAGTAAGTTGCATGCAGCGGCGTTTTTTTACTTGCGTTATCAATAAAATTAGCTTGTTAATTTTATTATTATTGTATGCAATACAGTACGTACCTACTTTACTTTATACCAACCGAGCACATTCAAGAATTTCTTACTACTGTACTTTACTAAGCTCTGTTACTAGTCTTTACTAAGATTTCTACAAAGTTATGATGTTACTATTTATAACTCCGATGGGGAGGTAAAGACAGTTCAAATAAAAAGATAAATATACTGTTAAAATTAAGTGCCTAGTACCCTACAGCTACCCTACAAATAAAAATACAACCAGATTTGTACAAATAAGTAATATATATAACTCTTTTTTTCTATTGCAGAGATCAACACAATAACCACTGTTGTGGAACTAGAAATGGCGCCAGGCAAGAAAGGTGCCATCCATGGCAAGCGATCCAATCGTCATATACAAAAAAAATATGCAGAGACTTTTAATGATTTGAGAATACAGTCATCCAATGACAGTGATAGCAGTAGCTCAGACAGTCAAGGTCAAGAAGCCCCATTCCCTGTAGGCATGTGGGACATGAACCACTGTGACCCCAAGAAATGTTCAGGACGCAAGCTTTTACGGCACAACTTGATAAAGAATTTAAGACTAGGCCACCGCTTTCATGGGCTAGTATTATCACCGATCGGAACACAATGTGTCAGTCCTAATGATAAAGATATTATAATGAAATTCGGTCTAGCTGTGGTGGATTGTTCATGGGCCAAAATTGATGAGACACCATTTGTGAGGATGAAAACGAACCACCCGCGGTTGTTACCATTTTTGGTCGCTGCAAATCCTATAAACTATGGAAAGCCTTATCAATTGAGTTGTGTTGAGGCATTAGCAGCTGCAATGTTTATGACTGGACACAAAAAAGAAGCAGACTTATATCTGTCTAAATTCTCTTGGGGTCATGCATTTTTGGAGTTGAATTCTGAAGCTTTGGACTTGTATGCAGCATGTACTGACAGTAAGAGTGTGATGGAGGCTCAAGCTCAATTCTTGGAAAAAGTGAGGAATGAAAAGGATGATAGGCCTATGTGGCCCCCTAGTGAATCCGACAGTGATTAATCTACATAGTATATTTTTTAAACAATAAAGTATTTATTTATGAACTGTATTACATAATGTAATCTGTACAAGTGTAGCAAAGTATTTTGTGGCTGATTTACTATATAACAAGCTCAGTGAGGTAACAACCTTAGTACCTACCTACTTACTTGCTTACTTATTTTATAATACATCAAAATCGAAAAGTTTTTAAAGAGATTGGAACTATAAATAGGTATAAATAATGAATGAGTGAAGTTCTTAATAAAAATATTTTTTAAGTATTTTCTTTATAATATTACATTTCAGCCCCAACAATAAAAAAAGCTTTTCTATAAAGATAAACATACATTCAAGCACTCAGATGACAAATTAATATCCATGTGCTTTAAACAAATTTTTGAATTGGGTGGAATTGAAACCCCAAACCTACAGCCAACTGATCTATGAGGCTAGTAACTTTGTGCATTGTTCCACAATATTTTTTTACAAAAGCATGATTATAGAATAGTTATATTTAAAATGAGGTCAACTGTTTATTGGTTAGTAATAGAGCAATGTGGTTACTGGGCGGCGGCGGTACGTCTACTCCGAAACCGCGTTGCTCAAAGGCATTCAAAGGTTTAGTACCTCAGTTACCTTTGCCACCAAACCATATAATATTTACAGATACATAATTATCCCTTATAGGACCTACTCGATTGACCTTACCTATCTTGTATAGAGGTCCCGAAAACAAATTTAAAGTACCTAGTTAGTTCTCACGCGTTATTCTAAATGGCGCCATCTGTGGATCTCACGCAGAACTAATTCAAGCGGACTGCGTATTCTCAATGCTTGGGCTAATAAAGCTATAATACTTACTATGGCTTACAGATAGATGGCGCTGCTCAGCATTTATTAATATGTTGAATTCTTCGTACTTCATGCCAAGCGGCACAGAATACAAAATAGGTAACAAACGGTCACAGAATATAATTTTGTTAATACGAAGAACGCGTTTTCGTTGTGTGAGCCCTGCGCCCGCTTGCTTTAGTTAGTTTGCGTTTGCCCCTCGTGTGCGCGGGGTCTGTGTCGTGTGTAGTGCAATTTTCGTTCTCGCGGAATAACTTAGTGCTTACTTACTTTTACGTGGATTTGTGTTAAATAGTTAGTGGTGTGTTTTTAGGTGTTGAGTGAAATTTTTGAACTTTCATGTAAGAAAAGGAAGCTTCGTTCTTGGAAGTTTGAGGTAAGTTTGTCGGTTGACTTTGGTCGGTGCAAGCAACCTGTCACGCAGGTGTCTCGCATGTCACTAACCTCAGACGAATAAATACCTACCTAGGTAGTGGTACGTAGATAATCTTTAGATTCATCAAAGTTCTTCAGGATTTCGTAACTAGGTAATATAAATACCTACCCTACCTAGGAGTAATGTAAACCTAGTAGGTAGGTACGCCCTCCTCAAAGTTAACGGTCTACCTAGATGAGTCAGGGTTGAAAGATAGGCTAGGTACAAATGAATAAATGATTATGATTACATTTCTATAGGTAATCCTGGTAGGTACTTACTTAGAAGGTACCCTCGGGCGTTATATTTTTTTACGATTGGAGCTTGTTACTTACGATGAGTTTATTGCGAAAGAAATCAAGGATAAAATAGACTTAAGGCGAAGACAAGAGCTAATGTGACTCTCGCTCGCACGTTTCGACATGTTGAAAGATATAAAATTACTAAACTTATTTTCGAAAAATCGCAATCAACCAACCATCTTGTGTGCAATCACATTGCACGCAGTTTAGTAAAAAATTCATTTTGATCGATACATGTTTTCCAACTCAAAAGTTTGCTTTACTAGGTAGTTTTCGTACATAAGCAAACTTTTAAGTAGGAAAACTTGTATCGATCAAAATGATTTTTTCACTAAACTTTGTGCAATGTGATTGCACACAAGATGGTTGATTGCGATTTTCCGAAAATGAGTTTAGTGATTTTATATCTTTCAACATGTCGAAACGTGCGAGCGAGTTGTTTGATAGTTGTCAGCCCCTTAAATCTACTTAGCACTGCATGTAACATGCTAGCACGCACCTACGGACAGAGGCAGCGATTGACCCCGACTTCCGGTTCTAAGGTAGTAGGTTCGAATCTGATCGAGTACCTACGTCGGTTATTCCTGTTATATAGGTTTAAACCTCATCTTTTCAGCTGACGGTTTTGAACTCTTTGATTGAATTTCATAATGTCAAAAATGACAGAAACGTAGCTGTCACTTCATGAAATGAAAATATTCACGAGTTAAATTCTCTATACATAAGTATAATTTTTTTATGTGATCCTTCAAAAAAGTTTGTGGAGAAAATGCAAAATTATGAATAGGTAGGTACCTATGCCCCGATGTAAATGGGATAAGGATATGCTGATGTTTTCTCCTAACTTTTAGTAGGTGTCAGTCATTTGTGAATATTGTGCTTTGCAAAAACCTACACAGTCGGTAGGTAGGTACCTACCTACATAATAAAGCCTACGCATTATTTCATACAACATAACATCCAATACTCGATATCGGGGCCGGGCGAATCCAAACAACTCATGAATGCACCTACACTTAGTTTTATAGCACCTATGTGTACAAAGTTGAACAATAAAATATTTTTACTCGTATAATCCTTGTGACTGGAATAAATACATGGGTAACTTACCTACTAGGAAAGTATTTTTTTTTTTTTTTTAATACAACCAGCTGATGGAACAAGCAGATGGCCCACCTGATGTTAAGTGGTAACCATCACCTATAACAAAGCATTGCCTCGTAAGTCACGCACGATAGGAACGTGCCCTACGATGCACTGCCCTGCGTCCATCAGCTTGAGGCATACAGATGTTAAGCCTCATGTGCCTGTAATTACACCGGCAACCACACTCTTCAAACCGAAACACAGCATTGCTGCTTGGCGGCAGAAAAAGGTGTGGTGGTAGTACTTCCCCGGACGAGCTCTTCACAAAGAGCTCTACTACTCTTATAACTCTACTCTTAAGTTGCTTTATGGTAAGCCATTACTGCTTTCTGGTCTTTAAAAATGGTTGCTAAGTCTAGGCTTCAAGTTTCTCAAATATCCCTATATGTATATATATTCGTTTCAGGTGGACCATGAGGCCCAAGCGCAGTTTCGTATGACTTCCGTAAATTAATTGGAGTAATTTTTTAGTAGGTATATTAGTTTTTCAATTATGAGCAATTAAAAAATATTCATTCATGAACTTATCATGAAGCTCAAACGTGGTGATATGTCTTCGAGTCAAAGCTGCTCTTGCACTTCGTGTACTTACAAGAGTGAATCAGAACAATCTACATACAGAAAAACTATTGCGCAAGGTTCAAGGATTGACAAACTGTACTTGGGAAAGTATATTCCGCTGAGAGAAAGAACACTGCTTGGAAAACTTGTCAGAACGAGAGCAGTTTACGACGACTTAAGAACCCAATTACTCTCCGAAAGTGATTTAAGAATTAACGAAAAAGCGGACTTAAAACTTGGAACCGCTCGTAGAGGCAAAGAATTTGATACCGCAGAGATTAGTAGCGGTATCATAGAACTAGTCAAATTGGTGGACAAAGGTGCAGTGCTAGGTTCTAGGAGACTGAGTGAGTGCTGTAGTTGCTGTAGCTGCGGCTCGACAATTCCCCTTCAGGAGCACGAGGGTAGAGTACACAGGCATGGACGAGCACACATAAGCTCGCGATCGAGCATGATTTCCTCGCACAGAGCCAAAGATGAACGTCGTAAAGGATGGCACGCGCGGCATAAAACCAAACATATCAGCTCAGATCCGTGTACTTGCACGCACAAACTCAGTGGATTTATAAAGCGTGAGTCAAAAACTTTGATTAAAACGTTGCGTGGTAAAAAGTCATCAGAGCAAACATTCGAACCTCAATTTGAATTTGATAAATACCAGATGAGATCTGGCAGAAAACTGGAAGATTATAAAGTTAGGCAAGCTGGTATGGGTGAATTAATAAGGAATTCTTTCACAAAAATAAAACATTCAAATACAAAAGTATCATCCAAAATTAAGACTGGTACCAAAAAATCGCTGGAAGCTCTAAGTAATACAGAACTAAAAGTCAAAGGTACACTCGAAGAAACTATTTTTAAATTGAGACCTTATGAACAACACGAAGAAATACCAAGTGACGATGTCAATTTTTTCAACACAATCAAGGATTCTTTGACTAAATGTCGAGAAGATAATGAAAAGGAAGACTTATCAACAAACCGGGAATGTGATTTTGTGTGCAATCCAGAAGAATGTGAACCGGAAGAATGTTTTAGGATCATAACTAGAAAAAAACTGCGCAGAGGGTTTGGCAAAAACAATACTGCTAAAACAGAACTGTATCAAAAACCAACACAGAAATCTTCGAATGGATTAGACGTTAGCATTCAAGTCGAAAATCAAGAAACAGCAGCTACTAAAAGTTACAAAAAGGTTAGTCCAACTGGTACTAAAACTGACAATGATATTTTCAAAGCGGAACGCGATGAACCTACTTTAAAAAACACACAGAAGAAAAATGCCAAAGTCCAGAATAAAATTGAATGCTTGTGTGAAAATACGGGACCAGCACCACGAACATGGAAGACAGCCAAGTCTTATAAAAGTTTACTACATAAAGGTTCCAAAGCTTCCGTACAATCTACCAAGAAAGTATCTTCGGTTGAAGAACTCTCTACTAACAAAGAACGACAAGCTGCAAAAATAGGTTCAGCTTTAAGTTCCAGTGTAGAGTTTTCTAAAGAAATACCTGTTAAACAGTACACTGATGATCATAAAAGAAAAGTGTATAAAAGTCAAGCAGTTACCAACAATCGCCATCGAAAGCGCCATAAATCGTCAAGTACTAACCAAAATATAAGAGAGAATGCACAGAAAGGTTTAGCGTTAAGACGTTGTTTATGCACCCTGAAATTAAAACCCAACAAAAATAAATCTAATTTTTACAAAACGCTTCCTGAGTTAAATTCAATTCAATATGTTTCAAAGAGCTTGCAAACTATGAAATTATCTCAGTCATCTGTTTTTCTGAACTGCGAATGCGATCCGAACGAATTTGAGAAAAAAATACGGAAGCGTGGAATACATCGTCCTTTTATGGTAGCAAATACAAATTATAAGTCAAGGTCAACACCAAGTATGAAGCCTAAACCTGTCTTAACTGAGATACCCAAAAATCTTAAAGCATATTCAACAGTTGAAACAGTAAATGCAAAAGCTGAACCACCGAGACAAGCTGTACGCATAAGTTCCAATTTCAGCTTTAAAATTGAATTTTATAAAGATGAATTAAATAACCGACCTCATCTTAATGCAGCCAATAAAATAAACAAGCGGCTTAGACACCTTGCTGATAAACCATCACAAATTAATAGTTCTGGAAAATCCAATTACACTCTGGCAAAACATAATCTGCGAAGATGCTTATGCACGTTAAAACTAGCCAAGCGAGAGAAAAAATATGCAAAAAAGTATAATTCAAGAGGTACTCTCATATCTGAACAAAGCTTACCAATGATGGTTAAATCAAAACAAAAAGTCATAAATAGAGGTACAGAAAAAAGAGAAAGTAAACGTAAATTAAAATACTCCTTACTACTTCAATCTCAAACCAGACAGTCTGATAAACGCAAAACAAAATCAACTTATAGCACTGCTGGAAATCGAACACACATGAAAACATTAAAAGTGCAATCAATTTCAGGCAATCTCAAAAGTGTAAAGTTAGCACCAAAAAAGGAATCTGTACATTGGGAAATTAAATCTTCACCAGAAACTCCGAACAAACAAGCAGAAAGCATTGGATCAAGTTTTAGCTTCAATATAGAATTTTATAAAGAAAAATCCACACCCATAAGTGAACCTTTTAGTAACGTTAAAGAGCTATCCAAACACGTTGAACATAAAGCTGCAACGAAAGAGTTTTTAGGGTCTGCTATTAAAAGCTTTCAAATATCTTCGTCTATTCAACCTGAAGTGAAAAAGAAACAGGTGTTAAGAAAATCGGGTATGAATCCATGTTTTTGCCCACTCAAGCTTCATAAAGTGGCAAGAAATAATAACAATATAACACTAACGAGTACTGGTACTGAAACAGCTGTTTTCAAAGAAGAAATGTACCCTAGGATACAAATGGCTACAAGAGGAACAAAAATGAAGAAAATAAACCAGAATGTTATGCTGCAACATTTAAAGCCACACGAATGTGAACCAAATATTTGTGTTCCCGGGCAGTGCGATCCCATTAAGTGCTTAGACAGGATTAGAGTACGGAACAAGGCTATATCTAAAGATTTTGGCACCGTAACTAATAATTTTAGAAGCAAATTAACCTCAAGCACAACTAATACAAATAAGACGGGAAAAAATGCAGTTAGTCAATCGTTCCAAAAGACCACAAAAATTAAACGGTATAATTATACCCCATCCACGAATACCTCAAGAGAATCATCAGAAATTATTGACAAATCCCGTCAAGTTGTTCGAATAGAATCTGATTTCAGTTTCAGTGTAGAGAAGATTCGAACTTTTAATAATTATAGTTCTAGGACATCTGCAAATAGAAAGCGTAAATTGCTTAAGGATAAAAGGGAAAACTATCGTGTCAACTCAAAACATGGTCTTTCGCAAACATTGGAAATCAAAAGAAATTCTAAATCACCGGGTATTCGTTCTGTTTTGAAAAGGTGCATCTGTACACTAAAGTTGAGAAATAATAAAAATATGCAAAACTCGCTGACAGTAATGCCAGTTTTATTTCAAAACCGAACATTTTCTACGCTATATATGAAAAATTTAAATAGACCTGTATGTATACTTTCGAAACAGTCTGTGAAGACCGGAACCAATTCAAGAAGCTTTTCCTCTATGTTTTCTTCGTCTTATACAGAATCTTCTCATTTCACCGCATACACAGATGTTAAGAGCTATCAACAAAGTAAAACCAATCATTTCGGTTTGGTTCTGAATAGTAAGTCTAAGGTCACAAGACTCCAACATCAAAATATACCAATTGGATTGAATCAATATTTAAAAAGCAGTTTTTATGCTATGAACATTCATGTTCAAAATGAACAGAAGAAGAATAGACTTAAGCCATACGAATGTGAGCCAGGAATATGTATTCCAGGCCAGTGTAATCCTATTGAATGTCAAAAGTTGATTATGAAACGGTTAATGAAAACTGCTTCTACGATGGCATCTACCGAGAAACGTTCACAATCAATTTCAAGTAGCACAGTGCATTCAAAATCTATAAGAAATCAATATAACAAAGTTCCACCTGTTGTTCCAAAATTGAAAAATGAACAACGAGGGCTAAAGTATAAAACTTTTCCAAGGGCACATAAACAAGTAGTTCGTGTAGGTTCTTCATTTAGTTTTGACATTCAGTTTTCCAAAGATCGTGGAAACGCTAAAAAGGTTTTTCAAGATAATAAAAGAAAACATGTGCGGGGTTCATCCTCCAACACTAATGTAAAGCAATGTGAAAGCACTGGCGACTCATTGATAATAAGACATAACAGGAAATCTCAATCTGCTGTAACCACGCAGCATAAAGGATCGTATGTAGCTCCAAAAATAAAAAGATGTTTCTGTACTTTAATGATACAAAAAAAAGGAAGACAAAATAAACCTCTAAATTTGAAAGTGAAGGATAAGTTAAAACATGATGTTATTAAAACTGCAGACTCTGGTCAGAATACAAACAAATATAAACCATACTCACTGTCCGATCTTGATCCAAACGAATGTGTACCGAATGTATGTATTCCGGATGGATGTAATCCACCCAGATGCTTAGAAAGAATTACGAGAAGAGGAAGAAAAATAAACACAAAAAAATATAAACCATACTCATTTTCTGATCTTGATCCAAACGAATGTGAACCAAATGTATGTATCCCGGGTGATTGTGATCCACACGAATGCTTAGAAAGAATTAAGAGAAGAGGGAGAAAAATGAATACAAAAAAATTGGGAACAGATGTGGAGCCGAAACAAATAACCGCATCGAGTATGACGTCTACTCAAAAAAAGGAAAGGAGATCCGGAGAAACAAAAGTTACGAAAGATAAAGAAGCATATTTGAAAGAAAAATCAAACAAGACACCAATTGAAAAAAAATACACTCAACCATCACGTCAAGTAATCGGAATCGGTTCGAGTTTCAGATTTGACGTTGAATTTTTCAAAGAAAAATCTGTACCTAATGGAGATATAAATATTCCCTTGGCATTGCTAAGTAAACCCCGCGGGTATAATCAACCAAAAACTCAAAAAGTTGAGAGAGATAGAAATATTAAACAGAAATTTACTCAAGATTCGAAGTCAATTCATCATCAAGATTCTCAAGTTGAGCTTCCAGTACAACATGTAAAATCGACAAAAACTGGCTTGTTAATTAAAAGATGTTTTTGTACCGCTAACTTGCATAATAAGGAGAATGAATTGACTAATAATGATATACCAAAAAAGTCGAAGGTATCTTCATCGTTTTTGAGAAAATGCTTTTGTGTGCTTAAATCTTTGACTGTAGTGAAACCGAAATCAAAGACACCTAAAATAAAAGCATTGGCAAAAGCTAATCCACAAAAATCTGTAATAAGTTCTTCAGCATTTGATCAAACCAATAAAATTAAAGAGCGTATAAATAAGGCAATAGAGCTTGATCCTAACGAATGTGAACCAGGAATTTGTGTACCTGGAAAATGTGACCCTCTTCTCTGTATAGAGAGAATAAGAAAGAGAAAGGTAAATCTCAACAAGACGTCGTCAACTGGAAAGCCTAATACCAGGTCAACAGCAACTCTTTTTCAACCTCCAGTAAAACGTATATCTACAGCTTCCAATGCACTCATGCAAGACAAAATATGTAAAACAAATAAACCTCAGGTAAAACGACTAAGTAAAACTAAGTCCCTAAAATCTTCAGAAAAAAGTTATGTACGTATCGGCACGAATTTCAGCTTCAGTATGGAGTTCTCAAAAGGGAAACCCCCAAGTTTTGAAAAAGTCCAAAGACTGATTAAAGATATTAAAAGACAAAAAGTGGCTGCAACAAAGTCTTTAATTCAAAGTACGAGCACTAAAGCAAACGGCCTCAAAAGGGCGGTTTTATTACACAGCCGTGAATCACAGGTAGATCATGTCAAGAAGGAAAATAAGTCATCTGATGTTGGCCCTATGTTGAAACGATGTTTTTGTACATTGGCACTTCGAAAACAGTCAAAAGAAAGAAAAGGTGCTAAACTTAAAACACAAAAAAATGTAAAGGAAAAAGGTATTAAAATACAAAAGTTGTCAAAAGATACTGAAACTCCTATTAAAATGATTAAGAATCCTATTTCGAGCAAAAACCACCCGAAAGGATCAGGCATAGAAACGGTGAGGCAAACTTCTAAATCAGTTATAACTGCTACCAACTCAAGAAAAAAACACAAGAACCCAAACATTCAAGCTTTAAATCGACGCAAAAAATCGACGTACAGCAAACAACACATACCAGCAAAGAGAAATTCCGTATGTTCAAAAAGTTCTAATAGACAAGCTGTGAGATTTGGTTCAAATTTTAGTTTTAATGTTGAGTTTGCCAATGGTAGGCCAGATGGTGTCAATAAATTTGAGGATTCCAGTAAGGTACCTATTAACTTGAGAAAAGATGCTACAAACCAGCCCGCAAGTGTAAGACACCAAAAGACTCAAGATAAAAAAAAAGTACACGATGCATTTTCTCAGGTCTGGGCCAAACGAGTAAAATCCACGATAACAGAAGTAGGGCCTCTATTAAAACGTTGTTTTTGCACGTTAACCTTAAAAAGTGAAAAAATACCTACGAATAATGAAAAAGTAAATCCCATACCCAAAATAGCGAAAAATATCAAACCCACACCTCAGGTGGATAAAATCATTAATACAGATAAGCCAAAAATGTTTCCTATAACTCTAGACCCAGATGAATGTGAACCTGGTACTTGTATCCCAGGCAAGTGTAACCCACGTCAATGTTTGAAAAGAATACAACAACGAATGCAGTCAAAGTTGTCTAATACCGAGGCAAAAAGAGCAAGAAAAATATCCACCATTACATCAAATCAAAAACATTCTAGTGTAAATACAACAACAATTGGGCTCCAAAGACGACAAAACATACGAGATGAAACGGGAGATAATTTAAGAACTTATACAAAACGAGATTCGCAATTTCCGACTCAGAAACAAGTAGTTCGTATTGGTTCAAACTTCAGTTTTAACGTTGAGTTTTTCAAAGAAAACACCTTAGGCAATGCATTCAATTCATCCACGTATGAAAAATTGCCTGAAATACCAAAGCAAAGTATTCATAAAACCAGCCGTGCTTTTTCAGAAAAAAAAACCGAGTTTTGTGATCGACAACTTCAGTTGGATGCGCATAAAACTGAGTCAAAGGCATCCGGAGTAGAACGGTTGATGAAAAGTTGCTTCTGTACGCTAAAGTTACAAAAGATGGGAAAAATGCAACAAAAAGAAAAACCTGTTATGAAAAAAAAAGCAGTAACAGCGAACATTAAAACCAAAATTGAAAACAATAGAATATCGAAAAATACGGGTACAGAAACAAAAAATAAGCGTCGAGCTTTAGATCCTTTTGAATGTGAACCCTATACATGTATACCTGGCAAATGCAACCCACTTGAATGCTTGGAAAGAATAAAGTTACGCAATGTAAATGACATTGGAACAGATACATTAAGACCTTCTGTTAGGTATGTTGGTAGCTCAACCGAAGTAAAGCCACAACTAAAGAAAATTCAGACATCAATACAGAATATAGTTGCTACTAAACCAACGTATGGTCAAAAGAAGAAAAAACCTGAGCGTGTTTCACATATAGCTGAGAATCAAAACTGCCAATCTGTTTGTAGTTTCGGGTCCAGTTTCAATGTCAACGTGGAATTTTACAAGAAAAGTTCACAAAAAGCCGCAAGCAATGTAAGTTCTGTAAGTTCCTCAATGATTGATACACATCAAAAAGCGAGAATACAACCGATAAAAAATAAAAATCAAGCATCTAACGGCCTATCAGCACCTTCTAATCATCAAGCACAGCAAGCTAAACTGGCACAAGACTCTGTAGGTTCTGGTATCGCACCACATTTAAAAAAATGTTTCTGTACGTTAACTCTCCATAAAACAGAAACTAATAAAAAATGCAGACCACCTAGAGTTTCAATTCGAAACAAATCCACATGTACAAAAAAATTCAAATCGCAAAAAAGAAAAGTTTACAATGTCTTAGATTCCAATGAATGTGAACTAGGAACGCAGATGATGGCTGGTACAAGCCCTCGTCGATATTCTAAGACTTCTATGACTATTCGACCCATTGGTAAATGTAAAATAATACAACCACAAGTTGCAAAATCACGAATTATTGAACAGCCGCGTTTTAAATTTATGGATCCTATAAACAAGCAAGGTCTGAAAATTGGTACAAACATTAGTTTCAATTTTAAATTATATAAAGAAAAAACAATTGTGTGTGAAGAAGATAATAATATGAAAATTGAAAATAAATCAACGCGAAGGTCGATAAACCCTTCCACTACAAATAGTTATGGTGAGCTACAGCCACAAAGACATGAACCTGAAAAAAATATTTCGATTGCGGGCAAGGCATTAAAAAGATGTCCTTGTATGACCAAAAGCCGTCGGAATAAAAACCGTGTAAATGTTATGACAGTTGGGTGTGTAAATCATTTAATCACAATGTCGCCATTTAAGCCGAAGCAGTATTACATAATCAAACCGAATCAATATATTTCCCACGATAACATCGCTGAAACTCTCGATTCAAAATTATACAATAGATACCAAGATTCAGAGCCAAATAAGCCATCCCAAGTATATGCTAAGAAAAATTATAAGCAAGAATTTAAAGACGTAAAGAACAATAATAACCATGACCAAAATAATATTCCACACAATCGAGATAACGTCAAGGAAAACGATCAAAATCACTCTAAAGACATCACAACCATCTTGCCTTATAAACCAAGAAAATACAATAAAAATGGAAGCAATACTTTATTTGCTCAAAAAGGCATAGCAAAGGGAGCGAAACATTACTGTTGCTCATACCGTACCTGTCAAGATCATAGCTATAAAGTTGAAAAAGAACAAGTTCCCAAAGTAAAAAAATTAGTCAGAACTGCAAAATCAAAACACATAAGGCTAAAAGCTAAAGACGATCGAATAATAAGACAAGCCAGATTTTCAGCGCTGAAGAATTTTTTTTCTACACGTCGCGATGAATATACTCACTACATAAACTTTGAGCCTAATAGACAAAGTTACAATTGTTTAGTGAAATCTAATCTAGATGAATGTAAGATGCCTGAAAGACTTCCTTTAAAAATCTCGCAAAATCAGCCAAAACAATCTAAAAGCCTTGGAAATGCAGCAGTAACTGTTCCAAAAGAAATATGTATTGAACAGCATAAAGATAGTTATACAAGATTACAATCTGGAGATGCAAAATCAATACCAATAGCTAAATTTTCAGATAAAAGTTTACTTTGTCATTACCAAGGATTAATTACAGAAGGAGAGCTAGTTGTGGTTAAATGCCTAGGAGCAGAAATACACAGAGAAAAAATTAACGAAGAAATCTTGAACAAACACATTGTTTCAAAGGAAAACGATCAATATTTTAATACACGTAGAGCAGGGCATGTGGGTTTCTTATTTCAGTGTGCTCATACATTTAGTCAATGCAAAGACAAATTCATAGGTTCTCATGATCCTCAGTTACCAAATTCCGAACATAGAAGAACATGTTGTTTTTGTAAAAAAAAACATGAAAATAAAAGCGAGGTTAAAACAGACATTGCGAAAGAAAAACTCAAAAAACCTAGCGTATGTAAAAGCTTAGATACAGAAAAGTTTTACAACCCTAAATCGAAAGTCAATTTCAATTCCATATCCATAGAAAAAAACAGTCAACGACAAATGAAAAACGATGGTGAAGTAGCAAAACTCCGAAAACTTAAAACAAGGGATCATGACGTACTAAAGAAACAAAAGGAAACATCTAAGATGCTAAAAAATAAAAATAAATATCGTACGGGTGATTGTGTACTACTAACAAATGAATCCGTAATTAATATCGCTAAACTTGATACTATGATTAACGGCTCGCACCGGGAGGAATATCCTGCGACTTGCTATTTGATACACAAGAACCATCCCAAGAAAACGAAGAAGCATCGTTATCTTTCAGATTTTGACCTCAAGGCTTCGATAAGGAAAAGACCCTGGTCTGCCTTGTTCCACTACCGTTCATTTTACAAGTCTTGGCTACGTTTGCTCAGAGTCTGGAAGCAATTCACGGATGTAGTACTTTTCCTGTTAGCAGTAGTAGTATGGAGTCCCTGTATTTTTGTTGTGGAAAGCTATAGAGCCGCAACGTGTTGTACTTGTAACTCTTAATGTCATGTATCGTCTGTAATAACTGTGTTTAAATAAAACATCTGTATTTAGAAGTTATTTTTCATTTCGTCAAAGGAAGATCATTTTGAAGTATATTACCTAAGGTTATGAGTTATTTGGTTGCATATTTTTGATCTCGCTGTAGAAATGGAAAAAAATATGCAAAATACAACAGATCCTAAATTAATGTCATTAGTACAATTGGTGGTACTAAGGATACAAAGTTGTGCACTTGTGCCATCAATGGTACTAGTCAATGGTACTACTGACATAACGGCGACTAACCAATCAGTAAAATAGAATTATTATCCCTATAAATAATTATAATAAAGGACATAGTCAGGCTTCACAGCTCAGTTGGAAGTAGCTCTGACTTCTGCGCCGTAGGCCATGGGTTCGATTCCCACCGAGAACAAAAAATTGTGTGATGAACATGATTTTTCTCTGTCTGGGTGTTATTATTAAAAAAGATAATATGTATTTACAAAAAAAAAGTATGGTATGTATTATATCAGCTATCTGGTTCCCATACCTATTACAAGCTTTGGCTTAGTTTGGGGCTAGATAGTGTTGTGTGAAAAAGTCCACCAATAGTTATATTTATTTATTTTATAATAGATTTAAACACAGTTTACCTTGTACATGGAAATCTTCTGGTTCTTATCCGGCCTATTCGTTTTGTCCGGTAAACGAGGGCTTTCTTCATTTTATCTCCACCTACGCATACAATCAAGTCCGCAAACACCTACTACCTAGCTGGACGCAATAACACCCAAGCTAAGAGTAGTAGAGCTCTTTGTGAAGGGCTCGTCCGGGGAAGTACTACCACCACGCCATTTTCTGCCGCCAAGCAGCGTTGCTGTGTTTCGGTTTGAAGAGTGTGGTTGCCGGAGTAATCACAGGCACATGAGGCTTAACATCTGTATGCATCAAGTTGATGGACGCAGGGCATTGCATCGTAGGGCACGTTCCTATCGTGCGTGACCTACGAAGCAATGATTTGTTATGGGTAATGGTTACCACTTAACATCAGGTAGGCCATCTGCTTGTTCCATCAGCTAGTTGTATAAAAAAAAGTTATGTAGAATGAGAAGGACTCCGTATATCCTAAACTTTAGGGTCTTTCCGGTCATTGATCTTTATGCGACTGAATGGAAACGTGCAAAATAAAAGGGAATCACGGCTCTAAATGTACAACTTACTTGTTTCATAATCAGTGGACTCTATCTGATACTTCTGGACATAGGATTTTCCATGGAATTACTACCCAAAGGATATGCTCCTAATAATTTCAAGCCATAGACAGGTACTTGCTGTTGGGAGTAATGTGCGTCCTGACCTTGGCGCGTCTATGAATTTCCGTATATTAATAACATACAAACATGCTTCATACTCATCATTTCCACGCCAAACACATCATCATGTCCACCGTCCACGCCAAACACAGAAACACTATTGTAACAAATAGTTCAGATAATTCAAAACTGTGATCCATAGTGCGTTCAGAGTGCGAAAACAAAAGAGAGCAGTATCGACCAAACCCTCGAAAGTGAGGGAGCACGCCACCCTCTTTATGACTCAGAGGGGAGGACCCTTGCACGTATACATTGCGGTACCTTGCCTACCCTACAGTACGCCATGCACTCATATCTATCGATCTGAAGTCCTGTTCAATTTTAAATGTTCTTGTTTTGTAGTAATCTATTCTACTTTCTAAAGCTTCAATTTATATTGTACTAGCGGCCCGCTCCGGCTTCGCTATAAAATATATATTTCTCCACTATTTAATGGATGTTATTACACAAATAAACCTTCCTCTTCAATCACTCTATCTATTAAACAAACCGCATCAAAATCTGTTGCGTAGTTTTAAAGATTTAAGCATACATAGGGATTTAGGGACAGAGAAAGCGACTTTGTTTTATACAATGTAGTGATAGTGATTATGAAGGCACTCTCTCTCTCTTGTCTGTCACTAGTTTCTTTCGAAACAGTGTGGTGAAAGGATTTTAAGTGCGCCTCAAGAAACTCATTTCGAGCACTTGACACATGTTATAGAACTTTTTAGGTTCTACTACATGCCGGTTTCCTCATGAAGACATTAGGCAACGATCTTCTCATCATGTTTGCGTAGAAGTATTGAGAAGAACAGTTCCGAATATTTAGATTCTTTCATATATGGAAGGAATCTAAAAATGTTCCTCATACAATCCATGCGCTTATCCAACTTCTTCTTCTCTCCGTTTATGGCTCCTGTCTGTCATTCGACAGACAATCTTGCCAGTGTCAAGTGATTTGTATTGAATGAATACTTTTTAGTCAAGTCAGTCCATAGTCAAGTCGGCCGTCATTTGTCTTGAAGAAAATGATGGCGGTTTTCTTAACAACGTCTTCGAGCAAATTATTTGATAGGTGCAATTCTGCTTTGCTAGTAGTGACAGCTGCTTGATATATAGCTATTAATTTGAGTGCTAATGGCATAGGAGCAAGTTAATCTGTTTCGGGTTGCATGTTTGATAAAAAAACATCTATTACATTGAAG
This sequence comes from Chloroclysta siterata, assembly GCA_932294275.1. Taxonomy (NCBI): domain Eukaryota; kingdom Metazoa; phylum Arthropoda; class Insecta; order Lepidoptera; family Geometridae; genus Chloroclysta; species Chloroclysta siterata. The sequence goes on from OW028602.1 coordinate 12,902,794, forward strand.
TATAATGTCTGTTGTGCTAATTTAGTTCTTACATAAATTAATTAATGTTCTATCATATTTTTTTACATTAAGTAGATTGGTGGACTTTCTACACAGCACTAACTAGCTCTAAACTTAGCAATGCTTGTGCGATAGGAACCAGATATCCGATATACATCTATGTTTATAACACAATGGTTTGTTCTCAGTGGGGATCGAACCCACTAGCTACAGAGCAGAAGGCACCAACTACTACCAACTGAGCTTTGAGAGCTGACAATGATACTATTGTTTCTTATATACCGCCACTATTTGGAGAGGTGGTACGCTAGGTACGGTCATTCGTCGCTACAGACAGAGCAAAGGAACCGACCGGTTTCTCGGAAACCTTGCCAGATGCCTCCGATAACACTTTATCGTTTTCACGGATTAAGAATCTACACTTTATTAACGATATAACTAACTGCTATTTATAATACGAATTAACTTTGCATCTCACTTACTTTAACATTACGCCACACGGGAGACGTTGGTATGTAGATTTCTTAAGTGAAAGGTTGAATTTAAAAGCTACAATCACAGATACTTTTGCTTATGTCGCTCATTTGTTTGGATTTCTTTAAATCGAATAAAGTTACATATTTTTTACGATTGCCGAACCGAGGAGCTTCCCTTCCCATTCTGTCAGTTATTACAGTCCCCTCTGCAAAACTTTTGATCGCAAAATAGCACCCAGTTAAATTCAACTAGGAGGGCGTTTAGATTGATCTACACTTCACCGTAGGGACAAAATGTGAAGACATTCGTTTTTTTTTACTTGCTATAGAACAAGTAGATGGCCCACCTGATTTTAAGTGGTAATTATCACCTGTAAGCACTGTCTCGCAAGTCACGCTCGATAGGAACTTGGCCTACGATGCACTACCCTTCGCCTATCAAGTTAAGGCATACAGATGTAAAGCCTTATGTGCTTGTAATTTCTTCGGCAACCATACCCTTAAACCGAAACACAGCAACGCTGCTTGGCGGCAGAAATAGGCATGATGGTAGTACTTCCCCGGACAAGCCTTTCACAAAGAGCTCTACTACCAATAAAGTTTTGTATTCATAGCGTGTTGATTGTTGGAACTTCTTGGAATAGCATTTTACATTTGGTAATGTTGTCGTGGTCACACATTACACGAGATTGTGTGTGCATTAATAACCATAAATATTCCAGCCCACTGCCTTCGTCATATTAATGTGGAATGAACACGTCAAGTGAACCCTATACTTAACCATTTTATTTTAACATCTCATCTAAATAACAAATGCTGGTTGCTTTATTCTAGGGACATTTAAGTTTTTAATATTTGATAACTCTCGCCTGCGAATTTATCCACGTGGCAAAGTAATTTTGAAGCTTATAAATCTAACCTTCTTAGGCAGGCGACTTAGACTGTGTTTACATTACAGGTTTCTACAACTCGTCGTTATAGGTACTTTCGCCTTTGAACGTGCTTTCCCATGCACTGAAAAAATAAAGAACTTTGTACCTAGTAATAGCCGATCCCGGGTTTCCCGCCAAAACACGCCATTTCCAACATGGCCGCGGCGTGGTGAACGCGTCTCTTTACGACTTCCCGGAAAATTATGGCCGTGTTCGTACGTTAAACTTTTATACCGAACCGTGTTAGCTCCTACATAGGAATAATAATATTATTGCTGCCTAAAAGCACAAGCACGCTGTTTTTATTAGTTAGTCTAACTTTAGGAAGCTTATTTGGGAAAGCTGACGAATATTGCTGCTAGTGTTTTAACTGCTTAACTACCTACCTATCGTTCATGTTACCTATTAGAACTTCTATTACAATTTTATAACTGCCTGTCCCAGCTTCGGATATAAATTTTTTGAACATTTTAGGATAAACTTAGACCGTAGGTTCGAGTCTCGCTACGATAGTTAGACATATGGTAACGCTGAGTTTTTTGTAGATATTATAGAAATTTTTTGTGTTCTATCGTCAATAGTTTTCGCAGCGCATGCGATGAAATACATTTTATGGCCAATTTTTTTACACCTTGGGTTACATTATTGAAGTTTTAGAAGGGATCCCTAATTTTTCTAGTCATAAATATAGCCTATGTTACTCAGGGATAATGTAGCATTGTAATGGTGAAAGAATTTTACAAATCGGACCAGTAGTTTTTTAGCCTATTTGTTACATACAAATCTTTACAATAATACAAATATAAATCTTTCTTCTTTAAAATGTGTAGACATAGACAAACGGTTACTTATTTTATTTTTATAATTTTGGGAAAACTTTATTTTTTATACAACCAGCTGATGGAACAAGCTGATGGCCCATCTGATGTTAAGTGGTAACCATTACCTATAACAAAGCATTGCCTCGTAAGTCACGCACGATAGGAACGTGCCCTACGATGCACTGCCCTGCGTCCATCAGCTTGAGGCATACAGATGTTAAGCCGCATGTGCCTGTAATTACAAAGGCAACCACACTCTTCAAACCGAAACACAGCAACGCTGCTTGGCGGCAGAAAAAGGTGTGGTTGTAGTACTTCCCCGGACGAGCCCTTCACAAAGAGCTCTACTACTTTTAAACTTACAGCTAGGTATAAAGGTAGGTGATATAATATACGTGCAGCTATAGAAAGATAAAGTTACTATGTATAACTGATGGCCAATAACCTACAAGTTTCCTCTGATACAATAAACGCAGACTTGTTCGCGTGGTCTTTGTTTTCTAGCGGTACCTATCTATACATCATTTGAAGGAGATACTCACGGTATTGTAAAGAACTCTGACCTTGGTTTTGCAGTGCGAACTTTCAAAAATCTGCTCTTTGTGCGTCTACATTGCATACTGCAAAGATTACGCCCTCTACATTTCAAGTCTCTGGGACCAGTTAGGCTGAGCGTTGTATGTCAGACGGGATTTAATTCTTACATTATTAAATGAAAAGAAGCCATTTCAATAGTCCCCATTTCTTGCTGCTGCACTAGCCCTATTTTTTTAGTCTTAGTGCTAAAGCTTTTCATTGATAAATAAATAAAGAAATGTAAAGGCCTTTCTCGTAGAGCACCGTTTTTAAAACAAGGATCTTGTTCCTTGTGGAGCCCCAATCAAAATTTTGATGGGTGCTCTACGAGGAATATCAAAAATGCTTCCTCGTAGAGCACCTACGCGTTGTAGCAGCGTATAAAAAAAAAGAGTTGTTTACTATTTGACATAAGTATTTTTACAAGGCCGTGTCAATGATATAATATCATCTTTTTCAAAGGCATAAACAGTAAGTACGATAATATAAGTGGGTAGTCCCACTTATATTATTGCTGAAGAGACAATCTCAGATAAAATAATACCTACTCTATTTCTTGCCATGGATAGAAAACGACGCGGGTACATTTGTCAGACTGTGTCCAATTTTATTATGTCTCTCCGGAAACGAAGTAATAGCGAAACTTGTGTCTGCATTCCTAGGAGCCAAAATAATCAACTGCTGGCGACAACTTTATATACAACTAGCTACTCGCGGCTTCGTTCAGTAATAATATATTTAATGCAAAAAACAAACCTTTTACAAAAATAACTTTTTCCTGTTATTTTGATTTGAAAGCCAAACTACTGAACCGATTTTGATTCTATAGGACCAATCGGAAAGTATATAGGTATCATCTCAAACAAAAAAGTTTTTATCAAATCGATTCATAAATGACGGAGATATGCGTGAAATGAGCTAAGCTGGGGGCGAAAGCACCTCCTTAGCTCTACAACGCTTCGTGTTTTAGTATTAAGGCGAAGACAAGAGCTAATGTGACTCTCGCTCGCACGTTTTGACATGTTGAAAGATATAAAATCACTAAACTCATTTTCGAAAAATCGCAATCAACCATTTTGTGTGCAATGTTATTGCACACAGTTTAGTAAAAATTTCATTTTGATCGATACATGTTTTCCTATTCAAAAGTTTGCTTTACTAGTTTTCGTACATAAGCAAACTTTTAAGTAGGAAAACTTGTATCGATCAAAATGAAATTTTCACTAAACTGTGTGCAATGTGATTACACAAAAAATGGTTGATTGCGATTTTTCGAAAATTAGTTTAGTGATTTTATATCTTTCAACATGTCAAAACGTGCGAGCGAGAAGTTGTTTGATAGTTGTCAGCCCCTTAACAGTTATGCTCATTCGCATTAAAATATGAAACAAAGGGCGAAAACGTATAAAAATGTGTCCATTAATCAAGGGAATTATTATCTTTCGTACGTGACAGGGGTCCAGCTTTCAGCGATGTAAAACCGAGCGAAAACGTAATTAATGATTATTGGAGTCACGAAGTTCTTCGGCAGACATGACTAGCCCACTGCCACTTCAGCTTGATAACTCTTTGGGCTATGTCGACAACTTTGATACTCTGTACCCCAAGTATGAGTTTTGCTTACCATATTTGGTTTTTAGTTTTACGTTTTTGCTCCGTGCCCATTGCGGGTTTTGTAAAGTTCCATATCGGTATCCCTATCGCGGCTTCATACAAAACCCGCAATGAACACGGAACAAAAACGTAAAACGAAAAACCAAATATGGTAAGCAAAACTCATACTTGGGGTACGGATTTGGTTTTCGATAACCGCTGGGGTTGTTTGTTTTATATTTATTGAATTTTACTGTTGTTTGTATAAAAAGTACCTACCTACCTACCAAAATGTATAAAGCCCACACCTACAATTTGCATCCCAGCTATGAGTGCTACTTATTTATTTTTCTTGTCATCTTTATGTACCTACATTGAAGCAAATAAATGATTTATGATTTAAACGAGTGATCACGTAACTATGTTGCAATCAGTTTCTATATGAAACCAATAAGTATACAGTATTGGAACACCTTGTATAAAACAATATGAAAGTTTTGCAATTATCAATCAATAGAAACACCAGTTGTAATCTAACTTTGTTAGCAACTGCAGCTAAAATGTAACCGCATAGCCGTCATATTTACTTATTACAAACAGAAACTGATTGCAACTTATTGCAACAAAGTTATGTGACCAGCCATCAGGTCTCTCTGCTTAGGCAAACGTAGTGTAGGACGACCTCAGACTAGATGGAGCGACGACTTGCGCAGGGTGGCGGGCAAAAACTGGATGGTCAGAGCCAAAGACCGGGCTCAGTGGCACGCACTGGGAAAGATCTATGTCCAACAGGGGACTTCTTCTTCTTGTCGTGTCATTTAAAACAGTGCACTGGTGGTCTAGTGGTAGCGGCCCCGACTTCCGATCCTAAGGTCGTGGGTTCGAAACCGGTCGTGCACCAATGAGTTTTTCTGTTCTAAAATTTATGTGCACAATGCCAGTACTCTCAAACGGTGAAGGAAAACATCGTGAGGAAACCGTCATGTCTTAGAACCTAAAAAGTTCTATAACATGTGTCAAGTGCTCGAAAGGAGCCTCTTGAGGCGCACTTAAAATCCTTTCACCACACTGTTTCCAAAGAAACTAGTGACACGACAAGAGAGAGTGATTTAAAACAGTGTGGTGAAAAGATTTTAAGTGTACCTCAAAGCGGCTCCTTTCGAGCACTTCGTCACGAGGCAAGCAAAGCTTCGGTATATTGTAGCTGTTTGTAATTTAACCTGAAATTGATTTACTGTAGCCTTGAACTTCTGGCTTGACTTGTTGTTATATTTCTTTGTTGCCAGCGGTGTTTTTTGATTTATTTCTGTAATGTTATACAGTTTACTGCTTACGTTTCTTTAGGTTATATTCTTATGGAAGTTATACGTCGTTTCTCAAAAATGAGAAAAATTGAGGATCAAATCCACCGGTGTACTCCCCGCCTTCCGATCGTAAGGTCGTAGGTTCATAAGTCCGGTCGTGCACCAATGGATTTTCCCTATCACGAAATGTATATTCGCAATGCCAGTGCTCTCAAACGGTGAAGGAAACCATCGTAAGGAAACCTGTTAGTATTCTGACAGCGGCGATGGGCTTGCAACCTGTCACGAACTACTGCAAAACGTGGGTATATGCCAAATGTAATATTTGGAAGGGCCTACCTCTGACTACCCCTTAGATATCCTCAAAGAATCTTGAGTTCGTACTTGGTACTAAGAGATATGAGAGGTCTATTGTCTCCGGGATCAAAGTCCTGAAACTGTTTCTGTTTTTCATTAGTCTGAATGAGTCTACTGCTGGACATGGGCCTCCTATAGGTACATTTGAGTAATGTGCATGTATTTGCACCGGCAACCATACCCAGTAATGCGCATCACTACTTGGCGATTCTTCTTCCTAATACTGCGTTTACATTTAGACATTCGCGCCATTTGCGTGGACAGAAATGTTGCCGTCCATATGTCTGCGGCAGCTTCGCCGGCAATGTGTGTTCACGCAACACGGGCAACGCGAGCGACAACGCGAGTGGCATGTTTACATTCTCGCATTGCCCAAGACCCTGCTCATGTCTCTGCACATTTCCACGGACATGAGCTGAGTGTAAACGGGTTCACTAGTTTCTTTCTTTTTAGGGTTCCACGTCATGTTTTTCCTGCACCGTTTAAGAGTCCCGGCACTGTGCTTGTAATCCTGGGTTCAATGCTTAAAAACAAGTTTTACTCATTTTTCGCTTTTTCTGGCTTACTACAAACGAAAATTCTTGCACTACAAACTTCTACGAACCTCTTTCATTCGTTTTCAGCGTTTGTAGTAATCATCTAGCCTTTCAAATCGATTTTTTGTAGGAAATATCGTTTTTATAAATAGTCGAAAACTTAAATATTTTTTTCTATGTTTTCTATACTACTACAAACGAAAATTCTTGCACTACAATCCACTACTAACGTTTATCTATAGGAATCAGCCGGAAAAAGTTGATTTTTGCAAAGTCGGGGGACGCGATTTTTTTATTTTTTTTTATTTTTTTTTGGTTTTACTACACACGAAAATAACTTCACTACTATCTACTACTAACCTAAATCTACCAAATAAACCGAAAAAATATCATTTTTTTTAAAGTCGGGTGCCAAGTTCACATAGCTCTTGCCGGTAGAAACAGGTGATCCAAAACCAATAAATTTAAATGAACATAATCCCACTAGGAACTCGTAACTATGATAGTTGGAGAACGGCAACTTCCCTGCCGTCCCCTCGAGGATTCGGTTAGTCCCGTTTCCATTTGTAAATGGATTTTAAAATTATTAAAACCCTTGCCGAGGGGACGGGGGACAATGTGATTACGTTAAGTCCTGTTTTGTAACTCCCGAGAGTTATAAAACATTGGTCTATTTACGAAATCTGATTAATTAATCTAGCTGGTGTAGGTATAGATACCAATAATTAATTAATCCAATCTAGCCCAACGCCTACATAATTTGTTCCTACAAACTTAGTAGACATAGTTAGTACACGCGGATACAGATCAAGCTACACAAAGGCAAGAAGAATGGCGCTTACTACAAGGACAAAAGTGAGCAGTGTATACCCTGATGTGTATCTGTGTGTAGGTACATTGGATACACATCAGTTTACACACCCGATATAGACCACGCCTTTTTCTGCCGCCAAGCAGTGTCTTTGTCTTTGTTGAAGAGAGATAAAAAAACCTTTGTTTACTTTAACCTAGTCGTAGGCACATACGGATTTCTGACTGTTTAGACTGAGTGTCTAAACAGTTTGTACTTTGAATTATTTGAAGTTGAACGCTGCGAATCGTGCGAGAGGTGCCGTCCGCCGTCCGTCAATAGGAATTCTCTTCCGCGTTTTTTTCTGACTTCTCGTGGTGAAATCAGCTCTAAATCATAAGCACGTAACATTGTCATGTTAACTGGGGTTTAATCTTCCAATATAAAGCGATAGTCTGGGTCATTATTCTCTATGACATAGGAGATTCCGTGCCATAACCGTGTGACGTCACAGCGTGGTCTAAACGCAAACGCGATTCATAAACCAAAAAATGAACTAAGGGCCGGTTTCACCATGCTCTGTTAGATTAACAAAGGATTAAAGGGCCGTTAAATATGTCAAAATGTAATTTGACAGCTAAGGTTAGATTTAACGGCCTATTCATCCTTGATTAGTAACTAACAGAGCATGGTGAAACTGGGCCTAAGAATGACAACTAGGAATGACAACTAAGTCATAGAATTCCCGCCGCTGTCTAGTCGTATCTGTGTAACGCGATTGCATTGGCAATAGAGAATAATGCCCCTGGCCTGGGTGTCGATTCTCGACAACAAAATCACGGACGAATAATCTAATAAGGAAAGCTTATTATACTTTAGATAGCTATATTGATGATAAAAGTGCGTGGCCCGATGTCCCGGTCGCTCTGCCCATCGGCAGCTAACATGTCTGCAATGTCTGTAGTCTGTACTGTACCTACTATTGTGTGTTTTATTTTTCTCTGATTTAATAGATTGTATTTAATTTTATGCATTAGGTATTATTAGTTTGAAGCGTAGCGTGTGCTGTCTTATAAATTTGATTATGTTTACCTTTTTCTGTATGCCTACGCCTCACTTAACTTCAATAATAATATATTATACTAGCGGCCTGTCCCAGCTTCGCATGGGTGGTCATAAATTTTTAGAACATTTTACGATAAACTTAGACCGTGGGTTCGAGCCTCACGTCTACTAATTTCATACATTTGCACGTCCTTCTCCTTGAGTGAGTGAAATCGCACCCCGAGCGTGACCCGTGGACCCGTTAACATTTTTAATTTCGTCATATTTTTTGAATGGAATGTCCGATTTGAAAAATTTAAGAAGTAATCTATAGGTATTGAAACCGTCTTAATTATGAAATGATTTATTTGGATAAGGATTAATACCAAGGTACAAATAAACACCCTTTTCTAGCGGCGGCATTTCAATAATTTTTTTATAATAAAAGAACACTTATTGTGTCATAACTATAATAGTTAGACATATGCTGTCGCGACATTTTTTGTAGATGATGACGTGTTCTACAAAATCGTAGTACATTGTTTTATTCTATCACCAATAGTTTTCGCAGCGCACGCGATGTAAGGTTTTTGTTTTCCACCTTGGGTTACATTATTGGAGTTTTCGTAAGGATCCCTGATTTTTTTGAAAATATAATATAGCCTATGTTACTCAGGGATAACGTAGCATTCTAATGGTGAAAGAATTTTTGAAATCGGACCAGTACTTTTTGAGCCTATTCGTTACATACAAAAATACAAAAATACAAATGTTTCCTCTTTATAATATTAGTGTAGATTACATTGTAAAAGGATCATACAAAAGAACGGTAGGAACCAAGCCGTAAGTTTGTTGCCTGTTCTTCTAGGCTTTGGTCGCGTGGAACTGGCACCTAGAGTCACCTAGCTTTAAGACGTTTCAAAGTGATCCTTGTGATTTTATTGAATAAATACCTATTGACTTTGACTTTGACTTTGACGGGGAGCTACACCTAGTGTATCCGCGATTACCTCGATCACGAGCTTCGCCTCATCCTCCCTCACGTTGGCATTTCCACTTGCCAAAACACTCACGCGTGTTGCGCTAGTGAAGTGTGCGTGGATGTGTGTATGTATTACAGAATTGCAAATTGAAAACTCACTGCGTACTCCGCGGTCACTTGGATGAATGTTGTTACTGGAATCACACTGCTGCTAATGTGTAAACTATTCTCCCACGTGCGAGACGGTTTTTGAATAAACACATTCTTTTACAGCCGGTTTGATGAGATAATTGCATGTAACATATCAATTTTAGCCGCTTAGACTCGAAACGGTTATAAAAATCAGGTTCTCGACTTTGCATTTTACTTCATCAACTTTTTGATAGGAAAGTCACGAGTATTTTAGCCCTAAATAAGCTGGGCTATTGCCTTCTTCTTCTTGTCGTGAGACTAGATCTTTCGAAACAGTGTGGTGAAAGGATTTTAAGTGCGTCTCAAAGAGGCTCCTTCGAATAAGATTTCAACTTCGGCTATAAGAACAAGCAATAGCTTTAGCAGCACCATTTTTCAAAAGGCCAGTTGATGGACGACTGGTCTTCTGTTGGAAAAGAAAATATACTGAAACATCTTCATCCTCAGGCACAGTAGGCAGGTAGGCACATATCTTTTAGTATCTCTTCATCAGACATCAGTTGGAAAATATTGACCCAATCAATAAAACCTGCACAAAACAACTTGTCAAAACTCGCTTTTCGCTTTTTAATTTTAGAACAGCGTCAATAGTACCTATACAAAATTCGTTACGTAGTTTTATATTTAACTGTGTAGGTAACAAGTTAAAATGGTAATTGCATATGAATACTGAAGATACAGTATGTATAATAATGTAATGAATGTAGTTAGAGCGACCTAAAAATCGTTGTCCTTTTTTATAGCTAATGAACCCATGCCAAATACTAATCCTGCCTGGCTACAGCTAATCCATACCTATTCCCTTTAGAATAGCGTCCAGAATGGTCGGCACGATAAAGGAATTAAATTTATAAAATTTATAGCCTTTGAATGAAATCCGGGGATTCGCATTAGGAATGCTTAGCTCAAACAAAGGGTTAGGGATAATTCTATTAGGGATTCTCTTTGCGTGTTCGAATACCTATAAATAATAGGTATAGGCTTAGCATTTAAGGTCTGTTTTATTTACCATCGCTACATTTTTATCGTATTCAATTTAAATATTGTTTTCGCAAAAATTCTAAATTCCTCTTTCGTCATAGCATTCAATAATCACTTAGGATGCAAGGCTAATGAAACTTTTTTGTACTTTCAGGTAATACACAGTCGGATAGTCTTTAGGGAATATGACGGATAGAGCTTTGAAGGTAAGTATTTTTTGATCATCTAAAACAGCATATTTATAAATTCCCGTGAATTCCACAGTCCATACTAGAACCATAGTAATTGCACGTACATATAATTTTTTTTAATTATCTTTTTTAATAAAGTGGTTTAAGTTAACTCTTATTTGAAACATTTCCGGAACATCTTAACTGTCTTAATATCTAATTCTGAACTAAACTTGGAAACAATATTGTACAACCTACATGCCTGGCGCAACTTTGGCAAACACATTAATTTATTACAAAACTAGTTAGTTCAGCACTAATCCTCGAGAAGGTACGTTCTATAGTTTCTGACACTTTGTTTACCGTAACCTTATCCGGGTTTAATTAGTCTATATTACCGTTACCATCCAGGCCCAAAGATGAAAAAGAAGAAGAAGAAAAGAAAGAAAAGAAAATCAATTTATTGACCAACATAAAAAAAAGAATAAGTATGCTATACATACTATTATACTAATAATAAAATAAAATAAAATAATAAAAAGAATTCATCTGCTCAAAACGTTCAATTCAATTCAATTTTTGTTTGATGGCGTGTGAGGGTAAACTAAAACGTCCTAAACAATCTGTCGAATGTTGACATTATTTTGTGCATAACAGTTGACACGACTGCATGTATCAGTATTCTACTATCGAGAACATGTGGTTAACGAGCACATGAGGCTTAACATCTGTATTCCTCAAGTTGATGGACGCAGGGCAGTCCATCGTAGGGCACTTTCCTATCGTGCGTGACTGACGAGGCAATGCTTTGTTATAGGTGATGGTTACCACTTACCATCACGAGTTGTATAAAAAAAAATTGTCTCATGAATTTTGAACTGTATCGGGTCGGATATTTTTTTATACTACATGCTTATGGAACAAGCAGATGGCCTACCTGAAGTTATTTAACCATCACCTATGACAAAGCATTGCCTCACAAGTCACGCGCGATAGGAACGTGCCTTGAGATGCACTGCCCTACGTCCATCAACTTGAGGCATATATATAGGCTATGTTTAGCCTCATGAACCTGTAATTTGAAGTAGGAACATTATTAGTGTCTAACCAAGTTACTTAGGCCATCTCATAATTATTACAAGATTTGCTTTTTTTGGATATTTCACTGCACTGAAATTTCTTCCATAGATATTTTCAACACAACTACTTTCACAATGACGTCGGTCTATCAGGCGGGCAGCTGAACCAGGCCCATATTAATACACCTACTAATCTGTGGCGTTTGTTGAATGTTTGCAGTCAGTAAGCAGAAGCTGGTGTAACATAAATCATGGCGGTAGTTTTCCCTTGATGCCTCTTGATGCAGATAACCTGAGTTCTATTGACGAGTTAAACTAGTTCGCATACTTTAGCACCAACCTGCATTCGTTGCAGTGGAAAGCTTGCTGCAGTAAATTCGTACTGTAAAAATATAGATGAAATCTTATTCCTTTGTGGGCTGGGAAATGATTGCAGTGATAAATAACATCTGGAAATTCCGTGTTGGTCTATATCTTGTGACACATTTGGTACTTCTGGAGCACTTAAATGTTCTCTACAACATATATAGGGCATCCTCTCCTACAGTCTGTCTATTTTGAAGTTTGATCCAAGTTTAGGTGTCTCTTGAGATGCATCGCAATCAAAAGGCAAACCAATCTATTATGTATCAGGATCTATTTTGCACTTTGAGCATCAAACTAGCACAAACTCCGAAGCAACGTTCTATCTTCCTGATTAGAATTCATAAAGCCCACGAAATTACTAATAACTAATTGCTTTAATTAGTAATGCTGGGCAGGTAGACACCTTTCGAAAGGCCCTGTTATAAGTAGGAAACAGATTTCCGGCGGCTGTCGTCTCTTGAACAGCTCCGGCGGAACAGGTTGACTGTACAGACTTTTTTTTTTTTTTTTTTTTTTTTTTGACGCTGGGAAAAATGCATTACGCATTCCCCCCCATTGGAGGATGGAGGGGATATGTGGGACTCCCCGGTTTTCCGCTCCCGGTATACCCACTAAACAACCCAGCGACACTCCCGCGTCGCCTATATGGAGGGGAACTGGGAAACTGGCAGAGCCTTTTCATCCAGTCCCCCGCCGGCGATTGGCCCGCTCTGACAGCGGGGCCCCCGCAACGCCCCCGCCTTTACGGCGGGGCCCGCACGCCCCCCCCTTTGCAGGGAGGGACCCGGGAACGACCGTGAGTGCCCGGCCGTTCCCGCCTGACGGGGTGGTGAATATGTGCAATGCGGGAGAAGGCCCCTCCAGGTCTTCTCCCACTATTCACCACCATGAGCGGCGCGAGAAGTTCCGCGTCTCTCGCGCGCGCTCTACCGCCTGGGTAGACCCGTAGGTCTACCCTGCCTCATCACACTGTGCCCTCTGCTAGACAGAGGGACACGCGGAGAGGCCCACCGTGTCGGGTTATTAGCCACCATGAAACACGTCCGCAGTACTCTGCAGGCGTGTTTCATGGTGTTACCAGGGTGCACCACGAGGAGGTTACCCGACCTAGCACCCCTTGACTGTACAGACTAGCTCAACATCAAATACTTACATTTTCTGGTCCGAAAAGTATGTAGAAGTAGCGTCGCGTCAAGTCGCGTGAAATGCCAAATTATGGAGCACTGTGGGTGCTGATCGAGCGATTCGTTTCTACTACAGTAGTGGTAATAAACGACGAGTTGGTATGTGCCGGTAGACAGACGTGAATGCATCCATCGTATGGGTAGTTAACCGCACCAAAGCCTAGGCAAATTAGGGTCCCAGAATAACTGAATTTCCGCGCCCGTCGGCTCTAATGGCTGGCTTTATCTGTGTGCCTTCATCACCACGGACTATTTATTAAGGATGGTATAGAAACAGCACTCTACTGTGAATACATGGGGAATTTAATTAATTGACAGATTTAATATCTTGTTTAGAACAGGAATAGATAAAGTTACAGAAGAAATAAGAGGTTGATGCTCGAAGTAGGCGTGGAAGCGTTTTCCGTTTACTTTCTTGTTGTTTTTTACATTATCTTCTTAAGTTTCCGGGTTGCTTTTGCTTAGAGATAGTACCTAACCTAATGTTGAGTAGGTGCACCATTCAGTTGTAGTTAAAAGTTCAATGGGTGGGTAGCCCACGCACTTAACATACCTTCAAAATAGAAACTCTTAGAATTATTACTCAAGAGACCATTTAATTGGAATTGAATCAAACAAGAGTCCAATTAATTTGAATTCCTTAGTCTTTCTCTCTTGTCGCCCGAACCATAATTTGATAACATTTATTCTAAATCGCTTTGTCCATATAAATGCTCAATTTTCTAGTAGAAATTATATCGGGGCAGTGGAAAGGAAATTCATTCAAACGCTTGAATGATCTTATCTTTACTTTAGGAGTCATTTTACTTATCTGTCTATCAAATTAATTTGGGAGTTGTTCAGTAACTTGTAGACGTTATCTTCATATTTTTTTAATTTATGACTGTTTTTATCTTTTTTGTTAAAAGTTTAATTAAATGAATTATATCTTCCGCAAGCCTTTGAATGTTACCTACCAAACCTACTTCAGTTTGGTGATGATTTCTTTTCTAAATTAAAATCCAAAAAGTCTCAAAAAATATTTGAAATATTATAGTAATTATGGCCGCATACAAAATACTTTTTAACGAAAACACAGGTCGATCTTTCATCAGCCACTGTTATTAAGCAAGCTTTTGATCATTCTTTTTTTGTTTGAATAATAATCTAAAAGAATGCAGGGCCGAACGCCCCTTGGACACTGTACAGTCAGTGTTAGAAGTAGCTAAGCAGCTTAGTTATATCAAAATACATAAAAAAAAAACAATTGTATGCATGGAAAATGTCTAATTCTTCTAGTAGCGAGCTTAATATCCTGATTTAAGTAAAAGTTTAATGTGTTAAAAATCGTCATAAAAAGTGGTAATGTTCAGTTGATTGTAATTTTTCTTATTTTTGAAATTTTATTGCTGATAGGCATCTGGCCGGCCGGACCTTAGTTGTTCAGCTACTTTTGACTCCAACTGTACAAGTTTAAATTATGGCGGCAAGGTAAAAAATGGATCGGTTTTATTAGTAGAATCAATTATATAACTTCCAGTGCATCTTGGATGAACCGGTTCGGAAACTGCCCCAGCGGCTTCTGATGCTGTATAAACTTATCTCTGAAGCGTATTGTAGAGATTCTCTTTATAAGTGTTTCATTGCTTAATCTACTTTGAATTGTGATATCTTCAAGGCTTTGTTCGCGTGGAACTAGCACCTAGATTCACCTAGTTTTAAGACGTTTCAAAGTGATCCTTGTGATTTTATTGAATAAATATCTTTTGAGTTTGACTTTGACTTATCAAGCTCGATAAAAGTGAACGGAATATATAATGCCGGATGGTAATTCCGGTAGAACATTTAGTATTTTTGCTGTTAGGTGAGTGGAGGAGAAAAACATGTTGTGCCGACCCCACATGAAGTGAGATGAGGGTAAAATGATGATGAAATATTTATGCGCTTATAAAGCATTGGCAAATCTCAATAGTACAACGCCCTTGCCTTCGTTTCGATAAGTTTACTTTCTTGTTAACACTTAGATCTTAGTTGAGGACAAACTACTAGTACTACTACTTTTCTAATTAGTAAAAGTGGGCATATAAGTATTTATCAAACGGAAAATGTATTACCATCGCAAGCTACCAGGGCTTTCTATTTTCTCGGCTTGAATTTAAATGCTTTTCTCTTTTCAGTACTTAAATTTGTCCAGAAAACCGGCCAGCAAGATTTCATTAAACAAAGTTAAGTTTTCTCGGATGAATCTCAGAACCGGTGCTGCAGACGTTTCCACATTACCTACCTGGAGATTTCCTTGTAAGGACACAGATTTCCTTATACTTTGTAGCTGAGGTAGGGGTGACGATCTGGAATTGATTTATTGGTATCGGTTTTTTAAAGTACTATTCAGCCCCTATCTAAGCAAAGCTTGTACTATGGGAAACTGATAACTGATATAGTATTTATATAGTTTTTTTTCGAAATACATACTTATAACATCCAGAAAGAGTACAAAAATCTTTGTTCAGCACATAATTGTTTAGCCCAAAAGCCAGAGCTACTACCAACTGAGCTGTGAGGGCTCGATGATTGATTGAGATGGTAGGTAGTTAAAGTAGTTTATGCGAACTCATCTTAAAACCTTGACATTTGTAGTATGGTGGCTAACTGTCTGGCTGAGACGCGAGAGGTGCGGGTTGTCAAATTGTTTGCATAGTCTGCAAATATAATGCCATTTATTTGATAGAAAAACAAAAAAATACAATGCTTAGAAAGGCTATGTTTTTATAATCTTAAAATAGGCCAATAATAGATTTTTCTAAGACGTTTTCCGGAAAACCATTCCTCGCTTCCTTTGTACTACCTGTGAATTTATAAAATATCCTTTGTTTTTGGTATCTACCAATTGAATTTTGGGTTTGGTTATCTACGTACCTAAAATTGTAATAGAAAACTCTAGTAAAACAAAATTAGGTTAAAGACATTTTATTAGCAAAACATAGGCAGAATGGTTACATTTAAGTGTTGAAGTAGGTAAGTGAAATGTATAAGTTTCATTATATTTTGCCCTGACATAAGGTGTGCAAATTTTTTAATTAAAAATTGAGTGTAAAATGTCTTCAAATGTGAGTTAGTGCAACATATTTTAAGATGTTAAATCCATAATTACCTACACATGAAATACTAACTGTAAGAATAGATTAATACCCTCAAGTCTAATCGACCCTATTATTTTTATTGAAAAGTATCGCCATCCCTAGGCGAGCAGCAATTTATTACACGTTAGCGCTCGACTCTTTCGCTTTTATGGAGCGCCTCAGGCAGAACCCTTCCGGAATGAGCTTGTGCGTGAAAGAATTATTCTCGCCTCTGTCGTATCAGTGTAGTATGTTTTAGTATTATATGGAAATAGGTGCTGGATTTTCTTACGGTATTTTACTTCTTCTTGACTTGGAAATCACAGACAGGAGCCATAAATGAGATATAATTATGTCTTCTGTTTGTTTTGACGTTCAATTTTGCCATTTCCAAGAAACAGCCAATCGAATCAAGCCATTTTCATCAAAATCTACGTGATACAGAAAACGCGAACGTTTAATTGAGGGTATCACATAATAACCAACTGCTCACAATTTAAGACCGTACCGAAATTACACAGCAAAACTTAAAACCTTTCTTCTCCGAATAATAAATTCTCAAAATCATATATTATCAAATTACAATTACACAAGTAGCTAAATTAAAAAAATATATATAATTTGCTTCAAAAAGTTATAGAAAACAAATCCGACATTGGATTTGTAATTCTAATCAAGATACCCTAACAGCACCAACATGTTCAGTAATTAATGACTTCCTGAGTGTTAAGGTTTTTTGACGGTTTGCGTGCATAATCACTATAATTTCTTTCGAAACAGTGTGGTGAAAGGATTTTAAGTGCGCCTAGAGGCTCCTTTCGAGCATTTGACACCTGTTATAGAACTTTTTAGATTCCACGACATGCCGGTTTCCTCACGATGTTTTCCTTCACCATTTGAGAGTACTGGCATTGTGCACATACATTTTATATAGAAAAACTCATTGGTGCACGACAGGTTTCGAACCCATGACCTTAGGATAGGAAGGCGGGGCCTCTACCACTAGACCACCAGTGCTCTCATATATCAAGTAGTTAGACCACTTGAGTTATAAAGCCATCTAGCAAGCAAATTAATGATAAAATTCATAATAATTTATTTAAAAGTATTACACGGGTATTTATCGCGTTTACCTTTATTATTTTCCCGACGTTTTGGCTATGTTGCAATAGCCGTGGTCGCGGGCAGACTGATAATAAGTTCTCCGTTTCAAGTTAATAATTTCTTGTAAATGAACTTGTAATTTTATTTTAAAAACATTAAGACTCGAGAATTTACATAAAGTGAATAGCTTTCCCAAAGTCAAGGATCGATGGCCAAGCGTCGCGGAGTCTTTAAATAACGAACGAATGACGCAGGCTTCGGGTAAACTCCCACATGCTTTTCTTTCTGTTCTAACTTCGTCTACATTTCGGGATTCCGTTTTTTTTAATACAATTAGCTTATGGAACAAGCAGATGGCCCACCTGATGTTAAGTGGTAACCATCACCTATATTTATTTATTTATTTATATTTGCTACAATGTGGTTACAATAGGTTCTTCAGGTTAAAATGATCAGCATATTACTACAATCTAGCATGCAAATAAAATTAAACAATACAATTATATGAAATGAGTTGTTAGAAACCAAAATTATTATGTCAGTATACAAAATTAGTATTAAATTTATAATGTCAGTTTACACGAAACGTCAAGAAAATACTTCTTTCTTCTCTCAATTTATGGCTCCTGTCCGTCATTCGACAGACAATCTTGCCAGTGTCAAGTGATTTGTATTGAATACTTTTTAGTCAAGTCAGTCCATAGTCAAGTCGGCCGTCATTTTGTTTTAAAGAAAATGGTGGCGGTTTTCTTCAAAACATTGGAAACATTTTCGGTCAAATCAGGATATCACATATTACACTTTCATTTCAAATGTTTACACTTTGTGCTAAGACCTCAAGTAATGTTGGTTAAAATACCACCTAAATTACACAACACAACTCAAAATAACACTAGAAAAACAAATAAAATGAAAAAGCTATGTTGCTTCCAAAAATGTCAGAAAATGAATCCAAGAAAATACAAATACCAAATTTCAGAGTTAATAGTGAAAATGTCTACAATATAATGTCAAAATAATATACACAATAATACCTTAAATACCATAATAATACCTTTGGTACATACCTAATGTCAAAAATTATTTATTTTAAAAGTCAATATTATTATTCAGGTAACCAGGATACTTTAATAGTTTCTACTTAGAAACTCTTTCACATTATAAAAGCTATGGTCAATTAGCCATTTATAGAGTTTGTTCTTAAATTGTTGACGTGAAAGGATTTTAATTGACTCTGGAATTTTGTTATATATTCTAACACACATAACATAGCAATTTCTATTACAGATCTCAGTTCTTATTTTAGGTGTAACAAGTTTATTAGGGAATCTTGTACTGAAGTTATAAATGTCATGCTTATTATAAAAAAAATGGAGATGATTTTTTACGAAGATGCATATTTCAAAAATGTATAGGCCTGGAAGATATAACAAATAAAATATAACAAAGCATTGCCTCGCAAGTCACGCACGATAGGAACGTGCCCTACGATGCACTGCCCTGCGTCCATCAACTTGAGGCATACAGATGTTAAGCCTCATGTGCCTGTAATTACACGGCAACCACACTCTTCAAACTGAAACACAGCAACGCTGCTTGGCGGCAGAAAAAGGCGTGGTGGTAGTACTTCCCCGGACGAGCCCTTCACAAATAGCTTCACTACTCTTATTTTTGTTTCAATTGGCTATGTGTTATTTTAAACCAACTTCGAAAAGGACGAGGTTCTCAATTCGACTGTATCCTTTTTTAGGGTTCCGTACCCAAAGGATAAAACGGGACCCTATTACTAAGACTTCGCTGTCCTTCCGTCTGTCTGTCTGTATGTCACCAGTCTGTATCTCATGAACTGTGATAGTTAGACAGTTGAAATTTTCACAGATTTATGTTGCCGCTATAATAACAAATACCAAAAAACTGAAAAAAAACAAATATTTAAGGGGGCTCCCATACAACAAACGTGATTTTTTTGCCGTTTTTATAGATAATGGTACGGTATCGGTGGTAGTTCTTCCCCGGACGAGCCGGTCACAAAGAACTTACTACTCTTGATCGCGTATTTACGCTTTTGCGCTGGTAGCAAACGCCAGAATGTAAAAGAAAACCTAAATGGGCAGATAAATACACCCATTATCCTGATGAATATTCTGAGCAACATGATAATAGATTTAACCTACAACCAGAAAGTAAACACGTTATTCCCGTTTCTGGACAAATGTTTGTTCAGGAACTGGTTATAGTTATGTGGTAGTCGTAGATAGAGCTCGTATGTTTTGAAACTCACGACTTAACTTAGCTACAAGAACCCGAGAAACTAGTGCTTCTTCTTCGTCACTCATTTTTTTATACAACTAGCTGATGGAACAAGCAGGTGGCCCACCTAATGTTAAGTGGTAACCATCACCTATTACAAAGCATTGCCTCGTAAGTCACGCACGATAGGAACGTACCCTACTATGCACTGCCCTGCGTCCATCAACTTGAGGCATATAGATGTTATTAAGCCCAATGTGCATGTAATTACACCGGCAACCACACTCTTCAAACCGAAACACAGCAACGCTGCTTGGCGGCAGAAAAAGGCGTGGTGGTAGTACTTCCCCGGACGAGCCCTTCACAAAGAGCTCTACTACTCTCATTTATGGCTCCTGCCAGTCTTTTTAACACAAGATCTTGTCAATGTCAACTGTATAATTAAAAAGTTTATAGCCAAGTCTGTCACTTTACGTCAAGTCGGAGTTGGATGTCATGTTTTAAAGAAAATTGTGGCGGTTTCTTCGAATTTTTCGAGAAACATTTGGTTTAAATACCACCAAATTTACATTACAGATAGACTAATAAACCTAAAACTAATCGCGATAATATTGCTAGAAAAACAGTTTTTTTTATTGTGCCTAGGAAGTCTGTCGTAATCCAATAGTGCCTCAGACTGTTATTTGAAAATCTTTAATATGTAGAGTTAGAGTATTATGAGGAATGTCTACCATGCCTAGGGACACAAACAAGAACCTTTATCTCATTTAAAAATGTAAGTAATATACTCACGGTCGCTCGAGGCGCTTGGTGCCCCGAAAGTCCATCCCACAAACACACCGACGACGCACACTATCACCAAACCTGGAGCCATGGTCGCGCACTTTGCACTACTTACAGTAATTCAGACAAATACCTTTATATACGGGGACCGTGACCGCCCACAGTCATTAACTCATCGGCCTTGCTCTGCTGCTGATCTGATCTGTCATTGAAAACAGTACCCCAAGTCTGAGTTTTATTTTTCGTTTCGTCAGGTTGTTTTTGTATGGAGACACGATCAGCGCCTCTATCGGGCGTTCTGAGAACTCACGAATCTCCGTTTTCTGTATCGTCAGGCGCGGATCCAGCCCTCGAAAAAGGTTGTGGTCACAGCCACCCGAAAATGCGACTACGAGTCTGATATAAACTCGCTCATGATCGATATAGTGCATTCTGCATCATTAGAAACTAGCTGGTGCCCGCGACTTCGTCTGCGCAGGATTAGTATTTCGAGTAGCTTATTTAGCGTGGTGTAGTACATATGTGTAACTCTAGCGGTTTTGGTAGCGCACGCCAGAATAGCTCGCGGATGGTAGATTTTTTCCTACTTACTTGACACTTATCGTCATATTTTGGACAATTCACACAATATCTTTATAAATTGTAGCCTATGTGTTATTCTGATGTATAAGCTATATTATTGTAAAGTTTCATTAAAATCCATTCAGTAGTTTTTACGTGAAAGAGTAACAAACATCCATCAATCCATCCATACTTACAAACTTTCGCGTTTATAATATTAGTAGGATTAGTAGGAAGGATGTTTACAATACTCGTACCTATATAATATGACGGTCTGACCAAAATGTTGTACAATGTTGTAATTCCACGTGGACAAAGTCGTGAGGCCGAACACTGTGTGAGACGTCACGGCTATTAGGGTTATGGGCATGCCCATCGTGCCCACAACGGTGGATCCGCGCTTGTCGTCAGGCCGTTTTTGTACGGAGACTCGATCAGCGCCTCTATCGGGGATGCTGAGAACTCTCTAGTCTCCTTACAAAAACGGCCTGCGAATACGGAAAATAAAAACGAAAAACACAGACTTGAGGTACTGTACCATTGTTATAATGCCCCCCAACATAATAGACGCTATGTGAGGTGTAGTTGGCTATGCTTTGTTTTGGCTTATTGTGGTGTCCTATGCAAACAAGCACTGGGGTGTGACTAGGGTTTTGTATTCTTTAATTTTGTCGACCTCTATAGCATAGCCGGCGATCGGCCTAGACGCAGTAGGTGCGGGTTTGATTCCCGCGGCAGGTGGGTTTTTTCAATGATCAGCAATTCAAAAATTTGTTGCATTTATAGTTCAGCAAATCATCCTATGATATGAATATGATGATTGCAGGAGACTGCTGTGAAGCCCCCATAAATTTCTAGAAATAACAATCTGAGCCTTCTCCATCCACAGTTTTCCCGCGATTTTTACAATGTCGTCGTTCCATCTACCATCCCCGCTTCGTCTTCCTGTTCTTGGTCGGCATTCGGAAACTGTTGAAATCAAATCAAATTTAATGATGTTATATCTAAGTTGGAAACTGCTATAGTAAATGGTAACCCATTTTCATTGTAACTGCACATTCAAAAACTTTTATTTCGCTTTTTTTCCCCAGCTTTATTCAAGCATATCGAAACCAACAAAATGTGTCTGGTACCGGCCACCTTTGCCGTTAGAAACACCCCAAATCCACCCTTACCTGCCAACCATTGTTTTGTTTATACAGGGTGAACATTTTAAGTGACGTATTTTTTTTAACAATAAATAAATATTGGCGGACATTTCACACAGCGCTTTCTACCTCGCCTTTTTCTGCCGCCAAGCAGCGTTGCAGTGTTTCGGTTTGAAGAGTGTGGTTGCCGGTGTAATTACAGGCACATGAGTCTTAACATATTGTTATGTATGCCTCAAGTTGATGGACGCAGGGCAGTGCATAGTAGGGCATGTGCGTGACTTACGAGGTAATGCTTTGTTATAGGTGATGGTTATGGCGATGGCCACTTAACATCATGATTCGTTTTCAGAAATTTTCAGAGCAGCATATCTTTTCTTCAACACAAAAATTTACAACCGATTTGACTGCGTAAATCATGTTAACTTGAGACTAACAAAAATGACAGATCGCCATAAGC
The DNA here is from genome assembly GCA_932294275.1 of Chloroclysta siterata. NCBI lineage: Eukaryota > Metazoa > Arthropoda > Insecta > Lepidoptera > Geometridae > Chloroclysta > Chloroclysta siterata. The sequence goes on from OW028602.1 coordinate 12,925,581, forward strand.
GCCACTTAAAAGTTCCCCTGATAAAAATAAAAAAAGGCAAGGATCGTAAAGGAAAAAATCATCAACTAGTCTGATCGATCCTCTCTGGGGTAACACCCTGTATAAACCCTTAACTATTTTAACATGCAGCCAACCAGAAACAGTTTGAGGTAACGTGTCTATAAACTGCATTGTAGAGTTTAATGTATAGTTTTCCTATAACAGTGGTAGGTAACGTGTCGTCGCCGTCGTATTACAAAAAATATAAATAAACATTGGTGGATATTTCATACAGTGTTAAAATAAGATAACCGAAAACCATATAACTGATGTATGTATTGTACATACCTACATTGACAACCTTCACAGCTCTGCCTTCTGCGTCGTAGGCTGTGGGTTCAATCCCCACTGAGAACAAACATTTGTGTGATGAACATAGATGTTTTTTCTCTGGCTGGGTGTTATATAATATGTATAAAAATCAATGCCACTTTTCGTTGTAATTTTATAACTCAAGAACGGGCTCACCTATCCAAACCAAATGTTTAGGCTTTGTTCGGATTATTTGGTAGATGGTTTATGTGAAGTTTGCACAAAATCGGTAGAACGGTTCTTCATTAAATACCCGTGCGAAGCCGGGGCGGGCCGCTAGTATAATTTATTATACATATATTATAAGTATATATTTACAAAAAAAAGTACATAATATGTATGAGAAGGCAGGCATCTGGGACCACAAGAAACTTGGACCGCGGTCCCATTCGCCTGATTGCATTTTTTGTTCTGCCATTTGGGACCACAACTAATTGTACAGTCGTCGCCAGAAAAATCAAAAGCTCAAAAACACGCGATTTTTTTAGCATTATTTTACTAGCATAATATATACTAGCGGCGCGTGTCGTTGTAGGTCCAAGTAGATCCAGTACTTTTTGAATTGATTCATTACAAACTACTTTTCTCTTTTTAATATTACTATTAATCGATATTTATTATGTATGTACTAAGTGTAAATTATTTACGCCAAGAGTTATGTATAACACACGATATTGGTAGACCAGGCGAATTTCAAGGTCAAGTAGCCCTTTTGTTTCAAACAGGTAGATTCTCGAGCCACCTGACAAATTGTCCAATCACAGTCAATTGATGCAAAAAACAAAAAATTGATGATGTCTTAGGTGAATTACAGTATGGTAAAATAACCATTGGTCATTGCTTAGAAAAATTGCGACTGTAATAAAAAGTAAATTATGTGTTAGACTAAATATTAGGATAGGACTGATTTTTAAATTACTCCTAAAATGATTACAAGAAAAAAATGTCATGAGTGAATTACTATTGTTGATTGTTTAGACTTAAGAACAATTAAGGCTGTAATGAAAACTTAATGTTGTGCTAGACTAAATATAAAGACTGATTTTTAAAATACTTAACTATAAAAAAAATTACAAAAACTATTGATAGTTTAGAGCAACAAAGACAATAGTAAAAAAAAATACGTTATGTTAAACTTATTATTAAGTTTATAAACATATCTATGTACCATAATTTAAATATTATAAATTATCGTACATAGGTATGTTTATAAATCATTTTACTATAATATATAAGACGAAGACTATAAGATGTAAGACTGATTTTTGAAACACGTTATTTTATTTTTAAATAATGTACATATTTATAATTGTTAGTATATTGTTTTATTGACAAATACATATTTTACGACAGATTAGTTTTTTATTTCAAATACTTTTCGTTCTAACTGTACTTAAATTCGGATTAAACAATAGATTTAGTGGTAATATTACGAGTGGTCCCAGTTGCCTGAGGAAAAGTAATAAAATTAATGGATCAGGCGAATGGGACCGCGGTCCAAGTTTCTTGTGGTCCCAGATGCCTGCCTTCTCATATGTATTATATCAGCTATTATAAGTATGTATTTACAAAAAAAAACTGAGCTGTGAAGGCTGTCACATTGGTTTGAGAAAACGAATGACACTAACAGAAATATAAATATGTAATGTTTTTTCTTGCACTGAATGTGCATTATATAATCGTATTCATCACACCTCCCCGGAGCGTAATCTCACCGGACGAAGTTTCACTTTTTGGCAAGTTGCCGTAGCATCCACTTGATAAAGTTTTCAAGAGGAAATGTGTTTTTCGCAAGATTCTCATACGAACGAGTTTGCTAACACGCTTAGCATATTTAAATAAGTATGTATGTATATTTTCTTTATTACCACCATGCCTTTTTCTGCCGCCAAGCAGCGTTGCTGTGTCTCGGTTCGAAGGGTGTAGTTGCCTGTGAAATTACAGGCACATGAGGCTTAACATCTAAATGCCTCAAGTTAATGGACGCAAGGCAGTGCATTGTTGGCCACGTTCCTATCGTGCGTGACTAAGAGGCAATGCTTTATTAAAGGTGATGGTTACCACTTAACATCAGATGGGCCATCTGGTTGTTCCATAAACAAGTAGTATAAAAAAAAGTCCAGCAGTCGGTTCGCTAATGTACCTACTATAAGTACATTTTGTTCTGTGCAATAAATAATTTTCTATCTATACAAGGTGTTCCAATACTTGTGTTTAAAAACTTCAGGGGGCTAAAGAACCTATCAATATGAATAACTTAGCTAAAAAAAGTTAGAAAAAGTTATTCATATTGATGGGTACTTTAGCCCCCTGAAGTTTTTAAACACAAGTATTGGAACACCTTGTATAACTCTAAAATCTTCTGTGGGTATTATGGCCGGTGATATCCCCGTCTATCAATTGGGTTCACCTTGATATACCATGGACTGTTATCTCATGCACCACCTAAGAGGTGGGCGTAGTTGGTCAATCTAACTAACATTTTAAATGCGGATGTTCCTCAATCCGGTAACGGCTTTACTGATTAAAAAGAGGTTTGATAGTTTTGACCTTTTTTTACGTCACTTACTTACGTCACTAACGTCACTGCCGTCAGTGCCTCACTCATTCCTCCCACTCACCGAGACTAGAATAAGTGCTCTTTATTAGAGTAAGAGCAAGCGAAGCTTCGGGCTTAAACTTATAAAAATAAAATATATATTATTTAAGCTAAAGTTCGTTTTAAAAAAAATGCACGAACATTGTCAAAAAGATTATACGTTATAACGTTATGTTATAGGTATATTTCCAGACGTTTTACTAGAATGTCATTTTACTTTTAAGTCGTTCATCCCTCAAGGGCGTTATGCTAGATTGTCCTTCTGATACGGATCGGTATAACATGTTAGGTTCATCAAAGTTTGTTAGCATCATTGTTTGGTAGCATCAATTTTATTTCTAGAATGTTTTAGCCAGTTCTATTTGGATGAAACTGATATCATTGTTGGACCTATTTGTAGTGTTATTCTCCGGAACTTTATTATTTGTGATTTTACATAACTGTAACATTTAGTACATTAAAAATGCAAGCAAAAATAAATTTGTTTGGCAGTTGTCTGGTCCTTAAGGTTTATTGAGGATATTAAGCACGAAATGCTACAGACGTCGCGCCATTCGAACCTTTGAAAGCATGGATAGCTTTAACACGCGTGCGGTCAGGCAACCCACGGATGAGTCACACAAACAACCCCAACTCTCCCCAATGAACTGAACGTATTTCAGAATTAGCTTTGAGTTTCGCTCACAATATATTGAGTTCAGATCTCCCCCTTCATCCAGCATTTGCAGTAAACTTGGCTCATAATTCTAGCCGCCGGGAAAGCCTTTGCAAGTAAACGCGATGTTTTCCAAGTTCCGAAGAGTTTTTGTACGCTTTACGACGACACAGCACAAAACATACAGCTAGATCAATACTCACTTACCTGGTAGAAATGATCGCCTTTTATTCCAGTAGGTACTCTCAAACGGTGAAGAAAAACTTCGTGAGGAAACTGGATGCCGTAAACCTAAAAAGTTATATAACATTTGTCAAGTGCTAGAAAGGAGCCTCTTGAGGCGCACATAAAATCCTTTCACCATACTGTTTCGAAAGAAACTAGTGACACGACAAGAGAAGATCGCCTTTTGTTTTTATTCTGAAGTGTCAAATAAAAAGATATGTGTGGGTAATTTCATGCTAATTAAAGCCACGACCGAAAAACTTCAATAAATCCACCTATTTACTCGTACCTTATACTAAAATCTCATATTTAAAATATCCTACTTAATTTCTTGGTGTGTTCGTAATACTAAATTTATGTGCGCAATGTCAATTCCTTAAATTGGTAAAGGAATACATCGTGAGGAAGTTAGAATTCTAGCAGCGGCGAAATGTTTTATTCGGACGGGCCTCTGACTCTGAGACATTCTTAAAATAATTATAAGTTTGTAGTTAAGTTTGTTTGTTTTCAGTAATTTGCTAGCTTCATTATTAAGGGTACTTTCTATATCTAATGAACCAGCTGTTCACACTCCCTGTAACCTCCCCAGCATCCTAAAGAGATGACTCACGTAGGAGCGATCGCGAATGTTACAGCCTGTAAAAATTACATTCAGCTAACATTATTACTAAACAGAGTCTATTACGTAGATTGCTTTGAAAATATGGCGGCTTTTTGTATGATATTAATGACATATTTTGCAATGCCCCTACTCGTTTAATGTATCCAGTAGGTAAACATTAGGTAATCACTAGGTAATTTAAAGCAAAGTCTGTCAACCAATATTACGTGAGCTCACATTTAATAGAGTTTCAATGCCTTTATAGTTCAGTTATAAATATAACCCAATCGCGGACATCGCGAGATCTCATCTCAGTGTGTTTGTCCATCTCATACTCGTATAGGCCGACTAAATCGTGAGCTGCGCAGAACGAAAATTCATATAAGTAATGCGGTCTGCGCAGCTGAGTCACGTGGTCCGTCAGAGGACAACTTGTTTCCAACTATACTCCTGTTTTCACATATTTTAGTTTGATTTTTGTAAATAGCTATGATTTTTTTTTTCAGTCGTCTAAATAGTGTAGTCTTTCTACTAAATATGGCGTGCTAATCGACCGAAGCAGACGGTCTGTCAACCCCTCGCGCCTCGTCTCGTCAAAGTCGTTAATTCGTCTCACTAAAGCCCTATTGCACATCGGCGACTAATCTCATTACCGCTCCGTGTGCACTCGCCCTAATGGCCTCCCCTGACGAGTTGACAAAAGACAGTCGTTTTATTTAAGTTCCGGTTGGAATCATGAAACGTCGCGTGGCGCAACCACTATTACCATCTCTTCATTTTCATTCATTAGTTCTACAAACAAAGCAAATATATATTCAGTAAATTTTAAAAAGTTTTTAAACGCTTCCGCCTCGTATTATCTTTCTTGCAAAAAAAAATAAAAGTAGGTCGTTTTTGTTACTTTGTCTCACTGTATACGCTTTTATAGCCAGACAAAAGTCCGTCACACGACCGATTATTTTTATTGTTCTCGTAATAATGGTTAAAAGGAGAGTGTTTCTCTCCAGAGTTTTTTTGTCTCGGGCGAAGAGAATCGCGAGTATAATGGTTCTATTAGGACTGCTCGCTCACGCTCGGGATTCAGTTTCAATTTACTTTAGACATAATCACTTATTAGACAAGGTGTTAAAATAGTACCGAAAACTTCAGGGGGCTAAGTACCCATCAATATGAATAACTTTTTCTAAGGAACCAACACTGTGAACGCGAAAAAAAAACAGCTGTTTCATGCAAATGTTCAATACCTACCTGGCTAAAATGTATGAAACATCTGTTTTTCTTTTCGCGTTCACAGTTTTGGTAACTTAGAAAAAGTTATTCATATTTATTTATACATATTGTTATTTATTTTATTTATTTGGGAAACAAACAGTACAATGGATCAGTAAAAAAAATAACGCATAAAACACATAAACCAACAAAGTTTCCTCAATTAAATATAACAAAGTAGCAGTGAACAGAAATAGAAATTGAACAATGAATAAATTATTATAATAGAGGTACAAATAAATTACTTAAAAAAACTAAAAAAATACATTATAGGCAAGTTTCCAATACTCAATTATTAAAAATTAAAAATTTATTTATTGTCTACATCTACATCTACACTAATATTATAAAGAGGAAAGCTTTGTATTTTTGTATTTTTGTATGTAACGAATAGGCTCAAAAACTACTGGTTCGATTTCAAAAAATCTTTCACCATTAGAATGCTACATTATCCCTGAGTAACATAGGCTATATTATATTTTCAAAAAAATCAGGGATCCTTACTAAAACTCCAATAATGTAACACAAGGTGGAAACCAAAAACCTTACATCGCGTGCGCTGCGAAAACTATTGATGATAGAACAAAATAATGTACCACGATTTTGTAGAACACGTCATCATCTACAAAAAATGTTGCGACAGCATATGTCTAACTATTATAGTTATGTCACAATAAGTGTTCTTTTATTATAAAAAATTAATTGAAATGCCGCCGCTAGAAAAGGGTCTTTATTTGTACCTTGGTATTAATCCTTATCCAAATAAATCTTTTCATAATTAAGACGGTTTCAATACCTATTGATTACTTCTTAAATTTTTCAAATCGGACATTCCATTCAAAAGATATGACGAAATTAAAAACGTTAACGGGTCCACGGGTCACGCTCGGGGTGCGATTTCACTCTCTGGCGTGCAAATGTATGAAATAAGTAGACGCGAGGCTCGAACCCACGGTCTAAGTTTATCCTAAAATGTTAAAATGTTAAATTTATGACCACCCATGCGAAGCTGGGACAGGCCGCTAGTTATTCATAATTTAGCCTCTAAAGTTTTCGGTACTAGTATTTTAACACCCTGCATAGCCTCTTGTTAAACAACCTAGGTAGTTGCTATGATATACCTGTGTAAATAAAGAAAGCACGTCTTCTCACATCATTATTTTGAATCCGTGCCAGCCTCAAAGCTCCATAAAGACGTTATCTGGCTGGCACAGAGACTAGAAGCCATAGTAAAGAGTGATGACGTCACTAAACCACCGCGCGTCCCATTACCCTCGCATTTGTCATGTGATTGCTTTCATCTTTTGTGTCATCAACGTCAGCTAGCTTGAAATCATGTTGGTTTTCTCTATTCCAGGTATATTATTCAGAGTTTCACGGATACGAAGCAGACAATCGAAAATAGTGAGTACATAGATAGATAGATAACACTTTATTGTACACAAGAATACATCATAAATCTAGGCGTAGCTTAAAAAGTACAATGGCAACTTAAATAATTAAAACTTACAGGATCATAATACACTTCATACATGAACTTCATAGGTTCCTACATAAATTAACCTAATACATAGTATATAAAAATAAAAATATACTAATATAATATCACACACTCAAAAACTCAATGTTACGAACTACATAAAGAAACTGACTGACTGAACTGTAGATGTACCACCGAATCTACTTAGACCTATAACTAACCTACACCTTATAGGTAATCGAGACCCGTAAGCATAGACTAATTCCCAGTAATTTTAGTTAACCAAAAAATATATTAGGTACTTAGTAGAGTTAAAGCTTGTCTCTTAGATAATGTCGAGAGAAGTTAGTATTCTAGCAGTAGTCTAAGTATGTGATACCAACTTCTGCAAAACGTATATGTACCAAATTTAATATTTATCTATACCTCTGACTACCCCCCATAGACTTCCTCTAAACTTGGTAAGTACTATACCATACCATGAAGCTATTGTTGGGCGCCAATGATCAGTGTCTAACTTTAAAAGCTTAATTCAGTCCATATTTTTATCCAAAATATTTTTTTCCTGTGTTTGAAACAAACAACTGTCCTGAAAAATTAGACCACTTTTATCTGTGACTATATCGAAACAAACCTTGAATTATGGTTCATATTCTGAAACAAACAAACAAATTGCTATTATTTATAGTGGTACGTCGGCGTCAACCCACGCAGACGGTACGGTGACTCACTTTACAATTATCGGGGGCGGCACGGGTCATTGCAGGGGTGTTTCACCCCCGATTAATATTAAAATGCGGACCGTGACGTCGAGATAATAGATGATCAGAAATTTGAATGGGTTATACATTTATTCGTTGTAGTGTAGTGTTTCGTTGAATTGGAATTCATATGACGCAAAACTTAATTACATCTCTAATTTATTTCTATGCTTTTTGTTCTACTAAGTTATATTTTTCGGGGCATTTTTGGGCGCCATTTTAATTTATCGCCAGCGTTGATTACGAATACATTTTGACATGGCGTTAAACGTATCGTAGATATCTTAAGACAACACATTTACGCCGTTAAAGTCAAATTCGTTCGTGATTAGGCCCCTAAATCTGCTAGCGGTATTTCCATTTTTACCACTTTTTATTCTGAAACGTTACCACAACAAACGTCTCTTTTCAATAATTCACTGATGCTTACGTATGAGCTCACATTACGAGTTAGGTTAGGTTAAAAAATATTAATAAAAGCTGTACCAAATCTAAAATTAAATAAAAAAATACCTTAGCAAATTATATGTGCTTACAGCCAGCACGAGTAGGTGCCACCAAACTGACATTTAGTGCATATTCGCGTGTTCCTTGAAATTTTCGTGGCCAGAAAAATCACGCACGTTTATATGGCACCCAAAATTTTACAGCCTTAAATTCAGGCTGTAGAAAAATTTCCCCATTTCCCGCGTCGCTTCATTCATGTTGACGTCTCTAGACGTCTCTAGGCATACATCTCTAGACATATATCTTCATAATTACATCTCAAAAACATAAAAAAAAATGTCCCATTCTATAAGTTAAGCACAAGAAATAAACAAATGTATTTTATTTATTAATTAGGTTCGCCAACAGTTTAACAAACGCTAAAATAGACATAAAATTATAGGCCTTCTTTTATGTGCCTCAACTTTTTACAAACATCAAAGTTACTTATATTTTTGATGGCAAAATAATAATACATTCTTTCGTTATTTCGTCCTGAGTGTTTGTTACAACGTTTGACAACTTGTGTTTAGTTTATCGGATATCGTATTCCGTAATTTGGATTCCGTTTTTCAAGCTTTCGGAATAGACGCACTCTGTTCGCATAATGCGATCCGTTCTACCACATTCAAATCCATATCCAACTTTGCCATACACCGGCTGTTATTTCCGTGCCCACAAAAATCACGCTTCAAGGGACTTCCCAAACTCCTAATTCGAAGTACACTCCGCTAGTGGGGGAGCTGCCAATATGGCGTCTAATTGCTGCGATTCAGTTCCACCGGCGAACCGAGACGGCTGACTTGATTGATTATTATCGTTTGCAAACGGTATGCAAATCTGCTGACTTGTCATAGTTTGTTATGATGTGTAGCGACGACTAAAACAAACTATACACAAGAATGATGAGGTTTTTGCTCGGTATCCTTATTTACCACTAACTCCTAGCTAACTCGCGTGGTGTCTATACCCGGATAATAATTTGCCTATATGTTATTCCAGGTTACAAACTATGTATATTCCAAGTTTCCAAATCCGTTACGCAGACGGGTGGGAACAAACATACGCACACCCCTCCCCCCACGCACACACCTCTCCCCCCTCCCACACACACACACACAAACATTAGTAGTGTCCAGGTCATGAAAAGCAAGTCTAAGCCAACCAAATAAGTTCAGCCGTTAATACAAACACTCAAACGTCTAACTCTAAACTTTCGCATTCATAAAATTATAGAAGTATGATTGAATGTAAAAAAGGTTATTTGTATGTTTAAGGTTTAGAGCTGATTTCACCATGCTCTGTTAGATAAGCAAAAGATTAAAGGGCCAATAAGTATGTCAAAATGCATGCGTTTGACATCTAATGTTAGATTTGACGGGCTGGTAATCCTTTATAAGTAACTAACAGAGCATGGTGAAACAGCTCTTAGACGGTTATGAATTATGATGCCCGTAACCGTCTAAACCGTGTGTCTGCGTTTATTTAAATTTACCCTGTTGCCGAATTAAACTCTCTACTGTAGGCTAGGCACGTCTAATAAATTTCAAACGATTGTTGTACTTACTTATCAGCATAATCTACCGTCTCTCTCACAAACTTTAAGTTGCCAAAGTTAAAACGCAGACTTTCAATTAAAAAAGAAACAAATTAGTGACTTGGCAACTTTGCCTCCCTCCGTTTTATCTTCCCTAGGAATCGGTCGTCGCCTTTGTTTTATGCACTCGTGAAGTGCTTTAATCGCGTTAGAATTTGCTTATCGTGTCTGAAGGTAACCAAATGTATCTTCGTTTGAATGCGAAGACGTGGTGGCCGAAAAACACGCGATATTCCTTAAGGACGGAGGATATGCAAGAGGAGAAGACTGTACTTTTCGTTTAAGGGGCTGACAGCAGTCACATAACTTCTCGCTCGCACATTTAAATATTTTGAAAGATATAAAATCTTTGAACTTATGCCAATACTCTCAAACGGTGAAACAAAACATCGTGAGGAAACCGGGAAGTCGTGGAACCTAAAAAGTTCTATAACATGTGTCAAGTGCTCGAAAGGAGCCTCTTGAGGCGCACTTAAAATCCTTACACCACACTGTTTCGAAAGAAACTAGTGACACGACAAAAAAAAAAACTTATGTATGAAAAATCGCATTCAACTAAGTTGTGTGAAATAACATTGACCACAGTTCAGCTAAATTATCATTATAATCTGTCAAGTTTTCCTACTTAAATGTTATTACGAAAACTGGTAAAAACAAAAATCTTTTGTATTTTGTATCTTTCAAAATTTTTAAATGTGCAAGCGAGAAGTTTGACTGTTGTCAGCTCCTTAACTTGAAAGACTCTCCTTGAAAACTCCATGGTAAGGGTCAGGTCCTTAAAAACGAAATACTTATGACTTGACATAAAAAAACAGTAAATCGTCGACTTCCTTGCATCAGTTGTTTCCAAAGAGGCACTTACGAACTTTGAGAGCTTTTCAGCCAATTTTTGCCTCACCTACCCAAGCATATGTCTTAATCTACGTAAGAAAGTATAGCTACTTTCCCCGAGTCCCTGATCCGGGATTAGAAGCCGGATCCCCTTCCCCATTAAAACTTCCCTCAGCCTTCAACACCTTGGCAAGTTGAGGGAAACAATCAAAGAATTCCGAGCAGTTGTGGGAATTAGGGTCTTAAACTGTCTTGTGCTGGTTTTTTGCTGTTGTGTTTGCTTGCTAAATAATAGTTTTGTGTGATCGGTTGTGTTTTATCACTTGGTCAGTGATGTTCTAGACGGTATAGGTCAATGAGAGAGTTGTTGATTTCTTCTTCTTGTCCTGTCAATAATTTCTTTCGAAACAGTGTGGTGAAAGGATTTTAAATGTGCCTCAGAGAGGCTCCTTTCGAGAGAGTTGTTGTAAAACTACTTGATAATGAACTACATGTTGAAAATACAAAGCATCTAGATGGACCTATACATTTCTATTTAATTATAAATTTATTTTTTTCTGTGAATGTACCAAAAACTATGTTTTGGTATTCGTTGGGAATAGATTTAGTACTTCATTTAAATAATTTGAAATTTGGTACTCGTCAGGAACAGAAAATTTATGACGACAAAAACAAAGACCATTGGTATTCGTTTTTGGTATTAGAAAGGAATAGGTCATCTAGATGATATAAATAGGCCAAGCTATAGGTTTCTTTGGAACTATGACTAGGGTACAAGAAACGTCTGATTAATCTTAAATCGAATTTTTATTATATTTGATTTTATATTTATGGATTCTACTAAGTAATGCAGGTAGAAAGACCAGGTAGAAATAGTTTTTATACTTGTGCCCCTAATCGTGGCCCCAAACTGTATCAAATTGCCTATATAATTATCTCGCACGCCGGACGAATGGCATAGTATCCAACTATCCACCCATAAGAGAACGTTGTAACGAAATAAAACAAAAGTTTTTTTTTTTGTAATTATTTAATGTGCTTTATTTTTTGTGTTTTATTTCTATTTTCCGTATGTTGTTTTACACCTTGTTTGTGTGTCCCGTTTTATTTTTATGTGTGCCGTGTATTGTAATCCGTCCGTTACAAATAAATGTTTTTCTTTCAATCTTTCTTTCAAAAGAAACCGCGGTAGATGACGCGATGCCCACAATTCTCTTCGCTACTGCCTCTCGAAGGAAGCCACATATTATTCACTGACTAGCTTAGCTACCCCGCCCCAACCACAATGCATAAAATATGAATAACAATCGCCATTCCCGGCATGTTCGACAGCTATGGCAGGAGTAACGAACCAAGAATCTTAGGCAACCAAGGACACACTACTTAGCATGCGGTGCACGCCTGTCGCGTGCGAGCGTGCGATATGCACAGACTGTTCGTAGACCGATAAATAGGGATTTCAGATAAAAGATTTCCAATAAACAAGAGAGAGTCTTTGTTGCTTTTGCGTAAAAAGAGGGTTTATGCTGCACGGTATTTCAAGTCTATTTCTAGTTATATTCGGCGCGATTCTTCTTGCCTGTTCTTCTAGAACTTGGAGGAACTGGCGGTAGATTCACCTAGTATATTACGTTTCAAAGTGATCCTTGTGATTGTACTAACAACAAAGACCATTTTGTTTTTGATTTTGAGTAGATTTGTTATTTTCGCAAAAATGTGCCGCTTAGAACTGATTTCACCATGCTCTGTTAGATTAACGAAGGATTAAAGGGCCGTTAAATATGTCATAATGTATCTACGCGTTTGACATCTAAGGTTAGATTTAACGACCTGTTAATCCTTGATTAGTAACTAACAAAGCATGGTGAAATCAGCTCTTAACGTTGTATGTGATCCAGTCAGATAAATTTTATCAAAAGGCATCCATAATTGATGACGTAGGTTTCCCGACAGCGTGGAACGTATCATATCATGCCAAATATATTGTCTGAAGTAATTTTCTCAAAATAAATACCAGTGAGTTCAGGATTGGAAAAGCAAAGGCACTTGAAACAAAGACTTAAAATAATAGTAAAGGTTCATTGGAGTATTTTCTTAGTAACAGCTGTTGTGCTACAGCTCCTGTAAAAGTGCTCTTCGCGATTCACAGTAACGCTTTGACTTGTAAAGCTTTTTCTAAGAATACAATCGCTATATCTTCCGCTTCAGTATAAGATTGTGTTGAACAAAATATTATTAAAGCAGCTTGTATTATTCTTTGATAGCACTCACAGCTCAGTTGGTAGCAGCTCTGCCTTGTGAGCCGTGGGTTCAATCCCTATCGAGACCAAACATTTGATGAACATAATAATATATGTTTTTTCTCTGTCTGTGTTATGTTATATTATAAGTATATTTACAAAAAAAGAGTATAAGTTTTATATCAGTTATCAGCAGGGGTCGGCGGTAGAGTTTTTAAGTACCAAATGACGTCAAATACGCTACTACGAAATTATTTTATCCAAATCGTTTAAAAGTAGTTTTTTTAATATTTAAGCTTATTTATCATGATACCACTGGTGGTGCAGGCGTCCATAGACGGTAGCCATTTTCCATCTGGTGAGGCGTACGCTTGTAGGTTTACTCAGTAAAATAAAAGTGATTGAGTCACAAACATCGCATCGTAAGTGTAGATACACACGTGTCGTGGTTGTCCGCCCGGCATTGGGCCGATATCGGGTATGAATGTTCTCAGGGCTGGGCAAAATACATGCTTTGCTTCAATTGAAATACAAATTAAACAAATACGTATTTGTATTTCAATTACGTATTTTAATTATAAGTAATTCAAATACTGCCCAACCCTGAATGTACTGTTGAATCCACAATACATTTGCACCTACATTTACACCTAAACTAAGTATACTAGCATTATATCAGCTATCTGGTTCCAATATTAAGCTTTGCTTAATTTAGGGCTAGATTTTGCAGTGTGGAAAGTCTACCAATATTTATTTATTAAAACTTTCAACTAGTTTTTAGAAACAATACAGTGCAGTAGTTATACAACAATGGTAGAAATAGAAACGTGCAAGAAATGCTACGCATCATTTATCCCAAGGAAACTCCAATAGTAATAACAATGTATCATCGAGCTGCAAATGGAAGGAGGGCACAGCGACGTATTATTATAGAGCACGGACATAGGAGAACAATAGTTCTAACTCACAGAAGTATCACTTTTCGCTGTTATAAGTCAAAAAGTCAAAATAAGGATCACTTTGAAACATCTTAAGAGCCGATTTCACCATGTTCTATTAGATTAACAAAGGATTAAAGAGCCGTTAAATATGTCAAAATGTAGGTAAGCGTTTGACATCTAAGGTTAGATTTAACGGCCTGTTAATCCTTGATTAGTAACTAACAGAGCATGGTGAAATCAGCTCTAAAGCTAGGTGAATGGGTGAATGTAAGTGCCAGTTTCACGCGACTAAGATAAAAACATGCAACAGTTATGGTTTGGTTCCTACCGTTCTGTTGTATGATCTTTGTCACAATAGCTGAATATTGATTGGCTCAATATTCTGTTCTGAGCAGTTCATTAGAAGAAGAAATAATTAGAAAATATCAGGTTACGATTTTTTTTCAAATTTATATATACCTAATAAGACTAATATGGTGCGATAATTCTAAGAGTAGAAAATCTCTTTGTGAAGGGCTCGTCCGGGGAAGTACTACCACCACGCCTTTTTCTGCCTCCAAGCAGCGTTGCTGTGTTTCGGTTTGAAGAGTGTGGTTGACGGTGTGATTACAGGTACATGAATCTTAACATCTGTATGCCTCAAGTTGACGTGCGCAGGGCAGTGCATCGTAGGGCTCGTTCCTATCGTGCGTGAATTACGAGACAATGCTTTGTAATGGTGATGGTTACCACTTAACATCAGGTGGGTCATCTGCTTGTTCCATCAGCTAATTGTATAAAAAAAAATAGTCAGTTCATATATCTGATCCAACCTTCAAAGAGATCCTTGTAATTTTATTCAATAAACACCTATTTACTATGACTTGATAAATGCAATAAAGTTCACTTTCCATTGAAAGCTTATTTAAGTGACAAAGAGTATTTCAGCACAGCGACCAAAGGTTGAGACAAATACCTCTCCCGGGATTGCCGTCTTAGCTTTACGAGAAGGTTTACTTTAGATTTTTGCCGGATTAACTTTATAGACGCTGAAAGATTTATTGGAGGTGGCCTTGATGGAGAAATACTTTATTTGTGGCGTCAGTAATTAGAATCTAAGCCGCTAAACATTGATGGAAACAAACGGTAATCTTGTTGATAGAGGAATGTAGTCTTTATGAAATAAAAAACTGAGTTATTAAAAACTGCTTTTTGAACTATGTCGCTCTTAGTCTACCTACTGGTGCCTGGCTAGATAAGGTCCACTTTCTGATTGCGGAACACGATTACAGAAAGGTAAATTTTATGAAAATGACATTCGTTTGGCGTATATTCACGCCAAATTATTTATTATACATATTTATTTACGAAAACGGATAGTGGATTGTCAGAGTCAAAAGATATTTATTAAATTGAATCGCAAGGATCAATTTGAAATGTCTTAAAGCTAGGTAAATCTGGGAGCCAGTTCCACGCGACCATAGCCTGGAACAACAGGGAACGATCTTGCCCAAGCCCCCTGATTAGGTCATTGTTTCGTCCGGTGAAGTAGGTACCACCACCACCAAGCCGCCAAGCAGCGTTGCTGTGTTTCGGTTTGAAGAGTGTGGTTGCCGGTGTAATTACAGGCACATGAGGCTTAACATCTGTATGCCTTAAGTTGATGGACGCAGGGCAGTGCATCGTAGGGCACGTTCTTATCGTGACTTACGAGGTAATTCTTTGTTATAGGTGATGGTTACACTTAACATCAGGTCGGCCATCTGCTTGTTCAACCAGCTAGCAGTATAAAAAAAAATACAGGCACATGAGGCTTAATATAATGCATGCCTCAAGTTGATGGACGCAGGGTAGTGCATCGTTGGGCACGTTCTTATCGTGCGTGACTTACGAGCTATGTTACAGGTGATGGTTACCACTTAACATGAGGTGGGCCATCTGCTTGTTCCGTCAGCGAGTTGTATTAAAAAAAAACTTTCTCAGTAAAAAAAAAACTAATAAAAATTACCTCCACATTAATTAATAACATGCTGTACTCTAAGAATATGCTTGACTATATCCTACTATCTCCCACTATCTTCAAATCTTCTACACGTCCCCTGGATTTATTCTCTAGGCTAGTCAAGATAACGAACGATAAAGACGTAATTAACCGGTATCATTTGAACCTCACAGATTATAACACAGTATATTGCGCCTTAGAAGCCATAGATAAGGCAGTAGTTACTAAGGTATCAGTCACAGAGTACTGCGTAGTTAGTTGGTTCCGGTTTTGGTTCTCAGGCAGCCGAGCGCGACTGCACCCGGCCTTATGTGCATCGTAATAATCCTGTTATGATACAGTGAATCTTCTTGAACTTTACATTTTCAATACAAGTGAAAAGCCTACGACTTTGTCTCGGTTCTTCGTTAGGAATTACAAGATTTTGATTCGCGAAAATAAGGTGTTGTTGACCGTTGGACAACTTTTTATAGACAACAAAAATGTTTTTTTGTTAATAAAAAACAGAGTACAGCAATACATTTTTTATTTTGATTTGATAATTTGATTCACTATCGAATGTCAACTTTTTATTTTTTAGTTTCGAAAACTTAAACCGCGCATTTAGGCCAAGAGTCTATTTACCGCAATACCTAAATAAAAAATGTGAATAAAAGTATGCAGCTTTTTTCGTTGTTTCTACATCAATATCCACAATTCATCGTAAAATTAACATAAAGTAGTTAAGTAAGTTAAGTAAGTTTCTTACAAAATAAAAAACTCGTAAAAACAAATATTAAAAAAATATATTTTTAATACTTAATTTACCTACTGGTAAGTATTTGTGGCAAGTATTTTCTTTTTACCACTATCTGATGGAACAAGCAGATGTTAAGTGGTAACCATCACCTATAACAAAGCATTGCCTCGTAAGTCACGCACGATAGGAACGTGCCCTACGATGCACTGCCCTGCGTCCATCAACTTGAGGCATACAAATGTTAAGCCTCATGTGCCTGTTAATACACCGGCAACCACACTCTTCAAACCGAAACACAGCAACGCTGCTTGGCGGCAGAAAAGGCGAGGTGATAGTTCTTCCCCAGATGATTCCTTCTTAAAGAGCTCTACTACTCTTAAAAGTAGGGCAAAATTCACTCTAATTTGGACATTCTTCAATTCTGTAGTGTTTGTGTGTTGGACATAACCTAATACATACACAGTCTCGGGCAAGCGAGTGGGTAAGGCGGCACGGGCAGTGTTACGAGAGCCGTGGGCGAGAGTAGACGTGCCGCTTGTACATACCGCCTGTTGTCGAGCCTGTGACTACCTAACTACCTAGGCGTTGTGTTGGTCTCGTACTTACCATCGGCCTGCGAGCACTACATGTGGCGACAGGATAAAAGGTCAGTGAAATAACTAAAAAAAAAAAAGTATAATAGAAACATTTAACTGGGAATAAATAGGTTTATTGTGAAGTATTTTGGTATGTCGGTAGGGGAAGTAGAAGCTTCGATCGAGTCTAGACTCATTGGCGGCGGCGTGGCAGCGCAGGCGCTGGCGCCTGGCGTGACAAAACGCAAGCTGTCATTACGAGTTTAACTACATACCTACCCGTTCGTTACCTTTATCTATAATTTTATGGAAACATTAAAACGGTTCCATATTTTAGCTTGAAGTAGACCTATTATTTAGATAGATACTAAAGTACTTACCGCCCTATGGATAATTCGAAGGATTACCTAATTATTTTATTTTCTCGTTAGAATTGTACGTAGGTACACAGACAAGTACCTATCTAGTTATTTACATTGACTTCTTTAATAAACTAAAAAGCATTAATTTAAATGCTGCATCTATGTATAGGTAATACAAGTATCTACAGGTACACCTTCATTCACCAGGTTAACAGAGATAAATAGATTACATAAAGCTCAAGTAGATTATAGCTTATACATACCTAGGTAAGAAAAATAAAAATAATACTCACCAAGTACCTACGCACGATGTTAGGTACCTACTCACCATATAAAATATGATCTTTGTTGCCTACCTTCTTGAATGAATGAATAGTAACTTTGGTCTAAATAGAAATAGGTTGCCAAGGCAACAGGTACCCACTAAACTGGGAGCATTGGTGCATTGATATACCTTCATTAAATTGAAAAAAAACTGTTGTGGTACCCACTTAACTGGGAACATTCATATAATAACTCCAGCTTATTATGCTACCCACTAAACTGGGAAGATTGGTACATTGATATACCTTCATTAAATTGAAAAAAAAAAATGTTGTGGTACCCAGTTACCTAACTGTGAACACTGGTCCTTTAGCACCTCCATTTGATTGGGAATTGTATAAAATACCTCCAAAAAGTTGGAGATTGGTATAACCACCCCCATTTAATTGGAAACGGTTCTTGGTGACATAGGGTATTCCTTTCTATTTCAGGTCACCCCAAATTAATCGTAGACCATGGCAAACCATACGACGCTGCCGCCCATAGAAAAACTAGATCTAGAAGGCGATGGAGCCTCAGTAGGCCACAGATGGGAAAAGTGGAAACGGTCCCTACACCTTTACCTGGAAACGACTGATATAAAATGCCCAATCAAAAAAAGAGCTACCTTACTTCTGTTAGGAGGACAAGATCTACAAGAGGTTTTTTACAACTTACCTGGAGCAAATGTAGAATCTGTGGAGGGCACAGATGTCTTCAAAATAGCCGTAGAAAAACTTGACGAATATTTTAGCCCTAAACAAAGTAAAGTTTATGAAAGGCACCTCTTCCGTCTCATTAAACAAGAGGAAGGCGAAAAATTCGAAAAGTTTCTAGTCAGGCTAAGGAAACAAGCTAGTAAATGCCAATTCGATAAGCTAGATGAACATTTGGTTGATCAGATAACGGAAAAGTGTTACTCAACGGATTTACGAAAAAAGATTTTGACCATAGGTGACGACATTACTCTTGATAAAATTATCACTCAAGCAAACACCTTAGAAGTTGTAGGTCATCAATTAGAAGAGTACGAAGGTAAAAGTAAAAAATCAGAGATTAATGCTATCGCACACAAAGGAGGAAAAACCAAATTAGCAAAACCTGGAACTATGGAATCTCAAGAAATAAAGAAGAAGGGTTGTTATAGGTGTGGAAATGCAAAACATGAATCATACGACGTCAGTTGTCCTGCTAGGGGAAAGAAATGTCATCTTTGCGGGAAGATAGGCCATTTTCGACAGTACTGCAAGAGTGCGAAGAAGCGAAAGTTAGGTGAAACAACAAAACCGGACGAAGGAAGATATTACAAGAAGACTAAAAGAGATGAAGCAGACCACATTGATAGTGAAGATATTGACTTTGTGTTTAACGTAAATAATGATGCGACTATCGAATGTGACGTGGGAGGCATCAAAATGAATATGTTGATTGACTCGGGCTGTAAACTTAACCTAATAACAGACAAAACATGGAACACATTAAAAAATCAGAAGGTCTTATGTTTCCATCAGGTTAATAAACCGGATAAGACACTTCTAGCGTACGGAAGTACGACACCGTTAAATGTCAAGGGCTCGTTTGAAACTGACATTAAAGCAAACGACCGATCTGAACGTACAACTGTCTATGTGATAACGGGAGGATCAAGAAATTTGCTGGGTAAAGATACGGCGTTACGTTTGGGTGTTTTAAGACTGGGAATTGGGATTGATCAAATTGAGAATCAGGTTTTTCCAAAGTTCAAAGACGTGTTGATCGAAATTCCTATTGATGACTTACAAAAACCCGTGTCACAACCTTATCGCCGTATACCGATTCCCATTGTAGAAAAAATAGAACAGAAAATTAAAGAACTGTTGGACAGCGACATCATAGAAGAAGTACGAGAATCTTCAAAGTGGGTTTCACCAGTCGTACCGATACAAAAAGATAATGGTGAATTAAGGTTATGTGTCGATATGAGGCGGGCGAATGCAGCAATAATGAGAGAAAATCATCCGCTGCCGACGATGGAACACCTTTTGCCAAGGATACGGAAAGCCAAATATTTCACCAAATTGGACATCAAAAATGCGTACCACCAAGTGGAGCTACATCCCGATTCTCGACATGTGACTACTTTCATAACTTCCAAAGGATTATACCGATACAAACGGTTAATGTTTGGTATCTCTTCCGCACCAGAGTTATTCCAAAAAATAATGGAAAGAATGCTTATCCAATGTGAAGGCTCCATTAACTTCATAGATGATATCCTGGTGTTCGGAAGCAGTGAGAAGGAGCATGATGCCCGGGTGAAAGTAGTTCTCGCTGTATTGAAGAAAAATAACGTTCTACTAAATGAAGCAAAATGTATCTACAAAGTTCAACAGGTAAACTTCCTAGGACATGAGTTAAAGCCAGATGGAGTGAGACCATTGAACAAATACATCGAAAGTATAGCGGATTTTAGAGAACCAAAAACAATCGAAGAACTTCAAAGTTTCCTGGGACTAGCTAACTACATAAACAAATGGATACCAAACCTAGCCACGATCACGGAACCCTTAAAACTGCTTTTACGGAAGAAGATAGGGAAAAATGCTAGTATTTCAGAATACTGGACCACCGATCAAGAGAATGCATTTAAACTGTTAAAAGAAGCACTCACAAAAATACACACGTTGGGTTATTATGATGTGAAAGACAAAACTCAAGTAATTGCAGACGCAAGTCCTGTGGGTTTAGGAGCGGTATTGGTGCAGATCGATGCGAAAGGACCTCGGATTATTGCTTACGGAAATAGGACGTTAACAGAGTGTGAGCGCAGATATAGTCAGACTGAAAAAGAGGCTTTAGCCTTAGTCTGGGCTATAGAACACTTCAATGTTTTTCTGTTTGGAAAAGAATTTGACCTGATTACAGACCATAAGCCATTAGAGGTGTTATTTGGACCGAAGTCCAAACCATGTGCACGCATAGAGAGATGGGTCCTAAGACTACAAGCATACCGTTACCACATAAAGTACAAACCTGGAAAAACCAATGTGGCAGATTCACTATCACGCCTTCCCCAAAGTTCAAGCATTCCACAGGATACTAGAGAAGACGACTACGTTCACCAAATTGTTGAAAATGCAAGACCATATGCGATTCCTATGAAAGACATCATTAACCATTCCGAAACGGATTCAGAAATTTGCAGCGTTAAAAAAGGAATTTATGATAAAGAGTGGAATGATTTAGCCAAGGGATATAGGATTTTCGAAAATGAGTTGTGCTTTTACGGCAATGTGTTGTTACGTGGCAACAGACTTGTGATACCTCGCGCTCTGAGGAAGAAGGTATTGGACGCAGCACACGAGGGTCACCCAGGAATTGTGGCACTTAAAGGAAGACTGAGATCCAAAGTTTGGTGGCCAAGAATAGATAAGGATGCTGAAGGATTAGTAAAAAGCTGCAAAGGTTGCACCTTGGTTGGACTGCCAAACTTACCGGTGCCTATGAAACGCAGAGATCTTCCTGCTGCACCATGGGTAGACATTGCGATGGATTTGCTAGGACCCCTACCAAACCACGAATACCTACTTGTAATGGTCGACTACTATAGTCGATATAAAGAAGTCAAAATCACAAAACTAATAACAAGTGCGCAAATAATAAAAAGACTCAAAGAAATTTTTAGCCGGCTAGGCTACCCCATTTCAATCACGGCAGATAATGGACGGCAGTTTATAAGCGAAGAGTTTAAAACCTTTTGTCAGGAGTGCAATATTACTCTTTTTAACTCTATACCATACTGGCCACAGCAAAACGGCGAAGTAGAAAGACAAAATCGGGATATACTGAAACGGCTTAAAATAAGCCAAATAGAAAAAAAAGATTTAAAAGAGAGTCTGTGGGAATATTTGATGATGTACAACTCGACACCGCACTCCGTGACAGGGAAAACACCGGCAGAACTTTTCTTTAAAAGACAAAACAGGGATAAAATTCCAACAATACAGGATTTAAACGGAAGCAATCAAGAAGATGACTCTGAGGTGAGAGACAAAGATAAGCAAGAAAAGGAGAAAGGAAAAGAATATGGAGATAGGAAGAGGAGAGCCCAAGAAAATACTTTGATTGAAGGAGACAAAGTCTATGTCAAAGAGATGGAAAAGGGTAACAAACTCACCGCTAACTTCAACCCTACTCCACATGTGGTAGAAAAATCTCACGGTGGTGACGTCACGTTAAGGAATGAAGAAACAGGGCAAAGAGTTAGAAGAAATGTCATACACCTTAAAAAAGTGGAAGGAGAATGGAAAGCTAAGGAAAGAGATGAAGATCTGGATCAGCAGGAAGAACAAAGTGATTTGAATACATAAGTCCAAAATAATGATTGTACCTACTTGCTTTCTAATTAAATGATTTGTTAAGATAGAGATGTAGTGTTTGTGTGTTGGACATAACCTAATACATACACAGTCTCGGGCAAGCGAGTGGGTAAGGCGGCACGGGCAGTGTTACGAGAGCCGTGGGCGAGAGTAGACGTGCCGCTTGTACATACCGCCTGTTGTCGAGCCTGTGACTACCTAACTACCTAGGCGTTGTGTTGGTCTCGTACTTACCATCGGCCTGCGAGCACTACAAATTCCTTCATTATTCTCATTCCCTCTAATGCTCAAGTATTAAATTCTAGATTGGAATTTATTACTTTCTTCCGCACACTAATAAAAATTTATCCACCCATCTTCAACAACCAACTTCCAATTCTAACACTGAGAAACCTAAAAGACAAATAACTTGGGTACACAGAATTTCTTAACAAGTCTTTGAATAATCTTGTTAATTAGATTAATTCACAAAGATAAAGCCAAGTGGTTCAATTCCAAGTTAATTAACTTAAACGTTGGGTTCCCGAGTGATTGACTTGCTTTGTGTCTGGCTTCTGCTACTTTGAAAGACGTAATGTACCATCTACCAGCAAATCGCACTGAATTTGTGATACAGTTTGAGCGATGTCAGGAAAATCTTCTAGTATAATCATCATCTTCCTGCCCTTACCCACCACCTTAGGTGGTGGTCGGCACAACATATTTTTTCTCTTTCAACAGATGAGCAAAACTTTTAAACACGGTAGACGGCAACCACTGATTGTCATTATAGTGTAGTGTATAGTGTAATGACTATAATAGACACTATAGATAGATATTATAAGTTTAAATGTTGTTGCACAATAATAGCAACAGGGTAGTTTTAAGTTAGTGGCATTTCGAGATGCCAATTTAAAAAAAAAAAAAAAAAACTGATTGTCATCAATATCACTCTTTATATTGATACTAGCAGCTTCTCGCGGCTTCGCACGCTTTAAAGTGGTGAGCGTGATTTGTAGGGGTAATTATCAGAAATTAAAAGTGTCATTATTAATTATTTATTTCGTAGTATATTTACCCCAAGTTTTAAGTCAATCGCACCACGCGTCAAAAAACTCCCATACAAACTTTAACATCCCTTTGTCAAAGTCAAAGTCAATAGGTATTTATTCAATAAAATCACAAGGATCACTTTGAAACGTCTTAAAGCTAGGTGACTCTAGGTGCCAGTTCCACGCGACCAAAGCCTAGAAGAACAGGCAACAAACTTACGGCTTGGTTCCTACCGTTCTTTTTTATGATCCTTTAACAATGTAATATAATATATTATTTGCACACTTATTAAGGGTAGTTTTAAAAAACTAAAAATGCCTTTCCTATTTTTTTACCTTGAAGTATATGTACTCCAAGTTTCAAGTTTGTAGGTTCAAGGAATACAATTTTTCATACAAACGTTTTCATCCCTTTTTACACCCTTAGGGGTTAACTACGCCATAAGACCGATGTACTCCTCAAATTTCAAGTCTCTAGGACCAGCGGTTTAGGCCGTGCGTTGTCTATATGTCAGTCAGTCAGTCAGTCAGTCAGGACTTTGATTCTTATAGTATTAGAGATTACCCAGCTATAATAAACTATAAGCCTATTTTTTATGTTTTCGTGTAATAAGGCTTAGCACTATGATTTATTCCATAATATTCGAGGTAAAGTGGTGTATGAGTAGGTAGGAACTTAGGAAGGTATTTACATTAGCTACCTGTAAATTATTTCCCTCGTCAAGTTGCTCAAATTGAACAGCCTATGCAAATCAAGCTTCAATATTATATTACTTCATAAAGTTTGCCTCCTACGAAATTGCTGCTAATCCTTTGCTATGTTTGATCAAATATTCAACATTCGACGCTGTGCTGCGTTTAGGTTGCTGCTTTTACTAAAACAATCTGCTAGCAGCTCAACCATCGTTTCCAGTAAGATATTTTTCAGTTTCAGTTGAGCTGAAACAGCTTTACGACTTTAATCCCCAGGCACGGTAGATATCCCCTCAGATCTCTTAGTACCAAGTACTAACTCCAGATTCTTTTGAGGATGTCTAAGGGGGGTAGTCAGAGGTACGTCCAAACATTAAATTTGGCACAAACCCACATTTTGCAGTAGTTGGTATTCCATACGTGACAGGTTGCAAGCCCATCGCCGCTGTCAGAGTACTAACTAGTTTCCTCACGATGTTTTCCTTCACCGTTTAAGAGCACTGGCATTGCGCACATAAATTTTTCGATAGGAAAAATCCATTGGTGCTCGACCGGATTCGATCCTGCGACCTTACGATCGGAAGGCGGGGTCACTCCCACTAGACCACCCGTGCTCTTTGAGTCAGTTGAGCTATCTGTGAGAAATAAGTTATTCAATACAAACCAACGAGAAAACGAAGGTAGTTACAAAAATAAACTGAATAAGTCAATTAGTCTGTGCCACCCTGGCTGATCACGCAACTTTGTTGCAATCAGTTTCTGTTTGTAATAAGTAAATATGACGGCTATGCGGTTACATTTTAGCTGTAGTTGTTAATAAAGTTAGATTAAAACTGGTGTTTCTATTGATGGATATTCGCAAAACTTTCATATTGTTTAATATACTTAGGTATTGGTTACATATAGAAACTGATTGCAACAAAGTTACGTAATCACCCGTCATGTGTATTTTGTAAATAATTTAACTAATTGAATTCAGAATCTGAAATATAGCTCACATCCACGTAAAACCGTCTTTGGAGTATGCAGATGCTGTTTTTTATTGACTTACTTTACACTGATGTGTAAAGTTATTGAATCAAATTAACTACCCTCATTTCTAGCACAAAAACTAAACGGAATACCTATTTTTATCGTCTATAGTCTCTTCATAGTCTTATTAATTTTCTAGTTTCTAAAAAAATACATTTTGGTCGCTAAACGCTCCTATAGGTAAAATAACTGATAAGTCTCCTGCTGTCTCTCTTCGTTGACATGAAGGTGACAGAGACAAGTATACTTTATAGAGCCGTTACAAAATGGCGGGGAACATTAATAGTAATATTAGTGCTAAATACCTCAGTATTTACTGAGAATGGGTCACGTAAGCACATTACTTGTGTTTAGTGTGGACTAAACCTGTAAGGTTTTGTAATTGATAATGAATAACCATTTACAGTCGCTTTTAGATTTATTTATTTACATGTGTCAAGTGCTCGAAAGGAGCCTCTTGATGCGCACTTAAAATCCTTTCACCACACTGTTTCGAAAGAAACTAGTGACACGACAAGAAGAAGTGGTAAACACCTTAGTATTTAGTGGTAAATACCATAGCATTTAGTGGTAAATCATCAGGCCTCGTTCAAACGCTACACGGCAAAACCATAAGAGCGCATTGAATATGTCCTGTGTTAAACACGAGAATAGCTTACCGTGCCGTGTTTATTTATAAGGAACCACTGACGCTTGTGATTGAGCAAAAGCTTTAGTTGAACACGTAACTTTGTTGCAATCCGTTTCTATATGAAACCAATAAGTATATAAAACAATATGAAAGTTTTGCGTTTATCGTCTGAATTTCAATCCTTGACTCTTTTTCTGTTCCCGTATCTCAAACTAGTAGTCGTGTCAGTCGTGTCATCAAAATCGCTCGTATGTTGCAAAAGCGCAAAATAGTCAGCATTCCAGCATTCCGTTGGACACGCACATTGTCTGCGAACCGCGGCCGTTGAATACAAATGTCGCTATTTCGTGTAATGACACGAGTGTCCACAGCGGACCTAGGGATGTAACCTTCCTCTATTTCATACTGCGTGTCATACACTTTGTTTCATACACTCATTCCTCGTTTCATACACTCTGTTTTAACACCAACGTGTGATCTGTTTTCTATCCGATGGATGAATTTATGAGGTATTGTGAGTTGAATCCAAAGTGATCCTTGTGATTTTATTGAATTAACCTTTGACTTTGACTTTGGATGATAGAGTTAACATTAGTTCGATTAGTTAACTACCTCTATAGTCACGAACACACGCTTCAGGCTCGGTCAGTGCTCAATCTATAGTCGCGTTAAACTCCCGCTGCAAACTCGGTCATAAATCATCATAACACACGCTTAAACAAAAGGATCGTCCGTTCTCCTAAGTGCGAGAGAGAGAGAGAGAGAGAGAGAAAGAGAGAGAGAGAAATATTGCTGTCTCGTTCCGATAACTTATGACCGATAACTTATTTATTATAACTTTTGATTTGTTGTTTAATGATTTGTATAACATAGCGCATTGGTCTATACTGTAATGTTATGTTATTGTTAAATAAATAACTAACTACTTATTTCTTTAATAAAAAATGCAATAATAAATAGCACTAAGAAAATCACCATAATGCTACTACTAGAGAGTCAAGCTATAGTCATTATACAAGATACTTCCAATAAACTGGATCTAACTTACTATTGGTTGGTGTTTATTTGCGTCTTTATAACCACATAATCTTCATCAACACTATAAACTTCTTCAGTACCTATCTTATCCATAAATTTCGAAAAAAAAATTGATATAAAATTATGCAAAGTATTTTTGTACATTTTGTAAATACGTTGTATTCATTGTTATTCTCTATGTAAATAAAGTTTTTACAATGAGATTTATTATTTTGTACTATGGATAACTTCGATTACTTACGATTCCGCTTATAATACTAGAAAAACCGCTCACGCTACATCCTTACGGTAGTCATGAAAAGTCCACGCAGACACATTTACGGCCATTTGGTAAGCTAGTTGACGCTAAACTGCATGTTTATTTCCAAGTTTTGATGATAAAACGGGTTTCCGCTCGTTTTCATTGTATCTAATGCTTGTATTTTTGATACTAGTTTATGCTACTATGTATTTAATGCTGATTGTACCGTTGGTCTAGTGAGAGTGACACCGCCTTGATCGTAAGCTCGTGCGATCGAAAACCGGATGACCACCAATTATTTATTCTTGATACAAAAGTTTTGCACTAAAAAGATATACAGGGTTACAGGAAAAGTCGTGCTAGATCCGTTAAGGGCGTGGAGTACCCATCATTCCTGACATATTTCACTATGAAACACCCTACCCTAAACTAAACCCTTTTCGAGATATTCGACTTTTAATTTTTTTATTGAAAATTGCCGATTTTTAGGCAATTAAATTTATTTTTGGTTGTTTTGTGTATCTTATTATTATTATTATTGCATTTTTACATGTGTAATTAGATGCTTTAGGACGTCAATCATTAAAATAGTGCATAAGTTAATTGAATAGACCGTAGTAGACAAGTGAAAGTTAAGAAATAAAAAAAAAATTAGAAAGTTTATTTTTCTCTAAGGGATATCTAAAAAAAATATTATGGCAATTCTTCGGCAGATGTTTTTAAAAATATCTACGTTTCATCAGCTATCTAACGAGGTATAACAATCTAGGGTTTGTATTACATTTCGTGGAAAAAAAGTAGTTGGGACGCTCCAGGTAGCAGTTCTAACGGTCCCGCGCCTATTGTCCTTCAAGTTCAGACACACCGTGAGAGCGAGACAAGTGACGATTTATGTAGGTATGAATGAAAGAAAAAATGTGTAGAGACCGGTTAGGGCTGGGAATACAACAGGGGGTATTGTTTTGGTTGTCAGTCTGCTTTTGTGCTTCGTACATAGTAGATGTGATATCGTTTTGCTCTTTTTCTCGACTTGGCTGTGATTCTGGACTATTTCTTCTGATTTGTGACTAACCTACTTGTTAACCGGACTCTGATTTGTACCTGTGATACGGAAGTGTTGAAGATGACGTCCTACACACCTGAGGAATATGCTGATATGCTTATTTGTTACGGATACTGCGATTGTGTATCTGCGCAAGCTCGCAACGAATACGTAACTCGCTACCCCGGTCGTCGAGTGCCGGATGTGGCCGTTTTTGACAGAGTTTATCGAAGACTTCGAGAATCTGGCTCTGTTTTGAGACGTAATACAGACATGGGTAGACCACGAATTGACGACGAAGAACAGGACAATGAGATAGTGCAACGCTTTCGAGCGGATCCGACTACTTCCACTAATATTGTTGCCCGTGATCTGGGACTTTCGCAATGGAGAGTGTGGTTTACAGTGCATACTGCTGGCCTATACCCATACCATTACACGCCGGTACACGTTATTGAAGAAGGAGACCCCGCGAGAAGATTGGACTTTTGCAGATTTATGCTAAATGCTGACGTAGAAGACCCAGATTTTCTAAGAAATATCTTGTGGACGGATGAGTCCAAATTTGATAAAGATGGCATAACTAACTATCACAACGCCCATTACTGGGCCCCAAAAGCACTAAGGAATCCCAATAAGAAAAGAGTGAAGGGGTCCCAACGAAGATTCAGCGTGAATGTGTGGATGGGCATTATCTCCAATCATTTGATTGGACCTTACTTTCTACCGGATAATTTAAATGGGGAAAGCTACGAAAATTTCCTGAGAGCAGACTTGAGTGATTTGCTGGATGATCTGCCACTCAACCTGATCAGGGACATGTGGTTCCAACACGATGGCTGCCCTGCCCATTTCAGGAGAAGTGTCAGAGACTGGCTGGACACAAATTATCCAAACAAATGGATAGGACGAGGTGGGCCGTTGCCATGGCCAGCAAGAAGTCCGGACCTAACCCCCATGGATTTTCATGTGTGGGGGTGCATGAAAAGTCTTGTGTACAGCGAGCCGAATCCAGTTTCGTCTGTGGAAGACCTAAGAGAAAGGATTGTGGATGCAGCAAATAAAATGAGGACCACGTTGACCACTGGAGTAGTGAAGACTGGTCTCCGTAGAAGGATGCGACAATGTATCAGAAATAGAGGCGGCCATGTTGAACATGAACTGTAGAATAAGAAAAAGTTGTGTGAAAACCTTTAATAAATGACATTTCATGCTTACCTATTGTTTTACTTTTACTTTTTAGGGCTAAGTATAAATTTTCTTCTCCACTGTCGCCTATAAAACTAATTTTTTTTCAATGCAATTGAATAAAACCCTAGATTATTATACCTCGTTAGATAGCTGATGAAACGTAGATATTTTTAAAAACATCTGCCGAAGAATTGCCATAATATTTTTTTTAGATATCCCTTAGAGAAAAATAAACTTTCTAATTTTTTTTTTATTTCTTAACTTTCACTTGTCTACTACGGTCTATTCAATTAACTTATGCACTATTTTAATGATTGACGTCCTAAAGCATCTAATTACACATGTAAAAATGCAATAATAATAATAATAAGATACACAAAACAACCAAAAATAAATTTAATTGCCTAAAAATCGGCAATTTTCAATAAAAAAATTAAAAGTCGAATATCTCGAAAAGGGTTTAGTTTAGGGTAGGGTGTTTCATAGTGAAATATGTCAGGAATGATGGGTACTCCACGCCCTTAACGGATCTAGCACGACTTTTCCTGTAACCCTGTATACAGATGTACAAATTTGAGCTTAATCCTACAGAGCTAACGTTCATAAAGTACCCTGTTAAACTAACTATTCGACTTTTTGTACAACTTTGAGTACAATATACAGATGTACAAATTTGAGCTTAATCCTACAGAGCTAACGTTCATAAAGTACCCTGTTAAACTAACTATTCGACTTTTTGACGATCATTTTTAAGTGATATGTTTTTAATGAAATAATTTATTATTTATTTAAATTAAATTTAATGAATTTTAATAGGGTTCATATGTTATAACCCTAGATAAAGTTTTCTTCTAGCAAACCTTAGAGAATAGAGAGAGCTGTTTAAAGTGGTGGGAAGGTGTACAAACATTAAAAAAAATACAATGTATTTTTATCATCAATAAATTTATAGATAGATAGATAGCTCTTTATTGATTACCACAACAATAAAGATACATATATTTACTTTAAAACGAACAATTGTAGTAATACATGTCATTTTTGTACGCAATGCTCTGAATCGGTGAAGGAAAAAATCGTGAGGAAACCAGTTAGTATTCTAGCAGCGGCGATGGTCTTGGAACCTGTCATATGTTTTCGTTCTTCTTTCTTTTAAATTTAATATTTGGACGTACCTCTAACCACCCCCTTAGACATCCTCAAAGAATGTTCAGTTCTTACTTGGTACTAGAAGATATTACCGGGATGAATAAGAAAGAAAGAAGATTAATAAGAAAGAAAAAAAGAAGCTAGAAGAATAATTTCAGTTGACAAGTTATTTTTCAAGAATTAAAGAGAAGCACGGTGGTGTTTGTATCATGGTGCGAAAAACATTAGACTATAAGTACTTGACATTGGAAAAAGTATCATCTCAATACATTTCATTTCATTTCAAGAAAGAAAAGCAATTTATTGACAGCCTCCACAGCTCAGTTGGTAGTAGCTCTGCCTTCTGCGCCGTAGGCCGTGGGTTCGATCCCCACCGAGAACAAACATTTGTGTGATGAACATAGATGTTTGTTCTCTGTCTGGGTGTTATATAATATTATAAATATGTATTTACAAAAAAAAGTAATATAAGTAGTATATCAGCTATCTGGTTCTCATATCACAAGCTTTGGCTTAGTTTGGGGCTAGATAGTGCTGTGTGGAATGTCCACCAATATTTATAATTTATTTATTTATTATACACTATAATAACGCTTCTTACTTTTTTTATACAGTATCACACATAAGCCATCATTTTTTGGAACTTTTCTCCCTTTCGATTTTCTTCAGTGTTAAATCACTCTGACTCCTGTTCTCTTTGAAGACTAAATTAAATTGTATTTTTTAATATAGAAATTTGATTTATTTAATCGCTCAGCATACGATAAAGAAGACACTTATTAAACTTTAATAACCAATCGCTTTTGACAGGGCAATTATATTCTGGGTCAGCACATAAAAACTTTGGACCTATTATGAAATTAAACATTTATCACTTTTAAGCCTAAATTTGGGCTCATTTAAACGGTCCCAGGAAACCGATTCAGTACTTTGTTAATGGACTTTAAATTATCTTAAATGTCTTACCAATGTGGGTAAGTTCATTATCATCAGCCGGAGGAAGTGCTGTACATAAAGGAAGAAAGATTTGGAACCTTCTCCTTCACCGAATGCTTCTCTCGAATGGTGATTATCAAATGTTGAACAAAAAATACATTATTGTTATTTAAAATTGAAAAATTTGTGATACAAATTCGAAAATTTCATATTTTTACTAAATGGGAAAGTTATGATGTATATGATATAATATACTTATGTTAATTTTTATGGGTCAATCACGCCTTAACCACCGAACAGATGTGCGTAAAAAAATATAGTAATTACTAGTGTAAAGAGGAAATAAATGAATATAAATACATATAAGGCTACTTTTTATCCTAAAATTACCGGGAATGAGGTATAAATATAAACGAAATGAAAAAACGATATAGCTTAAATATACCGCTAACAGCGAGTGAGGCCGCGGGCGGTCGCTAGTAAACTATAAGCTCACTTAATTAGGTACTGCTAGTTATGTTGCTCGTTGCTACAAACTTAAGTTGTCGCTCTGCCCATCTCAGGCTGATAACTTGGAGCATTGTCATCCAGTCTTGTAGAACAAGTTTGTTTGCTATTTCGGGAGCTGCTACTAGCATTGTCTTTGCTAGTCCATTGACTTGGTTTCTGATATTTTGAAGTGACAAGTTTCATTGCAGTACAAGAAGCCTTCGGTCGTAAAAGCGCATAATATTTATTTATACAATGACTACCACCTGATCCGCTAAGGTCACTGACCTGACTGACAAACAAGCAGTTATCTTGCGCTTATACAAAAAAAGCGAAGCAATTGAACAGCGATACGCATCAATGATCTCTGTAAGAACTGTACCACACCTGCCAGTATTTGCCCAAGAATAAAAGGCTATTCTTATTATATTAGAGTTTTTATTCTTTACGAGTATCCTTCCAAAACCTATCATGGCAAATATTATGTTTAGCTTTGAGTAGAATAGAAGTTTGTTTCATTAGCCTTTGCATGTATAGGAGAGGTGATAACTGATGACTATTAAAATTAATAGTAAGTAGTTACAGATAATAAAGATAAAGAATAATATCTGTATATGTATGTATTTAAAGTTGAAAAGAGTACGCGATTACTTAGATCAAAAATGGGTGGCAGTTTCCGATGCTTGTTGCCTTGTTGCTCTAAGCTAGATCTGTAATTTTTGCTGTACATTTCCAATTTTATTTATCTTAATAAGGAAAATAAGAGTCATCAACTGAAGTAAACTGCTTAAAATTCAATAAGGTATCGACCAAAGGTAACCAAGATAGGTCCTATCTAAACTAATAAAAGTAAGCGTTTGTTTTGGAGACCCAATCCAAAAGTTGCTAAGCTTTTTCCCACATTTTTGCACCAACTTAAACATTTTACCAGTTTCGCCGCAAGTTGGAAGTGTCTCGTCTACATAACTCGTGCTAAGTACCAAGTACCTACCTACCCGTTGGCGAACCCTATCGCCTAAGCTTATTTCCTTATTTTTCAGCACCAACTTATACATTTTGCCATTCTCACCGCAAGTTGAAAGCGTCTCGTCTACATAACTCGTGCTAAGTACCTAGTACCCGGCGCGGCGGCGGGCCCTATCGCCTGCAAATGGTACCGAGCAGCTTCTCGCCAAGCGGCTTACGGTCCGTCTCAGAGAATTTACGGAACTTGTGACTTTGCCGAAGAGTGTTGGCCGCTTTTGCTGCTAAGTTGTGTGTTTTGGCTGTAATGAAAATAAATGGTACTTATGATGCATACGTGTATAAAGGTAGTCAGAGGCACTCACGTTTGAATATTCCGAGAGTTGGCTCCAAACGACTCCGTTACCAGTACCCGAAGTATTTTGTTTTGTATTTCATCTCTCGTGTTAAGTTTTCTGTAGCGTCAGGCCGAATTTTATATACTATACTCTATACTTTCTATATATACTCGATAAAAGACTCTATCGAGCGTGTTGAGGCTCCCTTGGCTCTATACGACACCCAGGCTCGCTATACGAAAAATCAAACCTTAAGGCGAAGACAAGAGCTAATGTGACTCGCTCGCTCGTTTCGACATGTTGAAAGATATAAAATCACTAAACTTATTTTCGAAAAATCGCAATCAACCATCTTGTGTGCAATCACATTGCAACATTGCACACAGTTTAGTAAAAAATTGATTTTGATCGATACATGTTTTCCTACTCAAAAGTTTGCTTTACTAGTTTTCGTACATAAGCAATTTTTAAGTAGGAAAACTTGTATCGATCAAAATGAAATTTTTATTAAACTGTGTGCAATGTGATTGCACATAAAATGGTTGATTGCGATTTTTCGAAAATGAGTTTAGTGATTAATATTACGTCACTTCATTCTTCAGATATATGTTTAATTAACAGGTAGTCATTTAAACCTACAAGGCAGTCGCACGTTTTTTAAAGAGTTGGCAATCGATCTACCATCGATTGAATCTTTTTTTTATTTTTTTTATCTGTGGGTATTCATAACTTTCCTATTGCCTGACGAAGTGCTTAACGTTCATTATTTTTTCGTGCGAGGCAGCGCGCGGACGTCTCTTTTGCTACCACGAAACACTATTTTTCGAACTCAAAGTTTTTTTTCTAAAAGTTATTAAAATGCCCAAAAGAAGTTACGCCGAAAAGATGGAACGTTACAATGATAAAATAAGAAGACTTGAAGACAAGGAAATTAAGCGACGCAAGCGCATTATCGAATCGTCAGATTCACTGGAAGAAAATTCAGGTTAGTAAAGTGTTATTTTCTAAAGTGCTTTACAAAGTGTTGTGTTTTTTCTATTTCTGCCATGATAGTAGTTTATTCTAACCTGGAGGTTGTCCGAGGGTCAACACGATGGCAAAATTATTGTTCTATGCTTAGAGGATTACCGTGGGTAATCACAAAGCAATAATATGAACAAAAAACAACTACTTCTGCAGGCTATAATTATTATAATAATTAAAAACTAGAGGTTGACCGTGGGTCAACACGATGTTTAATTTTCATGCTTAGATATTAACCGTGGGTTATTACAAAAGCAATCCTTATAAATACACCTGGAGGTTGATCGAGGATCAACACGATGGTACTAATCATATGCTTAAAGGCTAACCGCGGGTTATTCTAAAGCAATAATAACTAATGGATCGAACAATCAATTATAAAAGACATACTTTTTCTTGTTAGTTTCACGGCCAGTAACGTTACTACTTGGCTATAAATATTATATTTTTTCACAACTACCCTCGAAATATTTTTCTTTGTAAAAATAGTTAATTACCTAATTTCTTGACTGCTTGATAACGCATCTCGTTTTATTTTTAGACAACGAGCCGCAAGCAGCTTTTGATGATCCGATGTCCTTGGAATGTTCGATGGAAAACAGTCAGGATAGTCTGGTACCAGAGCAGGCACCAGTAGAAGGCTCACAAGAATTAACACCACTTCCTGATCTTGATCCGGATATACTGTCAGCTCTTGGAGAAGTTGCTGAGGACACGCCTACATTCGGTGAAAAAATTCATGATAACTTATCAAAACTTTGGCTTCCCATACTCCGAAAGGGGATAGAAAAGGAAGCCAAAGATAAGCTGATGAAGCAGTATCAGATTCCAGAAAATTGCACCTTTCTGCAAGCGCCGAAGCTCAACCCTGAAATAGCTGCTACAATTTCAGATACCACCAGAAACAAAGATAAAAGAGTTGAGAGCGCTCAGCAGCAGCTAGGCCTCGGCATCACCGCCCTCAACAAGGGGTTATCGCTGCTCCTTGAGAATGGCACAGAAAGAGTAAAAGCTATAAAGTTTCTGAGCGACAGTAGTCGACTCTTATGCGACCTTCACCATGTTGAAACCGAAGTTCGGAAAAAGTTTATGACACCTGGCCTGGACAAGGCTTTCTTAAACTTGATTCAAGATGTAGATAGGGATGACACCCTATTCGGACAAAAACTTTCTGAGAAGATTAAGGCGTCGAAAGTTATTGAAAAGCAGGGCTTGCAAATAAAGAAGCCGGCTCCAGTAAAGACACCAGCGTCTTCTGCCCAACCGTCAACTAGTAGACTTCGGTCTCAGGTAAACTGGTCCGGCCCCTCTCGCTACGCTTCGAACAGGGGGGGGCGGGGCGGTTACAAGAAGACAGGTCCAGCCGGCCGCAAAGCTTTCCAAGCATCAACGACGAGGCAATCGTCGTCATCGCAGCCTCAACAGAACCAGAACAAGTCACGTGCTCCGGCCCAACAACGTTAGAGGTACATGCTGGCCGTATACATTTATTTTATGATTGTTGGCTTAAAATAACTGAAAATCAGTCAGTTCTTAACTGGATTCAGAAGGGATACTCTATACCATTCTGCAGTAGAGTAATACAGCATCACGTCCCTTCTAATACATTAACATGTCATGAGGAAGCCGATATGGTAGTAGCAATTTCTAAGCTGATTAGCTTAGGTGCTGTGTCAGTTTGCGAACGCGCAGAAGGAGACTTTATATCTAGCATATTTTTAACTCCTAAGCCCAATGGTGGAAAGCGCTTTATCTTAAATTTAAAACCACTCAACAAATTCATTGAAAAGTCTCATTTTAAAATGGAAGACCATAGGGTTGCTACAAAATTAATACCAAAAGACGGCTATCTGGCCACCATAGATCTCAAAGAAGCCTATTTTTCGGTACCAGTTTGCAAGACATATAGGAAGTACCTACGATTTGTTTTTAACAATACTGTCTATGAATTTAATGCCGTTCCATATGGCCTATGTTCAGCTCCAAGAATTTTCACAAAAATTATGAAGGAAGTTATAAGCTACCTTATGGCAAGAGGCAGAGAGGCAGAGAGGTTACAAATCGGTGATTTACTTGGATGACATTTTATGCATCGGTGACACCTTCAGCGAATGCCATACAAATGTAACTAAAACTTTAGAGCTATTGCAATGTCTAGGTTTTGTAGTTAATTTTGATAAGAGTGTATTAACACCTAAGCATTCTTGCAAATTTTTAGGGTTTATCCTTAATTCTGCCGATTTGTCCCTGTCTCTGCCATCTGACAAAAGACATAATATTGCAAAGTTAGTCAAAAAGTTTTCAACACTACCCAATTGTACCATAAGGGAACTTTCACAACTTATTGGAATACTGGTGGCAGCCTGTCCAGCAATAAAGTACGGCTGGCTGTATACTAAGGAACTGGAACGTGAAAAATATTTGGCTCTTCAAACATTTGTAAATTTTGAAGCTAAAATTAAGTTATCTACTGTAATTTTACCTGATTTGATTTGGTGGAATCAGAATATTCTTTCATCGTCAAATCTCATGAGACCGGATGGGGAATATTCCCTTGAAGTGTTTACAGATGCTTCTAGAACCGGTTGGGGGGCATACTGTAACAGCAAACGCGTGAATGGCGGCTGGAAAGATGTGGAACTCTCTTTCCACATTAACTACTTAGAGCTCCTCGCTGTATTTATGG
Source organism: Chloroclysta siterata (assembly GCA_932294275.1). Classification (NCBI taxonomy): domain Eukaryota; kingdom Metazoa; phylum Arthropoda; class Insecta; order Lepidoptera; family Geometridae; genus Chloroclysta; species Chloroclysta siterata. Next base: position 12,962,418 of record OW028602.1, read on the forward strand.
GGTTAAAATGTTTCGCCTCGGAGGCTACTAACTGTGCTATTCTACTGCGTGTTGATAACACCACAGCGATTAGTTATATTAACCGCATGGGCGGAATCCAATTCCCACACCTCCATGGCTTGGCTAAAACCATTTGGCAGTGGTGTGAGAAACGAAACATATGGCTTTTTGCATCATACATAAATACAAAAGATAATGTTGAAGCGGATGAAGAATCTCGCAAGATAAATGTTGACACAGAATGGGAACTATCAAACTGGGCTTTCCAAATGATAGTTCACAAACTTGGCCAACCAGGCATAGATTTATTCGCTTCTCGCACCAACGCCAAATGTGAAACATACGTGTCTTGGAAACAAGACCCGGATGCCTTAACTGTAGATGCATTTACGATAAGTTGGCGTTCTCACCTATTTTACGCATTTCCACCTTTCTCACTTATCCTTAAATGCATTAGAAAAATTATAAGTGACAAAGCTACTGGCATATTGGTTTTCCCTTATTGGACAGGACAACCTTGGTTTCCATTACTAAAGAAATTAATAATTTCAGAAATCATATATTTTAATCCTAACAGAGACCTTTTGCGTTCTCATTACAGATCGCAACACCCACTGTACAGGAGCCTTACCCTGGGAGCCGCGATGCTCTCCGGGTCGCGTTCAGTCGACGAAACATCCCATCAATAGCGTTAGATCTTATGTTATCTTCCGTCTCAAGTAGTACCCTCAAGCAGTACAATACCTCATACAAACTCTGGTGGCAATTTTGTAACACCAACCACATCAACATATTTGATCCCCAATTGGCTGACATTTTGACGTTCCTAACAGAACAGTTTAATAGAGGAGGATCTTACGGAACGATTAACTCGCACCGATCAGCCCTTTCCTTGCTTTTAGGTGGTAATATAGGATCTGATGATAGTATCAAACGCCTCCTCAAAGGCATTTTTAAGCAAAAACCTTGCATTCCTAAGTACATAGGTACTTGGAACCCCCAGATAGTGCTCAACTATGTTGCCAATTGGTTTCCCAATAAAAGTGTGAGTTTAGATAAAATTACCAAGAAAGTCTGTGTTTTACTGGCAATTTGTACTGCCCACAGAGTCCAAACTCTTTCGCTTATTAAAGTGTCAAACATAATTAAAGGTTCAGACTCAATACAAATCCCAATCTCTGACATCATTAAAACTTCAGGGGTTGGCAGGGACCAACCAGTGTTCATTTTACCCTATTTCAGAGAAAATCCTACAATATGCCCAGCCACAGCTGTAGAGGATTATTTATTTATGACATCCAGCCTAAGACCAGACAATATAGACCACCTTTTTATCACCTACAAGAAACCTCATAAGAAAGCTTCTTCTCAATCCATTAGTAGGTGGATAAAACAAACTCTGGCGGAAAGCGGCGTAGATGTGGGTGTGTTCAGTGCTCATAGCACCCGACATGCTTCCACATCTGCGGCGGCCTCCGCCGGAGTATCTATTGATACAATTAGGAAGACGGCTGGCTGGTCCAGTTCGTCTCAAACCTTTGCAAGGTTTTATAATCGACCTGTATTAGATGAAGGAATTTATGCTAGATCAGTTTGCTCGTTACCTATCGAGCATCCAAAATGATTTATAATGATTTATTATAAGTATCTAGATAATAAATAGATAACAATTGATCTTATGTTGTGAATTGTTTAATAAATACAAATATTATGATAAGATGATTTAAAACTGTTATGGAAATTAAAAATATATATTGATTACATAAAACATCTTTTATATTTATATAAAAGTTCATACCTACTCTAAACATCTACCTGTTAATTAAACATATATCTGAAGAATGAAGTGACGTAATATTAATAGATGATCAAACGAACTTCTAAGTGAAGTTCGATCACTATTATATAAGTCACTTCATTCGAAGATATAAAATCACCCTCCCAATAATTAAATCCCTTAACCCTCTCATATTTTTTAAATTTCCTCTCTGAATGAATGAACGTTAAGCACTTCGTCAGGCAATAGGAAAGTTATGAATACCCACAGATAAAAAAAATAAAAAAAAGATTCAATCGATGGTAGATCGATTGCCAACTCTTTAAAAAACGTGCGACTGCCTTGTAGGTTTAAATGACTACCTGTTAATTAAACATATATCTTCGAATGAAGTGACTTATATAATAGTGATCGAACTTCACTTAGAAGTTCGTTTGATCATCTATTTTATATCTTTCAACATGTCGAAACGTGCGAGCGAGAAGTTGTTTGATAGTTGTCAGCTAAGTGACACCTATAGTTGTTATTTTTGCTGAAATTTCTTATCCTCGTCTCTGGCATTAGAATTTATGTAGCTTTTTGAAGAAAAAACCACGTATACATATAATTTATCAGAGTCACGAGTCGGGAGAGCTTCAAACGCCTCATCCATCATATGGGCCCTCTGCGGATAGATGTCACAATATTGCATCTTACCTACCGTCTCGTCATGTCTTTAGAATTGTAGCCAAGTCGATTTTATCACAATGTATTTAAAGCTGAAGTTAAATGAACTTAAAAACGTTGACTGCCTGAATCTCTTTACTAACTAAAATCCGAATTGGAAACCGGTAGCCAAGGTACTATAAAAATGTATAACTTTGTAAGAAAGTATATTTATATTGCTGTTAAACCAGCAGCAATTTAATGATACCCAATATAATAAACGGTTGAACATCATCATTATCATAAATAGATAAACATAACGTTCGTGTTTCGTTCTACAAACTTTGAAATGATATGATTAGGATTAGTAAATTCAATTTCAGTCTCTGAAGGTGTCGTCCGTTACAACAATTTCGTATTTGTATATAGAGTGCTGCATATAGAGGCTATATAGCCCGTGATTATGTGTAGAATGCAAATTCATTGTATTTGAGCCCGACCCGAAAAATACTTTCGATCTTTTTTTAAATGAACATTTTGTTTATTTTGTTCTTCGCTTTTATTGCCATGGTTCTAGGTTGGGCTTTTGGTTTTGTAAGTTTTTCGTTCGTCTCGGCCCAAATTGTCAGTTACGAAGTACTGTGGGCCAACTTCAAACTTTAATGAATAAAACTTCCCTAGTCTCGCAGTTTGCGCGAAACATCGTTAATGCATTTAAATGTGTTTTGTTTCTGTAGTAGCTCGTGTTTACTTTATTGTGCCAGTACTCTCAAACGGCGAAGGAAAACATCGTGAGGAAACCGGCATTTGTAGAACTTAAAAAGTTCTACGACGTGTGTGAAGTCCTCAAAAGCCTCTTTGAAGTACACTTACAATCCTTTCACCATACTGTTTCGTAAGAAAGTAGTGACACGACAAGAAGAAGACTTCTCGTTCCCTGCTCTCTCACGTTATAGTAGGTAGGTACGTAGTCGTCAGCCTAAAGTCTCAAAGTGCGTAGGTACTTGAATTAAAATATTTTTATTTATTCCTTCTATATTTCCATAACTATCATCATTTTGATCTGTTGGCATCCTCATGCGGTAAAACTGATGAATCTTCTTTATGCTTCTAAACAAAAAAATTCCTCTGCGATTTCTTCAATAACGATAACGTCAATACACAACTAATCTTACTCTCTTTTCCAGGTATGTAAACCTTCGGTCTTCGGTCACGGTAATTGCACAGTTCACTTCCTTTATTAACTCCATCAACACACTTTTCCCAGTCACAGTTGATATTGTAGCATTGTGGGTAAATTCTTCCCGTCTACAATGGAGTGAATAAACTTGCGAGGTTCAAGGGTAAAGGCCATTTTGTGTAACTGCTTCGGATAAACAAGTTTACTGTGGTGATTGGCCAACACAATGTACCAGATCACTTTAATAATGGAAGTTCCTAAAAAAGTATGCATCGTAACAATTTGCTGCGAATTAAAATAAAGATTACCGACGAAGATGTCGGTAAAATCGAGTACAAAGTAATACTCAAGTAAGTTTAGTTGACTTCAGAGCTTTGTAAAATACATATTTAGTATGATAAGTAAAGTAGAAGTGATAGAAATTAAATTTCTAAAGTGAAAAGAAATATAAACTCGATAAGTTGATGGAACTTGACGCAATTTAGACGAAGTAAAAATGGAATTAAGAATTTCATGGTTTTTAGTGTCCGTCACGAATATCAGAAAAAGTTTTAATAGCTCATTCCAAGCAATTCCGAAGTATCAAACTATAGTTTGTTTGCTTGATTTGGTCAATAGTGAAAATATATATGATCGCTTTCCATAAAAACTATTATAATGGAATGTGGTTGTTACGAAAGTGATTGTTACTATGAAACCAGTATAAATATGCCAAGATGACTTATTTCGGAAAATACTCTTCGTGATATACGTTATAAAAATTACATTAATATTTCACCTCTAATCTCATTGTCTGCCTTCACTTCATTCATGCCAATTTCCTTATTAACTCAGTGTTACCCACAAAGAGATAGAAGTAGGTAATGTAACAAAACAGAATTTAAAGAGGCGTAACAAGAGTAAAAGCTTTAAGATAGGCAACACGACTACGCTCTTACGAACAACTAAAATACATCGTCGGTGTCACTTTACGAGTAACATTATCTTGCTATTTAATACCAAAGAACTCCACCCAGAGACACAATTAAAATTACACTATCTGCCATCAAAGGTTTCATCAAGGGCTTCTTTAATTAAGTGACACCAAACACTTTTTAACTCTATTCCAAAGAACGTGCTCCCGTCTGCACTCACGGCGTTTAAATTCCAGCTGTAAGCTGTGGTGTTAAGATCCGAAGCCGCTTATAGGGTAAATTGCGAGAGCCAGGAGTCAATTTGCATGCGTGTAAGCCGGTTCAGCGTGTCTCCACTGCATTAAGGAAGGGTTGGAATTGCTCAGACGTATTTTAAGTACAAGTTTATAACGAAGGGTGCACTTATTTATTAAACGCTTTGATGTATATAACCTTCTAGGAGCAGTAGTTATTGCTTTAATTATTCATGCAATAATTTCAGAAGTAATTTTCATAATAATATGTCAGAATGACGCCCGGAATGATTGCCTGAATTATAATGTTCCTAGATAAAGCAGTTACAGTATGGGTTATAAATGTTTACTGGTTTTCAACATAACAGGCTCAAACTGGTTGATAACTATTGCACGGGACTAAAAACTATGCCACAAAAGCCCAATTTTATGACATGCATGCCCCAATTTTCGTTCCCAAACCAGTTCGTTTATTCCAGGAATAGTGCAAAATATTTTAACATGTATCCTGTTTTTAATCCAACAAAAACTCGTATACTAACGGACACAAGGCACAACGGCTATTGGGTCGGTCTCCCTTTGCTTTTGTACGACGCCTCTCTTTGTGCCGTCACTCTTGTACTATTTGGTAGAGATGCCATTTGCTGGAATGAAATTCCCACTGTTGCAGGAATTGCCCTATTTTACATCCGTGCCGTATTTCTATTCAGACCTCACAGTGTCTGTAATTGCCTGTGTTTAGTAATTGAAAACCAAATTTCGCGCGTTGCATTTCGCATGCAAAAATGTTTGTCTCGATAGTTTTGCTTGTTTTATTATTCCTACTTCTCATGCTGGGGATAATTACACAAATCCTATAAGTAAGGCCTCAGTAGCCGTATCTGATGGATTGGTTATCGACAAATATCGCGTGGGTGTTACCTTGTTTATTTTATTTTATTCAGTTCGGTTGATCCATTCTTTTCATAAACATTTTTTTTTAATTGAACCTAAACCGTTCTTTCAAAAGTATTTACAAAAACACTTACAATGTTTGAAATCTTAACAAGTTGATGGTAAAATGCTAAGTAATTCATGTTCTTGTTATTAAAACGGGTTCTTCGCATAGGTACGATGCATTCTTATCTGTATTCTGTACCAAGTTTCTGTCTGGTAAAGAAATAATTGCATTGTTTCTTTGATATCCTTTACATAACGATTAGTAGATTCTTTTATCTATTGTATTCCTTTGATATTTCGCTTCACAAGAACCCTTCCGATCGAAAACTATCTTTAATCGCAGATCTTATCGGATAGATCTGATCCTTTCCTGTTTATCTAACAAATATTGACAATCGAAGTCTTTGAATGTCATTGAAGGTATATCATGACATTTATTTTTCTAGATATTTTTTGCTCAACCCGAGTTTTGTCAAATTACAAATTAAAGTGTGTTTAGTTAGCTAGATAACTAACAAGTTCGATGCGAGCGAAGTCTCACTCTAAAACTAGTGTCATCGACCACGGAACTGCAAAACTTTCGTTCGAGTAGCTCCATCCATCTTCTTATAACCTACTTACAAGATGTTGATGCAAAAGCTACTCAATTTACCGGCCGTTGCTTTAGCCGAGAACCGTGTAATGGAAGCGGTGGCCTATTTGCGTGTTGCACGCCTTTACATTTAGCTTGAATAAGGTTGGTTTGTATGGCTTGAGATCAAATTAGCTTAGTTGGATAAAGTTTCGTCTTAAAGGATATTCTTTTTTTGCATTGCCCTAAAACCGTAGTACATATTCTGTGGTAAACCGTTGAACCGAGTTGAATCAAATGTCTCTAACGACAGAATCAAATGTATAGATAAATTTCTATAATATCAATTTAATTATATAAAGTGTAAAGCTTTATTAACTCACTCATGAGTTTCGGTGTGTCCATACAACTTGTATCCCAAACGATCATAAAGTTTTTCCCTATTGCTAAAGTATAATTTTGATATGCTCTTATAACTAACGGTTTCCCGAACACATGCACACGCGAATACGTGAGCTTTAATAACTAGTGTAATTTCATTGAATTGCTGCGTTAAAAAACAGTAAAACCCATTTGCATTACCATAAAGCTTAATGGAATAACTCGGGGCAGCAGTCTAGGTCCCGTTTTGTAATTTATTGCTAACTATTTGCTCCTACTCAAACGTTTGATCAACCATGCGTTATGTTCGCTTTCATTAATTTATTTGGGTATGAGGGATTATATAGATGAATACCTTTACTTTAGCTCGGCTACATTGAATTATTTGAATCTTGATGGTTTATAAATTTATTGCTTAGATAAATCAAAATTATGGGTGGATCGTGATATTCCTTATCAATTGGAAATTTTGGCATAAAAAACTTGAGAGTTGGTTGTTTTACTGCGACAGTTTTTTTTCTGAAAAGGTCATTGAATAGTATTCTTTTAACAAGAATTTAATTGAATATTATTTGACAGCCCTTAACGGTCGGTTGGTAGCAGGGTAGCAGCTCTACCTTCTGCGATGTAGACCGTGGGTTCGATCCTCACCAAGAATAAACATTTATGTAATATTATAAGTATGAAAAAACAGAAAAAAAAAACAAATTAAAATTGTATGAAAAAGTATGTGTTTACATAAAATGTATGTATTATATTAGATATCAGGTTCCTATAATACAAGCTTTGCTTAATTTTCATTTAAAACGGGATATTTACCATGATTTATGAGATTGATTGTTTCCCGATATTTCGGCACAGTTGCATGCGCAATGATCACGGGGTAAGCTTTGCTTATTTTGGGGCTAGATAGTGCTGTGTAGAATGTCCACCAATATTTATTTCTTTATTAATTCAGGTAATTATTTGCTGTATATTCTAGGCAACATAATCTTCTGCCAAGTGTCTTTGAAACGCAATTTAGCTCCGTCTGTAAAAGTATCTCCAAGAGCAGCTGATTCATCAGTAGGTCCTTCTTCGTTACATTCATCAGTAGAACATTCTCATTCATTTATCAGTGACGTCATGATCTCGTGTGCTTCAGTCTGGCTGCTGTCTACGAGGGCCGTGACGCCGAGAGTGAAACGTGCCGGTTCACCAGCCAAGCGGACCATATGCCACGCAATACCTTATGGTATACCGCTGCGTTGTATTTGACCCATAGTTCATGGGGTAATGGACACAGTGTGTTAACCTTTGCTTTCATTGTCAAAGCCAAAAAGCATTTATTAGATAAAATAAAAAAGATAATAATCTGTTAATATTGTGCTTCATGTCAGTTCGTGGTTTACAATTTAGAATAGAAGATATCCTATTTGAACACAAAGCCACACAAAGAAGGGTAGAGTTTAACATAAGATAAAAAATACAACAAAAAGACAAAACATAAGAGAATAAAAATTAATCTTGCATTATTGTGGATCAGAATTATGTGCGTCAAAATGGTTATTTAAGAGCATTCTCATTTGAATAGCTAAGGTAGGTTAAGAAAAATGCATCTCAGTGTACCTATATGATTCATATTATGTGTCTACTACGTCATTAGCTAATTGACGAGGCTATCTAAATTGAACAAAGATAAAATATATGTATCACTTTGCATTATTAGTATTAGTATGCATTTCCATTCATTTGTATTAAGGTTAAGTTGCCTCTTAGTTGGCTAGTATCTCAGAAATAACGGCTATTTTATCTACTAGGCTGTTATGATCTTTCACAACTTTACTGTATCAGCATTCCATTTCTCGTTCACGTAGAACCTGTTTGCAGCTCCAATTTACAGAGGTATAAATATTGTGATACGATCACGTCTCGGTAGCCAAACCGAAATATTTTAATATGCTCTTGTTAATTTTTATGGGATTTTGAAATTGTTTTAGTTTCCCACAGAATTGCAAAAGTACAACGTCCATACGCTCTAGATAGATTCTACCTAGATTATTTTGTATCTTTTCTGAAGTTAGGTTGACTGAAGTTAAAAAGGTTTCAGTTGAATTTGTTGGTAGGGTTGAATTTCTGAGGATAAGGGTCCTTGTTTTTTTTTTCAAGCCTCTTTTTTGTTTACAATTTACAAAACACACATTTTACACACACGTAAAAGCTGGATATAATTTTTCTGGTGCCTATAGCCCTCTTTTTCCGCTGTATACATATTACATAACGTGGTCATATGTTACAATATTGTTACTTCATTCTGTTTTTTGTGCTGTTGGTTTTTCGACAAATAAATATAGAATACAGCTACGTTTGTGTTAACCCAAGGTTTCTTATCAACTTTGCCTTGTTCCAAAATGTTTGCTTCATAACGCGCAAAGTGCAAACATATAGAATTAAGACCGCTAAAAACAAGTGCCAAGTTAAAGTAGAGCGTCGGGGTGCGCTTGTTACCCGAACTTTTGAAATTTCCCTCGATTTATTACAGGTAGTTCTGAAAACTTTATAAAGAGAGTTCTGAAGTACCTACCTGCAATTGCGAGAATAATATAAGGCAGCAATTAAGTGCCACAAAATTTCAGCAGATAATTTGGCTTTTGTATAAGTTGGCGTAACGTTCGGTTAATTTACCAGAAACAATTATTTCTCGGTAAGCTCAAAACCTTATTGTTTTTTACAGACGTATCAAGTTACGTTATTCCTGGATTCCTCCACAAATAAGTTTGTGTTTCTGTCTTATTTGTCTGTCGGTATTTGAATTTTATTTAACTAATATGGCATATCTGAAACATTGCACTTAAGCAAATTTTATATTTTTTATATTTTTAAACATAATTATAAAACTATATAATTATTATGTAGCTAGACTAAAAATTCAATTAAAACTATCAACGTCTTCTATTGCCTTGCCTCCCAAGTTATTCCTGATTCGATATAGTAACTATCAAATTTTCTTTTCGAAATAGCCTAATCACAAAAACCTCTTCCAAAACAATCAACTTGACTCTATCTGCGACGTTGCAGGTATTCGCTAAAAGTATATTATTGAGTTACACTAATCGTTTTATCCAAGTCTATTATCCCTCAATTACGGGAACGAAGAGCCCAGTCCTCTATTTGCACTCCCAATCCAGTTAGCCGATATGTGATTAATGAACCGGTTTGACCGGATATCCGGGAAGCGTGATACAGGCGTATCCTTGAAAGGGTAGTCTTGATTTCTCTGTTGATATAAAGCTTTTCAAATGGAACTTCCCTGTTTGATTGTCAATTGTGATGTACCAAGAGTAAACCAAAAAACTGGTTTATAAGAGTACATACTCCTCGCGTTGTGTTCCTCTTTACTGAGGGTCGTGATTCGCCCGACGTTGAGCCATTACTGTTTTGACGATGGTCCGCCATCTATGCCTGTCTTTGGCATTGTGACGAGCATCGTGTAGCTTGGTATTATGTGATGAGCGGATTTGGTCAGACCATCTAAGTAGACATACATGTAAGTTTAAAACAAATGTCATTTGTTTTTTATCATAAATAGTATACTGCTAACTAGCTGACTGAACAAGCAGCCCGCCTGATTTGCCTTGCAAGTCACGCATGATAGGACCGTGCAGATGGCCCTCCTGATGTTATGTGGTAACTATCACCTATAACAAAGCATTGCCTCGTAAGTCACGCACGATAGGAACGGTTCTGACGCATAATGACCAATCATTGAAAAAAAATATTCGCTTTATGACGTGCCCTACAATGCACTGCCCTACGTCCATCAACATGAGACATACAGATGTTATAAGCCTCATGTTCCTTTCACCGGCAACCACACCCTTTAAACCGAAAAACAACAACGCTGCTTGGCGGCAGAAATAGGCGTGGTGGTAGTACTTCCCCGGACGAGCCACACACAAAGAGCTCGACTACTCTTGTGTCATCTAGTTCAGTAATCGTAAAGACCTTTCTGCGTTCAGCGGTCTTCGTTTGAGAGATTTTATATCAAGCTTATCTTAACGAGCACTTGCTAACAACTTAATTTGAATCAGCATTCGACTTCGTATTTAAAAAGTAAGCAAATAAGCTCATTCTCGAAACTGGTTTTATATAAAAATTTAATAAAGTCTTCTCGTTTTACGACTGCAATCGTAAAAATGTTGTGACGTCGTGAAATGTTTGGTATTTCACGTTTCTGCTGCTGAGATTTTATCAGAAGTATTGTGTCTTTTCAAGTTAGGACCATAACTTATATGTAGTAAATAGTAGTAGAGCTCTTTGTGAAGGGCTCGTCCGGGAAAGAGCTACCTTGCCTATTTCTAACGCCAAGCAGCGTTGCTGTGTTTCTGTCTAAAGGGGGTGGGTTCCATCAACCAGTAGTATTTTTTTTCTATACAAGGTGTTAAAATTCTACTACCGAAAACTTCAGTGTGCTAAAGTACCCATCAATATGAATAATTTTTTCTAAGGAACCAACACTGTGAACGTGAAAAAAAAACAGCTGTTTCATACAAAAGTTCAATACCTACCTGGCTAAAAGGTATGAAACAGCTGTATTTTTCGCGTTCACAGTGTTGGTTCCTTAGAAAAAGTTATTCATATTGATGGATACTTTAGCCCCCTGAAGTTTTAAGTACAAGTATTGGAACACCTTGTATAATGGATAAACAAAAAGTTCTCAGTGTTTTGTCTTAGAATTTATGTCAATGTCAATAACTGCTACCTTGTGTCGCAGTGAAAAACAAACATGCATTATTCGAAGAATCAATAACAGGTTTCTCAGTAAACTCATCCTGTACATCTGTAATGCATTCGTTCGGCAAACAAGATGACTGCGATATTACCCCGCCAGGAATGTAGAGTAGACAAACATCGCCCGTCCAATGGACACTAAAATATTCATCAGTTCACTTACACTAGAAGATATGTTGAGTTTTTTTCAATACCGGTTGGTCTCGAGGGGACGTGGAAAACAGGAATAGCCGGAACTTTGTATTTTACAGAAATTTATACAAGCACAACCTCGGAATAATTAAAATTAAGTTAACACGAAACAGTAAAAAAAAAAATAAGCAGGTACCGAAAGCTTGGTTGGTCCTAACCAGTTTCGACCGGATTCATTCTATCGGATTTTTCTATCGCCTTTGCATTTCTCTTACTAGTAGTAAAGTATAAACTATAAATATGTAGTAAACTATGTGCTGTGTTCTGATTATAGTCTCAGGCCCTTATTCATATTCCCCGCCATTTTATGGCGACTCTATGTAGTATATAATATTTTCCGTGAGTGACTACACCGCCTTTAATTTTAAATTATTTCTATCCATCCTATTTTTTTTCCATTTATATTTAAATTCTTACGTGTATGTAATTTGTGTCCAAATAAACAAATTTATTATTATTATTATATTATTAAAGTTACCTGGAAGAGATCGCTCTCAGCGATAAGGCCTCCCATTGTTTTGCCTTAATGTATACCTTAACCCTGTATTTTGTTTCTTTGTGGTGAACAATAAAGATTTTTTTATATATCTATCCATCTTATATACTTATCACTGTCACTTATAACGAAAAGACATAGCAACAGACTTAGCGGTAATTCTAGCTAATGGAGCCTGACAAATATGAAAGCTCATTAATCCTTAAAAAACTGAACGCTTCAACTAAGTTTTTTTGCCGGAGTACGACAAAAAGTCGGAGTGATTCGCCTGCGGCGCTCAGGGCCAGGCCTACGTGGGGTGGAACAACGTGAATTTTATACAATATTGAGGGGTGCACGATCGTCTGTCCTGGCATAATTCAAATTAAGCCCATGACAGGAGGGTTGGACAACGGGAGCCGCCACAGGATTGGATCTAGATAGAACGCTTTTGTTTTTTTGTCTGTTTTGTTGGCTTTTGTGTCCGTGAATTAAATTCGAGAACACGAAGTTCCATGCTAGAAAAACCGTTAGCGAATACGGGTACCCTTTTCGCTAGCGGTTGTTCTTAAAATACATCTACACTAATATTATAAAGAGAAAGACTTTGTATTTTTGTTGTTTTGTTGTTTTGTTGTTTTGTTGTTTTGTATGTAACGAATAGGCTCAAAAACTACTGGTCCGATTTCAAAAATTCTTTCACCATTAGAATGCTACATTATCCCTGAGTAACATAGGCTATAATATATTTTCAAAAAAATCAGGGATCCTTACTAAAACTCTAATAATGTAACCCAAGGTGGAAAAAGAAAACCTTACATCGCGTGCGCTGCGAAAACTATTGATGATAGAACAAAATAATGTACTACGATTTTGTAGAACACGTCATCATCTACAAAAAATGTCGCGACAGCATATGTCTAACTATTATAGTTATGTCACAATAAGTGTTCTTTTATTATAAAAATTTAATTGAAATGCCGCCGCTAGAAAAGTGTCTTTATTTGTACCTTGGTATTAATCCTTATCCAAATAAATATTTTCATAATTAATACGGTTTCAATACCTAAAGATTACTTCTAAAATTTTTCAAATCGGACATTCCATTCAAAAAATATGACGAAATTAAAAATGTTAACGGGTCCACGATTTCACTCACTCAAGGAGAAGGGCGTGTAAATGTATGAAATAAGTAGACGCGAGACTCGAACCTACGCTCTAAGTTTATCCTAAAATGTTCAGAAAATGTATATCCACCCATGCGAAGCTGGGACAGGCCGCTAGTCAATGATAAAGTAAATTGTGTCGTCATAAAGGAATACCAACATAATACTTATTTATTTTATTCAACTAGCTCATGGAACAAGCAGATGGTCCACCTGATGTTAAGTGGTAACCATCACACAAAGCATTGCCTCGCAAGCCACGCACGATAGGAACATGCCCCACGTTGCTCTGCCCTGCGTCCATCAACTTGTGGCATACAGATGTTAAACCTCATGTGCCTGTAATTACACCGGCAACCACACTCTTCAAACCGAAACACAGCAACGCTGGTTGGAGGCAGAAAAAGGCGTGGTGGTAGTACTTCCCCGGACGAACCCTTCACAAAGAGCTCTACTACTCTTATTCAAATGTAATATAGCCGCCGAAACAGCAACTCCCGATGGTAAGTGACGATGTAGCCAAAGTTGGATTCTATTCACACATTTAATTATTATATTAAGGCACAAGTGATTCCCTAAATATCAGACCCGGCTCGGTTATAACCAAAAATAGATTTATCTAAAATCATGGTTATAATAGATGTTCTGTATTGAGCGAATTCTGCGTCAATATTTTGTGGCAACAAGGTGAGCTTTTTGAAAGTCACCCTTTCAATTTAGGGATTTGAGCTATGATCTGATCGAGAGTAGAAATAATGGGGTAATTTTGCCTTATAATTTAGAAAATGTTTGCTAAAAAGAAAAAGACGAAACACCGACGTAACGCTATCGATAAATACATGAATACTTTATACAAAAAGAAAAACACATAAAGAAACATTACTTATTTAGGTAAAATGGGCGCCCTTATCGCTGCAATGTCTTCCATAAAACGGCGGCGTACAAAATCCTACTTTCATTCTTTTTAAAATGTTATATGGGTTTCTGTTTACTCGTAGCAATTAGTACTTAATAATTACTAAACAATTTATTTTTGGAACAAGCAGATGCCCCACCCGATGTTAAGTGGTAACCATCACCTATTACAAAGCATTGCCTCGCAAGTCACGCACGATAGGAACATGCCCTACGATACTCTGCTCTTATTGAAGGTGGGGTAATAAGATCAATATTCTATTATAATACATTGTAACAAGGATCGTACAAGAGAGCGGTAGGAACCAAGCCGTAAGTTTGTTGCTTGTTCTTCTAGGTCTTCTAGGCTTTGGTCGCGTGGAACTGGCACCTAGAGTCACCTAGCTTTAAAACGTTTCAAAGTGATCCTTGTGATTTTATTGAATAAATACCTTTTGACTTTGACTTTGATCTGCACTGGCAATCAACTTGAGGCATATAGAATCTTAAGCCTCATGTGCCTGTAATTTCACTGTTTTGCGGCAGAAATAAGCATCGTGGTAGTTCTTCCCCGGACGAGCTCATCACGAAGATCTCTACTATAATTGACAATAATTCAAATGATACAAGCCGTACGTACAAGGAGTTTACTTTTATTCAGTTCAGAACCCTCCCCACTCTCAACAATTAGAATGCGAAGCTCGTCCTTTGCAAATGGAATTGATTATACGAATTGTAATGTGGATTCTGTTCTCAAGCATTACCATTCAGACATGATAATTAGAAATAGGTTTCAATGAGGCTATATTTGAATAGATAAATATCCATTATGCTAACATGGCCAATACTTATCTGGGGCATATTACAAAAAGCCTACAAGGCTCTTAAGTACTAAGAAGCCGTCCAACTTTATTATAATTGCAAAATTTAAGTTGCAGTTACTATTATTTATCAGTTTGAATATTATACAACATGTATCATAATACCCCTATAAGGCCAAAGACCAAGAGATAGAGATAGACCAAGCACTGGAATAATTTGATCTGTGCAAAGTTTGAATAATTCGTTTTCGAAATTCCCATACTAGAGGTAAATTAATATTGTCTCAGAAATTTTCAACAACCCTGATAATGTGTACGTGACCTTTGTACATATGCTATTTGCGTTTACTAATTGGTGGCAGTTATGTTACATATTTGATCTACAGTTCACAATTAAAGGTCAAAAAACTGCTTTGCATAGGGCTGCGTCATGTTGTGTTAGTTTCATTTTGGAGGAAAGTTTAAGAGGCATTTCATGAATGAAAAACTTTCAAATTTCAAAAGTCTTATAACAAACGTTGTTCGCCATGACCTGTAGAATACCCTGCTTCCAGGGTTATAGGGGTATTATGGTACATGTTGTATAACTTTTGTTACGTATTAGGCGCTCTACCTACGAACCTACCTTCATAGCTGTACTTACCATGTGTGTGGCTCGTCCGGGGAAGTACTACCACCACGCCTTTTTCTGCCGCCCAGCAGCGTTGCTGTGTTTCGGTTTGAAGAGTGTGTTTGCCGGAGAATTTACAGGCACATTATTTAGGCTTATCATCTGTATATCTCAAGTTGATGGACGCAGGGCAGTGCATCGTAGGGTACGTGACCTTCGAGACAGTGCTTTGTTATCGGTGATGGTTACCACTTAACATAAGGTGGTCCATCTACAGGTCTGCTTATTCCATCAACAAGTAGTATAAAAAACATATTGGAGGTACGACTACCCTTGTGACATCCTCAAAGAATTTTGAGCTTGTTCTTGGTACTAAGAGATCTTAGAAGATATCTATCGAGTCTGGGGATCAAAGTCGTGAAGCTATTTCCGTTGATAGTAAGAACAAGATACAGTAGCAGATAAGTATTCTTCTATCAGAATAATGAAAGCAACCACCAAAAGAGCAAACATCCGAATAGTTTACGGTTCATAACAAAGCTATCTTTTAACAAGATTGGAAATACTCCAAAAGGTAGTCCCGCCTACGGAATACTTGCTCTGAATACAATTTACTGGTTGTATTTACCTTTCGAAATAACAAAGATATTTCATCCTTTCTACGTTATTCTCAGCCCTTAAAGTTGAGCATCGGGTCAGAATCATGTTTATAAATAAACTCGAATGATTACAATCTTGATATGAGTACATAAAATATTTAAATAAAGGCAATATCTTGATATGAGTATATTAATTATTTATGTTGGCAATAAAGTTGTAAATTAAACAATAAAACGGCTCTTAATTTTTATTTGTTTCATACTGTTTACCTACACTTAAGGAAAATCACAAGCCCCGTATCAAGGGGAAGGTCGTGGGTTCAAATCCCACTCGTATAATAACTTTTGGGACTATATTAAAACGTCTCTTCTTCATCTTGTCGTGTCACTAGTTTCTTTCGAAACAGTGTGGTGAAAGGATTTTAAGTGCGTGATTTTAAAACGTCTCTAATATGTAGTGATTCGACAGCCAATGTAAGTCACAACACTTCTATGCCTATTTACTTGGTTTGGAGGGTTTGGGTACCGGTAAAATTATAGGCACATGAGACTTAACATTTGACTGTATTTTTTATATACAACTAGCTGATGGGACAAGCAGATGGCAGATGTTAAGTGGTAACCATCACCTATAACAAAGCATTGCCTCGTAAGTCACGCAAAATAGAAACGTGCCTTACGATGCACTGCCCTGCGTCCATCAATTTGAGGCATACAGACAGATGTTAAGTCTTATGTGTGGCTATAATTTCAAAGGTATTCAAACCCTCTAAACCAAAACACAGCAACGCTGCTTGATGGCACGGATGGTACGGATAGGTTTATAGCCTTCTGACCGAGCAGACGTGTTACTATTTTTTTTCTAAAATCTTAAATCTACTTCCATACAAAAATAAACCCTATTTACATAACGTATAAACCGATAATCAGTTGAAGAATGGTAATCCTATAAGAAAGTGAAAGTGCGAAACATAACCTGCGAACAATTCCGTATCTGTAAAAACGGCAAAAATATAACGTTTTTTGTATGGGAGCCCCCATAAATATTTATTTTATTCTATTTTTTTGTATTTGCGGCAACAGAAATAAATCATCTGTGAAAATTTTAATTGTCTAACTTACACGGTTCATGAGATACGGCCTAGTGACAGACGGCTGCGGAGTCTTAGTTGATCGAGTGAGCGAAGCGAACGAAGATCTTAGTTTCAACTTGGGCGATTTGGCATTTTATGTATGTATGTATGTTTGTCTGGCGATAACTTTAGAACCGTTGATCCGATTTGCATGAAATTTGATATGTCGATAGCTTGTACTTGAGAAATTTACTGGTAAGTATATGAGTAAAATCGGATGAAGGGTTTTTGAGATATGGGGTTTTTTAAGAGGACAAAAATAAAAAAAGTGACAAAAAAAAATCAAGTTACATGTCATATGAAAGGGCTTTGTTTGGACATTCCAAAACAATTTTTACTTTTTTTTTGGGACGCTCGGTTTTTGAGATACAACAAAAAAGTTAAATTAAGAAAACCAGCGATCCAAGAGCTCCCATCTCAAGAGTTACGTTGGCATCAAGGTTTTTCTACTGGTCGGCCAGTTCCTTTGCTTTTTCTTATTTTTTTTTCTTGAAATAAATTAAGGAGGTACTCAGTTCTCATAAAATGATGACAACGACCAGGTCTGATGATGGAGCCAAGGTCTGTTCAACGGAACTCTTCAATAAATAGGCCAATAGAGTTGAAACTTGGTTACCGTACCAAGTTAGTAGGCTGTAGACAGAAAAAAGTCCAAACATAATGTTTGGACTTGCCTCTGACTACCACCTACCTGACTATCACGAGATCTCAGTTCGGGGCGAACTACTAGTAATAGTAGTGTTTTACCCTTTGGGTACGGAACCCTAAAAAAAGTAGAATAAAATAAAACCTGTTATGCCGAGCCCTCTTAGCGCGGGATGAGGGCAGGAAGATGATGTTGATAGATATTTTTAGTACAGTAAAAGACAACCTGAATATTGCATTATTAAAACCAACCATCCATTTAATGTCTCCATTATTACGCCCATCAGCAAGTCCTCTGAAGTAATCCCCAGAGCTATCATCAGCGAAATAGATCCACGGGTAGTTATCATAGTCGCTTTACCGAGAGACAATAATATGAAGGCTAATAATAGTGGACTAACTATCACGTAGAGAACTGGTTAGACTACGATACGCTCCACTTTCCCGAAGGATGTGCTTGCAGTCAGTGGCGGGGCGATAGCGATTCCACAAGCTTATAGCACAGCGTTGTTTTTATAGGTGCCTAACCTGAGTAATCACTAACGAATTTGGCATTAGTCGCGTTTATTCATTCGCGATTAGGCTCACCTTTGACAGAATATTCCAGAAAACCTATTTGAATTTAGAACGAATGTAATAGAAATGTAATAATAGTTCTAAATTTAAATTTGAAATTTGCTTAAACAAGTGGTTTAATAATATAGATCGACCAATATTAAAATGATCAGTGATCACAAATGCTTCGTTTTTATTAAACGAAAACGGTTATTTTGATTTGTTTCTTAAAATTAGATTGGTACCTACAATAACAACGTGGGTGGCACGCATAAAAGACAATAGCGCTTGCTGAAGAATCGTCTTTGATGAGTACTTTATGTGTATTGTCTTTTAGATAGAACATACTATTGTTACTTATACCTACTATTAAATTCTGTCTTTTTCTTTTCTTTTTTATACTACTAGCTGATGAAACAAGCAGATGGCCCACCTGATGTTAAGTGGTAACCATCACCTATAACAAATCATTGCCTCGTAAGTCAACACGATAGGAACGTGCCCTACGATGCAGTGCCCTGCGTCCATCAACTTGAGGCATACAGATGTTAAGCCTCATGTGCCTGTAATTACACCGGCAACCACACTCTTCAGACCGAAACACAGCGTTGCTGCTTGGCAGCAGAAAAAGGCGTTGTGGTAGTACTTCCCCGGACGAGCCCTTCACAAAGAGCTCTACAAGTTTTCTTTCTCTAAAGTTTTTCTGATATAAAAGTTTTCCTCTACACAAAGGAATACTATAACTATTTTAAGCTGTCTGCGCTCAGGCGATTCCAAACCCGCTACTAGACTCTTAACGCAGCCTTAAATCATGCTTTAGTTCTAGGCAAATTGGTACGTGCGTATCTGCTAGTTGTTTTTCTATAAAAACGTCCATTATAGATTCTTTCAACACGATTACAATGCTACCACCTTTTCTCTGATTTACGAACTCCGTTTTGAATGGCGAGCGGTCCCTAGACACCAAACTTGCCTTGAAATTTTCAATACTTGATTGTGCATTCTGCTGTGGTACTGCTGAATATTTGGATTTAATATCGGATTTAGGTATTTAGTTATTCAGAATAAAACGTATTTTTTGAAACTCGACACACTTTTTACGCTTATTCGTTGCTTATAGAAAGAAAGAAAGAAGAAGAGTATGTAAAACGTGGCAAGCATGAGAACAAATTAAAATTGCCATGAAAAATCTGTTATGGGTGATGTTGTATTGGTAATATTACGAAATCATAAATTTCAGTTTAGCTCGTTTAGATTTCTCGTAAGGCGCTAAATGTTCTTATATTATTTTACGTTGATTCTCAAAATAATTTATCTTTTGATAGACCACATTTCTATTGAAGTTGATTAGGATTCCGTAGTCAATCCCTTAGAATAATAATTATATAATGTGGGTTCTGGCTACCGGCATGTCGTAGAACCTAAAAAGTTCTAAAAGGTACTGCTTATTGGATCTACATATAGGTATTATCCAAATATGATTATTTTGGGATTTTCTTATAGCGTCATATAGAAAATGTGATGAGAATGTGATTAGCTACAGGCGCAGATAACAAATCAATGACAGAATCTGACCGTTCGCGTGTGACAGCGACGCTGCCCATGTCCATACGAGGAGGGTCTCTCATTAATCAGGTATCGGATGGAGTGACATCCAGCTTAGCACCTCAATTAATCGGCTCATGTAAGCCGATAATGCGTTGTGCATTTTATCTTGATGATTGACGTTTTTAGGGATTAATCGAAGACCCTGCTTAATAAGCATGAACATGTGTTGGTTATTTTTTAGTCGCGTAGTGCTTCAGAACTCTGTGACATTATGTATGTGGTTACAGTTTAGGTAGTGGAATACTTACGTAGGGTTGGCTTAACCGTATCAGAGTAACGCTATCCGTCAGTTAAAATATCTCTGTCAAAAACGAAGACTGTTTTATTTTATCTGACGAAAAGCTATAGAAGTAAAAACCGCCCTTCGAATGTAATATTAATATTGTGTTTTTTTGTGATTTCCTGTAATTTTAATTCTTTTTTTTTGTTTATTAGAGTACTAGCGACCCGCCCCGGCTTCGCACGGTTATTGTGGGTTATCCCTAAGAGATTATGCTTGTATTATGCATATAAACCTTCCTCTTGAATCACTCTTTCTATAAAAAAAACCGCATCAAAATCCGTTGCGTAGTTTTAAAGATTTAAACATACATAGGGATATAGGGACAGAGAAAGCGACTTTGTTTTATACTATGTAGTGAAGTGGTAGAAATGTGTCAACCGTTCTAATAAAACTAAATTGTATAGATGGTAGGTATACAACGAATTCAAAGCCACGTCTATACGACTTTTTTCAAAAACAGTGTTACCACTAGTGCTTTCAAAAGCAGCAAAGAAAGATAACATACTTTTTATAGAAGGGTTCCGAAATAATTGCGTTGGCGACACAACAAAAACAATCTCATCAGCATAAAAACCTCGTATACAGCGAAAAAAGGAAGCTAGTTGTTTCGACGCTGCTTTTATACACGTGTTGAGAAAAACGGACAAGTGCGAGAGTAACCGCGTTCTAACCACGCCACTTTTTATCATATTAAGTAAAAGTAAGTAAAAGTTTATTTGGAAATAAGGTACAAGATAAAACTAAAAACTAGTGTAACGATACTGCCGATGGACCGACGACATTTTAAAGATCAGGGAAGTCAGTTGATGGAGAGGGCTTATTTTTATTTCTGGAAATACATGGGGAGCACTTTTTCAGCCTAAGGTTTTTTTAACCTTTACCTATTTTATTAATATCTGAGAAACCTTTAATTTGAAATAAGACTGTCTTAAAGACTCTATTGTGAAAAACAGACAGACGACGTAGGCTTAGCAGACAATAAGGTCTCACGGACACCTTTTGATACAAAACCCTAAAACGGGGCCTATTATTATTTTTCTTTTTCCATAATCACCTTTCAAAACTATACGGTTCCGTAAACGAACCAGCTTTTCTGTAACCGACGTCGAAACTTCACGGAACGAATCTAAAGCAAATTCTCTTGTTTTCGCCAAAAATTCTGCACTGAAGCGCCCTTGAAAAACAAAATCCGGTGGTATTCGTCAGGCCATGAATTATTCATTAACGCTCGTATGACGGACCCATTGGTTTAACATGCAACAATTCTGATGGTTTCGTATCTCATCACGGGAACTTTTAACATTCAATATGCGGGGTGGAAATGCTAATTCGTTAGCGTCGCGTCGGCCTACTTCAAATCTTATTAAATGCTACTGTGTTGGTTATGTACTCCAAGTTTTTTATTTTCCTTTTTTATATGGAGATATGATGAGGTTCCATACAAAAACCGCCTGACGATACGGAAAACGAAAAATTAAACTTAGACTAGTGGTACAGAAGGCTTGAAATCTATGTAGGAGTTCAGTACCCCAAGTATGAGTTTTGCTTACCATATTTGGTTTTTCGTTTTACGTTTTTGTTCAGTGTTCATTGCGGGTTTTGTAAAGTTCCATATCGGTATCCCTAGCAAAACTCTTGGAACCTAGGAAACCTAGAAAACCTAAGAACCTGTACTTGGGGTACAGGTTCCTAGTCACGAACGAATTTGACGTTAGTCGCTTAAACGCCAAGCAGCAACGCTGTGTTTCGGTTTGAAGAGTGTGGTTGCCGGTGTAATTACAGGTACATGAGGCTTAACATATGTATGCCTCAAGCTGATGGACGCAAGGCAGTGCATCGTAGGGCACGTTCCTATCGTGCGTGACTTACGAGGCAATGCTTTGTTATAGGTGATGGTTACCACTTAACATCAGGTGGGCCATCAGATTGTTCCATCAGCTGGTTGTATTAAAAAAAAAACGTTTCGTATCCCTATAATCGTATAACTACAACAGAACAAGGTCGAATATAGCTAGTTCTAGTTCTAGCTATGAATGCAGAAATTAGTCTATTGCGAGTGTCTATCTATGTGTGCATGATAATTTGGCGGCTACTAACTTCTAACAGGATTTATGTATCTACGAAGAGCCACTAAACCTGAATATTAATGCTGACGTGCATATTGCAAGCTACGTTGCTGTTCTGCTATTGATGCTCAAACAAAGATTTACTGCACTAACGTGCATCGTTAAGTAAATACTAGTGGTTCACACCGAACTGAGATCTCGCGATGTCTACTCCAGTTTCAGCCAAACACAATGTTTGGACTTGGATCTGACCTCCTACTAACTTGGTACGGTAAGGTAATGCACCCGTGCTAAGCTTCAGCTCAATCGAACTATTTGTTGAAGAGTTCCGCTGAACAGATATTGGCTTCATCATCAACCAGCTGGCTATATTTTTTTATAGCAGGTTTGAACAGCAACGCGAATTTAATTCCAGAAATACGGCGTGGAAAGACGAATTTTCTCTCGGACAAATCTGCAATTAGGTTAGTAATGGGTGTTAAAATTACCCCAAAAGACCCTTTGTAACAACCAAACATGCGTGGAGGTAGACTTTGTTTGGCCCTGATTTTAACATAATTAGGCTTTCAGTGTTTTTGAGGTCAGTTATTTTATTTACTCGATAAATAAAAACTTTTTTGTAATAAAATGTTGGGCAAATTTTACTCTATAATTCCCTTGACTTCCTGGAGGGACTGTGACGGATGGAAGCTGACACGAAGTCGGCTTATTCTCCGAGCCGGGACTTTTATCAGCCTTTCGAGGGGATTTACCCCGACTTTTAACTTTAAATTGGAAACTATTGGACTTCCTCGTGTTGATTTTCGTGGGAAATGAAAGCCTTGAAAATACCCACAATCCTCAGATCCTTAAGACACAGAGATACTGTATCCCTAGGTCATTGGAGGTCTAAGGGGGCCGTTAGATAATCAAGTTTTTGCGCGATACTGAAAGGATAAGTTAAAGTTAGTTTGTATGAGCTGGTGGAAAAGTCTGAAAAAGGAGTTTTAAGGCCCTAATGTCTCTATCATGGCTTACCGATTGCTGAAGCCAAGTGTATATGATATCTGAGAGGTTCGGGCATTTCCTACCGAGAACATACATATAGAGGTAGAATGCACATATAGGACTCAAAAGAAACCAAAGTTATTGGCTATTTGGTTAGAATACAACTGTACTCAAAACAACACTAGAAAAACAATAAAAGTAAAAATCCTATCTTGACAGTGGGTCCCCCCACCCACTGTCAGGCAGGTGTAGTCGGTTGCAGATTCGTTTTTTGTTTTATCCATAGAATACTTAATAATACCAAAAAGGTACGAATTGCTACTAACGTAAACTCAATATCTCGAGGGCCGAATCGCCCATGTACCATTTACCCCATCACTGGCAAGACGTCAAAATGACAGCGGAGCCATAAACGCGGCTATTCTAGTAACTGAGTAAGTAGAGTCTAGAGGTAGTTGGTAAATGCTGTCAGCGCGTTACAGTCACAGACTATAGTTTCAAATCTAATCCGGCAGACGACAGAGACGTTTTGGCCGACGGCCTAATAGGAAGATAGCGCAAATTGTTTAGCGAACGTTTGCAACGTGCCTTAGTAACTATCGCGTGGCCTGTGGCTTGATGCTATTCTAGGGATGGGCTCGGTATCAGATCCTTGTTTTTGCATTGATAGATTGTTTCGAAAGAGAAGTAGAGTTGTTTGAGAAGGGCACCGGGGAGGTACCACCACCATGCCTTCTTCTGTCGCCAAGCATCGTTACTGTGTTTCGGTAAGAAAAGTGTGGTTGCCGGAGAAATTACCGTCACATTAGGCTTAACATCTGTATGCCTCAAGTTGACCTAGAGTCACCTAGCTTTAAGACGTTTCAAAGTGATCCTTGTGATTTTATTGAATAAATACCTATTGACTTTGACTTTGACTTTGGCATTGCATCGTAGGGCTCGCTCCAATCGTGCGTAATCTATGCTTTGTTATAAGTGAAGGTTACCACTTAACATAAGGTGGGCCATCGGCCTGTAACACCAGCAAATTGTATTAAAAAAAATATGTAAAGATGGTGCTGTGCACCGCAGCTGCCATTGTACTCCGACGTCACGGAAGTCCTAACAAGTTTTCCTACTAAATAGAAGGAAACAACTAGCTGATGCTGGAACAAGCAGAAGGCCCACTTGATGTTAAGTGGTAACCATCCCCTATAACAAAGCTTTTCCTCTAAAGTTACGCAAAATAGGATCGTGACGTGCGATGCACTGCCTACTTACTGCTTTAAAAATACCCACTACCTCACTGCCTCTTTACTTTACTAGTACTTTTTAGTAGGAAAACTTATTTGGATTAAAATGATATTTTTTCTGAACTGTGTGCAATGTGGTTGCACACAACTTGTTTGATTTCTATTTTTCTACATCTACACTAATATTATAAAGAGGAAAGATTTGTATTTTTGTATGTAATGAATATGCTCAAAAACTACTGGTCCGATTTCAAAAATTCTTTCACCATTAGAATGCTACATTATCCCTGAGTAACATAGGTTATATTATATTTTCAAAAAAATCAGGGATTCTTACTTAAACTCCAATAATGTAACCCAAGGTGGAAAACAAAAACCTTACATCGCGTGCGCTGCGAAAACTATTGATGATAGAACAAAATAATGTACTACGATTTTGTAGAACAAAAAATGTCGCGACAGCATATTATTATGTCTAACTATTATAGTTATGTCACAATAAGACAAGTGTTCTTTTATTATAAAAAAATAATTGAAATGCCGCCGCTAGAAAAGGGTCTTTATTTGTACCTTGGTATTAATCCTTATCCAAATAAATCATTTCATAATTAAGACGGTTTCAATACCTATAGATTACTTGTCTTTTCTTGTCTTAATCTATTTCCAAGCATTTGCAGCCAGCTATTCGCCAATTTAACAGAACGTACGGAAAACGTTAATAATGCACGTTGCTGTCTCTGGAACTTAAAGCTGGTGTTGGGACTGTACCCCGAGTAAGAGTTTTGTTTACCATATTTCGTATTTCGTGACGTCAGGCCTTTTTTGTATGAAGACTCGTGAGTTCCCAGCACGCCCGATAGAGGCGCTTATCGAATCTCCATACAAAAAAGGCCTGACGTTACAAAAACTTAATATGGTAAACAAAACTCTTACTCGGGGTACAGTCCCAACACCAGCTTTAAGTTCCAGAGACAGCAACGTGCATTATTAAAATGCGAAAGTAAAGGAATGGTACAAAATGGTGCCGTAGATAAGTGAGCTTTCAATCTGATACATCTTTGCGCAAGCATAGTCGGTTATTTGTTTTTAGATTCAGGATTGTGAAAGTCATAGTGTATTTCAATAAAATCACAAGGATCACTTTGAAACGTATTAAAGCTAGGTGACTCTAGGTGCCAGTTCCACGCGACCAAAGCCTAGAATAACAGGCAATACACTTGTAAAAGTTTTATAATAAAAAAATGGTTATTTATGGTTATGATTTAAACCAAACATAAATTTAAATACTGTTTAAATTTGCCCAGTTAGTCAGTTTAACTGACACACGTTAGAGAGATGGCAGTGATAGTTTAAAGCTGTACTTAGTTTGGGGCTAAAGAGCGCTGTGTAGAAAGTCCACCAATATTTATTTATAATATTTATAGATTTTTTAAGTTAAGAGCATGACGACCGTCAGACAACATCTCACTCGCACATTTCAACAGGGTTGACGGTCATCAGCCCGTTAAGCCATTATCATTTACGTAGAACATTAGAATTGCATAGTAGATATTATTCAAAACTTGAGGACCCTTTGTGTGTCAAAAACAAATAAAATTTTAATTAATAAGGTAACCTTTCCAACCAAAGGTTGTCTGGAAGAGATCGCTTTTAGCGACAAGGCCGCCCATTGTACCAAATTTTATTTATGTTTCTGTATGTGTTTTTTTCCTTGTGTACAATAAAGCATTTTCTCTATCTTTCTATCTAATACAAAAGAATTAAAGAATTAAGTTCAGAAATGTTTAACAAAAGCCATTCTCGCTTTTTTTCAAGTAGCCAGTACCCCAAGTATGAGTTGCGTTTACCACATTTGGTTTTTCGTTTTTGTTCCGTGTTCATTGCGGGTTTTGTATGAAGACGCGTTAGAGATACCGATACGGAACTTTATGTAACTACTAATTTTCATCATACTTGCAACTTAACGTTCCGTATCGGTATCTCTATCGCGTCTTCATACAAAACCCGCAATGAACACGGAACAAAACTTGAGGTACAACTCATACTTGAGGTACAGTTCTCTGTACTATTTCAGCAGCAAAATATTTAAATTGGCTGCTTTGTAAATATATACACTAAAGCATTTCACTCAGGTTTAAGCATTCAAGCCGCTCCTGTAACGTAAATAATGAAAAACTCGGTGTTTCCACAAAGAAACTCATAAAATTATTTAGTTTCCTATTAACGTCGGTGCACTGCACCCTGCAACAAAGGCAGTACGAACTAGGTCGGGACAACTACTATTTTACCCCTCTATGCTCAACTAGCGGACAAACAATCATTAAAAGTCCTCTAGTTTAAACTATATACAAGGTGTTCCAATACTTGTATTTAAAACTTCAGAGGGCTAAAGTACCCAACAATATGAATAAATTTTTCTAAGGAACCAACACTGTGAACGCGAAAAAAAAAACAGATGAACGTTGAGAACTTCTGTATGAAACAGCTGTTTTTTTACCAATTATATCGATAAATTATATCATGCACAACCATATACACAAACCAGACCACTATAATATTAATATAATTAACTAGCGGCCTGTCCCGGCTTCGCACGGGTGGACATTTTTTATTTTTATTTTGGGATAAACGTAGACCTACCTACCAAATTCCTAGATTTGTAGGCCCCTGTTCCACTTCGGTGCCTCTCCTTCGCCACGTTGCCCGTGGCCACGGCGTGACGGCATTATGTTTTCTGTTAATATTTTGTTTAGATTGACATTTTTAAATTCGTAATAATCTTTTGAATGGAATATCCGATTTCAATAATTCAAGAAGGGTTAAAAGCTTAAGTAATCTACAGGTATTTAAACAATCTTGAATACGAAATGATTTATTTGGATAAAGATTAATACCAAGGTACAAATAAAGAGCCTTTTCTAACGGCGGCATTTCAATTATTTTTTTTAAATAAAAGAACCTTTATTGTGACATACCTAACTATCCCTAATTTTCCATAATACGAGTACGTAGCATTTTCAGTGGCTCTCCTTTTAGTAGTACTTTCAGTCGCTCAACAAGTCGTAGCATAGCATTATGGATTTTCAGCCGCTCGCTCTACGCTGCGTAGCACATTGTACCACAAACCAAACGAGCTTTCGTTCAGTTGAAAGAGCGGTTTCCGCTACAGCTTATCTGCTCAATAGGCGTTGCGCTGAGCAACATAACAATAAATAGCGGTGTGCTATCAAATAATGGGGTAAAGAACACGCGATTCCAGCGATAAAGTCTAGACTGGACGTGTTTAGTCCCACGGTAGTATTGCACTTATATTACAGGAATCCTATGGTGTTATTGCTTGTTAGAACTTTTTATTTATAATGGCATCGCCAAGACATCGCTAGGACGATATAGGTGGGTTGGTTAGATTTAGAAGCACCTTTATTTTTATCAGTGCAGTGGAAAACGCAAATCAAATCGAAATAAGTAATAACTAATAATTTCTAAACCGCTGGCTATTTTGTAACAAGCCGTGGAGACAGCAGTACCAGTAAAACGTTGATTGATTATTAAACTGGTCCTAAGCCGAAAAATCTATGTTATAAGAATTTAATTTTGACTTGAGTTTGACACCATGACAATCGACCACTACTGATTGCGGTGGGATTGGTTTGTTCAACAAGCAACGAACGCTTCTGCTATAGCAGAAGTGCTATTCCGACAACAACACTTGCCAAATGACCACCGAATCCGCGGTGTGTTTTCAATTTGGCATTCTGTAATACATCCATCACTAGACCTAACTTTACCGGTTGAGCGCCTTCCGCCGCTATTGTTCGGTAGCGCTGGAGCTTTAAGAATCGTCAGACGATCACCAGCATTTATTAGTACATTCGAAAAAAAAAACCATCACTAGCGCCACGCCACCCACATAAGTCTTGGCAATAAAAATGCCAACGAGTGAGACGAAGCTCGTGATCGCGGATCAACTAGGTGATACTCCCCGAGATTTTGTTGTTTAAATAACAACTTTGTTTGAATAACACCCGGTAACCTGCCGAGCGGTCGTGGTTTGTACCTTACTAAAGTCAGGTTTTCACCACTACTCTGTATTTTTCTTTTTATTTATTTATTTTGGGAAACCATCGGCACATAAAACATAATAGAGACTTAAAAAAGCTAACACTGAGGCTATTTATAGGTCTCCACTAATAGATACATAATAAACTAACTAGATACAATATAACGAACTAGAAAATATACTAAAATAGATTAATAATACTTGATAGGTCAATCTCATTCCTATTTACCTACTGCTTTATTGCGCTAATAGGTATGATACAATTTTCAGGATGTCAAATTTATATTGCTTTACTTGTACTACTACTACTTTATTTAATAGTAATTATAATTCATCTAAGATGTAAAACAGTAATGAATATGCGTATCAATGGAACTGGAAGTAATTTAATTTGGCTCACTATTACCTCACGTTTTACGGTCGGTAAACGCGAGATTACAATCGTAAAGGCGGAAAAGACAGACTACCCTTCGTGGCTTAGGGTTGCCATTTGCACGAGAAAAATGAGAAAATCTTCCATTTGCGGCCAGTTTGGAACTTAGAGCTGCTCAACAAAAAGGTAGCCCATTTAATATATGGGCAAACCTTTCATGTTGGTGTACTTTGTAGCAAATTGAGGAAGATGTTTCGTTGAATGAAATTCCTTCAGCAAAATGTTGTTATGATATATTTTAAGTTTCGGCGCTTGTGTTCTGAGAGTATTGGTTTTTCGGGTTAAGGTATTTCGTATGAGCTACGAGAAAGTGGCCAACTTAGCTGACGTAGTTGTTTGGCCGCTCTAAGGCCCCCCCCATGGCTTGACGACTACTAAAGCTGGGACCGATAGGTAGAGCACGGAGACACTTAGATGTAACTTACGTTATTTGTTTGGGTAAAAACTATTCATGCAAATCTTTCATCTTGTGTTTTTTTACAAAAACATGAAATATCAACGAGTATGCAACCAAACGCCGTTTTGTAGTCATCGTTTTTGCGCTGTAGGTATTTCGGTCGGTATATCATTGTTAGCATAGCACTTCCACGCAGGCCTCCACGTGCCGAAAACAATAAATTCTCACCTTTTCTGCATCATTTTAAAAACGGTGTTCTGTTTTTTTTAATAATGTGGCATAAAGATCGAGAAGGAGGGGAGGGAGGACTTGCTCTGCAGTAGGCCGATACCGGATCATACCATTGTCAGCCTAAAGTAGTCCACTGCTGGACATAGGCCTCCCCTATATATTTTTTTATTGTACATAACTGATGGAACAAGCAGATTTTAGTGGTAACTATCACCCAATCAAAGCATTGCCTCGTAAGTCACGCACGATAGGAACGTGCCCTACGATGCACTGCCCTGCGTCCATCAATATGAGGCATGCAGATGTTAAGCCTCATGTGCCTGTAATTACACCGGCTACCACATTCTTCAAACCGAAACACAGCAACGCTGCTGCTTGGCGGTGGAAAAAGGTGTGGTGGTAGTACTTCCCCGTACGAGTCCATCACAAAGAGCTCTACTCTTAAAACTACTCTTACTCATTTCCAGGAAGAACGATTTTGAGCCCTCTCCATGCTCCATCTCCGACTTCCCGAGATCCTCAGGCGTCTCACACTACAACTTCCAGTTCGTGGTCGCCATTCGAGAACCTTTATTCCCCAGCCAGCGGCTGACAGGCTAAAATAAAGGAAATAAAATAATGTGGCAGCCCTAAGCCCTATTGGTATTCAGTATGCGCGTGATCCCAGGATATACATGGGGTCAATTGCGATTACTGTAAGACACTTATATTAAAGTATTATGGACTCTTTCTTGCAAAAACGGCGACACTCACTCGCACGCAGCCGTTTTATTGCGCTTCTGAAGTCACGTACTACGTAGGTAATTTTCTTCAGAGCTTTTATAGGTTTATTGCAGGCAGATCGAGAATATCTTCAGGGGATATTCAATATTCTTGCTTTTGAAGGACTTAACTAAACTGATTCAGGCTTTCAAGTTCATAAGTTTCTTTTAATTAAGGGGCTGACAACTATCAAACAACTTCTCGCTCGCACGTTTCGACATGTTGAAAGATATAAAATCACTAAACTCATTTTCGAAAAATCGCAATCAACCATTTTGTGTGCAATCACATTGCACACAGTTTAGTAAAAAAATCATTTTGATCGATACAAATTTTCCTACTTTAAAGTTAGCTTATGTTCGAAAACTAGTAAAGCTAACTTTTGAGTAGGAAAACATGTATCGATCAAAATGATTTTTTTACTAAACTGTGTGCAATGTGATTGCACACAAAATGGTTGATTGCGATTTTTCGAAAATGAGTTTAGTGATTTTATATCTTGCAATATGTCGAAACGTGCGAGCGAGAGTCACATTGGCTCTTGTCTTCGCCTTAAATAGATTCACAGAACTATTGGAATTCCCGGGCAAAGTAAATCATTCAGATCGTTTGGTACAACCCGGATATCTATAAGGGTAGTCAAAGGCACGTCTAGTTATATTGTAAATGTGAAGGTTGCAAGCCCATGGCTGCTACTAGAAGTTTTGAATTCGGATTTTATAAGAAATTCAATTATTGAGTCTTGTTTCATTCATGCGGGCCTAAATAAGTTCGAACTCCAAAGTTCAGATCACATTATCACAACTTTGGAGTTTATTACATCATCATCACCATTTCAGTTCGTTTGCACCCACAGCTGAGTATAGGTTCAATTTAATACGCCACTCTTTTCGGTCCCTTGCAAGTCTCATCCACTCATTCCCGGCTAGTGAGTGCTGCAATGTCATTCGACTAACGGGCGGGTGGTCTGCCTCTAGGTCTTCGAGCATCCCATATTTTGAATTTAACACAATATAATTCGACATAGACATAAACAACCATTTATTTGCTTACAAAACACACGTAATACAAACCAATAAAAGAAAGGAATTAGCTGTGGGTGTACTTGAAAGCTTTTTATTCATTGCGATAAGGAAATTGTTCAGAGGCGTAGGACAATCAAGTTATCATTTCTCATAACTTCTTTGTAACTTAACGGTAAAAGGCACACGTGTTCCCAAGCCCAGGGTCCCGATACCTTCATTACGCCAGCTCCGGATACTGCATGAAATATGGCGTTTTGGGAGGCCCTATCTGTTGGGATACGATAACGAGGATACACACAGATATCTTAGGTTACGAATAATTACTAAATAACAAACACTAATTTCTTTACCATCAATGAGAGAGCCTTAGATAAATAGTATATTACGCAATTAGTGAATAAAGGACGGATTCAAAGCGAGAGGGCCAAAGATGAATCACGAGCAAGTGAAAGATTCTAACGACTGAATCACGACCGTAGGGAGTGATTCATGATGATTGTGTGTTAGAATCCTGAGCGACGCAAGTGATTCATGGCCCTCGAAATAAATCCGTTTTATTCAAGAGTTGCATACTATACTTTATACCATGACTACGAGAAAAAGAAAGATTTAAGCGAAAATAGTCATTTAATGAAGAAAAAAAGAAGGTTAAATTAATTAAAATAGAACACAAAACAGTTTTTATTATATTGTCGACCAATCAAATCTCGAGGAGATATTTTTACAAGGAGTTTGTATGTCGAGTATTCTTTGGACAAGGAATTTGTATCGAGTATTTTTGGCGCAAGGAGGTTGCATAGCATTGAGTGAGATGGAGGTCCAATGTATTGGTGTGTTCTAAATTCAAACACCAAAACAGTGATAAAAGCTTTTTATTCACTGTTTTCAGTGAATAAAATAAGCTTTTTAGAGGGGGAATGGTATAAACTCATTTGTTTTCGGAAATTTCAGCTGTAACTGGGATAAAGTCGCAATTTTTTTCAATCTTAGATAGCTTGAACCTCGACAAATAAGGAAGGTTTATAAAAATTATAATTCAATATAGTATATAAAAGTCATTTAAAATTAACACTGCTTGGACATGTCTCTTAATATGCTTCTCAGATTAAAAAATCCTCAGGGTTTTAAGATGCTAGAGACCAGAAGGAGACTACCGCGTAATTGTAAATTACAGTAGTAAGCTATTTCCATCCGTGAGGTTTATTAAATCAAATATCCATTTTTGAACAAGTGATTTTTGTAAAGAACAGTTCGTATTTTATCAGACATGATTGTTCACGGAAAAAGTTAGTTTTGGGAAGTTCCCCTGTTTAAGTTAAAGAAGTTTTTGAAGTTGCAGATTGTTAAAACGATCTCTGTAGTTTCAGGATTGCATTTTGCGAAAACTGGCTATGTTTGCGCTCAAGTAAACATTTGCAATATAGAATTGTTTCTATGCTCTTTCAAATATAATAATCATAATTTATTTCTCCATATCCCACTCTTCTCTTGTCGTGTCACTAGTTTCTTTCGAAACAGTGTGGCGAAAGGATTTTAAGTACGCCTCGAGCGGCTCCTTTCGACCACTTGACACATGTTATAGAAGTTTTTAGATTACTACGACATGCCGTTTTCCTCGCGATGTTTTGCTTCACCGTTTGAGAGTACTGGCATTGTGCACATAAATTTTTGAATAGAAAAACTCATTGGTGCCCGACCGATTTCGAACCCACGACCGGAAGGTGGGGCGAACCCCACACTCACATACTTTTGCATTTATAATATGAGTTGGTTTTTTGAACGAATCTAATGCTGCTTATGCTCTGGAGCAAACAGCAGAAATAAGATAAATGTAAATTTCTATTTTCTGTGCTCAGGCGGTTACGATGAGTTCCACAATAATCACAGCAGTGTGTCCCACAAGAAGCGATCTCCCGTTGCGAGTACACGGCGACTTGATAAAGGCATTAAAATATGCAAGTAACAGTCGAGCTACCCAATGCCGCTAATTATTATGAGAGAAATTATTATAGTTAACGTCTTGGGGATTGTCTCGTTATGAATGAAGTTTACTGCTTGTTATAAGCACTAAAGAGCTACACAATGGCTTTATGTAATTGGCAATAGCTTCTTCAACCGATCGTGTTTTTTTATACAACTTGTCTATGGAACAGGCAGATGGCTCACCTGATGTTAAGTGGTAGGTAACTATCACTTACAACAAAGCATTGCTTCGTAAGTCACACAGTGATTTTATATCTTGTTAAAAATGGTTACATGTCATCATTTTCTTGCCCTTATTCCATTCGTGAGCGAAAACTTGTTTGACGGTTGTCAGCGTCTTAGTGCCACTAGCAGTTACCTTTCCAAGTAGAATAGAAGCTGCTGTGATGACTTGTCAACTTAACCGATACGCGCGAGCGAGCGCTTCACAATAAAACTAGCAAAGATCGATACGAAAAACCATCAAAACTTAAAAACAACTTTGCATCTTTGTCTCATTTTGCGAAGAACAACCAAACTAGAAGAATTTTAATAACCAAAGCTTTTTTCAGATGTTTTTTTAAATAGGTTTTTCCTTTTCGTTTATCGTTTGATAGCTGGTGCACCTCTGCTAAAGTAAGTAAAATAAAGTTAATTAAAACGCTCAGAAGCACCTCGTTAAAAATAAAAGCAGACATTTTATTTGAACGCAAGTTAAAATTAAAAGCACTATCTCGTTACGTGACACTTCAAAACGTCGATGAGCGTTTTTTACCAATGCTCGTTTATACCGGTCGTCCATCATGACGGCGACATATCGAATCGAGTTCACTTTCCGATTGTTCGGGTTCTGTCCATTTTACTTTTTGTGACCCATTTTTGCAATATAAACTGACACGCATTAGCTAACAATGACTACACGTTGGCTGGTAGATATCGCTTAGCGATATGACCGCGCATCCTACTTCCTACAGGCCCATTATTATCATAAATATCCTTAAAACTGTCGCTTACCAGGTGAGATTGTAGCCAAAGGACAGTCTATACAATTAAAAAAAAAAAAAATTTATTAACACGAATTGTTGCGCGCCGTATTCCGCAGTGGATAGTGGAAGGAATCTCAAGATGGGGAGAACTAGAATTTTTTGGGGGAGGCCTTTGCCCAGCAGTGGGAAGCCATAAGCCAAAATAAAACCCTTTTTAGAATGTTGGTAACATTAAATGAGATTGTAACTTTTTTATTCGACAAAGCCGTAACAAAATTGTACCTTGCTTGTTTTCTTCCTTAAACTCAAGACAATAAATTTCTCGATAACTTATGAAGACATTGACAAACGACGACATTTGTAAGATGGGGGGTTTGATTCCCGTTCACAGGTGTTGTACTTTACAAATAAGGGGCCATTAGGGTAATTTTAGAGAATCGAATTTATCAGAGCATAATACAGTAGGTACCGTATACACTGAAAAAAATGATTGCTTACTGTCACACAGTTATGAGATTTTCATTAGGACTAACTACTTTAAACATTATCGACAAATGTTTCAATAACAGTTAAATACAAAACAGTAACTCTAACTGATTAAACAGTACAAATTACTAAAAAAAAAAAAAAAAAAAAAATTGTCACCATTACTGTAATGTCAGTAAGTTTTAATGGTTAGAACCGTATCACTAAATGAACGAACCCGTTGTTTTAACTGATAGCACAGTACAACTAATTGACCATGGTTTTCCAAATATGTCTGTATTGTAACAGTAAATTTTAATGTTTTGATCGTGATCACTAAATGAACAAAACAGTTAATTCAACGAATAGTACAGTTCAACTCACTGGCCATGGTTTTCCATAGATGTCTGTGTTGTAACAGTAAATTGTAATGTTTTGATCGTGATCACTTAATGAACAAAACAGTTAATTCAACGGAAAGCACAGTACAACTAACTGTCCATGGTTTTCCGTAAATGTCTGTGTTGTAGCAGAAAATTGTAATGGTTTGATCGTTATCGCCTAATGAACAAAACAGTTAATTCAACGGATAGCACAGTACAACTAACTGTCCATGGTTTTCCGTAAATGTCTGTGTTGTAGCAGAAAATTGTAATGGTGTAAATTCAACGGATAGCACAGTACAACTGACTGTCCATGGTATTCCATAAATGTCTGTGTCGAAACAGTAAATTGTAATGGTTTGATCGTTATTACTAAAAGAACATAACAGTTAATTTAACGGATAGTATAATACAACTGACTGACTATGAGCTCTTTAAAATTATCTGTATTGTATCAGGAAATTGTAATGATTTGAACGTTATCACTAAATGAACAAAACAGTTACTTCAACTGATAGCACTGTACAACTAACTCACCATAGTTTTCCAATAAATTGTCCGTGCTGTATCAGTAAATTGTAATGATTTTAACGTTATCATTAAATGAACAAAACAGTTAATTTAAATGCTAGAACAGTACAACTGACTGAACATGACCTCTACAAAATGATCTGTATTGTATCAGTAAATTGTAATGATTTGAACGTTATCACTAAATGAACAAAACAGTTACTTTAAAAGATATCACATTAAAACTGACTGATCACTACCTCATAAAAAGATATATATGTATTAAAGCAGTATATTTTAATTATTTGAGTGTACTTAACTGTTATTTAAACAGTTTCATTCATTAACTAATAACTTTCAAGACATTATAAAATATATACCTACTTCAGATGCTATAACTACTACCGTTCGAATATTAAAAAGCCGCTGGCGCTGAGTTAACCATTTTTGTGACTATGATGAAAACGTGAATTTTGTCTCGTTGGTTTGTGCCGTACTCTCACTTTTTGTGTTAAACGGTACGATTATTAGTTGACCTACCCGGACGTGTTAATATTTGCACTATAATAAATAGCTTTACGTAGTGTAGTAGGTACTTACTTATTTCAACTACCTATGTGCCTAAATAGGCACATAGGTAGTTGAAATAAGTAAGTACCTTGTTGGTACCTATTTTGTTATAAGGTGCTCCGGGGTAAGATCGGATCTGGGGTAAGATCGAATAAATCGAATATCTCCATAACGTAGGGTATTTTTTGATTCTTGGCAACATTGCCAGCAACGCCATTTTGTTGGGCCCATCCCACTAGTCGCCGCCAGTTGATCGGACCATCAGCGCGCATTTCATTCACTCGGATATGAAAAGGTACGTAAAATGTGATTTTTTAAGGATCCGGACTTACCCCCGGCAACTTTAATCGTAAATTCTGGTATAACGGCTGTGTTTTTTACGAGTTTTGTGGCTTATCATATTAATGCGGCAACTTGTTTGCTGATTAAAGTGGTCTAGACACGCTAGAACTGTATGTAGCCTGAGATCCGGTCTTTCCCCATCAAAATTTGAATGGGTAAAGTTCGGATGAATTCTGTCCGATCTTTCCCAACTGTAAAATATAAACAGTTTCTCAAACTTTTAAAAAAATATTTGAACTAAAAAGGCATTTGCTAGAGGTAAGTCGCTCAATTTTTTTTTATTTTGTGAACCAATTTGCCTGTTAGTGAAAGCTAAAAGCTGGAATTATGTATGTACGGTACGTAATCCCATGCACGCTTAGCTTGCGCACACTTTTAGCAATGGTGTGTTTTCTTCGGTTTATTTTATTATTTTATATTTATTATTATGCCTAGAAACTACAAAAAAAAAATTCTGCGGGCGACTTCTACTCAAAAAAGATTTGGAGAAATGACTTTTAATAGAAATAAGTAATTTATGGTTAATAATTTATTAGCTAGATCTAATTTGCTTCATTGATCAGGCTGGTTAGTTATTAAAACCAACGATGAGGTGCTTGCTAAACCTTTGTATCTCCGTACCTCGCACCATAATTAAAGTGGAGGTGTCAAAGTTTGAGAAACATAGAAACTTCATTTTTTCTGAACCGGGGTAACATCGGATTATAAGAATGAAAAAAACAATATTTTGCCTCTCACTTTTGTCGTTGAAACAGTATCTCGAAAATCGATGTTGATGCTTTATTATAGGATAAAACCGGATATTTTCATTATAGGTAGCTTATGTTTGGAGCTACAGAGGCGATTTTAGAATGTAGTCCGATGTTACCCCGTCAAGGTCCGATCTTTCCCGTGGTTTTATAAAAATTACTATCACTTTAATCCCCTATAACTCGGCCACCGTTGTGTTTAGAGGGTTATCGGATATACCGATTTATAAACCTGTCTTTTATACAAAGCTCTAACTAAATTTAAGGTTCGCCAACATTTTCATAGTCGAGAAAAAAAATATTTTGCAACATACGAATGGTTTGCTAAAAAACCGTCCGGTCTTACCCCGGAGCACCTTAACCGAAATAAATATTTGATTGCCAATTTGTTTAAAAAACTACCTTTATGTAAATATATATACGTACTTATAGCCAACCTACCTACTACCTACTTATAGCCAACCTACTGTCAGTAAGTACCTAATTCAAACAACCGTATGTTGGTAACCTACCTACCTAGTAACGTTACGTGAAGGTATACCAGAAGTTAGTGCACTAGACAGAAATAACTACCTCTACTTAATCCATAATAGGTATAGGTATTATCCTTACATAATAGGTATAAAATAAAGTTTCGTTTCGCGTCTGTCTGTCTGTTTTTCATGCTCATTGGTGCCCTCCAAAAGCTCCTCATATTAGGTAGGTAAGTATATCTTATTAGGCTTATTATATTACACATAAGTATTTATTGACAATTGTTGACACGAAAAATTTTATTTTCACTTGTTCGGAAGACTGGTAGGTACCTACCTAACGTGCATTTTGACTATCGAAACATTAGTAGGTAGGTACCTATATTAAGATTACTAATACCTATATTCCGGATGGGCAAACTTGGCGGACGACGAGTTTGAGGGAAAAGAAGGAAACGAAGACGATGGAGGATGAACAAAATTCACAAAAATCGTACAAGGCCGCCGCCTTGCTAGATACCTAACAAGCTTTTGGATACATCGCCGACACGTTTGTCGAACACCTGTGATTTGTGCACAAAAACCGACACCGACGTCGATCACTGGCAAACACAAACAAAAACAGCCAAACATAAACAAACACCCATCCACATGTTCGTGTTTATTGTTTGGTAGGTACCTACCTACCTATTCGCTGTTTGCTGTTGTTTTCCAAGCATGTGGATCTTTTAACCTTCCCCTCTCTTACGAGTTGTATTTTGTGGAATAAACGATTAAACTAACTGTTAATAATAATAATAATAACAATTTAAAATATTGTTTATCTCATTACACAATTGAATCTAATATTTCAAACAATAAACGCAAATGCTCGCTCGCGTAAGTACGTAACACGCGCCGCTCCTCCGCCCCCCCCCCGCGCTTACGCCGCGCCGCCGCTGGCCGCTGCGTGCGACACGCTAGTTGTAGCCATGGGTAACTCACTCAAAAAACATGATCTGCAGCGCATCAGCTCATTTACGGTCTCGAGCCGGAGCCGAACCGCGGTTCAAACGTCTCAGAATTTCAGGATTAATTTATTTTCATGGTACCTTCAAATACTCCAAGCAAGCACCGATAAGACTTGGCAAAAGGACTAGACGCCAAAACAAAAAAATACTACGATAAAAATAATTTTGTAGAAAAATAAACGAGTCTTGCGGAAAATAAACAGGAGAAAATCCGTGAATTTCTATGTTAGCAATAACTAATAAATATTGCTAACAATGAACGACGGAATGAAAAAAAATTCAAGTAAAAGTTCTACTATTCAAAATGAACCATACTTGATTAAACGATAAAACGGAAAATATTTATGCAAATTATGACGAGCCTAGAACGCAAAATATCCTTAAATATGTATGCTAAAACGCGAGGGCACCCACGGGCTGTTGCTAAAACAACTCAAGTTAATAATTCAAATTCGTAACCCATACCATTTAAAAATATGCTTTTCTAAAAAGAACCATAATCCTTCAATTCATCTTAACTCCACTCACTCACCCGTGCAGATATTACTTCAAACGATTCAACGGTTCGAGTACGTAGTAAACCTCCCAATGAATAAAAATAAATATTCTACTCAAACGGTTCAGGGTTCTGTTTATCATAAAACCAATCTTTGAACCGTTTGAGTTGTGTATCACATTTTATGAGTAGACCTGAGAACCGCTCCACAGATGAGCGGCTCCAAAAATGCAGCATTGGAAATTAGATCATATTATCTAGACAAAACAATTCAAATTCATTTAGCAAAATTTTTGATCTAGATATCTTTTTTCTAATGTAGACCCTATCAACCTAGGAATAAAATTTATATTAGGCTGGCATGAGAGCTGTTGAGCCGCTCCAAAAGAAATAGAGCCGGTACTGACGGCTCACTACAGTATGAGCCGCTCCAGACGCGTACATCCGACTCCTTCTACCCACGGCTAGCTAGTTGCCTTCTACCCTTCGCTATGTTCAGTTCAGTATAATTTCGGCAAGTTGTTAATTATTTCTTCAATCTTTTGTGGCGAACGATCCTATTAATGTATTCCGAAATCATCTATTATTGTATATTCCGAACGCATCTTATTCTGAAAACAATTCAAATTCATTTAGCAAAATTTTTGATCTGGATATCTATTTTCTAATGTAGACCCTATCAACCTAGGAATAAAATTTATATTAGGCTGGCATGAGAGCTGTTGAGCCGCTCCAAAAGAAATAGAGCCGGTACTGACGGCTCACTACAGTATGAGCCGCTCCAGACGCGTACGTCCGACTCCTTCTACCCACGGCTAGCTAGTTGCCTTCTACCCTTCGCTATGTTCAGTTCAGTATAATTTCGGCAAGTTTTTAATTATTTCTTCAATCTTTTGTGGCGAACGATCCTATTAATGTATTCCGAAATCATCTATTATTGTATATTCCGAACGTATCTTATTCTGAGCGCATCTTGGCATTGTGATGGCTGCACTGTGTGTGGCTGCCAATGGTAGGACTTGCCGCGCGGTTCGGCGACGCCCCTTCAGAGGCAGCCAACATAACCCGGCTCTGTGAGCGCGTGGCCGCCAAACATTCGCTCTCTTCCCTCCTGACCTCGCGACAAGCCAGACATATTGTAAACGTATCCGTATCTGACTATCTGTCTGTGAACTCAATATTATAGAGGTTTCATAATTGTAATAATATCACAATTTAGGAAGAATCATATAAACCCTAAACTTTTTTTCAGTTGAGTTGTGTGTGACAGTGCAAAATGATGTGTATCAATCTTAGCGAAAGTGTATGAGTGACGATACCACAAAAACACTTCTTACAGACTGGGGATTCGAGAAGTACCTACGTGAATTATTTTGAAGGTAAGTCAATTCATAAGCATTAGAGATAGAGATTAGAGATTGAGCGTATAAGGCAAAAACAATAGCTCATGTAGGTACCTACCTCTCGCCCGCACGTTTCGACATGTTGAAAGATATAAAATCACTAATCCCATTTTCGAAAAATCGCAATCAACCATTTTGTGTGCAACCACATGGCACCCGGTTTAAGACTTTTTGTATTGGACTTAGTCGTAAAATTTTCGGGGTTTTCTAACAACATACTTCTCTCTCATTACATCTCTTAATTCCAGCTCACTGCAGACTTCAATCATTGGTATCCTCAAAATGAACATTCATTGGATGATAAACTACCGCTACTAAAGAGCAAATTACTCCTCATCAACACGATCACCATTTGTGGAAGAATTGAAGCAATTTGCACAAGGTTAGTTTGTAATTTAATTTAGTTTAATGTATTGTCACATACAACACGATTTTTTTCCATAGTACTAACCAGTTGTCAGTATAATTCGTGAGTAAAGAGTAGGTAGGTACCTATAAACGTTCGACGATAAAAATCTTAGTCACTAATTTTCGTTCTTGTTGCTTTACAGATCAAATTCCCAAAACGAGCAACCTGGACTTATTGCTACTTCTGCCGCACATCATTGGCAGAATTGAAGCAATTTGCACGAGGTTAGTTTGTAATTTAAATTAGTTTAATGTATTGTCACATACAACACGATTTTTTTCCATAGAACTAACCAGTTGTCAGTATAATTCCTGAGTAAAGAGTAGGTACCTATAAACGTTCGACGATAAAAATCTTAGTCACTAATTTTCGTTCTTGTTGCTTTACAGATCAAATTCCCGAAACGAGCAACCTGGACTTATTGCTACTTCTGCCGCACATCATTGGCCCGGTGCAATTGAAACGAAAAAGAACATGAGTCGCAGAAGTGCGCCAAAGCTTTATTTCACACATCGAAGATGAAACAGAAATGTCCTGGAAGAGCGACCAACGTTTTTATTTTTAGTTTTTTCATCTTAAATAAATTACTTCAATTAAATCTTTTTTAATTTATTTCAGGTCGCCTGCATACCTGCCTACCTATGCAGTACTGCGTAGGCAGTAGGTATCAGGGACGGTCCTTCACAACCTTTTACTGTGCTTTTACAGTACTCGCTACTGTAGGTGTACAGTTACAGTACCCCAAGTATGAGATTTGCTTACGATATTTCGTTTTTCGTTTTACGTTTTTGTTCCGTCTTTATTGCGGGTTTTGTATGAAGACGCGATATTGATACCGATACGGAACTTTACAAAACCCGCAATGAGCACGCAGCAAAAACGATTCGTTTTTGTTCCGTGTTCATTGCGGGTTCCGTATCGGTATCTCTATCGCGTCTTCATACAAAACTCGCAATGAACACGGAACAAAAACGTCAAACGAAAAACGAAATATCGTAAGCAAATCTCATACTTGGGGTACAGGTATTGTGAAGGATAGTGCTTTTTAATGTGCATTCTCAGTAGCGGGTACTGTTACTGATCAGTAAGTACAGTACCCGCTACTGTTCTTGCGCATTAAAAAGTACTATTCTTGACATTACATGTAACTGTGCACTTACAGTACCCGCTACTGTTCTTGCACATTAAAAAGTACTATTCTTGACATTACATGTAACTGTGCACTTACAGTACCCGCTACTGTTCTTGCGCATTAAAAAGTACTATTCTTGACATTACATGTAACTGTGCACTTACAGTACCCGCTACTGTTCTTGCACATTAAAAAGTACTATTCTTGACATTACATGTAACTGTGCACTTACAGTACCCGCTACTGTTCTTGCACATTAAAAAGTACTATTCTTGACATTACATGTAACTGTGCACTTACAGTACCCGCTACTGTTCTTGCGCATTAAAAAGTACTATCCTTGACATTACCTGTAACTGCTCACTTCAGTACCCGCTACTGTGCATGCACATTAGTTTTTTTACTGTTTCAAACAGTACGAATATTTTACTGTTTTAAACAGTAACATTTTTTTACTGTTTAAAACAGTAACATTATATTACTGTTTAAAACAGTAACATTTTTTACTGTTTAAAACAGTAACTTTATTTTACTGTTTAAAACAGTAATTTTTTTTTACTGTTTAAAACAGTAAAATTTTTTGACTGTATAAAACAGTAACATTTTTTACACATTTTTGCTACTCAAAACATTTAAATTTACTGTCATAACGGTAAAATTTTGCCTCGAACTTTAACTGTTTTAGGAGCAGTAAATGTTACTGATTTGCTCGGCAGGCTCCCCTGGTACTGTTCAAAGCAGTACACATGAACGTTTTATCAGTTCTTTTTAATGATTTTTTTTTTCAGTGTAATTGTATTCCTTTGACGCTTGGCACTGATAGGTACGAAAGCGTTTGATGATCTAATTCGATTCAGAGTCGTTAGAAATCATTTACCTTTTTTTAACCGACTTCAAAAAAAGGAGGAGGTTCTTTTTTATGTTTGTTACCTCAAAGCTTTCCCTTGAAACAACCGAATTTGATGTTTTTTTTATTTGAAAGCTGGTGCTTCCCGTGTGGTCATTTCAATTTGGTCCAGTTCTGACAATGGCATCCATGAGAAAACCATTGAAGTCGGCTTTTTTTGCAGAAAAGTTTGGTACAATTTGTTAATGGAACAAGCAGAGAAGAAATAAAATATTATATGTAGGTACTTTTTATAATTGAGTTAGTACTTTCTAAAATTAAATATGTATTTGTAGGAAACCTAAACATCTAAGAGAGCTTTAAATTAACGAAACATCTATTTTATTTTTTACATTCTTGGTGTATTTGTAAGAAGATATTATTTCTGTTTTTAAAATTATGGGACAAGCCACTAGCTCCGGAAACACAGTATTAACTAGTTCGGAAACCTATGAATTCAATAACGAATTGTAAAACATTCATGTCAATGAAGTTATTTTGTATATTAGTCAAAGTCAAAAGGTATTTATTCAATAAAATCACAAAGGATCACTTTTAAACGTCTTAAATACAATACCCATATCATATTTCAAGCCTTT
This sequence comes from Chloroclysta siterata, assembly GCA_932294275.1. Lineage (NCBI taxonomy): Eukaryota > Metazoa > Arthropoda > Insecta > Lepidoptera > Geometridae > Chloroclysta > Chloroclysta siterata. Next base: position 13,006,377 of record OW028602.1, read on the forward strand.
GTACTTGCTCTATCTTTCTATTTTGAGGCTTTCTTCCTGAATATATATTCGGTTCACAATTCTTGTTTCTGTCTTGCTCAGTCTCTCCAAATTAAGTACATTAATTAAGGTTGATCCGCAGAGTATTATAATCAAGCTATAGCGGATCTATAGAACATTTTAAGAGTAGTAGAGCTATTTGAAAAGGGCTCGTCCGGGGAAGTACTACCACCACGGCTTGTTCTGCCGCCAAGCAGCGTTGCTGTGTTTCGGTTTGAAGAGTGTGGTTGCCGGTGTAATTACAGGCACATATGAGGCTTAACATCTGTATGCCTCAAGTTGATGGACGCAGGGCAGTGCATCGTAGGGCACGTTCCTATCGTGCGTGACTTACGAGGCAATAATTTGTTATAGGTGATGGTTACCACTTAACATCACTTGGGACATCTGCTTGTTCCATCAGACGGTACGTTTACGTTAGGTAACGGTAGGTCTCTTTTTTTTTTAAACAACTAGTATTAAAAAAAACATACCTACATCTGAGTATCCAAAAAAAAAATCTTGAGTTCGTACTTGGAACTAGGATTACCTACCGTGCCTGGGGATAAAAACCATGAGATCTGTTTTTGAAAAGAATCTGTTATTTATATCGGTTCATTCACGGATCATTTGAATAACTCTATTTCACCTTTATTTCTCAGCGGTTGTAGATCGACAATACGATTACATATAATTCAATAAAGCTTCTTGCTTACTTCTACCAACGGCTCTCGTTTAAGGTCCTTCATCTTGACAGCCTTCATAGCTCAGTTGGTAGTAGTGGGTTCGATCCCCACTGAGAACAAATATTCGTGTGATGAACATAGATGTTTGTTCTCTGTCTGGGTGTTATTATATATTGCGCAGGATTAGTATTTCGAGTACCTTATATTAGCGTGGCGTAGTACATATGTGTAACTCTAGCGGTTTTGGCAGCGCACGCCAGAATAGCTCGCAGATGGTAAATTTTTTCCTACTTACTTGACACTTATCGTCATATTTTGGACAATTCACACAATATCTTTATAAATTGTAGCCTATGTGTTATTGTGATGTACTTATAAGCTATATTATTGTAAAGTTTCATTAAAATCCATTCAGTAGTTTTTACGTGAAAGAGTAACAAACATCCATCCATCCATACTTACAAACTTTCGCGTTTATAATATTAGTAGGATTTATTATCTATAGCTAACTAATCATACTCTGCGGTCTAAGGGATAGAGCCCACACCATAAGGCGTGTTGCAGCGAATATAAATTTTCATATTATGTAAATTGTGACATTGTTAGTTACACTGAAATGGCTACACTAATTTAAAAAGATGTTAGCTTTGTTACGGCATCCCAGTATTCATTTGTTAAATAATTTTACGAACCATTTATCTGTAATTTTTAAAAGCTCCTTATTATTTAGCACTGATGGTTTCTGAAGAATATATTGCACTGAAAATTATTTTGACTGAATAATAATACTAATCCTTCACCGCACGTATTACTGACTAGCAGCCGCCCACGGCTTCACTAGCGCAGTGACAATAATTGCTAACATAAAGTATAATCTCCTGCAACCGTTCGTTTTCCACCCAGATTCGATTATTTGTTTATTTATTTAGGCTAGTCAAAGTCAAAAGGTATTTATTCAATAAAATCGCAAGGATCACTTTGAAACGTCTTAAAGCTAGTGACCTAGGTGCCAGTTCCACGCGACCAAAGCCTAGAACTGGCACCTAGAGTCACCTAGCTTTAAGACGTTTTATTAGTTATCAAATCGCCTCTCTAACATCGTAAAAGTGTTTTTTTACAATAGAATGTGATTTTAATAGTAATTTTTGTTTTGTTACAGAATTTGAGACATCATTATAGTCGCGTCGTCAAAGTAAGTTCCTTATCTTATTAATTAAAATTATAAGGATAAAAAACTCCTGTTACATAGTTTTGAACCAACACTAAGGGCCGATTTCACCATGCTCTGTTAGATTAACAAAGGATTAAAGGGCCGTTAAATATGTCAAAATGTACGCGTTTGACAGCTAAGGTTAGATTTAACGGTCTTTTAATCCTGTATTAGTAACTAACAGAACATGGTGAAACCGGCCCTAAGATTATTGAAAGGAGCCTCTTTGAGGCGCATTTAAAATCCTTTCACCACAATTTTTTGAAAGAACTCTCTCTCTCTCTCTTGTCGGGTCACTAGTTTCTTTCCAAACAGTGTGGTGAAAGGATTTTATGTACGCTTCAAGAGGCTCCTTTTGAGCACTTGACACATGTTATAGAACTTTTTAGGTTCTACGGCATGCCGGTTTCCTCACGATGTTTTCCTTCACCGTTTGAGAGCACTGGCACTGGGCTGATGTGCACAATGCCCGTACTCTCAAACGGTGAACTCAATTTTATGAACAGAAAAACTCATTGGTGCACGACCAGTTTCGAACCCACGACCTTAGGATCAGAAGGCGGTACCGCTACCACTAGACCACCAGTGCTCTAAGAACTAATGACACGACAAGAAGAAGAAGACTAGACTATAATTTAGCAACAGTTATTGTTAATCGCAGACCTGCGTTCCGCCACGGGAATCGAACCTACGTTTTACACCTCGGCCGGCAAGTCGCTTGTTACGCCACAGGGTTGACAGGGTTCTCAAACGTTTAACAGTTAGCTTAAAAGACGCCACAGGGGCTCAAACGTTTATTTGTACGATTTTTTTTATAGAAAGAGTGATTCAAGAAGAAGGTTTTTATGCCTAATACAAGCATAATGTCTTGGGGATAACCCACAATAACCGTGCGAAGCCGGGGCGGGTCGCTAGTAGAAACTATAAAAGACGGCAGGAACTCCCGTTGTACCCATTCACACAACAGTTAACAGTCCTATCGATCGCCAGGTACTGTTGAAGACCTACCGCAGACTGGGAATAATCGTGGCGCCTTCTACCGGTGGACGGCAGAAGGCGTAGGTGTAGTAACTACTAGTAAGAAGTAGTGCCTATATCCTTTTAGCCTTAGGGCCGGTTTCACCATGCTCTGTTAGTTACTAATCAAGGATTAACAGACCGTTAAATCTAACCTTAGCTGTCAAACGCGTAGATTTTGACATATTTAACGGCCCTTTAATCCTTTGTTAATCTAACAGAGCATGGTGAAACCGGCCCTTAGTTAAACAATTTGTAATAAAAAAGTCTCTGGTTAAATTTCAATTTTCAATCTTTGAAAATTGAAATTGCAATTTTTAAATTCAGACTTAGACCTTACGCAGACCTTACGACAAATAACTTTTAGCTCCAACATTTCAAAGTTTTGTAAGATATAAAATTACTGAAGGTAGTTCAGAAAAACCGCAAACAACCAAGTTTCGGAGAATAACATCACAAGAACATTTTAAGAGTAGTATAGCTCTTTGTGAAGGGCTCGTCCGGGGAAGTACTACCACCACGCCTTTTTCTGCCGCCAAGCGGCGTTGCTGTGTGTTCAAATAGTTTGGTTGCCTATGAAATTACAGGCCCATGAGGCTAAACATCAATATGCCTCAAGTTGATGGACGCAGTGCATCGTAGGGCATGTTCCTATCGTGCGTTACTAGGCAATGCTATGTTAGAGGTGATGGTAATCACTCAACTAATCACTCAACATCATGTTGGGCCATCTGATTGTTCTATCAGATAGTTATATAAAAAAAAAAAACAGGGTAGTCTGACACTGTGTACCTAGTCTTAGACCTACCGCAGACAGAAAACAGTAATATGGCGCCTCTACGCTACCTAGTGACTGTTGTTACATCTGTGGCAGCAAAAACACATGCATTGGTCACACTATGCATTATTCATTAGTGATGCTAAGCTAAGAGTGGCGGTAAGCACTACACCACTTAGCTTAGAACTCCGTTGCAGGTTGAAACTGCAGCTAATCAAGTTTTGAAAGCTTTGTATACTTGAATATGCTTCGTTTTCAGAGATCAAGTTACTTTCAAGAATGAATTGAACTAGAAACGTCCACTAGAAAAGAGGTCCCTTCAAAAGGCTGAACAATTATTTCTTGAATCATAGCTAAGGGCACAATCAGTTATATACTATACATATTTTAAACCGAGAGAGCACGGTGGCCTAGTGACTCCGCCTTCCGATTTTAAGGGCGTAGGTTCGAATCCGGTCGTGTACCAATGGAATTTTCCTATCGAAAAATGTATGTGCGCAATGCCAGAGCTCTTAAACGGTGAAGGAAAACATCGCGAAGGAAGCAGTTAGTATTCTAACAGCGGCGATGGGCTTGCAACACTTCCTGGGGTCGTTAACGAAGCTTGAAAAACTAATTAAAAAATTTGAGCAGCTTGAAAATTCTCTAACTAAAAAAAAGGAAAGCTACAAAGTTCATATCGTAGGTATCTCTGTTTATTTTGGCAGCGCAATCTCGTAATGAGATCTTACTTCTGTAATAGAATTCCATTTAAAAATGAAAACTAAAGTTATTTTCGCGATTTCAAATTACTTTTCTTCGAATGCGGCAGAAGGAGAACAAATTAAAAACTAAATATTTCCAGTCTGTATTCGAGTTTTCAAGATTTTACAATTGCTATTTGATTTAGCAATGAGGCCATGTAGCCAGCTTCTTGAGGAGAAGGCAGGCATTTGGGACCACAAGAAACTGGGAGCGCGGTCCCAGTCGCCTGATTCATTCATTTAATTACTTTTCCTCAGGCAACTGGGACCACTCGCAATATGAGCACTAAATCTATTGTTTAATCCGAATATAAGTACATTTAGAACGAAAAGTATTACGAGTATCTACATGTTTGAAACAAAAGGGCTATTTTTCTGGCGACTGTACAATTACTTCTATACAGGTTGTGGTCCAAAATGGCAGAACAAAAAATGCAATCTGGCGACTGGGACCGCGGTTCCAGTTTCTTGTGGTCCCAAATGCCTGCCTTCTCTTCTTGAGAGCGCTTTCGATTGGCGTTGATTTGGATCAACTGAGCTATCTACATATCGTTTGTAAATGTCTACAGATAGCTCAACTATTTTAATATGTATTTTGTCATTATTTTTTTTCTTAACCAAGATATTTATATGCAAATAACCTGTCATCGGTCTATGTCGGTCATTCATATACTTGACATAATAATGGAGTGGCGATAACATGGGGTGGATGATGATGTAAATATAGGTTTATATTCCTACAATGTAATTTTCTATTAATACTTCTTCTATTCATTGTGTAGAATGTTTTTGAAACCCAGAAATATTGTCAAATTTGTATAAATTAAAATTACATTAGTAATTAAACGGATTTTTGTCAATCATCCCATTTATGGATTCGGTAACTTCAGAGTTAAAGCAATTGTGGAATTATTAGTTTGACCATAAACTTTCAAAAACGATATCTTCTGTACCTTGCCAAAATTTTTTTGGATGGTTATAGTTTTTTTTTATACAACTAGCTGATGGAACAAGCAGATGGCCTACCTGATGTTAGTGTTAACCATCACCTATAACAAAGCATTGCCTCACAAGCCACGCACGATAGGAACGTGCCCCACGATGCACTGCCCTGCGTCCATCAACTTGAGGCATACAGATGTTAAGCCTATGTGCCTGTAATAACACCGGCAACCACACTCTTCAAACCGAAACACAGCAACGTTACTTGGCGGCAGAAAAAGGCGTGGTGGTAGTACTTCCCCGGACGAACCCTTCACAAAGAGCTCTACTACTCTTAAGCCGTGTGTAGGCCGGGTGCGTCCACTAGTATGCTAAAATGTATAGACAAGTGCGTAAAATGACTGACTCTCAGACGTAATCTTCGTCTCTAATGAAAAACATCCGACTCCCACTTGTACCTTCAACGTCGCTCACCTATCAGCGAATGTCAGGACCATCCAGGACGTACGAATAGATGCCCATTGTATAATTGCAGGATATGCTAATAATTGGCTCAAGAGACCAAGATTGGCTGAATTTGCTCTTCTCAAATTACTGACTAAATAGTCAGTTAGTTTTATCTCACGGTCTTTTAAGGCGAAGACAAGAGCTATTGTGACTCTCGCTCGCACGTTATGACATCTTGAATGATATAAAATCATTAGTTTGCTTTACTAGTTTTCGTACGTAAGCAAACTTTTAAGTAGGATAACTTGTATCGATCAAAATTAAATTTCTACTAAACTGTGTGTAATGTGCACAGAAAATGGTTGATTGCGATTTTTCGAAGATGAGTTTAGTGATTTTATATCTTTCAACAAACTTTCAAAATGTCGAAACGTGCGAGCGAGAGTCACATTAGCTCTTGTTAGCTCATTAGCACATCGCCTTAAAACCAATTGGTTGACAAGCTCATTTATCGTTGAGCTTGAGCAATATGAGTTAAATACAAATTTATATTCTTGTCAGGAGATTATTGCTGATGCTAATTACTCAGCTCAATTGGTTAGTTATTCGCGAAGAATTTGCACTTGCTAATTGGTAAATGTATTGTAATAGAGGTCGGTTATTCAGAGCAAGCAAGGGAGCTCGACGACATTGTAGGCGTCGAGGTATAAAAAGAACGGTAGGAACCAAGCCGTAAGTTTGTTGCCTGTTCTTCTGTTGGTCGCGTGAAACTGACACCTAGAATCACCTAGTTTGGAAACGTTTCAAAGTGATCCTTGTGAATCAAATGAATAAATTGAATCACAAAGATCACCTTTGACTTTGGTCTACCTGGATGTGTCTAGCGCAGGACAGCAAGCGAGAGACGTATGATCAGCAATCGGTAAAGATTAACTATACATATATGTTTAACATAATAAGCCCGAAAGGGAGGTATTCTACACGTCATGCCGAACAACGTTTGTTCAACGACTTTAGAAATTTCGAAGTTTGTCGCTTTGAAAGTGCTTAGACTCATGAAGGAGTCCCTATTTTTTTACTTATTATCTAGAGAAATAACAGAGCTGACATCAAACCTATAAATAAATAATGTATGTATTTTCCTTTGCAAAGTGAGGTAGTACAGTAACCACTTGAAAGTACTCAAGTCCTTGTAAGGCCTGACGTTACGAAAAACTAAATACGAATAATGGTAAACAAAACTGAGACTTAGGGTATTGGTCCACATTTTGGTCCAAATACTCCAAACCCCTATGTATAAGCACAGTCTTTATGTGGCATAAGCGAGGCATTTGCTTATAAATCGGGTCAGTTACGACAGTATACTGTTGTTGAATGCATGTACGCCGCTTCAGCGTATAATATAACTGGTCGTAAAATGATAACTTCGGTGCTCGGGTTAGTTTGCGAAACTTGGTAATATCCTGAATACGGTCGCAAGTACCACATACAGGAAAGACGGTGGAAATAGAATTGAAGACCATTTCCAACATTTTCCAAAATGTATATTTACGTAGGTACTTAAGAGTATGTATGAAGTTATAATGGTTCTGACGCATAATGACCAATAATTCAGAATTCTCATATTGACCAAACACATAAACGCGAAATGTCCAATTCTCAGAATGACCAATACGCATAATGACATATTAAGCCAAATTTCAATACGCAGAATGACGCATACGCCTAACGACTAAAACGCATTATGAGCAATGACTAATACGCATTTTGACCCACAGTTTTGACCAATACTTAGACAAATGTCTGTAATTTTTTTGTAAATTTCTGTTAAATTTTATATTCGTCATTTTCATGACACCGACCGAACGTTTTCAACATAAACAATTCGCAAAAGCATGTTGCATCGATAGCGCGATCTGTAGCATCAAATTATATCCGACCAGCCGATCCGATCTTATTTATAATAACACCCAGACAGAGAACAAACTATGTTCATCACACAAAATGTTTGTTCTCGGTGAGGATCGAACCCACGACCTACGGCGCAGAAGGCAGAGCTACTACCAACCGAGCTATGAAGGCTGTCAAGCTGTAGAAATTAATAAATCGTTATAAATATAATACTAAAAGCTTTTAAATATTTTTTTCACGACATTTGACTGATTTCGTACTGTTAGATTGAAGTATGTATGACTTTAAGCGTCATAAGTAGAAATATTTCATAGATAAACTTTCAAGTGACCAGTACTTACGTATTTTGTGGAAAGAGTACCAATGACCTAGGTAATCAACAAACAATCAATCTACAAGTGTGTCATTTCGCGAATGTTTCATTGTGCATATTGGTCAATATACGGATAGGTCATTTCGCATATGCGTCGTTCCGAGTTTAGGTCCAAATGCTTATGTGTTAATATGCGTTTTCGTCATAAAGCGAATATTTTTTTTCAATCATTGGTCATTATGCGTCAGAACCGTTATAATAGGATAAGTTTTAATATTATTTTTCAGTAGAGGTACGTAGACGTTTACTGTATGTGAGGTACATAATGCAATTATTATAATGTAATACAGCGGTAAGAGTAGTAGAGCTCTTTGTGAAGGGCTCGTCCGGGGAAGTACTACCACCACGCCTTTTTATGCCGCCAAGCAATGTTGCTGCGTATTTCGGTGAAGGGTGTGGTTGACGGTGTAATTACACCGATGTTTAATATCTGTATGCCTCAAGTTGATGGACGCATGGCAGTGCTTCGTAGGGCACGTTCCTATCGTGCATGGCTTACGAGGTAATGCTTTGTTATATAGGTTATGGTTACCAGTTGACATCAGGTGGGCCATCTGCTTGTTCCATCAGCTAGATGTATAAAAAAAAACACTCCAAATCAAGTGGATCATGTGCTGCTATTTGTACTTTGGTAGACCACGGACAGGACACGGAGCATTTCAGTGCTGAGTGGATATCTCCAGCTCCGATTCAGATATTTCAAGCGAACTGCGCTATTAATTTAAGCAAAACCATTTCAAATGTTCCACTACAAAATGCTTCCGAATATTCCGATATCTCGGAAGGAATCTCCTTATTTATTCCTTCATTCCGTTCTAAGCGGAATCATATTTCAGCGGGACTTTCCGGCGAGCAAACTGCTGGCATTTTTAATTTTCGTTCCGAAATAGCCGGCAGCTGTCGTCTCAGTGAAGCTCAGACCTCGAAGCCTTGGATTTGCATCCTAAGGTCGATATGACGATGGAAGCAGGCTGCCGAGGCATGAAAACCGGCGCCTTGTCATGGTTTATGCACGGGGTATACAGTGGTGTAGCTAAGTGGACAAGGGCCCCGGTGCATATAGATAAAGAATCGGGCATAGAGAAAGAATTTTGTGATTAGGCTCAAGGTTTTCTAGCTTCTTCGGGCGCTGGCTGACCCTCTCTTTTGAAAGCTTAAGTTAGAGGGCCCCCTGAACTCCGGGGCCCTGGTGCACTGCACCACCTGGCCCTACAAAAGCTACGCTACTGGGGGTATAGCATTACTCTGAGATAGAAACCTTTTGAAATATCTCACAGCTCAGTCCGTTAAGACGTTTTAAGACTGTGCACAATATTTTCCATTGTCCACCATAAATCTTTTATAGTGGACAATGGAAAATATTGAGTAGTACTTTTCTCTGATTTACGAGTAGGTATACAATAACCTTATGATAACATTCACAATACAGTATTTGATTTTCATTCAACTAGACTACACTTTAAAGAAAAAGAAGAGCACTCCAAATATAATTAAGAATAAAAAACTCTTCCAGCCATTTCGATTATTGTCGTGTTGTAAAAGAAACAAAGGCACTTGGTATTTGAACGCTCGACTCGTACTGAAAACAGGTCCTACCGGTATATACCTGCTTTTATATTCAATGCGGCCTTACTTCGATCGGAAACTGATACCAATCGGACACAGAGTAAGGCAGTAACAGATTAAACAATAGTACAATGCACTAAAGTAAAATGGAATGCAGACAGTGGGTACTGAAACCGGGGTAATAAAACGGATGCAACGTGGTATATACGGGTATCGGTTGTAGATCATATTTTATGAAGACAACTTTATTTTTACCTTTATTAAATAAGAAGAGCTTGCATAAGAGTAGTAGAGCTCTTGCTTGTGACTCATCCGGGGAAGTACTACCACCATGCCTGGTGAAAGGATTTTAAGTGCGCCACAAACGGGCTCCTTTCGAGCACTTGACACATGTTTTAGAACTTACTAGGTTCTACGACAGGCTGGTTTCCTTACGAAGTTTTCCTTCACCGTTTGAGAGTCCTGGTGGCACTGTGCACAATTTTTTTTTAAACAGTAAAACTCATTTGTGCTCGACCCACGACCTTGGGATCGAAAGCCACCACGAGACCACCAAGGTACTTTTGGGCTCTTTATACTTGAGATACCCGTTTGAGAGATTGGTGCACGACCGGTTTCGAACCCACGACCTTAGGATCGAAAAGCGGGACTGCCACCACTTGACCAGAAGACGAGACTAGATTGAAGTAGTCATAGCACGTCCAACCGTTAATAGTAGATTAGTAGCCAAGGGTTGTAAGGCATCAATTGCAGCCCGAGATATTTAGGCGCACGAGCGCAGCGAGGGCGCTTATAGTTCGAGGGTACAATTGGTGCTTACACCCGAGCTAACTATTTTGCTTTACATCTCGATTGTGAGTTAAGTAGAAAAAAACCGGCATTACAAGAATAAACAATATTTAAAGTAAAAGTTTTCTATTCCCTCCTTTTTTCATTAAAAAGAATCAAGTAAAGAACTTTTTATTTTTTTTGTTCAAGATCGAAATTGAGCTTCGCCGTTCGATATTTAAAATTGATGACTATTATACTCACACGAAGACAAGGCTGAATAGCAAAGCGACCTCTTTGGTCATTGGGCTGAATGCATGACGTCTATTGCCAGTATGATGGTTAGATGTACGCGAACTTTTTGAAAGAAAGAAGTGTTTTTTTTTAATTAGCTACCGCCCTAGGGCTTTTCTAGCTACATTATTACCCTAGAGTAGATAGTCACCTACAAGCCCCATTTGGAGGTAATAAGAACCTACTTACCGAACATGAGAGATGTAAAATAAATATACCGCTCTCTGATACGAGTAAAACAGCTCTAAACATCATGCATAAAACTTTATTTTGCCTCCAATCTATTTTATTCCTCGCATAAAATTGAAAGCGCCCTAAAACTATGAACTTATATTTCGCATAAATTTTATATGACACGTTTGTTACTAAAATTCACATCAATTTCACGTATTCATAGGCGTGGAAGTATAGTCAGCAACATAATTTATCTTACATTTTAGTTTATATGAATAATATAATATATGATTTTTATAATAATATTCGAAAGTGGTCTGACTACCCCCCTTAGATACTCTCAAATAATCTTGGTTTTTTACTTGGTGATAAGAAATCTGAGGGTATAACTACCGTGCCTGGGAATCAAAGTCGTGAATCTATTTCTGTTTTTTATTTTAGGAATATGATGTTATCATATGTTATTAAGAATTTAGAATCTTTATTGGTAAGTATTGGTTTAACAGATTTTAACCAATATCGCCAATTTAAAATTTTAACAAATTTTAACTTGGCGATATAATAAATGAAATAACCAGATTTCTGGTTATTTCATTTATTATATCGCCAAGAAATATCGCTACAAAATCGAATCAAAACTACGCGTTACGCTCCTAGATTTTTAAATTTTTAGTAACCTAATAAAAACGTGGCTGACTGTACCAGTTTACGACAGGTCGTACAGCCTTCATAAGCACGATCTGTGGCACGATCGTGTCAAACGATAATAAAGCGATGCGATAATAAATCGATTTTACGGAAAGAAAAGTGTGACGGTAATTTTATTGCTTTGAACTGATCGTATCTGCCTTAAAGTGCATAATACATAGTAACTTCAAGGTAGATGCGACCTTGAATTTATAAGTTTTGGTGTTTCTGAATCTTTCACCTCGAATAACGATCATGCACGCATCGGAAGACAATGTATCGATTATAATAACAAGATGGATTCTCTGCAACACACACACTTCTTGTGGTCTTCTTTTAATTTTAATTTGATTATTAAGAGCCCGTAGTGTCCCACTGCAGGGCAAATGCCTCCCTTCCTTCTCTTCAATCTTTTCTGCTTTGGGCTATTGTAGACCACTCCTTCCCTCCATCTTCGCCGCGCTCTGCCGCGAGGTCGTTTTCTGTCTTTAGGTGTCCAATCTGTGGTGGCTTTAGCCCATAACGCATGCGGCAGACATGGCCTGCCCAATCCCACTTCAATTTACCCGCTTGCTTGCCGACATCTGCGATTTGTGTCTTGGAGCGCAGTATACTATTGCGCACTAAATTAATTAGATTATCTACTATTATTTCTACAGACTCAATTTTTTTTCAATAAATTTATTACTGTTTACATATTTTATTATGATATTATTATTATTTTTAATGTAATTCATTTAGGTAGACTTAGGTAACTGTTTCTTTTGTGTGATGTTTCTTAAATTTTTAATTATTATTATTTTTTCTTTTTGCCTTTGTAGCTAGTAAAATTATTCGAATTATTTTGAATATACATATAAATAAAATTGGAAACATTTGCCCCCTGGTGGAAAACGACCCCACAAATCGTTGTAATGTTCCATAAGGTTATAACTCCACATTTCAATTTTAATTAAATTATAATCTAATTTGGTCCTAACCAATTGCTTTATATATGGGTCTACCATTAATTTTACTGGACTCTACTCGCTAACGACGGTGGTAAACATAAATGTATGGGAACTTTTATTTTTACAAGTTCGCTTGGTTGTTTTTACTGCAATCGCTATAGAGTGTGTAGTCTGGGGAAACTCACGGTAGAACCGAAGAACTTTCTTTCAGTAGAGTTGAGTACAAAAATACTATTATCGTCCAAATATGACGTCATATAACAGGAAGGAATTCTTCTTCTTCTTTTCTTTGTTTATGGCACCTGTCCGTCATTCGTCAACTTTGCCAGTGTCAAGTGATATAGACAAAATACTTTATAGTCAAGTCGGCCGTCATTTGTTTTGAAGAAAATGGTGGCGGTTTTCTTCAAAACATTCGAAACATTTTCTGTCAAATCAGGATATCGCTAAGACCTCAAGTATTTTTACGGTGGTATTTTAACCATATTGGTTAAAACCAAATTACACCGAAATTACACAATAAATAACACTAAACAACATATAAATCTACACTAATCTACACTAATATTATAAAGAGGAAACCTTTGTATTTTTGTATTTTTGTATTTTTGTATGTTTGTATTTTTGTATGTAACGAATAGGCTCAAAAACTACTGGTCCGATTTCAAAAATTCTTTCACCATTAGAATGCTACATTATCCCTGAGTAACATAGGCTATATTATATTTTCAAAAAAATCAGGGATCCTTACTAAAACTTCAATAATGTAACCCAAGGTGGAATACAAAAACCTTACATCGCGGGCGCTGCGAAAACTATTGATGATAGAACAAAATAATGTACTACGATTTTGTAGAACACGTCATCATCTACAAAAAATGTCGCGACAGCATATGTCTAACTATTATAGTTATGTCACAATAAGTGTTCTTTTATTATAAAAAATTAATTGAAATGCCGCCGCCAGAAAAGGGTTTTTATTTGTACCTTGGTATTAATCCTTATCCAAATAAATCATTTCATAATTAAGACGGTTTCAATACCTATACATTACTTCTTAAATTTTTCAAATCGGACATTCCATTCAAAAGATATGACGAAATTAAAAATGTTAACGGGTCCACGGGTCACGCTCGGGGTGCGATTTCATTCACTCAAGGAGAAGCGCGTGCAAATGTATGAAATAAGTAGACGCGAGGCTCGAACCCACGCTCTAAGTTTATCCTAAAATGTTCAAAAAATTTAAGACCACCCATGCGAAGCTGGGACAGGCCGCTAGTAACATATAAAATAACACTAGAAAAACAATTAAAATGAAAAAGCTATGTTGCTTCCAAAAATGAAAAAGAATCCGCAAGGAATTGTCGCGAGTTTCGAAACCAGACGCACAGTAGGTACATTATCTATCTTCTGTGGCCACGGTTAAGACTCGATGCTGCCACCGCCGATATAAAAATGTACTTTGTAAGTTTGATTAAGTTTACTAACATTGTACACAAAGGACTTGACTTTAGCACAATGTTTGTTTTAGACAGTCGTTAATGAAGATTGCAGCCGTCCCCTTCCTCCCAGCTAATTTGAGCGTAGCTGGTTTTTTTTATTACTGGCTTATCGAACACTCTAACGGCCCACCAGTGTAACCATCACCTAACAAAGCTTTGCCCCGCAAGAGTATTAGAGCTCTTTGTGAAGCTCTCATCCGGGAAAGTACGACGACCATGCCTTTTTCTGCCGCCAAGCAGCGTTGCTGTGTTTCGGTTTGAAGATCGTGGTTGCCGGTGAAATTACCAGGCACATGAGGCTTAACATATGTATGCCTAAAGTTGGACGCAGGGCAGTGCATCGTAGGGCAGGTTCCTATCGTGCGTGCCTATGGCGTGGCAATGCTTTGTTACAGGTAATGGTGAATGTTAAACAAAACCAAAAAAAAACAAAACAAAAAGTAAGAAAACGCAACTCTATTTATAAACGTATATTTACATATAAATAGTATTTATTTACAAATTAAACTACAATGAATACAAATACAAAATATATGTATATGAAACAGTTGAGTAAATAACATTAATTATTTTATCTGAGAACTTATCATGAGCCTGGATATTTTGGATATTTTTCCTTAATTAGGGAAGAGGGGATATATTTTTCTCAGAAGACCGTAGCATGTATCATAATAAAAATATACCTAGTGGACACGTATGATGAAAGAAAAAATGTTTAGGTAAAGGTTACGTTTTTGACACCTCTTTTTTTGGCGACGTTACAAAGTGATCCTTGTGATTCAATTGAATAAATACCTTTTGACGTTAACTTTTTTTAAAATAATAAATTACACACACCCAGGGCTTAAATAGTTTTTTTTTACATCTTAAAGGTAAAATTAACGTAAATGTAGTTGTAAGTGAGCCAGCTGTATCCAATTTCAAGCTGCCCTTATGTCTTGGTTGGAATTCACTATAAAATCTGCGGTCGGTTACTTTGTACAATAAAGAGTTCTTTATGGTTTATTGTAGATACTTTTGTCATTCTATTAGGTAATAAGTAAGCATACACTCCTTGGAGGAAATATCATACACTCGTTTTAGAGAATAGAACATTGTTAATTTCGTGTCACATATACCTGGGGTATACAATCGTTTTTATCTCTACTATTATCTAGTATCTACAATTTTTAATCACATTTATTTACAAATACCCGCTGTACAACGGGGAATGCTCTGAAGAGCTATTTGACCTTATCCCAGCGTCAATATTTTACCACCGCTCCTCTCGGCACTGGGATCGAGCTCATCCATACATACTAGATCCAGTTATATTTAAAAAGTTTTTTGTAAAGTTTCAAAGGGCTTATAATATCGATCCGCCATGGGGCCAAGTAAGGAAATATTTATTTCATTTAATTGCTTAAATGAATTTAGATAATATAATATACATGTTTTATTCCCAATGAGTATAATTTTCTTTCGCTTTTCAGTAGCTACAAAACAGATTGGTAGAGAGTGATGATGATGAACAGTATGAACACGATAATCCAATATCCATATTTTAAAAGAGCCTGTACCCATAATGGGACAGCCTCACGTCCTCGAAACCTAAATAAACTAAACCACATAATGGAAGTGCCTATTCAATCAGATGTTTACAAAAAACTGACCAAGAGTGAGTCGGTCTCTATCACTGTGGGCACCGTATCATACAAGGAGCAGGAATTATAAAAATCCTACTGGACGATGTTTGGCTGATTGTGGCTCAATCACGCTCCGATCGGGATGAAACTTAGAACTAATATAGTTCGTAATCTGGATTAGTATATAGGCTACCTTTAATACCTTAAAAATACCGTGAACGGTGTAGAAAATATAAACGAACCTAAGAAAGGAAACAATACTGTTAGCGATCACGTTAGCGATTACTTTGTAAAAGGATCATACAAAAGAACGGTAAGAACCAAGCTGTAAGTTTGTTGCCTGTTCTTCTAGGCTTTGTGACATGTGAGCGAAACCGTGGTCTAGAACGGGTTTTAAAATTATTCTGTTAGACTTGTCAAAATCAAAAGCGGTCATATTTGATTCTGATAGCATTACTCTGACATAGTAAAACCCGCTCTATGCTTCAAAAACCACCTGGCTTAATACTCTCAAATCAATATCCAGTTTTTAAAAGTACCCACGTCAAAAAAAAACAAGTTTTATGAAGCCGGGTGCGTGCAGGTAAACGTAGACCAAACGCCTATCCTTATATTACCGCTGATTACCTACCTTTCAAAATTACACTTCGATAAGAATCAATCAATTTTCTACCTTATAACCAATGGCAAAGAGTCCAAGGTAACTAGCGGTTAAAACAAAAAAAATAACTAAAATTCCACCCCTTTTAGACTTTGAAATGAGCTAAATGTGATGAATCGCGTGTAGCAACTAAAATATGCAGGTTTTGTGGCCAAATATTCTTCTTACAAATTAAACTACGAAAATGGACCTGTTTTGTTTCTTTTACGTTTGTTTCTAAATATTCAAAGGATAAGAAATTTACATGGTGGATAGATCGCATAATAAAAATATAAAAATGGTCTTAGTAACGATTTTTGTTTTGTAAATACATACTTTCCTACATTATAATATACATTTATAACACTTAGCTCTGATTTCACTATGCTCTATTAGATTAACAAAGAATTAAAGGGCCGTTAAATATGTCAAAATGTACGTGTTTGACATCTAAGGTTAGATTTAACGGCCTGTTAATCCTTGTATAGTAACTAACAGATCATGGTGAAATCAGCTCTTAGCAAGACAGAACAAACATCCAACAAATCATCTTCACACAGATGTTTGGTCTCGGTGGGGATCGAACCCACGGCCTACAGCGCCGAAGGCAGAGCTACACCAACTGAGCTATGAGGGCTGTCCACATTTACGTCATACATCCCTTCTCCCACGGCCAAGTACTCAAGATCTTTAAGCATGTATGTGTAAACACAAAATACGTATCATTTTCCTACTTTTCTTTACAATACTACTAAAGCTTATTTCGTTATCGGCTATCTTACTTATATCTCTTATCGGTTAGCTTACTCGTACAAGGAGAGATCGATCCTTTAGTAAAGGAGCAAATAAGCTTATAGCAAAGTAAAAATACCCACATAAAGGGTTAGACAAAGACGTGTCAATCATACCCATTCACCAGAGCATTAACTGTCATTGATGTACCTACATAATGTGATTTAAAGATGTGTGTGTGTGTGCACGAATTATAATTCAGAAAAAAGAACCGGTTCTTTTTTCGAATTGCTGAATGTTTTTGGAAATAAATTACAATTATTTACCTCGTCGATTGACAAACACACACCCATGCAAACGTAATCGCGCTGAACGAAGCATCTTTATACTACCTAACTCAGAAAACTAGACAGAAAAACTACGCCAATTATTTGTTGAAATAATTTAATTAATCATACAAAACGTACAAAATAATGAACTTATTTTGTGACTATAATCCCCAGGCACAATATATATTCCCTCAGATCTTGCGGTACCCAGTACCAATTTAAGATCCTTTGAAGATGTCTAAGGTAGGTGTTCAGAGGCACGTCCAAACCTTTGAATAGGTTTGTATTTCATGGCATGTTGAAAGCCCATGGTCGCTTCTAGAAAACGAACTATGCTCATGCCTCATGATTTTCTTTCACCTAGTTGGCATGCTAACATAAATTACTATGTAATTTAGTTTAGCTACTACTGCCTCCCAGAAATTGTGTAATTTTCTACAAGTACCTACTTTCAACAAGCTTGACAAAAGTCACTCATGTAACTGCGGGTCATATGAATCGTACGTACCGTACATAATAGCTACTCTAGCTAGAGAAGCTTGACAAATTGCGAACCCGGATTATCCTTTGAATGTTCTCTATTAGGTCCCTACATCGCACAGATTTCTGGTTTATGTCACTTCAGATAGATACGTTGTAATGTAAGCTTTATTTCAATGGTAGTAGGGTTAAATATGATTTGGAGTTACGGACCGGAACTTTCGTACAACCATGATCTCAAAAGGTTTTTTTAGAAACATTTTATCCTCTTTCTTACTTACGCAGCGACAACTTTGCCTTGCTATAACTCGTATAGCTCTGTTTTTTTATAATTCTTATTTTGGTGTCAACGTAGTGAAATTTAAAATTGTTCTACGGTTTAATCTGTGATTTCAGAAAAGCTACGCAATTCGGTGTTAGCTGCGAATTTCATGATTTTCGCGCGAAATTCATTCGTTTTTTCTTCGTTGGCTGATTAAATTTTGATTAGCCTGTGCCTTGGGGAGAACAATTTATGTATATATATGCCGACGGATTGAAATTTTTCATTACAAATGCCTTTATTACTATCAGACTGAAGTAACTATAGGTACATTTAAACATGAGCCTTCATTTACCTTATTAGGTATTTTATAAATGGGCATTGTTTTGCTCGTTCATCAAAAACATTTGTAAAAAACTATAGGATGTAAGGATCTAGTAAGCTATAACAGTAATGAGAGTCTACCTTCCATGACAGGCTGACTTGTTTATCTGCCTTTCATATAAATAAAGTAATTATATATGTTAGTTTACAATACATTAATTTACAAAGAAAATTACAATGAATACAAGTATTAACAAAATGTACAAAATACATATGAAACAGGTGCTGCAGACCGTTGCAAATGATCTAGAGATAGCTCTACTGATCCAAATCAGTGCAAATCGGAAACGTCCCCAAGACACTGTATTGCCACGCTGAATGGCAATGCAATGTTACTTTTATGCTATAAATACTCGTAAAATAATATTATAGTCATTGAACAATATATTTTTATGAAGAAATGATTGAATTGAATGGTTTCGTTAATCTTTTTAACGAAGAACCCTAAACTTCAACCCAATTACGTTCACGTCCACAGTTTTACATCATCCCTCTTTCTGAGCGCGTTTTCAACTTGCTCGGGATCTTAGGACAGGAAACCACAAAGTTATAAGACGGTAATCGGTCATTCGATCCCCAAGGAAGCGCTTATTTTTGTTTAAAATCCGGTTTGGTAAGGTTTCTTGGAGAATAGCGACCTAAAAACTCGAAATAGGTTAATAATAATCAAGTTAAGTTAAGGTACTTGGTGTACCTAATTTTTACTACCGCGAGTATCGATTTTCTTAGCGTCAATTTGAGAATGAAATATTATTTATGTTTATGCAAATGCTGTTTGTTATTTTATTGATCGAGTGAGCGAAGCGAACAAAGATCTTTGTTTCAACTTGGGCGATTTGGCATTTTATGTATGTATGTATGTATGTATGTATGTATGTATGTATGTATGTTTGTCTGGCGATAACTTTAGAACCGTTGATCCGATCTGCATGAAATTTGATATGTCGATAGCTTGAACTTGAGAAATTTACTGGTAAGTATATGAGTAAAATCGGATGAAGGGTTTTTGAGATATGGGGTTTTTTAAGGGCGCAAAAATAAAAAAAGTTACATAAAAAAATTAAGTTACATGTCATATGAAAGGGCTTTGTTTGGACATTCCAAAACAATTTTTACTTTTTTTTTGGGACGCTCGGTTTTAAAGATAAAACAAAACAAGTTAAATTAAGATAACCAGCGATCCTAGAGCTCCCATCTCTAAGAGTTTCGTTGACATCAAGGTTTTTCTACTGGTCGGCCAGTTACTTTGCTTTTTCTTATTTTTTTTTCTTGAAATATATTAAGAAGGTACTCAGTTCTCATAAAATGGTGATGACGACCAGGTCTGATGATGGAGCCAAGGTCTGTTCAACGGAACTCTTCAATAAATAGGCCAATAGAGTTGAAACTTGGTTACCATACCAAGTTAGTAGGCAGTAGTCAGAAAAAAGTCCAAACATAATGTTTGGACTTGCCTCTGACTACTACCTACTCAAAGTTTTGATGCGTTCGTCGGGTCGCATCACGAGATCTCAGTTCGGGGCGAACTACTAGTATAAAATGTATCTATTGTTAAGTTAGAGTAATTGACTCTATCTTCTCCCCTCAACAAGAGTGCTGAGTAAAATACTAAAAACAAACAACAACGTCTAAAGCTTTTATATTGTAGTAAACAACATCAAAGTTTTAAGTATGTATCTGCTTAGATGCCTCAAGAATCTTATTATGTATGATATTACTATACCTCTATATATAGGATTTTATCCTTCAAAAAATTTAAATGCCCGATACCAGTGCTCTCAAACGGTGAAGGAAAACATCGTGAGGGTTTCCTCACGATGTTTTCCTATGTTTTTTTATAATGCGTCTAAAATTGTTCATCTGAACGTCTCTTCGATTGAACATCGATGAGATTTAAATCGATTGAGTTTTAAAAACGTGTCAAGTGCTCGAAAGGAACCTAAAATCGAAAGGAAGGTACTTAAAATCCTTTTATCACACTGTTTCGAAAAAAACTAGTGACACGTCAAGAAGAAGAACACCGATTGAATTCGAGTATGCAAACCGAGTTAGGAATCGATGTGCGATCCTTCCGTAGGCTTCGCTTCATTTCCGGCCCCAACCCTCGTCCAGCTATTTGCGCAAACGACCGACCATTTGACGCTTCTGTCGAAGAGGAATTAATAGGAGCATTACACATAACCCTTGGAATTAAGTTCGTGTTGTTTGATATGGCTCCATACTTATAAAGTTTTAGCTATTGATAAGATATGGCACAAAGGCCATTGTTATCTTTTGTAATATTCATAGCAGGCCATTGATATAATTATAATTTATCAAGTTACCCAAATTAAGATAGGGACATGATGGCGTATAACCCGTTACTGAATATAAAACTCAGTACCCCATGTCGGAGTTTGGTTTTTTGTGTTGCATTTTTCGTTTTCTGAATCGTCAGGCTGTTTTTATATCGAGATTCGTGAGTTCTCAACACGCCCGATATGGAAAACGAAAGACAAAAATCAGACTTGGGATACCAATACCTTGTCTTACCAGATTTCCTTTTTGAAATTGTATTTCGCAAAACGCTCGCTACATTGTTATAACAATACTGTAGCAAAGACAAGGCGGGGATTAAGCAGTTATTTAGTTTGGTAGCTAAAGCTTCAGCACACAAACCCTCTAAAATAATATTCTATGAGCACCGAGAAAGTACCAAAAGCTCCATGAAATTGTTTCCTCAACCAACATCGAAACAACTCAAGTCTTTAGGGTTCCTTCGCAAATGCTTTCTCAATAAACACTTATATCCAATTCATAATCCAGAGTTTGTCACGCACGACCCTTGGAAGCGAACCCGCACTTGACTGTGTAAGGACCCTTCTCTCTGAAACCCCACTTGGAAAAATCCCGTTCAAGACATTTTGGGGAGAGTTATTTCTTCGAGTGCGGTGGCAAGAATTGTAAGACACTTTTGTTTGAATGATTATTTAATATAGGTCAAAGTGTAGCACTTTAAAAAATATTAAGTCAGAAAGTTTTGTTCTCTTTTATACATAAATATTTTTCTTCAATTGCTTCAAATTTTGTAATTTTCATATTATTTTAAATTCATATATTTATTCAAAAATATACAATTATTTAAATTGTATATAAACGCTGTCATTCGGTAAGGTACTGTTTACTGGACCACAGTTAAATGTTTTCCAGGAGACTAACGGCCGGTTTCTGAAAGCCCGAGCCCAAAACTAATCGCATGTATCACTTGCTATCTCTAATCCGATGTAATAGCTGAAATGGCGAGTGACTTGACATCCGATTAGTTTTGATCGAGCTTTTAGAAACCGGCCAAGAGTCTCACACTTCCATGTTGATATTTTTTTCATAGAATTTTATTATAATTGTTTGTCCTTTCATCTAAATATAATACAATGTTTAACTTTACTCTAATAGTGAAAGAAGAATTTATTATTGTTAACCCCAACGGGGTTTGTCAACTGTATTTTGCAACCAGTGGAGCGTGTTTTATTTATTTGCTATGGGATGCCAACGATACCATTATTTTACAATTGTATTTTTCAAATAGCTAGACGATACAAATTGAGCCGATCTATGTTTTATTTCTAGGAAATGTATCCAGAAACAAAAACAATCAATGAAAACCTTTGTATCTTATCTACACTAATCTACATTAACATCTACATCTACACTACTACATCTACACTAATATTATAAAGAGGAAATATTTGTATTTTTGTATGTAACGAATAGGCTCAAAAACTACTGTTCCGATTTCAAAAATTCTTTCACCATTAGAATGCTACATTATACCTGAGTAACATAGGCTATATTTATTACTAGAAAAAATTAGGGATCCCTTCTAAAACTTCAATAATGTAACCCAAGGTGTAAAAAAATTGGCCATAAAATGTCTTTCATCGCATGCGCTGCGGAAACTATTGACGATAGAACACAAAAATGTTCTACAATACTAAAGAACATATCAATATCTACAAAAAAGAAAAAGGCCACACCGCCATCAGCCATCATATACATTGGCGGGGTATTGACATGCCCCAGGTGCGCTCGTACCTTTAATAAAAAAATTGGGTTCACCAGCCACATTAGAGCGCATCAGAGGGCAGAAAGCCCTCACACAGTAAACATCCATTAACAGTCGCCGTAGCCGAAAACGGCTAGGACTACATTATCATTATCATAATAGAAAGCGCAGCCCACTCCAGTACAGGAAAGACATCCTCAAGTGACCACGATCTTCAGTTAAGACGTGTCGAGGCCGACACAGACAGAGTATGTTATATTTACAAAAAAAAAAACGTATATAATGCATGTATCAGTTATCTGGTTTTCATATTACAGGCTTTGCTTAATTTGGGGCTAGATAGTGCTGTGTGGTAAATCCACCAATATTTATTTATTCATTTATTATTATTTGCGGAAGAATTTTGAGGGATTTGTCATAGAATAAAAGACTAGTTAGCCATAGGTCACTAACTACTACGGCAAAATAAAATATAGATACATTTGATATTCGACGTTTTTTCTTTACTGAAAATAATAAGCGACGACCGATTTTGTTGTCTTAACCTACGAATAGTAGGTCTTAACCAATATTGTTCTCTGTAATTCTTCTATGTTTTTGTGACACGAAATAAACGTTTTGATTTTATTTTATTTATTAATTCAGACAATTGTAGTCCATACTTTGTTAGTAAACTTACAGGCTAACTTATTTGCTAAGTTACCTAGTATTTATAAAAATTGGGTAAAAGTAAGTAACGACACAAAATTAACTAGTAGTTCGCCCCGAACTGAGATCTCGTGATGCGACCCGACGAACGCACCAAAACTTTGAGTAGGTGGTAGTCAAAGGCAAGTCCAAACATTATGTTTGGACTTTTTTCTGACTACCGCCTACTAACTTGGTACGGTAACCAAGTTTCAACTCTATTGGCCTATTTATTGAAGAGTTCCGTTGAACAGACCTTGGCTCCATCATCAGACCTGGTCGTTGTCACCATTTTATGAGAACTGAGTACCTCCTTAATTTATTTCAAGAAAAAAAAATAAGAAAAAGCAAAGTAACTGGCCGACCAGTAGAAAAACCATGATGCCAACGAAACTCTTAGAGATGGGAGCTCTTGGGTCGCTGGTTATCTTAATTTAACTTTTTTGTTGTATCTCAAAAACCGAGCGTCTCAGAAAAAAAGTAAAAATTGTTTTGGAATGTCCAAACAAAGCCCTTTCGTATGACATGTAACTTGATTTTTTTAAGTCACTTTTTTTATTTTTGCCCTCTTAAAAAACCCTATATCTTAAAAACCCTTCATCCGATTTTACTCATATACTTACCAGTAAATTTCTCAAGTACAAGCTGTCGTCTTATCAAATTTCATGCAGATCGGATCAACGGTTCGAAAGTTATGGCCAGACAAACATACATACATACATACATACATACATACATACATACATACATATATACATACATAAAATGCCAAATCGCCCAAGTTGAAACTAGAATCTTCGTTCGCTTCGCTCACTCGATCAATTACATAGAGTAGGTAAATAAGTTTTGTTAATTTCTTCATTAGATGTGTTCTATAAACTTTAAATTCGAGGTTTGGCTGGCATTCACTATTACTAACTAACCCACAATATTACTATTCAACATCGACACTATCGTAAAAACGAAACGACTAAATTCGCCGTAAAATATAATGTGACAATAAAATCGCTATTGCTTATAATGCGCGTTTCACAGGAACATTATACTAGCGTGTCATATAAATCTTCAACTACCCGCAATGATTGGACAAATTACACGCCAGCACCATAAAACCAGTTCAGTCAGGTCTGTGATGTAGCACGCGTTGGGTGTAAATAGGGGTCTGTGCTAGAGGTTTAGGGTTCCTCGTATTTAGTGGACAATGCATCCAATGGCACAATAGATGCAAAACCGAAATCCGCTAAGTGCTTCCAGGCGACTCTATCCGTTAATGCTAACATAGAGTGTCTAGTACTAGTATGGCATCTATCTTTGCTGTTCAACAGTTCATATATTGTCAAAGGTATTTTTTATGCTACTATACTACTAAAAGTACTAGCTCTTACCCGCGGCTTCGCTCGGTATAAAAAAAAAGTGAAAAAAGTCGGGATAAAAAGTATCTTATATCCGTCTCCTGATTCTATGCTACCTCCCCACCAATTTTTAAGCCAAATCGGTTCAGCCGTTCTTGTGTTATTTAATAGTGTTATTAACACGACTTTCTTTTATATATATAGATATATCGTTTTTATAATTCTTTTCAAGTATTCAAGAAATATCTTCTGTAAAGAGCTCACGCGGAGAATGCTCCTTCCGCTTTCTATTTAAGTCTATTACGTTCCTTATCTTTAATAATTTCAAATCCCTTAATATTCCTGCACGGTAGGTAAGGAGTTTTATAATATGTTTTTCGAAATTAAATATATTATAAAACACACACAAAAAATTACACAATAAAATTAAATTTATTGCAAAATTCAAGTATATTTCACATCGCATTTACCAAATGTACCAACGTAGAATTTAAATAAACTTGCTATCTGAAAAGCAATTTTAAGCAAACTTTGTGAAAACTGATATCAACTTTCCTTAAAGACAGAGCAACATACTGCGAGAAAAACTTGGAAAATTCTTGGAAAACACGTGTTAAATTGTTATTTTATTGGCTTTGGAGTTTCTTAAGCTATATTTAATGTTTCTTCAGCCTTTTACAATAGTTCACAATAAATTGTTTTATTTATTACAAGAAGGTAATTTCTTTTAGAATTGTTATCATTGAACTTAATTCTGGAGTATGAAAACGGTATTAGTAACACTCTTTCTCTCTTTATGTACTTCTTGTGTTTATGTATTTAACATGTGGCCTTATAGTATCTACTAACTATAAACTAGCATATCCTGGCTTTGCAAAGATTAAATCATATTTATTATTATATTATATACAAGGTGTTCCATAAGTTGTGTATATAAACTTCAGGGGGCTAAAGTACCCATCAATATGAACAACTTTTTCTAAGAAACCAACACTGTGAACGCGAAAAAAAAAACAGCTGTTTCATACAAAAGTTCAATACCTACCAGGCTAAAATGTATGAAACAGCTGTTTTTTTTTTCGCGTTCACAGTGTTGGTTACTTGTTGGGGTACCCCAAGGTAGTGTTTTGGGCCCGACTCTATTTTTGATATACATCAATAGCCTCTGCTCACTGCGCCTTGAAAAAGCTAGGACATTTGCATTCGCAGATGATACCTCAATTATATTCTACGGTGACTCATGGAGCGAAGTATACCAAAATACCCAGTCTGGCTTGGAAATTGTCCAGAAGTGGCTGCAATTAAATCTCCTAACCTTAAATACAGATAAAACCAAATACATAGCTTTCAGCATATCGAAACGAACATCACCGAACTTACCACAAGACATCAAACTACACCAATCCAACACAAACATCCACCATAGTACTTGCCCATGCCCAACCATTGATAGAGTAAACATCATTAAATATCTAGGAGTCTATATTGACGAAAATATGTCATGGAAAAAACAAATATCCATCACATGTGGTAGGCTGAGAAAGCTCTTGCATATTTTGAAGCAACTAAGACCAAGTGCTGAGGTAAAAACAATGAGACTGGTATACCAAGCACTCTGCCAATCGGTGCTCTGTTACTGTTTGCCTGCTTGGGGTTCTGCTTGCAAATCCCACTTGCTTCGACTAGAACGTGCACAACGAGCTGCCCTCAAAGTAGCATACGGTAAACCGTTTCGCTATCCTACTGACTCATTATATAAGGATGTGGAGCATCTCTCAGTGAGACAATTGTTTATTGTAACGACCACGCTCAAATTCCACAAACAAACATTTTTAACTGTGACTGAGTCCAACAGTAAACGGCACCGCCATCAAGTCTGGAGAACTCCAATAGTATCAACTAGTTTTGGTAAACGATCCTATAACTTCCTTGGACCATATATTTACACTAAATTAAATAAACTGCTTAGTATCGTGCAACTCACAAGGAAAAAGTGTAGAAAAACTATATCAACCTGATTTTCTACTCTCAATTATGCCGAAACTGAAAACCTGCTTAGTACAATTGCCTAAAACTTACTCATAACTTTTAATCACACAATTACATTCACGACACACCAGTGGGCTCATCCTGTGATACCCAGACTCTTAAGAGACTGGTAGTAGCAGGAGAGCCCACCAATACACTCACTCAACACATTCATGACACTCATCCAGGTACACACAAGTGGGCTCATCCTGTGATACCCAGACTCTTAAGAGACTGGTAGTAGCAGGAGAGCCCACCAATACACACACTCAACACATTCATGACACTCATCTAGGTACACACAAGTGGGCTCATCCTGTGATACCCAGACTCTTAAGAGACTGGTAGTAGCAGGAGAGCCCACCAATACACACACTCAACACATTCATGACACTCATCTAGGTACACTCAAGTGGGCTCATCCTGCGATACCCAGACTCTTAAGAGACTGGTAGTAGCAGGAGAGCCCACCAATACACACACTTAACACATTCATGACACTCATCTAGGTACACTCAAGTGGGCTCATCCTGCGATACCCAGACTCTTAAGAGACTGGTAGTAGCAGGAGAGCCCACCAATACACTCACTCAACACATGCATGACGCTCATCTAGGCACACACAAGTGGGCTCATCCTGCGATACCCAGACTCTTAAGAGACTGGTAGTAGCAGGAGAGCCCACCAATACACACATTCACACATTAAAACACAACACCCCTCATTCACCCCCCCCCCCCCCTCCCTCCCTCCTCCTCACTCCACTCATATCGCTACTCATACATACAGACCATGCTGTTAACTGCCAATGACTAGCATAGGTAGGTATTACTTGGGATAACACATACTTAAACATAATATAAATTTGTTTATATTTATTTATTTGTCACTATAACTAACACTTAATCATATCTTGTTACAATACTTTTTTCACTTTACTGTTACATATTTAGTTTTGTTTTTTTTCTTTTCTCAGAATTTGTTGTACCCTTGCTTAGCGTAATAACTTTCTTATTGTTTCAACATGACTAGGTGACGAAAGAGACTAACTACCCACAACACAGGATATTCCTAGGGTGGGAGTTAGTGTTCGTACAGATGTCAAAGTTTGTATTTTTCTATAGCATGTTTTTATGGTTACAATAAATATACTTTTTACTTTTACTACTTTACATAAGTTGGTATTGCTTTTTTGCGCTCATAGAGTAGCCTAATAAATACTATTCCATATGATTTACTGCCCGCGAGTCAGCTAGCTAGTTTGTGCGCTAGTTGTAGATATTTATTCGCTGCTCGGTCACGTATTGTTGAAAAGGACGTAGGTAGTTGCTGATATTTGTAGGTATTATGTACACACGGAAACACATCAGGCCATACACTGCTCGCTTTTATGTCCTTGTGTCAGTTTTCTTTAAGTTTAGCTTGATCTGTATGCGTGTATCCAACAGATTATTTTTAAAGAAAATTACAATGAATATAAGTATTTACCAACATAATGTTAAAAATACACATAAAACAGTTAAGGCGAATACAAGAGCTAATGTGACTCTCGCTCGCACTTTTCGACATGTTGAAAGATATAAAATCACTAAACTCATATCTAAAAATCGCAATCGACAAGTTTGTTTTACTAGTTTTCGTACATAACCCTTCGACAGTGTAAGCCATTTTGAAAAAAATAGGTATCTGTGACGGGGGTCTCGGAGACCTTGGCGGGAAACAAAAAACCAAGGGCGCGCGTAAATTTTTGAACAGATACGGTTGGTGCACGACCGGTTCGAACCCACGACCTTATGATCGGAAGGCAGAGCCGCTACCACTAGACCACCAGTGCTCTAATAGCTGATGTAATCACACGTAAGTTTCACAGTTTTTGTCCACGTCGAAGCAAAATAATTAGTGTCAAAATTTGATACAAATGAGGTATAATTTCTTAGTGATAATAAATAAATGAAACAGAGCGCCATATTACCCTAAACTAAGCAAATCTTTTACTTAATATCGGCACCCAGTTAACTGATAGAATTAGATACATGCAATAAAACACTCAGACAAACAAACTGCTTATTAGTAGCGTAGTACATTTAATACAGCAAATTGCATCTTGCTAATTGAAAATTTAATAAAGAACACATTAATTACTCTTTAGTAGGTAACAGGTAATACTCGTTCTAAAGTCTACTTTCCGAGAGCGCTTATTTCTGTTTTTTATCAATACATAGCTCGAATAACTCTAAGTAAAACTAGATGTATGTATGTATTATATAGATCCTGGTGCTTTGCGTGTTGCAGGCAAAGCACTGTAGGTTGAATAAGAAGCTATCTTTCAAGTCTTAGGTTCAAATTGCATCGCACCTGCAAAATTTAAAAGGTCTCCTAGGCGTGTATGGATTGTATGGGATACTGGACAGTTCCGTTACTTAGCCTTGGTGGTATTATTCATTCAATGCCCTTGGATTCTTGGTAAACGGGATCGTAATTTGTAGCAGTTATGCTTTTCATAGTAGAGCCATCATGATAAAGATTATTCTACGGAAAAATAAATGTATTTGATCTTATTTGTATTGGTCCATTGCTCCGTTAGCTTCTTTTTTTCTTTGTTTATGGCACCTTTCCGTCATTCGACAGACAATTTTGCCAGTGTCAAGTGTTAGCGATATTTTATAGTCAAGTCAGTCCATAGTCAAGTCGGCCGTCATTTGTTTTGAAGAAAATGGTGGCGGTTTTCTTCAAAACATTCGAAACATTTTTGGTCAAATCAGGATATCACATAATACACTTTCATTCCAAATGTTTTCACTTTGTACTAAGACCTCAAGTAATGTTAGTTAAAATACGACCAAAATTACATAAAACAACTCAAAATAACACAAGAAAAACAATTAAAATGAAAAAGCTATGTTGCTTTCCAACATGTCAGAAAACGAATTCTTGATTCTTATTTGTATTGGTCCGTTAGCTAAAATGACATAAAAGTATGTTGCCGTCTCTGTTCGTTGACTTCAAAGTGACAGTGACAAGTATACCTTATGGAGTATTTGTTGGCCATTATCTATTAATGGATTTTATGAGCAATACTATTAGTTCCTTATTTATTTATGAATGTGTAATGAATTTATTTTTGAACTAGCTGCAGTAGCGGTTTTGTATGCGTGGTACCCGTGGGATGTATTTTTTTAATGATAATTTTAATATGCTTTTTTCTAAATCCAAATTTTAAGAGTAGTAGAGCTCTTTGTGAAGAGCTCGTCCGGGGAAGTACTACCACCACACCTTTTTCTGCCGCCAAGCAGCAATGCTGTGTTTCGGTTTGAAGAGTGTGGTTGCCGGTGTAATTACAGGCACATGAGGCTTAACATCTGTATGCCTCAAGCTGATGGACGCAGGGCAGTGCATCGTAGGGCACGTTCCTATCGTGCGTGACTTACGAGGCAATGCTTTGTTATAGGTGATGGTTACCACTTAACATCGGGTGGGCCATCTGCTTGTTCCATCAGCTGGTTGTAAAAAAAACAAAATCGGATCAACTGTCACAGCATGTTTTGAATACCAAGAAGTCGCACACATTGCATTTATGACGAAACGGCTTATTTAAAATACTCGTTGAAATAAAAACTTTAAGATCCCTTTGAATCTTCTGAATTATGTTCACTTCGGTCTATGAATAATCATTTTTTTTTATGTAACAGACAGACTTACGGCCTGCCTGATAGTAAGTGGTTACCGTCCCCAATACAACACCAGGGTGCTGGTCGCGGCGTTGCATACCCTGAAGGATTTTATTAATATTTTAAATTGATTAAAACTTCGATCAACAATGAAGGATTAAAAAGACCTTTAGAAAATAACCGTTCCACCACTTGGCTTAGAGCGGATTTCACCATGCTCTGTTAGTTACTAATCAAAGATTAACCGGCCATTAAATCTAACCTTAGATGTCAATATTTTGACATAACATGCGTTTATTTAACGGCCCTTTAATCCTTTGTTAATCTATCAGAGCATGGTGAAATCAGCTCTTAATTTATTACATAGCTAGGTCAAATAACAAGGGTAGGTACTTAAAAAGACGAAAATTTCAAAAAAGCAATTAATTTCGCAAGTATTGTTTTAGCCCTATTACGTTTTACAATACCATCAATGGGAGGAGTTCAAAGGTATAGCTAACGATCGCTTTCCGCGTCGCGCCAAATTGAAATATAATGTGGTTTGAAAGATCAGAGGAAGTATTTATTCAAAGTCAGTCATAGTTCATCACTTTGAAACGTCTTAATCGTATGTACCTATGCGCTATCCCGAGATCGTTCGCAACGGTCTGGAGATAGCTCAACTGTTTCATGAGTATTTTGTACAGTTTGTAAATAATTGTATTCATTGTAATTTGCTAAGTAAAAAAATTCTTTCCTCGTGAAAAAAAGACTAATAAAAAGTGAAATGGCCAACTTTATAAAAAAACGTTTATAAGTATGAGGGTAATTGGGGATGAATATCATAGCCCGGAGCAAAAACACTCCTTCACTTTGTTGTTCAATGTAGAATCAATTTGTTTTTGTGCTGGTTTAAATATCAGCATCTCAAGCGAAGCAAATGTAGCTTTAGCGATAAGTAATTTAGTGAGAAGCTATTTCGGAATTGCAGTGAACGTTTTCTGTGTTCATTGCGATTTCGAAACGATTCCAAAGTTATTTATCTAATTCGGAACTTGCACTTGCTATCTCTATCTAATTTGATGTAATAGCTGAAATAGCAAGTGACTTGACATTCGATTACGTTTGATCGAGCTTTCAGAAACCGGCCGTTAGTACTTAAACAATAAAAACCGACCAAGTGCGAGTCGGACTCGCGCACGAAGGGTTACGTACCATCTATAAAAACGGCAAAAAAATCACGTTTGTTGTATTTGAGCCCCCTTAAGTTTTTTAGTATTTGTTATTATAGGCAACAGAAATACATCATCTGTGAAAATTTCAACTGTCTCACTATCACGGTTCATGATACAGCCTGGTGACAGACGGACAGACAGACAGACGGACAGCGGAGTCGTAGTAATAGGGTCCAGTTTTACCCTTTGGGTATGGAACTTTAAAAAGTGGAAGCAACCTATCAAGGTTTGCATAATATGTAAAAACAATTATATTAAAATATTATATTACATAGTAAAAAGATCATACAAAAGAACTGTAGGAACCAAGCCGTAAGTTTGTTGCCTGTTCTTCTAGGCTTTGGCCGCGTGGAACTGGCACCTAGAGTCACCTAGCTTTAAGACGTTTCAAAGTGATCCTTGTGAATTTATTGAATAAATACCTTTTGACTTTGACTTTGACAATAAATAATGAGGTCTCAGTCACAGCTTCACAGGTTCACAAACCAAGGTTCTCAGCGGTAATTTTTTATTTAGTTATTTACACACATTTAATTAAAACGGTTGCACACCAATTACATTAAGTAAATATCAATATAACGAACACAAGAAGGCATAGAAAAGAAACAATTATGGAACATACAAAGTGTACATATAAATACGGAAAAAATATGTCAAAAGAATTACGGTATTACATTACAGGCATAAAATAATTATTAACAAAATCACAGCAGGGAATGAAAATTACGTCATACGGGAATGTCACACAAGTCCGAATGTTTAATATTTTCTTCTGATTTTCCTAATGTTTGGTATTTCGCCAAGTGCTAACACTTTTTGTGTAGCTTATGCTAGGTCCTGGCAAGTCCGCATTAAATATAGAGCTACTCACCATGTCCTGGCCCTCAGATAGCCTAGAAAATGCACTGGCGCCGACCGTACACGGTCTGTGAACTGCTCGTGCTTTCCGACCACAGACCACATCCGGACTGTGGATACAACCTGTACGGATGGTGCGCTGGAGCAGCGATGCCAGATTTTTTTTGCGAAGTCGGGATTTTGGAATTTTTGAATGAAAAAAGCGGGATTCTTTCGTCAAAAGCGAGACATAGTAAATAAACGTATATAATTAGAAGTTTTTAAATATTTATATTTTTATTTGAGTTCAAATTAAGTTTACGTGACAATAGAAAGCAAAAAAAGCCCTAGAAAATGTATTTTAATAAAAATTTGATATTGTAAATCAGATTTACCCTATTGTTAATTAGTTGTCGAGTCGTCGTCGAGTTATCCCCGAAAAGCGGGACTGAGCCTGTCCCGCGCGGGACATTTAATTTTTATTTAAAAATCGGGACGTCTGGCAACGCTGGCTGGAGATAAAAAAACTGTTTCATTAAAAGACAATACTAATAAAATGTATACCAAAAAAACATTTTAAGTTAATTCAGAAGCATATTTCAAGATTTTCCAAACATCCACCCCTCTCTGGATATCGCGCGATAATTTGAAACGTGTGTAGCGTATCAAGCCCGCTCATAACATCTACCTTGTAAAATATTCGGTACAATCTAAACAAAGTTGTTTCCCGTGGTTTAGATATCCGAGAGTCAGTGGGGCATTCCGTATGACACATATTACTCACTCTCAATCACTGATGCTATTTTATGGCATTTATAGTTAAGTCAATGTGTCATTCATCATCATCACTACATAGTATAAAACAAAGTCGCTTTCTCTGTCCCTATATGCTTAAATCTTTAAAACTACGCAACGGATTTTGATGCGGTTTTTTTATAGAAAGAGTGATTCAAGAGGAAGGTTTATATGCATAATACAAGCATAATCTCTTAGGGATAACCCACAATAACCGTGCGAAGCCGGGGCGGGTCGCTAGTAGTGAAATAATTGAGGGTGAGATTACTCTTAGAGCACCGATTTTAGAAAGAAAGAAAGAAAATGTATTTATTAGTCACACAAATATATGTGGACCTAAATTTAAAAGCTATTTACTAATAGTATAATATAACCTAAAGAAGAGACAAATAAACGTAAAAACCGAAGGTTAATAATTTAAGAACACCGATCTTATTCCTTGGAGTGCTATATACCTATAATTATTTGGATGGTTGCTCTACGAGGAATAGCAGAAATAGTTCCTCGTAGAGCACCTGCGGTTTAGTAGCTTCTAGTGTTGGGGTATTACTTTATATTCCTTACTGATTAGGTACACAATACAGATATTGTCAAGTAAAATTGTTTTTATTGTAATGATAATAAAATGAATAATAATGTAATAAGGTCCCTGACATAGCCCGCAGAATCAGCAATTTGAAGGGGCAATGGGCAGATCATATTGCTCGAATATAGATAAAGCCGTCATTATGGCGTCATTTTAAAGATCGCGGAAAGTCAGATGATGGAAATGACTTAGAATCATTTTCCTAGAAATACATAATTTTATTTAATGAAATCACAAGAATACATTAAAAAACTTCTGCAATTACCGCGCGACCTAGCCTATAGAAAAACATATATCTTTCTAGTTCCAATATCACAAGCTTTGGCTTAGTTTGGGGTGAGATAGTGCTGTGTGGAATGTCCACCAATATTTATTTATTAGTGTGCATTTAACCTTTTAGTGGCAGAATGAGCATTAGTAAATCCTTTCCAAAGTAAGGAAGTGTTCACCGACTCTCGGACTAGTCAAAAGTTTTAATTGTTTGAGTGCCGTATAGTAACAATAAACATCAGGAGTTAAATTCCATGAAATTGCTTCATTAGTTCAATTAATTAAAATTGTTTGCCGATATAAATTTTTAGTGTCTAATATTAAAATTTGTTAATTATGAAATTAACTTTTATTATAAGTATAATTATTTAGAAATCTTAAATTTTATTGATTCAACTTCATAAATTCAAACTTTTATTAGTTACTAGCTACCGCCCGCGGTTTCGCTTGCCTATTAAAGTCAAAGTCAAAAGGTATTTAATCAATAAAATCACAAGGATCACTTTGAAACGTCTTAAAGCTAGGTGACTCTAGGTGCCAGTTCCAGACATAAGTTGTAATTTCCGGTAATATTTCGTTATAAATGTAGCATTTATTTAAGTTTTACCGCAATCGGTTCAGGGTTTAGGGCATGATTGAGCCACAAACATCCAAACATCATAACTTTCACATTTGTTTATTAGTTGGATGTAGGTAATCTTAATAATTTTTATTAACCTAAACTTATTTAATTGTGAGTAATAAAATATTCCCAAGATTGCCCTTTCAATAGCCTAATAAATACAGTAGTTTTTAAACTCTCGCGATCATAACACATATTTAAAAGTATTACACGGGTATTTATCGCGTTTACCTTTATTATTTTCCCGACGTTTCGGCTATGTTGCAATAGCCGTGGTCGCGGGCAGACTGACTATATACTATTGCAACATAGCCGAAACGTCGGGAAAATAATAAAGGTAAACGCGATAAATACCCGTGTAATACTTTTAAATATCTAATAAATACAATCAAAAAGAACTAAGAAACCATTTAATTTTTAAGAAATTCGGTTGCATCTATATTTGCATAAAACATTTAGCTGCAAGTAATCGCCCAAAGCGATCACCCAAAATTAATAACCTAACATCTATCCTCAATTTTAACTATAACACGGTGTAGTAAGGTCCAAAATCGTTCTTCCTGCGCAGTAACGGGTTTCCATTTCGCGTAAGTATCGGTGCTAAAACTGTTGTACCGCACGGTAACATTATGGATGTAGCACCTGCAACTGAGGTCTGGCAATGTTTCTGTGACGTATACCGCTAAATCATGAAATGAAATGAAATTTGAAGGACCATTGTACTGTTTAAAAAAAACGTCGGACTCGCGGACGAAGGATTCCGTTCTATCCTACTCATATTATAAACGCGAACGTTTGTATGTATGGATGGATGGATGGATGTTTGTTACTCTTTCACGTAAAAACTACTGAATGGATTTTAATGAAACTTTACAATAATATAGCATAAACATAATAATAACACATAGGCTACAATTTATAAAGATATTGTATGACTATAAGCTTGTTATCTATAATAAAAAACCGGCCAAGTGCGAGTCGGACTCGCGCACGAAGTGTTCCTAACCATTATATACAACGTGTAAACGACTGTACGACATTAAATTAATACACGTGTAGTACTACTATCTAGTATTGATTTAAAAAAGGTTTTATTAACATT
This sequence comes from Chloroclysta siterata, assembly GCA_932294275.1. Taxonomy (NCBI): domain Eukaryota; kingdom Metazoa; phylum Arthropoda; class Insecta; order Lepidoptera; family Geometridae; genus Chloroclysta; species Chloroclysta siterata. The sequence continues at coordinate 13,042,098 of OW028602.1, forward strand.
CATTCATAATTGAGATTTTTTTATTTTCAAACAAACTAAATATCAGAATAAGCATAAAATTATTGAACATTCTGTATAAACACACAAACAAAGCAACGTACGTTCATTCAATGCCTTCGACAGTGTAAGCCATTTTGAAAAAAATAGGTATCTGTGACGGGGGTCTCGGAGACCTTGGCGGGAAACAAAAAACCAAGGGCGCGCGTCATTAAAATGAAGATATCTCTTTGATTTTGCATCGAATTCATGGGAGTTGTAGGTAAAACTCATGTCTTTTGAAATAAGCTAACATATCCTGCATAGTTTATTCTAGTTTGCCTTGCAATTAATTAATAATTGTAACTTGAAATGAGGGCGAGCGAAATTTATCCAGGCTATTGTACAAAAGTAGCTATAATTTAAAAAATGAACCATTATTTCAAACAGTTTTTGTTTTAATGACATAAAGATACATTATATTACATTAATCGATCAAAAGAACTTACCTCCCCATACATTTTTTTCACCACACTAGTCTTACAAAACCGGAAATCGGAACGCGAACCCGGCCGACCGGACAAAAAATACGGTCGCTTTAAAATTCTATTTTTAGAACACAGTAGCTCAAGCGGCTTAGGTAATTAACTTACACTAAAGTTTGGTCCATTATATCATCACAAAAAGAGTTTTAGCTGTAAGAAGTGTTTAGTTTACGAGAAATCGAACAAAAAACAAAGCACTTGAAATCGAGCGCAAAAAATACCCTCTCAAACTTTGGGTCACAGGATAACATCTGTTGAATTTATTTTTGATGCAAATCTTTATCCTACACTATGATATAATTACAAATCGATTAGCATAATAATGAGATATGCTGCATTATTAAAACATTTCGAAAATCAAGATTTAAAACGAATGATTTTTATGATTTTTTTGATGTTTTTGATGCTTATTTTTTTGTTTCAATGCTATGCAACTTCCGTGAGATAATTTTTATATTTTATACTTATATTCAATAGGTATGTAATACACGTATTTGCGACCGTTTTCTATCCTTAGTTTATTTATAATTAATTAATTAGTAACTAGCGAAAATTTACGGCAGTGGCGCCATCTGTGTTTGGCAAAATTTGAGACGATGTTTTTTCAAATGACTATTTCTACCTAAAATCTTTATCAAATACACAATCTAAGCATTGTAAACTGTTCATTACTTACCCATTCATATTTAAACACCATTTGTTTCACTTCACTGAGATTTATTACACCATAAAACCAAACAATAACAAGCTCGTAACTCAACTGTGTTTGTAAACAATGGCGGCACTCGACATCTGTGATCGCGGACCGGCGGGTGACTGTTTCGTCATGGATTGTGCCGCCGCTATTGTGTTTTAGGTCGGATCTGTGGTACTATTTTCATCCTTGTTTTTTCAACTTCGCTTTGTTCGAGTAAAAGTAGGACAGGTAGCATGAATTCCACACAATTTCGTGTATTACGAGGTGTGTCGTCATTGCACTTTTAACGTCCAGTACACAGATGATACAAAAGTGCCATTTGACTTCTATTGATACATACACAGATGAAGGGAACTTTTAAGTAGGAAAACTTCGAGAGCAAGAGTCACATTAGCTCTTGTCTTCGCCTTAAGCTATCAGCGGACCGTTGAAAAGAATCTTGTAGAATAAGTTTTTCTAAACCACTATATCTATCTTATACATTTTCATCTATAATTACTTACTAGGACAGCTTATCACGTGTCTTATCTGTTTTATGCGGTTCTATACAAAACTCCCCCATGTTGGTTCACCTGAGAAGTAAGTAAGGGATGAATGAGATTCCCTCGTTCCTTTCAAAGGTTTCACCCCTCATGAGATTTTCACACGAAATTGCTTAACACAATAGGAGGCGTTTGTATATTTTCTTTGTGGCTTATGTAATATCCTTTTCGTGTTATCTTAAAGCTGATGTTATTAGGTGAAACATATGTACCATAGCAATATCAACCTACTTAGGGTAAAGGTAATTTACTAGTAGGATTGGTTAAATCTCAGCGATGGGAAATAATATAGAAGATTGAAATATTTAGCCTATATCACTGGTTAGTTATATGATTTAAAAATAAACATTAATATATTATTATGGAACCATAAAACACCTAGTAATTTTTTTTATTATATTAGCTATCTGGTTCCCATAGAAAAGCTTGGCTTAGTTTGAGATTGTTTGCTGGAATGTCCAACATTATTAAATGTTTCATACGTTTTGTTGACGAATGCCGATTGCATTCAAAATTGTTTTTGCGGTTTGTAGAAACGCTCTCTCACTGAATGAGTCGGTGCAACTCTACTGACGGTTTTTCTTGATGGGAAGAACGCCTAAATTAAGAATGTCGTGCCGTCGAATCAAAGCAAAGCTTTACAACACATGTGTGAAAACATTCACAGACGTGCCTGTCGTTTTACGTGAACACCTCCACAAACATCCACACGCACACAAGCGCCGAACAAAAAGAAAATCTCAAAGTCAACCGGCGCATTTTCCGCAAGTGTTTGAGCGAGAACAATCGGGGCCCTCAAAATACCAGCATGCTTTGTACTACCGCGACTCAGACCACTCCGCCTTCCTCTTAATTAAGGGGGCGATACTCAAATGCTTTTGGCGTCGAATACGGCCCATTCAGACGTGTGCCGTCTGCGAGATAACGAACCTCTCTCGCTTATTACCGCTTTTCTTGCGGCTCTTTGTCTATTAGAACTGTTTCTGAATCTACTTCATTATTTCAAGGTGGGAATTCAAAAAGCTGATCTCTCTCTCTTGTCGTGTCACTAGTTTCTTTCGAAACAGTGTGGTGAAAGGATTTAAAGTGCGCCTCAAGAGGCTCCTTTCGAGCACTTGACACATGTTATAGAAGTTTTTAGCTTTTACGACATGCCGGTTTCCTCACAATGTTTTCCTTCACAGTTTGAGAGTACTGGCCTTGTGCACATAAATTTTTGAACAGATACGGTTGGTGCACGACCGGTTCGAACCCACGACCTTATGATCGGAAGGCAGAGCCGCTACCACTAGACCACCAGTGCTCTAATAGCTGATGTAATCACACGTAAGTTTCACAGTTTTTGTCCACGTCGAAGCAAAATAATTAGTGTCAAAATTTGATACAAATGAGGTATAATTTCTTAGTGATAATAAATAAATGAAACAGAGCGCCATATTACCCTAAACTAAGCAAATCTTTTACTTAATATCGGCACCCAGTTAACTGATAGAATTAGATACATGCAATAAAACACTCAGACAAACAAACTGCTTATTAGTAGCGTAGTACATTTAATACAGCAAATTGCATCTTGCTAATTGAAAATTTAATAAAGAACACATTAATTACTCTTTAGTAGGTAACAGGTAATACTCGTTCTAAAGTCTACTTTCCGAGAGCGCTTATTTCTGTTTTTTATCAATACATAGCTCGAATAACTCTAAGTAAAACTAGATGTATGTATGTATTATATAGATCCTGGTGCTTTGCGTGTTGCAGGCAAAGCACTGTAGGTTGAATAAGAAGCTATCTTTCAAGTCTTAGGTTCAAATTGCATCGCACCTGCAAAATTTAAAAGGTCTCCTAGGCGTGTATGGATTGTATGGGATACTGGACAGTTCCGTTACTTAGCCTTGGTGGTATTATTCATTCAATGCCCTTGGATTCTTGGTAAACGGGATCGTAATTTGTAGCAGTTATGCTTTTCATAGTAGAGCCATCATGATAAAGATTATTCTACGGAAAAATAAATGTATTTGATCTTATTTGTATTGGTCCATTGCTCCGTTAGCTTCTTTTTTTCTTTGTTTATGGCACCTTTCCGTCATTCGACAGACAATTTTGCCAGTGTCAAGTGTTAGCGATATTTTATAGTCAAGTCAGTCCATAGTCAAGTCGGCCGTCATTTGTTTTGAAGAAAATGGTGGCGGTTTTCTTCAAAACATTCGAAACATTTTTGGTCAAATCAGGATATCACATAATACACTTTCATTCCAAATGTTTTCACTTTGTACTAAGACCTCAAGTAATGTTAGTTAAAATACGACCAAAATTACATAAAACAACTCAAAATAACACAAGAAAAACAATTAAAATGAAAAAGCTATGTTGCTTTCCAACATGTCAGAAAACGAATTCTTGATTCTTATTTGTATTGGTCCGTTAGCTAAAATGACATAAAAGTATGTTGCCGTCTCTGTTCGTTGACTTCAAAGTGACAGTGACAAGTATACCTTATGGAGTATTTGTTGGCCATTATCTATTAATGGATTTTATGAGCAATACTATTAGTTCCTTATTTATTTATGAATGTGTAATGAATTTATTTTTGAACTAGCTGCAGTAGCGGTTTTGTATGCGTGGTACCCGTGGGATGTATTTTTTTAATGATAATTTTAATATGCTTTTTTCTAAATCCAAATTTTAAGAGTAGTAGAGCTCTTTGTGAAGAGCTCGTCCGGGGAAGTACTACCACCACACCTTTTTCTGCCGCCAAGCAGCAATGCTGTGTTTCGGTTTGAAGAGTGTGGTTGCCGGTGTAATTACAGGCACATGAGGCTTAACATCTGTATGCCTCAAGCTGATGGACGCAGGGCAGTGCATCGTAGGGCACGTTCCTATCGTGCGTGACTTACGAGGCAATGCTTTGTTATAGGTGATGGTTACCACTTAACATCGGGTGGGCCATCTGCTTGTTCCATCAGCTGGTTGTAAAAAAAACAAAATCGGATCAACTGTCACAGCATGTTTTGAATACCAAGAAGTCGCACACATTGCATTTATGACGAAACGGCTTATTTAAAATACTCGTTGAAATAAAAACTTTAAGATCCCTTTGAATCTTCTGAATTATGTTCACTTCGGTCTATGAATAATCATTTTTTTTTATGTAACAGACAGACTTACGGCCTGCCTGATAGTAAGTGGTTACCGTCCCCAATACAACACCAGGGTGCTGGTCGCGGCGTTGCATACCCTGAAGGATTTTATTAATATTTTAAATTGATTAAAACTTCGATCAACAATGAAGGATTAAAAAGACCTTTAGAAAATAACCGTTCCACCACTTGGCTTAGAGCGGATTTCACCATGCTCTGTTAGTTACTAATCAAAGATTAACCGGCCATTAAATCTAACCTTAGATGTCAATATTTTGACATAACATGCGTTTATTTAACGGCCCTTTAATCCTTTGTTAATCTATCAGAGCATGGTGAAATCAGCTCTTAATTTATTACATAGCTAGGTCAAATAACAAGGGTAGGTACTTAAAAAGACGAAAATTTCAAAAAAGCAATTAATTTCGCAAGTATTGTTTTAGCCCTATTACGTTTTACAATACCATCAATGGGAGGAGTTCAAAGGTATAGCTAACGATCGCTTTCCGCGTCGCGCCAAATTGAAATATAATGTGGTTTGAAAGATCAGAGGAAGTATTTATTCAAAGTCAGTCATAGTTCATCACTTTGAAACGTCTTAATCGTATGTACCTATGCGCTATCCCGAGATCGTTCGCAACGGTCTGGAGATAGCTCAACTGTTTCATGAGTATTTTGTACAGTTTGTAAATAATTGTATTCATTGTAATTTGCTAAGTAAAAAAATTCTTTCCTCGTGAAAAAAAGACTAATAAAAAGTGAAATGGCCAACTTTATAAAAAAACGTTTATAAGTATGAGGGTAATTGGGGATGAATATCATAGCCCGGAGCAAAAACACTCCTTCACTTTGTTGTTCAATGTAGAATCAATTTGTTTTTGTGCTGGTTTAAATATCAGCATCTCAAGCGAAGCAAATGTAGCTTTAGCGATAAGTAATTTAGTGAGAAGCTATTTCGGAATTGCAGTGAACGTTTTCTGTGTTCATTGCGATTTCGAAACGATTCCAAAGTTATTTATCTAATTCGGAACTTGCACTTGCTATCTCTATCTAATTTGATGTAATAGCTGAAATAGCAAGTGACTTGACATTCGATTACGTTTGATCGAGCTTTCAGAAACCGGCCGTTAGTACTTAAACAATAAAAACCGACCAAGTGCGAGTCGGACTCGCGCACGAAGGGTTACGTACCATCTATAAAAACGGCAAAAAAATCACGTTTGTTGTATTTGAGCCCCCTTAAGTTTTTTAGTATTTGTTATTATAGGCAACAGAAATACATCATCTGTGAAAATTTCAACTGTCTCACTATCACGGTTCATGATACAGCCTGGTGACAGACGGACAGACAGACAGACGGACAGCGGAGTCGTAGTAATAGGGTCCAGTTTTACCCTTTGGGTATGGAACTTTAAAAAGTGGAAGCAACCTATCAAGGTTTGCATAATATGTAAAAACAATTATATTAAAATATTATATTACATAGTAAAAAGATCATACAAAAGAACTGTAGGAACCAAGCCGTAAGTTTGTTGCCTGTTCTTCTAGGCTTTGGCCGCGTGGAACTGGCACCTAGAGTCACCTAGCTTTAAGACGTTTCAAAGTGATCCTTGTGAATTTATTGAATAAATACCTTTTGACTTTGACTTTGACAATAAATAATGAGGTCTCAGTCACAGCTTCACAGGTTCACAAACCAAGGTTCTCAGCGGTAATTTTTTATTTAGTTATTTACACACATTTAATTAAAACGGTTGCACACCAATTACATTAAGTAAATATCAATATAACGAACACAAGAAGGCATAGAAAAGAAACAATTATGGAACATACAAAGTGTACATATAAATACGGAAAAAATATGTCAAAAGAATTACGGTATTACATTACAGGCATAAAATAATTATTAACAAAATCACAGCAGGGAATGAAAATTACGTCATACGGGAATGTCACACAAGTCCGAATGTTTAATATTTTCTTCTGATTTTCCTAATGTTTGGTATTTCGCCAAGTGCTAACACTTTTTGTGTAGCTTATGCTAGGTCCTGGCAAGTCCGCATTAAATATAGAGCTACTCACCATGTCCTGGCCCTCAGATAGCCTAGAAAATGCACTGGCGCCGACCGTACACGGTCTGTGAACTGCTCGTGCTTTCCGACCACAGACCACATCCGGACTGTGGATACAACCTGTACGGATGGTGCGCTGGAGCAGCGATGCCAGATTTTTTTTGCGAAGTCGGGATTTTGGAATTTTTGAATGAAAAAAGCGGGATTCTTTCGTCAAAAGCGAGACATAGTAAATAAACGTATATAATTAGAAGTTTTTAAATATTTATATTTTTATTTGAGTTCAAATTAAGTTTACGTGACAATAGAAAGCAAAAAAAGCCCTAGAAAATGTATTTTAATAAAAATTTGATATTGTAAATCAGATTTACCCTATTGTTAATTAGTTGTCGAGTCGTCGTCGAGTTATCCCCGAAAAGCGGGACTGAGCCTGTCCCGCGCGGGACATTTAATTTTTATTTAAAAATCGGGACGTCTGGCAACGCTGGCTGGAGATAAAAAAACTGTTTCATTAAAAGACAATACTAATAAAATGTATACCAAAAAAACATTTTAAGTTAATTCAGAAGCATATTTCAAGATTTTCCAAACATCCACCCCTCTCTGGATATCGCGCGATAATTTGAAACGTGTGTAGCGTATCAAGCCCGCTCATAACATCTACCTTGTAAAATATTCGGTACAATCTAAACAAAGTTGTTTCCCGTGGTTTAGATATCCGAGAGTCAGTGGGGCATTCCGTATGACACATATTACTCACTCTCAATCACTGATGCTATTTTATGGCATTTATAGTTAAGTCAATGTGTCATTCATCATCATCACTACATAGTATAAAACAAAGTCGCTTTCTCTGTCCCTATATGCTTAAATCTTTAAAACTACGCAACGGATTTTGATGCGGTTTTTTTATAGAAAGAGTGATTCAAGAGGAAGGTTTATATGCATAATACAAGCATAATCTCTTAGGGATAACCCACAATAACCGTGCGAAGCCGGGGCGGGTCGCTAGTAGTGAAATAATTGAGGGTGAGATTACTCTTAGAGCACCGATTTTAGAAAGAAAGAAAGAAAATGTATTTATTAGTCACACAAATATATGTGGACCTAAATTTAAAAGCTATTTACTAATAGTATAATATAACCTAAAGAAGAGACAAATAAACGTAAAAACCGAAGGTTAATAATTTAAGAACACCGATCTTATTCCTTGGAGTGCTATATACCTATAATTATTTGGATGGTTGCTCTACGAGGAATAGCAGAAATAGTTCCTCGTAGAGCACCTGCGGTTTAGTAGCTTCTAGTGTTGGGGTATTACTTTATATTCCTTACTGATTAGGTACACAATACAGATATTGTCAAGTAAAATTGTTTTTATTGTAATGATAATAAAATGAATAATAATGTAATAAGGTCCCTGACATAGCCCGCAGAATCAGCAATTTGAAGGGGCAATGGGCAGATCATATTGCTCGAATATAGATAAAGCCGTCATTATGGCGTCATTTTAAAGATCGCGGAAAGTCAGATGATGGAAATGACTTAGAATCATTTTCCTAGAAATACATAATTTTATTTAATGAAATCACAAGAATACATTAAAAAACTTCTGCAATTACCGCGCGACCTAGCCTATAGAAAAACATATATCTTTCTAGTTCCAATATCACAAGCTTTGGCTTAGTTTGGGGTGAGATAGTGCTGTGTGGAATGTCCACCAATATTTATTTATTAGTGTGCATTTAACCTTTTAGTGGCAGAATGAGCATTAGTAAATCCTTTCCAAAGTAAGGAAGTGTTCACCGACTCTCGGACTAGTCAAAAGTTTTAATTGTTTGAGTGCCGTATAGTAACAATAAACATCAGGAGTTAAATTCCATGAAATTGCTTCATTAGTTCAATTAATTAAAATTGTTTGCCGATATAAATTTTTAGTGTCTAATATTAAAATTTGTTAATTATGAAATTAACTTTTATTATAAGTATAATTATTTAGAAATCTTAAATTTTATTGATTCAACTTCATAAATTCAAACTTTTATTAGTTACTAGCTACCGCCCGCGGTTTCGCTTGCCTATTAAAGTCAAAGTCAAAAGGTATTTAATCAATAAAATCACAAGGATCACTTTGAAACGTCTTAAAGCTAGGTGACTCTAGGTGCCAGTTCCAGACATAAGTTGTAATTTCCGGTAATATTTCGTTATAAATGTAGCATTTATTTAAGTTTTACCGCAATCGGTTCAGGGTTTAGGGCATGATTGAGCCACAAACATCCAAACATCATAACTTTCACATTTGTTTATTAGTTGGATGTAGGTAATCTTAATAATTTTTATTAACCTAAACTTATTTAATTGTGAGTAATAAAATATTCCCAAGATTGCCCTTTCAATAGCCTAATAAATACAGTAGTTTTTAAACTCTCGCGATCATAACACATATTTAAAAGTATTACACGGGTATTTATCGCGTTTACCTTTATTATTTTCCCGACGTTTCGGCTATGTTGCAATAGCCGTGGTCGCGGGCAGACTGACTATATACTATTGCAACATAGCCGAAACGTCGGGAAAATAATAAAGGTAAACGCGATAAATACCCGTGTAATACTTTTAAATATCTAATAAATACAATCAAAAAGAACTAAGAAACCATTTAATTTTTAAGAAATTCGGTTGCATCTATATTTGCATAAAACATTTAGCTGCAAGTAATCGCCCAAAGCGATCACCCAAAATTAATAACCTAACATCTATCCTCAATTTTAACTATAACACGGTGTAGTAAGGTCCAAAATCGTTCTTCCTGCGCAGTAACGGGTTTCCATTTCGCGTAAGTATCGGTGCTAAAACTGTTGTACCGCACGGTAACATTATGGATGTAGCACCTGCAACTGAGGTCTGGCAATGTTTCTGTGACGTATACCGCTAAATCATGAAATGAAATGAAATTTGAAGGACCATTGTACTGTTTAAAAAAAACGTCGGACTCGCGGACGAAGGATTCCGTTCTATCCTACTCATATTATAAACGCGAACGTTTGTATGTATGGATGGATGGATGGATGTTTGTTACTCTTTCACGTAAAAACTACTGAATGGATTTTAATGAAACTTTACAATAATATAGCATAAACATAATAATAACACATAGGCTACAATTTATAAAGATATTGTATGACTATAAGCTTGTTATCTATAATAAAAAACCGGCCAAGTGCGAGTCGGACTCGCGCACGAAGTGTTCCTAACCATTATATACAACGTGTAAACGACTGTACGACATTAAATTAATACACGTGTAGTACTACTATCTAGTATTGATTTAAAAAAGGTTTTATTAACATTCATTCATAATTGAGATTTTTTTATTTTCAAACAAACTAAATATCAGAATAAGCATAAAATTATTGAACATTCTGTATAAACACACAAACAAAGCAACGTACGTTCATTCAATGCCGCGCCCCGCGCGCAGAAACCGCACATACATACCTACTACGACTAAACCTAAACTGTGCCGCGCGCCCGTGCCTAAAGGTGAACACTCTTTCAGCGCGGGCGCGCGGCCGGCGGCGGCGTCTTTGATTCGCCGATATAGTAGAGCAACGTTAGCATGTAGGAAAAATAAAACTAGTTAGGTACCTCAAATCCGTGCGTTTCCAATATGCTCACGTTGTTGCATGTTGCACATACAAATGAATGCACTGAAGAGCTCCTTCAACTGTTCTAGAGTTTGTTTTGTATGCCTAGTTTCACAATTATCTTTCCCTTCATAATACAAGTTCTGCATTTTGATGACATTAACAAGACACACACACTCACACAAAAAGTCTATTTCGCGGTACCAAATCTAGACACTAGTCACGAGTAATAACACGAATTTACAATTTTCAAAATTAGATATGTCAAGGTCGCTACCAAGGCGATTGTTTACTAAATAATAATGTCTTTCACTGGCCACCGGGCGGCAGCGTGGCACATAGTGGGGCGCGCTACGTACCTATCTGTCTATATCACACACGTAAGCGGAATGATATCTGTCCTTGTCGCACAGCGAAATTTTACAATGTGAGCGCACAAATATGTTTCTTATGCGGTCTAACGCGTATAAATATGATATCTCTGTCCTTTTTTTCGTTTGATTGATGAGTCACATGACTTCATGACCCCGGAAATTTGACCTCATCACCGGCGATTAGAGATACAGGTTGCATAGAAATTATTTATTGGAAAAGTATCGATATCTCGATAAATATTCAGGCTTTTTTGATAAAACCAACTGCTAAAATCTAAAAATGCAATTAGGAGTACGTGTTTCAATTTAATGTCGTACATGACTTTACACCTTGTATATATAAACTGCAAAAAATTGTATGGGAGCCCCCTTAAATATTTATTTTATTCTGTTTTTAGTATTTGTTGTTATATCGGCATCATCTGTGAAAATTTCAACTGTCTAACTATCACGGTTTTTTTTTTGCAAAAATATCATTAAACCTATCAGTATTAAGTATGAAAACTAGTTAAATAAACTTATAGGTAAGATAACTTGTTTGGATGAAAAGAATGAACCTTTGTAATGTTATTCTCCGAATCCTGGTTGTTTGCGATTTATCATAACATAACGAGCACGGGTGGTCTAGTGTTAGCGGCCCCGCCTTCCGATCCTAAGGTCGTGGGCTCGAAACCGGTCGTGTACCAATGAATTTTTCTGATCAAAAATTTATGTGCACAATTCCAGTACGCTCAAACGGTGAAAACATCGTGAGGAAACCGGCATGTCATGGAACCTAAAAAGTTCTATAACATGTGTCAGGTGCTCGAAAGGAGCCTCTTGAGGCGCACTTAAAATCCTTTCACCAGACTGTTTCGAAAGAAACTAGTGACACGACAAGAGAGAGATAACGTAACAAGTTTAGTTCAGTTATTTTATATATTCAATAATGTTAAAATGTGCGAGCGAGAATTGTTTGAGTAATCTTCGAGGAAGTCGGAGGTGGGTAGTCAGGTAGCCAAATATTACATTTGAAACATAACCGTAAAATATACGCTGCTAAATTCTAGAACTAAACCAGCTGATTCACTAGGCTCATTGAGATGTCTTATATAACTAGTATCTACCTTCATTACATAAGCCTTGATGCTAAGCTATACATAGAATGTACGGCCGTTGACCTTTTAGTGGTCAAGCATCGTGGTCATTTTGTAGCGCAAAATGTGTGAAAGTTTACACCTATCTTGTTTGTGATATCGGATTATACATGTAATTAAGCGAACGAAGATTATGTAAATAACTAAAACGAATTATAGTAGGTATGTAGTGTGTTTATCCTGCATGGAATTTGGCTGGTAAGATTATGAGTTAAATCGATCGGTGTAATTACAGGCACATGAGGCTTAACATCTGTATGCCTCAAGTTGATGGACGCTGGGCAGTGCATCGTGGGGCACGTCCTTATCGTGTGTGACTTGCTGCGGGGCAATGCTTTTTTATAGTTGAACAAGCAGATGGCCCACCTGATGTTAAGTGGTAACCCTTAACATCAGGTGGGCCATCTGCTTGTTCCATCAGCTAGTTGTATTAAAAAAAAAGCAAGCACTTGAGAGCACTGGTGGTCTAGTGGTAGCAGCCCCGCCTTCCGATCCTAAGGTCGTGGGTTCGAAACCGGTCGGGCACCAATGAGTTTTTCTGTTTAAAAATTGATATGCACAAGGCCAGTACTCTCAAACGGTGAAGGAAAACTTTGTGAGGAAGCCGGCATGTCGTGGAACCTAAAAAAAGTTCTATAACATGTGTCAAGTGCTCGAAAGGAGCCTCTTGAGGCGCACCTAAACCACCTTTCACCACACTGTTTCGAAAAAAACTAGTGACACAACAAGAGAAAAGATTAAAAAAAAACTAGTTTTTACCAAACCTAAAGTCTGTGTTACAAACTGTCGACTTGCACAGTTCGTCTGTGGTCTACATTTGGCAGGAACTTTGCCACAAAAACGCAGAGGTGCTGAAATTCTGAATTGCACTCGGCAATTTTCTGCTAACAGTGCAACGGCTAGTCTCACTTTTGCTTGGAAATGTAAAAGCACTGACTGAATTTGGAAAAGTGGATTTTCGCTTCACGAAATGTATCTTTTTCGAGTGTAATATAAACTGGATAGAGTTGAAATCGAAGTCTTGAATTTCGTTTTTCGTGTACAGTAGAGCTCCTTCTTATAAAAGAGTTCGTCCGGGGAAGAACTACCAGCGTACCAATTTCTGACGCCAGTAAAGGGTATGGGTGCTGGTAAATGTGACAGGCACATGAGACTCAACACCAGCTGACTGAAAACCAGCGCTGCTTGGCAAGGTAGATTATTTACCTTGTTAAGGCGAAGACAAGAGCTAATGTGACTCTCGCTCGCACGTTTCGACATGTTAAAAGATATAAAATCACTAAACTCATTTTCGAAAAATCGCAATCAACCATCTTCTGTGCAATCACATTGCACACAGTTTAGTAAAAATTTCATTTTGATCGATACAAGTTTTCCTGCTTAAAAGTTTGCTTATGTACGAAAACTAGTAAAGCAAAGTTTTGAGTAGGAAAACGTGTATCGATCAAAATGAAATTTTTGATTGCGATTTTTCGAAAATGAGTTTAGTGATTTTATATCTTTCAACATGTCGAAACGTGCGAGCGAGAAGTTGTTTGATAGTTGTCAGCCCCTTAAGCAGCAAAAGCTGAGTCTGAGCCTTTTTGGCTTACACCTTTATGTCTGAAAGTGTATATAGTGTTTTTTAAACAACACTATCTAGCCCCACACAAAGCAAAGGATCTTAATCCATCTTTATGGCCGTTGAAATTATTACAAAATCGGTCTAGCTGTCCGAAATATAGTGTTTTAGGAGCGCTGGAGTCTGCTATGAGATATACAACGTGTAACATAATATCCTTATAAGGCCAAAGACCAAGTGATCAGAACAAGCCCTGTAATACTTTGACGTGTGCAAAGGTTGGATATATCGTTTTCGAAATTCCCATACATCCCTGAAACTGTTTACGTAAGCACCAAGGTCACGTAAACACGGAACGTACAAACAGCTGTGAATAGGGCTGCCTCCTGGTTTTTTTTTTTTTTATACCATGAGCTAATGGAACAAGCAGATGGCCCACCTGATGTTAAGTGGTAACCATCACCTATAACAAAGCATTGCCTCGTAAGTCACGCACGATAGGAACGTGCCCTACGATGCACTGCCCTGCGTCCATCAACTTGAGGCATACAGATGTTAAGCCTCATGTGCCTGTAATTACACCGGCAACCACACTCTTCAAACCGAAACACAGCAACGCTGCTTGGCGGCAGAAAAAGGCGTTTAGTTTCATATTGGAAAAATAATTGGAAAAACTACGAAATTTCAAAAGTCGTAAAACAAAAGGTGTTTGCCATGACCTGAAGAATACCTTGCTTCCGGGGTTATAGGGGTATTATGTTACACGTTGTTCAAGTTACCTGGTTCTCAAAGTACAAGCTTTTCTTCGTTTGGGTCTAGATATTGCTGTGTGGCATGTCTACCAATATTTATTTTATTTAACTATTCATGCTGATCCTCGATAAACATAAGTTCAACTGAAAAAAACCGTTACGTTCATTCTGAAACAGAGAAAAATTATCAATAAATTATTATAAATTATTATTAAAACAGCTTTTAATGATGATTAACCTCTTTGGTATACTAGGATTCCAGACACAATAGAAAATGTATTGTGTCTCGCGTGGATCTACATTCCGGCATGTGAAAGGTTAAGAATGTTCATGGTCTGAAGCCCCGTCATAAAAGAGAGTTGTCTTTTTACACCCTGTATTCTATCGATTTCTAACATTATCATTTACAACATCATCGCTCGCGGTTCAGGCAAACAACCCGTCATTAAGTGCAATCACTTGAATTCACAATGCCGTTCGATGCAATCATAGGGCGGCGACCTTTCTCGGTCGATACTCACTTACTGTTTTGTCATTACCTGTGACTTTTACTAACGAACTTAACAACGCAATTTTCCCAGATATGTATATGTATATTTATATTTCTCAAAGTCTAATTATTTCTCGGTAAATATTTTACCTACTGCTTTGTCATCTCTTTGCCTTTACTAAACTTACAGCGGCCTTTTCTCTGATTATCTATTTCAAAATTCTAATTAAATAAATCAATGAATGTTGGTGGACATTTTACACAGCATCTAGCCCCAAACTAAGCAAAGCTTGTGTTGTGAGAACCAGAACGTTTTTTTTTAATATAATAAAACTATAAGGTCGACGCTATAAATTACTATAATTCTGTCTTTGTTTTTGGCAAGTCTAAGATATAAGAGACATAATTATTTTCTACTATAAGTATAAGCTTATACTAGTTTAGAAACCCCTATGTTATGAAAGGCTTTCATGTAGTTATACCAATTATTACAGCGTTATAAAAATATTGTACTTTCATGACCAGCGCTTTCCATTTAATTTTAAAGAAGGAACGGCTGAAAGTAATTTTGCCTCAAAATTAAATTACATTTCTGGTACTCAGATTTCCCAACAATTTGTGCGAGCGATATCATATTTATGTTCAACATGAAATTTCAATACTAACGGAATCAGTGTTTCATTTAAAAAATTAAAGATATATATTCAATTGAATCACAAGGATCACTTTGAAACGACTTAAAGCTAGGTAAATCTAGGTGTCAGTTCCACGTCCATACTATGGAAAGTGAATTCCTAAATGGACAAAGAAGTGATATAATGCACTATGTATTTAACTTGAGGCAAGATAATGTTGTGTACGTTTCATTTCACTGTAAAATTCATTGTTTATAAGAATCCGTAACTTACAAAGAAAATGGACCCATTATAGGACCACTTTTAGGGACATTTTCGTCTTGTCTGTAAAGACCCGTTTTCTCTGAAGCTGCTTAAAATGAACTAAAGTGTGGTTGCCGGTGTAATTACAGGCACATGAGGCTTAACATCTGTTTGCCTCAAGTTGATGGACGCAGGGCTGACCAACGTAGGCCATGTTCCTATCGTGCGTGACTTACGAGGCAATGCTTTGTTATAGGTGATGGTTACCAGTTAAAATCAGGTGGGCCATCTGCTTGTTCCATCAGCTAGTAGTATAAAAAAACTTGTACAAATATGTATTATATTATATCAGCTATCTGGTTTCCATATTACAAGCTTTGTTTAGTTTGGGGCTAGATAGTGCTGTGTGGAAAGTCCACCAATATATGTATTTTTTATATGTTACTAAGGTGACTCTTGGCCCGTGAAACAAAAAAACATGTAACTTCTGTAACTAAGTGGTTTAAATACAGTCTTAAAGGTATTTATTTGTATATATCGAACTGGATCCTTTGCACATTGTAGATGTATCTGACTATCGCAATAAACTGTCTGCCCTGCCGGCGTGCCACCAGCTTCCACGGGGCGTTGTATTGTGAAATTAATATAATAATGCCTCTTTACGAGCCCGATCCGCCCGTTCGCAAAGGGTTTATTACTCACAAGGATTATATATTTTGCAGTCTAGTTTTTATCTCTGGAATTTGATGCAACTATTTATTTTTGATAATCTCTTTAAGCTTACTTGAAGGATGTAAGCTCTTGCTTCGTATCAGATATTATGAAATGTAATATGATATTAGATACTTTAGTATGTAAAAAATCTATCTTCGTTGAACGCATTTCTTACGCTCTTCTTCTTGTCGTGTCACTAGTTTATTTTGAAACAGTGTGGTGAAAGGATTTTTGTGTGCTTTCTTCACTTTTTTTGATTTCATTGACTTGGATGACATTACCTTTTCCTGTTATATTAAGCCAAACTAATGGACCGATTTTGATGAAATTTTGATAAAAGGACCAATCTGATGTTTATCCTCTCAAATAAAAAAGTAACATTTCAAATCGGTTCATATATGACGGAGCGGTAACATACATGAAAAAAAACAGTCGAATTGAGAACTTTCTCTTTTTTTTTTAATCGCTTTAAAAGTGCCGTAAGTTCATACCGAGATTTACACTAGAATTAAACCATTAAATCGCATGAGAAGAATTCCTGGACTTGCTTAGAAAGAATTAAATAAATCTGTTCGTACATCTGGTACACTAATTAAAACTGTCGTCTCGTCATAAAAAGCGTATAAAAGTAAGAACATTTTGAAGCTCATAAAATATTTAACGGTAGAGCAATTAAATTTGGATCAGGGAAATAAACTGGAGCCTGTGCCAGTGCAATTGAGATGCTAATAATATTACAAAAACATCGACTTAAGACGAAGACAATCAAAAAAAATTGCACATTTTTTGTGACTTATTTGACGGATGTCAGCCTCTTTATATACCTTTATAAATACCACTACTGAAAACTTCAGGGGGCTAAAGTACCTATCAATATGAATAACTTTTTCTAAGGAACCAATACTGTGAACGCGAAAACAATACAGCTGTTTCATGCAAAGGTTCAATACCTAGTATACCTACCTAGCTAAAATCTATGAAACAGCTATTTTTTTTTTCGCGATCACAGTGTTGGTTCCTTATAAAAAGTTATACATATTGATGGGTACTTTAGCCCCCTGAAGTTTTCGGGAGTGATATTTTAACACCCTGTGTAAGCGCAGGTTAGTCATAAAAAAAGTCGTCAGATTTATAAAAAACTTTTGTCTTTTACATAAATAATGTAAATGTGTGTAATGTCAAGGAGGGGTTGAATTTCAAGGCCCCCAGACGAGGGTTTTAAGATTGCTAAAAGACCACGCAAACGAATTAAAAAGTCAAGTGTAGTTTGTCAAATAATTATCTTCATTATTATCAACTAGCGACCCGCCCCGGCTTCGCACGGTTATTGTGGGTTATACCTAAGAGATAGACATATACCATCTCGGACTTTTTTGTAGACCTTTTTAAGGTGTACAATACTGTAGTACATTATTTTGATCTATCTCGTAGGGTTCATCCAGCGTTTGCAATGAAAGAGCAAAAAAATTAGTTTTTTTACGACATCACATTAGAAACCTCTAAAATTATCAGAGTTTCTCTACTATATTATGCATGTTTTATATATATAAACCATCCTCTTGAATCACTCTATCTATTAGAAAAAACCGCATCAAAATCCGTTGCGTAGTTTTAAAGATTTAAGCATACATAGGGATATAGGGACAGAGAAAGCGACTTTGTTTTATACTATGTAGTGATAGTGATAAGTACAAAACAATCCCCACTATTAAACTTTTGTATTAAGTACCATCAAAATCAAAGCTTTATTCAGTCCAATCACAAGGATCACTTGATGATTGACCAAACAAAATCTCCAAAACTTTTGTTTGGGTTCAAATTAATCAGACCCCGATATATTTGTTGGAAACTTTTTCCCAATTTCCCAACCAAACCAACCATCCAACGGCTGAAAGGCTAAAAGTCAACTTCTGCATCAGAAACCGGAAATAAACGAGTAAATCAGCTAAAACTTCGTCTATAAAGTTGGAGCACGGAGCACACTTTTCGTATCAGTAGATACACTGGGATACACAAGGGTTACACGTCTATTTTAAGTTAGTTCCCTAGCTCACATCTCACCACACAAAAAACCTGGTAAATATATAATTTTTATTTCACTCAAATTCTTTAATTTATAATAATTTTGTATATCTAAATATGTACATTTACAACACGAGAGCGTCTATAACGTAATTTATGAGCTTAGAATATTCGGAAGTCATTTTGGATTCACAAGCAACACACTTGGATGAAGGTATGGAATGACCTGCTGCTGTTGATAACAATATCCATATTTTTTTAAGTTCTACTTTATTTATTTTGAATTGCCAACAAAAGATACACAAAATACAATAATTTCTATAAGAGCACCTGATATAATCTACAGTACGGTGTGTACTGTAGATTATATCAGGTGCTCTTTCAATTATAGGCCACCACAGCATACTCTACTACTTGGAAAGGTCTTGAATCTATATCTATATAGTTGATATAACAAGAATGATCCGTTATCTGGGTGCCCCTACTGTCAGTTAAAGCTATTGTGATGTGGAAATGTCCCTATTCATCAGCCTCACATGAGCCGATTGGAATCCGTTTCGATTTGAGCCTCATCGCACGCGGAGGTCTCGCTGCGTGATGTGTGTGCGAATTTTGGAAATCCTTTTCGGAATCATCAATTTTGGAGTTTGTTTGCACGCTTCGTTGATCTACGAATTCAAAGAATGACGGAGATGATTGTATTTGAAGGATTACTTCAAATTTCGTGATTGCATGACAAGTAGGTTGTATAGCTAGTTATTAAGATCTGTTTATAATTTAGGGACACTTAAAGTATGTGACAAAATTCATTAATAAATTAGCTTTACTAAAATTAGGGTACACAATTTTAGTGTGGCACATAATTTGATGAAAGTGGGCCTTAAATAGTGGATATTTTTTTGCGGACAAATGGGAACCCTAAGTGGATCAATGTGGGTAGTCCATCAATCCTCACACAATTTCGCGTCTCCAACAAAGAGTTTGCAAACTTTTTTGGAAAGAATCCTGAATTCCTGCGACTGCCACATCCTTCATTTGTAAAGGATAACGCGGCAAATAACTCAGCGTAACCTTGATTTTTTCCGATGAACCGTACCCGATGAAACAAGTAGATTGGATTGAATTCGATATGGGGTCGTTTATCTTCAAACGGAATACGCGTGCCACACATGCAGATTACTCTGTGCCCTTTTATTTTCGGGGGTGCCATTCATCGTCAGCCTGTGGTCTTTTATTAAATTCGGGAATCACTGGAAAATGAAAATTCTGCTATGCCGTTTCAAATATGCATTTGCCGATGTCACAGAACCCCGACACTAATCCCACATGCAGAACAGTCAGTGACACGTGAAAGTTAGGAGCTTTACTAAAGTTGTAGAATTGTAGAAAAATGCAAATAAGACAGACTGTTTTATTCGTAGCTTTTTCTGATCGAAACTAAATTGGCCCATCGTCTGAGTTGAGTCGTTGAGTCCCAATTTAGTATCGGTTTCAGAGTTTATAAAAGCTTTCTTCTTTCAATTCAGTCCTGTATTTTTCTTAACAGTTGTCTCTTTGTGAAACAAAAGTATATTGATTCAATATTGTCTTGCGCGTTTGTTGGATGTAATAATAAGAGAGACCAACTTTCAACGCAGCTGGTTAACGTTTGTCTATTTTCGAAGAAAACAGGATGGTTAAAATATGACGTTATTACCTCTATTTTATCTTCGTAGCACCATATAACTAGGAGTTTATAAACGCGAGGCATGTGCTCAAAGCGACAGAGTGAGAGACGCCGTATTCAGCGGCCAAGGGCCGAGTGACCTGCCACTCATGTCGAGTTGCGCATTGTATTTTAGAACCCTGTCTGACGCTTGGAAATAATATTATTATACTTACTGTCATGCACTGAGTAAATAAAAACAGCAACTATTTTAATTTAACTTTTATCATCCTCATAAATTCAGTTTTTGCTATGAATTTATTTTAATGCAGTAGCATTACAGATACTTTGTGAGGTTACTTACTGTCGTAGCCAAAAACTAAAAAATATTCTAACTTAATCTACACTTCAGTAACAAATTACCAGGAGCTCATAAACACGAAGCACGTTTTCTAACCGGGGAGTGAGACGTCTGATTCAGCGTCCACCGAGTGGCTCTCGTGTCGAGTGCGTGCACCCGAGGGCCCTGCGACGCTCTAAGAAAATGATATTCTCACTTGCTATGCTACCCTGGTACTCTGCATTGTAAGGGCTGTGTTGTAAGTGGGAGCACAGCGAACCCCGGTTTAAATGTCCTATTTATTGAATGAACAATTTATCTCTTAGATTTTAATGGACTTCCAACTTAATATTTAAAAAGCCTTGGTAACTATACATTTTCCGGTCCTGTCAGTTTGTTCGCGGTTTTAAGCAGTAAATCAGTTTTGTTTGCAATTACCACAATTCAGGGAGCATAAATTGAATTTATCAAAACCGCTTATTAGTCGGTAACTATTATTCATTAGTAGGTAAGTACCTATAATTGAACCAAATTAGCCATTTCATTTGGAGGCATGCAAACAAAGCCGCAAATTCATAGTTGTGTTGTCAAAATAACATGTGGCACATGTTCATGGACTATTTTGTCATATTATGTCAGCGGATAAAAGCTGATGCCATATTATGTAAGCTCTTCGATGATTTATATCTAACGTAGTATTTACTACAAATTATATTTGGTTATATGTAGTATCGCCCAAATCGTCTAAATTATAGAAAAAAAACAGCACTCTCAAATATTCAAGAAACATTATTTGCCTTCAAACTAAATCTAAAACATTTAAGTTTTTATTATTTATCCATTATGGCCCCACTGCTGGGCAACGGCCTTCCTTCCATCTTCGCGATTTAGATTCACAAATTAGCGTTTTTGAAAATTGTTCTAAGTAACTTTTCGAAAGTATATCCCTCATTATAGTCATTACATTTAATAGGTATTAAAACTTTATTCATCTTTGTTTCAGATGAACTTGAACTGAAGACGAAATACGAAGACATTAGAAATAATGGTAAGTTGTATTCAATGGACTATTATGTTCATGTCTTAATTTTTTTCTCGGTCTCCGGAGTGAAAAGGACGAAGATTAAATAGAGGTTTTTTTCCAGCAAAACTTTGAGGCAAAGAGAAAGGTTATAATATAAAACGGTAGATAAGTAATCTTTGTTTGTGTTTTTTTTAAAGTATTTTTCACTTTTATGAGCTCGTCCGGGGAAGTTCAACCACCACGCCTTTTTCTGCCGCCAAACAGCGTTGCTGTGTTTCGGTTTGAAGTGTGTGGTTGCCGGTGTAATGACAGGCACATGAGGCTTAACGTTTGTAAGCCTCAAGTTGATGGACGCAGGGCAGTGCACCGTATGGCACGTTCATATCGTGCGTGACTTACGAGGCAATGCTTTGTTATAGCATGGTTACCACTTAACATCAGTTGGGCCATCAGCATCAGCTTGTTCCTTCAGCTAGTAGCATAAAAAAAAAGTTGTTTCAAATAAGCACTTGAGTTCCAAAACAGCATTTTGCAGTTATGCCTCACTTGCATAGGCAGCTTATATGCCAATATAAATAAGGTAATATTGGCGGACATTTCACACCGCATTATCTATCCTCAAAGCAATGCTATTATAATACTTACATACTTTTTTTATGAAACATACTTATACTAGTGGTTCGCCCCGAACTGAGATCTCGTGATGCGACCCGACGAACGCACCAAAACTTTTAGTAGGTAGTGGAGAGGCAAGTCCAAACATTATGTTTGGACTTTTTTCTGACTACTGCCTACTAACTTGGTACGTTAACCAAGTTTCAACTCTATTGGCCTATTTATTGAAGAGTTCCGTTGAACAGACCTTGGCTCCATCATCAGACCTGGTCGTTGTCACCATTTTATGAGATCTGTGTACCTCCTTAATTTATTTAAAGAAAAAAAAAATAAGAAAAAGCAAAGGAACTGGCCGACAAGTAGAAAAACCTTGATGCCAACGAAACTCTTAGAGATGGGAGATCTTGGATCGCTGGTTATCTTAATTTAACTTTTTTGTTGTATCTCGGTAATGCAGGAACCTTATCGCTGAGAGCGATCTCTTCCAGGCAACCTTCCATATTTGATCGAGTGAGCGAAGCGAACGAAGATCTTAGTTTCAACTTGGGCGATTTGGCATTTTATGTACTTATGTATGTGTACTAACTTGGTACGTTAACCAAGTTTCAACTCTATTGGCCTATTTATTGAAGAGTTCCGTTGAACAGACCTTGGCTCCATCATCAGACCTGGTCGTTGTCACCATTTTATGAGATCTGTGTACCTCCTTAATTTATTTCAAGAAAAAAAAATAAGAATAAGCAAAGGAACTGGCCAACCAGTAGAAAAACCTTGATGCCAACGAAACACTTAAAGATGCTTAGCTCTTGGATCGCTGGTTATTTTAATTTAACTTTTTTGCTGTATCTCAAAAACCGAGCGTCCCAGAAAAAAAGTAAAAATTGTTTTGGAATGTCCAAACAAAGGCCTTTCATATGACATGTAACTTGATTTTTTTATGTAACTTTTTTTATTTTTGCCCTCATAAAAAACCCCTTATCTTAATAACCCTTCATTCGATTTTATACTTACCAGTATATTTCTCAAGTACAAGCTATCGTCTTATCAAATTTCATGCAGATCGGATCAACGGTTCGAAAGTTATCGCCAGACAAACATACATACATACATACATACATACATACATACATACATACATACATACATACATAAGTACATAAAATGCCAAATCGCCCAAGTTGAAACTAAGATCTTCGTTCGCTTCGCTCACTCGATCAAATATGGAAGGTTGCCTGGAAGAGATCGCTCTCAGCGATAAGGTTCCTGCATTACCGAGATACAACAAAAAAGTTAAATTAAGATAACCAGCGATCCAAGATCTCCCATCTCTAAGAGTTTCGTTGGCATCAAGGTTTTTCTACTGGTCGGCCAGTTCCTTTGCTTTTTCTTATTTTTTTTTTCTTTAAATAAATTAAGGAGGTACTCAGTTCTAATAAAACGGTGACAACGACAAGGTCTGATGATGGAGCCAAGGTCTGTTCAACGGAACTCTTCAATAAATAGGCCAATAGAGTTGAAACTTGGTTACCGTACCAAGTTAGTAGGCGGTAGTCAAAGGCAAGTCCAAACATTATGTTTGGACTTGCCTCTGACTACCACCTACTCAAAGTTTTGATGCGTTCGTTGGGTCGCATCACAAGATCTCAGTTCGGGGCGAACTACTAGTATAAGTTTGTATTTACAAAAGAAAAGTATATAAGTAGTATATCAGCTATATGGTTCTTATATCACAAGCTTTGGCTTAGTTTCGGGCGAGATAGTGCTGTGTGGAATGTCCACCAATATTTTATATTACGTAGAGGTAAAAACATGTAGACACCCACTATTCGTAGAAAGTTGAAAAGGAACGTACAACCATCTATTTACCTGAATGCAGCATTCGCTTAGCAGCGTTAGGTATCTTAATTAAACCCATACTGACAAATACGGAGCATAATTAAGACCGCAGCAGTCTTTCTCTTTCATTTAGCCTTGTTAAATTTGTGTTATTTGGAAATGTACCTTCGTATAACGAGATAAGGTTTGATGTTGTTTAAGTTTGGTTAAATTATTCATTTTAGCGTACTAACTAGAGTTTGTATACATCATTTTTAGCCAGTATATGTCCATTATCCTGCTTAGTTTGTAAGTATGGATGGATGTTTGTTACTCTTTCACGTAAAAACTACTGAATAGATTTTAATGAAACTTTACAACAATATAGCTTATACGTCAGAATAACACATAGGCTTCAATTTATAAAGATATTGTGTGAATTGTCCTAAATATGACGATAAGTGTCAAGTAGGAAAAAATCTACCATCTGGGCAGACGAAGTCGCGGACACCAGCTAGTCTGCCATATAACTATAGAATTAACCGCCGCCTTTTAAAATAAATTACAAACAGACTTAGGGCCGGTAGGACAAAGGATTAAAGGGCCGTTAAATATTTGACAGCTAAGGTTAGATTTAACGGTCTTTTAATCCTTGATTAGTAACTAACAGAGCATGGTGAAACCGGCCCTTTGTGTTAAAAATAGATATTTTAATAGAGACGTCGGTAGGTGAGTTTTAGGATCGCCTTAATTCACTTAGTTAGTAACTATGCTTTAATAATAATTTGACAGCCTTCACAGCTCAGTTGGTAGTAGCTCTGCTTTCTGCGCCATAGGCCGTGTGTTCGATCTCCAGCTAGAACAAACATTTGTGTAGTGAACATAGAAGTTTGTGCTCTGTCTGGATGTTAAAATAATAATCTGAGTGTATGTATTTGCACAAAAAAAGGATATAAGTATTACATCAGCTAACTATTTCCCATATTACAAGCTTTGCTTAGTTTGGGGCAGCGCAGAACGCAGAGCTACCTACCAACTGAGTTGTGACTGTGTTGTCAAAGTTTAGATATATAAAATTCTATTTGCAAGCTTAGAAAAACTTCAAACCGAAACATTTACAAAAGATACCATGCTGATAAATACAAAACTGCAAGAAACACTTCCGACGTCAACCATTCAATGCCAATTCCATTCGCAGCTTCTCCCTCCCTCCTGTCCAGCTTCCCATCTCCTCCTCCCTCTTCAGCTTCCCATCTCTTCAAGGAAACCCTATCCATTATTTATCTCCGCTCAGACGATGCGCTAATGGTGCTATCAATTAAACTTGTCGGGGATCCCCGATCCGATTCCCATCGCTTCCGTTTCCACCCCACGCCGGACATTTGATTACTGCCTGTCTTTGGTGTTGCCATTTGTGTTGTTATTTGTGGTACTATAAATACGTAAATCTTTTTATGTATGGAATACCAGTTTGCACAGTGTGGCGTGAACCACACGGTGCAGCAAATATACCATATTTTCTATGTTAGGCCAATTAGGTCCCTGGCTCAGGCCAGGGACCTAATTGGCCTAACATAGTTATTGTTATATGTATGTATATCTCTGTACTTTTTTGTTAGTCAATAAATTGCTTTTCTTTCTTTTCTTTATACAACGATGTTATGGATCTAACAGATGGCCTGATGTTAACCTCCTGTAAATAAAAATAATAATAATAATATTAGTGGACTTTCCACGCAGCACTATCTAGCCCCAAACTAAGCAAAGCTTAGAATATGGGAACTAGATAGCTGTTATAATACTTATATTGTTTTTTTGTAAATACAAATATTCTTATAATATATAAAAACACCCAGACAGAGAACAAACATCTACGTTCATCACACAAATATTTGTTCTCGGCGGGGATCCAACCCACGGTCTACCGCGCAGAAGACAGAGTTACTACCAACTGAGCTGTGAAGGCTGTCAACTATATCAACGGTGCTCTTACATGCAAGTTATGTGCTAAAACCTTTAAAGCCAACATTGGTTATTCCAGTCATCTCATAGCACACGATAGACAAATAAATAAATCAAGCAGTAACAATGTCGCCATAGTCGAAATCGGCCTGGACGACATCATCACTATAAATACTTTTTTCTTTTATTGCCATAAAAACACACAAAATATGCAATCAGGCTTAAAATACAGATGTAGGTAAGTACAAGAAATAACAAACATTAAAAAAAGACAACTAAAACAGGTTTTTTTACAAATAATAATAATAATCAACTCAAAAAGCCTACATAGACTTACATGATACAGACGTACTAATCAAAAACTATTACACACATACATAGATGAATAAAGCATCTAACATTACATAAATTAAATCATGTTCTAAAAGCCCTGTTTTGTTGTATATTTTGACCGATTTTTATAATCTCTGTCGTTTTATTTTCGCAGGGAATCAGATAATAAATAAAATACTCAAATACTTATTTAAAATACACTGTGCAATGTTTATACAAACGTTTGCCTTGGGCGGAAAACGAACGTGCAATCTACAGAAGATTCTTATGATCGGATTTCGTCGTAGATATTATCACATTTGATATGTTTGTAGTAATATTTTTGTACATTCAATACAATTTACCAGTGAAAACTTTAATTTACAAGTGCAAAATGGAAACTGTATAAAATTCCACTTAGCTAACCATGTACTGCTGGTAAAAATTAAATATTCATACAAACAACAGAATGTTCTCGTTTTCTCATTAGCACTGCCGAAACAAATGACTAGCACTCACACATTCACGGTACCTATATTTTTTCCGTAACCAAACACGATGCGAATGTTACCCCTGCAATTAGTCACCCTTCTACACTCCCCACCCCCGCATAGCTAGGGCAGTTCCGACGGTTGACGGTGACGGATTTTTCCGTACATTATGCGGCTTTTAAGCGTCCGGTTATATTAAAATCCGATTATTACTGTTCCCGTCATACACATCCTAAAAGTCTCAAGGCAAAAGGTATTTATAAAATTGAATCAAAAGGATCGCTTTGAAACGTCGTAAAGCTGGGTGAATCTAGGTGCCAGTTCCACGCGACCAAGCCTGGAAAAACAGACACAACGGGCTGATGATGTCGTCCATGCCGATTTCGGCTACGGCGACATTGTTTCTGCTTATGTGTTCATTTGCCTTGCATGTGCTCTTAGATGGCTAGAGTAACCAATTTTGGTTTTAAAGGTTCTAGCACATAAAGTGCATGTGAGCGCTCCGTTGATGTAAATATAATTTATATTTACAGGAGGTTTACTTTTAAGTTGGTCACGTTTTAGATCTAATTCGCGCCTTCGTTCATCTTCAAATGTATATATATTACGCTTCACTAGACTTCTCCACTCTGGCCGGTCTTCTGCCAGCGACTCCCAACGAGAAGGATCAATCAAGCACTTTTTAAAGTTTCTTTTCTGAGCGTCTTTGTATCTGAGGAGTTGGCCGCCACTTTTCCGCTTACCATCCTGGAGCTCAGAGAAGAAAGTGCGCTTCGCCATTCTCTCGTCGGATATTCGCGATAGGTGCCCACACCACCGAAGCTGACGGCGCATGACGTAAGCTTCCATTCCGGTTCGTGGTCCATGTACCATGCGACCACGAACCGGAACACGTCGTGTAGGACGCCCCACCCGATGGAACAACATTGAAAAGATTGGGGGAAGTCGGTGTATGTAGAGAGCTCAAAATCATTTATGGAAATGTAGGAGGCATATTTCCTGCTGTGGACATTTCAGGCTGATTATGGTGATGATAATTTCTGTTTTGAAAGCTAAAAGGAAATAGAAGCAGTGCAAGTGCAGAGAACAATTGTAATGTTTGGTTCAACAAAATAACTTTTGCAATATAATATTGTAATTTCACCGGGCAGATTCTATTTTCCGACTTTCACTACCACCACCCTAAGCGGGACTAGTTGCTTCTCATTCCGTAAGGGTTGAATTGCTCTGGGTCCATCTTTTCAACCCCCGAATGGCTATGTTTACTTTTATGTACAAGAAATATTAGTTCGACATAAAAGGCCCGAGCTTTTAGTGGATGGAGTAATTTTCTCGAGACTTTGAACCTTATCGTGTATAGATTACAGATTTTCTCCTAAGCACCTTTCTTACCAAGCAACATACTCTAATGTACTGTAGACACCTTTATTTGTAAGTAAGTACTTACCTAAATGGGATGGAATGAAATGATTTTATAAAAGGTTCTCAAGCCGGGGTCTGTACATGCTAAAAACATACTTAAGTGTTAAGTAAAATAAGACATAAAGATAAAAGCGTTATGTTAAGAGGATCAATAAAAGAAAATAAGCATCTTGGAAATAAAAACACAATTTCATTTCTTCTGGGCTTAGACTTTACTGAATAATTCGACGATACTCAAAGCAATTATCTTTGCAAAGGTATCTACATCTACATCTACACTAATATTATAAAGAGGAAAGCTTTGTATTTTTGTATGTAACGAATAGGCTCAAAAACTACTGGTCCGATTTCAAAAATTCTTTCACCATTAGAATGCTACATTATCCCTGAGTAACATAGGCTATATTATATTTTCAAAAAAATCAGGGATCCTTACTAAAACTCCAATAATGTAACCCAAGGTGGAAACCAAAAACCTTACATCGCGTGCGCTGCGAAAACTATTGATGATAGAACAAAATAATGTACTACGATTTTGTAGAACACGTCATCATCTACAAAAAATGTCGCGACAGCATATGTCTAACTATTATAGTTATGTCACAATAAGTGTTTTTTTATTATAAAAAATTAATTGAAATGCCGCCGCTAGAAAAGGGTCTTTATTTGTACCTTGGTATTAATCCTTATCCAAATAAATCTTTTCATAATTAAGACGGTTTCAATACCTATAGATTACTTCTTAAATTTTCCAAATCGGACATTCCATTCAAAAGATATGACGAAATTAAAAACGTTAACGGGTCCACGGGTCACGCTCGGGGTGCGATTTCAGTCTCTGGCGTGCAAATGTATGAAATAAGTAGACGCGAGGCTCGAACCCACGGTCTAAGTTTATCCTAATATGTTCAAAAAATTTATGACCACCCATGCGAAGCTGGGACAGGCCGCTAGTTACATATAAAAATAACAAAAACACGCAACCAAATAAGGTTTGAAATTTTACGTAGGTACCTAGATAAAATATTATGATATTTAGTATAGTCTAACAATATTTTTCACTGTTCGTATCTGAAAACTAAGTAAACATTCGAATTATTTCGTCCTGATCAATTTGAGAATGTAAAGCTAAAATTACATTCCAAAATTGATCAGGGCAGAACATCCAATCAGTAAAAATCCCACAGCCTGCGCAAACAACCTTTGTTTGTCCAAAACAGTGTGTAAATATTAACGAAACATCCGCCCCGCATGGCCCAGGTGTAAAATGATCCCAAACCGCCCCGCAAAATTGGAAAACCGAGAATTGGCAAGCACGCGATATAGACCTGCTAATTGATCCCATTAATCTTTTGACCGTAACCGACACTTCCCGAATGATAACGGAAACGCCCGAATTTGCCTGATTGTCTCCAATTATTAGATTTCGGCTGCGCGATCCTGTGTAATGTTTATTTTTTTTATTTATTTATTTATTTATTTATTCAAAACATTACTTATATCATTACAGGTTAGACCTAATACAATATAGTAGTCAACAACTTAATTACTAATATTTACACATTACATTATACAATTATACTATCAATGTCATAGAGCAAACAATAAATTCAATCAAATATTCATGCAAATTATTAAAGAAAATATAAAAATAAAAATAAAAATAATACCATTACATTCAAAACTTCACAATGTCATAATCCTAATCTTAATAATTATAATTTGTAGTAAAACAATAATTATTACCTACCTATTTACAATAACACAAATTAAATAATGTAGCTCTTACGAACTCGCTCATTGGACTGTGGAATACGTCGATAATCACCGCCACCAGATTTAACGTGCATATGGTCCGCGTCAGTGGTGCCTTGCCGAGCAGGTTGGTCCTTCCACGGGGCACTGCGAACATAGGCGGCCGCCTGCGACGCCCAACATACTCGTCCGGCACGCACAGTCCCATCATCTCCAGGATGGTTGGATTGGATATCATCCCCCGGAACACCCGAACCACATATAGCGCTAGCGCCATATCTCTCCTAATTTCTAGCTTGTTGTACCCAACCATACCCAAAACGAATAAGGTTGGATACATCAAGGGATAAAACGGATAGACGCCGTATGTCTTCCAATACAGATATCGCGTAAACTTGTTCTGTATGCGCTCCAACATGAGGCTATATTTAGCTTCATGTGGAGCCCAAACAGACGCTGCGCTTTCCATCTGGCTTCTGACCAAGGCATTATACATTGCCGTTAGAGCCCTTAAGTCAGTGAAACCGTTTGCTCGACGTAAAATGAATCCTAAAATTCTGTACGCCTTTTTACAAACGGTAATAATATGGACTCTGAACCGCAGCTCGGCGTCCATCCGAACCCCGAGATCTCTCACTAATTTCACCCGGTTCAACTGCGCTTTCTCTATCTGGTAGTTGTAGTGGAGTGGGGATGTTGCTCTACTAAATGTTATAATTGAACATTTGTTCAGATTAAACTGCAACTTATTTCTCCTGCTCCACTCCACTACCCTATCCACGTCTTGTTGAAGACGGACGCAATCTTCTTCCTCCTTTATTGGCAAGATCAGCTTGAGGTCGTCTGCAAACAGAAGACATTTGGCTGCTGTAACAACTTCGGGCAGATCGTTAATCATCACGATAAATTCCAGAGGCCCTAAGTTGCTACCTTGACTCACGCCTGTTCTCGTGAAGTAAGGTTCTGATTTATGACCCGCGTACTCCACATACTGCTGCCTGTCTTTCATGTAGCTAGTGAAGAACTGCAGCAGTTTGGGGGTGCAGCCGATCGTCGCCAGCTTTGTCAATAAGATGTCATTGTCGACCATGTCAAAAGCTTTTTTAAAATCAAAATAGGCTACGTCGACTTGCACTCCTGCGTCTACGTTTGGAAGAATGTATGACATCGAGTTGAGGAGGTTACTGGTCGTACTGCGGCCTGTTCTGAAGCCGTGCTGAGCATCCGAGAGATGAGCCGAAATTTGCTGCTGTATACTGCGTTGCACCGCCGACTCGAACACTTTTGCCGGTGATGAAAGGATCGCAACGGGTCTGAATCCATTTACCTCCGAGCCACCATCACTTTTCGGTATGGGAATCACCCGGGTAACCCTCCAGCGTTCCGGGAAATATGATCCTTCCAAGCATAGGTTAAATATACGGACGAGTGGCTCCGCTAGAACTCTACGGCAGTCCCTCATAACAAACACGGGTATCCCGTCTGGGCCTGCAGACTGTTTCGGCTTAAGTCGTGTGAGTGTTGCCCATACCTCTGCCTCTGTCAGCTTCGGCACATGTACGCGCGAGCTACCGGCATTGCCTAAAGCCTGCGCTTCGCCCACGTTGAGGGCCGCCGCAGTGGTGCCGTATACCGAAAGAAAATACTTAGCAAATTCCTCTGCACATTCTGCCTCCGGAAGTGTACTACCATCTTTAGTAATTTTCTTTCGGTCCATTGCACCCCGTTTCTCTCTAACATAATCCCAGAATGCCTTCGGGTCCTCCGCTAATCGGCTCTGCACTCGCTCCTGATGGTGTTGATGCGCTATGGCTATCATTTCCTTGATCCTCGCTCTACATTCTGAGAAGGCTTGGTAGTTCTCTTTGGACCCTCTCGTCTTATACAATTTATGCAGCCTCGCTTTGTGTTCTATTTCCCGAATGATCTCTACCGAATACCACTTTGGGTAGCTATATCTTTTTTTTACCTTACCTATACGTTTTTTAGGTACACATTCGTCAAAAATCTCATTCAGGATATCATAAAAACAATTTAAAGCGTCTTCTGGGTCTTGGACTTGATATAGAACGCTCCAATCAGCCGCCGATATTGCCGAATACAAAGCGTGGTAATCCGCTTTACCAAAGTTCCAGCTCGGTAGAGTGGTCGGAGGCGGCGGCGCCGGGCAGGGCTCGACGCGCGCGCAGTACCGTACCGTCACCGCAAGCGGTGGGTGCTGCTGGTCCATCGGTACCAGTGCCTCGTCAGCTATGCACACGTGGACTTCCTGCATCTCTGACGCAACCAGCACCAAATCTAGTAACCTGCCCTTACAATTCCTCACCTCGTTCTTCTGAGCGAATTCGCAGAAAGCTACAAAATATTCAAAATAGTTCAGAACGTTATCATTACACGAATATAAATTAAAATCCCCTATAACTACACATGACTTATAATTAGGACACCATTTTTCTAAAATTTGGAATAGAATTAAATAATCATCTTCAGTACTATTAGGCGGAATATAAACAACACAACAAAAAAATAAAAACTTCTCTTTTAAAAACACTGCGGCGCCAACTAATTCGAACGCGCAAGTGTCAATATCCACGCCGTCCGGGACATTCGCTCGTCGTAACTGAAGACGGTGCGACGACGCCAGGAACACTCCCCCCTGTTTCCGTCCGTCCACCCGGTCACATCTTAAGATCTGGTATCCTGGAGGTACTATCTCAGCATCGTGAATGGACTCTGCACAACCCGTCTCCGTGATTGCAAATAAATCTGCACCTGAGGATTCGATGTTGTTGCAAATCATATCCAACTTTGTCCGTAACCCCCTTGCATTCTGGTAGTATAGCTCTATGGCTCTATTTTTCTTCGATTGGCCTGTTTGCCTGTCTCCGAAACCAAAACCATTCGCCAAACTCAGAATTCACGGGCCAGACATCAGGCTGGCAAAGTATCTCGTACTCTCTCTGCGGCACCGTGATAATAAAAGAGGCATAATCTCGCTCAGTCTTATGCTTTATCTTGTCAACTTTTATGGTGGCTTCTGAGTTACATACTCTTTTTACGTGGCTTGTCATACTTTCCCCTGTCGTTCCAATTGCCAGTTTCCATACGTGAAGATATCTCTTTACTTCCATTGCTTGGATTTCCATATTATTATTAGAGTTCCGGCCTTTCCTCACCATTTTAGGTTG
Source organism: Chloroclysta siterata (assembly GCA_932294275.1). Lineage (NCBI taxonomy): Eukaryota > Metazoa > Arthropoda > Insecta > Lepidoptera > Geometridae > Chloroclysta > Chloroclysta siterata. The sequence continues at coordinate 13,075,213 of OW028602.1, forward strand.
AACGCTCTCTATTCCTCTAATGTTCTTTGTCTACGAAGCTTTTATTGGAATTACCTATCTCTGTGAGGATCCCTTGGTGACTTTCGAGGAAGCCCGGAAGCAAACAATTATAGTGAATTGCCCACACGTGATGGTTGTTGTTTTGTTTGCTGGAGTATTTAGCTGTTAGTAGCTCTTGCTTTTGACACCTTTCGTCCGCTATGCTATGTATTTTAGCGACGAAATAGCTCTTGTGGTTTTCATCTCACACTTTATATTTTTAATGCTGGTTTACCTAAAACGAATGTAACTATAAACCGTTGACTACGTAATACGTTTTAAACTTTTTTGCTACATCCAAAATGCTTACGACTAACACCATCCGGTTTTAACGTCCTTCATTTCCCACATTTATTGAGCGGATACATTTTACGAGGATAAAGAATGCGTTCTAAAGCAAGCGCAATTTCTTTCAAACGATTTACTCTGAGCTTGAAGCATATTTTACAATAACTCTTTACGAGCCCATACTTTGGTGTGTAAAATACTTCGTGTACATTTTACATTCGAGATACGGTAGGAATATTATTGTAAACCGGAGAATTTGTATTTTTATAGCCGTAAAAATGGGGACTTGTTTTCATACGAATGCTGTGTTGTTATTATACACGTGAATACTAGATAGAACATAGCCTTTTACATTGTGGTTGTAGTGTCAATGGAAAAACCGGTTTTAAAATGAATATAGAGTCGATATTTACTTCAATTTTTTTGTTTCAGATGGACAAAAGAAGTAGTTGGCGCCTACGGCGGCGGTGCAGGTGAACAACCGCCATCATGGCACGGATATCGACACGTGTGGTGGTCGCAGCCTGTGTGTTGGCGGCTGCCCGCGCCTACCTGATCCTCGTGCCCGACACAGCACCCGCTGGGTATGAAGTCCTCGACTCCGCTGTCTACAAACTAGGCTCTGAGCGAACATATACCATCGACGTTCACAGAACAGCTAACTTTGTCCACCATATCCTCAGAGTCAATAGGACTTCTGGCATAGTCAGTCTTAGAAAGAGACTGCGCTGTGACGGTGTCTTTTATCCGAATCTCTTTACCTTCTACGTCGACTCGACTTCTGAACGCATCCGCGATATTGATTACTATAGTTTGCCTATCAGAATCCTTGTCATCGGAGAAGACTGTGAGAGAAGGCACGCGGAACTCTACGATATTGATTTCGATAGAGTTTATGATCAGGATGACGCAGCGCTACAGTACGAAGAAGATGTTGTCCGGGATAAAAGAGAGGCACCACAGCAAGAGAGTATAGACTGGCGGTTGCTAGAAGCCGATGAATTAGTCTCTAGTCAATATAACGTTCTTTCCACGGCATTTCCGTGGTCTATCCCCATGTTTGAGGACTACGCAGCGAGGAATAGAACAAGAAGAAAACGATCTCAAGACCCTGTACCATTTGATATGTCTATAGATGTTAAAATTGCGGAAGCGAGACAATGGATATCGGAAACGTATGCTAGTTTTTCGATACCAACGACGGATCGATGGCAAGGGATCTGCCTGAAAAAATCACAGTTCATCAACTCATTGGTGGCGTTTCTACCAAAGACGGTGCAGAAGATGTGTAAAGTGCAGTTTTTGGATGTTAGTGATTCTCGATTTATGATCGAGAGTAGCCAAGGGGATCTTGTTGCCAGCAGTGATGTGTGTATTCAAGAGCCGATGTGGAAAGTGTCTGTTCTCTTCACGTTCAACTGTGACCGGACTAACATAATTGATTCTGACCATCGTCTGAAGATAGTGTACCACCATCAGGAGTTGAACGACACTGATATCGCAAGGCGGGTGAAGAGGGAGCTTCGGAACCAGTCTCCGTACTTCGAGCAGGCCTTGTACGTCGCGTCTGTGGCTGAGGAGCAGCCCTCTGGGGTTGTCGTCACCACCGTCAGAGCTCGGTAAGTGATTCTAATGTGTAAGTATTATTTGCTACTTATTTTTTCCTTCTCACCAACAGTGCAAACATGTGTTGATCACGTCTTCTCTCTATGCGTTTAATGCTTAACACAGATCTTAACCTCTCGTCATTACTCTTACCATATCATTATGAGATGACCGGCAAGGCTATATAAAACATCCGAAAACTTTTCCGATCGGAAACGTCTGTTTATGTCTTTTTTGTAAAGATAAATTCTGACGTTTGCGAACGGCAACATTGCCAAATGTTTTAACATGCCTTAAAACTCGTCTGTCGTTTCTTCTTCAACGTTAAAAAAGTATTTTTTTAAGACTTAGATGACCAAATGGGTGGGCCCAGAAAAAAAAATTGTGGCCAGAGAGTAAACCGGTGATAACTTCCTTATAAGCGACAGGAAGTCTTCATTAATAAGTGAAGAATATGACACCTAGCGCTGCCAGCTGCCGCTTAATTGAGCTCTTATTAACTCTATTACTTATGAACTTATACAACGTGTAGACTGACGACGTTCTATTCTTAGGTGATATTAAGATACACTCCGTAGATGTCATTACGATTTAATCTTATATTTCTTGCTGACGGAACAAGCAGATGCTTTGCAAGTCACGCACTAAAGGAGCATACTCTACGATGCACTGCCATGTGTCCATCAACTTGAGGCACACAGAAGTTAAGCCTCAAGTGCCTGTAATTTCACCGGCAACCACAACCTTCAAACCGAAACACAGCGTTGCTGCTTGGCGGCAGAAATACGTACGGTGGTAGTACTTTTCCGGACGAGCCCACAAAGAGCTCTACTACTCTCAAATCTATATTATTAGTACACATACACAAGAAAATTGTCAAGAGATATAACATTACTATACTTTACAATTCATAAGAAGATCAGTGAATTAGATATATGAAATGATAACAAGGGCGCCACTTTTAAGCCTACACTAGTATTCTCTTATCTGTGACCTACACTAGCGCAAAGCGTTACTTTATATTGAACTGTGATTGCAGTGAGATAATTATCTAGGCTTTCTGAACCATTGTTTTTAGCCGATGCACGCAAAAATAAAACCGCGGTAAAACGGTGAACATGGCTTTTAACCATGTGAAATTTTTTATTCAAACAATGCTGCAGAGAAATTGCAAAATCAAAGGAATAATGCTTTTTAGTTGCTATTATATTTCTGACATAATAATGCTAAAATTAAGTAAGTATCACTATTTTCTTAGAATCTTGCAAGAAATCTCCGCAGTGGCAAACTTTTTGTGATCTCGAGCACGTACACGTATCAGATCAGCTACTTAAATACTCATTTCCTTTGATAGCGACTAATAGCATTGCTTTATAGTGATTGTGCAGAAGTTAGACTCAGAAGTAATTTACTGCATTTTCCCAATGAGACTTGGAAGCTCTACGGAGATTTAGGTAATGGTGGTGCGTAGATGTGTATCTCGTACACTTAACGGAAACTAGGCCCATATTTTTTCCTAGTTTGCTGATAGAGCAAGCAGCTGACTCATCAAATGTTACGTTGTGGCCATCACCGACTAGTTCAACAACTAGTTTTAGTTTAAGCTGGAAAGTGTAATAAGCAATTGCCATGCAGATACTTAAATAAATAAATATAAAAGAATTGAAATTGTGAACGTAGGTTTTCGCGTAACATCCCCGTCTTGTATGCCAAAACACGAGAAACTTTATTCCTACAGGAGTTGCGGTTCTATGTAGTATACCTAATCCCTATTTTTACGGCCCTCTTTTAGCGCTACTCCAGAAGGTTTGTCACGTAGCGGTAATAAGGATAATAGTCTGTGTTTAGAAGTTACTTCTAAAAGGTGTATTTACTCTGGCGATTAAATAGAAAAACGGCTATTAATTCGATCTTGTCTAGCTTTGAAGATGTGAAATAACACTTGTGTAAAAAAGATAACATGGGTTTAGAACCGAGCGTTCAGTATCTAGAAAAGTGTTCGATAACTAGCTTCCTATAAAATGTACATGTTGTTGTTGTATTTGGTCACTGGTAAACCTTTTCCCTTTTTTTTATACAACTAGCTGATGGAACAAGCAGACAGCCCACCTGATGTTAAGTGGTTCGTTAAAACATTCGAATCATTTTCGGACAAATCAGCATATCACATACACTTTCATGTCAAATGCTTACACTTTGTGCTAAGACCTCAAGTAATGATGGTTAAAATACTACCGAAATTATACAAAATAACACTAGAAAATCTGTTATAATGAAAAAGCTATGTTGCTTCCCAAAATGTCAGAAAACGAATCCGGCTTATGTGTTATTGTTATACAGCTAAATTAAAGTTAATCTATTCTATTGGTGACAAGAGTAACCACAGACAATATACTACAGATTTAAATCCTTGAGTCTAAAGAAGTCTACAAATGCGAGGAAATGAACCCCGATTCAGTTATAATACACTCATAAAAAGTTAGAAAATGAATGAAAATGAATAGCGATAGCATTTTCCCAGATTTCCACAATTGTTTCTCACGGCAATAAAACACTCGAAACTGTTCTAGCGCTTTCCTGCTTCTGCTTTGTTTGAATCTTTTCATTTGAGAGCTTGACTACTATTGATCTTCAATTTCGCATTAAGCCGAAAATACACGGTTCACTTTTGTCTTTCAATTTGGATGAAGCAACCAAATTGATCCATGTAAACTTAAATGAATCATTCAATTTTTGGCATTCCTTTCATTTCTGCTCCATTCAACCAAAGTGATTCAATTTGGTTGAACCGTGTATTTCCCGGCTTTAAGTATAAAGAACACAAAAAAAAGTGTCTTCTCCTTTCGTAGATATGTTTAAGCTAGAAATGTTGCTAACTGCAAAAATTACTTATTAGATATAAATGACTCCTTATTGATTACCACAACAAATAAAGATACACATTTGTACTTAAAAACTAACAAGTATTGTAATACAATGGGCCACCTTATCGCTAACAGCGATCTCTTCCAGACAACCTTGGGATGGAAAGGAAGGAAACATAAAAAAGAGAGGGAGGGACTAGTGCGGGTATAATTAATATGGGTACTTGCTTTATCAGCTTGTTATTGTGGCAGGATTATATTTTTAGGGATGGAAAAAAGGAAAGATGAAAAAGAGGGGACTGGTGTGGGTTTAATTAATATAGATACCTACTTTATCAGCCTGTTATTGGGTCTAGATTATAATTATATCTTCCAACCTGACCAGGGATCCAGAGAACAGTCCAGTCACGTACTCCATGTCGAGCCTACTGGACTCCCGGTCCTCGGGGATGTTTGCAGTGGACTCCCGGAGTGGGGTCGTCACGACACAGGCCAGGCTAGACCGGGAGAGGCTGGATGTGCATTACTTCAAGGTGATCGCGCAGGATGACACATTTCCCCCTCGAAGTGGAACTACTACGCTACAAGTAAGTTAGGGGCACTTTGTCGTGTCTCATGGTCACAGGACTATCTCAATGCGTAAATTTAGTAAACAGGGTGGACTCATGTTGGCCCTGAATAGACTACTGATGATCAGATAAGAAGCCATAAAGAAAGTTTGTATTCTATGAGTTTGTGTTCTAAAGGCTAACTCTAGTGCCGGAGATTTTAGACCCGGAACTAATAGCTTAACGTGCTCTCTGAAGCACAAAAGGTCTCAGCAGGGCTATTTTAAAACAATAGGAAATGTCAGATTCCCTTTTTTATAAAAGCAAAAAAAAAACTAAGCAAGAAGGACAAATTTTGACGTTTGTGATCGGAATCGATTCCAAATGTTTTAAAAAAGCTCTGCCGATGTAAATACCACCGGACGTAAATAGTGATACGCAAAGAGAGTAACTGACGGTTTCAAGTTCAATCTATGTCTGTGGTTAAGGCAAGACATTTAATAATTACCAACATTATCAATGTGACCTGAGCCTTAATTCTCGTTACAAGGAGTATGTTTTAGGTTTTAGGCCTGTGAAGGTTGTATTCCCTTGTTTGCAATTAAGATTATGGGAGCAAAGCCTCACAGCGGAGATGAACTTTATAAGCCAGGTAAATTCATCTTATGTTGGTACCTCATTATCTAATGGAAGCTAAATATATAAGTCATGATAGGTAGGCACATAATCAGAATATATTGCGCAGCAACGCTATTGAAACTCTCATTTTGCTTATTAATTCGGGCATTTATTTTCAGCATAACCGAAAAGCTTGTTTGTAATCATGGCATTATCACGGACCTTATGGCCCATTATACCTATCTCTGTCCCGCTCACTCTTTACTCACGTATTTATGACTTAATTAGGACTTCAGAAAAGGGTTCTGCCCTAATCAGACTTTGTTGTTATGATTATACTATCTCTACAAAGGGCCGTAATTTAAATTGGATATTTTCCATTTTAAGCGTTCAGTTTGTGGTTATATAATTTTGGTAATTTATATTATTAACTGTCACGTATGGAAAATCGACTACTGCAAGAAATGGACTTACGCCAAATCGAATACTTGGACGTACCTCTGACTACACATTTAGACTAAATTTATTTATCTTGTCTTAATCATCTATATGGGAAAGCAAAGTTTAACAGTGCAAGTTGCAAATGGAATCATCTTATGAGTTTTTTTATCTTCTAGATCAATGTACTGGACTGCAACGACCATTCGCCTGTATTTGAGATGCAGCAGTACGAGGCTTCTGTGAGAGAAGGAGCCAGCCCGGGCACCACTGTTCTGACGCTGAAGGCCACTGACCAGGACATCGGGAAGAATGGCGAGGTAATTAACACATCATACTTTATTTCTAATCCTATCCTATCCTACGTCCTACTGTCCTTCTTTCTATCCTTAATTCTAATGTAAAAATGTGAAAGTTACGATGTTTGGATGTTTGTGGCTCAATCACGCCTTAACCACTAGATAAAACTTAGAACAAAATTTGTCGTTCGTAACCTGCATTAGCATTAGGCTACTTTTATCCAATTGCAACTTTTATGAAACCCACCACAAGTGTTTTATGAGCAATGGCCTGGTAACTCCGTCATGCGGATTCGGTCATTCAGACATCATTTATTTATTGATATATTATTACTTATTACTATTAGCCCATAGTGTCCCATTGTTGGGCAAAGGCCTCCCCCCATTTTCGCCAGTCACTACGATCATGAGCCTTTATCCGCCAGTCCCTCTCATAGGCGTCCAACTCGTCCCGCCATCGCATGCGCGGTCTGCCACGACGCCGCCTCGCTGTGTCAGGGCACTACTCGGTAGTGGTTTTGGTCCACAGGTCGTCCGGTATGCGACCTAGTGGAACAAATCGGTGCCAATTGTACTATCAATGGTACTGCCTAATGGTACAAGTGGTCCGGTGGCGACAGATGTGACCGGCCCAGTCCCACTTTAGGCTAGGCTAGGTAATAAGAGAAAGATAACTTGATTGAGGACAGTATGGATAAGTCTACAAACAGTGAAAAACCTTGGGTTTGTCCAACAATCGCCGAGCTTATCGCAGGTAGCGATCTCTTCCAGACAACCGTCATTCTAAACTAAACTTAGAACTAATGTTTTGCATCGACTGCGAAGTTGAGCGGATTTGGCATCCACCGTCCCCTGATCTAGTTAAAAACTGTGTTTCAGGTTTCTCCCTCTAATAACAGGACATTTTACTGGTAAACCATTTTAAGAGAGACTTGGGTACACCTTTCGCTTTCCATAAGCACATTTTTGTTCTGCCTTGCCTACTGAAACTGAGCTCGGTAAGCTGCGAAGAGGCACCGATCGAAGCCCGGATTATGAGGCTTACAATCTGCATCGGGGGAATATTGTGTGATTAACAAACAACACCGGATTGGTTGGAATTAAATAGTTTGCACATCTACGGGTAGGTCTCTCTAGAACAGAGTTATAGGAAGCAGAACAGAAAGAAAGGAGAGGATGCTTTCAAGATTTATCGGTTGTTTTATTTAAAGGTTTATTTATTTTTGCTAAAATTTCAACCCAATATTTAATAATTTATGGCTTTATGTTATACTAGCTGGTGCCCGCGACTTCGTCTGCGCAGGATTAGTATTTCGAGTAGCTTATATTAGCGTGGCGTAGTACATAATGTGTAACTCTAGCGGTTTTGGCAGCGCACGCCAGAATAGCTCGCAGATGGTAGATATTTTCCTGCTTACTTGACACTTATCGTCATATTTTGGACAATTCATACAATATCTTTATAAATTGTAGCCTATGTGTTATTCTGATGTATAAGCTATATTATTGTAAAGTTTCATTTAAATCCATTCAGTAGTTTTACGTAAAAGAGTAACAAACATCCATCCATCCATCCATCCATACTTACAAACTTTCGCGTTTATAATTTTAGTAGGATTCAGCAGATACTAGGAACCACTTTTATTCCATTATTTCAAATCCGCTTGTGGTTTCCACGAAAACAGTTATCCTCTAGTGGACAAAACAAAATTACAAATAGGTATATGTAGTAAATGCTTGTAAACGTTGAAAATCATTATTTTTATTTCCCAGGTGGAATACACCATAGATTCAGTTACAGCAGAGAGCCTAAACCCTGAAGATCTGAACGAGTCTATAGAAAGCACCCTCGACCAAACAGAAGCCCAGGAAGTGTTTAGAGTAGATTCAAGAAGCGGGGCCTTGATGACCAGGTCCCCTTTGGATAGGGAAAAGGTGTCCAGATACACGGTGGTGGTCAAAGCTACTGATTTAGCGAGCCCGGTTTCTGATAGACTATCCAGCACGTGAGTACATCCTATACAACAAATATTTTCATCATCATATCAGCCTATGTCCACTGCATAGGCTGGGCACAGGCTTCCTCAATAGTTTTGTTAATCATTGGGGAGTTACCAATGTTACCATAGACACAACGCTTAGCAGGTGGATTGGTGACTAAAAAGTGGGATGCCAATGCCCATCTCCGGATACGTTCCATTAGTCTTCTTTTACGATATCCACGGAAGTAGATGGCTAGGCCAATTCTATGCCAGCACCCACAGCGAAAAAATATAGAAAAAAAGAAGCCTAGAATGTATTCGGGTTAAAATTCATTCCATTTTCGGTCTGATGAGAGTTTATCATAGCTAACTGATCTGGCCAGCCGGATCTGGTCAATGGATCGGCTCGTGTGCACCTTTGCCTATGACAGTTATATTACCTCAAAAAGCACGTCCATATGCCTTTTGTGGTATTTATCTGCATCTTCAATCTGAGAAGTAAAGGTGTAAAGTAAGGGTATTAACTCTTTACATGGCAGGGGACAGCCGGCTGTACCATAATGGTTTAATCCGAGTGCACCAGTTAACTGAGGAGTTAAGTCTCATGTGCCTGTAATTGCACTCACTCAAGTCGTCAAGGTCAAGGTTTTAAGTCTCGTGTGCCTGTCTTGCATCGGCACCCACATCCGTTAAATCGGAACACAGCAATGCGAACATCACTACTTGGCAGTAGGAACGGTGATAGTACTTCTCCGAACGAACTCTCACAAGAAGCTCTACCACTAAAATTGGTCTCGGAAGCATGAAATTTGGTACATAGGATATCATCTATTTGTCATGTAGTATTGTTAATAATAAATTAATGTAGGTTATTTCTACTGCCTTCTATTAATATAATTGTTACAGTGCTACAGTCCACGTGAACATCCAAGATGACAACGACAACTACCCTCAGTTTAGCGAGAAGACGTACACCGTCACAGTGGACGAAGATATCAGCGTCAATGACAATCCAGTCATAGCTAGGATAAAGTACGTTCTAAAGCTAGAAATATATTTGTTTATAAAAATGCAACTTCCTAAATTTTAAGATGAATACACAGCTAACCTTTAGTAGGCTCCATAGTTCCTATATTGAAACATATAATTTTCAGATTAAGATTGTTTCTATTTTTTTTCTGAGTAGTGGAAGTTTCTGGCACTGCTATGCGTTATAGTACAGGGATTTATACTGACCCTACAAAATAATTATACAAGGTGTTCCAATAGGTAACTTTAATTTAAAAACTTCCACCTACCTATAAAACTACTACCTACCTATTGATGGGTACCTCTACCCATCAATATGAAAAACTTTTTCTAACGAATCAACACTTTTGAAAAAAAACAGCTTTTTCATATATTTTAGCCAGGTACTTTTGTATGAAACAGCAGTTTTTTTCGCGTTCACAGATTTGGTTCGTTAGAAAAAATTATTCATATTGATGGGTACTTTAGCCCTCTGAAGTTTTTAAATACAAGTATTGGAACACCCTGTAAGTATACAAAAATCGTGGTTTTCATTGTTTGATAAACGATCGAGCAACATTTTAGTGTGCAGTATTTTTACATCCAATATTTCCATATCCATTATTTACAAAAGACACGGACACGGAAAATAACAAATACGTAGGTAAGCAATATTAAATGCTTGAAATATCAGTAAAAACAATGAAACGTTCAGTAGAAAGTTTGCATACTCTTGCTAGTCGAATTCACCTATCGTATAACCCTGCAAAGTGGCGATTCAAACGAGAACGAAAATAAAAACTATTTTTGTGAACACTACTGTCAAAACTTCAACCACCAAACGCCTAAAAGAAAAAGGTAAAGCATTAACCAAGCTATCGCAAAATTTCATCGTGGAAATGGAATACCTTTTCTAAAAACGAGCTCTAAAATAATAGCACTCACGGCGTATTTCAAGAAGATAAAAATAAAACATTGAAGTTAAACTTGGCAACCTTTCTCTAGTCCAGGGTTGTCCAACTAGCTAGTTCAGTCCAGGGTTTACAGGGAAACAAACTATTCTCTAAAATAGTGACGTCCATTGGTATCATTGATAGGAAAAAGCTTGCCAGATAGAAAGGTGACACTATTTTGTTTACTGAAGATATAGTGGTTTTTTATCCCTTTTAACTGACGGTTAAAATTCATAATCTAATCGTAGACTTCGATTTTAAAACGCAGACAACCGATAGATTTTTCATAACGCTTAGAAGTTTTATATTACTTTAAAAATTACAAAATGTGATGAGAAGTAGTTTGACAGTTGTCGACCTCTTTGAACAATGTTTTCAAATGGTTTGCATAATTTGACATCAATACGAACTACATAACAGATATAATGATGAGTAAAAGCGATTTCTAGCATAAATAAGCAGTACCGGTCCAATTATGAAAGCTTGTATTACTTAATATTATTCTGAATCCTAACTGAACACAGCTTGTTTCTTAAATAAACTGCGTGATACGCAAGCTAGTAGCGATATAATCATTCAACTCGCGTAAGTACATTTGGCCCGCTTGGACATCCCTGCCCCGTGCCTACACTCTGTCGGGTGTTTCAAATTTGCATATCCATAAATCTTTATTGAAAACGAAGCAGTAGCTGCGTGTAGTATTTATTGTTTCACTCGCCTCTAGACCAGCCGGTCATAAATATTGTAATAGTATAGCGGGAATGATGAATGTTAGCATCTTTTCTTACGATGTATGTTTCTTTTTTTTATAATCAACCAGTTTTAATTGGATACAAACCTCCTTCTGAGCAAGTCTTTTTCAAATTCATATTTGGAACACGTCGATTCTTTCTTTTTTAAACCTGATACACACATTACATACTGATAGCATTTAATTTAATTGTACTTTTGTATGCGCAATTTTCGAAGATAAATAAAATGAGTTTTTGTATTCCTAAGCCTAACCCATTGCTGGCTTCCACAGAGCAACAGATGCCGACATCGGAGCGAATGCAGCGATACGCTATGCGATCATCGGGGGAAACACTCAGATGCAGTTTTCCATAGACAGCCTGAGTGGAGACGTGTCGTTGGTCAAGACTCTGGATTATGAGCAAGTTAGGAGCTATCGGCTTGTCATCAGGGCTCAAGGTATGATTGCCTTCTCATCTTTCTGATCTTATCTTCATATGGGTTCACACAAGTTTTTTTCTCCGCTCTTCTACATTAGCCGTTACCTCGGTAATAGGTAATAATTATGATATAACTATTTTTTTAACTCTCGTGATCATAACTCATAACACATATTAAAGTATTACACCGGTATTTACGGGTCTGCCCGCGACCACGACTATTGCAACATAGCCGAAACGTCGGGAAAATAATAAAGGTAAAACGTTGTAAATACCCGTGTAATATTTCAATAGGTATATGATATAACTTATACTTACAACTATCATGGTTATCAACATAACTTTCATTTACAACGGGATATTTACCTTGATTTGTGAATTCGGGAATGTTTATCTATGCATCTCTCTTATACCTGATGTTATCATTTTATTTACAGACGGAGGTAGTCCATCCCGATCCAACACAACCCAGCTACTGGTTAACGTGAGAGATGTGAACGACAACGCACCGCGATTCTACACTTCTCTCTTCCAAGAGTCTGTCAGCGAGAATGTGCCTGTTGGATACAGTATTGTGAGGGTCAGTATCCGCTTCAGTAAACACTGAAGCTTCATTATTACATCCTAGGTCCGAGGCCTTTTGTATCCCCTAGGACCAAGATAGGACCTAGATACAAAATATTAATAGAAAGTAAAAAAAACAGAAACAGCCTCAAAACTTCGATCTCCAGGCACGGTAAATCAGAGATCTAAGTCAGGTCAAGGTCAGACAAACAGATATCTGTGTGTTTGTCTGACCTTGACTTTGTAGGCATTATATTATAATTTTTATTTATATATTCGATGACATGACAATTTTACATGAAACAATTAAACCAAAAAGTGCTGATATTATAAAATACTAGTAAGAACTTAATTTAAGTATTAGAAGTAGGGTACAGAAAATAAAATGCGCAAGTACGCTAGCTCCCACTCTAGGAGAACCTGTGTTGTGGGTAGCTAACCTCTTTAAAATGTGTATGAAGTGTGTTTTTTTTTATACCATTAGCTGATGGAACAAGCTCATGGCCCACCTGATGTTAAGTGGTAACCATTACCTATAACAAAGTATTGTGTGCAGTTACGCTAGTTAAGAGTGCAACAGATGTGATGTCGATTATCGCCGATAATGCTGGGTGTTTTGGAATTAGCAGTAGGTTTTTAAAGAACAGATTAAGAAATTGATACAATATTGTTTAATTAAACAAAATAATTTTCCAGGTGCAAGCATACGATGCAGATGAAGGTGTGAACGCAGAACTGACATACACACTGATGGACAAGGAGTACGGTGGGAACAACGACCTGCCTATCACAATAGACCCTCGTTCTGGATGGGTGTTCACTTCTGGACAGCTGGATAGAGAGCAGCAAGCCAAATACCAGCTTCTGGTAAGAAAATTCATTTCATTTTATTTTATTTGTAAGTGTTACGGCCCCAAGGCCGTATCCGAACAATAAATGCAAAACGTCACCCAATTTCAAATATTTTGACAGCTATCTATGCTGTCACTTTACACTTCATACATAACACTACTACAACTCTTACCACTACGATAACCGCCAAAACCTGTAACCTGTACATTTTATTCAGCATTATACAAAACTATCAAGAACTGTCTTCTGATTTATCCACGCCATGAGAGGAACCCCACTATATCTGCGCAAACAGTAAGTTTGTTAGCTGTTCTTCTAGGCTTGGTCGCAAGAAACTGGTACGATTCACCTATCTTTAAGACGTATCAAAGCAGGATCGCTTTGATACATCTTAAAGATAGGTGAATGTGATTAAATTCAATAAATACCTTTTGAATTTGATCATCATCATCCACAGCCCATCTTCACCCACTACTGAGTAACCCTCCCTTAATTTATGCCATCTACCACGATCCTGTGGCAGTCTCACTCATGTCCTACCCGCGACTTTAACTATGTCGTCCACCCATCTCGCTGTAGGACGTCTCACACCTCGGTAACCGGTTCTCGGCCATTTGTTTGTCCTACTCCACCTGTCATCACCACATACGCCTCTGTAACCGGGGCCGGGGGCCTAATCACGAATTTGACGTTAGTTGCATAAACGTATCGTATCCCTAACTAGAACAGAATAAGGTCGAATATCGCTAGAATATATACATAACGCGACAAATCTCAAAATTCATCCGTGATCAGCAGGCTGATGCAGTTAGCGATACGATACGTTTACGCGACTAATGTCAAATTCGTTCGTGATTAAGCCTCCGAGCCCAGAATAGGGTCGTTTATCGCTAGGATACGTTAACACCACAAATATCTAAATTGATCCATGATTTTTCGATTCTCGTCCACCATCTTGTTTGTCCTCCTACTCCACCTGTAGTACGTATATCGTATCCCTAACTACAACAGAATAAGGTCGAATATCGCTAAAATAGTACGTTAACGCCACAAATATCAAATTTGATCCCTAATTCACCGGTTCTCGTCTACCATTAAATAGTAGCTCTTTGTGAAGGGCTCGTCCGGGGAAGTACTACCACCACGCTTTTTTCTGCCGCCAAGCAGGGTTGCTGTGTTTCGGTTTGAAGAGTGTGGTTGCCGGTGTAATTACAGGCACATGAGGGTTAACATCTGTATGCCTCAAGTTGATGGACGCAGGGCAGTGCATCGTGGGCACGTTCATATCGTGCGTGACTTACGAGGTAATGCTTTGATAAAGGTGATGGTTGCCACTTACCATTAGGTGGGCTATATGCTTGTTCCATCAGCTAGTTGTACAAAAAAAAAACATTCGGTTGTCCTACTCCACCTGTCATCACCACGTCTTGCACAGTACCTATCTCATACAAACAAGCTTTACAACAGGTAACAGCAACAGACGGAGGTGATCCTCCCAAGTCTGCGACCGCCTCCGTCGTGGTGGTGATTCAGGATGTGAACGACAATGACCCCGTGTTTGCGCCGGCGCAGTACGACGTGGAGCTGGCGGAGGACGAGCCGCCGGGCACGCCGGTGGTTACCCTCACCGCGACTGATGCTGATGAGGATAATAGGTATGGATTTGCTGTAGTATATGTACTTTCTAAGCCTTTTTTATGATTATCGTAAAGGTAATTTGTATGTGTTTTCTTCTTGTCGTGTCAATAGTCTCATTTAAAAAAAAATTGTGGTGAAAGGAGTGTATTACATATATCGTTATTGTGGTGCGTTATGTATCTCAGTTACCATAGAATTATTTACATAATTGGTTGTATGTTCGTGTGCATGGTAAAATTATGAATTATCCATATTTTGTATGAAGAAACCACTTTAGTAACTATAAGCGTTGATGAGTTACACCAATTTGAAGAAGAAAAAAACTTTCAAACGCGATTATCTCGAAGCTAGCTTTTTACACTTAATTACGAGATATAGGAAAATTTAAATAAGGTTTAAAAAAAACAGCCTCATTTGAATCTTAATCATCATTTTTTCTTAAACCAACCTACTGATTCTAGGCTCCACTATGAAGTGACAGGTGGCAACACTCGTGGTCGCTTCTCCATCACCTCCCAAAACGGGCGGGGCCTTGTCACCGTGGCCCAGCCCTTGGACTTCAAGCAAGAGAGACGATACGTACTGACGGTCACTGCAACTGATTCTGGAGGCAGATCTGATACAGCTATGGTCCATATAAACATCACGGATGCGAATAACTACGCGCCTGTCTTCGAAAATGCGCCTTATACCGCTTCGGTAAGTGTTATTTTCCTGCATCGCTTTAGTTTTACCTCTAGAAAAAAAAGACAGCTACAAGTCTCATAATCCCCAGAAAAAAAATAAAAAACCGCGGTTGTTATTCCCTCAGATCTATTGGTACCAAGTACGACTTTCAGATTTTTTGAGGACCTCTAAGGGGTAATCAGAGGTAGGTCCAAACATTACATTTGGCACATACCCACATTTTGCATTAGTATTCTATACGTGACAGGAAGCCCATCGCCGCTGTTAGAACACTAACTGGTTTCCTCACGATGTTTTCCTTCACCGTTTAAGAGACTCTACTAGAGAGCTCTACTAAAGTTGCTTAGTTTAACAGTTAAAGGTTGGATTTGAATAAACTAGTATAGGTAGGTACTATTCGATGTATGCGCACGCGCCGCCGCCGGCCGGCACTTTACAACATCGGACTGACCGAAAATACAAAGGATATTTAAACATATTTATGGCGTTATTTCAAATACGCTTTTAACGACGTTTAAGTGCTCTTAAACGGTGAAGGAAAACAAAATAATTATGTGTGCCAGTGCATTACACACATACATTTTTTTGTTAGTTCTACCGATAGAAAAAAAAACGCAGGTCTTTTGATCATCAGGCACGGTAGATACCTAACCGTGGTTACATTTCCGTTGTTGCCGGTGTAATTACAGGCACATGAGCCTTAACATCTGTATGCCTGTTGATGGACGTAGTGCCGTGCATCGTAGGGCACGTTCCTATCGTGCTTGACTTACAAGACAACTTTGTTATAGATGATGGTTACCACTAAAGATCAATATTGATACAATATTGTATTAAATTACCTTGTAACAAGGATCATACAAATGAACGGTAGGAACCAAGCCGTAAGTTTGTTGCCTGTTCTTCTAGGCTTTGGTCGCGTGGAACTGGCACCTAGAGTCACCTAGCTTTAAGACGTTTCAAAGTGATCCTTGTGATTTTATTGAATACCTTTTGACTTTGATCAGGTGGGCCATCTGCTTGTTCCATCAGCTAGTTGTATAAAAAAAGACTTTATTTATAATTATTTGTAGGTGTTCGAAGACGCTCCCATAGGAACCACAGTGCTAGTAGTTTCTGCCACTGACAGCGATGTCGGCATGAACGCTCAGATCTCGTACAGCCTCAGCTCCGAGATATCCAACGAGGCGATGGAGCACCACGCCCAGGAGTTCGTGATCAACCCGCAGACCGGAGCCATCACTACTAATAAACTGCTGGATCGGGAGACTATGAGTGGTAAGTCTCTCTCTCTTGTCGTGTCACTAGTTTCTTTCGAAACAGTGTGGTGAAAGGATTTTAAGTGCGCCTTTAGAGACTCCTGCAGCACTTGACATGACACGTTATAGAACTTTTTAGGTTCTACGAAATGCCGGTTTCCTCCCGATGTTTTCCTTCACCGTTTGAGAGTACTGGCATTGT
The DNA here is from genome assembly GCA_932294275.1 of Chloroclysta siterata. Taxonomy (NCBI): domain Eukaryota; kingdom Metazoa; phylum Arthropoda; class Insecta; order Lepidoptera; family Geometridae; genus Chloroclysta; species Chloroclysta siterata. The sequence goes on from OW028602.1 coordinate 13,092,229, forward strand.
GCACATACATTTTTGAACAGAAAAACTCATTGGTGCACGACCGGTTTCGAACCCACGACCCTAGGATGGGAAAGCGGGGTCGCTACCACTAGACCACCAGTGCAGAGTGCAGTGTAGTGCAGAGTAGAGTGGTAAGTTCCAAAAAACGTCTCGCTTGCACTATTTTAAGAAGTAAGTTAACTGAATGAAAATATGGTGTACCTAATCAGTGGATTCTACTCGATAGGTTTACTCTTCCATATCCCATCTAGTACACTCCTCTCCCTCCCCGAGATCGGCCAAGTGACTCGCACTTGGCCGATCTCGGGAAGCTGTGACCCCAACCTTTTTTGTAGGCTGGATCCGTGCCTGATATGATTACTCTTCCATGGGTATCCTTTGTAAACTATACCTCGTACACCGGTATTCCCACAGAAAAGAGATGTATTACGGGCACAATAATAGAACATATATTGTGTGTCTCGTGCATTTACGTTAAGGCATTTTCCGGCAACAGACAGAAAAAACAATTTGAACTGGTTCACCCCATCTGTTTTATTTAACTTGTTTGTTTGCCATGGCCACAAAGCACTATCTAAAGCGGTGGGGATTGGATTGGGACCCACGACCTATTGCGCAAAAAGCAGAGCTACTACCAACTGAGCTGTTACTCGAGGAAAAACTAAATTATCTCCCTTACAGGTTACTTACTGACAGTGACGGCAAGAGACGGAGGCGTGCCGTCTCTCTCTGACACGACAGATGTGGAAATATCCGTAGTGGACGTGAATGACAACGAGCCGGTCTTCAAACAGCAACTGTATACTGCTAGCATCATGGAGGACGCTTTAGTCGGTTAGTTACTATCGTATATGCTGTGTTATAGACGATGGTTCCACTTAACATCAGGTGGGCCTTCTACTTGTTGCATCAGCAAGTAGAAGAAAAAACTTCAATACCCCAAATTTACATTTTCATTATCAGCCTGAAGAAGTCAACTACTGGACATAGTCAACTCTGGGATATGTAAAAGATTCTGGCCCACAGATCATTTTTTTCGCATGACTTCACCATAATTAAAGCTATTTATCATCATTCTTACCTTTATCCCTCTTCATGTGGGATCGGCACTACCTGTTCTTTCTCTCCACTTTCCTCTATCTGCTGTCAACACAGCAGTCACTCCTTTTCTCAATCAAGCTATTAAGTTCTTTAAAAAAATGTAGGATCAGTGTCTAAATTGTAAAAAAAGGAACATTACAATAAAAAACATCATACATACAGGCACATTAGTAACATTAGTTATAAAAAAAAGTGAAGTATGTCTAAATAAAAAGAAAAAGGACATAACAATAACAAAACATCACATTACAGGCACCTCAGTAACCCAAGTGAGCGCCACTGACGCAGATGTAGGCTTGAACGGACGAGTCCACTACGAACTAGAACCGCGGGATAGAGAAGAGGGCTCCTTTGTCATAGACCCGGCGTCAGGAGTCATCAGGACCAACAAGGCACTGGATAGAGAGTCCGTGGCTACTTATGACCTGAAAGCGCTGGCTATCGATGGAGGAACCCCGCCTCAGAGTTCCACTGTGAGTATTCTTTCTTCTTTTGGGTCACTGACAAGCTTTAAGTGCTAGTAGTCCGTAGTTCTTTTCTCTTTTGAGTCAATTCTTCTTGGTGTGTCACTAGTTTTGTTTCGAAACAATGTGAGAAAAGATTTTAAGTGCGCCTCAAAGTGCACCTCCTTTCGAGCACTTTAAACATGTTTTAGAACTTTTTAAATTCTACGACATGCCGGTTTCCTCACTATGTTTTCCTTCACCGTTTGAGTTTTGTTAATAACATGCTTATAAGTAATAAGAGTCCTGAAAAAGGACTTATCTAGGCCTCCCCCATGTAATCTTACAAAAAATGTTTTTGGGGCTCTGGCATTATAACGTCTATTAAAACATAAACTAAAAGAAGTTCCCCCAATCCGTGGTTTCATATGTGAACATTACAAATAATTTAAGAAATGTTACCTCCCAGGTGGTAGTCCATGTGAAGATCGAAGATATCAACGACTCCCCACCAGTCTTCGAGAGTGATTGCCTCACCTTCTATATTCCTGAGAACAGCCCCATTGGAACCACTGTTGGGGAGATCTACGCACATGATCCGGACGAAGGGCCTAATGCTGTGGTCCATTACTCTATCAAAGGTAAAGTATGAAAAGTATAAAAAGCCTGCCCAACTAATCAACACTTAATCCTAGCTTTTAAACTCATTGTGCTGCTGGCAGATCTTACTGATTCAGACAGTTTATTATAAATCGGTAGGAACTAATTGCATGACTCAGTTTTGAGGACTTACTCGAGGGTACGGTTGTTTCGAGTATTGTTTGCGTACATACTATGAATGTATACCGCATCTTTCATTATTCTGGATCATCAGTCTGGAGAAGTTAACTGCTTGATAAATGATCACATACTTCCCGCAATTTTTATAATCTTATGTATTAAAGGTCGTCTTGGCGTTCAACCATCTACAAAAAAATAACAAAAAAAGAAAATCGACATAAAACACGAAACACGCAAAGAGAGACCCAAGCCCTCCTATACATATACATACAACTCGATTAGTCAACTCTAATGTTCCACATGTGATCGGGTATTTAAAAATAAGTTTGGTCTAGCGAGTCACATTAAGGCTCATGCTAGCAAAAAATAGTTTTTAGTTAGGGTCGCCGTTATCGAAATCGATGAGGAGGACTATATATGTATATGTATTAATTGTATTTTTTGGCTTGTTTCTTTGTGATAAATTAGTCTCTGTATTTCAGGTGGAGACGATTCCAACAGCTTCTCCCTCGAAACCCGACAAGGCTCTGACAAAGCAGAACTAGTCACGATGGTAGATCTCGATTACGAGAGCCCTCGCAAGAAATACGAGCTGATAATCCGAGCGGCCAGTCCCCCTCTATGGAACGACGTGAGAGTAGAAGTACTAGTTACCGATGTCAACGACAACGCACCTATGATGAAGGACTTTCAGATCATTTTCAATAACTATAAGGACTGTTTTCCTGTGGGCCCGTTCGGGAGGGTCCCGGCGTATGATGCTGATGTTACTGATAAGGTTGGTTGAAGAATACTTCGGGAACAACGATCTTATGACTTTTGAGGTTAACGTTGGGGACCCAGAACCATGATGTTTTGAACCTTGTCATAAAATATCTGTAAATATTATTAAACAGTACATTGATATAACTACTTGTTGAATAAATAGCATTCTTCTACGGATTATGCTAGAAGAATATGAATATGTATCTATAATACCAATATTTTAAATTAGAGTTAAGTATAAGTAGGGCATGGGTACTATTAATTTTTTTGTAAGCCTACCTTTCATCGCTTCATGTTTCTTTCAACTCTTCATGTCTGTTTCAGCTGCAATATAGGATCCTCTCAGGCAATAACGCCAACCTTGTTCTTCTCAACGATACTACAGGGTCAATGACCTTATCGCCTCAGCTCAACACCAACGTACCTAAGCTGGCTACCATGGAAATATCTGTAACAGGTCCGTAGACAACTCTTCCACATACATTTACCAATATATTTTTATATTTCACCTGTTCTACTTACTGAACTCCAAAAACCTAAAATCACTTAATACAAAGACATAGACAGACATATTTGCTAAAAAGAACACACACACTTACATAAACATATATTGCATAGGTAACTCGTAGAATAAGAAATTGAAAGTGGAAAATAATTCATAAAAGATCGAAGAAAATACCAAGATCTCGAAGAAAATATATTTGCTAAAAAAATACACATATAAAAAAACCTACATACAAAAAAATAAAAGAAAGGAAATGGATAAACATATATTACATAGCTCGCAGAATAAGAAAGTGAAAGGGTGAAATAATTCATATAGCTCGAAGATCCGTCGAATACTGATCTCCAACCGAAAGGACAAATAGACGGACGACATTGTGACGTTCGTCGAAAGTCTATAGATAGATCTTTTCATTTCATATTTACTCAAGATGTTCTGGAAAACTATGAAGGAGGGGTCAGTCAGGATGCTGATGATAAACATGTTTTTAAAAATCAAACGTATAAAAATTGATATCAATAATTAAAATAATGCCTTGTTTGATGACTTCATTTCAGCGTGAGATTTATAAGACCATGTTTTACATTTAAACAGATGGTGTGAACGAAATTAAGGCAATGATGCAACTGTCAGTGCGACTCATCACAGAAGAGATGCTGTTCAACTCAATCACAGTCCGACTGAACGATATGACAGCTGAACAGTTTCTATCGCCTCTGTTGGGGTTCTTTATCGACGGACTTGCCGCCATCATACCATGCCCTAAGGAGAATATTTTCATATTCAGTGTGCAGGTAAATATTTTACAGTTTTGGTGATCCGATCATTATCGTCCCGTCCTTATCCCACGCTCAGTGGGGTCGGGTGGGGTTTCTTTTTCCACTCTCTTCTATCATTCGTCATCTCAGTGTTCACTTCTTTTTTACTCATGTATTCTTTCACACAGTCCATCCATCTAAGATCAGAGATTAGATCCATTAGAGCCTACTTATTATTAAATGTAAAACCGCCGACTAAGCCTAGATGATGTGATGAATCCAACTTACTATGAAATCTTAAACCGCTAATTAAAGTTATTTTTGTTGCAAATTGACAGTTCAACACATCCTTATTCTACTACCACACAGTTTTTACTAGTTTTACTGTTGGGTTTTGTGTTATATTTAGATATACCACCCAAATTGTTGTGGATTTATAAAGAAAAATCTTTTTTTTTTATTATAAGTTTGCAATGAAATTTGCAATTGCAACGATTTCGAAATGTTTGCTTTATATTTTTCTCATCATGGATTTTTTCTACACAGGACGATACAGATGTAACTGGCAACATATTGAACGTATCATTCTCTGCTAAAAGGCCGGAAGCGGAAGTTAGTTTTGCTGGTGATACATCGCAGTTCTATTCGCCGACGCACTTGCGGGAACGGGTGTACCTTCATCGGGCTACATTAGCCAGACTGGCTACTGTTCAGGTTTGTACCTTATTTAATTATCGAAAATAATAAAGTTATACTCTGCGTTACAAACTAGGGTTGTTAAGATATTAATAACACATTTAATTATAAAAGCATCTACGGTACGCTTCATTTCTTTAAGCTAAAATCTTTGCTTACGTCGTCAATAATTGTGATTCATAGATTTATCTTGTACATTTAATTTGTTCAGGTCCTTCCCTTCGACGACAATATCTGCGTTCACGAGCCATGTCTGAATTTCGAGGAGTGCCTCACCGTTCTCAAATTCGGCAACGCGTCAGGCTTTATCAATAGTGACACAGTGCTGTTTCGACCTATCTATCCAGTGACGTCGTTTACTTGCCAATGCCCACATGGTTTTACAGGTATGGATACTTTTATTGGTGTTTTAGTAAGCTTGATAAGCGATCAGTCACCTGATTAAAAAAATAGCACATTACAATGATAAGAAATAACGTTTCAGAATATTTATTTACTTACTAATTTAATTACCTCATTGTTGTTGAAATAAAGGAGAGGATAATCTTCAAACAATATTATTAGAATGTTTAATGGTGTATCCCAAGGTACATTTTGGGACCGTTACTTTTATTTATCTACAGCAATAATGCTTTATAGGACTAATGAGGTTTTTGGGTTACAGGATCAAGAGAACATTACATGTGTGACACGGAAGTGGATCTATGCTACTCCTCTCCTTGTATGAATAATGGGACTTGCGTTCGACGTGAAGGAGGTTATACTTGCGTATGTTCAGCTGGATATACTGGTAAGTACTGAATAATTGAACACAAAAACGACGACTAACTAGTTATCCATTTAATATAACAGATAAGACCAGTTAATGTTATTTGCTATCAGTCAGAGATTATATTCTTAAAACAAGCAATCTCTAAAGTTTCGAAAGGCAAAAATAAAATTGCAATCCGCTCAGATCTCATATACGTGGAGTATATGAGATCTGATTCATAATCTGAGTCAAGATTCATAATACGTATTTCATACGTGAAAGGCTCTAAGCCCCTCGCTGCTACAAGAATACTAACTGGATACATCACGTTCTTTTCCTTCACCGAATGAGAGCAAAAGGACCTTCCTTAATATTTTTTCTTACTCCATGCAGGTGTGAATTGTGAAACGGTCCTCACCAAAGCTACCTGTGACTTCAACGGCGACGGCTCCATCTGCCGCAGTGGTTCTCAATGCGTGGCTCGCAAGGAAGGAGGGATCCTCTGCCAGGGATGCTCTATAGACGTTGCGTACACTACTGCTATGTGTGAGCTGAAAGCTAGGAGCTTCCCTGCGTCTTCTTTCCTGACGTTCCCTGGGCTGAAAAGAAGGAATCGACTTCATCTTAGGCTCAAGTGAGTAGCAGCGAAAGATTCCTTTACCAAGGAAGTTGTATAGATGTTCTATAGATGTCGCGTTGTATACTCTACTGCTATCATCATTATCAGTCTGAAGAAGTCGACTGCTGAACATGGGCCTCCCCTATACATTTCCAGGAAGAACGATTTGAATATTCTCCATCCACCGACTTTCCACGATCTTTACATTGTCGTCGGTCTATTGGGGGGCGTCTCACCATTTGAGAACCAGCAGCATATGACCCAGCAGCTACTGCTATGAGTGAGCTGAATGCTTAAAGGATCTTCCGAGTCTTCTTTTCTCAATCTGATCTTAGAGGTCAATGCAAAGCGCATTGAATCCTATAAGTAGGTACACCAGCTTTTACAATTTATTATAGCGCGCCTATTCTTTGGTAACCTCTCTTATCTTTACAAGTAACTAAACATGCATCAGTGCTACGAATAAACTCCATTTCACTCTTGTACCTCCCAGGTTCGCAACCCAAGCCACATCAGGACTACTTCTCTACAACGGGCGATACAATGAGCGGCACGATTTCATAGCTCTCGAGATCATCAGCTCAGGCGCGGGACGGGACGGGGGGGAAGGGGTGAGGTTTACCTTCGCGCTTGGAGGGGGGAAGGTGGAAGTCACTGTGGCCGGCAGAGTTGGAGATGGAATATGGCATACCGTTGAAGTGGAGTACTATAACAGGGTAAGTTCGGCAGTCTTAGAGCGGGTTTTACCAACTCAGAGTAACGCTATCTGTCAGATAAAAATATTTCCGTATATTCTATGTTTGAGACAGATATATTTCGAGTCAATAAAACCCGCAGGGATAGTGTAATAGGTAGAAGGTTAGGTTAACCTTCGTGTTGGAAGGGGAAATATAGAAGTCCTTGAGAGTGGGGGGGGGGAAACACATGGCGTAAGCGTATCGTGTACATTGGATTGGAATAACACATTACCCACCACTCGAAAATGGAGTATAACCTTGTTGTTTATACCACACACCTATAATAATACTCGTACTTTGCAAATGTCAAATATATTCAAGGACTAGCGGCCTGTCCCAGCTTGGCATGGGTGGTCATAAATTTTTTGAACATATTAGGATAAACTTAGACCGTGGGTTCGAGCTTCGCGAGCCTACTTATTTCATACATTTGCACGCCAGAGACTGAAATCGCATCCCGAGCGTGACCCGTGGACCCGTTAACGTTTTTAATTTCGTCATAACTTTTGAATGGAATGTTCGATTTGAAAAATTTAAGAAGTAATCTATAGTTATTGAAACCGTCTTAATTATGAAAAGATTTATTTGGATAAGGATTAATACCAAGGTACAAATAAAGACCCTTTTCTAGCGGCGGCATTTCAATTAAATTTTTATAATAAAAAAACACTTATTGTGACATAACTATAATAGTTAGACATATGCTGTCGCAACATTTTTTGTAGATGATGACGTGTTCTACAAAATCGTAGTACATTATTTTGTTCTATCTTCAATAGTTTTCGCAGCGCACGCGATGTAAGGTTTTTGGTTTCCACCTTGGGTTACATTATTGGAGTTTTAGTAAGGATCCCTGATTTTTTTGAAAATATAATATAGCCTATGTTACTCAGGGATAATGTAGCATTCTAATGGTGAAAGAATTTTTGAAATCGGACCAGTAGTTTTTGAGCCTATTCGTTACATACAAAAATACAAAAATACAAAGCTTTCCTCTTTATAATATTAGTGTAGATGTAGATAGGCCCCTTATTAAAGTGGAGTACATTACTGGACGTGCTGTATTTTCTAAGAGTATCTTAAATTGATGTTTTATCTGTGAACGTCATCATCATCCCATAACTCACTTTATGTTAGGGTCGACACATATTGTGTTTCCCTTTTACTCCAGCCATCTTCCATATCAGTTTTTTCTTCTAGACAGCAACCATGACATTGGATGACTGCGATAAATCGCTATCACTAGCTGGAGCAGCTGACTTCGGGATAAAATACGCATGCGCCAACTTCACACGCAAAGTCTTACCAGCGAGATGCGATATGCCCACTGAGACTTGTCATAGGTAAGAATTACTATTGCATTGTTTTATTAAAAATCTTAACATAATCTACGAGTAGTTGAGCAATCGGTTTAGAGCTGATTTCACCAAGCTCTGTTAGTTAACAGGCCTTTAAATCTAATCTTAGATGTGAAACGCGTACATTTTGACATAATATAACGGCCCTTTAATCCTTTGATAATCTAACAGAGCATGGTGAAATCAGCTCTTAAGCAGTCAACGTTTCTAAGTTCATTTAACTTAATATCTCAGCTCTTAATCGATTTTAAAATGCATTCAGGGATGGATTATTTTACTACTAACCCGGCTGTTATTGAAATTTTACGCAATTGTCAGTAGCCAGGTGGTTTGCTCGGTTTTGGCGTCATAATTGCCACATTTTGATCTATATTGGTTTTCGTCCCATCCACAGATTCTTGGACCTCACCGGTCCCCTCCAAGTCGGTGGCCTGCCCAACATTCCTAGCAGCTTCCAAGTGAAGAATAAGGACTATCTCGGATGCATATCAGACTTACATATCGACCACAGATTTGTTGATCTCAATAGGTACGTAACCTTTATTGTTTAAACATGAAAATTCTCTTTCATCGTGTTACTAGATCTTCATTAGTCTTACTGCTACAATTTTACCACACCTGGCCCTTCCCCATCTGGCCGAAGATTTCGATAGGTAATAAGCCCTTTACATGACACTATACTTACCAAAATATCAAGAAATACAAAACAATACAATACCATTTATTTATGCCACATATAAGCAAGAATTGAGAAATTTATTTACAAGTAAATAAATATTGTACATCAGACTCCCTAATATCAAAACCAAATAAGAGCTTGAAACGTTTCGGGAACATCGTCAGAAGTCTGAATTCCCAATAAAAGAAATGATAGCTAAAGTTGTCGACAAACAAATCCTCTGATGAACCACGTGACTAAGATGCGAAAAATGCATTTGTTAAAAGTTACTTTCTGCGCAGCTCCTCCCGATTCGTCATTGAAGTACCTAAGGCTGTTTTACTAAGTTATTATTTATTTTCTCCTTACCTAAGAAAAAGAACCACTTAAACTATAGACAACATAAATGGTATACAAAATACCATTTGGGACATGATTATGTTCGTTTTCCCAGTTACGTAGCAGATAACGGTACTCTCGCCGGATGCCCAGAGAAGCGGTCACAATGCAGCTCAGCGCCATGTTACAACGGAGCCGAGTGCAAAGACCTGTGGGACACATTCCTCTGCGATTGTACAGAAGGGTATACTGGCAAGGATTGTGCTGAATGTAAGTAGTTTTACCTCCCTTTTTAACCCCCGGCGCAATGTTTGTCGATACCTAACAGCAGTGTAGCTCGTTGTGAAGGGTTCGATCGCGGAAGTAGGTATACTACCAAAGTCAAAGGTATTCATTCAATTTAATCAAGGATCACTTTGAAATGTCTTAAAGCTAGGTGAATCTAGGTGCCAGTTCAACGCGACCAAGCCTAGAACAGGCAACAAACTAAACTAAGCACTTAATAATAATCGTAGACAATTTGTATTTCGATTTCGCATATTACAATCTCTTTGGCATAAATTAATTTTACTATCTCTTGTCAATACGTTTTCATTCTATTGTACAATTTTTTTTTTTGGAAATGAAAAGCTTTAAAATTTCAAAGAGATACAGAAGTATTTATAACCAATAATAGGTTTCACGAATATAACAGCTTAGAAGCGAATGCGTCTTTTGATTGACTAGTCTCTCTATCATCAAACCAAGTAAAACAAAAATCTGAATAAAAATTAAAGTGCTCTGGCCAGTCTTTGAAATATAACTTCTTTTCTAGCAACGGCCGTACCATGGAGGTTCAGCGGCGACGGAATGCTATCATTCAACCCACTGCTTCGCCCCATCCAGCTGCCGTGGCTGAATGCGTTGTCGATACGAACGAGACAGCAGGACTCCTTCCTCATGTCCATCCAGGTCGGACAGAATAGCAGCATTCTGATCAGCGTGAGTATTTCAATCGAAACTTCTGGCGTTTGGTAGAAGACTTTGAAGTCGTAGGTCAGGAGTAGAATTATTTTTTTAAAGTTATCTCGTTGCCCTGATGAGGAACAGAAAAATTTAATAAAAAAAATAAGAGCATACAAAAATGTATTTTCCTAGAGACGATGCAGAATGAAAATAATAATTAAAAGAAATCAATTTTGTCGAAGTGAGTCGACAAATTCATATTCAAGAGAAGTTGTATCAGCTCTATGTATTTCTTTCACTACCATTTAGGTCCTGCAACATTTTTATCTAAGTATGCATTTGCTGTACCTAAAACGTTCAGATGATTATAGTAGGTATCTAACTTAGCAACATATAACTTAGCAACTTTAAACTGATTTCAACTTTTGAAACCCTGTTGGACCTCAGATCAAACTATTTAATAGATTTGTATGGCACCTAGCTCACTTCATTTAGTAAAGCGTTGTTTTTGACGGAATATTATCTTTCAATGTATTGTTTGAAATTCCACCCATATTTATTCCAGTACATTTATTTAATTTAACGGTAAAAGCAAGATTGAAAAACCATCTTAATTGTTATTGTTCCAGTTGAAAAACGGCCTCCTCCACTACGCCTACAACGGCGAGTCAATGTTCCTTCCCTCCACCTCTCTCTCCGACGGCGACTGGCATCGCATCGAGATCAAATGGCTCGGTACCGATATAGCAGTAGCCATTGACTATGGACTACGCAACGCATTACTGCCGATGCTGGCCAATAAGATCCAAGGACAGTACATTGGCAAGATCCTCATTGGAGGACCGGACACCACAGCTGGGCTTTTGGCTTCAGAAGTTGGTTACTTTGAAGGTTGTATACAGGTAATGATTATTTATAGATAACGTTCAAGTAGCTGTACTTGTTCTATTGTATAATTGTATTGTATAGTGATGAATTATATCCAAAAAACTTTATTAAAAAAATAAAAAACCCGACTGCCCGAACTAAAAGGATGGAAAGAAAATATTGTTTCTGCTTTGCTGCTCACCCAGTATTTTTAAACTTTTTGTATCCTAGGACACCGATACATACTATTCATAACATATACATTTACATAATACTAAACATAACCCGGTGGACTTCGGCACTCGGGTAAAGACACAGAAAGATCCTTAATGGTTGACCGGCTATGGCGACAGAGGCAGTATATGGTATTGAAGTGTATAGTAAAAATATATCTGTAACATCAGTGTTTATGTTATTGATCTATATCTCCTTTTAGGACGTACGTGTCGGAAATGCGCAGTCGCTGCTAAACCGTCCAACAGTGCGTGAAAATGTGAGGGACGGCTGTCAATCCAGAGCTGACTGTATGCTGTCTGTCTGTCCACCTTTTGTAAGTATTAGCTCATTCTTCCGGTCAACTTACTCAGTGAATTTGTACGAATTTCCACAAAACATGTACCTATACTTAATAAACACCTCCAAAATCATCAACTTTTGTAAAAAACCACTTCGGATTTGGAGGTTCCGTTTCGGGGCTACGTAGGTCACTAAAATCATCTAGCTAAACAAACATTCAGAAGGAAAGACACACTAGATCTTCTACCTCATAATTCTACTTCTTTGAGTTTAATCCTTATCGTCCTCACTTTGAAGAAAAACACTGCTGGACATGACCCTTTCCCATTCATTTCCACGAAGGACGTGAGAGTTCTCTATTCTTCTCTCGTCTTTCAGTTTGTTGTCGCTATTCACGAGCTCTTATAGCTGAAGTCGGTTCTTCTAGCTAGCCTTCGCCCCTTTAACTAACTCTGAGAAACGTGTCGCTGGCCTTGATTCCTGTATGATTTTCTTGAATTGAAAGTTCATAAATACTTATTCCATTCTACCCTTTTTCCGTAGAGTAAATGCGAGTCAGCGTGGGATCAAACGATATGCGAGTGTGAGACAGGGCGAGTAGGTCCACAGTGCATATCAGCTTGCGAGCTAGCTCCCTGCGGACAGGCCCGATGTATGCACACCAACTCACATCGCGGGTATCAGTGTACGTGTCAACAGGGATACACACTTACAGGTAACTATTCGATACTACTGTTGGATTTGCGAGTTTTATTTTACAGGACTATCTCTAATGTGACGATGACGTGGAAAAGACGGTCCAGAAATACCTAAAAATACCCAGTTTGAGAGATGGTGGGGAAAACTCCTTCTCGCGTTGTACTACTTACGGTTGAGAGTCGCTTTGTCTTTTGCAATCTGTTGCCGGTGACCTGTATGGTTTCATGGACCTTCACGTTGAGAGTTAAACGGATTTGAAGACAGCCTAGAAAGGCCTAAAGATAACAGAGCGCGCAAAACAGCATGTAGATATTATAATCCACAGTCAGACTTTACCAATGCTGGCATACATCTTTGTTAGTGCCACCCGCCACAGTCCAGTCCTGTCTCATCCAATTGCAACCCGCAACATAACAATGTTGCCTGGACACTTTTTCTCCATGGCTTTGATATCCATTCCCTCACTATGACCTTGATATCCATTCTCATATATTCCTCACGATCGTCACAGCGTCTGGCGTTGAATTCGATATGTATTGGCTTTCAGAATCTGGCTGCATAGAATTGGGCGAGGAGGAATGTCCAGGCGGTTGGTGGGGGTTAACCTCCTGCGGTCCCTGTGCTTGTGACGTCAGCAGAGGGTACCATCCCCATTGCGACAGGAACACTGGACAGTGTCATTGCAAGGTAATAATCGTTTATATATGTATCCTTTCCGCCGTTCCTTTCGATGAAATTGAGTCATGTGACCTCTTTAGTAGAGGCAGAGGAGCTCAACATGAGTTTGAGCAACAGCTTGATTCGTTGCTATTTCACAGAAAACCCATTCGAATTATCCTTATTTTATTAATGCAAAGGTTTAAATTTCTGTGCTTGTGATTCAATAACCCCACAACGGCTTATACAATTGGATGAGATTATTTACCGAATACCACGCGAGCGAAGCCGTGTGTGGAAGCTAGTTTGTCGTCCCAACGATCATCAAACAAAGCTTCTTAAAATGATTTGTCCATTATTTTCATTGTACAGGAAAACCACTACAAGTCCGAGGGTTCAGACGATTGCGTCCCCTGCCAGTGCTACGCGGCAGGTTCCATGAACAGTTCCTGCAGTGATGACGGACAATGCCACTGTCGCGCCGGGGTCATTGGCCGCGCGTGCGACGCATGCGCCAATGTCTACGCAGAAGTGGCGCCCAACGCGGGCTGTGAAGGTATATTTTTATGTTGACGACTTGATTAGTAGATAGAGTTTAACTGGAGGCTCTTCTCCTCAGCTCCTACGGCAATAAAGAGCAATGTCATTCGCGTCGCGTTCATAGACCAGGCGAAAAACTAAATGGAATGATACAATGGAAGAAAATGAAGTATGGTAGATACATAATGCACTATTTCTAAACATGAACTATGATTTGCAGTTGTGTACGATGGATGCCCCCGCTCGTTCTCACAAGGAGTTTGGTGGCCTCGGTCAAAGTTCGGGGTCGAAGCCGTCACGGATTGTCCTACAGGTAAAACTAGCTAATATTCACTGCCTATTTCTCTTTGAAGTTAATTTAAATTCTGGGTTGTCGTTTACTTTGCTAGAAAAACTGTTTGTACCTACTTCATTTAGCTAAACATTAACAAGATAAGAAAAGGAATAAGAATTACAGTTAATACATTAAACTAAATAATAGATCCTATTAGAAACTTGAAAAAAAGACGAATGTGAGGAATCTTTCTATTTTTTTCTTATTATTTGGGTAAACAAACAGTAATACATTATAATATAGTTTATAAGTATTGGGTAACTAAATAAAAACGAATTGTGGCAACAAAACCGTTTATTATTTCTCGTAGTGTTGCAATTCTAAGCACAACGTTTATCGAAATAATGTTTGGTTTTTCTTAGGTACTAGCGGCAAAGCGACACGAATGTGCGACGAAAGCCAAGTGGTCCCATGGCAGGAACCTGACATGTTCAACTGTACAACATCCACCTTCTATCAGCTAAGAAAACAGTTGCACAAGATAGAAACGGGAGAGCTATCGGTCAATACCTTCGTTGGAGTCAGGTTAGCTGCTGATCTGACTTCGGCGTGTGCCAATACACCCCTGTTGTACGGAGCTGATGTTTTAGTAGCTGAAGGGATATTGCTAGAGCTTCTGCAGTATGAACTGAAGCAAGCCGGATTGAACCTAACGCACAGTCAGGATAAGGACTACGTTCGGGTGAGTGAATAATCTTTCTCTGATTTTGGCAATGCTTTCGATATATTATGCTATTACGTATTGGTAATATCCTTGCATAAATACTAACTTGTTTGAGTGCATCACAATATTAAATTATTCCTATTTGGTTTTCTGATGAGTAAACAATTTTTGAACTAAATAAAAATAAAATTTCCTGTTTGGAATTCTACAAGGCTTTGCTTCATGTCCCATTTGATTCATAACTTATAAGTTTGTCAACAATACCACTTTCACTTTACCGTAAACAAAACAATGTACCTATATACTATACACTAACACTAACTAATGTACACCAACTATTTGTTTTAGAATGTGATCAAATGTGCAAATACAATTCTAAACGAGCAGTACGTCAAAGAATGGAAACGAATCAAGGAACTGACAGGCCACGGAGTAGAACTGCTACTAAACAAGTTCGACAAATACATTGCAGTGCTAGCGGAAAGCCAACACGATACCTACACCAGCCCATTTGAAATTGTTACATCAAATCTTGGTATGTTATTTTACCTACCTTCACTGAAAATATTTAAGAGAATTTGACTAGGAAATTATTCTACCGTACCTTCTTACATTTTAAATTTCTTTAGATGTTGAATTTTATATCCAATGTTTTTGATCCAACTAGTCTTATCGCAGTAAAATTGAATATTTTTAACTTTCAGTGATCGGCGTCGATATAGTAACAGCAGAATCAATATACGGATTCGAACCCTCACAGCTTAACCGCTACAACATCGAATCGTACACGACAGAGCGAGTGATTCTCCCCGACACATCTTCTTTCATACACTCTCCCATCAAAACGTCATACAATTTGAAAGCCATCAAAAACAAGAAACCTGCTAGCCCGACTGTTTCGTTCCCAAAGTATAATAACTACGTACGGAGTAAAAGCAAGTTTGATAAGAATACAAGAGTGTTGTTGCCGTTGGATCTACTTGGGATAACGAATAACAATTTGCAAGGTACGTCTTTGTCTATTCTTTCTTATGAAAATATTAGCGTAAGAGTAGTAGAGTTCTTTGTGAAGGGCTTGTCCGAAGAAGTACTACTACCACGCCTTTTTCTGTCGACAAGTAGCGTTGCTGTGTTGAGATTCAAAGAGTGTGGTTGCCGGTGAAATTACAGGCACATGAGGCTTAACATCTGTATGCCTCAGGTTGATGGACGCAGGACAGTTCATGGTAGGGCATGCTCTTATCGTGCGTGACCTATGAGACAAAGCTTTGTTATAGGTGCTCTATTCACTTCTGATCACTTAACATCAGGTGGGCCATCTGCTTATTCCACCAGCTAGTTGTATAAAAAAAGGCTTTTAAAATCTGTCAAAAAATAAGCTCTGTTTGAAAGTACCAATTTTCCTATCCATTCCAGAAAATCTAGATTCAAACTCAGAATCCCGTGCTGTCTTCTCCTATCTTCAATACTCGCGTAACACTTCAGGCTTAATGCCGCTCATTTTCGATGAATCAGTGACTCAGCGATGGGGGGTCAATATGACCATCGGATCTCCCATTGTTCAAGTCGCTTTGTTTGTTCCCGAGTATGTCTGGATGAAGGAGTCCAATGATGGTGAAGACAACTCTATGGAGAACAATATGGAGGATATTGAAGGTAAATCTTTTTTTAAAAAGATATAAGAATTTTGTGTGGTTATGAGTTTACACACAAAGACTTTTGTTAGATCACTAAATCATCCAATGGACTTATGGTCAAATAAAACTTTTTTAAAAACACAAATTATTAAAATTCTTAACATTACCTTTCATAGCAGGAATCGTCTACGCTACCAAAGGAAACCACCATCAGAATACACAACCAAACCACCTAAACACCAGTCCTTTATCCAAAAACTCATGGCCGCATGCAAATGATGAAGACCACGCAAACCACGACGCCCACGGACCAATCCTCATCCAACCCGCCAAAAAACAAGACAAGTCCTTCAACACAGATGATACCATCGAAGAAAATGACGCCACATACGTCGCAGAAAGACTCGAAGGTCCTAAAGCATTGGCTCTGGTGGCAGAAGACTTGAAGAAAGAAGGGAATACAACTAAAGATCTTTCAAAGAAGCTGGTCTACAAAAGCATGAGCGGAATAAGACTGAAGAGGCCTATAAGACTGCAGATGTGGTTAGATATTGATAAAGAGACGTTTGGATCAAGGACCAATCCGCAATGTGTGCACTGGTCTACTTTGAGAGGGTAAGTCTGAAACGTGATTTTTAGATGACAATATCTTAGACTCGTCCGTTCTGTCCTCAGGAATAACACGGTCTAGACATGCGTGGCCAATTAAATTGAGTTAGTCATCGTTTAGGTAGCTATTCTCAAGGTTTCTTTTTTATTTATTTCTGGGAACTTCAGGTCTGGTGAATGGTCCCGTGTCGGATGCCATACTGAGATCGACTACGATTGGTCCCCTTACACTGGGGAACCACTGTTGATTAACTGCACCTGCAACCATCTCTCTACCTTTGCCGTTCTCGTCGATGAAGTGGATATTGAGGTCAGTTGCTTTACTATTCATTTATTCATTCATTTAAAAAATACTGGTAACAATTGTCAAGTTCATTATTCGCCTTAACTCCTTTACAGTTCATCCCCGAGCCATCTCTACTGGAATCGGTCACATCGTACACAGCATTCAGCATCTCACTCCCACTCTTGGCGACCACCTGGATCGCTCTCTGTCTGATGCGGGGAGGATCGTCTACAGTCTCCAACTCGATACATAAGCACCTGATGTTCTGTACCTTTATGGCTGAGCTGTTGTATCTGGTGGCTTTGAAGGCACGGACCTCGCTTGTGCAGAATGAGGTAAGAAAAGCTGTGCATCAGTCTAGCTTGTCGCTAGGACTTGTCTTTGATGTACCTGTCTTTGAATAAGTTCATATCGGTGTACCTAGAAGAGAAGAAAATCTGGAACTGCAACAACTCTGTTGAAAATTCGCCATTTACATTTTTAGGGATACGAACTGGAACTGCTCAGTTCGTCAACACATTACAGCATTATTTGTGCGGCAAAAATGGTGAACAACCATATACTTTTCAGTTCGCCTGCAAGCTAATAGCAATGTCCCTTCACTACTGGTGGCTATCAGCTCTTGCTTGGATGGCGTGCGATGCGTATCAACTGCGTCGCCTGGTCAGGGAGCTCCGAGATGTGAACCACGCTGGTCTGTGCGCCCATTTGGCTGCTGCCTACGCCGCACCTGCTGTACTGCTGGCTTTAGCTGCCAGCCACCACCAGCATCAGTATGGAAATGCACTATTGTAAGTCACTTCATATACCAGCTGTATCGTCTAGTCAGAGAACTACGACACGTGGATAACCTGGATGCTGCCTATGCTGGATGTATTGCTACATTTAAGCCGCCAGTCATCATCAGCATTTATATGGAAACGCACTATTGTAAATTTTTGCTTGGCTGTGGAACGTTAATCACGTTTTCGAGAAATTCGTTAAAACAACACCACAAAAACTGTCCAATATTCAAATACCTCTCATAAAAGAACTAAACATCGGGAAACAACTTCATATAGAACATATCCGTGCTTCGAAGTTAGCAGCAATGAGTTAGTGCATTAATTCTAGTTGCTCGGTGAGCTGCCACGAGCCCGTGGTGTGGTGGGTGGTGATCCCCGCGGCAGTATACGCGGCTGCAGCATTCGTCTTCCTAGCCGGCGCCACCAGAGCCGCTTTCACTGTCAGGGATCATGTGACCGGCTTCGGGAACTTGAGGTGAGTCAACTAGCAGAGGATTAGTAGTGATGTGGAACCAATGGTTTCATCCGAGATCTTTCACCTTGTGCTTGCTGAGATTTCAGGATCTATTTATAGAATTTTGGTGACGGATTTAAATACCCCTTCCGAAACCTTAGCTTGATAACAGAGGTTTAACGAGCCCTTCGAACAGAAGATTCGCTTAATAGCTGATGCAATCTGTAAAAAACGTGTCCGATCGTAAACGTCAGTTTCTGCCTTTTCTGTTTATAAACAAACAAAACAAGAGCAAGAGAGACGTGTTAAAATGTTTTGTCCGACTTGGAACTCTTACTTAAGTAAACGTTTCTGAAAGTTTTTAAAATAGCCATCCTGTTCGGAACGGCCGAACAGATTATCTCTGGCGACCGGCGGCCGGAGAACGCTGGTGCAATTCGGTTAACGTGTTCTCCTCCCTATGTCAGGATGCTGCTTGGCGTGAGCATAGTGTGCTTGCCGCTGGCGTGCGTGGCGTGGGCGAGCGCGCTGCTGCTGGGCAGCGAGGCGGGCGCGCGGCGCGGCGCGCTCAGCGCGGCGCTGGCGGCCGCCGTGGCGCTGCACGCCGCCGCCAGCGCCGCCGGGTACATCGCCTTCAACGTACGCGTCAGGGACAACCTCAGGAGGTAACTGTACCTAGCCTGTAGCACTGCCTGCGCTGGCGTGCGTGGCGTGGGCGAGCGCGCTGCTGCTGGGCAGCGAGGCGGGCGCGCGGCGCGGCGCGCTCAGCGCGGCGCTGGCGGCCGCCGTGGCGCTGCACGCCGCCGCCAGCGCCGCCGGGTACATCGCCTTCAACGTACGCGTCAGGGACAACCTCAGGAGGTAACTGTACCTAGCCTGTAGCACTGCCTGCGCTGGCGTGCGTGGCGTGGGCGAGCGCGCTGCTGCTGGGCAGCGAGGCGGGCGCGCGGCGCGGCGCGCTCAGCGCGGCGCTGGCGGCCGCCGTGGCGCTGCACGCCGCCGCCAGCGCCGCCGGGTACATCGCCTTCAACGTACGCGTCAGGGACAACCTCAGGAGGTAACTGTACCTAGCCTGTAGCACTGCCTGCGCTGGCGTGCGTGGCGTGGGCGAGCGCGCTGCTGCTGGGCAGCGATGTGTTAATACTAATCAGAATACTGTTTATTGTATAATTATAGTAGATTAGTAGCCAAGGGCTGTAAGGCATCAATTGCAGCCCGATTTTTCGCCGCACGAGCGCAGCGAGGGCGCCTATAGTTCGATTAGCATTACAAGAATAAACAATATTTAAAGTAAAAGTTTTCTATTCCCGCCTTTTTTCATTAAAAAGAATCAAGTAAAGAACTTTTTTTTTTTTTCAAGATCGAAATTGAGTTTCGCCGTTCGATATTTAAAATTGATGACTATTATACGCACACGAAGACAAGGCTGAATAGCAAAGTGACCTCTTTGGTCATTGGGCTGAATGCATGATGTCTATTGCCAGTATGATGGTTAGATGTACGCGAACTTTTTGAAAGAAAGAAGTGTTTTTTTTAATTACTTACCGCCCTAGGGCTTTTCTAGCTACATTATTACCCTAGAGCGCTAATTAGTCATCTACAAGCCCCATTTGGAGGTAATAAGAACCTACTTACCGAACATGAGAGATGTAAAATATATTAGTGTATTTAAGAGAAGTAGAGCTTGTGAAGGGCCAGTTTGTGGAAGTACCTACTACTACCACGCCAATTTCTGCCACCAAGCAGCGTTGCTGTGTTTCCGTTTGAAGGGTGTAGTTGCCGGTGAAATTACAGGCACATGGCTTAACATTTGTGTAGAAAGTTATTGTCTGGAAAATAATTAACTACAGGTACCTTAGTCACCTATTATTTACTAGGCCATTAGGACTCTCGTCTTAATATGTATAAGATGCCTGTCTAAAAATATAAATGACCTTCGTTTTGTATTACAGAACCGCACTACGCTGCCTTGGAAAGAAAGTGCCTTTAGCTGACACGTCAGTTATCATAAGCAGCAGTGCTCAAAACATTTCGCAGATCAACAGGTAATGCCTTTGAGCATTTATTTATTTTAAACATCAGATTCAAATCTAATCCATATCATAACGTTTTAAGGTCTGCATTGGCGTATCACAGTAGCACAGAGCCAGGGCGACAAATGCGAAATATTGGTATTTCAGCGTCTTCTACTACATCCAGATCCACTAACAAGACGAGCTCAAGTCCTTACAGGTAAGTTTTCTTCTTGATGTCATTCTATGGAAACAGAATTTTAAGTGCGCCTCAAACAGGCTCCTTTCGAGACTAGTCACATGTAAGTGCAATGAATAAATGATTATGATTAAGTTATCTTGGTGTTCTGCTTTCGTATAAAATAATAGGAGATAGTACATAGGAGGTAGTAGTTCATTACCTATTTCTGTTTTAATCTGTAAAGCCTTCCTACTCCCTTCATATTTTTCATTTTAAAAAACCTAATTCTAGTAAAGTTTTGAAGAGTTTGGATCCGGCAAGACTCCAAAAATGATCATCAAAGTTTTGATTCCCATAACTATTTCGGTTTCACAGTGGCTCTACTGGTCCATTTTGGAGCGAAAATAGTCATAAGCACTCTTTTTAGTTGCAGTTAGTAGATATTTGTATTAGGTACCTACTAAGTTGCAAGCTAGATCACGGAAACCGCGAGAACCCAAAATATCGAGATATAGAAAACTTTGTCAGTTGCAAAAGTTGAAACTGAGAAGCAGTGTCAACGCCCTCCAGAACAAAAAATTGTAGGTAACTATGTTCCAGTATTTATATAAAAAATAAAATTGATCAATTTGATATGCAGTCGCAGCGATGGTCAACTACGTCACACAAGTACTTCCACATCGAACTACAACACGAGTGCAAGCGACATGCCAGCTTACCTCAGAGGATTCGACTCATCACTACATACAAGGAAAGACGGTAAGATTTTAAAACCGTCAAAGATGACTCAGGGTCAGATAGTTTAAGTAGTCTTTTAAAGTTTCTAAGACCCGGTTTATGTTCTAGATATTTTTAAGATTCAGTTCCTAATTCACCTAAAGTTTAAGACGTTTCAAACAGTGGCGTTGCTATCGTATAGCCAGGTGGTGCAGTGCACCAGGGCCCCGGAGCTCAGGGGGCCCTCTAGCTTAAACTTTGAAAAGAGAGGGTCAGCCATGTCTTGAAGCTAGAAAACCTTGAGAAAGCCTACTCACAATTGTTTTTTTTTAATGAATTATTTTAAAGGCCAATATTAGTTCAAGCTATGTGAAAAGAGGGAGTGAGGGCCCGATTCTTTTTCTATGCACCGGGGCCCTTGTCCAACTAGCGACGCCACTGGTACTGGTTACCCTTGTAATTTGATAGTAAAAAGTTCAATAAATTCTTACTTATAAACGTTACTCAACTGGAAATACTGTTTAATGTTAGCCTTGTCACTATCTGTCATTACTAATTTGTGATGAGATGGAAAAGTTAAAACACTGATAAATTTTTGACGATGATAAGTAAGGCCGTCCCAAGCAACATGGTCACGTGAATAATGACGTGAATTTTACGGCATCGAAAGACGTCGCATCACGTCATTTAAGACGTCAGTTTTGACGTGAGGATGTCACAAATTAGTGCGTCATTAATGACGTGATTAGCTTACGTGATTTTGACGTCAACGATGACGTCTAAAATGTCGTCGTATACGTGGTGACAATCACGTCATAAATGGCGTCAAATTTGTCGTGATTAACTAACGTGATTTTGACGTGAACTGTAACGTCTAAAATGTCGTCGTATTCATCGTGACAATCACGTCTTAAATTACGTCAATTTTGACGAGATTTTGACGTCACCTGTAACGTCTTAATGTCGTCGTAGAGTGGCAAGATACGTCAGGTTTTTGCATCGGGTTTCCCGTCGGGTGCCCGTATTCGGTAACCTGATCGAGGAACCCGATGCGAAACCTGACGTATTTTGCCGGCCGTATTCGTCTTCTCAAACAACGTATATATTACGTCCTGAGTTTCGACTCATCTAAAAAACAAACACAATAGGTAGGTTAGTAAGACAATAAGTTTTAATAGGGTAAAATTACACAAAAAATGCTCACAACAAAATTCATGGATAATTCACTACATTTCCACACCTTAAAATACTTACTTATAATTAAACCAATTAAGTAATTATATTAAGTACATTCTACCACTCAAACTTCCAATGCTGTGTAGTTGCAGAAAAGCCATCTGCAGGCATAGCACCTTTTAATTTGGTATGATGCGTTGTTGGAACTCTTAATTCTTCAGTATACAACGATGATTGTGATGACCCTAAAACACATAATAATTTTCTTTTAACTAAATAAAACCCAGCAGTCACATTATAATATTGTCTCGAACCCACACACTACAAAAGAATTCGAACATTTTTTGTATGGAAGCTGCCATATTATTAGCCATAGGTTTGTGCATATTTTAACTCTTTTATTTTCTCAGATCTTCTATGTTTTGGGCAGGCAATGTGATAAAAAAGTCATATGAAGACAAAGACTTACCTCTCAATTTTATTGTGTACGTGTAGTATTAACACTAACTAGTTCTTCAGTAGGCATGAACGGTTGTTATGGCACTAAAAACAAAATTATAATGTTATTAGTAAACACCTCTATCAGATTGTAACTAAGCCAATATAAACATAATGAAAAAAAATATAGGTAGCTAATACTTTACCTCTATGCGTAGGTGTGATACTTGTTGTATCACCATCAGTAGACAGAAATGGTTGGACTGAACCTTAAAAAAAAAAGTAAAATAGTAATGTTTATTTTTAAAGTACTTATATCATTATAATTAAACGAAAGGACATGCAGGCATACTGTAGTTAAAAACTATTAGTCAAGGCCTGTCACGTGCATTTTGTACACTAACAAAGTCTACGGACAAAATACTGGAATCATTGTTGTGAAGATATTCCATTTTACAAAGATAAACTTAACCTAACAAATATTTACTGACTAACCTAAAATATTTTAGATGCCAGAAACTGGTGAACAATAATTATGTCCTAGGTAGTAATAATTCGATCATACTTACTAGTCATCGTAAAAATTCCGCCTCAATTTTCTGCTGGATGTTTGTTTTACTAAAAGTTTGATAAATAGAGCAGAAAACTTTGAATTGGGCCAGAAACTCTCTAACTTTCTTGGCGTAAGCCATACTGATGAGACTATGACCACGTTTACAGCAATCTCCTCATTCTTCGTTTCTTCTTCAGCAACCACGTACATACCTACTAACCCCTAGGAATTTAATGAAAACTTTTCACAAAATTATGTATTAATTACTGTTGTGATACCCGATGCCCGCCATAAAAAATGTCAAACAATAAACCGTACTTTTTTATTTTTTTCAACAGGCTATAGTCATAATTATGTATACCGCCTGGTCTTTCGTTGTATTCCTTCAGTAGGTAGTAAATAGTTTGGCTTTGCTTTCCAAACAGCATGCACGGCTAGAAAAAAAGCAGAATTGCACACCCCCGTGATAAATTATTTACTTTGTAATTTATTTATACCGGGTTTTGCGTGAATCGAACAAGGAATAATAATATTCCTGTAAACTTAAACCCCCTCAGAGATTCATTTTAAATATAGATCAACCTATGTATTATTCTAGAACCTAAACTATCTTCGTTTCAAATTTCATCTAAATAAAATAAGTTACGGAGATACGTGGTAACAAAGATTCACATCACCTTTCTCATTTATTATGGTATAATATAGCATATTATAGTACGGTACGGTACGGTACGGTACGGTACGGTACGGTACGGTCCGGTCCGGTCCGGTCCGGTCCGGTCCGGTCCGGTACGGTACGGTACGGTACGGTACGGTACGGTACGGTACGGTACGGTACGGTACGGTACGGTACGGTACGGTACGGTACGGTACGGTACGGTACGGTACGGTACGGTACGGTACGTTACGGTACGGTACGGTACGGTACGGTACGGTACGGTACGGTACGGTACGGTACGGTACGGTTCGGTACGCTACGGTACGGTACGGTACGGTACGGTACGCTACGGTACGCTACGGTACGCTACGGTACGGTTCGGTACGGTACGGTACAGGATAGTACAGGATAGTACAGGATAGTACAGTATAGTACAGTATAGTACAGTACAGTACAGTACAGTATTGTACAGTATAGTACAGTATAGTACAGTACAGTACAGTATAGTACAGTATAGTACAGTATAGTACAGTATAGTACAGTATAGTACAGTACAGTACAGTATAGTACAGTATTTACAGTATAGTACAGTATATTATACTATAATATAATAAATGTGAAACATACACACAACAGTACATTATGGCGAATGACGATACACAGCGCAGGGTCACGTCATTTGGTGACGATATATAAGGCGTAAAACGATATCCAGCGCAGGGTCACGTCATTTGATGACGTTATTTAAGGCGAATGACGATACACAGCGCAGGGTCACGTCATTTGGTGACGTTATGTATGGTGAAAGACGATATCCAGCGCAGGGTCACGTCATTTGATTACGTTATTAAAGGCGAATGACGATACAGAGTGTAGGATCACGTCATTTGATGACGTCTTAAAAATTGAACGACGATGTATAGCTCCGAATCACGTTATTTGATGACGTCTTATAAAGCAAACGACGACATATAGCTCCGAATCACGTCATTTTATCACGTCATATAAAGCAAACGACGACATATAGCTCCGAAACACGTCATTTTATTACGTCATATAAAGCAAACGACGACATATAGCTCCGAATCACGTCATTTTATCACGTCATCTATAGCGAAGGACGTCATTGTTTCAAAGATGACGTCAGTTTGTCGTCATTTTTCACGTGATCATGTTGCTTGGGGTAAACTTGCAATATTTTGAAATGTCAACTGCATCCACAACAAGCTTGAAAGCCATCCGCCACTACAACTTACGCTTTCACCTTTTCTTGTTGTCGTACTATGCCCATATGTTTTGTGATCGGTGCAATATATATATGTTTCGCACCAAAAACATGCCTTACAAATACACCACACGCCATTATGCCATACACCATTTCAAAACCGTCCTATAATATAGGTACTGTGCCACCAACTCATCTGTTCAGTTGACCAAAGAGAATCTTTTGGAAAATGATTATTTTTCGTCCTAGGATTTTTTTTACACATAGGGCCGCTCTGTTTTTACGTCAAACCAGAGGTGTAGCTCGTCTTTAGAAAAAAACCCTTTTGATTCGATTATAGATGACAAAAAGATTAGGTTTGAATTAGCCTCAACTCATTATAAAGCTAATTCATACAAAAAACGCTAAGAGCCAAGCCGTAGGTCTCTTCCAAGCCGTAAGTTTGTTGTCTTCAAGTCCAGGCTTTCGCGAGAAACTGGCATCTAGATTCGACGTTGCAAAGTAATCCTTGTGACTAACTGAATAAAGACCGTTTTGATTGGATTTGATTCGTTATAGAGCCTATTATAGCTGTGCTGCACCTTCAGTTCGGAAGTGTTCTATTTATTTATACCAATAGTGGCGCCCTTCTCAACAATGGCGTAGCTATATTAGGGCTAGGTGGTGCAGTGCACCAGGGCCCCGGAGCTCAGGGGGCCCTCTAACTTAAGCTTTGAAAAGAGAGGGTCAGCCAGCTCCCGAAGCTAGAAAACCTTGAGCCTGCTCACATTTTTTTAATAATCTATTTTAAAGGCTAATATAAGTTCAAGCTATGTGGAAAGTCAAAGTCAAAGTCAAAATGTATTTATTCAATAAAATCACAAGGATCACTTTGAAACGTCTTAAAGCTAGGTGACTCTAGGTGCCAGTTCCACGCGACCAAAGCCTAGAAGAACAGGCAAAAAAAGGGGGTAAGGGCCCGATTCTTTCTCTATGCACCGGGGCCCTTGTCCACCTAGCTACACCACTGCTTCTCAACTAAACAGGCGAGTTGTTAGCACTACAGTCACTACACACGCTCTTTATTCACGCCATCTTTCCTTCACAACCACAACCCTCCGGCTTGTAGACGAAAGCCGGCGTCGGCGCAAGACCACGGTAACGTCCCCGGAGGAACAGGCCACGGAGGCCACTGACAGCGACAGCGATGCCAGTGCTAGGAGCCTCGACCTGGCGTCCAGCCACTCCTCGGATGATGAAGATACCTCGCGCCATCCGCCGTCGACCAACCGTAAGTGCTTAACTATAGGAATCTAGACGGCCACTAGAATAGTTTATCTGTTTACTTTAAGCTAGCTACCGCCCGCGGCTTAGCTCGCGTATTAGCACAGAATAAATAATTAGTAATTTAGTAGAAACAGTACTTATTAGTAGTGATTGCTAAGATTAATATTTTAAGGCGTTTTAACAAAGTAGCCTATATTGAATAGCCTGTTCAGTGGTCGTGATTAGGGTTGCCAGATGTCCGGTATTTAAGCGTACAGTCCGGTATTTTTGAGGCCTGTCCGGTAAAAAATAAATGGTTATACCGGACAGAATAATTTCCGGCATTTTGAGGAAAGTCGGTACTACTGGCCACAAGCGCTTACAAAAGTAGGCATATATTTTGTTAAGTAAGTAGTATATTATAATATTCATACCATTGTTTAATAAAGACTTTCTCAAAGTGAGCATAGTCTTGGCGACCACAATTTTATGACTGCATTATATTTTGTTACTAATTTAGTTGATTAGTAACTATCAATATAAAAAACCCGTTTTGTTCGACCTAGCTTACAAACTCTTATCTATATTGTAATTACTAACTCGTTCGCTATCCACAGGAGATCGCGGTCAAAACGGTAGCGGTAGCGGCTACCTGCCTAACATCACCGAAGGCGCGCCTCTAGGGATACCACCCAGATGGCCAGCTCATATTAGAGAAGGTAAATTATGAATTTTAGTAGGTACCTAGTAGAAGAGTTTTTTTTTATACATTAGCCGATGGAACAAGCAGATGGCCCACCTGATGTTAAGTGGTAACCATCACCTATAACAAAGCATTGCCTCGTAAGTCACGCACAATAGGAACGTGCCCTACGATGCACTGCCCTGCGTCCATCAACTTGAGGCATACAGATGTTAAGCCTCATGTGCCTGTAATTACACCGGCAACCACACTCTTCATACCGAAACACAGCGTTGCTGCTTGGCGGCAGAAAAAGGCGTGGTGGTAGTACTTCCCCGGACGAACCCTTCACAAAGAGCTATACTACTCTTAAACCGCTTCACGTCTTTAATCCCCAGGCACGGTAGATATCCCCTCAGATCTTTTTTGTATAAAGTACTTACGAACTTCAGATTTTTGAGGTGATCTTTCTCACACATAACAATTTTAATAATAAATTAATAATAAAGGTAAACGCGATAAATACCCGTGTAATACTTTTAAATATCAGATGGCCCATCTGCTTGTTTCATCAGCTAGAAGTATAAAAAAAAAAAAAAAGCAGCAGCTTTTTGACTGAAACCGCTTGAAAGATTTGCATATTCCAGAATCGAATCGTCCAGAAATAGGCCGATGGTCGCAAGAGACAGGGTCGGACAACGAAGGCCTAAACACCGGCATGGCGTCCCCTTCGCCCAATCCTCTGCCGAACCCTGACCTGACCTCCGATGTGTACCACCTGAGGCATCGCATGAAACCTTCCATCTTGGAGAACGTCCATGACACTTATGTGGCTAGTGTAGACGCTTCACGACTGCCGTTAGATAACAGGTTAGTAATTTACTGACAAATAGGTAGCGTTCTCGAAACGGAAATGATCATCAAAACTTGACAGCCTTCACAGCTCAGTTGGTAGTAGCTCTGCCTTCTGCGCCGTAGGCCGTGGGTTCGATCCCCACCGAGAACAAACATTTGTGTGATGAACATAGATGTTTGTTCTCTGTCTGGGTGTTATTATATATTATAAGTATGTATTAACAAAAACTAAAGTATATATTTATTATATCAGATAACTGGTTCCCATATTACAAGCTTTGGCTTAGTTTGGGGCTAAATAGTGCTGTGGAAAGTCCACCAATGTTTATAATTAAACTGGTTATATTTTTTCCGAAATTACTATTAGCCTTCTGGAAACCGAAAGGGGAATGGTCAAGTTAGATTTTTCTAATTTTGTAGTAACGGATACCTACACGGATACGCATCAGGCTATGCACAGCTCGCTTTTATGTCTTTTACACCTGCAAATACCTACAATGTCGGTAGACCATGTATGTGCATTAAACTATTCAGTTTCCTACCTCGTAGTTTCATTGTTTGTTCCAGTAGTAAACGTAATTTTTCTCTGACTTTGTGTAGCTTGATCTGTATCCGTGTGTACCTACCTAGGTGCTTATCGAAATAGAACGTACAGTTTATAATCTTTTTTTTAACTTTAATGTGTATTGGCTGTAGTCTCGACATAATAACAGTCAAGACTCCTCTCAAACACCTACATGTATTTTTTTTCACCTACTTTTTTTTGTTTAGGTTTTTTATCTGTGTTTTTTCCGCAAATAAATGTGTCTAATTATCAAAATAAAAAATATATTTCTAAAAATACTATTTGGCGCTGCGGCCGTGCCTGAATACTAAATCATCAAATGCGTCACCGTTAAATATGATTACTTTCACGAACAATTATTATATCATTGATTGATTGATATATTGATTGATTGATATAACTTTAACAAAATTATCTTATACTTTTATTATTTGATCTCCACAGATACGGAGTGATGGAAGACGAGCTGATGTACGGCGTCCTACCCACGGACACGGAAAAACAAATACCTTACGACCCCAACTACCCCATATCTCCCACAATGTACCGACTCCCCGGAAACCCTTACGGCTCCAAAACCTACCTCTCAAGTCGAACCTCCGACTACGGCTACAGCCCTACAAAATACCTCAACGATCCAAATGTGTATGGGTCTAGGGATTTTCGGGAGGGGGTTACCACGAGGGAACATGATGGTTACCCCCCTAGAGACTTTCGGGATTCGGGCATAGCGACCATGCTGAAGAATGACTACCAGAGGAAGATGGAGAGTCATTATGGTGCGGAGTACAATGACCGAATGTCGGAGGGATCCGAGAAGCATCACGATAAATACCTGTTCCCATACACAGGTATGTAAATAATGGTGACCCCAATTTGTGTTGTAGACAAGTTCTTATATTATACTGGTGACTTGTAATGTGTGGTAGTCTTCCCCATAATCACAATCATCCTTAAATCATCATCATCATCATTATTAAATTATGGACATGGCTATCAAATACCTAAGATCCTAAGAATAAACAGCTGTCTAAACCAAAACTATAACGTTCATTGAATCAGAATTAAATTTTAATGCAAGGTGGGGGAATAATATGAAATATACTGACGTCCCGCAAAGGGATGTATTGTGCATTGTCTCCCTGCTAACCTCACTCCAGCCCAACTCCTTAAAGTAGCGGAGAAGGACTTTGGGTTGATGCAGGGCCGGATTAACCCTATCGGGGCCCCTAGGGAATGCAATTCTAGGGCCGCTTTCCTTACTTTTTAAACGTTTTCTTACTTTTTAAAATATATTTTTCCTATTATAAA
This sequence comes from Chloroclysta siterata, assembly GCA_932294275.1. Lineage (NCBI taxonomy): Eukaryota > Metazoa > Arthropoda > Insecta > Lepidoptera > Geometridae > Chloroclysta > Chloroclysta siterata. Next base: position 13,122,350 of record OW028602.1, read on the forward strand.
AGTTGAGTCGATCAGATCGACTCCTGCTTTTTGCTTTAATTGCAATGATCATGAATAGAAATAAAGTTATAGATAAGTCATGATGACCAGATAACGTTAGATGGCGCTTTTTATAGTAAGATCATTTTTTCTATGGCAACATTACCAGATGTAAATAATGAGGAATGTCCCGAATTTATCCTTTTTTATTCTTGGTGCATGGCCCGCATCAACTAGGCCCCCGTGGGCCCCTAGGCAGTTGCCTAATCCGCCTAATGGATAATCCGGCCCTGGGTTGATGGCAGCAATTTTCTAGCATCCCCGATTGTGATGTGGATGAATTATATTATAAAATAGATGATTTTATCTATTTAGGTACAACAAACATACCAAACTACATCCAAGCGTCACGTGTTGTGTGCAAACGAGTGTGCTTCTTTTATTATTTTTGGTTACCCAATGCTTTGTGTATAAGCTTACATTTTATTTTGCTTGCTTTAGCCGAAGAAGACCATTCCAATACGCGAGGGCGGCAGTCACCGCAAACCCGTATTAATGAAGCCAGGCACGCAGGTAAAACACTGGTTTTGTTATACCTAGCTAGTTTTTGCAATATTTATACAATTTACACTTCTCGCAAGCCACGCACGTTTGAGGCAATACTTTGTTGTAGGTTAGTACCACCTAACAGGTGTGCCATCGTCTTGTCAGTGGCGTAGCTAGGTGGACAAGGGCCCCGGTGCATAGAGAAAGAATCGGGCCCTCACCCCCTCTTTCAACATAGCTTGAACTTACATTGGCCTTTAAAATAACTCATTAAAAAAATGTGAGCAAGCTCAAGGTTTTCTAGCTTCGGGAGCTGGCTGACCCTCTCTTTTCAAAGTTTTGGTTAAAGGGCCCCCTGAGCTCCGGGGCCCTGGTGCACTGCACCACCTTGCCCTACGATAGCTACGCCACTGCGTCTTATTCAACCACAAGTATGGAGTATAAAATAAAATAAAAATAAACGCTGAGTTTACTATGGGTGAACCAAGCCGCAGCTCGGGTGAAACATCATTTGACCGTACACTCGGCTACACATCAAGTTACACCTTATATGTATAACCATAACTACGCTACATACGTACAATAGAAAGAATCGTACGAATGACGGTGTCTTGCAGTGGAGCGAACGAAATAACAATATAGCGCACCCTCTCTCTCTCGCACGATTCGTTATACTTCAAATAGTTCAAAGTCCAAACAGGTGTACATGATGAACCTAATGCTAGAAAGAATTATTCCATAGCAATATTAGCAATGCTACCATATTTTATTTAAGTTTACTGGCTACTTGAAACCTCTATTTGTTTACCAACACCAGAAACAGTTTTTTGTATTATTATGGTTCGAATCCGGTCCATTCCCCGTAAATTTTCTATTTTCTGTAAAAAGGTGAAGAAAAGCACCGTGAGGAAACTATTTAGTATTCTAGCAATGGTTAGGCTTCAAACCTGGATGTCCGGTATGCAATATTAAGTAGGTACTACCCCTACTGCGAAAAAATGTGGACTTTCCTCAGACTACCCCTGAACGTTTTCATGGATCCTTGTGATCCAGGGATTTAAAGGGGGATTTTAGTACCGTAAATACTTAACTTTTAACTATTGAATCACTGAATTTTATTATAAATAGCTTTTTTAAATGTGTAAACAAAGGCTATTTTTTTTTATTTACTTTGGACACTTCGGGGAATACAGTTTATGAGCCTGTTTATTTGTTTTTTAGTAAACATTAATTGGGATGATTTACCTACCACCCAAACTGCTTAACATTCGACTGCATAGGTACTTTAGATAGTTCAAATAATTATTTTTTATTTTACTAGGTGAAGCTCAGCAACAAATGGGGGCGCCACTAGCGAGCATGGGAGAAACAAGCGAGTAAGTAAAAATCTCTTAGTAACCTATCATATTTTCTTCTCTCTATTGTGGTGAATGTTTATGCATCTTACATATTTTAATGTAGGTACAGTTTATAAATCAAGATCAGTTTATTTTTTTTTATTCATGTACTAGTGAAAGTATTTTTAATATATTTTTATTACTATAGTTTACCTTTGTAGGTATACGCTAGCATTGGTTGATACAGAGACATAAACGTCACGATCGATACATAAGACCTGCCACCTATGGCATTAAAAAAAACAGGCCGTCATCGGTGAGCACATGTCGTCATGCCGATGACGGCTTGTTTTTTATCGACGATGACGGCCAAGTGTGGATGCTCCATTAGAATATTTGAAATTTTATTTGGTGGTCTACCTATAATGATAAATGTTCTTATAACTATTGTATTTGTATTACAATATCATATAATTTGAAAAATAACACAACTTTTGAAAAAGAAAAGGTTGTGTGCGTAAATAATTTGTTTACGAATGAATAAATCTTGGTGAACATTTTACAGCGCCCCTAGGTGACGCTTACCCCAAACTAAGCAAAGCTTTTACTAAAGGTTTTAAGGTATAATATACCTAAGTTGTGGTATGTTATGTAGGTATTGACTTCTTAAAGCATTGAGGCTACATTTTCTCCTTCATTTTCACAATAATTGTCTATAGATGGTGGCGGTTGTATGAGAAACACTCATTGTAATCATCTTTTGCTTTGCTAACCGGTGCGGTGTCGCTGACTTGCCATCAATCATCAACCATTAGAGAAGAGGTACCTATGCATTATTTAAAAAATCTTATATTGCCGAACGAACGCGAGCAAGAGCTTACGAATGTTTTTCTTTATTGCTACGGTTTTTATTCAATAAAATTACAAGGATCCCTTTGAATACACTGATGTGATGACTAATGAGGACATCAGTTCCGTTTGTTAGCATTCGCTTGCATTCGTTCAGTTAGTCTGTATCGGCATTACTGGTATTAAACCATATTCAATTAAAACCGAAACTAGAAGTACGTCTCCGTGTAACCAGGGCCGGATTAACCATGTCGGGGCTCCTAGGCAATACAATGAAAAAATAGCCTTTTCTACCCTCCATTTTTTTTCTGGTCCCTAGGCAGTTGATACTAATATCTAATGGATAATCCGACCCTGCGTGTAACTGGTTCAGCAAAAGAAACCACAGCTACAGTACCCCAAGTCTGAGTTTGGTTTACCTACCATAATTCGTTTTTCGTAACGTCAGGCCTTTTTTATATGAATACTCGTGAGTGATCAGTGAGTGCTTATCGAATCTTTATCGAAAAACTAAATACAAAATATGGTACACAAAACTAAGACTACTGTACGACCGGCGGATCTAGATAATCGTGAAGTTAATGGGATCGCAAATATGGTTTGACACTGCGTAACGTCGAACACACGGATATAGATCTTGCTTCACAAAGCCTAAGAAAACTGACGCTTACGACATCAAAACCAGCAGTGTATAGCCTGATTTGTATCCGTGTGTACTTAGTTTCCTGAATGTCACTACCGCCATCTAGTTTGCAGATGCTCTAAACTGCTGTTTTTACAGGATACGTTAGGTGGCGCTAGTGACATTTTATAAAAATCCCTTTCTTTCAGTGTTTGTTACTCAATTTTAGTCTGTAAAAAGTGATTTTTAATTTTATGAAATTTGCTCTAAAATTAAATTCCTTCTTTTCTTTTCTAGGAAATCTACTACTGAAGAAGACGACGCGGAAACAAGAGTATGACATCAATCTACTTAGTACAAGATTTCCAATGCATCTCACCACCTATTTTAATTTTAACTAATCTAAGATATTTTAACATAGGTAATGTTAATTTCTGCAAAGACTGTAATCAATCAGTACACACTGCCATAGTTTAGCGTTTAATTTAAAGCATATGCTATAATCTAGGTAGTATTCTAATAGTACAATCGGCTGCACCAAAATGTACCTATACATTTAATAACTTTCAAAATTATATCACAGCAAAACCTAAAAAAAATCTGTAGACGAGTTCACAGGTTTTTTTGAGTATTTATGCTGTTTGTTTTGTTTAAATTGACACCATTTTCAAAGTTACGAATTGTAAAGGAACCTCTTAGAGCAGCCGGACTGTACAACTGGGTGGTTATGTAGTTTTTTTTCTGATTCAGGATCTCTACATGAAGACATGTGACTCTCGTTCTTATAACGTAAACGCGTATTAGATAATGTTACGTCTACAATCGTCAATATGACGTCACTCGCGACACGAATGACGTACCCTGATGTACTGAATCGGAGTACCTAAAGTTCAGTAGGTACCGTCACACCCTAACTTCGCCTACTTTTTAACTTGTGCCACCAAAAAAACCGCCTTTTTCGATATCAAAATGTGACTGATATCTCCAACGTGAATTTTTTTTCTACTAAATGGTTGGATTACGAACCGTTATCTATATAATAGTCCATGATAAGACCATTTAAAAATATCAGGCAAAATATAGTACGCTAGGCGAAGTCAGGGAGTTTGACGGTACCTCATATCATGAGTTTTTGTTTAGTTTTTGAATAGGTTTTCTGTATTGTGAGCTCGGGTTTTGTATGAAATGACGAGAATTCTCAGTGCTTAACGCGTGTCCATACAAAACCCGGGTCAGCAAAGCCAAAATGCGAAAACAAAAAAAAAACTCGGGCTTCATGTACCTACTGGTAGCAAAGGTGCAAAACAGTAGGTACTTTACTCCTAGTATGTACGGGAAGGTCAACAACAGAAGTAGATAATTGTTGGTACCTACCTAGTATACATTTATTGACTGTAGTTTGGTACCTACTATGTAACAGTCATAACTGGTTTTAAACTTAGTTTATGATCTAGAAGTTCTAAAACCTTCATCATTTCATTGAATGGAAGAATTACTTAGCAAGTAGAAGTAGAATCCAAAGTCAAATGTAAATATAGGTACTCAAATATCTAATAGAAAAGTTAGGTATTTTTAAAACATACCTACAAATAGTTAAGTAAGTACATTCCAATGAATTTGTTAAATGACAAAACAAATAAAAGTATGTAAGGTAATTGATTTTTCAAAAACATCTAGGTCCTTGAATGCACGGAGGAGTACATAAACTTATTTTTGTACTAGTATGTAATCTACGAGTCGCCAGCACTAAGATTTTTACCTTTGCCTGATTATTTTCAAAATTGTTTTATGTTCACTACTGGCACAGAATAAAAATAAGTACTATATACTTGTGGTAAATATGCATTTACAGAATCTATTAGATCAAGTTATCAAAAATTTTAAAAATGTGCAATCTTAGTGCAAATGACTGTACTATGATCTAGCTAGTGTTGCCAGAGCAAAAAAAAATTAGGTATGTGTACCTAATAAAAAAATGTAATAATATAAAAAAATACTTTAATATACTAGGTAAATAAAATAGATTGTAGGTACATGTAGTAATTTATGGAATCTCATTAGGTATAATAAAATATCTGATTGATCTATTCAATGCAATTTGGAATGTGTACAGAGAGTGAGTGAGTGTGCGTTTTGAGCGTTTTAACGAAGAATCCACCTATTGTGTAAATAAAATATTTTTACAATATTTAAAATTGTTTTGTAGATTACTGAATAAAAGCTTTATTTAGGTATTGTTTAGTGTCAGTTTGCCATATTTAAAGTTTGTAAGTCGTAGGAGGCACTATTTGAGCAGATTATGTAGGTACCTTATTTAAACCTCAGATAATAAAAAATAATAAAGGCAGCGAGAAAAGTATGTATAACGTATGTACAAATTATTTTTTGCTAACCATTGTCGAAGGTTACAAAATAGACTAAAAACGATACATTTTGCAGCCAGCTCAATTTTCGGCTTTAAGTATTTGTTAGAAAGTAAATTCCGCTTTTAGCCTAAAATTGTACTTTAAAACTTTGTAATCTGCATCAAACATGGTATTTAGTGCAAAAAATCTTTAAATTGTTTAATAGAAATAAACTATTTTATTGCTGACTTGCTGTTTTAATGATATTCTAATACGTATGTATGGTTTATAAGATACAATTATTAAAAGAATAAAAATTGACGTTACAGTTTTCGATCTGAGTTTTGTTTTTCGTTTTTTTTTTGTTTTCTGTATACTCAGTTCGGATTTTGTATGAGACTCGATAAGCGCCTCTATCGGGCACGCTGAGAACTCTCGTAAATCTATACCATGGAGGAAATACTTTAAACAAAACCCAGGCTCGCAATACGGAAAACCAAAGTAGGTACCTACCTACCTAAAACTGAAACACTGTCGGGAAGTTCCGTTGGTTTTTTCATAATATTCTTTTTTAACTACCTTGGTACTACCTACTCAGTAAATAACAATTATTTTAATAATAATATAGGTACCTAATAAAAGCGAGGAGATCGAATGTTGGAGTCAAGATCTGTTCGACGGAACTCTTTAAGGCGAAGACAAGAGTTTGTTTTACTAGTTTTCGTACATAAGCAAACTTTTAGGTACGAAAACTTGCATCGATTAAAATGAAATTTTTACTAAACTGTGTGCAATGTGATTGCACACAAGATGGTTGATTGCGATTTTTCGAAAATGAGTTTAGTGATTTTATATCTTTCAACATGTCGAAACGTGCGAGCGAGAGTCACATTAGCCAAGATGGTTGATTTCGATTTTTCGAAAATGACTTTAGTGATTTTATATCTTTCAACATGTCGAAACGTGCGAGCGAGAAGTTGTTTGATAGTTGTCAGCCCCTTAACAAATAGGTCAATTGAGCTGAAAAGGTGTCCAAACATTGAGCTTGGCATCAATATAAGACTGCACTGGACTGCACCGTAAGAGAAACTAACAAGCTCCAAACTTAAAAATAGAACTTAAAAAAAAAAGAACCAACGTAGCAAGTTTTGTCTTCTTACAGTGGTAACACACGCGTTTTGCATTCGCTGAAAAGGCTGAAATAACGCGTTCCTTCTTTTTATTGTGTAACCGTTCTTAGACTATCATTGAATACCTAATAACACCTACTAATACCTAATAGTATCTACCTACCTAGACTAGGTATATCTCATAAACGCAATTTATTTTCATATGGCATTATCTAACAACCAATATTTGCTTATCACATGTCATGTCATGCCTTTTCAATCAAGGCCAAGGCGTCTTCTGATCTTAAATTTGTCTTATCCTAGCTAGATTCAAACTGATTCAATAAACCAACGTAACTTTTATCTATTTATTCATCAACATACGTAATATCTACATTTGCACAATTAAAAGTATATTTAACTTATAGTTACATCAGCAAACAGTACATAATGACTGATATAATACTTTCTTCAATTGTTTTGATTCAATTGCACAAGGTGCCTAATAGATATTTCACATGATTAATTATTTAATCAATTTGATTTTAACAATCTATGGCATTAACTTCAACACCTATATTTTGAGTTTAAATGAATTTACAGGTATAATAAATTAGAACAAGATAGCAAAAAATATTTACAAATTGGAAGTCAATTTACATTTGAAATAAATAAGAAATAGATAAATATTATACTAATTTGTAGAAGGAAAGAATTTTCACATGGTATATAATTAAGATTGGTTTATACATCTTGAATACTAACAGCCACAGCAAAGTCTTCTAAACTTTCGGGAAAGCATAAAAAAATTCTACAAATACTGTATAATAGGTAATAAGGAACCGTTAAATGCTACCTAAAATTTGAGGTCCATGCTTATGACTGCCAGATTCAAGTTTTAAGATATAAGTTGTTTTACATTACAAATGCTATTGAAAGATGGGGAATTCAAAAATACTTTTTGTCTTTGACACATTTTTACTAAGTTTGCAACTACCTATGTACAGGATATGATGTGACTCATGTGACAAACCAATCTAAGTTTTTACAACTTGAGTTAGGTTCTTGGAATGTTTAAGCCTTTAACAACATGACTAGATACAAAATAGAATAAAAAGTCAGGCAATACATTTAAAAGTGAATACCCCGTTTACACTCAGCTCATGTCCATAGAATTGTACAGAGACATGTAGACAGGCGCAGGGACTTGGGCAATGCGAGAATAGGATGGCAACACATTTCCGTCCACGCGAATTGCAGCGCGAATGGCTAAATGTAAACGCGCCATATGAAAAATGTAGATACAGGAGTCTGGGCACTCAGATGGTAACAATTTGTGACTACATATTATGTTACTAGATATGAAAAGTAATAACAGAATCTACAAAACTTATTTAATCCACATAATTTTGAAGACTATTAAGTTAAACCATCTTAGTGCCAGCAACTGCACCTAATAATTAATATTCTTGTTCAATTTGTATCTAGTCAACTAATTAGAAGGATACTGTAATAATGGTTTCAATACAACACAATCTCTAATGGTTAAAAAGATGTCAAAAACACTCCAATACAATTCAAACCTGTGCATGTATCTGCAACCTTAGCACTATGCTGAAGAAGCCCATCACTTATCAGGGCCTAAAGATGTTAGGCAGGTCAGTACAATAGGAGAGGAGCTAGTGCTAAGATCAGATACTTCCTGTTTATAACACTAAGACTAAGTTATAATTTTACACATTAGATAGGTCAATAAAGTGTAGGCGATATAAATATTCACAAAACCAACAATGCAGTAGATAATCTTGAAGCTTACATACTCCTGTGATATTAGGTTTCATTCAAACACTGGACTTTTGAGTTATAGTGTCAAGGTAAGCTGGAATCCAGTGCCGTAGTACACTGAAAATAAAACCAAAACAATATTTTAGAAGTTATTATTATTTCAAACATCACAAACTTTAGAATAAACAATAATTATTAGCTATTTTATTTTTACAATGAAAGTTTAGTGCATATTTGAGAGTACAGAGAACTTAGAAATATTCTACTCTAACATGTAGAAAAAACCAGTTAACTTAACTACTACAAATACTCAACAATGGACATTGAACAATATACATTACACAGCACCACTTACAACCAGATACATTATAAAATGCTGTAAAAATAAATTTAAAGCAACATAATTTAACAATACTTACACTTAAATTCAAGTTTTGTGTTTTCTTAAGTTACTGGTTGCCCATCTTGACCTTTGATGTCATGTAGATTCCAACAATAAGCCCAAACAGACCGATAGCAGATCCGAAAATCTCAACAATTAGGATTTTGACAAAGAGGGCTGCATTGGCTGCATCAGCCAGAGCGGCTCCGGACCCCACAATGCCGACGGCGATGCCGCAGAACAGGTTAACAAGACCCACGGCGAGGCCAGCTCCAAACATCACGTATCCCGCCATCCAGTTCTGCTGCTTGATAGCGAGGTCAACTAGCGGCTCCCGGTACACTTCTAGCATACCCGACAACACTATGGCGGTGATGAGCCCGTAGATAGCAACAGCTTCACAGAAGATGACGGAGATCAAATTCTTGGTCTTGATTCTGGGCGCTTTGACACCTCCACCGACTATGCTCGTGCCAGTCGTGTGGATGCCCATGGCAGCACCCACCACAGAAAACGAAACGGAGAAGGCGATGCCCAGCGTCCCCCACATGTAGGGGGACGTATTCTCGAGGAACCATCCGAAACTTATCTGCTCACCCTTCCCGTTCAGCAAGTAGTACAGCGAGAATATCGGGATGGCGATTGTCAGCAGGAGCACAAACAGGTAACTGAGGAAGTATCTCATCTTGAGATATTTTGTTGAGCAAATTGGTGCTGTTTTACCCGTTTATCCCGAAGGGGACGGCCTTTTTTCGCCCAATTTTCGCCTTGACAAGAAAACTCAAAACGAAGAGGTCTTGTGATCACAAGATGTCAGTCAGAGACAATAAAAATTATTGCCATGCAACAAAATAATAGTAGATTTTTTTGTAATCACTAACTTGAATGTTGAATGATCATCCCCGAACATTCCGATTCTTTGGCGAAGCGAAGAAAATACTAGCGTTTTTTAAATTTAATGTTGTCTGCGCCGGCTGGATCAATCAAACGAAATGAAACTTTAGTACCAGCTCGTTAGGATATTTTTACAGTACGGGCGGCGCGGATCTACGCAAAGGTGATGCTATGCTAGCCGTTTGGCTGAGCGGCAGAGAATTTACAATATAATGCTGTGAAACAATACCTTGCTGTGTCGGACCTATGGTTAACTTCACGATTGCCCCCAACTGTTGCTGTTGCTGCAAGGGCCGGTTTCACCATGCTCTGTTAGTTACTAATCAAGGATTAAAAGACCGTTAAATCTAACCTTAGCTGTCAAACGCGTACATTTTGACATATTTAACGGCCCTTTAATCCTTTGTTAATCTAACAGAGCATGGTGAAACCGGCCCTAAACTAATTAAGTCAGCGAATCAAGTCAGTCAGTCAGTCTAAACTCATTCTGAGTTTAAAAATTATTGTGGTCATTCCAGCCAACAGTTATTCTGTTGTTTTCTTTTTTTTCCATTCCATCCACCATCCACTACTATACTTTATGTACTACTACTACTACATTGAACATTCTTACTACATTCCTCCAAAAGACTACACTACTATCTACCACAAGTACAACACTACCGTCACGTCTCTCGCCGCGACTCGATCGCCTTCGGTCTTCGTGCGTCCGTCAACGGGTCCGGTTAATTTACGACCAAGTATTACACAGCCCGAAAATGTACAACCCGGAAAGCACAGCCTGGATTGTACAGCCAGGATTGCACAACCATGGATTCTGTGACCATGCTCTGATTGGTCGAAAGCCTATGCTCTGTTTAGATGCACTAAAAAATAAGTATAGGCAAGTAGCACAGATTAAAAATTATATAAAATAAGAGAATTATTCAGAGATTAATGTTAGAAAAAAATTAAATTCTGGCACTTCGGCGGCCGCTGCCGCGGCACGCTCGCTTTGCTCGCTCGCCTCGTGCGTAATTAATATGTTTCAACATAACCTAACCAATCCGAGTCGGATAAACAAGTGAGTGAGTAAGTAATTGACGAGTGTAAACAAAGCCTAAGTTTTGGCATCAAAATTTTGGCTGCGTTTTATCGGGTCGTGCTTTCCAAAGGTGTGCAAAATTTGTACGGCTTGGAATGTACACCCTTGGATTACACAGCCATGGATTTCGCGACCAAATTGTACATCAAATCCGGGCTGTGTTTTCCTCGGCTGTACAATCCATGGTTGTACATTATCGGCACCCTCCGTCAACATCAAGTCAAAGTTCGTGGGTGCCGTTAATGTACAACCATGGATTGTACAGCCGAGGAAAACACAGCCCGGATTTGATGTACAATTTGGTCGCGAAATCCATGGCTGTGTAATCCAAGGGTGTACATTCCAAGCCGTACAAATTTTGCACACCTTTGGAAAGCACGACCCGATAAAACGCAGCCAAAATTTTGATGCCAAAACTTAGGCTTTGTTTACACTCGTCAATTACTTACTCACTCACTTGTTGATCCGACTCGGATTGGTTAGGTTATGTTAAAACATATAAATTACGCACGAGGCGAGCGAGCAAAGCGAGCGTGCCGCGGCAGCGGCCGCCGAAGTGCCAGAATTTTATTTTTTTCTAACATTAATCTCTGAATAATTCTCTTATTTTATATAATTTTTAATCTGTGCTACTTGCCTATACTTACTGTGTAGTGCATCTAAACAGAGCATAGGCTTTCGACCAATCAGAGCATGGTCACAGAATCCATGGTCGTGCAATCCTGGCTGTACAATCCCGACTGTGCTGGGAGAGCACAGCCTGGAAAACACGGCCCGGATTTCATGTACATTTTGTACATGGAATCCGGGCCGTGTTTTCCAGGCTGTGCTTTCCGGGTTGTACATTTTCGGGCTGTGTAATACTTGGTCGTAAATTAACCGGACCCAAAGTTCGTTCCATCCTTGTTCCATCATCCATCCATGGTCAAATCAAAACCATACTTAAAAGATGGTCAATCAACACCAAACAAAACAAAATCCTGTCAAGCTCCATCATCTAGTTATACAAAACATATAAACCAAAACGAATGGTCTCTAAATTCAGATATTCCAAAAACCCCAATGTGGTAGATTTCATCTACTAAAATGTGAGTCACTTTGTTTTCAACATGTAAAGTAAGCTTTGCCTAATAACGAGGAGAGTCATCACCTTTAATATGGTAGATCATGAAGTAGGGAAACCGGAGAAATGCTGTCCGCTTACGCCAAGATCCTTGTTCGCCACTCCTACCTTGTCCTGTTTACGGTGAGTGCAATTTCGACCGTTCTTACTGTGATTCCATTGGTATGCAGAGATTTACCGTCATTTTCCGATCCAATAGTCGGGTTTGAAACTCGTGGCACTACTTTGGCCCATCGCTTCGTCGCATGGCAGAATCTCATCGACGAAACAAGGCCTTCCCGCCGACTAGCAGTTAACCCAAAGGAAATTGAAGACCAAATTCGCATGAATCAAACATATTACAACAGAACAAGACAAGACAGACCAAGATCTAGTGGTAAACATTCTAAAAACAATGGACATCATAAGAAAAAAAACAAATTAAACAGCACTGGCTTTGAAAAGACCTGGACAAAGTCTTCTGAATTAAACATATCTACTAATCATGTTCATTGGAGCTTTGGTAATAATGTGAGGCATTATGAAGATGAAAATGAAGAATTCCTGAAAAATCACACGAGAAAACAATGGCTGTCTCTGATAGAAATGCAACAGAAACCCCACTCTTCAATCTACCAAAACTATGCTTCTGGGAAATGTGGACCACCCTTATCAGACTATGCTCATCTGGTTATAACAACTACTGATAACACTACACTTTTATCATTCAAAAATGTTCAAAAACAATGTAAATATCAATCTGAACTCGTAGAACTTGGTGATAATGAATATTACAAGATGTGCCAAAGGTCATCACACTCAGAGGATCTCTGTTGTCCTGTATGGAGTGTGCCAAACTATATAGCATTGATAGTGGGAAAGGATTCGTGCGAGAATTTGAACAGAGAAGATGTTGCCAACACAGTTAATATTATGAAAAAATGTGCTGGATATTTTCATAACTTCACTCTGATGGCTTCATGTGAGTTAAATCAATGTAAAGTACCCAAGTACTGCTCTCAGTATGATGCTGTGTATAATTTATTGTTTTACCTTATAGATTCAGAAGCATTTTCACCGCCCGAGTTATCACAAACTTTTGTTAAAAGTGTGATGCTTTTCTTACCCCTACCAAGCAGTAGTACAGTATTACCCTATTACATGAAACTGCAAAGTTCTAATTTGTCTTATGATACACTTGTTATACCAGCCATTGACTTTGGACTAAAAAATGCTCTTTTCGATTTATGGATTATCCAAGATACTTGGTTGATAGGGTTAGGGGGTATATTTGTGTTTGTTGGTGTTTTGATTTACACAAAATCCATAACTCTCACGATTCTACTACTTCTGGCCATCACATACTCTCTTGGTACAGCTTATTTTGTCTATGTGTATGTATTTAATTTAAACTTTTTTCCGTTCATGAATCTATTAGTGATTGTAGTAGTAATAGGCATAGGAGCTGATGATGCATTTCTCTATGTTAAAGTGTGGAAAATGGTTAGTAAGCAACTGATTAGAGACAATGTAATTAGTGAAGAAAATGGATTGACTGATATTAATAATATTTCCAGTGCAGGTGAGACTATTCTGGTTCAAATACTGGAGGAAACTATGAAACATTCAGTATTAACTATGTTTATTACGACTTTAACGACTGCTGTTGCATTTTTCGCTTCATATGTAAGCTACATTCCAGCCATTAACTGTTTCAGCATATTTGCTGGCACAGCTGTGCTAGTCAACTTTATTTTAATGATAACTTTTTTGCCAGTTTCAGTATTTATAATTAATGTAAAAATGTGTACAAATCGTAAAAAGTTATTAGAATTTTTACATACAGGTATCAGTGTATATTGGGAAGATACTAGAGTGATATTGAGTAGATTTATTTTGACTTGTGTTAATAAATTGCACATAGTCTTTGCTATAGTACTTGGTGGTATTGGAATTGGTAGTATTGTTGTAGTGTTTTATGTCCCTGGATTAAAGCTTCCAGACTCAAGAGAATTTCAACTCTTTCAAACAAACCACCCTTTTGAGCAATATGACATACACTATAGAGACAAGTTTCTCTTTGAAAGATTTGGCAGAGATATTAGCACTGGCTTCAAAATGCCTCTTCGATGGATTTGGGGTATTAAGGCTATTGATAATGGAAATCATATGGATCCAGCTTCAACTGGTCATCTAGTCTTTGATGATACATTTTCGATATCGGATCCAAATTCACAATTATGGCTTATAGAGTTTTGTTCGAAAATAAAGGCTCAGGCTTTTTATCAAAAAACTTTAGGTCCTCTTCTTCCAAATTGCTTTATAGAAACATTCAAAAATTTTATGAGCCGAAAGTGCGTTGATAGCTTCGATAAAATTAATAGATCTCCATGTTGCGAGACATCAAAGTTCCCATTTAAAAAAGAAGTATTTGATCTTTGTATAATTATAGCTATCGAAAAGTTATATGAAACTCCTCGCGAAATATTTATGCCAGGTGTTGCAGGACCTAAATTTCTTCGAACCACTTCTCCGCCTAAAGTCTCAGCTATTGTCGTAGAGTTCGAAAGTGTTGTCCCTTACTCGATGTCTTACAAAGCAATGAATAGCTTTTTCCAGGATGTAGAGAAATGGACTCAAGCAGAACTGAAAACTGCACCTGAAGGCATGAAATTGGGCTGGTTTTTATCAGATCTACAATTTTATGATTTGCAGGGGACATTAGCTAGTGGGACTGTAATAGCTTTGCTTTTATCGGCTACTTTAGGTTTCATAGTCCTTATTCCTGCTACTCTAAGTTTCATTGTTAGCATTTGTGCGTTATCGGCAATGGTGTTCTCTGCCACTGTTACTATAGCCATATTAGTATTAAGTGATTGGAAATTAAATATTTTAGAAAGTGTAGCTATATCGACATCGGCGGGATTAGCTGTTGATTTTAGTCTTCATTACGCCTTGAGCTACACTAACGCCAGTGGTAATAAAGCTGCTAGAATCAAATACGCACTGACTGCGTCGGCAGGTCCCACTGCCGCCGCTGCTTTGACCACGGGGTTTGCTGGTATATTCCTTTTACGTTCGCACCTTCTTCCATATTCGCAGATTGGAATATTTTTAGCCTTGATTATGGCAGTAAGTTGGACTTACGCGACATTTTTCCTTTGCTCCCTGCTTCTTGTATTCGGCCGAAGTTCTTCAAAAGAATCTCCTCCGGAGGATAAGAAATCTGTTTCGCGCGTAAGTTCTGTTTGTTCTGGTGTGCCAAATTTAGAAAGTCATGAACTTGAACATTTAGCTGATAGTAATCGTACTAATTTGACGCATTCTCAAAGTCCATCGAGCATAAGCGCCACCACTGTGGTTGTGCACGATGATTACGAAATTAGTAAAACCAATACTAAAACTTCTAATTCAAGTAATTTAGAAAATGACTGAATGTGTAGTTTAGTAATATAGGTATACTAATGACTACTGTACCTTAAATTGGTACAGAATATTGTACTTAAAGTATAGGTAAGCATAACTTTAAGCAACAAAGTGTTTTTTCATAAAACAAGGTACCAGTAATATTTTGATCTGATTTATTTTACGAAATTGTTACCTATTGATTATACCTCCCGTAGGGAGCTAGTAAGACTTCATGTATAATAAATGTATGTAGGTACCTACCTACATTTAGATGGGACTTCCTTATGTTGGTTGGTAGGTACCAACTTGTGTACCAAGTTGGTACCTACCAACCAACTTGGAAGTCCCTAATTCCGGCTTAAATCTATAAACTAGAAAAAGTTGTGACAATAACTAAATATATCACATAAATTTTGCATACGACAATATGAATTACTTAAACGAGCTTATTTTGTTGCCATATTATTATTATGTTTTAGTGTAGGTACTTATCTTATTTTTCTACGAATGCCCGTTTGTGTGGTAGAAATTATTATTACTTAAATCTCAACTAAATGTTTTTTGTTTGATATCTTACAAGTTATAACTCACTGCATTGTTTGTAATTATAGGTGTAGGTTAACCCGTTTTTTTATGTCAGACATAACGTAACGTTGCGTTGTTCTCATGTTAATGTCTACAGTGGGCCTTGCCGGGTTAGTAGTAATAACATAACATCTGAATTTATTTTTTTTAGTCAATACGTGCTGCTTTAAAAATTCTACCTATGTATCTGATCTATAAATATCTGCACAAATTGATGACAATGATGCACAAATTGCTCTGTGATCTTATCATGTTGGTACAGTCAGTGGCAAAAGTAGATTCTCAAACTTAAACTTCAAAACTTAATTTGAAGATCCGCCTAGAGTCGTAAAATTATTTGCGAAGCGAAGTTGCCACTACAATGCTTAATGAATGCAAAGAAAATGGGCATTGAATAACTGAAATAATTTCTACTTTTCTAATCTACTTTTGTTGCCGACTGCACACATGTGAATTTTGTTAGTACTTAATAAGTTAAATCAATTATTTATTTCTTAATAGGTATCTTTAATATAATGTACAGTTAATGTAGTGACGAAGTTATATGCACAAAATATTGTTAAAATTAAGTATATTTTTTGAACTATAAATATTTGATGGTTAAATTCATTACTTATCCGGAGAACCGTGCATTTTGAAGGTCTCTGTGCAATGTAAATTCATCTTAGTAAAAAATCTGGGAAAATTCTGAGCCAGTGTGTTGCTCAGTGATTGTGCACACACAATCAGCCTATGCAATCAAAAATTTAGGATGATTTAACCTAAAGTTGGCCCGTTGTTGCCGTTGGTCGGATGACATCTTCGCAGTGGTCGGACTACAGTGCATACGACTGGCGCAAGATCGGAAACAGTGACGTCTATTTACGTCACTGCTGTGTACCTGTACACAGCAGTGAGTGCCAACTGGTTGAATTGAATAGAAAGGTTGAACAGAACCTAGTTATTGTTATGAATATAGGTTTCTCTTCTGTGGTTACTTGCTACCATACTATCATTATTTGTTTCATAAAATGTTGTTGGCGAGAATCTTTGAAACAGGTGTACCTACCTACTTTTTAATTAACGTTAGTTAACAAAGTCTAAATTGCTAATTTTGTAGTGAATATGCTCAGACAGTGAATATCAGAATGAAATGCTCTAACGCACCTCTCTTTATTACCTACTTAAGCAATAGACACTGCCTCAACTAACTCATTCGTAAGGGTGCATAAAAAAACGGGTTCCCGGTACCCCAAAATAGTAGGTCTTCTTTTCGTATCACTAAGTAGTTCTTTCGAACCAGTGTGGTGAAAGTATTTTAAGTGCGGCCCAATGAGGCTCCTTTCGAGCACTTGACACAATTTTTCGAACTTTCTAGGTTCGACATGCCGGTTTCCTTCGCCGTTTTAGAGTACTAGCGCTATGCACATACATTTTTGAACAGAAAAACTCGAATCGGTAAACGACCAGTTTTGTACCCACGACCACGATCGGAAGGCAGCTACCAAAAGATCACCAGTGCTCTCCCCAAATACACCAAAAATAGGGAGGTATTACGTAGTATTACTAGTATTATGGTATTACTAGTTCTTACGTACAAAAACTGTGCGAGAGCCTTAGAACCTTGGTGGAATATTAACCTATTTTTTTTTTTAAAGTAAGTACCTCTTTCCCTCCCTACCTTACGTAACGAGATGCAAGTTTATATTTGTGTGTGGATAATAAAATGTTTATTTTTACAAGTTATTGTTTTATTATCATGTTTAGCTTATCTTTTAATATTTTTAGAGATAGTTCACGAGTCCAGATAATATTTTAAATATAGTTAAAAAGGGATAGACCCGTAGTTTTGTTTTTCGTTATGTCAGACTTTTTTGTATGAACATTCGATAAGCGCCTCTATCGGGCGTGCTGAGTACCTACTCACGAGTCTCCATACAAAAAAGGCCTGGGGGCCTTATGCTCAAGAAGAACGAGATATACGTCATCTCCACCGTGAGATAATCTCGCTCGAAGTGAGCATAAGGCCCCTGACGTTACGAAAAACAAAACTCAGCCTTGGGGTACTGCTAGAACAAGCTTTACTTAGGAATTTCAATTTTATAGGTAGGTAAAATAAATAAAAAATGGTGAGCATTAAACAGGATGTTGGTGCATCGTTTGCCAAATAAAATTGGGGGGTGTGACTGATGACTCGACTTTTTTCTTAAAAATTTAATAAAGACAGCATAAACTAAGATTTAAAAAAAAGTTGTAGCCTGACATGTTGCATACCGTTAGAAAGGGGATAGACTGGAGAACTTTTTAAAAGAATTCGAAAAACATAAACAAAAATTTGGAGGCTACATTTGATATACGTAATTTTTTTTTATCAAAAGTTTACTGTCTATTGTAATCTTTTAAGAAAAAATTAAAAAAATCGACATAAAATACTCCAGATTAAAGATTTTTTTAAAGGGATTGAGAAGGTAGCAAAAACCCCCACCACCCTCCAATTTCATTTGACAAACGATGCACCAAACATGGCACTGTAAGTATACAGTGCCATCTAGCCCCTAAGAAAAGCTTGTACTATAGGAACCAGCTAATAGAATACAATTACATGCTCATTAATATGCATGCAATGAGTTCAATACATCACTATTATTAAGAAGGTATAGGTACCTATACATATCTACATAATTAATATGCAACCTGGTCCAGAATATAAGTAGGTAGATACATTTTACATTACATGTAAAACTTTTTTTGGTAAATACATACAAACTAATAATAATAAAATATGTACTTAGTTTTTTGATACCAACTGTTTTAGATTCAACTATATGTTGGTGTTACAAAGTTTCCAATCTTAATAAGGCCCAGTTTCACCATGCTCTGTTAGTTACTAATCAACGATTAACAGGCCGTTAAATCTAACCTTAGCTGTCAAACGCGTACATTTTGACATTTTTAACGGCCGTTTAATCCTTTGTTAATCTAACAGAGCATGGTGAAACCGGCCCTTAGTGTGTTAATCCTTCAAATAGCTTAAGATTATAGATTATGCAGTGTGTTTTCTTGCATGTATTCTTAGGTTGAAGCCTGTAGTAAATGTCTTATCACAACTGTTACAGGCATGGGGCTTGATTCCAGTATGGATGGTCTTGTGGACTTTCAAATTGGATCCTGTAAAGAATTTTTTAGAGCATCTGTCACAGGCATATTTCTTTTCACCAGTATGAATCCGCATATGAGCTTTTAAAGATGAGTTGGCAGTGAATGATTTACTGCATAGTGTGCAGGGCCATGGTTTTACTGCATGTTTTCTTGTATAATGTGTTTGTAAATGATCACTTTCAGAGAATGTCTTATCACATTCATTGCAGGCGTAAGGTGTTAATTTAGTGTGGATTAGCATGTGAATTTTCAAACATGATTTACTAGAAAATGTCTCTTTACAATGGTTGCATATATTATCTCCCGTATGAATATATGAATGTGCTTTGAGATTAGAGCTATTATTGAATACCTTGCTGCATCTATTGCAAACATAAGGCTTTTCACCAGTATGAATTATAGTATGTCTTTTAAAATTTCCGAGTAAAGCAAATTTTTTCTTGCATGTGAGGCATGAGTATGGTTTTTCACCCGTATGGATTTTTAAATGATTAGCCAGACTACTTCTTGTCATCAGTACTTTGCTGCATGAATCACAGCGGTAACTGTCAGCTGGTTCAGTCTTTCTAGGCTTTTCTACAGTATGAAGTCTCATATGTCTTTTGAAATTACAGAGTAGACCAAATGTTTTCTCGCATATAAGGCATGAGTACCGTTTTCCTTCAGTGTGAATTCGCAAATGTCTAGTCAGACTACACTTTGTCCTCAGTATCTTGTTGCAAACATTACAGCGGTGACACTCAGCAGATTCTGTAGCTGTGACAATTGTTTCTTCATAATCTTCATTTATCACTAACTTTCCTATTTCCATGTCATCATCAGTTGTGCTGTCATCTTGACTTGGATATACTTTTCCTAACACATTCACTGGAGCACACTCATTGTACTGTGTAGATGCTACTGATAAGCTTTTTATCAGTCCTGGGTTTAGATTACAAACTGTCTCTTGTGAAACCTGCCAAGAAAACAAAAAAAAATTAAAGTAGAATAATTCACCAACCTCAGTTATTGCAAGTACTATATCGGCAGCTGACTCCTAGTCTACTTAGACACAGATCATGAGCAGTCTATTTTCTATTGTGTCTGGAAATGCCGCAGGTTAAGATATTAGTAGTATTTTATAAAGCAGTTAGTACCACTTACCTCCATACCAGAGCTAACCAGATTTGATAATGATTCTTCAGGTTTTTGAGACATTTCTTATGTCTATGCAGTTGAGAGCAACAGAGGAAGCATATTGTTGTAGGTTCTACTTCTCCTAAGTTATGCTGAAAGCATTTTAAAGTAGGTAAAGTATAAATACGGGCCCACAAGGTATAAATAAACCTCATTAATAAAACTGACATAGAAATACCTGTACCTGTTCTTTACATTTCTATTTCTTCTCTATATACATTTTGTTATCACTGGACACAAACTCTGCAGTTCAAAATACTTTTTTTATTCCTGTTTGATCTTTATATTTGTGGTTCTGCAAAAATAGTAGAACCCTCAAAAAACCGCCCATCGTGAGGTCCTCATCACATAGGCAAATCGGTGACGCGTGCCGCCCGAACGATGCTCCAACCTGTCCTTTCAGGCTTTTATGGACTTACTCGGGACTTCCATTCTTCATATCTAACCATTATACATTTAAGCATTCCAAATAGAAAAAAAGAGTAGAAAAACTAAACAAAACGCAGCTAAAAAAATAGGCGGGACTTATTTTATTTATACCGATTTTACAAATGGCGGACTTTTTGTTTTTTCAGTTTTTGTTTTGACATATCTGATATTTCTACTGTCAAAACTGACATTTCATATTGTCAATTATCAAACTGCTTGCTATTGATTGTTGGCAAGAACATCTACAAAATAAAGAAGAAGTAGAAGATTGCTAACAAAATAGTTGCCAACTCCAAGTTTGCCTATGATAAAGGTAATCAAACTGCAATATAAACATAATCAATCATTATTGGGTTATTTCAGCTATTTTACATAATTTGAGAACCAAAAAGAACTACTACTTTGTATCGAACTATTTAGGGACTTTATTTGCGAAACATGGAAAGCATGAACATTATATCGAAAAGAGAGTGACTGCTGGAAATAGAGCGAATGGGGCACAAGACACGTTTATGAGCAGCCAGAAACTGTAAAAGGCACGAATAGCTGTACATAGGGGGGTGTTTGTGCCGACAATAATGTATGGTACCTAGTAAAAGTTGGGTAAACATCAGAGTAGAGTAATGCATTAAAAATGAAAGCGTTACTTAATATGTGTGATGTGAATTTGAGTGATAGAGGAACTGTGATTAGAAATTAGAGAGAAATGTGGAGTGAAAGAAGACATACCTAGTGATGAGGGTATAGAAAGCTATGTTAAGATGGTTTGGGCATGTGGAAAGGATGGATGAAAGGAGATTAACGAAACAGGTGCATCAGGCAAGCGTAAATGGCCTTTTTTGTCATCAAAATTGTAACAGCTCTTTTGTAAATTTCGATTTTTAACAGACAAAATAAATGTAAATAATATAAAAATTTAGTAAATTTTTTGTATATACATAATCATTATCTGTATTTATTTCCTTACCTTATTTTTAACCCTACTGATCTCCTTTTATCCTTCCGTGTAAATTGAATCCCTATGTTTCCCTAATTTTTGTTAAAAAAACAAAAAACAAACAAAATGGCAAATGCACCAAAAGTGCGACGCCAAAAAAAAAAAAAAAAAACAGACAAAATAAAGATTCTATTCTATTCTATGAGTAGTAGAGCTCTTTGTGAAGGGCTCGTCCGGGGAAGTACTACCACCACGCCTTTTTCTGCCGCAAAGCAGCGTTGCTGTGTTTCGGTTTGAAGAGTGTGGTTGCCGGTGTAATTACAGGCACATGAGGCTTAACATCTGTATGCCTCAAGCTGATGGACGCAGGGCAATGCATCGTAGGGCACGTTCCTATCGTGCGTGACTTACGAGGCAATGCTTTGTTATAGGTGATGGTTCCCACTTAGCATCAGTTGGGCCATCTGCTTGTTCCAACAGCTGGTTGTATAAAAAAAAAAAAACTATTAATGGGACTGTTGGGAGGGAAGACCTCAGAAGACGTATCTCGACCAGATAGCAGACGTTCTACGGAACAACCAGTACCCCAAGTATGAGATTTGCTTACGATATTTCGTTTTTCGTTTTACGTTTTTGTTCCGTGTTCATTGCGAGTTTTGTATGAAGACGCGATATTGATACCGATACGGAACTTTACAAAACCCGCAATGAGCACGCAGCGAAAACGATTCGAATCTCATACTTGGGGTACAGGTCAATAATACCTACCTTCCCTAAACCAACAACGTATGAAGAATGTTTAGAGATTGAATGAAGCGAAAGAGGTATGTAAGGACCGTAGCAAGTGGAAATCCGTGGTCTCTGACAAAGTCCTATGAGAAACTGATTATGGAATCAAAATTCAAATTCAAATTCTTTATTTAATAATAATAAAATAACATTACAGAAAACACATTCTCCAATACGTTATTCTATTTTATGACTAGGTAACTAATTTAAACTAAGTATTTACAAACATTACAAATGAATCACATGAGATCAAGTTATAAAAAAATAAAATAAAGCTAAAAAAAATAATCTAAACAAATAAACTCAAAAATTCTAATAAAATAAAAATATCTACCAAACAAATAACAATAATAATCTTATATAAATAGGTACTTAAAAAAAACTAGAAAACATGTATACCTACCTAAATCTTACTACAGTGTAAACTTACTACCACGGTGTTAAAGAGCTAGGTTCCTCAGAGTAGCTCAAGCAAAGTTTTTCAACTACTGCCCAACTGTCAGCAAACAAGTCGTATTTTGTGTTGGCGACGACGAGAGCGTTAAGGTGGCGTTGTGCGCGACAGACTGGGGATTGTTGGCGTGCTACGGTGCGCGCAGCCCTCGGAGAAAACAGCGGAACTCGCCCAGGGCGGAATCTAGCGCGATTGTCCGGGACGCAGAGTCTGCTCGCCTCAGCTAACAGATCAGGACAATTGAGCAACCCACGTATAATGCGGCATATTGTGATTAGTTGATCACAGAGTCTTCGCGTTTCAAGTGAGTGAAATCCTAGTGTACCCTGAAGGTATTTGGTAGGGTACATTAAGGGATAGTAACCATATACTTTTTTGTACAAAAAGCGCAAAAACCTTTTTTGCACTTTTTCTACCATCAATGTATATGTTACTTCATGAGGATTCCACACGCACGCACTCGACTCTAGCTTCGATCTTATAAGTGATGTATATAACAATTTAATTGCTCCTATATTAGTAGTTACAAATCCCAGTTTTTTAAAGCTATCGATTGTAAGTTTCCTGTGATGATTGTGAAAAGTGAGCTCAGGATCAAATATTACGCCCAAATCCTTCACAGTTTGTGGTCTAATTAGGACATCTCCGTTTATATTATAAGGCATTAAAATAGGGTTTTCAGATCTCGTAAAACTCATTACATGACATTTGGAAACGCTTAGGTTTAGTTGGTTTTTCCTACTCCAAGACTGAACAGCTTCTAGGTCCCGTTGCAGCGCGTAGCAGTCATCGATAGATCTTATTGGACAGTAGAGTTTTAGGTCATCTGCGTAAATCAGGCACTTAGTATATTTAAGCGTTCCAGCTAAATCATTCATCATTAGCGTAAACAGTAATGGACCCAAGGAAGACCCTTGACTGATTCCCGATCTGGTGTGATATGGTGCGGAGTCATAGCATCCAAGTCTCACGAATTGTCTCCGGTCACGAAGATAGTTAGCGAAAAGTATCAGGAGCTTAGGTGTAAATCCAAATATACTTAGTTTATTCAAGAGAATATCATTGTCCACATGATCGAAGGCTTTTTGGAAATCTAAATATACGACATCTACTTGAGTGTTAGAATCTAGTCGTTGTGATATGTAGTCAACGAGTGTCAGCAGATTCGTGTTAACCGAGCGGCCTTTTCTAAAAGCATGTTGGGCGTCATTTAGGAAAGGTTCTATTTGTCTGTATAGTTTAGTGTGTATTCCACTCTCGAATATTTTCGCTAGGGCTGATAGAATGGCAATCGGTCTAATATATTATATAAAATGCTAATGTTCGTACGTGTGTCCACGGTTTTCTCTATGATCCGCAACTTCGATCAACTTCCCGTTGGGATGGCAAATACCCCTTGGTCTCCTGGTGTGCATAAGGGAGTTTGGTCGGGGTGGGTGGAAGAGGGTGGTTGTGGGTGGCGAAAATGTGGAATAATATATATCAGTCCTTCTCTAACTATACATGTTAGAGAAGGACAGAAAGCTTCTGTCAAATTCTTAAAAACTCGGGAATCTCGGGAATGATCTAGAATGTTCCAGAATGTGTGCAACTGATGAAATCAATCTAGAAAGTTCTAAAGCTTTCTGGAATGATCTAGAAAATTCTAAAATGGTTGCAATTGTTGTAATCGAACTAGAATGTTGTAGAAAGTTTCTGAAATGATCTAGAAAATTCCAAAAATGCTGAAATGATCTAGAAAATTCCAAAATGGTTTCAATTGTTGTAATCGATCTAGAATGTTGTAGTTTAGTAAAAGTAAAGTTTCTGAAATGATCTAGAAAATTCTAAAAAATTCTGAAATGATCTAGAAAATTCTAAAATAGTTTCAATTGTTGTAATCGAACTAGAATGTTGTAGAAAGTTTCTGAAATTATCTAGATAATTCTAAAAATTTCTGAAATGATCTAGAAACTTCCAAAATGCCTACAACTTGAAGATCATTCAAAGTTCGAGTGAACAGTAATTAAACAAATTCAAGTAATTCCGAGAAACAAAAACGACCGAACTATTTGAATATACTAAAGTGTTTTGGTACTAAAAATTTCTATATTTGACGATATATAAGTACTTGACTTTTCGTCAGTACATGCGATGTATTTTAACCCGAGCAACGCCGGGTTTCGCTGCTAGTTATTAACTAAAGTTTTATCACCTGCTTTAAAAATAGGAACAACTCGTGATTGTTTCCATATATCGGGATACGAACCTGTTTTGAGTGACAAATTAAAAATATGGGCTATCGGGGATGCTAGTTGTATTTTAAAAGCTTTGATTATGTATGGCGGAATATTGTCCGGGCCTATTGAGCTTTTGGGTTTTAGTTTTTGTATCAAATGTTCTATTTCTACTTCTGTAAAATCCACGACACTTATAGAAGAATGACTATGTGTTGATATTAAGCTATTTGCGTCAAGGCAGGGTATTTGGGGCAGGAAAACACTGCTAAAGTAATCAGCGAAGGCTGAAGCTGCCGCCTGTCCTGTATGTTGTTTACCTTCATGAATTATGCTGGGATCAAAACCACCTTTCGTCCTTAAACTTTTTACATAGTTCCAAAAAGCTCGTGGATTGGAAATTAAATTATTTTGAATGTTTGATATGTACTTGTTATGCACTACGGTAACTTCGTGTTTTATATAAGTTCTAATAGCTGCAAAGAAACTATAGATGTACGGATCTTTACTAGCCTTCCAAGATTTGTGTAAGTTCCATTTTAAATTAATATTTGCAATTATTTCTTTAGTGAACCAGGTGGGATATCTACGAGTTGGTTTATTATTTCTTATTTTTTTAGGAACACTTTGGCTAAAACTATCGTAAAATTTGGAATAAAAAAGTTCAACAGCTTTATTGACATCATATTCTGCCAGAACATCATCCCAGCATGTGTCGTTAACAAGTTCATAGAGTAAGGAAAAATCCGCTTTATGAAAATTCCAGTCAGTGCTAATGTCAATGTTGCTAGCCTCTAAAAGTACATCACGTCCTGAGGCTACAATATTGAGCGATATATCCAGAGGTGGGTGGTATTTATCAGCTATGTCTACTAGTCCACTATCTGCCTCACACACGCATACCTCGCTTACGCTGTTATTTGTAAGTACAACATCTAATTTACTACCTGTTTTGTACCACGCTATTATAGTCAGCAAATTCACAAAAGTTTAAAAAATAGTTGATCGAGTGAGCGAAGCGAACGAAGATCTTAGTTTCAACTTGGGCGATTTGGTATTTTATGTATGTATGTATGTATGTATGTATGTATGTATGTTTGTCTGGCGATAACTTTAGAACCGTTGATCCGATCTTCATGAAATTTGATATGTCGATAGCTTGTACTTGAGAAATTTACTGGTAAGTATATGAGTAAAATCGGATGAAGGGTTTTTGAGATATGGGGTTTTTTAAGAGGGCAAAAATAAAAAAAGTTACATAAAAAAATCAAGTTGCATGTCATATGAAAGGGCTTTGTTTGAACATTCCAACACAATTTTTACTTTTTTTCTTGGACGCTTGGTTTTCGAGATACAACAAAAAAGTTAAATTAATATAACCAGCGATCCAAGAGCTCCCATCTCTAAGAGTTTCGTTGAAATCAAGGTTTTTCTACTGGTCGGCCAGTTCCTTTGATTTTTCTTATTTTTTTTTCTTGAAATAATTTAAGGAGGTACTCAGTTCTCATAAAATGGTGACGACGACCAGGTCTGATGATGGAGCCAAGGTCTGTTCAACGGAACTCTTCAATAAATAGGCCAATAGAGTTGAAACTTGGTAACCATACCAAGTTAGTAGGCGGTAGTCAGAAAAAAGTCCAAAGATAATGTTTGGACTTGCCTCTGACTACTACCGACTCTAAGTTTTGATGCGTTCGTCGGGTCGCATCACGAGATCTCAGTTCGGGGCGAACTACTAGTACATATAGTTTTTGATGTTCCAAGAGGCACTGTTCATATTTAAATCACCTACTATGACAACACTAGAATTCTGCAATTTCGATGACATATTTTCCTCTACTTTGCAGTACCAAGACATATAATCCTCATCATTAGCTGAAGGTTTTATATACACAACACATACATATACTGACCGATTTTTGTAAGAGAAAGAGGCCCACAGGTCTTCACCGTGTCCTGTTTCCAGATGTTGCTGGCGAGAGAGTTCAAGGCCTGGCCTAGCAGCAAGTAGTATTCCACCCCTATTGGAACCTCTATCTCGCCTGACCATATTCCATATTAATAAATCTATTAGTCATATATCAACTAAGTATTTAACTTTCAGTTTGAGAAAAACACAGAATGATTACACTTAAAATAAGAAAGAAATCGCTTTCAGCGATAAGGCCGCCCATTGTTTTTTATTATTTTACGCCTAGATTTATGATGTATCCTTGTGTACAATAAAGTGTTATCTATTTTATTTTGAGTATCCCGTTTTTTTAAACTGAATTTACGCTATTTATATTTAGGGAAATTTAGTTGGCAACTGGCGTGGCGTTGACTTGTTTGTTTATTGTTTAATGTTTATTTGTAGCGATGTAACGATCTCGAAATTTTTCAAACCGACTCAAACCGGTCTGAAAAATAAGCAAACCGACTTGTAAATCGAACCGTGAAAATATATGTAAACCGGTTTGAAACCGGGTTACAAACCGAAATGACAAAGTCAATACGACGAACCAATTTGTATTGCTCATGCTAGAATTTTATGTTATGGAAACCGAAACGAATGAGTTAAATTTATGTAATTTCAGTAATTTGTATTCATAATCCGGTATGAATACAAATTTAACTCATTCGTAGAACCCAAGAACAAATTGAATCGACTTTGTCAAGTCAATCTCATTTTCATATTTCGGTTCGGTCCGACCCGAAGTACCGACTCGCGGTTCCGCGCCGCACCGTGCGTGAGTTGAAGAGGGACAGCGATCAACAAACCGCTCGCTTACTCAACCCGTCCAGATCGGTTTGGCATAGGTTCAACCCGACTTGAACGGTTTGAAGCTCAACCCGGGTTGAACCGGGTTGGTAACCCGAGTCGTAACATCGCTATTTATTTGCACACCTATTCAATATGTTTGGTTGGATTTGCACACCTATTCAATAATTGCATGTATGTTGATTTTCGGACGAATAAAAACGGTTGCACCGCGTTAGCCTCATCGATACAGATAGAGTAACATGTAGCACGAGCTTGTGGTGCCTATATTTACCTAAAACCTACAATAGGTTACAAAATTTGCCAAGTAACATTCTTGATGGGTGGTACACCTACCAAGAGAGCTCGAAACAGAGTCTGCTGTTCCATCCAAGATTTAGGTAAATACCTACTTACTCGATAGAGTATTGTACTGTACCTACTCGAATTTCTTTAAAGACAAATTTATTGCTGCTGATAAAATTGATCCTATTTTCATAATTAAAGTTTTATTTATTATTTTGCAGGTACTATAAATTAAAAACATTGTCATAAAATTATATTATTTGCTGAGCAGTCCTATCCTATTGCAACCTTGTACATTTTCCTGAACAGTAACTGCCACATCATGAGATGCCACCACCAACTCCTACTGTCTCAAAATCTACAGCAAACTACCACACTTCATTGTGGATGTGAATACCACTATAATTCATTATTAAACTAAAAAAACTTACAAGACCGAGAACTTTACTAATTTATATTAAGTATTACTAATATTATAACATTTATTCTGTTTTCACCACTGATGTTTTCATTATTATTTTACCAACTCAATATAATAGTACTTTATGAATAAATACTTAATTAAATTGAATTTTAATTAATTTACACACACCGACAGAACACCTAGTCAAACCTGTATAATGTAGGATCTACATTATACAGCACTTGGCTCCATCATCATATCAGCTAATTGGAATGCAGTACTATGTATAAATTCTTGAATAAAAAAATACCCATCCCAAACAGCTACACTTAATAACAAATACATCATCGAAATATAATTAATTATTATGACAAGTAACCTTAGACTAATGCAAGTTGTTTAGAACAATCTAAACATATAATTGTATTAATAGCCTAATTAGGAATAATTTTAGTTTAAGTGCTTGCAACACTGATATTTAATTTATTGTCTGTGTTGTGGCAATGATTTTGTCTCTCTTCCTGTCTGCCTAGCTGATGCTAACGGCTGTGTGCTCCGACTGTATTTCTCTATTTTCAATAAACTCCATAGTTACAAGTTTCCACGCATTTTATTTCGTACATGCGTTGGTGGTCCTTCGAGAAGTGTTTTAAAATCAGTGCCGAACAGCTTCGCAAATTTTTGTGGAGAGATTGTGTTCGACGAAGCCGGCTTGCCATAGAAGTCGCTGTTGCCGGGTTGCAGTACGAGGCCCGCAACTTTGTTCTATAATATTATAGAACAAGAAGAACAAAGCATCATCAACAAAAAGGCATCATATCATCGAGTTATCGTATGATTTACGATTTTTGGACATCGAGGTTTGGCTTTGCAAAAACACCCACATTTTATTTTGAGTGTGGTGAAGTTCGTGCAAGACGTGAGTGTTGGCAGCATTGAGAAGCGGTCAAATCTGCTGGCGGCCATATTGCGCGGGAGTGTCTGTCACTCACTCACCTGTCAGTGTCATCGGTTTGTTTGTAAACAAACATCTTCGCGCCGGGCTCCAAGTCAACAAAGTTGAAAGTTCGTATTTTAAACAGTGCGGCTTAGTTATAAAAGTGCGCGGAGTGTTCGTAAGTCGTAGAATAAAGCATTTCGTCCGGCATACGTTTCATCATGGCGGAATCCAAGGAATCTTTGCGTAAACATAGACTTCTTCGTGGCCAGTGCAAGGCTACAATTACGCGTATCGAGTTGTTCGTGAACGACCCCATCAGCTTTGCGTCTGCGACCGTGGATATATTGGAGGCGCGCAAGGAGAAGCTAATTTCGGCGCTCAAGAGCTATGAAGCAGTGCAACTGGACATTCTAAGTATTGACGAAAACGACTGCGAACAGGTTGGTCCATTAGAAGAAAAATATTATTCTGTGTTAGCTAAAATTAATGCCTCTTTAAAACAGATAGGTAAAAAATCAGTTTCAGAATGTCACAATGTTTCAACTTGCAAACTACCAACCATTGATATAACCCCCTATGATGGGAAAGACTTCACAAAATTCAAGCCATTCTTTGATTTATTTATGGCTGTTATCGATAATAACAGATCATTGTCTGATGTCCAGAAGTTGTTCTATTTAAGAAAGTATGTAACAGATGATGCTTTGGCAGTCATTGTCAATTTGCCGTTAGTAAATCAGTCTTACAGGGAAGCACTAAGCTTGTTGGAGAAGCGTTTTGATAACAAAACGCGGTTAATAGGAAATCATATTAGCGTTCTATTGGATTTACCTACAATGCAAAAAGGCACTGCAGCCTCTATAAGGTCTTTTGTGTCAAATGTGCAGCAACAATTGCATGCATTGAAAAACCTAGAACAGCCCATCGATACATGGGATATGTTGCTAATTTCCATTCTAACAAGAAAATTAGATCATTTAACAAATAGGTCTTATCAATTAGATAGGGATATAAAAAAACTGCCTACAATAGCAGGTTTTTTGAGCTTTCTTGAAAAGCGCGCTATAGCGTTAGAGGATAGCTTACCCCCTAATAGTACTTGCTATGAAAGTACAAGTAGATTCTATAAATCTACCCCATCAAAGGTGACTAATGTTGCCACACAAGTAAAAAAAATGTGTAAACACTGTAACAAAAGTGAACATGCTCTTTTCAGCTGTCCGGAGTTCAAAACGGCAGCACTAGAGGTCCGCCAATCATTTGTGCGGGACCATGATTTATGTACCACATGCCTAAAAACACACAGCGGGAAATGTAAGTTTAATTTTAAATGTCTAATATGTAAACAAGGGCACAATACTTTATTGCACGAAGAAAAAGCTGCTCCTATTGAGCCTGCAGTGTCTTTATTGTCAAACCCTGTTTCCAACAACATTTTGCTTCCGACTGTAAAGGTTAATTTACTAAATCAACATGGTGAAAAGCTTTCTGTTCGAGCTTTGCTTGACACAGGTAGCCAGGCATCTTTTGTTACAACTAGCCTTGTAAACAAACTTGGGTTGATTGCTATAAATCAAAACCATAATATTATAGGTATAGGTAATAAACAAACACAAATCAATAAACTTGTGAATATAAGTGTGCTTCCATGCCACAACAATGTAAAATTAAATTTAAAATGTCATATTGTTGACAGAATTACAACAAAATTACCCCAACAATTTATTAATGTATCCGGGTGGAATTTACTCAAAAATATAAAACTTTCAGACGATGAGTTCAATATCCCAGCTGAGATTTCTTTGTTACTGGGTGCGGATATTTATTTCAATGTTTTATTAGATGGTTGTATTAAAATCCAAAATGGACCGGTATTACAGAATACCCTATTTGGGTATGTAGTTGGTGGTAATATTCCTGAAAAAGTGAGTAATGTAACTTGTGTTATTGTATCAAATTTTGCTATTCATGATCATAAAAAATTAGAAAATGTAATGGAGAATTTTTGGCTATCTGAAAAGGTACCTGAGTCTGTGAAGCCGAGTTGTGATGAGTTTGTAAAGGCTGAAGAAAGTTTTCGAAACTCTATGAGTTTGAAAGATAATAGATTTTATGTTGATATGCCTCTCATCACACCTCTGGAAGAATTGCAGCTTGGTGATTCATTTTCAGTTGCCTACCAAAGATTTCTAATGTTAGAAAAAAGGTTTAAATCAAATCCTTTCTTACTAGAGCAGTATAAATTGTTCATAGATCAGTATGTAGAGCTAGGACATGCTAAGGTGGTTGATGTTGCGAATTACGATATTGATAGAGATCCTGTATACTTTCTAGCACATCATGCTGTTATCAACGAGGCAAGTAAGACAACCCGACTTCGCGTTGTGTTTGACGGGAGTATGAAGTCCCGCAGCCAGGTGTCCCTCAACGACGTCATGCTGAACGGTCCTGTGGTACAGAGTGAGCTTTTTGACATTCTTATCTTGTTCAGGACCTACATTTACACAATAATTTGTGACGTTCAAAAGGCCTTTCGCAACGTTTTAATAAATAGCCACCACACTTGCCTTCAAAATATTCTATGGCGAGATGATCCTAAGAAGCCTATCAGCTGCTTACAGCTTCAGACTGTCACTTACGGTCTCAAGGCCTCTACATTCTTGACCACTCGATGCCTACTTGAATTAGCTCATCGCTATAGAGCTAAATACCCACTTGCTGCTGAAACAATGATCAAGAGTACTTATGTTGATGATATTTTAGGTGGTTCAGATAATATAGAGCAGCTGCATGAGCTAAAATTCCAATTAGTAGAGCTCCTCAAGTTAGGTAGTTTTTCTCTACACAAATGGTGCTCAAATGCTCTTGAGGTTCTAGAGGGTATTCCAGATGAGGAAAAACAATTTGAGCATGTAGACATGAGTGGGGATAATTTAGTCAAGACTCTAGGTTTAATGTATGACATAACTTCTGATACATTCACTTTTTCAAGCCCCAATTTTGATGAGGAGCATAATTTAAATACAAAAAGAAAAATTCTGAGCTTTATAGGGAAGATGTTTGATCCTCTCGGCTTAGTAGGCCCAATTATAGTGGTAGCCAAAATATTCATGCAGGAGCTATGGTCTTTGCAAATAGGATGGGACTCAATAGTACCCAATGACCAGTTTTTACACTGGAATAATTTCCTAAACAATTTAAAGTTAATGGGCAAAATAAAAATAAATAGGTGTGTCAATAGCAAAGATGTTTCTTCGGTAGAGTTGATAGGGTATTCTGATGCATCAATAAAAGCATTTGGCTGCTGTCTTTATCTTAGAATATTAAAGAATGATGGTTCAGTACAAACAGATCTACTCTGCTCCAAGTCCCGTGTTGCTCCTTTAAATAGAAGTCTGACGATTCCCCAGCTTGAGCTCAATGGTGCTCTGCTTTTAGCCCAGCTAGCACATAGAGTCGGTAGAGTCCTGGTGGGTAGGTATTCCCAGATAAATACATTTTTGTACAGCGACTCCCAGATAGTGTTAGCTTGGATTAAGTCAGGCAGTGTAAAGTCAAATGTTTATGCCAACAATAGAGTCAAGCAAATCACAGAGCTGACCGACCAGACACAGTGGGGTTTTGTTAGGACAAGTGACAATCCTGCAGACCTATTGTCGAGGGGAGTGTCGCCGCACAAGTTGCAGCAAAGTGAGTTATGGTGGCACGGGCCAACCTACTTATTAGATAGGAAACACAGACATATCAATTTTGAAAGTTGTAAATTGTCTGATTTGTCCACAGACACTGAGCAGATTGATGAGCTAGACGTACCGTGTAACTTGACACAGGTAGAGCCATCGTTTTCAACAAAATTATTTGAAAAATACTCTAGTGTTTATAAATTACAGAAAGTGATAGGATTTATTTACAGGTTCTATAATAACTGTTCGAAAAATAAGAATAAAATAAACGACAGTAACCTGACGCCTCAAGAGCTTCGCGACTCTATGTCAGTCATCGTGCGTTGTACTCAGATGCAACATTTTTATAAAGAGGTAGAGTCACTTTCTGCTGGAAAAAATATAAAAACAGGAATAGGTAGTCTCTATCCTTTTCTTGATAAGATAGGTATTATTCGAGTAGGAGGTAGGCTCCATAATGCCAAAGAGATGTCTTTCGATAAAAAACATCCAGCTATCCTTCCAAAAAACTCGCACATCACTAATCTCATAATAGAAAGAGAACATTTGCGACTCTTGCACGCAGGTCCCAGATTAGTTTTGAGCTCTCTATCCCAAAGGTACTCTATAGTCAGTGGTATTCGAGAGGTCAAGAAAGTGGTGCGTAAATGCGTCAGGTGTTTTCGCTTAAAAGCTGAGGCTGCTAAGCAGCTGATGGGTTCCCTCCCGCAAGAAAGAATCACAGCGTCCAGGCCGTTTCAGCATGTCGGCGTTGATTTTTGTGGACCCTTCGATATGAAGGTTGCTCGGGTTAGAAAGCCTATAGTTAAGAAATGTTACATCGCACTCTTCGTTTGCTTTGCTATAAAAGCTATACATGTAGAGCTAGTATCGGACTTAACAACCGAAGCCTTCTTAGCATGTCTCAAGCGCTTTATTTCGAGGCGTGGTATGCCCACAAATATATTTTGTGACAACGCTAAAACTTTTAAAGGAGCGTCTAATGAAATGAAAAGATTGTATGACTTACAATCCTCCAAAAATCACAGGGATAATGTTAATGGGTTTTGTTCTCAGCATTATATAAAATTTAGGTTTATACCCAGTTATTCACCTGAGTTTGGAGGATTGTGGGAAGCAGGTGTTAAAAGTGTAAAACATCATCTAAAGAGAGTAGTAGGAAGCCAATGTCTAACCTATGAAGAGCTCAATACAGTCATTGTACAAATTGAAGGAATTTTAAACTCTAGGCCTCTACTCTCCGCAAATTCAAGTGACTATCATTATTTAACTCCTGCACATTTTCTGATTGGAACAGCTCTGGCTAGCTATCCTGAAGTTGATTTAACAGATGTTTCAGTAAATCGTTTGAAGTTTTGGAATCTATGTACCAAATTGAAACAAGATTTTTGGAAAGTATGGCATAATGATTATTTAACACAGCTTCAAAGCCGTCCCAAGTGGAAATATCCGCAAACAAACCTTAAAGAAGGTGATTTAGTAATTGTAAAAGATTTTAACTCTACTCCATTGAATTATAATATGGCTCGTGTTATGAAAACGTACCCAGGTAGAGACAATGTAGTACGAGCGGTCGATATAAAATTTAATAACAAAGTGTATAGAAGGTCAGTAAAACGACTATGTCAACTACCTGTAGAGTAGCTTTCTGCCGGCCCCAATTATGTTTAGAACAATCTAAACATATAATTGTATTAATAGCCTAATTAGGAATAATTTTAGTTTAAGTGCTTGCAACACTGATATTTAATTTATTGTCTGTGTTGTGGCAATGATTTTGTCTCTCTTCCTGTCTGCCTAGCTGATGCTAACGGCTGTGTGCTCCGACTGTATTTCTCTATTTTCAATAAACTCCATAGTTACAAGTTTCCACGCATTTTATTTCGTACACAAGTAACAGATAATTACTATAATCCTTATTAACTAAACTTGAATCTGTGTCACGCAAAAGTGTGACAGAGATTCAAGTGTAGTTTCTATGTGTCATAGTAAATATCTGATATTCTGTATCTTATTTACACCGAAAATTACTATTATCCATAATAACTAAACTTTAATCTGTGACGCGCAAAAGTGTGACACAGATTCAAGTGTAGTTTCTATGTGTCATAGTAACTATCTGATATTCTGTAATTCGCCAAAATCTTATTTTCACCGATTTTTTTACATCATCACCACCCGATCCCATACTAACTATGTTTAATTCTATGCCACTAAAACTAGCATCAAAGCTAATGTAGTGAAGATTTATACAACCTTAATAAAAATGTTTGCTAAAGTGCATTATATAAAATGTCAGCATTTTATAATAATTTGTTGACGATGCATGCGTAAACATTATTTTAACATCGATGTTTTCTGGATTCAGTGGAATAATAATGAAATTATGCTCACATTTATAATTTAACAATCAGAAAGTTACATGGTAGAATATAATGTGAAAACATTTGTCGAAAAACCGAATGCAAACATTATAACCAAACCACAGATCAAAAAAACGGTTTATATAAGCGCGCTGAAAAAAATAGTGATTTTTTCTTTTCAGCAGGCCTTAGCCGCAGTGTTACCAACCTTTACCAAAAAAAATCCCCAAGTTTTTAATAAATTTCCCTAAAAATCCCTAAAATGTAAAATTCTACACCTGGTAGTACATCATTTTACCTAAATAATTTCGTAGCTCATAAAATAAAACGTTACATATTTTATTGAATAAATACAATCATGCAAAGTTGTTAATTATTTCCAGAACCGCATCATCATTAGTTTATTTTTGATTGTCCCATAATAGAAAAAGCACGCTTGACTGACGCATTGGAAACTGGAGTCATTAATGCTAAAGCAAATTTGTTGAGTTTCTGACATTATATACAACGTGTTTATTAAGAGTTGTAGGGATCCGAAAGCAGGATATTCTACCGGTCATAACGAACAACTTTTGTTCTACGACTTTTAAAATTTCAAAGTTTTTCATTCATGAAATGCCTCTTAAACTTTTATCTAAAATAAATCTAAACGCATCATGAGGCAGCCCTATTTACAGCTTTTCTTTGACCTCTAGTTGTGAACTTAGATAAAATAGGTAACAGAACTGCCACCAATTACCTAGTAATGTGCCTACCTAATAATGATGTTGCTGTTTTTAAAGATCTTGGTATGTAAAAGAAATATTTTCGCGACTGTAATCCCTAGTCACGGTAAACATTCTCTGAGATCTTTGGTACTAATACCTATTCAGTAACTAGGTACCTACGTGGCAACGTACTCAATATTTAATAGAATATTTATTTTTGTTTGATTACTAGATGTCGTAAAGCAATGTTTATGATATTCATAGTTCTTTTAATTGTAACATGTTACTTTACCACCATGGTTCATTGACACGACAAAATTATTCAACTGCAATTTTGGGAAGTGTCTAGTCTGTCCTATTTAATCTTTGACGTACCTGTCTGTCATTGGTTGCATTTAAAAACGCATATCCAATCAGGACGGCCGACGGCCGCCGATCAGTGTTACCATTTGTGGCAGATTTCTGCCATTTTGGCATATTTGGCTCCTAAATTTTAGCTGTTGGTGACGTGTTGTACATTGTTTTGTTGAGAAAATGTCATCAAACGTGATAAAATGGTGATTGTTATGTAAAAAGCCGTCGTCAGTCAGTGTGTGTATGAGCAGTGCCTACGAGGTAATGGTTTAGTGTGAAGTTTGAAGCCTGTGTCGTGCGAAATCTCGCAAACTTACCAAAATCCAGTTTTATCCAGTGTTATTATAGCCAGTAAATAATGACAAAATCCATAGGAACCAGTAAAAATATCGTGTCAGGGGATTGGCGGCGTACCTACCTACCTACCGAAAGGTAAGTATTTCAAATTATCTCGTAGGTTATCGTTGTTTTTCTCTTTCCTAGATAGAAGCGCGCGTGCGTGTGACCTTGACACGTACACAGACAGGGCTGTTGCAAATTTCTGAGAAAATATTAATTTTACTTTTCTATGGGAATTTCGAAAACGATGTATTCAACCGTTGCACACGTCAAAGTATTCCAGTGCTTGGTCTAAATACACGCTCTTTGTTTGCCTACATAACTTCATCAACACGTTGTACAACGTGTTGATGAACTTCATGCCGCCAATCCCCTGACACGATATTTTTACTGGTTCCTATGGATTTTGTCATTATTTACTGGCTATAATAACACTGGATAAAACTGGATTTTGGTAAGTTTGCGAGATTTCGCACGACACAGGCTTCAAACTTCACACTAAACCATTACCTCGTAGGCACTGCTCATACACACACTGACTGACGACGGCTTTTTACATAACAATCACCATTTTATCACGTTTGATGACATTTTCTCAACAAAACAATGTACAACAACGCATGTAAACACAAACAGGGTGACCATCTCAAAAGTGGCGGTTCTACCACACACCTGCCAAAAAATCTGTCAAAATCTACCAAGCTTGACGATAAAAATACCAAAAATATGACTTCATACCATCTCCTTCGTGGCTACGGAATAAATTAAATACCTACATTACATTCAGTTACTATCTTTTGATCGTTTGTAACGGTTTGCAGTTATCTAAAACGAGATAGAAGTTGTTTAGAAACCAAATCAATAAAGGTAAAAAAGAATAAGAAGTTTCCAGTTCGGTAAAAAATAAATAAATTATAAATATTATTTCATTAAAAATTCAAACTAATAAGATTTTTCTTGAAATATTTAAAATCTGCCAAATGGCAGAAATCTGCCACAAATGGTAACACTGATCGGCGGCCGTCGGCCGTCCTGATTGGATATGCGTTTTTAAATGCAACCAATGACAGACAGGTTAGTCAAAGATTAAATAGGACAGACTAGACACTTCCCAAAATTGCAGTTGAATAATTTTGTCGTGTCAATGAACCATGGTGGTAAAGTAACATGTTACAATTTAAAGAACTATGAATATCATAAACATTGGTTTACGACATCTAGTAATTAAACAAAAATAAATATTCTATTAAATATTGAGTACGCAGCCACGTAGGTACCTAGTTACTGAATAGGTATTAGTACCAAAGATCTCAGAGAATGTTTACCGTGACTAGGGATTACAGTCGCGAAAATATTTCTTTTACATACCAAGATCTTTAAAAACAGCAACATCATTATTAGGTAGGCACATTACTAGGTAATTGGTGGCAGTTCTGTTACCTATTTTATCTAAGGTTAACAACTAGAGGTCAAAGAACAGCTGTAAATAGGGCTGCCTCATGATGCGTTTAGATTCATTTTAGATAAAAGTTTAAGAGGCATTTCATGAATGAAAAACTTTGAAATTTTAAAAGTCGTAGAACAAAAGTTGTTCGTTATGACCGGTAGAATATCCTGCTTTCGGATCCCTACAATTCTTAATAAACACGTTGTATATTGGTGGACTATCCACACAGCACTATCTAGCCCCAAACTAAGCCAAAGCTTGTAATATGGGAACCAGATAGCTGATATAATACATATATATTTCTTTTTTGTAAATACATACTTATAATATTATATAACACCCAGACAGAGAACAAACATCTATTTTCATCACACAAATGTTTGTTCTCGGTGGGGATCGAACCCACGGCCTACGGCACAGAAGGCAGAGCTTCAACTGAGCTGTGATGGCTGTCAAATTTGTCAAACATTAATGAATGAATGCGCTGCGCAGTTCACTCGTTTCATATCGCGTTCTTTTCTACGCACAAAACTGAAAACAAGTACGATTTTGCAAGTTTTGTTTGAAATCCCTAAAAAAATCCCCAAAATATTCCAGTCCCTAAAAATGTCCCTTTTAACACTTTTATTCCCTAAATTTAGGGATAAAATCCCTAAGTTGGGAACCGTGTTAGCCGCGGGTAGAAGGAGTCAGACGTACGCGTCTTTAGCGGCTCATACCGTACCGTAGTGAGTAGTTGCAGTGTTGCCGTTTTTATTTTGAGAAAATGCTAGAACTTGCTTCAGATAATGCAAAAAAATGCTAAATCTTGTTTCAAAAATGCTAAAAAACATGCTAAAATCCAAATTTTGTTATCAACCTACCTGTGCCCACGATTTCAAACGCGTGCGTGCTGCGTGAGACCATTTTTCAGTTTAGCAGTAGCCTTACATATTATTCTAGGCTTTTTAGGGTATCGTTACACACCAAATGTTAGGTAAAGCCAGGTAAATCCATCATTCATCCGTTTCAGCGCCGAGTGGTAACGAAAATACTATAAATACCTATTTAAACAATTTGCAACATTTCTGATGTTATTAGGGTATGAAAGACAAGAAAGGTGAATACTATAGAACATTTGGTCGCTTTAATCATTTGAATCCACATTAAACAATATTCCTAAATCATCGTCATGTTCGTCAGTTTAGGCTTGATATTTAGATTTAGATCATGTGATGTCGATGGGCCACTTTCAACATCCACATTCATCGGTAATAATTGTATCTTTTACTCCTCGAATGTGTCATAATACTTCTTCAGGTACCTACGTTTTATGAATACGTACGTAAAAACAATCACAAACGAATTTCGGGGAAGTGGGTTCCTTTAGAGAGTTGCCATACCCCTATTAAATCTTTTGAGATTGACTTTTGATTTGAAATGCCAAAATATGCAATATGCTAAATGCAAAATTTGCATGATAAAGAGTCCAGAAATATGCTAAATTTAGCAATAAAAATGTTAAAACGGCAACACTGAGTAGTTGAGTTGAGTACTTGAGTACGTCAGTACCGGCTCTATTTCTTTTGGAGCGGCTCAACAGCTCTCATGCCAGCCTAATATAAATTTTATTACTAGGTCGATAGGGTCTTTATTAGAAAAAAGATATCCAGATCAAAAATTTTGCTACATGAATTTGAATTGTTTCGTCTAGATTATAAGATCTAATTTCCAATGCTGCATTTTTGCCACTCTTGATCTGTGGAGCAGTTCAAAAGTCTACTCATAAATGTGATACACAACTCAAACGGTTCAAAGATTGGTTTTATGATAAACAAAACCCTGAACCGTTCGAGTAAAATATTTGTTTTGATTCATTGAGAGGTTCAATACGTACTCGAACAGTAGAATCGTTTGAAGTAATATCTGCGCGGGTGAGTGAGTGGAGTTAGGATGAATTGAAGGATTATGGTTCTTTTTAGAAAAGCATGTTTTTAAATGGTATGGGTTACGAATTTGAATTATTAACTTGAGTTGTATTAGCAACAGCCCGTGGATGCCCTCGCGTGTTAGCATACATATTTAAGGATATTTTGCGTTCGAGGTTCGTCATAATTTGCATAAATATTTTCCGTTTTATCAAGTAAGGTTCATTTTGAATACTAGAACTTTTACTTTAATTTTTTTTCATTCCGTCATTCATTGTAAGCAATATTTATTAGTTATTGCTAACATACAAATTCAAGGATTTTATTTACTTAATTACATATTACGTAAGTAATTTTATTGTTTATTTTCCGTTTAGGACTCGTTTATTTTTCAACAAAATGATTTTTATAGTAGACTTTTTTTGTTTTGGCGTCTAGTCCCTTTGCCAAGTCTTATCGGTGCTTGCTTGGAGTGTTTGAAGGTAAGTACCATGAAAATAAATTGGTCCTGAAATTCTGAGCCATTTGAACCGCGGTTCAGCTCCGGCTCGAGACTGAAAATGAGCTGATGCGCTGCAGATCATGTTTTTGAGTGAGTTACCCATGGCTAGCAGGCCTAGGCCTAGCACGGGCATGGCTGGCCTGCCTGACTGACTGAATGCTGAATGCATGCACCAGCATGCACCACAGTCAAAGAGTATTTTATTTTTTACCGGGTCCGGCTAATGTACGACCATGTATTACACAGCCCGATAATGTACAACCAGGAAAGCACGGCCAGGAAAACTCAGCCAGGAATTAATGTAATTTAACGTTAAGTAAACTATATTACATTACGTTGCCGCGTTTGCTTAGAGCGTTTAATCTGACGTTGTGTGTTAAGAGTCGATGAATATTGGAACAAGCGATACCGTCGCACATCTCTTCGACTTCGTGGTAAGGTGCCCCGGGGTAAGATCAGACGGTTTTTCAGCAAACCATTCGTATGTTGCAAAATAATTTTTTTCTTGACTATGAAAATGTTGGCGAACCTAAAATTTAGAGCTTTGTATAAAAGACAGGTTAATAAATCGGTTTATCCGATAACCCTCTAAACACAACGGTGGTCGAGTTATAGGGGATTAAAGTGATAGTAATTTTTATAAAACCACGGGAAAGATCGGACATTGACGGGGTAACATCGGACTACATTCTAAAATCGCCTCTGTAGCTCCAAACATAAGCTACCTATAATGAAAATATGCGGTTTTATCCAATAAGCATCAATATCGATTTTCGAGATACTGTTTCAACGACAAAAGTGAGAGGCAAAATATTGTTTTTTTCATTCTTATAATCCGATGTTACCCCGGTTCAGAAAAAATGAAGTTTCTATGTTTCTCAAACTTTGACACCTCCACTCTAATTATGTTGCGTAGGGCGGAATACAGAGATACAAAGGATCAGCAAGCACCTCATAGTTGGTTTTAATAACTAACCAGCCTGATC
The DNA here is from genome assembly GCA_932294275.1 of Chloroclysta siterata. NCBI lineage: Eukaryota > Metazoa > Arthropoda > Insecta > Lepidoptera > Geometridae > Chloroclysta > Chloroclysta siterata. Next base: position 13,164,193 of record OW028602.1, read on the forward strand.
AATGAAGCAAATTAGATCTACTTAGTTAATAAATTATTAACCATAAATTACTTATTTCTATTAAAAGTCATTTCTTCAAATCTTTTTTGAGTAGGAAGTCGCCCGCAGAGATTTTTTTTGTAGTTTCTAGGCATAATAAAAAATAAAATAATAAAATAAACTGAAGCAAACACACCATAGCTAAAAGTGTGCGCAAGCTAAGCGTGCATGGGATTACGTACCGTACATACATAATTACAGCTTTTAGCTTTTATTAACAGGCAAATTGGTTCACAAAATAAATAAAAAATGAGCGACGTAGGGAGGTGCTACCTCTAGCAAATGCCTTTTTAGTTCAAATATTTTTTTAAAAGTTTGAGAAACTGTTTTAAAAGTTTATATTTTACAGTTGCAGTAAAAAACACAGCCGTTATACCAGAATTTACGATTAAAGTTGCCGGGGGTAAGTCCGGATCCCTAAAAAATCACATTTTACGTACCTTTTCATATCCGAGTGAATGAAATGCGCGCTGATGGTCCAATCAACTGGCGGCGAATAGTGGGATGGGCCCAACAAAATGGCGTTGCTGGCAATGTTGCCAAGAATCAAAAAATACCCTACGTTATGGAGATATTCGATTTATTCGATCTTACCCCAGATCCGATCTTACCCCGGAGCTTCTGAAGACGAATGAGAACTTCTCATTCGTCTGTAAAATCTCGCGACTAGTGTTGTTCGTCCTACGAAATATATGAATAATCGATATCGGACAGACAAATGATATTAACCATTATAATAAGAGATCATTTAGTAGTTATTGACAAAAACAAGCTCATAAATAAATAAATGTTCTAATTTTACTCAAAAGCTTTAAGTGGGAGGGTAATATTTTTAGAGTTCATGAACCTATTTAATATGTTCATGTTCATACATTGTTACCATTGCAACCGTGCGCATTGACCTTGACACGTACACAGACCGGGCTATTTAAAATTTCTGAGTTAATATTAATTTTACTATTGTATGTGAATTTCGAAAACAATTTATTCAAACTTTCAACACGTCAAAGTAGGTAGGTGTTTAGTCTGATCACTTGGTCTTTGTTTATAAAGGGGTATTATATTACACGTTGTATAAGCAAAGTAGGTATAACAATATTGTTTAGAATAATAATAGATTTATTTTAAAAATGAAATTAAAATATTCTTTATTTTAATTCCCTTTAATATCATTCGTCTGTCCATATCATTCGTCTGTCAGAAAATCGATGTCATTCATGTAAATCGATTCGTAATTGGTCATCAAAAACTACTGTAGTGAGCGAACGGGACCACAGATATAAAATCTATGAGCGAGACGTCACGGCGGTGGTTCCAGTTAAATCGTTTAAATCGTAGCGGGGCGGAGGGGCATCGGCGGAATCGGTGTCTTTGAATCGGTTTGGATTTCCCGTCGTATATCTGTGATCCGGGCCGTGTTTTCCAGGCTGTGCTTTCCCAGCACAGTCGGGATTGTACAGCCAGGATTACACGACCATGGATTTTGTGACCATTGCTCTGATTGGTCGAAAGCCTATGCTCTGTTTAGATGCACTACACAGTAAGTATTGTACTATCCCATTCTCAATTATGCAAGTAGCACAGAAATAATGTCAAAATATATAAAATACGAGATTAGTGTAAGAAAAAAATAAAATTTTGGCACTTCGGCGGCCGCTGCCACTTTGCACTTTGTTTACACTCGTCAACTACTTACTCACTCACTTGTTGATCCGACTCGGATTGGTTAGGTTATGTTAAAACATATAAATTACGCACGAGGTGAGTGAGCAAGGCGAGCGTGACGCGGCTGCGGCCGCCGAAGTGCCAGAATTTAATTTTTTTCTTACACTAATATCTGAATAATTCTCTTATTTTATATATTTTTACATTATTCATAATCTGTGCTACTTGCCTAATTGAGAATGGGATAGTACAATACTTACTGGGTAGTGCATCTAAACAGAGCATAGGCTTTCGACCAATCAGAGCAATGGTCACAAAATCCATGGTCGTGTAATCCTGGCTGTACAAACCCGACTGTGCTGGGAAAGCACAGCCTGGAAAACACGGCCCGGATTTCATGTACATTTTGTACATGAATTCCTGGCTGTGTTTTCCTGGCCGTGCTTTCCTGGTTGTACATTCTCGGGCTGTGTAATACATTACATGGTCGTACATTAACCGGACCCTGTTCTGTCTGTGACTCTGTGTTGATTGGTTGTGTTGTTTGCGTCCAAGCTAAACAAATCCAAAAAGTACCAAGAGTAGAATTCCAGTTATTATACGTGCTGTACATTATCATGTCACGGCTACATGTCATGCAATAACCGGACTTATTTAAATACTAAACGAACTCTTTAGTCTAGTTCTAAAGAAAATAATTTTACTATTACTAAAAGAGTTCTGGAGAATCATCGTGTTACGAAGCGAAGTGCCTCTGAATGCTTCGGTTGAAATAAGGTGCCATGGCTTTGTGCAGAGTCTGTCTCGTCGGCAACATCAGGCTACTAAACTTCAGTAACATTCACCTGGCAGCTTACCAAAAACTTACCGATAACGAGGTAACCTCTTTATAGTACAAATCTTCTTTTTCCTGTTATTTAGGATGGTACGTTATACTCAAAGTCAAAGGGAAAGAAAAAAAAGGCGCGAAACGTTGAACAGGGAGGCCGCGTTTTTTTCCCACCTAAATTTAAAATTAAATTTTTCAAAGATTGTTGATCAGCGTTATAATTTAGTATTTATTTTATTCATTACTTTATCTTTAGTAGTTTAGTGTATATCAAAGTATCTGGTAAGTTTTTTCGTCTATTAATAAGGAGGAGCCGCCTGACCCCGGCGGGGGTACAGTCCCGCCGGCTGGTTGCTTTGTAACATTATCGAATAGTTTTTATAAATTGCCATCCAATAATTCTGCAATGGATACAAACACGTCTGTCTCCAAGAATAAGAAATTAAAAAGATCTCGCTCTCGTAAAATATGCAAACACTGTAACAAGAGGAAACGACATGGATCCAGTGACTCCAAACAAGGTTGTGGCTGTGAGGAATCCCCAATAGTATCTGACAATATATTTCTGGCAATCCGTGTAGCACTGAGCCGCTTGTGACTAAAGTTACAATCTCCGACCCGGTAGCTACATCTACTCCCACTGCTCCGTCACCAAATTCATCTCCGGTGGCGTCGCCGGTTACAAGAGCTCAATATGATGCTAGCGATAATGCCCCGTATATTGTACATGTTCAACGCGTTTCTGAGTTGCCGAATGACGGCTCTACTCTTCATCCAATTATTTTTGGGAATTTTTTTAAGCGGCATTCTATTTACAATGTGGTTAATGGTAGCGTAAAAAGAATTGGTAGAAACAGAGTTTCCATTGCATTCAACAACCATACAGATGCCAATGCATTCTTGAATCATGATAGCCTCAATAGTAACGATCTTAAAGCATTTATACTAACCTACAATGTCTCATGCATGGGTGTAATTCGTGGAGTACCCACAGACCTCTCTCCTGAGGAGATGTTAGAGTGCACCACGGTCCCCAGCGGATGTGGAAAGATACTAAAACTAAGACATATTAACTTTAAAGTAAGTCATGTCTGGAATATACAAGGCAACAAAAGATTAAATTTTCAATGGCAGCAAAGTGTATTTCCTATGCAGAAGCTTGTAGAGTTCATCCACCCCTGTCTAGGTCATATGCTGAAATATTAGCAACAGCCAAGGATCAAAATATTCAATCTCAACAACCCCACACAACAAACCATGTCACACCATCATCATGTAGAAAAACTGTCTTTTTAAAACCACATGTACTTACCTACCAAACTAGCCAAAGGCTATGATCAAAAAGAACACAATAACCTACCATTCACCATCATCATCCCTATCTAACGGTTGCGCTCTGAAAGAGGGCAGACCTGAGGATAGACAGCTTAATATATCTGATATCATTGCTCTTCTTAAGACATTCATACAGTCAAATGCCATAGAACCGTCCAATGCTGCTAAAATTATTGACATAATCTTTATCCTACACTCACAACCACAATGGATTTCACCAGATCCGCAGTTCAATGGAACTGCAGCAGTGTAGTAAACAAAAAAAGTGAAATTATCTATTTAATTAATGTATACAAAATAAAATAATTAAAGTTTATTTCACTATGACTTTCTGACACGAACACAAACACTTTACAAGGAAACCCAAATAATGAGTATAAATCAAATGAACACTTATAACACTTGCTGCTAAACGTAAAATAATTACAAAAGATATACACACTGATTTAACATTTACTTAAACGAAGAAACCAAATACACAAATACAACACAAGAAACTATAAAAATTTTATTCTAATACCACCCAGAACAAAATATGGAAAGAAAAACATAACCTATGAAGGAGCACAACTGTTTAATAAATTACCTCGTAGCATTAAAGGAGCCACAAAATAGTGTCTGAACCATTTTGTGCCTGTGGAAATGAATTTGGTGACCTCAATCATATATTCTTTGCTTGTCCTCAATATGACCATAAAAAACTATGTGAAGATCTTGTTTCCTGTCAAATTCCTCTTCCTACTAATATCATTGTTCTTCTGTCTTCCTTGGATCCTTGTATTTATCATTGCTTGGCATCTTTTATAAATGTAAATAATACTAGCGGCCTGTCCCAGCTTCGCATGGGTGGACATAATTTTTTTTAATGTTTTAGGATAAACTTAGACTGTGGTGGGTTCGAGTCATTTGCACGCCCTTCTACCTCGCGCCTTGCCCGGGCCCGCGCTGGGTGAGAACGCGCCCTGCGACCCGCGCGTCGCTTATATTTTTAAAATCTTTTGAATGGAATTTCCGATTTGAAAAATTCAAGAAGTAATGTATAGGTATTGAACCAGTCTTGAATATGAAAAGATTTATTTGGATAAGGATTACTTAATACCAAGGTACAAATAAAAAGCATTTTCTAGCGGCGGCATTTCAATTAAATTTTTATAATAAAAGAACACTTATTTACATAACACATAACTGTAATAGTTAGACATATGCTGTCGCGACATTTTTTGTAGATTTTGTTCTATCATCAATAGTTTTCGCAGCATACGCGATGTAAGGTTTTTGTTTTCCTTTTTGGGTGACATTACTGGAGTTTTAGTAAGGACCCCTGATTTTTTAGAAAATATAATATAACCTATGTTACTCAGGGATAATATAGCATTCAAATGGTGAAAGAATTTTTGAAATCGGACCAGTAGTTTTTGAGCCTATTCGTTACATACAAAACAACAAAAATACAGATCTTTCCTCTTTATAATATTAGTGTAGATAAAAATTTAGTTAATTTTTTGTAAGTACACATACGTTATCATTATCTGTACATATTTCCTTACATTGTTCCTTTCCTTACCTTATTTTTAACCTTACTGATCTCCTTTTATCCTTCCGTGTAAATTGAATCCCTATGTTTCCCTAATTTTTATTAAAAAAAAAAACAAGCAAAATGGCAAATGAATCAAAAGTGCGACGACAAAAAAAAAAGTCAAAGGGTATTTAGTCAATAAAATCACAAGGATCACTTTGAAACCTCTTAAAACTAGGTGAATAACTCAAACAGGAAACATCTGAACTCGATGCATCGCTAGCCAGGGTGAAGGCGACATTACCTATGATATCTGTTAGAATCATTTTGATTTTGAACTATAAATTATATAAAAATATGTTCTCGCATCGGCGGTGGTATGACCACTCAGGTGTCCCATATTATGCGGTCATTGGTAATGCATAGCTGTTTTCTTTTAAGCCAGTACAGTTTTAGATTACCATCGCCGCTTACGGTATCTGGCCATCCGTGCAATATCCAGAATTTTACTTTAGATAGAACTTCATCTCGTCTTGTTTGTTCTGCAATATCTTTTGCTGAATATTGCACAGCGCTGGGGGTCTCTGACTATAACAACACATCCTCAACATCATCAGTATTAGGTTTCCAATTTTCAGTTTCAATCGGCCATTTGCTTAGCGCATCAGCATTACCAATACTGGTCCCACATTTGTATTTTAATTCATAATCATGTGAATTTAATTTTAATGCCCATCGCATCATTCTTGGAGGCAGTACTTTGGGTATCGCTTTATTTGGGCTCAATATACTAAGTAATGGCTTATGGTCAGTATATAATAATATAACCAAAAGTCTACCGTATAAATATTGGTTGAATTTATCCAAGCCAAACATTGCTGCCGCTTCCTTATCAATCTGGGCATAGTTGCGCTCTGGTTTCGCTAGCGTTCTGGATCCCATGGCTATAGGTTTCTATGTGAGACAATACGGCCCCCACCCCATATTCTGACGCATCACAAGTTAATGTTATTCTCCTGTTATTGTCAATATGAACTAGAGTGTCTTCACTGGACAGAATCAATTTAGCTTTCTTGAATGTTTCTTCTTCTTTTTTACCCCACTTCCATTCAGCACCAGTGTTCCATTCAGTGTAATGGTTAATAATGTGGCTTTGTCTTTCACAAACCTTTCATAAAAGTTAAACAATCCTAAATTGCAAACTGCATTGTTTATTAATTTTACTTTCTGTTCACTTGGGTGAATACCACTTTTATCCACCCCATACCTTAGGAACTCTACCTTATCTGTTGCTATCTCACATTTCTTGCTATTTAACCTGAGTCCCACCTCTTTGAGACAAGCTAAAACCTTTTCCAGTCTTACGTTATGCTGTTTCTCATCTCCACTTATCAATATGTCGTTCAAAAGCATAGTTACTCCTTTAATACTTGCCAATGTAGTTGACATGACTCGTTGAAATATACCTTAATCTCTTCATTTTATATAATCCCTTCAAAGTATTTATTGTAAGGAGCATTCCCGTTTCCTCTGAAACTCTTAATTGTGTGTACGCCTCCTTTAAATCAAGCTTGCTAAATAAAACACCACTGGCCACTTCTGATAAAGACTCGTTGATTGTTGGCTGATGGTTTGTATCAGTTTCTGTTGCGGCATTTACAGTCGGTAATCTCCACATACTGCCATTTTTTTTACCACTGGTACCACAGGCGTAGTCCACTCTGAATACGCTATTGGCTCCAATACCCCAGCACTTACCAGCCTGTCTATTTCTTCGCACACTCGTTCTCTTATCGCGAATAGTACCGGTCTGCTTCTCATAAATTTCGGCTGTACATCTTTCTTGCAACTAATCACCACTTCCGGTCCTTTGTACTCACCAAGTCATCAAATACATCTTTAAATTTTTTTAGTATCTCTGCCACTGATTCATTATTCTTCGAAGAATTTATAAAATTTATACCCTCTATTGAGATCCCAAGAGGCTTAAACCAGTTCCTTCCGAGGAGGTTACCTCGCCCCTGTCCAATAATTAATTGCAAGTAACCTTCAAATTTTTTATATTTAACTAGCGACCCGCCCCGGCTTCGTACGGTTATTGTGGGTTATCCCTAAGAGATTATGCTTGTATTATGCATATAAACCTTCCTCTTGAATCACTCTTTCTATAAAAAAAACCGCATCAAAATCCGTTGCGTAGTTTTAAAGATTTAAGCATACATAGGGATATAGGGACAGAGAAAGCTACTTTGTTTTATACTTTGCAGTGATAGTGATCATGACTTCGGTCTTGCCATGCACCTGTACCTTAGCATCTGTCCAGGTATGCAAATTCAAATTGCATTCCTGCAGCTGCAGTCCATTAGGCCAAATAACGTCTGCTTGCTCACTAGGGCATGCAATACCGGGACTAATCTCAATACCGGTATTGAGTTCGGTACTGGAGCCCAATACCGGGATCCCGGTACTTATACCGGAATCCCGGTACTAATACCGGTATTGGCATTTTTATTAGAAATTCTAGTTTTTGTTCGTATAAAACTAATATTGTATGTAATTCAAGCTAACTTTAGCAAGATCGATTAGACAAGGACTTGAAACGAAGAAAAACTGTATAATATACTAGCGGCCTGTCCCAGCTTCGCATGGGTGGTCATAAATTTTTTGAACATTTTAGGATAAACTTAGACCGTGGGTTCGAGCCTCGCGTCTACTTATTTCATACATTTGCACGCGCTTCTCCTTGAGTGAGTGAAATCGCACCCCGCGCGTGACTTGTGGACCCGTTAACATTTTTAATTTCGTCATATCTTTTGAATGGAATGTCCGATTTGAAAAATTTAAGAAGTAATCTATAGGTATTGAAACCGTCTTAATTATGAAATGATTTATTTGGATAAGGATTAATACCAAGGTACAAATAAAGACCCTTTTCTAGCGGCGGCATTTCAATTATTTTTTTATAATAAAAGAACACTTATTGTGACATAACTATAATAGTTAGATATATGCTGTCGCGACATTTTTTGTAGATGATGACGTGTTCTACAAAATCGTAGTACATTATTTTGTTCTATCATCAATAGTTTTCGCAGCGCACGCTTAAAAAAATTATATAACATTTTTTATCATTTCACGTAATGATGATGATGTCGTCCAGGCCGGTTTCGACTACGGCGACATTGTTACTGCTTGTTTATTGATTTGTCTATCGTCTGCTCTAAAATGACTATAGTAACCAATTTTGGCTTGTAATAAGATTATACCTAGATAATAATCAACTCATCATCAACGACATTATTATTTGGTCAAAAAACGTTCTTCTTGATAATGTGTTCTCAAAAATGAAAGAGAATCTAGTATTTTTTCTGAGAGTGTGCTTCTTAATCGGTTACAATAGTATCTCGCAGAAGAAAATATTCGCTCACTCTCAGGTCTGAACGCTTGTAAGTAAGCAAAATACACATCAGATATTTATAAGCTTTAGTTAGATAGACTCCTCTATTTTTATCTAAGAAATGGTAATGTTGACTAAAACTCCATAAGTAATTAACTTGAAATATTCTAATTTTGACGTTGTTATGAATCAATTATAAATTCTATTATTTTATTTTAATTAAATATGCCTAATACCGGTATTGATTTCCTTCAATCCCGGTATTGAAATACCGAAAAAATCTTCCAGGATCCCGGTATTTCGGTATTACGGGATTCCGGTATTCATGCCCTATTGCTCACGAGACATGATGGTGTAAGAACATTCCGAATCTACTTCAAACTTTATAATTTTTTTATTTACTTGAATTTCTGTCCAAATAGCTGCAAATAGCATTCACGATTTATACTTCCTGTAGAGTATAACCCGTTCATAAATTCCGCAAGAAAACAGGTTCTTGAATCTCTTTGACATCACCAGTTCTATTATTTTTTCTGCACATCTTTGCTATGTGGCTTATTTTGTTGCACGCGTCACATTTAGCAGAAATAAACTTACATTTATGATACAGGTGACTACCTCCGCATCTGTAGCAGTACAATTTTTTCTTAGTTCCTTCTACTACTGCATTGACAGGAGCAGGGACTGAGTAGGGACTGCTCTCACTCGCTGGGTTATTGCTTGATGAACCTCCAATGTCTGGTACCTTGATTACTTTTAGGTCTTTACCACATTTTTCTGCTTGCAATGACAGCTCAACTGCTGTTGCTTATGTGAGTTTGGCCTTTTTCAGTAAACTTTCTTGTAGTTTAGTATCATTCACCCCACAAACTAACCTATCTCTCAATGTCCTCTCCAAATCAACAAAGTTGCAGAACCTGCACATTTTCCTAAGATCTGCAATATAATCATGCATTGGTTCATTTTTACCCTGTTTCCTATTGTGAAATTTAAATGATTCTACTATGTCATTTGGTCGCGGACTAAAATGATTATTTAACTTTATTTCAATATCTGATAAAGTAGCCTCGCTTATAGTCTTGGGAAACACTAATAATTTCACTAGATTAAACAGATCACTTCCACATGATGAACAAAATACCGCTTTTTGCATGGTTGGCTCAGTCACACCATGTGCTGTTGGAAAATAACCAAATCGTTCTTTGTATGACTCTCAATCACCATGATTTATATCAAAAGTTTCGTATTTTAGGTCACCCATTGTTTTCACAAGTTATTCACAAATATTTCACTGGTTTTTAACACTTTTTTAAAAATTTTCCACATTCGCCAATGTAATGAACTTACTTGGTATTCAAGACTGAGTGTGAAGGGTAGTTCTGAGCCTCCTTGCAAGCATCATCTCTTGGTACCCACATGTTTACTTATTAACGAAATGTCAGTGCACTGTCATTATTTACCTATAGATCACCGGTAAATGCTGAATAAACGTCGATTTAGAACACGTTTTGATATCATACACCCACTGTCCACGAAACCGATTGCTGAAAGACAAATTGAAAGGAATATGGAAGTACCGGTGAAAGCATTTAGACTGAAGGACAAGGTGTGGTTGCGCAACTATTCAAGAGGAGAGAAGTGGGTTAAAGGAGAAATATTCAGAATTAAAGGACCGGTTCGTGAAGATGAAAGATGGACCAATGGTCACTAGACACGTAAACCAACTACGACGTCGTGATTCTGATGAAGCCCCGGGCCCTAGTAAGGAAACACGTGACACCCTCGGCATCCAAGTCAGGCAGTGGTTACCGCAGACGGAGACACGTTACATAGAGGCAATTAACGCAAAAGGCATTTTGTAGTGTAAATATTAGGATAGTGAAATTAGTATAGTTGGATAGCATAATGTACGTGTGATGGGAACTTTAATACTTTTGAGAATAGTAATAAAGTGATATAACAAAGTGACTATGGGGGAAGGTATGTGGTGTATGGCATATCTATAGGTAAATAATGACAGTGCACTGACATTTCGTTAATAAGTAGACATGTGGGTACCAAGAGATGATGCTTGCAAGGAGGTTCAGAACTACCCTTCACACTCAGTCTTGAATACCAAGTAAGTTCATTACAGTAGGTATATGTTACAGCATAACATAAAAACAGAGTGTGACATGCCAAGCACAGTGTGCTATGTCTGTCACCGGCAGCTGCAGAGGTTCCATATGTTCTCCGAGATGGCTCGCAAATCCAACAGAATCCTACAAGATCTGCTACACAAGGGCATCAAGGTAAAACAAGCCACTTACCCAGTAAACTAATTTATGTATTAAAGGGGTTTATAAGACAATAATTAACCTGTGGTTGTTTCAGGTGACACACAATGCATTGGTAGTGCAACCTCTGAATGTAGTACTGAACTTAACCTTGGCCTCAACATTTCACTGGTCTTTAGGAGGTACAGAAACTATGTCAAGTACTCCTGTGGCTGTTAAAGATGAACCAAAAATTGAGAACAATGAAGAAGAAACCATTGAATGTGAAGAATATAACATAGAGGAGTCCAAATTAGAGTCTCTTGAAGATATACATATTAATGATGATTTAAATAAAACAGTTCTAGGAAGTGATAATTATATCAATGCTGGTATGAATAATACGTTGCACTCACGTTATATCTGTGATTTATGTAACAGAATATTCTACAAAAAATGTGAAATAAAGAAACATTTGAAGTTTCACACCAAAGAAAAGCCATATTCCTGCAACAGATGTGATAAGACATTTACTCAAAAATACCATTTGACAAGACATGTGCGAATTCATACTGGCGATAAGCCATATTCATGCAAAATGTGTGACAAGACATTCTCTGATAAAGGTGTTTGTACAAAACATATGCGAATTCACAATGGTGAAAAGCCATTTTCCTGCAACAGATGTGATAAGACATTTACTCAAAAACCCCATTTGACAAGACACATGCGTTTTCATACTGGAGAAAAGCCATATTCTTGCAACAGATGTGATAAGACATTTACTCATAAATATAATTTGACAAAACACATGCGGATTCACACTGGAGAAAAGCCATATTCCTGCAACAGATGTGATAAGACATTTAATCAAAAACCCCATTTGACAAGACACATGCGTTTTCACACTGGAGAAAAGCCATTTTCTTGCAACAGATGTGATAAGACATTTACTGATAAACATAATTTGACAAAACACATGCGGATTCACACTGGAGAAAAGCCATATTCCTGCAACAGATGTGATAAGACATTTAATCAAAAACCCCATTTGACAAGACACATGCGTTTTCACACTGGAGAAAAGCCATTTTCTTGCAACAGATGTGATAAGACATTTACTCATAAACATAATTTGACAAAACACATGCGGATTCACACTGGAGAAAAGCCATATTCCTGCAACAGATGTGATAAGACATTTATTCAAAAACACCATTTGACACAACACATGCGTATTCACACTGGTGAAAAGCCATATTCCTGTAACAGATGTCATTTGACATACTCTGATAAAAGTAAATTGACAACACATATGCGAATTCACACTGGAGACAAGCCATATTCTTGCAACAGATGTGATAAGACATTTACTCAAAAACACCTTTTGACAGCACACATGCGCATTCACACTGAAGAAAAGCCATATTCTTGCAACAGATGTGATAAGACATATACTCAAAAACATAATTTGACAATACACATGCGGAGTCACACTGGAGAAAAGCCATATTCCTGCAACAGATGTGATAAGACATTTACTCAAAAACAACATTTGACAGTACACATGCCAATTCACACTGCAGACAAGCCACATTCTTGCAACAGATTAAGACATTTACTCAAAAACAACAATTGAATCGACACATGCGAATTCACGCAGGTAGTGCTCGAAAGGAGCCTCATATTAAATTTGAGAATCAAACAGAATCATTACACTATGAAGGAAATGAGCCAACAGAATAAAGTTATCAAAATCTATCTATGATAAAAACAATTAGATAGGTACATTTAATTTGATTAAAGATGATAATAATTGAAGAATAGCCTAATTTTCCTGCCCTTGCCCCACTTGACGTCGAGAGACTATCACATTATCCGTCATCTTAGTAGTAATTCCTTTCTTATCTTACCCATGTCTGTGCCCATGTCATCTCTAATACTATAAAAATCAAAGTCCTGACTGACTGACTGACTGACTGACTGACTGACATATAGACAACGCACAGCCTAAACCGCTGGTCCTAGAGACTTGAAATTTGAGGAGTACATAGGTCTTATGACGTAGAGGTGTACTAAGAAGGGATTTTTGGAAATTCAACCCCTAAGGGTGTAAAAAGGGATGAAAACGTTTGTATGAAAAATAGTATTCCTTGAACCTACAAACTTGAAACTTGGAGAACATATACTTCAAGGCAAAAAAATAGGAAAGACATTTTTAGTTTTTTAAAACCACCCTTAATAAGTGTGCAAAGGGATGGAAAAGTTTGTATGGGAGTTTTTTGACCGCTGGTCGTAGAGACTTGAAATTTGATTAGTACTTAGGTCTTATGACGCAAAGGTATGATAAAAAGGGATTTTTGGAAATTCAACCCCTAAGGGTGTAAAAAGGGATGAAAACGTTTGTATGAAAAATAGCATTCCTTGAACCTTCAAACTTGAAACTTGGAGTACATATACTTCAAGGCAAAAAAATAGGAAAGACATTTTTAGTTTTTTAAAACTACCCTTAATAAGTGTGCAAAGGGATGGAAAAGTTTGTATGGGAGTTTTTTGACCGCTGGTCGTAGAGACTTGAAATTTGAAGAGTACTTAGGTCTTATGACGCAAAGGTATGATAAAAAGGGATTTTTGGAAATTCAACCCCTAAGGGTGTAAAAAGGGATGAAAACGTTTGTATGAAAAATAGTATTCCTTGAACCTAAAAACTTGAAACTTGGAGTACATATAATTCAAGGCAAAAAAATTGCAAAGGCATTTTTAGTTTTTTAAAACTACCCTTGATAAGTGTGCAAAGGGATGTAAAAGTTTGTTTGGGAGTTTTTTGACCGCTGGTCCTAGAGACTTGAAATTTTAAGAGTATATAGGTCTTATGGCGTAGAGGTGTACTAAGAAGGGATTATTGGAAATTCAACCCCTAAGGGTGTAAAAAGGGATGAAAACGTTTGTATGAAAAATAGTATTCCTTGAACCTACAAACTTGAAACTTGGAGAACATATACTTCAAGGCAAAAAAATAGGAAAGACATTTTTAGTTTTTTAAAACCACCCTTAATAAGTGTGCAAAGGGATGGAAAAGTTTGTATGGGAGTTTTTTGACCGCTGGTCGTAGAGACTTGAAATTTGATTAGTACTTAGGTCTTATGACGCAAAGGTATGATAAAAAGGGATTTTTGGAAATTCAACCCCTAAGGGTGTAAAAAGGGATGAAAACGTTTGTATGAAAAATAGCATTCCTTGAACCTACAAACTTGAAACTTGGAGTACATATACTTCAAGGCAAAAAAATAGGAAAGACATTTTTAGTTTTTTAAAACTACCCTTAATAAGTGTGCAAAGGGATGGAAAAGTTTGTATGGGAGTTTTTTGACCGCTGGTCGTAGAGACTTGAAATTTGAAGAGTACTTAGGTCTTATGACGCAAAGGTATGATAAAAAGGGATTTTTGGAAATTCAACCCCTAAGGGTGTAAAAAGGGATGAAAACGTTTGTATGAAAAATAGTATTCCTTGAACCTAAAAACTTGAAACTTGGAGTACATATAATTCAAGGCAAAAAAATTGCAAAGGCATTTTTAGTTTTTTAAAACTACCCTTGATAAGTGTGCAAAGGGATGTAAAAGTTTGTTTGGGAGTTTTTTGACCGCTGGTCCTAGAGACTTGAAATTTTAAGAGTATATAGGTCTTATGGCGTAGAAGTGTACTAAGAAGGGATTATTGGAAATTCAACCCGTAAGGGTGTAAAAAGGGTTGAAAACGTTGGTATGAAAAAATTTATTCCTTGAATCTACAAACTTGAAACTTGAAGTAGAAAAATTGGGAAAGGCATTTTTAGTTATTTAAAACTACCCTTAATAAGTGTGCAAAGGGATGTCAAAGTTTGTATGGGAGTTTTTTAACGCGTGGTGCGATTGACTTAAAACTTGGGGTATACTAAGAAATAAATAATTAAGAATGACACTTTTAATTTTTGATAATTACCCCTACAAAGGGTGCAAATGACTGTAAAAGTTAGTATGGGAGATTTATAACGCATAGTACGATTGATTTCAAACTTGAAGTAAATATACTCCACAATAAATAGTTTAAAACCACGTTTTCAATATTTTAAAACTACCCCTGCAAAGGGTGCAAAAGACTGCCAAAGTTTCCAGGTTTGTATGGGAGATTTTTAACGCGTAGTGTAATTAACCTCAAACTAAAAGAAAATGTGTTCTGTGGATAAATAACGAAAAGAAAATTTGATTTTCGAAAACAACCCCTAAAACGTTACCCTCCGTCATTGCGCTCGAGTAAAAAGGATACAACGAGGCGTCAATGTTTGTAAGGGACATTCTAAAAACGGGAATCTTGAGTCGGTGTGAAGAGATCTGAGGGTATCTACCGTGCCTGGGGATCAAAGTCGTGAAGCTGTTTCGTTTCGTTTTGTTTTTGGGGTAGAAACTAGGAACAAATAAGTACAAATTTTCCGTGTAAGGTTGTCTTTGTTGTATTCGTCATGTTTGTGCTAAACTAAGTACCTATACCTACCTACCTAATATAGGTAATCTACGCCTATAAGTATCCCTTATATCTACGTAGGTATTTAAAATCCTACCCTAATAATATACAAATCAATGCGAAAGTTACGATGTTTGGATGTATGTGGCTCAATCACGGTTCACCACTTCAACGCGTGCGAAGCCGCGGGAAGCCACTAGTCTTTCATACAATTTTCATCCATCTTTTCATTGGCGCACCTCTTCTCTTTAATTAATCCATCCACATTCATACCTAACACTCTTTTCGTGACAGACATTCTTCCTTCGAGGAAATATCACATCTTCCCTTGGCAAGACATGCTCATACCATGTGAACCTATTGCTACCTACTTATTTTCTCAATTACTGGCACCACTTTCAAACTGCCTCTAATTAACTCATTCCATAACCTATCCGGTTATGGAATGAGTGACAAGAATGATGTATCGGTTCTTGTCACTCCACTCAACAAGCTTACAAGTTACAACCTTTTACAACTGTGTAGGTATCAAACAGTGATCTTTGTTCTTCCCACGCCACGTAGCCTAGCTACGAGTAAAAGAAAAGAAAATGCAGGTAGGTAAGTATTAAAGTAGATCAATCTTTTTGCAATTATTATAATATTTTCATACAATGACATTGTCAATAAAAGAATAAACATGTGGACAGAATCATCATCATAGAGTTTTAACAAAACCCTTGGAGGAAATATATTTCCTCCAAGACAAACCCTCTTCAACAGTAAGTTCAACTCACTCACTGTCTATGTAAATCGTGTCCGTCAGTTGATGCCATGGAGGAAATACTTCGTTCAAGGTCGATGCAATGTTTTGAATTTTTGAGTTTTGATATTGTTACGAGCTCGGGGTTCGTATGGATAGAAAATGCACAATAATAATCCAAGAGATGACTTATTTATTTAACTAACACTTACATAACTAAAACACTACTTATCACACTTAATTATCACTCAACTATCACTTGACAAAAGTTCTCTTCCTTTATCCACTTCCTCCAACTCACTTCTTCCTGAGCCATTCCTTTCAACTGACTTCTTCCCTGAGCCTTTTTCACTAACTAACTGACTGACTGCCTGCCGCACTCGCCGATTGGCCTTTTAAACGACGCGGCTAGCCCGAGAATGTTCTGGATCATACTAGACCATACTTGCATCTCTTTTCTACAGTGATAGCTCTCGTTCGTTTCCTTCGATTCATTCTAGAACAGTAGTCTAGAATGTTCGAACGTCTGCTATCTCTTTCTAGTAGTGCTATCTCTTTCACTCTTATGCAAATATGGCTGTATAGTGAAATGTCCTTCAAAGGTTCTTAAGGGGTCCTAAAACGCCTGAAAACGGGATTTTAGGATATTGCATGGATCGATGAGTAATAGCCTGAAACGGACTGAAAACATTTCAGGCGCCTGAAAACCACGGCAACTTGGTCGAAATTTTAATCTACTGGGAGGTGACAGAGCCTCTTCTTGGACAGGCTGAAAACATATTTCAGCCTTCTGAAAACACCTGTACTTCAGGATATATAACGAAACAAGTTGCTAGGCGTCCGGCGCAACAATATTCTAGTTCGAGTCGGCCAAACCTTGCGATTATTCGTTTACTGTTGAAGAGGGTTTTGTTAAACTCTATGATGATGATTCTGTCCACATGTTTATTCTTTTATTGACAATGTCATTGTATGAAAACATTATATTAATTGTAAAAAGATTGATCTACTTTAATGCTTACATTTTCTTTTCTTTTACTCGTAGCTAGGCTGACGTGGGAAAAACATGGTTTGATACCTACACAGTTGTAAAAGGTAGTAACTTGTTCCCTGTTATTGATCGAGTGAGCGAAGCGAACGAAGATTCTAGTTTCAACTTGGGCGATTTGGCATTTTATGTATGTATATATGTATGTATGTATATATGTATGTATGTATATATGTATGTTTGTCTGGCCATAACTTTAGAACCGTTGATCCGATCTGCATGAAATTTGATATGTCGATAGCTTGTACTTGAGAAATTTACTGGTAAGTATATGAGTAAAATCGGATGAAAGGTTTTTGAGATATGGGGTTTTTTTAAGGGACGAAAATAAAAAAGTTACTAAAAAAATCAAGTTAAAAGTCATATGAAAGGGCTTTGTTTGGACATCCCAAAACAATTTTTACTTTTTTTTTGGGACGCTCGGTTTTAGAGATAAAACAATAAAAGTTAAATTAAGATAACCAGCGATCCAAGAGCTCCCATTTCTAAGAGTTTCATTGACATCAAGGTTTTTCTACTGGTCGTCCAGTTCCTTTGCTTTTTCTTATTTTTTTTCTTGAAATAAATTAAGGAGGTACTCAGTTCTCATAAAATGGTGACGACGACCAGGTCTGATGATGGAGCCAAGGTCTGTTCAACGGAACTCTTCAATAAATAGGCCAATAGAGTTGAAACTTGGTTACCATACCAAGTTAGTAGGCGGTAGTCAGAAAAAAGTCCAAAAATATTTTTTGGACTTGCCTCTGACTACTACGTACTCAAAGTTTTGATGCGTTCGTCGAGTCGCATCACGAGATCTCAGTTCGGGGCGAACTACTAGTTACATTTTTGGTGAGTTTGGGCGCGGTCCTAAATATGGACGCGACTGAGGTCGACCTTAGGCCTCAGTCCAGCAACAGTTCCATGAGTGAAGAAGAAATGGCTGTGCTGGCAATTTTTGATGTAAACCAACAGTGTGAAGAATTATTTACTGTGAATCAGAGGCGCCGCGCCGCGCCTCGCCGTCCAAACGATTGAGGAGCAACAATAGCAGTGACGAAAGACAATGTACCTATAGATGAGGATGGATTTACTCTTTTACAGAGGAATGTAATGTATGGGTAATGTTCCCACTTGGAAGCAGGTGGGCCGTCTGCTTGTCTGGTCTCAAGGAAAAAAAATACGGCTCACCCGTTATTGACAGCCTTCACAGCTCAGTTGGTAGTAGCCCTGCCTTTGTGCCGTAGGCCGTGGGTTCGATCCCCACCGAGAACAAACATTTATGTGATGAACATAGATGTTTGTTCTCTGTCTGGGTGTTATACAACGTGTAAATGCTTGTACGACATTAAATTAAAACACGTGTAGTGCTACTATCTAGTATTGATTTAAAAAAGGTTTTATTGACATTCATTCATAATTGAGTTTTTTTTATTTTCAAACAAACTAAATATCAGTAAAAGCATAAAATTATAAAACACTCTGTATATCTACACTAATATTATAAAGAGGTAACATTTGTATTTTTGTATGTAACGAATAGGCTCAAAAACTACTGGTCCGATTTCAAAAATTCTTTCACCATTAGAATGCTACATTATCCCTGAGTAACATAGGCTATATTATATTTTCAAAAAAATCAGGGATCCTTACTAAAACTTCAATAATGTAACCCAAGGTGGAAAACAAAAACCTTACATCGCGTGCGCTGCGAAAACTATTGAAGATAGAACAAAATAATGTACTACGATTTTGTAGAACACGTCATCATCTACAAAAAATGTCGCGACAGCATATGTCTAACTATTATAGTTATGTCACAATAAGTGTTCTTTTATTATAAAAAATTTATTGAAATGCCTCCGCTAGAAAAGGGTCTTTATTTGTATCTTGGTATTAATCCTTATCCAAATAAATCATTTCATAATTAAGACGGTTTCAATACCTATCGATTACTTCTTAAATTTTTCAAATCGGACGTTCCATTCAAAAGATATGACGAAATTAAAAATGTTAACGGGTCCATGGGTCACGCGCGGGTTGCGATTTCACTCACTCAAGGAGAAGCGCGTGCAAATGTATGAAATAAGTAGACGCGAGGCTCGAACCCTTTAGGATCCCGAACATTTTAGGATAAACTTAGACCGTGTCTAAGTTTATCCTAAAATGTTTAAAAAATTTATGACCACCCATGCGAAGCTGGGACAGGCCGCTAGTGTAGTATACAAACAAAGAAACATACGTTCATTGATTACTCGTCGGTGCCTATAAGAGCGAAAATCCCGCGCGCAGATAAAGTCAGATATACCTACCTTACCTACTCGCTTTTTGGCGCTAGCGCAGAGACAGAGGTGCCGCCCGCCGCCGGCGAGCCGTGAAGGTCGAGCGGGCGGCGCATCAAAAGTATTAGGTACCTACACTTTTGGTATGTAGGTAGCATAAAAATCGTTAAGTACCTACCTCAAATCCGTCAAATCACACACAAAATTTAAACGACGCACGGTGAATGACCGCCCGTAGGTACTTTCAGAAATACACAGCTGTTAGACTACACACCATAGATAGGCACTTAGTTTCATTACAAAAAAACACACACAGGCCTCTGTTTCGTAGTTCTAAATAGGTAGTGTAAAATCCTGTATTATATTGATAACCCTGGCTCACTGATACACCAAGCCGGCCTCCTGTACGTGTCCCATCGTTCACCATCCGTGTCTCCCGGTTTTCCCGCCCAACCCTTTCCCCGTCCCGCCAAGACGTGTGGCTGACATTGACAGGTTAGGAGCTTGACACTGACAGTTACATAACCGCTTGTGCACATGAGATAGGGTATTATACATAGATTTATAATACTATAGATTGCCTACGAGCGTATACCCGAGCAAGACGGACAACAAGTACATACAATTTATGGGTTGCCACATCATACTATTTTCACCCAACCAAGCATAAGCTATGATGTCGCCGCGGCTCCAGTTGTTTGTTTAATGATGTTTAATTAAAGCTAGTTTCTGCAGTTTAATAGTTTGTACCCTCCTCTAGGTTACGCCATTTTAATATCTTCTAAGGAATGAGCTAGAAAAAGCCTACACAGCTCAGTTGGTAGCCTTCTGCGCCGTAGGCCGTGGGTTCAATCCTACCGAGAACAAACATTTGTGTGATGTGATACTAGACGTTTGTTCTCTGTCTGGGTGGTTGTGATTTGGCTTATTTTGGGGCTATATAGTGCTGTGTGGAGCGTCCACCAATATTTATAAAAAATAAAATAAAAAAAACAGGGCGAACTGGCACTAAGCCGGCATTTTAGACATTGACATCAGAACCCTAGGCCCCGCGAGCTAGGCTGGATTTTCCTAGTGAGGGGGACAGAGCTAGCTAGTGGTGCTATTCTTCACATTCTACCACCTACCAATAGTTTAACTATGTTACTGCACCAGCTAGGTAAATTTTTTATGAATAAAAAACAATTTATTTATTTATCATTGATTTATTTATTCTACATCCCTACTCATCAGAAACCGTAATTCAAAAGGTTAATTTATAACGCGTGCTTCAATTTTAAATTAAGTAGGTATAAACAATACATCTTAACAGGAGTAAGCCAGCTTATGCTAGAGCTGACCATAAGCCTGAGCAATGCCACCACTTTGCCCTGAAGCGCGAAGTGGTGGCATTATGAATACAGCTATCCTCAGAACATCACTATGAATATGTCATAAATACATTAAAATATATCACGTGTAAGTACGTATTTATTTATTAGACGATAAATATTTAATAGTTTGTACATAACAATTTCAGATGAGAATATTTTCATAATTCACACTTTTTAAAGCAAGATTTTTGAACATACTTTTTATATCCAGAAAAAAAAGCGGAGATACCGTTTATGTTGAAATAGCCCAAAAGTTTTTTAATCCGTAAGTTTCTTGCCTGTTCTTCTAGGCTTTGGTCGCGCGCGAGGAACTGGCGGTACATTCACCTAGTACCAATTTAAGACGTTTCAAAGAGATCCTTGTGATTGTACTGAATAAAGACAGTTTTGATTTTGATTTTGGAGCTTGGTGACCTGGAGCTTGGTAACCCGTAGCTTTAACCCACCAGCCCAAAGTAGTTGCATCTTTGGGAAATCTGTAAAACAAACATGTTATTATTAGGCTTATGTAGGTATTTAATCATACTACGCAATGGTGGTCTCAGTCATAAAATAACTACCAACTTCTCATATGAAAATCGTGAGGAGACTTAAATTATTAAAATGTAACGCAAAGCTAAAACAATAAATTATATGAAATTAAAATATATTATGTACCTACTACCTATACCTATATTATATTTTATTTTCATTATGTACTTAAGTCAAACAAACCTTATTTCTTTGAATAAGGTAATAATAAGTTGCGACATTGTCATTTTTTTCTAGATTATTGTGTGTATTTGAACTTATCCTAACATATCAGAGTCGAATCCACCCTAAAGTTGTTCGTTTCCCAAAATTTTTGGCAAATAGATTTTGTTTTAGTTGGCAGCCCGAAAGATCGTATAACCCAGCCAAATTATGTTTCTATAGAACTGTATCGGTTTGAATAGTCATGTCATTTGTGTGGTTTATAGTAACCTATACTCAATTTTACAAAATAATTAAATTCTAGAAATCTACTATGATATGCGATAGAAAGTAAACACAACCGTTAAATGATTAATTGTGGACACTGTGCATTCTCCGTTTTATAGTTTAATTGACAAATAGAACATAAAAGTGCTACTTACCGAAGGAAGCTTAATTTTCAGTTTTCCGAGCTGTATCATTATCGCAGCATAAAATACTACAATGCACCACATTATAAACTTAACTCTACGTATACTGGGACCTAGGCACATACTATTTTCAAAGAACTTTGGCACTAAACACCTGTAAACTCACAAGCACCAAGCGGTTTGTTTAGCACCAAACTTGGTGCTAAACAATCAAAAACGTATACGCAGAAAGGGACAGAACATTTATATTATATTTCTCTCACTCATAGGTATAATTTGTATTATTGCGTCTCTCTTACTCTTGGTATTATTATTTGATGCTCTATCTATTGTATACTTGATCTAAGGTATTATATCTACTAGGTAGATACAAACACTACAGGTAGTTACCTACTTAGTTTAATAACAAAAATACACACCCAAAAAGCGTCTTTCGCAGTACTTACTTAAATCGAACGAAATTAACGACGAAAGTAATAAAACGAATCTACATTTTCTAAACCAGATGTGTCAAGGACGCTTTCAAAGCATTAACTAAAATTCAAACAAATTAATTCCATCCAACGGGCGCAACGGCCTGGCGGCGGCGGGCGGCGCGGGGCAGGGCGAGCTGGGTCTGTCTCTTTCCAATACGCACGCGAAATGTATCTATCATGGTCACGTCGTCTAGATCGCTCTAACGCGTGTAAATTTGGTATCTTCCTACTTTTTTTTTCCTTTGATTCATTAAATATGATTTCGTGACCCCGGAAAATTGACCTGAACACGAGTGATTAATAAATAAATAAATAAATAAATATTGGTGGACATTCCACACAGCACTATCTCGCCCCAAACTAAGCCAAAGCTTGTGATATGGGAACCAGATAGCTGATAAACTACTTATATACTTTTTTTTGTAAATACATACTTATAATATGTAATAACACCCAGACAGAGAACAAACATCTATGTTCATCACACAATAAATGTTTGTTCTCGGTGGGGATCGAACCCACGGCCTACGGCGCAGAAGGCAGAGCTACTACCAACTGAGCTGTGAAGGCTGTCATTATTATAGGTACAGGTTGCTTAAAACTGATTTATTGGAAAAGTATCGATATCTCGATAAATATTCTGGCTTTTTTTATAAAACCAACGCCTAAAATCTAAAAATGCAATTCACAGTACGTGTATCAATTTAATGTCGTACATGCGTTTATAAGTATTTCCAAAAAAAGGATATGTATAGGTAAGTAGTATATCAGCTATCTGGTTCCCATATCACAAGCTACAATTGTGGTCATATAATTAAGAACGACTTGAAGTTACAGAATTTTTTTTTTGAGTCCTGTCTTGTGTTGTTATTGTTCCTTCTTAGAAGTAATTATGTGAAATAGCCACAAGAATAGAGCAAACGGAATTAGGACTACAGAATAAAATCGCTCACGATTTTTGTTACAAACTTTATTTGTTCTCAAAAATAACAATTTCAAATAGTAATGGAGCTGGACAAATAATTAAGAACGATTTATTAAACTGCTCGAGAGTTGTTTTAAAATATGAAACTTAGATTAAATTAAATCGCATGAATATGAAGTGCGTAAATAAAATAAACAATTTAATACATTTTAAACTAAAACGAATAGTTAGTAACATGTCCACGGCTTTTAATAACTGCTTTACACCTTAAAACACTTTAAAACGTCATTCAGATCTCTTAAATTGCCAAACTGTCGATTTGAAACCTTCTTCTTGACTTCGCACTAAAGATGTTCTATAGGGTTAAGATCTGGGCTGTTAGCTGGCCAATCTAAGATAGAAACTGATTGCGATGTGAGAAATTCCTTAACGGTGCGTGCAGTATGCTTTGGATCATTATCGTGTTGGAATGTCCAAATAAACAGAAGCACCTCTTCTCCATAAGGTAACATTGTTTCTTCCAGTGTATTTTGTACTTATTGGAATAATAATTGATCCATGTTTTCTTCTATCAGCTTAACAGGTCCATTGCCATACCCAGAAAAGCACCCCCAATTTTTCATATTACCCCCACCATGCTTTAATGTCACTTTTGTGTACAGAGTCAAATGCTATATTCGGAGGGCGTCGTACATATCTTTTTCCATCAGAACATACCTTGTTTATTTTTGTCTCGTCAGAAAAAATAACATTTTTCCACTGTCTAAATGTCCAGTTTTTAAGCCTTCTTGCAAATGCAAGCCGGGCCTGCCTATGGTATCGTTTCAACATGGGCACCTTCCTTGCTATCCTTCCGTGCAACTTTTCTTCTACCAAACGCCTTCGAATAGTGCGTGCCGAGATTGCTGAAGGGTTGTTTTCTCAAAAATATTCCTTTCTCAGGTCATTAGACCCTTTAAAAGGATATTGTTTTTCCAAATGAACGATATTTCGATCATCTCGACGAGATGACTTTCTCTGTTTAGGTACACGCGGAACATTTGAGGTAGTATGATGCGTGGCAAAATGCTTCACAGCATGGAAAACCATCGTTTTAGAGCATTACAGGTGGTCTGATTATACGACCAATTCTTCTCGCGAAGTTTTACTATTACTTCCCTTGTAGGTTTATCACAACTTTTATTTTTCCCCATTGTTTTTTATGATGCTAACATTCATTCTGATGATGCTAACAGCTATTTATTTTATTTACTTCTATGGTATGACACAGAACTGGTAAAAAACTCATAGGTACTGGTACAGAACCAGTACCTATGGGTTTACCTACGCCTGGACGCGGGACAACGGACGCCATATTTGCTCTTCGTCAACTTTGCGAAAAATACCACCGTGCGCACAAGAACTTGCATAATGGTGTTCATTGATATGGAGAAAGCGTACAACAGGGCTCCCCGTGAGGTTCTGTGGTGGGCTATGAAACAGAAAGGAGTGCCTGGGAAGTACCTACCTACCTGCAGCTTATTCGGGCGATGTACAATACTGCCCCCGATAGTTAAAAAGGCGCATCTAACATTTTTACCGGATTTGAGTTATATATATTGCCGGAATCGGGAAAAAAAGGCGCATCTGCCTGTTTTTTTAATATTTTGCTACCTTGCTTCGGTGCGATTTTAGCACAACAAAATAAGCAGCATCTACACACATTTGTACACCTTATTGAAGATAAAAAGGCGAATTTAGTTAAAACTTAGTTGAAAAGTCGCATATAAGTAGATATGCCCTTATGCCTTGTATATTTTATTTCAGTTCGGTAATTTAAAAGACGCATATTTGACCTTATTCATAAGAGGAAATTAATAAGGCGCAAGTAACCATTTGCGCCTTACAAACTAATATTGGAAACTGCCTCCACACTAAGCAAAAAAGTCTACATCTGCCTACTTGCGCCCTTTCTACTTCGTAAAGTTTGTTTTGGCCCAGGCGCATTTGTCATATAAGTTTTAATACCTTAAGTTGCGAAAAAATGGTATCGATGTACTTAATTAAAAAGGCGCAAGTAAGCAGAAACGTCCTTTTCACTTATTAGCGTGAATCCTGCGGGGATGTGCCCGGGGTTTGATTAGTACGGCGACTGACCGTTTCCTATGTCAGTTGCGCCCGAGTAACAGTGGGAGTAAGGACAAAAAATTGCGAGGCGCGAGTGTCACATTTGCTTGTATATGACACGAAGCTATTGAAGGCAGGAGAAAAAACGACATCATAAGCTGTTTCAGAGCTTTTTTTCGCCAACTTTTTTCTCATTTATTGTTTCTTGTTAACTCCAGCGAAGTCAATTTGGAAGCTATCACTTTAAAAGTATGTATTGTACCTAGTTTCTAAGATTTGTCCAAAGGTTGTTAATTTTCTGTGATCCAATTTTCAAACTGATCTTTTTCGATTATATTACATACCTACCTAACAATGATTAGTACTGAGTTGTGAGTTTATAATACTTTTTATTTTGTTATTTTAGTCACTAACGAAAAGTACCATGTTTTTTTCTATAGGAGGTAATCAGACACTTAATTAAACCAGCTTTTATAATAGAAATATTATTAGTAGTCGATTGTTATTTTTTTCAAGACTTGTTTTGCTTATAATTAATAATGCATTTTTATAAAAGTATGTGGCAATTACGGATGACAGGACTGTTATTATGACTGATTAAGTTAAACATTGTTAAAGTTATATTACTTCTAGCTATGTAAGTTAAAAGTTTAATATTGTAGTTATATATATAATTATCCTACTTAATTACTATAAGTAGGATCAAGTGATTCTTGAGTGAAAATCATTGCATGATATAATAATATGACAATTATTTTATTTTTATTTTGTGCCATAGATAAGCAGTTTTCTTCAATAAATACTTGACTCTGTCGATAGTTTAAAAATAAATTAGAGTATCTACATCATACAAAGCAGTAAAACTCATTTACTGTACATTTTTAAGTTATAGTCCCAGATGGAAGAATTAATTAGTAAACTGTATATACTTTTTATCTTACCCAAGGATTATCTACATAGTTTTGAATACTTAAGCAAAAAGGCGGATATAACCAAATGCGTCTATTTTTTTTAGAAACGTAAGTATATATATAATATAAAGGGCGCATCTGGCTATTTACGTCTATTCAATTTAGGACGTAGTATTTTTTCCCAATTTTTATACTAAGATGAAACAGTTTTTTGTTATTTTTAGTTAAATTATTTAAAAATATTAGTATTTTTAACAACCAAATTCAAAGACTATTATCGTGTCCATTATTTTACATTTTTAATATATAATTATTTTAATTTACGTAAAGACAGCAAACGATTTCCCGTTTCATTAATTAAAACATTTTTTTCTCCGATTTGACTCGTTGTTACATGCGCCTTTTTAACTATCGGGGGCAGAATAGAGCTTGTAGGTACACAAGTCAGGTCCGAAGCTGGCGTTACCGATAAGATCAATGTGGCTGCGGGCTTGCACCAAGGATCGGCTTTAAGCCCTTATTTGTTCCTCCTGATAATGGATATGATTAAGGTCTCAGCAGTTATAACAAAGTACTCTGGGTCTCAGCTAAGTTGCTCTCAGTTGAGCAAAAGAGCGTTGAGCTCACAAAATCTTGCGACTGTATTGTCATGTTTGAGGTTGACCCTCAAGATTTTTATAGCATAATAATGTATTAGGACTTACAGAAAAACAAGAGCTATGCGCAGATTTAAAAAACCAAAAGTTTTCGGCTATGTTATGATATGATCTACGAAAGCGCGAATATTGGGTCAGTACAACGATGTGTGTTGTAGTGGGGCTTTTGACTCGGGAATTTATAAAACAAGGAGAGGAGTTGGATTAAACGAGAGTGATAGTGAATAATCGAATGTTTAGTTGGTAAATAAATAGAAAAAAATTAAAATTGTTCTACTGTAAAAAGCATAGACATAGACATAGACAATCATTTATTTACTACTTAGCACACAACATACAAAACATGATAATGAAATACATAAAGAAATAATAATAAATCATAACAATAGAAAAACAAAAGGGGATAAAAAAAATAAGAACAAAACTATGTTAAAAACCTACATGCTTATATATGATGTATGCTACAGCAGCAAATGTTTATCCTTCCGTGTAAATTGAATCCCTATGTTTCCCTAATTTTTGTTAAAAAAAACAAAAAACAAGCAAAATGGCAAATGCACCAAAAGTGCGACGCCAAAAAAAAAAAAAAAAAAAAAAAAAAAAGCGGCAAATGGGTCTTAGGCTCAGCATAATGCCCACTTATCAGTAGACGCTGTTATTCTGCCAAGACCCTAACTGCCACAAGACCCTGTGAGAGGAGAATAAAAGTGTAGTGTAAATGATAATAATCAAAGATAAATAGATGAAATAATGAATAAATATGTATAATAATTTAATAAATCGAATGTGTACCTAGTTTTAAGCGCATGAAATGTGAGTGGGAATGGGGGCTTTTCTGATTACTCAAGTCTCTTAAGAGTCAGGGTTTCACAGAAAAACCCCGCACGAGTGTGTGTACGTGATATACCTATAAATATAAATTAAAGTAATAATCATATACAACGTGTAAACGACTGTACGACATTAAATTAATACACGTGTAGTACTACTATCTAGTATTGATTTAAAAAAGGTTGTATTAACATTCATTCATAATTGAGATTTTTTTATTTTCAAACAAACTAAATATCAGAATAAGCATAAAATTATTGAACATTCTGTATAAACACACAAACAAAGCAACGTACGTTCATTCAATGCCGCGCCCCGCGCGCAGAAACCGCACATACATATCTACTACGACTAAACCTAAACTGTGCCGCGCGCCCGTGCCTAAAGGTGAACGCCCTTTCAGCGCGGGCGCGCGGCCGGCGGCGGCGTCTTTGATTCGCCGATATAGTAGAGCAACGTTAGCATGTAGGAAAAATAAAACTAGTTAGGTACCTCAAATCCGTACGTTTCCAATATGCTCACGTTGTTGCATGTTGCACATACAAATGAATGCACTGAAGAGCTCCTTCAACTGTTCTAGAGTTTGTTTTGTATGCCTAGTTTCACAATTATCTTTCCCTTCATAATACAAGTTCTGCATTTTGATGACATTAACAAGACACACACACTCACACAAAAAGTCTATTTCGCGGTACCAAATCTAGACACTAGTCACGAGTAATAACACGAATTTACAATTTTCAAAATTAGATATGTCAAGGTCGCTACCAAGGCGATTGTTTACTAAATAATAATGTCTTTCACTGGCCACCGGGCGGCAGCGTGGCACATAGTGGGGCGCGCTACGTACCTATCTGTCTCTATCACACACGTAAGCGGAATGATATCTGTCCTTGTCGCACAGCGAAATTTTACAATGTGAGCGCACAAATATGTTTCTTATGCGGTCTAACGCGTATAAATATGATATCTTTGTCCTTTTTTTCGTTTGATTGATGAGTCACATGACTTCATGACCCCGGAAATTTGACCTCATCACCGGCGATTAGAGATACAGGTTGCATAGAAATTATTTATTGGAAAAGTATCGATATCTCGATAAATATTCAGGCTTTTTTGATAAAACCAACTCCTAAAATCTAAAAATGCAATTAGGAGTACGTGTTTCAATTTAATGTCGTACATGACTTTACACCTTGTATATATATATATGTGATACAAATAAACTACTAAAGATATTTAATTATAAGACTAGCAGCCTAGCAGGTAAAAGGGGCATCCGTACCAAGCAACCCGGACTTTTGCTGATCAAGAATAAATGTTTTGAAATGTTTTTAAAAGCACTGTATTTATAACTAGACTAACACTGCATTTTTATTGTAAACACTGTATTTTCAAGCCTCTTGCACTGTAATTTTGGTTTTCCTATCTGGCAACACTGGTGCGACGCCAAAAAAAAAAAACACAAATCAAATAAAGAAAATAATTTTACTATTAATAAAAGAGTGGAAATCCTTGGTCTCTGTCTACCCCTATGGGAAACAGGGGTGATTTTATGTATGTTTAAAAGAGATCTAAAGAATCATCGTGTTACGAAGCGAAGCGCCTCTGAATGCTTCGGTTGAACGAAGGTGTCATGGCTTTGTGCAGAGTCTGTCTCGTCGGCAACATCAGGCTACATACCCTCAGTAACATTCATCAGGCGGCTTACCAAAAACTTATTGATAACGAGGTAACCTCTTTAGAGTACTGATCTTTTTCCTGTTAGGTAGGAAGGTACGTTAAACTCAATGGGTATTTAATTTATCCAATAAAATCACAAGGATCACCTCTTAAAACTAGGTGAAAAACACGAAACAGGAAACAACTGAACTCGATACATCGCGAGCAAGAGTGAAGGCGACATTACTTTTGATATCTAACCATTTTGATTTTGAACTAAGTATAACTTTCATTGGTAGGTACTAACTTATTGTTTCGAAAAATTTTCTATATCTGTAAGTAGGTATATGTTACAGCATAACATAAAAACAGAGTGTGACATGCCAAGCACAGTGTGCTATGTCTGTCACCGGCAGCTGCAGAGGTTCCATATGTTCTCCGAGATGGCTCGCAAATCCAACAGACTCCTACAAGATCTGCTGCACAATGGCACCAAGGTAAAACAAGCCACTTACCCAGTTAACTAATTTATGTATAAAAGGGGTTTATAAGACAAATATCCTGTGGTTGTTTCAGGTGACACACAATACATTGATAGTGCAACCTCTGAATGTAGTACTGAACTTAACCTTGGCCTCAACATTGCACTGGTCTTTAGGAGGTACAGAAACTATGTCAAGTACTCCTGTGGCTGTTAAAGATGAACCAAAAATTGAGAACAATGAAGAAGAAACCATTGAATGTGAAGAATATAACATAGAGGAGTCCAAATTAGAGTCTCTTGAAGATATACATATTATAGATGATTTAAATAAAACAGATCTAGGAAGTGATAATTATATCAATGCTGGTATAAATAATACATTGAACTCATGTTATATCTGTGATTTATGTAACAGAATATTCTACAAAAAATGTGAAATAGAGAAACATTTGAAGTTTCACACTAAAGAAAAGCCATATTCCTGCAACAGATGTGATAAGACATTTACTCAAAAACAACATTTGACAAGACATGTGCAGACTCACACTGGAGAAAGGCCTTATTCATGCAAAATGTGTGATATGATATTCTATGATAAAGTTAATTGCACAAAACATATGCGGATTCACACTGGCGAAAAGCCATATTCTTGCAACAGATGTGATAAGACATTTACTCAAAAACCACATTTGACAATACACATGCGGATTCACACTGGAGAAAAGCCATATTCCTGCAACAGATGTGATAAGACATTCTCTGATAAAAGTAATATGACAAGACATGTGCAAATTCACACTGGCGAAAAGCCATATTCATGCAAAATGTGTGATATGACATTCGCTAATAAAAGTTATTTGATAACACATATGCGTATTCACACTGGTGAAAAGCCATATTCCTGCAACAGATGTGATATGAAATTCTCTGTTAGAGGTAGTTTGACAACACATATGCGTATTCATACTGGTGAAAAGCCATATTCCTGCAACAGATGTGATAAGACATTTACTCTAAAACAACATTTGACAACACATATGCGTATTCACACTGGTGAAAAGCCATATTCCTGCAACAGATGTGATATGAAATTCTCTGTTAAAGGTAGTTTGACAACACATATGCGTATTCATACTGGTGAAAAGCCATATTCTTGCAACAGATGTGATAAGTCATTTACTCAAAAACATACTCTGACAATACATATGCGCATTCACACTGAGGAAAAGCCATATTCCTGCAACAGATGTAATATGACATTCTCTGATAAATGTTATTGGACAACACATATGCAAAGTCACACTGGAGACAAGCCATATTCTTGCAATAGATGTGATAAGACATTCTCTCTTAGAGGTAGTTTGACAAAACATATGCTGATTCACACTGGAGACAAGCCATATTCTTGCAACAGATGTGTTATGACATTTACTCATAAACATACTTTGACAAGACATATGCGTATTCACACTGGTGAAAAGCCATATTCCTGTAACAGATGTCCTAAGACATACTCTGATAAAAGTTATTTGACAACACATATGCGTATTCACACTGGAGACAAGCCATATTCTTGCAACAGATGTGATAAGACATATATTCATAAACAACATTTGACAAGACATGTGCGAATTCACATTGGCGAAAAGCCATATTCATGCAAAATATGTGATAAGACATTCTCTGATAAAGGTGGTTGGACAAGGCATTTGCGAATTCACACTGGTGAAAAGCCATATTCCTGCAACAGATGTGATAAGACATTTACTCAAAAACAACATTTGACAAGACATGTGCGGACTCACACTGTTGAAAAGCCATATTCCTGCAACAGTTGTCATATGACATTCTCTGATAAATGTTATTTGTCAACACATATGCGTATTCACACTGGAGATAAGCCATATTCTTGCAACAGGTGTGATAAGACATTTACTCAAAAACATACTTTGACAATACATATGCGAATTCACATGCTGTTGAGGATAAACAGCTGTTGTAAATTGTCCCGATTTAAATTATTGTTTTTATTGTTTTTAGGCATCTTTACGTAGCCCTTTTCGATTTCATCGTTTTTAAACTACTTATCAAACGTGTACAATTTATTATTATTAGTGAATTTCGTGTTGTTAATAGTGTATTGGCCTGATAAAAAACCGGTGCTTAGTCGGTTGAAATATTTGAATGTGATCATTGTTTTCTCGGTTTGGAAGTGTTTGTAGTTCACTTATGTGTTTGGGAGACACTGGAATACAATTTCCTACCTAATTAAGTATATTTATTGCGCGTAAGTACAAAAAATTCCAAACTTATAACCTCAACTTTGTGTTGACATTTCCTTAGTCATTCGCGCGAATTCTTCGTTTACTAGCTGAAGAAACATTGCATTGTATAATATCTCGCAATGATGACTCGTAAAGCCCTGTTCCGCCTGGAGGAGTCCAAGCTCCAACGGGCTTTACAGGAATTAAAGGCGACTAAGGTTTTGTGCGACCAGTTGACATTTGAAAGAGAAGATAATGAAAAGTTAGTAGTAGATACATTAGACAGCAATAAAATGCTCAAAAGTCAGTTAGCTACATTACACTCACAGTATACTTGTGCTATTGAAGAACGGAATAGGCTACAGAATATGATTGAGGGGTTCGACCAGTGTTGTATTGAGTACGAACAGGCTCTGAAGAGAACATCTCTTCTCGAGAGAGAGTTATGTGATGCCCATCAACAAATCACACTTCTGGAAGAGGCCGCTCAGTACTCTGCGACACTGAAAACCTTTAGGTTATTTGATGAATTAATTCCAACTGATAGGGAGTACGGCCACATTTCTGATGCAAGTTGTAATACCCCTACTGTTATAACAGATTTGACAAATGATGACTCAGTGGGATCTTATTCAACATGCACCAGAAATACATTGAGTAGGAAAAAACTAAAAAAATATGTTAAAACTAAAAAATGTGTAAATAGAACTATTAAAAAGTTAAAAAATAAAAAAAGTATTGTATTCAAGCCTAAAAATAAGACAGAAACAAATGATTTGTTAGAAAAACTGCAAGTATGCACCTTGCAATTAGAAAATTCAAAAATTCATTATGAATCTGACATACAGCAGCTTCAGTGTGAACTGGCCAGTGTTGAGGGCTCCTTGAGATCCATCACTACTCGCTATGAAAAGTCTCAGGAGGCGATACGGGAGTACTCACTGGCAATGGATGAGCTGCTCAAACAATCTCAGAGCAATAAAGACCGCTATGACTCTATTATAGCCAGTCAAGTATCATGTGACTGTCAACATCCTGCGAGCCCAGGGCCAGTGTGTGCTGCCCTGTCAACTTCCCAGCTGTGTGACAGTCCACAAAACCAAACATCTAACACTATAATGTTCAGCGATGAAATTGGAAAAAACATGGGCCAGATATTAAGTTCAAGAATAGGACATTCCATCATGAATAATTGTTTACCTGATTCTAGCCTGCATGATATCATGAAATTAATATCAAAATGTACTCTCAAATGTGATTCAAATCTCATAATTTGGGTTGGAAATAGGGGCAATGTAAACAAAGTTGAATTGATAAAATATATTGAAACTTTATGCTCTCTACAAGTGAACAAAATTGTTATGTTTACATTCCCCTACAGCAACAGCTTGCCACAAGCAGAAAATAACTTAAGATATAAGCTAAATATGACTTTGCATACATTAACATGCAATAATAATTTGATACATTTAGTTGACTCTAACACTATTGTTAGTCAAAATTATGTTTTATCTAAAGGTAGTTATTACCTTTCTAATTACCACAAACGACAAGTAGCTGTCTCGCTATCATATTATTTTAGTATTACAGCCAAAAACTTGGCTAAACAAAATGCTTCTTTTGAGCATTGTCTTGACATACAAAACAAGACTCTGGAAATTATTCCAAGTCATTTAAATTAGATTACCAGACAATAGAGGAAGTCTCTAGCATTAATTTTTTAAATAAAAATAAAATTCATAATAAACAAAGTCAGTCAAGTATTAAATCTATCAAATTAAACAAATTTAAGCATACCAATTTGGTGCATCAAAATATTGAAGGATTGCGTAGTAAAGAATTAGAGCTGGAATTGTACATCACCTCGAACAATATTGACATAATTTGTATTACTGAACATTGGTTGAAAAGTCATGAGCTGATGTTTGGCTTCAGTGATCACCAGGTTGGTAGTGCTTTCTGCAGATAACACTTTATTAGAGGTGGATCATTAATATTACTTAGTAATAAAATTAAATTTAAAGAACGCAAAGATATTGTCCACCACTCTGTAGAAAGACACATTGAAATAGCTTGCGTGGAGTTGGAGCAGTACATTGTTATAAGCGCTTACAGTCCACCTTCTGCCTCATTCGATATTTTTGAAAAAGCTATGGAAGAAATTTTGTATAAAATATCTAAATCAAACAAGCAACTAATCATATGTGGCGACTTCAATGTTAATTTACTAGTTCACTACTCTTTAAATACCAGGATAATTAGTCTTTTTAAATCATTTGACCTGGAACATTTGTTTATGGAGCCTACTAGGATAACTGCCTCTTCGGCCACATGTATAGATAATATCTTTACCAATGTAAAAATAATAAGTAAAAATCTAATAAGTAATATTCCTTCAGACCACCTTGGTCAAATAATTAAAATAGAAGCAAAAACTAAAAACGATGTATTAAAAAAAAATACTTTCGTCCCATTGACCATAAGTCGTTTGGAAGAGTTGAAACTGAACCTTATTTCTAGACTACCAAGAATAACTTACAGTAATGATGGCAATTCATATTATCAATTTTTCTATGAATTTGATAACTTATTCAGTTCAATTTTCACACCCAAATCGAAAATGGTCTCTGGCGGTTCTAAATTTTGTGAGTGGGCAACAGCGGGTATTTATAAAAGCAGAGAAACATTGTACAACCTTTATAGTGAAAAACAATACAATTTCAGTGAAGAATTAAAAGAAAAAATTAAAAACTATTCTAAAATTTTCAAAAGCGTGTGTCGCATTGCTAAATCACAATATTTAAGTTCAAAAATCAAAACTAGTCAAGATAAAATCAAAGCTACTTGGAAAATAATTAATAGTGAGACAGGAAGAGTCAAGACACAGAACACCGTATACAACTTGAATGTTGGCGGCACCATCATTAACAAAGATGATGATGTTGCCAAAGCATTTGAAACCTTCTTCACTGACATTCCAGTCTCCACTACAAAGTCCTTAAGCTCTTCCCACATAATCGCAGAGTCATTGTTAAAAGATAACTTATCAGAATTCAAACAACAGTTTAAATTCGATTATGTGAATACTAATGACATCATCAAAGCTTTTAAAATGATAAATGTAAAAAAAACCACGGACCTCTGGGGCATTTCTGTTTTTGCCGTAAAACCTGTGATTGATATTATTGCACCAGATCTAGCTTTTATATTCAACCAATGTATTGATTGTGGCGTTTTTCCTGACCTTATGAAACATAGTAAAATAACACCCTTATTTAAATCAGGTAGTCATTCTGACCCCAGTAACTTTCGCCCGATATCAGTACTACCTACATTTAGTAAAATTTTCGAAAAACTTATACTCAATCAGTTACAAAGGCACTTTACTATAAATAACTTACTTGACAGTAAACAATTTGGATTTACAAGGGGTCGCTCAACCACCGACGCTGGTGTTGAGTTAATAACATATATTTTTCAGACCTGGGAACAGTCGCAAGACGCCTTAGGCATTTTCTGTGACCTTTCCAAGGCATTCGATTGTGTGCACCATGAAACGTTGGTCAGAAAACTGAACCACTATGGTGTTAGAGGTGTTGCTCTAGACCTACTCATTTCTTACTTAAATGGCAGAATACAAAGTGTTGACGTGAATGGAAAGCGCTCTCCGGGGTCAGTGGTAAAAATGGGTGTACCACAAGGTTCTATATTAGGGCCATTTTTGTTTTTAATTTACATTAATGATCTACCTCAAGTAGTAGATGATCACGAGATTGTACTGTTTGCAGATGACACTTCACTTTTATTCAAATTGAAAAGACGACAAACTAACTATGACGATGTAAACAATGCAATCTCTAGAGTCGTAAACTGGTTTAATGTAAACAACTTGTTACTTAATGAAAATAAAACAAAATGCATTCGCTTTGTACTACCAAATGTCCAACAAATAAATGCTGATGTAAAAATCAAAAATGAAAAAATAGACCTCGTGGATACCACCGTATTTTTAGGCATAACCTTAGATAATAAGCTTCAATGGGGCCCACACATAGGCAAATTGTCGAGGAGACTTAGCTCTGCAGCATACGCAGTCAAAAAGATCCGCCTTCTTACAGACGTGGACACCGCAAGACTTGTCTATTTCAGCTACTTTCATAGCATTATGTCATACGGCATTTTGTTGTGGGGGAGTGCTGCAGATATTAACACCATATTTGTGCTGCAGAAGAGGGCTGTTCGTGCAATTTATAACATGGGTCCCAGAGAATCGTTAAGAAATAAGTTTAAAGAAATAAATGTAATGACTTTACCCTGTCAGTACATATACGAAAATTTAATGTATGTTAGAAAAAATATTAATTTATATGCCAAAAAGAGTGACCATCATAATGTTAACACTAGAAATAAAGATAAGCTCGCTGTTCCCACTACTAGGCTCACTAAAGTAAGCAAATCGTTTGCAGGACAATGTGTACGCTTCTTTAACAAAGTCCCAAGTGAGATTCACCAGTTGTCGATTAACAAATTCAAAAACATAATAAAAAGAAAACTTTGTACAAAAGCTTACTATACAATTTCTGATTATATAGATGACAAAAAAGCTTGGGACTGATCTATGCTCCAACTCAATAAAAACACTAAACAATTAAGTAGGTACCATAATAAAATTGTAAAAAGGATCATACAAAAAAACGCTAGGAACCAAGCCGTTAGTTTCTTGCCCGTTCTTCTAGGCTTTGGTCGCGAGGAACTGGCGATAGATTCACCTAGTATATAAGACGTTTCAAAGTGATCCTTGTGATTGTACTGAATAAAGACCGTTTTGATTTGATTTGATTTGATACACAGGTAGTGCTCGAAAGGAGCCTCATTGAGGTGCACATAAAATCCTTTCACCACGCTGTTTTGAAAACAAACTAGTGACACGACAAGAAGAAGACTGGAGAAAAGCCATATTCCTGCAATATTTATAATTTCTGAAACAAAAATAATCTCTTGCATAGTAATTTGCAGCTATTTATTAAATTTGAGAATCAAACTTTATAATCATTACACTATGAAGGAAATGAGCCAACAGAATAAAATAAACTAAATCTATGTAGGTATTCATGATTTGTAATTATGTACCTACTTTTATTTTGTCTGAGTTACCTACATTTATTTATTTACTGTAAGCTCAGACAAAATAAAATATTTTGTCTGAGACTGTAAGTAATTAAATCGATAAAAATTTTGCGATACATTTATTAAAGACTAGCGGCCTGTCCCAGCTTAGCATGGGTGAACAAAATTTTTTTCAACATTTTAGGATAATCTTAGACCATGGGTTCGAGGCTCTCCTACTTATTTCATACATTTGCAAGCCCTTCTACCTCGCGCGTTGAAGCGACACGCCGCGCCGCGCAAGT
Organism: Chloroclysta siterata; assembly: GCA_932294275.1. Lineage (NCBI taxonomy): Eukaryota > Metazoa > Arthropoda > Insecta > Lepidoptera > Geometridae > Chloroclysta > Chloroclysta siterata. The sequence goes on from OW028602.1 coordinate 13,201,980, forward strand.
GGAAGGGCTAACATATTTGGTTTTTTGTTTCTGTTCCGTGTTCATTGCGGGTTTTGTACGAAGATGCGATAGAGAGAGATACCGATACGGAGCTTTATGTTCTACTACTAATTTTCATCATACTTGCAACTTAAAGGTCTGTCTGTCAATCTCTATCGCGTCTTCATTCAAACCCCGCAATGAACACGGAAAAAATAACGAAAAACTAAAAACCAAATGGTAAAGTAGGTGACTATCGGTTATATTCAGTGCTCATGACGTCATCCTAATCCTAGTAAGTCACTGAAGATAGCCAATACGAAACTAGCTGTTTGACAGACAGACACAATCGTTGATTGAACACTTTGCCGCTTAGACTAAGTATCATATTACCTCCATGCTTTGCCGAGTGATCTTCACTATGAGATATCCACCGAGATAGGCAATAGGCCTGCTGCAGACACGTGCTGGGATTCAAATACGGGTGTACGGTTCGTACACCCGTATTTGAATGCCTTAGGAAGCCATTGGCTGCGTTTTATCGGGTTGTGTTTTCCAAAGGTGTGCTAAATTTATACGGCTTGGAATCTCAGACCAACTAAAAAGTATTTTATTTTATGTACACCCTTGGATTACACAGCAATGGAATTCGCGACCAAATTGTACATCAATTCCGGGCTGTGTTTTCCACGGCTGTACAATCCATGGTTGTACATTATTGGCTGGCACCCTTTCTTTCCTATTCCTACTTACCTTTATCTACCTAGGTACCATAGATCTAAAATACTAGATCCTTGCTAGGTACCTACTTAACAGTGGTGCCAACTTAGGGTATTTTAATCTAGACTAGATTTAGAGTAAAATTGAAATATCAGGTTAATTTTTGTGTATGAATTTATATATGGTATTTTTTGGGGTAGTCTGATGCAGTTGCGTTGCCTCTTTTTCAGCACCAAAATTATATAATGCCGCTTATCTTAGAAATAGATTGTCCCTCAACATGTTTCAAAATTTAATGTCTAATAAATACAATCTGAAAATTTGATTCATCTGTAATTTCTCCTACACTTTTATAGTAAAATTTAAATGCATTAAGTGTCTATGTCAATTTGCAGTAAGGATAAACTTTAGGGTATTTTTCCGTATTTACACCAAATTTAGGGTAAATTTGACCAAGCTTAAGGTAAAGTTAAATTAAGACTTGGCAACACTGCTACATAAAACAACTAGATTTAATTACTTGTATATTTCCATGCTAGTTATTCTAGCTATTGAAATCTCCCAAGTTTGTAGAGCCAATTCAAAATGTTTTCTTCCAATCCCAACTATACTAAGCTGAAAACCCATTTACGCCTAGCTATAAATCGTCTAAAGCTATTGGAAAAGAAGAAAACTGAATTGACTCAGAAAGCACGTAAGGAAATTGCTGAATATATCGCTGCTGGGAAGAGCGAAAGAGCCAAAATTCGAGTAGAACATATCATCAGGTCAGTTCTTCCTTTAAATAATAAATACACCCATCATTTAAAAGATAGATTCAGTAAAAAAACTTAATAAGTACTTACTTGCGCAATTTATATTGACGCGATGATTCATCATCCAATAATTTTGTTGAGGACAGGAATGGTTTAATTAAGCTATAAGACACCCTTAGAAGTAAGAGGCGTAGATTACTATTGCTGCTACCCGACCAATCTACAGAGCTAAGCAAGTTTTGCATGGTCACCGTTTGGATGGATGATCACTAGTAGCACTATCATCTGAATGCTTTCGAGTACAACGTCTAGATTCATTGATCTCTCATTAGAGTTACTAGCTAGCTTATAACACAAAATAACACCCATACATACATAAGAACATCCTATGTAAGATAGGCAGTTTTAGTGCTAATTTGCAATGTTTATTAGTATAAGGTTTTAATGTCTTACCTTACTTTACTATACAGGGAAGATTACATGGTGGAAGCTATGGAGATAGTAGAGATGTACTGTGACTTGATCCTTGCAAGGTTTGGGCTTGTCACACAGATGAAGGAGCTTGATGAGGGACTCAGTGAAGCCATATCTAGTCTCATATGGGTAGCTCCGAGAATGCACACTGATATACAGGTACAAAATAAATAAATATATACTTAATAAAAATAAAATAAAATAAATAAATATTGGTGGATTTTCCACACAGCACTATCTAGCCCCAAACTAAGCCAAAGCTTGTATTATGAGAACAAGATAGCTGTTATAATACATATATACTTTTTTTTTGTAAATACATACATATAATATTACATAACACCCAGACAGAGAACAAACATCAATGTTCATCACACAAATGTTTGTTTTCGGTGGGGATCGAACCCACGGCCTATGGCGCAGAATGCAGAGCTACTACCAACTGAGCTGTGAAGGCTGTGAAGGAATAAATAAATATTGGTGGACTTTCCACCCAGCACTATCTAGCCCCAAACTAAGCCGATATTATACAAACTAATTTGCAGGTGTAACTAATCCAGACATCTAAGATGGTAGTTGTTGTTTATTAACTGTGCCCTAAAATGCTAACTATTTTAAAGCATAATGCTACAAATAACATTATAATTTTTTTTAAAGTAGAACTGTATCCTGAGGACTGTTGCTGATAACATGATGTCACCAATATGGAAATTTCTTGTGCTGAGAATGATCAATGGAAGAATATACTTCTCCCATTGATCATCCTCAGAGCTTCACAACATCATGCCTTAAGTCTAGTTTGTCTAAGTGTTTAAAAAAAAAATTGTGTGTAAGTTAGTGTACTTATGGACTCAGTGGTCTGAAATAAACGATTTTTATTTTATTTAGAATAAATTTGTCTTAATATATAAAAAGTCAAAATTCTGCTGGTAAAAGGCTACTAACAAAATCTGTTCATGCGCAATAAACTGGACAATGTCAAAACATCTGTACTAGTATTTACAATAAAAAAGTATGCTATGTGGAATGTCCACATATCTAAATTATTTATTTTAAAAGATTTTTGTTGCTGCTAACTAGGTACCTACTACTACCCTACAAATCCTAACTTATTTCCAATTCTTTCAAAATTTTCAGGAACTGAAAGTCATATCTGATCTCTTCACTGCAAAATATGGCAAACCCTATGCTGATATGTGTAGAAGCGAGAATGTTAATACAGTAAGCGAAAAACTGAGGCACAAGATGTCTGTACAGAGTCCTCCAAAGATCCTGGTTGAAAAGTACCTGATAGAGATAGCTAAGAACTACAATGTGGAGTATACTCCTGATGAGCATGTCATGAGGGAAGAAGAGGGTTAGTAATGAATGAATAAACGACAGCTTAGTGTTATTATCTACACTAATATTATAAAGAGGAAACATTTGTATTTTTGTATGTAACGAATAGACTCAAAAACTACTGATCCGATTTCAAAAATTCTTTCACCATTAGAATGCTACATTATCCCTGAGTAACATAGGCTATATTTTATTTTCAAAAAAATCAGGGATCCTTACTAAAACTTCAATAATGTAACCCAAGGTGGAAAACAAAAACCTTACATCGCGTGCGCTGCGAAAACTATTGAAGATAGAACAAAATAATGTACTACGATTTTGTAGAACACGTCATCATCTACAAAAAATGTCGCGACAGCATATGTCTAACTATTATAGTTATGTCACAATAAGTGTTCTTTTATTATAAAAAAATAATTGAAATGCCTCCGCTAGAAAAGGGTCTTTATTTGTACCTTGGTATTAATCCTTATCCAAATAAATTTCATAATTAAGACGGTTTCAATACCTATAGATTACTTCTTAAATTTTTCAAATCGGACATTCCATTCAAAAGATATGACGAAATTAAAAATGTTAACGGGTCCACGGGTCACGCGCGGGGTGCGATTAACATTTGAGGCTCGAACCCACGGCCTAAGTTTATCCTAAAATGTTCAAAAAATTTATGACCACCCATGCGAAGCTGGGACAGGCCGCTAGTTGTATATAAATTAATAAATATTGGTGGACTTTTCACACAACACTATCTAGCTAAAACTAAGACAAGGCTTGTAATATGGGAACCAGATAGCTGATATAATACATGTATACTTTTTTTTGTAAATACATACTTATAATAAATAATAACACTCTGACAGAGAACCAACATCTATGTTCATCTCACAAATGTTTGTTCTCGGTGGGGATCGAACCCATGGCCTCCGGCGCTGAAGGCAAAGCTACTACCAACTGAGCTGTGAAGGCTGTCATATGTTATCCTTCACCATGTCAAAACACACTAGCATTGTGCCTTGCATAAAAAGATATATGAACAGATTCAAAGCTGTGACATATAATATTTGAATTTAGATTTAATCAAAGTTTTGTAGATCGCGGGAAATGAATAGAGATTTAATTGTTGTTCTTGAAACTGTGTTTTCTGTTAGCTTTTAATAGTTTATTATTAAATTGTTTTTAAAAATACCTACTTTCTTATGGAACAATCATAAGGCCTATCCTGATGTTGAGTTGTAAAAAAATCTGTCATGAATTTGGGTGTTGTGGTCACGTCATTCGGTTCTTAATCGATGAAGGAAAACATCGTGAGGAAACCGGCCTAAAAAGTTCCAAAAAGCATATGTGCACTTAAAATCCTTCACCACACTGCTTCCAAAGAAACTAGTGACAAGAAAAAGTCATGTGGTTAATGTTTCAGGTCGCGATGCGTTGCTGATCGACATAGGAGGGCCGCCCGCTCCGCCCGGCTTCATCGGCTACCCGCCGCAGATGCCAAGCCTACCGCCGCCGAACGTCACACCTTTCAACTACCCCACTGTAAGGAATTCATCATGTATGTTTTGTATTTGGTTTGGAGTAAGATTCCGAAGGCTACCGCTAATGTACTTGCGAGAAGTTCATCTGTCGTGTCACTAGTTTCTTTCGAAACAGTGTGTTGAAAGGATTCTAAGTGCGCCTCAAGAGCCTCCAAAAGAAAGATATAAAATCACTAAACTTTTGTGAAAAACCGCAATCAACCAAGTCCAACCAACTAAATAATATGTATTACTCTTTTAAAAACCTAGATGGTATACCAAACTGTCCAGCTTAAACGCGAGAGGGTTTAATTCCCGAATTTAAACAAATACTTCGATGGCTTGTTAAGCTGTCAGGTTCCATTGACAGTCGCTATCCAGCTGTGGCCGAATTCCGCATACATATCAGATACACAGAAGGTTATGCTCAAACATAACATTATTCCAAATTTTTTGCAAAGTACATGTTATCGTAGCATTAATTTTACAAGCAATTTGGAAAAAAAAGGATATTAAAAAAAATCGTTTCCAGTCTCCCTCAGGTGGAAAGGTTGGAGGCTTCATAGCAAACCCTAGTTATGGAGGCACGCCTCCAAACTATGGAGGGCCTATACATCCGGGAAGCTATGGAGGCGGCACACCACAAGGATACGAAGGGGGCACTCCTCAAGGCTACGAAGGGGGCACTCCTCAAGGCTACGGGGGGCCCAGCCAAGGGGGCTATCACTTGCCCCCGGGTGTGGATTCCAAAACGTTAAGCAACAGTTTTCTGCAGGTAACTATACATTTATTTAAACAAATTTTTCATTATGCTACATACTATGAGTAGTATCGTAAACTTATTTGGTCTTAGGCCCAAAATTACACTATGTACACTTATCATTTCACTTTCTGTGAAATGTCTTATTCTCTGTAGGTAAGTGAACTCTGTTCGACACAGTTCTGTTTGATAAATAAATATGTTTAACCCCATATTTTTTTACTTTTGTTGCACAGTTTACTTGACATTGTATGTGAGAGTATATTGTTATGTATTGCTTGAACCACGTATTTCGTTTGCAGGATGAGATGAGCAATTTGCCTCCCGCTTACGACAGCATCCAGCACGATTTGGTAATTAGATTGCTTCTCTAAAAAACTTTATGCATGCTTCAGCTTTATAATTATTGAAAATAAACATGCATTTTGATTAGTTTGGCATGCTAGATCGCTTCTACCTTACACAAGGCACTAGGTGTATACAGGGTGTCCCATAAATCAACGTCAAGCCGAAAACGGGCGATAGGCCAAGTCATAATAGTTATCAGAAAAATATAAAAAAAAATATTTGTCATGTACCTTTCGAATTATGAGTATTTAATAAAATACAGAAAAACTGACACCCTGTGATGATCTTTTAAGTCCTGTGACTACAAATATGAACTATTCATGAAACTTTTTTCTGTAATGTAATTCTAACCTTAGATGTCAAACGCGTACATTTTGACATATTTAACGGCCATTTAATCCTTTGTTAATCTAACAGAGCACGGTGCAATCAGAAGCTTATTATGCTGTCCTCTTTCTGATCAAAAAAGTCAAATTGCATGACTTTTTTAAATGTAAACCTCTTGTGCTGGGCTATTTGAACACATTCGAAAACGTTTCCGATCGGAACGTCAGTAGTTATCTCTCTTGCTCCTGTTTTATTTGCTTATGAACAAAAATACAGAAACTGACGTTTCCGAATACATATTTTAAAATAGCCCAACTGTTACAAGATATTTATTCGCGGAAATAAGTGTAACATTAGTTGTTATTATAAAGGCACTGCACTTTAGACTGATGGACCTCATTATCGAAACTTTGTTTATTTTCTAGCCACATCCACCCCCGGCGTCCGTGCCTACCCCCCAGCCGCGCAGCCGGCCCGCCCCCGGTCATTTCCCGGAGCTGCCGGAACTACCCTCAGTGCCATCGGATCTGATCCTCCCGTCCGTGCCTCACAGTAACACGTCCAACACGGATGCGCCAGGCGGCGGCGCCAACGCACCCGATGAGATCGACTTCGAAGACCTGAACCGGAGGTTTGAGGAGCTGAAGAAGAAGAAATAGAAGAGCTATCTCACTGGCGCGGTCGGCTGAAATCAGTTGTTAGGCTCCCGCGGTGGACTATCTGTGTCCTAATCACGAACGAACAAAATAATCGCAACAAACGTAAAATTCATTCGTGATTAGGCCACAGAATACGGTCGAATATAGCTAGGATACGTTAAAGTGACAAATGTCAAAATTCATTCGTGATTTGGCCTCTAGTGTACACTTAATTGACTGGTTTATTTTATCTTTGGTTTACCAACGAGCAAGTTTTACTTACCGTATACATGGGTAATGTCGTTTTTGTTATCACACGCTCATTACACTGTTGTTCTAAAACTTATGAAAAACATTCTTGACAAGCTTTACTTAAACTTTATCTGCAAAACGCCGCCTATATTAATAGTTGCGAATAAACTAGTGGTCGAGTGGGTACTTGTCTGTTTATGGTTAAAAACGTGTACAGAAGATTTGCATGTCATCACCTCACTCTCTGATATACCCCCCTCAACGCTGAAGCACGCTTGCTTTGTCCACTAAGCGTATAATCCCTACTCCCGCTGTGGCTTACTGACGTCTGCCGAATGGTGCTCAAAATCGTGCTCGGCAAAACGTCGAGTGTGAAAACCGCGCGCTAGTTTACGCCGCGCGAGACTAACGCGAGCGATTTTGACGCGAGCTATACAACACCGCGTGCTCACCAAAGTGAGGCTTGGAACAGTGAGCTATTTGAAGTCCATTCTTATAGCGTCGCGTTAGTTCAAAGCGAAGTACACTTAGCGAGATATTTTGTTGTTTGCAAAAAAGCAAATTTATTCAGTTTCGTATGGTGGACAGTAATGTTAGGTAAACAATGTAAAGTAATTAGGATAATATTATAGGTTCATAATAAAAGAAAAGTTCCGATAAAAATAAATAGCGCCTAGATTTCACCATACGAAACTGAATAAATTTGCTTTTTAGCAAACAACAAAATATCTCGCTAAAGTGTACTTCGCTTTGAACTAACGCGACGCTATAAGAATGGACTTCAAATAGCTCACTGTTCCAAGCCTCACTTTGGTGAGCACGCGATGTTGTATAGCTCGCGTCAAAATCGCTCGCGTTAGTCTCGCGCGGCGTAAACTAGGGCGCGGTTTTCACACTCGACGTTTTGCCGAGCACGATTTTGAGCACCATTCCGTCTGCCGTGCGATTCCGTTTTTGTAAGGAGAGTGGAGACATGTTAAGCGCCTCTATCGCGCTCGTGTCGAGATGCCTCGTGATTCCATACAAAACCCCGTTCAAAAAAAAGCTAAAGCTATGCTAAAACGGTACAGACATCGTCAGTAAGCGAACCTAGGAACACATACTCTGAATCTAACAGCAACCCTCAACACTTCTTAATGGCTTTCGACCACATCACGAATGTGTAATCCTACTAATATTATAAACGCGAAAGTTTGTAAGTATGGATGTTTGTTACTCTTTCACGTAAAAACTACTGTATGGATTTTATTGAAACTTTACAATAATATAGCTTATACATCAGAATAACACACAGGCTACAATTCATAAAGATATTGTGTGTCTAATCCTGGGCAGACGAAGTCGCGGGCACCAGCTTGTATCACATAACATGCAAGAAGTCATTTATTTAAGTATCTGGCTATCATTGAAGTCACAATTATATTCTAGTTAAGTATTGATTTTTGTTAAAAGATGTATTTATGTTATTTTAGTTTCTGATTATTATGCTCCCCATAACATATGTTATTCCAACAACTGCAAACAATATGACCTATTTTGTTTCTTTTGAATGAAACTGCCTGATTCTCAGATTGAATATGTGATATAGTAAACCCACTCTGTTAACATACACTTACTGTAAACTTATTGATAAAATATGTGATATGTAATAAATAAAAGAGTATATTGTAATAGTTTTATACAATTTATTAATGTAATTAATAATATCATTGCTGCTGTACATTCATGCACTTATTTGCAAATTAAGCAATTGTATTTATCCATTGTAAAATAAATATAAATTAAAAATCAACATTTTGTTTTACAACTTTATAAATTAACTTTTTTTTCACAACTTTGAAGAACAGATTCATTACATTTCTTTCAATGTAGGAATTATTTAACATTTTGAATGAAATATTTTTTTTAACGGAGCGTAAGCTGACTAACAGCCGGTTTCTGAAAGCTCGATCAAACGTAATCGGATGTCAAGTCATAGAGCTAGCAAGTGACTTGACATCAGATTATTTGATCGAGCTTTCAGAAACCGGCCGTTAGTCAGCTCAACATTTTAAGACGCTGTACTAACACTTTATTTATTCCTTTTTTCTGCTGTTTTTTTTATTAGCTGATTTTTGATTAGCGGTTGTCAGCGTCTTAATTATATATTTTATTAAAAGCGAGACAATTTAATGAAGATAGTTAATCGTGTGCCTTAGAATGTACATTATTCTCGCAAAGTGATCTTAGCATGCAACTGTGTCGAAAATATCCCGGGGGATAAAACAACTAAACTTGCTAAAACAAGTAAATCCTGTTTTCAGTCATTACAAAATCATTAATTATGTTAAATTATTTTGTAAACTTAATATGGGACCGTAGATATCTTTTAACATTACGAAATATAGTAAATAGGTAGTAGCTCTGAAAACTTTCAGTCGACTGATGACCTCGAAATTATAAAACCAGCCTTTTTCATACGCATTAAAGTTTATTTTCAGAGAGGATAATTTTTCCCTAATAGACTAGCCATTTCTAGAATTGTTTTGTAAACGAACAACAAGCAGCCTTAGTTTAAAGTAAAAAGCTGGAGACTGACTTGCAACATTTTGGTGTAATGTATTATTGAAACTCCAACCAAATACTGACTTGGAACGTTAGTTTGTAATGTATCATCCGCGTAAAGCTGGTTATTGACCAACGTTACGAGGTGTATTGTAACATTCGCATCGAGCATGTTACGCAATGAGCATGATCGCTGTGTTCTAAAAATCGTCGTAACATGCTCGTTAAAACTCTGTGCTCCATTCGACAGCCACTCTCAGTCAAGATGGCCGACTTGTTACAGCGTACTGACTGAACCGCGTAACAGTCAAAGGATTCGCCAAAAAACCGACAGCCGGGTGGAGCACTTCAAAGCGAGCAACGTTTCTCCGTAAAACTACGTACTGACTGCATGAATGCTCGCTGTGTAACATGTTACATTACACCTCGTAACGTTGGTCAGTAGCCAGCTTTACAAGTCGCGTCATCGCGAGAGCAAGTCGCCATTTTGAGTAAAAATGTAGGATTTTTGAGCCAAGAGCTCGAATTATATATTACAAGCCCACGCTACAAGTCAGTCTGTGTCGCCGTATTGTAACAAGATCGCTTCGAATGGTACATTACTAACAAACGGTACAAGTAAGTTTTCAGCTTCAGAGTTCGTTTTCATCGTTCGTTCATAATAGTCTTACAATTTGCTGAGAACAAATAGCTATTTTCTTGAGGTTAGCGTCGGAAGGGGAACTGGTGCTGTCTCTCTTCAGCCGGTTGTGGAGCTGGTTGTTTGAGACTATTTTCGTTTGGATTAGCAACTTGCTTGGAGACTCCGCCAGGACAGTGCCCAATGCCACTAGACCTCTGGAAAAAAATCAAAATACTAGATAATTATGTGGTGAAAGTGGCGCCAGTGACTGAGAAAATGAGGAGAAATAGGTTAGGGTGGTATGGGCATATCATGGCGTAGGGAAGAATGTAATGTAGCGAAAAGAGTGTTTGGTATGAATGTGGATGGATTAAAGAGTAGAGGTAGGCCAAAGAAAAGATGGATGGTGAGAAAAATTATATGGGTAAGAAAGGAGTGACTACTGAGATGATGGAAAGTGTAGAGAAAATACATATTGTGCCGACCTCACATGAAGTGGGATAAGGGCAGGAAGATGGTCATTATGTGGTGAACGTTTATATTGTTTGTTTGGACAATGACTTGTCCGTATTTTTTTTTTAATTTGTAGGTATGTAATGTACCCTGACTTTGTACATACTAATAAAAAACTTCGCAGCTTACGTAGTTCATCGTTATACTAACAGTTTCTACAATATACTACAGTTGAGTGGTAATATACCTGAAGTAGGCTTCATTGTCGGTTATCCTACTGAGTAGTTGGATGAGACAGTCGACGAGGTCACTGTCGCCTTGCTGCGCCAGCGCAACTGATAGGTTCAGGAGTAGCGAAGTTGCGGCTATCTGTAAGTAATTTATAATATTAATTCTTTATTTTATTTAGTTTTGTCTTTATTATTTTTTAGTATTGTTGAAAACAGATGAAAAACAGACTGGCAGATAAAGGCTCACGATCGAAGAGACTGGCAGATAAAGGCTAACGATTGTAGAAACTGGCGGAAATAGGGGTAGGCCTTTGCTCAACAATGGTGTCAAATCTGTTATTTCAGTTTCATAAAGTATTCTAAATTGACAGCACATAAAACATTGCCGTCCCTTTCTACAAATTGGCAAAAAAAGGACAGCTATAATTTTAGCACTGTCAAATTAAATTAGTTGAGGATAATGAAACAACAAAATTGACACCATGTACTAGACACTATGTACTAGTAAAACTTTTATATTCTCTTGGGCATTTGGTATTTTCTGTTAATTTATCCCATATTGTTTGAATTTTATTAATTAGTCTAGTCTAGTGTTTGAATTTTATTAATTATTATTATTAAGGCCTGATTTCAACATGCTCTGTTAGATTAACAAAGGATTAAAGGGTCGTTAAATATGTCAAAATGTACGCGTTTGACATATAAGGTTAGATTTAACGGCCTTTTAATCCTTGATTAGTAACTAACAGAGTATGGTGAAATCAGCTCTAAGTGGTCTAATTAAATAAATCGAGGACTGACCGACCTACCTGCGTGTTATTGTTGAGTTGCGTGAGACAGATGATGGAGTGGAAGATAGCCTCTCTGGCTGCTATGACCAGCATTTCCCCGGGCAGGTCACTGAACGCGTTCACCAAAACACGCATCGACAACATCTGATTGGCTGGCAGATTGTCTGCAAATAATTATAACAATAATAAAAACGTATTTATTCTCTCTTCACAATATGTTTTTCAAATACATGACTCTAGGATTCGTTTTCTGACATTTTGGGAAGCAACATAGTTTGTTCATTTTATTTGTTTTTCTAGTGTTATTTTGAGTTGTGTTGTGTAATTTCGGTGGCATTTTAACCAACATTACGTGAGGCTGTGGTCTTAGCACAAAGTGTAAGCATTTGGAATGAAATTGTGTGCTTGACAGCCTTCACAGCTCAGTTGGTAGTAGCTATGCCTTCTACGCCGTAGGCCGTGTGTTCGATCACCACCGAGAACAAACATAGATGTTTGTTCTCTGTCTGGGTGTTATATAATAATAAAGTAGGTATGTATTTACAAAATAAAAAGTATTTAAGTATTATATCAGCTATCTGGTTCCCATTATACAAGCTTTGGCTTAGTTTGGGGCTGGATAGAGCTGTGTGGAATGTCCACTAATATTTTTTTCATACCTGGAGTTAAAAAAGATAGCAGATATGTCACGAACGCCGGCCCGTGCGTAGTATCGAATATTTGTCCATTTATTTCCTTGTTTCTGACAGCTAGTCTAGTTATGTCTAACACTGGGAAGAGAATTTCTGAAAAGCCGAACATATAATTGTTAAAACTATTATTTATTTATCAATCTTTAATAATATTAATTTTTAATATGCTATGACGTCTTCAACCGGCTTTACCTTTTGGCCATTCCAGCATTTTCTTCAATAAAACTATGGTTTCTATATTATGTGCATAATTCTGAAACAAACAAAAAAATATAATATACTATTTCAGGTTAAGAACTATATTCATGCAAAGTTGTATACAACGTGTTTATTAAGAATTGTAGGGATCCGAAAGCAGGATATTCTACCGGTCATAACGAACAACTTTTGTTCTACGACTTTTAAAATTTCAAAGTTTTTCATTCCTGAAATGCCTCTTAAACTTTTATCTAAAATGAATCTAAACGCATCATGAGGCAGCCCTATTTACAGCTGTTCTTTGACCTCTAGTTGTTAACCTTAGATAAAATAGGTAACAGAACTGCCACCAATTACCTAGTAATGTGCCTACCTAATAATGATGTTGCTGTTTTTAAAGATCTTGGTATGTAAAAGAAATATTTTCGCGACTGTAATCCCTAGTCACGGTAAACATTCTCTGAGATCTTTGGTACTAATACCTATTCAGTAACTAGGTACCTACGTGGCTACGTACTCAATATTTAATAGAATATTTATTTTTGTTTAATTACTAGATGTCGTAAACCAATGTTTATGATATTCATAGTTCTTTAAATTGTAACATGTTACTTTACCACCATGGTTCATTGACACGACAAAATTATTCAACTTCAATTTTGGGAAGTGTCTAGTCTGTCCTATTTAATCTTTGACTAACCTGTCTGTCATTGGTTGCATTTAAAAACGCATATCCAATCAGGACGGCCGACGGCCGCCGATCAGTGTTACCATTTGTGGCAGATTTCTGCCATTTGGCAGATTTTAAATATTTCAAGAAAAATCTTATTAGTTTAAATTTTTAATGAAATAATATTTATAATTTATTTATTTTTTACCTAACTGGAAACTTCTTATTCTTTTTTACCTTTATTGATTTGGTTTCTAAACAACTTCTATCTCGTTTTAGATAACTGCAAACCGTTACAAAAGATCAAAAGATAGTAACTGAATGTAATGTAGGTATTTAATTTATTCCGTAGCCACGAAGGAGATGGTATGAAGTCATATTTTTGGTATTTTTATCGTCAAGCTTGGTAGATTTTGACAGATTTTTTGGCAGGTGTGTGGTAGAACCGCCACTTTTGAGATGGTCACCCTGTTTGTGTTTACATGCGTTGTTGTACATTGTTTTGTTGAGAAAATGTCATCAAACGTGATAAAATGGTGATTGTTATGTAAAAAGCCGTCGTCAGTCAGTGTGTGTATGAGCAGTGCCTACGAGGTAATGGTTTAGTGTGAAGTTTGAAGCCTGTGTCGTGCGAAATCTCTGTGTTATTGTTATTGTGTGTTATTATAGCCAGTAAATAATGACAAAATCCATAGGAACCAGTAAAATTATCGTGTCAGGGGATTGGCGGCGTACCTACCGAAAGGTAAGTATTTCAAATTATCTCGTAGGTTATCGTTGTTTTTCTCTTTCCTAGATAGAAGCGCGCGTGCGTGTGACCTTGACACGTACACAGACAGGGCTGTTGCAAATTTCTGAGAAAATATTAATTTTACTTTTCTATGGGAATTTCGAAAACGATGTATTCAACCGTTGCACACGTCAAAGTATTCCAGTGCTTGGTCTAAATACACGCTCTTTGTTTCCCTACATAACTTCATCAACACGTTGTATAAGGTGTTCCAATACTTGTGTTTAAAAACTACAGGGGGCTACAAAAGTTCCTACCTACCTAAAATGTATGAAATAGCTGTTTTTTTTTCGCGTCCACAGTGTTGGTTCCTTAGAAAAAGTTATTCATACTGATGGGTACTTTAGCCCCCTATATACCTTATAGAAGACCTTATATAAATTGGTCGAATCTATGTTCATTGTGCTTTTTTTATTTTAATGCTGATGATCTGATGTTAATGAGGCCTCGCAAGTCACGCACGATAGGAACGTGCCCTACGATGCATTGCCCTGCGTCCATCAACTCGAGGCTCCCTGTAATGTCACCGGTAACCACACTCTTCAAACCGAAATACAGCAATGCTGCTTGTATATAATAGGCATGGTGTTTTTTTTATACAACTAGCTGATGGAACAAGCAGATGGCTCACCTGATGTTAAGTGGTAACCATCACCTATAACAAAGCATTGCCTCGTAAGTCACGCACGATAGGAACGTGCCCTACAATGCACTGCGTCCATCAACTTGAGGCATACAGATGTTAAGCCTCATGTTCCTGTAAATACACCGGCAACCACACTCTTCAAACCGAAACACAGCGTTGCTGCTTGGCGGCAGAAAAAGGCGTGGTGGTAGTACTTCCGACTTCCCCGGACGAACCCTTCACAAAGAGCTCTTCTACTCTTAATAGGTTGTCTTGGGTCCACACCCAAGACAACCTATTAATAGTAGAAGAGCTCTTTGTAAGGTTGCGGGTTTGACCCACGTCAAACCCGCAACCTTACACGTTGAAGACAGAGCTACTACCAACTGAGCTGTGAGGTCTGTCTACTTGTAAACACGTACCAATTCTCCGAGCTTAACTATATTTTCTAATTGTTCCTCCGACATCGCATTCAGACCGTCGCCGACTTTACTGTTGAACTCTTTCATTTTATCGTATATCGCCTTTAGGTTTGCTTGATCAAATCTGAAACAATTTTATAATTTTACTAATTGAGAAATAGTTCCTCAGTGATCGCCTATAAATCCTTAAAGAACCTTTAAGAGTGCTTTTATCAAATTTCAGATCTCTGCATTTTCTCTAAATATTTTTTTCTACTCCACTTATCCACTACACTCTCATTAATATACACTATAAGTACATGCATAACGACAAGTAGGGACTCTCTCTCAGGTTAAATAAATCCTACTAATATTATTAAACGCGAAAATTTGTAAGTACGGATGGATGGATGTTTGTTACTCTTTTACGTAAAAACTACTGCATGGATTTTAATGAAACTTTACAATAATATAGCTTATACATCAGAATAACACATAGGCTACAATTTATAAAGATATTGTGTGACTAATCACGCACAGACGAAGTCGCGGGCACCAGCTAATACCTGATATAAGAATCATGGGGTACCAGCGGCTTCTCCGAGGGGTAAGTGTTGGTGGCGGTAGTGTAGGCGCCGCTGCCGGTGAAGGGGTCGGAAGAAGACGGCGGCGGCAAGCCGGGCACTGCGCCTGCGCCGGGCACGTAGCGGGACTCGCCGGTAAATGGGTCTGCGTATCTGTGGGTAGAGCTAAATCAACGACAAGGAAATGATAGGCCTACAAACGATCTTCTTATGAAATTTAGAGCTGATTATGTCAAAATGTACGCGTTTGACATCTAAGGTTTAACGGCCTGTTAATCCTTGATTAGTATAACTAACAGAGCATGGTGAAATCAGCTCTGAAGAGCTTAGCTTTTTTCATACAACTAGCTGATGGAACAAGCATTTGGCCCACCTTATGTTAAATGGTAACCATCACCTTTAACAAAGCATTGCCTCTTAAGTCACGCACGATAAGAACGTGCCCTACGATGCACTGCCCTGCATCCATCAACTTGACGCATACAGATGTTAAGCCTCATGTGCCTGTAATTACACCGGCAGCCACACTCTTCAAACCGAAACACAGCAACGCTGCTTGGCGGCAGATAAAGGCGTGGCATTATTTCTTCCCCGGACGAGCCCTTCACAAAGAGCTCTTCTACTCTAAGCTTGGCTAAGACATCCCCAAAAAGAATCTCGTGGTAGTACTTGGTACTAAGAGATGTGAGGGGATATCTACCGTGCCCTGGGGATGTTGAAGAAGCTGTTCAGTTTTCTAATTTACTTACCCATTACTAGGCGCGGGCAGGGTGTCCAATTTAGCATTAGTGATGATGAAGTTAGCTACTTGCTCCAAGTAGACTTGCGGCAAGTTGTTCTTGTGGATGAACGCCTGTGCAGCCACCCACGGATCTTCTGTCTTGTTGAAGGGGAGCTTGATGGCAGGCGCCCCCTCTTGAATGTCCACGCTAAACACGAAGTCGTACTCCTGGTAATCATAATGATATATAGATAACTCTTCATTGATTACCACAACAAATAAGGATACACATTAAACTTAAAAACAAACAATTGTAGTAATCCAATGGACGGCATTATCGCTAACAGCGATCTCTTCCAGGCAACCATGGGATGGACAGGATTGAACATAAAAAAGAGAGGGAGAGTAATAAAAAAGAGTCAGATGTGGATTTAATTATTATACCTACATACTTACTCCATTTTTAAATTAGGTATAATCTACATAAACAATAAATTTATAAACGTGCTATTTAATGGGCAATAAATTCAATTTTTTATTTTTTTTGGAGAAGATTTTTTCATAATAAATAACAACTCACCTGTCCCTGATACATGACCTTCCCCTCGCTAGCTCCCTTAGCGCCCATGACGTCACCGACCTCCTGCCACGTGTTTTCAGCGACGCTCCAAGAGTAGCACTTGACTGTTGTCCCGCGGCGGACCATCTTCACTTGTCCGTCCGATGTACCCGGCTCTAGCAGCACTTCGGGACCTGCCAATCTGTGTTTTATTTTATTTATTTATTACTGCAATTTCTTACAAAAAAAACATTTCCTGAGTTTACAATAAAGATGATTCTGATTCTGAGCTTACTCCTTAATGAAAAGAAATGAAATTTATTTGAGTACTATGACATTGTTCACTGTTGTTTACATTTAAACAGTGGCGTAGCTATCGTAGTGCTAGGTGGTGCAGTGCACCAGGGCCCCGGAGCTCAGTGGGCGCTCTAACCTAAGCTTTGAAAAGAGAGGGTCAGCCAGCTCCCGTAGCTAAAAAACCTGGAGCCTGCACACAATTTTTTTTCTAATGATTTATTTTTAAGGTTAATATAAGTTCGAGCTATGTGGAAAGAGTGGGGTGAGGGCCCGATTCTTTCTCTATGCGCACCGGGGCCCTTGTCCACTTACCTACGCCACTGCATTTAAATGTAATTTATAACATTAACATATTCTCTTGAAACCTCAGATCTCTAAACTAGACTTTGACGGCCTTACTACAAAAAATCTGTCAAACGATAAACTATGCTTAACTATTGCCATCTCTTACCAATGCGTAATGGGAAACAGAGACAGCGCTAATTTTAAGCATTATTAAATTTAAACTTATTTATAGTATGAGGGTGACAGTCTGTACTAGCACAAGTGTGAGCTACGAGACGTTTTGAGTATTGGGGCCTCTGCCCAGCAGTGGGACTGAATAACAATTTATATTTAGCTCCTACCGTAATACTCACTCGGAAAGCTTAAATCCGCCGATTTCCTGCTGACTGGCCGCTATAACCTTCTCAACTTCCTCATTGAATATCGCGAGCATGGCTTCGTCAGCGAACCGGGCCGGGTCTTTTGTAAACACTCGGATTAGGCCGTCGCTTGAACCTGTAACAAAAGTTAATTATGAATATACTACTAATACCTATAGGTAAATGCGAAAGTTTGAAACCATATGTCGGAATTACAGTATTCACTTAAAATAGCACAGAATTTGTTTTTAATTTTAACCTATTATAAACTAGATATTATTCCGTTTTAAGGAAACTTAATACCTAAACAAAACAGTAGAGTTCTTTGTGTGTGGCTCGTCCGGGGAAGTACTACCACCACGCCTTTTTCTGCCGCCAAGCAGCGTTGCTGTGTTTCGGTTTGAAGAGTGTGGTTGCCTGTGTTATTACAGGCACATGAGGCTTAACATCTGTATGCCTCAAGTTGTTGGACGCAGGGCACGTTCCTATCTTGCGTGACTTACGAGGCAATGCTTTGTTATAGGTGATGGTTACCACTTAACATCAGGTGGGCCATCTGCTTATTCCACCAGCTAGTTATATAAAAAAAAATAGTTGAAACTTAATAAACCTGTACCCCAAGTCTGAGTTTGCTTTTTCGTAACTTCAGACCTTTTTTGTATGGAGATTCGATAAACGCCTCCATCGGGCTGGAACTCACGCTACGAACAGTACGATTTGGGTTACTGTGATCATGTATCAATCTCATGGCAAATATTTATAAGATTACTAAATTCATAGATTCAATTTCGAAAAATCAATGAGTTACCACGGGTTAACATTAACAATAGTAGAGGATCCGAACTAGTAACGACCTTCACCCATTTGTTTAATGGATGAAAAGTATTTGATATCAAATTTAATATATGACAGCCTTCACAGCTTCGACAGCCTTCACAGCTCAGTTTGTAGTAGCTCTGCCTTCTGCGCCGTAGGCCGTGGGTTCGGTCCCCACCGAGAACAAACATTTGTGTGATGAACATAGATGTTTGTTCTCTGTCTGGGTGTTATATAATATTATAAGTATGTATTTACAAAAAAAAAGTATATGAGTAAGTATATCAGGTATCTGGTTCCCATGTCACAAGCTTTGGCTTAGTTTGGGGCGAGATAGTGCTGTGTGGAATGTCCACCAATATTAATTTATATTTATTTTATATTAAAAAATATATATATATTCGTTAAACTCATGAGTGCAATATTGAATTTAAAAAATCTTTTTTTAATTTTTAAATAATCATAGTCTGGCCAGGAATTTTTTGGACAACCCACTCAAGATATATTTTCTAATATATTAAATTTGATATTAAACACTTTTCATCCATTAAACAGATGGGTGAAGGTCGTTTCTAGTTCGGTTCTTAGACTATAAACATTACCAGCGACAATATCCCCGTTTTCCAAGCAGAAGACGCTCCACACAGATTCGACGGGCAGGCGTATGTCTCCAACGCAGTCGCCGCCCATCCATACCCGCACGCTGCCGTCCTCACCGCACGTTGCGAACCCGTCCGGAACACCAGGGATCATGCTGATGCTGTAAAAAGAAATGGTAAAGAATTTAAGTACAAGATATTTATTTTAGTAAACTAAGGGCCGGTTTCACCATGCTCTGTTAGATTAACAAAGGATTAAAGGGCTCTGTTAGTTACTAATCAAGGATTAACAGGCCGTTAATTTAACCTTAGATGTTAAACGCGTACATTTTGACATATTTAACGGCTCTATAATCCTTTGTTAATCTAACAGAGCATGGTTGTACATTTCATGGGTTTGAGACCCTCTTTTAGGGGAATACCTGTGGTAAAGTTTTGCTCTTTCGTAATAGGTAATAAATGGTTTTATAATTTTTTTCAATTTAGGAATAACACAATTTAGTAGTAATTACGGCCGGTTTCTGAAAGCCCGATAAAAACTAATCGGATGTCAAGTCACTTGCTATCTTGCTAATTCGATGTAATAGCTGAAATGGCGAGTGACTTGACATCCGATTAGTTTTGAACGAGCTTTCAGAAACCGGCCGTAAGTCTCAAATATAATTGTTACGGAAGAGCGGGATCTCCTAACACAGGTAGGTGATCTCAAACCCATAAAATGTAAACATAGATTAAATTACTATAATAAATAAAAAAAAAAAGGTAAAGAGTATGAGGATAGGGGATGACTTAATGTCAAGTTGGTAAAGATTGAGGGAGATCAGTTACTTTGAAGAGTAAGCAAAGTAGCATCATATAATTTTAGATTTTCGTTAAAACTAGAAAATTCTAAATAGTGACCGCCGATTTTGAAAGAACTACGGCAATGTTAATTTCACTGGAGACAGTAGCCATAATAGGAAAGTGTATTGTGTTTTTTCGGGATGTACAGTAATGCCCACACAAACATTGCACTAACCAATAACATGAGAGATCATCCCGACAAACAACGATACTAACGGATACTTGTAGATTATGGAAAGTAGGGTAGGCATCAGTGCCGGATTTATATTTTTTATGAGTGTAGGCCACTTTATTTCCGCCGCCCCATGTACCTTTTTAAAATAATAATTTTTCATTTGTAGTAAGGTGGGCACTAAAGTTAAATATACGAATGAATTAGTCCTCTGAAATCTGCCGCCCCTAGGCCGCGGCCTATACGGCCTATTTACAAATCCAGGACTGTAGGCATAATAATACAGTCTTAGATAACCTAATAAAAATCAATTTTATGCTAAACCTAATGTTAGTGCCTCTGACTACCCCTCAATCTTGAGTACCAAGAAAACAGAATAGAGGTTCATCTTACCTGTAGATATAGTTAGAATGTCCATAGAAAGTGTTCAAGCATTGACCCTTGTTGCTCCACAGTCGAATGGAAGCATCGTTAGAACAGCTAAGGAAGGAATCCGCATTGGCTACAGCCAAGTCTCTTACACAGTCTGTGTGCCCTGTAACCAAAACAAAACAACTATAAAAGCGGGTTATGTGAAGTTGTGGTCAACTAAATTTTTTATATGACTAGCTGATGAAACAAGCAGATGGCCCACCTGATGTTAAGTGGTAACCATCACCTATAACAAAGCATTACCTCGTAAGTCACGAACGATAGGAACATGCACTAGGATGCACTGCCCTTCGTCCATCAACCACACTCTTCAAACCGAAACACAGCAACGCTGCTTGGCGGCAGAAAAAGGCGTGGTGGTGGTATTTCCCCGGACGAGCCCTGCCCTAAGGTCGTGGGTTCGAAACTGGTCGTGCACCAATTAGTTTTTTTATGTGCAAAATGCCAGTACTCTCAAAGGGTGAAGGAAAACATCGTGAGGAAACCGGCATGTTGTAGAACCTAAAAAGTTCTATAACATGTGCCAAGTGCTCGAAAGGAGCCTCTTGAGGCGCATAAAATCCTTTCACCACACTGTTTCGAAAGAAACTAGTGAAACAAGAGAGAAAGAGTCACATGCAGTCTAACACTATACAAGGATTTACTGTTGGTGTGGTCAGAATGGGTAAATCAATTCATCATCAGCCAGAAGAAGTCTGCTGCTGGGCATAGGCCTCCCATAGGTGTTTCCAGGAAACCTGAGCTCTCACCTGCCACCGACTCCACTCGATCCCTCATGATGTCATTGATCTGTTGGGTATACACTCTTTATATCTCAGTTTGTGGTTGCTATTCAAGAACCTTTATTCCCCAGCTGTTGTCAGTTTTTCAAGCTGACAGGAGAAGTGAGGGAACAAGTCAATGCATTGCAATAACAATATACTTTTCATTTGCTATTTATTACCAGTTAATGTAGAGATAAGTTCACCAGTCATCTTCCATATTTTGATGGTTTTATCAGCTGATGCCGTAGCATAATTTGTTCCATTGCCTAGTTCCACAGCTGACCAGACTGCAGCCTGGTGCCCTTTAAGTGTCAGCGGAACAGATTGAATGGCATTTAAATTCCAGACTTTTGTTGTACTGTCCCAACTAGAGCTGAAAGATACATATTTATTAATTTTTTGAAACAAACCCTTAGATCGGGCTGTAGATAGTTATACTCAGTCATAACTGAGAAAATTATGATTTACCCAACAACAATCTTTATTTTGGTTTATATGTCTACATTTTCAACCCAACTTGTTAATTATACGAGGGAGTTGTTTATTGATTTATTTTTTCAGATAAAAAGTGGATTCAACATATTGCCATCTTTGTTTTTGGAGAGTATGTGAGTAAAGATGGAAATATAATAAAACAGGGGCCTTATGCTCACTTCAAGCATGATTATCTCACGGTGGAGATGACGTCATATCTCGTTCAATAACTCGTTGATGTTGCGTCTCGCATGAACTTTGTATGAGAAAATTGGGGAGTAGGACGGTGAGAATTGGGATAAATAGTTATCAAACGAGATATGACGTCATCTCTATCGTGAGATAATCTCGCTCGAAGTGAGCATAAGGCCCCAGGCTTAACACAACAAACTTTTAAACTAAATTTCGATGTTAATTTTATTTAAACTAAGTATTACCTTAGCAGAATCCCAGGTTGCTTCCCTGGTATCACACTGCATACTGAATTTTCATGGCCTTTGAGAGTAATCTGCACTTCGCCGTCTTGTAGGTTGTATCCTAGTAGCGTATGGTCGTTGCTGCCAGTCACCACCAGCCCCTCAGGGAACCCTTTACAGGGGGGCACCCAGCACACACAGGACACAAAGTTCGAATGTCCTTTGTACGTCACTACGTTGACGAAATCTTTAACCCTAGAAAATAATTAGAAATCAATGAGTAGTGTTGGTGGATTAAGGCGGACAGTAGTAGTGGAGACAGAAAAAAATCAAATTACAAACCCTTCCGGATGCCACAGCTTTGCGGTCTTGTCTCGAGAAGCAGAAAGTATACAGTAATCTTTAGTTGTAGCGACACAACGCACGTCCATGGAGTGTCCATTTAATACGGAACTAAGTTTATAATCAGGCACAGCCATGTTATGATGTATTTCTAATTCTATTTTCTGCAAAAGAGGTAAAATTAAAAATTACGTGCAGTGTACGAACAAAAGCCAGCCAGTAAATGTTGTCATGTCATGTAATGTATGTATCTACGCTGCGCAGCTGTCAAAGTCATATCATTCGCAAAAATCAACGTCATTTGCTAAATTTTCATGTTTTTTTTGGAATGGTCACGTGCAAAAATACGTAGTAAGCGTGAAAAACAAAACACACCTCAAGGGCTAGCAGAGCTGCTGCAGCTATCCCTGGCGCTGTTTCTCAAACCCCGAGCTGTGAGCACACATAATCCTAACCTAGCTGTGAGCTCGGTCTTTCCTCAATCTATGGCGGGCGGCGCGGCGGCGAGGAGATATATCTGTGGTGAACTGTGACTGACCGACTGATTAGCAAGGTTCAGTTTATACAGACTATATAATTACATATCCAAACTTACGTACGTACTACGTAGCGTAGTTAGTTAGTTCGTAACGTAGCGTAGTCCGGCCGGGCCGGTACGGTAGTCCGTGTAAAGATGGCGTCAACAGTGTGTGTTTCTCGGTGCCGATTGCTTACTAAATTAGATATAAATCGTGGTTTGTGTTTATCTCCACTTTTAAGGGATTTATCTTATAACAGGGTGAGTATTGGATGTTTTTATTTACTTGCGTAGTTGTTATTTGCTTAATTTAATATAGAATTACTGTTTTCGAGATCATTTTATCATGTCCATGTGTGCGTAAAGTATGAATGTGTGATTAATTTGTGTATCAAACAAAAGCAGCTGTCAAATTAAAATAATGTCAAAAATGTTGTTTTAATTTTAATCTAGTGTTGAGTAGTTTTGTTAGCAAGTACCTAACTAACAGGTGTATTATTGTACCTACCAAGTTGGTACTCTAAGCAGGTAGGTACCTGCTTTCAGTTATTTTTTTTCAAGTTATGTAGGTAGGTGGTATACTTAGATACCTACCTACCAATTTCAAAGCAAGTAAATTAGAGTTAATGTTTTTATGTGCTGCATGTGCATGCATTTATACCATTACTTTCCTAAATATATAGGTAACTATCATAACTAGGTACCTATGTAAAGGTCTGGCAATATTTAGTAACCAGAATAATAGGAAATAATAAAAGGAATCTATCTATTGGTAGTTAGATATAATTATTTAAGATAAGTATTATTTTTATGTACACAAAGATATTTTAGTAAGTAGGTATACACATTCTCATCATGACATCATGCTATCACCAAAATAAAGATAAGCCTAATGAGAAGTTGGACCCTTGTAAAAACCTGCACTCAGAACAATATCAACAAAAATATTCTACATAAGGATATTATTTCGAGCAAATACAAATGGGTCGGTAGGCAGGTACTTACCTTGGTGCCCAGTTGAACATTAGTATTACCTACAAATAACATTATTTCCTGATTCAGGAAAGTTTTTTATTATTAAGTCTGTTTATAAATGATAGATGCAGCTGCGTTGGCCAAAGGTCCCTTTATTTTGTCTGATACCAAGTTTTTTTTATTACTAAGTAACCAAATAAGTATACAGCCCACCTGATGGGAAGCAATTACCTTAGCCTATTCCCGTGCCAAACTTTAGATCATCTACCTACCTTTATATACCTAGTAGGTTGGTATAATAAGAAAATCTTAAGAGCTGTGGATTTTGTTAAATAAATAATTATAATTATTTTAATTTGATAGGCCAAACTTACATACATTTGATACACTGACCTAGGTAAAAATACCAAACCAAGCTTAGGACTTGAGTATCTACCTACCTAATGGGTTGTTACACTACCTACCTAGGTTTGAGCTGAGTATTAACCTAGGTACTGGGTCTGTATAGTAATAGGTATACGGTCGTAGCTGTCACTCCCATATTAGCTTTACCAGCCATTTTCGTAAGTGCCGGACCTCAATGCGCAAAATGGTATGCTGCCTATGATGATTATGGTCTATACATAGTATACATAGTGTAGATTAATTGTGATTCACTGAAATGTATGTCATGAAGCACAGAATAAATAATAGTACATACCTTACACCAAGGTTAGACTCTGTATACAATCAGTTAAGGTCATTGCTCTTTCAACTTGTTCTATCTGTAGGTCCCTTGCTTATTGAATGACCTACCTAACAAAAATTGTGGAGTAAGGTACCTACTTGTACATTGATAAAGTACCTAAATGAATTACCAACCAAATTATAAATAGGAGCACCAGTGGTCTAGTGGGAGTGACCCCACCCTCCGATTGTAAGATTGTAGGTTCGAATCTAGTCTTGCACCAATAGTAAATGCTTATGATTATAATTTTCTGATGTATTATTTTTGTCCCCAGGAGTCATGGTGTCGGCGATGGCGGCCTGCTCGACGATCGTTTTTCACAAGTGTATGCGCACATGGATCAAAAGCAACTCCAACCAAAATCGATCAGGATAAATTTGACGGTAAGGTTAACCAAACACTAGTTTTTTGAAAAAATACATTTATTACACAATAAAATGACCATCACCAATATACGGTACCTACATCAAAAGTTATAGATCTACGTATCTATCCTAAAAGGGTATAGGTAGGTATGCCTAAATAAACTAAAAATAGATAGGTACATGAATAACCTACAATATTTATAAATCTTATAGTTAGATTAATAATTTAACAGCTTTTAAGAGTACAGATCACATCGATGTAAGCAAAAAGCCTATAGGTAAGTGTAAATTTAATTATTTCGCTGACTTATTACTATTCAAACTATCGTAACATGATTCTAAAACTTCAAACTCTTCAAAGACCATCTCACCGAATTTACCTGTCGTCTCCACTGTTTGGTTTACATTGTCGTTAACATAGTAAAATTTCTTCTCAAAAGTTTGCGAATCAGGTGACTGTAGTTTGTCGGATTGCGATGTTGCTGTGTTTGTTTCATCTGTGCTGTCTTCTATTATTTGTAATTTTTCATGCTCAACTTTAGCTTCTTCAATGACAGTCGGTTGTGCAGGTAGGTCTATTTTATTCACAATAACCTCAGTTATTTTCCTAGCCGTGTTTTTAGGTTTTAAAAGGACCGTTTTATCTTCGTTGTCTTTTTTCTCAAATGGGGTTTTAGCAATCCCCTTTGAATAGCTTTCTAATCGGCATATCTTATTTTTTACCGAATTGCCATCATCATAAACAAGTGGTGGGTCTTCCTTAGAATGTTGCCTCCTGTATTTGTTTCTTTGATTTTCATCTGTACCTGTTAATTCAAGACGACTACTGCAACTATTGGATTTAACTAATTTGAATTTAAAACCAGGATACCCCTCACTGCTTTTGTTACTATCTTGGCTACTCTCTGACTCTGTTCTTTTAATTATATTTTTTTTATCTGCCGTCATTTGTTTATGTTTGTCTGTAATAAGACATGAGCATCGATCCCCTTGACATTTAGTCTGACAGGAATAGCAGTCTCGACTACAACTTTTCTGCAGACTTTTAATCTCGTCCATTATCGCCTTCGTCATAGGACTTACGTTAGATCCAGTTTTTGAATTCAATACTTTCCCTCCATAGTATGTCACTGAGGTGCCACATTCTCTTATCTTTTTTAGTATGTCAGGGCTCACATATTGACTCTCACAACAGAAGTCTTGGCTCATAGAATCACAGAGATACTCATCGCTGGAACTGTATGCGTTGTCCTTCAAATGTTTTTGTGAGTAAGGGCTGTGACCATCTGTTTCATACTCGTTGTTGGAACTAACATCTCCGCTAGAAACACCACTCGATAAACTGGCGTTGTCCCACTTCTTTCCATACGATGTATCTATTGTTAATTGTCGTAAAACTTTCTTTCTGCCACCTACTTTGGAGATTTTGGTTTCTTCATTCAAGTTTCTATACGACGCAGCTCGTCTAGTCAGTCCTAGGGATTCATTGACTAATGGTGGGTCTTGCGAAACAGGTGTCTTCATTTTAAGAGTATCTTCGAATAAGTTGCGAACTTTCTTAACTGTATCTGGGTTAGGTAACTCTTCTTCAATAATCTCTTTATTTACTCGAATAGGATGGTAAAAGAAATGTCTACGCATGTTATTTTTCGTCTTGTCTATTAGGCTCGATGTATTCTCATTTTTCTTAAGTAGGTTTTGTGGAATTTTGCATGTATCTGTGTTTTTTCTAGGCGATGGCTCTACTTTCGTTCTTACTGGTTCAATAATGACTATGTTATTGTTTACAAGCAACTCCTGAAAACTGTAATCTTGTAGATATTGCAACAAACCATCAAACTGAGCTTCTTTTCGATAGTTAGCAATCATGCTGTTTTTAAATAGTTCGGATTTCATTACTTTGTATCGAACATGGTCAAATTCATCACAACCATTTTCAAAACCTTTGGCTTTTATGAGGGTAGCCTGGGTCTTTTGGTTCTGGTTATCTACGTTACTTAACTCCACGATTTCAATTTCTGGAGTGTCTCTAGATAAATCAATGTCAGATTTTTTTATCACTGGCTTTTCGTAAGTATTTCCTTCAGTCTCTTTGATTATCTTCTCCAAAGTGGTCTCTTCGATTTCGGAATCACTTTTTACCTTTTCTGTTTCATCTTTCCATAGTTGCATCTTAGTTTGACTAATTTTACGTATGCTGTCTACAATTTTTACACTTTCTAAAGATTTAACTATACTTCCCACTGATATTTCGGGAAGAACAATCATGCTATCATCTTTGTTTTCACGCTGTTCTTTATTTTCAGAGCTGTCTCCGGTGCTGTTATTGTTTAAATCTTCTGCATCTTCTATGATTTCCTCCTTAGAGTCTTCAATATTTTCGGGTGACTTGTCAATGAGCTTTGACCAATAACTTTTAACTGAATTCAGTTTTTCTTGATATTCGATGTCAGTTTTTATAGCGTTGTTTAATTTTTCTTTATCGCTGAAGTCAGTTTTTATTTCTTCTTTTGACTCAGTAGTACATTCAGTTTTGATAGCATTTAATGAACTAACAACGGTGTCATTAAAACTTTTGTCCATTTTCGTAGAATAGATTTGTTTACTTGCTTTAGAATCAATAACCTGTAGAATTTGAGGTCTTGACATGTTCGAACTCACTTTCCTGAATGAGTAAACCGGTGACTCAACGCTATTTTTGTTAGTGTCCTTTATAATTAATTTTGGTGGTGGTTTTTCAAACTTATGTTGAACAAAAGCAATTTTATCACTGGTTTCTTTTTTCAACTTTGGTATTGTAGTTTTTACCACTTTATTCAATTTTATGGTTATAAATGGATCTTTAGGGGTAAAGTAACTTGATGTGTCAACAGAGCTGTCGCTGACCGTTTTCTTAGGTTCTATAATCTTTTCGGAATTAATAACTTGCGTATTCGATGTGGTTTGATTTAGACACGAGTCAAGAACTTTTATAGTTGTACGCTGTGTTTTATTACTTTCGTGAGTTATGGGCGGATTTATAACAATTGTTTGGTGACCACTTAATGGAACGAGTGTAATACTAGATTCTGCTGATGTTTTGAATGATTGAACCCTGGAAAGCAATGAATTTGTCTTGATATCTCCGATTTGAGGATGCTTCGGAATGGAGGAATCATTAACTTTTGCAATATTATTTTCTATAGTACTTGGACTTGGAACTCGAGTTATATCATCCTCTAAAGGCTCACGTTGTCGAAGTGAATAATGTTTCTTAATCCCTGTTCGAGGTTTTTGCGAAAACGTTTTTGTGATATTATCGTTAGAAAGAGATTTTACTATCTCAGATCTATAGACGTTGTTAGAGGCAAGTTTTAAACTCTCTGATTTTGTAATAACTTTGTTGTTTCGTATTGTTCCTTCAATTTCATTTATTTCACGTTCGTTTTGGTGATTATCAGATCTAAAAAAAGTTACGTCTTTGTCATCAGCGTTAGAACTTTCAATAGTTACTATAGATTTTAAATCGTCTTCGATTTTGGTAAAGCTTTGTATGATTTGTGGATCTGAATATTCAGGTAAGTAGATACAATTGTTTGTTTGAATTTTTGATGAGATGTTAGAGTTTATGTACGATTTATTTAGCTGACCATAATTTTCACTTCCCTTAGACGATAAAATCTCTCGAAAGTGGTTTTGAGCAACTTCATAGGTATTTTCGCAAGGTATATCTTCTGGATCCGCTTCTCGAAGCTGAGCGTCAATTCTCTCAGATTTTCTCAAACATTTACTTATATTAATATCCGGCAAAGAGTAGTACTGATTTTCTATTAGCGTTGTTACGAACGGCTCTGTTGTTATGTTCTTAGAAGATGTACAGTTACTTTTTGTAGAATAATTATCACTTTCAATATAGGTGTTGCTGACGTAAACTTCGTTATTTTGATTTTTCAATATCTCATTTAATAAATTTCCGTTTTTCTTCATAAACGAATCTCTTCTAATGTCAGCGAATGTTCTTTTTTTATTGACTTTAGTGTATATAGGATCAGTATCAGGATTGTTGTTTTCTGTTACAGTCTGTGAAGTAACAGAAGCGTTTTCTTTAAACTGTGAGTCACAATACTCATCGATTTTTTCAGCTAATGAATTAGCTAAATATTCTAACTTATGAGATTTATCAGAAGATGCAATTGAAATTGATATATAAGACGTAATACTGTCTGCTGGACTCGATATAGTTCCGTCGTTTTCCGAAACTAATGATTGAGTGTCGTGATCTTGCGGCTCATTATTTTCTTGCGCTATAGTTTGTGCTTTTCCGTTTTCATTATCTTCACCTTGTTTACTTTTTAATGATACGACGTCATATCCTTCTGCAGTATTCACAAGACTTTCCTCTGGCGGACTTGACTTACTACGTCTTTCGCTAGATTTCCTGGATAGGCTATCGTTTGTAAATGATTTTGGTGAAGTATTTTTAAATCTTTCCTTATCTTCGTTATCAGTACCGTGCTCATCAGTCGTGACGTACAACTCCTTACTTTGGTTAGGTGATTCAATAGATCGTTCTGTTTCGGGTGAACTATCTTTATAATGTTTTCTGTGTGCTTCGAAGTTATAGTGTTTCCTTACATAATTCGAATCTAAACTATCAATTTCACTTGGATTGCGTGAATGTCCAATGCTATCTTCAGAAAGATTTGTTTGTTTGGATTCTTCGTTTAAATTTGGCCAGCTTCCGCTCACAGATCTTGTGTGATGACTCCCGTTGTGTGATAAAGTGTCTTCTTTTTCGAATTTGATATCGTTACTTTCAAGTTTGAAGTTTTCTTTCTGTGCGTTTATCTCGCCAAAACAGGATGCAGTGCTGTCAATATAAATACTCTCTAAAACTTCGTCCTTTGTTTGATACTTTGCACGTCCAATTAACCTGAAATTAGAAAGGTTCCATTTAAAGCTCATTTAAATATCCAGGCGATAGAGGACAAATTAAATTTTAAAATCATTGATATCAAAGCAAATAAAAAACTATAATTCTTAAAACACAGCAGCTTCTAACTTCTTTTGTAATTAAGGTTATATATAATTTTGTATAATGGGGGATATGAGCTTGTAAGAAAATAACACTAGCAACAACTAACAGCTAGTTTTGAATATAATAGGTACTCGTTTACTAGTGTTACAAATTGTGTGTGATTATTGTCATTGCCTTACTGTTTACTAGGTAACTGGACTAAATTCTACTTGGAGTAAGTGTGTAAATTTTACCTGTCTTTGAAACAAGGCTTATCAAATAAGCGGGCTCTGGGTATGAGCTGTGATCTCTTGCTTTTAGCGTGGTTCTGTATTTGTAAGTCAGTGAATGTCTCTTCCCTTATCACTGCCAAGCTACGACTACGTCGTAAATTGGATCCTTCCGGCTCCTTATGTTTACACACTCTTCCGTAGCTTCCACTGAATTCAGTATCTGAATTTGCGAACCTTTTCTGAAGGAGATCTTCTGCCGCCTTAGATCTTGTCAAATGCTGATAAAACTCATCCTGTGGCAATTGTACTGGTAGTTTATAGTACTCCGCTAGTTTACTTTGGTATTTCTCCTGTTTCTTGTTTTTGTCGGATGTGTCTTTCTCTTTCTCTTTGCTTTTGGAAAGTTTCCGTTTCTTGGGACGTTCTTCTTGGCTTTTTTTAGACTCCAAGGAGTGGCTGCGTGGTTTGTCAAACTCTAAAGTCTCCGTGGGATTCTCGAAGTACTGTATGTCACCGACTGTGTTTGCCGCGGATTTGTGCTCGTCTTGACTCGATTTCCTTTCGACAAATTCTCGGAGACGGCTTCTTGTTGAGCTAGTGTTAGATGTGACGCTCTCCGGCCTCTTGTTCGGGTATTCCAAATTGGATGAAGATCGTCTGAAGAGGCTTGTCTTGATCGACCCGAAGTCGCCTTCGTCTTGACAAGAAGCCGCTGAGAAATTCTGTGCCCGTATACGGTCAACGTGATTCTGGCTAGAATACGACGCGACCGAGTCCACCGAGTGTCTGAAACGAAGAAAACCTTAGATTAGATTATGTTGCATTTAGTTCCCGATAGCGTTGTTTGAACAAGATACCTTAGCTTTTGGTGTGAGCTATATAAGTCATCTATTTTTCTGGCGACGCCAAGTCAAATATTGATCTTGGACAGCGATATCAACACAATGATCTTGCTCGGGTTAACGCGATTAGATAGTCCCGTTGCCGTAAAGTGTTTTGTTGACTCGACAGGGATTCCGGTTTAGTGTACAGCTGAACAATTTTGGCAAACTGACAACTTTGTAGGCGTTGACAACAACCATCATGCTAAAATACTCATCATTACGTAAAGTGTATTAATAAATAAATAAATACATATTTACTACTGGCAAATACTGAGCCGGGGACCTAATTATGTATTTTATTCTATGTATTGTTTTGTGTTGGTCAATAAATTGCTTTTCTTTCTTTTCTTTCTGATTTAAATATGTACATATTAGCTGAAGATAATTACATTTTCAATTTTTGATGTTGTGTGTGCGGCATTTCTTCCGTACCTACTTACTGCTTAGTTGCGAAGAATGAGGAAGGCACAGGATTTGAAAAAATACGGGCTTCTGGAGAGATGTTGGAGGAGATGTTTGTAAGAATATCAAGTCTATGCACTAAAACAATGATGCCAAATTTTTTGCCCAGCCAGATTTGGTAATATTTGGAATAAAAGTGTTATGTTTATTAAAGAAAATTTAAGCACTGAGCCAATAAAAGATCGCACGTTGCAAAATTCGGCTCGGACAATAATATGAGCTAGTGCGGTGAAGGTGACGGGCTGTATGCGTGGAACTGGCACCTAGAGTCACCTAGCTTTAAGACGTTTCAAAGTGATCCTTGTGATTTTATTGAATAAATACATTTTGACTTTGACTTTGACATTGACTTTGACTTATGGTCTCTCAAAGGCCTCCTAAGCCGTCATAAGTAAGTGACTTTCATGGCAGATCTCTGACCGAAAATATAACCTAAATGCCTGATATACGAGTAATTATTATAACCTGCCTGACATATAATTTGATATAACCTGCCGTTGAATATTTCGTTTAAACGAAAATTTAAAGCAGACGATCCGCACTAACCATTTGAAATTCTGCCAAAAGAAGTAGGGTATCATAGTATCCTATGATATTAAAAGACGGCAGGCGGTGCTTGAAAATGAATATCCGGCACTAAAAATTAATTTAAAGTGTAGCAGACAAAAAAAGTAAAATCTGACAAGAGAATTCAGAAATTATCTTTTTGACTTAAGACTTTTTGATTGTGAATTTTTCTTTTGTAGTGATTTTGCTGTTGCATTTCTTAAGCTAACTATTATAAAGCGCTAAAATGATAGCTGTCTTTATTCAGTATTTTAGAAAAGGACGGCAACAATTTGAGCTGTCAAATTAGGTTAGTTTAGGAAAATAAAACAAAATTGACACCATAACTTATTTCTTCGGCGTCTTACTAAGTAGATATTTTCATAGAAATGACAACTGTAACGTTTTCCCAAACCAGATCCTGCAATTTTAAAGCTGGAAATGTTCAATACTCCTAACCTGGTAATTTCTGTGCTAATATATCCCAATAGCCATTTCGTAGGATGACTGGGATGCCATTTACGGCATCAGATTATTTGGTGGCACAAGTGTAGCGCGCGATCAGGACGTGCAAGCGTGCTTAGAATTTAGCAACAGTTTGTTAGAGCTTTGAGTTATTTGAATACTTATGTGCTGCCGCTTCGTGTTCAAGATATGAGAATTCAGAACTTGTCTTCGATGTTCACTGACTCGTAAGTCATAGAGACTTTCATCATTAATCAGCCTGGAGATGTCTTCTGCTGGACATAGGCCTCTTCCATACATTTCCGGGAAGAACTATTCCTTTCCATCTACCGACAAGAGTAATGTAACATGTGAGATTTTTTGCAGCGCTTCTGCAGTAATTTAGGTCATGCATAAGCGATACTGTCGCTAACCTATCTGTCACGCCAACACAACTGAAAACGTTTGTTCAAAGTTTAAGGGCATTTATTTAATCAAATCCCAGCGATCACTTAGAATAGTCTTATTAAATAGTTGGTAAAATACGACTATATTCATCTAGGATCTAGTCGCCAGTTCCACTCGCACGATCAAGAACAGACAATAAAATAATGAAGATAGATTGGATTAAGCATTAACAAAGATTATTTAAAAGTAAAAAAACCACGGAAGAATAATTCAGGGTATCTTTAAAGGTTAACATAGTTCTGCTGAATCATTTAGCCCGAAAATGACACAGTTTTTGTGCCGGAACACCTTTTTCTTGTTTGAAAAACAACCGTGAAATTCCTTAAATCTACAAGGAAGAAATCTCTCAGACGAACAGCGCCGCGTATCTTCGCGGTCGCTCCGTAGGTCCAGTTATCTATAAATATTCATTGTCCCGACTTGCGAGTGTGGCTGGCGTCTCTCAGCCAAATGATCTCCCGAAATGACACCGACGAGTCACTTGAGATTTCGTCGTACAGTAGTGCTATTCCGTAAACAACAATGTCACGGGGAGTCTAGTATCATGTAGTGGATCCGCGATCACTTTGATCACGAGCTTCGCCTCACTCTGACGCCTCAAGTTGGCATTTTGATCGTTAAAACACTCACGCGGGTGGCGCTAGTGATGGGTGAATGTATATAGGCATTCTGTAATACATTCAGCAATCCCTAGCGCCACCCGCGTGAGTATTTTGGCAAGTGGAAATACCACCGTAAATGAGGCGAAGTGCGTGATCAGTGGCAAGTGAGTGCGGATCCACTAGGTGAATATCCCCGTGATTTTGTTGTTTAGAGAATCGAAACTGAGCACTTTGAAATTGGATGACCGAGAACTGTTGCTCTAGAGTTCGACATTTGTATTGGTTTCTGTTTACGTTTCGAGATTAACGTTGTTCAATCATTTTCAATTGTTTATCCAATGTGAGCATCAGAAATAGGTAACTACTAACGGTATTAATTTCACGAACATTTTCACAGAGAGCTACTGCTACTAAACGTATTATTGTTGGAACGCCACGAAACAGGATGGTCTTAATTTTCCAAATACATTATGCTCGTGTGTAAACAATGGCTCTTAGGAAGTACGGATCTGTGCAAAGTATTCGATGTAAGTACTTACATGCATCCGTGAAATTAATGTAATGGGGAAAATTGCTCAAGACTAATTTAGAAAACATCCGGTTCTTTTATTATATCTCAATGAAGGTTGCAAGAGAATTGGTCTAGTGGTAGTTTATATCCGCCTTAACGTTAGGTCGTGGGTTCCACCAATGGATTTGATGTGCTGTGCCAATGCTCTCAAACGGTGAAGGAAAACATTGCGAGGAAACCCGTTGAAACGTATTAACTTTAAAAATAAATAAATAAATTAAAATAAAACAAATATTTAAGGGGGCCTCCCATACAACAGACATGATATCTTTGCCGTTTTTATAGATAATGGTACGGAATCCTTCTTGCGCGAGTCCGACTGGCTATGGCTGGTTTTTTTTTCAATATAGGTTGCAAAATAGGTAAGATCACACGCAATAGAGAACAGATCAAATATTTCCAGATATGCAAGAAAATTATTAGTAGGTACCCGAAGTCTGAGTTTTGTTTTTAGTTTTCTGTATCGTCAGGCCGTTATTTTTCAAAAAAGGTCATGAAATCGGAGAACTTCATGATTGATATAAGGGATACAGAAAGCTAAAAACAAAGCTCAGACTTCGGGTACGGGGAGTGCCTAAGAGCGCCTAGTGGTCGTTGAGTCGTTAAACTACACCAATTACTATTGTTTCCATTTATCTGCTGAAAGGCATGATTCACCAGGAGATTACGCTGTATAAGTCTTACCGAGAAAGTTGGTGATGTGTTTAGAATCTATAAAAGTCTTTACCAAATAGTTAGGACTCAGTCGAATACCGAAATAATTATCACGCGGTCTTCGCTTCCTTTTGTTGATTCCGTCAAGTTCTATCATCAGTTCTTGAGTTATTTCAGACTAAAGCAATCCAAGATACAACTAAATTCTAAGCTGAACAAAGCGATGTATTGCCCTAAAAAAATAATTACAGGCACATGAGGTGACCTCCGTATGCCTCAAGTTGATGAACGCAGGGCAGTGCATAGTATTATTTATTACATTAGAGAGTTAGAGGCATTCCTCGTAAAGCACCGATTTTGAGCCTCTGCAACAATAGTTTGATACTACTGATAAAATCTAGCGCCGGCCGGTCATGATCCTAACAAGTTCATAATAGAAAAGATCTAAATCACTCC
Source organism: Chloroclysta siterata (assembly GCA_932294275.1). Classification (NCBI taxonomy): domain Eukaryota; kingdom Metazoa; phylum Arthropoda; class Insecta; order Lepidoptera; family Geometridae; genus Chloroclysta; species Chloroclysta siterata. Next base: position 13,237,667 of record OW028602.1, read on the forward strand.
CCAGGGGTAGTCTAGCGGATAATATACAAAGATTATCCAGCCCCTTCCACTGAAACGATTCACGTTGCCGCGAATATATCGGTTGGATACATTTATTTTCTTAATGGATTATTGTGTACGTAATAAGTTAGGTACCTATATTTTTATACAACTTGCGGATAGAACAAGCAGTGACTCAACTAATGTTGAGTGGTAACCATCACCTATAACAAAGCATTGCCTCGTAAGTCACTCACGATAGGAACGTGCCTTACGAATAATATGCCCAGTGCTGCCCTGCGTCCATTAACTTGAGGCATACGTATGTCAAGCCTCACATGCCTGTAATTTACTGGCAACCACATTCTTCAAACCGAACACAGTAGGTAGTCCATTATTAAAATACATTTTTCTTCCTCGGTAATTCTCTATACAAGGTGTTCCAATACTTGTATTTAAAACTTCAGGGGGCTAAAGTACCAATCAATATGAATAACTTTTTCTAAGGAACAACACTGTGAACAAGAAAAAAAAACAGCTGTTTCATACATTTTAGCCAGGTAGGTATTGAACTTTTGTAGTATTGGAACACCTTGTATAACAAGTAAGTAAAATCGCTTCTGGCCTCTTGCTTGGTTGGTTAGCTCTGCGCTGTAGGCCGTAAGTTCAATTCCCACCGAGAACAAACATTTCTATAACTATTATGGACATAATGTCTGTTCCCTGTCTGGTTGTTATAGTATAATACGTTTGTATTTAGAAAAAAAAGGTATTTAACTTTTTATAATATCAGCTAAGTATCTGGTTCCCATAGCTTTGCGTAGTTTGGGGCTTGATGTGTGAAATGGCTACCAATATTTATATAAAATAGTATAAAAAAAAATGTTGATCTTTTGTTATCTCGCGCATAGTCTCATAGTAAAGAAGTAGTAAGTAGTCTATTCAAGAAGTAGCACATGCCAATATATAGGTACCTACCGTACAAAGCCCTGACGTTGGTACTTGTGTCGCAAGTTAAAGTATCCTCATTTATATGCAGAACACGTCTCTCGCTAGGTTTTTGTGTCAAACCCCATGGATATTTATGAAGCGAAAAAGCAAAAAATTTCTAAAACTAAAATTCTCATTCCGTGATCAACGATGTTTGGATTGCGTGTTATCTAACTATTGGCCGTCTTGAAGTTCGAGGCCAAGGTTCTATGAATACAATTGTAGGTTATTTATTTATTGTCTAGGGTTTAGGTATTTTTTTACAGATTTTATCAAGAATTGATAATTGGATTTTAATATTTATATTTGTTACGCCCTACATTTTTTAAAGGTGCATTCATTTATTTTAATTAATAAAATTCGTAGGTACGTTCGTGACGATTAAGTGCGTGTTGAGAAATGAAACTATCGAATAAAATGGCACTCATAAAGTAAGCAAATAAAATGATAAGTATCAAAGTTTTCTGCTTTTCGATTTAGAACCAGAACCATTAACCAATTTTGTTGCTTTCCGAATAGTCATATCCAAGGTTTTTAATAAAATATTTAAAAACTGCAACTCTAGCGAACCGAGTCGATAGAAAAGTAAAGAGCTGTCTACCCGAACTGTATTAATTTATTTTTAGAAAGAAGTTTCGGCGAGACTTTCAGGGACGGTAAACAGAGATAAAAGTCGACGTCAGTGCGGGAAATATACTTGATTTATTAATCAGTTATTTGTAGCAAGATTCGAAATCAAGGCCCTATTCAGATTGAGCATCCCAAAATGATTGGTTGCATACATTACATTTATTATCCGCGTGACTGACGTGATGATAACAAAATTTGCTTGTTTTTTAGTTGCATAATCCTATTATCGGATTTGTCAAAAACTGGCAGTCCAAGGCTAGGTAGGGGGCTAAGAACGAACCACAGCTTGATTATTGTTAATTAGGCCCTAGAACTCAGTATCTAAGAAAGCTACGAGGAAAAAATGGTCCTTGGGTTGTAAAACACGACTTTTTGCATTACAAGTTTTTGTAAAAGTTTTTAGTAGAAAAAGTAAATAAGTTATTTTTATAGCTTTCAAAATGTTGAAACGTGCGAGCGAGAGGCACATTAGCACTTGTCATCGCCTTAAGAAACTGAACAATGCGGCAACATGCCTACAGATGTAAGTAATGAAATCGGTCGTATTGTAATTGTAATAAGTACTTACACGGTGGCTAATTGAATAAACATAGAGTGGGCATAGATCGCAACTGGGCTGTCACGGCCGGAAGAAAGCGTACGGATGTAAAAAGCTACAAATGTGGCGAACAGGTTGAAATTGTGCGTGTAAGTGTTAAGTGAAGACTAATACTGACTGATTGACAGACAACTGTATTAGTCTATACTTCGATACTAATATTATAAAGAGGAAAGTTTTTTATTGTTTATTTGCATTGAATTCGAGTTCAAAAATGTAAGTAAGTATTAAAAAAAAGTCGCGTGGTTGCCGCTCACTCCGCTCGGCTAACTATGCGATGTAGGCGTCACTAGGGTACGATATTTGTGTTTTATTTGTGTGTATGTGTTACAATTTATAATTTTAGAATTCTTTGTGCGAAGCCGGGACGGGCCGCTACTATGTAATATAATGCGACAAGTAACATTCTATATCCAAGATACAGGCAAGTTTGACAGGGTTCAAGATGACTTTAACTACATATATGATTTGTAAAAAAGAATAAGAAAATAAAGAAAACTTCAAATATCTACCTGAATTCATTTAATTAATGAATGAATTTTGTCATAGAAATCTAATATTACTAGAACCTAAAAAAATGCTAGTAAATTATTTAGGAAATTTAAATCAAATTATTCAACTCCTAATGGGGGTGTATTTTTTATATGACTTGTTGATGATGCAAGCATATGACCTACCAGATGTTAAGTGGCAACCATTGCCTCGCAAGTCACGCACGATAGAAGCGTAAGCGTATTATGTTTGTAAGAAAACAACACGCCGCGAATAAAGTCGTGCTGATACAATACCATAATAATAATTAACTGTTAACACGATATTGGTATATTTATTTGAAGAGCTAAACGCCCAAACGCTAGGAAACCTAACGTATTTTAGCCGTCAAGCAGTGTTACAGTGTTTCGGATTGAAGGGTGTGGTTGCCGGTGAAGTGAAGCAATTTTTAATGTAGTAACTATGATTAAAATCCTTATAAAATAATTTGCTAGTTCTCAAACTTGAAAGTGGGGCAGCAATCAGTTTCGATTTGATAGCAGCTTTCAAAACTATACCGGCAAGTTTGCCCGCGTTTCCAGCTGAAATCTCAGATGCAGTGCGGTGGGCAAAGATGGCTATCGGATAAAGCCATCTCAGGCTCGTTGCTAAAGAGATGGTTTGGCCATCTTGCACTTTAGACAAACTAAGGTATGTATGCCTACAAGGGTCACAGAGGTATTACAAGGTTTGTAGATTATTGTTACTGAAAGTGGCTCCAGACAGAATATAATTGTATAGAAGATTTTTATTTGACACACAATAACGGGTACAGCATGACGTAACAAGAAAAACAACAAGAAGAAGACAAAAGTGTGAAACATAGAAGGCAGTAGTAGATAGGTAGTAGGTACCGACTCACTTAAAGGGTAAAGTATAGAGGTATAGTAAGATAGATATTGATACAGATAGTCTTATTCAAATAATAATATAGAGGCACTTACGGAAACTACGTGACCGGCATTGGCCGGTAAATACGCTCTCGTATTGACGAGAGCGTATTTGAGAGTGCATTTTATCAGTTAAATGGAGTTCCTTTCGATTTAAGAGTGAGTGATGAGCGGGAAGTGATGACGTAATGTTCTGCGCACATAGGTATAGGTTAATTTATTAATATATTTTTTTATCTTCTCTAACCAAAGTAAAGTATAGGTTAAATTTAAATAGGAAATCCCTCTCGATGCTCCGAGGTCGGATTCGTTGCTACCACTAAAACATCAATCCTCGTGGCAATGAATGACTAGTCAATCTGTATTTTTTAACGAAAAGTCCACCTCGTTAAAAAATCTCAAATCAGATCATACGATCACAGATCATCAGGGCCTAGTGATCTGAAATTTGCACAGGCACTCTTTGAAGGGTATAGGCGCACACTAGAAACGACTTTAGAATTCACATCCTAAGTGGAAATAGCTTCACGTGAACAAAGTCGCGCGGAATTCCACTAGTTTTATATAAATATAATTAGTTGGAGTAGCGCCGAGTCATATTGTTCAACGTATTTGCGCTACTCGCTGCCTGAAATATTTTTCTCTCATCGTTAAAACTGAATAACATTTCACTCAAACAGCTGGCCAAAGTAAACATACTTCGTTTGTGAAACTTTCATGAAAAAGAAAGAAATAGAATTAATCTTTGTTCCCAAACCCACATAACGCGTTTAATTATTAGCCTAAGTTCTGATTTCACCATGCTGTGTTAGATTAACAAAGGATTAAAGGGCCGATATGTCAAAATGTACGTGTTTGACATCTAAGGTTAGATTTAACGGTCTTTTAATCCTTGATTATTAACTAACAGAGCATGGTGAAACCGGCCCTAAGCTCTGATTTCACCATGCTATGTTAGATTAACAAAGGATTAAAGGGCCGATATGTCAAAATGTACGTGTTTGACATCTAAGGTTAGATTTAACGGCCTGTTAATCCTTTTTTTATAAGTAACTAACAGAGCATGGTGAAATCAGCTCTCAATGTGCCAAATGTAATGTTTGAACGTACCTACGTCTGACTATCCTCAAAGAATCTGGAGTTCGTACTTGGTACAAGATCTGAGGGGATATCTACCGTGCCTGGGGATCAAAGTCGTGAAGTTTTAAGTTTTCTTAAATAAGTCCGTACATAAGGTACGTAACGTTTTTTTGTCGAAATACCTATCCCATCCTCGTGGAAAGTTGCCTATGCACGTAATAACTGTAATAGCCTTGAGATAGTTGTGATTGATGCCTAATACCTGTCACTAGACACTTTTGAGTGCTTATGTTTGAGTATATATGTATAAAAAACTGTATTGGCGGCGGCGTCATTATGTATTTTTTTGGAAATTTTATGATAATGATTTTAAAAAGTACATCACGAACTAGCCTTTTTATGTATACGTAATAGCGCAAGTGACGTCACAAATAATGGTATTCCTAAGTAATTCCTTCTAGTACCTGTTGTAAAATGTAGCAATTATATGTTCTAAAAATGTGTTTAAATAAATAAATATTTTTTTCATTTTTACACCCCCAAACTTAGCCAAAGCTTGTAATATGGGAACCAGATAGCTGATATAACATACTTTTTTTTTGTAAATACATAATATTATATAACACCCAGACAGAGAACAAAAATCTATGTTCATCACACAAATGTTTGTTCTCGGTGGGGATCGAACCCACGGCCTACCTACGGTGCAGAAGGCTAGCTACTACCAACTGAGCTGTGAAGGCTGTTTGCATTTGTTATTAATTTAATAAATACTGTTTTTCTTTCAAAATATATTTGTATAGGTACTGAAATAAATATTTATTTGACTCTGGATACAAACAAATATTAAAAGTAGGTTGACCTTCAAACCGATTAGATCTTATACCGAAGGAAAGGCATCTATTGCATATTGGATTAAAAGGTAATCAAGCAATTTAATCTACCTGCTATAACATAATTGAAATCAAGGTGTACAAGTGTGTCTAAATTATGTCTTTGACTTTCTTCATTAGCATAAAATTGTTTATTTTTTTGCGTAAATTGATACATACAGGTTTTATATCAAGGTCTCGTTAGTAGGTTAGGGTCATCAACAAGCGGTTGAGGGGTTCGCGGGAGCGACGGAAATATGACAGCCCCGCGCGCAATTTCAATGCAACTTATTGCTTTTAAAAATAAAATATGCTTCTTTGCAGAAATGTAAGCTTATAAGAAAATTAAGTATTTATCAAAGGACATGAAGTTCATTAGAATATCTCTTATGACAAACGAATAAAACTGAGTTACTCCGAGAAAAAAATTAGATTTCAGGCAAACTTTGTAGGTACTTTTATCGAACCCAGTGTGGTCAAGCGTTAAGGTGAAGACAAGAGCTAATGTGACTCTCGCTCGCACGTTTCGACATGTTGAAAGATATAAAATCACTTAGCTCATTTTCGAAAAATCGCAATCAACCAATTTGTGTGCAATCACATTGCACACTGTTTAGTAAAAATTTCATTTTGATCGATACATGTTTTCCTACTCAAAAGTTAACTTTACTAGTTTTCGTACATAAGCAAACATTTAAGTAGGAAAACTTGTATCGATCAAAATGAAATTTTTACTTAACTGTGTGCAATGTGATTGCACACAAAATGATTGATTGCGATTTTTCGAAAATTAGTTTAGTGATTTTATATCTTTCAACATGTCGAAACGTGCGAACGAGAAGTTGTTTAATAGTTGTCAGCCCCTTAATCTAGTCCCGTAACTAAATTACTAGTAAAATTTTAATTTTGATGATCAACAAAAAAAATTGTTGATTTAGTATTTATTGAGTTGTAGAAATTTATATTGCGTACGGAACTTTGGGTCTCACTAGACCTTAATTCGAATAAGACTTTACTAGTTTTCGTATGTACTTATGCAAACTTTTGATTAGGAACACTAAACTTGTATCGATCAAAATGAAATTTTTACTTCACAATGTTCCAATGTTCACAATCACTAAAATGTTCACTAAATTGTTCACTAAATGTTCACAATGTTGTGCAAACAACTTGGTTAATTGCGATTTTTTAAAAATGAGTTCAGTGATTGTCATTATCGGTGAAAGAAAACATCGTGAGGAAACTGGCATGTAGTCGTAGAACTGAAAAAGTTCCAAACATGTGTCAAGCTCTCGGAAGGCGCCTCTTTCAGGCACATATAAAATCCGTTCACCACACTGTTCCGAAAGAACTAGTATCACGACGAAAAGAAGAAGAAACTATATTTTAATAATATCTCTCACAATGTTGAAATGTGCGAACGAGAGGTTCATTAGCAGTTATCTTCACATTAAAGAAAGGTTTCAATGCACACTTTTAAAACATCTAAATTGAACAATGAAGCAGAATTTATTGCCCTTTAAATCAGTTAAATGACCCGCATCATTGGTTATTGTCGCACAGGTTCACAATAGTGTCAAGATCATTGTGGAAGCGGATTGTACAAGGCTTTTTTTAGAAGAGTTAAGACCTTCTTCAATTCAATTCGTTTATTAATTGTCCAAAATCCTTACAAACTACAGAATCATCATTAACATCTATTAAAAATAACAGAGGTCCCAATATAGATTCTTGGGGAACACCTAACTCAATTTTACTTTTGCTTGATCTACAACCATTTAATTTGACTAGACAGAATGACAATTTGGATGATTTATTATGTTTTTTAGCTTTATAGTGCATTTACCTACACTTTTTCACGGCCACATAGGTACTGTTGAGTGCTCTAGCATATCCTTGACTTATTCGCCAGGTGATAGAATCCGATGGCGCAGGTGATTGATTTATTTAGTGAACATAAAACAGAGGAGACAAATCATAAAAGAACACTGAAAACTGCATAAGTAATACGTGCGTCGCAGTTTCCAGCACCCAACCTTCAGCAAAGAGGAGAGGCGTTCACAACTTAGCTAGGTAGATAAAAAAAAGAACTAAGAGCTTGGTTTAACAATAAAGATATTTAAAAGTGCATGGTATTTTTATGTAATTGTGAGTGTGTAGTGTAGGTGTTGTATGACTGCGTGTGTTAGTATTGTGTTAAATATAAATTAACTGAAACAAATATGTAGTACTAATCCGCTAATCTACATTCAGATTAGCGGATTAGTACTACATTTTTGTTTGGTTTTCAGTTAATATATATTGAACAATGGAATTTCGCAAAGTCACGCCTGAATCAATGAATTATCTTAGTATTGTGTGTAAGTTCTCCTGATTACCATGTCTCATATGGTGGCACAGGAGAATATGATTTGTGGGGGAGTGTTTGTGTGTGATGTCCGTGTATCTGAGAGCTCTCCTGATTACAAGTCTCTTAATATAGAAAGTTTACGCATTGTGGTGCGGAGTCGAGATAAAATTAGCGATCATAAAATGCTGATGAAAATGCAAGCGTCACGCACGAGCTAGCATTTTATTTTGGGATTCATTAGTATATTTCTAGAGGTGCCTACTTAACCTTGGCAGTTCGATAATCAAACATTGACACGAATGCTGATTTGTTTGACTTCACCGATGCGTTGTGATTGTTGCTGCTTCGTTCATAGAGTTTGTTATTCCGTGTTGGTTAGGTCGTGACTCGTTGTTTGATTTAGCAGGTTATTAGGTAACTTAGTCTTCAAAATTTGTTTACGATTCTCTTTTATTATCATCATCATTTCAACTCGTTTACACCATCGTAGGATCGTGCCCTACGATGCACTGCCCTGCGTCCATCAACATGAGGCATACGGGTGTTAAGCCTCATGTTCCTGTTATTTCACCAGCAACCACACCGTTTAAATCAGAACTTACTTTTACATTATTTACTTCGAAAAATATCAAAAAAAGCTAGGTTTCGTTTTTTAGCTGCTGCTGTGAAATAATCTATAATTATTATTCTACCATTTTTTTTGATGCACTAAGGTTTTTCGCAAGCCAAACAATTGTGTTTCATTGGGTGTTAATGCAATGCGTAATAGTAACCGGTCTAAAATAGGTCATTCCAACTAATTTGATTTAGAATTCTGCAATGTGTTCAATTTATTCTTTCATTATATTAAGGGTTTGCTACCCTTGTTCTAATTCACTGACAAGACTGTAGAATATAAATTAGGCTTTCTAGGAAAACACAATTATTGACAATGCCATTGACGTCACGGTCACGTCGTGACTATTGATTTATTAACAACCTTCTACGAAACACTCGCTAAATGGTATGCAAATCATTCGTGTGAATAGTAGAATAAGATTAGTAGAGCTCTTTGGGAAGAGCTCGTCCGGGGAAGTACTATCATGCCTATTTCTGCTGTCAAGTAGCGTTGTTGTATTTCGGTTTGAAGGGTTTGGTTGCCGGTGAAATTACAAACACATGAAGAATAGCATCATGCCTCAAGTTGATGGATGCAGAGCAGTGCATCGTAGGGAACGTTCGTTTAGTGACTTGCGAGCCAATGCTTTTTTATAAGTGATGGTTTACGTAAGGTTGGCCATCTGCTTTTTCCATAAGCAAGGAGTATAAAAAAAACTCCGTTTATAAGAAAGATGGTAATAAGACAGAGCGTTAATAAGTAAGGTAAGAAGAGATAACAGATGCTTTGTAAAAGTCGCGGTGACAAAACCGAGGCGCAGTACGTATATTAGCTAGACCAAAGACTGAGGAAGAACAATACGAGACGCAGTATTATAGGTGATGGTTACTACTTAACATCAGTAGGGCTATCTGCTTAGTCAATCAGCAAGAGTTATAAAAAAAGAACTAAGTAAAGCTGAATATTCCTGCTTGCATCCCCGTTCTGTTTGCATTTATTCACGAAAACGCCTGGCTGGCGAGAGAAAATACATTTTCTGTATTCAAAATGTATCCTAACATTCCCCACGGGTTTTTACATTGTGTTGTAGTTCTCAAAGCTCGTGGAGATAGACGACATTGTGAAATTCGCGGGAAGTCGGGGATGGAAAAGGCTCAAAATATTGTTTCCTGAATATGCCTTCGGAACAGAATCGCTTTGAAAATTATGAAGTGCATATGCTATTGCAAGCGACTGTACCTTACCTACCTATATACTTTTACAAACTATACCTACCACCATTGATAAAAAAAACTGAAACAGCTTTACGACTTTGATCCTCAGGCACAGTAGATATCTCAGTACCTTAGTACTTGGTACTGAGATATCTACTGTGCCTGAGGATCAAAGTCGTAAAGCTGTTTCAGTTTTTTCTAGAATCTTTAGGGATAACTATGTATGCATATTGAAAACCGATACCACCGAATAAATAATAGTACTTCGCTAATTTCCCTAAGGCTTAAGTCTTGAATCATGCAATCGACTAGTCAATTAGATAGTTTTCAGAACTTTGGTGCCGATTCTGTTGTCAGAGCTACCAAACTAAAATAACTGAAATTGTGTCAAATATGAAAGATCTTATTCAGTTATATCTAAAGTTCAAAGTAGCATACCACCTCAGACTGATTTACCTAAATTTAGTATTTTGTATATTCAAGTTTACGTCAAACTAGGCAGCACCAATTTACTTGATGTAAAATACGCGTAAAAAAGTTGTTAGTGTTGGCCAAATATCGATAGGGAAACTATCGATATTTCGGCAACACTAGAATCGATATCATCTAATTTAGGCTGCACGATGAAGGCAACTTTAACAGATTGCTAAGTGTTTTCGTTACGAAGTCGAAGGAGCAAGTCTTGAACTTTGCATGAAGCGTTAATTCAACCAAGAGATTCTGCATTATTTCAGTTAACCAACTAACTTTTAATCATCCGGTATCCCTACGTGTCTACTAAACGAATAAAATACTAAACTAAATGTTTGTTTATGGCAGGTCTCAAGTAATAGTACTCTAAGGGCGAGATTTTCCATCTCAGAGTAACATATAGTGTCACTCTAAAATCTGAAACGTCAAATTAAAATATTTTAGTCATTGACTCTTAAATATTTTTATATGACGGATAGTGTTGCACTGAGTAGGTAAAACCAGTGGCGTAGCTAGGTGGACAAGGGTCCCGGTGCATATATAGAGAAGGAATCGGGCATAAAGAAAGAATTTTGTGAGCAGGCTCAAGGTTTTCTAGCTTCGGGAGCTGGCTGACCCTCTCTTTTCAAAGCTTAGGTTAGAGGGCCCCCTGAGCTCCGGAGCCCTGGTGCACTGCACCACCTGGCCCTACGATAGCTACGCCACTGGGTAAAACCCGCCCTTAATAACCTAGGTACCTTATACCTAAATAACCTATAACAAATGGGCTATAAGGCTTTTATCTCTCCGAGTTAGCGTTACATAAACAAAGCTATCTGATGCAACTAAATTTATAAAGCGATAGCTAGTGACTCACATACCTAACTTTAAAATAACCTTTGTATTACAGTTTTGGTCTAGTGGGATTGGCCCCGCCATCTGGTAAGGTCGTGGGATCAAATCTGGCGGTGCACCAATTATTTTTCTATTTGATAACTTTATGTACGCAATGCCAGTGCTTTAATCGGTGAAGGAAAACATGGTGAGTGAACTACTTTGTATTCTAGCAACGGCTATGGGCTTGCAACCTGTCTGGAGTGGTGTATGGAGTTCTAACTACTGCAAAATGTTATCTACCAAATGAAATATTAGGACGTATTTCTGACTACCCCTTATAGACATTCTGAAAGAATCTTGAATAAGACCTGAGGGTATAATCCATCGTGTTTGGGGATCAAAGTCGTGTTTCTTTTCTTTTTTATAACTTACATAGGTACCTACCTTCCTACTATTTATTCTATGCCAAAACCTAATAATTGTCTAGCTCGTTTTTGCTCGATATTGTTAACGGCAACAGGTACACGCTTGAAATATTCACAGAATATTGAGTTACTTATATTATTCACTTTAAAAATTAATAATAAAATAAATATTTAAGGGGGCTCCTATACAACAGACATGATTTTTTTGCCGTGTTTATAGATAATGGTACGGAACTCTTCGTGCGCGAGTCCGACTCGCACTTGGCCGGGTATTTTAGTTAGACGCAAGCGAAGCCTCGGGAGGCAGCTAGTAAGATCATTCAACGTGTACCTATATAAGTAAAGTAAACCTCGCTTGTAACATTATCACCAGATTTCATTGCATGATGGCATTTAACCACTTTCACATTCACAAGCGCTGGCGACCCAAGTGTGTTGCTGCACATCTTATTGCATGTTATATCATCTAGATTAGATTTGATGTGCAATATATTAGTACGTACTTGTTTGTACTATTGCAATCTTGGTAACTATGTCCCTATTTACGAAACACTTATGACTGGGACAGGATTTAAGATTTGATAAACGCCTGTACCATGTTCTCAGCTTCGTCCAATCCACAGAAAGTCAAAAGGTATTTATTCAATTAAATCACAAGGATCACTTTGAAACGTCGTAAAGCTAGGTGAATCTAGGTGCCAGTTCCACGCGACCAAAGCCTTGAAAAACAGGCAACAAACTTACGAACGAACAGAGACATGGTCAATACGTGTGGAGCTGACTAAGCCGCAGGCTTCTTCACGATGTCTTCCTTCAGCGTTTGATAGTTTTTTAATAACAATAGCGGTGAGATCTGTTCATTCAACGACTCATTGTACTGCTCGCTAATGCTATCGTTTCTACAATTACTGGTGATAATCCTGCTGGTCTTCAAATCGCGGGTCGAATCCGATGTGTATCGAACGATATAAAAAAAAAATCTTCTAAAATAATATAAACTTACTGAAAAAAAAAACTGAAACAGCTTCACGACTTTAATCCCCAGGCACGGTAGATATCCCCTCAGATCTCTTAGTACGAAGTACTAACTCCAGATTCTTTTGAGGATGTCTAAGGGATAGGTAGTCATAGGTACGTCCAAACATTAAATTAGGCACATACCCACATTTTGCAGTAGTTGGTATTCCATACGTGACAGGTTGTAAGCCCATCGCCGCTGTTAGAGTACTAACTGGTTTCCTCACGATGTTTTCCTTCACCGTTTAAGAGCACTGGCATTGCGCACATAATTTTTTTCGATAGGATTTTATAGATAGGAAAAATCCATTGGTGCACGACCGGATTCAAACCTGCGACCTTACGATCGGAAGGCGGGGTCCCACTAGACCACCGGTGCTCTAATAGTATATACCTAGGATTTAATTTGTGTATGTGAAAGTTTTACTAAAGCTGAACTAAAAAAATGCAAATGAGAGTTTGGTGGAGCAAAAGATTAGTCCATGACGGTTAAAAAAGGAAAAATACGTTTCTTGTTACCAATCTAAGTTTCCGAATATTAAGTCAACCAAGCAAATCTTGGACTTACGAAAAATACCGCTACACCTACCACCAATTACCGCAATAGATCACTATTTGAACAGAGACACTGACGAATGTTTTTTATTATTTACTAAACCATGCTACCCTACTTTTTACTTGGTACAAAATTATACCTAACTAGCGGCCTGTCCCAGCTTCGCATGGGTGGTCATAAATTTTTTAAACATTTTAGGATAAACTTAGACCGTGTGGGTTCGAGCCTCGCGTCTACTTATTTCGAGTGAAATCGCAACCCGCGCGTGACCCGTGGACCCGTTAACATTTTTAATTTCGTCATATCTTTTGAATGGAATGTCCGATTTGAAAAATTTAAGAAGTAATCGATTGGTATTGAAACCGTCTTAATTATGAAATGATTTATTTGGATAAGGATTAATACCAAGGTACAAATAAAGACCCTTTTCTAGCGGAGGCATTTCAATTAATTTTTTATAATAAAAGAACACTTATTGTGACATAACTATAATAGTTAGACATATGCTATCGCGACATTTTTTGTAGATGATGACGTGTTCTACAAAATCGTAGTACATAATTTTGTTCTATCATCAATAGTTATCGCAGCGCACGCGATGTAAGGTTTTGGTTTTCCACCTTGGGTTACATTATTGAAGTTTTAGTAAGGATCCCTGATTTTTTTGAAAATATAATATAGCCTATGTTACTCAGGGATAATGTAGCATTCTAATGGTGAAAGAATTTTTGAAATCGGACCAGTAGTTTTTGAGCCTATTCGTTACATACAAAAATACAAAAATACAAATGTTACCTCTTTATAATATTAGTGTAGATGACGTAATTACAATTTGAATATTTGTATGTCTAATGTTATCCTAACCCGTATTTAGGTGCATTACAATAACAAAAAAAACTGCTGAATCTTGCGATTAAATGAAAATAAACCTTATCGTTCAAAAAACACGTGTGAAAATGGAGAATATTTAACATGCCGATCTCTACCATCCGTGGTTCCTGCTCTTTTGTTTCTACACAAAAACGGAGTGATAGATACGAGTACGATAACCGTTGAATAAATGTGAAAATGCATGTAAATTTCTGATAGAATTCGCATTTATAAAGAGTTTCCTTGAATTTGTCTGATTCTGGTACAATGGAAAAGGTCAGTTGGCTGCTAATTGAAAAATTCACACGCAATGTCTAGGCTTTTTAAGTACAACTAGTTGATTGCGTGCTGAGAAAATTGCTAGATACCACGTGCTCAAAATTAAACATACAGGAGCCTAAGGTTAAGATTCCTGAAGCACAGATTCGTTCCGGGCCTCAGGAATCTTTACCTTATGCTCCTTATCATCTTCCTGCGGTTCGGGTCTTCTTCCACTCTGTTCTTTTATTCATCTCAGTGCTCACTCCTTTCTGACTCATGTCATTTGTCACACAGTTTATTTATATTTATGCCCTAGGGCATCTGCATAAAATAAAGTTGGCCTTCTCCTTTCTTACTTGCTTGTTAATCTCAAGCTTAAAATCCTTTCACCACACTGTTTCGAAAGGAACTAGTGACACGATAAGAAGAAGGAGTTCAAGTTGTTTAAATAAATGTAGAAAATTAGGTACAATAATTTCGAGGTTATCCAATATGTTGAGTGACGACCTAACTTTTTCTCTTGCGTGATTGTCACTGAGCCTTGAGTATTGCCTAACGATATCCACCTGTCGTAAAAGAGCTAAACTACCTATTTGATGTCATGTCTTACGCCATTTATTTACTAATTACTTTGGTACATACATATAATCTACCAACCTCTGATAGCCTAGTCTATTTTATGCTTACAAGATTATATCATGGATCATAATAGTAAGGATAATGTCTTCGTGAGTCTGTTTTGCTAAGAACTAAAAGCTGACAAATACTGGCTTATTTTCCGAATAATGTGTCTTATTTTAATAAGCTTATGTTTAATTTTATGTTTTCTTTCCTCATGTTCTTAAAATTGCGAAAGATCTGTCTTACACATTACTTTGAAACATGGAACTAATTACGGCGTACATTATTGTAAAACAAATTAAATTGTGTTATCTCAGTATGCACAGAGTGTCTCAAAGTTACATAACATAAAACAAATGAAGTAGGGCCGAATTACGATGCTTACATACAACCTGATGTATTGAGTGCAACCTACCTACAACAAATTAAGAATCCGTACGCGTACAAGTGTAACAAACATGGTAATAAAATGGAGGAAAGTGGTGCTCCAACCTTAGACAGCCTTGATACAGTTTGAGGGGATAAGTTTGCATCACACGAACTTGAGTTTATGAATACGTTTACTTGTAATGTTGTTAGCTAAGGAGTGATAATTTCTTACGAATTACGATGCGAGAAAACGTGATCGGCGTACTTGAGACAGGACTCTATCCCGGGATATTAATATGACATACTTATGCTTTTATTCATACTCCTCGTTATTTTATACGGGCTCTTAGTAGTATACTTGTCACTGTCACTTTCATGTCAACGGAAAGAGATAGTGCCAGACTTATCGGTCATTCTTGCTAATGGAGCTTTCAGCGTGCAAAATGAATAAGAACCTAGTCGCGCTCTCAAAAAATAAAGAAATCTTCACATGGATGTAGTGCATATCTGCGACCTACGAGACTACAATATTGGGTTCTTCAAAAAGAGTGTTCGTAAATGTTTCCATCAAGTGGGACGTAATAGTTCGTTTGCTAACTCAATGAGAAGATAAAACAAGTGACCAAGTAGTGACATGTGCTTGAGTAGAAGGTTTGACAAACTCCAAGCGATTCTTACTGAAACTGGACTAATAAATAACCATATGACACAGTGTTTCCATCAAATGGTCCGTAAAAGTTCGTTTGCTTACTCAATGAGTAGATAATGATAGATAAAGTGACCAAGTGGTGACGTGCGCCTGATTAGAAGGTTTGTCAAAGCGTTTCCTACCTGAAACTGGACCAATAAATAACCATATGACACGACGTTTGAGGTTGTAAGCAGCTGGCCCTGTATTCAAGGGTCTGTCGTCATTTTGCAAAGGGTCACACGGTCGAACAGCTGGTTTGCATTGAGCGTGCTCGGCAAAATCGGGCATCGAAATAAAGCCAACGGTTTGTGCATTCAACTTTCCATAAAAGCTCTTTCAAAAAACCAGTTACACAAAAACTCTTGTTATTGTTGAAGCTGGATGCCGGAATGTTTTTACTTTGTACGTTGATTCCTGGTTCCCTATGTTTTTCTGGGTATATTTTGCGGAATCTACTCTATAAATCCTTTTACCACGCTGTTTCCAAAGAAACTAGTGACACGAATCGAAGAAGACCTACAGGTTTTTGTCAAAGTAATCACTTTTTTCCAAAGAAATGCGTTTGACCCGTGCTTTCTCTTATGCAGAATTTATATTTTCAAAAACTGTTGAAATGAGCGAGCGAATTTTTATGACAGTCTCCTACGGTTGGAGTGAATTTGCCTGACGGATATCAGACCTGTAGGTAGGAATATTTTTTTTATTTATTAGTAAAAAACGTGATAGTTCGGCAATTAATATATCACGAGTGCTGCAAAAACGTTATTGAATGTGTTTTTTTCTAGTCATCTGACTACATCATCGCTAATAATTATTACAGACGTATCTATTAATCTTATTATTGCATCATCATAAATCAATTTCATTATCGCAAGAAACTATTGCCTAATTACTTTTGAACTTCTGTTACAATGAATTTACTTGAGTACCATTAATAAAGTCGTCATCGTCATAGGTGATTTTTACAGCGTCAAGTCAAGGGCAACTTTTTCCTTATGCCCCTATTTACGGGACGCTGTAGTACTTGGAGACTGGATTTTAAATGGCTTACCCAAGATTTACTTATTATAACTTATTTTAAGAGTAGTAGAGCTCTTTGTGAAGGGCTCGTCCGGGGAAGTACTAACACCGCGCCTTTTTCTGCCGCCAAGCAGCGTTGCTGTGTTTCGGTTTGAAAACTGTGGTTGCCGGTGTAATTACAGGCACATGAGGCTTATCATCTGTATGCCTCAAGTTGATGAACGCAGGGCAGTGCATCGTAGGGCACGTTCCTATCGTGCGTGACTTACGAGGCAATGCTTTGTTATGGTGATGGTTACCACTTAACATCAGGTGGGCCATCTGCTTGTTCCATCAGCTAGTTGTATAAAAAAAGAAACTTATTTTATTTTATTAGAAATTTTACCATCTCGTAGCTTAGTCGGCCATATCCACAGGAAATACCTGTTCAATACGTGCGGGGCTTTCAGTTACAGATTTTCCTACGATGTTTTCCTTCACCGATTAAGCACCAGCATGTCCTTGTATACTACGACCCACGACTCCTTCCGATCTGTTCTAATCTGCCATCACCATTGCTCCCGCATCATAAGTAAATCGGGTACACTGAACTATTTGAGTTTAGATTTCTTATCTTTTTAACATTATCTTTGGGTATCTTGTGTACCTACCTTCTTATCTTCAACGTTAAGAACCTTCTTAGTATGGGAAAAGTGTAATGATTGCAATTTGTCCTAAATGAACCCAAAATGTTATTATATAGCCTAAAAATTACGTTCGGAACGAAGTCTTAAATATTTATGCTTGTATTCCGAAAAAGAGGGCTTTGTACAAAATATTTGCTAACCTGTTGTCGAGTTTCGCGAAGTCTATTAGTAAATTATATTTGCTACGGAAAATTGCGCGAAAAACTAATTAAGCAAGTATCCAAGCTTGATACCTGTTTGAACCTGGTTAATTGTTTGTTTTTTTAACTTATGTTTATTTGTAATTAAGCGAGAAATGTTAGTAATTTGTCTTTTTTATTGCTTATTTATTATAAATAATTTATTGTAATACGCAGTAAATAGGTACAATAAATATGCGTGGAATTATGGGTGGATAAAGCTACATCAAGAAACATACAAATTCTCTTTATTTGACATGTCCAGGTGATCCTTCGTTAATTAAATTCCTTTGTTAATTCCATAATTGTCTTCAAATAAACAAGTATCGCTGTGATAACAATCTGCGTCTAGGAGTAATTAGCATAAATTGTGTTAAAAACAATGTGAATCCTAATTAGCTATGTGAAAATTGCATAAGTACAGCTGATTGTTACGCGAGCATTGTTTACTAATAAACCACTTGTCACCTTGCTATTTCAAAGTCAAGAAGGAACTAATAACTTAGTAGTAACTTTACCTTTATAAACATCGTTGAGAGTCCCACGAGTCTGGTGCACAAATATCCAATTCGGAATTAAATAAATAAGTATTCACTGTCACACGCGATATGTACTGATAAGTGCAGAGGTGTTGTCGGTTGTGCGCGGAGGCTGTCGCGCGGCGGAGGCGCGTCTGCAGTGCGCCCGCGCATGCATCACGTGCGTCGACGCCAGCGCCGCTCCGCCCGGCTCGCTGCGGCCGGTTGGGGAACTAACGGGGCTTTTCACGCACGGCTGCTTGCGCATACTGAATGGCTGCATTGACGAAATTAAACCTATTGCAACGGTAACGCTCGTTTTACTATTGCGCGTTGTATACAAATGTTTTCGTAGTTTTATAATAATAGGACTAGTCGATAAATTGGACTGCTTGCTCTCATTAATGGTAAAAATACGTGGCCCGATGTCCTAGTCGCTCTACCCATCGGAAGCTAACATGGCAAGCTGCAATGTCTGTATTATTGTCTGATGATTGTACTATGGGTTACATAGTATTTGTTTTGCCTTAGTGTGTGCTGTCTTTTAAATTTGATTGCCTCTAGCTCAGTTATGCTTACGCCTTACTTAGTAGTAAGTTATATTGGCATTATTATATTATTTTGTAGTTGTTAAACGGTAGGAGCCAAGCCGTAAGTTTGTTGCCTGTTCTTCTAGGCGGGGTCTGGCACCTCTCCTAGCTTTAAGTCGTTGCTCGACAGGAATCTCTTTGAGGCGCATTTAAAATCCTTTCACCACACTGTTTCGTAAGAAACTAGTGACATTACAAGAAGAAGAATTGAATATATACCTTTTGATTTGACTTAGACTTCATTTGTCTGTTGTGCGATTCTAATGAAACGAGGAAATAAACCCTCTCGAAGAGTCGACGGCTAACGATGCCAATACAAAGACACAGCATGCACGGAAATCTTACTGTGCATTTTCCGGCGAAGGCTGTGTCAATAACGAAAGGTAAATACGAACAAACAACAGTTCCTACCTCGGCTTTGAGCGGGTAAGCAAAGCTTGGCAAATAGGTATGAATAGCTTACGTTGGCATGGCGCTGGAAATTCAGCTAGTCGCTGTAATATCGAAAGAGTACAATGACCCTATACAGCTGTAACTATAATTATGTAGTGGAATTTTATTGCTATTGTGTTATACTTTCTTCTTCTTGAAGTGTCATTAGTTGTTTCGAAACTACTTATATGCCTTTATGTAATTAGATTGACGCAACTAATGAACATATGATTATGGTATTAGATATTACTATTATACAAGGTGTTCCAATACTTGTAGTATTCCGATTCCAATACTACAAGTATTGGAACACCTACTTACTACTTAAAACTTCAGGGGGCTAAAGTACTCATCAATATGAATAACTTTTTCTAAGGAACCAAAACTGTGAACGCGAATAAAAAAAAACAGCTGTTTCAAAAGTTCAAAACCTACCTGGCTAAAAGGTGGCATACAGATGTTAAGCCTCATGTTCCGATAGTACAAGCTCTGCTAAGTTTGGGGCTAGATAGTGCTGCGTAGAATGTCCGCCAATATTTATTTATTTTAACAAAGTGTTCCACTAGTCCCTGTGGTTTGAAATAAATTAATATTGTTATACTCAAATTCATGAAAATATATTTGTATCAGTTCAAATGATTACTTATTGTGGTCACGTTTGTGAAAACGTCAGTCACCTAGCTCACGTGCACTGTCGTGCACTGATGACATTCGTGTCTCCACAATACCACGGCAATTTCGCCTGATCTTCTACACAATGCAGATTTTGTACACTTACTAAATTATGGCATTTTAAAATTATGACCGATTGTGTTCATGTGATCTGTGTTGTTTACGTACGTACAGTAGTGCTATTCTGTAGAAACTAAAATCACAGGGAGTATCGTCTAGTGAGTGGATCAGCGCTCACTCCGATCACAAACACTCACGCGGGTGGCGTGATGGCTGAATGTATTATGGAATGCCAAATTGAAATCTCACCGCGGAATCCGCGCTCACTTGGGCGAGTGTTGTTATATATAGCACTTATATATCCTGCTGATCTGGCACAAAATTAGCAAGATGTATAAAAAACACTCGCTATTATCATTTCGTTTGGTTGCGCTATTATTTTTCAAGACGTATTTATTGGTACTGTATTTTAATTAGTTTTTAGTTTTTTTTTTCCTCGAATGATCTGATATTACAATCAAGGTGATTGCTAAGAAAGATTTACTATGAGTGAATAACGCACGAATAAATCGTTTTAGTTGATTGATGCCAACAAACAACTTAGCGGCTGGTTTCTTTGCATCATCATTATCAGCCAGAGGAAGCTTACTGCTGGACATAGGCCTCCTCTATACACTTCTAGAAAAACTCTGAGCCCTACTCCAATTTAAACAAAAGTCACCTCTCGAAGGTATCTTTACGATACAAAAATTGTGCACTTAGTTTAGGTTACTCTACAATCTTTCCTTTAATTACAACTCAGATATTCTATTAAAAATGAATATGAGAGTAGCGAGGGTTAAGATGCGACACAGAGCGAATAAAATAAAAATATTGCGACAAAATTAGAGGAAGCAGTTAAAAATATTGCCTTGGTCTACATTGAGCGGCCTTACCGCAGGTTAATATTTTATTTCAAAGGAAAAAGGTCTAGGTGAGGCGATGTTGGTAAATTTACGACCAAACCAAAGAGGCACTTTAGTATGCCCGGCACGTCCTTATAGAGTCCACATAAATGTGACAAATTGTGTTATTTTGCAACTGCAAGTTGAGACTGTATTCTGCAGATGAGATAGTTCAGATAGGAACTCTGCCCGTTGTGATGGTTGTGACAAATACGTGTCAGTTGACAATAATTATAAAGTAATATTGTCCAGATCTCTGAAAGTTACCTAACTTTCAGAGATCTGGAAAATATTACGAGTTCTGAATGTTGATTGAGCATTGGTATTTACTTATGACCTAGTCCTACTAATATTATAAACGCGAAAGTTTGTAAGTATGGATGGATGGATGGATGTTTGTTACTCTTTCACGTAAAAACGACTGAATGGATTTTAATGAAACTCTACAATAATATAGCTTATACATCAGAATAACACATAGGCTACAATTTATAAAGATATTGTGTGAATTTTCCAAAATATGACGATAAGTGTCAAGTAAGTAGGAAAAAATCTACCATCTGCGACCTATTCTGGCGTGCGCTGCCGAAACCGTTAGAGTTACACATATGTACTACGCCACGCTAATATAAGCTACTAGAAATACTAATCCTGCGCAGACGAAGTCGCGGGCACCAGCTTGTTAGTAATACTGTTAGTTTTCTTAAAGCTAGATCAGATGTGGACCCCTTTCTGGCCTTTGGCTAAAGGACACAATTGTAATTTACCAGACGTGACCATAATAATCTAATCCATATCGGAGGATACTGCACACTGCGCTATCTGGCTCCAAACCAAGCAAAGTTTCTAATATGCAAACCAGATGGCTGATATAATACTTATATTTGCAATACATACCTACCTCTAATAAATTTACACCAAGACAGAGAGCATACATCTATGTTCATTACCCAAATGTTTGTTCTCGATGGGGATTGAACCCAGGGCATATAGCGCAAATGGCAGAGCTACTACCTAAATGAGCTGTGAGAGCCGAGCATATTGCAGGTGACTGTACCAACCGACTGTACAACGAATTTTATCGTTAAACTTTGCTCTACTTTTCAACTACCCTTGTTGTATTTCGTGTCTAACTACTGCTTAAATATGGAATTGCTACTGAACTAAAGTTTTTAATTGCGGACCTTTACTTTCGTAACTTGGAACCGTTTCGTAGTATGTACCTACTTACTTGTCACGTCTAATTTGTACACGGATTTTGCAATCCGGCGGACTAGCTAACATAAACATACATAGTTAACTGCTAGGTTACGTTAATTTATGTATCTGTGATACTCCAAATAAGGACTTTTTTAGTATTTTGTCCTACTAATATATAATGCGAAAGTTTTTAGAGTATTAGAGCTCTTTGTGAAGGACGCGTTCGGGGAAGTTCTACCATCACGCCTATTCGACCAAGCAGCGTTGCTGTGTTTCGGTTTGAATGGTGTGGTTGCCGGTGCAATAACAGGCACATGAGGCTTAACATCTGTATGCCTCAAATTGATGGACGCAGGAAGGCAATGCTTTGGATAGTTGATGGTTACCATTTAACATCAAGTGGGCTTGTTCCATTGGATACTGGTATAAAAAAAGAACGACGAAGTACACGAAACATAAACATTTGTATTTACAAAAGTTACTAATATTTTGATGTTGGCTCAATCACGCCTTTACCACTGAACCGATTGGGGTGCAACTTAGAAAAAATATAGTTTGTAGCCTGAATAAGCATAAAGCCTACTTTTTATCCCGATAAACGGGAACGGGATAGAAAACATGAACGATTGATAATATATTAACATCACCTTCGATGTTGATATATTAGCAATCACTACTAATACTTTTGAGAGTAGTAGAGCTCTTTGTGAAGGGCTCGTCCGGGGAAGTACTACCACCACGCCTTTTTCTGCCGCCAAGCAGCAACGCTGTGTTTCGGTTTGAAGAGTGTGGTTGCCGGTGTAATTACAGGCACATGAGGCTAAACATTTGTATGCCTCAAGTTGAATGACGCAGGGCAGTGCATCGTAGGGCACGTTCCTATCGTGCGTGACTTACGGGGCAGTACTTTGTTATGGGTGATGGTCGCCATTAACATCAGGTGGGCCAACTGCTTGTTCCATAAGCTAGTTGTATAAAAAAAAACGCAAGCGGAGCTGTGGGCGGCAGCGATACGGAACTTTCTGTTGCAAGTATGATGAAAATTTGTAGAAGAACATAAAGTTCCGTACCGATATCTCTATCGCGTCTCCATACAAAAAAGAACACGGAACAAAAACGAAAAACCAAATATGGTAAACACAACTCATACTTGGGGTACAGGTTATTAGTAATTTGGTTCGTTTATTTAAATCTATTTTTAAGTAAAACCCTAATCCTAAACAGGCTTGTGTAAAGTCGGAGAGAGTTATTCGGTCTACGTTTAGATAATACGAGTACCGTAATAAAATTAGTTTTATCTATCTAACTAATGTACCTACTCAATTTCACATTTTCTAATTTGGAAAATTTCTGTAGTAACCTAAATACATGTAGACTATTTTATTTTTATGTAGTAGGTATCTACTCGTTGGTATAGATAAACGTAAATAAATTTATTTTAGACTCGGTATGCTTACCGATTAGGTACTGCCATTATTCCCAATTTTCACATTAGTAAGTTGTGCATTTAAGTGAATTAGGTACTAAACAAACCCAATGAATCATAAAGCTATATCAAGTAAAGTACTTATTTACAAACTTACTAAAGTTTTTCAGAAGGGCACGACCTACAGTAAATAAGAATATAAAGAAGATTTATAATTTAAGTAATGTAAGGACAAAAGGTATTCAGCGAGACAAAGTACAAAAATACACCGATTAAATCCGACGAAAACCTAAACTTAGATTAAAAAAAAAAATCCTTAGAGTTACGACATGGGGTCCTTCAAAAGGCGAGCTTTAAGACGTTTTAAAGTGACTCAACTGAATAAAATGCCTTTTGACTTTGACTTTAACTATGATAATAGCTTAAGCAAACGAAGTCGCACTGAATTCCACTATGAATACTTATACTAAAATTGCTACCCACTACTCGTTTCAGGGATTATTCTTGTTAGGCCGCACTTTCATAGGATTAGCGGCGAGTTCCGACTATTAAGTGGTTAATTCTGTTAAGTACCTTCAGTGTTAGGTTTTTAATGTCCATTTTGTATCTGAACCTTTGTTATTTAAAAGTTACATTATTTATTATGCAATATTAGAAGAAGAATAATTATCAGGTAGTAATTAAAACAATTTATAAATACAACTTACAATAAACAAATATATAAGAAGGCGGTAGTTATAAACTTATAAATGTATAGTATTATCTCTTATTTCTGACGCGTAAATTACTAAAAAAACCAAATAGTTTCACGACTTTTATCCCCAGGCACGGCAGATATCCCCGAATATATAATTTTTATAATATGCCAAAATTTAGATGTCTTTCCTCATTGCGATTTCCTTAATTGCATTGTAGGTAAATACTATGAAACGAATAAAAAAGTGAACGAATTATTTATTTAATTTGTCTGTTGTTTATGTCAAGGCTGTAAATGATGCGGGAAATAACATCAAAGTAGGTACACGCAATTAGTTACGCCTACTTTCAATCTCTGGGGCACTTTGTGATTAGAAAAGAACAATTAGAACGTTTTCTTCAACGAGACTCATGGTCTACTTATCGATTCTAAAGTCTGTCTTCGAATACTCGAATAATGCGCGCAACTGCTGGACTTAGGCCTTTATACATTTCCTGGAAGAAAGATTCTGAGTTCTTTCAATCCACCGACTTCTCGCGATCTTCACCAATGTCGTCTGTCCATCGGGTAGACCAATATATAAGAAGGAAGAGCGAGGACTAATATACTAGTA
Source organism: Chloroclysta siterata (assembly GCA_932294275.1). Classification (NCBI taxonomy): domain Eukaryota; kingdom Metazoa; phylum Arthropoda; class Insecta; order Lepidoptera; family Geometridae; genus Chloroclysta; species Chloroclysta siterata. The sequence goes on from OW028602.1 coordinate 13,262,473, forward strand.
GTTCGCCCCGAACTGAGATCTCGTGATGCGACCCGACGCGACGAACGCATTAAAACTTTGAGTACGTAGTAGTCAGAGGCAAGTCCAAACATTATCTTTGGACTTTTTTCTGACTACCGCCTACTAACTTGGTATGGTTACCAAGTTTCAACTCTATTTGCCTATTTATTGAAGAGTTCCGTTGAACAGACCTTGGCTTCATCATCAGACCTGGTCGTCGTCACCATTTTATGAGAACTGAGTACCTCCTTAATTTATTGATCGAGTGAGCGAAGCGAACGAAGATTCTAGTTTCAACTTGGGCGATTTGGCATTTTATGTATGTATGTATGTATGTATGTATGTATGTATGTATGTATGTATGTTTGTCTGGCCATAACTTTCGAACCGTTGATCCGATCTGCATGAAATTTGATAAGACGACAGCTTGTACTTGAGAAATTTACTGGTAAGTATATGAGTAAAATCGGATGAAGGGTTTTTAAGATATGGGGTTTTTTATGGCGGCAAAAATAAAAAAAGTGACTTAAAAAAATCAAGTTACATGTCATACGAAAGCTCTATGTTTGGACATTCCAAAACAATTTTTACTTTTTTTCTAGGACGCTCGGTTTTTGAGATACAACAAAAAAGTTAAATTAAGATAACCAGCGACCCAAGAGCTCCCATCTCTAAGAGTTTCGTTGGCATCAAGGTTTTTCTACTGGTCGGCCAGTTACTTTGCTTTTTCTTATTTTTTTTTCTTGAAATAAATTAAGGAGGTACTCAGTTCTCATAAAATGGTGACAACGACCAGGTCTGATGATGGAGCCAAGGTCTGTTCAACGGAACTCTTCAATAAATAGGCCAATAGAGTTGAAACTTGGTTACCGTACCAAGTTAGTAGGCGGTAGTCAGAAAAAAGTCCAAACATAATGTTTGGACTTGCCTTTGACTACCACCTATTCAAAGTTTTGGTGCGTTCGTCGGGTCGCATCACGAGATCTCTGTTCGGGGCGAACTACTAGTTTTAAGAAAAAAAAATAAAGAAAAGCAAAGTAACTGGCCGACCAGTAGAAAAACCTTGATGTCAACGAAACTCTTAGAGATGGGAGCTCTTGGATCGCTGGTTATCTTAATTTAACTTTTATTATTTTATCTCAAAAACCGAGTGTCACAAAAAAAAAGTAAAAATTGTTTTGGGATGTCCAAACAAAGCCCTTTCATATGACATGTAACTTGATTTTTTTATGTAACTTTTTTTATTTTTGCCCCCTTAAAAAACCCCATATCTCAAAAACCCTTCATCCTATTTTACTCATATACTTACCAGTAAATTTCTCAAGTACAAGCTATCGACTTATCAAATTTCATGCAGATCGGATCAACGGTTCGAAAGTTATGGCCAGATAAACATACATACATACATACATAAAATGCCAAATCGCCCAAGTTGAAACTAAGATCTTCGTTCGCTTCGCTCACTCGATCAATTATATTTAGATCAGCCCACTAATTTTTATAGCCTTTATGATACAATCTCTATGAGTTATGAAAATTATCGCTTAAAAATTATAAAATATTGTCCCACCCAAAATTGTGTGTTATCTTCTTATGCAAATAGCTTGGAAATGAGTTCATTTACCTTTGATTCTACTTATTCATTTTTCCTGTATTTAGGTTTTTATTTTATTCCTCAAACATCTTAAATGTGATCTATTTATACGATACAATTTATAGCATAAGTACTTAGTTTTTTAAATATGTACTTGCATACATACTGAGTACTTTAAAATAAGTACCTACATGAGAAACGAGCGTTATTTTCCTTGAGATGATATCATCTTTCAAACAAAAATTGATTAGCTGTTCATGCATGGTCATCTTTCAAGGTTAGCGCAATTGCACTGGCGCACGTTTGTTCTGTTTGTTAAACGTTTTTTACATTTGATTTTGCAATATACATTTGTTTATGTGTAAAAAAACTTAGAATACCCCGGTTACACTCAGCTCATGTCCGTGAAAATGTACAGAGACATGGGAAGGGACTCGGGCAATGCGAGAATGTAAACAGGCCACTTCCATGTCCACTCGCTTTGCCGCTCGCGTTGCCCGTGTTGTGTGAACACACATTGCCAGCGACGCTGCCGCAGACATATGGACGGCAACATTTCCGTCCACGCGAATGGCAGCGCGAATGTCTAAATGTAAACGCAGTGTAAAGTTCATGCAAAAAAACGCCAGCCATAAGTTTCTTGCCTGTTCTTCTTGGCTTTGTTCGCGAGGTCTGGCACTTGATTCACCTAGTTTAAAAGACGTTTCAAAGTGATCCTTGTTCAATAAAGACCACTTTGATTGTGATTTTAACTTGACATAGCAACTTTTTCGCGAATTCACATCCATTAGGCGTTTCGTTCATCGAGCTCGCAATCATTCTACCTACAGATTAGAAAAAATATAAATTTCAGTGTTAGAATAGAATAGAAGTTTTTTTATTCGACACCTAACACGGGTACAGCATCACAAATCATAACAAGAAAAGCAAGAAGAAGACAAAACTGTGTTCTGTGTCTGTCTATGTTCAGCGAGCTTGTGTGTGGACTACAGAATTAGGCCTTGCGTTCATCGAGTTCATCTGCTTTCGATCTTTGTTATGCGGACCAATATTCTTACAGAATGTGGTATTTCAAGCATCGAAATTCAGAAACACAGTCTTTTGATAGCTCATCAAAAGATATATCATATTCGACCAAAAGCTACGATAACGTTGAGAGCAAGCAACGACTCATTTTACTGCTCTTATTTTTAAGTAATAGCTAATTAGCTACTGCAAATCTTTTTCATTCGTCTTTGAAACGGCAGAGGATTTGTTTACCCCGGAACCCCGCATTTCAGATTTAATTGGCGCGCCAACCCCTTAAAATGAGCCTGTAGTAAGTACCTACTCAGAAAAGTATGAATCATCGTTGGATTTACTTTTCCTGAGTCTAATTAAACTAGTCTGCTTAACCAACAACTCTGCTAAGATTTAGAATATGAAAAGAAATAGGCTACTCGTACCTATCCCTATAATAGGTTTGAATTGACACACACGACACGGGTTACAGAATAGAGCACTATAAACGACCTACAATAACAGCATGAGTAATAGTCACAAGATAAGAAAAACGGGTTTGTTGCCTGATCTTCAAGGCTTAGGCCTGATTTCACCATGCTCTGTTAGATTAACAAAGGATTAAAAGGGCCGTTAAATATGTCAAAATGTACGCGTTTGACATCTAAGGTTAGATTTAACGGCCTGTTAATCCTTGATTAGTAACTAACAAAGCATGGTGAAATCAGCTCTTAATCGCGTGGAACTGGCACCTAGGTATAACTAGCTTTAAGGCGTTTTAAAGTGATCCTTGTGATTCTTTTGAATAAATACCTTTTGACTTTGACTATAAGTGATGGTGTATGTATGTTACCATTGTTATTATCTCAAAACTGTTTTATTTCAACTAATGAAAGGATTGGAGTGATTAAAAGTAACTCTACATTTTACCCAGGTTAAGGGATTGAGTATAAGTATCTAATAATACAAATACGATACAATACAAATTAATTTATTTAAGATAAGATAAGATAATTATTTTACCATTACCAATTTACCAAATAATCTTACCTAAGCGATTATACATCGGTTACCATTGGTCCCCGCACTAGGACAAGCCTGTGTCGAGGCAGGCCGAATAAAATATAATAACGATTACTAATTATGAACCACAAAAAAAAATTATACAGTAGCAGAACAAAAAACGAACACAAAAAAAGAGATATTTTATTTATAGGTACTACGTAGGCTAATTATATTCAAATGCATCATTGGTACGCCATAATACAGGTTTTCCTAGTTTGGGTACCAATGTGTTCCAACCAGGACTAATATTTTTAGAAAATTACTTCTGCATGTATCTATGTTTGTTATATTAAATAAATCAATTTCAATTTCAATTTCAATGCAAAACACAATGTTGATTGAGTACGAATGTGGGGTGTGAATGTGTAGTGCAAGGAAAGATAATCGAGTAATAGAGTTACAGAAAATTCCAGTTCGATGATAGAGTGTTCTCGAATCGGTCACAATTCAGGTACATTTCCTTATCCTCTTCATCACATCCGACATTTCATTCGAAAGCTTAAACTGAATTAAAGTAGAATTTATTGAGACACAAAGCTGGAATTGGGTACTCGTGGGAGACACCCAATAAATGTCTGTGCGCTTTTCTGATTAACAGTGGTTTGGGATAAAACGAGATCATTCGTACTTGTTTCCGTCGTTTAATTGGCATTTAACCTCTAGCACAAAGTACTTAAATACTACCATCTAGTAGACTTTCGAGAATCCAGACACAATATGTTTTAGGACGAATTCAGTAGACCAGAGATAAAAGCTACTTAATTTACTGCCGGCTCATTTACATGATTTATATGTTAGGGTTGGTTTTTCTCCAGTAGGTATATCTAAGAGAGCAATCGCGCTAATTTTGAACCATAGGCCTAGGCTATTACCATAACAATACACTTGGCCGTTTACGTTCGGCCACTTCGTACTACATAAAATAATGTGCATGAAGATGAACCATTTCGTCCGTCAATAATCTATTGAACGGTAGCAGTCAAATTTCCCCTCGAACGTCTAATCTAACTCGTGGCGGGGGAATAAGATCTGCACTAACGTCCCGCATTAGGGTGTATTGTGCGTTATCACTAGTGTTTAACCCCGAACTGAGATCACGTGATGCTATCCGACCGCTCCAAAAATTTAAGCAGGTGGTAGTCAGAGGCAAGACCAAATATTATATTTATACTGGCTTCTGACTACCGCCTATTCCTAGGATCCTCGGTGGTGGTGCTGGTGATCCGCTTGATGAAAAAAACCGTTTGAATATTTCACGACTGGTCTACAGTTTTGACAGAGTCCTAAAATACTGTGGATAATGAAAATGCCATTCCCTCAGGGATACTTCGGAACGCTAGGATTTGACAAACTGTTATCTGTATTGCCAGCTCTTGAAAATACTATTTCAAATATTGCACAGACCAAATTCATATTGTGCTAGGAAAGCCACATTGTATTTCGGCTCGGATTTTTGCTGTCTATATTTTGTTAACAAATTCTGCAAATGAATGGAAGGAGACAATCCGATGCCTCATTTTGCTAATATTTATGCAATAATATGAAATGTAGTAATACAATATGAGATAGGTTGTATATCCGACTTGTCTGATATGCAGAAATTCGATAGGGGATAACTCATGACGAAATAGTTGTATTGGGATTCCAATCCGGCAGATTCTGCTATTTGAAGGAAATTTATAAAACGGATAATTTGTCATTAGTATAAGTATTTATCTCTTTTCTTTTCACATAAATGTACCTTCTTTAAAATATCGACAAAGTTAGCTCACATACTAACCTACATAAAAAAAAACTGTTAAATATAAAACGTCTTGGTAAAGTTGAATGGAACAAAGTAATTCAATCAATTTTCGCAACCGCATTTTCTACCAAGGTCCAATTAAAATTTATGGAATATTTGATGAATTTATTGTTGCCTTAACGTAAAGATAGCTCGTTCATTAAACATATTTTAATCAGAGCAAACGATAATAATAAAGTAACGTTAAGTAAAAGTTTAGGAATGTAAAATAACGAAATTCCTCGTGCCTTCCTACATAATTTACGAGATAGATAGGATCCCTACGTGATTGGTTTTAAGCGTATGTTGGAATTTCATCAGATTCTTCAATAATATCATGTTAAAAGGAAAATACCGTCGGGAAACCCGTGAATATTAACAAAAACGTTATCCTATGGTAATTATATCTGTGTTGGGATGATCAGTTTCGGGACGTAGTAAAATCTTTCACCACAAAAACTGACAAAACAGTTGTACGTCTAATAGTTAGTCCTCGCACTACCAAATAAGCTACCGGAAATGATATAGGGATAGGGATATATTATGAACATATTATTTACGTAGGAAACATGAGGAAAGAAAAACAGCAAAAATTACTACTGACCATGATGACCTAGTTTTATCCAAAACGCATAAATCACGTTCCTGCAAATCGGAGATCCTATATATTTTTTTAAATTATTTATTTATATATTCTACTAGATGACCCGGTGTACTTCGTATTACCTATCCTCGCAAGTTTTCCATATTTTCTCACCGTTTCAACCTTCCCCGGACTACGACAAACATTTCAAAACCAAAATCAGCTAAATCGGCCCAGCCGTTCTCGAGTTTTAGCGAGACAAATGAACAGCAATAGATTTTTATATATATAGAGATATGTTACTCGCCTTTTAGAATATAGTTCCTAATTTCACTCGCGGCAGATGCCAAGTCGGGGAGGAAAGCCTGAAATTGCCGTAGCCTTGCCAATTCACTTGAAGTTTTTCTCATTGAATTCCTACAGCGCTTGATTCAATTTCTTTTGTCGGATTTTACGGGGCCATCTTTATGTGCGTGTGTTTTTGGCTGTTATTTCTCTCTTGTTCTCTCAGTTTGTCATCTTCTAATACTTATTTAGGTGAACAATGGTGCGTATCTTTAAAAACAAGCTGCACGTTAGCACGCCATTAAAAATGCGATAAAATATGGATATACCTAACACAAAATATGGATAAATAGAGAGAGATTAAATAACGATATGCTGCAGATGTACCCCTAAAATTGGGGTCGCTAGTTCATAGTTATATCTAGAAATGCGATGGTCTGACGTTGTGAGGCTAAAACCTTGAGCATTTATATCTGAAAAGGTCAGACTGAAACGACTACGCTGATGGATTTGCGACGCGTTCCTTTAACGCTGACGTTGGCGGTCAGCGCGACTCCTAAACCAGTTTGTAAATACAATGGAAGATAGTCCGAAATCATTCAGGACGCTTGGGAAAAAAGGCTCTGTTCGAATCCGATTTCGGTTCCAATTTCCATTAAGATTGAAGACGTGACCGACCGATCCCATTAAAATGATAGGGTTTGGCCTGTTCTTTTTGTTTCAGACCACTGGATCTGGTTTTTTTTAAGTAGGTCGACAACTCACGCCTCATTTAGCTTACTCAGCTACGCGTTGACTTAGTTATTTCAGTAGATAAGGCCAACTAGACTGAGTGGATGACTTAGGTGCTGGGCAAGCTCAAAGCTAACGCAAGTCTGTAAATAAGGTACAGAGTAAAAAAGTTGTCCCTGGCCCTAAAAAAAATCATAAATCATCCACAACATATGCAAATGCCTGTTGTTGGTATAGAAGAGAATAAAATAACCTCTCATTATTTGAAAGCAATTTTTTTACTTACTCCTTTATACTGCAGGGCAAAAGCCTTCACTGTAAAAATGAAAGAAGGATAGGATCTTTCAATTTTTACAGTCAAGAGCAAATGTGGGTCAACTTTCGAAAACGAGCCCACTTCGTCCCGCCATCTCAATCGGGGTGTACCGTGATGTGGGTTCACCACAAAGGACCCGTTCAGTTATAATTCTAGGCCTGAATTCATATAGAATGCGATAGATGTGCCCAGCCCCACTCCAGTGAAGCTGATGAGTTAACTATAATTATGCAAATAGAAGTAAAGATTATATACTAAACCAGTTATATATTTTATTCGATGATTTGTTTATTTATCTGTTCACATTATCCAAGTTAATTTTTATTATTTTGTATTGTTTCAGGTAAATATTTAGCTGTGGAAGGTGAATAAAAGCTTTATAGAAAACTGTTTCCTACTAAACAACAACAACGTGCGATTTAGAAACAAGGACCACGCGAGTAAGCTTTGCTTTTTGTTTCTTACAGCAAGTCTAGGGCATTTAAAGTTAATGAGGTGGATGGGAAATCATATGGCAGTAGGATGACTATTAGGATAAATGAGCCTTTTAGATTACCCCCAAAGAAACAAAGCAAAGAAACGCTGCAATGCAATTGTGCGACTGTCAGTTCCGTTTCGAGTCGCAGTGCACGGGTGATTGGGTCAGCTTAACCTTCGTTTCGGTCTCGTATTGGATTGCTATTTGTATTGTGGCAGATTCAAAGTTACAGACTGAAACGACGTGTAGTTTTCGCAATTTTTTATTTATTTGTAATTAGCCAAAGGACAGTCTACTGTCATTTGGCTACAATCTCACCTGATGGTAACCGACGATGTGGCCGACGATAGAGCAGAACGGTCTAGAATACACTTATTCACTCTTGCCTTTAAGAGACCAAAGTTGTAGTGATCAGGAGAGACAGACGACGGCAATGAGTTTCACTCCTTGGCGGTTCGCTTATTAAAGGTAGAAGCAAAGCGCTTAGTGCGGATGGGTGGTACGAGTATATTTACCAGGTAAAGGTACTGAGCAGTACGTCTACTTGTCCTGTGGTGGAAAGGGAGATGGTGGTATTAAGTCGTGAAGTTCCTGAGCACATTCTCCAAATTGCAAACTATAGAACATCGACAGGCAAGCAACTTTGGGGCCACATCTTAGAATTTACTCAAGATATTCTCAAGCTTGCTAAAAAATCATGTTGTAAGTAAATGCTTTAAAAGTAAGACTAATTAAACAAAAAGGATCTTGAAAACAAAGCTAACAATTTTTAATAATTTATCAATAAAAAATACATACACTCACTGTAGAGACAGAAAATAATGAAAATTAGTAGGTAAGTACTTTATTCGTACTAATTAGTTATGAAGCTCGCCCGTCTAGCCGTTAGCTTTGCGAATTATGAGGAATTAATGAGAAAAGATAATTTTCCCTTCTGTAACTTTTTTATTTATAAATCTGGCTTGAATTACTTTTTACTTAAGTCAACAAAGTTAAGCGGAGTTGTGACCACATACGTTTAATGTTTGCGAGTAAAACAAAAGTGCGTGTGCACGGACGAAATTATTTGTGGGTGTTGTACAAACACTGGATTTGACAAAAAAGGTTTGCGCTTCCTGAAAAATGGTCGTCATATTTTAAAGGGTTTAAGTAGTGATCAAATTCGATGGAGGAAAGGATGTAGCCGCATCCCTTACCAGCAAAGGTTCGATTCGGCGGCTAATCAATATACGAGGTGTTCCAATACTTGTGTTTAAAACCTTCAGGCAAAAGTACCCATCAATATGAATAACTTATTTTAAGGAAAAAAAACAGCTGTTTAATACATTTTAGCCAGGTAGGTATTGAACTTTTGTATGAAACAGCTGTTTTTTTTTCGCGTTCACAGAGTTGTCCCCTAAAGTTTTTAAACACAAATATTGGAACACCTTGTACATATATTATATTTATTCTGTATTATACAGAGTGCCCCGAAAAATTATGTCAAGCAGAGGTTAATGAGTTTGTTAACTAACCAAAAATGCAGGACTGTAGGAAAGTAAGATTTGAACATTTGTAGGTTTTTTTTAATGTTTCGATTTTGGACTTGTATCGAGCACGAAGATCGACATTTTAAAAATGGTGCTCTATCTCTGAACCTTCGCTATTTTTTGGGACACCCTGTATATTAGTTATCTAGTTCCCATAGTTCAAGCTTTGCTTAGTTAAGGGCTAGATGGTGAAGAACTGTATGAATTTTCCACAGTCGTTTTAGTTAATTTTGTTATTAAAATTTATTCGTAAATATAGTTATTGTAATAATTGTTATTATAATTTATAGCTCGTAAACTAATGTCTAGTCTCAATTTAGACATGAGCATTGTTTTGGCTTACGAGCCTTTTGTTTTCTTTTGTGGTGTTGTGAGTATCATTTACTACAAGTACAACAACAACAGAACTCGGATATAATACAATATCAAGCGATTTCGTGTTTGCTGCAGTAATCTGTGGAGAGCCAATAGCTATTGAGCAAACAATGTCCATCATCGTTGAGCGGGCGGGAATATAATCAAATCAAAGAGATTTGTCGTATTGTCTCCTCTCGTCTTAGAATTATGGATGAATAAATGAATGGAAAAGGCTTTATTGTACACCAAACAAAACAACAGTACAATAAAAAATAAAAATAAAATAATAAATGTACAATGGGCGGTCTTATCGCTGAAAGCGATCTCTTCCAGACAACCCATAAGACAATATTCACAAAATATTAATAAATAAAATACTTAATAAATATTGGTACACATTCCACAACGCTACATTCTAATAACTAGACGCACGAATTTTTTGGAAATACTTATTGTATTATACAACCCCGACAGAGAACAAATATCAATGTTCATGACCAAAAATGTTTGTTCTCGGCGGGGATGGGACTCACGGCCTACAGAAGGCAGAGTTACTACCAACTGAGCTGTGAAGGCTGTCACATTGTATAGTAAGTTAGGTATTGATCTGAAAAGGTTATGGTTATTTGTTTATGTTTTTACGCGACACAGCTTATTGGACCATATATTTTTTATTCTTAACCCGGAAACCGGTATGTCGTAGAACCTAAAAAGTTCTTAAACGTGTCAAGTACTCAAAAAGAGCCTCTTTGAGGCGCACTTAAAAACCATGTCACGACAAGAAGAAAGAATCATTAAATTTAAAATATTTCATCAGATTTTCATTTATACTTTCTTGTTACTTAATATGGCTAAGAGTTAAAAAATATGGCTAACTCTTAGAACTAGCTAAACTGTAAAGTTAAAATATGCAGGAATCCTAAAACAATGTTACAATGAAATAGTATACTGACGGCGTACCTAATGCCGTACATTCTAGGAGTTCTGAAAGTCATATCGCCCGAATTCGCGGAACGTACTATTTTTATGAACGGTTTGAATAAGTACGAGTTTTTTAATGATAACAGATCTTCCCACTAATTTATTTGCTTTTGTTTTAGTCTGTTTATAACCGACTTCCAAAAAAGGAAATATTCACAATTCGCAGCATTTGTCCTAGCTGGTCTTATTTCAATTGTGTTTTAACAGATTTATAAAGAAGAAGAAACTTATTAGGATCCTAATAAGTTTCAAGATAAGAAATATCATTTTTTTATTCTAAAAAAAATCTCTGAAAATCTCTGGAAAAATCCGTTGCTACAAAATTTTGAAGTAAAATATGTCAAGTCAATTTTTATATATTCTATACGTGCGAACCAGGGCTTGCTAGCTTATTGAGAAAACGGAATATATATTCGTTCCCATCTACATTTTATTTGCTCAAAGTATACAGAAACAAGTCAAATATTTTTCATCAAACAACGCCTGAAGCAAGATCCTGGCAACAACAAACCGAAGCCTGAAAGGAAACATTCTAACACAATCGTATTCATTTATAAGTTATACTACATTGTTTGTTTCCGCAGTTTATTAATGGTAATGAAGACATTTGCATTATCTTTTGACGTCCAACTTGGCACTTTACTGCGTCTCGTATTGTTCTTCCTTAGTCTTTGGTCTAGCTAATATACGTACTGCGCCCCGGTTTTGTAACCGCGACATTTACAAATCATCTGTTATCTCTTCTTACCTTACTTTTAAACGCTCTGTCTTATTACCATCTTTCTTATAAACGGAGTTTTTTTATACTCCTTGCTCATGGAACAAGCAGATGGCCCACCTGACGTAGACCATAAACAAAGCTTTGCCTCGCAAGTCACGCTATAGGAACGTACCCTATGATGCACTGACTTGTGTCTATCAACTTCGGGCATACGGATGATAAGCCTCATGTGCCTGTAGCTTGGCTGCAGAAATGGGTATGGTGGTAGTAAATACTTCCCCGGATAAGCCCTTCACAAAGAACTCTACTCTTATGAGAGAGATTCGGGCAGAGAATTTCCCGTCTCTTAACTCCTAAGTGTTCCAAATTCAATTCCATCTCTTCTAAGGCTGTGAAAAGGCGACTTGGTTCTCGTGTGAAATGCGAAGACATTTTGTTGTTGGAATGTGTTCCTTCGACCTAAGTGGCTTATTTTTCCTCTTTTATTCAATGGTTTCTTTATCTTTGATTATCCAATGCTACATAGGTTCAAGAAAAGATCAATTAGGATGACATGTGTTGTAAGAAAATTAAGAAGAAGAAAGAAGATTTTCTTAAATACTTTTAGGAATCGAGTTTGTTCAAATCAAGTTCAAGGAAATATGTGATAAAGATAACATATTTCCTTCCCATTTCCAAAAGTTGTTTGTTTTAGCTAACCTATGATAAGTAACAAGCGCCAAATAGTTTTAGTTTGGCAATGAACTTGGATAAATGTAGCTATTTGAATCAGACGAGCGAGGGTAGTAAATTCTAATACGTTGGTTGATCGTTAAGTTTCACCACGAATAACTATTCGTTGTAGTACTGCACTTATTGCCTACATGATGGAAAACATTGTGCATGAACTCGGGCTTGATCACGTGTGGATTAACTATTGCAAAAGTTGGGCTTAATGTTTGGACGTGTCTCTAAATACCCTCCTAGACATCAAAGATCTTGCGTGTCAAGAGATCAAAGGGGATGTCTGCAGTGCATGGGATTACAGTCTCAAGCTATTATTGTAGTCTGTAAACCTATTACTTACGTTTTAGTATTTTATCCCCTAACCTTTATAATGTTGCTTAAAATTAGCCCCATCACTTTTCATAAACACGGCCCTTACAACTGAGTTAGTAGAAGCTCTGCCTTCTGCTGTAGGCCGTGGGATCAATCCCCACCGAGAACAAACATTTGTGTAATGATCATAAATATTTGTTCTCTGCTTGGATGTTTTAATATATTATAAGTATTTTTTTAAGTATTATATCAGCTATCTGTTTTCCATATTACAAGCTTTTCATAGTTTGGAGCTAGATACGTACGAGTTGTGAATGTTCACCAATATTGATTATTATTTGTTATACAATGTAAATTGTTACCTTGTCCACTAAGTTGTATTTGCCACTTCAACGTTTCATTTGGAGGACAACTCCAAGATAGATTTGTCGTAATAATCGACTATTACACTTGTCTAGTTATTTGCGAGTATTTGTTAATTTTGCGTCTCATCGTTCGTGACCGGAAAGGCTTATTGATGCCGCGGGATAATGGTAAGGCAGTGAGATGTGAACCGTGAAGATTCAAGGAGAATCTTGTTGTTTACTAGTTTTTTACATTTTCAAAGTAACTCAAGTCACAATCATTGGTTATTATCGCACAGGTTCACAATAGTGTGCCACATGCTTTTTCGGCCGCCAAGCAGCGTTGCTGTGTTTCGGTTTGAAGAATGTGGTTGCCGGTGTAGTTACAGGCACACGAGGCTTCGCATCTGTGTTCCTCAGGTTGAAGGACGCGGGGCAGTGCATCGTAGGACACGTTCCTTTAGAGCGTGTCTTACGAGGAAATGATTTGTGATAGGTGATGGTTACCACTTAACATGAGGTCATTTGCCTATTTCGTCAGTTTATTGAATAGAAAAAAAATTAATCTTATTGTTAACCAGTTTTTTACATGTTCAAACTAACTCAAAATATCGTGATGAAACCAGTTACTATTCTAGCAGCTCGATTGGCTTGCAACCTGTCACGTATGGTATACCAACTACTGCTAAATGTGGGTATGTACCAGATCTAATATTTGGAAGTACCTCTGACTACACTATACCTATGTGCATCTTAAAGCTATCTAGGTATGTGTTTATGAGTTTATAAAAGATTTTCAAAAATATACTGTGAAGTTACTGTGAGAATATTAATTTCTTTAAATCGCTAAATATCACGTATCGCCCGTTTTTTAAGTATAAATATACTTTGTATATCAGCAGCTTTCCCCCAGAACAAGATACCATACACTATAGAAGTAGCTAAAATATACTAGCCTACACATCTTAGACATCCTCGAAGAATCTTGTGTTGGTTCTTGGGTACTGTAAGATCTGAGGGGATTTTACCGTGTCTGGGGATCAAAATCGTGAATCTGTTTCGTTTTTTTCTGAAAGTAACATTGTTTGTGTATCGTTTTAAGCGTAGCCCAAACAAACGTGTTGTTTCTGCGTCCGCGGTGGCATGTTTATGTTTATTTTGTTTTCTTTCTATCCTGTCATAACAGTCGACATGAAGTAGTGCGTGCTATTGCGTCGGTTACCGCAGATCCTGGTGTGTCGGTGGGTAGGTAGGTAGGCTAGCAAGCAAACGACCTTTCTAGTGTAAGGAACGTTCATTACTGATGCATAGACAAATCACAGCTACAGTTTTCAGGGTAGGTAGTAGGTACATACAGTTAGAAGGTACAGGTAAGTATTACTATGTTCATACACATCAAATCCACAGTAATTTTTCGATTTGGCACTCTGGAATGCATTCACCCATCACTAACGCCACCTGCGTGAATGTTTTGGCGGTGAAAATGCCAACGTGAGAGAGGCGAAGATCGTGATCGAAGTGAGTGCGGATGAAAAAAAAAAATTTCATTACAGGATGCTGTTTTTTTTTGGAAAACGAGACAGTAGGCACCTAATAGGTATATTGTACCGGGAGTAGTATTTTAGTAGTAGCGTAGTTACATGATATGTTCTACCTTAGAATTATCCTATGAATGATCTTTGTCGCTACTTACAAGATTACGACTTGCTATCAGAATTATCTCTTCTTCTTTTTGTTGTGTCGCTATTTCTTTAGAAACAGTGTTGTGAAAGGATTTTAAGTGCGTCTCAAAGAGGCTCCTTACGAGCACTTGATACATGTTTTAAGCCATGCCGTATTCCCCACGATGTTTTCCTTCATCTTTTGAGAGTATATAATAATCTTGTAACTAATTTACTTTGTTTCTCAAAGATGCGTCCCTAAAGATCTTCAAAGCTTGTAAGCGGCATGTTTCCGTATTACTCCATAAAACCGTGTCGTTTTTCCCAACTCACTTTGAATCTAATGGATACGCTAAAAGAATTTGTTTGTCGCTGTTTCGTACTTGAGTGGTTTACATTACGAAGGCAATTGCTTCTCATGATCATTAAGAGGCTGATAACCTTTAAACAGCTTGTAGCTTCTCTCTCGTTTTACTAGTTTTCGTACTTTTTATAACATTTTGTTAGGAAAATATGTTTGGATCAAATTTATTATTATTTTTGCTGAAGTTTTATAATGTTGTTCTACGAAACTTGGTTGTTTGCGAACTACATAACTATTACATACTATTCAGTGATTTTATGCCTTTGAAAATGTTGAAATGTGCGTTGACATTTGTTTAGCGGTTGTCTGTGTCTTAATGTCTTTGGCAAAGTTGTCTGATAGATGACAGCAGCTAACAGCCGTAACGTGAGATTATCGACTTTATTACTCCTAAATTACGTCAATTTATCTCTACCAATAATATCCTGAGGTAATAAGATTGAGGGCTTGCGCATTAACCCAGTATCTCGAACAGAGATTTGATATAGCAAATCATTTTTATTCCAAACTTTTGAAACCAAATTGGGATTGAACGTATTTTACGTATTTCATTTGAAATCAATGTTGCTATCAATTCCAATTTAGTCTGAATTTTCCAGAAGAGCACCGTCTGGTGGGGGTGAACCCGCCTTCTGATCGTAAGGTCGTGGCTTAGAATCTGGTCATGTACTACCACCATGCTTATTTCTGAAGCATGGTGGTTGTTCTTGGATTATTGAACTATCCTGGATGAGCCCTTCACCAATAGCTCTACTACTCCAAACTACTTATTTAGTTTAGTCTCTACTAGTTTAATTACCGATTCAGAAATAAAACATTAATGTGTCTGACTGTACCTATTTACCTACTCCGTAATTTATTAGCGCTGCGGTGATGTCTACTTTAATTAATTTAAACGGTGCATGCCAAATTGTATTCTGCTACTAGGTAATACAGGTGGAATTTGGCTAACGAGTTCCGCAAAAAAAGCAATGAAACCAGCGAAGGTTAGCGTTGTTTGTTATCATCAACAGGTGATAGATTCTTAGCAAAGCTATATTCGAAGCGAGGAGCGACTCAAACTGCATCTAAAAGTAGTAGAACTTTATGTGAATGAGATCATGCAATTGTTTTTGGTAGAGCTACTCATTACTCTAGACTAGACTAGACTATCTCTCATAAAAATAATACTTAAGTTTTTGAAGTATCTAGGATGTTCCATAGAGACGCTGCTTGACTTACAGTTAAACTTTACATTTTTGGTAAAAATTGCGGTCAGCCAGCGCTATAATTCGGCAGTAATATAAAAGTTTTTTTTTCTGGGAAACGAGCCGTTTTAACGTTTCAAAAATGTTTTTCTAATTACAATCTAAATGCAAATGATTTTCTGAAAACAGTTGGTGGAGCTTTCCTATTACCATACAAATTCGTTTATGATTTGATAAAATCCAAGACCAAAGTACAATTCATTCTCGTGGGAAATCGGAAAAAAGAACTTCCAAAACGCTTTAGTTACTGTGTTTTTTAAGTATGTGTGTTAGCGAGTTCGAAAGGAGCCTCTTTAAGGCGCACTTAAAATCCTTTCACCACACTGTTTAAAAAGAAACTAGTGACATGACAAGAAGAAGAAGCGACTGTACTGGTAGAGCATAACCAGATGACCACAATAGTATGTTCAATTCAATAGTATGTTCCTCTTAGACTCGGGACTTTTATTACTCAAACGAAAATAATTGCTGATAGCACAAGCAGGTGGCCCACCTAAAGTTAAGTGGTAACCATCAACTATAATAAAGTGTCACGTACCCTTCCATACCCTGCCCTGCGTCCATCAACTCGAGGTACGAGTATACGTGCCTGTAATTTCACAGGCAACCACACCCTTCACACTGAAACACAACGCTTAGTGCGGGATTTAAAAATGTATCTAAAATCTCAGCTGTCTAGAAAGGTTAGAAGCTTTTATATACTGTGGTTAAGAGGTCAGAGCTTCAACAAAATTATTATTTCCATGTAGGAAGTGTGACCAACGAGGACATGTCCCAAATAAAGTGATAAATATGCATACGAAGCGCCATTGTTTTGACAAGCGGCCCCGGAGATATGTTTTTATGAAAAAACTGTACAATACATACAGTCAACTGCAGAAGTAACTGCGCCAGGTCCTGAGATAACTTGAGTCAAATTACTCGAGAATATCTAATAGGAACGAAGAAATCCGTAGAAGAACCAAGGGTAGCAAGTTAAAGTGGGAATGGAGGTTATATGTGTTATTTGACAAATGAAATAACTTTTATGCCGTCGTAATACGGGCCATTGTACAATGAGGATTGATTTGCAATATGACTCCATAAAATCCCTCTTCTCTTGTTACTGAGAGGCGCAGTATCGACAGCACAACCTAAATAATAATAATAATAATAAATATCATTTATAAATTCATAAATATTCATTCATAAATAAGGCCATTTCGTAGCCTAACCTTTCCCAAAAAGTTCCTAGTGCTTATTTCACCATCTGTGAGTGACGTTATCCGTCAGATAAAAATATTTCCGTCTCTACTTTAGATTTGTCAAAAACAAAGACGAGTAGATGTTTTAGTAGAGAGACGAGTAGGGTAAGACAAGAGCTTATGTACCTCTCGCTCGCACGTTTCGACTTGTTGAAGGATATAAAATCACTAAAATCATTTTCAAAAAATTGCAATCAACCATTTTGTGTGCAATCACATTGCACACAGTTTATTAAAATTTCATTTTGATCGATACAAGTTTTCCTACTTAAAAGTTCGCTTTACTAGTTTTCGTACTTACGCAGGGTACATTAGCTTTTGTCTTCGCCATAATGAAGATTTTAACTTGATGTATTCAAAGATCGTGAAAAAGACGCTTAATAAAATGATTTTTAGCCTTCTCTATGTGTGTTCACCGACTTCCCGCGACTTCAGTATAAATAACAGTACTGCGCGATCTACTATGCTGTCGGTCCATCAGGTCTTTAATTCAAGAACCTTTATTTCCCACGCGATTTCAGTTTGTACAGTTTACGTTATAAAAATATGATACCGAGTGTACTCGCGATGTATGAGTATGTAAGGTCAAGGGAAATCTGAATCATCTAAACGCCGAGATCATACAGATATTGTGTAATGATTATTTTTCGGCCTTGGCGATAAAAGATTGCTATTTTACAACTTATCCATTCCATTATCTTAGGGTTTTATCCAAGGTTTGGACATTGACAAGGACATAGTAAAAAACGCGGGAGGTCGGTGGATGGATAGGGCTCAGAATTGTTCTTCCTGGAAATGTATAGGGGAGGCTTATGTACAGCAGTGGACTTCTCCATGACGATTATGATCCAAGGTTTCTTTTTTTTTAGAGTGATTGTTGTTATTTTTAGGCTCTGCGTTAGGTCAGTGACCGACTAATCAAAATATTCTGTACTCCGAGTGTGAGTTGCACTCAATGTTCTTTGTGTAATGCGAGCCCGTTTTCTAAGTAGGTTTTGACGCTCGCTAGAGGTGACTCCATACAAAAGCCACTCGGATATCAAACAACACAGAACACGCGCGCATTACCAAAACACAGTAAGCATAAATCTGACACTGGGTACCGATCATTAAAAAAAATAAGCTCACGACATTGGCACGGTTTGGACTTTGATAAGGCACGGCAGGCACACTCCCCTAACTATACACTAGGTACTCAAAGTCCTTTGAGGATGTCTAAGGGGATAGTAATTATACATTCACATACCTATAAAACAATCACATATGATTGAGAAATTGAGTGGAAAAACGTGCTGTGTCGACCCAACATGAAGTGGCAGGAAAATGATATTTTTTTCAGGTCTACTTACACCTATATGTACACGTACATTTCACGCACGGTAGGAACGTGCCCTACGAGATGCACTACTCTGCGTCCATTAACTTAAGCCATACAATTTTACCGTAACTTCCCCGGAAACACAAGTAACACAATGCTTATATCTGCTTGACGGCAGAAACAAGCATGATGGTAGTACTTCCCTTTCTACGAGCCCTTCACAAAGCACGGTATTTCGAAGCACGGTACGCTATAAATGTCACTATCGGTCGCCCATCTGTGTTGTAGTCGCGCTGACCGTTGGTTTACTTAGCTGACCTGTTAGACACACAAATCCCCTCCATATCTGTATGATTCAGGTTGATGGATGCAGGGCAGTGCAACGTAGGGCTCGTTCGTATCGAGCGTGACTGACGAGCAATGCTTTGTTATAGATGATGGTTACCAATTACCATCAGGTGGGCCATCTGCTTGTCCCATCATCAAATTGTATAAAAACTAAAAATAAATACACTGCTCGCTTTTATGTCCTTGTAGTAAGCGTCTTTTTTCTTTGGCTTTACACACTGATACTGATCTGTATCAGTGTGTACGACTCTAAGCTCTGATTTCACCATGCTGTGTTAGATTAACAAAGGATTAAAGGGCCGTTAAATATATCAATATGTACGCGTTTGACATCCAATGTTAGATTTAACGGCATGTTAATCCTTGATTAGTAACTAACAGAGCATGGTGAAATCAGCTCTAAAGGTAGAAGAAATTACTGGAAGTGCTAAAATTAACGGCACATTCACTTGCTAGTTAATTCTATTATCGCTACATGGAGGGGTAAAGTTTTAACTTCTGATCGCCACGCAACTTCCTTCCTTTAGACGGGCTTTAAAACCAGTCCTTGTGATATTATCGCTGGGTTATAACGATATCTGTTTCAGTAATACTCGTAGTTAGTATGGACGCGTTATCGCAATAATGTGTAAGAACGTCCTAATACAAAATGTACTTACGGAAAAACAGATATCGCAATATACATGGTATAATATAGTTCGCAATAACGCGTTAACAAGAGTAGTAGAGCTCTTTGTGAAGAGCTCGTCCGGGGAAGTACTACCACCACACCTTTTTCTGCCGCCAAGCAGCAACGCTGTGTTTCGGTTTGAAGAGTGTGGTTGCCGGTGTAATTACAGGCACATGAGGCTTAACATCTGTATGCCTCAAGCTGATGGACGCAGGGCAGTGCATCGTAGGGCACGTTCCTATCCTGCGTGACTTACGAGGCAATGCTTTGTTATAGGTGATGGTTACCACTTAACATCAGGTGGGCCATCTGCTTGTTCCATCAGCTGGTTATATAAAAAAAAAAAAATGTGTGTTCAATAACGCACTTAAAGGAGTAAATAAATGGAGCAAGAAGTCTATAAATACAGTCATAATACGATTCGATTTATCACATATATTTATGACGAGGGATTAAGGCAAATTATTGTCTATGGACAACTAAAGAAAACAGAAAAAAGACAATAAGAACAAAAATGATTCTAAAATCGAAGGGTCCTAATTCATTTTTCAATCATCATAACTAAAAGAGCAATAACGATTAGGTTGTGTAGTCAACCGTGTGGCAGACCTTTTCTGAAGGGCGTGCTCGGTGATGAAAATAACACAGAAAAGCTAATTCTAATTTTGTGCCTTGTTTTCAGTTACATAAAGACCTTTTCCGAGAAATAATGTAAACGTTTAGCATTAATGTTGGAATAGAATTGTTTAACTCGTGGAGAAAGGAAATAGTTTTGTATTGGACTGCAAAAGCATTTTTTTATGTTGGAAAAAAAATGGCTGCTTGGTAATATGTTCGGAACATGAAGGCAGGCCACTAGCTAGGTTAAGTTGTCGTGTTATGAGTATGAGTGAGCTTAGGACGAAATACCTGCATATTACTTTTTCAGTCAACGGTAAGTAGAGTATGTAATGTACCGATAGAAAAGTCACCACGCAATCTGACAGAGTCATACATAACGCATAACTACGCGGGTATATTATTTTATTTGTTGTTATTTCTGCTGCTCAGGGCCTAGCCAGAGTATTTTTGCACATTACACGCAAGTCTCCACATATATTTTTGCACATTATAGTTGCAGTAACATGCATTTTTGTATGGAAACACAAAAAGCGGTACGGCATCGAAAACTTTGTTTCACCATACAAATTCGTGTTACTCCAACACTGTACACACGTGTTGAGTACACAGAAAATGCGGACTAATAAGCCCTGTGGTACTATTACTTGAGTGACATTACTACTACAGTACATAAAAATTTGCCTTACCATAATAAATCATTTTAAGAGTAGTAGAGCTCTTTGTGAAGGGCTCGTCCGGGTAAGTACTACCACCACGCCTTTTTCTGCCGCCAAGCAGCGTTGCTGTGTTTCGGTTTGAATAGTGTGGTTGCCGGTGTAATTACAGGCACATTAGGCTTAACATCTGTATGCCTCGATGCAGGGCAGTGCATCGTAGGGCACGTTCCTAACGTGCGTGACTTACGAGGTAATGCTTTGTTATAGGTGATGGTTACCATTTAACATCAGGTGGGCCATCAGCTTGTTCCATCAGCTAGTTGTATAAAAAAATTCAAAAAATCACTTAGAACCCCTATTGGTAATATAACCCTAACTTATTGGTAATTCAAAGGAGAAACTCGCGTAAATGCCAAAGTCCAGATATATTTTCTACACATGAGAAGAATCCTGCAACATTACTTCCGAGTAGGTAGAGGGTTATTTCAGACCCTACTTACCAGAAACCTCAGTGTTCTGCGGGGCGCCTTTGTATCCTTACACATACTTTCGTCTAATACACTCCATATACGCGCGCGTGATCCGATGAGACAAACCTCTTACTAGATAGATATATATAGAAAATTCTTTATTGTACAAATCAATCATACTGTACATAGGCGAGATTAATGCTGGATAGCATTATCTACTAGCTAACCTTTGGGTAATGGGAAAACAAGGCACAGATTTAGAAAAGTGCATAACTAAGTATGTATTTCTAAAACAAACAAGCTAAATTTTGGTCTTTAATAAACATACTAAAATAATATTAAAATATATATAATATCTATAACATAACATAAGTAGCGTAGACGTTTTTAGAGTAGTAGAGCTCTTTGTGTGTGGCTCGTCCGGGGAAGTACTACCACCACGCCTTTTTCTGCCGCCAAGCAGCAACGCTGTGTTTCGGTTTGAAGAGTGTGGTTGCCGGTGTAATTACAGGCACATGAGGCTTAACATCTGTATGCTTCAAGCTGATGGACGCAGGGCAGTGCATCGTAGGGCACGTTCCTATCGTGCGTGCCTTACGGGGCAATGCTTTGTTATAGGTGATGGTTACCACTTAACATCAGGTGGGCCATCTGCTTGTTCCATCAGCTGGTTGTATAAAAAAAAAAAACGTTTGTCTCATCGGATCACGTGATTCTGTTAATGTAGCTTTAATTTTTATGAATCTGTTCTATTACAAGTTTAATAATGCAAACTGATTTATGATTTATCTGTAGGATAATTCAAAATTATTCCCAAACTACCAATAATATTTATTCAGGCTGTCTCATGCGATTAAATCCATTAATTATGCTCATAAACAAAGCGTGCCATGGTGCCGTGATCAGAGTGTAATTCTGAGGTTCGTTCACTCTGTGCCTACTTTTTTTGATAGCCTTTACAGCTCAGTTGGTAGTAGCTTTGCCTTTTGCGCCGTAGGCCGTGGGTTCGATCCCCACCGAGAACAAACATTTTTGTGATGAACATAGATGTTTGTTCTCTGTCTGAGTGTTATTATCTCCACTAATATTATAAAGAGAAAAGATTTGTATTTTTGTTGTTTTGGTGTTTTGTTGTTTTGTATGTAACGAATAGGCTCAAAAACTACTGGTCCGATTTAAAAAATTCTTTCACCATTAGAATGCTACATTATCCCTGAGTAACATAGACTATATTATATTTTCAAAAAAATCAGGGATCCTTACTAAAACTCTAATAATGTAACCCAAGGTGGAAAAAGAAAACCTTACATCGCGTGCGCTGCGAAAACTATTGATGATAGAACAAAATAATGTACTACGATTTTGTAGAACACGTCATCATCTACAAAAAATGTCGCGACAGCATATGTCTAACTATTATAGTTATGTCACAATAAGTGTTCTTTTATTATAAAAATTTAATTGAAATGCCGCCGCTAGAAAAGGGTCTTTATTTGTACCTTGGTATTAATCCTTATCCAAATAAATCTTT
The DNA here is from genome assembly GCA_932294275.1 of Chloroclysta siterata. Taxonomy (NCBI): domain Eukaryota; kingdom Metazoa; phylum Arthropoda; class Insecta; order Lepidoptera; family Geometridae; genus Chloroclysta; species Chloroclysta siterata. Next base: position 13,285,408 of record OW028602.1, read on the forward strand.
TCATATTCAAGACTGGTTCAATACCTATACATTTCTTTTAGAATTTTTGAAATCGGACATTCCATTCAAAAGATTAAAAAAATATAAGGACACGGGGCGCGTTCTCGCCCAGCGCGGGCCCGGGCAAGGCGCGAGTTAGAGGTGACTCGAACCCACCACGGTCTAAGTTTATCCTAAAACGTTGAAAAAATTTATGTCCACCCATGCGAAGCTGGGACAGGCCGCTAGTATATTATAAGTATGTATTTACAAAAGAAGAAGAAGAAGCATATATGTATTATATCAGCTATTTGGTTCCCATATTACAAGTTTTGGCTTAGTTTGGGGCTAGATAGTGCTGTGTGTAAAGTCCACCAATATTTATTTATTTACTTTCCAAATGGCTTTTGTATGGAGCCTCGTGATTTCTCAAGACAGTGCAGTACAGTATGAGCGCCTCTATCGGGCGTGCTAAGAACTCACGAATCTCCATACAAAAACGCCCTGTACCCAAAGTCCGAATTTTGGTTTTCGTTTTCCTTATCAATTCAATTCAATTTATTTAAATCAGACTTAGTCCATACCATACGTATTTGTTAGTAACAATTTAACTTAAAAATAGTGTTAGTGACATTTTGTTTAGTGAGTGTACTGTTGAGTGTGCACCTGCTTCCAATAATAATTGAGGGAACAGTCCCACCTCTCAGACAATGCGTTCACGATACTGTTCGGGCTGCCACGGATCCGTCTTCTCAATGAGGCGCATCGTTTGCATGAAAGCCATCCACTCTATTTTCCGCAAACATGCCCGAAGCTTATCGTCAGGCCGTTTTTGTATCGAGACCCGTGAGTTCTTTGCACGCCCTATACGCTCATCGAGTCTTCATACAAAGTCGGTTTTTTTCTTGCCCGTAATCCGAACCTTCACGTGAGCAGACGGGACGTGATTAGAATCGAGATCCGATGGGACAGACCCTAGTAAGAGCAGTGAACTTCCAAGTTTTCAACTTTTATCCTTGCTGTTTATTTAGTTACTTTGTCGCCCTGTTTCATTAAACCGGATTGTTTGCTAAAGCTGAATAAACCACGGCCCTACAAGTCTGTTTCAGTTATGTAAATGTACACAGTTGAGTTTTACAAACTCATTTGAAACTAAAACAATGATAGCTATTGGCAAGTCTCTAACAAAGTTTGATGCGAGCTTAGGTAGGGTTGATCGTTGTCTAAATAGAAACAGCGGTTAAAACTCGTTTAAAACTTCACATCCATAGCTTAAACTATGTTTTATGGAATTACTAACTGTAAGTAAATGATTGAACTAGAGTTTTGGACGTGTAGAATATAAACAAGATTTTTGAATGGCAAGAACTAAATATTAAAACACGCAGTTTTTATATCTTGCATAACAACGAAACTTTGATTGAATAAATTTATGGATAGATAAAAAAAACAGTTTTTTTGTCATTTTCAAATATTTATACCACACCACTTAACACCCTAGTGGATGAATACTTTGAACAGTAATATGATGATGAAATAAAAACTCTAATTAATTCCTGTGTGGCTTGGCTTCATAGCATGTCTATTATTTGCACTTAAGGATACCTATGTACCTAACTATAGGTAGGCAGGTACTTCGACCAACCTGTATTTAACTCAGCCAATTAACTCCCAAAGAATATTACCGTAAGTGTTGTTGCAAACATTTGATGAAAAAACTTTCTGTGTATCCGATTGGCACGACCAGGCTGAGTTAGGGACTACTTCTCGCTAACGAGTTGGAAGGCAACTTGAACGTGTGGAATCATCTAAATCTGAAGTTTCACTCCTTTGGCTTGTCGACGAAAGTACAGAAACATTGTGATCAACTTTTTAAATGTGCAGGGCTATTTTAAAACGCCTGAATTTGTCTGTCTGGCTCTTGCTTTTTTGCTTATAAGCAAATAATCATAACCCGCGCTGTTCTTCGGCACTCGGGTAACAAGACCAAAACTGACGTAACTGCAGAAGTAACTTGCCGGGCGTAGTTTTAACTTAAAACGGGATAGATAAAAAACTCACAACGACGTAACAAATTCCATTCGATGGGCGGTCTTAACACTGTATATGATTTTTTCCAGGAATATTTACTTACCATAAAATCATGGTAAGTTAATGTTTAGATTATGTATATCAACATAACCTTGATAGTTTAAATAACTACACTTTACGACGGCGTTAGTTCACGACTGTAGGTAATGTGTAGTTCGTTTAAGCTCATAGAAGTCTCATGGTGTCTTGATACCTATGTAATGTATATAGCGGTTCATTATGACCCTTCTGATTTTATTAAATAAAAAATTGTCTTTGACTCTGGACGTTGAAGTTGTTCTTCTACATATGAGTTTATACTTTGTTATACTGTACACTCTATGGCTTGGTAATGATGTGGCGAGAGGAAAGGCAACTCAAATGTTATGTTATGGTCCATATTGGGATGAACGCTGTAGGTTAATGCCACATATTTTTGGCTCATATCTTTTTATTGAAATGGTTATTATAAGGCCGCAAATAAAATGTTGTCAGAGTGTGGTCAGTGGGTACTCTATCTGCAGCTGTCGTGAAGTTATTTTTTGTTGTTTTATGACAGCTCTGCTCAAGTGTATCTATATGTTTTTCTTCTTGTCATGTCAAAAGTTTATTCGAAACAGTGTGGTGAAAGGATTTTAAGTGCACCTCAAAGAGCCTCTTTTCGAGCACTTGACACATAAAATTAAAAATGTTTATTGGTAATAATAAAATCAACAATAAAGCGTGTGGCTCTGTCACCTGGAATAGCGTTAGGTGTGGCCCAACAGTACTCTCCCGAATGACAATATAGTTATAGTTTTAAAGTTTTTAAATAATCTAATTTTAACATAATATAAATACAAAAATTCTAGCTACTTTGTATCTAATAATAAACATCTTATTTAATAATAATAATAATAATATTCTTAGTCATACATGTTTTTAAACTTTTTAGATTCTACGACATGATTTGCTAAAAGTATGCTATTTCAGGATACAGACAATTTTTGTGTCAAATACGCTCTAATCTAGCTTAAATCGCCTATTTTATTCCACTTTGCTTATGTTGTGTTATGTTTTTTTTATACGACTTGATGATGGAACAATATGTTAAGTGGTAACCATCACTTATAACAAAGCATTGCCCCACAAGTCACGCACGATAGGAACGTGCACTCGATACACTGCCCTGCGTCCATCAACTTGAGGCATACAGAATTTACGAATTCCAGAGAAAATGGGAACTGAATAACTGAAATCGATGAAATTTTGTCGCTGAATGTACCACAAACCCACTGGCAATTGAAAAGACACTTAAATTAGTGGTAGAAGACATCAGAGGATCAGCCAAACATTCAACAAGACATTTCGCTGTCACGATTGCGATTTTAACGAGTTACATCTGCATTCGGAATGACGAATGGATGGGTTCGCCCGTCGTCGCGCAAGCCGAGTTGGCACGTGGCACGCAACCAGTACTGCCAACTGTGCCTTGCTTTTTCCTGATTTGAGAGGGTTAAAGTAGTAAAGAAACATTAAGGCGAATACAAGAGCTAATGTGACTCTCGCTCGCACGTTTCGACATGTTGAAAGATAAAATTACCAAACTCATTTTCAAAAAATCGCAATCTACCATTTTGTGTGCTCACAGTTTAGTAAAAATTTCATTTTGATCGATACAAGTTTTCCTACTCAAAAGTTTGCTTTACTAGTTTTCGTACATAAGCAAACTTTTAAGTAGGAAAACTTGATTGCGATCACCATCAAATGGTTGATTGAGATTTTTTGAAAATGAGTTTAGTGATTTTATATCTTTCAACATGTCGAAACGTGCGAGCGAGAGTTACATTAGCTCTTGTCTTCGCCTTAATGACTTGGATTTTAATGACTCAGCCTGAAAATATTTAAAAAGAAAGAGAAAGGAATTGAGAGAAAACAATATATAGAACTAGTCCAACGCGTGCTTTCCTGTATTTTGTAGCCACTCGATACCCTTTCTACCCCAACAGCCGTCGTCGATTCTGTAAGCATTACGTATTTACCTTTTTATAAAGATAAATTAACTGCAAATAAATTTATAATATTATAAATATATATAGAAAACCGTCCAAAAATACAGGGTCTGGTTTTTAAGATTCTAAGATCTGATCTGATTTAATTAAATAAATAAAATACCGGAAAGTAAACTAGAGAAGTTGGCAACACTTATCTTTTGAATATTTATTGTACAACGACTCTTTGCATCGTTTACACTTGGCACGCTGCGGTGTTTTTCGTAAAACTATTGACTTTGGGAAGTGGCGCCGGCTGTGGTCACCATGTGGCAGAAACAGTGCACAGTGTTATTCTTGTCGTGTCACTAGCTCTTTCAAAAAAGTGTGGTGAAAGGATTTTGTAGTGCGCCTCAAAGAGCATTTGACAAATGTTTTAGAACTTTTTCTACGACTTGCCGTTTCCCCCAATGTTTTCCTTCACCGTTTAAGAGCACTGACATGCGCACATAAATTTTACGATAGGAAAAATCCATTGGTGCACGACCGGATTGGAACCTACGACCTTACGATCGGAAGGCGGGGTCACTAAACCACCCGTGCTCTAGCTATATCATCGGGGTATAAACTCAATTTGCTACTAGCTCATATAAACATAGAAAGGTAGTATTCTAACAGCGGCGATGGGCTTGCAACCTATGGAATACCAACTACTGCAAAATGTGGGTATGTGTCAAATGTAATTATTGAGACGTACCTCTGACTACCCCCCTTAGACATCCTCTAAGAATCTGGAGTTATTACTTTGTACTAAGAGATCTGAGGGGATATCTACCGTGCCTGGCAATCAAAGTCGTGAAAGTGTTTCAGTTTCAGACTACAGCTAAGGTCGACATTATAAGGTGTCCTCTAACTAAAGCAAGGTAGGTACTGCTCAGATGAAAGAGCCATTAGCGGTACTAAGGTTAGTCGATCTTTTAAGAATGGCTTAGCAATCAACGCCACGTAAAATGTAATGTCTACTAAAACCTAAATAACGCTGTATTTGTAAAATGAAGGCGCATTTCTTTACATTTATTTTCAGTATCATCATCAAATTTTATTTTGATTATATTTGAGCCCTGAAGCTTTCGATAAAGATCTTCTTACTAATATTTTTCAGACGAAATGTATAAGGTAAATAGACTGTTTTAGGCCAATTGTGTTCAGTTATAATCGATTTATTTACCCTATATAAATATTGGTGGACATTCCACACAACACTATCTAGCCCAGAACTAAGCAAAGCTTGTAATATGGGAACATAACCTATACAGAAACATAACATAACAATTAATTTTTTGTGCATTCTTTCGATTGGCATCATAAAAACACAGGGTGTTTTTTTTTCAGGGGTGTTTTTTTGTCACATTTGAGTCGGTTCGATTCCCAGACGATGCAAGTAATTTTTTGAAAATCTTTTGAATTCAATATTACTTATTTTTAAAAATAAAATTAAGACTCCTTTGACAAAAATATCCTATCTACAATATTTAAGGTATCCCTTCATGTCGTAAAGTTTTGGGACGCCCTGTATACTTTTTTGTTGGGAATTTGAACCTTCATGTAATATAATAATAACACCCAGATAGAGTTTACTTTAGCTTTGATTACATACTCGCCTACGGCTTTACTTCAAATATTTTCCTACGTACCTTACGTTTTCAGTTTTTCCTTATTACGGGTTTTGATTTGAATATTTTCGTTGTAAAAAGCGAACGCCTTATACATTATGTAAATTACCGCTGCGTTGTATTGCGTGTTGAGAACCGCTAGGCGTTCCTTTAAATTCTTCGTATTTCATATTTCTAACGCGGTCATTAGCGACTATTTTGGTGGAGTGACGGGTGAGTGACCGGAGCGGAGCTTGAGGTGCGTATTTAGATCCCGCTGCAGGACAAAAGATTTTATGATTTACAATCACTAATTTCAGGGCTCTATTAAAGTTACGCTAAGTAAAGCTCAATACGCGTCCGTTGAAAATAAAGGTTTTATATGAGAAAATGTGTCCAAACAATTAATCTGATGTTAAGCGGCGTTAAGCAAGGGTTCTTTTAAGGCTTTGGTCGCGAGGTATTGGCGCCTAGATCGCCTAGTTTATAAGAAGTTTCAAAGTGATCCTTGTGATTGTACTTAATAAAACCGTTTTCATTTTAATTTGGTTGATAAGTGATGCTAAACAGCATCTTGAATCACACGTCCAAAGAACTTTTGTGAAAACTCATTAGAATTGTCTTCATATTTAATAAGGAAAGTATTTACAAGTATATCCTAAAATAGACTATTTAATAAGATATAAACTACTTGGTCATCACAATTCGTATTTTTTCATCTGGCTTGGCATGTCCGAGGTCATTGCCCTATGATCTACGAATTCTCAGAGGTCGTGCCCTCGTGGTGACAATGTCTGATACATGCCAATCTCATCTTACCATAACGACATGCCGTCGGTTTATCCAACCGATTTACATTTACATGTAATTTCTATGTAAGAATGTTCGCTCAGAGAAGGGCGCAACCATTTAAAATAATTGAAACTAAAGATTCGCTTACCAAGCGAAATGAAATTTCGTCTAATCTTTTTTACTCTACTTAATATAATTTTTACGATAAACTTCTTTAGTTTTGATTTCTGTCTCGTGATATAATACCCCGATTACACTCAGCTCATGTCCGTGGAAATGTGCAGAGACATGAGCAGGGACTTTGGCAATGCGAGAATGTAAGCAGACCACTTCCATGTCCACTCGCGTTGCCCGTGTTGCGTGAACACACATTGCCGGTAACGCTGCCGCAGACATAGACTGCAACATTTCCGTCCACGCGAATGTCTAAATGTAAACGCAGTATTATCATTTTCGTTTTTGAAAACGAAGATTGCCATGGTTTATAGGTTCAATAGTACCTAGTTCTAACTTATACAATTCTGTCAAAGATAATCAATGTTTGATCAATAGCTTGCCATATTTTACCAATGGTAAGCGACATGGCCAACTTTGAGCAGTGTTTCAACTTAAATAACGTTTATAATCTCTTCTCTCTTGTCGTGTCTCCTGGTGCACGACCGGTTTCGAACCCACGACCTTAGGATCGGAAGGCTGCTACCACTAGACCACCAGTGCTCTCACGTTTATAATAAAGAGCTTTAATATAGTTTACTAAAGGATAGAAAATCGGACAATATAACTGAAACAGCTACACGTCTTTATTCCCCAGGCACGGTAGATGTCCCGGCAGATATCTTAGAACCAAGAACTAACTTAAAATTCTTTGAGGGTTTTTAAATGGGGTTGTCGACAAATACCATTTACGAGTTTAAGAGCTGATTTCACCATGCTCTGTTAGATTAACAAAGTATTAAAGGGCCGTTAAATATGTCAAAATGTACGCGTTTGACATCTAAGGCTAGATTTAACGGCCTTTTAATCCTTTATTAGTAACTAACAGAGCATGGTGAAATCAGCTCTTATCTAATAAACTAAGATTGGATAAAAAACTAAGGGTCTGTTCATAAAAAAGCCGTAAAAAATATTCTTGTTATTGCATGCCAACAAAGATAAGGGAATAAATTAAAAAGTCATTCTAGTATTCACAGTTTAAAAAACATGAGTGTGAAAAATGGATGGTTCCAGTAGCTTGTTTTTTTTTTGACCTACTGCGTTTGTACTTTGTCATTTTGCTCGCAAAATGTGACATTAGTGCAGTTCAATGAACATAAATCAAAACATTAATTGTTCCGTGCTTCAGCACCTGGTCTCACCCTCGTATCGCATGTCGAGGCTCGCGTGCACAGAACCAACAGGTATACCTTATACATATCACTTAACTGGAACGGCAAAACGGTCATACCATATCTGTAAGTCATGAAGTTATTGAAATGCTTTATGCATTACTCTTTTGCCCTTTACGTCTTAAAGTGGACGCAGTGCAATGTCATATAGGGCATGTCCTCGGTCGATTTGCTCTGTAAGGTTAAAAGGTAAGGTTTTAAGAGTTTTAAGGGTTTTAAGAGCTAAGGGCTCATCCGGAGAAGTAGCCTTTTTCTGCCGCCAAGCAGCGTTGCTGTGTTTCGGTTTGAAGAGTGTGGTTGCCGGTGTAATTACAGGCACATGAGGCTTAACATCTGTATGCCTCATGTTGATGGACGTAGGACAGTGCAGCGTGGGGCACGTTCCTATCGTGCGTGGCTTGCGGGGCAATGCTTTGTTATAGGGATGGTTACCACTTAACATCAGGTAGGCCATCTGCTTGTTCTATCAGCTAGTTGTATAAAAAAAAAAACATTTTTCAGGCCGAAGTGATCATTCAACATGAGGCAGGCATTTTCTCGTTCCGTCACTTGTTCTCATAAAAAAAAAGATATGTATATATTTTAAAAGGAAACAAGTTGGTATTCTAGTAGCGGCGATGCGCTTGCAACCTGTCACGTGTGGAGTACCAGCTACGGCCAATATGTGGACATGAGTCAAGATATCTTTGGACGTCAAACGGCACGACACGACAACAACTCGTATTGATATCTTCGAACAGTCTTTAAGGCGAAGACAAGAGCTAATGTGACTCTCGCTCGCACGTTTCGACATGTTGAAAGATATAATTTAGTAAAAATTTCATCTTGATCGATACATGTTTTCCTACTCAAAAGTTTGCTCTACTAGTTTTCGTACATAAGCAAACTTTTAAGTAGGAAAACTTGTATCGATCAAAATGAAATTTTTACTAAACTGTGTGCAATGTGATTGCACACAAAATGGTTTTCAAATTTTATATCTTTCAACATGTCGAAACGTGCGAGCGAGAAGTTGTTTGATAGTTGTCAACCCTTTAATACGCAGTCAGGTAAGTACAAAGAGATCTGAGAGGATGTCTACCGTACTACCTACTCATTGATTCGTACATTTGAGATAAAATTGCTGTGCTCGGCCTTTATATTTGGTATAATGAGCTTGTATTTGACTATCATTATTATATTCTCAGAAAAAAGTATGTAGAGGCAATAATAGTGAATATCGCAGTATTTGTATTAACCTACATTTCCTCCAGATAAACCGACGACTTTGTAAACTTGGGAGAAGCCGGTGGAGCGGCCTCAGAATCGTTCTTTCTGGAAATGAAGGGAGGTCTGTTTACGGCAGCGGACTTTTTCAGCAACCTTATTGTCTAACTAGACTGAGTATGGATATCATTTTTATTTTCAGATAATATTAATCCTTCATCCGTCAAATTCGTGTTGTGTACATGATTCGTTTTCTGTCATTTTGGGAAGCAACATAGCTTTTGCATTTTAATTGTTTTTCTAGCGTTTTTAACTTGTGTTGTGTAATTTCGGTGGTATTTTAACCAAAATTACTTGAGGTCTTGGCACAAAGTGTAAACATGATGTGTAAACGGATTAAAAGTGCTGATTTGACCGAAAATGTTTCGAATGTTTTGAAGAAACCCGCCACCATTTTCTTCGAAACAAATGACGGCCGACTTGACTATGGACTGACTTGACTATAAAATATTTTATCTATATCACTTGACACTTGACAGGCAAAACTGTCTGTCGAATGACGGACAGGTGCCATAAACAAAGAAATAAGAAAAAAGAAAGAACATGTACATGTTACAGAATACGAATTGGACGGATAAAGGTCATGGATAACTATTGGCTGTCAAAATTAAACTGATATCCATACTTATAGTAAGACAATAAGGCAGCAGACTGGATGATGATGATATTGGCTTCATTATAGTTAGAGCTAGTTTCTAAGTGAACCAATCAGAAACTCCGCTACGCTATTACACTCGAGCCTTCGTATGTACATTATTATACCTTCGGGTCGATCCATCACTCATAACTAGCTGTCAGTTAATTAATCAACGCTGGTATTTTTGTTTTTCATTGAGGTTTTATTGAATGTGTGAAAATGTTTGCTAACTGCTTTGGACCGAAAGATACCCTGATATGGTTTTTTTTAACTCATGATGTACCAACCTTGTAGCAGTCAACTTAGATCACTTTGTTACGGGTGCCATAATGTGATTTGGCTTAGAAAAAAATACTTTGCTGTATATGGAACATAGTATACAAAAAAATATAAAAATCTTTATTGAAAAATCTTTTTTAAAAAGTTTCTTTGGTATTTAAGAGCACTGGTGGTCGTGGGTTCCGGTCGTGCACCAATGAGTTTTTCTGTTCAAAAATGTATGTGCACAATGCCAGTATTCTCAAACGGTGAAGGAAAACAGTGTGACGAAACCGGCATGTCGTGGAACCTAAAAAGTTATATAATATGTCATTGTGTCAAGTGCTCGTATGGAGCCTCTTGAGGCACTGAAACTAGTGACACGACAAGAGAGAGAGAAGAGCGAAAACGCGATCTGTCAATTCACGATAAAAATATGAAAAAATATTTGTGTCGGTTTGTTTTGTTTCTATTCGTTTTTGTGTCTAGCTTGATCACAGAAACCCTAGATCCGCCAGCATCCTAGATGAGTTTACTAATGGTAAGTACCTACGTAATAATCTTTTTTTCGATTCCTTGAATTAGTATTTTTACGCCTAGGTCTGAAAACTGAAACAGTCGTGAAGCTGTTTCAGTTATCAATATTTTTTCGGCTTAGTTAAGAGCACTTTTCTTACATTTTCAACCTCGCGGCGGCCATGACAGGTGCCTCTGACCGTCCAGCAAACTCCAATACCAGAAATGATCACCTCAAACTAACTTGCGCTAGACACGGAAAACTGATTATAATTCTCCAATAGAATAGGCATTTGCTAAATGCGTCCAATTGTCACGCAATGTCGTCGCGTAAATAATGAGTTTTTATAAATAAATACCGGTGGCGATGTTCTTTAGGTGATTTTTTCGGGGCGATTGGAGAAAGCTTGAATATGTATTTATTAACAAAACAGATTACAATCAAATTAACAAAAAATAATAGTAACAATAATTTTCAATCTTAGATCTAGATTCGTAATCAAATATTTAACAACTGCTATCTTCTTCGATATGAGCAAGGCATTTGATTTTGTCTCCCACGACCTACTTTTAATGAAATGTGAATCTTACGGAATGCGAGGTCAAGTTCGCAATTGGCTTGCAAGTTACCTAAGTAACCGGACCCAATACGTCGAAATACGAGCTCTCGACAACAATAAAGAACACCTCTCTTACAAATCTAAGCCTTTACTAAATAGAGTTGGCGTGCCTCAGGGGAGTATATTGGGACCGTTATTATTTCTTATCTATATCAATGACCTACCACAAGCTATACCACATTTTTGCACTCTCTTCGCTGATGACATTTCAGTCGTTATTCCTAATAACTCACTCAACAACTTCAATGGTGTTTTGAATGATACACTGGCACGGGTCATGGACTGGCTCAAGGTTAATAATTTGAAAGCTAACATACAAAAAACTAAATATATCCAGTTTAGAAATCAATCTGCACCAAAACTGGTCCTAGATATTACATATGAAAATCAAACCCTGGTCGAAGTTACTGAAACAAACTTTTTGGGTATTATCTTGGATGAGCACTGCACATGGAAGTCGCACATAAATAAGGTTTGCAGCAAAATAAATCGCTTTGCATACGCTTTGTGGAGGCTAACTAAAGTATCCTCAAAAAACACGGCACTAAAGGCATACCACGGCCACGTTGCATCAAATCTTAGGTACGGGCTCGTTTTGTGGGGTAATTCTGTGATGATCAATAGGGCTTTTATCTCCCAGAAGCAATGTATTCGTGGTATTTGTGACGTAAGTCGCCTGACGTCTTGTAAACCCTTGTTCCCAGCACTAAATTTGCTTACTCTTCCAGGCCTATACATTTTTGAAATATGCATCTTCGTAAAAAATCATCTCCATTTTTTTTATAATAAGCATGACATTTATAACTTCAGTACAAGATTCCCTAATAAACTTGTTACACCTAAAATAAGAACTGAGATCTGTAATAGAAATTGCTATGTTATGTGTGTTAGAATATATAACAAAATTCCAGAGTCAATTAAAATCCTTTCACGTCAACAATTTAAGAACAAACTCTTTAAATGGCTAATTGACCATAGCTTTTATAATGTGAAAGAGTTTCTAAGTAGAAACTATTAAAGTATCCTGGTTACCTGAATAATAATATTGACTTTTAAAATAAATAATTTTTGATATTAGGTATGTACCAAAGATATTATTATGGTATATAAGGTATTATTATTGTGTGTATTATTTTGACATTATATTGTAGACATTTCACTATTAACTCTGAAATTTGGTATTTGTATTTTCTTGACGTTTCGTGTAAACTGACATTATAAATTTAATACTAATTTTGTATACTGACATAATAATTTTGGTTTCTAACAACTCATTTCATATAATTGTATTGTATAATTTTATTTGCATGCTAGATTGTAGTAATGTGCTGATCATTTTTACCTGAAGAACCTATTGTAACCACATTGTAGCAAATATAAATAAATAAATAAATAAATAAATAAAAAAAAAATACAAAAATCTTCGCTTAAGATTAGTTTATATTCGTCTTCTTCTCACGTCCGTCATTGTGAATCAACCTTGCCAGTGTCAAGTAGCAAGATTTAAGAAAAAAAAAGACCTTAGAATTCACATTTATCACCTTATCGATTTAATATCGATAAAATGTAAACTACCGATAATCAGAATTGATAGTTAAATGTCGTGTTTGAACTCACTAAAACTGAAGGCTGATACTTCAACGTAGCTATGAAACAATTAAATATAAATATGGGTAGGTACTATAACTTCGATTATCGATAAGGCTTCTCAATTCAGTAGTAATTAGCCTTGACACACTACAGGTTCTTAATAAAAAAATGTTCATCACACAAAATAAAGTCTTAGAAACTAAAACATGAGCTATAAAAAGGAAGTTAAAATAAACTAAACTTTGTTGAGGGTAGTCAACAAATAAAGTTAGAGCTTTAGATCTTAGTTTAGTCGAGCGAAAAAGATCTAAATTTGATGACAAATGCGGGTTCTGGATTTTGTCTTGCAAAGTTTCAGAAGTTTACACTTTGTTTGGCGTCGAGAATATGAGGTTAGTTTCATTTCTTAACTGAAGTCACATCTGTAGCGTGCACGTACTACTTTAATTCTTAGATTGACTCGCCTCACAGCTCGGATGGTAAAACAATGTATGTTTTTTCAAAAAGAGTATCAATGTATTACTGATTTCCATAGTACAAGAATTTCTCGACAAGTTATATTGCAAACAGAATATTAAATAAACGAAGAAAACAAACTAGTAAGTATTTAGCCGCTGGGGATAGTGCCATCGATTTAATTGTGAATTTGATAAAAGAAAAACAAATTTAGTTGTTTATTTCGCTTCCTCTGTCAGTCAAGTCTCTCTGAATTTTTATACAATTTGTTTTTATCATAATATTTGACTAAAGAAAACAAAACACAGTATAGTAGTAACATAGTATAGTATAGTCAAGTCTGCGAAAACATGTTGGTATCACGTCGTTATACTGCCATTCTTTTGTAAAAACGGTCCCCATTCGAATGAATAATAACAAAATATGAAAAGCGTAGATAGTCGTAGCAAGCTCTACGGTGCTACGAGCGCGTAGCGCTTTGTAGCGGTGCTGACAGGTTGTAAATCATTGAAGTTTTGTTCACAACTTATGTGTGATATGTGTGTATTTGTCTAGGTATGTTCCTAGTACGAGTATTTTAGTATGTGTGTGTACATACGTCATACATGAGTCATAATATAATGAGAATATGTACGCCGTGGGTGGTATGGTCCCTTGTGATAACTTTGTATTTGCACTCCATTTGATTCAAAATTGTCACTTTGCTCTATATAAAAAAGGTTGAAAGGCTATTTCAAAGCCTTACAAATTAAAACTATATTTTTCTTAGTTCGTAAAGTTACTTTTTTATGTAAGTTACTATTTCTTCAGTTTAGTATACTAAATAAATAGTTCAAGAAAAATCAAATGACCAATTGTCGTGCGAGATTTAAGTAAAATCCATAAAATTATCTCATTTTAACCTTTGCAAAAGATTTGACGTGGGTAATTTTACAAAAGCCATGGCTAGAAAAAAAATAAGAAAACAAAATATCTGTAGTGTTTCTGAAAGAGCTAGTGAAGTGAGAAAATTCCATAAACATGAAGTATTTCCACTGCAGAATATTCCGTGAAAAAAGTATGAACGGTCCATCATAAAAACAACAAACAAAGCCGCCACTTTGTTGTTGTGTGTTGCCTCAATTCAATTATTTCAAAAATACATTCATAAAGTCTACCCTCAATTTCGCAACACTCCCCTATAGGGGTTGCAGGGTTTATTCGCTCCAATTGTCCGTTGGGTCTTACGATAGCCTTTTAATTAAAGTCCGTGTTTATACAGGAACAGCTTCACGACTTTGACCTCAGGCACGGTAGACCTCCCCTAGATTATTTGCCGTTAGTAAGTACTCTTCTCTCTTGTCGTGTCACTAGTTTCTTTCGAAACAGTGTGGTGAAAGGATTGTAAGTGCGCCTCAAGAGGCTCCTCGAAAGGAGCCTCTTGAGTCGCGGACGCACTTGACACATTTTATAGAACTTTTTATGTTCCACGACATGCCGGTTTCTTCAGGATGTTATGAGAGTACTGGCATTGTGCACATAAATTTTTGAACAGAAAAACTCATTGCTGCACGACCTGTTTCGAACCCACGACTTTAGGATCGAAAGGCGGGGCCGCTACCACTATACCACCAGTGCTCTCAGTATATGTAAGGAACGATATTAAGTTTAAGGAGATTGATTACGCTTGTATCTCGGTAGAACAGGTTTGCGAGATATCGGCAGTAGAACTTTTAGATTATAATATTACGATAGTGTGTATATATAGATCAAATCTGACTAATGTTTCACAATTTTATCCTTGTCTAGAGCTTGTTCTGGATAAGCTTGCTGTCAATGGAAAGGATTGCGTTGTTCTTGGCGACTTCAATGTAGATTATCTACGTTCATTAAATAGTGACCAAAAACGATTAAATGACATAGTGCATGCCCATGATTATTGTAATGTTATTGACTTCCCCACCAGAGTGACAGCGTTGACGAGTACGTGCATCGACCATGTGTATGTGAACACTGAGCGAGTGCAGGCTGGAACTATTTATGCAAGCGCAGTAGACACCCAGCTAAGTGACCACTACGCCGTCCGAGCCGAGGTGCTATGTGAGACTGGGCCGTCTTCCGCCATGCCTCGTTATGCCAGGTCGTATACAAACGCTAATACTTCTAACTACGTAGCCTCTCTGGATAGCATTGACTGGCTGGAGGTAAGTAAAAAACGAATGTCGGCAGAGGAATTTGCTAAGACGATAGTAAATATTTTAAGAAATAAGTTAGATACATGCTTCCCTTTCAAACGCGTTGCAAAAAGAAAAAAGAGAGATTCTTGGGTTACAAAGGAAATCGTGGGCTTAGATTTTTTACTCCGAGAAATAAAATACATGAGTACTAAGTTTCCCTCCAACATACACCTGTTGACTAAGCTTGAAAACTTTCAGAGTCGATTTGATGATGTTACGAAGAAGGAGCGTAGTAGCTTCTACTGTAGTATTATTAAAAATTCTGCGAATACAACTAAATCTATGTGGGAAGTTGTCAGACTGGAAACCGGAAGGTGCGGGCGGAAGCTCGACTTCACTGAGTCAATTCGGACACCCAATGGCACCAAGTACAATAATAAAACAGAAGCTGTCAATGCAGCAAATTCCTATTTTGTAAATGCTGCAACATCATGCGGCGCACCTCGGGCTGACGTGAGTGGTGCTCGATCTGCGTTGACTGGCGCTCGCCCCCCGGCAGATCGTTCGATCAGGCTACGACCTTTCTCACCTTTAGAGGTATTTAAAATCATCTCGAACGGAGTAGCGCATAAGTCCACTAAAGACATCTACGAATTGTCGGTGTCTCTTATACACGCCGCCGCGGAGCCTCTGGCATTTATTCTCTCAGAGTTATTTAATGCGTGCGTCAGAGAAGGGAGATATCCACAAACATTAAAAAATGTAAGGGTATCACCACTCTACAAGGGCAAAGGAAAAAGAGAGGAGATAAATAGTTACCGGCCTGTATCTATTATTCCAGGGATCGCTAAAATCTTCGAGTACGGTCTCAGCGCAAGAATAATCGAGTTCTTAGCCTCGACCAATTCTTTATCCGATAGGCAGTATGCGTATCGAACGGGAAGGTCGACGACAGACGTGGCGCGGGAAATGGTGAGGCGCGTGATGGAGGCTCGAGAGCGTCGGCAGCACGTGGCGATCATTATGTGCGATCTGTCGAAGGCCTTTGACGTCGCCGACCATGGTGTTCTAACTGCAAAGCTGCAACATTATGGTTTCGATGGTTCATCACTGGCACTTCTAACGGACTTCCTGGTTGATCGATCTCAGATTGTTACGGCTGAGGGCGGAAAAATAACGTCGATGCCACTCAAAACCGCGATCGGAGTGGCCCAGGGTTCGTCGCTATCAAACATCATGTTCTCTCTCCTACTCAATGATTTGCCTGAGTGCATAGTGAATGGGCACATCTTAATGTATGCGGATGATGTTGCTGCAGTCGTTCAGGCCCCTACTCTTGAGCTCCTGGAGAGGAGGTTGAGCACGGTGGCGGAAGAGCTGCATTACTGGTTCCATCTTAACGGCTTCTTACTTAACATCACGAAAACTAACTTCATAGTGTTCAATCTTGCTGGCCGCACACAAACACCCATGTGTGTCACCTTGGGGGGTAAATCGGTCAGCCAGGTCAAATCCATGTCGTTTTTGGGTTTTCAGGTTGATGAGGGATTAACATGGGAATTACACATTGACAGATTATGCGGAACGATGGGTCGGGCGTGTTTTGCTCTGTGGCGCCTGTCCGCAACTCTAGAGCTGAGCATGTCAAGGAGTTGCTACTTCGCATCTGTTCACTCGCTCCTCCAGTATGGTGTAGATCTCTGGGGTAGAGCTGCTGATTGGGAGCGAGTGTTCAGAATGCAGAAGAGGGCTGTGCGAGCTGTGGTACGGGTTCCATGGGACACTCCCGCTCGTCCTATCTTTCGTTCGCTTAAGGTAATGACAGTCCCATGTCTCATAATCTTTAGCGCGGCTATGTATACTCGGAACCATCTTAGCGAGTATGTAAAATTTGGCGACGGTCACACGTACTCGACGAGAAACTCGCAAAAGCTGAAGGCCGTGCCGCGACGTCTCACCAAATCGTCAAAGCTGGTACATCTGATGGGGCCGGCAGTCTATAACCGTCTTCCTGACACTGTAACGAACGCTCAGTCAACGCAATCCTTTAAATTTAAATTAAAAAATTGGTTAATTGACCAAGCCTATTATAGGTTTGACGAATTCATAATCTAATTATTATTTTAAATTTGTTTCTTAATCATTGTATTGTATTATTATCTACTGTGAATTATTATTGTTAGATATTATTATTGATTTTTATGACGTGTAATCTTTTATCTGATATGAATAAATTAACTTGAACTTGAACTTGAACTTGAACTATATGTAGTATCACCAGTTAATACTTATAATTACCTTCTAATCGTATTCGGTTTCGGCGAACCCATTTCATATCTTAATTATTATTATCATGACCTCTTATATATCCCAATACATGTCATTGAGTGATTGAATGATTTCAGTTCTATAAGCAGTTTTTTTTACTAATCCTAAGTAATAAGAGCCTCTAACTAAACTATTTATTTATTTATTTATTTAACACTTTATTGCACAAAAATAAAAATTTAAGTGTACAAAAGGTGGGCTTAATTCTATAAGCATTTTCTACCAGCCAACCTTAAAGGTAGAAAATGATGTTGGCGTGCTATTATTAAAAATAAACAGTTACAAATTAACAAACGCAAAGTTACACGGTGAAGAGAAGAAAAAAAAAGAAGACTCTTAAAAGAATTACACCTAACACAAACATATACCTGCAAATACATTTCAATAGTACATGAAGCAACAAACAACAATACAGTGGATGAGTGGTTTCAAACAACATTATAACATTTTAGTGAACTGATGAGATCTGTTTAAGGAAATGTACTATGTATTAGATATCTAATAATATTAATATGGATATAAAGTTTTTTTTTTTTATTTAATATCTCTCGCCAGACTTTTTAAATACTCTCTCAGTTGATCCGAATTATTTGCTCTCGAGCGGTATGTAACTGATACAACATAAAATAGCACTTTACACTGGCTATAAAGACAAGTACTGGTAAAAATACAAAAGCTAATGTCCTGCGTATGTTTGCCACCTGTCACAGGTAATAACACTGATAATAAAAGTCATATAGATTGGGTTGTATAACTGAAGCGATTGGTGGGGGAAATGAAAGAATATGGAAACATAAATAAAAAAAAAAATTGGTAGACATTCCACACAAAATTAGAGTAGTAGAGCTCTCTGTGAAGGGCTCGTCCGGGGAAGTACTACCACCACGCCTTTTTCTGCCGCCAAGCAGCATTGCTGTGTTTCGGTTTGAAGAGTGTGGTTGCCGGTGTAATTACAGGCACATGAGGCTTAACATCTGTATGCCTCAAGTTGATGGACGCAGGGCAGTGCATCGTAGGGCACGCTCCTATCGTGCGTGACTTACGAGGTAATGCTTTATTATACGTGATGGTTACCACTAAACATCAGGTGGGCCATCAGCTTAATCCATCAGCTAGTAGTATAAAAAAAAGTAATCTATCAATGACAACATTTTTAGAATATGTTGAGTAATTTCAAAGATAAATAAGCTGAGAACCGTCAAACATCTTTTATTGTAATAAACCTACATTTAACGTGTGCAAAGAGGGCGGGGCAGCTACTAAATAATAATAAGTAAAGAGCTACACAACCCCACTTTTGTAGATTTTTTAGCAAATGTACATTCACATTTGGTTTACATCTGCTTATTCCGCCTTTTTATGCCATAAAAAAGCATACAACATTATTTTGGTTACATAATAGACACTACATAGCGGAACTCAAGTTTTTATGTAAACGGTGATCGCACATTAGCATATAAATATACAATTACTCGCGTGCAATACGCGAACCATAAGTAGCTATACTATGTAACGGTTTTTATTGCGTGAATTTGCGTATTTTCTTTAAATGGAAACGCTCACATATTAAAGCAAACAACAAATAGGTAACAGCTTCTGCTGTTGTGTTGTGCAAATGTTATGAAAAAAGTGTGTATTTTTTCAAAATATTTTTTTTACGTTTCTACGTTTAATCAAAGAGTCATAATCAGACCTTTAGAAAATAGATTATCTTGACTTTTTATGACAATTAATAGTGGCCATTTAGATAAAATCAAAGAGGTCACAAATTGATAATAAGGTTAATATAGGGTTTGTATATTTTTTGCACGACAGTACATTATCTGCCATTATGCGAATCTGTCCTGCTAATCTGGGATTTTGCTATTCCGGGATTTTGCTAATCTGTCCTTCTGCTGCAGAGACATTCTAGATTATTTCCACATCGTTGCCGGGCAACTAAACTGTATCAAGAGATCAGGAAAATCTACAGTGTTTGTGGATTGCATTCGTGATCCTATTTTGTTTTGAACTTTAGTTACCATCTTTCAAACAGCGGGAAATATTTTAATATCCGAAATATATAAAAAAATCTATGGTTAGATAATATGCACACAAGTTGTGGGATAAAAAAGGGTCCTCCCAATATTTTATTCATAGTCGCTCGCGTCGATTGGTTTGCGGACGTGATCGTAAATAAGAAACGGTGACCAGTTTATAGAGAAACTAGTTTATCTATAGCTGGGTGTTTTTTTAATCAACATGTGGATGGTTTTAGAAGGAGCGGCAGGCCAAAGAAAAGGTGGATGGATTGTGTGAAAGATGACATAGGGAAGAAAGGAGTGAGCACTGAGATGACGAATGATAGAGGATAGTGGAAGAAGAAAACCTGTTGTGCCGGCCCCATGCAGCGTGGGATAAGGGCAGGAAGATGATGACTTAGTTTTTATGTTTTGTTTCCGAACTAATGTAAGACTGCCGTGCGTTGTTTAGTGAATCCAAGTATGTGGAAATGAGAAATAGCCAGAACAAACATCTATGTTCGTCACACAAATATTTGTTCTTAGTGGGGACCGAACCCACGGTCTACAGAGCAGAAGGCAGGGCTACTATCAATTGAGTTGTGAGAGATGTCAATATAATTCAATATTAATCACGTTTGAAATACGTAAGCCACCGAAACTTCGAATAGAAAAATCACTGGTTGGCACGCTCTGAATTAGACTACTCGACTGAAAAACTTATGATTGAAAGGTTCATTTCACATTTCAAGAGCACAAATGCTCTTTCCAAATAAAATGCCTAAAATTTTTGAGAAGCCGTTACTCGCAAACTATAGCAATCAATTTAAAATCTAGTCCAAACGCACTGCCAAGGATGCTAGTAACGGAATGGGAGTTGGGATCTGAAATATCTGCATTGCGTACCCCATGAATGGCCAAATATGACTAAAACTGATTAACATGGCATACTTCTGATTTCCGGGACTTTTTCAAGAACTGTCACGAGGAAGGCGTGGAACTGGCACCTAATTTTACCAAACTTTAGGACGTTTCAAAGTGATCCTTTTGATTCAACAGAATAAACGCCTTTTGACTTGTGATCTAGATTATATTGTTGGTTTGAAAAGAGTTCTTGAGGTGCTTATAATCGTGAGGGTCGCGACTTCTTTTTATTTTTGAATTAGAATAAATCAATATAAACTTCTGTGCCATTCACGCGTTGAGTCAACTTCTTTTCCATAAGTAACTCAGCTTTTAGAAATAAATCATTCCGTGCCAGGAATATCAAAAACAGTTTCGACAGGATTTGCCCTAAAATATATTCCTAGATGTCTGGGATTCGAGAATATCAATCATAATCACTTCTCTGTTCGCGCCAAAAAGTTACCATAAAAAACAAAAAAGCTAAAGAACGTTTCTTTTCCGTTCATGTACAAAAAGGTGGTATAACTTTCAGAGTATGAAGATGCTATCTTGACTTAATGTGGGTCAACCTTGTTTTAGTGTTATCGCAAAAGAGTATTAACCTAAATACTAGTAGTTAAAAAGCTTGGCATGTGATTTGCTGAATTAAATTAAGAGTGACTGGGTGCGTGAGATTATTTCTGTCTAAAAGTATTTTAATAATTTTATGACAGAATTATTGCCAAGAAAGAGATGCCAGAGATGCAAATGGACAATTCCATTTGTTAATTCCTTTGTTAAGCAATAACGTTTTTTTTTAATCATATCAAGAAGTTCTTATTTTATTTGCTTCTTGGATAATCCTGTCAGTGTGAAACGAGTGAGTTGAAACAAAAGACAGTCAGTCGGTTGCCATGGTTACATGCGGTTTATCTCACCGCTGCACCCATCAAACATCCCTGTGTATGCAAACCTCATTACAAAGTTATAAACGAGTAAGTTATCATGCTCAACTGCGGTTGAGTACCTCCCCGCAGACAACGCCACAACGCCCACACACGGCTCTTTCCGGCACAACTGTACTTCAGTTGTGCCGGAAAGAGCCGTGTGTGGGCGTGTCCGGGAACTATTAGTCAGAGACGTGGCAGCTACACCAGTGGCAATATATAGCGTATATTGTGTACCCGCTGCAGCAAGCAGCTTCGATCGCGTGGTAGCGGTTATTGATAACATTGAAACGCAGACTACCGCTAATGTACTATCTAATACTATAAATACACTTTTTTTTATTCAACTTGCTGATAGAACAAGTAGATGATTAGAACAAAGAAAGTTCGTAACTTGTATTAGCATATATACAAGGTGTTTATACAGCTGTTTCATACATTTTAGCCAGGTAGGTATTGAACTTTTGTTTGAAACAGCTTTTTTTTCGCGTTCACAGTGTTGGTTCCTTAGAAAAAGTTATTCATATTGTACCTTATCCCCCTGAAGTTTTTAAATACAAGTATTGGAACACCTTATATACTTATCATACTAATCCTACTTCTTACTAATATTATAAACGCAAAAGTTTGTAAGTATGGATGTTTGTTACTCTTTCACGTAAAAACTACTGAATGGATTTTAATGAATCTTTACAATAATATAGCTTATACATCAGAATAACACATAGACTACAATTTATAAAGATATTGTGTGACTAATCCTACGCAGACGAAGTCGCGGGCACCAGCTAGTATACTATATACCGAAAAATTACCGGTAACAGGGTAGAAATCATGAACGAACCCAATAAAGAGACAACGCTTTGATTATTCATGTAAAAATCACTAATACTATGCGAGTGAAGCCGCAGAGGGCAGCTAGTACCCTTTATTTCCATCGTAGGCGTATTACCATAACGAGCGCGCCCGCAGCTCGTCGCCCGGTTCATTCAAGCTCTCTGAATAGTCCCCATTTATATTTTACAAACCGCGCCATCCTGCCTCTTATTTTCCCCGTAGTGAGATCGACTGCGTTATTTTAACGTAAGCTATGACAAACGATGGCTGATGCGTAGCTTACTTGGTCATACGTGATAGCTGTGAGTTTGATTCCCGCGGCGGGACTAATATTTAATTATAGATAGTTTTTTTTAATTTGATAAAACTTTCTGTTGGAACAATTAGATGGCCCACCCGATGTTAAGTGGTAACCATAACCATGCCTGTAATTTTTAAGGAGATCTTTATTGTTCACAGATGAACATAATACAGTTTATAGGCATACATTTAGGCAAAACAATGGGCGATGGTTTAGTTAAGTGTTAGTTTCTTTGTAAGATTATCACATTTTCCGCGTAAGACTCTGAAGTGCCCAGTAACAGTTAATTCTTAGAACATTATATCCTGTGAAGCCTCAAGTTTCAATGGCATGTCGTTTCCTCAGAAGCAACGTGGCTGAAGGTTTTTCTAAGTTCCACACGTGTATTAACCCTCTTTGTTTGAACTTTCAGCAAAGTTAAATGTGCAGGTTTAAGAACTTTTGAAATTCTCATCGCTTTTGCAAAAATCATTTTCTATTAACATTTTATTCAGTTTTTTTTACGACGATCGGTAATCTTAAGTACCGGCATACTTTTCATCATACGTTTTTTTGTTTAATATATCCATCCTGGATCTTCAGATTCCATTTTTTTTATAAAACTATCTTATGGAACATGCAGATGGATTACAGGCACCTGGGGCTTAACATCTGCGTATGCCTCAAGTAGGGCACGTTCCTATCATGCGTGACGAGGCAATGCTTTGTTATTATGTGATGGTTGTCACTTAACATTAGATTAAAAAAACTCGATTTATCCGGTTCTTCTTCTTGTCGTGTCACTATTAGTTAAATGCGTCTCAAAGAGGCTCCTTTCGAACACTTGACACATATTCTTGTATCATTTCTTATCATTGACTTTTGTTGTTGACTATACCCAAGTCGAACTTTTACTCCTGCAAAAATTCAAGTTTCTCTGTAAAGTTAGAATTTTTATGTTCGCGTGGTTATAAGAGTTGTATGAACATTCTGCATACATTTTGTAAGAAAAAGTTTGCATATTTTATTCACGTCTCGTTATGATGCTCGTTCGGTTTCGCTAACCTACCCTTAAACCGTGGTTTCTGAAAAAGCGATGCCCGTCATATTAACCTGATGGTAAACGACGATTTAGCCGACTTTGGAGCAGAACGGTCTAGAAGACCTATTCACTCTTGCCTTGAAGAGATTTAGATTGTAGTGGTCAGGACAAACAGACGACGGTAATGAGTTCCTCTCCTTAGCTGTAAAATATATGACTATATCTAATCTTAAGTTAAAGTTAAAGTCAAAAGGTATTTATTCAATAAAATCACAAGGATCACTTTGAAACGTCTTAAAGCTAGATGACTCTAGAAGCCTAAAGCCTAGAAGAACAGGCAACAAACTTACGGCTTGGTTCCTTCCTACCTAAGTCTCAATCAAATCTAATCTCTGTCATTAGGATTATCTCATGACATGCCATACCGCGCTAATCTAACAGATTATTTCCTTCTCAGTCAATATAATATGATTACCGCCGTCATATATCGCCTGGCGCGTGTTAGGAAAGCTGGGCACTAAGTACCCAGTGATACGCAATGCGGAAGGAGTCGGGAAACGTGTCCCCGCAACGCAGTGCAAACTCACGGCAGCGTAACTTTGTTGATAAACTAAATTGAACGTAAGAAAGGCTTTCGTTCGAACAGAGTTCATATTCAGACAGCCTTCACAGCTCAGTGGGTAGTAGCTCTGCCTTCTGTGCCGTAGGCAAGCATTAGTGTGATGAACATAGATGTTTGTTCTCTGGCTGGGTTTTATATAATATTATAAGTATGAATTTACAAAAAAAGTCTATAAGTAGTATATCAGCTATCTGGTTCCCATATCACAAGCTTTGGCTTAGTTTGGGGCAAGATAGTGCTGTGTGGAATGTCCACCAATATATATTTATTTATTTTATATTTTATTAGGTTTCCTAGCAGCAGGCTTTAAGAGTAGTAGAGCTCTTTGTGAAGGGCTCGTCCGGGGAAGTACTACCACCACACTTTTTTTCTGCCGCCAAGCAGCAACACTGTGTTTCGGTTAGAAGAGTGTGGTTGCCGGTGTAATTACAGGCACATGAGGCTTAACATCTGTATGCCTCAAGTTGATGGCAGTGCATCGTAGGGCATGTTCCTATCGTGCGTGACTTACTAGAGTCACGCGCGACGTAATGCTTTGTTATGGGGATAGTTACCACTAAACGTTAGGCGGGCCATCTGCTTGTTCCACTAGCTAGTTGTATACAAAATAGTATAAAAAACTAACGAGTTATTCCAGTTTTGTAGGGAGGGACATCTCATCGTCCTTACTCCACATTTCAGTTTGAATAATATTTTCTTTCTATTTTGGTCCCAGAACTCTATTTGCTTTATATTAACTTTTAGTTATATAACATGTGTCACGTCCTCGAAAGGAGCCTTTTAAGGCGCACTTAAAATCCTTTCACCACACTGTTTCAAAAGTAACTAGTGACACGACAAGAATATTTAACTTTTAGTACAATCGCGTACTAATTACTTTTCTATCTACCAAAATTAACATGTTCCTCCACCTCTGATAACATAATAAATTATAGTATGAATAAATTATGGTGATAACTTCATACCATGAATAATACATATTGGTCTATTTACTGTACATTCCACACAGCACTATTTGTCCCGAACTAAGCAAAGTCTACACTATGTCAAAGTCAAAAGGTATTTATGCAGTTGAATCACAAGGATCACTTTGAAACGTCCTAAAGCTAGGTGAATCTAGGTGCCAGTTCCACATGACCAAGTCTAGAACAGGCAACAAACTTACGGCTATAGGAACTAGATAGCTGATATAATATTTATAAAAAAAATTGTACTTTTTGTAACCCCCAGACTTTTATGTTCATCACACAAATGTTTGTTCTCAGTGGGGATCAGACCCACGGTCTACAGCGTCAAAGGCAGAGCTACTACCAACTGAGCTGTGATGTGAAGGCTGTCATTACCATATACCATTGCGCCGTGCCCTTATTTACCTCTTGTCTGATGAGCGGTATAAAAAACTCGTATCTTTGCAAATACATTGCTCGTGGCAGGGAACAAGATATTTACTATGCTTATTCTGTACTCGTATACATTTTCATTGCCAGTCACAAATTAGAACAGAATCCCAACGGCCCCGTATCTTTATTCCAGCGAGTAACTTCTTTACGCCGCTTTTATTGCCCGACTTATACCTATTTTGTTTTGCTAAGGGTGGATAATCTTTTACCTGAGTTGGGTTAGCTATCGTAATACTTTGAGTTTTCAATTACAGATATGAAGCGCAAGCAGATTGAATTCTATATTCAAAATACGAAAGTTTTTCATCATGCTAAATTATAATTCTGCTAAACCTTGGTAATTGTTTTCTCTCTAACTTTATGTTTGCTATTTTTCATAACTAGTTTCAGTAATTTTGTATCTTCAAAAATGTTTAAATGTTCGAGCGTGACGAAGTTTGCCGGTTGTCAGACTCTTAAAAGGCAAGTGGTATAATAAAATAGTGGAATATATATGAGGAAAGTCTGCAAATGTATGTAATGGACATTGCCATTTTATACTTCATGCTGATGGAACAAGCAGATGGCTCACCTGAAGTTAAGTGGTAACCATCACCTATAACAAAGCATTGCCTCGTAAGTCACGCATGATAGGTACGATTAAATAAATATTATAAAAACTTTAGACAGTGCGTATTTATTGCCACATTATGTGCTTTAGTGTCCATCTTACCCCTACATCTGCGATATAGATGATCTAACGACCTAATACTTTGTCTATGATACTAATTATATACTTTATCTCTCTATTTTCTATTTTAATTTTTGTCGCCTTTTTTATGTTCTTTCTTTGTGTTTATTATGTTTTTATTTTATTATTATTATTTTGTCCGTGCCGTTACCCGCCCTAGGACCTGGCAGAATACCAGTGTTGCACTGTGTGGCGTGGGCCACACGGTGCGGCAAATACTGAGCTAGGGTACAAACAGTATTTAAATCTTATAACATTTTTTTTTTCTTGTGTTGGCCAATAAATTGCTTTTCTTTTTTTCTGCCTGCACGGACAATACCGTAGATATAATAGTCTTGAGTAAATACTTGGTACTAATAGATCTGAAAGATAATTGGGGATTAAACTCGTGAAACTCGTTCCTTTTTCATTTAAAATCATTCCAAACTGCAGCCCCTAATCTAAAACAGAAACTTCTGTTAGTATCCACTCAAAAAGTTCCCCTAAGTAATATTGAACTCAGTATTATTAAATCGAGAGTTACAGTATTGAAGAGATGTTATTTGATATTTAAGATTAGTTATTGTAGATGATTGGTTTTCGGGTAGCGTATTCTTTGGTAAAACAAAAGCTTCGGAAGTGAAATTAATGTTGCCTTTTTTCTGTTTATTTTGATTAATTTTGTTTAACTAGGCTCTCAGGTTGTTTATCAGGTTTGTTTATTTATTTATTCTTTGATTCAGAGTTTTTCGCTATTTTAAGCTATTTGATGTAATGTTCACTAACCAAATTTAATCTACATTTTATAAGCGAAGTAATCAGGTATACACTTATAAAGATTGTATTTTTACTTTGCTCAGATTTTATTTATATAGATCTTATCTCTGCTTGAAAGTTTAATTGTAATATCAACTTGTAAGTCAGCTTCACTTGGTTCAGCCTAAATTTGCTCGTTGCAATGTGATAAAGCCCAAACGCTTATCCATCTCTACTTGAACGTTTATAATTGTATTAGCAATATCAAGTTGTACATTCGACTGCATTATCGCCTTATGGTGGCACTTACTAAAAGTGTTCGCGTATTCGTTGAATTTTCCCAAATACGACGATGTGTTATGGATGATAAATGGAAGATGGATGGATTGTGTGAAAGATGGCATGAGTAAGAAAGGAGTGAGCACTGAGATGACGAATGATAGAGGAGAGTGGAAGAAGAAAACCTGTTGTGCCGACCCCACTTAGCGTGGGATAAGGGCAGGAAGATGATGATGACGACTATGTGTTATGACCCTATTCGCCTATAGTTGCCTATTTTTCACGCACAAGGCGAATAAGCAAATACACGAGCAAATAAAAACGCGAATCCCGAATAACGTTGGCAAGTACCATCAGATTTGCTCTTTGCAATGCCTTTGTAATGTGATAGGTAAAGCCCATGCGAGCTTCAGTCCGAATTAACCTCTATTCGACAACCGGACTAGTCCGATCGGACACCGGCGTTCCAAATCCGGTGCCCACCGGATAGTTAACTGCAAAGTGGTCTCCCGGACGACATGTTAACATGGAACACGGATAACTGTACACGAGTCTGTTATGTATACACGGACAGCCCAAGCTAGGGGTCGTCCATTAATCACGTGATGTTTTTCAGCAACTTTTTGACCCCCTCCCCCCCTGGTGATATGTGGTGAGGTTTAAGACTACAAAAAAATCTAGTGTATTTTTTGTACAAAGTATGTTTCAATTTTCAGAATCTTATCTTTAAATACAGGTATAATCTGATTAAATTTTGGAAAACTAAGCATCATGATGAAAATGTCCAGGCAGGACATGTGTCATTATGCGAAACGAAAAATAAATACACGTGATATCACATTATATCCCCCTCCTTGTGATATTTTGTGATTTAATTCCGAACCTGTCCCCCCTCTTTCGAGCACCATGTGATTAATGGACGATCCCCTACACCATTCCAAAGAATAATGAAGCTTATTAATTATAATAATAAGCCGATCAGAATTTTTTTTTACAATTTAATCTATTTACATTTGATAACTATTTTAGTTGGGATTCTCTGTGTGCCCTTTGGCATAGGCCTCCTCCAATTCCTTCTATTTTCCTCTATCATTTGTTATTCGAGGCCATAGCTTTCCTTCTTTAGTCTCGAAATCATCCTGTCATCGTTTATATGGTCTCCCTGGTTCTTGTTCAGTTTCTTGGGTACCATCAGTGGTACCTGTTACACTGTTACACTTTGACTCCACTTATCAATGCCTTATTACAGTGCCAATGACGCTTATGACAAGGTCATAGAGCAGTAGCCTGATGCGCATCTGTGTGTATCTAATTCACTTTTGAAATTGAAGCGTACTGAAACGTACATTTCAACATTTGTTTAAATGTGCCAAATTGTTTTAAAAGGCTTTTGGTAGGAAAATGGTTTTGTTGCGATTCACTCTGATATATTTGCTGAACTTTTGTAATGTTATTTTCAGCAACTTTGCGATTTTTCATAACTACGTTCAGTGATTTTATAACTTCAGAAATTGGAGTTGTATTGTGCGAGCTAGATTTTGTTTGGCGGTTGTCTACGTAATATTTTTTTATCTAAATACTAGCGGCCTGTCCCAGCTTCGCATGGGTGGTCATAAAATTTTTTGAACATTTTAGGATAAACTTAGACCGTGGGTTCGAGCCTCGCGTCTACTAATTTCATACATTTGCACGTCCTTCTCCTTGAGTGAGTGAAATCGCACCCCGAGCGTGACCCGTGGACCCGTTAACATTTTTAATTTCGTCATATCTTTTGAATGGAATGTCCGATTTGAAAAATTTAAGAAGTAATCTATAGGTATTGAAACCGTCTTAATTATGAAATGATTTATTTGGATAAGGATTAATACCAAGGTACAAATAAACACCCTTTTCTAGCGGCGGCATTTCAATTACATTTTTTATAATAAAAGAACACTTATTGTGACATAACTATAATAGTTAGACATATGCTGTCGCAACATTTTTTGTAGATGATGACGTGTTCTACAAAATCGTAGTACATTGTTTTGTTCTATCATCAATAGTTTTCGCAGCGCACGCGATGTAAGGTTTTTGTTTTCCACCTTGGGTTACATTATTGGAGTTTTAGTAAGGATCCCTGATTTTTTTGAAAATATAATATAGCCTATGTTACTCAGGGATAATGTAGCATTCTAATGGTGAAAGAATTTTTGAAATCGGACCAGTAGTTTTTGAGCCTATTCGTTACATACAAAAATACAAAAATACAAATGTTTCCTCTTTATAATATTAGTGTAGATTATTTAGAACAAGGACCGATGGAGGTCTAGCGGGAGTGACCACGGCTTCTGATAGTTCTCGAGAGGACAAAAACTCAAGTCTTAAGATAAAAAGTTTTTCTCCGCAAAAAAATATTATAAGTGCTCATTTGGCTAAGGAAAATATCATAAGGAAACAAGTTAGTGTAGACCAGCGGCGTACTACAAGAGTGGAGCCGTGCGCGAAATATTGATGGACTTTCCACACAGCACTATGTAGCCCTAAATTAAGTAATGCTTGTGATGTTGGAACCAGAAAGCTGACATAGGTATTACTTATATACTTTTTTTGTATATAATCATAACACCCAGACAGAGACCAAACATCTATGTTCATCACGCAAATGTTTTTCTCAAAGAATAAAGAAAGTATAAAGTCTTTCTACCATTAATTTGAAGTCTTAATTCTGCTCTCATACATATTCAATATCCTATCATGTCCAAGTAACCAAGCGAGGTCTTCAAACTAAATGAATAAGTACTAAGTTTAATCCATAAGTGCTTTTTCGAGTTAGCATCGTAACATTTCGGAACAACGGAAGTGGATTACGAATTCAATACTGTCGGGGAACTATTAACTTGTTACGAAAATGCATCTAACTTAGGCGTTTCCTTCAAACAGTAGCCGTCATGATGGCCGTAATACAGCGGTGGTTATTTCCTACAATATAAATGAAACAATCGCACGCGTGGTAGCGGTGATTGCTAACATCAATATTAAAGGCGAGTCCCATTTTCAGATTCGTATTTTTTTCTAGCCCGTTCTTGTTAATTTTTTGGGTTAAAAAGTAGTTTCTGAATTAATCCAGGTTACGAAATATATTTATTCTAGCAAGCTTTGTTCAGTTTAGTACTAGATTTGTGAAATGTCCTAAATTTTTTCGCCTAACCTAGCTTTTCCAATTCAACCATAAAGCTTTTCGCGATTCTTTAGAATAGGATTAACAAAGAACGCAGGTCGGCACACGAACTGAACCGTAACTAATTGCTCTTTATTGTACACAGCTAGTTCTTTCCTTTGGCGCTGTTTGCGCCCGGGGTTTAAAAGCAAAAAAGCTATAATAGTGTTATAAGTTGAACGTGTCTGTGGCATCCCAATGGTAGTTAGTAGTTACCAAATGGTTGAACCGATTGTTTGTATTCTCTTCAGCCGTTTGGAGTTCATCAGCCTATTAAGGAGGTTTTTCATTTTTTTCCAAAACCAGCATGCCTGGATAAAAGTCGTGAAACTGTTTCAGTGCATCGTTGACGTTGGTCAAAAAGTCGCCAGCATAAATTTGAAGGGTTGGTCACATCTGGCGCGTGCCTGACACCTTGTGCGCAAAAAGGACCACACAATTGGATCCCAGAAAATGCGAACGACGCGAAAAGCCCTGAATATGATGGTGAGACGAGCTCGATTACCACCTAAGCTCACGGACTGTGGAAACAGGGAAGGGGATACCTCTGGCCTGTTGTAGGACCATATCGGATGACTAATAATAACCTTAAACTTTTACATTTGAGTTTTAATATAGGCCGCATTTGACCGTGTTATCTGGATCTGGCAACAGATTTCATAATAGTATGATTTGTCGATCGTGCTACATTCAGGCAAAGTTCTAATTCTGGCGAGACAAAATGTTTGCATGATTAACGGGAAACAGACCCACAGTGTGCCAGCGAAGTAGCCATGAAAAACAATTTCACTAACCTATTCAAGTACCTAGTTTATTTTATTCAGAAAAAAACACTTGATTTACACCAATCATGGCGTCCAGTGAGGACCTTTTAATTTTCATATACAAAGAGTCCGTTAAAATGGCCGTCCGTCCGTTAGATCCGTTTAAATAGCACTGCAGTCTTTTGTAGTCAGTTAGTTTAAGAATTTTAATGAGTTTTACTGCTCTAGTTTATAAGTGCTTTTTGATCTTTTCCTTGTCTTTTGTAGAGGTTTCAAAGGAGTTCAGAGATTAACGTTGGGGAAATAACAATGTCGAAGTTTTTCTTTGCTCTAGTATTGCTTTAAAATATTTGTAGCAAAATATCTGTAGCATAATATTTGTAGCATAATAATTTAACTGAAAACTTCAGCTTTGAACTTCGAACTTTCTCATTCTAGATAGTATCTTTGATCCAGACTAAGGTATTTAGGCGCTTTCAAGAGATCTGCTGTATTCTGGCCACAAAATCGGCATAATACACACGCCTTACTGTCAAACCTGACAAAATAAAATCAGTGATTTGACTATTCTCATCTCTTACCATTGGGTAATGACAAAGTTGACTTGGAGCAATGTCACAACTTAGTAGATATAGAATAATGTTATATGAGAATATAAGTATTTTGTCTGAATCTCTAATACTATAAGAATCAAAGTCCTGACTGACTGACTGACTGACTGACATATAGACAACGCACAGCCTAAACCACTGGTCCTAGAAACTTGAAATTTGAGGAGTACGTAGGTCTTATGGCGTAGAGGTGTACTAAGAAGGGATTTTTGGAAATGCAACCCCTAAGGGTGTAATAAGGGATGAAAACGATTGTATGAAAAATTGTATTCCTTGAACCTACAAACTTGAAACTTGGAGTAGATATACTTCAAAGCAAAAAAATAGGAAAGGCATTTTTAGTTTTTCAAAACTACCCTTAATAAGTGTGCAAAGGGTTAAAAAGTTTGTATGGGAGATTTTTGACCGCTGGTCCTATAGACTTGAAATTTAAAGAGTACATAGGTCTTATGGCGTAGAGGTTTACTAAGAAGGGATTTTCGGAAATTGAACCCCTAAGGGTGTAAAAAGGGTTGAAAACGTTGGTATGAAAAATTGTATTACTTGAACCTACAAACTTGAAACTTGAAGTAGATGTACTCCAAAGCTAAAAAATAGGAAAAACATTTTTAGTTTTTAAAACTACCCTTAATAAAAGTGCATAGGGATGTCAAAGTTTGCATGGGAGTTTTTTAACGCGTGGTGCGATTGACTTAAAACTTGAAGTAAATATACTAAAAAATAATTAATTAAAAATGACGCTTTCAACTTTTGATAATTACCCCTGCAAAGGGTGCAAATGACTGTAAAAATAGTATGGGAGATTTTTAGTGTAGTGCGATAGATTTCAAACTTGAAGGAAATTGAACCCCTAAGGGTGTAAAAAGGGTT
Organism: Chloroclysta siterata; assembly: GCA_932294275.1. Taxonomy (NCBI): domain Eukaryota; kingdom Metazoa; phylum Arthropoda; class Insecta; order Lepidoptera; family Geometridae; genus Chloroclysta; species Chloroclysta siterata. The sequence goes on from OW028602.1 coordinate 13,318,284, forward strand.
GAAAACGTTGGTATGAAAAATTGTATTACTTGAACCTACAAACTTGAAACTTGAAGTAGATGTACTCCAAAGCTAAAAAATAGGAAAAACATTTTTAGTTTTTAAAACTACCCTTAATAAAAGTGCATAGGGATGTCAAAGTTTGCATGGGAGTTTTTTAACGCGTGGTGCGATTGACTTAAAACTTGAAGTAAATATACTAAAAAATAATTAATTAAAAATGACGCTTTCAACTTTTGATAATTACCCCTGCAAAGGGTGCAAATGACTGTAAAAATAGTATGGGAGATTTTTAGTATAGTGCGATAGATTTCAAACTTGAAGTAAATATACACCACAATAAATTATTTAAAATCACGTTTTCAATATTTTAAAACTACCCCTGCAAAGTAAAACTACCTCCTGAACAAATAAGTACATATTTTCCGTGTAAGGTTGTCTTTGTTGTATTTGGCAAGTTTTTGAGTCTGAGTACCTATACCTACCTGTACCTACCTTATATAGGTAATGGCCGTTTATAGGTATCTCTTATACCTACGTAGGTATTTAAAATCCTACCCTAATAATATACAAATCAATGTGAAAGTTACGATGTTTGGATGTTTGTGGCTCAATCACGGCACCACTTCAACGCGTGCGAAGCCGCGGGAAGCCACAAGTAATACATATACATATTTTATGCATGAAAGACATCCTTTAAATGTAAGCCAGGGTAACAATCCGTTGATCTTTTAATTTAAGTGGTATATAATATAAGGGAATTATTTTTAAAGCGGGATCATTAATTCGTAAAAAAAAGGATACAATTAATAGCTGTACGATTTGCAGTTGTCATGAATAAATCCACTTTAATTTAAATTAATCAATGAAGTTTGTAAATTAAATCCTCTTTAGTGTGTTATGATACTGAAAAATGTGGGTAAATGGACGTACCTTCGAGACATCTTCACATCCTCACACGCTCACATGCTCACATGCTCACATGCTCACATGCTCACATGCTCACATGCTCACATGCTCACATGCTCACATGCTCACATGCTCACATCCTCACATGCTCACATCCTCACATGCTCACATCTTCACATGCTCACATGCTCACATGCTCACATGCTCACATGCTCACATGCTCACATGCTCACATGCTCACATGCACACATGCTCACATGCTCACATGGTCACATGTTCACATGCTCACATGCTCACATGCTCACATGCTCACATGCTCACATCCTCACATGCTCACATGATTACATCCTCACATGCTCACATGCTCACATGCTCACATGCTCACATGCTCACATGCTCACATGCTCTCATGCTCACATGCTCACACGCTCACATGCTCACATGCTCACATGCTCACATACTCACATGCTCACATGCTCACATCCTCACATGCTCACATGTTTACATGCTCACATGCTCACATCCTCACATCCACATCCTTGAAGAACCTTAAGTTTACTAGCAGTGGACTTCTTTGGGCTGATAATGATATATAAAAGAAAGTTACACTTTTTATAACTCAAGAACGGCTGAACCAATTTGGCTGAAAATTGGTGGGAAGCTGGCTTAGAACCAGGAGACGGGCATAGGGTAATTTTTATCCCGACTTTTTTTGATTTTTTGCTTTTTTTGTATATTTTATACAAACAATCGAAGAGGCAGGAACTTCAAGTTATCAGTTAGTACCTGTTTCTTCTGACAAAATTACGTGGCTCAAGATTGTTCCATGGGGAAGAAAATACAATTTATTTATTATAGATGTTGCCAATCATATCTATTTGTAAGTATTCTATAGTAAACGTGCGCGAGCGAAGCCGCAGGTAAGAGCTAGTCCTTGATATTTTGTAAGCGTGATGTATAGATGTGTGTAAAACTTGTTCTTATTATGTGTTTTGACATTCACAAATTATTTACGTCATTCAATTATTAACTTTTGTAATTTTCTCTGTTTTTATTTTGATTATGTCTCTGTTAGTTTAATATTATAATTCATTTGTCTTTAATTACTGTAATTAGTGTCCTATACCGTTGTAATTAAAGTAAATAAATAAATACAAAATACAAATGTTTTATTCGACTCTCAAACACGGATACAGCATATAATAAACAAAATACAATAAATAAAAGAGAGAAAAAACTGAAACATACAAGAAACAAGCAGGTAGGAACTTGAGTAACGTTTATAAGTGAGAGCTCGTATGTTTCACTTAAAGGTTCTAATTGCCAATGTGGTTAGAAACAAACGAGGGGTTTGGGCGGCCATGCGTAGTAATTTCCACGAAATCGTCCATAGCCTATTACACGGTGTGGCGCGTGGGTCCTCGTTTGTCATGGACCTTATGGCTCTGGGCGAGAGGCTGGTCAATGTTTATTGGTTTGGAATGCTTGATTTTGATATGTGTTGGTGTTTAAATAGTGTAATTATGTGGAATGTACGTGGCGGTGGGCTTTGCAAACTGTCACGTATGGAATAACAACTACACTACATGTTTGTGCCAAGTGTAATATATGGACGTACCCTGACTATCCCCTGACACTTCTTTAGGTAAAAACGTGGTTGCATGTTGCGTGGCTAAACGATAGGTCCTAAAGTAATGAAAATATAAACCAAAATATTATTAAAATTATACTCTTACCTAGGTTATTTGTCGCTTTTTTATTTAACTTGCTGTGCTGATAGAACAAACAGATGGCCTAATATAAAACTTAACCATCACCTATAACAAAGTATTGCCTCACAGGCCACCTGATGTAAGTCGGTTGTTTATTTATTTATTTATTTTTGAACAAAATCCACAGCTCTTAAGATACAATGTAAATACTTGGGTTTCTAACAAACAACCAATAACGGATTTACATTTTTAGAACAAGAAATGTTGGTAACAAAATATTATTATTATTACCAGTAACAACCCATTGCCTCACAAGCCACGCACGTGCCCTACGATGTATGTCATAATTACACCTTCTACCACTTACACTCGTAAAAACCGTGTAACAACCCACTGCCTCACAAGCCACGCACGTGCCCTACGATGCACTTAATAATTACACCTTTCACCACTTACACTCGTAAAAACCGTTAAAATATAGGTCCATTTTAAGGTGATTTATCTGAAGACTGGCTTATGTGATAAAAGGTTTAAGCCAATTCGCAGAGAATCCAGCATGCTTATGCGTCCATATTTCTACATAAAATCGGCAGACTGCCAATTCATACTGCTATTCTTCAATAGAGTAATCAAAGTCACGCTTTCATGATAGTATAGTGAACGATTTAAGTTCGTGTCGTGAAAACATATATATCAACAGTTGAAATAAAAGAAAAGAAAACTTTATTTACAACGCCATCTAGTGCCAACCTTAGCTAAACTTGTACACGCGGATATGCTATACACTGCTCGCTTTTATGCCCTTGTAGTAAGCGTCATTTTTCTTTGGCTTTTGTACTCGTAGCTTAGAGTAGTACTCGTAGTACTACTCTAAGTACTCGTAGTAGTAGAGCTCTTTGTGATGGGCTCGTCCGGGGAAGTACTGCCACCACACCTTTTTCTGCCGCCAAGCAGCGTTGCTGTGTTTCGGTTTGAAGAGTGTGGTTGCCGGTGTAATTACAGGCACATGAGGCTTAACATCTGTGTGCCTCAAGTTGATGGACGCCGGGCAATGCATCGTAGGGTATGTTCCTATCGTGCGTGACTTGCGAGGCAATGCTTTGTTAAAGGTGATGGTTACCACTTAACATCAGGTGGGCCATCTGCTTGTTTCATCAGCTAGTTGTATAAAAAAAAACTCAACTGAACTTGTACACGCGGATACGCATCAGGCTATATATACACGCTCATTTTTATGCCCTTGTAGAAAGCGTCATTTTTCTTTGGCTGTTGTACTCGTAGCTTGATCTGTATCCGTGTATACTATGGGAACCAGGTAACTAATATACTACTTAAATACCGTCTTTTTTGTAAATACATATAACACTAATTATTTACCTATTACATATTATTTATTGTATATATCACTTACATTATTTTTGTATACATAACTTTGGCCACAGATATATATCACTTACATTATTTTTGTATACATAACTTTGGCCACAGATAAGAGAATGGCCAAATGTCGTAGGACTCTGCATCATTTGCATATAACACAAGTACCTCCACAATATATAATCCGCTTAGTATTCAAATATTGTATTCTTTGAATCTGAAGTGGAAACCTAATTGGCCATACTATTGAATCAAACTTAGTACAAATTGTTTATATCGCTGTTGGTTTCTTAATAAATAAATATTTATATGTATATTTATAGTATATTGTACAAAATAAATAAAAAAGCTAATCCAATAAAATGCAAGTAATTTGTAAAAGTTTGTCTTTCTTACCGAACCGAAACGAGATGGAGAGAACCCCTATAAAAGTTATCAAAATGAGCTGAAACTTACAAACTGTTATCATTTACTTTTATCGTGCAGACCAAACAGAACTTTTATTACTGAAACACGCCCAGTTAGCGTTTCAACAAATTGCACTAGTTATAAAAATTTTCGATCAAAACAATCTTTGGTAGGTAAACTAATAAAAGTTTATAAACCAATATTCGTATAAAACCTAGGTTACTATTATAATACTAGGCTCAGCACGAACCTATACAAGGTGTTCCAATACTTGTGTTTGGAAACTTCAGGGGCTCAAGTAGGTACCCATCAATATGAATTATACTATTTCTAAGGAACCAACACTGTAAACGCGAAAAAAACCAGCTGTTTCATACAAAAGTTCTATACCTACCTGGCTAAAATGTATGAAACAGCTGTTTTTTTTCGCGTTCACATTGTTGGTTCCTTAGAAAAAGTTATTCATATTGATGGTTACCTTAGCCCCCTGAAGTTTCTAAACACAAGTATTGGAACACCTTGTGTAACCCAGGTAACACAGTTTGTAACCTATTCGTTCCACATTTCATCTAAATGATTAGCACGTGATTGACCACGTATCTACACAAGATTGGCCACAAACATCCGAACATCCAAACATTTGCATTCAAATATCTGTAAGATGGATTTTTTCTGTTCAGTAGGACAGAAGCTCTCTGCGCATTTTCCCCTCATCATTGCCCAAAACCTAACTGCCTACTGCGGGTCTTTCCTAGTTTACGCCATGGCGCAATAACGTTGGGAGTGCTCTACTTTTCTATTCTTCCTTGACCACGTCTATACTGAGCTCGCCTCTATAAGATAAAAGCAGTTGCCCGCTATCTAGGTTCAGCAGGCTGTAATCACTTGTTGAATCGCTCTTGAATAGGGACTGTGAATGGGACCCATTCAGCGCTTTGAGAGCGTATGCGAGCTTCATTCTAAGGGGGCTCACGTTTGTGTTACTAGCTAGGCTTAGAATGCTTTTGATTTTATCCAAGTTTTAATATAATCATCAATCTATCGATTTTAGATCGAATTATGAATTATTAGGCACAGTTGAAGGAAAGAAATAGAGCAAGAAAGAAAAAAAAAAATTTATATTCTTCTTGTCGCGTCACTTCTTTCGAAATAGTGTGGTAAAAGTATTTTAAGTGCCTCAAAGAGGCACCTTTCGAGTACAAGTTTTTTATTTATTCACACACCATAAAACAAAGCGAAACACGCAGATATTGCACAAGCTTACCAAAAGAAGGAACATATATCTTTCGGAGGCCTTTGGGAGGCCCAAATCTCCGTGACATAGGCCTCCCTAAGACTCATAAGAACTTACGTTTCAACATCTTGATTTTATTGCGCATACATCGCCGGCTGCTGCAATTAAGGTTTGTGAAAGTGAAAATATCTAACATTATGGAAATTACTTAGACTATTTGCATAGCGTGTAATTAGAACATTTAGATGGCGTATCGATGTTAAGCAATGTTTAACACGGTTTAGTGGTACATAACAGTAAAATTTCTAATATTTCTGTATACCTCACAGGCTTTATGTATACTCGTATTTATTTATTTTCAGCCTGCATCGTCCCACTGCAGGGCAAAGACCTCTCTATCCCCCTTCCACTCTTTACGGTCTTGGGCCCTTGAGGTCCAATTTTCGGCAAATGTATCGAGGTCATCCCGCCACCTATCGTATATTATAAAAAAAACAGAAACAGCTCCACGGCTCCAGGCACGTTAGATATCCCTCAGATTTCTCGGTACCAAGTACCAACTAAAGATCAGTGTTACCAACCTTTACCAAACATTTTCCCCAAGTTTATTTCTAAATTTCCCTAAAAATCCCTAAATAGAATTTGATATGTACCTACTATAAGTCGGTACATTACATATCACCTGGTAGTACATCATTTTACCTAAATTATTTCGTAGCTCATAAAATAAAACGTTACATATTAAACGAGTAAAATATTTTATTGAGTAAATACAATCATGCAAAGTTGTTAATTATTTCCAGAACCGCATCATCATCCTGTTCCTCGTTTTAGTTTGACGTCTTATTTTTGAAGCCATACATACGTACGTTGAAGTTCTTGATCGTGTCCACAGTGGAATCAAATTTTACACACGATCCTTAATCCCGATTTAAGGAAAATCGTACCATCATGATACTCTGTACCATTATAAGGGATAATCTGTTCCTTAGTTAATTTTTGATTGTCCCTTATTAGAAAAAGCACGCTTGACTGACGCATTGGAAACTGGCGTCATTAATGCTAAAGCAAATTATCTGAGTTTCTGACACTAATGAATGAATGTTCACTCGTTTCATATCGTGCGTTCTTTTCTACGCACAAAACTGAAAACAAGTTCGATTTTGCAAATTTGTTTGAAATCCCTAAAAAAATCCCCAAAATATTCCAGTCTCTAAAAATGTCCCTTTTAACACTTTTATTCCCTAAATTTAGGGACAAAATCCCTAAGTTGGGAACCGTGCTAAAGATGCTTTGTGGATGTCGGTCAGAGGTACTTCCAAGTATTATATTTCCAGTAGTTGGTATTCCACACGTGACAGATTGCAAACCCTTTGTCGCTACTAGAATACGAACTATCACTATAACTACTAATGAGAGAAATACAGTGTTAATGATTTCACGCTGATACCTGGGACAGGATTTTAGATGAAGTAGGCCTCCCCATTATCTCTGCTTAGCCAGCCTCATACATAAGTGTGGAGCTGACAAGGCGGGTTTTCTTACCACTTGCGTACCGCCTATATAATAAGACTGAATAAAAAAAATGCTTCTATATTAGAGAAATACTGTAGCTTTAGGGATAATTCAATGGTTTTTATTTGACATTGTTATTATTTTTGCTGACATTTTATCTGATTTTATGTTTATTATTTGTATTATTTTTGCTGATTTTTTTTCTGATTTTGAGGTATATGTTTATATTCTAGATAGGACCTGACATTTTGTTTAAGCTATAATCTTTTGTTTAATTTAAATTTAATTATGTTGCATGTCGGTCATCGACGAAATGTGTGAGACCAATTAGATATAAGACCTTATTTTACCATATATATATATTTTTTTATTCAACTAGCTGATGGAACAAGCAGATGGCCCACCTGATGTTAAGTGGTAACCATCACCTATAACAAAGCATTGCCTCGTAAGTCACGCACGATAGGAACGTGCCCTACGATGCACTGCCCTGCGTCCATCAACTTAAGGCATACAGATGTTAAGCCTCATGTGCCTGTAATTACAACGGCAACCACACTCTTCAAACCGAAACACAGCGTTGCTGCTTGGCGGCAGAAAAAGGCGTAGTGGTAGTACTTCCCCGGACGAGCCCTTCACAAAGAGCTCTACTACTCTTAAAATGTAAAATGTATATATTTCAGACAAATAAATACATTTCAAATTTTTATTACACTAGATAAATCTTGGCTAGAAGGGAAGACGGGCGATGGACTAAGTCGGTAACGGAATGGTGGCCAAGGGATGCACGACGACCGCGAGGCAGACCATCAGCCCGTTGGTCGGATGACATCGTCGGAGTGTCGGACCGTCGGACCACAGTGGATACGACTGGCACAGGACCGGAAAGAGTGGCGTAATAGAGGGGAGACCTATACCCAGCAGTGGGTGCCAACGGGTTAAAATAGTAGTAGTAGTATTAGATAAATCTTAAAGTGTATACATATAATCTGTCCCTACTGTAGTCACTTTCCATAATAACATCGTCAGCAATTTGAGTCGAATTTGAATCTGTTCAGTCAGCGTTTCGTACATTTACATTTTATTAAGCTGACTCGCTGTTGTAAGTTCGGATACAAGAGTAATTTCGACTCATCTTGTCTATTCATGTATTCAGGTTTTGGGTTACCTTTTTTGTAAAACTTGAGTGGAGACAAAGAACGCCTAATTCATCCTACTATTAAATTGTATAATTCCGGTTATGAAGATTCAAACGTGGTGTGCACAGAACTAGTATTTTAGTTTACCGCATTTCGTGCACCGCCGCCGTTCATTACTGCTCTGTTTAACTTCTTTGGTTGCCAGGAAGAAATTGCTTTCAGCGATATTTCTCAAACAATTTCTATTAATTAATTCACAAAAAAATTTTTGCAATCGTATATCAATGTCAACTTATATAAGATTAAGTATTAAGAGAAGTGCGGCCCCCTTCTCTTAATACTAAAGTTTTAAGTTATGCTTAGATTTATGATGTATCCATGTCAAAATCAAGTGTTATCTATAGGTATCTAGTATATTTTTTTCTACACTTTATACTGCGGTAGGTTTCAGGTTTATATAGGACAGCTATTTAGGTGTACAGCTATTTAGATGACGTCTGTGACATCTGTTCTGAATATCTGAAAATGACGTCAGTGTTCATTTGTTAACCTCTGGTAACCTCTAATTAAGAGGATAGTTCGAGGCCACAGCAATAATACGTTTTAATGTGTGCCAAATAATGCCTCAATCATGAGCCATAATGAAAACATGAATATTTATTCGACGTTGAGCGTTACTAGTTCGTTGAACCCATCCTAAGTACCGTCACCTATCTGTCAGATAAAAATATTTCCGTCTACTTTAGACTTGTCAAAAAAGGTCATCTTCCTACCCTTATCCCGCTGTATGGGGTCGGCACAACAGCTTTCTTCTTCCACTCTGTTCTATTTCACTTAAATTTACCACAGGAAACTTGTTTTTTGCGATTTTTCATAAATATGTATCTACATTTCGTGATTTTGTATCTTTCAAAATGTTGAAATGTGCGAGCGAGGACTTTGCTGGGTGTCAGCTCCTTAAGTGGTATCCACACAAAACATACCCTCGCAAGTCACGCACGATTAAAATCCTTTCACCACACTGTTTCGAAAGAAACTAGTGACACAATAAGGAGAAGAAAATGAAGACGCACGATAGGACCTGATCTGAATTAAAACTATTGTTATTATATTCATACCTCTATAGTGTTGCTAAGTTACTTTTTGAATCAGGACTCAACTTGCGACTGTACTTCAGTCGATACAGTAAAGGTAAACACAAGTGAAAATGCAATAGAAAGATAAGGATCCTACATCGAAGTCATGCCAGCACACCGTGAAAGAATCAGCAAAACATGTGTGTCATCGAGAAGTATGCGGTGGAGAAACGCGAGAGAGGCCGATACGCTCTGCCGGCTAAGTTTTTTACTTGTGTGGCGCGAATGCGCGCCGCGGACCGCACGAGCGGACTACATCAGCTGACAGATAACTAAGCATCACCTGTCGAACTGACAATGTAGTTTGCAGATGATTAAAGTAACTATGCAGTACATTACGGTAACAATTTGAGCATAATTCAAGCAAGCACGATGCACAAGCTAATATTGATAAGATATTTCAATACTAGCTGGTGCCCGCGACTTCGTCTGCACAGGTTTAGTATTTCGAGTAGCTTATATTAGCGTTGCGTAGTACATTATGTGTAACTCTAGCGGTTTTGGCAGCGCATGCCAGTATAGCTCGCAGATGGTAGACTTTTTCCTACTTACTTGACACTTATCGTTATATTTTGGATAATTCACACAATATCTTTATAAATTGTAGCCTATGTGTTATTCTGATGTATAAGCTCTATTATTGTAAAGTTTCATTAAAATCCATTCAGTAGTTTTTACGTGAAAGAGTAACAAACATAGTAGGATAGTTGGATTCTTGAAACGGAAATGTTTTTACATAGGTGTCGATTCTGTTAATTTGACAGTTTCATTTTAGTGATTGTGTATCCCGGTGCCATTACGGGCGCATGAAACTCAATACAATCTTCGGTGGACATGCTCTAGACGATTGTTATAGTCAGACGCAATATCAGGTGAAATTTCCCCTGTCGCTGAAATATAATAAAACGACGGCTGTTGTGTTGTCTACCCCGATCAGGTCTTAGCGACGTTAAGAAAATAGTTCTTACATCTAGTGCGAAGACAGTCCTACGCTGAGCATTCGGTGCGTGGTTGTAGACCACCTTTCTGCCTCAAATGAGAGCATTCGTTTGTTATTTAGTTGCTATCAGGGGATCCTACACAAACACAACCACACTACATACATCACACGCAATCACTCTAACACAATCTAGCACACCCAATATACACACACTCACCAACTACTAATCAATTATATAATGAACAGGCGTGTACCAATTATCGGAAAACAACATATACTATAAAAAGGCAGTTTTAGCTATTACATATCAATGGTGGAAGGCCCTGGAGACTTGTATTACAGGTTTTTTTAAACCTCTCTCGAGCTCCAGTCCCTTGCAAAGTGGGTACTGACATATCTATATATAGGTGCCTACCTACTATAAGTCCTACTGTAACACCACACTTTGCAAAGGAAATAAATACATTTTTGAATTTGAATTTTCCCGCTCACAGTCTGGCTCTACCTCACCTTTTGTACGTGCACGTGGCAGCTCGGTTATACGCAAAATTACTTAGCTAATTAAGAGATTGCGAACGTCATTCACACCGGCTACTTTTGTTGTGTACCTGCAACTTTACTATATGAGTTAGATAGCTTGCATCTGCCTGCGTCTTTGTTTGCTTTGTACGTAAAATTTCAAGTCATCATCATCTTCCTGCCCTTATCCCACGCTAAGTGGGGTCGGCACAACAGGTTTTCTTCTTTCATTCGTCATCTCGGTGCTCACTCCTTTCTTACTCATGTCATCTTTCACACAGTCCATCCAACTTTTCTTTGGCCTACCTCTCTTTCTAAAACCATCCACATCCATATCTAACACTCTTCTCGTATATGACTTTCTTCCCTCCTCATGACATGCCCATACCATGCTAGCCTATTGCTCCTCAACTTATGTGTCACAGGCGCCACTTTCAAACTTCCTCTAATATACTCATTCCTTATTTTATCCATCCAATCTTTTTCTATTTTACGTAGAATTTTAAGTATTTTACGCAAATTGTACCAGACCACCAAGTATTTTGTTGTGTATTTATTAATGTTTATAAGCGTAGCAGTAGTATCGGAGATACGAAACCACACGCCAACCATCTTATTGTTCTGTTAAACCCAGATTCACGAACAATAAATGATTAATAATTTCATAATGTCTGTTTGACTTTGCGGTGATTTAAATGTCCACAAAATATTTAAAATTATACATTGCAGTGCAGAATTTATGCTTACCGATCGTTTTATTTTGGTATTGTATTTTTAAAGCATCATCATCATCCTAAAGAAGTCTAGTCCTAGACAGACACTTTCAGAAATAACGATTTAAAAGAACAACAACCCAAAAATAACATTTATTTACATCAATAACGTCATAAAGAAACTGGGAAACATTGAAACAATAAAGTGGCTAGAGGGACACATCGAAATCGAAAATGTTTGCTTTGGGAAGTACTGTATCCATCATTGTCACAAATGTATTGAGTACAAATACAATATCTTTTTGGAACAAAATGACGAATGATGTTGTCCATAGTAAAATACCATGCCTCCTAGTAAATAGATAAAAATTGTACGTAATCCTGTAACTTTTAAATTTTTTTTTAATAATACAATGTCCAAACTTGTGAATTTCCTCCTAATCGTAAATACCCTATTCACAATTAGGTCCTTCAACCTAGTTTGGGGCTATAGCTAAATTGACTATACATAACTTCTATAAAGCATCTACTAATTAAATTGTTTTCGAATGCCTTGTTATGATTTTTCTTTTGTAAATTATTAAAATAATGAAACAAGCCTGTAATGTACAGGTTGCTTGGGTACCAAATAAAACACTTAGTTCCGAGTAACGTCTGCCTGGGTTGGCGGCCTGGAAACGAGTGCCCCCACGACCGTGCCCAGTCAGCGCGCATAGTATATTGTTATACACTACATCGCCTATACTATTTAATCCCTCATTACGAGGGAGTCAATGTATGTTGGTGAAGCTGAATTGCATGGCCAAGGCGTAAATAGAATTCTAAGCCTGTTCTGGCCGTGGAGGTTACAGCATTGAACAGGATCCTCCATCACCTCCGGTAGAGTTTGTAAGAGGCGACTAAGACTAAACCAGTAGGTACTGGTCACTGCCTGCCAAGATAGGAGGCCTATAGGTCCAGTAGTGGAATTATTCTGGCCTATAATGATAGAATAGATTAGTAAAGAATATAAACGTTTATCTAGCATAAGTATAACTATAACGCATAAGCCTGAAATCATTCAAAAATATAGGTAAAATAATAAATGAAAAATTCTGTAGAGCTATAATTGTATATGGTATTGTTGTGGTAGCTAAATTTTAGCATAATTATGCTAAAGTTGTGTTCAGCTATCATAAATGTTGGGTGTGTATTACCACTCGACGCTGATTTTCAGCTGAAACCAACCCATATTATGGACCCAAATGATCAGAAAAAATAGACCGTAATGATATGATTATAGCACAAATTTACATAATTTTAATGTTATGATGATGCCACTGAGTGCAGTTTGAAATGTTTGCTGTAAACTCAATACTGTATAACTTCATTTGTAATTAATTTCAACTCGTCAGTGTAATTGCATTAATGACGTCATTATTGCTAAGCAGCTTTCAAACTAATCAGTTGATGGTACATTGTTTATTAATTAAATCTATTTTCTCTGTTACAGGTAATAAATTGCTTCGTTGCGTTGTGAATACTCCATGCTACTGATAAGGTATCAAAACTTTTAAAAGTACTATTACGTACTTAAGTTGTTAGTTAACTAGTACTTAATATTAAGAACGTAACTGGTGACTCCAGAATAACACAGTTGTAAAAATACAGTCAACTAGAATTAATTTATGTGTGAACATAAAAAACGTTTTTTTTAGCTTCAAAAAGATCAAAAATAATAATTCAGGACTGTCATATCTGGGTACGAATGACCTACTCAGACCTATTGATAATCAAAACTGAGAAAACTGAAAGGGAGTAGTTAGGAGCATGTCCAAATATTACATTCGACACATGGTTACTCATTGCAGTAAGAACGTACGAATAGTAAATCAACTCACAATTGCAATTGCACACACAAGTGTGTTAGATAATAACGATATTTTCTGACTGCCACATTTATTTCTTCATTGTTTAGGTTGAAAATGCATTAGCAGAAACTAAAAGAATATTAATCAGAATCTTAGTACAAAAAGTGTGATAACGGGCGGGCAGCTGGGGCCAGTTAGGACTCGCTCTGATTGTTCTGATACCGGTGCTCGCATCTTGCTTCGAATCAGCAAGATGTGCAGTGCTTTATGATCTCAATGATCGACGTTGAACACTGACATCATTTGGTCTGTATTTCTCAATCAAATTAAAGAAAGTAGCTTGATGGTTGACGGTATTTAAGAGTAGTAGAGCTGTTTGTGAAGGGCTCGTCCGGGGAAGTACTACCACCACGTCTTTTTCTGCCGCCAAGCAGCGTTGCTGTGTTTAGGTTTGAAGAGTGTGATTGCCGGTGTAATTACCGGCACATGAGGCTTAACATCTGTATGCCTCAAGTTAATGGACGCAGGGCAGTGTATCGTAGGGCACGTTCCTATTTTGCGTGACTTACGAGGCAATGCTTTGTTATAGGTGATGTAACACTTAACATCAGGTGGGTCATCTGCTATTCCATCAGCTAGTGGTATAAAAAAATCGATTTTTGCGATCTCAGTTAGCCAAAACATACACAAAGGTCTTATTATACTTATTACAAGAGTTTTCAGTTTTACTTTTACGATAAATTTGTAATAAGACATTGTAAAGTCACTGGTTAATATTTTTCACTTTTCTCCTTTTGATGTGAAATAACGTTAAAAGTCACAGAGCTATTATAAATTTCAGTTAAAGTTTTAACTTAACGCTTGACTTTAAGTTGGTGTTAAGGTAAAGTTTTCAGTTCGCTCCTTGGGTTTCGTTGGAGCATTAAGGTGCCTATGTGAAAGTTTTTGGTTTGCGTAAAACCGAATCGTCGTTCGTTTTAAGCTTACTTTGAAAATCTGAAGTTTGTGCAAGGTGTTCCAATACTTGTATTTAAACTTCAGGGGGCTAAAGTACCCATCAATATGAATAACTTTTTCTAAGGAACCAACACTGTGAACGCGAAAATTAAACAGCTGTTTCCTACATTTTAGCCAGGTAAGTATTGAAATTTTGTATGAAATAGCTGTTTCATTTGATGGGTACTTTAGCCTCCTGAAGTTTTTAAATACAAGTATTGGAACGCCTTGTATATAATTTTGAGTCATAATGGTTATATGCATTTGTTTTAATTCAAATCTTTATGGCGTAGTTTAACTATGCTGTGATTATGCCAATTCAATTGCTATTTACAGCTCTCACAGCTCTGTTGGTAGTAGCCCTGTTTTTAACGCTGTAGGCCGTGGATTCGATCCCTACAGAAAAAAAAATTGGGTGATGAACATAGGTGTTTATTCTCTGTCTGGGTGTTATTATATATTATAAGTATGAATTTACAAAAAAAAAGTATTTATGTATTATATCAGCTATCTGGTTCCCATGTTACAAACTTTGGCTTAGTTTGGGGCGAGATAGCGCTCTGTGGAATGTACACCAATATTAAATATTTAATTTAATCCCACTCGGATAATAACTTTTGGTAAATTATAAAAAAAATAATGTAAATCCGCAATTCGTCCAAGTTGTAATAACTCATAGCTCGCTTCGCTCACTTGCTCGCTTTCAACTATATAAATATCATAACCAATGTGGCACTTAAAAAGGTTATAACATTTTAATGCGTATCATTCGACTCGCCTTAAAGCTCCACTGTTTCCTCTACAATCTTCTTCAAATTATACATTTGATGACAGCATTTTACTGCCGCAACATTGCGAAATTGACTAATCCACATAAAAGCCACTTTTTCTCGCTAATTAAAATACTCCCGCGGATGCAAAGGTTTACCCTCTTTACGACACTTTTAAATTCAGTTTGGTTCCGTATCCTAGTGTTTTGATAACGTAACTTCTAAGCCTGCGCTGACCATCGTTAGCCTGTCTGCCTGTTTGTCTGTCACAGGGTTTTATTTTAACAGAATACAATTATAAGAATACCTTGGAAAAATTGTATGTTGCTATTGCATATTATTTGTTGTTTACGGAAAAAACATAATGTTTATAATGTGTACGGAGAGCACTGGTGGTCTAGTGGTATTTATGTTAGAGTAGGTATTTAGGTTAGCTATTGTTGTATTTATGTAATAGTTAGACGCTTCTCCCCATTATTGTATCATAAAAGCACTACCAACCACTCCACATTACACAAAGGTTAACTGGAAGAAAATGCTAACTAGCATTAAGTTCGCCTATGTACTTCCTTTTGTGCAATAAATAATTTTCTAATCTAATCTAGTGGTAGCGGCCCTGCCTTCCGATCCTAAGGTCGTGGGTTCGAAACCGGTCGTGCACCAATGAGTTTTTCTGTTCAAAAATGTATGTGCACAATGCCAGAACTCACAAACGGTGAAGGAAAACATCGTGAGGAAACCGGCATGTCGTAGAACCTAAAAAGTTCTATAACATGTGTCAAGTGCTCGAAAGGAGCCTCTTGAGGCGCATTTAAAATCCTTTTACCACACTATTTCGAAAGAAACTAGTGACACGACTAGAGAAGAGAATGTGTACGGAACCCTTACTTCGCGAATCCGCGAATCCACTCACCCTTGGCTAGCTTAGTTAATTTTATTTTTATTACACTTTCGAGACAATTTATGAAACTTTTTCTGTCTAATTTTTAACATGAAAAGTTTCACGACGCTTCGGGGGATTGAGGCGTAAAAGTTTTTACAAATCTGGAAAGTAATATATGAAATTGAGCTTGCGCTATAAATGTAAACCATATTATTACAGACCGAACAATAAACAAAATAAAAATCAACTGTGAAATTACAGGCACATGAGGCTTAACATCTGTATGCCTCAAGTTGATGGACGCAGGGCAGTGCATCGAAGGGCACGTTCCTATCGAGCTTGACTTACGATGCAATCTATTTTTATACGGGATGGTTACCACTTAACATTTGAAGGGCCATTTACTTGTTCCATCAGTAAGTTGTATAAAAAACTGAATAAAATAATGCTTTTACAAAAATCTCTTACAAAAATCAGTCATAAGCAGTCTTGATCTCAAGTTAGTTTTTTAATCATATTTTTTTCTATAGTGTAAATTAGTTTATTTTTATTTTGAGTTGTATGATTAGTTGATAGTTAAGATTTTAGTTTGGTTTTAATTAATAGGTTTCATTGCACAATTTAGTTTGTCGTAAAGATTTTGTTAATGTTTTTCCGTGAATAGGACATTTGTTTTAAACAAAGTTATCAAATAGGTATATAAGTAGTTATTTTATTAAATGTAACCCGTGTCGCAGACGTTGCTGCGCCACATACTTTCGGCGTCACTGAAAACCAGCGCCATACAAGCCACTAGGCTCTTATGGCAAATGCTGACTGGAAGCCTTTTTTACGACACTATATTTAGAGTGTCTTTTTGTGTATCTTTGTTTTTTAATTTTATTATTGTATTGTGTCGTATAATAAATGTTTTCTTTTCTATTCTTTTTGTTGAGCGTTGAAAATAGCTACACAATAGCGATTTCCAGCATTCTATTCATCCAGACTAGTCCTCGGCATTTCTATTTCATCTAATCTATAAGCGCGTTATTCCCCGACACCTGCTTAGTTGCTGAGGAATGGTTCACTTAGACGGGGAATAATGGCCAGGTTAGAAACTTTACAACACTCTGGTGTACTTTGAACTTTATGTCCGTTATAAATTGTTCAGTGCATGTGTACCTTATTTCGTCTTCGTTAGTTATTCAAAAGATCGTCGTCATAAATTCTAGAGAGTGGTTGGGAATAATAGATTATCATATGTGTAAACAAATAAGTCCCAAAACACAAGTCGTTAAGGCGAAGACAAGAGCTAATGTGACTCTCGCTCGCACGTTTCGACATGTTGAAAGATATAAAATCAATAAACTCACTAGTTTACTCACTAGTATACTCACTGCTTTACTAGTTTTCGTATATATGCAATTCTTTAAGTAGGAAAACTGGCATCGATTAAAACGAAATTTTTATTAAACTGTGTGCAATGTGATTGCACACAAAATGGTTGATTGCGATTTTTCGAAAATGAGTTTAGTGATTTTATATCTTTCAACATGTCGAAACGTGCGCGCGAGAAGTTGTTTGATAGTTGTCAGCCCCTTAAGGATAATTTAGAGACCTACATTTATCAACAAATAATAATAAATATTGGTGAACATTCCACACAGCACCATCTCGCCCGAAACTAAGCTTTGTAATATAGGAACCAGCTAGTTGATATACTACATAAATACTTTTTTTTTGTAAATACATACTTATAATTTTATATAACACCCAGACAGAGAACAAACATCTATGTTCATCACACAAATGTTTGTTCTCGGTGGGGATCGAACCCACGGTCTACGGCGCAGAAGGCAGACCTACTACCAACTGAGCTGTGAAGGCTGTCAAATATGTTACATACGTTTACATTATTTACATATGTTTATTTTTGTAAGTTTGTTGCCTTTTCTTCTAGGCTTTGGTCGCGGGGAACTGGCAACTAGATTCACCTATATAGCTTTAGGACGTTTCAAAATGATCCTAGTGATTCAATTGAATAAAATTAAATATCCTTATTTATTTATTGATTTTTGAACAATATCCACAGCTCATAAGATACAATGTAAATACTTAGGTTTCTAATATACAGCCAATAACGAATTTTACTATACACTTTGTTTTGTATTTCGCCAATAGCTTCAGCTGATCAACTTTTGGTCTAATCTATTAAAATAACAACATTCTCAAAGACGACATAAAGTATTGGTTCAATTTTAATATAACAGAACTGGAACCACTCGTTAAGTGTGTGATAAACAAGGCTACCCATTGTATTTTACCCAGGTCATATAAGGTCAAATTATAAATAGCACCCATTAAGGTCCATGGTCAATTCAATTCAGCTCCAAGTCAATGTTTAGGGTTGTGCCCCTTCCATAAAGTAATTATTGGAGACCAGCTTGCCCGCAGATTTTTTTTTTTATACGCCTTGTTGATGGAACAAGCACATTGCCCACCTGGTGTTAAGTGGTAATCATCACCTATAACAAATCATTGCCTCGTAAGTCACGCACGATAGGAACGTCCCATGCGATGCACTGCCCTGCATCCATCAATTTGAGCCATACATAAACTTAGCCTCATGTGCCTGTGATTTCACCGGCAACTACTCTCTTCAAACCGAAACACAGTAACGCTGCTTGGCGGCAGAAAAAGGTATGATGTTAGTTCTTCCCCAGACGAGCCCTATTACTCTTAAATGGTAGAGGCAGGACAAGCAGATGACTCACCTGAAAAGTTGTACCTATCATCTTTACCAGCGCATTGCTTTATAAGCCAGGGCGCGTTAGGAACTTGCTCTACGATACAATGTGTCCATTTGTTTCTATGATCTATTTCTATGATTTAGTACTCGTACAAGAAACACATGAAATAGTTTAATTATATCTACACTATCACAGTTATATTTAGCGACAGCCTTCACTGCCCAGTTAGTAGTAGCTCTGCCTTCTGTGCCGTAGACCGTGGGTTCGATCCCCACCGAGAACAAACATTTGTGTGATGAACATAGATGTTTGTTCTCTGTCTGGGTGTTATATAAAATTATAAGTATGTATTTACAAAAAAAAAGTATTTATGTAGTATATCAACTAGCTGGTTCCTATATTACAAAGCTTAGTTTCGGGCGAGATGGTGCTGTGTGGAATGTTCACCAATATTTATTATTATTTGTTGATAAATGTAGGTCTCTAAATTGTCCTTAAGGGGCTGACAACTATCAAACAACTTCTCGCGCGCACGTTTCG
Source organism: Chloroclysta siterata (assembly GCA_932294275.1). Classification (NCBI taxonomy): domain Eukaryota; kingdom Metazoa; phylum Arthropoda; class Insecta; order Lepidoptera; family Geometridae; genus Chloroclysta; species Chloroclysta siterata. The sequence goes on from OW028602.1 coordinate 13,337,654, forward strand.
ACATGTTGAAAGATATAAAATCAATAAACTCACTAGTTTACTCACTAGTATACTCACTGCTTTACTAGTTTTCGTATATATGCAATTCTTTAAGTAGGAAAACTGGCATCGATTAAAACGAAATTTTTATTAAACTGTGTGCAATGTGATTGCACACAAAATGGTTGATTGCGATTTTTCGAAAATGAGTTTAGTGATTTTATATCTTTCAACATGTCGAAACGTGCGCGCGAGAAGTTGTTTGATAGTTGTCAGCCCCTTAAGGATAATTTAGAGACCTACATTTATCAACAAATAATAATAAATATTGGTGAACATTCCACACAGCACCATCTCGCCCGAAACTAAGCTTTGTAATATAGGAACCAGCTAGTTGATATACTACATAAATACTTTTTTTTTTTAAATACATACTTATAATTTTATATAACACCCAGACAGAGAACAAACATCTATGTTCATCACACAAATGTTTGTTCTCGGTGGGGATCGAACCCACGGTCTACGGCACAGAAGGCAGAGCTACTACTAACTGGGCAGTGAAGGCTGTCGCTAAATATAACTGTGATAGTGTAGATATAATTAAACTATTTCATGTGTTTCTTGTACGAGTACTAAATCATAGAAATAGATCATAGAAACAAATGGACACATTGTATCGTAGAGCAAGTTCCTAACGCGCCCTGGCTTATAAAGCAATGCGCTGGTAAAGATGATAGGTACAACTTTTCAGGTGAGTCATCTGCTTGTCCTGCCTCTACCATTTAAGAGTAATAGGGCTCGTCTGGGGAAGAACTAACATCATACCTTTTTCTGCCGCCAAGCAGCGTTACTGTGTTTCGGTTTGAAGAGAGTAGTTGCCGGTGAAATCACAGGCACATGAGGCTAAGTTTATGTATGGCTCAAATTGATGGATGCAGGGCAGTGCATCGCATGGGACGTTCCTATCGTGCGTGACTTACGAGGCAATGATTTGTTATAGGTGATGATTACCACTTAACACCAGGTGGGCAATGTGCTTGTTCCATCAACAAGGCGTATAAAAAAAAAACTTTCTGCGGGCAAGCTGGTCTCCAATAATTACTTTATGGAAGGGGCACAACCCTAAACATTGACTTGGAGCAGAATTGAATTGACCATGGACCTTAATGGGTGCTATTTATAATTTGACCTTTTATGACCTGGGTAAAATACAGTCATCTTTAAGCCTTGTTTATCACACACTTAACGAGTGGTTCCAGTTCTGTTATATTAAAATTGAACCAATACTTTATGTCGTCTTTGAGAATGTTGTTATTTTAATAGATTAGACCAAAAATTGATCAGCTGAAGCTATTGGCGAAATACCAAACAAAGTGTATAGTAAAATTCGTTATTGGCTGTATGTTAGAAACCTAAGTATTTACATTGTATCTTATGAGCTGTGGATATTGTTCAAAAATCAATAAATAAATAAGGATATTTAATTTTATTCAATTGAATCACTAGGATCGTTTTGAAATGTCTTAAAGCTCTATAGGTACATCTAGTTGCCAGTTCCCCGCGACCAAAGCCTAGAAGAACAGGCAACAAACTTACAAAAATAAACATATTATATAAATAACTAGCGGCCTGTTCCAGCTTCGCATAGGTGGTCATAAATTTTTTAAACATTAGGATAAACTTAGACCGTGGGTTCGAGCCTCGCGAGCCTACTTATTTCATACATTTGCACGCCAGAGACTGAAATCGCATCCCGAGCGTGACCCGTGGACCCGTAACGTTTTTAATTTCGTCATATCTTTTGAATAGAATGTCCGATTTGAAAAATTTAAGAAGTAATCTATAGGTATTAAAACCGTCTTAATTATGAAAAGATTTATTTGGATAAGGATTAATACCAAGGTACAAATAAAGACCCTTTTCTAGCGGCGGCATTTCAATTAAATTTTTATAATAAAAAAACCCTTATTGTGACATAACTATAATAGTTAGACATATGCTGTTGTGACATTTTTTGTAGATGATGACGTGTTCTACAAAATCGTAGTACATTATTTTGTTCTATCATCAATAGTTTTCGCAGCGCACGCGATGTAAGGTTTTTGGTTTCCACCTTGGGTTACATTATTGGAGTTTTAGTAAGGATCCCTGATTTTTTTGAAAATATAATATAGCCTATGTTACTCAGGGATAATGTAGCATTCTAATGGTGAAAGAATTTTTGAAATCGGACCAGTAGTTTTTGAGCCTATTCGTTACATACAAAAATACAAAGCTTTCCTCTTTATAATATTAGTGTAGATGTAAACCTATGTAACATATTTGACAGCCTTCACAACTCAGTTGGTAGTAGCTCTGCCTTCTGCGCCATAGACCGTGGGTTCGATCTCCACCGAGAACAAATATTTGTGTGATGAACATAGATGTTTGTTCTCTGTCTTGGTATTATTATATTATGACTGTATTTACAAGAAAAATGAATATATGTATTATATCAGTTATCTGGTTCCCATAATACAAGCTTTGGTTTAGTTTGGGGCTAGATAGTGCTGTGTGGAAAGTCCAGCAATATTTATTATTATTATACCTAAATTGGTAATAATTTTATTATTGCCTTAACAAGCTTTATATTTTCTCTCAGCGATTGGATTACTGTAATTTATGACCGAATATACTCAAGGACCCCACATATTTTAGCCAAAGGTAACCACTTTTCAGCTCCGTTCGCAAAATGTTGTATCTACAGCAGTTTCGTGGGCTATTTTTGTTAGTAAATGAGAACGCAACCAAATTTAGTTCTGTGTGTTGGCATCACTTTTCTTTTAACTATATTGGCTACACTGAGCTGGCAACCATCTTGATCTTTACTGCTGTGTAATAAAACTACGATTGGCATTTTCAAACATCTTTAATTAATTCCGATCCAAACATAAATATCAACATGGTAGCAGATGCGTGGTTTGGAAAATTAATACGTTAATACGAAGAAGAAATTTTGAAAACCGGCAAGAGTGTTTTATCAGTCACATAAATTGTTGAGACTGCTGCATAACCTTGAATAACCTAACTTTGGAGGAACCGGCGCGGTAGCGGCGTGGTGTTTTTTTTTGTCACAATATATTTTTTGACAAAACTGTGAATACGCTAAGAAGATGTCGAATACAGGTCACAATCCATTTCATATCGACAGACTCGTTGGCCGTGAAAACTATGCCAGTTGGAAATTCGCCGTACAAGCGTATTTTGAATTGGAAGATTTGTGGAGCTGTGTCACCGGTACAAACACTGATGAGAAAAAGGAAATCAAGGCAAAATCTAAGCTTATACTTTTGCTAGACCCAATCAACTATGTACATGTACAAAAAGCGACAAAATGTAAGGAAGTTTGGGAGTGTTTGGAACAAGCTTTTGATGACAGTGGGTTGTATAGAAGAGTTGCCTTGTTACGAGACCTTATCACGACTACTTTGGACTCTTCTCGGAGCGTGGATGATTATGTAAATAAAATATTGTCGACCGCTCACAAGCTCAGAAATATAAAGTTTGATATTGATGATCAATGGCTTGGAACGTTGATGTTGGCTGGCTTGCCTGAAGCATACAAGCCAATGATAATGGGATTAGAGAGCTCCGGTATAAAAATCAGTTCAGATTCTATTAAAACAAAACTCCTGCAGGAAGTACAATGTTCTGAGAACTCAGCATTCTTCACTAGGAAAAGGGCCACTCAAGGAAATCAAAGCACAAATAAGGTCAACAAAGGACCCAGATGTTATAATTGTAACAAGCATGGACATTTTGCTAAGAATTGTCGTGCTCCGAAGAAAGCTCTGGAAAAATCTGAAGAAAATAAAGGCTTTGTTGCAGCTTTTTCAGCTTCTTCACAGAAGATGAATCCGGACCTGTGGTATGTGGACTCTGGTGCCTCCATGCACATGACCAATAGATGTGATTGGATGTATGATGTGGCAAGTCCTCCGATACCCACCATAACTGTTGCCAATAAGACACCATTACCTGTGGAAAGTATGGGAAAGGTTAATTTATTGATGGATAATCATGAAAACAATAAAATTCAGGTAAAACAAGTTTTGTACATACCTAAGCTTGCTGCAAACCTCCTATCAGTGAGTGCTATGGTGAAAAATGGCTGCAAGGTAAATTTTAGAGATAAAGGCTGTGATATTTATGACAAAAATGACAGACTCTTGTGTTCAGCCTCATTAGAGAACAACTTGTATCTGCTAAATACCCATAGAGAAGTATTTTCAAACCTGTCATGTTCAGATAATTTATGCAATGCTGTCCTGTGGCATAGACGCATGGGACACTTGAATTTTTCAGATGTAAACAAGCTGCCAGAGTGTGCCGAGGGAGTAAACATGTTTGATGAGCAGAAAGGTCCTATTACATCTCTTCTTGTATAATCGTCTATGAAGGTAATAAAATATTTCATACCTCCCAGTGACTCTTGTTCCATAGGTCCACATAAATCAGTATGTATAAGTTGCAAATGCTGTGATGCTCTCGAGCCAACATTGTCGAAGGGTAGTCTGGTCTGCTTTCCCATGAGACAGGTTGTGCATGTAATAGGACCTCAAACCAGCACTCCGTACTCACCCCAGCAGAATGGTCTTGCCGAAAGAATGAACAGGACCCTGGTAGAAAGAGCTAAGTGCATGTTACTTGATGCTAAATTGTCAAAGCAATTGTGGGCAGAGGCTTTAGCTACAGCAGCCTATGTCATTAACAGGTCACCCACTAAGTCAGTACAAGGTAAAACACCCATAGAGATGTGGTCTGGTATGAAACCTAACCTATCAAATGTAAAAGTTTTTGGCTCTGAGGTTATGATACAAGTACCTAAAGAAAAACGCCAAAAATGGGATTCTAAATCTAGAAAATTAATATTTGTTGGATACTGTGAATCAACAAAAGGATATAGAGTGCTTGATCCAGAAACTAATAAAATTGTTAAAACCAGAGATGTTAAATTTTTGGAAAATGTTGAAAGGTATTATCATAATACATACATACCTTGTGTAACCAACAGTAATCCTGAGATGCAGCCGCCTGAGGAGCCCTGCGAGGAGGAATTGGAGATTGACACAAATCATTCATTGAGTGATGAATACCTCTCTGGTGACAACAATGACTCATCCTACATGCCAGAAGAATCAATTGATAGCGACACACCAACTCGTAATGTTAATTTGCGTCCACGCATAGCTGTCAAGTATGCAGAGAAGGATGAGCATGATGTGAGTTACTTTTGTCCTGTGCTTGACTTAAATGATCCTCAGACTCTAGATGAAGCCCTTTCATCTCCTCATGCAGACCAGTGGAAGAAGGCAATGCAGGAGGAATATGATTCTTTGATTAAGAATAAAACCTGGTCACTGGTTGATTTGCCATCTGGTAAAAGAGTCTTACCTAGTAAGTGGGTCTTCAAGACAAAAACCAATGAGAAAGGAGAGATTATTCGCTTCAAAGCAAGATTAGTCATAAAAGGATATGCTCAAAGAAAGGGAAGTGATTATGATGAGGTATATGCTCCAGTGGTACGATACACCTCAATTCGTTTTTTGATTGCACTGGCTGCTAAGTATAATTTAGAAATGGTCCAGATGGATGCAATAAGTGCATTCCTGCAAGGTGATATAGACACCGAGATTTACATGTCTCCACCAAAACCTTTTGTTGAAAGTGATCAAGTGTGTCACCTACATAAATCAATCTATGGACTTAAGCAAGCTAGCCGGCAATGGAACCTTAAATTAAATGATGTCCTACTTAAAATTGGACTAAATAGATCAAAAATTGATCCATGTATATACTATTACATGAATAATTCAACAATGATATACACTGCAGTATGGGTAGATGATTTTTTAATCTTTACAAATGATAAAAACACTACTGAAGAAATCAAGGATAAATTGAAGAAGGAACTTGATATGAAGGATCTGGGTGAACTGAAGCAGTGCATTGGCATTAATATAAATAGAAATCGAGAAACAGGTGTCATCACAATTGACCAAGAAAAATACATCAACCTTGTATTGGAACGTTTTGGTATGGCTGACTGCAAACCAGTTCGCACGCCGATAGAGGTAAATGCAAAGTTTGATAATAATTCTGAAGACAGAGATGAAAACATCCCTTATAGGGAAGCGGTGGGATGTCTCATATATCTGGCACATGTGACACGGCCTGATATTGCCTTTGCGGTCAGTAAATTAAGTCAATACTGTAATAATCCAGGAAATCAGCATTGGCATGGAGTAAAAAGAGTCATGAGATATCTTCAAGGAACCAAGAACCTAAAATTGTATTATGTCAAAGAAGACTCAAGAGAGATAACTGGATATTGTGATGCAGACTGGGCCAGTGATCCATTGGATAGAAGGTCGTGCACGGGTTACACTTTTCTGTTTCAGAATGGGACTATTTCTTGGAATTCATGTAAGCAGCAGACTGTGGCGCTCTCTACAGCCGAGGCTGAGTACATGGCTATGGCGTCAGCAACCCAAGAGGCTCTGTGGATCCAGCAACTGCAGGTTGAGCTTGGGCAAGCTATGAACAGTGCACTACTTATATACAGTGATAACCAAAGTGCTATAAGACTGGCATCAACAGACTGTTATAAGCCGAAAACTAAGCATATAGACATTCGTTTACATTTTCTTAGAGAAAATATTGTTAACTCTAAAGTTAAGTTCTTATTTGTTAATGGTTGTAACATGGTAGCGGATAATTTAACTAAGGGTACCACATATGAAAAACATTTTTATTGTATCAGTAAAATGGGTTTGCGTTCTGCAGGGTGTGTTAGTAAATGAGAACGCAACCAAATTTAGTTCTGTGTGTTGGCATCACTTTTCTTTTAACTATATTGGCTACACTGAGCTGGCAACCATCTTGATCTTTACTGCTGTGTAATAAAACTACGATTGGCATTTTCAAACATCTTTAATTAATTCCGATCCAAACATAAATATCAACAATTTTACATAAAATATGCCAAACATAAAGTGATGTTGGTGAAAATACAGTCGACTTACTTTTGTGGTTTACTGTAGTGGTCCACCTAGTACTTACCGCGTTGCTGCTTCAGTTTGAAGAGTGTGCCAGTGAAATTACAGACTCATGAGGCTTAACATCTGTATGCCTCAAGTTGATGGACGCAGGGCAGTGCATCGTAGGGTGCGTTCCTCTCGAGCGTGACTTACGAAGCAATGCTTTGATATATCAAAACCATAACCTATAGGTTATGGTTACCACTTAATACCAGGTGGGCCATCCGCTTGTTCTATCAGCAAGTTTTATAAAAAAAATTCTAGAAATATGTCTATTGGGATTCAAGTTCGTTTTCGGCGTTTACTCTAACTAGCCCCCAGTAGAATTTAATGGATCTTTGGTACACAAGATGTGAATAAGATGTTGGCCGTCCGCCAATAAGAAAGGCTGCCAACTACTAGGATTGTGGGCCATCCCGACTGGAATTCTAGATTTCTTACACTAAATTTGTGGGTGCTCGTGGCAGTAAGTTATGATATCGGGTTCGTAAGCGGTCAAAGAACCAGGGTCTTTTCTTAAACTGCCAATATTTAATGTACCGAAATCATAATATTTTCTTCTATCCACAGTAAATATGTAAGTGGAGTATTCCACCACATACGACCGTATACCCTGTTTACACTCAGCTCATGTCCGTGGAAATGTGCAGAGACATGAGCAGGGACTTGAGCAATGCGAGAATGTAAACAGGCCACTTCCATGTCCACTCGCTTTGCCGCTCGCGTTGCCCGTGTTGCGTGAACACACATTGCCGGCGACGCTGCCGCAGACATATGGATGGCAACATTTCCGTCCACGCGAATGGCAGCGCAAATGTCTAAATGTAAACGCAGTAGTAGAAGACTAGATATCAGTGCTCAAAGTCTGAGTTTTATTTTTTGTTTTTCTCGATGAACGCCTCTATCGGGTGTGCTGAAAACTCAAGAGTCGCCATACAAAAACGGCCTGACGACGACACGGAAAACGAAAACAAACTACATCAACCAGTGGCGTAGCTAGGTAGACAAGGGCCCCAGTGCATTGAGCAAGAATCGGGCCCTCACGAGCAGGCTCAAAGTTTTTTAGCTTCGGGAGCTGGCTGACCCTCTCTTTTCAAAGCTTAGGTTAGAAGGTCCCCTGAGCTCCGGGGCCCTGGTGCACTGCACCACTTGGCCCTACGATAGCTACGCCACTGACATCAACTATTGTTGGTAGGTAGGTACCTAGGTATAAGTATGTACGAAAAGTTTAATTAGACAAATTCCAATGGTCCGATTAGGTCGTATCCTATCTTATTAAACGTAATTACAAACATTTGTTTACGCACTGTTTAATCTAATAACGTCATGACAAAATAATACATCATTATCTTTCTTCGAGGCGTGTAATTATTATGAATGAAAATTAATAAAAATCGCCTGCAATAGACTATAATCTCGAAATTCCTACTTGCAATCAACCTATTAAATTATCCAAGCGTGTTGTAAGATTCAAATATAATTTTGAAGTAGGTATTGGGTATGCGAATCGAGTATCACCACAACTACTTATGTAAATTACGAGACAGGTTTTTCAAATTGTGTCAAAATACAGTCCCTTCTAAAAAGTTTGCTTGAAAATTTTTCGTACTTATGTAAACTTTATATAAACTTGTTTGGATCAAAATGATATTTTTGCTGAATTGTGTGCAATGTGATTGCACACAACTTGGTTGATTGCGAATTTTCATATATTATATTATATCATATGTCAGTGATTATATCTTTCCAGATGTTGAAATGTGCGAGCGAGAGGTACATTAGCAGTTTTCATCGCCATAACCTACAAATCAGAGCTCACTATCATAGTTCATCGGAAGCCTGACATGAGACACCCGCGCATTCGTCATCGCTAACGTTTTTTTTACTTTTATATTATTATGTATGTTAGTCTGTAAAGTATTTATTTAATATGAACCAGAAATATAATTTTCGTATGTGTCTGAAATAAAGTTTAGTAAAGTATTTCATCCTTACCTCCGCCTTCTGCTGTGGCTTTTCCTGCGGTCTCGGGCGGGCGGGTCGCTCGCATACGCGCCGCCGTCGCCCTCCGCGCTGTGGCCTGCGCCCATCCTCAACCCATGCCACAACACACACTGTCACTGACAGCACGCCACGCACGACACCCTCGTACGGAAAGTTGAAGATAGGGTAAGTACCATAAGCCAGAGGCCCTTACCCGAGCAACGATGAGCCGATACACTGTCACACGATTCCAAATTCAAAATTGAATTTGTTCCTTTTTTAAGCGACACGTTTTTTTTAGGTTTTAAATCACTTTATTCGATCACTGGGGATGCAAGGTATGTAGGGTATACGTAGGGTGTCGTGGTGCTTGGTTGGTGGCCCGGTGGCAGCGTAGTGCCCGGGCGGCTCGCGACGCGAATGTGAAACGTACCGTCTCATGCGCAGATGCGCACGCGTTGTCTTGACTTATTGGTAATTAGTTTATGTTATGAGCGTTAGCGTGTGAAATACTACTTAAATTATATGTTCGGAATTTGTCTATTTATTTTATATTGTTTTCTCTTGAGGAATATTTTATTATGATTGTTGTAAATAAAAGCACTTGTTATATTAAATCCACGCCCCGTCGCGTTCTACTTATGTTATGTTTATATAAATCATACATATATCAAACCGTATTTTATCTTTGCTATTAGAAGCTTCGAGACCAAATCAACGTAGATTTCTCCTAAGTACCTATTTAAGCCTCTTGTAGGTAGGTAATCGGCTTACACTACAGGATTACCTATCTGTCTATCGTGTAGCAGTCCAACTCAGGAGCTTACTGCTAGTAAGCCTTTGAAACTTTCGCTAATAGTTAGAAGCTTCTTTATACAATGTACAGTGACCGCGTTTCAGCGCCAGAAACACGACAAACATTTTGTTTCACGATACGAGAACATCGTGCCTGTAATTGCTTGAACCGGGAAAAGGCTATAATCTATTTGAACACCAATTATTCGGCACTCGAATTACAAGCCCACTAACTAGTGCACAATCTAATGTGAACGCGTTAGTTGCGTGTCCATTCTTCTTGTGGTTTTTGATAATAGATTTATGTTCAGAAAAATTGGCTATTTCTTTCAAATATTTATAAGTACCTACCTATAAGCTATTCCTTATGGATATAGAATAGAATATAAATTATCTCAGAATATGTATTTAGTGCCACGAAATAAAACAGAATACATTATAACGCAAAAAAGATAAGACTAGTTAATTTTCAACTAAAACGGTATATTTACCATTTTGATTGTTTCCTGTTATTTGGGCCCAGTTGTGTGCACCATGATCACGGATCGGAATAATACATTGTCAAATTTTAAATTATCTACTATGTCTTCCTAAGTCTTTTTATTTCTGTGTTGTATTTCAGAATACGGACCTAAAATACTCCGTCTAATTCTGTTTTGTCGTAAATCGGTGTCGATTCTCAAATCACAGAGAGTTTCACATAGTTTATCCGCACTCACTTCGGTCACGAGCTTCGCCTCACTAACGTTGGCATTTCCACTCCCGAAAACACTTACGCTGGTGACTCTAGTGATGGGTGAATTACAGAATGCCAAATTGAAAACTCACTGCGAATTCCGCGTTCACTTGAGTGAATATTGTTTATAGATTAGCACTGCTGGGGCCTTATGCTCACTTCGAGCGAGATTATCTCACGGTAGAGATGACGTCATATCTCGTTCGATAACAATTTATCCCCATTCTCACCATCTCACTCCCCAATTTTCCCATAAGGCCCCTGGTCAAATTAAAAAGGTAATAGTCAAAAGGTATTTCAAAGGGATTTTTGTGATTCAACTGAATGAATCACTAGAATCACTTTGAAACGTCTTAAAGCTAGGTGAATCTAGGTGCCAGTTCCTCGCTGGGCTCCATTCAAGCGCCTACCTCTCACACTTTAGCACACACGAGCTGCTAATTGTAGCGCGGTTTGACTCGGAAATCGCTTCGCTCTCGTTCGTTTCTACTAATTACACGAGCGACTGCTTTCCCGGTGCAAACCTCGCGGAAGCAGCGGATATAGGTTCGCGACAGAACCGTTGGCTGCATAACACACATGACAGTCAAATTCAATAGACTGCCCGTATTATTATTATAACATACCGCAACAATTTTTATAGGTGTTTATCGACGCTTATGGAAATTACAAAGTTTAATATCATAAATTAGCGGATTTTAGGCTCAAATAATACCTACTCGGTTTCTCACTTATAGATAAGGACATAATACTATTACATAATATACATAATATTATTTCTTATGGATCTTTTTAAAACACGAGGTACTGTAAGCCCTAAAAAATCGGATTTACAGTTTCTGAGTTTATTTCAATTCCAAGTTAGAAAAGCATTCGTTAAAATGTGTTGCTTTTAAATACGCACGAATTCGCAACATGCCGTTTAGTCCCATCGTGACTCCTTGACCCTATTCCCGCCATGGCTTCCTAGTATGACATCATACAACATTAATTAAGGAGGTCTTCGAATGAACTCACAAACGAAGTACAATATATATTATTGAGCTGACAGTGCCTTTGGCTTTAAAATATGTACCTATATTGTTGGACTTTCCACACGTCACTATATAGACCCCACAATAAGATAAGCTTCTAATATGCGAACCAGATGGCTGATATAATACTTATATACCTTTTTTTGCAAATACATACTTATAATATTGTTACGAGCTCGGGGTTCGTATGGATAGAAAATGCACAATAATAATCCAAGAGATGACTTATTTATTTACACTAACACTTAACAAACTAAAACACTACTTAACACTACTTAACACACTTAATTATCACTAAACTATTACTTAACAAAAGTTCTCTTCCTTTATCCACTTCTTCCAACTCACTTCTTCCTGAGCTATTCCCTTCAACTGACTTCTTCCTCGAGTCATCTTCACCAACTGACTTCTTCCCTGAGCCATTCCCTCGAAGTGACTCTCTTCTCGAGTCCTCACCACAAACTGACTCTTCTCTGAGCCATTTCCACTTACTGACTCTCTTCTCGAGCCATCTCACTGAACTGACTTCTCGAACCGTTTTCACTAACTCACTTTCTTCTCGAGTCCTCTCCACAAACTGACTGACTCCATTTCCACTTACTGACTCTCTTCTCGAGTCCTCTCCACAAAACGAACTGACTGACTTCGCCCTCGCCGACTGGTCTTATATACGACGCAGCTAACCCGAGAATGTTCTGGATCATACTAGACCATACTTGCATCTCTTTCTACAGTAATAGCTCTCGTTCATTTCATTCGATTGATTCTAGAACAGTAGCCTAGAATATTCGAAGGTCTGCTATCTCTTTCTAGTAGTGCTTTTCCTTCGATTGATTCTAGAACAGTAGTCTAGAATATTCGAACGTCTGCTATCTCTTTCTAGTAGTGCTATCTCTTTCACTCCTATGCAAATATGGCTCTATAGTGAAATGTCCTTCAAAGGTCCATAAGGGGTCCTGAAAACGCCTGAAAACGGGTTTTCAGGATATTGCATGGATCGATGGGAAATAGCCTGAAACGGACTGAAAACATGTTTCAGGCGCCTGAAAACCACGGCAACTTGGTCGAAATTGTAATCAACTGGGAGGTGACAGAGCCTCTTCTGGCAACGGCTGAAAACATATTTCAGCCTTCTGAAAACACCTGTACGTCAGGATAAATAACGAAACAAGTTGCTAGGCGTCCGGCGCAACAATATAATAACACCCGGCCAGGGATCACACAAATGCTTGTTGGATCTATGGTCATCACACAAATGTATGTTCTCGGTGAGGATCCAACCCACGGCCTACAGCGCAGAAGGCAGAGCTACTAACCAACTGAGCTATGAGGGTCGTTTTTGAGCTTTTAAAAATTTGACAATTTGAGGTTACAACCAAAGCGCCCAAAAGTTATAACACACATTATGTACACGTATAGTAGTCATATAGGATAGTGAACAGGCAAATTAGAATAATAAATCAAATAACCTCAAGTAAACAATGATAAAATAAATGTTTTTGCTGAATACCTACAGAACAAGTTATGCCGTCGTACTGTTATTTATGGTTGTGCACTGATTCTGCCCAACAGATTAGTTACTCAGTTCTAACGCAATGAAATGGTGCAATCCTTGACGAGGGAGGCACGGCAGCTCATAATAAAATAGCGTGGCGCGCTTTAATGTACCGTCCACGAAGAAGTTTTAAATTATTTTAGTCAAAATAAAACATCATCACCACCTTCCTGCCTTATCCCACGATTCACGATCCCACGCTAAGTCAATAGCGCTAAGAAATCCTGTTTTCTTAGCGCTATTCACTAATTTCTTCTTCCACATTTCTAACGGTAGAATTACGTTGACTCAACAAATATATTTAACATCAATAATACATGTAATTCGGCAAATAAATATACTGTGACTTTGACTCCCCTCTATATCATTCGTCATCACGGTGCTCAATCCTTAGTCAAAAAAAAAAACAAAGGTACTATCTATATTTATCAAAATTACTAGTACCTACTTATATATATATTTATACAAGTTGTTTTCACGGATTTCTGTATAATCAGATCGATGGATTTTGTGTGCTTTTATGAACAAATTCAAAAACGTAGTAAGAATGAACAGCATTTTTACTATAATCGACACGGCACAGATTAAATAATATAGTACTCTGGTTGTGCCAACTTTCTTTAGGTACCGACTTTATATTATTATTATTATTATTAAGAGCCCGTAGTGTCCCACTGCAGGGCAAAGGCCTGCCTTCCTTCTCTCCAATCTGTTCTGCTTTGGGCTATTGTAGACCACTCCTTAAGGTAGGTATCCAGTTCGTCCCTCCATCTTCGCCGCGGTCTGCCGCGAGGTCGTTTTCTGTCTTTAGGCGTCCAATCTGTGGTGGCTTTAGCCCATAACGCATCCGACATGCGGCAGACGTGGCCTGCCCAATCCCACTTCAATTTACCCGCGTGCTTGCCGACATATATACTTTATATACTTTAAAAAAATTCCAGCATTCCCAGACACATTTGAATGTTCACCAATATTAAGCCGTTCTTGAAATGCCCTCTTGAAATGTCTTCACCCTCGTGAGATGCCTCCAAGTTCATGATGTGCATTTTCCTTTCTCATTTCAGTGGTATGCCGCTTTCTAGGATTTCTTTAGCGTAATACAGCAGTTCTGCTTCTTCTAGCTTAATTATATTTATTTAACAAAATCCACAGCCCTTTAGGTGTATAAAATGTTACATATATTCGTAGGTAAAGCCAGTAACGGAAATTTTTTAATAGAAATACATTTTCTATTAAAATTGGTCGAAAACGACTATCACTCAACTGAACTAATTGATAGTATAAACTTGGTATGAAATTATGTGTATATGAAATAAATATTAATTCAATTGATTAAATATATAAATATTGGTGGACGTTCCACACAGCTATCGACAACCGAACTAAGCAAAGCCTAATTATGGGAACCAGGTAGCTGATATAATACTTGTTAACTTTTTTTTGTCTCTCACAGTTCAGTTGGTCGCTCTGCCTTCTCCGCTGTTGGCATGGAATGTGTAGTATGGAAATATATAGCTGCGTGTATGTTTGTTTTCTCATGATAACACATGTCTCTGTTATAAGTCAAGGTTTCATATTTAATTTTATGGCGCCTGTCCGCCTATAGATAGACAATCTTGCCAGTGTCTGGAGAATTATTTATTATTATTATTATTTCAGCCTGCATCGTCCCACTGCAGGGCAAAGGCCTCCCTATCCCCCTTCCACTCTTTACGGTCTTGGGCCCTTGAGGTCCAATTTTCCGAAAATGTATCGAGGTCATCCCGCCACCTCCGTCTGGGTCGTCCGCGGTGCCGCTTCCCGTTGTTAGGGCTCCACTCGGTTGTTGCTCTCGCCCAGAGTTCCTCAGACAGACGGCACACGTGGCCGGCCCAGTCCCACTTGAGTCTAGCTGCTTTTTGGGAAACGTCAACTATTTGAGTTCTGGAGCGTATGGTGTTACGAATGCAGTCGGTAAGTTTCACGCCGAGAACCGCTCCATCGCTCGTTGGCAAACCTCGAGGGTAGACCTCTGCTGAATAGTCAAAAACCAGGTCTGTGCGCCGTAGGTAAGGATGGCGAGAATGCAAACGTCCATGAGTTTGCGTTTTAGAAAAATAAAAATCAAAGTCAAAATAAAAACGGTCTTTATTTAGTACAATCACAAGGATCACTTTGAAATATTGGTAGTGCTCCCTTCATATAGTCTTTCATGGCCCAATAACTCTTCCAGGCGTTTTCGGTACGTCTAGCGATAGCTTTATCTTGTCTCGCCTGGAAAGAAATTATCTGGTCATGTGAATTACTTAGATAAAAAACTTTTTAGTGAAGTCAGTCAAGTAAAGTCGTCCGTCATTTGTTTTGAAGAAAATGGTGGCAGTTTCCTTCAGAATCTACAAGAAACATTTTCGTTTAGGATGTCACATAATACACTCTCATTCCAACTGCTCACATTTTGTGCCGTACTTCAAGTAATGTAGGTTAAAATACCGAAATGTAACTTTGCTGATAATAACACAGATAGATAAGAGCACTGGTGGTCTAGTGGTAGCGGCCCCGCCTTCCGATCCTAAAGTCGTGGGTTCGAAACCGGTCGAGCACCAATGAGTTTATCTGTTCAAAAATTTATGTGCACAATGCCAGTACTCTCAAACGGTGAAGGAAAACATCGTGAGGAAATCGGCATGTCGTAGAACCTAAAAAGTTCTATAACATGTGTCAAGTGCTCGAAAGGAGCCTCTTGAGGCGCACTTAAAATCCTTTCACCACACTGTTTCGAAAAAAACTAGTGACACGACAAGAGAGAGAGAACACAAGAACAAAACGCGATGTTTCTTTCCGAGATAACAGAAAACTAATCCTGGTTAATTATTGTTCTCTTTAAGCTTCTGTCATCTTGAATATTTTTCCTTATATCAAAAGAGTAAATTAAAGACAAAAGAAGCACGTCTCTAAAAATGATGGCGGTTTCCTTCAAGATGTAAAAGGAGCGTTTTTGGTTTAATCAGGATAAAAGAATAAAACAAAAGATTCCGTTTAAAAAGGCTTTACGGCTTACTGGAAGCCGGTGTAATATAGTTTTATCACCTGAAGAATCTTAGGCTGGGAAAGACGTTACAGTATTCCTGAGAATATTAACAGTAAATTGTTAACAGAAAAATAATTAGAAACAATGAAAAAAATAAAGGATAATAGTAAAATAAAATGATCATATAACATTTACGATTTTAAGAGTTGTAAAGCTCTTTGTGAAGGGCTCGTCCGGGGAAGTACTACCACCACGCCTTTTTCTGCCGCCAAGCAGCGTTGCTGTGTTTCGGTTTGAAAAGTGTGGTTGCCGGTGTAATTACAGGCACATGAGGCTTAACATCTGTATGCCTCAAGTTGATGGACGCAGGGCAGTGCATCGTAGGGCACGTTCTTATCGTGCGTGACTTACGAGACAATGCTTTGTTATAAGTGATGGTTACCACTTAACATCAGGTGGGCCATCTGCTTGTTTCATTAGCTAGTTGTATAAAAAAATACAATAATAAACGGAGAGAACTAATTCTAACACTATCAATAAACTCACAATACCTCATACATTTGTCCATTATTATATTCAATTTAGTAATTTAATTGAATTTGCCTTAAAACTGAACAGTAATAAGTAAAAGATTGTTACTCAAAATAAACAAGAAGCAATAAATTAAACCTCTGTCTCAAATCTTCAAAAATAAAAAAGTTCATGGTTCCTTCCGAAACAGTGGTCAAAGTTGAAACTTTTCGTCCGTGCGTTTAAATAAGAGACTTTGACGAAGGCCCCGGTTGACAAAGCCTTACCCGGATTTTACGATAGCCCGGATCATCCGGTCTCAGGATATAAAGTTTCCCTTAGAGCCTGCTTTAACAATGTTAAGTGCCGGACCGGACACTGGACATAAATTAAGAGCTGCCAATAAAGTTTCGAGAGTTAAAATACGGGCTTGGTCTATTGTAGGTAAGCTAACATATGTTGCAAGAGAAATTATGTTTACTTTTTTTTGTTTCTTGGTCATCTAGCATCTATATTCTAATTAAATGATTCAGGCGTGACTTTGCGGATTTCCATTGTTAAATATAAATTAACTGAAACAAATATCTTGTACTAATCCGCTAATCTAATCTGTGTAAGTTAACCAAATGTAGACTCGTGTGTGTACCCTACACAGCACCTGCTAACTCTGCAAAGTAAAATAAGATGTATTAGACACAACTAAAATATAAAAAAAAAAAAAAAAACTGAACAAGAGCTCGACACGTGTTTCGCCTCTCTACGAAGCATCTTTAGGAAAATTGACTTGCTGTGTTGTGACACTGAAATTAGGACGACAAACACATTGTTTTTTATTCGTCACCGTTCGTTACAGGGCAGGGGTGCCCTGTAACGAATGACGTCACCTTGACGTATTGTCTCGTCGAGAGCTGAGCAGAAAGTCTTTCTGCTCAACGAATCATCATCAGCCTGAGGAAGACCACTGCTGTTCACCTCTACTGTACATTTCCAGAAAGACCGATTCTGAGCCCTCTTCATCCACCGAGTCACAATCTTCACGATGTTATCGGTCCATCGAGTAGGAGGGCGTCCCACGCTTCGTCTTCCAGTTCGTGATCGCCATTCTGGAAATATTAATTACCCCGGTAATGTTTCTTATACAAGTCCGCAGTTTGTATTTTGAACATGCAATATGACATATTTACGACATACGTGCTAGAGATTAAAATATCTTTGGTTCACAAATAGGTTGGAAACTATTGAGAGACGAGCCAAAAGGCTCATAGGTTACTCGTTGTTCGAGTCTAAGCTCCTGACTCTTGAGCATCTCCGCAAAGTTGCCTGTTTGTCGGTATTTTACAGGATACATTTGGGAGAGTGTGCAACGGAACTCCACAACTTGGTTCCCCCATCCCCGTTCTACCATCGGACCACCAGACGTACGGAAATGAGACATCCATTCGTGGTTGACATACCTACTGCCCGCACAAAGCGCATCTACTTTTATAATGCGAACAGCCAAAGAGTGGAATTCCTTACCGGCGTCCGTTTTTCCGAATGCCTATAATTTGGATCTTTTCAAGAGAAGAGTGAATAGGTATTTTCTAGGTTAACGTGCTACATCGTAGACCGCATCATCACTTAACATCAGGTGTGATTGCGGTCAAACGTTTTACCTATAAATTGTAAAAAAAAAGGTCTCTTAAAAATGTAGTTTTTGGATTTTCATTGGAAATTTAAGGAATTTAGTCCGCAGTCGGTAAAATAAACCACAGCGATCTTAATTAGTTAGCGCATTATGAGAAACCGATGTATTAAGCCCACGTCGATAGATTGAGATGGATAGCATGATTGATAACAATAAATGCCAGAACGCAACGTAAATCTATAATTTATCTCGTCATCTGAGGTTTTTCTCAAACTTTTACTACGCTTCTTGTGTATTATTATCATTCGATTACTTAGCAAATTATGATCAGCAATCACCAACACTGGTGATGTGGTTTTTTAGCCTGGCTGAAGGCCTTTTTTGTGGCTATTCTTATCATTTCAGCCGTAGGTAGTTGACTGCTGACTATAGTCAATCTGATAACAGGACGTATGCATATATAGTCGGACAGCTATTTAGTCCTAACGCGATGTAGTCATATCGAGATTTAGTCACAATGCTATCTAGTCAAATCAATATGTAGTCTCAAAGTTTCTAACCCTGACTATAGACTTCCCCGTATATTTAATTTCCAGTGACCTGCACCATGGCTCTCAAGTCCCATTTGGTCGTCTTTCCATCTAATGGAGGAGCCGCCTACGAGTACATCGCATTTTCCTTCCTTCCTTATCACGAGCGTTCCTACTCTCTATATTTCTATATTTTATACGATAAGTTATGTTGTTCTTTTTTTAAGGCATTTTTCAGGCTCGGTCGAGAGGAATGGAGCCTAGATTCATCTAGATTTATTTACTTTGTTCGGAGTCAGAACAAAGTAAATAAATTTTGAATAAGTCAGAACTTCTGACTTATTAAGTTCAATCAAACTTGTGTAAAACAGTTGAAAATGGCATAACTTCAAAAAGATCATGGTTATCAGTTGAGCTACTTCTAGACCGTTTATAACAGTCTGCAGATACCTCAAATGTTCATGTGTATTTTGTAAATACTTGTATTCATTTCAATTCTTTGCAAATAAGTTATTTTAATTTAAAAAACAAAATGAATCTTCATTCAACACAAAAGAATGTTGGTATTTTATTTATTTAGTTAACCCATCTGTTTGTTTTGTGAGTGTTGTGGAATTCTATATTTTCATTACCCTTTTGTGAAAAGTTGCTGATGCTCGTTCAGTTTTGTACACGGAATTAATTGAATTCCTGAACAGCTGATACAAAAGTAATAATACACTTCGACTCTTTTTTATGAACACGAGCTTCAATTAATTCGGTTTTGTTTTGTATGTAGCGGAGCTTCAATTAATTTGGTGTAAATTAAACACGAAATCCGAAACACCTTTTTCATCTGCCGCACTATTTTCACCATATTCTCGCAATTGAGAGAATTATTTTAACTCAAAAGTTGATATAAATAGTGTTAATTGTGGGTTTGTGCCAAGTGTAATATTTGGACCATACCTCTGACTACCCCTCGCAGAAATTTTCAAATAATCTTGACCTTAAATAAATAACTAACCGACATTGCATATAGAGCAAACATGTGGCACATCTCTAATACTATAAGAATCTAAGTCCTGACTGACTGACTGACAAATAGACAACGCACAGCCTAAACCGCTGGTCCTAGAGACTTGAAATTTGAGAAGTACATTGGTCTTATGGCGTAGAGGTGTACTAAAAAGGGATTTTTGGAAATTCAACCCTTAAGGGTGTAAAAAGGGTTGAAAACGTTTGTATGAAAAATAGTATTCCTTGAAACTACAAACTTGAAACTTGTAGTACATGTACTCCAAGGCTAAAAAATAGGAAAGGCATTTTTAGTGTTTTAAAACTACCCTTAATAAGTGTGCAAAGGGATGTGAATGTTTGTATGGGGGTTTTTTAACGCGTGGTGCGATTGACTTAAAATTTGCGGTAAATATACTACGAAATAAATAATTAGGAATGGCACTTTTATTTTTTGATAACTACCCCTACAAAGGGTGCAAATGACTGTAAAAGTTAGTATAGTACTTACCACCTTAACGCGTGCGAAGCCGCGAGAAGCTGCTAGTGTTCTTCTATAGGCGCAAATGAAATCCAAACACACCTATTGTATTTCAACCCGGTTAGCCGTAACTTAAGTGTTTAATTAAAAAATATACCTGTGTGATTTCGTTTGTAATTCCTCTAGCACATTGAAAGCCGACATCCGACAAGCTATGGAGAGCCCTCGTGACAACCTGTCACGGTCCTCAACACACTCAAGCAGCCGAATACGAATCCTCGGGGAGTGGAGTGGCTTTGGCAATCAACTCGAGTGTAAACGTTTCCTTATTTTCATAACACGAAAAAATACGAGACAATTTCTCAAATATAACCTATTTCTGGCGCCAAGCTCGCTTGTTTTTACGTGATTTTCAAAAAGAAGGAGGTTTTATGCTCGACTGTACCTATGTATTTTTGTAAGTATGTTTATTATGTATTTACGGATTTTTCCTTTCTTTTTTTGTTTGAACTAATTCTCACCATGTTTTAATTTGAAGTCTATTTTTCAAACTTTTATTAATTATTGAAGGATAGGTTGCAAATACAGACTTATACCTTTACGTCTCAAACATATAGACGTAGTGCAATGATATATAGTATTGGACTTGCTCTGACTACCCCCCTTATCTTCAAAAGAATCTGACTAAAAACAAATACAAAAAATCGTTCTAGCCATCTTCAAATGTTGACTTTCTCAAATAAAAAAAAATACTCCTAATACTATGTATTTGCAAAATATTCACAAAAAACGTTTATCTTAGATTCAGGTAGATAATAAAAAAAAATGGTTTATTAGAGTCGTAAAATGTACAAGAGTCCTTCAAGTAGAGTAAAGTAAAGTCGGTAAGATTAAAGAATCACTCCAATTTTTCATTAAAAAGCTTCATTGTACCTACTAAAGACTCACTCGAATTTTCCTTTTAAAAGTTTCATAATACCTTACTGTAATCAATTTAAGAGAGAAAAGGTAGTACGTTTGTGTGTTATTATTCGAAAAGGTATAATTATAGCTAAAAGTCCTGGGAATACAACCTTTGTATCTTGTTGCCTGTTCTGTAAGTTTGTTGCCCGTTCTTCTAGGCTTGGTCGCGTTGAACGGGCACCTATATTCACCTAGCTTTAAGACGATTCAAAGTGATCCTTGTGATTCAATTGCATAAATATCTTGAATGACTTTACTGTAGATGAGTTATATGGACGTTTGGATGGTTTAAGATGGAGTAGGAGTAGTACGTTTCATCAATATCAAACGTACACAATTGCTATCATTCGAAGAAGTATTACAGCTATTCTGAAAATACAAATTAGGAAACCGAAAGAGCCACGAAGCCATTACAAAAACGGACAAAGAGTTTCTCGTTGCTAACTTTTTGTATTAGGTATTTTATAAGGAACAGTATTCAATAGAGCTCTGAAGAATGAATTTACATGCATTTATTTCCCCATTGAATTGCAGAACGTCGAATTGAATTCACGTTACTCTATTTCTTCATAGAATCCAATACAAAGGCCTAATGTATAGGATTTACTATATTGTGAATAATACAACGTGTTACATAATACCCCTTTAAAGCCAAAGACCAAGTGATCAGACCAAGCACTGGAATACTTTGACGTGTGCAAAGTTTGAATACTTCGTTTTTGAAATTCCCATACAAAAGTTAAATTAATATTGTCTCAGAAATTTGCAACAACCCAGATAATGCGTACGTGACCTTGGTACATACACTATTTGCGTTTACTAATTGGTGGCAGTTCTGATACCTAGTTTATCCACAGTTTACAATTAAAGGTCAAAAACCAGCTGTAGGTAATAGGGCTGCGTCATGTTGTGTTAGTTTCATTTTGGAAGAAAGTTTAAGAGGCATTTCATGAATGAAAAACTTCGAAATTTCAAAAGTCTTACAACAACACAGTTGTTCGCCATGACCTGTAGAATACCCTGCTTTCGGGGTTATAGGGGTATTATGTTACACGTTGTATAGGCGCAATAAACTTTTCAATCACAGTAACTTAATATTTATTCTACGTACAAGAACTATACAACACTAGTATCCGCCCGTGACTCTGCTCGTCAGGTGTCTACCGAATAAAAGGAATGTGTTATTTCAAGTCACATAATAGAATATTCAAAGTTTCATCAATTCAATTTCAATGTGTTTGTTGTACCCTGATACGCAAGAAGAGGAAGATTATCACCAACATCAGCCTGATGAAGTCCACTCCAGGACCTAGGCTATAATGTTTAATATTTAATCATCGTTAGTCTATACAAATTAGATTTTCACAGGCTTTTTTTTAATATTACTAGCTAATGGAACAAGCAGATGGCCCACCTAATGTTAAGTGGTAACCATCACCTATAACAAAGCATTGCTGCTTGGCGGCAGAAAAAGGCGTAGTGGCAGTACTACCCCGGACGAGTCCTTCACAAAGAGCTCTACTACTCTTTTCTTTTTTTTGTCTGTCGTGAAATTTTCTCACACGATAATCGAACCCGTCTCAGCCCGTCTCGTCAAGTTTTAAATCTCACTCAATATGTCTTTAATGAAATTATGATCATTCGTGGATTTATTCAATAAAACTGATATTGCAAATCGCAATCGTTTTTCTATTATGATAAACGACTCCTAGTCACGATTGATGCTGGATTCTTACATTATTTACTCTTTTTTATTTACAAATTTACATATATTTTTTATACCTATCATTGTGTACATACATTTTTGAATAAAAAAACTTATTAGCTTATTTATTTAAATTGTATATCTCTAGATCGTCCGCAACGGTCTGCAGATAGGTCAACTGTTTCATGTGTATTTTGTACATTTTGACTTGTATTCATAAAAATGTTCTTTTAAAAAAAATATTCCATTAATTTTTCACCTGCAAAATTAACGGAAAATTTTCATTATTTTCGTAGTTAAACTGCAGACAAGCTATATTGCCGTTTGCACCTAACGATTTACCTCGACTTGCTACTTTGTAAGATAAACTTTCAAACTTAAATAATGTACAGTCCACACCACCAAGATTGTGACGAGTATATAATTTTCAAAACTATTTTTTTTCATATCTGTTTAATCAGTCATTATGTTTTACATCTGGTAGAGTTTAGGATAATGCAACATTTTTACGCGTATTCATTCATCACTTAAATTGATGCTGCCTAGTTTGGCGTAAAAATACCTGAAATTGAATAGAAAAATACTAATTTTACGAAAGTCAGTCTGAGATCGTATGCTGATTTGGTCTTTACCGTAACCAGAATAAGATCTTTATATTTGACTCAAAGGCTTTGTTTCATCAATATATGGAGCCGGGGTCGGGTCTGTGTACTGTTGAAATAGTTATCGCTTAGCAATAAAGTAACTGTTTTAACTTATTTAATTTGCTTACTTCGTTTTCTTGCTCATCAAGATTTTATTGGTCAAGGAGAGCAACACCATGCACTAAAAATATGGCGGACTGACATGCGTGAATGTCATTTTGACAACTGTTGTAGAAGTCAACCTTGAGAGTGAAAGTCATTACCGTCAAAAAAAGCAACAAATCTGTCAAAAAATTTATAAATGTCAAACTTCAATTACAGACTGTCATGGCGGCTCTAAAAATGTGCACATAGTAAGAAATTCGAACAGATCAACATTTAGTGATGAACACTTTATTAACCTACATTTTTAATGAAATTGCATTTGAATGGTAATCTTCAAATTTTTCAAATTTTTCTATGTGCGGTACATAGACCAGACCCAGAATAAACCTGTCCTTTAGTTAGCTTAGCTGTAACTACAGAATCGGTACCACTGTCTAGTTCTGGAAATAAAATCAACTTTTGATGTCGACTGTACGTATTTCGACTATTTATTATTTATCTCGGGTCACTCTCTAGCATGCGTTGAATATGATAATGGAACCAATCTGTGACTAATCACTGTGAGAGATATCGCGTGTTACACATTTACATGTATTTTGCATGACCACAAATCATTACTAGAAGAGCATCGAGTCAATAAAATCGATTAAATGTCAAAACTATGCGTGATTTTCAGGCTAGTTGTGTCACGCTACTGTTATTATGGATAGTAAGTATTTACATAACAAGAAACTAACGCAGGAAACTGTGGTATTACACTAAGAGCTGATTTACCATGCTCTGTTAGTTACTAATAAAAGATTAAATATAACCTTAGACGTCAAACGCGTACATTTTGACATATTTACGGCCCTTTTATCCTTTGTTAATCTAAGATAGCATGGTGAAATCAGAGCTAAGCTTTACACCTCAGTTGGTAGTAGCTCTGCCATTTGCGCTGTAGACCGTGGGTTCGATCCCCACCGAGAACAAAATTTTGTGTGATGAATATGAGATGTTTGTTCTCTGTCTGGGTGTAATTATATTTTTCAAGAATATATTTACAAAAAAATATGCAAGTAATATATCAGCTATCTGGTTCACATATTAAAAGCTAGATAGTGCTGTGAGAAATGGCCACCAATAATTTTTTTCATTGAATTTGGTCTTTCTCATGATGACGAAATATGATTTATTCGTATTTAATCGAATAGTCACAGGAAAAACCAATTGATTTAAAAAAAAAATATTATCGCATGCAAAAGTGCATATCTATTAATCAAACATTGGAGAGAAACGCTGAACGGCGCGATGATAATTAGGAAAGTGACAGGGCAATTACAACGTCTGCCGACATATTGTGCGCGGGCGTCGCTTAATGCTGCGTACGCGCATAGTAAATAGACACCAGCAAGGAATGAGAGGGAGCGGTTTTATAAGCTCCTGCAATCGCTTTTATGCTTTCCATGCCTACTTTCGCGCAAAGGTTGTTGTTTTTACTATAAATTATGAAACGGCCGGTTGAAAGATAAAAAAAAAGTGAGAGCTATTTTTTTTTTTTTTGTTAAGTTTAGCTGATTTTCAGAAATGATTTTCAAGCACAACCAACAATCAATCAACAGTCAATCTACTATCTCAAGGAATTAGAAATATACTGTGCCCAATTAAGTGGCTGACTACCTTCAGCTTCTCGTTCGCTTATATTACAATATTTTTGAAGATATCAAATTACTGTAAATACACATTAATAACATTAAAATAAATAAATAAATATTAGTGGATATTCCACACAGCACTATCTCGCCCCAAACTAAGCCAAAGCTTGTAATATGGGAACCAGATAGCTGATATACTACTTATGTATTTTTTTTGTAAATTAATACTTATAATATTGTATACCCAGACAGAGATCAAACATCTATGTTCATCACACAAATGTTTGTTCTCGGTGGGGATCGAACCCACGGCCTACGGCGCAGATGGCAGAGCTACTACTAGCTGAGCTGTGAAGGCTGTCAAATAAATGCTAAAAGTTGTCATTGCAAATGTTCAGCAAAAATATCACTATGATCCAATCAAGTTTTCCTTCCTTAATGTTGCTAAAGTGCAAAAACTAGTTATACAATTTTTTCCGTTAGGAAAAGTTTGTTTGACCGTTATACTTAAATACAGTATTCCAAGCTACTTACGTGATAGAACGTCGTTTTACTCAGAAATATATTCAAAGCTTAATACGCTCCTTTATAAGCTGCCGAAAATAAAGAACATACGATTTTATTTCCCAAACAATGACCATTTTCGCTCGAAACTTGTGCCGTTAAAACATTGTTTTGTGTCTCTTTCTAGCGAGCGATTAATCTGCTTGAAAGTTTAACAAAGTATTTTGTACAGTCGCGTGCTAAAGTGCCTGATTGTTTTTCGTCCGCTTTTTACTAGCTCGACCCTTGCGAAATTGCTTAACTATGAAACGGGATGATCCAATTTAGCTGAACATTGCACTGTAAAAATGAAAGTATTAAACTTTCACGAGCACCTGCATAGTGCACATGGTCTTGTCTAGGATTATCCACCCATTTATATTATGTATAATTGAAGTAACATAATTATAAATATTTAAGTAAAACGGTTTTTATTCAGTTAAAACACAAGGACATTTTTTAAGGTTCTATTGAAATGAAACTATATTAAACAAGCTGGTGCCCGCGACTTCTTCTGCGCATGATTAGTCACAAAATATCTTTATAAATTGTAGCTTATGTGTTATTCTGATGTATAAGCTATATTATTGTAAAGTTTCATTAAAATCCATTCAGTAGTTTTTACGTGAAAGAGTAACAAACATCCATCCATCCATCCATACTTACAAACTTTCGCGTTTATAATATTAGTAGGATTGAACATCTAATGATTTTCATATTAGAAATAGGGTCCAATTTCAGAAAGTAAAAGAGAGAAAAGAAAATAACTGACAACTTACTTTAGCTATGTTGTAAGCTGTGTATGATTACTTTGAACGTAGGTATTTTAAATTTCATTCTATGAAACCCAAAACTCTCAAACCCTTTCCCGAGTAACTTAAGTCAGTTTTGCGTCTGAAATTCAATTGAAAAAGCTTGCCTGTTAATGCGATTGTAAAATGTAACGTTGAATAAATCATATTTTCATTTCGGTTAAGTAAGTTCGTGAGACATTGTCTAAATTATGGTAGTATTTTATGGATGAAGTTCGCTTTAGTGCTGTATTTCTTTAAAATAACGTTTTGTAGACGTGAAATATTATAACTAAATCTTTACCAAAGAGTTTTAACAGAAGCTTTAATGGAATATTTGCTCGCAAAATAACTCCTTTAAATCTAGTTCAAAATATATACATAAATACAAATGGTTTTATAAGATTTAAACGAAATTAACATTTACTATTCAAGATCATTTGTAAAGAGTGTTAGTGAGACTTGTGCAGATAGCAACTTTTTCTCCCTATTTACCTACGGGAAGCTTTATTTGGGATAGAAGGAAATGAAAAAAAACTGAGACAACTTCGTGGCTTTGATCCCTAGGTAGATATTCCCTTAGGTCTTCTAGTGCTCAGATCTCAGAGATGGAATAAGAATTGTCCTATATGCTTATACTATCCTTTCAACATAGTCAGCCGATGGACCGAGGAGATTGTAAGAATCGCGAGAAGTCTTAGTAGACGGCTCATAATTGTTCTTCCTAGAAATGTGTAGGAATGTCGAGTTGAAGATTAAATTGATTTTGTTTTTAGTTTTGTATATTTTGTTTCACCTAGTAATTCATTAAATAAATAAATTGGGAGGAAGAAGAATAATACCACTACTGGAAATAGAGGAACACTACTGGACATAGTGGACCACTACTGGACATAGAGTCCAGTAGTGGTCTTCTTCAGGCTTATGATTTTGATGATGAACTAAAAATTCAAAAAGCACAAAGCACTTTAGCACGGAACTGTACAAAAGTAAGTGGAGCGCGTCAACAATCAGGCTGAGTCCGCGTCGTAATGAAACAATTATATTCCGAGCTCTATGGTTATTGTTCCATTCCATTCCGTCCTATAGACGGACTAGTCCATAGTTTCCCATTAATTTCCATAATCGTCCATCCATTTAGACCTCTCCTTGCGTGGCGGCTGAAACACTACGACTAATTCTAAGGGATTTTGCAAGATCGGCAAATATTTGATCCGGGTCTGAGTGTAAGTTACACTCACCCCACATGGGTCACCCATTAAATGGTTGTGGGTGTGGCACTGTTGGATATAAGCTACAGGTTTTGCTCATGCTATGTTGATGCCATATCTCTGGCTATCCGTCTTCTAGGCAATATCTACTGTGCCTGGATATAACAGGTTTTTTCCATTTTTTTTGATTATTTTACCACTAAAATACTCAATACTCAATATATTTATTGCTTACACATGGTTTAGTTTAGGTACATACATAGTTGTTGGGTGTTAGTAAGTATCACATGGACCCTGCATAGGGTATGGCAACATGGAGGCAGGCCTAGGTTTTCAATTTAATAGTAGGTACATAGGTATAGTCTTGCTTAATCGATACAGTTTAAGATATCTAGGTAGGTCTGTTTAATCATTGTAGGCACATTAAAAATTATAGTGAGGTATTGGGTAATTGAATTACTTAATTGTAAAATTTTATATATTAAGGATTTCATTTATAATAAGAATTTGTCAATATTAAGGTCAAATTGTGATAAAGTCAAGTGTTAAAATGAAATATGTCAAAGTTAAGGCAAGTTTAAATCCACTTCTGTAATGTTTCAATGGAATTCCATTAAAGTACTCCCAATAATCTACCACTGAAATACTTTTACCTACTCGATTCCATTTTTGTTTGCTCCGAACGCTGTCCGTAAATCTAGTCGGTTTTTTTCAAGTGTTATGGCTTTGTTGGGGCGGGCTCGGTGCACTTCTTTTTTTATTTACTTTCCTTTGTTTTATGGCGGTTTTCCTTTCTTATTTGTCACAGCGGGGATTTTTTCAAACCTTTCAGAGAAAACAATTGATTGACAGGCCTCAGCTCAGAGGCCTTATCACGAACGAATTTTACGTTAGTCACGCGTATCGTATCCCTAACAACAACAGTATAAGGTCGAATATCGCTAGGATACGTTAACGCGACAAATGTCAAAACTCATTCGTGATCAGCCTTCAGTTGGTCTCTGCATTTAAGCTGTAAGCTCCCCATCGTGGTCAAACTTTTTTAGAATAGTGTAATACTTAATTAGATATTTGAATTTTATTTGACACACAAAAAATGGCTCAGCATAACGTAACAAAAAAAAAAGAAAATTTGTGTGACAACTTTTTGTTCTGGGTCCGGTATTATATTCAAGTTCAAGTGGAATATTTTATTTTAAACCATTGGCATAAGGCACATTGGCGGGGTTGTCATGTTTTTGAAGAAAATACTGGTGATTTTGAAGAAATGAACCAAAAAACCAGGGCTGACTTATTTTTCTGTTGTTTCAGAAGTGACAGTGACGTACAGGCGCGGACTGCCCGTCATCACCGTGCCGCTTCCGTCGCGCCGGGAGCGGTGCCGCTTCACGCTGCGACCAGTCTCACAAACAGTCGGTGACCTACTCGAACAGGTAAACAATACAAATTCATTAATTTATCAGGAAAATAAAAAATATGCTCACAAGAGTTACTGAAACTGAAAATTTGGTCTTTGTTGTCTGGGTATAGCTAAAGTTTCACTCCTAGACTTCACAGAACTAAATCCAAGTCTAAGTTTCCACCGGCCACTGGACTTGGTTTATGGTTCGTTAGATGCCACAAGTTAGGCTGTACCATGAGTGATGACCGTTGGGAGTTTACTAGTGCTACTTGTGCGCCATAAAATAGAAATACTTGCGTAGAAGCAGAACTCTCACACAGATTTTTTATTCGCTTTATAGTGTTTAACCTACACTTAAAGAAATCACCGTAATGACATCTCACAGAAACAGAACTCGAAAACTTCATTCTGAGCGGTCGATTTATATTATATAAAATGACATAAAACATAACAACAACACAAATACCAACAAGTAGAAAAACAATCATGGAAAATTTATCTTCCCCGGATGAACTATCACAAAGCGCACCAATACTACTGTACCGTTCGTGTAGTTTATAAGGATTTCCTACTATAGTTATTGATGATAGCCGGTCAGCAGTTTACTAATGAGTTTCGCTTCCTTACGCCCAGTTAATTATTTCATACTCAGACGTGGCTAGCTGTGTGGCGCCCATACGCTATTATTACATTGGCTTTCATCGAAGCTAATGGGATGATACATCTATCTCATCTCTAGAGACGAGTGGGTAACTTGGACAGATTTGGGATGTCTATTGATTTAGCACTAATTAAATTAGTCTATTAACCATTGAAGTTGACCTTAGACCACTCTGATTAGTTGGACTAGATTCTGGCTAGTTCTAAGTGGGCGATTTATTTGAATTTAAGGAATTCCATTCTACATCTCCGCAAATATCAATAGATATAGTTTTTATTTGCTGGAAACATGGTTACAAGCTTACAAGCTCTTACATTTTTCATAGGTTTCTCATATCAACAAATAAGTAGGAGTATGTATGTTATAAATTTCATTTTGTTTACCTTTTTCTGCATGCCTACGCCTCACTAAACTTCAATAATATATTATATTATTACATTGTAAAAGGATTATACAAAAGAACGGTAGGAACCAAGCCGTAAGTTTGTTGCCTGTTCTTCTAGGCTTTGGTCGCGTGGAACTGGCACCTAGAGTCACCTAGCTTTAAGACGTTTCAAAGTGATCCTTGTGATTTTATTGAATAAATACATTTTGACTTTGACTTTATGAAGTATTTTTTAATGTTCGCCAATTGTGTATTTTTTTTTACTTCTTGTTTTTAAAAAGTTTAACCGTACCATCCGACCCTAATGTTGTGCGATTAGGTTTAGCGGATAGCGTAAACAGTCATTCAATAGTTTTAGACTGCACATCAAAAAGAATAAACTATGCTACGAGTAACTGCTCATGAAAAATAAATTACAGAAGAGATAATGGAAATTAGTCTATAGTACTGTACTATTCCCACTTCTTTTTTCTTCTTTGACATTTTCTTTCTTTTTTGTACATATAGTAACATCATTATGTACCTCTAGAGTCTTCTTCATTTCTTCTAATTAATAGTGATTGCCTTGCAGGTGAAGGCCGAAGATCGCGGCGTGGAGCGCGCCGCTGCGCTGGCCGCCGACGAGCGCGTGCGCATCGCCGCCAGCGACACCGTGGAGGCGCTGCTCGAGGCAGACTTCCGACTGATCATCAACGACACCGAGTACTTCGTCAAGAGTCCTCCGCAGGTACTTACCTATCATATTTTATACATCATCATCAGCCTAGTCCACTGTTGGACATAGGTCTCTTCCATGGCGCGCCACTGATACCGGTCTTCGTGTGCAAGTCGTCGCTCCATCTAGTCTGAGGGCGTCCTACACTACGTTTGCCTAAGCGTGGTCTCCACTCCAGAACCCAACGGTTGTCGGTTCTTCGGCACACATGACCAGCCCACTGCCACTTCAACTTGCTAACTCTTCGGGCTATGTTGACAACTTTTGTGCTCTGTGGAATGACCTCGTTACTGATCTTGTCTCTCATAGAGACTTACGTACCTAAACGACCTAAACTTATAAAAATCTGTCTAAAGATAATCGGTTTTTATAAACTATTGCTATCTCTTACCAATGGGTTTACAAACAGTGATAAGTGATCACTACATTGCTAGCATTACTACATACCTTTTGAAGGATCTTGTAAAGTAAATGCTATGTTCTTGGCAGACAATCTGGCCTGTGTCAAGTTAAATAGATAAAATACTTTTTATTCAGTCCAGAAGACAGTCAGACAGTCCATAATAAAGTGGAACATTGCTGGCAGTTTCGATCCTTATTACCGCAAGGTTAGCAGGACCATAGGAGGTAGGAGTCCATAATAAAGTCGACCGTCGTCGTTTGTTTTGACGAAAATAGTGGCGGTTAAGTACGTACTTAATCAAAAAATCCTATGTTGGTTTCCAAGATGGTGGTAATTACTATACTCGTAGTAATAGAAGCTATTATACTTTGCAATAATTATTTGGTGTCATTCACCTAATCAACTGTCAGTGTCAATGTGTCTTATTTACCTAACACGGCGATACAGCACATAGAGCTACCAAATATTAGTTAGGTGCCTTTAAAAGCTCTTAGAATATTTGTTTTGTGTTTAATAATATATGTACTTAGCTACTTAGTCTCCCAAAATAACAGAACATTAGACTTTTAATTGTTCAG
Organism: Chloroclysta siterata; assembly: GCA_932294275.1. Lineage (NCBI taxonomy): Eukaryota > Metazoa > Arthropoda > Insecta > Lepidoptera > Geometridae > Chloroclysta > Chloroclysta siterata. The sequence continues at coordinate 13,369,709 of OW028602.1, forward strand.
AACATCGCCTCGCCGGTCATGAGCACCATTGTTATTTGAGCTGTGGTCCGTTTGCGTTTGACACACACTCTGATTAGCTGTTTGATTAGGTTCTGTCAGGCGGCAAATCATTTTGTGATTAAATACACTGATTAACACACGTGATAATTGGATCGAGGGGTAAATATTAATCAAGAGTTGTGAAGTATATCCTGAAAACCATAGCGGGTAGATACTCATCGCCGCTGTGGGCAAGTCTGATACTCTGATGGTTTGGATTGTGTTTGTTATATTTCATTGTTTTTGTTTGTGACTGAACACAGTAGTAGTAGAACAGACTAGTAATCGCCACAGATTAAAAAAAAGCACTTGCGTGGACTAATTTTGCTCAGTTTACCGTAGTTTAAAATAGTATTTCTGAATCGACAAGTTATATCTATCTATGTATTAATATTATTATATTTTTTTTATTCCATCATCCTCACTTACTTATATAATTTCATTTATTTGTAGTGACGTTACCATATTCAAGGCTCTGACTGAAAACCAGCGCTGCTAAGCAAGGTAGATAGACCTTGTAGACCTTGCTAAGCAGCAAAAGCTGAGTCTGAGCCTTTTTGGCATCACCCTCTGCAACGGGACGGGACTGGCTATGACCAACTTTGTAGTTTAGTGTATTTTTTCTTTTATATTGTTATGTGTTTTTTTAATTGGTAGGTATTCTGTTTGTCTGTACCTGTCCTTTCTGTCCTTTCTGTTTTTTTTTGTGTGTATGTCAAATAAATGTTTTTTCTTTCTTTTCTTTATACGCAGAGTGATCCCGGGAACAGTCCCGCTACTCTGGTGAGATCACTCTGGGAATGAGGCAGGCTTTTATCTTATGTTATATGTCTCGAATAGTTTACTAACCCTTTACTGTATTTTATTTTGTTACTAACCTAACCACCTATGGATTTATGTTGTCCGAAATAAAAGGATTTTATTTATTTATTTTTATAGATAAAAAAATATACAACTTCTGATGCAACTAGCAGATGGCCCACCTGATGTTATGTGGTAACCATCACCGGCGGTGAAAATGCCGACGTGAGTGATGAAAGTGAGCGCGGATCCACTATATGATACTCCTCGTGATTTTGTTGTTCTTTATGCCTTTTTCTGCCGACAAGAGCTCTTTGTGAAGGGCTCGTCCTGGGAAGTACTACTACCACACCTTTTTGAAGAGCGTGGTTGCCGGTGAAATTACAGGCACATGAGGCTTAACGTCTGTTTGCCTCAAGTTGATGAACGCAGCAGTGCATCGTAAGGCACGTTCATATCGTGCGTAACTTGCGACGCAATGCTTTGTTATAGGTGATGGTTACTACTTAACATCAGGTGGGCCATATGCTTGTTCCATCAGCAAGTTGTATAAAAAAAAGGTTATGAGTTTAGTTTTATTCCGATCAGTTCAGCGGTTAGGGCGTGATTGAGTCACAAACATCCTAGCCATCCAAATATCATAACTTTAGTATTTAACCTCTGACTAACCCCCTTTAGATGACCTCAAAGAATCTGGAATTAGTACTTGGTAATAAGAGATCTGAGGGGATATCTACCGTGCCTGGATCAAAGTCGTGAAGCTGTTTCAGTTTCGCATTTACAAGTGGGATGAGACGGCATAATATTCATAGGTTAGCAACCTATGAGTTATTATCCTTTTTTTGAATGATTGAGTCCAAACCTAAGGAAGGAAGATCGATTAGGACAACATTTTGGGTTGCTACCACAGGGAGCCAATAATGTACGGCTAAATTATGTACAGCATGTTATTGCACAGCATGATAATGTACACCCAGTTAATCCGTGTCCACTGGTTTGAATTATCGGGGTGTACATTATGATCCCGTGCAATATTGCCACGTGTTGTACACCCAGTTAATGTACAGCATGATAATTGGAAGACACTTTAGTACCGAAGTGCCAGAAATTATTTTTTACGGTACCAAAGTGGCTTCCAATTATCATGCTGTACATTAACGTGCTGTACATTATCATGCTGTATATTAACTGGCTGCACAATAACCACACGTGATAATATTGCACATCCAGTTATTGCACACCCCGATAATGTACACTCAGTTAAAACGAATCCAAAAGGTACCAAAGTGGATTCCAAATATCATGATGTACATTATCGTGCTGTACATTTTCATGTCGTACAATAACCGGACTCGCTACCACATACCACTTGTGGTAGCACTGCCCAGGGCTTTCCTTCGCGTAAACTCGCATTAATACTTTATTCATGTGATTTAATATTCATTGAAGGTAGCGGAATTGGGGCATACCACCTGATTGATAGATCAAAGGTTAAACTATTTTCGGGTCTAACGTAGGTTAATAATGACTATTTATCATAAAGATTGTATCATAAATAATCCACCAGTATTTAATTCGTGCGTGTTTTTTTTTAATTTAATATCTTAACTATTCTGTAAAAAAACACGATTTCAAATACACTGCAAAAAGTAAAATACACAATTTCATTTACTTGGACGAACTTTTTCATGTTATTTTGATTTAAAAGCCAAACTACTAAACCGATTTTAATGAAATTTCAATGGGAGTAATCTAAAGTAATATCTTATACATAAAATAACAATAACTTTTTGGTTTATTTATTAAGCATAAAATAAAACTTACAATTGTTTAATAAAACTTATCCTGTAGTAATTTTTAACCTCCAAATGTTCAAATCTTCCTTTTATGCAGTCATTTTTGGTTAGATAACAAACACCTTAGGAATGATAAAATTACCAAAAAACATTTTTTATCATATAACTAATTAAAAAAAAAATCCTTAACTTAAGAACCATGAAACCATGTTTTACACCAATGGCAATGTTTTCATAAATTTCATGAAAGTTACGAAGCCGATTATTTTATGCATATAAGTACAACTCATGAACATACAGTTGCATAAAAACTAGAATAAGTCTTCTACTTTTCTTTTTAGAATTTTTTAAAGTTGTTCTGGTCGAAAGTCAAAAATTCAGAAAAAAAAATTATAACCCGAAAACTATGAAAAATCGCTGAGGCATGGGGGTGATTCGGGCACCCCAAGTGGTGCTCTATCACTGGACTTCCGCTTAACACTACTTTTTGGGACAACCGGTGTATTAATTATTTTAGATAGTTAATAGGGTAATTACTCTACTATTCTTACAAGTCCACAGTTAACAATGTGAACAAACATCGATGTTATTAATGTTTGTTCTCGGTGGGGATCGAACCCACGGCCTACAGCGCGGAAGGCAAAGCTGCTACCAACTGAGCTATGAGGGCTGATAATTCATTGTGACTAGCCGGTAATTAACATGGACCAGATAATAATTAATGTCATTGACAATCCCGAAGCCATGATTTAATGTAAATTAATGGTTACCTACGAGTAGATGAACTCCTCGATCGATAGCGTTATCTAGGGCGTTTGGTAAACAACAACATTAACTAAGCGCGTCTATTTAGTTTACCGAGTGTGATGTTTGGATGTGCTTCTATTATAGAATAGAGAGACATTTTAATTAAGCTCACAAACACATGTACGGCACTACATGACACAACAAGGCATAACGCAGGCAGACTACACTAGTGCTCTTTGTATACAAATTAAACATCTTTCCTAATATATTTAATTAAATACAGTATACCTACACCTGGTAGTAGAAAAATATTAGAACAGACATTGTACCTCTACTATGGAAAAAGAGACAGTACCATATGAGTGATGTAGAAGAATAAAACACAACACTCATCATCATTCGCAGCTAGGGTTGCCAGGTGAGTCGCGAAAAAATACCGGACAACCCCAAATTGGCGGGTGGTGTTAGCTAGGTCATACAAAATACGGGTTTTTTATACGAATAGTTTTTATTTATTAATCTACATCATAAATAAACTAAATTAGTAACAAAATATAATGCAGTCATAAAATTGTTGTCGCCAAGACTATGCTCACTTTGAGAAAGTTTATACTAAACAATGGTATAAATATTATAATCTACTACATAATTAACAAATATAATTACTTACTTTTGTAGGCGCTTGGGACCATTAGTACCGACTTTCCTCAAAATACCGGACATTGTTCTGTCCGGTATGACCATTTATTTTTTACCGGACAGGCTTCGAAAATACCGGACTGTACGCTTAAATACCGGACATCTGGCAACCCTATTCGCAGCCCGTCTTCACCCACTGCTGGGAATTGGCACCTAGAGTCACCTAGCTCTAGGTGCCAGTTCCACGCGACCAAAGCCTAGAAGTACAGGCAACAAACTTACGGCTTGGTTCTTACCGCTCTTTTGTATGATCGTTCCGCCATGGGGGTGACGGAAGGGGTTGTGCTAGTCTACTGCGTAATACTATTACTTGTTTTTAGGGTTCCGCACCCAAAGGGTGAAACGGGACCCTATTACAAAGACTCCGCTGTCCGTCCGTCTGTCTGTCTGGCCGTCTGTCACCAGGCTGTATCTCATGAACCGTGATAGTTAGACAGTTGAAATTTTCACAGATGATGTATTTCTGTTGCCGCTATAGCAACAAATACTAAAAAACAGAATAAAATAAATATTTAAGGGGGCTCCCATGCAACAAACGTGATTTTTATGCCTTTTTTATAAATAATGGTACGGAACCGTTCGTGCGCGAGTACGACCCGCACTTAGCCGGTTTTATTTTTTCTTAATACCGGTGATGATGATGATGACTGGTGGTGTTCAATGCGTTGCTCTGTTTCAAATTTAATTTATCGTACAAAATGAGCGTCAGATATCTGATTAGTGATCGTTTAGCGTACTCGTAAAACGTTTACCGTAATTATGCAATGACTCAATCGGTGAGGCATTGGCACTAGTTTGTTAGGTACCTAGTTCGTGAGAGCTATTTGTAGCCGGCTCAATAGTGACTAATATGTAAAGCTGGCACAGTGCATCCGTCATGGCGTAACTATTGGTGTAGCCTTCTGGTATATAACTATAACTCCTGGTTGTACTTATGCAAACTTTTGGAGTAGGAAAACTTGTATCGATTAAAATGAAGTTTTTTACTAAACTGTGAACTAAAATGGTTGATTGTGACTTTTCGAAAATGGGTTTAGTGATTTTATATCTTTCAACATGTCAAAACGTACGAATGAAAGGCGAAAACAAGAGCTAATGTGACTCTCGCTAGTGATTTTATATCTTTCAACATGTCAAAACGTGCGAGCGACAGGTACATTAGGCCTTCGCCTTAAAATGCTTTTACAAAAAAATCATTGTGCAAAGTGTTATGAATATGCAGAATATGAGTTTTCTCTTTTAAACAAAGAATTTTAACTTAAGTTTAGTTCAAATTTGCAATCATTAAGTACGCTTGATATATGTAAAAATATTCTGCCAAAATGAATTTAGATTAAAAACCTTAATAGCTACGATTGCACGTTATCTGAGGGCACGTAAAGCCTCGTTTTGAATGAATGAATGAATGAAAAATACTTTATTTTTACACTAAATTACATACATAATAATACTAACACTGCATCATTATAATATATAGATTTGTAAGGAGAGTTGTTTATATTTAATTTATTTTAAATATTTATTTCAGTAAGCACCTCATACCTAAGTATAAGTACCATCTTCGATAGAAAAGTCTTCTAGTAGCCTAACCTTCCGATCGTCGTAGGTTAAATTCAAAGTCAAAAGATATACTCGTATTCATTCACAAGGATCACTTCCCCGCCTTCCGATCCTAAGGTCGTGGGTTCAAAACCGGTCGTGCACCAATGAGTTTTTCTGTTTTAAAATCTAAGTGCACAATGCCAGTACTCTCAGTGAAGGAAAACATCGTGAGGAATCCGACATGTCGTAGAAAAAGTTCTATAACATGTGTCAAGTGCTCGAAAGGAGTCTCTTGAGGCGCACTTAAAATCCTTTCACCACACTGTTACAAGACAAGACAAGAGAGTGAGATTCACAAGGATCACTTTGAAAGTCTAAAATTAATGTCGTAGTTTCGTCCAGCTTGGCATATATGGATAGGCAATTTTATAGATCGCGAGGAACTGGCGGTAGATTCACCTAGTATATAAGACGTTTCAAAGTGATCCTTGTGATTGTACTGAATAAAAATCGCGACAATCCCGAAGCCATGATTTAATGTAAATTAATGGTTACCTACGAGTAGATGAACTCCTCGATCGATAGCGTTATCTAGGGCGTTTGGTAAACAACAACATTAACTAAGCGCGTCTATTTAGTTTACCGAGTGTGATGTTTGGATGTGCTTCTATTATAGAATAGAGAGACATTTTAATTAAGCTCACAAACACATGTACGGCACTACATGACACAACAAGGCATAACGCAGGCAGACTACACTAGTGCTCTTTGTATACAAATTAAACATCTTTCCTAATATATTTAATTAAATACAGTATACCTACACCTGGTAGTAGAAAAATATTAGAACAGACATTGTACCTCTACTATGGAAAAAGAGACAGTACCATATGAGTGATGTAGAAGAATAAAACACAACACTCATCATCATTCGCAGCTAGGGTTGCCAGGTGAGTCGCGAAAAAATACCGGACAACCCCAAATTGGCGGGTGGTGTTAGCTAGGTCATACAAAATACGGGTTTTTTATACGAATAGTTTTTATTTATTAATCTACATCATAAATAAACTAAATTAGTAACAAAATATAATGCAGTCATAAAATTGTTGTCGCCAAGACTATGCTCACTTTGAGAAAGTTTATACTAAACAATGGTATAAATATTATAATCTACTACATAATTAACAAATATAATTACTTACTTTTGTAGGCGCTTGGGACCATTAGTACCGACTTTCCTCAAAATACCGGACATTGTTCTGTCCGGTATGACCATTTATTTTTTACCGGACAGGCTTCGAAAATACCGGACTGTACGCTTAAATACCGGACATCTGGCAACCCTATTCGCAGCCCGTCTTCACCCACTGCTGGGAATTGGCACCTAGAGTCACCTAGCTCTAGGTGCCAGTTCCACGCGACCAAAGCCTAGAAGTACAGGCAACAAACTTACGGCTTGGTTCTTACCGCTCTTTTGTATGATCGTTCCGCCATGGGGGTGACGGAAGGGGTTGTGCTAGTCTACTGCGTAATACTATTACTTGTTTTTAGGGTTCCGCACCCAAAGGGTGAAACGGGACCCTATTACAAAGACTCCGCTGTCCGTCCGTCTGTCTGTCTGGCCGTCTGTCACCAGGCTGTATCTCATGAACCGTGATAGTTAGACAGTTGAAATTTTCACAGATGATGTATTTCTGTTGCCGCTATAGCAACAAATACTAAAAAACAGAATAAAATAAATATTTAAGGGGGCTCCCATGCAACAAACGTGATTTTTATGCCTTTTTTATAAATAATGGTACGGAACCGTTCGTGCGCGAGTACGACCCGCACTTAGCCGGTTTTATTTTTTCTTAATACCGGTGATGATGATGATGACTGGTGGTGTTCAATGCGTTGCTCTGTTTCAAATTTAATTTATCGTACAAAATGAGCGTCAGATATCTGATTAGTGATCGTTTAGCGTACTCGTAAAACGTTTACCGTAATTATGCAATGACTCAATCGGTGAGGCATTGGCACTAGTTTGTTAGGTACCTAGTTCGTGAGAGCTATTTGTAGCCGGCTCAATAGTGACTAATATGTAAAGCTGGCACAGTGCATCCGTCATGGCGTAACTATTGGTGTAGCCTTCTGGTATATAACTATAACTCCTGGTTGTACTTATGCAAACTTTTGGAGTAGGAAAACTTGTATCGATTAAAATGAAGTTTTTTACTAAACTGTGAACTAAAATGGTTGATTGTGACTTTTCGAAAATGGGTTTAGTGATTTTATATCTTTCAACATGTCAAAACGTACGAATGAAAGGCGAAAACAAGAGCTAATGTGACTCTCGCTAGTGATTTTATATCTTTCAACATGTCAAAACGTGCGAGCGACAGGTACATTAGGCCTTCGCCTTAAAATGCTTTTACAAAAAAATCATTGTGCAAAGTGTTATGAATATGCAGAATATGAGTTTTCTCTTTTAAACAAAGAATTTTAACTTAAGTTTAGTTCAAATTTGCAATCATTTAGGTACGCTTGATATATGTAAAAATATTCTGCCAAAATGAATTTAGATTAAAAACCTTAATAGCTACGATTGCACGTTATCTGAGGGCACGTAAAGCCTCGTTTTGAATGAATGAATGAATGAAAAATACTTTATTTTTACACTAAATTACATACATAATAATACTAACACTGCATCATTATAATATATAGATTTGTAAGGAGAGTTGTTTATATTTAATTTATTTTAAATATTTATTTCAGTAAGCACCTCATACCTAAGTATAAGTACCATCTTCGATAGAAAAGTCTTCTAGTAGCCTAACCTTCCGATCGTCGTAGGTTAAATTCAAAGTCAAAAGATATACTCGTATTCATTCACAAGGATCACTTCCCCGCCTTCCGATCCTAAGGTCGTGGGTTCAAAACCGGTCGTGCACCAATGAGTTTTTCTGTTTTAAAATCTAAGTGCACAATGCCAGTACTCTCAGTGAAGGAAAACATCGTGAGGAATCCGACATGTCGTAGAAAAAGTTCTATAACATGTGTCAAGTGCTCGAAAGGAGTCTCTTGAGGCGCACTTAAAATCCTTTCACCACACTGTTACAAGACAAGACAAGAGAGTGAGATTCACAAGGATCACTTTGAAAGTCTAAAATTAATGTCGTAGTTTCGTCCAGCTTGGCATATATGGATAGGCAATTTTATAGATCGCGAGGAACTGGCGGTAGATTCACCTAGTATATAAGACGTTTCAAAGTGATCCTTGTGATTGTACTGAATAAAAATCGTTTTGATTTTGACTACATACACATTTATATACAAGGTGTAAAAATACCACTCATGTAAACATCAGGGAGCTAAAATACCCATCAATATGAATAAATTTTTCTAAGGAACACATTGTGAACGCGAAAAAAAACAGCTGTTTCATGCAAAAGTTCAATACTTACCTGGCTAAAATGTGTGTTTGTTTTTGTTTTCACGTTCACAGTGTTAGTTATTTATTGTTGGTGTCTTAGAAAAAGTTATTCATATTGATGGGTACTTTAGCCCCCTGAAGTTTTCGAGAATGGTATTTTAACACCCTGTGTATACAATGTGTGCAATATCAGTGCTCTCAAACATATGAGGTAAAGAGTGGTAAAGAAAACATATGAGGGAACCCACAGCTTACGCTAATCTGCAGTACGGCATAAATCTTAATAACATACAACATACAAAAGCTTGTTTACATTTCTTACGTCTGCCATATTCTTTTTTTGTTTTGTCACAAACCGTGAGTCTCAGAATTCTTGTTCCAAATGAGCTCTTAAATGTTTTCTTTCTTCGCTGTTAGCTTTGTTTGTGGTTTTTAGTGTTTATAGCGCACTCGCTTTGTACCCAGCCTCTTTAGAAACTTGACATCTCAACTATTATCTCAGGTCTAAAATGGGCATTGTGCAGTTAAACGTGAGTTTAACTTTGGTTCTTAGTGTTATAGATATATAACTCTTTATTGTTCACCACACAGAAACATAGTACAGAGTTAAAGCATACATTAAGGTAAAACAATAGGCGACCTTATCGCTGAGAGCGATAACGTCAGGCAAACTTGGAAGGATAAAAACTAATCAGAATTGACGGCGGTGTAGTCACTTACGGAATATATGATATTTTTTTGGACCTATACTTATTATGTAGCCAACTAGGTACTTAAGTACCTACTCAAGGCACCTAAACCTAACTAGCCTAACATAACAATCTAAGCAATCCTGATATTCTCTGTTTATACACGAATTAAGAAGATTAATGTATTTATTTACTAGTGGTTCGCCCCGAACTGAGATCTCGTGATGCGACCCGACGAACGCACCAAAACTTTGAGTAGGTGGTAGTCAGAGGCAAGTCCAAACATTATTTGGACTTTTTTCTGACTACCGCCTACTAACTTGGTATGGTTACCAAGTTTCAACTCTATTGGCCTATTTATTGAAGAGTTCCGTTGAACAGACCTTGGCTCCATCATCAGACCTGGTCGTTGTCACCATTTTATGGAAACTGAGTACCTCCTTAATTCATTTCAAGAAAAAAAAATAAGAAAAAGCAAAGGAACTGGACGACCAGTAGAAAAACCTTGATGCCAACGAAACTCTTAGAGATGGGAGCTCTTGGATCGCTGGTTATCTTAATTTAATTTTTTTTGTTGTATCTCAAAAACCGAGCGTCCCAGAAAAAAAGTAAAAATTGTTTTGGAATGTCCAAACAAAGCCCTTTCATATGACATGTAACTTGATTTTTTTATGTCACTTTTTTATTTTTGCCCTCTTAAAAAACCCCATATCTCAAAAACCCTTCATCCGATTTTACTCATATACTTACCAGTAAATTTCTCAAGTACAAGCTATCGACATATCAAATTTCATGCAGATCGGATCAACGGTTCTAAAGTTATCGCCAGACAAACATACATACATACATACATACATACATAAAATGCCAAATCGCCCAAGTTGAAACTAAGATCTTCGTTCGCTTCGCTCACTCGATCAATTAATGTATATATTTATTTATCGTAAAAAAGTATTTGCTTATCCAGGTTATCGATTAAAAATACTGAGCCAAACTTTCCCATCTGTATATTGGTAGCTTTAAGTTTAAACTCTGGCAGTGTAGGTCCGGCCGTTTGCGTCTAATTTTCGTCAGTTGGGCCATGAGTACATTTTTTTGCCCAACGGATCAATCAGTTGTGTCCCATAAGAACCCACGGCCAACCCATTCGAGTTTTCGTCAGTTGTGCCATAGGTACATTTTTGTCCGGAACGGACCAATTAGTTGTGTAGAAAGGAATCTAAAATACCCACGGCACAACCAGTTGAGCACAGTAGTTGTCCCGAGGGGCCGGAACGGTAGCATAGGATATTCAAAAGCAATAGTGCAGTATTTATCAAACAGTGCCTAAACTATTGCCATCTCATACCAAATGCATTACCAAACAGCGACTGGGCTAACTTTAAGCCTTGTTTAAAATTATGCAAGGTACGTACGTAGGTATGTATGTCAACAAGATTTCCAAAATTAATGCAGAGGAGCGCATTATCGCTCCAAATTTATGTATGAGGGTTGCAATCATGACTACGTCAACACGATATTAATAAACAAACCGCATCCTCTCCTCCTCTCAGTTATAGCGAAACTTGTGCATTAACAGACATCAAATATTCATGCGCAAATAAGGGGGCCTGCAAAATTGCCTGAGCACTTTGCTCAATATTAGAGCCGTTATTTGAACATTATAAAATAAGTTGGCCTAATTTACTGGACCGTGACTTTACTTAGTTGCGGGACGTCGGTGGGGAGTCGAAATCGTTCATCCTAATAAAGTCCTTCAGGGTAGGCAACGCAACGACAGCGCCCCTGGTGTTATTGTCCGTGGGGACGGTGACCACTTACCATCAGGTGGGCTGAAAGCCCGTTTGTCGGTCTCTCAATGCACAATGCCAGTACTCTCAAACGGTGAAGGAAAACATCGGGAGGAAACTGGCATGTCGTGGAACCTAAAAAGTTCTATAACTTGTGTCAAGTGCTCAAAGGAGCCTCTTGAGGCGCACTAAAAATTCTTACACCGCACTGTTTCGAAAGAAACTAGTGACATGACAAGGGAGAGAGTTTAACTTAAGATTTATTTCATTACATAGCCTGAAGAAGTCCAGTTGCTGAACTAAGGTCTTGGTTCAGTAACTGGACTTCTTCTAGGATACTAGGATGAGCGGTTTTTGGCTATCTCTCCTAACATGCTTCCTGCATATTCACGAGGCCGCCATCGGTCCATTGGAATTCCAGTAGGAGTTCTTCCCACGATTTTTCTTCCGGCTAGTGGTCGTTCTTCAAAAGCACTTATCCCGGTTAAAATTCAAAGTCAAAGTCAAAAGGTATTTATTCAATAAAATCACAAGGATCACCTTGAAACGTCTTAAAGCTAGGTGACTCTAGGTGCCAGTTCCACGCGACCAAAGCCGAGAAGAACAGGCAACCAACTTACGGCTTGGTTCCTACCGCTCTTTTGTATGATCCTTGTTACAATGTAGGTATTATAATAAAATTGAAGCTTCAGAATGGTGCCAATCGAATTTAGTGAAACGTAGGTATAACAGAAAAAGGTAAGGGTAATAACATTCATAAAACAGCACACGCTGCGCTTCAAACTAATAATACCTAATGCATACATACAATTGTTGTAGGTTCTACTAGATGTCTAGTAGATGACCTACTCTCAAATTGGACCAAGTTCGATATTAAAACCAATGTAGCAAGAGTTAACCGCTAGCTCATACAAACTCATCTCATACTATCTTTATGTTGATTCAAATCATCTTTGCAAACTGTCATAATAACATAACCTAATAGCTTGTGTACATAACGACCTTCGACCCCTGCCTATCCACCCCAAATGTTCTAGCTGGGATCATAATTCTCGTTGCATATATTATATTATTAAACATGGGTTGGATAACTTGTTTATGTTGTAAACATAGCCTTGAGAAAACAACTTTGAACTACTAGTTTCCCCCTCACGGCATTGCTCGTTCCCGGATAAAAAGAATATCATCATCATCTTCCTGCCCTTATCCCACGCTGCATGGGGTCGGCACAACAGGTTTTCTTCTTCCACTCGCCTCTATCATTCGTCATCTCAGTGCTCACTCCTGTCTTACTCATACCATCTTTCACACAATCCATCCTTTAAAAGAATATCATTATCAGATGATAATGATATTATCAGATGATAATGATATTAAATAAAATCTGTTGTGCCGACCTCACAGATTCCTGCCCATATTTTATTGATAAGGGCAGAATTCTTCCTGCCCTTATCCCACGCTAAGTGGGGTCGGCACAACAGATTGTCTTCTTCAACTCTATCATTTGCCATCGCGCTAGTCTATCCTTTTTCTTTATTAAAATAATATCATCAAATACAAAAAAGAATTGTTCCAAGTTATATCCAAAGTAGTTCAGGCGTTAGGACGTGATTAAGCCACATGTCTCATCTTTCGCCGTTATAATATTAGGATGATAAGGATAATCTAGGATATTCGTTTTCATTATACGAGAGGATAGGTAGGTATCTACTTGTATTGTATGTCTACTTTACCATACAAGTTTTTTTTATCTTCCTTAAGATCCTACGCCAGAATACTTTGATCCAAGTTTGTTCAGCCGATTTAGCGTTTATATGTACAATAAACAAGCAGGTTTCCAAGCTTTAATCCACGCACGAACAGCTTTTGTCTTAGCGGTCCGTAACGCACCATAAATGATGATAAAAATCTTATCTATAGGATCTATATGATTTATAGGTTATATAAGATTAATGGTGACTTTTATTTAATAGATTTTTTTAGAATTTTTTATTTAAAAGATTTTATTTAATATCATTATCATCTGATAATATCATTATCAGATGATAATGATATTATCAGATGATAATGATATTAAATAAAATCTGTTGTGCCGACCTCACAGATTCCTGCCCATATTTTATTGATAAGGGCAGAATTCTTCCTGCCCTTATCCCACGCTAAGTGGGGTCGGCACAACAGATTGTCTTCTTCAACTCTATCATTTGCCATCGCGCTAGTCTATCCTTTTTCTTTATTAAAATAATATCATCAAATACAAAAAAGAATTGTTCCAAGTTATATCCAAAGTAGTTCAGGCGTTAGGACGTGATTAAGCCACATGTCTCATCTTTCGCCGTTATAATATTAGGATGATAAGGATAATCTAGGATATTCGTTTTCATTATACGAGAGGATAGGTAGGTATCTACTTGTATTGTATGTCTACTTTACCATACAAGTTTTTTTTATCTTCCTTAAGATCCTACGCCAGAATACTTTGATCCAAGTTTGTTCAGCCGATTTAGCGTTTATATGTACAATAAACAAGCAGGTTTCCAAGCTTTAATCCACGCACGAACAGCTTTTGTCTTAGCGGTCCGTAACGCACCATAAATGATGATAAAAATCTTATCTATAGGATCTATATGATTTATAGGTTATATAAGATTAATGGTGACAGATGTTCGAGCGTTATTAAAGACAGGCATCGCTCGTGCTTGGAATATGTACGATATTGGTTTGTAGAGTCGTCCCGCAAACGTATTATGAATAAAACCAAGGCACGGTAGTCTACATACTCTTGATTGCTTTTATCTTATAGCCTGAATCATTACCATAAGTCCAATAAGCTTTCTGCTAGACGCAGGCCTCCCCATACAGTTATAAGATTGAAATTAATATAACTTTCTAGGAAGCGAATTTCAAATTAATTCTAATTAGCCTTAAGTCATAAAAACCATTGTAATGATCCAACGGGGCTCATGTCCAGGACAATTTGTTACCCCTTAAGACCTATTTGAACAACATGAAACAATTAATAAATGATTATAGTCCTAACCCAGCCACAATTCCAGCAGTATTTGCTGCTTGGCTTTTTATTAAGCCCTTTATCGATGGCCCGATCTTCACAACGTCGTGAAATCACAGGTTCCATGAGTGGGCCGCCGTCTACAATCACACGCTACGTTTTCCGGTTCGTTTTCGCCAACCTTAATTCCCCAGCAGTTTTACACCGGCATAAGCCCATTTTAAGGCGAAGACAAATACTAATGTACCTTTCGCTCGCACATTTTAACTATTGAAAGATATGAACGAATTTTTGAAAAATCGCAATCAATCAATCAAGTTTGCCTAAGTACGAAAATTATTAAAGCAAACTTTTGAGTAGGAAAACTTGTTTCGATCAAAATGAAAATGTGATTGTACAGAACGTGATTGATTACGACGTTTAAAAAATGAGAATTTTATTTTTTAAAATGTCGAAACGTGCGAGCGTGAAGTACATTAGCACTTGTTATCGCTTTAAATCCAGCCAAACAACTTCTACACCCCGCGAGCAATGATTGGATTGGAGAATCGAAATTAAAGAAATTCTGATATTCTACTCCAGAGATTAGCCAGACAAAACTCCGCTATCGGCATAGCGTAGGGGCCGTTTTCGGAATAATTGTTTTAATGTTGAATTGAAGTACCAAAAATTGTTTCATTTCATTTAAACGCTAGGGTAGATTGGAAACTTTGCGACTCCGTAATCGCTTTGAAACAAATAATAAGCGAATTATAAAAGCTGTTGAAGTTTTAGGATTTCTTTTAGGAATAACATTGTTTAATGAACTAACAGTCTCAAGACTAGACTATGTTAGCCTTCAAGGAACAGACATTATTATGACGTATCATGTTTTCCCACAAAAATGACATCTGAGACGGTAGAGAACTCCCAACATCAGAGTGCGAGTTCGATTTCTGTATTGTTTTTTTTTTATCTGATCCGGAAATATACATAAAATGCATACGGTTACGTTTCGCACATCTCAGCCACTATAGCTTCACGATTTTTTAGCAAGGTAAGATAAAACTCAACTCTCAATTCCGTGATTCCAGGAGCGACTGTCAACCGAAGAGATCACACGACTGAGTGACGTCCGAAACCTGGTGAACCAGCTGTACGAGGCACTGAACGTGCGAGAGCACCAGATCAAGAAGGAGAGGGAACTACGTGCGCAGCTAGAGAAACTTACCACCGAGCTGCAGCCTTTGGAGGAGGTAAGGAAAGAAGTTTAGATGACGAAGGATCAGGGATAAATTTTGCCTTTAGTCCGACCACATCCGCTCTACTATCGAATGTTAGCATGCATCGTTAAAAATGGGATTTTCTCACGAAATTTTCACAAAAATGAAATGTTAATAGACCACAGTCTATGTTCTATCTCTTACTGTATGAATGATGATGTAATGAACGCTCAACAACTAACAGTTAATGTGAGCAAAGTAAGACCACTCCTAATGTGTTGAAGCCCAGTTGCCATCTAAATTAGGATTCAAATTTGTCAAGAATCCAGTCGTATGGGCCCTATTGTTGGTATATCCAAGTCCATGTGCCTGAAAAAGGCTAGATCTTCAAGATCCACTCCCAAAACGAGTTTTGGATAAACACCCGATAGAATAATATATTTAGTCACAGAGTTTTTATAAAATGTTTCCTGTTTTTCCAGAAACGCATGTCCTTGGAGTTTGAAACGACGCGTCAGACGTCAGTCCTCACGTGGGTGGGTCTGGGGCTGATGGGCGTGCAGTTTGGTGTGCTGGCGCGGCTCACCTGGTGGGAATACTCCTGGGATATCATGGAGCCGGTCACCTACTTTGTGACCTACGGCACCGCTATGGCAGCTTACGCGTACTTCGTGCTTACTAAACAGGTGGGTATTTTAACCCACGGCGGCGCTTCCAGGCACAAAATATCTGTCGTGTCTCAACCAGCAGGGCTATTTTTGAAACGACATAAGTCCATCAGTGAACTTCCAAAGAAAAGTGAGAGTACGCTTCTTACCTAAAATGGGAAGAAAGAGGCGATATCTAATCACCTCTTAAACGCATATTTTTCTGTTCCAAAAAAGACTGCGAATGTTCCGTCTTAGTTTTGACCTGGTCGCAATGATATTGATTGGTACAGATTTGATTTGAGGAGAGATCTGATATGTTTCTTTTGTGACTTCCAGGAGTACATCCTGCCCGACGTGAAGGATAGGCAACATCTGCTAACTCTACATAAAAAGGCGAAAAAGATCGGACTAGACATTACACACTACAATAGTCTCAAAGACGAGGTAAGTTTTACTGGCGCAGCCGAACGGATACTATACCTGCTATCAATTTGGCTGCGCATTTGTTTTTTGGGCAGGGCTAGTTAGAAAAAATAACTTTTTTCGTCTCTAGTATAAATTCTTTATGGTAAACCTTATAGGTATTTTAACTTCATTCTGATTCTTTTAATAATAATTGATTCTTATGACAAATACCCACTTTTAAGCACGAATACAGTATATGAGTCGTCTAGTTTCAAATGCGGCAATCTGGGCTTCTTGTCCAAAATGACTTCTTGATATGGCAGCACGGGCAGCACAGATAATTCTGAATAAAACCGTCTTAGTTTGACTTTGACTATCAAATCCGACATTTTGTAATTGAAAATGCTGAATGAAATCATAGGTTTGGGATCAAATTCGGCGATCTGTAAAACTTTAAATTAAAACGCGGCAATCTTTTTTTTTAATTTACCAACATTTTTGCAAAAGTCAGTTTGCCGGTTTTGAAACTAGTCGACTCATATGTTACCAACAATAAATGGTTTTGATGTGTCTGTTTGATTGTAATAAAAATAATTGACAATGAAAGCAGTCGATTCCAGCATAGTGCCAGCCATCTTATTTGTCTATTTCCATATTTCAGGTAGACAAACTGCAAAAAGACTTGGCCCGCCTCCGCGATCCGCTCCAGATCCACCTCCCCCCCGCCCTGGAGAAGCAGGACACTCGCTCCCCCCTCACCAAGATAAAGGACATGCTGGAGGAGACCAGTAAGAAGATGAAGATCACGTAATATTGGCTGAGGCCGACGCGTCCCACGGCTAGGTAGACGCGGGCTTTGGACTTGCTTGGACGATGCACGGATTACGATCTTACTATCACGGGTGTAGGACTCCCTAACGCTTAAAAGGGACCACGCTTCTCTATTGACGCAAAAAAGTGGGAAAAATTTACCAATTTTATTTTGGACAACTGATGGCGACAAACTAGTTGTCCTCTGACAAACAAGTTGTCCTCTGACAAACAAGTTGTCCTCCGACAAACCACGTGACTCAGTTGCGCAGAACGCATTTCTTATATGAATTTTCTATCTGCGCAGCTCACGTGGTTCGTTGGTCAGGGGACAACTTGTTTGTCGATCACTTTGCCTACATAATCATCTCTGATTTTGGATTGACATGAATTTCGAGCTGATTTATCAAAATGACCAATTTTCAGGAACATTTTGTATATGTAGATAGGTGTACCCTTGCAACATCGCATCGTTCAATCAAGTCCAAACTTTAGACAATTACTTATAAATAAATAATTTACCTCGTGTATAAAATAAACGCTTGTGCAACGTACGGTGCCGATTCTGTTGCTATCCTAAGGCAACTTATTTTGACAGCGTCAAATATAGACGTCTTTGTTGTTTCAGTTTAAAGAAAAGAGACGGCACTATTTATAGTGCTGTCAAATTAAGTTGATTTAGTTAATGCAACATCGAGTCCGACACCAGTTTCGGAAAAATAATATAGTGAATTGAAATGATTGAATTCGATTCAAATTACGCGAGTTCTTGCGAGTATACGACAGCCATGAGAGTATTCGTAAAAACATAATCGAATCAAATAATCTTCTAATTACGAATCGATAATGAAAATTCTAAATCTCTACGCTATCGACTCGTACACCAACCCGATGAATAACGGACGTATTTTTACGGTGTATAATTAACACCCGTAGTTATATCTATAAGTCTAATCAAACACAATGTTCACATCATACCAGAAATATCCTATTTTTCTTGCCATTAATACTATTTAGATCCATAAAGAAACCTAAATCTCGTAGTTTCCTAGAACGCCCTTATTTATTTAGTTTTAGAGTAGCGCTCAAAACAGTTTCCTATTATAGTTTAAAATTTAAAAAACTATTTATCAAAATGTTTTAGTGTTTCCGTTGAAGACGCAGATGTGCAAAGGCAAATTGAACGCTATCAAATTATTGGTAAGATTTGCTTGTGTTTTTTGTCTTTACTTATGTAATACTAACTCGAATATAATTTAGTGCCTGTTTCAGCAAAACTGTAAGACGGTATTCTTCAGAGAAAAGTATTTCCGTCTCTACTTTAGACTCGACAAAAACAAGGACGCATATATTTTTATCTGACGAATACCGTTACACAAGGGATGATGAAACGAGCACTTTCTAATAAATTTATTTGAATTTTAAAATAATTTATCTCATAAGTAGTCTTAATTTATATTTGATGTTATCTGAAAAAGCGTTTATGTTGTAAGAAACTTATAGGTCTATACAGGCCTTAATAATTCTATATTTTTGTAATAGTTTCACCTATTTGAAGTACGGGCCACACGGCAAGGGTTTTAGATTGCAGAATAGTATCTATAGAAACGCTATGTTTGTCATGTCAAAAGTTGACGCTCAGGATACACACATTAATGAAAGACATCGTTTTTGGCCACATACTGCGGGTAATGTGTCTGACCGTCAAAGCTGTCACTCACGGTCACTTGGGTGATAGTTGTTTACGGAATACCACTATTCCGTAAACAACTATCACCCAAGTGACCGTGGAATCCGCAGTGAGTCTTCGATCTGGCATTCTGTAATACATTCACCCATCTGCCCCATTTACACTCAGCTCATGTCCGTGGAAATATGCAGAGACATGAGCAGGGACTTGGGCAATGCGAGTATGTAAACAGGCCACTTCCATGTCCACTCGTGTTGCGTGAACACACATTGCCGGCGACGCTGCCGCAGGCATACATTAACATTTCCGTCCACACGAGTGGCAGCACGTATGTCTAAATGTAAACGCAGTAATCACTAGCACCAGCCACACTTGAGTGTCATGGCGAGTGGAAATGCCAATGTGAGTGAGGCGAAACTCGTGATGGAAGTGAGCGCGGATCCACTGGGTGAAACTCTCCGTGATTTTGTTGCGTACCGAATAGCACCACTGGTCTTACGAGCACGCAGAATACTCAGAATCGTTGTTGATATTTTCCCGGGGGAATTAGGCGACAGCATTTTCATGCTTCCGTGTGGTATAAAGAAGGCATCCCAGTATCTATATATTCTCTTCAGGCTTGCCAGTTTATTTGAGGCTGATCATAATGTAGTCCTTACATAACACTTATTTAATATTTGCACCTTCATTTCATGTTCCTTGAATGTTTGTCCGTCGACTGACGAGTCACGTGACTTGCGCACCGCGAAATTAATATAAATGAATGCGCAGCTTGGTCATGTGGTTAGCCAGAGGACAACTTGTTAGTCAACTTGTAATTAGTCCTAAAATATGAAGTTGCAGTTTTTTTGCTGTGGAAAACATTATTATTACTGATTGATATTTTATAATTATTATGAATTTGAATTTTACGCGGTTGTTTTGACGAGTTTTGTTTAAGAGTCAGTGCCTTCTATTTCTATTAGTGAATTAGCTAAATTGTTTTTTGAAAGCTTATTTTTTTGTGACCTTCGTATCATCGCACAATCTAAGAAGTTAATTTATCGGTGCTTTTTTGAACTTTGGCAAGATATTTTGTTATATATTTTTTTATTTTTGTCCTAAATAATTATCTGGCGATCTAAATTAGTACCTACTTACCTATACTTTAGTCACAAAGTACGCTTAAAAATAAGTTGAACACCTTTAAAACGTGTAACATACCCCTATAGGGCCAAATACCAAAAGATCAGAACAAGCACTGGAATACTCTGACGTATGCAAAGTTTGAATACT
Organism: Chloroclysta siterata; assembly: GCA_932294275.1. Taxonomy (NCBI): domain Eukaryota; kingdom Metazoa; phylum Arthropoda; class Insecta; order Lepidoptera; family Geometridae; genus Chloroclysta; species Chloroclysta siterata. Next base: position 13,390,272 of record OW028602.1, read on the forward strand.
TAATTTTCGAAATTCTAATACAAAAGTGAAATTAATATTGTCTCAGAAATTTATAACAGCCCGGATAATGTGTACGTAACCTTGGTACATACGCTATTTGCACAAATTGGTGGCAGTTCCGTTACCTATTTTATCTACAGTTCACATTTAAATATCAAAAAACAGCTGTAAATAGGTCTGGGTCATGTTGGGCTAGTTTCATTTTGGAGGAAAGTTTAATTAAATGAATGAAAAACTTCGAAATTTCAAAAGACTTGTTGTTCGGCATGACCTATAGAATACCCTGCTTCCGGGGTTTTAGGGGTATTATGTTACACGTTGTATAGGTATAAGTGGGTAGTAGGTGTGTGTACAAATGGATGAATTTATTTTTATTTGTTACATAGTTTCGAAAACTGGACATTCAAATATCTTGCCAGATATTAAGTAAGTATCTAAATAATATTAGAAAAATGTTGCCAATTTTTTCCTATTAAATGTTTTAGAGAGTTTATTTGTATTTTTCATCACTAACATGTCTAATTTATACTAATGTCCTTGTAAACCCTAGTTTGTATAATTTTGTGTAAAAATGTATATAACTAAAATATCTAAAATGTATTTTAAGCTTCGGACTGCTTCGATAAACTCATTCGCACGTTGTATTAATATTATAATAATTATAGAAGTAGGGTACATTATTGGCTGTGAAAATAACGTGAACGAAAAATGTCAGTCCATAATAATATAAAAAAGCGTTGGGTAGGCAATACCACTAAATACGTACATGCTTGTACAATTGTACCTATGCGAGAGAAATTAGGAAACTGCACTTAAAGAATATTAATGGTGAAATTAAATTTTCTTTATTGCACTGGCAATAACACAAAAATTTAAAAAAACCAGTTCAGAAGTAAATAATCTCAGCCACGAACAAATTTTGACAAAACAGACATGTCTAACTGTTTTATCAACCTTTTTAATCCCAGGATTCTATTCAGTAGACTTAATATTGTTCCTGGCTTCCAAGGTTTTTAAATGTTTCATTATATTGTGTAATTTCAAATTGGTATTTCATGTACTCCGTTATGTGGGAATTCACTTATTGGTTTTAAAGAACGAATCTAGGACAAAAGGAATAATTTTGTTAAAATTTTGATCTATTGCACACAAATCGGCGAAAAATTCTAATTTCGTCCAAATATGTTTATCGTAGGGAACACCAAGAACACAAAATGTGGGTATTAGCTTCAAATTTGGACGTTTCGCTGACTATCCCTTTGATATCCTCAAATAATGTAAGTTGCAATTTGATACTAAGAGATCTGAGGGGATATCTACCGTGCCTGGAGATCAAAGTCAAGCTGAGGTCAATGTGAGGCTGTTTCTGTTTATTTAAGGGGAAAAATGCCTCATTTTGTCCAATGACGTCATTTTTATAGAATTAATGGGACCGACACGACAGAACATCTTTCTAATGTAGGTAGATTAAAGGCGTATATAGAGTAAATAAGGCTTAATAATTAATGTATCGGAAGATCACGAAAGGCCTTGTTATAATGGTCTACAGTTGTATTATATTCTAATCAATATTCATATACTTAATATCGATAACGCACATTAATATATTCGCTCAATACGCTTTCTCTTGTGATTTGCTAGTTTGCCTTTTAGTCTTTTTCTAATGGTTTTTCTATCCTAAAATAAATAAGATACATTTTAAGAGTCAGAGAAGCATAGCTTCTTTATTTACTATAGAATCTTGATTTTTTATATGTAAACCATTTTATCTCTAATTTTTTCAGTAGGTACCTTCCTCATACTATTATATACTTTGGATGTACCTACCTTTTTAAGTAGGTAAGTAAACAAAGTTCTTTTATAGTCCTATAAATCGTTGAAAAAATAAAAATATATGAATAGTTAGCAGTATCAAATTATAAAAAGAAATGGAGGAAATGAGTCGAGGAATGGTTTGAGATTGTCTCAATAAGAGATACTTCTTACTTCTTTTTAAACTATGTACCTTTTCTACAGACACCTGCACTAAAGCCGGCGCCAGACTTAGCTTCACTTGTTTGAACACTTGTTTGATTGCTATGTGTGGTACGAGACTTTGAATACAAAGTCTCGTGCCATAAATAGTGATGAGGTGTCAGTGATCTTGTTGCTAGCTTTGTGGCCTGTTGCGTTTCAGCTATGTGTGGCACGAGACTTTGAATACAAAGTCTCGTGCCTCACATAGCAATCAAACAAGTGAAACTACATCTGGCGCCCGAGTAACGGCCGGTTTCTGAAAGCCCGATCAAAACCAATCGCATGTCAAGTCACTTGCTATCTCTATCTAATTCGGTGTAATAGCTGAAATGACGAGTGACTTGACATCCGATTAGTTTTGATCGAGCTTTCAGAAACCGGCCGTATGCCTATTAAACTTTATAGTTTTCAAAAATATTAATTATTTAAGTATTCTTTTGGTAGATCTACAAGGTGATCCAATACTTGTGTTTAAAACTTTGTCTATGTACCTGTAGATAGAGGAACCAATAACTGCTGTATAAACAATCAATTGCACTGAAATTGGTAACATTTTAGTGTGGTTACACTAGTTTTTTTTTTTTTTTATAAAACCATCTGATGGAACAAGCAGATGGCCCACCTGATGTTAAGTGGTAACCATCACCTATAACAAAGCATTGCCTCGTAAGTCACGCACGATAGGAACGTGCCCTACGATGCACTGCCCTGCGTCCATCAGCTTGAGGCATACAGATGTTAAGCCTCATGTGCCTGTAATTACTCCGGAATCCTCACTCTTCAAACCGAAACACAGCATTGCTGCTTGGCGGCAGAAAAAGGTGTGGTGGTAGTACTTCCCCGGACGAGCTCTTCACAAAGAGCTCTACTACTCTTAAAACTAGTGCTTACATCGGAGTCACTCTTTCTATGGAGACATTTTAGCCAGGTAGGTATTGAACTTATGTATGAAACAGCTGTTTTTTTTCACGTTCACAGTGTTGGTTCCTTAGAAAAAGTTATTCATATTGATAGGTACTTTAGCCCTCTGAAGTTTTTAAACACAAGTATTGGAACACCTTGTATAAGTCAAGTCCGAGTTTTGGCTTATTGATTTTCTAAACTGCAAGCCCGGGGTTTGTATGAAGACGCAATAAGCGCCCATATCGGTCGTACTCAAAACCTCCATAGAAAAAGTGACTCCGATGTCAGCACTAGTTTGAAAACTATAAAATCTTACCAATTTCAGTGCAAGTGATTGTATAAACAGCAGTTATTGGTTCCTCTATCTACAGATACAATACAATACAAATTACAAAAATGATTATTTTCATTTCAAAATTATACATAAATTTTAACAGTAGTTTGATACCTCTTTTTAAATATAAAAATACCTATATTAGGAGATATCGCTCTTCCATAGCATACATAAAGGTACATAGACAAAGTTTTCACTAAAAATGGTGTACTCACTATGGCGCCACTGAAATCCAACATAAGGGCTCTTGTGCTCTACAGCCAATGATGTAAGAGCCTTTTTGTCGTCACATAAGTTGTAACAGCTTTTGTTAAAAGACAAAATATTTGTTTTTCTTTTTTACTTTAAATCCTTGAAGGACATCGTAGAAATTTGCGGTAGGTATTCTTTTTATTGTATTTGGATCTTTGAATATGGACATATGGCGTTTCTAATTGGAGCAGCTGTCTGTACTTTTTATCTAATTAACGAATAATACTAACTTAATAAATCTTTTCAAATTAATCCTCACAATCCTCTTTTTAATATTTCTAGAGCATTTAACCGATATTTACTTGTAATAGATTTACAACCTAATATTAGAAAATTATTTAATTAACCTCACAATCAAGTAGTTAGGTACTATAAAATTATCTATTTAATAATTAATAATATAATTTACTGATATACCTGTTATTATTAATATTAAAGCCCATTTACACAAGGAAATAAAAATAAAAACGTTAAATGATAAAAACGCAAATTGAAAATTACTTCTCTCGAAGACAAAGTTTAACAAACTGAAAAAAAAACTGAATCCATTTATTATATTCCTATTGTTTATGGGCTTTAAATTGAACTTGCCAAATGTAGACCTTCCAATTTTTGATTTCTTGTTGACTACCTATGTAAACATTGTTACCTTCTTAAACCTTTTTGCATAGTTATCATGTCTAAATGATGAAAGGAATGGATACGGGTGAGAGGCAAGGAATGGCACTACACACATAGTTATGGAACTCACTTACATATGTAAACTACTCAAATAATTATAGACCCCAACTCCCTGTAAGTAACTGTTTTGCATTTTGTTAAATTTACAGTCGTGTTGTTCAAAATAAAATTTTCAAAAAATATCGATCGCTTTTGTTCTCTTCTTTGTCAAATGAAACAATTTTATTTCCAAATACTTTATATATTTATAAATTAGCGTATCTACATTACAAGTCGGTTCATTTAGTTCGTTCCGTTGTCTGATAAATCACGTTTTGTCTTTTTCCAACGCTTCTGAGGGCGAAATGGGTTTCGAGCCAAAGGGATACAAGTCAATACTTTGCACGTGGGCCCTGACAGAGACCCCTGGAGGAACCCCGAAATAGTCTTCACCTAGGTTTCTTATCACAGCCGTGCTTGACCTATCTTTGTTTATATTGAACCCAATAGCAAACTGAGGATTATTTTTATTATTTCTCTCTGAATCGTAGTCGTCGTCACGACTCCGCGTCTGGAAAGGTTTAAGCGGTACGTAAGGTTTCTTCCGTGGCCTATAAGGCTTGCTGGTAGGGCGGGCCGGCTTGCCTGCAAGGTTTTCTTCATTTTAATTATCTAAACTGTCACAGTGCGGGTGCGGTGCCGAGGGTGTTGGTGTAATAAAAACCAAATTGGTCGGTGAATACATTTTATTGCAAAAGCAATTATAAATAGTGCTACAAACATTCTAAGCGCGTGTCGTGATCTTGTGCATGTGCGTGCTTCACTCCAGAAACAACCTCTCATTTTGAAGTCAAAAGGAGTGGAGGTGGAAACTTTTTTGTAATAAAATCACACAGTGCTTTGTGATCTGCGATACACAGCTGAAACGCAACAGGCCACAAAGCTAGCAACAAGATCACTGACACCTCATCACTATTCATCACCTGGTCCGTTCGTCGGCTTGCCTCCGAACGCCGAGGCGTCTTCGTCTTCATAGCCTACGTTCTGGTTTGCTTGGAAGCTGGGAGGGTATCCCGTGTCGCTGGTGTCTACGGGTTCACCGGAGCTGGGACTGGGGGGTGCAGGGCTATCGGAGTTTTCGTTGGCAGGGTAAGGGGGAGGCTTGACGTGGCCTGATGCCGCGGTACCGTCTGGGCCTGGAAGAGTTATTATGGCTGATTTGATAACTCCTTTGGTTTTCTTGTATTTCAGGTTAATGCAGAATAAGGTAACTTGGGACAAATTACACCTACCGAAACTCAATATTTTTGGGAGAGGATGTTTACAATATACAATTATTTAAGTCTTTAAGACAGTGAAAAAGTAGTAGGCATTTACTTTATACTCAGAGAGATTGCGATAGGACATTGAATACCTACTCTTTTGTATCTGTAAACGCCAATGACGACATCATCACATAGGTAAACCATTATCACAAACCTTTGAACACATCATCAGTGCCTGGATCGCTGGGCGCTACTCCGGGCCGGGGGCTGTACGCCCCGCCAGAGTTCACAAACTCGGGATCGTACGCGCTGGGGATGGTGGGGAAGTATGCGGGTATTTGCGGGTCGTTGCTGTTCTTCACTATACGGTAGCCGATCCCCGGGCCGGCGATGTAGTTCACTGTCCTGGGGGTTGTAACGTGGTAGGTATAGAATGTATGTGTCTATGAATAATGTAAGCATTTTTTTTATATTAGTTTACAATTATTTATTTTTTGTATGTTTGTAGCTAAACATTAATCTTTTATTCAAAGCACCCCTTCTAAAAATCATGAGTCCACTTCATCTAACGGTTGTCTGGTAGATATAGCTGGTCGCATCGGCAAAATTAACATCGGAGTGGTGCCCGCAAGAGCCAAGACGTCGCGGCAGACCAAGAACGAGATGGCGAGATGAGCTCGATAGATACCAGCCGGAATGGAAGACCACCGCACAAGATCGCACAGAGTGGAGGGAATGGGGGGAGGCCTTTGCCCGGCAGTGGGACATAGAAGGCTCATAATAATAATAATAATAAGTTGTGTGCAATAAAGCATTTTCTATCTATCTATCTATATTGGTCATTTTATAAAGTAGTTCCAAGAAAGAGGATTTAGCGACTGAGATTAGAAACAAAAACCTTAGACTTTTGACTAGGAAGGAATGAAATGGGAATAACGTACTTGTTTGTTTATCTCCGACTGAATATTAGAAAAAAACTATGTCTGCTATGCAACATGCCACTCCGTACCTTTGAACACCTTTGTCGTCCAGGAAAGTATAGGACCCTCTGACGTTACCCTTAGAGTCGCTGCTCTCACTTCTTCTCTGATCGGGACCCGCTGATATAAACCTAAAATCAACGAAAATCCATGAAAATATCTGAAATTATTATTACAAGAAGTTTTATTGTAGAAATATGGCTTACCAAAGATATTGAAATGTTAATTCAGTCATCTCTCTTAAAGTTAACCGCAATGTTGGTACTAAATGGTCGTACGTAGATAAAATAATGCGGATTTGTTTTATTTAAATTTATCTTTTAGCAAAATGAGATGGGCACAACCACAGGCACAACACTTTTTTTGGTCATAAATTACGTTAGTGATGATCAATTTAGTAAAATTATTGAGTAAGTATTGGCATCCTCCACGCAAAATGGGAACAATAAACCAATAAACTGTAAGGTTCCCTTACCTATAAGACCCATCCAAGCTCCTCTGCACAGCAGTTCTGCCTCTCGGTCTAAGCTCTCCCCTCACCAGAGGCGCTCTATGGAACGGTGACCCTATTAGATTGGGGCTGTCTGGGTACGAAGACGAGACGTGGAAGCCAGTGTCCCGACCGGCTATGTACTGGACGTCGTGACGCTCGCCGACGTCATCGACGAAGGTGTAGGATCCTGGTGAAATCGTGAACGTTTAAAATAGATTTTTACTTACATACATACATCATCACGCCTGTTTCCCATAGGGGTGGGCAGAGACCACGGATTTCCATTTACTACTATACTTACATACCTCTTTCGCTTCATTCACTCTCATTCTTGTTCTATTCATGTATATGCTCGTCGGTTTAGGGTACTTTTGTTGTGAGTTTTAGGAATGTCAGAGGACGAATGCCAATCGACGGCGCATTTGCTTCGAAGTCATTCCTTTTTGTCAGCATTGAGACAAAAAAATGATCGTCATCCTATCCTATTATTATTATAAACGCGATAGTTTGTAAGTATGGATGGATGGATGTTTGTTACTCTTTCACGTAAAAACTACTGAATGGATTTTAATGAAACTTTACAATAATGTAGCTTATAGGTACATCAGAATAACACATACCTGGGCCACAATTTATAAAGATATTGTGAGACTAATCCTGCGCAGACGAAGTCGCTGGCACCAGCTTGTATAAAATAATGTTTAATTCATTTAAATAAACGGTGCAGCATGGTCTTTGACCTCGTTTAAAGGGGAATATGCGTTTGGATTGATAGGTACGTATCTAACTGTTCAAAGTAAGGTACATTACAGTATAAAATTGGAGAATGAAGAAGCGAACTTGAAGAAAGTTTGATGAAAATCAATACCTTTAACATCTCCTCTGCTGTCAGCGTTTTCGTTCTTGGAATAAGATCTGGTCTCGAACTTGTAGTTGTAACTAGGGTCTTCGTTGGGGTCGAAGTAGGGATCATCTTTGTTCCCGATAGGACCCCGAGGTCGCTGATCGAGGTCTATCTGCCTGTGGATATTGGGACCTTTCGCGCGGAACCTAGAAGAGTGAGTAAGACGAAAGAATTTGTACACTATAAAAGGCAAAGACAGTTTCTGGAAGCTGAAGGCAGATGCTGCTTTTATTGAAACCTGAAACTGATACAGATTCACGACTTTGATTCTGCCTGCTCTTATTGAAATCTTTAAATAACGCTTCGCTATACAATACAACCCAATCTGGTATTTGTTAACGTATGGCGTAAGACTCGAAACCCATTCATAGCAGTGCATATTACTTGGAGGCTATATTTGCACTATCTGACACTGCTGTAGTCCATGAAGATCCTCTCAGTTGCTGCAGAAAGAATCTTACCAGAGTCTCAGTTATTTAGTACAGCAGCTCTTTAAAACGGATGTTAAATGCGCAGTTGCTATCTGCGACCACAGGCGACAGTTTTATTCCTCCGCAAGTATCACCGGGCAATTTTTAGCGCTGATTTCACCATGCTCTGTTAGGTTAACAAAGGATTAAAGGGCCGTTAAATATGTCAAAATGTACGCGTTTGGCATCTAAAGTTATAACGGCCTGTTAATCCTTGATTAGTAACTAACAGAGCATGGTGAAATCAGCTCTTAGTGAATCTGTATTTTATTTCATAGTAGGAAGGTAATGTAATAGGTATACCAAACTCCAAACGTAATTCGTTAACTATACGAATCTATAACTCCGTCTATAAAGTTTTTCATGGTAGACCAAGAGTTTTAATGTGTCAAAGACAAAATATATTGTTGCGCCGGACGCCTAGCAACTTGTTTCGTTATATATCCTGACGTACAGGTGTTTTCAGAAGGCTGAAATATGTTTTCAGCCGTTGCCAGAAGAGGCTCTGTCACCTCCCAGTTGATTACAATTTCGACCAAGTTGCCGTGGTTTTCAGGCGCCTGAAACATGTTTTCAGTCCGTTTCAGGCTATTTCCCATCGATCCATGCAATATCCTGAAAACCCGTTTTCAGGCGTTTTCAGGACCCCTTATGGACCATTGAAGGACATTTCACTATAGAGCCATATTTGCATAGGAGTGAAAGAGATAGCACTACTAGAAAGAGATAGCAGACGTTCGAATATTCTAGACTACTGTTCTAGAATCAATCGAAGGAAAAGCACTACTAGAAAGAGATAGCAGACTTTCGAATATTCTAGACTACTGTTCTAGAATCAATCGAAGGAAATGAACGAGAGCTATTTCTGTGGAAAGAGATGCAAGTATGGTCTAGTATGATCCAGAACATTCTCGGGTTAGCTGCGTCGTATATAAAGCCAGTCGGCGAGAGCGACAGGCAGTCAGTTTGTGGAGAGGACTCGAGAAGAAAGTGAGTTAGTGAAAACGGTTCGAGGAGTCAGTTCGTTTTGTGGAGAGGACTCGAGAAGAGAGTCAGTAAGTGGAAATGGCTCAGGGAAGAAGTCAGTTCGGTGAGATGGCTCGAGAAGAGAGCCAGTTTGTGAAGATGACTCGGGGAAGAAGTCAGTTCGGTGAGATGGCTTGAGAAGAGAGCCAGTTTGTGAAGATGACTCGAGGAAGAAGTCAGTTCCAGGGAATGGCTCAGGAAGAAGTGAGTTGGAAGAAGTGGATAAAGGAAGAGAACTAGTGTTGTTAAGTTATAGTTGAGTGATAATTAAGTGTGTTAAGTAGTGTTAAGTAGTGTTAAGTCGTGTTAAGTAGTGTTTTATTTATGTAAAGTGTTAGTGTAAATAAATAAGTCATCTCTTGGATTATTATTGTGCATTTTCTATCCATACGAACCCCGAGCTCGTAACAATATAAATTCAATTGAATCACAAAGATCACTTTGAAACGTCTTAAAGCTAGGTGAATCTAGGTGCCAGTTTCTCGCGACCAATCTTCTACTGATTAAGCCAGAACTCTAACTTACCCTCTAGGTCCAGCGGTGTATATGACCTCCTTCACTGTGTCGGTCGCGGGATCCGTCCCACCAAACCTTCCCCCCACCACGCCGTTGGCGTTCCCATGTGCTAAGTGATAGCTGGAACCCCTGTCTTTGTTTGCGTATCTGAAAGACAACATGGTTTATTTTAATCAACCTTCCAATATTCAAAATGCGAATTATAGATATCCCCTCAAATGTCTTAGTTCCAAGTACCGACCAATATTTACTTTTTTTTCAACTAGTTGATGAAAAAAGCATATGGCCCACCTGATGTTAAGTGGTAACCATCACCTATAACAAGGCATTACCTCGTTAGTCACGCACGATAGGAACGTACCCTACGATGCACTGCCCTGCGTCCATCAACTCAAGGCATACAGATGTTAACCCTCATGTGCCTGTAATAACACCGGCAACCACACTCTTCAAATCGAAACACGGCAACGCTGGCTTGAGGGCAGAAAAAGACGTGGTGGTAGTACTTCCTCGGACGAGCCCTTCACAAAGAGCTCTACTACTCTTAGTCATCAAATGTCTTAGTACCAAGTACCAACCAATGTTTACTATTTCAGGATGACTAAGGGAACTGGTATTCCATACGTCAGGTCGCAAGCCAGTTGCCGCTGCTAGAATAATGGTCTCCACACAAAGTTTTTCTTCGCCGCTTGAGAGGACGGCCATATTTAAACCCAGATCAGAAGGTCAGACTCCGACTAGACTACCTATACTCTATTGCAAATTGTAAAGAAACGTTTGTAAGTATAGGCGAAGGTCCAGCATAAACACATTACAGCTGATGCTAATGATCATCAATTGTTGTAAATTTCCGTACACAAAAATAATTATTCAGTATTCAAATACTTATTTTCGTACAAAAATTCACGATCATAATCTGTGCATGCATGCATACTTGTAACTAGCTATTGTGATGTTATCCGTATTCGCATGATATTATCTGAATAATTTGATTACAATGGGGTGGGTGTTACAGACTTGTACAAAAATGTGCCGCTGACCATAATGATCAACTAATTAGGTAATTATGCTTGTAGGAAGCTGATTATGATGTTATTTTAATATATGTTGGATGTCATTTTACCCAAACTAAGCAATGTCCTTACTAAAATACTTTGGGACCCGATTATTGAATACTTACAATAAAACACCTACGGCCTTACCAATAAACATATGTCAAAAGATGATGTTTAAACTGTTGCCATCTCTTACCAAGGGGTAATAAAAAACAGTGAGAGGGAGGAGTATTTTTAAGCAATTTTTAAGCATTGCTCTTACGTACTTAGTAAGAGACACAGAACAAACATGTTTGTCCTGGCTGGGGACCGAACCCACAACATACACTGCAGAAGCTCAGAATTATTTAATATCAAGAATTTCTTACAAACTACATTTAAACGCAAAAATACATTTATCCGCTCCGCTTAGTATATATTACGTAAAAAAAACTCCATACTATGGAGCGGCTTACGGTAAGTCAAGTCAAGTCAAAACATATTTATTCAATAAAATCACAAGGATCAGAGGGCTTATTACGAGTTTAGTGCCAATCGAGTGCCAATTTTTGAGAGGTTATTTGCGATTTTTCATAACTTCATTTAGTGATTTCATATTTTCAAAAATGTAGAAAATGTGTAAACGAGAATTACATTAGCGGTAAACTACGGCTTAAGAAAAAAATATATGTAGGCACTGCAAACTCCTTGTGCGTTCGACATGGGTCTCAAAGTCTTAAGAATATCTAGGTAGTCAGAGTTATGTCCAATTCATTCCATATGGAAGGATCATAAAGAAATATATTGCTATAGCCCCAAATTAATACATTTTCGCCATACATGAGACATAAACGCGCTATGTTGTACGGAATTGTACAATAATTGTATTTTAATTTTATAAAAAAATTGTGGTACATAAATAACAAGGGAGGATTTTTTAAGTCTTACAGTACGAGTGTAACTAGTAACCCTGTATTAATGTTTTCAGCCAGCTTCTTAAAGTAGCAACAGTTTTTAAGCTTTCATATAATTTATGAGGTGTTTTAACATGTTTATGTGAATGATATGGCTAAAACAATATATTTATAATAAAACCCCAGCGCTAAGACCAACCACTTTACCATAGCTATGAATTTGTTTGTTTTAATTTTTTTAATGTACTTGTGGTGTGAAATAAAAAGTTTTATATCTATCCAAAAAGGTTACAGTACAATATTATTCCGGTATATTAGATTTTTAATAAAAAAAAAACAAAGCAATGTTATATGGGGTACCTTAATGTCTGAAATAAATAGAGGTTATCTACACTAATATTATAAAGAGGTAAACTTTGTATTTTTGTATTTTTGTATGTAACGAATAGGCTCAAAAACTACTGGTCCGATTTCAAAAATTCTTTCACCATTAGAATGCTACATTATCCCTGAGTAACATAGGCTATATTATATTTTCAAAAAAATCAGGGATCCTTACTAAAACTTCAATAATGTAACCCAAGGTGGAAAACAAAAAACCTTACATCGCGTGCGCTGCGAAAACTATTGAAGATAGAACAAAATAATGTACTACGATTTTGTAGAACACGTTATCATCTACAAAAAATGTCGCGACAGCATATGTCTAACTATTATAGTTATGTCACAATAAGTGTTCTTTTATTATAAAAAATTAATTGAAATGCCTCCGCTAGAAAAGGGTCTTTATTTGTACCTTGGTATTAATCCTTATCCAAATAAACCATTTCATAATTAAGACGGTTTCAATACCTATAGATTACTTCTTAAATTTTTCAAATCGGACATTCCATTCAAAAGATATGACGAAATTAAAAATGTTTACGGGTCCACCGGTCACGCGCGGGGTGCGATTTCACTCATTCAAGGAGAAGCGCGTGCAAATGTATGAAATAAGTAGACGCGAGGCTCGAACCCACGGTCTAAGTTTATCCTAAAATGTTCAAAAAATTTATGACCACCCATGCGAAGCTGGGACAGGCCGCTAGTAGTATAATAAATAGAGGTTATCCACGTGGATCAAATATTAAGAAACAAAAGAAAAATTGAAACTTTATATCCAGGTAAGGTACCTTTATAAAGTAGGTACCTACCCTTTTTCAGGCCTTTCCACGTTTTCAGCAGGGTTATTTTAAAATATTCGACAACGTTTCCGATCGGAAACTTCAGAATTTATCGCTCCTTCTGTTTTGTTTGCTAATAAACTAAAAAGATAACGTTCCAGATTGTATTGAAATATGCAGGAAACAAAAAGAAATGGCGTAGAAATGAACCACTGGGCGTCCTGCCCAGTGGTCCATTTTTACCTCAACCAAATCAAATTAAATAATTTACCCAAAATCAAAAGATCCATCTGTGTTCACGTTATTATATTCTCCGTCATTCGCTCTCGACTTCCCCGGGATCACTTGAGTCCTTGCTACCGCACACAAACACACAAAATACACACTATTGGTCCAATGCATCTTACACTTTGATAATCCTTTCACTATCGATAAACCTAACTCGATAAACCACTCGATAAACCACTCGATAAACTTTAGTTTGTATCGATATAATTTGGCTAAACTACTGTGTCATTTTGCACGTGGTGCCGCCAAGCTTAAGATTCGACTATGGAGTAAAAAAACAAAGGTTCTCTTTATATATCGCGCTTAAATTGAGCTCCTAACGAAGGCATACTGCGTGAAAACGGCCGGACGTCATTGTTATTAAAAGCAGGCTCGTGCACCATTGAAGGCTATATCAGCTATACTTTAAAGCCCACTTAATTTAAGCTATCTCTAGAATGTAACTTGACGCTAAGTCAAAACATAAAAAGGCCACTTCATTAACATTTTGATTAGCATCAGAAACCAACAACAAGAAACAGATACAGCCTCATGACTTTTATCTTCAAGCGCGTTAAAAATATTGTTGATTTTATTCAGAAATCTTCTCAGAACTCTAAAAGGATTGTCCAAAATCAAAGCATTTCGGGATAGATTATTCACAATTCACAAACAAATTCAAAAACAAATGTATTTGTCTTTTTGGAATAAATGAATGACGTTGTCGAGTCCTTAAACAAGCAAAGCTAAGAATAATAGCGTAGATTTATAGCATAGCAGCCAGTACGGTAGAGCCTCTACCGTAGCGCAGAGATCTAGCTAACCACCTATTTAAGATACAGGCACCACGGTACATCCTCTTTTGGTGTAAAATCTTTTGAATATTAAATTGCAAAGAATATGTACATTTTTTATAACTTACTCTAAGATGTCCATTTATATTATAATCGCCCACAGCCCTTATAGACTTCCTTCATTTTTTGGCAGCTCCTTCTGTTTTGTGCGTTGTGACTCTAAACTATTTTTATCCTGTACTGTATTCCAATGACATCGACCTAACCTAATTACTAACATTTCGGAGTCACTATTTTATTCTATGTTGGTAAAAAATATATCTATTATCTTTATACACATTTTTTAATATTATTAAATTATCATTGCTATTAAAGTACCTATATACCTAAATTTTTTGTTTAGTTGTAATTACTCTTCAAGGAAGCGATCAACAATATTTAAACATGCCAAATAATGAATTGCAGTATTTCATATTTATGTTATTTATCATTCACACAGTCATTTCACAAATGCAAGACATAGTTTTTGACAGGTGGAGAGATTCATAGTAACCTACAAAAAACAGAATATTTGTAAGTTTTCCAAGCTTGCTGTTAGAATAAAATTTATGTGACTTTTGCGACCTACCCGTGGAATAATAAAATATACGCGTACGGTACGTATATTTTATTATTCCAAGTTTCATCCGTATTCTCCTCTCTTCTTAAATCTTGGGTTAGTGCCTGGTACTAAGAGATCTAAGGGATATCGTGCCTGCCTACCGTGCTGCTGTCTCTGCAGCAGAAGGACAGATAAGCAAAATTCTGGAATAGCAAAATCCGAGATTAGCAGGACAGATTCGCTTAAAGGCAGATAATGTACTGTCGTGCAAAAAATATACAAACCCTATATTATCCTTATTATCAATTGTGACCTCTTTGCTTTTATCTAAAACTGTGCGGGGATAAAAATTGTGTAGCTGTTTCTGTTTTTCATCAAAATCCCGTAATTCATTTGCATTTACAATTTGCCTATAATAATTAGTGCCCAAGGTAACTAACGAGAGTTTTTCTAATAGAATGTGTTATCAGTGGCGTAGCTATCGTAGGGCCAGGTGGTGCAGTGCACCAGGGCCCTGAAGCTTAGGGGGCCCTCTAACCTCAGCATTGAAAAGGGACGGTCAGTCAGCTCCCGAAGCTAGAAAACCTTGAGCCTGCTCACAATTGTTTTTTTTTAATTATTTATTTTAAAGGCCAATATAAGTTCAAGTTATGTGGAAAGAGGGGGTGATGGCCCGATTCTTTCTCCATGCACCGGGGCCCTTGTCCACCTAGCTACGCCACTGTGTGTTATGCACATTGATGAATCTGAAGTGAAGAGTGAAGACTACCATCTCCCCAAGGCCTTGCAGATTCCCCGCTCACATTACTAATTATCGGTTTAATTATTATCGAGTTCCGGCGTTTGTTTCGTTTCCTCGTACGTCTCGTTCGAGCCTTGTGGCTTGTACACCACAATGCTGCAATAAATGTCTAATTCTGATGAGAGACCTTTGATATCCATGTTTCCATTGATACACGGCCGATAAAAAAATAACAAATAAAAAAGCCTATTTTTTGAGTAGCGCCTCTCTCTGCTTACCTGTATGTTAAAATATTACTTGGTTCCAGAATTTGGGAGTCCAACAATCAACAAACTCTGTTTGTAACAATTAATTGTTTATACCCGATTTACCAAGAATTTATGAAGCTGTGCAAAGCGTCACAAATTCGATGGATTGTTTTTTTTTTTTCATTTTAATATACAATTAATATAATTCTGCTCGCTTACTCCTAACAATTTTTGCTAATAAAAAAAAGACTTTAGGTAAAGTTAAGGTAGGTCTTGCCAATGTCGTCTATGTCGTAGGCAACTTATTACTAGAGTTTTTAATATCGTTGCATTAACGTTCAGCTTATAGCAGAAATCGTAATGGATACGATCAAAACGAGGTGACTTTTGGGAAACTCAATAAAACATTATTTATCTTAAACGCATGATAATGGAAACGCACATCGCGATGCTCGTTCCGGTGCGATCATCTCAGATTATAGTGTCGAATTGTACTCGCTGAAATGCGAAGCCGTTTATTAGCTGACCTCTCGGCCCAGACTAGATGCCCATCGATTTCCTCTGACCGGAGCTCCGGTTACACTGGCCAGGGCTTCCATGTGTCCTTAGAAGAATCCATTGTTAGTAGTTTTTGATTGCACCAGATGCATTGAACTCGTTAGATTGTATAAGCTTTTGAATAAAACGAGTAACTTAAGTAACTAGCCACCGAGCTACCTTTTTGTCGGTTGGGCCAGTAGCTCCAAGATTTTTTATGTGTAATCAAGGCAAAATAAAATGGATAAGGAATGGTGTCAACGTCGAAAAATGAGTGTGTGTTAGCATTTTTTTGCTTCATTGGCCAGATACCTACTATCTTTTCCATTTTCATGCGCAGTTCCTATTTCAGTTTTCTGCAGAACGATTTTTTTTTTATATAACTTGCTGATGGATCAAGCAGATGGCCCACCTAATGTTTATTGGTAACCATCACCTATAATAATGCATTGCATCGTAAATCACGCTTGCTAGGAACATGCCTTACAATTCACTGCCCTGCGTCCATCAACTTGAGGCATAGGCATACAGATGTTAAGCCTTATGTGCGTAATTTCACCTGTACACTCTTCATTGACGAGATAATATGTTTTCCGTTTTAATTCACAGTTCTTATTATTTTTTTCTACAAAAGTAGCATTGTAGGATCTTTTTAGTGATGCCATGGCGCGCTAGAAGCTATTATATGAGCACATCCAAGCTATTGGACCCCAACAATGGGCCATATCACTCACAATGCCTCCGGAGGCTGCCCATTTATCATACTCCATCGCGCCACTCATATTCCATGTGGCAACATCCTGATTCTCCCATTCAATGTTAAAATCTTACCACATCGGTGGATATTGGGACCTTTATACCTTACGCAACCCTTTACAATCATATAGTGCAAATCTTTGAGAAACAAATAGTTCATTTCAGATTTTTGGAATCTACCTTTTCCGGAAGGCTCATCAACCAAAAATCAGCTCTTAAACAATGCCAAAAGTCTTGATCTTCTTCTTATCGTGTCTATAGTTCTTTCGAAACAGTGTGGTGAAAGGATTTTAAGTGTGCCTCAAAGAGGCTCTTTTTGAGAAAGTCTAGATGAAAACAATAATATCGTTGATGTATGTAGAATATTAAACGTGGACATTTTTATACTTGGACATTTTTATACTTGGACGTTTTTATACTTGGACGTTTTTATAGTTGGGTATTATTTTGCTCTTGGACATTTTTCTTTTTGGACATTATTCGTGCAAATCATTTAGATGTTTGTTACTCAACGACAACGCAATGCCTAGAACGTTTCTGATTTAACATAGATAGAATAGTTCACGACCTGAATTAGCAGAAAGTACCTACTATGCAAGTGAGGCCTAGGGCCGAAAGCAGTCTGCTATTATATCTTGGACTATTTCGATAATTTCTTATTTTAAGGGTAAATCCGTTTGATCCCTCCCCACCCCATGTCCCACAATGTCACACTTCGTCAACCACCTCCCTCACCCTTAACGTGTGACGTAATTTATGGATGGCCCCTAACTAGAATACAAGCGGTAGTGGATATCATTTCCGTGATAGATACCTACGTCTTGTTTTCGCTTGTTTAAACCACGTATTGAAGTTCCATAAACAAAAGCTGGTAAAAACCTCTTGAAAGGGAAGGACATAGATCGGAGGGCTAACAATGGGACGGCCGAAGGGCATCTACATCTTCACGGTGAGTGCTCAGGAGTGGTACCACTGACCCGTGGGCGGTTGATTCGATATCTGGGGTACAAGGGTCACTTGAACTGTGTGTGTGTGTTTGAGAGCACTGGTGGTCTAGTGGTAGCGGCCCCGCCTTCCGATCCTAAGGTCGTGGGTTCGAAACCAGTCGTGCACCAATGAGTTTTTCTGTTCAAAAATTTATATGCACAATGCCAGTACTCTCAAACGGTGAAGGAAAATATCGTGAGGAAACCGGCATATTGTAAAACTTAAAAAGTTATACAATGTGTCAAGTGCTTGAAAGGAGCCTCTTGAGGTGCACTTAAAATCCTTTCACCACACTGTTTCGAAAGAGACTAGTGACATGTAGTTTTTAGGTTCTACAGCATGCTGGTTTTTCACGATGTTTTCCTTCGCCGTTTATGAGTACTGGCATTGAAATGTGCGAGCGAGAAGTTGTTAGACAGTTGACTGAAAATAAAAACTTAATAAAATGTGAAAAACTATTCCACCAGAGTCTGTGAAAACCTTTTGATTGAATGAAAATCGAAAAATATATTTTGTTTTAAAATTTACTAGATGATATATTTCTTATATTAATTTTATATGAAACCATCAATATATCGCACAATAAAATAGTTATATGTAGGGTTAAATAAAAACACTCGGACCATGTTCAAAGAAGCGACGTATCACAGAACAAATTACAGTAGATAAGTACCTAGCCTTCGGAGTTTCACTACGGCGAACATATATTTCCTTCAGCGATCATAATTTCACTGATTTCACCATGAACAAAGTTGATGACTTTGTTTAAGGTGTAATTCATCAACCCGGTAGGTATTTATGAAGCATATACTTCCTAGTTATACAATACAAAGCTCGAACAAAATTGATGATCACTATCTGTAATTGTCCGTCTGTTGTCCCACGACCTCTCTTAAATCCGTTTGCTTAAATTCAATTGTTTAGACGAGATAAGGTCCACCTTTTGGCTGTTTATTACTTCATTATAATTACCGCAGAAGTAGGTTTTCCCCAACTTGATCCGGGATGATGAGACCTAATTTTTTGTCTAGATTTTTTAAAAGAATTATTATGAAAATGTTATTATTCAAGTCTGTATTCCAAAATGGCGGCCATGTAGACTTTTATAGTAACTTCAACCGAATGTCTTCATTCCATTTCTTTGTTAGAATGAGATTGAGGGGTTTGAATGGAATTTTACACTTTTTTTAATTTTTGATGCATTTTTACTGCAATTAGGGGCTTACCTACATTTCAAGATGGCGGCCAAGTTGTTCTTTTACCGCCTTCGTTCCAACGGGGTGTTCAACTGAGATTGAAGAGTTTGTATGGAATTTAAAACTTTTATTGTATTAAATTTGTTTTTTACTGCTTAAAGGATTTGAAAAAAATATATATAAACAATAACAAACGCGAGCTGCTCGCAGCTCGCGCGGCACGCATTCACTAGTTTTTTTATACAACTAGATGATGGAACAAGCAGATGGCCCGTGGTAACCATCACCTATAAAAGCATTGCCTCGTAAGTCACGCACAATAGGAACGTGCCCTACGATGCAATGCCCTGCTTCCATCAACTTGAGGCATACAGATGCTAAGCCTCATGTGCCTGTAATTACACCGGCAACCACACATTTCAAACCTCTTCTTATAGTAATTACAAAATATGGGTATGTGCCAAATATAATATTATAAGACGTACCTCTGAGTTACGTAAGGTAAGTCAGAGGGTACGTTAGGCATACTCAAGAATCTTGAATCCGTACCTACTTGGTATTAAGAGATCTGAGAGGATATCTACCGTGATCAAAAGTCGTGAAGCTGTTTCAAGTTGATAATGATTCTGTACTACGATGTTTTTATTTTGAAAACATTTTTTGTGGTAATGAAAAAAACTTCACATTGCAGATCTTGGCATTTAGTAACTTATGATTACCGTACATCGTCAGGAAGTTGAGAGGAAGACTGCTGATAACGGTCGTGGGCCTATATTTTTTCATCTTATTTATTACTAGCGGCTTCCCGCAGCTTCGCACGCGTTGAAGTGATGAGCCGTGTTTTCAGCCCTTTTTACACCCTTAGGGGTTGAATTTCCAAAAATCCCTTCTTAGTACATCTCTACGCCATAGACCTATGTACTCCTCAAATTTCAAGTCTCTAGGACCAGCGGTTTAGGCTGTGCGTTGTCTATATGTCAGTCAGTCAGTCAGTCAGTCAGTCAGGACTTTGATTCTTATAGTATTAGAGATAGAGGTGGAGTATATTATTCATAAGTATTGCGCACATTAATTGTATTCAATTTATAGAGAATATAGTTAACAATAACTACGATTTTCCCGGCAATTGTGATAAAGCTCGACTTTATTGAAAGAGGAAGCAAAAAATCGTGGGACTGTCTATTGTAGGAATCAACCTTAAGATATAAAATGTTTTTTTAATTTGAATGTGATTACATAAACCTTGTGTAGTTACCTACATACTATGGAAATTCAAATGTCAATTCGTTATCGTAATTTTGTTAATTCACACCAGAATAAGGAAATTCTTCAAAGGCCGAATGAATCTTCTATTTTTTTTTATAATTAGGTGCATATCTGCTCAATTATTGAGATGTGTAAAATAACCATTAGGTACATATCACTGCAATGAAACAAATTAGCAATAGTTTAAGAGGAGTAGTAGCTGAGCTCTTTGTAAAGGGCTTCTCCGGGGAAGTACTACCACTATGCCTATTTCGGCAGCCAAGCAGCGTCGCTATGTTTCGGGAGGGTGTGGGTGCCGGCGAAAAATGAGCCCAGTTTGTATGCCTCAAGTTAATGGACGCAGGGGAGTGCAGCGTAGAGGCCCAAAACTTTACATCCATAAAGGTCCTCTGACGAGCAGTTGCCACTCTCAAAGTTCACATTTTTAAAAGAGACCAACTAATCAACCCTTATGAAGAGAGGTCTTCAACTTTAGATACTCCGCGACCTCCTTGGGGGGTCTACGGCTTAATAGACCTGGGACAACGATCATACAAAATAACAGTAGGAGCTAAGACGTAATTTTGTTGCTTGTTCTTCTAGACTTGGTCGCGTGGAACTGGCACCAAGACATACCTAGCTTTAAGACGTTTCAAAGTGATCCTTGTTGAATAAATACCGTTTGGCTTTGACTTTGACACGTAAAGTAAGGTCTAAAGTAGTTGCCTAAGGTGCACTAGCACACACTAAGTAAAGAATAGCAGGCGCTTAATTCGCAGTTTCTATTGCTCAGTCGTTTTCTATAGGATCCTGGTTTTGCAGGTTTCATCTGATTTAATTATATTGTGAAGAATTGTGGCCTTATTCTAGTACTCCATTAGATAAACTGACTCATAAACCGACTGTCTGATTTTGTTGTCATGAATGTGTCAGTGACTAGTATAGTTTATAGAGCCGATATAAAATTTATTGTGTTCAGTTCTATAAAGTGATTAAAACGTTCATGTGTTTCGTTTATTTATCTAAATAGGTCAGTTTGAGAAGTAATAAATGATATCTTTGACCAACTACCACAGATGGGTTTACTGGAGGCTCAAGGAGTTCCTGAATTGTTGGATTTTGGAATTATCCTTGAAATTGTAATTCATCAATATCATGTGTGTATGTGATTGTGTCTTTTTTTTAATGTAAGTGTTCCAATACTTGTGTTTAAAACTTCAGGGGGCTAAAGTACCCATCAATAAGAATAACTTTTTCTAAGGAATCAACACTGTAAACGCGACAAAAAAACAGCTGTTTCATACTTTTTAGTCAGGTAGGTATTGAACTTTTGTTAGGGTAGGTACTTTAGCCCCCTGAAGTTTTAAACACAAGTATTGGAACACCTTGAATATACACAGTTAGAAAAGTGTTAAAAGTCAGGTACTAGATTGAATTTTTAGTGAAAAATGTCAATGCTAACCCTAACAAAACCTAATGATTCTTGCGTGGAAAAGAACAGAACACTTTTTAAAATATATATATTCATTTTAATAAAATTACTTATTTCGTAAAATATTCTTTGTTTACTAAGTAAATATAAGCCTCCAACATAATTTCCATACCAATTGATAGTATAAGAGTTTAATTTTTTTTCTTTCTTTAATCTTTAAAGAGCCTGTTTGCAATTTCAACTTGTTAAAGGCCTGTCTTGTAGTTTTGGGCCTTCGAATTACATACATAGTTCTTTCCACAGAAAAATAAAAAGGAAGGCGTATAATTCTTTGTACAGTGATTCTTTCAGTTTTCTCCATAGAGTTCGTTCTTATGAGACCAATAAGTAAAAAATGCCCTTAACATCTCTAAATAGCATTTAATAAAACACAAAACACAGCTTTTTTATAGTTTATTTATACAAAGCAGGATGTCTTACATTTAATATTAATCTATCAGTTCGTAGAATTAGCTAATTTGGATATATAAATCACATTTTCATAAAAATATAATGATATCGAAAGAAATCTTATTCTCCTAAACCTTATTAGTAAATGAGCATCACAATTTTAGTAAGTTTAAATCACTTTTATAATCTACTTTTAATTACATATATGAAATAATAAATTTAACTACATTTATGAAAACATTTGCTATCGTAGCGATCTGTGGTAACTAAAGATTGAGTTGAAAGAAATGCTGTTTCGGAAAATTATTTCAAGTACTGTGTTATTTATAATCGCTTGTTAATAGATGCTCCTACTTATAAACGTTACTCTAGTTGAATGAAACATTGCTCAAAGTTAGCCGTGTCACTGTTTGTCATTACCCATTGGTAAGAGATGGCAATAGTTTAAGCACTGATTAACTTTTGACACATGTTTTTTAAGTAAGGTTGTTAGTTGGCAAACATTTTTTCTCGTGATATGTATTCTTTAATTTTAAAAACAACAAGTGTTGTAGATTTTTTCTAAAGTGTCTGATAACTAACTTGTAGCTGCCAAGCGATTATCAAAATATATGGTGAAGACAAGAGCTACTAAACTGTGTGCAATGTGATTGCACACAGTTTAGTAGCTAAAAATGGTTGAATGCGAGTTTTAGAAAATGAGTTTAGTGATTTTATATCTTTTAACATGTCGAAATGTGCGAACGAGAGCCACATTAGCTCTTGTATTCGCCAAAAGGCGGACAGAGCCCTCGTCACTTTCATAATATAAAAATTACAAATTATGGTATTGCACGGACCATATTTTAGTAATTTTCAAAAAAAAAACTTGTAAACATTGTATAAGAATCAGTTTTATCTCTGGAAAAACAGATTAAAACTGATAAATGTTGCTATTAGATAAGTGGTTTATAAGATTTTTATGAATAAGGCCGATGGTCTGAAAAAGCTCTATATTTAAAATATTGCACAAAATCCTCAGAAACGGTAACGTCACGGTAACATATTTATATTCAAATATTTTATTCTGCAAACTATTCACAACTCTATCAACTTTAAATGGACACATACCTACCTAATTGTCACTAAAAATGGATATTACAAAACAAATACCTATCAAATCAAAAGTGAAAATTACCTATCGAATTATCCGAGGGGGTGGTTTGGTCCTTAACTTGAGGGCAACTTAGTAACTAGGTATCTAAAATTGTATATATTTATATAAAAATTATATATATCTATATGTTTGAGTTGATCTAAAGTCCAGAAGTGCCGCAGTATTCTCCGATCCGGTCAGAAATGCACTCGAAAATGTCGAAGGAAATATCGCAGTTACGTCCGTTATCTGTGAAAACAAATTAGGTTTATTTTGTATTGCTTATCATTTTTGGTTTGATATAAAAAACATAAAGAAAATCATTGACGGAAAGCGAGGAAAAGGAAGGCCAACAATAAGTACCCTTTTATATGTCCTGTATATATATATATATATATATATATATATATATATATATATATATATATTTAAAGAAGACGAAGAAGACAAAAAACCTAAGTTTATTTTCTTAATTCTACTTGCTAATTGAGCAAGCATATGGCCCACCTGGGCATCTCCTATAACAAAGCATTGCCTTGCAAGTAACGTTCCCTTCGATGCACTGCCCTGCGTCCATCTTCATGTGCCTGTAAATTCACCGGCAACCATTCCCTTCAAACTGAAACACAGCAACGCTGCTTGGCGACAGAAATAGGCATGATGGTAGTACTTCCCAAGACGAGCCCTTCACTGCTAACAATATCAGTAAAATATGATAAATATCGTTTTGGCGTCAAAGCAAGGTATCTTACCCATAGGAACAGTTCTGGAGAACTTATCATGGTTCCTCATGAGACACTCCCTGGAAGCTTCGAGTACTGCCATGAAGTAGCCACGCTCGTTCACTCCGTCGGAGTACAGGCCCACCAGACCTTCCAGGGTGGGGAATCCGTAGCCGTCGACCTGGAGAAGAAAGGAATAAATGGAGCATCATATTTACATGTGTCTTCCTGGGTAAAATATTATGATCCTTCACTGGCACTTGGGATTATTGGGATCTTATAGACTATTTTAAAAATTCTTGAATTAAAAAAAGAACTAAATTAGAAACACAAGGATTATATCATTAGCGTCCATCAGACAGAGAACAAAGACATCTGTTCATCACTCAAATGTTTGTTCTTGCCTGGTGTATAAGTTTCTTTAGTTTCTAGGTGATCCTTGTTCAATTTAATATTTATTTTAAGCCCCATATCAGATTCTAGGGTTTTAAGTATATCATTTTGTTATTTGAATCTGTGTGCCCAATGGCAAAGGCCTTCTCCAACCGCTTCCACTCCTCTCTATTTTGAGTACCTCCTGTTCAGGTTTTTCCCATTGATTGGACAATTTGATTCAATTTAATAATGGCCTTCTTAATTTGACCGAAGTTAAAAATAATTGAATCGAACCCACAACCTACAACGCCGAAAGCAGTGCTATTAACACTTACCTGTGATGTATGGCCATTGTAAAGACAATTTGAACGCATGTCTTTAGAAATCAACAATTGAACCAAATCTATAGATAAGTTCCATCGCGCTTTCTTGTTTGTGAACTGTGTCAACTTATTGCTCTGTTTCTTTTTAAACCTAGTGAGAGAAAACAATACGATTGTCTTCTACTGACGATATTAATCTTTGTTGAAAGACATTTTCTAATGCCTATTTGTGTTTGTAGCTGCAAACGCTTCTAATGTAATAAACGCAGTTATTACGGTCATTCCAAATCACTGATTAAGTAAAGCAACTTTCTGCGTGGCTTCCGTTTGGATGGGTGGCTAATGTACCTCTCGCTCGCACGTTTCGTCATGTTGAAAGATATGATCTGAGATATGAGTTTATTAAAAAATCATTTTGATCTATACAAGTGTTCCTACTACGAAAACTAGTAAAGCAAACTTTTGAGTAGAAAAACTTGTATCGATAAAGATGAAATTTTTACTAAACTGTGTGCAATGTGATTGCACACAAAATGGTTATTTTATAAGTATGTATATCAATTATATTCAACAAATCGAAACGTGCAAAGCTATTGTCTTCGCCTTTAATTAGAACAACAGAAATTTATCTGTCGGAAAAGATAGTAACTATGCATAGACATTTTCCCAAGATATATAGATCGTTCGCATCGTTCTTGTTTTGATTTAAATCTCAGGAACCCTTATAACTTATATTTTTTTGTCAGGTTTCATTGTCCGGCCTTTTTTATTGATAGCGTAGTTTACAAAATATCATCAAAAAACTGCTATTTTCGTATATTTCTAACATAGCTGCGCCAGAGATCCGTGGAGTGCATGTTGTTTTGAGCATTATTTTGTCAAAATTACGTGTCTCTTTTGAAATTTCACGTTAACCTCTCACATGCCGGAATTCCAGACACAATAGAAAATGAATTGTGTCTTGCGTAGATTTACGATTCCAACATGTGAGAGGTTAAGGAGGTAATCGAAGCTATAAAATTGTTGGTCCCAGCTCTAACTAAGCTAGTCGTTAAGCCACGATGCAGACTATCACCTAGTTCATATGAACTTACTTTATTGTTTAAAGCTTTTTTTTTCATTTATCAGTATCACCAAGGCCACAATGCCAGTGCAAATGAAAGGGCTAAGGCAATTCATCTCAAACCAAGTTTTAAAGTTTTATTAGCCTGTCACGAGCGAATTGCTCCAATTTGTTAACTATAAACGAGCGGGCTCGTAAATTCTAAAAGGAAAAATTTGATGCCCTATTTATGAGGAGTGCACATCAGCGGACGGATCCGCTGTATGGAGCACACTATTCCTTCAAATTAATTGCAATTGAATTTACAAGGTGTTCCAATACTTGTGTTTTTACAATATTTTGCTTCAGGGGGCTAAAGTACCCATTAATATGAATAACTTTTTCTAAGAAACCAACACTGTGAACGCGAAAAAAAAACAGCTGTTTCATAAAAAAGTTATATCTATCTGCCTAAAATGTATGAAATCGCTTTTTTTTCGCGTTTACAGTGTTGATTCCTTAGAAAAAGTTACTCATATTGATGGGTATTATAGTCCCCTGAAGTTCCAATACTTGTGTTTATAACACAAGTATTGGAACACCTTGTAAAGATACATGAATTGTATGAGACATGAAATGGGTAAGAAAAGAGTGAGTACTGAAATGACGGCTGGTGGAGGAAAGTGGAGAGAAAAACCTGTGGTGACTGTAGATAATAGTAACAGATAGTGAGTTATTTAGGTCTCTATCAAACATGTGCAACATAAAAATAATATGGAAAATTAATCAGATCATCATCGCAATTTTTTGTATTATACTCAGAATATATTTTTTTAATTCCGGTTTAGAAATTGAATAGAAAAAAAAGATGAACTGTAAAAAAATAGAAACAGCTTTAGATAATATATGTCCTCAGATCTCTAAAATTGTATTGGGTAAACTAAAGCATTCCGTTTCTACCTTCACGTTTTCAGCAGGGTGACAGCGAACAGAGAAAAGTGGCGAGACATAGCGAGAAACATGCTTTTTGATGAATCTATGTACTTCAAGATGGTTACGACCACTCCGAATATAATGGCTGAAGAGATAGGAATCCTGACTTTAATATAAAAAGTATCTATAAAAGCTCTTAATGATTTGACAGTCCTTAAAGCTTGGTAGTAACTCTGCCTTCAGCGCAGAAAACAAAAAAATACATCAGCTATTTAGTACTCGAAAGGAGCCTCTTGAGGCGCACTTAAAATCCTTTCACCACACAGTTTCGGAAGAAACTAGTGATACGACAAAAGAGTGAGAGCTATCTAGTTCCAAAAGCACAGGCTTTGCTTAGAAATTAGGGCTAGAATGCTGTGTGCAATGTCTACTAATACGTATAAAAAAATGTAGTTTATACCTACTTCAGCTAGAGTTATAAAACGAGCGGACAAGATCGCCAAGGGTTGTTT
This sequence comes from Chloroclysta siterata, assembly GCA_932294275.1. Taxonomy (NCBI): domain Eukaryota; kingdom Metazoa; phylum Arthropoda; class Insecta; order Lepidoptera; family Geometridae; genus Chloroclysta; species Chloroclysta siterata. The sequence goes on from OW028602.1 coordinate 13,417,499, forward strand.
TACATAAAGCCTTTGATGTGCATAAAGGCCCGCATTAAATCTAAAGTAGTTATTATACTCTAGACTGCTTCAAAAATCCCCCTGCCCAGAAATATGGCTATCATAAAACTCAGCCGAACATGGCGTAGTGTGTTTTATTTCGCCGTGTATTGTCCAAAGAGGTTTTCAATTTATTAGTTCGAGGGACCGTCAAGGATTTCACGATGTTCGAACTCTTTTTTCGATATAAATTTTATTTCATCGTTTATATTTTATGCTCACAGGGGTACTTACGTCAATAAAACTCCGTTCGCAGTACTTATTCATATAAATTTTACAGCATTTATATTCAAAATATATCTAGGTTTATTACACCGAAATAACCACGTTTCACTGTGAGAATAATAAATTTCTAAGAAGATTGTATATCTTCCACATCCCATAACAACATGCTGCCAAAGCGCTAAAAAAAGCATTCCTAAAAACCAAACGAAATGCTTAACCATTTAATGCCTCAACAGGTCTCATTGGACATTTTTGTAAGCCCATAAGACCTATTTTCACAACATGAAACAATGAATAAATGATTTTGAAAAAGCTTCCAGATTTTTTATTCTTAGTAATTACCTGAAGGACTGACGATATTTCAAAGATCGCGGGAAATTAGTGGATGGAGAAGGCTCAGAATCGTTCTTATTTTAGAAATTACATATTTACCTCGTAAGCCTTCTTTAGACTGGTGATGTTAACTAAGTTTCGTATGAAGTAGTCAACTTTGACTACATCACTTTGAGGAGTTTTAGGCCTCATCTAGACCTCCGTCGTGGCTTAACGACCGGGACCCAAACGGTCACGCATCAAAATAGTCAGACGTGACCGTGCAGGACAATATGTAATTGTCAAGCTACGACACGAGCACTTCCCTTATAATAAAGTACACTTGCCTTCAGTGTCGAGGGCAACTTTTCACTCATGCCCCTAATTACGGGAGGCTACAATACGATTGCCGAGCTATCACAGCTTAGCCGGACTAACCCACAAGACAGTCATGTTCAATACGTGCGGAACTGGTTGCACCGCGGCTTTCCTCACGTTGTTTTCCTTTGAAAGCACTAGTATAGTGTAAATATTTTGATCGATCAGAAAATTCATAGTTACACGAATAGATTCGAACCGGCGCGGCGGCCTTATGACTGGTAGGCGGAGTTACGGACCACCTTCTAGTGTTTACCTTATTAGAAAATTACATATTAGCCGTATTTATGGCTAGATTGTAATATTATTAGAGTATGTTATAAAATAAACTATTAAAAAAAAGAAAAAAAAAGTTATAGAGCCTTACCTTACTACAAATCAAATCAAATATTTTATTTTGTCAGAATTTTACGAACAAACTTGGTAATAAAATACAGTAGAGGTAGGAAACCGGCATGACGTAGAACCTAAAAAGTTCTATAACATGTGTGAAATGCTCGAAAGGAGCCTCTTGAGGCGCACTTAGAATACTTTCACCACACTGTTTCGAAAGAAACTAGTGACACGACAAGAGAGAGTAGAGGTAGGCTAAAGAAGAGATGGATGGACTGTGTCACAGATAAGAGAATACTAGTACTGTGTCAAAGATGATATGAGTAAGAATGGAGTGACTGCTGAAATGACGGCTGGGAGTGGAAAGAATAAAACTTGTTGTGCCGAACCAACATGAAGTGGATTAAGAGCATAAAATGATGACGAAGTGTACATACTTCGTTTTTATTTTCCTTGTGGCTGTAATTTTTATCAAGCTTCAACAATGTCTCCTATTTTCAACAGAAATCTTAGCAAAAGTTCGTGCGGACGCATTCAACACGGCACAAAACAGAAAGTGAATTAAATAAATAAGAATAAAAATCTTATCCAAGGGGGAAACGGCATGGTACTAACTACGTTTGTTAAGATAGGATCTGCGTATACTTACTGCTTTCACTTTTCTATAAACGCACTGCAGCAGACACTGGAAAATAAAGAGGCATAGTTTAATTCGTTTTCTTTGAGAAAAGGCATGTTACAATTGCCACTTCGACTGTTAATTTTGTAGTAAAGAATTTTGCGTATATTTTTATTTTTATGCTTCTTGGTGATGGAACAAGCAGATGAACTTAATGTTAAGCAGAAGAGCTATTTGTGAATGGTTAGTCTAGGGAAGCACTTCCACTATGCCTTGATGCATTGCTGTGTTTCGTTTTGAAGAATGAGGTTGAAATTACAGGCATCAGAGTATTACCCTCTGTATGCTTCAAGTATGGCACGTTCCTGCGTGGCTTACAAGGCAATTCTTTACTATAGGTGGTGGTTACCACTTAACAACAGGTGGGCCATCTGCTTGTTCCATCAGCAAGAAGTATAAGAAACTGATGAACAATAACTTACCCCAGCGATTCTTTTCTCGTCATGCGAGAAGGGAACTTCCCTCTTGTTTCGTTTCCTCTGCGCTGGCATCGTGTGCTCCTCCTTTATCACGTCCAGGGCCTCTGAAATCCAGAGAAAAGACACATTAAACAGAGACACATCATAAATTGAAATAGTAGGTGTTATTCAATCATTGTAGGTACCACCTAAGACAAAGTTGTGACAAAGTGACAAAGTGTGACAAAGTTTCAGTCGGTTTTCATTTTGCGCCATTGTGGTGAACATGAGTGTTGAAGAAGACTGAAGATTGTTTGATTGTAAATAAATGGGATTTCTGAACTTTTTGTCCATAAATCTCTTCACGACACTAGCAGGGGACGCTAAGGTAATTTCTGGAATATGCCCTATTTTAGAATGCAAGCAAACAGGCATTTATTGTTGATAATTTATACAGAGTCTTTCAATCAAGCCACTCAGGACACATTTATGGCATGTTCTTCTAGGCTTGGTCACGTGGACCTGGCACCTACATTCACCTAGATTAAGACGTTTCAAAGTGATCCCTGAGAATCAACTGAATAAAATACCTTTTAACTTAGTACACTGTAGTGCCTGGACAGGAGTTTGGATAAAGTTGGCTTGTCATAATAACATCCTTACTTTTTGGTCGGCCTAATCCACAAGAAAGAGATAGTAAACACGTACTGAGCTGCCTAAGCCGCGGGTTTCCTTACGATGTTTTCCTTAATCGTTTGAGAGCACATATATTTTTTTATTCGTATGTAAAAATCCTTAGGCACGGCCGGATTTTAAGCTTACTGACCTAATGATCGGAAAGCTGGGTCCACCAGTGCTCTCATATTAGAAGAAGCACAATAAAATATATTAAACCACTGAAGTATGTATATAAAACTCAGTTTATATTATTGGTAATAACATATTCAATATTTTTTTATCTCTGTATTGAATTACGATAGGTAGCAGGAATGTCGGATTTATTGAAATCGTAAATCGACGTATAGAGATAGATTTACGATTTAGAAATGCCTTAAAAAGGTAAAGCGAAGTATGGAATATCAAAATATAGCGTGAGCTAAAAAAGCCGACCAAGAGCGTTTTGAACTCGCGCACTATTGGTACACGAAAAACAATAACAGAATTTGTTGATTTGGTTTCAATAAAAATAGCAGCCCTCGACGAGTGATCGTCAGACAAATAGACAGTGTAGGGATGGAAAAGGTCTAGTTGTTATTTTAAACATGAAATCTGAAAAAGTATAATCGAATCCTATGAAAGGATAACGTCTGAACCATTTATTTTAGCAATCACTACGCGAGCAAAGCTACGGGCAGCAGCAGTGTGAATAATATAGGTAGGTAGGTACATATCTAGCTCAATATATAGGTAGATACCTACATTTGGTTTAGATAAATAAATAAATATGGCTTGACTTTCCACACAGCTCTATCTAGTCCCAAACTAAGCAAAGCTTGTAATATGGGAATCAGATAGCTGATATAATACTTAAATACTTTTTTTTGTAAATACTTACTTTAAATATATAATTACACCCAGACAGAGAACATACAGACGTTTATCACACAAATATTTGTTCACGGTAGGGATCGAACCCACGGCCTACGGCGCATAAGGCAGAGCTACTACCAACTGAGCTGTGAAGGCTGTCAATAGGGCATGCCCGAGATGTGCCTACATATCTCGGGCATGCCCTATGGCATGCTCTAATTTTGATACCGTTGCGTTTTAGTATTCCAATTACCTACCTGCATGTTATACATATGTTTTGGCTGGCACGATACAATACATAATTACAAGTAACAATCTGTAATTCAGTTAAAATTATATGGTACACAACAATAAAAGAAAGTAAAAACTAGGTGACGAGAGTAGTTATTAGTTAGTTACATATCTAGCTCAATAGTCATTTTATGGAAGATTCGCGTTTTTATTTGCTCCTGTATTTGCGTATTCGTGAAAATTGTTAGTGTAGAGCCACCATAGGCTCTACACCACCATGGTGGCTCTAAAAATCGCTATCGTAGGTCCTTATATAAAATTATTTTAAAAATCTTATTTGCGACATATTTTATTTTTATTCGTCCCTTCGGGGACCAAAACAGAACAAGAAATAAGATATGCCAATACTCGTGTCCTAGTACTGTGGAGTTGATTACCTTGAGTAAACAGTAAATAACTACAATCAGATAATAACAGTAGGCAAGTAAAATATTCATTGAGTAATTATCAATTTAACAACTTCCGATAAATTACAAGCGAAGGAAGCGAATTGTCTATTGAAACGCAAGTTTCCCTTCTTGCCCAAAATGTTTGGCAATATCTATTTCTTCGACATCCAATAGCTTTTTAAATGACAATCAACACTTTTTTGATTTATAGAGCCGATTACAGGTTCTTACGATTAATTAATCTACCCCTCAATGAGTTTTTTAAATATCCTACTTATCCTGCGAAACGCGAAAGTTTGTAAGTATGGATGGATGGATGTTTGTTATTACTCTTTCACGTAAAAACTACCGGATGGATTTTAATGAAACTTTACAATAATATAGCTTAAACATCAGAATAACACATAGGCTACAATTTATATAAGATAGGTATTGTGTGACTAATCCTGCGCAGACGAAGTCGCGGGCACCAGCTTGTACCTGATATTTACAAAGCCCATTTGTTATGAGAGTTACAATAGAACTCTCCCGGACTCCAAATTATGATCTGTTACAATAGAACTCTATGATATTCTATACATATATTCTAGAATTACATGAGCCAGATAAAAGAGAAGGTCGCTGTCATGTCGTATAAGGAAGTCAAGGAGACCACATATAAGAAAAACTAAATTGGAGGAAACTTCTTAAATTTAAGATGAAGAATAGAATTTAAGTGCATATTCAGTATTTAATCCAAATATAAACCGAATAACTACGGCATAAAAGTTATTGAAGCTACCGAATGGAAACAATGCAATTTAATTGCAATAAGATGATGATAAAGATAATTTAATTGCATAAACATGTGTTAAACTTAGAGCTGATTTCACCATGCTCTGTTAGATTAACAGAGGATTAAAGGGCCGTTAAATAGAGAATAGAATATAATAATAATAATAATAAAATATATTTCAGACAACTTACAGGTCCATAGTAGGTACACATTAATTACACAAATACAAGATAATAATATGGCTTAAAACTAAAAATTTGAGTAAAATAAAATAAGTATACAAATCAAAACAATCACAACTATTTTGCTAAACTATTGGACGGTAATATAACCATGTTAACCCAATGTGACAGTATAGGACAGTCAATATAATAGAATAAAATTTTATTTAGCATAATAAAAAAAAACACACAAGACTGAAAAAAGTTAAAAGGGTAGGTAATATGTCAAAATGTACGCGTTTGAAATCGACGGTTAGATTTAACGGCCTGTTAATCCTTGATTGGTAACTAACTTGATTGGTGAAATCAGCTCTTAGGTGGTAACAAATGACAGGTATGTGTACAACATGATTTACCGATGTCGGTGTGCAAAAATAAAAAACAGTGATGGCATTAAAATGTCAATGACTCAAGACTTCATAATACAGGTCAAATAACTCGAAATCAGAAGCAGCAGCTCAACGTTCTTTGCAAGGGCACATTCATCAAACAAGCACTGGTGGCCTAGTGGTAGCGGCCCCGCCTTCCGATCCTTAGGTCGTGGGTTCGAAACCAGTCGTGTACCAATGAGTTTTTCTGTTCCAAAATTTATGTGCACACTGCCAGAACTCTCAAACAGTGAAGGAAAACATCGTGAGGAAACCGGCATGTCGAAGAACTTCAAAAAAATGTTCTATAACATGTGTCAAGTGCTCGAAAGGAGCCTCTTGAGGCGCACTTAAAATCCTTTCACCTCACTGTTTCGAAAGAAACTAGTGACACGACAAGAAGAATCAAACCAGCAATCAAGAAGAAAAATTTACTAAACCCTAAAATGCAAAAGTATATTCTGATTACAAATGCAAACAAGATATCGGTTATTCCTTGAAATAATTTCGCAAAACAGCTGGTTATAGACGAGTGAGCATCGCATGCGCACGCCGTTGCAGTATCAGCTTATGCAAGGGTTACGCAAGGTATATGGGTCATTGGAAATGCCTGCACTTTGTCTATGGTTAGGCATGTAATCAGTTTTCAAAATGATGTTTATTTCGACATGCTGACCGCAAGTGCTGATGCTGTATTCGAAATGTTGGTTTCATTATGTTCGTACTAGCTGGTTCCCGCGACTTCGTCTGCGTAGGATTAGTATTTCAAGTAGCTTATATTAGCGTGGCGTAGTAAGTACATATGTGTTACTCTAGCGGTTTTGGCAGCGCACGCCAGAATAGCTCACAGATGGTAGATTTTTTCCTACTTACTTGACACTTATCGTTATATTTTGGACAATTCACACAATATAGAGGTATTTATAAATTGTAGCTTATGTTTTATTCTGAATTCTATAAGCTACATTATTAAAGTTTCATTAAAATCCATACTTACAAACTTTCGCGTTTATAATATTAGTAGGATGATGAAGTAGCCTTTACGTGTTTTGTCGTACTTCTTAGCAAAGCATGTAACGGCCACCCATCTATTAATAAGGGATCTTTATAAGTATTTCAGACTGTTTATGTGTATTTAGATACAGTTTGTAAACTTAGGCTAACGAAGGTGATTACGACGCCAGCGCAGTTTGGAAGAAATTAATCTTTTATTTATGCAAATTCGTTTCTAAATTATATGTTGTGCAACCAATCATTTAGTGCATATTATTTTAAGCAGATCTATGACATTAATTTAGCTAAGTAGATGCCCATTATTTTTACAGAGTTCCCTGCCTTGGTCGAATGGTGCCTTTCACTGTCATTATATCATTGCAAAATAAATAAAAAGATACCAAACGGTTCTTTTACATTCGTATTTTGAACAGGAACGTTTAAAGGGATTAATTGGGGTAAATTAAGGGTTATTAAAGAACTAATTGCAGCATAATAACTACATGGTAACGGGAGGTGGTTGGACCCGACGCTCCATATTGGGGGCAATTTCGTACACAGTTTGATACGTTTTTGTGTAAATGTTGGTAAAGCAGTGCCAAAATTGCAATCATAAGGTTTCAACTCAATAATACTTAATATAAATTGAGCTTATTTAATTTAAAAAACGTGATTTCTTAAGATAGCTGCGAATTTACAAATTCAGTACGTAATCTGCAATGCGAAACGCGTTGAAGTCTTTTGTAAGAGAAAAGGTTTGCAAGTGAATTTTAAAAATCTTGCGTAAAAATTTACATTTTTATTTAATTTGATTAAAATTATTAAGTGGACTTATGATTTGTTTTTTAAGACAATAAATTAATTACATACTACTGTTTTAAATATAAAAAAAAACTGCCTTTTGCATCTAATAGTTAGATAGATAGATAGAAAATTATTTATTGCGCAGAAAAAAATGTATCCTACATAGGCGAACTTAATGCTAGAGAGCATTCTCTTCCAGTTAACCTTTGTGTAGTTAAAAACCGAAAGGTTAGTGCACAAACATGGATGATAGGGAGCTATTTTCTAAAAATACACAAAAACACATATTTTATATAATAAATATTAAAATTGGCACTCAATAAAATATAATATTACTTTAGTTACAACTCCTCCTCGCGTCGTGTTCCTCATTACTGAGGGTCGTGATTCCCCCGACGTTGAGCCATTACTGATTTGACGATGGTCCGCCATCTATGCCTGTCTTTGGCATTGTGAAGAGCATCGTGTAACTTGGTATTAAGTGATGAGCGGATTTGGTCAGACCATATAAGTGGACTTCGACCCTTCGGGTGCTTGCCGTCGACATTTCCAGTAACCATAAGTTGTTCCAGGTTGTTTCCAACTTTCCGAGCAATGTGGCCGAAAAACTCCAAAATTCGTCGCAGTCAAGTGGTGGAAAGCTGAGTGGTAGTTACAACACACAAATGCATAAATAATATAGATTCCATTTGAAATTGTGATGATTTATACGACCACTCTTTTAAATCATATTTATACCCATGGGGGTCCTTGGCCCATACAAAGGTAATATATTTTTTGTAAGAATTTTACAATTTCCAATTAACTTCCAAGTATTAGAGCTGATTTTACCATGCTCTTTTAGTTACTAATCAAGGATTAACAGGTGGTTAAATCTAACAGTAGATGTCAAACGCGTACATTTTGACATATTTAACGACACTTTAATCCTTTGTTAATCTAACGGATCATGGTGAAATCAGCTCATAGTGTGCTAGACAACATTTTGTATGAAACAGCTAATTATTAGTAAAGTGTTCCGCAGTATTTTACATGACTCAGAAGTGATCTCAGATAATACAGTTAACAGTCAACCTTCCTTTTAGGTATAAACGAGGTGCCTACATAGCCTAAAGTTGTATGCAACTTGGCACAAAGTTGTGGTCAACTTACACAATGGACCATCGGAAAAAATGTGGTAATTAATTTTTGGAATGCACTTACCTTACTTGTTTTGAACTTAATTCTCACGGGTCACCATTAAGTAACCTTTAGGTAGGTATAATAATAAATGATAAATTCAAACAGATAAATTCAAACAGAGATATATACAACAAAAAAAGTTAGTAAGTTTCTTTTTAGCGTTCCATACCCAAAGGGTAAAACGGGACCCTATTACTAAGACTCCGCTGTCCGTCCGTCTGTCTGTCTGTCTGTCCATCTGTCACCAGGCTGTAGCTCATGAACCGTGATAGTTAGATAGTTGAAATTTTCACAGATGATGTATTTTTGTTGCCGTTATAATAACAAATACTAAAAAACGGAATAAAATCAATATTTAATTAGGGGCTCCTATAAAACAAACGTGGTTTTTTGCCGTTTTTATAGATAATGTTACGAAACCCTTCGTGCGCGAGTCTGACTCGCACTTGGCTGGTTTTTTTTTATTTAGGCTAAGTTATTAAAAAAACCATTAATTATTAGTTAGCATATAAAATAGGTATAATTGGTTAAATAGCCGTTCTCATTATTTTGTAATAAATTATAAATAAATTAAATAGCCTCTATATTCATTAATTTTTTGACATTATATTTTATTTGAAAACCATATTCCTTGACAAATAGATGTACCAAACAATATAGCTAACTAGGTTGGTCTGTTATTGTGAACACTGCTTAAATGCGCCAACGCCTTATTGTCAATATGCATCTAGGTCACCATCTGACGCGTTTAGAGGATTTTTCAATAGTTTACAGTTAAACTAACATCATGCTTCTTGAAACGTAATATTGAGTCGTGCTTGACATGATAATAAAGTACGGTCATCTGTTTTTACTGACCACTACAAATTGATTTTGTTCAAGGCAATAGCAAAGTGTCGTCTTACTGTAAGTTTCTATACTGTGCCAATAATGAAGTGTCTTTACTGTCTTATAGACCGCCCAGCTCCATAGTCGACTTATACTTACTCAAGGGCGGATCCAGGATTTTTTTCTGGGAGGGGCACAAAGGGCGGACGGTCAAAAAAATCATCAATTACTGTCAAAATTCTCAATTCCAGCCAGAAATAGACAAGAGTTTCACTCATGTTCTTTCTGTTATTTTATTTATATACATATTTTAACAACTCTGATAATTTGATTTGCTTCTAAGTATGTACTGTGATGGAATCTCCACAGTACATAAAAAATCCGTCTGGGGGGGGGGGCGTGCTCTCCCTTAAATCCGCCCTTGTTACCAGTACCTATAGCTGAGATAGTAATTAAAGGAAAAAACTAGCTTCTTGCACCCACAACAACTGTATTGTATTTATTTTGGAGTTGCTATTGCTATGTTTTGGTTTGAAGGGTGTTATTGCCGGTTAAATTAGAGGCTCATGAGGCTTAACATCTATATGCCTCAAATTGACGCGCGCGGGAAAATGCATCGTAGGACACGTCCTATCGTGAGCAAAGCAACCGTCATGCTTGTTGATAGATTTATCAGCAAGTAATTAAAAAAGAAGTTATTCAATAAAGATTCAGATAAAATCCAAGGTTTTATCGACTTCCTAGCTTCATAGGCATCCGATAATTCGATGCAAGGTTATAAACCAGTCGGTGAACGTCTTAAATTTTGAAACCTTACGTAATATTCCGCTGAAGAAGCTAATATTGAAGATGTAATCAATAGTTAATACAATTGATATTTCACGATTTACTTGTAAAAACCATATGTTTTATTTAACCAATTTGAGTTGCACGAATGTGTCTGTTTTTATTGTTATCTCATGCTAGCGGTTACCCGCGACTTTGTTTTCCTATACCTAAAAGTCTCATTAAGTAGGTAAAGGCATTTTTTGATAAGAAAACTTGCTTGATTCAAAATATTTTTGAAACTTCGTTGTTTTAGATTTTTCATAATTACATTCAGTTATCTTCAAAAATGTTGAAATGTGCGAGCGAGAAGCAAATTGATGTCTGCGACTTAATATAAAAAAAACCGGCCAAGTGCGAGTCGGACTCGTGCACCGAGGGTTCCGTAAATTATTAAAAATATATTTATATACAAATTACTAAAAATGTATGCTTTTCGCAATTTATCATTTATCTGTGCTATAAGACGTTGCTTCGTACCAAATTTCAAGATTCTGAGTTCACGGGAAGTACCCTGTGGGTTTTGATTCCCTTGCGAGTGTCGAAAATTGGCAGCATATACGGCTGTATCTTTTGTTTGCGTTGGCTTAAAAGTTTGATAATTTTTTCACACCCCCAAGGGACAGTAGTCAGTAGAAGGGGAGTATTTGATATGAATTTCAGCTTGATAACTCCTCGCGTTCCTTCCTCCTCGGGTCTTGACAGACATACAGACAACAAAGTGATCCTATAAGAGTTCCGTTGTTTTCCGTTGTTTTTTTTACTCGACAAGAAGAAGAAGAATATCAATAAACCAAACATAATATATCAAATGTATATTGATCAGTTGAGCTATCACTAGATCGTTTGCAACGGTCTGCAGATAGCTCCACTGTTTCTTATGTATTTTGTACATTTTGTAAAAACTTGTATTCGTTAAAATATTCTTTGTCAATAAATGATTATGATATCTTTTTCTCATTCAAAACTTTGCTTAGTTTGGGGCTACGTTATAGTGCTGTGTCGAAAGTCCACCAATATTTATTTACCAATATATAGTACCATGCAATATTTAACATTCCATTCTACTAATCTCGTTTACGTAGAACCACATTTCTGCCCAGTTGGTCTAGATAAAAGATAAAAAAAGATAATAAATGTTTATTGCATAGTCTTAAACACTAACATTATAGTCAAAATAGCAGTTAGCTACCTGTGATTTATTATACCTCTAATGTATAATATTTTGTAATGTCGTGGGTAAAGACCTTAGGATAGACATTGGTTGGAGTTCCTCGCTCTAACTAAGCATAAGCTTGTATGTAGAAGCGAGGGTCTTCTTCTGGCTAGCTCCAAGGAGTTTTAAAGACATTTAGGTGTGTACATTTTTCAACTTATACTAGAAAAAAACTAATAATACGAAAACAACCGGACAGAATTCACTTATACAAAAAAAAGTAAAGAAAAAAAGGAGGATACTAAACTAAGATTAATCTAACGTAAGTATATTTTAAGGAAAAATAAAAAAAAGAGACATAAATGTCAATAAAAAGGTCTAAATGATTTAGTTGACAGAATTTACATAATAAGTATGCAAAGGGGGCACATAAACCTATTTTACTTCTGCAAATGTTCTTTAAAAAAGTAATTACTTACCTAATTACACAAACAAATTTATAAAGTATAGTATAAATTAAGAAATGCTTGTATGGCCTATGCGTGAAAGTTGGGGCATTCTTGAGCAAGTGCCTTTGTAAGTTTAAAAGTGATTGTTAACTGAATATACTTGACTTTGACTGTATTTTTTTTAGCAATGATAGGGAAGACCTTGGAAGAGGCTTTTGCCAAAAAAGGGCAAACAGACAATAGTATCGATAGTAAATGATCGATCATTTATTTAAGGTTTTTTAAACTAAATTACAGTTTATGACAAACCTAAAAGTTAACAAAATAATCGAACACAACTCAAATTCTAAACTTCTAGAAGTAAATTATGTATAAGTAAGTAACTATTATATAATTTAAGAGCTATGCGATGCCGCGCCGGTGCGCATCCGTAGATAACCAAATATAGGTAGGTAAGGTACGTCTCAAGTACCAAAGTGTCAATGTTGCAGTATGAAATATTATTAAATTTTATCTATACTATTAGACTAAAAAAATTCAATGAAATAAAGTTTTTTGGGATTCTTATAGCTCTTATTTTGTGCATTATTTTTTTCGTGAACTCGACGCAAGACCAAGGTTACAAAAGTAGGCATCTTAAATTTTAAATAAAAAGGTACCTACTTACTTTAAGATTTCTACCTTTCATCTTTGCCTCGTATGTGTAAATGTTACATGGCTAGTACACACAGAATACAAATAGTCAGTACTAACACTTCACTTTCACCGTTGCGCGTGCGCCGACCTTGACAGCGTGTGACCGCCACTGCTCGAGTTTGGACAACTTGTGTATCCAACTGTTTGTTATTTGGTCGATTGCACTTGGGTGTACCAGTCTGAATATACCTACCTCGATATTTGATGCAAAATTAGACTAAATAAAATCGATAAAGAAACATCGATTTTAATTATTGAACTCAGGTTGAATGGTCTTTATTCCTTTAATATCACAAGGATCTCTGTGGTTTTAGTAAACGATTTATAAACTAAGTGTTAAGGCGCCGGCCGGCACTAGTTACGACGTGGGCCATGTGACCAAGCCAAGAGTACTTAAGGGGCTGACAACCATCAAACAACTTCTCGCTCGCACGTTTCGACATGTTAAAAGATATAAAATCACTAAACTAATTTTCGAAAAATCGCAATCAACCATTTTGTGTGCAATCACATTGCACACAGTTTAGTAAAATAGTAAATCGTTCAAAATGTTTTTTTTACTTTAAAGCGATTTTTCGAAAATGAGCATAGTTATTTTATATCTTTCAACATGTCGAAACGTGCGAGCGAGAGTCACATTAGCTCTTATCTTCGCCTTAACTTAAGTACTTAACGTACAAGAAAATTACAGCTTTCCTTTGCAGGTTTCCGTTGATTTTTGTGAGAAACTTCTTATAAAATAATATATAAGTAGTTACACATTTTGTAGGAGTTTGATAAGCAAGAGTGATGCCTCCTAATACAGGTGATTTTTGAATTAAAAGGAGACATCAAATTTATTTTAACATTTTATGACCTACATGGATGTGGATGGTTTTAGATGGAGAGGCAGGCCAAAGAAAAGATGGATGGATTGTGTGAAAGATGATATGAGTAAGAAAGGTGTGAGCACTGAGATGACGTATGATAGAGGAGAGTGGAAGAAGAAAACCTGTTGTGCCGACCCCACTTAGCGTGGAATAAGGGCAGGAAGATGATGATGATTTTATGTACCTACATTTTGAGAAAGAAAGTATTTTGTAGGTGTCTAATCAGGGGGCTAACTTATGTGATTGTAAATGTTGGTTTAGCTTTAACCTATATGCACTGTAATGTGAATTATGCACAGCGTAGCTTACCTCTTAATATAGAGAGTTTGATTTCATCTTGACATAACGTTATCACTCGTTCAATCTTCTGAGGCGCGGTGGGAGGGTTTTTACATCTTTGTTCCTGAAAACAGAAAGCATGAAATATTGACTCATAAGTGTCGTAAAACCTGAATTATAATTACATGTCGAAGTTGTCTGAAATAAAGTTTATATTATTACCAATCGGTCTGTACCAGAAGGACAATCTAGCATAACGCCCTTGTGGGATGAACGACATAAAAGTAAAATGACCTACTAGTAACGTCTAAAATTAAAAGCGCCTTACAAGTAAAACGTCTGATACGACAAATCGTCATGAAATGTAAAGCACTGGCACAGAAAATGAACCCTAAAAATAAAACCACAATTTGAACAAATTTTATTTTATGCCATTATTAATATCATCATCATCATCAACCTATGTTAGTCCACTGCTGGACGTAGGTCTCTCCCAAGACGCGCCACTGAACCTGATCTTCGGCTCTTTTCATCCAGTATTTGCCAGCTACATTTCACAGATGGTTGCCTCACCTTGCCGAAGGGCTTCCTACTACGCTTACCTAAACCACAGATAAGAGAATACTAGTACCTAAACGCATATTATTATAATTATAGAATATATAAATAATAATAATAATGTCGAAAATATACCAAAATGCGTTCTGCTTATTATTTCTATATGAATAGAATTTTACATGAGAGTATATATAACATTTACATACTAATTAAGTTTTAGAGGGCATTATGGTAATTCAGAATCATACATTCTAAATGTCAGTACGTATTTAAGCAGTTTGACAAGTTCAATGTAATAAAGCCACTGGATTTATCATGACGTATGAATTTATTATCATTTGAAACAACGACTCAAATAACCAGCTTGTAAATTAGTATACTCCTAGATTCATTAAGTTATACCCTACATATAGTATTTTTTTTAAAGTATTCCATCGTTTGTCTGGTTCCCATAGTAGTCCTTTTATAATAAGTATGTACTTATACCGAATTTACTGGGACCTGTTATGTATTGAGGGCATTTTACAATATATTTGGCTTTAAAAGTAATTAACGGTAACCATTTTTTGGTTATGTTTAAACAAAGTGCAAAAACAAGGTGAGTGAAAAAAAATATGCACAAACACTACCTCTAAATATAGCTGTATTAGGTAAAAACCGTTTCGCGTAAAAGGCATGAATACTTTTTTTTTATCAAAGCTCTTTCAAAATACTAAGAGGCCGAACGTATAGACCTACCGGAAAGTGTAAGTGTTCCTATCAATAGGTAGATTTCAATACAAACTTGCGACCACACGCAGATGTCTCCGCAAGCATGGGAGGTCGGACATGGTCAACCACAGACACCATGAAACTCAAGCTTGTGTCTATTGTGTCGCCATGTCGCATCCGTGCTCATGAGAACAATGACTGAACTTTGTGCCGATGACCCACTTCTATCAATAGGTATTTATTACCTACCTAGCCAAAATGAACTCGTGGTTGTCCCGAACAGATCTAGCGATCATCGCGATCTACGAAATAACTGAAACTAACAATTGTTTTTCAGTCAATAAATTTTTACACGTTTTGGAATGTGTGTGAACAGTTTTCAAAGTTGTTTTTTTATTATTAAATCATTTATTTCAGATTAAATCCGTATCAAAAAATTACCCCCATAATATTACTGTCGCATTATTTTGTTACAAAATGTCTTTTTTTTATTATTTTATGGTATCATGATAAAAAAAAATTAATATGCCAGAACAAAACTGACATAAAACATTGGTATTATAATTGATTTTTAATAAAAATAGATATGAGTAGGTATATAATTAACTAACTAAAAACAAGTCCAGTGGAGCACAAGGAAATCTGCATTCACCTAACATAAATGGGGCAGTCTTCATCATCTGAAATATTGTTATTTTTACCTTCTTTTAGATCAATCAACGATTGAAATGTTTTATGAAGTTAATTGATTTTAGTGAATCATATTTAGTGAACGTGAAACGTGAATTCGCGTAGATTCTTTTCCTTAGAATGTTTGGCAAAATTGTAAAACGACCCCTTAACTACGAGGTAGTTTTAACGATCTAATTTTGTTTATTTTTATTGGACAGGAAAGAGTTTCTGTTTCTCCACCTTTCACTGTACTGGTTTTTCCAGACGTGGTACTTTTTCAGCCCACGTCTTGTAAACGGTTACAAACCAGAAAATAGGCCGTGAAACGGAGTTGCTTGTTGGGCTAGACAAGACATAAACAAAATAAATATAAATATTAGTGGACTTTCCACACAGCACTATCTAGCCCCAAACGAAGCAAAGCTTGTAATATGGGAACTTGATAGCTGATATATTACTTACATACATTTTTTTTGTATTTACATACCTATAACATATAATATAACCCAGAAAGAGAACAAACATCTATGTTCATCACACAAATATTTGTTCTCGTTGGGGATCGAGGCCTACAGCGCAGAAGGCAGAGCTACTACCAACTGAGCTGTGAAGGCTGTCATACATAGATGGACTTATTATTCAATGGGTCTGTTTACATTGTTTGAATACGTGCCTTGCAATCAAGGTTTCTGGCTGGTTTGTTTACTCTTGCGGATAAAATCAGTCAATAAAAACAATGTTATTTTAATTGCAATGGACAGTGGCTATTTTATACAAGGTGTTCCCTTAATTGTGTACTTATATAAACTTCAGGGGGCTAATGTACCCATCAATATGAATAACTTTTTCTAAGGAACCAACACTGTGAACGCAAAAAAAAACAGCTGTTTCATACAATAGTTCAATACCTACTTGGCTAAAATGTATGAAACAGCTGTTTTTTTTTTCGCGTTCACAGTGTTGGTTCCATACAAAACAAAAAGTTATTCATATTGTTGAGTACTTTAGCCCCCTGAAGTTTATATACACAATTATGGGAACACCTTGTATAGGTTCTATTTTTTATAGCTATAGTCGCCCAGTGTTATATAGATAACAGCAAGTCTTTACATCAGATACGTTTGGCGAGCATAATCATTTATTTCAATAATCAAGCAGTAATGGATAACTGTAGATTTTAGAGCACTGGTAGTCTAGTGGCAGCGGCCCCGAGTTCCGATGCTAAGGTCGTAGGTTCAAAACCCGTTGTGCATCAATAAGTTTTCCACTGCATAGTACCAGTAGATACTCTCAAACAAAACAAGAAGAAGACTGTAAAATAAGTATAGTGTCAAAGTAAGTGTGTCTTTGCACCTGTAATGTGCACGAATTCCTTCATACATAGTTTGCGGAGAACATTTGATTGTGTATAAAACATTTCAACAAACTGCGGATTGTACACAATGTATTTTACACATATACCAATGAAAGCATGGATCGGTTCGAATACCGACCACTGGCATGTGTATTATTTAGTACCTATTCATGAATTTAATCTGACTAGCCTTCAGACAGACTGGTTGACCTTTGACCTAAAAACAGCGCCATGTAATATAAGAAGTTGGTAGGTCTTGAAATTATAACTATATCATTATAGAAAGTAAATGTTTCCATCGTTTGTAAAACGCCGTGACTTTCAATAAGAAAAGCGAGTGCGTATGCTTTCTCTCGATGCACTAACATAGCATTTTCCCTTTAGAAATGCAAAACGTAAACAAAATATTCCATAACTAATGCTTATTGAATTCCTACCCGAGAATATATAGATATCTCTCTCTCTCTTGTCGTGTCACTAGTTTCTTTCGAAACAATGTGGTGAAAGGATTTTAAGTGCGCCTCAAGAGGCTCCTTTCGAGCACTTGACCCATGTCGAGTGCTCGAAATAAATATATTAACGTATACAATAAGAAAGTTAGGGAAATTCATTAAAACCCATAATCATTAAAGTTAGGCAAAATTATATTTTGTTAACATGATGTTTTTACTGGTTATATGGATTTATGCTGGCCTTAAATAAACACATTTAGTTAACTGAAAAATCATTATTTCAACCTGTTTTTATCATAATTCTCCATTTTCTTATTTATCTTTATCTTATCGAAAATTATGGCCCGAGGGTCTAGAGTAGTCGTTTTACGCTCTGTCTGTATAATAATATCTGAATGCTAGTATTTATTTAAGCTAGTCATCATCATCTTATCCACTGCTGGATAAGCCTTTCCTATCCGCTGAGACCTCCTAGGAAGAATGATTAAGAGCCTCCACTATCATCTCTCCATCCACCGACTTCCAGCGATCTTTAGAATGTCGTCGGCCCATCGGTTGTACATTGAGTCAGTATTTACACTTTCAGTTATACAGTTTTATAACTTGAGGTATGCGTGACCGACTATCTAATTTATACAATCAATCTAATATATATACTAATAATATAATATAGGCGGCATCTATTTATGGTACCTACCGCCTTAGGCACGTACTGCATTGGAAGTATTTGGAAGTTACGAAATGTATGATCAAATCATTTTGTGCAGGCGATCTCTACTGTGAGCTATAGCAACTAACCAGCTATACAAGTGTTCGATTCCCGTGCGAGACAAAAAAAATAATTAGAACTCTTGGTAAGTTACGCTACAGAGGTCGCATCGGTAAGCCTGCTCTACTTAGTTAACCTTATATAACAAACCAGTAAAAGTTATGCCTAGTACAGTCCTACTATAAAACATAATAACCCTATTTCCAGTACGCTAAAGTTCTTTTTCCTTTACCAGTTAGCCGGTTGACAAGCCTGAACGTAGAAGTTGAGAAACTAAATACCAGAACCTAAGGTTAACCTAGATACAGTCGGCTTATTTCACAAACTACAGACACTAATACACTGTCCAGTAGGGTGACCACTGTCCCGTTAAGTATCAGGACAGAGCAAATCAAAGCAATTTGTGTAAGTAATGAGTTTTTTTTAACAGATATTTTAGTTTCTAATATGTCTTTTATGGTAGAATTTAAACAGAAAATGAATTTAATGTGTATTCTGTTACGGATCAATTGAACGAAAGGAAAATTATGCTTCCGGTCAAAGCCAACGCCATAGAAAATCGATTGGGAAGAATGATTTGTTGAAATGTTCCTTATTAAGATTAATTCCATAATATATTAAATTTACTAAGTGTACAAGCGGTTACCGTCTACAGTTTCAAAATTCCATTCTTATATACTTTGTTTTTTTTTTATTAAAATTAAAACAAATCTCAGTTGAGCTAGGTACTGTGGTAACCGAACCTACTGGGTCTCCTTCCCAGCAGGCGGTGAGGTGATACACCGACGTGGCGCGTCCCCGGGTTGCGGATAGGGGGTCTCGGTTTGTCGATAGCTTCGAGTTAGAAGCTAGCGACAAACCGGCGCGGACAGAACACACTGGGGGGGAAATGGGGAAAGGAGTGGCGCCGCTGTGCGAAGCAGAGGGTGCAGTGGAAGGCAGAGGAAAGGAGTTTCTTATACGACTACGACTGAGGGAATTGATGTCACTTGACATCAATTGAAGATGGCAGTCCGGTTAATATTAACACTATTAATCGGTCTGTCGGAGAGGGTTTGCCGCCTCTCCTACCGGTATCCATGCTGCTGCTTCAACGACCCCTGTTGGGCATAAAGGGGTACGTCGTAGCAGTATGGACCGAAGGGGACTTGCCTTAATTGGCCGGGCCCAGAGAAAGGAAAATCTTGAAACAAAAACCCGTGAGAAAACACGTAAAAACCTGTGGATACCAGGGGACCTCCACAGTATATACCCTTCCCCGGCGACAGGGGGCACTGGTCGGTGGCACTTCGGTGGTGACAATTTTTTCCCCCATACTCGTGGGACTTATTATGGAAGAAAATAATCAAAATAAAAATGGTAGTGGCCGTTCTGGTCAGATGGAGGAGAAGAAGAGTGTGGGCGCATTGGTGCCTAAAAAGCGGATGCGGGACGCCTCCGGGCGTTTCGCAAAAGGCCCTTCTCAGGGCCAACCAAAAGGCCCTTCTCAGGGCCAAGCCGAGGAAGGCGCGTCGGCGACGGCGGTCAGCTTGTACGGCAGGGCGGACGAGTGGTCGGACTCCTACTCGGACAACGAGTCCGTTATGATCGAGTCTGATGGCGGTCCGATTGCGGTTCGCCAAAAGCGAAAGAGGGACTTCCTCAAGGAAGGCTCGGGCTCTGACTCTGCGAAGAGCAAGCCCAAGCGGAAGGCCTTGAAGGCGATAAAGCCTTCCGGTGTTGCTGGCACCCACGTCGTGGGTCTGGCAGAGGCGCGGCGCGAGCTGAACCTCACTCGGCGGGTGCAGCTCCAGCAAGACCTGGAAGAGCAGGTCGCTGCCAAGGAGCAGCAGGCGCGCGCTGTGCGGGCGAAGGCCGGCTATGGTGAGTCCAGCGTCTTGTACGCAGACCACTCCCTAGCCGAGCTGGAGCGCATGGCGAAGGAGGACGCGGAGGAGATCGCTCAGGTCGCCTCCAAGTCCTCCAACCTGAAGGGCACGTTCCAGAAGTCCCTGAAGTGCCGGGCCGCGAGCATGCGCGGTATCGTCGAGGAGCTGGTGCAGCGCACCGGCACCGACGAGACGCGCCAACTGCAGGCGAAGGTCGACCGCCTGCAGTCGGAGGTCAGCCAGCTTCACCAGAAGCTGGCTGAAGCCACGGCCCGGCCTACTCAGGCGGGCCCCAGTCCGGCAGCAGCAGCCGCGGCCAGGCCTACTCAGGCGGGCCCCAGTCCGGCAGCAGCAGCCGCGGCCCGGCCTACACTGGCGGGCCCCAGTCCGGCAGCTGAGGGCTCCTCCTCCAACCTTGAGGATATCATCCGCAAGGTGGTCATGGAGGAAAGAGCCTTCACGAGAGCCTGCCTCGATGGCATCGAGGACAGGCTCCTACCGGAGAAGCGCCTCCGACCGCCACTGGCGGCGGACAAGAGGCCGAACAAGCCGGGGCCTTCCTCCCAAAGGGAGGACGCCCAATTACCCTCCACCACTCCGTCCAACTCTTGGACGGAAGTGGTGAGGGGAAAGGGCAAGGCCAAAAAGCCGAAAACGGCCTTCCTCCCCCGAAGAAGGGCAAAGCACAGGCGACGACCTCGCCTGCCGCTGCGACCGCCACCCCTGCAGCGGGGACCCCGGCGGCCGATGAGGGGGGTGCGATGTCCGATTGATGGATAGGATCGGACATCGCATCCTCCAGGCGAACATCAACCACTGCAAAGCCGCCCAGGACCTGCTGATGCAGGTCATGGCGGAGTGGTTGGTGGACGTGGCGGTAGTCGCCGAGCCGTACTCGGTCCCCAGTCGTTGGCTGGGCGATCGAGACGGTTTGGTAGCTTTAGTGGCGCGGTCTTCCACAGACTCCCCTCCCCTCTCGCTATTAGAGAGGGGACCGGGATACGTGGCCGCCGCGTGGGGGGAAATAGCCTTGGTGGGCGTTTATTTCTCCCCAAACCGCCCTCTACAGGATTTCGAGGATTTCCTCGAAATCCTCACCGCGGTAGTCGGTAGGGCGGCGCCTCGTCAGGTCGCCGTATTGGGCGACCTGAACGCCAAGTCAGCGGCCTGGGGCAACCCAGCCGCCTCTTGTAACGTCCGGGGACCCGCCGTCGAGCTTTGGGCGGCCTCGTCCGGCGTGTCCCTCCTCAACAGGGGGACAGTCCAGACGTGTGTGCGGCGATGGGGAGGGTCAGTGGTGGACGTCTCGTTCGCCACCCCCATCCTAGCCGCCCGCGTCGTAAACTGGCGGGTCGAGATGGTGGAGTCAATGTCGGACCACCGATACGTGCGGTTCGACATCTCCACCCAGAGCCCCCGGAGGACGGCCCTCTCGGGCCGTCCTCCCTTCCCACGGTGGGCTCTCACCCGCCTGGACCGTGAAGCGGCTAAGGAGGCGGCGGCGTTCGTCCAGGACTGGCTTGCACCTCCTGTACAAGTCCTGGACGTGGACTCCGCGGCGGCCCAACTGCGGGAGTCCCTGACCGAGGTGTGCAACTCCAGCATGCCTCGGTCGCGCCGCCCACCTCCCCGACGTGCCGTCTACTGGTGGTCGGAGGAACTAGCGGAGCTCCGGGCCGCCTGCGTGGCGGCTAGAAGAGCATACGCGCGGAGTCGACGGCGCAGCCAGAGAGACCCCCGACAAGAGGACTTACTCTACGCCTCTTACGTAGAGGCAAAGAGGGTCCTCAAGTCGGCAATGGGGGCCGCCGCCGACACGGCACGAGCGGAAATGCTGGAGGGTCTCGACAGGGACCCATTCGGGAGACCATACAAGGCGGCGCGGAATAAACTGCGCCCCTTTGGTCCCCCACTGACGGAGTCCCTCGAGCCGGCATTGCTGGATGGGGTGGTTCGGTCCTTGTTTCCGACAGGGACCACCTTCACCCCACCAGCAATGGACCCCCCGCAGGAGGCAGCTCAGCCGGAGGAGGAGGTCCCTCCGGTTACAGCAGACGAGCTTGCCATGGAGGCCCTCCGCCTCCGCGCCAAAAAGACGGCCCCAGGGCCGGACGGCGTTCCCGCGCGGGTGCTGGCCATCGCCGCCGCCCAAATGGAGGAAAGGTTTCGGGACCTCTTCAACGCGTGTTTCGCGTTGAGGAGGTTCCCGAAACCTTGGAAGGAGGGGCAGCTATGCCTCCTCCGAAAGGAGGGACGCCCGGCGGACTCCCCCTCGGCATACCGGCCCATCGTTCTGCTCGATGAGGTCGGTAAACTCTTCGAGGGGATCGTCGCCAGCCGCCTTAATGGCCACCTGCTGGAGGTGGGGCCAAATCTGTCGGACGCCCAATTCGGTTTTCGAAGGGGGCGTTCGACAGTTGACGCGCTGGCCCGGCTGAAGGGACAAGTGAGGGAGGCCGTGGAGGCACGGGACGCAGTTTTGGCTGTGTCATTTGATATAGCCAACGCCTTCAACTCCGTCCCACACTCCACAATCCTAGAGGCGCTCCGCTACCATGGAGTGCCTCAGTACCTGCGGGGCCTCCTGGCCAGCTACCTGGAGGACCGAGCGGTCCTCCTGGTAGACAAGACGGGCCAACTTCGGCGATACGGCGCGGAGTCCGGTGTTCCACAGGGGTCCGTCCTAGGACCTCTCCTGTGGAACATCGGGTTCGATTGGCTCCTGCGGGGAGCTCTCCTCCGAGGCACGAGTGTCATCTGCTATGCAGACGACACTCTTCTCACTGCCCGGGGGAAGAGCTTTAGAGAAGCGGCGGGCCTGGCCTCGGCTGGCGGATCCTTGGTTGCGGGAAGGATCCGCCGGCTTGGATTGAGGGTGGCGCTGCACAAGACCGAGGCCGTGTTCTTCCACGGGCCTCGGCAGCGCATCCCCACTGACGCCCACATTGTTGTGGAGGGCGTCAGGGTCGAGGTGAAGGCCCAGATGAAATATCTGGGCCTTGTACTCGACAGCAGGTGGCGCTTCGGCCCGCATTTCAGCGGGCTGTCGACGCGCCTGCTGAAGGTCGCAGGTGCGCTTTCGTGGCTCCTCCCAAATATGGGGGGGCCCAAAGCGCGGTGCCGGCAGCTATATGCCGGCATCCTGCGGAGCATGGCCCTTTACGGGGCCCCTATCTGGGCGGACTCCGTTCAAAGAAGGGAGAACGCCGCCGCGATCCGCAGGCCCCAAAGGGCCATCGCACAGCGAGCCGCGAGGGCCTACCGTTCGGTAGGCTTCGCGGCGGCGTGCGCTCTGGCGGGCACCCCTCCTTGGGAGCTCGAGGCATGGGTGCTCGCCAGAGTGTACGAGTGGACGGCGGGGCGTAAGGCGCTCGGAGAGCACCCTGCCCCGGAGGAGCGGGAGGCCGTCCGGCGAGAGGCTAAGGAAGCCATCGTCCAACATTGGACGGTGGACCTCGCCTCCGCCGCGTTTGGCCGCCGAACATTGGACGCTCTCGGGCCGGTCCTGCAGGACTGGCTCGAGCGGCCCCACGGCTTCCTCTCGTTCCGTCTGGTGCAGGTGCTATCCGGGCATGGCTGCTTCGGAACGTACCTGCACCGAATCGGAAGGGAGGGAGCCCCGTCGTGCCACCATTGTGGCGCGGCGGAGGACACGGCGCAGCACACCCTCGAGGTATGCCCGTCGTGGGCCGAGCCGCGCCGCGGCTTGGTGGCGGTAGTGGGGCCAGACCTCTCGCTTCCCAGTGTGGTGAATTCCATGCTGGGGGACGGGAGGGGCTGGGCGGCGGTCGCCTCCTTCTGTGAGGACGTGATGTCCCAGAAGGAGGCAGCGGAGCGCGCGCGGGAGCAGGACCCTCTCGCGCCGCTGCGCAGGCGGAGGAGGGGTAGAAGGAGACGTCTTCTTCCCCCTCAAGGTGGTGAATAGCGAGAGATAGGCGTGGAGGCGCCATCTCTCGCATTGCACTGTTCGCCACCTCCGTCGGGCGGGAACGGCCAAGCACTCGTGGTCGTTCCCGGGCCCCTCCCTGCAGGGGGGGGCGTGAAGGCCCCGCTGTAAAGGCGGGCGGTCGTCGGCGGGGGACTGGAAGAAAAGGCTCTGCCGGTTTCCCAGTTCCCCTCCATAGTAGACGACGCGGGAGTGCCGCTGGGTTATTTAGTGGGTATACCGGCCCTCATGGGCCGGGGAGTCCCACATATCCCCTCCATCCTCTAATGGGGGGGAATGCGTAACGCATTTTTCCCAGCGAGAAAAAAAAAAAAAAAAAAAAAAAAAAGGTACTGTGGTAACGGGGTGCTAGGTCGGGTAACCTCCTCGTGGTGCATCCTGGTAACACCATGAAACACGCCCGCAGAGTACTGCGGACGTGTTCCATGGTGGCTAATAACCCGACACGGCGGGCCTCTCCGCGTGTCCCTCTGTGTAGCAGAGGGCACAGTGTGATGAGGCAGGGTAGACCTACGGGTCTACCCAGGCGGTAGAGCGCGCGCGAGAGACGCGGAACTTCTCGCGCCGCTAATGGTGGTGAATAGCGGGAGAAGACCTGGAGGGGCCTTCTCCCGCATTGCACTTATTCACCACCCCGTCGGGCGGGAACGGCTGGGCACTCACGGTCGTTCCCGGGGCCCCCTCTGCAAAGGGGGGGCGTGCGGGCCCCGCCGTAAAGGCGGGGGCGTTGCGGGGGCCCCGCTGTCATGGCGGGCCAATCGCCGGCGGGGGACTAGATGAAAAGGCTCTGCCAGTTTCCCAGTTCCCCTCCATATAGGCGACGCGGGAGTGTCGCTGGTCGCTGGGTTGTTTAGTGGGTATACCGGGAGCGGAAAACCGGGGAGTCCCACATATCCCCTCCATCCTCCAATGGGGGGGAATGCATAATGCATTTTTCCCAGCGTCAAAAAAAAAAAAAGGTACTGTGGTAACAATTCGTAATTAAAACTAAACTACGACACAGCGAAACCTAGTGGGGTCATCATGACAGACCTACATTGTAAACAACAGTACAAATTATCATGATAATGCTTTCATCATTGAACGCCATGCTCCAATCAGATCTACTGAATTTCGATACTTTCAAACCAAGTGATGAAATACGCCACCGTCCACAAACCGGATGGTAATAGTTATGCCATAGTGCACTGGGTAGTGACCTGCTGATATCAGCCATAGCACCAGAGCGTAACACATTGATGCAAAAAATAAAGGACAAAGCAATAAAACCAATCTGATATGGCGCTTTGCTTTTCCATACACGTTTTTTGTTTTTTTTTTATACTACTAGCTGATGAAACAAGCAGATGGCCCACCTGATGTTAAGTGGTAACCATCACCTATAACAAAGCATTGCCCCGTAAGCCACGCACAATAGGAACGTGCCCTACGGTACACTGCCCTGCGTCCATCAACTTGAGGCATACAGATGTTAAGCCTCATGTGCCTGTAATTACACCGGCAACCACCCTCTTCAAACCGAAACACAGCGTTGCTGCTTGGCAAACACAGTTCACAGGCTGCTTGCTTTGATCGCCACTAGCAGGCGTGCTTTATTTAGTCATAACTCGATGAACGATGAAGCTCGGCATCGTTCATCAAGCTATGACTTCTGTCTTCCGTTATGCCGACCCATGTATTTTCTGTATTCCATTATATTTCAAGAATCGAGTTTCAGAGTACAGTCGTTTACGACTTGCTTTTCATCTGAGTGTCTCTACTTTAGATAAATAATCATTTTGGCCCTCCAGCAGGCCTAGCACGGGCAGAGGAAAAGTTGTCTTTCCACCGTTTTTATCTACTTGTCAGTAGAAATAAAGAGAACTATTTCCCTTGACAAGTGATAAAAACGGTGGAAAGACAACTTTTCCTCTGCCCGTGCTAGGCCTACTGAATACATTTTGTATTTTTTTACATAATAGTTTAGTCTGTTATCTCCATTTTGTCAACACGTCACTCCCCCTTGATAAATTGAAAAGCGAGGCCCATGTCCATGTGAATTGAGTCACCTCATTTGCAGTGTGGGTGTAACCTTGCTAACGTCTAACGCTAAATAAGGCTGTGTGTAGGCCGACAGACCACGAAATAGTCGATCCAAAAGTTCATCGTTGATATTTGAGCCTTTATTTTATGAGAGTTCGCAGAATTTTGGTATACTGTTCATTCATGTGTCTGGACCCTAAGGGGAATTGGCGAGAATTTATTATAGCATTGTCCCAGCTTCAAATTGTAGTCTTCTCAAAATATAAAAATATCTTGTATATTTTACGACACAACGCTTGCGGTGTCATACCATTCCAGAGTTCAAATTATGCAATGTATTTCTGACTCAATTATAAAAGTCTGGAGACTGCAACTTTATAAGAAGTAGATGTAAAATGTGGAGGTATATTTAAGACAGTAGGTACCTAGAACCTTGTTAACAGTCTATTTCATTCCGCGTCGCATCTGATACGGAATTAATTACATAAAATCTCATAAAATTACCATACTTGCAATTTAAAATCATTTAAATGACCATTGGTACAGGGATGGTCAACATTTGGCACGAGATGACTTCGGCAAGATTGTCCGACCAATATGACAGCAGCAATTAAAATATTAAACATTATTAGGAGCTTTTTAAATAAAAGAAGAAGATGAACACGGAGATGTATTTAATGCCTGTAATTAACTTCTTGGTTTGCGGCCGCTGCCATAAAAAGTTAACCGCTACTGGTAGAGCGTTGCGTAAGCGTGAACTTTTAAAAGGGAAATTTTCGCTGTTGTTTTAATTTACTTTTACACAATCTAAAGCACTTAGTTAACTTTATTTATATTTATTCAAATTATTGTTTACGACAGCAGTTTATAGTTTGTGAATTAATAACAAATAGTGTGTTTTTGGAATCGTCTTTCAATGGTTATTGAATTTGGTAGTAGGTAACCAATTATGCTAAACAACCGACTTATTGTACCTATTTGGTTTATTCCCTAACTGTAATTAAAAAAAAAATAGTTGATAGGTAAATAATTTGTCATAGAAGAAATATAATCCTACTAATATTATAAACGCGAAAGTTTGTAAGTATGGATGGATGTTTGTTACTCTTTCACGTAAAAACTACTGAATGGATTTTAATGAAACTTTACAATTATATAGCTTATACATCAGAATAACACATAGGCTACAATTTATAAAGGTATTGTGTGACTAATCCTGCGCAGACAAAGTCGCGGGCACCAGTTTGTGTGAAATAAATTAATATCATTCATTTTGGCTTGAGTATTCAGGAACTGAAATGACACTTTTGTTAAGGGGCTGACAACTATCAAACAACTTCTCGCTCGCACGTTTCGACATGTTGAAAGATATAAAATCAATAAACTCATTTTCGAAAAATCGCAATCAACCATTTTGTTAATCACATTGCACACAGTTTAGTAAAAAAATCATTTTGATTGATACAAGTTTTCCTACTTAAAAGTTTGATTATGTACGAAAACTAGAAAAGCACACTTTAGAGTAGGAAAACATGTATCGATCAAAATGAAATTTTTACTAAAGTGTGTGTAATGTGATTGCAC
Source organism: Chloroclysta siterata (assembly GCA_932294275.1). Lineage (NCBI taxonomy): Eukaryota > Metazoa > Arthropoda > Insecta > Lepidoptera > Geometridae > Chloroclysta > Chloroclysta siterata. The sequence goes on from OW028602.1 coordinate 13,445,454, forward strand.
ACAAAATGGTTGATTGCGATTTTTCGAAAATGAGTTTAGTGATTTTATATCTTTCAACATGTCGAAACGTGCGAGCGAGAGTCACATTAGCTCTTGTCTTCGCCTTAACGTTGCTCTCCTATTAGTTGATCTTTTACCATCAAAGCATGAGCACAATGCTTGAAAAACTACGTAATCTGCCATGTTTTGAAACAAAAGCATGCCACAGTGTGAACTATAATTAGCACACTCCATGCGAGCGCATTCACTTTCTCTGTCGATTCCACGCACCAATTGTTGAAGACACCTGCCTTCCACACTGTCAACTGTCATGTTTTCCTTTGTTTTAAATAATATTCTTAGTGATCAGGATTTGCTACTTTACGTACAGCTTATTATAATAAACATCAGGTATACCGGATTCAAACCTATGCTGGCCTTACGACCAAGCGGGGTCACTCCCAATAGATCATCGGTGCTGTTTTTTTATCTAAACAAAACTAATTACATGTTTGTCATTGTGAACGTTTATTACATTACTTTATAACTCGTAGGTAAATGTATTTTGTTAGAGAATTGCTTGGAGTCGCGACAAGTTTCTCAAGGCCGTCTGTCTGGGAACTGGAGCAGTTTACATTGAGAATGGTCATCACAATTTGTTACATTTATGTATTTAATTAAAATAAATATAATGTACGTATTACTATTTCAATGTCATTTAACTGACAAGTGTGGGAGCTTCATATTAGTCATCTCATTCTTTGTTTCAATAATAATCATACAATAAAAATATACGAACAAATCATACAATAATAATCGAACATATCATCCCACAATAACACATCAATCATACAATAAAAATATACGAACAAATCATACAACAATAATCGAACAAATCATACAATTATTACCAACAGTCATACGTATATCTTTATCTACTTTTTTATATGGTTTAAGTATGTATTCGGCTTATTTATTATCTTCGTATAACAGCTCGTAGGTATAAACCTATATTTTTACAATCAGTTAATGTTAATACGTTTGATTTCGGAAAACTGTAACGATGATATTTTTAGAAACATAAATTACTACCTTACATTCTACAGTTAGCATCAGAAGTTCGTGACTTTCAGAGACTTTGTTTAATTCAGAAGCCACTAATTGAATTGAATTGATAATAATTTCGAAAGTACCTATTTTCGACCTAACGATATTTTATTACATACGTACTGCCTAATTTTCATTCATAAAACACTTTTGATAGTTTTCTGTATCATCAATCACTTTCGATGCTGACTGTTTTAACTTTTAATTAATTTACTTACACTGTCAGCTGATATCGCACTGTCGCTTAGCGAAATACCGAAAACGCAGAGGCAGCACAAAAGCGCACTAATTTTGCGAACCATTTTCTATTTTATCGTAATTTTCACACACAATATAAAATTAAGTCTTCCACAATTTGAATTTCGAATTTTCTTTTTCTTTTTTATCGGCTATACGAGACGGCGGCGAAAGGCGCGCGGTTGAACACAGTATGGAACTCGGTTCGCGAATGTGGGGATTTTTGAAAGGCCCGCGTAGGAGGGTTTCGCGCCGATTTCATCGTTACGTTCCGTTCTACGCTTTTGTGCTGGTCGGATTGGATACTTTTAAGTTCGATGTTTCCTGTTTCATATGCTCAGCTGTATAGTTACTGTTATGCAGTTGATTAAGGATACCTTGCATCTTTATTAAGTTGTTTAGAAAATCTTCCATTCACCATTTACGCACTAAGAGCTAACTTCAGGCAAATCATAATTGTCTTGTACTTTTAGACAAAATAAAACTATTAACGTCATATTTTCTGTATAAGTTTTGTATATAGTGTAGATTTTAAAATAAATAAATATGAAACTGTGTACATAATTACTGTATTTAGACAATAGTATAATAATTAAACGATGTAAGTAATAATGTGTAAACAAGCCCGAGCATTATTATCTTTACGAGCAGTGTCGTTATAACTATCATAGAGTCGACACGAGATGAGTGTTATGTGGGAAAACGATGAAGTTCTTCAACGATTCAGAGAGTATTTGATGATTCCTAGTGTTCATCCTGATGTAGATTATGGTAAGAGATTTTATCATTTATTTCATCATTTTATCGCAAAAAAAAATTGTATCTATAAAACGATATTTATCATTTATTCTTTTTTTAGGTAGGTACTAAAACCGTTAGTAAAGTAGGTAGGTATGTCGAGTATGTAAATATGGTCTATTGGGTACCAATAAATTTTGCTACGGACACAAATACCTACCTATTGTGCCATATTTCTGCTGAATGTATTATGGTATAAATTCATGCCTGGAAGAGATAAGGCGGCCCATTGTAGGTATCTACTTTTCATGATATGTGTACCTATTTAAGATTTTTTTCTTATCATTATATTGTTCTGATCTAAACATGTACTTGGATCTAACTGCAAGAAAATAATAAGAAGCGCGTTGATGTCTTTTGTATTGAATACTTAAGTTTTGAATAAATCTTGTATTGAAAACTTTTGTTTTGAATAAATCTTGTGTTGAAAACTTTAGTTTTGAATAAATCTATTAGGCTATTAATTCAAAACCTTTCGCCAGGCGACTGTGTCAAGTTTCTAAAGAGACAGGCAGCGGAGATCGGCCTGCCCGTCTGCGTCCACGAGCTCGTGCCGAAGAAGCCAGTCGTGGTGGTATCCTGGGAAGGCTCCCTACCCGAGCTGCCGGCAATACTGCTGAACTCACATATGGACGTGGTGCCTGTTTATGAGGTGAGTTTTTTTCCAACAGATAGATGATTGGAGATAGGTGAGAGGCGCGATGCACCCAAAAAAAACAGAGTCCTACGGTCGTAGAGGTACAAAACTGCATCGATGCATCGATGGATTTTTCAATTCAAATAAGCTTACCTAAATAGGAAAATCAACATAACAAACATGTTTGAGTAAGCAAGATTACCTACATAATAATAGTCATAAATTGAGAGATAAATAATCTAGCGAGATAACACTGCAAAGACCTAATAAATGAGTTCTACACAATTCTATCTTCATAAACCTATTTATCAGTTCAAGCCTATCTTTATTACGTAAGTCATTTTCAATCTTATGCCACCTCAACTTTCAATTTGACAGCCTTCACAGCTCAGTTGGTAGTAGCTCTGCCTTCTGCGCCGTAGGCCGTGGGTTCGATCCCCACCGAGAACAAACATTTGTTCTTGAACAATAATATATTATATTACATTGTAAAAGGATCATACAAAAGAACGGTAGGAACCAAGCCGTAAGTTTGTTGCCTGTTCTTCTAGGCTTTGGTCGCGTGGAACTGGCACCTAGAGTCACCTAGCTTTAAGACGTTTCAAAGTGATCCTTGTGATTTTATTGAATAAATACCTATTGACTTTGACTTTGACTTTGACTTTCTCTGTCTGGGTGTTATATAATATTACTAGCGGCCTGTCCCAGCTTCGCATGGGTGGTCATAAATTTTTTGAACAATTTAGGATAAACTTAGACCGTGGGTTCGAGCCTCGCGTCTACTTATTTCATACATTTGCACGCGCTTCTCCTTGAGTCATTGAAATCGCACCCCGCGCGTGACCCGTGGACCCGTAAACATTTTTAATTTCGTCATATCTTTTGAATGGAATGTCCGATTTGAAAAATTTAAGAAGTAATCTATAGGTATTGAAACCGTCTTAATTATGAAATGATTTATTTGGATAAGGATTAATACCAAGGTACAAATAAAGACCCTTTTCTAGCGGAGGCATTTCAATTATTTTTTTATAATAAAAGAACACTTATTGTGACATAACTATAATAGTTAGACATATGCTGTCGCGACATTTTTTGTAGATGATAACGTGTTCTACAAAATCGTAGTACATTATTTTGTTCTATCTTCAATAGTTTTCGCAGCGCACGCGATGTAAGGTTTTTTGTTTTCCACCTTGGGTTACATTATTGAAGTTTTAGTAAGGATCCCTGATTTTTTTGAAAATATAATATAGCCTATGTTACTCAGGGATAATGTAGCATGCTAATGGTGAAAGAATTTTTGAAATCGGACCAGTAGTTTTTGAGCCTATTCGTTACATACAAAAATACAAAAATACAAAGTTTACCTCTTTATAATATTGGTGTAGATAAGTATGTATTTACAAAAAAAAAGATATATAAGTAGTATATCAGCTATCTAGTTCCCATATCACAAGCTTTGGCTTAGTTTGGGGCGAGATAGTGCTGTGTGGAATGTCCACCAATATTTATTATTTATTTTAATTACAATTTTTTAAGGTTTTTATATTATTGTTTGTCGCAGACTTGACAGGCTGACTGACGTAGGGACAACGCACATCCTAAAAGGCTGGTCTTGAAATTATCAGAGCATATTTTGTTATAAAAAACTCTGGTTAACAAACTCTGGCTTAACAGGAAAAATGGACACACCCTCCATTTGCAGCGAACGTCTCGAAAGAAGGGTGGGTCTACGCGCGAGGCACTCAGGACATGAAGAGTGTCGGCATGGCGCACTTGGAGGCAGTTAGGAGGCTGAAGGGCGCTGGAGTCAGGCTGAAGAGAACTGTTCACATTAGCTTTGTGCCAGGTCTGTTGATTAGGCTGTAATTTTGCATCATTAACATAGATGATTTTCAAAATGTAGCTAAAACATTTTTTTCATAACTACATTCAGTGATCTTCAAAAATGTAGCTCTTTGTGAAGGGCTCGGGCAGAAAAAGGCGTGGTGGTTAGTACGTCCCCGCGTACTACCACCACGCCTTTTTCTGCCGCCAAACAGTGTTGCTGTGTTTCGGTTTGAATAGTGTGGTTGCCGGTGTAATTACAGGCACATCAGGCTTAACATCTGTATGCCTCAAGTTGGTGGACGCAGGGCAGTGCAACGTGGGGCACCTTCCTATCGTGCGTGGCTTGTGAGGCAATGCTTTGTTATAGGTGATGGTTACCACTTAACATAAGGTGAGCCATCTTCATGTTCCAATATAGTTGTATAAAAAAAAACGAAATGTGCGATGGAGTTGTCATTTCAATTTGCCATTACATTAGCAGTTGTCAATCAAGTTCACATCACATCAAATTGTCATCACATTATCATTTGTCAGCTCTTAAAATTGTTGTATAAACACAAAACGTTTCCAAGTGATCCTTACGATTTTGTTCGATTCTAGCTGTCACTTTCATTTATAACAAAGTACTCTGTGGCTATCACTCGCTGCTTCGCTCGCGTGCTGGTGGTATTTGCTAACATCGATATTTAAGGCGCTCTCTCTGAACACTATCATTCCTTCTACCATGTTCTAGTATTTTTTCGGGACAAAAACATAGATTCTATTGTTAAGAAGAAGAAGGAGGAATATTAGTAAGATAATGAACTTTTAAATATAATATGGTTATCTTATCATTTAACAGATGAAGAGATCGGCAGTGTAGATGGCATGAAAATATTCTCCGAGTCTGAAGAGTTCAGAAAACTGAATATAGGCTTTGCATTAGACGAGAGTGCCCCACACGAGAAACTGAACCAACTGATGGCTTTTCACGGCGAGAAGACCTCACGGCGTAAGTATGAATCCGGCCTTCTTTTTCGTGTCGAAGATACTTTCAATATCTGTGAAATTGAAGGTTAATAGACTCATAACTGTAAACCCCTGTGAAGGTAGATTTATTTATTTATTTCTTTTTACAATGCCCTTAAAATAAAAACTAAATGGTCATTAAAAAAAAAACACTACCTATTAACTACTAAGAGACATCAAAGCGCTTTCTGTGAATTTCGTCAGAGAAACCACAAAAAGGTAAAAATCTTCCTCTTCACTCAAACTATTGATTAAAAGAAGAGCCCTTGTCATAGGTGCTTCCTTCAGAAGGAATCACAAATGAAATAGAATGGAATGGAATGTGCCCTTAACCTTAATTATAGGTACTGTATTTATTTAGTTCTTAAAGTTTCTAAGGGAACTGACCGGTTCTTTGAGAAAATTGACTATTTGTATCCAGTTAATATTCTTTATATACTAACCCACTGTTTTTGATTGAAGCCTACTACTGAATTTAATTTTATTTTAGTGTGCATATCAATTCTTTCAGCCTACTTTTGTGACGTGTCTAATCGTCTATGAAACCCAATTCTTAGCCAATTAACACGCTTAACGCCCGTGTATTATTTACGATACTCCAACTGGAGTCCTTTCTCAGTTTAGGAATCGTGAAAGATACATGCGACTCGGGTATTTTCGCAACCTTTTCATACATTTTAGTATGCAATTAGAAGGGGTTGGCCCTGAAGAATATAGTTTTAAGGGTCAAAACGATAACACCAGCTTGCGTAATAAAGCTTGTTATATGTAAATACAAGCTGGTGCCAGCGACTTCGTCTGCGCAGGATAAGTCACACAATATCTTTATAAATTGTAGCCTATGTGTTATTCTGATGTATTTATAAGCTATATTATTGTAAAGTTTCAATAAAATCCATTCAGTAGTTTTTACGTGAAAGAGTAACAAACATCCATACTTACAAACTTTCACGTTTATGATATTACTTGCGACCCGCCCCAGCTTCGCACGGTTATTGTGGGTTATCCCTAAGAGATAGACATATACCATCCTAGACTTTTTTGTAGACCTTTTTAAGTTGTACAATACTGTAGTACATTATTTTGATCTATCTCGTAGGGTTCAGCCAGCGTTTGCAATGAAAGAGCAAAAAAATGTGTTTATTTATGACATCACATTAGAAACCTCTAAAATTATCAGTGTTTCTCTACTATATTATGCATGTATTATACATATAAACCTTCCTCTTGAATCATTCTATCTATTAAAAAACCCGCAAAATCCGTTGCGTAGTTTTAAAGATTTAAGCATATATAGGGATATAGGGACAAAGAAAGCGACTTTGTTTTATACTATGTAGTGATAGTGATGATGTAAATGTAAATGTTAATATATGTCGCACAAACCTTTCACGATACCCTGGCCTGGGAAAAGGCACCTGTAAGTGTATCGTAAATGATACGCTATCCCTGAGCGTGTTAATTAGCAAGCAAAGGTCTTACGGAGTCGGTTGACTAACGCAACGGCGTTTACCTAACACCAACTCATTATACCCAATTAGCCTTATTCAGTGGCATATCACGATGAGCAACCAAGACATCTACATGTTTTGAAATCATAATTGGCGCACAACCTCTTGCAACATGTGCCTATGGACATTGTTTCATTCGTGGGACTATGGAACCACCTTTAACCTAAGTTCTACTTAGTTCGTTTTTTATACACAGCAATAACAAAAAATAGTTCAACAGAGGAAAACTTTCTCCAAAGCGGTTGCCGGTGCATGCTCAGATCGGACCTAATTTCCCGGATACTACTCCCTACCCTCGCGAACCCTTAAGCGAAGCGAAGTTGAGACCATAAACCACCGTTGTTATTTTTTAACCCGATTGAAACCCGGTGAACTCTAAAGTGCTTCACTGGGACTTTAAGCAGAGGCGGCTTTGAGCTGATAGTTTTTATAGATACAGTTCGCTTTTTGCCGTAAGCTCGCCCCTCTGTTTACCGTCCGGTCCCGGTCCTGCACATCTTATAAAAAGAGATCTTTATTTTCCCTTTGAATCTTTATTTCTAATTTGGTCTTTTATTGGTATTTTGAGGTACTTAAGTTTACATAAGATACTTAAGAATCGATCAGCGCCTCTATCGCGCTTGCTGAGAACTCACGAGTCTCCATACAAAAACGGCGACGATACGGAAAATGAAAAACAATACGCAGACTTGGGGTACCTACTGCCTAGCGCGGATCCACCGATGTGGGCACGATGGGCATGCCCACGAAACAGAGAATGGTGCTCAAAATCGTGCTCGGCAAAACGTCGAGTGTGAAAACCGCGCGCTAGTTTACGCCGCGCGAGACTAACGCGAGCGATTTTGACGCGAGCTATACAACACCGCGTGCTCACCAAAGTGAGGCTTGGAACAGTGAGCTATTTGAAGTCCATTCTTATAACGTCGCGTTAGTTCAAAGCGAAGTACACTTAGCGAGATATTTTGTTGTTTGCAAAAAAGCAAATTTATTCAGTTTCGTATGGTGGACAATAATGTTAGGTAAACAAAGTAAAGTAATTAGGATAATATTATAGGCTCATAGAAAAAGAAACATTCCGATAAAAACAAATAGCGTCTAGATTTCACCATACGAAACTGAATAAATTTGCTTTTTTGCAAACAACAAAATATCTCGCTAAGTGTACTTCTCTTTAAACTAACGCGACGTTATAAGAATGGACTTCAAATAGCTCACTGTTCCAAGCCTCACTTTGGTGAGGACGCGGTGTTGTATAGCTCGCGTCAAAATCGCTCGCGTTAGTCTCGCGCGGCGTAAACTAGCGCGCGGTTTTCACACTCGACGTTTTGCCGAGCACGATTTTGAGCACCATTCGAAACAGAAGGCATGCCCATAACCTTAAGGGGCTGCTGACAACTATCAAACAACTTCTCGCTCGCACGTTTCGACATGTTGAAAGATAAAAAATCACTACTCATTTTCGAAAAATCGCAATCAATTATTTTGTGTGCAATCACATCGCACACAATTTAGTAAATATCCCATTTTGATCGATATAAGTTTACCTGCTTAAAAGTTAATTTATGTACGAAAACTAGTAAAGCAAACTTTTGAGTAGGAAAATATGTATCGATCAAAATGAAATTTTTACTAAACTGGTGCAATGTGATTGCACACAAGATGGTTGATTGCGATTTTTAGAAAATGAGTTTAGTGATTTTATATCTTTCAACATGTCGAAACGTGCGAGCGAGAGTCACATTAGCTCTTGTCTTCGCCTTAATAGCCGTGTGACGTCACAGTGTTCGCCCCACGACTTTGTCCACGTGGAACTACAACACTGTACAAAATGTTGGTCAGACCGTCAATTATATATTGTAAACATATCTAATGATACAGAATGCACTATATTGATCATGAGCGAGCTTATACTTATCAGAGTCGCAGTCGCATTTTCGGGTGGCTGTGACCACAACCTTTTTCTAGGGCTGAATCCGCGCCTGGGTACTGCTACCTTTCTGCTTGTAATTTTTATAACGAGATCGTTTCTCGTGAGTTTCTGCTTTAGGTACCTATGTAATAAATTTAGTACTTAAACCACCATAATCTATTTCATTTTTTTCATCTTCTGATCTATCTCTTATTCGTTAATATACAATATTTGAGTCTAAGGCTGCGTGTTCGAGTTGAATCAGCTAGAACTGGCGCATACCTAGGTATTCTCCAAAGCATCTCAGGCAATCCAAATAATTTATTTATTCATTTAATAAACACGGTTGATAACCAATTACATTGACTAAATATAATTATACAAAATAGACAGCAAACAACAAAATAAACACGAAAGTTATAATCAAATTCAAAATAAACATTCAATATTAGTCAAACATTAATAAAATAAATAAAAAGTCACAGCAAATAATAATTCCCTACACAACAAAAATCAATAAAATACCTACTTAATAATCCTACTAATATTATAAACGCCAAAGTTTGTAGGTAAGTAAGGATCGATGGATGGATGTTTGTTACTCTTTCACGTAAAAACTACTGAGTGGATTTTAATGAAACTTTACAATAATATAGCTTATACATCAGAATAACACTTAAGCTACAATTTATAAAGATATTGTGTGACTAATCCTGCGCAGACGCAGTCGCGGGCACCATCTTGTACCTAATAATGGAACCGAAATAATAAGGTACTTACTTTACTCCGGTTTTCGCATAACTACCTCTATATTAAGGCTAATGTACCTACCTCTCTCTCGCACGTTTCATTTTTACTAAACTGTGTGCAATGTGATTGCACACAACTTGGATGATTGCAACTTTTCGTAAATGAGTTTAGTGATTTTATATTTTTAAACATGTCGAAACGTGCGAGCGAGAGGTACGTTAGCTCTTGTCTTCGCCTTAACAACCTAATTAAGGATACCTTTTATCTAACTACATATCGTATTTCACACGGGGTATATGACAGCAATAAATTTATTATCCGGCGGGTATTGCATCGTACTCTCACAAGATACTATCTAAACTGCAGGAGTGTCATAATTATGTTATGATAGGATTAATGAGTCCCAGTCACACGTTGCCAAACCTGATGCGCTATCGGTTGCAGCATGGGTTTGGCTGATTTCTATATGCAAGGACTAGACTAGCTAGTCTAGCCTTTCTAAACGGGTGAAATACTCAGTAGACTACGGATTTACGGATAGCTTCACATAGTCGTAGTTTACTGGTCCATACATAAAAATAATCAGTGGCGGATTTACAAGCAGGCTGTTTCTGTAGGCTGGAGCCTAGGGTGGTAGATTTTAGGGGGCGCCGGGGGGTAGAGGGGGCTTTATTTGTTTTTTGGTATATTTCTAAGCTAAGAAAACCTCAATCATGGACCTTCTACTAAGATTGAACTTTTGGAAAAGGAACTGACACATCGATCCCCTAGTTCACAACAATACTATCATACTACAATCATACTAATAACGGGAAAAAGCTAATGTAATGAGGACGCTAGTGCCAAATTAGTTAAAGTTGCCATTTTGTCGTTTTTTTATATTCTATATTGTAAACTAGGGTATCCAATTGTAGAGGTCAGTAGGGGCGGCATGAATAGCCTACAGGGGCCTTATGCTCACTTCTAGCGAGATTCGATAACTATTTATCCCCATTCTCACCATCCCACTGCCCAATTTTCTCATTTAAAGTTCATGCGAGACGCAACGTCAACGAGCTATTGAACGAGATATGACGTCATCTCCACCGTGAGATAATCTCGCTCGAAGTGAGCATAAGACCCCTGGCGGCAAATATGTAAATCCACCACTGTAAATAATATCTACCATCCGAATAAAAGCTCTACAACAAACAAATGAATGCAAGCGAAGGCATACAAATCAAACAATATACCTAGGATATAGTTATCTCCTCTCGCTTGCACGTATAGATTTTCGTTTATTGCTTTTTAGCTTTTGCTTGCTGCACTGCAAGATTTGGGATTCCAAAATCCAATCTCAATAATATTAAGCCTATTTAATATATTAATTGTAATTTTTTTATTTAAGAGTTTTGTAATATCCAGAAATCAAAATAACATGCAGAGGTCCCCCAGGACATGGATCATTAGTGGAAGCAGGCTCAGCTGGAGAGAAGGTTTGTTACTATCTAGTTTATGGTCATTTCATTTCATTTCATTGTATAAGAGCCACATTTTGTGTATTATTTAAATTAAAAGTACTTCTACCCAAAGCCCTTTTCTGTCTATATGCAAACTCATTAATTTTCAGTTTCACAAAATTGTCGATAAATTCATGACGCTAAGAGCTCAAGAGCTAAAGAAGTTGCAAGCTGGTGCCAGGATCGGAGACGTTTTCTCCATCAACTTAACTCAAGTTGAGGTAAGAAAAACCTAAGACTTAAACGATACTTGATATCCAGACTCCTATGAGACTGGCAGTAGCAGGGTCCCACATACTCCTATCCCCAAACACATAACACTCACACACATACATGAGAGTTCTCCTGTGAAACCCTGGCTGACTGGAGACTTGTCAGAAGAACTCTCACAAACACACACCACACCCCTCATACATATATCTACACTCCCCTCCCCCACATACTTACACACTCTCACCCCTCCCTACTCTTACACAAATTAATAACATGGGCTTAAATTGTTGAATATATTAATAAACAAATGAGAATTTTCTACTTACTAGAACCTTTTGTGATTTTGCATGCCAATATTTTCATTATATAATTTAAATGTAATCTAATTATAATTATACTTTACTTAAGTACATCGTTAATCGTCATAGAACTCCCAAATATAACTAATTTCTTTGTTATTAAAGCTATGGTTGTATTTCTCTGTATAACGTCATCTGGAAGGGACACCTACAACACAAGCCTGCAAGGACTTAGTGTAGGGTCTTGAATCTCTAATTTTATCTACAAGCCATGTAATTTCTCGATTTCCTTATGTTCGTTTGCATCTAATTGTCTGTACCTATTTCTATGTGCTTTTTTTGCTAAATAAATTATTATTAAATTAAATTAAATACTTGAAAGTAGGTTTAGGAATTGTCAAACTATATAGACATATTTCAGTATTTCGTGCTAATAAAGAAATGAATCTAACATGGCGACGCCAATCATTGCCTCTCACTCATACTCTGCTCTCGACCCTAGTTATATTTCACTCGCACTCGTGAGGAATTTATTAGCGCTGCCATTGAAGATTCGTTTCTTTATAAGCACGCGTACAGTATACCTACTCATGTAGTTTATTTGATTAATTAGCATAATATTACACTAGGAATTGGAATCTTGAATCCAGTATACAAGATTTAAATTTCTAGTATAATCTTATTGTTTTTAATTTCTAGGGTGGAGTTCTTATAAACGTTGTGCCAGATACTTTGTCAGTATGCTTCGACATTCGGATACCACCTGACGTGGACCATGATGAATTTGAAAGAACGGTAATACCTTTGTAGTTTTAAGGTTTTTTTTTCCTATACTCAATGCTATAATTTTTAGATAATTTTGCAGTGGCAATCTGTTTTTTTTACAGACCGCAGATTAAAACCTTGAAAAATATTGTACCTATGATAAATAGAATTGTTTGCGTTTCGCAATTTTATATGAATGATTGTAGAAAGTTTTGTAGTAGTAGAGCTTTTAGTGAAGGGCTTGTCCGGGGAAGTACTACCACCATGCCTATTTCTGCCGCCAAGCAGCGCTGCTGTATTTCGGTTTGAAGGGTGAGGTTACTGGTGAAATTACAGGCACATGAGGCTTTCAGTTGTATGCCTCAAGTTGATGGACACAGGGCAGTGCATCGTAGAGCACGTTCCTATCGGGCTTGACTTGCGAGGCATGCATATTTCTACTGTTTATCTGAAAATACAGATCGAGAGTTGGTGCAAAGAAGCGGGAGAGAACGTCACATTCCAGTACTTTGTTAAGAACCCTGAGATAAAAAGTACCAAGATTGATGGAAGTGTACCTTTCTGGAATGTTATCGAAGAGACTGTTAGGAAAATGTAAGTATTACATTAAATCTACACAACTAATAGGAAACTATTCACTATTTAATGTAGGAAGGAACATACTTAGAACCACGGCTTTAATTCCAAGGCATATGGAAATCTCTTGCGATTTAATATCCTTGGCTGTATCAAAAAAAAGTAGTAGCTAGTAGCAGACACGTCCGAATGTAACATTTTAGTTCTTACTTTTCTGCCTGTTATATCCCACTGCTGAGCAAAGGACCTTTTCCTTCCACTCATCTCGGTCCTGCACCAGATTCGACCCCTCATGAGCGGGTCATCTGAAACGCTTTTAGCCTTCGTAGCAAAATGCCTAACATGGATTTCTAAAACGTAATATGCCTGTTAAGTTAAATTCATAAATCTCATATTGCCTAAGATTTGAAACACCTAAAACGCAAAACGCCTAAGTGGCAATAAATTTTAAACTCAGTTTACCTAAGTTGTACAGTGTCTAAAACGCAATTTGATTGACTTTTTTTCTTACTTATTGAGTACCTTACTTCTACTTAATATTTTTTTTTATTATTACGTCCATTAAGTTACGCGAGGCTTGGAGGGTCGAGCCGAATATCATCCCGTCTCACGTGTGGGAAAGGGGGAGTATCGGGGAATATCACTAACATTTTTTCCTGATTGTTCTTTAAAAAACATGAGACACATTTTGTAAAATCACACTTGAAATTAGGGGATGGGGTACCTAATGCCGTGTGTGGGTAATTTGATAAACATATGTTGTGCATTTTAGGCATAGTGTTTCTTAGTCATAATGAAGTTTAGGTATTAAGCAAAGCAGACATAATGCATTTCAGGCATTTTGCTACTTAGGCCTTACGCAATTTAGGTAATTTACTAATCAGACAATAAGCGTTTAGGTCTTATGCTACTTTGATGTTTTGCGCTTTAGATGACCCGCTCATGAGGGGATTCGACCACTCTTCGCAGAATACGTCCAGGTCATCCCTTCAACGCTTTTTCGGCCTGCCTCGGCGGCTTATTTAGTAAACTTATTTCGTATGCCCATCTTTAGCATAAGTAAAATCCCTTTACTTTTCAGGGGAATGTCTGTTACCTCGCTAATCTGCCCGGGGGCCACAGACGCACGCTTCATCAGACGCCAGGGTATCCCCGCTATCAACCTCACCACTTTCGATAACACACCTCTCCTGATTCATGGACACGATGAGAGAATACATGTTGATACTTACAAGAAAGGCATCAATGTTATGGAAAAGATTGTTCAATCTTTAGCCGATTATAAATAAATACTTAGGCTACTCTTATATTTGTGATGCCAGACGGAAATTTTTCAATTTATACGAGTTATTTCAATAAAAGTTTAAGAATAGAAACCGCACGTATGCTTTACTACCAGAGTCCTATATCCTGTAAAAAAGTCCTTGTAGAAGCTAGTTTAAAATTTCAAAAAACACGTACTTATAATAAAGTTGAAATTAATTTATTTAGTAAAAAGTTGAATTTATTATAGGTACTTTCTATGATGTAAAGAATATATTAGTATGTAGATATTTACTTATTGCTAAACAGATAAGGACCAATATTCGCTGTAAAGTAAAAGTACAAATGGCACAAATTATTATAACTAGTAGATATATATATAGCGTTCAAACTTGGTTCAAACGCTTCTATGTTACACAGTTTAGTTTTTATGTCATATACTATGAGAAGTCGTAAACTAATCATCAGATTTTTTAAATACGACCAGACTTTTGTCAGATTTTTTGGGTTTACCCTTTTTTGAGTCTTCTGAACTCTTTGAACCTTTTGACTCTTTAGAATCTATTGATTTAGTGGATTTTCAATTCTTCTCCACGTCTTTCGAATTATTTTCTTTATCTATTGATAAATTATTTTTTTCATCTTTCAAATCGACCTCTGTCTTTTCGTGTTTTAAATCTATTCCTTCATCATTCAAATCTACCTTTTCTAAATCTTTCTTTTCATTTTTCAAATCTACCTCTTTCGTATTTTACCCTTCATCTTTTAAAGCATTATCGTTAACTAAACTTTTCTCGTCATTTTGCAAATGTTTCTCTCCATCTTTTAGATTTTTTTCTATTACCATGAAATCAATCTTTTCTTTTGAAACCCTTGGTGTAACTATTGCATTCTTTAATTCCCAAGCATTAGCAAGCGTCATAGTTTTATCGTCCTCTTTTAAATCAAATACTTTCACAGTTTCTTCTTTCTGAGCTTTCAATTTATTCGTTTTATATTTAATGTCTTCTTCGTTTGGATCCATTTTATCAAATGTATTATCTTTAGAGTCTCCACGTTTCTTCTCTTTATCACTCGATCTTCTCATATTCAAGTTTGTTTTTGATTTTCCAAGAGACATTCTGGATTCGTTCAGTTGATCGGACATGACTTGCCGTTGGGAGACTAGAGTTGATCTACGAGAGTTGAAAAATTCTTCTATTTCCTGGAGCGTCAGGTCTTTTGTCTCAGGAAGAATGAAATAGAGAACAAGAGCTCCTGGAAACAAAATATGAGATGAAATTGAAATTACAGGTTGTATATTAGCAGAAAATAAACTCGCGTAAATTATTATAATAAGAATATGTAATAGAACCATACCAAGCAAAGAAAAAATTCCAAACATTGCCATGGTATTAGCCAATCCAAACTGCTGACGTATAAATGGATAGCAGTTGTTCATAGCAAACATCATCAGATTAAGTTGAGAAACACAAATACCACTTAAAAGTCCTCGTACCTGAAAACAGTTGGTGAATGTTTCATGTTTTTAACATATATTAAAAGGTGGGTCTAATTAAAATCCCCAAAAGTAAACTAATTTTAAACTTATTGACAATTCAAGATACACGCGCCGTCTATCAGGTCAAAGCAATTGTTGTAACATACCTGCAGCGGCAGTAGTTCAAACATAATCAAAAACGGCAGAGTGTAATATCCCAAGGTGGCGAATGATATGTACGCCATGAAGAGAAACAAAGGAAAGGTAGACTTTTCATTGTGCAAGTAGAGAAAGATGCACAAGCCTATAGATACCACTCCAACGCCTATAGCTGAAAATAAGGCAAAAATGTTGCCATATATGGTGCAGTTGGTTTGATCCCCACCGAGAACAAACATATGTAATGAACATAATTAGGAAGCTTTGCTTAGTTTGGGGCTGGAAAGTGATGTGTGGATTGTTGGCCAATATATTTTTATTTTTTTTATTTGTCTAGTTAAGCTATTGACAATACTCGTCGTAGTTGAAGTCGTCGTAGATAATATAATTTCACACTGTTTTATTTAACTTTCCGAAGTAAAATTAATATCCTATAACGTGAAAGTGTAAAAAAAATGATTCTGTTGGTATTTCTTTGGAAACGTATTAAATAAGGTAAAAAACGCCTAATTTAACTAATATTGAATTATGGTTCTACCTGAAACCATTGCCATCACTCTCCTTCCAACTTTGAAAAGAAAAACGGAAGTCGCAAATCCCACAAAAATCCTCGTCATGGCTAAGATGAAGTTTCCCAAATTCGCATTTATCGATGTCTTGGCTGTCTGAAGAAAAATAATAAAGTTACCAAAAAAAAATATACTTGCTGATGTAACACGCAGATGGCCAACCTGATGTTAAGTGGTAACCATCGCCTATACTTTACTTATTAAGACGGTTTTTATTAGCCGGTCACAGCCCTACCCCACGGTTGGGAAAAAGCTTTCCACCAAGTTTTACAGTCTCTACAAATTTCAAGCCATCAATCATCTCGTCATTGTGAATAAATGAAAAATATTTTTATACACATTACTAACTAAAAAAATACAACAATAAAATAACAAAAATGTACAATGAGCGGTCTTCAGAAACAAAAACTGAAACAGCTTCACGAATTTGATCCCCAGGCACGGTAGATATCCCCTCAGCTCTCTTACTATGAGCGGTTTTGTACCTACTTTCTTCTATGGTGGACTTTACCTGTAGCATTTCAACAGCCCACATGATGACCACATTGACTCCTGCCAGCTGCATAAAGATAATATAGGTCGTTACGATGCCGTACGGCTTGCACGAAGACGGCCTGAAGAGCGCCTTCACTTGGTCTCTCAGAGATAAGCTAGAAAACACAAGGTATAAAATTACTAGCGACCCGCACGGTTATTGTGGGTTATCCCTAAGAGATTATGCTTGTATTATGCATATAAACCTTCCTCTTGAATCACTCTTTCTATAAAAAAAAACCGAATCCAAATCCGTTGCGTAGTTTTAAAGATTTAATCTTACATAAGGATATAGGGACAGAGAAAGCGACTTTGTTTTATACTATGTAGTGATGAGTAAGTACTACTATGTATTTTACATATCCAGCAATCTTAAAGGTTATAACATCTGTCAAAGAAAAGTAGGATTCTTCATAGGGTCATTATGATGCAAAGAGAATATTTGTATAAGCACAGTGTTCGTATTTCGAAATAAGAGGGTATATATCAAAATTAAGTTCTCATTAGGAACAGTTGAAATTAGAATCAGTTTTGAAAATTATAAAATAGAGGTGGGGCAAAAAACAGTAGACTAAATTCAATTCTAGAGCTACTTAGAAATGAAATGTAAGTAAGAAAAATACTTATTATGAATGTTAACCTACGAATGTTGTTTTCGTTCCTGAAGTCATAGAGTGCCTCTAGCTCCGCGTCGACGTTGAACTTGGAGGATCTGAACATCCTCAGGTTGGACTTGGCGTGGCTGGCCCGACTGGAGCCGGTAGCCTGCAAGAGTAGGAAGTAGGGGGTGTCGGGGAGGAAGATGTTTGAGAACATCATTATGATGGTGTAGCAGCCGCAGATGTAGCACAGAGTGGTCCACGCCAGGAAGGATCCGAAGCCAGCCTGAAAGAGCAAAATGTGTGGTTTAAAAGTGGAAACAAATTCTCACTATACCTAACAGGATGAAGTGAAGCTTGATTATGATTTTGATGGAGTCGAGTTGGATCGATTTATTTCGGAGCAATTGTAAAACATAGGTAAGTTTGAAGAGTTGAAGTTAGTAAATGAATCGGTCTGCCTTTGCTTTCTTTTAATGTGAAGTGTTTTTAACACAATGGTTTTGGTAATTAGAAAATTATAAATAGAAATTAATACCTGTAGGAATACCTACTGTAGGTATTTGATATGAACTGAGGTGGCAACTTAGTTTGGTGCGGCAAGCAAGTTTGTTGACTATTTTGATGGCCGACACTTATGTCGAACTAAGTAACGATAAACTGACCTGAATGGTCAAACCCAAAGAGATGAAAAGGTTTGGAAGAGCCCCGATGACCCCTCTCATGTTGGGCAGGGTGATTTCAGTTATGTAAGCTCTGGGAGCGGTGATGGCCATCCCTAAGCCAATGCCTGCGATTCCTCTACCTGGAAGAATAAAAAACAGTATCTACCAACCAGCCAGGACTTAGGAACGTTTAAACTTTTTGGGCATTTCGAAGGATAACCTAGATGACAACAGGATGATGTAGTTATAACTTTGATATTCTTCTCATAAAATACCACTAACATATTTATTTATTTTATTTATTTATTAGGTTACAATCGTACGAGTATAATACACAAAATAAAATATCATTATATAATTAGCTAAAAGCTAGACAGCACCCTAATATATGCATTCTTTATTTATTTATTTGGAAACCAACAGCGATATAAACAATTTCTACAGAGTTTTAAATTCAACAGTATGGCCAATAACAGGTTTCCACTTCATATTCAAAGGATATAATTCAACATGTTTTAAACAGAACAGCTATGAAGAACAAAGAAACATAGGCAGACACTATATTAAACCCTATAACTATACCCTATTACCCTATGCCTAATAGGTACTACATTATACCTATTCCCAAAAACATAGACTAACCAATAATAATATCCCTTGCAGTTGCGGCGAATCCCGTGTAGAACCAACCGAAGCACATCGGTATTTCACATAACACGAGTACAAGCTTTCGTCCGTACTTATCCATCAGGATACCACATAAAAGGCTTCCGATGGGAGAAGACAGAGTTAGAACACTGACTGCAAAATGAGTTAGTAAGCGTTTGAACAAAATTAAACTCAGTACATATCAAACTCTGAAAATCTATTCAACACAATGTTTCGAAAAAGCTAGCTACAAGAAGAAGAAGTACCAAACAAGTGGTGAGTGTTCGATAGTAAAATATCTGAGCAATCGTTTTGGAGAACTGCTCTAAAGTATGTCAAGTCGCCTCAGTAAAGTAGGTAACAATTTTTTTTTAAATATTGTATTCTTCAGTATACTATCAGACTGAAGATGTCCCCTGGTAGGCCTCCCGTAGACATTACCAGGAAGAACGATTTTTAGCTCTCTTCATCCACCTACTTCCCAAGATCTTGACAATGTAGTCAGTAGATACATCGGGTGGGAGGGCATCGTACGCTTTGTCTTCCAGCGAGAACCTTTACTCCTCAGCGGTTGTCAGTTCTACGAGCTATATTGTATAACTAGTTTCCTAGTACTTAATTGTAAAATTTTAAGACAAATTAGGCATCTTTTAAAATTTACAGAAGATGAATCTAGTATCCATCAAGTACCTATCCAAGCTTCATCGCTTAAAGTGATCTTGATCGGAGATTTCTCATCTCTCAACTGCGGAATCGTGACGGCTGGAAACCCAAAGGATAAACCGATTTCTATCACAGTCATGTTCACCCACACCCCATAGCCTAGTTGCAGCCAGGATGTCTTCGTCCAGAACGGTGGGTCCGGTTCTTGGATCTCGACAGATGATCTCGATAATTGCATCTTTAACCCATGTTTCGCTGCATGCTTTGTCTACCCACGATTGCAAATATTTCGACAACTCTTCAACGATTCTAAAATCGTGGGAATAAAATATTTTAATAGGAATGACGTTGACATGACACTTGCTTGAAAAAAAAATCAACAAGGATTGAAAGAAGTTTGATAGTGAGACAGTTTTTTTTCCGTCTTCATAGAACCTTTTTACAGGATTTACTTTTATTTGTCGTGGTCCAGTTGGAAGTTCTGTGGGTCTTAATAATGCCACTAACTTATCTGTTCAAAGACCAGAGGAATTTATGATGCCCAAGAAAGCGTAGTAAGTCCATGTGATGATGCCATTTATTTTTTAAATAACCACTATTTTGTGTTAAATTTTGTAGGTATCACAAATTTTCGATGGTGGCGCCCTTCTCGACAGAACATAAGTTGGTGGCACTAAACCACTCTTTTCAACTGTCATTTTTAGTCGCGTAGAAATGTAAGATCGACCTTCTTCCTCAAATCTGGATATATGTACTCGTTAGTATGCCTGTTGTTGGCGAACTGTGCTGTGAACACAGGTGTCAGCCTCCTCCCGGCGATCCTGCAAAACAATTTTACAACCTTTAATGATTGGCCCTTATTCATTGCGCACTGTCTCAAACACCCGCCATACATAATATCACCCCTCGACAAAAACACACACACACACACCCTCTCCCTCGCACTCAAACACACACACACACCCTCCCTCACATTCAAACACACACACAATCACGTACACGTAGATACACGCAACACTCTCACCTAAAGCTGATATGCTAAGGGTAAAAACTAAAATATTATTTTGTTATTAGTTCTATTTGGTTCAGTATTTATTTTTGTTTCTTTTTGTTTAGTTTATATATGAGTACGAGCACAAAACATTGTAACCAAAATATAGATATAGAAGAGCGGGGTCTTCTGACACAAGTATTTTTTACTTAAAAGATGGCCCCAACCTTGATAAAATGTAATTTGCGCTACTGAAATAAATAAATAAACTTGAAACTTGAATTCATATTACCTGCCATTTTATAGCGTCTATGCTTATCGCTGTCACTTTCATGCCAACGAAAAGAGACAGCACTTACAAATAGTTCTAAAATTAACCATGACAGTACAGAGTTGTACAAACTATACAAAAAGGTTTTTCTATTATATTTTTACTACCTACTAATAAGATGTACCTACTTAAATGCGATGGTTGCTTGGAAATGTTTTGGATGGTTGCGTCTAAATCACGCCTTATTAACTGAACTTAGAACAAATGTAGTTCGTAGGTAACTAGGCAACGTTTTATACCAAGAAATCCGTAGTAGGTATGCCTAGCAAATAGTTCTAAAATTAACCATGACAGTACAGAGTCGTACAAACTACGCAAAATGGTTTTTCTATTATATTTTTACTACCCAATAATAAGATAAAAATGCGATAGTTAGGATGTTTTGATGGTTGCGTATAAATTTGATCATGTTTACCTTTTTCTGTATGCCTACGCCTCACTAAATTTCAATAATATATTTTATTACATTGTAAAAGGATCATACAAAAGAACGGTAGGAACCAAGCCGTAAGTTTGTTGCCTGTTCTTCTAGGCTTTGGTCGCGTGGAACTGGCACCTAGAGTCACCTAGCTTTAAGACGTTTCAAAGTGATCCTTGTGATTTTATTGAATAAATACTTTTTGACTTAATTCATTTTCTGACATTTGTGGAAGCAACATAGCTTTTTCATTTTATTTGTTTTTCTAGTGTTATTTTGAGTTGTTTTGTGTAATTTCGGTGGTATTTTAACCAACATTACTTAAGGTCTTAGCACAAAGTGTAAACATTTGAAATGAAAGTGTAATATGTGATATCCTGATTTGACCGAAAATGTTTCCAATGTTTTGAAGAAAACCGCCACCATTTTCTTTAAAACAAAATGACGGCCGACTTGACTATGGACTGACTTGACTAAAAAGTATTCAATACAAATCACTTGACACTGGCAAGATTGTCCGTCGAATGACGGACAGGAGCCATAAATTGAGAGAAGAAAAGAAAAAGACTTAAATCACGCCTTAATAACTGAACTTAGAACAAATGTAGTTCGTAGGTAACTAGGCAACGTTTTATACCAAGGAACCTGTAGCAAATGAACGAACCTAATAAAAGGAAAATGCCTCGAATATTAATGTTAGCAATCACTAGTGTAATCATTAATGCTAGCTAATGCGCGAGCGAAGCCACGGGCTAGTAGATTATATTAAGAAATAGAGGCGGTAGTCAGAAGCAAGTCCAAATATAATGTTTGGGCTTGCCTTGCCTGACTACCACCTACTATAATTTTTGGAGCGTTCCTATCGCATCACGAGATCTGAGTTCAGGACGAACCACTACTATAATAAATATAATATAATGGTAAAGGTGCATACACATTCGTAAGCTGTTGCTCATATCCGGTCAAGAGTTTCAGCAAAGCACCTCGGGGGATGTAACTGAACTCCACGCCTTTCACCACCATTACATTCTTAGAATCTGGAAGCCAAATATAATGTGACCTAAGTGCAGGGCCGGATTTAGGGGAGGGCAAACGGGGCGATGGCCCCGGGGCCTCCACAAACGGGGGGCCCCCACAATAGAGACTTCGGAAAAAAAATCGTTCAAATTCCAACTAGCAACCACTAGTAAACATCTTCTTTTCCTTTGATATTTTTTTTTTTTGCTATTTTACCTTTACCTACGCCTACAGTACTTTGTACATACATGATTATTTGATTAATTAATCTTAAATAACAGAAATCAATGATCTATATTTGTTCACTCCAATCAGGCAATCAGTGAAATATCAAAATCTCAAATGGCCCTGATAAGCACTTCCAATTCACTACCCATCTTGAAGGAGTACCCCAATCATTTAATGGCTGAGTGGGGTGGTACTTGCCCGCAACCTCGGAGGTTGGGTATTCGATTCCGTGTCTCGACAATTTTTTTTCTTATAAATTAAATAATAAAAAATATAATTAAAATATAAATTAATTGCAGTATGTGAACAATTATTATTGGTGTTCTTCAATTCTTAAACAAATCAATTATTATTGACTAATAGGTATTTTTTTTCATATTTCAAGGCAAATAATTATTATTGTGACACAATTAAATGCCATCAATTTTCACGAACTTTACTGCATGCAAGAAATTGAAAAAAATCATAAACGATTCATAATAATTTGTTTGTATAATTATTGAAGAATATCGATTTCGATTGTCATACAAAACCCACCTCATCGTGACAAGGAGTCAAACGCTAATATTAATAATCGAGTCGTGAATCATTCATGATCGAGGAAAGAATGTGTCCATTGAAGTTTCCGTGCGTAATTTCGTCTTCATGTAGTTGTCTATTCTTTTATTACTAGAAGTTCGCCCCGAACTGAGATCTCGTGATGCGATCCGACGAACGCATCAAAACTTTGAGTAGGTAGTAGTCAGAGGCAAGTCCAAACATTATCTTTGGACTTTTTTCTGACTACTTGGTATGGTAGGTAACCAATTTTCAACTCTATTGGCCTATTTATTGAAGAGTTCCGTTGAACAGACCTTGGCTCCATCATCAGGCCAGGTCGCTATCACCATTTTATGAGAACTGAGTACCTTCTTAATTTATTTCAAGAAAAAGCAAAGGAACTGGACGACCAGTAGAAAAACCTTGATGTCAACGAAATTCCTAGAGATGGGAGCTCTTGGATCGTTGGTTATCTTAATTTAACTTTATTGTTGTATCTCAAACCACAGACGTTAAGACGTTAGTATTTTCATCGTTATCTTGTAATCTACGATATAAACCGAATGTCATATTTGATTGTACAATTACAAAAACGTGTTTTTTTTTCTTAGCATATAATATAATATATGAAATATATGCAGAGAACAAAAGAACATAAAAAACGGTTACGGAGAGGTTATGATTTATTGTTTATCATGCGTTTGTTTGGTTCTGCGTAAGTTAATCATTAAGGCGACTGAAATATTGTGATCACATGCTAATATTTATTAGGTAAATTGAGGTTTCCTAATTTAATTTTGAAATATTTTTTTCTCAATTCGCTTCTCTGTTTTTGTCTCATATTTTTTGAGTGCATGCACATAACTCGACAGGTTTCTGTACATTGATTGCAGCTTCTCTATTCTTTTCATTTTCGATGTGACATGGATAATGATAGCCCTTAGGAAAAGAATAGCAGTTCACCAATAGGAACATAGCTGATAGTCGAGAAAAATAAAATGTTAACAGAAACACCAAAAGGAGTTACGAGCAGTGCACATGGTTCGTAAGTCTTTTTGTATAAGAGAATCTACTTGGTTTCACAATAAATTATTTATTGAAAAACTCGACTGAAAAAAATTGTTCACTTTATTTGGAAAATAATTTGGGGCGAGAGGGCCTCCACTCCTTTGTTGCCCCGGGGCCTCTGGACCTCTAAATCCGGCCCTGCCTAAGTGACAAAATCGTTTTATTTATAAAGTTTTTTTTTGAACCAGATGTTTAGCCCACATGATAATAAAAAATTCGGTACCCACTATTAGTTACCTATTTATAAATAAATAGGTTTGGTTTAGATCATCACATGTAAAAGTAACTCAAAGCATGTAACAATATTTTAAGATATTGGTTTGAAAACTAAACAACATCCTCTCTTGAAGTCTTCAAATCCAAAATCAATACCCACTACCTATCCCTCATGATAGAATCTTATAACAATAAATAATTTCTTCTTTTTTCTTATACTTAGTAGTTACTTAGGTGAGTTATGTTATATTATATATATTTTAGTATTAGTTTAGTATGTTTATTTTAGACCTAAATTTAGTTTATTAGTTTGTTAAATACTTAGTACTTTTCTAAATCTTTGCTTTGTTTAGTATAGGCCTTCATTCAATGTGCACTACCCAAAAATGTTGTCTCATTACCCAAAGGTTAGCTGGTAGATAATGCTATCCAGCATTAAGCTCGCCTATGTACAGTATATTTTATTTGTGCAATAAAGAATTTTCTATCTATCTAACATTTTATGCAAACAAAGTAAAAGTTTAGGTAGATCCTTACCCTGCCATTTATAAACCTCCTTAGAACAATCACAAAAACTAATGAGTGAAATTGCAATAAATAAAATGTACAATTTCCACTGCATAACTTCATAGAGTTGGTTTCAGCCGCTGAATGATTTTTCAATGTTTTGAAAACTTAAAATTGTTTGGAAAACAACATTCTTTTGTTTTAGAGTTCGTTTTATCCGAAAACATACACAGTCCAGTGATCCAAAACCGGGGACACGATATGAACTTACTGGCACGTCCGTGTCCCCAGAAGGACCCACGGCACACAGTTGTCATCAGTTGTCGATTAGCAAATTCAAAAACATAATAAAAACAAAACTTCTTACAAAAGCTTGCTATAAAATATCTGATTATATACATGACAAAAAAGCTTGGGACTGAACTATGCTCCAACTCATTACAAACACTAAACAATTAAGTGGGTACCTTAATAAAATTGTAAAAAGGATCATACAAAAAAACGCTAGGAACGTAGGCCGTAAGTTTCTTGCCCGTTCTTCTAGGCTTTGGTCGCGAGGAACTGGCGATAGATTCATCTAGTAGACGTTTCAAAGTGATCCTTGTGATCGTACAGAATAAAGACCGTTTTGATTTTGATTTTGATTTTTGACACATATGGACATTTGTGTTCTTTTAAGATGGACTCACGGAATTAGACCTCCTTCACTGGACTTATGAGTGTTCTAAAATGTATATAAAACCGGCGGGAGAGTATTTTTTTGTAATTATTAGGCTTTATTGAAAACTAATACATCATGGACATGGCCCGCGGAGCAGAGGCCTGGCGACCTGTATTACAGTTTTTTTTAAACCTATCTCAGGCACCAGACTCTCGCAAAACAGGTAAACCTCACAGGAACAACTTTAGATAAGCCTTGATTGTTTAAATTACTTAGCCCCGGTTCCTGAAAGCCCGATCAAAACTAATCGCATGTCAAGTCACTTGCTATCTCTATATAATTCGATGTAATAGCTGAAATGGCGAGTGACTTAACATCCGATTAGTTTTGATCGGGCTTTCGGAAACCGGCGGTTAGTTAAGAGAAAAATAAACAAATTTTACATTTTACATGGAATTTGAAAATTGCAGTAACTCATTTGGACTTAAATAATACAAAATTTTACTTGCGAGTAAATATTTAATTTCTCATAAATCAGATAATGTACAACAGATTCATTTTCTTACATCTAACACTACTTATCACAAAATGCTTTATAACAAAATCAAAATGCATTGTATGCTAAAATATTTTGGCAAACAGTTTTATTTAACAATTAATTATTCTCCATTAAAAATTCCCAAAAAATAAATAACTGTATGTAATTTACTAACTTAAACAAATAACGAAAATTGTTATATTGTGACTTAAACGGATTACTAAATGGCACACGACTATTTAAGATCCTAAAATTAATAGATTCTTATACATTTATTACATTATCTATCTACACTACTATACAAAATATAATACTTTTCAAAATATACAATTACATTCTTACAACATTCCTCTGAGGAATATAATAATCTCTGGCAGCAAGGCACTTATTAAATTCAATAGGAATTCTATTTTATGTACAGATTTTCATGATTTTTTCATAATCAATGCACGATTAGAAAGTTTCCTAGATCATATTATACTACGTAGGATTATCCTCTTTGCTTGAGAAAGCCTTACTAACATGTTTAAACTAAGTACAGTCAGCGATGAAAGTCGATTTACAATTTCCGTTATCACATGCTCATTTTTCTGGGATAATCGGAGGATTAGTACTAGTACCCTCAATTGGTCAGGGGTCTTCAAATACCTCAAATGTTTGATGTGTATTTTGTAAACTATATTCATTGTAATTTGATGATTCTCTAAACTTTATTATCCATACCGAAACGCGCACTGGTTTTAAAAGTAATTGCGTTTTCCGGAAGAGAAGGGCCAAAGACCGGGCTCAGTGGCACGTCTTGGGAGAGACCTACGTCCAGCTCAGTGGCGTAGCTATCGTAGGTGCAGGTAGTGCAGTGCACCAGGGCCCCGGAGCTCAGGGGGCCCTCTAACCTAAGCTTTGAAGAGAGAGGGTCAGCCAGCTCCAGAAGCTAAAAAACCTTGAGCCTGCTCACAATTTTTTTTTAATGATTTATTTTAAAGGCCAATATACGTTCAAGCTACGTGGAAAGAGGGGGTGAGGGCCCGATTCTTTCTCTATGCACCAGGGCCCTTGTCCACCTAGCTACGCCACTGGTCCAGCTACGGACTAACATAGGTTGATGATGATGATGATGATCATTAGTTTACTTTTGTCGCTGACCTTACTTCTCACGAATAAATAGTTTCACAGTGAAGTGAGTTTTTAGTGATCAAATTAAGACACAGTTTTGAAACTGATGTAAGTTCACGCGGTCTCATTGGTGCTCGCCTTTCGGAGTGATTTTGTTCTTCCGCAGAAGTAATCTTCGATTTCCTGCAGCGTCCGACCTTTCGTTTCAGGTAAGAAGAAGTAGAAGAATACTATACCTGGTGAGGAAAAGAAAAAAAATTATAAAAAACCCAAATACCTTCACGAACCAGATCTGTAGCATCTGTTGACATAGTCAAGGATAACAGCAGGGTGATTAAGTAACTTTGTTAAAAAAAATCACGTTTGTTGTATGGGAGCCCCCTTAAATATTTATTTTATTCTGTTTTTAGTATTTGTTGTTATAGCGGCAACAGAAATACATCATCTGTGAAAATTTCAACTGTCTATCACGGTTCATGAGATACAGCCTGGTGACAGACATACAGACGGAAGGACAGCGGAGTCTTAGTAATAGGGTCCCGTTTTACCCTTTGGGTACGGAACCCTAAAAAAGTTCTGAAACAAGTGTCTAGTGCTCGAAAGGAGCCACTTCGAGGCGCACAAAAAAAAAACTAGTGCCAAGACAAGAAGTAGAGAAGTACATTAGTTTTTGTTACGAGCGCTATTCTATAACAAAGCATTGCCTCGTAAGTCACGCACGATAGTAACGTGCTCTACGATGCCCTGCGTCCATCAACATGAGGCCAGATGTAAAGCCTCATGTGCCTGTAATTACACCCTAGCGACATGACAAGTAAAGAAGTACATTAGTTTGTGTTACGAGCGCTATTCTATAACAAGGCATTGCCTCGTAAGTCACGCACGACAGGGACGTGCCCTACGATGCACTGCCCTGTGTCCATCAACTTGAGGCATACAGATCTAAAGCCTCATGTGCCTGTAATTACACCGGCAACCACACTCTGCAAACCGAAACACAGCGTTACTGCTTGGCGGCAGAAAAAGGCGTGGTGGTAGTACTTCCCCGGACGAGCCCTTCACAAAGAGCTCTACTACTTTTAAAATATCTACTTACTGCACAAAGACATGCAGCCGTAGAGTCCGAAGATGCCGTAGTCGTTGAGCTGACCCTTCAGGAAAGGGAAGGTCTTCACTACGGAGAACACGGAGAGGTGCGCCGCGCAAGTCGTCATGCCGCCCACTATGCCGCGCACCTGGAACCGACCACACACGGACTTATTAATTATATTGTATTGTATTTACTTTAAGACAACTATCAACCAACTTCTCGCTCGCAATTTTCGACATGCTGAAAGATATAAAATCACTAAAGTCATTTTCGAAAAATCGCAATCAACTATTTTGTGTGCAGTCACATTGGACACAGTTTAGTAAATATTTCATTTTGATCGAAACAAGTTTTCCTGCTTAAAAGTTTGCTTATGTACGAAAACTAGTAAAGCAAACTTTTAAGTCGGAAAACATGTATCGCTCAAAATGAAATTTTTACTAAACTGTGTGAAATAATTAAAAATAACTAAAACAAAATGACAATTAAGCGGCTGACAACAGTCAAATAACTAGTCACATTTTAATTCCAATAAAGTTTTCCTACCAAAAAAATAAACCAAAATTATCCCCCGGATAAGGAAAAGATATCCCTTTAGACCTCATAACTTAAGCTATCTGGTTTCCACATTACAAGCTTTACTTAGTTATAGCCTACTAGATAGTGCTGTGTGGAAAGTCCACCAATATTTATTTATTTTATTTATTTATAACATAATAACCCTTTATCCCCGGAAGCAGGGTATTTTACAGGCCATGGGCCATTTATTTTAAAGGAGTTCCACAAGGTTCAATATTAGGGCCTCTATTGTTTTTAATTTATGTGAATGATGTATCTGTGGTTTGTAACGACATTAATATTGACATAGTTTTATTTGCTGACGATACGAGTTTAGTTATAAAAGAAAAAAGTGGTGAAGGTGTAAGTCACAAGCTAAGGAAAGTAATCCCTGTTTTGGAAAATTGGTTTTCTGTAAATAATCTAATGCTAAATGTGGATAAAACTCATGTGGTAAAGTTTTGTCTGGGAATTACAGATATGGTAACTCAAAGTCAATTAGATAATGCCCTTCAAGAACTTTCCTTACCTAGTAGTGAGCATATGAAATTTTTAGGGATATGGTTGGACTCGAAACTAACATGGTCAGTTCATATTGAGGATTTGACAAAAAGGTTAAGCTCAGCCACTTACGCTATAAAGAAAATTAAAGAACTGGGTGGGATAAGGGCATCAAGAGATGTATATTTTGCATATTTTCACTCACTAATGAGCTATGGTGTAATGTTTTGGGGAATTGCAGCTGAATCTAATAAGATATTTATACTGCAAAAGCGTTGCGTAAGATATATTTTAGGTCTTAAATGTAAAGACTCTTGTAGAGATCGCTTTAGAGAATTAAAAATAATGACCATGGTTGGTGAGTACATTTACCAAAATATTGTGTACATCCGTGAAAATCTTAATAACATGACATTTAAATTTGAGTCTCATTCCCATAACACTAGAAATAAGAAAAATATTGTGACACCTCATATTAGGTTGACTAAAACATTAAAAAGCTTCATGTGCATGTCCATAAAATTGTATAATAAGATTCCTACGGACATTAGAAATAAACCTGACATCGAATTTTACCGTTGTGTAAAAACTAGCTTATTAAATAAAAGCTACTATAAAATTGACGAGGCTATAGCCGATAAATATATATTTAATAATGACATGATTTAATTATAAATTATCTTAGGTATATTTATATACCTACCTACTGTCTTGTATTTTAATGTTTAATTTTGTGTACTGTACTTTCCTACTTTTAAGTTATTTT
Source organism: Chloroclysta siterata (assembly GCA_932294275.1). Classification (NCBI taxonomy): domain Eukaryota; kingdom Metazoa; phylum Arthropoda; class Insecta; order Lepidoptera; family Geometridae; genus Chloroclysta; species Chloroclysta siterata. The sequence continues at coordinate 13,475,698 of OW028602.1, forward strand.
AAGAAAAAAATTACCTTTATTGTACAAATTGACATATCTAAGAACATGTTACATGTGTAAAGAGGAAATAAATGAATATGAATATGAATATGAAACATGGCAAACACTTTTGTTATAAGACTTTTGAAATTTCGAAGTTTTTCATACATGAAATGCCTCCTAAACTTTCCTCCAAAATGAAATTAACACAACATGAGGCAACCCTATTTACAGCTGTTTTTTGACCTTTAGTTGTGAACTGATAAAATAGGTAACAGAACTGCCACCAATTAGGAAACGCAAATAGCGTATGTACCAAGGTCACGTGTACACATTATCAGGGTTGTGTTTTTTTTTTGTATGGGCATTTCGAAAACGAAGTATTCAAATTTTACACACGTCAAAGTATTCCAGTGCTTGGTCTGATCTCTCGGCCTTTGGCCTTATAGGGATATTATGTTACACGTTGTATAGTACAGTACCTGCGTAGGATACACCTCTCCAATCATCACCCAAGGCACGATCAGGTACCCGAGAGTGCACGACACGACGAAGATGTATATGCTGGCCACCGGGATCCAGGAGTAGGAAGGCTCTATGTTGTTCTCCTTCCAGAACTTCACGAAATACATGTACACAGCCAGGGTTATCATCGTGGTGCCGCAACCTATCGCTGGAAGGGAAATGACGCGGTATTTATAACCTTACCAAGAAAGCATATGTCATTTCTTTATTAATAAACTAGCGACCCGCCCCGGCTTCGCACGGTTATTGTGGGTTATCCCTAAGAGATTATGCTTGTATTATGCATATAAACATTCCTCTTGAATCACTCTTTCTATAAAAAAAAACCGCGGGACAGAGAAAGCGACTTTGTTTTATACTATGTAGTGATTAGGATTAAGGTTTAATGAATTCTTTCAAGATTATTAATCACTTACGATAACTAATAAATAACCCATACAAGGTGTTCCAATATTTGTGTTTAGAAACTTTAGGGGGCTAAAGTACCCATCAATATGAATAACTTTTTCTAAGGAACCAACACTGTGAACGCGAGAAAAAAAAACAGCTGTTTCATACATTTTAGCCAGGTAGGTATTGAACTTATGTATGAAACAGCTGGTTTTTTTTCGCGTTCACAATTTTGTTTCCTCAGTAAAAGTTATTCATATTGATGGGTATTTTAGCCCCCTGAAATTTCTAAACACAAGTATTGGAACACCTCGTATAAATTTGTAAATGTTCGTATCGAGCTTAACAAAAGATGTGATACTGTATAAAAAAAATTGTGGACGAAATTATGATCGAATTGGACCGGTTCACAGTTAATTTTATTCGTTTCTAGTTTAGAAATAAACTATCAATGATTCGGAAAAGTCAATTCTTTCTTGCTCTTGTTTTATTCGGTTTATTCAGTTTTTATTATTGTCTATCTTATGCTATTCAATGTAAGCTGTTCACTAACCAATTTGAATATTATTTTTTGTAAGCGAAGTAAGAAGGTAGGTAGATATTGTGTAGATAAAAGTATTACGTATGGTAGACCTAAAGTAAAGAAATAAAAGTTAATCGTAAAAGAAGTGTAACATGTGTGTAAAACATGTGTTTTTTGTTTGCTTATAAAAGACGGAAACTTGACTATATGCAGAAACCGAATGTTTTACAATGGCATTTCTGATGTAAGTGGTTACGTTACTACATAGGGCACGTCCACTGAAGATAATTCATAATTTTCTGACGACTTGTACAACAGTTAAAAATCGTTCTTACTTTCTGTGGATTTAAGGGGCTGACCCATCAAAGTTCTTCTCGCTCGCAAATTTTAAACTTTTTGTAAGATAATAAAATGCTAAACATATTTATGAAAAATTGCAGTCAACCAAGTTCTACGCGATCACATTGCACACAGCTCAGAAAAAGGATCAGTTTGCACAAGTACTAAAAGCTAATAAATGTGCGAGCGAGAAGTAGCGGTAGTCTGAATAGGTCACTTGCAACATTAAGAAAAACAAAAAAAAACCGATGAATTTGTGTCAGTAAAACATAGGCGAAATATAAATAACAATATTGTGACAGCAAAAGCGGTCTTTATATGCAACTCAGCTTTATGCTGAGTAATTACTACAACAGTGCGCCTGTCAAACTGCCTGCGGTTGATTCAGGCGAACTACGTCGCAGAACAGTTATTTTTTGGGTTATTTTGAACCGATAGGAAGACCTTCTACCTTTTATTTGCGTTCTCTACTTACTCTCACATACTCGTAAGTAATATTGATAAACTTACAAGATATAAAAGTGAGCGGCCGCCGTCCACAGCGCCGACAGAGGATGCACCCCACGACAGTGAATATAAGACGGATCACGCCCATAGATATCGTCAGCCAGTACTTGTCACTCATGGCACCTGACGCCTGGAATTCAAACCATTTTATAAATTAACTCCGTGTATACAAGGTGTTAAAATACTAGTACTGAAAACGTCAGGGGGCTAAAGTACCCATCAATGATGTAGTGTATAACATTATACTATGCGCGCTGACTGGGGAGGCAAGCGACGAAACGGACGGTTGTCGTGTGGCACTCAATTCCAGCCGGCCGACCCAGGCAGACGTTTTCGAACTAAGTGTTTTATTTGGTACCCAAGCAACCTGTACAGTACAAATATGAATAACTTTTTCTAAGGAACCAACACTGTCAACGCGAAATAAAACAGTTTCATGCATTTTAGCCAGGTAGATAATATGAATCTAGGTTACTAGTAGGAAACTAGGTAACTTTTGCATGAAAAAGCTATACCGAAACGCGTTTACAGTGTTGGTTCCTTAGTAAAAGTTATTCATATTAGTGGGTACTTTCGAAACCACCACACCACACTGTTTCGAAAGAAACTAGTGACACGACAAGAAGAAGAAGCCCCTGAAGTTTTCGGTACTAGTATTTTAACATCCTGTATTGTTCCAAACTTTGGAGCCAACATTATTGTAGCTAATATTTCAACTACAAAGAAGTAAAGATCCAGGATATTTATTCGCAGAAATAGATTTTACATAAGTTGTTATTATGAAGGCACTGCACTTTAGACTTATTCACCCTTATCAGGTATCGCAAAATGTATTTGTACTTTTATTTCTAAACTGAGTTATATTTAGAAGGAATACAAGACCTCTGTATAACCACATTAACCTAAAAATGTGCGAACGTATCAACTGCGAAACTGATAAGAAAATTGTAAAACCATAATTACTTATAATGACTGGGATTGACCATAATTCCCCGAAAAATGCACGAAAATGATTTTGAGTTTCTCCATCTACCGATTTTTGGCGATCTTCACAATATAGGATAATGAAACGAGGCTCTATCGCCTCGTCTTAAACTTATGTCTGGAAGAGATCTCTTTTTAGCGATAGGACCGCCTGTACATTTTGTTTTTCTTTATTTGTTTTATAATTTGTCCTATTTTGTTAGTTTGTAAGGTGTGCAATAAAGAGTGTTCATTCATTCATTCGTTCGTGGCGGCATTCGTGAACCTTTATCTCCCAGCGTTTGCGTTTGTAGTATAAGTTCCACGAGCCAAAATTTTATAGTTACTTACCTCAAAAACTTCTACAGCGTAGAATGTAATGGTGTTGACACCGCACCACTGGTATACGAAGAAATAGACAGCTAGAATGCCGAATGGCTTCAACGCTGATGGAGACATCAAAGCTTTGATTATCTCTTTCATTGATTTCAATCTGAAATAAGTTTACAGAACAATATATTCATTATGCGCGCAAACGTAAATAATGAGGAATTCTGCCTGATGAAGTCTACAGCTGGACATACGCCTCCCATACACTCGTATATTTACAGGAAGAACGATTCTGAGCCCTCTCCATCCACCGATTTTTCCGCAATACCTACTCACAATGTAGTCAGTCCATCGGGTAGGAAGGCGTCCCACGCTTTGTCTTCCAGTTCGTGGTGGCCATTTGTGAACATTTATTCCTGTCTCTTATCTGTGACCAAGGGCGTCAGCAAAGAGAAAAATATGAATTGTAGGTACAGTCAAGAGCATAAAGCTTTACAGCTTGTAGCGCGAGTCTTTGCCTCTATGGCGATTGTAATAAGAATGGTTCCAACTAAGGCCTTGGGACTTTGGTTTCTTTGCAATTGGCACATTTTTTTCTCTAATCTAATCTCTTTTTAATCTCTAGCACCTCTCTGACGACCTTGTCTGTGATTAAAAGTCGTTGAAGGCAGGAAACGTTGACCACTTCTCATCAGGTAAGCCGTAAGACATACCTATCCAATCCCTTTAACCAAAAATAAAAACTACACTTACGGTTCAACATGATTCTTCTCCTTGAACGCGATCATTTTCTTAATCTCCCCATCCACATCACAAGTAGAACCCCTCAGCTTCACCAGAGAACTCTCCGCCCGGTCCCTGGTGGCGTTCTGGAGGAGGTAGTTGGGAGTCTCTGGGAGGAGCAGCATCCCGAGGAGGGAAACCATCGGGATGATCGAGCTGATGCCGGCCAGGATGTTCCATGATGTTGCACTGCCGATAACGTACTAAAACAACATACGGTACTCTGATTATTTATCTATGTTATTCTAAAATCCTACTGCTGGATACTCGTACTGGCCTTCTCTGTGTTTTCTTGTAAATATATTAATTTATTGTGCCTACTTGGCACAGTAAAAACCTTGAAATACCTCAGAGTTTCTGAGATATACATCAAAACATGTGCAAATCAAATATTTTAACAAATAATTTACCTACTCTTAACTTTCTGATATACAATTACAGCGAACGAATTTGACATTAGTCGCGTAAACGTATCGTATTTATAACTACAACAAAATAAGGACGGATATCTCTAGGATAGGTACGTTAACGCCACAATAGTGACGTTGTCAAAATGTATTCGTGATCAAGGCCCAGATTACTATATACCCTAATAGTTCCCGCACACGGGCCTCCGGCCACAACCACAAAACGCCGCTACTGGCATATTTCCTGTAGTTTTCATACGAAGCGAGCAGCGACGATTTGTAGCGTGTGGCAGCTACCGGCGTCAGCCGTGTGCGGCGAGTCCATATAAAATTTATGAAAACTACAGGAAATATGCCAGTGGCGGCGTTTTGTGGTTGTGGCCGAAGGCCCGTGTGCGGGAACACTAACTGGTTGTCATCACGCTATCAGTCAGGCAGAAAGACTAGGCATACGTAAAAGCGATTTATATTCTACACAATAAGAATAATATATTGTAGAACTGTGTAAATCGATCTTACAGTAGGTAATTTTTTTCCGACACCTATTTCGAGCATACAATATTGCTATGCTCAATATTTTAACATCTGTACGCCTCAAGTTCATGGACGCAGGGCAATGCATCGTAGGGCACGTTCCTATTGTGCGTGACTTGCGAGGAAATGATTTGTTATAGGTAATGGCTACCACTTAAAATCAGGTGGGCCATCTGCTTGTTCAATCAGCTAATAGTTGTATAAACAAAAACGATGGTCAAAGATTAGCCCAAGGAAGTAGTTATCTGATTAAAGTTACATATATTAAAAATGTAGGTATGCATATGTTAGCAAGGCACATAAAGACCCAGACGAAACAGCTATCGAATATATTAAAATAATTCCAATAAGCTTGTTTGATGGGCCTTTTTCACAATTTTACTGACTATGAAGTAATGACACTTTAGTTAAGTTTTATTTTTAGAGAATATTCAGTTGTTCCATTCGTTCTAGATGTTATACATACATATAACATTGTTACTCAAACCGAAACAAAATCACCTCAAAACCATAAGGAAATTTTCTGAATAGAATTTAATTTCCACCAAACGAAATCTACCAGCTAATTGGACTCCCGTGACTTGGAACATGTGTATTATATGTAATGCATGGGTGCGAATTGCTTAGAAGGCAAGTTTTGATAAGTCTAATTTTACCTGAACAAATATTATATTGTTGTCGCAGAGGCGTTATCACGATCTGTTAGTATAGCGACGCGAACGTGACTTTGTATGGAGCTAATTTGTTTTTTAATATGGTTCCAATTTATTGGTTACATATTTATACCTAAGTCCTTTACCTAACAAACAATAAGGCTTAACAATAAGGCCAGTGCAAGAGGACGACATGGCAGATAATTTTTGTCAATACAAAATCCTATCCTTCTAATTCAAAAACGTTAAAGTTATGATGTTTGGATGTTTGTAGCTCAACCACGCCCTAACCACTGAACCGATTGGGATAAAACTTTGAATAAATAAAGTTCTTAACCTGGATTAGCAGGGTACTTTTCACCCCGAAAATAGGGTATAAAAAATACAAAACACAAAAAGGGAAAACTCTTTTAAAATTATGATAGCAATCACAGGTACTAGGGATTGCTAACTTAGCGAGCGAAGCCGAGAGCGACAACTAGTAAAAATAAAGTAAAGGTAAAGGTTTTTGCGATGTAGTCGGATGACAGAGGATGCAAATATATAATATTTATCAAATAAATAAATTTAAAATTTATTTATTCATAAAACATTACCTTAAATAAATAAATTTAAAATTTATTTATTTAAGGTAATGTTTTATGAATTATATTTTTTTTTTAATATACATATATTCATATATTTAAATAGCTTATAAATAGAGTATAATATTGAAGATATTATATAATATTTTACATTATCTACTCAAATTCAATGTACAACGAAAACCGAAAACGCGAGAAGTTTCCGATATACCGTTGGAATAGTTTCTTATAAATAAATCGATAAACAAAATAAAAATACACTGACAAATTTAATGTTTCCATCTAACCGTTCACCTGTTAACTCATAGAGGCCTATTTTTCTTGCCTACTTCAGTGTATGTGCTTATCTTTTGTTTCCCAAACAATGATACCTAGTACCACAGAAGATATATTAGTCGCTCCTTATAAAATGGTATTGGGTTATTTTTGTATAGAAGAGACCGTCGTCCGTTGAATAAAATTGAATAGGAAGCTACATATTACGAAGTTAGAATAATTAACCTATTAAAAATAACTAACCTCATATTTTTAACATATTTTTTTAATTCTGATAGGTGTAGCACGTTTAAATTAATATCAAATTTCGTGACTCTATCACAATTTTTGGATGAATGGAAATTGGGTAGCAAATTACTTAGTTACCACAATTCATCTATAATGATAGGTATGTATGGTATTTTGTTAGATATTAGGGCAGACCACTAGCAGTCTAGTTTTCGCAGTTTCGAATCAGTTTTTCGATTCTAATGTATGAGAACCATTCTGTCAAACATTGAAGGAAAACATCGTGATCAGCTCCGCACGTGTTTACCATAATATGGTAAAGGTATTCTAAGCCGGGGTAAGAATGAAAAGTCGCCTTTGCCGCTGTATAAATCATCTACAATCAAACAGTGAGAAAACATCGTGAAGCAACGGCGATGGGCTTGCAACTTGTCGATTATGGAATACCAACTACTGCAAAATGTGGGTATGTGCCACAATGTAATATTTGGACGTACCTCTGACTATCCCCCTTAGACATCCTCTGAAAATCTTAAGTTGATACTTGGTACTAACATCTGCCGTGTCTGGGAATCAAAGTCATGAAGCTTCGTATTTATTCGTTTCGTCGTTTCATTTTCGTATTTATCGATACCATACCTACCTATTATTGTACCTTCTTATGAACTACCTATTCTTATGTATTCTTCTTGTATGTTTTAGTTTTTTTTACGTTATGCTGGCCCATGTTTGTGAGTTGAATAAGATATATTCTATTAAAGAGAAAGATGAAACTTAAGTTGCTGTTATCATGAATTATTTTTTAATTGCAATCACAACGATCGTTGACAAGACTATAGTTTTGTCAACGATGTATTTACTCGTTCATATATGTATGAACTAGTAAATAAATAAATTCGTACCTTCTGACGCGGTAGATATGTGTTAACTGCCTTAAGCAGTATTATGATAAACACTCTGAAACAACAGAAAGACGTGCGGAAACAGTTTACCTACCTATTTACTGTTAGTTGGCAAATTGTTTACACTGTCGTATCAGTTGACCAAGGCTTTATATCTAAGTAGGTACATACTGTTTTTGTTTTCCTTTCTTCTTAGTATACCTTGTAAAAAACATGCACTGGTGAGGAGCCCTGTGACACGCCTTAAGTGATCATAATGGGAGATGAAAGTAACTCAATTACAAAATTGTATAAAAAAAACTTGTAATTTAAAGATCATTGATACATTCGAGTTCCAAAGATTTTGAGTTTTTTTGCATTAAGAAAGGAATTATATGCTGTCAAATGCTTATATGAGATCCAATCGTTCGCAGAATCTTTCGTCTTGAAAATTTATGATGGAGGCTTATGTTTTGCAATTGTTAACGATGATCGAGTGACATGAGGCCAACGATAGAGCAGAGCAATCTAGACACCTATCCACTCTCTCTATCTCTCTTGCCTTGAGAGACGCAGATTGCACGACGAAAAACAAACGAGGGTGATGCAATAGTGCCTTGCTTGCTCACCTGTATAAGGACGCCGGTGGAGACGCCAACTGAAGCCAAAGCTCCAAGCATGCCTCTAAGATGAGGCTGAGAGACCTCGCAAGTGTAAACCCTGGCTGGAGCTCCAACCATGCCAGACCCGAAGCCGATTAGTAACCTTCCTGGAAGAAGATAGATAGATGTATTGTCCACAGTATGAGCCGCTGGCCTTCCCGTATTTGCTGGGTTTGGCGTAGTCACCGCGTAAGCAGGCTGATTGGTGACTGATGTTGGGTGAATTTGGAGATGCTGTTGTCCAATCCCCTGGTACATTCTCTTAGTTACCTTTACGACATCCTTGGGAAGTAAGTGGAAATCTATGGTTTCTGCCTATCCCTATATATGTATATCATTAATGTATTTATAAACAATACTGAACTGGATGTTGGTTCTCTAAACTACGTTATCATGATTGGAGATATCACCTAGTTGGCATTTCCACTCGCCAAAACATACACGGGTGGCGCTAGTGATGGCCGAATTGAAAACTCATTGCGGATTCCGCGGACACTTGGGTCAATTTCAATTTAGGAATCGCACTGCTGAACGTTGCCAGGGGCGATCTGTTAGGAATTAAAATAAAACACTCCATCTAAAATAGAAAATGTCAGTTTTAAAGGTGACGAACCAGCTAATTACCCATCTACTTATAAGTACTTGCATGCAACTGACGCGTGAAATGATTTTGCCACATTTTTGGCACTAGAAGCTAGTACCTAGGTCACAGAATAAGTAAAAATTACATAGGCGATGAGTTTGATGAGTAAATAGCACCAATGTGGGCGACCTAAGTCTTTAAAATATGTATCCACGAGAAAAGAATGGTGATCTAACGCAGAAAAACGTTAGGGAACTAAGTAAAAGCTGCCAATTCTTTCAGGGTAGGTCACGTGTAACCGGCAGCGGCGTATAAAATATATAATATCTTTTCTGCAAAAAAAAACTGACTTCAAATACACTGAAAACATAAAACAGCATGAAGGGAACCAAAACGTTATCTATATATTTAGTTTTTTGTTGATTTTCTCAAAAAGCCCTAAATCAATTTCGATAAAATTTATATGGGACCACCTGTGATCGCGTAACATACATACAAAAGTAACATTCGGTAAAGTTTATTTAATAATACCACAAAATTTTAAATATATGTACCACGTTATAAATAATTATTTTGTGTTATTATTGAGGATAGGGAACACAATGACAACGCCCCTGTGTTGTTAGTGTCTATGAGCGACGGAGACCCACTAACTATAAAGCCCATACTTATTTACGATTGGGCTCTTACGCTATTTTGAAAGTCTTCATAAAAAAACAAAAATAGAACCTCTTAAGTTACCTTACCTACGTATAGCATGGGGACATTCTGCGCGAAGGCCACCATGAGCCAGCCAATGATGAGCGGCACCTCTGTGATGATGAGCGTGCGCCGGCGCCCGATGGCGTCCATCAAGTACCCGCTGACGATGCAGCCAATGGGCGTACCGGCTGAGCTAAGACTCGCTAAAAACAGTATAAATAAATAAATATTGGTGGGCATTCCACGTCAATCTCGCCCCAAACTATGCACAGCTTGTCATATGGAAACATAATGGGTTTGGTTGCCGGTAACATTACGGACACATGAGGCTTAACATATGTATGCCTCAAGTTGATGGACGCAGGGCAATGCAACGTAAGGCGCGTTCCAACTGCTTTTCAAGTCATGCACGGATATACGGGATAGGACAGGGCTTCCCAAACTTATTTATACTATGACGCCTTGAGAATTTGTTTTTTTTGCTACGCCCCTCTGACCAAAAAGTACCTACCAGTTGTAGTTCTAGCCTAGCTATCAGAAAAACTAAATTTTTGCACATCATTATTTGTTTGTAGGTGTGTAAAATTCATTTTGTGATTCGTGTAAAGTACATTGCCTTTGGATAACCAACGAGAGTTGCAATAATAAATTAAAGAGCGCTAACTCGACTCTGTCGCATCAACACAGACTATGACGCCGCAACGCCCCGCCGCTGGGATAATGATGTGACGCCCCAGGGCGTCGCGACGCACAGTTTGGGAAGCCCTGGGATAGGAGATAGACGGTAGCGCCATGCTTGTTCCATCAGCAAGAATAATAAAGAATATAAGAGTATTCTGTGTTGTATAAAAAAATCTTGTACCTATTTATAAAGATTCACTGTAGAGACTGCTTTTATTAAAGAATCTTTCGTGGGTGCTTAGTACCAAAGAGATTTGACAGACATTCAAGAACTTTTTTCCCCCTAAAAACGTTTCCATTAGGTACTATGGTATGAAGTTTTGGGGTCTTGTTTGACCTCAAAAGTTAAGGTTAAGGAAAGAGTCAGGTTAAGGAAAATCCTTAACCTGACCCAAGATTAAGGCTTTTTAATATTCAAAGTCTAGACTCTAAAGGCTGACCTACACACTATAGGCGACTAAACGTTCGCCTTCTGAAGGTTTCCAATTGATACTACGTGTGAAGAATATAATAAAATACTGTTTTGACGAGAAGAATTTATATTGTTTATTTATTTCGCGAGTTGAATCGAAATTGTGATAGAAGAATTTGTTCGCACTTTTTTTTTATTTATTTGAATTTCGGAAAAAAAATTGTCTATTTGTCTACTCTGTCACAGCTTCGCCATCAGTTTTTAGTGATTGCTTATATCAATATTTAAAGCAGTTTCCCTTCATTGGGTTTGTTCATTTTTCCCCACCCATTTCCAATATTTATTCGAGATTAAAAGTAGCATGTATGCTGACATCGTAACTTGCGCATTTGTACAAATGCGATCATATTTGGATGATTGTGGCTCAATCACGCCACGAAATCTAACTAACCTAACCTGGATAATATACAACGTGTAAATAATACCCATATAACCCCGGAAGCAGGGTATTCTACAGCTCATGGCGAACATCTATTGATATAAGACTTTTGAAATTTCGAAGTTTTTCATTTATGAAATGCCTCTTAAACTTTCCGCCAAGATGAAACTAACACAACATGACGCAGCCCTTTTTATAGCTTTTTTTTTACCTTTCATTGTGGAGTGTAGATAAAATAGGTAACTGAACTGCCACCAATTAGTAAACGCAAAAAGCGTATGGTTGTACCATGGTCACGAACACATTATCAGGGTTGTTGCAAATTTCTGAGACAATATTAATTTAAGATTAATTCATACTTTGCACATGTCAAAGTATTCCAGTGCTTGGTCTGATCGCTTGGTATTATGTTACACGTTTTATGTACATACATATTAGAAGGAAATAAGATAAGATAAGTAGAAATCAGTATGCCAGCTAAAAAGGAATAGATATATACCATCTGGACGTTCTCCGGCGAAAACGCGATCACGGTATGATCTTCACTTCTCTATGACATGCATAAGACACTCGATATTACTACGTCCACAAGGAACAGGAAAGTACCTAAGTAATTCATCTTCCAGCTGCGACATTTTTCCCTAAAATCGTACCAACAAATGTGAAGATAATAAAGATCGATCGCTAAAACTGTGTGAAAATACCTAAAGTATTTAACCTCCACTCCTATCAGTCATTGCGTTCAGTTTACTCGCGAGTATAATTAGAAAATGAAGGTTGGGAAATCTTCCGCGTAGCAAAGTTCAGTTATTTTAGGAGAAGGCACGTGACTGGTAAAAGAAAAGAATACAGCACAATAGTAACGGAAAAATACAGCACATTAGGAACGGAAAACATCATTAATAGCGGTTCTCTAACATTTAAATAGACGTTTAAAGGTGCTAAAGCTCTTTGTGAATGGCTCGTCTGGGGAAGTATTACTCTGCCTTCTTCTATGCTGTGTTTCGGGTTGAAGGGTGTGGGTGACGGTGAAGTTACAGGCACATTAGGCTTCACATCTGCATGCCTCATCTGATGCAGTAAATCGTAGGGCATGTTATTATTGCGCGCGACTTGGTTATGGTTACCAATTAACATCAGGTGAGCAATCTGCCTGTTCCATGTGCAAGTAGTATAAAAAATGGTTCAGTAGCGGTTCAAACAGTTTTGTTTTCGTGGCAATTTCAAACTGTAATGTATAGCTATCCCACTCACGCAAAAGGCTTATATAAAGTTCAAGAGATAAACAAAAGCAGAAATAAATTGTCACCAGCCCCTTTACTAGCACCTAAAGAAGCTGACACCTGCCAAACAACTACTCTCTCGCTCATTTCAACATTTTTGAAAATATAAAATCATTGAACCAAGTTTTGGAGAACAGCATTATAAATATGCGAGCGAGAAGTGGTTTCTCCCTAGTCTGCGTCTTAATAAAATGCAACCTACCAATCCAGCTGGCCTCACTATCCGTGATGTGTATACTGGAGTCAGGACTCTTCAGCTGCGGCAGCGCGGTAGCAGAGAACCCGAACGCCATGCCAGTGTTTATAGTCCCGAGGTTGGCGATGAAGGAGGCCATCACCTGCCTCAGAGCCTTGCCTCTGCCTTCCTTGCTCGACTTCTCGGGGACCACGGTCTTGGTGATGACGCCTTGCGTGCCATTCTTTATGAATGGGGTCGAGTCTTTTCTGAAACAAGCAGACAAAGACATAGACATTTCAGACATCATTTCAGACATTGACAGCCTGGACAGCTCAGTTGGTAGTAGCTCTGTCTTCTGCGCTGTAGGCCGTGGGTTCGATCCTTACACAGAACTAACATTTGTGTGATGAACATAGATGTTTGTTCTCTGTCTGGGTGCTATTTAATATTATAAGAGTGTATTTACATAAAAAGTATTTAAGCATTATATCAGCTATCTGGTTCCCATACTTACAAGTCCCATAGTACAAGTGGTGGCTTAGTTTGGGGCGATAGTGCTGTGTGGAATGTCCATCAATATTTATTTATTCATTTATTTGCTACTATGACACACATTGCAAATTATTTAAAAAACTGAGAAGGTTTCTTAGAGTTGGTGAAGACTATTTTCGATCCTTTTAACAATTCAAATTTAACGGCATTTGGTATGAACATTTACATAATTTTAATCAAGACATAGTTGAGGCAAACGATACCTATGGGTAAGGTAAGGTACCAAATTTCCGTGTACTGTACAAAACCAAATAATAAATCATAAAATGTTACAACCTTTTATCTTACTTGGTTAATAGGTAGTGGATACCAATGTTCAGTCTGCCAAAATGACAAGTTTGTTACAAATTTGATGTTTTTCAAGTAATTTTGTAACAAGCCCTATTAATTTGTCGCCGTGTCAATTATACTAGTAAACTATTTACTATATACTAACATATAGGTACACATTTCCATCCATATTCCAAAAAAAATAAGACCATATACAACGTGTAACATAATACCCCTATAAAACCAAAGACGAAGAGATCAGACCAATTCCCATACAAAAGTAAAATTAATATTGTCTCAGAAATTTGCAACAACCCTAATAATGTGTACGTGACCTTGGTACATACGCTATTTGCGTTTACTGATTGGTGGCAGTTCCGTTACCTATTATATCTACAGTTCACAATGAAAGGTCAAAAACAGCTGTAAATAGGGCTGCGTCATGCGTGTTAGTTTCATTTTGGAGGAAAGTTTAAGAGGCATTTCATGAATGAAAAACTTCGAAATTTCAAAAGTCTTATAACGTAAGTATTTCGCCATGACCTGCAGAATACCCTGCTTCCGGGGTTATATGGGAATTATGTTTCACGTTGTATAGTAAAGCAATAGTTAGTGTTGGGTCCAGTTGTCATCCATAAAACCCTTTGAATCTTTTTTAATAAATTTGTTTACTTCACAATCCTGTAGACTGCAGACTGCACCTAAAATTGTGTTCAATCTTAATTTTGCAGGTAAAAAGACTCCTGTTATCTCCTTCTATCCTTGAATAAGTAGTTATTCTGCTCACTAGCACGTCAACTGCTATCACAAAGTAATCAAACAATAAACACACTCGTGACACCACCACGTCTTCTAAATCACAGAAGCCATGAACATTTAATGAAATTAAGGCGCCACCAGTCTCCTCCATGAATTACGTAGTTATTTATTGCTTCAACTTGTGCATGTAGGTACCTACACGATCTCATATTCAATCTCTATAGTTATAAATGAGAAATCCACCGACTGTATGACTCACATAATACGAAATTCCCGTAACTACAGGATCTATAGAAGTTTGGCTCACCACTACTAAGATTTTTTTTTAAAATTCACACCAAAGTGGTGTCAAAGGTTGTATTTGAATTTTATAAAAATCTAATAAAAAACGAAATAATCTAATCTAAAAGTAGTGAAATGAAAATCTATTAAAAAAACTATAGTATCTAATATAAGTGAACACAATCATTTTGAAAGTTATGTGTGACAATCTTAATTGCAAGCGTCTGTACAAGAATCTAATTAATTTGATTCAACTTTGTAAAGTCACAAGTACCTACCTAGTTAGGTATCTAGCATCTGACCAACTTATGATAGTTATAAACAACAACATCATTAATTTGAAATTTAAATCTCCCCGTTGTGCACCATCCTTTGATATTCAACCTTTAACTGTACATAACCGTCAGATAAAACAACAAACATGTTTCAAACACAAGCGGTAATCCTAACCTGCGATAATGGGTAAATAAACATTAGACCCTCCATTTAAATAACTTAGCAATACCTATCTATTCTCTAACAAGCATTATCTATTAATTACATAATACAGTACCCATCTAAGGTGTCTTTAACAAACATTTCATTTCATTATCTACACGACCTCCAGTAGGGTTATCGTATCGGTACAGATAAAGGGTCTTTGCGACCCCGACTGGCATTGTCAATGCACTCATGTGACAGTCGTGTCAGACTGTTGTAAATAAACAATTAGACTCTGTTATATGTATCTTAGAAGGTCATTTGACGTAGCGAACAAGGTACGATTGTGGAAAAGAAGTTTTGTAAGCAATGGTATCAATATAAACAAATTGCGAATTACAGTTTTTGTTACTTAAGTTAAAGAGTCTGTGTATGCCGGCATTACCGGCAGACACATACTGTTCCATCAGCAAGAGTAGTAGATCTCTTTGTGAAGGGCTCGCCTGCGGAAGTACAACCAGCACGCAAGCCGCAAGCAGCGATTTGAAGGTTGTGGTTGCCAGTGAAATTACAGGCACTTGAGGCTCAGCATCTGTATGCCTCAAGTTGATGGACGCAGCACTGCATCGTACCTGACTTACGAGGCAATGCTTTGTTATAGTTGATGGTTACCACTTCATATCAGATGGGCCATCTGCTTATTCGATCAGCAAGGAGTTAAAAAAAAGTTGCATAAACAAAAAGACGGACTTATGGATGGAGAGTCTTCTGCACCGTCATGCTTTATCGTCCCATTCATCGTAACTCATCATCTAGGTATACAGTAATATACACCCTATTTTTAGCTTCCCAATCATATTTTATTGATAACCTTCATCCTGTTCTAAGATAGGCGACCAAATAAAAACAAAATTGGGTCCAATGGACCACCCTATGAGCACGGCAGGGGTTATCATTTGTGACGTCATTCGTGATGTTACTACAATAGCCAAAATTTCCCCAATCAACTTGGTTTTTTTTAAACTTTTCTCTATACTTATTTTTAGAACGATTTGTACAATACGAGTTGTTTCGTTTAACAATAAAATGATTAATACATTTTGTCTGCAATTTGAATATTACCTGAATAGAATACAAGTCGGATATTAAACGATTTATATTTAACTTATCATATATTATCGCGTTTACATTAAATATACATACATATTTATAGCTTTGCGTTTAAACAGCTGATATCCGGGGCTGAAAACGGCTGAAAACAACACCGGAAAGATATCAAAAAAGTATTCTTTCGAAGCAAATAGACGTGGATTATTGGATTGTGATAATTACAAAAACTTAAACGTAATTGGACTCTGTCAAAATTTTATGACGTCGATAACTAGCAAACTGGAATCGTTTTCTGACATTTTGGGAAGGAACATAGATTTTTCATTTTAATTGTTTTTCTAGTGTTATTTTAGTTTTGTAATTTCGGTGGCATTTTAACCAACATTACTTGAGGTCTTAGCACAAAGTGTAAGCATTCTTTTGAAGAGAACCGCCACCATTTTCTTCAAAACAAATGACTTGACTATGGAATGACCACTTCAGCAATCTTTTGAAGAGAACCGCCACCATTTTCTTCAAAACAAATGACTTGACTATGGAATGATTTGACTATAAAGTATTCAATGGAATTCTTCATATCAAAAAATATCATCACCGTCAAAATGGTTTGACGGTCGGCCATACGTCAAAGTAGGTATGCTATTGAAGTAAGCGACTTCAATTATTGTCCTAATTATATAGAACCGGGAATCGAAGTTTTAAATAGAATAATTGCCGTCTTGTGAGGTCCTAAAATGAACCATTGAACGAAGAACTAAAGGTAGAAGAAAAAGGAGTATTTTTGAGTCAATCACTGCCCAAGATGAAAAGTAACTTGTAAAATGTAGAATTTGACTATTTTTCTCTTCACAAAGTAGGTAAGTAAGTGGTTTGATGCGAGGTTTACCTGTTTTGCGAGAGACTGGTGCCTGAGATAGGTTTAACAAACCTAGGACCTCTTCTCTCTCTTGTTGTGTCACTAGTTTCTTTCGAAACTGTGTTGTGAAAGGATTGTAAGTGCTCCTCAAGAGGCTCCTTTCGAGCACTTGACACATGTTATAGAACTTTTTAGGTTCTATGACATGCCGGTTTCCTCACGATATTTTTTTTCCTTCTCCGTTTGAGAGTACTGGCATTGTGCACATAGATTTTTGAACAGAATACTCATTGGTGCACGACTGGTTTCGAACCCACGACCTTAGGATCGGAAGGCGGGGCCGCTACCACTAGACCACCAGTGCTCTCCAGACCTAGAACCTAGGACTATCAAATTATTTTTTTGTACATATTTTTTTATCAATTTTTTTCTAATAACACTTAACGAACTGAAAAAAATCCTAAAAACACCTACACGATAGAGGTACTACCTATTAAAACATATTTGAACAATCCTTCACCAACCCAAAACGAAAAAATTCATGTAACATATTTAGCAATAAGGCAATAACGGGTTCAAATAAGAACATCTTGTTTTATATAAAAGCAGAAAACCACGACACGGACAGCCACAAGAAACACCCCACCACCATAGGTTAGAAACAACTTACATAGAGTCATACAAAGCGATCTCAGAATCTGATGATGTCGAAGGCCGAGGACATAATCTGCTCCTGGTCAGTTGAAAGAATATGTTAGAGCTGAAGACTAAAGCCTATTTACAAATGTTAGTCACAATAAATAAGAATCAAATCAAATCATTTATTGTTCGAGAATCTGGGTTTTACAAAAAAATAAGATGGTTGGTGTGTAGTTTAGACTCTCCAGATCCTGCTGCCTAGCATACAAACATTAATAAATACAAATAATAAAGAATTAGTAGAAGAATGATAAAAATAATAATTAATAAATTAATAACAAAGTCAAAATAAAGATGTCCATTAAAAATACAGATCAAAATAGGAAAGGAACGTATAATATAAGAAAAAAAAGAGTAATAATTTAAGAGTAGTAAAGCTCTTTGTGAAGGGTTCGCCCGCCAAGCAGCCATTAAGCCGTATTCTGCCGCCAAGCAGCTTTGCTGTGTTTCGATTTGAAGAGTGTGGTTGCCGGTGAAATTACAGGCACATGAGCCTTAACATCTGTATGCCTCAAGTTGGACACAGGGCAGTGCATCGTAGGGCACGTTCCTATCGAACATGACTTAAGATGCAATGCTTTGTTATAGGTGATGGTTACCATTTAACATCAGGTGGGCCATCTGTTCATTCATAAACAAGTTGTATAAAAAAATCATTGTTTTTGTCACAAGAACAATATTGGTTAGGGCAACAAAATAAGTCGTCACTCATATAATAAGAGCTTCCAAAAAACGCCGTAGGCCTTTCTACGAAAGTACTGCTCCTCTAAGGTCTACGAAAAATTGTCTACCCAAGTAGAACTAGTGGTTCGCCTTGAACTGAGATGTTTCTATATCTATCTTGCTAATATTCAATCTTACTGGACCAGAAGTCATTGAACCAACAAATGGGAGGTAATTTTATATAAGTCTGCCATTTTTATCCTATTTTAGACACCTATATTTGTATTTTATTATAGTATATTTTATGTGGTCGTATTATCACTCCCGTCATAATGACCGCTATCTCTAGCTGAACTGATAAACTATGCAAACTATGTTATAACCAAACAGTTATTTGAATTCGTACATTCATAAATCTTTACCTATTATAGTATTTTATATTTTATTAGTACATTCTAAAATCTAAATAATACAATATTCTGCTATAACGCCAAATAAAAACATGTATACGTCTTTTTAAGTTTTGGAAAGCAAGTGTCCCTCAAGATCTAAGTCTTATTTAGTAGTACCTACTTAAGGTACAACCAGAAATGATTTTGATCCCCAGGCACGGTAGATATCTCCTCAGATCTCTCCACGTTCTTTGAGTTTGTCTAAAGGAGGAAGTCATATGTCCAAATGTAATTGGTCAAATTTTGACACACACCCGTATATTGCAGTTGGTATTCCATACGTGACAGGTTGCAAGCCAATTGCCGCTGTTAGAATGCAAACTGGTATATCCTTCCGTGGTTTTCCTTGACCGTTTTAGAGTACTGACATTACGCTGATAAGCTATTCCAGTGCATCAAGATGATAAAGATGTAATCGTTTGTGTTTTTTTTTAATAAAATGTAACTAACTATGTATTTAACTTTTTTTCGAACAATAGATAATTTTCTTTTCGACAGTACAGAATAGGGCAAATCTCTATCTTATTCAAAAATACATAAAACATACAAGAATTCTATGGATGGCTAAAAATAATAGACAAAATCAGAAAGGGGGCAAGCGGCATACACACACATTACGCACATACATTTTTTGATAGCTATGACGTAAAGCGGTAAGTTAGGACCTTGTACGAACTTAGAAAGTACTATTGAAATTTCTTATCACGCTGTTCTCAGTTATCATGCACGTTCGCAAATGATGCAGATAAGATTACTTACGTGATTGACAATAGATTTAAACTGAATTGCCCGATAATCACGGTAGGATACCACACAGGGAACGCATGACTTTCATACATATTTTGATAAGGTATCTAAAGAGTTTAATATAATAATAGGGTTTTTTTTTTTTTTTCAATGTTAAAGATATAAAAACGGACTAACGACCCACCTGATGGTAAGTGATAAGCATCGCCCATAGACACCGCCAACGTTGTCATTGCGTTGCTTAGGGCCGGTTTCACCATGCTCTGTTAGATTAACAAAGGATTAAAAGGCCGTTAAATATGTCAAAATGTACGCGTTTGACAGCTAAGGTTAGATTTAACGGTCTTTTAATCCTTGATTAGTAACTAACAGAGCATGGTGAAACCGGCCCTTACCCTGAAGGACTTTATTAACATTTTGGTGAAGTATGTTAGATAGATAGGTAGATAACTCTCTCTCTCTTTATTGTTCGACACACAGAAAAGATAGGGTTAAAGGATACATATGGTAAAACAAAGGGGGACCTCATCGCTGAGAGCGATCTCTTCCAGGCAACCTTGGAAGGATAGAAACAATACATAAATTGACGGCGGTGATTGGCTTACGGGAAATATGATAACTTATTAGTCCTATACATACTAAATAGCCAACTTTAGTTAGTAGTTAGTACCAACCAAATATATATATTGAAAAGTATTTAATATGGACCCAGAAGATCCAACATCTACGGTTTCACGCACAGCTCGCTTTTCGAGATCATTTCCCCCCCATACTCAAACTGTAAGTACTTACCTCTAACTAGCCCCCTAAGACATCCTCAAGAATCTTATGTTCATATTGATAGGTACTTTAGCCCCCTGAAGTTTTAAGTACAAGTATTGGAACACGTTGTATACGCACCCAGACAGAGAACAAACATCTATGTTTATCACACTAATACTTGTACTCGGTTGGGATCGAACCTACGGCAGTACAGAAGGCAGACCTACTAGGTACTGAGTTGTAAGGGCTTTCAAAAAAGGGACGTGTTTAGACAAAAGCTGTTGTTTATTCTGCCGTCCTATAGCTAAAATGCCGTTATCCAACACTTGCTCAATTTCGACTTTTTTAGGGCATTGTAATCTGAAAAAAAAAGCTATATCGACCGAATTTATCAGAATTCAAATAGTTTACTTAATAGTTTTCGAAATATGAAAAAAGAAAATGCCGTTACCGGAACCAAATTAATATCAATTCAATGCTTAAATGTTGTTAAGTGTCATTCTTCTTCTCTTCTTCTTCTCTCAATTTTTGGCTCCTGTCCGTCATTCGACAGACAATCTTGCCAGTGTCAAGTGATTTGTATTGAATACTTTTTAGTCAAGTCAGTCCATAGTCAAGTCGGCCGTCATTTTGTTTTAAAGAAAATGGTGGCGGCTTTCTTCAAAACATTGGAAACATTTTCGGTCAAATCAGGATATCACATATTACACTTTCAATTCAAATGTTTACACTTTGTGCTAAGACCTCAAGTAATGTTGGTTAAAATACCACCGAAATTACACAACACAACTCAAAATAACACTAGAAAAACAAATAAAATGAAAAAGCTATGTTGCTTCCAAAAATGTCAGGAAACGAATCATTGCTAAGCTTAAAAATGGCTAAATAGCTTGGTAGGTAGCCTAGCTTGATTGCCGTTAAATCTTTTTTGTAAGCTTTCCCGCCTTTTGTTTTTGTGTAGCGTAACTCAAAAATTAGATTTTGCATTTAACGGCCTTTTAGCTATAGGACGTCAGTATTCGAGACAAAAGTAGCATGTAGTATTGCGCGAGTTTAGCATGTGCTTACAGCATGATAAACACAAATAACCTAAGAAACACAGATTATGTGATAGTAGGCACTCCTCGTTTAGGTATTTGGCAGGGTACTGTATCGGACTTCGGACCAGAGATAATATTTGTTGCAAAATGCAGTAGTTTTCTAAATTTATAAAAAATTGGGGTCAACAAATTGTGGCGCTTTTTTTAAATACTAAGTACTTGTTGATGGAACAAGCAGATGGTCCACCTAATGTTAAGTAACCATCACCTTTAACAAAACATTGCCTCGTAAGTCACGCACGATAGTAACATGCCCTACGATGCACTACCTGCGTCTATCAACTTGAGGCATGCAGAGGAAAAGCCTCATGTGTCTGCAGTTTCACCGGCAACTACACTCTCCAGACCGAAACACAGCAACGCTACTTCGCGGTAGTAAAAGACGTGGTGGTAGTGCTTCCCCGAAGGAGCCCTTTACAAAGAGCTCCACTACTCTTTTGATGACTAGCACATCTTAGACTAAGGACCAACAAAGACACGTGATGTGCAAATTCGATCTACAATGGGATACAAAGAAATACCTCTATATTAGTTACGATCTACAAATATGTTATAGGTCTAGGTGTAGTGTGAAGTTATTGATACCCACGACACAGACGGGACACCTAGTATGGGGTTAGGATTAGTAATTAACTCCTTGAACATCAGGAAGAAACAATAAAATGTCTATTGTTCCCGGCTCCATATGGAACCAGTGGGTTTCAAAAGGTCAACGTGACTCTCGGGTGTGTTATAGAGAAGCAATAAATCGTTGCGAAAACTATTATTACATACCAAACAGTTCTCGATAAATTGAGCTAGCTAAATAAATATTGTTGGACTTTCCACACAACACTATCTAGCCCCAAACTAAGCAAAACTTATAATATGCGAACCAGATAGCATTTACTTACAGGCACATGAGGCTTAACATCTGTATGCCTCAAGTTGATGGACCCATGGCAGTGCATCGTAGGGCACATTCCTATCGTGCGTGATTTACGAGGCAATGCTTTGTTATGGTTACCACTTTTAACATCCGGTGGGCCATCTCCTTGTTCAATCAACTAATGGAATAAAAAAAAACTTTTTTTTATGCTTACATACACACATAATTTCACCCAGATAGAGACCAAACATCTATGTTCATCACACAAATGTTAGTTCCCGGTGAGGATCGATCCGACCACCTACAGCGCAGCGCCGAAAGCTTAGCTAATACCAACTGAGCTGTGACGGCTATGTCTAAACTTGAATAAAGTTCTTAAATACAGACTCGGTCTAGGTTTAAAACACACATGTTTTTACTTACACAGGGTAACATTCATAAGAGATCCGTCAAAATCTAAAATGAGGATGCCCCTGAAATGCTATGCAAGGTGAAGGTGGTAGCAGCTGCCAAGTCCTCATCGCCGAACGGTCGTTAACCCGAAGACTACAAAGAAAACGCCTAAAATATCCCAGCACTGGAAATGACAGGCACAACCTTCATCGGTAAGCGTAGGCTGACTGTTGTGACAAATGAGTAGGTATGTTGACTTTAAAGAAGGAAAATATATTTATTATTGAACAGAAACACAGAACTGCATACAAATAAAGTATCCGACCAAACATTACGGAAATGAAACTTTGTGCCAAAATTCGAATACATGACCTTTAGTTAAGATCAGAAAACTCCGGGCAAATACAATGACAACCTAATAGCTTTCGGGTTAAGACAGTAACGCTGACCGGCTGAATCTGACACTTACTCTGTGGAGAGGAGGATGAAGAGTGTGGATAAGCTTAATAGCTTAACCCCTGAAAATCATTTCCAAGAAGTTCCTAATAGCTGCAGAGCGTGAAATCTGACATTTAGGGCCTGTTTCACCATGCTCTGTTAGATTAACAAAGGATTAAAGGGCCGTTAAATATGTCAAAATGTACACGTTTGACATCTAAGATTTAACGGCCTGTTTATCCTTGATTAGTAACTAACATAGCATGGTGAAATCAGCTCATAAGCTTCAAAATTAATATAAATTGTAAAACGAACTTCCTTATTCTAGACAGTGGTGTGTCCTTTGCAAAAGCACTATTGATTAGCGATGTTACGAGTTGATTTTATTCCAACTCGGATAACTCGAGTTGACTCGGCCGCTAACTCGAATCGCAACTCGAGTTGACTCGACTCGCATCAACCGGATGGGATCCGCTTCGCGGCAGCAGCCAAACGGATCGGCGAGTCGAGTCGAATGCACCGTATTCGTATTCTTACTTGCTTTCTCTCTCAAACCTTGCTCGAGCGCCGACGGCGGCCCGAACCGACCCGAGGTGTGCCGACCCGGCGAGGCGACGGAATACGAATCAAAACAAAATGAATATTCGTTGTAGAGTCGAGTTTCGGTTTCGAGTTGGCGAATCGCTGACTCGCGACCTCGCGTGCACTCGCATTCGCATATCTCGCATTCGTTACCGACCGCATTCTATCTAGTAGTTAGGTAGGTAAGCGAGTTGATTCGAGTTGCGAATGAACTTGATTCGAATCAACTCGTTTAGACTCTGATTCGAGTTATTCGAATCAGCCAACTCGACTCGCCCATCGCTACTATTGATGACGTTGATGTTCCGTTGCCTAGATAAGATTATCAAGCTAATGGGATCAATAAACCAAAACGTTATCTTATTTTTTGTTAATGTTATGTTATTCAAAAATGCCCTACCAAACATAAAAAAAACCATTGGCGGAGTAACCAACAAACATATTACAAAAAAAACCTCCGAACACTCTTTAGAAAAATACTTCCGTAGCAAAGACATTACAAACGTAAAATTCGTGACATCGATGGAGGCACTTCACTATTACCGTGTTAGCGAATAGTGACACTATGCAATTTAACTCTAGAATCAGTCAAACATTTTCATTTTGCAAAACCAGCAATATATAGTGAAAATGCTCCTCAAGGGGCATAAGTTGAACTAATAGGATCAATTTTGTCCAAAAAGTTCAACTTTTTCAAAATAACGAAGTTGAAATAACTGGAATTTTTTGGTGCAATTATAACTATAGTTGAACTTAGTGGAACAGTTATTCGGACTTCTACACAATAAGGCTGGATAATGCTGGCACTACACATGGCTATTCGGTATTCGCGTTTTTGTATTTGCTTGCATATTCATCTTGCTTGTCAAAAATAGGCAAATATAGGCAATTAGGGTCACTACACGCTGTCGTATTTGGCGAAATTAGACGAATACGCGAACATGATTACCCATGTGTAGGTATATAGCCGTGTGTGATAGTCCATAATGCCACCATCATCAGCAAAGAAACCGGCCAAGTGCGAGTCGGATTCGCACACGAAGGGCTCCGTACCATTATCTATAAAAACGGCAAAAAATCACGTTTGTTGTATGGGAGCCCCGTTAAATATTTATTTTATTCTGTTTTTTAGTATTTTGTTGTTATAGCGGCAACAGAAATACTGTGAAATTTCAACTGTCTAACTATCACGGTTCATGAGATACAGCCTGGTGACAGAAGGACAACAGACAGACAGACAGACGGACAGCGTCTTAGTAATAGGATCCCGTTTTAACGGAACCCTAAAAAACGCCAATATCGAAGAAAAGTGCCATCATTAGGTTCTAAAATAAACAGCCACTTAGGTACTTTAATAGGTAAGTATGTATTGGGGTATTGGTGAACTGTGACCCATAATAGTAAAGTTATAATTATTACAACATTGTTCTAATTTCAAGTGATAAAATGGTATTAGCAAGTACCTAGTAGTAGGCTTATCTGTAAGTGCCTATTATTTGTTTTGGCTATCTATTGGGATGACCATTCCTACTTTATCGACCTAATCTTCATAATTACATAATATTCTGCTGTTACTATCAAAACTACGCGATACGAGTATATTTAGCTTTAATATTACATGAGTTTTGATTAGATCCTACATAAACAAAGTTGAATAGGCTAAAACATGGGCGTACAATTTTTTTTGCTCATTTGAAGGTAAAACCAAACAGTCCGTTATCTACGGAATTTCTTTTTAAATAAATATTATTTAAAACGGAGTACCTACCTAGTGTTTTTCTGGTCTCATTTTGATTGAGGTAAAAAACATCTTAACTTGATGTTCTTTGACTGTTGTGTGGGCTATATTTTATAACCTACTTATTTTTATGTCCGATATCGGTCATCATAAGCATGCATCATCATCTTCCTGCCCTTATCCCACGTGTGGTCCCAAGGGGGGTCGGCACAACGGGCTTTCTTCTTCCACTCTCCTCTATCATTCGTCATCTCGCTGTTCACTCCTTTCTTACTCATGTCATCTTTCATACAGTCCATCCATCTTTTCTTTGGCCTGCCTCTCCTTCTTAAGCCTTTCAGATCCCTACCTACCATTGCACTCTTCTCGTAATATGATTTTCTTCCGTCCTCATGATGTCATGAGGACAGAAAAGACGTGATTCGTGCGACAAGTTGAGGAGCATAGGTTAGCGTGGTATGGGCACATGCCCATACTCCTCAACTTGTCAGACGCCATATGTATGCATATTAATATAAAATAGTCTAGCCATACATATTACAGCTTTAAATTATAGAATCTCCAATTCAAAATACTCACTTTTCATCGGCCATTTTAACAAATTTGCACCTAAATTTAAATGTTTATACACTATCACAGGGATATTTTTGCACTTATAAAATATTATCACATTATTTAGTGTGTTTGGAGCACTTATCTACTTAGCGTGTTTTCGCGTGTGTTAGCAGACATTGTATTGCAAAGCGTGCGCCTCACCCGGCAGTTGGCATCCGACTGGCAGGGTTGTAGCGGTTTCCTCGCTATATATTATTTTGTTTGTTTTCTGACGTGATTCGTGCTTTCCATGAGCACGTGCTTCTTGCAAATCGCATTTTACGCATATTCGCAGCAATTACTTCCAATTCGTCTTAGGGCTGCTGGACTTATTGATAACATACCTAGTGATGCAAAATTAATGGTTAGTTGATCGAGTGAGCGAAGCGAACGAAGATCTTAGTTTCAACTTGGGCCATTTGGCATTTTATGTATGTATGTATGTATGTATGTATGTATGTATGTATGTATGTATGTATGTATGTTTGTCTGGCGATAACTTTAGAACCGTTGATCCGATCTGCATGAAATTTGATATGTCGATAGCTTGTACTTGAGAAATTTACTGGTAAGTATATGAGTAAAATCGGATGAAGGGTTTTTGAGATATGGGGTTTTTTAAGGGGGCAAAAATTAAAAAAGTTATATAAAAAAATCAAGTTACATGTCATATGAAAGGGATTTGTTTGGACATCCCAAAACAATTTTTACTTTTTTTTTGGGACGCTCGGTTTTTGAGATAAAAAAATAAAAGTTAAATTAAGATAACCAGCGATCCAAGAGCTCCCATCTCTAAGAGTTTCGTTGACATCAAGGTTTTTCTACTGGTCGGCCAGTTCCTTTGCTTTTTCTTATTTTTTTTTCTTGAAATAAATTAAGGAGATACTCAGTTCTCATAAAATGGTGATGACGACCGGGTCTGATGATGGAGCCAAGGTCTGTTCAACGGAACTCTTCAATAAATAGGCCAATAGAGTTGAAACTTGGTTACCATACCAAGTTAGTAAATGGTAGTCAGAAAAAAGTCCAATGATAATGTTTGGACTTGCCTCTGACTACTACCGACTCAAAGTTTTGATGCGTTCGTCGGGTCGCATCACGAGATCTCAGTTCGAGGTGAACTACTAGTACTTATGTTTCTTTGAGAAGCAGTATTTATTTACCATTTACCACCAGTACAAAAAGTACACCTAATTATCTACCAGCATTCACAAATATTTTTTCACTCAGAGGTCTTGGCTCTGCATCCGTCCCGATCGCGCATGTGGCTAGTACTTATACCTATGTAAAGTTGAAATGGTTTCTTCTTCACACCCACCGAACTCTTCTCATTCTCGTTTTCCAAGGAACCTTGTTAAACCTTGCCTTTGGTAGAATTTTGAAAACGCACGAACGCAGATGTCATTATGATCAGCCTAAGCAAGTCTACTGTTGGACGTGCCATCCATAATTAGGGGGTTTGCCGTAGTCACCACGCTGGTCACTCATGTTGGTGTTAAGAAACTCAGATGCTGCTTATCCCCTACTGATTTTACGAGTAGTAGATCTCTTTCTGTGTGGCTCGTCCGGGGAAGTACCACCACGCCTTTATCTGCCACTAAACAGCGTTGCTGTGTTTCGATTGGAAGTGTGTGGTTGCCGGTGTTATTACAGGCACATGAGGCTTAACATCTGTATGCCTCAAGTTGATGGACGCAGGATAGGGCAGTGTCCTATCGTGCGTGACTTACGAGGCAATGCTTTGTTATAGGTGATGGTTACCACTTAACATCAGGTGGGCCATCTGCTTGTTCCATCAGCTAGTTGTATAAAAAAAAACTTATGCGCCTATAGGAACGGGAACGGGAACGCTTGTGACGTTTCGGGAATCTCGTAAGAACGGATCCTGGAAAATTCTTGCCGTGACGAGGACCGCGTGAGAATCTCGCGTGAAGTATGACAACCTCAGAGAGCTTATAGTAGGGGAGCCCAAGAGGGGATTTCGGGATTTCCTCGAGCGCGTCAGATTAATATACAGAGGGATACCTTGTACCTGGTTAAGAACCTCCACCAAATATGAGCCCCATATATAAAGCCGCCCGTCTAGGATAAAGGATCAGATTAGTAAAAAAAAATTGATCATCAGAAAATCTCGAGCGCGTCAGATTAAGTTAGGGTGAGTTAATTACATGCTAAAAAGTGTATATTCCACTAATCTGACAATTTGAGAGTGACGTAAAGAAACGGGAGGGCTACAAAGTTGTAAAAAAAAAACGTCATTTCGACATTCTCGAGCGTGGCTAAATTTTTTTTTATTTTGAAGTAAATAATTCAAGGATAACGAAAAATATATAATCTGACGATTTCCACAAGCCGAAGTAACAAATATTCGTCGATAAAGTTTAGCTGCGTGGTGCCTATATTCCCCTCTGCGCGCTTCTATTTCGTGCCATGAAATCGAGCCAGAAGAAGAAGATGATTCTACTTATGAAGATGATGACTAATTAATCAATTAATTGTAAATAAAAACATATTTTTTTGCATATTTTTTTAAATTATTTTCTTATAAATACAAGTATTCTACTTAACAAACTTATACTTTTCATTTGCATGCTATTTTTCAATTAATTAAGTTGAATGGTTTAAAAAAATCAAAATAAAAATATAATTTTTTGTCAGATTAGGCGAATCCCTCTAGATAATCGTCAGATTATGAGACAGCACGTCTAGGACATAAAGATGAACCATATATATCTTAATCTGACGCGCTTGAGTATTTCAAAATGGCGATTTTTTTTTGCATATTAAAATAATGGCTGCGAGTTTGCGTCACATCGAAATCGTCAGATTATTGAATGAGATTATTTTTTTAGGGCCACATAACAGCCCCTTAAAAAATCTGACGCGCTCGATTAAATATTTTTTTTTTTCATTTTCAACCCTTAAGTACGACCACCCCCATCATGCAAACGATCAGATTAACATACGTATATTATTAAAAATACGTAGGACATTGGTGCTATCAATATCTGACGCGCTCGAGTATGTCCATGCAACAGTTTTTTTTTACATTTTTGAAAATCTATAGCCGCTCCCCCCACCGATCAAAAGGTATACTTATATAACATTTTTTTCTTCTTATCATCTAAGCTTTGCAACCCAATAGGTCTCTATGACGCTCGAGGAAATCCCCATTTAGCATCATGGCCTCCCCTACTATTAAGCGATATGATAGTGCAACAGTCAACGTACTGTACCCCAAGTATGAGTTTTGCTTACGATATTTCGTTTAATATTTCGTTCCGTGTTCATTGCGGGTTATGTATGAAGACACAGAACAAAAACGAATCGTTTTTGCTCCGTGTTCATTGCGGGTTTTGTAAAGTTCCATATCGATATCCCTATCGCGTCTTTATACAAAACCGGCAATGAATACGGAACAAAAACGTAAAACGAAAAACGAAATATCGTTAGCAAAACTCATACTTGGGGTACTGTTCGTTATAATACTTCATCCAAGGATTGGTTGATGTTGTGATTGTTGTGTTGTCACTGTGACTGAAGATCACAGAACATTATTACTCAAGACGCTGAAGATTTCTTAGTTTTTGCGAATGAATGACAACTTGACAGCGGGCCAATGCTGCGTTGCCGCGCATTGTCACCCACATCCTTCCTACAGGTAGGTAAACATAATGTATGAACATCTTGATACGCACCCTTTGCACCTTCTATTTCGAATAGAAGATTCTAGCGTTACACGTTTACCTACGTGCATGAGTAAAGCTAAATCTACGGAAAGATCACACTAAATTTTGCATACACGTGGCAAGCAAAACAGAGCGCCTAAACCCAGCTTATGATGAAGTATAGCAACTGGTAGATAAGGTGGGTAGCTAGGTAGGTACATAGGTAAGGTACCTACGTAGTGCAACATCCATAGGTACATAGTGGTAATTACATATTATGTGGTAAACTTTGGAGAAATACCAATTCTATTTTGAAATGCTACACAAATATGCATTCTCAAATTACTGTACTTACCTATACGGTCAGGGACCAAAATAGATGAACATTTCTAGTTCGTACAGTTCAAAGATTTCTTAAACCAGCAACTTTCTTCACAGTTGCCATTTATTTACTAATTCCAGATAAAACCAGCATTAAATTAAAGAATTAAATTTTACAGGATTTGCATTGTTCAAATATAACTTAAATTATTTTGCATGCAGAACATGGCTGAACTTTTATAAATTATATTTGTATTAAATGTATATAATTCTGTCGCTGACTGTACCTACACAAAAGTGCTATTAAAGTCCCAGTCTTACACTTGTACTTGCATAAACCAATACCACAGAACCACATAATCACTTGTCTTTAT
This sequence comes from Chloroclysta siterata, assembly GCA_932294275.1. NCBI lineage: Eukaryota > Metazoa > Arthropoda > Insecta > Lepidoptera > Geometridae > Chloroclysta > Chloroclysta siterata. Next base: position 13,506,188 of record OW028602.1, read on the forward strand.
TAGCTTTTGTATATCAATCAAATTTTCTATTAGTGAAAACAATAACCTTATAGATAGATAGAGGTGAACTCGAGCCGGTACATATAACCTTTACCTATTTGTGTAAATTATATCTAAGTTGGTTTACTGTGGGTTTACCCAGCGCTAGCGACATTATAAACTTGTCTTTTTTGATAAGACTGCACACATTGTTTTACTAGTTATTTATTTATTTCTTTTTACAATACCCTAACTGTAAAACTAAACTGAGTTCAGTATTCAGTATATTTATTGCATTATTATGTATGTATGTAGATTTAACATTGTCAGGACTTATGGCTAAGTAATTTGTGATTCAATACATAATGTACCCAGTAAGGGTGTTGCAATAGAGAGAAGCGGACCGATATAAAAAATCATGCAATATATTTTTTTTTTTTTTATTAAATACATGCATCTTTAATTATTTTTTTTGTTTTTATCTACCTAGTCACTTTATAATTTAATTCTTACTAACTAGTTGTGCGAGTGTAGTCTCGGAAAAGTCATGGTAGACCCACTGAACACGATACCTACGTCCTACCCTCCTTAGACAGATTCTTCTTCTTTCTTTTCTTCTCTCAATTTATGGCTCCTGTCCGTCATTCGACAGACAATCTTGCCAGTGTCAAGTGATTTGTATTGAATACTTTTTAGTCAAGTCAGTCCATAGTCAAGTCGGCCGTCATTTTGTTTTAAAGAAAATGGTGGCGGTTTTCTTCAAAACATTGGAAACATTTTCGATCAAATCAGATTAGACAGATTAAGATATGATTTTACTTGGCAAGTATTCTATTCAGTGAATGATGACATGAGTAAGAAAGGAGTGACTGCTGATATGACGGCTGATAGAGGAGTGTGGAGGGAAAAAACCTGTTGTGCCGACCCCACTGAAGTGAGATAAGGGCAGGAAAATGATGATGCAGTATTCTATTCAGCAAGGCGCGAAACTGGGTAAGTAGGTTTAAAGACATTTATTCTCATAACTACCAAGTAAACTATGATGTAGTATGAAGTTCTTATGCCCACGTGAGAGAGTGACACGAGTCTACGATAGCAAGCTAGTGCTAACAAGATAGCAAATGAAATTTCAACTAGTTTCTACAATAATTGAATCACTTCATTAATTCAAGGTTGCAGAATTTCTAGGCTCTTGAATCCCACGTCCGTCGGCTAGTATTTTTCCAAAACGAATATAATATAAATATGCGATATGTAAACCCAGCTCAAGCCTTGAGGTCAATGCTGTACTATTCGTCCTCACAATACGCGTAAATACGATTAGTACCTCATCAATACAATCAAAGTAGAATAATTATTGTACTTTTATCGTCTTTTAATCGAGTTACCTTAACTCGGCCCTGGCTAAGGATAATCTAAACTACTACTATTTCATTTTAGCGGTCAGAAACATTAAATGCCAATAAAGATGGTTTTCTGTTTAAGAGGCTGACACCCGTCAAACAACTTCTCGCTTGACACACCCACACATTCCAAGTTTTTGAAGATATCAAATTACTGAAGGTAGTTATGTAAAATCACAAACAACAAGTTTCGGAGAATAGCATTATGATATTATAAATTAACTAGTGGCTTCCCGCGGCTTCGCACGCGTTGAAGTAGTGAGCCGTGATTGAGCCACAAACATCCAAACATCGTAACTTCCACATTGATTTGTATATTATTAGGGTAGGATTATAAATAACTACGTAGGTATAAGATATACCTATAGGCGTACATTATATATATTATGTAGGTATAGGTACTGAGTTTAGCATAAACATGACAAATACAACAAAGACAACCTTACACGGAAAATATGTACTTATTTGTTCCTAGTTTCTACCCCAAAAACAAACGCAACGAAACAGCTTCACGACTTTGATCCCCAGGCACGGTAGATACCCTCAGATCTCTTCGTACCAACTAAAGATTCCCGTTTTTTTAATATCCCTTACAAAAATTGACACCTCGTTGTATCCGTTATACTCGAGCGCAACAAAGGAGGGTAACGTTTCAGGGGTTGTTTTCGAAAATCAAACTGTCTTTTTGTTATTTATCCACAGAACATATATTTTGTTTTAGTTTGAAGTTAATTACACTACGTGTTAAAAATATCCCATACAAACCTTGAAACTTTGGCAGTCTTTTGCCTCCTTTGCAGGGGTAGTTTTAAAATATTGAAAACTTGATTTTAAATTATTTATTGTGGAGTATATTTACTTCAAGTTTGAAATCAATCGCACTATGTGTTAAAAATCTCCCATACTAACTTTTACAGTCATTTGCACCCATTGCAGGGGTAATTATCAAAAATTAAAAGTGTCGTTCTTAATTATGTATTTCTTAGTATATTTACCCCTAGTTTTAAGTCAATCGCACCACGCGTTAAAAAACTCCCAAACAAACTTTGACATCCCTTTGCACACTTTGCAGGGATGGTTTTAAAAAACTAAAAATGCCTTTCTTATTTTTTAGCCTTGGAGTACATGTACTTCAAGTCTCAAGTTTCTAGGAATTTGTAGGTTCTAGGAATACAATTTTTCATGCAAACGTTTTCAACCCTTTTACACCCTTAGGGGTTGAATTTCCAAAAATCCCTTCTTAGTACACCTCTACACCATAAGACCTATGTACTCTTCAAATTGCAAGCCTCTAGGACCAGCAGTCAAAAACTCCCACACAAACTTTGACATCCTTTTGCACACTTATTAAGGGTAGTTTTAAAAAACTAATAATGCCTTTCCTATTTTTTTGCCTTGAAGTATATGTACTCTAAGTTTCAAGTTTGTAGGTTCAAGGAATACTATTTTTCATACAAACGTTTTCATCCCTTTTAACGTTTTTCCCTTAGGGGTTGAATTTCCAAAAATCCCTTCTTAGGACACCTCTACGCTTTAAGACCTATGTACTCTTCAAATTTCAAGTCTCTACGACCAGCGGTCAAAAAACTCCCATACAAACTTTTACATCCCTTTTATTAAGGGTAGTTTTAAAAAACTAAAAATGCCTATCCTATTTTTTTGCTTTGAAGTATATGTACTCTAAGTTTGTTGGGTACCTAACTCAGTTGGATGGTAAAATGAAATGCGAGTGGACTGTAAAATACTGATTCTATTAGACAATAAAATAGGATGCGTTATGCGTGTCTATTGGGGTCTGTGTTCTTGCGAAGTGTAGTGCGGCGCCGATCGGTACCGAGCCGGCTCCCTCCGTCCCCGGCCCCCGCCTCCGGTGTCCGCTTGCAGGTGAACGAAGCTTTGTCTCCGACATACTCCCCGGGTTGAAGTAGGTAGGTAGGTAGGCTGCTGGTTCAAATGATTGACTCTGGAAGGGGACAAATATTGTTAAATGCCCTTCGAATGATGGCTCCTCCTTTGATCCTCAAGTCGGCGACTCGGGCGACTTGATCCCGAGTTCCTGGGTAAACGACTACACAGCGTCCCAGGGACCAACGAAGTGGGGGAAGCGCCTTGTCTTTGATGAGGACTAAAGAACCCAATTTGAGTTCACTTGAAGTAGTGGGCCATTTTGTCTTCTGTTGCAGAGTGGTGACGTTTGAAAGTTTTCTGTGAATTATCAGTGTTATTATTAATAACTAAACTTTTAGCTTTATAAGGTTCTACTTTTAATTTATTACTATTTTTATTTTCTTCTAAAGTTTCTAATAAGTCGGCTCTGTTATTCAAAAACGTTATAAACTGTGCTAGGGTTGGGGATGAATTCAATATATTCCTATGTTCTTCCCATTCACGACCCGTAACACCATCCAATTTAGAAGACATCATATAAATGATAAGCGTGTCCCAGTGCTGAGTGGGTTCTTTTAAAGACGTGAGAGCCCTGATGTTCTTGTTAGTGACATCAATAAGATACCTAATCGACTTACATGATTCTGTACGGATAGGATCCACGTTGAACAATGCCTGTAAGTGGTTATTTACCAGTAAGCGACTATTATCATATCTCTCACACAACAACTCCCACGCAGTCACATAATTATCACTTTTGAAAACTATATTTTTAATAATCAGAGCGGCACTTCCTTGAAGAGAAGCCCGAAGATAATGAAATTTATTTATGTTATCTATGCAATCACTACTATGTATAAGAGAAAGAAACGTGTCTTTAAATTCGAGCCAGTTTTGATAGCCACCACTAAAATGAGGAAGGTCAATTTTAGGTAACCTAACTAAGTTTCTCACTTGCCCACCTGATTCTGCGTCACTGAAGCTTGTTGCAAATACGTCCTGGGTCTTTCCTTTAGCAGGAAGTAGGCTCTTTGCTGTTGCCACCAGGGGGTAGTAGTCATTATCAAACTGCTCACGCTCCTGTGAAACTCCGTCTTTTGTTTGTGGCTCGTCGGATAGAATCTCGATCTCCGTCTGTAACGCGTCGAATTCCTCGCATAAGGGCTCAAATTTTTGTAAGCGACACTCCAAGTCAATGACTTGCAACTTGGTTAATGTTTTGGAACTTTTAACGATTTTTAAATGATTGCTAAAGATTGTAAGCTTTGATTTTATTGCTGAGCGTTTTTTTAATAATGTTTTAAGTTCTGACATGATCACTGAATGAAATTGTAAGCGTAATAAAGGCAACAGCTGTTTTTAAAAGATCTGCGTAGTATACTAAAGACTAAAGTGCAATGACTCGAATACAAAGCACGGTAATAAAGATAAGAAAGCACTATAGGGATATATCTACACTAGTAGTAGGTAAGCAAAACAGCTGTGCGTACGCGTTGAAAAGAACAGGTGATTCTAGCAATAGGCATTTATCACTCGAGTTTTATGACGGCAATTATCACAAAAGCTTTGTAATACCTTTTGAATGAAATATAGGATATAGATAACGGGAAATAAATCTTTAATGAAAGTTGTAGACGTAGAATAAATGTTATAAAAGCACTGACTCAAATTGATGAAAGATGTAAAATGAATTTTGACAAAGGCAAGAATAATTGACTATATAAGAGAAGAGGGAATAAGAAAGGAATAAATAGGAACGAACTCACAAGATATTGTCTTTATCCTTTATCCTTGGTGATGAGACGGTTTGTTCGCCCTTCAATTGTCCTTGTGTGACCTCTTCGAAAGTCGACACGTAATGGCCGTGTGACTTGTCAAATTCTTGTTCCACAGTGTAAGTCCAAGTAAACTTCAAAACGTCCTTAATTGTCCTTTTGGTGAGAGGACCATATGTTGGGTACCTAACTCAGTTGGATGGTAAAATGAAATGCGAGTGGACTGTAAAATACTGATTCTATTAGACAATAAAATAGGATGCGTTATGCGTGTCTATTGGGGTCTGTGTTCTTGCGAAGTGTAGTGCGGCGCCGATCGGTACCGAGCCGGCTCCCTCCGTCCCCGGCCCCCGCCTCCGGTGTCCGCTTGCAGGTGAACGAAGCTTTGTCTCCGACAAGTTTCAAGTTTGTAGGTTCAAGGAATACTATTTTTCATACAAACGTTTTCATCCCTTCTTACACCCTTAGGGGTTGAATTTCCAAAAATCCCTTCTTAGTGCACCTCTACGCCCTAAGACCTATGTACTCCTCAAATTTCAAGTCTCTAGGACCAGCGGTTTAGGCTGTGCGTTGTCTATATGTCAGTCAGTCAGTCAGTCAGTCAGGACTTTGATTCTTATAGTATTAGAGATTTTAAAATGATTGAAACGTCTAGTTTATTTTTTTGGCAAGGCGTAAAATAACTTTATGTCGAATTTCACGCTAGAAAAGCCGCCGGCGGAAGTAAATCTTCATATTCATAAAATATGAACTACCTAACTACTACTTTATTGTACGCAGTGCCTAAGATCATCACATTCATCACACTCGACGAAAAGTTATTTAAAACTCAGGCGAAATAATCTTAAGCATCGCACCGATTGAATCAAGAGCTGATTTCACCATGCTCTGTTAGATTAACAAAGGATTAAAGGGCCGTTAAATTTGACAAAATGTATGCGTTTGACATCTGTTAATCCTTGATTAGTAACTAACAGAGCATGGTGAAACCAGGCCTAAATCTTGCAGATCGAGTACGCGGTCGGTCCTTATAAAGATAAATCTACTTTCAAAGACACACGTGGAAATTGCCAACCAATAATTGTACGCCACCACTGCCTTGGTGCAACTAGATATAGAGGTTCCTTAATTACTCTGTTTATCCCCTATTCGATTGATGGCATTCTTAGCGAGGTCACCCATCGCAAATAAATTCACTCTATAAATTTGTAAACAGTTGTAAAACCTAATCATTATCTATGTTTACGATTTAGAAAATTCACACACAGACAGTGTTCTAGACACTTAACGAGGCCAGCGGAGAACGAATTACCCATTCAAACATAATATTTATTTATCATTTATTGCACAAAACACAATGTTATACTTAGCACAAAAGTATAATACCAAAATTAATTGTAATACCAAAAATTAAATGTAATACAAAAATTATTTCTAATTCAAGCATATTTCGAATAGTATTTATCAAGGTTCCAGGATAGTGTTTTTTTTTTTAAATTAGGTTAAACTAAATAAAAGCCAATCGCATTTATCACATTTTTATACTAAAATTGACAAGTTTTATTCCTATTCGTTTCGAATTAAAAACAACAATATCTTACGTGTTGTTAAGGAACATAGCTCATATTGTCTAGTTACAGAATAACAATACTATGTGAAGAATACAAAAAGTTTTCAGTCATAATTTTTGGTATTACGGAACACAAACAAATTCATACCACTTTTGCTAAAGACAGCGATATTGAAGTTGCGAGCGAGGGTCGCCAGATTCTTAAGACGCCTTTATTACTAGTTTCTCACTGGTTGCACTTACTTGAGAAATGCCGTATTATACCTACAAGGTGTTCCAATACTTGTGTTGTACCTTGTATATCGACCTACCAAATTTCATGCAGATTGGATCAAAACGGTTCGAAAGTTATGCTCGGACAAAGATCAGTATTCGCTTCGCTTACTCAATCAAAAAATTCAAGTCATGCACTATCAACTACACATACTTAAATATTAGAACAGTTAGCACAGGAGTGCGTATTGATAACTCGGTAGCTATTCATAGAATTTGTTGTTAGAAACCGAGTTTTATGCCCTATTGATAAGTTCTACACATCAATAGGTACCTACAACTCACGCGACTAAAGACTTTGATAAAATAAGATTGGATACTGTCCAAAACGTGAATGTGTCTATAAGCGTAGCGATTTGTAGAGTGGGAGCGGGCAACTGTGTATTGAAGCGACACTTAGCTTCATCAACATCATCATAATCTGCACGGTATCACGCACTGCTGGGTAAAGGCCTCCTTCATTTCTGCCATCCTTCTCCAGACACTTATGGCGTCTTAAATCTTGTGTTTCCCCCTGCTAATCCCTACCTAATAAAAGCTCACGAGTGTACTCGTGAGCTTTTATTAGGTAGGGATTTTTATATTATTAACTAACAGGCTTTTGTGAGGCAGTTTCAGATATATTAGGTATAATAGATGTTGATCAAAAGTTTTAATTTGTGGTAAGCAACACCATAATGTATTGTGTACTAGGAAAGGTTTTCGCAGGCAATCCAAAAGTTTTATCACATGTCCTAGTCAACTCGAAAACTATTTTATATTGTTATTCGTCTTGTTTTTTGTTGAATCCGAATTCGAAGCATGGTTCAAATCTAGCGGCAAACCTGACACCGCAAAAAAAACAAATACATAATAACACAATAACCTACGGTGCTCAAACGTGGTCGCTGACGGAGTCTCAGAGGACCAAGCTGGGTGTTTGCCAAAGAGCGATGAAGCGCAGTATTCTGGGTGTGAAGCGAACGGATCGAGTTCGAAACAAAATACTGCGCTCCGAAACTGGAATCGCTGATGTAGGTTGCAAGGTAGCTAAGTCGAAATGGGAGTGGGCAGGTCATGTGGTCCGTATGAGACTTGAAGATGGGCCAAAGGGGTCACAGAATGGGTACCTACCTACAAAGAGTAGAAGACGTCGCGGCCGCCCGAGGAAGCGCTGGCGAGACGAATTGGACTCTTTCAACAGCGAGTGGGTACAACGCACCGAGGACCGAGGGGAGTGGGAGAAGAGCATAGGGGAGACCTTTGCCCAGCAGAGGGACAGTATAGATTAGATTAAAAAAAACACACACACAATAAATAAAACATATTGTTTTTACGCATTTCCATAGTTGAATAACCCTTGAATAGCAACGGGTAGTTCAGCTTTAGAAATCGTTGAGTTCGTGGACACAAATAAATCGTAAGTCTAATTTTATTATTTCGTATCTGACCGGATCATTGTACTACTTTACGTTGTTTGTTTACGAAAATCTGCGCGATACTGACCTTTGTTTTTACTAAAGATATATTATATTTAATTCTACGTCTACGTCTACGGCTTTTGTTTCTTGGTTTTCCAAGGAACAGCCGATGTATTTTTTTATTCTTTATTGTACCAAACAAAATTTGTACAAAAGGAGAGCTTAATGCTAGGCATACTTTTCTACCAGCCAACCTTGACAGGTGAAAAACAAGAGGTTGGATGTAGAATCATTCAACTTCTTCTTTAATATCTTTACAAGACTACCTTGGTCGTTTGCTAATTATTTTCCTGGAAAATTAAATGAAGTCGCACGCACGACCTTTATTCCCAGGCACGGTTTCTCAGATTTCTTAGTACAGAACTTCGGAAATTTTCGATGAACGAAAGAAAGAAGAAAGAAAACATATTTATTTGATGAGGCAGTCAAAGAATATCCAAAATTGCCGTCCATTTACACACGCTCTATACTTTAGAAGACACTTCAAGCGGATGCGGAGCGGATCCGTGAAGCCCTGACTCCGTCATTGAGTGGAGACGACCACAAACCCAAAGTTCTATTAGTAGAGGATCCGAATTAGTAACGACCTTCACACATCTGTTTAATGGATGAAAAGTATTTGATATCAAATTTAATATATTAGAAAATATATCTTGAGTTGGTTGTCTAAAAAAAGCCTGGCCAGATATATTTTTCTATATATTCTAATATATTAAATTTGATATCAAACACTTTTCATCCATTGAACAGATGGGTGAAGGTCGTTTCTAGTTCGCATCTTAAGACTATAATTCGTATATTTAGTATTGTTATTGTAGACCTTTCAGCACATCCTCCCTGTCAATACCTACTGTCATCGACCTTATAGACGTCATTCTTTTGTTTGCACCTTAATGTTTTGCGAGGATTACTCTTATAGTGTTATTCACATGCTATCTAATTCAAATAGATCCAAAGATAGCGAGACATCTTTTGACTTTTAGGTCGAATATTTGGGCTTTGTCTGTCAAGATAAACTAATCCAACAAAAAACATTTTAATGAAGAATGTAGTCACGACTCATTACTCTTTTACCGACGAAACTAAAACATTCTGAAATTTTATTACAAAGTTGGGCTTTCTTAACACGTTTCCTGTCCGCTGAACCACATTATGGCTCCGGAAACTTGCGCTTGGAAAGCACTAATACGTTCCTGAGTCATATGTGTGTCAGGGGGCACATACAACTTCTATAGCGATTATTTCTAAGGGACGCGCTAGTACTGTACTAAATTAGCATGGGACGTGCCAAGACGATCATATTTTTTAATTATTTTTATTTGGTTGTGTGTTCTTCTGACAAACATAAAAACAGTATTTTACTAAAAGTCTGTTGGACTTGCGGCTCAATTTTGCATTTTTGTTTGACAGGGAACGTGTTAAATACTATATTGATCTCCAGTGAAGACGCGCCTAAAAATCGTCCTGAAAATATAGGGGAGATACACTTTCTTCCTGAAAATATTTGGGGGAGGCTCAAGTCCAGCAGTGGACTTCTTAAGTCAAATGATGATGCAAGTCAATGGTACTGTAATAATAACATACGTTTTAAGGCAACATCTGCAACATAGCAGACACAGCAGTCATATGACAGTGAATCATTAGCGTTATCTATACTGTCCTGTTTGTGACAATACACTCGTGATCTCAATTAACACTATAAATAGTTATTTGTAAAACACATTGTTGGTAATGTTTTTCGCTATCAGAAACGCGTGACGGGAAAAAAAATAAACATTTACAGTATTTATTTATCTAACACATTCTAGTTAGCTTTGGAGTTGAGTGAAAATTCATTTCATGAAACGTTTTATCAAAGAATTAAGATTCGTATGTTTCTGGGTCACATTTATAACTGTTGTAAAATAATTAAGGAGTTGCACTTAAAATACTTTTATTATTTTACAATGCTTTTTATTATGTTTGTTATAACAAAGTCTCAATAATACAATCTTCTTGCATGATTATGGAAATTAGATAAAGATAAATGAACTAAAGAATATTTTATAATATCGTTATGATTGTATTGCATATACATTAATGCAGGAGGCATATCACATCGGTCGCTATGCATGTTCGCGTATTGGCCGTATTTTCCCTAATACGACGATGATGTGTAGTCCCTACTCGCCTATTTTGTACGAATACCTACGCAAATACACGAGCAAATAAAAACGAATAACAAATATCGATACGAGGTGCCACCATTACATTTCTTAAAAAAAGCACAGATAACACAGATAATTTAAGAGATTTAGAGTGTCTTTGTGTGTGGCTCGTCCGGGGAAGTACTAACACCATGCCTTTTTCACCATGGCCCATCACAAGAGAAAACCAAAAGCAGATCTGCAGTCACAGAAACAAGAGAGCAAGTTAATACGAGTGCACTAATAGATGCTTCTTGTTTTTAATACCTTTTGGAACTAGCAGCATTTGCAGCAGCTTCTGAGCATATTCAACAAACTAAATTGGCAAGCATGAGCCGTTTATCAATGAAAGTGTCTTATAAATTTGATTATGTTTACCTTTTCTGTATGCCTACGCCTCACTAAACTTCAATAATATATTATATTATTACATTGTAAAAGGATCATACAAAAGAACGGTAGGAACCAAGCCGTAAGTTTGTTGCCTGTTCTTCTAGGCTTTGGTCGCGTGGAACTGGCACCTAGAGTCACCTAGCTTTAAGACGTTTCAAAGTGATCCTTGTGATTTTATTGAATAAATACATTTTGACTTTGACTTTGAAAGTTCCATTCACACAAAAATGAACTCAGCCCCGGACAAGTTATACTTGTTGAACTATAAATCAGCAGGGTGATTACGTAACTTTGTTGTAATCAGTTTCTATATGAACCCAATAAATATATAAAAAATATGAAATTTTTGCGATTATCCATCAATAGAAACACCAGTTGTAATCTAACTTTGATAGCAACTGCAGCTAAAATGTAACCGCATAGCCGTCATATTTACTTCTTCAACAGAAACTGATTGAAACTGATTGCAACAAAGTTACGTGATCAGCCAGCAGGTAATTTTGAGCCTTTCGCTTGAATAAATCTTGCAGCTTTTCTAAATTGATTACTACAGATTTGTTCTTGACTGTATGACCCGCACCAAAATACAAATCGTTATCATTAACTTCTAAACTTTACAAATAATTATTTTATTTCCCTGGCGCCACCACCCTTCAAACCGAAACACAGCAACGCTGTTTGACCGCAGAAATAGACATGGCATTAAAGTCATTATGAATATTCGCTATATTATTTTATTATTATTGCAAATGTGGGTAAGTACCAAATGGACGTACCACTGACTACTCTTTGGACAAAATGGTAGGTTTCCAATTCTAATGAAGGCACATTTCTATGTATAGTATGGGCTATTACTTAAAGTGGTTTCGACTAAACTATTATAAGTCGCTAACGGCCGGTTTCTGAAAGTCCGATCAAAACTAATCGCATGTCAAGTCATTTCCTATCTCTATCTAATTCAATGTAATAGCTGAAATGGCGAGTGACTTAAACTTAATTTAATGTTTTATAATTTGACATGTCGTCATAGTGACGTTTTGTATTTCGACACTAATAATTTTTTTAGTAATTTTATATTGACTAGAGGTACTATGTCTTTATGTAAACATAGTAAAATAACCATTGCTAAATTGTTAGCATTTAATATTTTTGATCCTGTTATAGGTACTATAACACAGTCCGTAGACAAGCCCGTAGTTAGTAGCAGTACTAATGAGGGCTTACAAGCAGAAGGGCCTATTGCCCAACATTTAAACTAGTCTCTTCGACAATGGGAAAGCCTGGCACTTTACATATTGTACACCAAAATATGCAAGGCCTTCCCAGCAAAGTATTAGAACTAGAATTATTTTTGAATTGTTTCAATGTAGATATCATGTGTATTACAGAACACTGGATATTAGAACTAGAGTTGCTCCCTTTTTATAATAAATACAGTATTTTGAGCTCTTTTAGACGCAAGAACGCTATACATGGCGGTTCTTTAATTGTTGTAAATAATAACTTGAAATGCAGGGAGCGTAAAGACATTGCAAATCTCAGTATTGAGAGGACTATTGAGCTGTCGTGTGTGGAGCTGGAGCGGCACATCGTTGTGAGTGTATACCGTCCCCCAGACGCGGACTTCACGTTGTATGAATCCACTATGGAAGAAGTATTGCTTAAAACCTTCGATAGTAAAAAAACTTTAATAGTCTGCGGTGATTTTAATATAGATATTCCGGTTCATCCACTCTCTGAGAGATTTTTAAATTTGTTCAAATGTTTTGATCTACACAGCTTGTTTAAAGACCCAACAAGAGTGACATTAACAACAGCCACCTGTCTAGACAACATCTTTTGCAGTCATGAACCAATTTGTAAGTCCGTAGTTAAGCATTTTAGCTCAGATCATTACGGTCATAGCGCTAGGTTTGAATATAAAGTATCAGATAAAGACGAGGTCTTCACCTATCGGCTTATCACAGATAGCCGTACTAAAAAGTTTCAGAACAATGTTGAACTGAAAGTGTCCCTTTTACCATATTTGAATGACCCAAATGATCTTTTTATAAAACTGACAAATTTAATAAATGAAGAACATAATGATACTTTTCAACTTAAAACATGTAAAGCTAGTGTAAGTGTCAAGTTCGCTGACTGGGCAACTCCAGGTATTTACAAAAGTAGGAATAAATTATATGACCTATACGCTGCTAGGGAGTCAATGCTGAATGACCCAACGTTTATTCTACACACTAAAAACTACTCTAAAATTTTCAAAAAAGTATGTCACACGGCAAAATCATTGCATATAAGAAATAAAATTGAAAAATCGACAAATAAAATTAAAGCCACTTGGAAGGTAGTTAATAACGAAACAGGCAAATCAAAGATCGGTAATAAACAGATAAATTTAAAAGTAAACAATAATGTTTTTACTAAAAATATTGAAGTCGCCAACGCGTTTGATAGTTTTTTCTCCAGTATACCTAAACTTGTGACTTCATCCCTAAATTCCTCAGCTGCTGAAGCGACAACACTATTAGAGTCTAGCGTTAAAAAATGTAATGATATCTTCAGTTTTAAATATATTAATGCTGATAATATTGTGAAAACTTTTAAATCCTTAAATATTAAAAATACTGAAGATCTATGGGGAATGTCCACAAAAGTTTTAAGCGCTATTATAACTGATATTGCACCATGTCTAGCATACATTTTTAATAGATGTGTAGAGGAGGGCGTTTTCCCTGATTTAATGAAACACAGTAAACTCATTCCCCTGTACAAGTCTGGAAATGAACAAGACCCTGCGAACTACAGGCCTATTTCGGTACTGCCTTCGATAAGTAAAATTTTTGAAAAAATTGTTCTTACTCAGTTATTATCACATTTCAACGTCAACGGAATACTTCATAGTCATCAATTTGGATTTACTAAAGGTCGATCAACGACAGATGCCGGTTCGACGCTCCTGAAGCACATTTATGATGCTTGGGAACACTCACAAGATGCGATTGGGGTATTCTGCGATCTGTCCAAAGCTTTTGACTGTGTAAGTCATGCCACCTTAATATCTAAACTTAAACATTACGGCATCATAAACCAGGCAATTGGTCTTTTACAGTCATATTTAACCAATAGAGTGCAAAAAGTTGATGTTGGCGGTGAGAGGTCGTCTGGGTCGGTTATTGATATAGGGGTACCTCAAGGTTCCATATTGGGTCCCTTTTTATTTCTAGTATATGTAAATGACCTTCCACCTTTTGTAAAGGATTTATGTGAAATAGTTCTATTTGCTGACGATACCTCTTTAATATTTAAAGTCGACAGATTGAAGACTAACTTCGATGACGTTAATGCATCTCTGTCGCAAGTACTTAACTGGTTTACTGTTAATAATCTTTTGCTCAATGCCGGGAAAACGAAATGCATTAAATTTACTTTGCCAAATGTGGTTCAGCGTCCAACCAATATTGAATTAAATGGAGAATCACTTACCCTTGTCAATTCTACTATTTTTTTAGGACTTAATATTGATGCAAAATTGCAGTGGGGTCCACATATCAAATCACTTGCTGGTAGACTGAGTTCGGCTGCATACGCAGTTCGCACAATAAGATGGCTTACAGATGAAGCTACAGCTAGGCTAGTATATTTTAGCTATTTCCATAGTGTAATGTCTTATGGTATTTTGCTCTGGGGGAAAGCTGCTGATGTACAAAGTATATTTGTACTTCAAAAACGGGCGATACGTGCCATTTATAAAATGAAACCACGCGAATCATTGAGGGAGCGATTTAAAGAAATTAATATTCTCACAGTAATTTCACAGTATATTTATGAAAATCTATTATACACTCATAAACACATAGATAGCTTTAAGAAAAAGAGTGATGCACATAACGTTAACACTAGAAATAAAAACAAATTATGTATTCCTAAATTTCGACTCCAAAAGGTAAATGGCTCGTTTATGGGGAACGGTATACGCTTCTATAATAAACTTCCAGAAAGTGCCACTGGGCTTCCTATTAGAAAATTTAAAGCATACATTAAGAATAATCTAATAAGTAAAGCTTATTATACTTTAGATAGCTATATTGATGATAAAAGTGCGTGGCCCGATGTCCCGGTCGCTCTGCCCATCGGCAGCTAACATGTCTGCAATGTCTGTACTGTACCTACTATTGTGTGTTTTATTTTTCTCTGATTTAATAGATTGTATTTAATTTTATGCATTAGGTATTATTAGTTTGAAGCGTAGCGTGTGCTGTCTTATAAATTTGATTATGTTTACCTTTTTCTGTATGCCTACGCCTCACTTAACTTCAATAATATATTATATTACATTGTAAAAGGATCATACAAAAGAACGGTAGGAACCAAGCCGTAAGTTTGTTGCCTGTTCTTCTAGGCTTTGGTCGCGTGGAACTGGCACCTAGAGTCACCTAGCTTTAAGACGTTTCAAAGTGATCCTTGTGATTTTATTGAATAAATACCTATTGACTTTGACTTTGACTTTGACTCGACATCCGATTAGTTTTGATCGAGCTTTCAGAAACCGGCCGTAAGTATTCAATTTCCGTCTCTATATTCGATTTGTCGAAAACAAGGACAGAAATATTTTAATAAGACGTATAGCGTTACTCTGAGTAGTACTTGCCCTTAGTAATAAGCTTATTTCATTTACATTTAAATTCCATATATTACAGATATAATATACATAGTTAAAACACAGTACAAAATATTTGATTTATCCTAAGATTTGCTGCATTCTTATTGATCGAGTGAGCGAAGCGAACGAAGATCTTAGTTTCAACTTGGGCGATTTGGCATTTTATGTATGTATGTATGTATGTATGTATGTATGTATGTATGTTTGTCTGGCTTTATTGTTTTATTATTATTTTTTTTATATGCAAGGGCTTTGTTTGGCCAATCCAAAACAATTTTTACTTTTTTTCTGGGACGCTCGGTTTTTGAGATACAATATAAAAGTTAAATTAAGATAACCAGCGACCCAAGAGCTCCCATGTCTAAGAGTTTCGTTGGCATCAAGGTTTTTCTACTGGTCGGCCCGTTACTTTGGTTTTTTTTATTTTTTTTCTTGAAATAAATTAAGGAGGTATTCAGTTCTCATAAAATGGTGACAACGACCAGATCTGATGATGGAGTCAAGGTCTGTTCAACGGAACTCTTCAATTAAAAGGCCAATAGAGTTGAAACTTGGTTACCATACCAAGATAGTAAGCGGTAGTCAGAAAAAAGTCCAAACGTAATGTTTGGACTTGCCTCTGACTACCACCTACTCAAAGTGTTGGTGCGATCGTTGGGTCTCATCACGAGATCTCAGTTCGGGGCGAACCAATAGTTTAATTGATCGAGTGAGCGAAGCGAACGAAGATTCTAGTTTCAACTTGGGCGATTTGGCATTTTATGTATGTATGTATGTATGTATGTATGTATGTTTGTCTGGCCATAACTTTCGAACCGTTGATCCGATCTGCATGAAATTTGATAAAACGACAGCTTTTACTTGAGAAATTTACTGGTAAGTATATGAGTAAAATCGGATGAAGGGTTTATAAGATATGGGGTTTTTTAAGGGGGCAAAAATAAAAAAAGTGACTTAAAAAAATCAAGTTACATGTCATACGAAAGGGCTTTGTTTGGACATTCCAAAACAATTTTTACTTTTTTTCTGAGACTCTGGGTTTTTGAGATACAACAAAAAAGTTAAATTAAGATAACCAGAGACCCAAGAGCTCCCATGTCTAAGAGTTTCGTTGGCATCAAGGTTTTTCTACTGGTCGGCCCGTTACTTTGGTTTTTTTTATTTTTTTTCTTGAAATAAATTAAGGAGGTACTCAGTTCTCATAAAATGGTGACAACGACCAGGTCTGATGATGGAGCCAAGGTCTGTTCAACGGAACTCTTCAATAAATAGGCCAATAGAGTTGAAACTTCGTTACCGTACCAAGTTAGTAGGCTGTAGTCCGAAAAAAGTCCAAACATAATGTTTGGACTTGCCTTTGACTACCACCTACTCAAAGTTTTGGTGCGTTCGTCGGGTCGCATCACGAGATCTCAGTTCGGGGCGAACTACTAGTTTTAATAAAGGGATGTTATTATCTAAATAAACTTGAAAACTAGCTAGAAACATACATATCTAAACACACTGTAGTAATGAAAGAAAGGAAGTAAGGAAAGAAAGGTAGAAAGAAAAGAAGGCAAGTAAGGAAAGAAACCGGCGACACACAGTGTGTCAATTTATAAGTTACTAGCGGCCTGTCCCAGCTTCGCATGGGTGGTCATAAATTTTTTGAGCATTTAAGGATAAACTTAGACCGTGGGTTCAAGCCTCGCGTCAAATTTTTTGAATATTTTATATTCAAAAAATTTATGACCACCCATGCGAAGCTGGGACAGGCCGCTAGTATTTCATACATTTGCACGCCAAAGAGTGAAATCGCACCCCGAGCGCGACCCGTGGACCCGTTAACGTTTTTAATTTCGTCATATCTTTTGAATGGAATGTCCGATTTGAAAAATTTAAAAAGTAATCTATAGGTATTGAAACCGTCTTAATTATGAAAATATTTATTTGGATAAGGATTAATACCAAGGTACAAATAAAGACCCTTTTCTAGCGGCGGCATTTCAATTAAATTTTTATAATAAAATAACACTTATTGTGACATAACTATAATAGTTAGACATATGCTGTCACGACATTTTTTGTAGATGATGACGTGTTCTACAAAATCGTAGTACATTATTTTGTTCTATCATCAATAGTTTTCGCAGCGCACGCGATGTAAGGTTTTTGGTTTCCACCTTGGGTTACATTATTGGAGTTATAGTAAGGATCCCTGATTTTTTTGAAAATATAATATAGCCTATGTTACTCAAGGATAATGTAGCATTCTAATGGTGAAAGAATATTTGAAATCGGACCAATCGTTTTTGAGCCTATTCGTTACATACAAAAATACAAAAATACAAAGCTTTCCTCTTTATAATATTAGTGTAGATTATCCGAGCGGAATTTGAACCCACGACCTTCCCCCTTGATACGGGGCTGCGCTGAACACCTGCGCGATCGGATTCTAATCACACTCGGCGAATAACTCAGCTATATTTTTTATCTAAAACTTGCCGATGGAACAAGCAGATGGCCCCCATCACCTATAACAAATCATTGCGTCGTAAGTCACGCTCGATAGGAACGTGCCCTACGATGCACTGACCTGCGTCCATCAACTTTAGGCACACATATGGCAATCCTCATGTGCCTGTAATTTCATCGGCAACCACACTCTTCAAACCGAAACACAGCAACGCTGCTTGGCGGCTTAAAAACATATGCTACTACGGTACTTATGCGACCGTGGTATATAATGTAGTATGTATTTATAATTACTATAAATAAATACAAGGTGTTCCATAAGTTGTGTATAGAAACTTCAGGGGGCTAAAGTACCCATCAATATGAACAACTTTTTCTAAGGAACCAACACTGTGAACGCGAAAAAAAAAACAGCTGTTTCATACAAAAGTTCAATACCTACCAGGCTAAAATGTATGAAACAGCTGTTTGTTTTCGCGTTCACAGTGTTGGTTCCTTAGAAAAAGTTGTTCATATTGATGGGTACTTTAGCCCCCTGAAGTTTATATACCTCTATACAACTTATGGAACACCTTGTATACAAGTTAGAGAAAACCTTATACTATAAATAGGCACTGATAATATCAACTATTGATTATTGTCATAAACATATTGCTTTACTAATCCTTTCACATGAGATTGTCACTTCCTGAATCATTCCAGTGTTTTTTATCACTTCACTTATTTATTGCACTTATAATGTCTTGCAAATATTTTTCAAACCACTTCTCACAATCAGTCTTTAAAGTTCTAATTCGAATACAACTAGCCAACCAAAATGAACTATAGCACTTTGAGATACGGTTGAAAATTTATTTAACAACTCAGATGAACTGCACTTTGAAAAGGACTTTTATCCACGCATTTGAAAAAAGCACGAGAAATCTCAACTCGTGTAAGCGATTATGAAACATTTCCAGACGAAACTCTTGCACAACGCTACTATTAAAATAGTTCACCTATAAAATGTCCATTAAGAGGCTGACACTTGCCAAACCACTACCCACGCGCACAGTTCAATATGCTTAACTAGTTTTCGTACTTAATCAAACTAGGAAAACTTGTTAGAATCTAAATCATATTTTTGCTGATTTTTTTTAAATTCTTTTTGTGATTTTATATCTTCAAAAACTTTGAAATGTGCGAGCGAGAAGTACATTAGTTGGTCTGCGATTTAACTATAAAATGGTTCATCAAAGCCTAACTAACATATTGCTATGTATTAACTACTGATAAGTATAAAAATATGCACGTTTCTTTCTTTTTCAAATATTCGTAGCCACTTTCACAAAACGAAGAATATTCTCTTCATAAGACCCAAGTCTACAGGGTCCACAGAACTGAGATCTCCGACGATATAGTGGTTTCCAGTCCCAGTATTCATCCATAATTCCGCTTATGAACGTTCCAACAAGAACCAACTAATTAACGGGCTCAGTTTTTGTTGTAGCATACAGTGAGTCTACTTTGACTTTTCTCAGACTACACTATATAGTGATCTTTAGTAGAAAATCGCATTACATTATGTATACGTTTTTTTTTATACAACAAACTAATAACGGCAAACGTTGTTTTGCCATAAACTACAATGACTAATAAAATTAGGGGTTGCTGATACATACATACATACATAAAATCACGCCTGTTTCCCATAGGGGTAGGCAGAGATCACGGATTTCCACTTACTACGGTCCTTACATACCTCTTTCGCTTCATTCACTCTCATAACATTCTTCATACATTCTCGTCGGTTTAGGGTACTCTTGATCTGGCCCTTCTCTAGAACGTCTTCAATCTGATCGAGATACGTTCGATTGGGTTTGGGTTGATTGGGTTGCTGATAGAAGGGTGAAAGTTTAGGTTTGTATGTATTTTAAATGCCAAATTATAAAAAATTCAAAAAATTACCAAAAAATAAATGTGGTGGACAACCCTTATCACTTAGGGGTATGAAAAATAGATAGTAACCGATTCTCAGACCTACTGAATATTATGCATTTAGGTTAAATTTCATAAAAATCGGTCAAGCCGTTTCGGAGGAGTATGGTAACTAACATTGTCAGAGTTTTATATATAAGAAGATTAGATAAGGCTTACGGCCCACCTGTTCGAAAGCAGTTACTGTAGCCTATGAACGCCTAAAATACCAGAGGAATCTCTAGCACGATGCCGAAGTTTTTTTACCATAGCACCTAGAGTAGTCTGGGAAAAAGTCTTGGTAGACAAGCATTTCACGATGCCAACTGCCTATTTGCTGTCAGTTTGCTCATAGTTTCTCTAAGCTGGGGCCCCCTGATAAGGCTCTGTGCCATCGTCTGGCTGGTCCTCCAAGTCTTCGTCTTCGGACACTCCTGGCAGCACGATGTAGCGAGCTCCTCTGTGGATAGACGAAGTAGCCGATATAGAAAAAACTATTGATCACACCTACTTATGCTTACACGTCAATAAGTATAGTAGGTATACCGAGTAGAACAGTAGCGAGTGTACAACCTATTCGCTCGCACATTTGCTACTGCCCGTCTACTGGTGCTTATTTTAGCGTAAGGGCCGGTTTCACCATGCTCTGTTAGTTACTAATCAAGGATTAAAAGACCGTTAAATCATACCTTAGCTGTCAAACGCGTACATTTTGACATATTTAGGGCCGGTTTCACCATGCTCTGTTAGATTAACAAAAGATTAAAGGGCCGTTAAGCTAAGCTAAGGATAGATTTAATGGTCTTTTAATCCTTGATTAGTAACTAACAGAGCATGGTGAAACCGGCCCTAAACGGCCCCTTAATCCTTTGTTAATCTAACAGAGCATGGTGAAACCGGCCCTAAGCCGGTGTCGTTTTGTACGTTGTTAGGCAGCCAAACGGTAATTGATGAAAAATATATTCAGCACATGAAAATTGGACTACGAATTAGGGAAAATATTTTCCAGAATTGTTTAATATCATTGTTACCCTCTGTAGTCAAGTCTAGACCGGCTGGCTGATCAGGTAACTTTTTTGCAATCAGTTTCTGTTTGTAATAAGTAAATATGACGGCTATGCGGTTACATTTTAGCTGCAGTTGCTAACAAAGTTAGATTAAAACTGATGTTTCTATTGATGGATAATCGCAAAACTTTCACATTGTTTTATATGCTTATTGGTTACATATAGAAACTGATTGCAACAAAGTTACGTAATCACCCTGCAGAAGATCGACGAAATCATACTGGCACGTAAAGGCTTACTACACGGACCAGCCTTCGCCGCTAACAGCAAGCCGAAGTCAAGGCGGCACGATGACACAGTCACTAGGTATGCTTACAGGCAACTGCCACCTTGAACATCTAATCTAATCTGTCAACTTCTACTACATACAAACTGGGGCCAATCGACTAAGTGATTTCACCTAGCAAAATCAGATTAAGTTTGGTACAACGTTTGGTAAAAAAACGGCCGTTAAAAATGTCAAAGTGTACGCGTTTGACATCTAAGGTTACATTTAACGGCCTGTTAATCCTTGATTAGAAACTAACAGAGCATGGTGAAACTGGGCCTAAGTTTGGTACATTAACGGCCGGTTTCTGAAAGCTCGATCAAAACTAATCGGATGTCAAATCACTCGCCATTTCAGCTATTTACATCGAATTAGATAGAGATAGCAAGTGACTTGACATGCGATTAGTTTTGATCGAGCTTTCAGAAACCGGCCGTAAGAGCTGATTTCACCATGCTCTGTTAGATTAATAAAGGATTAAAGGGCCGTTAAATATTTCAAAATGTACGCGTTTGACATCTAAGGTTAGATTTAACGGCCTGTTAATCCTAGATTAGTAACTAACAGAGCATGGTGAAATCAGCTCTAAGTTTGTTTTTCTTCCTTTTCTTTCTGTAATCTGTTTTTTCAGCGAATTTGTTTAACATGAAAAACGGTCTCCCAATACAACAAAAGTAACACGAAAAAAAAAATTGTAGGTACATACAGGTAGGTAGGTTGCCGCCTTAGTCAAGCATCGAAGTCAACCGTGTAAGTGAGCCTTTACTTAAATAGTCCGTCCATCGTATATAGTCGCAATAAAACGTATGAAATTCTAAAAACCGCCAAAGCGTTTGAAAAGAAAGCCATACGTTATATTTTTCAGCGCTTGAAACGGTACGTTTTCAAGCGCAATGCGTGCTAAAATCTGACAGAACGTCCATCTATCTCACTTACTTTTTTTGGTCGCTGATTAGTTACTTACCTTCCTTACCAAAAGTTGCACTATCTGTTCCTAACTCGAGCGGATTGTTCCAAAATCAAATACAGCAATAGGATATTATAACTAACGCATTTTCAACCTTATTTTAACAACATAAGGGTTTACTTTATCACGCGGAGCGGTATTTCAAACTGCCTTGGTTACTTTGCAGTGCGGAAGACGAGACAGTGCAGAAATTGACCAATCGGATTACTCGTAATACACATTTCGTCTCATGGATATGATCTGATTGGTCTATTCCTGCCTCGTCTCTGCACTGTACTCCGCATTATTGATTCAGGCTTCAGATTGTACCTACGTGTAGTGTTTCTACTAAAGCGGGTTTTATTTGGGTTGGAATAAAAACACAGCAAAGCCAAGATCCATTTATTAATACCATAGAAACGAAAAAAACTTAAAAGTAACTAAAAAAAAATAATCTATCTAAAATTTTCAATAAAGTATGGTGATTAATTCCGTTGTTTTTGTAAAGGGTGTGAATCAAAACTGCTTTTCAAAATTTATCCACATTTTAATATAAAATGTGCTGGCTCACATCACAGATCATTTTCAAATAAACCATTTTGGACGTTTACTGATAAATTACAAATAGGTACACAATCGGGTGATTCTGTAAAAATAAATGTATCTTAGTAAATCATAACCAGTGGTAAAGAAACTTGGCAAATATTGTTTTTTTACAATACATCATACATAGTTTTTCTAGCCTTAAGATTTCCTTAATTTAAATTGATTGAACTCGCAAGAATTAATTTGTTTTAAAAATAATTTAATAGTTTGTTTAAAAAAAATATAAGTACTTAAATGAAAAATAGGTTCAAAATTCAAGACTCGCACGGTAGACATCCCTTCAGATCTTTTGTAGAACATTTTATACCTACAGTAAACCACTGGTACCCAGATTTAGAATCACCCCATTGACAAATTATAATATCCATTTATATAAATTCTGGAATTATATAAGATAACAAACAAACAAAAGTTAAAACAAAACTTACTTCCTAAGAAATTAATTAATAAATTGAATTTTAGCAAATAAAAGTTAACTATCTTCAACAAATTACAGGACACTTCTTTTATTTAATGGCTTCTGTCATCTCAGTCAGTTTTGCCAAAGACATACTTAATTTTTACGGGAGCAAATTCTCTGCGCCATATAAATTTGATTAGGTTGACAAGAATGGGCGTAGTTTTAGAAAAAAGGCATCAGTCATTTTGGGAATAACTTTAAAATATCATATTTATGGTCTAGCTAGACTAATTAAATGCGAAAATATATTATAAATTGGATACGAATTGCGAATTCCTCAATTAAAAAGAATGAATTTCCACGACAAAATTTTTGTTAATTATTATTGAATTTTTTTTATCCAAAAAGCATAAACGGTTGCAGTTTTACACAGGTTTTTTTTGTGTACAAAATAAATTAGACTATTACAACAATGCAACGTGTTCAATTGCGAACTTTATGGCAATGGGTTAAGACTTAAATTAGTTATTGAAGATCTTGATGTTTCTTCACGCCTTTCCGTCCAGATTGTATTTATTCTTACTGTCGGCATTCCTTAAAAAAATAATTATTGTAAGTTAATGTTACTTAAATACGAAGCTGAAAGAGAGTGGCGAATCTATAGTTAAGTATACCTTTTTTTACAATTGAATGATATTATTTATCAACTAGTTTTGAACTTTTTATTTAAGTAATATATAAATTAAAACCAAATAAACATTAAAAATAGGAAGATTATGTTATTTTTGTATGATCCCGTCTAACGAGAGCGAGCAGGACAAAATATCAAGTATTTTTTCTAAAATTATTTAGATTAATGGTAGATAAAACAGAAACGGATAAAAAAACGATGTAAAAAAATTACATGTTAATTACAAAAAAAAACAGTTTCGCCACCCCCACAGACTATCACAACTATTCTATTTAAAACTAAAAGAAATCACACAAAGGAGTGTTAATAGCCTGGTACATACCAATCGTCCACCAACAAAAAGAAATCGCTGTCTTCACCACTGCTCGCCATATCCGAACTCTCTTCACTACTCTTTACCATCATAAAATCTTTGCCTTCTCTGAAAATATTAACCACATTTTGTTCTTAGCGACGACGTTAAAAAAAAAGACGCTAGCAGCGCGTCGAAATTTAAAAAAAAAAGCGTTTGGCGCCCTTTTCGAATCGCGTTCGAATTTTAAAGCTGATTGAAGTTGAAGCCCCGATGATTTTTTATGATGAGAAAAATATTATTTACCATTCATTTTAAGTTTATTCATTCTATTCTCTTACTTTAGAATTGATAATATAAAATAAATAGCAAGAATATTATTGTTAATTATTGGTGTTTTGTCTGTAGTGCGATCTTCTCTATGAATTCCGTGCAAGTTGATGAACTTTTAGACTTTTCCTTCGCTGGTTAGCCAGTTGATGAAATGTTGTGTACTTATATTTCTGATGTGTATATTCCAGATCTAGGTTTGTATCCATCTACAGTAAAACAACGCACGGAGATATTCGACCATCCCATGGTTAGCGTATATTTGTAAATCGCCAACCAACTAATGGGAAATTGAACGATTTTCTTACATATTTCATTCCATCAATGTAATGCTTTACTTAACTAGGTAGGTATCAGTTAGACGTCTTCACGTGTGAGTTTAACGAACCTTCTTCGATCACGCCAATATCTTTTTTTATTACCAGCATTCTTCAGCGCAGTTTCGTTTGAATGCATGTGACATATAAAGTCAAGGTTTTTCGTGATTCACGGTAAGCTATTGGTCCCGGCTATCAGTAAGCCATGATGGAAGGCTAGGATAGTCTTAGGGATAGACGCATGTTATCGAAATGTCACGTGCATATTCGATTCAAGCGCGGTTCCACTGTTGTGGGACGGGTGATGCCCATAACCTAATAGACTTGTGACGTCACCGGGAATTTTTGGCACCAAGGCTTTGCCCACGTGGAACTATACACTGCACAAGATCAGGACGTCATATATTTTGTAAACATCTCCTTTGGAGGAATGCACTATATCGATCATGAGCGAGTTCATGCATTGGCCGATTCGCACTTGGCTATTTTCGAGTGGCTACAACATATTTTGGGGCTATGGATCCGCACCTGATTCGATTTCATGAGCGTATACAAATACGTAGCGTAGGTAATATTAGCCATATCAACTGTCAGTTTTTACCAACGCTTTTTAATTTTTCTGTTGAAATAGAATCCCTCATAACCGAATGCATCGTTTCTGCGCATTCACTATTCGGACGGAGGACTGCTTTTGGAATTTTCGTTTGAGCGTTTCTGTGCTTCGAGTATTTTAGGATGCCATTCCCGTCCAAAACTGCCGGTAATCCATGCTTGCTGTAGCTTTGATACGTTTCAAAGTGGTCCTTGTGATTTAACTGATTAACTTTTTGACTTTCGAGACTCTGGACCATTTCTCATTTCAGTTTTTGATCACACTTTTTATTGCAATAATTATTCTTGGCGTTCATTTCCAAGATGGCGGACATTCGGACATTTGACTTGAGTATTCTTGAGCAAAGGGGTGAGTAAAGGGATTGTTAGTGAAATGTTAATGAAACCCTGCTTAATGTTATGTTAATAAGCACCACACACCGTTTTGAAAGCGCTGCCTTAAAACTATAGTGCGGAGTTGCCATGTCAGTTTTAGAGAGATAGACTAAGGTTAGATTTCACCATGCTCTGTTAGTAACTAATCAAGGATTAACAGACCGTTAAATCTAACCTTAGCTGTCAAACGCGTACATTTTGACATAATTAACGGCCCTTTAATCCTTTGTTAATCTAACAGAGCATGGTGAAACCGGCCCTTAGAATTATATAGATATATTTTAAACGTGCTATCAAAGAATTTGGCTCAACATCTATGCCCTGAGTGTCGTAATAAATGACGTCATCTATTAGCAATTACGACGTCAATATGCAATAAGCAACAGCGATACCAGCGGCAGTTAAATGAATCGTTGCTTGTTGATTAAGCAAATCTCACCGCACGATTTTTCTGTTTGAAAAATTTATTTGTACAGTGCCAGCATTCGGTGAATGAAAACATCGTGAGGAAACAGTATTCAAACAACGGCGATGGGCTTGCAACCTGTCACGTATGGAATACCAAATTCTACAAAATGTGGCTACTTCCAAATATTACAATGTGGCCAAATGTAATATTTGGAAGTAGGTACCTTTAAAACACCCCTTAGACATCTTCAAAGAATCTTAAGTTAGTATTTGGTATTAAGAGATCTGAAGGGTATCTACCGTGCCTTGGGCTCAAAGTCGTGAAACTAGTTTAGTTTTCATTGCCATCACATTACATTTGTCATGAGAGTCATCTTGGATTAGCCAGACTAGCTTGTGTAGGAAAGGAGCTGTTTCATCAATGTATGGAGCTTGGGTTGGCTTTGTGTCCAGTGTATATAAATATCGCTTAGCAATAAAGATAACGGTTTTGATTGTTTATTTTCTTCATTTTTACTTCATTGCACTTCAGGATTTTCTTGATCAAAGAGAGCAACACAATTTACAAAAATATGGAGGACCGACGTGCGTGTAATGTCATTTTCACAACTGTTGTATATGTCAAGCTTGAGAGTGGAACTCTTTACCATCAAAAAACTGACAAAGTAATGCAAAAATGTAATGCGTCATGTCAAACGTCATTTACAGTCTGTCATGGCGGCTCTAGAAGTGTTCACATGGTAAAAAAATTGACCAGATAAACATTAAGTTATCCCAAATTTATTTGCCTACAAATTAATGAAATTGCATGTTTATGGTAATTTTCTATTCAATATTTTTTACGTGGTGTACACAGACTAATCCCAGAATGAAATATGTCCTTTGTTTAATCATCAAGCAACGACTCATTTTACTGCTACTGATATAACCATTTCTTGTTCTTAGCTAATAACCCACCCCTGTCAAAATTGACAGCAAAACACAAGGTAATTTTCATCAAAGCTATAAAATCACATGCATGGAAAGTTAAAGAAAATCCTAATCTAAAAAGGCAACTGACAACCAACTCGCACCCAAAAAGCAACCGTACCAACATACCTATAGAACACATAATGCTGCAGCATGAAGAATACATCGAAGATCAGACTGAAAGCTCCTAAACCGAACTTCGTGAAGTCTCCGAAGAAGCTTGCCCAGTCATTGTAGTTGTAAGCGTTCAGCATCATTTGTAGGACGGACAGGAAACCACCGACGAAATCTAGGAATATGTTTCCGATTGACCAGCCGACTGTGGATTTCCGCTTGTAGTTCATGTAAGCCTGGAATGAGACAAAAAAAAATATACATTTAACGCATTTTTTTTTTTTTTTTTTTTTTTTTTTTAATTCAATTTTTTTTTTTGCAATTTTATTTTTACTGGTGGTCTGGTGGAAGTCCGCTTTCTGATCGTAAAAGATAAAAAAATATCCACTCAATACTATCTTACCCCAAACTAAGCTAAGCTTGTATTATTAGTTTGAGGCGTAGCGTGTGCTGTCTTATAAATTTGATTATGTTTACCTTTTTCTGTATGCCTACGCTTCACTAAACTTCAATAATATATTATATTATTACATTGTAAAAGGATCATACAAAAGAACGGTAGGAACCAAGCCGTAAGTTTGTTGCCTGTTCTTCTAGGCTTTGGTCGTGTGGAACTGGCACCTAGAGTCACCTAGCTTTAAGACGTTTCAAAGTGATCCTTGTGATTTTATTGAATAAATACCTTTTGACTTTGACTGACTTTGAACCAGATAGCTGATACTTACATACTTGATACTAATACTTGTATACTTTTGTATACTTGTAATAATGGGGTAATCTTACCTGTGGCACGTATTTGATAAGCGTAATGCAAAGTTTGATATAGCTGCAGTAGTAAAGAAAATCGAGCCACTCAATTTTGGCCGCAGCGCCGAGACTAGCCGTCACAATCACCACTCCGGTGAACACTGAGATGATGCCGCGTCCTGTCATCGATACTCTTTGGTCGTCGCGCTGTCAACAAACCAATAATTACAAAAAATATATACAAGGTGTTCCTACTTGTACTTAAAACTTCAGGGGGTTAAAGTACCCATCAATATGAATAACTTTTTCTAAGGAACCAACACTGTGAACGCGAATAAAAAAAGCTGTAAGCTGTTTCATACATTTTAGCCAGGTAGGTATTGAACTTTTGTATGAAACAGCTGTTTTTTTTCGCGTTCACAGTGTTGGTTCCTTTGAAATAGTTATTCATATTGATGGGTACTTTAGCCCCCTGAAGTTTATATACACAATTATTGGAACACCTTGTCGCGCACTATCTAGCCCCAAACTAAGCTAAAGCTTGTAATATGGGAACCAGAAAGCTGATATAATACATGTTTTTTTATCGTAAATACTTAATTATATTATTTAACAACACTCAGACAGAAAATAAACATCTATAATAATAAAAGGGATTACCTACATGCTCCCAAAAAGTAACAATACAGCTGAACCCTCACAGTATCGCCCAATCACTTGCTTACCTACTATTTACAAACTTATTACATCTTGCATAACTCAAAAAATAAATAATCATCTAACATGTAATAATGTACTTGCTGAAGAACAAAAGGGATGTAGACAGAACCATAAAGGATGTAAAGAACAATTAATAATTGATTCAACGATACTGAAACATGCAACGACCAATAACCGTAACTTACATCTAACATATATAGATTATCAAAAAGCATTTGACAGTGTACCACACTCGTGGCTTATTCGAGTCCTACAGATTTATAAAATTAATCCCGACATCATAACCTTTCTAGAAAGCACCATGAGTACATGGCGGACAACACTTTCTATACGGAATAATGCTACCTACATTACCACAGATGAAATCCCGATTGAAAATGGAATTTTCCAGGGAGATTCACTTAGTCCTTTGTGGTTTTGTTTGGCATTAAACCCACTATCTCACTTATTGAATAGCTCTAACTTTGGATACAAATTAACAACTAATGCCACCATAAGCCACCTTATGTACATGGATGACATAAAGTTATTTAGTAAAAATGAGAAGGAGATGAACAAGTTGATTAAAATAACATCAGAATTTAGTAATGACATAAATATGAAGTTTGGACTAGAAAAATGTAAAACACTGAATCTGCGTAGGGGCAAAGTAACAAGAAGTGATATCAGTGAAGATAATCCTTTTGAAGTTATGGAAGAAAACGAAACGTACAAATATTTAGGTTTGTATCAAGGTAGAGTTATTAATCACATTCAAATTAAAGCAGATATTAGAAATGAGTATTTTCACCGATTAAATCTGTTATGTAAAAGACCTCTAAATTCTAAAAACCTGTTTAAAGCTATCAATACCTATGCAGTTCCAGTACTGACTTATTCTTTTGGGATTGTAAAGTGGTCCATTTCGGACCTGAAACAACTTGAAGTAAAGACTAGAACTACATTAACTAAACATAACTATTTACATCCAAAATCTGCCATAGAAAGAATGACCTTAGACAGGATAAAAGGTGGAAGAGGACTTATAGATCTTACAAATCTTTGGTTAGGGCAAATACAAAACCTCCGAAATTTTTTCTACTTGAAAGCAGGTACGAGTAAAATACATTTAGCAACAGTAGACTCAGATAAAAACTTTACTCCAATTAACTTAAACGACAAAGATATTGAGTTTAAATCCTCGGAGGATAATGAAAAGAACAAGATTGCAAGATGGCGTGGTAAAGAACTGCATGGCCGACATCTTAAAGATTTAGAACAACCATTTATTGATCTGCAGGCCTCGAATAAATGGCTGAAGTTTGGCTCTCTTTTCCCAGAAACAGAGGGTTTTATGATTGCGATACAAGATCAGATAATAAACACACGAAATTACAGAAAGTTTATCCTAAAAAGCCCTGACAGCCAAAATGATATATGCAGAAAGTGCCACCGTCAGCCTGAAACCATTCAACATATCACTAGTGCCTGCCAAAGTCTCACGCAGACAGATTACACACACAGGCACAATCAAGTTGCCCATATAATCCATCAAAAACTTGCGATTAAATATAAACTCATTCCAGAAAAACTTACACCTTATTATCAATACGCCCCAAAACCTATACTAGAGAGTGACTACTTTAGAATGTATTTTGACCGAGCCATTCTAACAGACAAGACAGTCCATAACAATAGGCCCGATATAACATTAATAGATAAAACGAATAAAATCACTTATACAACGTGTTGATGAAGTTATGTAGGGAAACAAAGAGCGTGTATTTAGACCAAGCACTGGAATACTTTGACGTGTGCAACGGTTGAATACATCGTTTTCGAAATTCCCATAGAAAAGTAAAATTAATATTTTCTCAGAAATTTGCAACAGCCCTGTCTGTGTACGTGTCAAGGTCACACGCACGCGCGCTTCTATCTAGGAAAGAGAAAAACAACGATAACCTACGAGATAATTTGAAATACTTACCTTTCGGTAGGTAGGTAGGTACGCCGCCAATCCCCTGACACGATATTTTTACTGGTTCCTATGGATTTTGTCATTATTTACTGGCTATAATAACACTGGATAAAACTGGATTTTGGTAAGTTTGCGAGATTTCGCACGACACAGGCTTCAAACTTCACACTAAACCATTACCTCGTAGGCACTGCTCATACACACACTGACTGACGACGGCTTTTTACATAACAATCACCATTTTATCACGTTTGATGACATTTTCTCAACAAAACAATGTACAACAACGCATGTAAACACAAACAGGGTGACCATCTCAAAAGTGGCGGTTCTACCACACACCTGCCAAAAAATCTGTCAAAATCTACCAAGCTTGACGATAAAAATACCAAAAATATGACTTCATACCATCTCCTTCGTGGCTACGGAATAAATTAAATACCTACATTACATTCAGTTACTATCTTTTGATCGTTTGTAACGGTTTGCAGTTATCTAAAACGAGATAGAAGTTGTTTAGAAACCGAATCAATAAGAGTAAAGAATAAGAAGTTTCCAGTTCGGTAAAAAATAAATAAATTATAAATATTATTTCATTAAAAATTCAAACTAATAAGATTTTTCTTGAAATATTTAAAATCTGCCAAATGGCAGAAATCTGCCACAAATGGTAACACTGATCGGCGGCCGTCGGCCGTTCTGATTGGATATGCGTTTTTAAATGCAACCAATGACAGACAGGTTAGTCAAAGATTAAATAGGACAGACTAGACACTTCCCAAAATTGCAGTTGAATAATTTTATCGTGTCAATGAACCATGGTGGTAAAGTAACATGTTACAATTTAAAGAACTATGAATATCATAAACATTGCTTTACGACATCTAGTAATTAAAAAAAAAAAAATATTCTATTAAATATTGAGTACGTAGCCACGTAGGTACCTAGTTACTGAATAGGTATTAGTACCAAAGATCTCAGAGAATGTTTACCGTGACTAGGGATTACAGTCGCGAAAATATTTCTTTTACATACCAAGATCTTTAAAAACAGCAACATCATTATTAGGTAGGCACATTACTAGGTAATTGGTGGCAGTTCTGTTACCTATTTTATCTAAGGTTAACAACTAGAGGTCAAAGAACAGCTGTAAATAGGGCTGCCTCATGATGCGTTTAGATTCATTTTAGATAAAAGTTTAAGAGGCATTTCATGAATGAAAAACTTTGAAATTTTAAAAGTCGTAGAACAAAAGTTGTTCATTATGACCGGTAAAATATCCTACTTTCGGATCCCTACAATTCTTAATAAACACGTTGTATAATAGATATTGCAATACCAAACACTCATAATCTTCAAAAAACTATAGCTGAAAAAATACACAAATATACAGAATTAAAAGAAGAAATAATAAGAATGTGGAAAATGAATAAAGTTTTCATTGTGCCCTTGGTGCTCTCAAGTACAGGAGTAGTTCCAAATAATTTACAGCATTACCTCAAAATGTTAGACCTTCCCGAAAGTATTTACTTAACAATGCAGAAAGCTGCAATCCTAAACACCTGTAGGACGGTTCGAAAGTTCTTACAGGACGACTTAAACCCAACATAAAATGATAGTGGTGCTCACTTGGCTTAGGCCCGTGCGCTCTACTTATACCGAAATGTTATTTCGAGAATAAAAAACTATGTCAAAATAATAATAATTAACTATGTTCATCACACAAATGTTTGTTCTCGGTGGGGATCGAACAAACGTGATTTTCCATGCCATACAACAAACGTGATTTTTTTGCCGTTTTCATACGGAACCCTTCGTGCGCGAGTCCGACTCGCACTTGGCCGGTTTTTATTTGGCACATTTTCACTCTATGTTGGATTCGTCACACATCGCATGAATCATCCTCCAGAGAAACCCCTCCACTTTAAATAAGATTTTCAAGTATGATACTCGTAAAACTGTTCAATCCCCAAAAGACCAATAGACCATTCAGCCTAGTTTTACCTCATACAGGAAGCACTGCGTGATAGTGATGAGGGTAGCGAACGCAGCATGAAGTGAGAAGAAAACGTCGTTTAGTAGAACAGGGTTGTGGCCGCGAGGGTGGCGCTCGAAGTACTCCACCTGGAATTAAAAAAAAAGGTTCTGACGCATAATTAAATAAATATGAATACAGGGTCTAAAAGACCATTCTCGAAAACGGCAAATGCAGAGCTTTTAAGCTTCATACATACATAGGCCCTATATCGGAACAAAGTGGTTTTATGGACGTGCTAGGATATGATATCCAGCGCCTACCCTCTTAGCCGTTTCGGCCTTATCCATAGAAGTGAGCTGGTCAATTAGTGCGGAGGTAACTCCTCAGCCATATAATGTTTTCCTATGTCGCCGTTTGAGAGCATTGCGCAATTTTTTTTATACAGAAACCATTTTGTGTTTTCTAGTTTCTTAGTGGGGGGTACGTCGAAATAACATTAGGCTCATACACCCATTTTGCAGTAGATATTAATCCATTAGCCTTTCGCCGCTGCTAGAATACAAGCTGGTTTCCTCATGATGTTTTCCTTCACCGATTGAGAGCACTGGCATTTAGTACTTTCATTTCCAACATCGATTGGTGCACACCGTATCACGACATTACGATCAGCAGGGCCACTCCAATCAATCTTAAGTCTTCTTATCGTTTCACTTGTTAGAAACAGTGTGGTGAAAGGATCAACTAACCTGAATAGCCTTAGAGAAGTAAAGTCCGCAATTGAACATGGAATACAACGAGAATCCCATGATATTCAGCGCCAAGAAGTCAAAGTTGAGGCCGACTACGCTTTTCCTCTTGAAGTTTATGAAGATTTGCGGGTAGAAGGAGACGGACCACGCCGCGAAGTATATCCATCCCATTATGGACGAGATGATGTCGATTATTTGAGATTGCATCACTGTTATGCGCAAGAATAATGAGTCGACACTGGAATAATAAAAGATAATATACATTTCATTGAAAATCTTATTATAATTACATATAAAAATCACGCCAGTTCCTAGGGGCAGGCAGTCATAGACGAGAAGATTTATTTTACAAATTCTATGAAGAAAAATACAATGAAAAAATATCGATAGTACTTGAAAGGTTGTTTTCTGTTTCAGTGTGCTACAGCAGCAAAGAGACCTCGACTCAGCAATATAATAATGCCTGAGACCTCGGATTTCCACTTGCTACGATTTTGACAAACCTAACATTCTTAATGAAGAATATATGCTAGTTTGAATAAAATATATGCTGGTCAGTTTAGGGTAAACTTGATTATGCCATTCTTATATTTGAATAAACAAGGGTTTTTTTTCGGATATTTCGATAATTGAGGCTCTTTTAGGCCAATATCGCCGTAACAGCTGGACCGATTTCTATGAAACTTGGAATATAAGGAACACAGGTTTCATCCTTTTTTTATACTACTAGCTGATGGATCAAGCTGATGTTAAGTGGTAACCACCTATAACAAAGCATTTCCTCGTAAGTCATGCACCATAGGAACGTGCCCTACGATGCACTGCCCTGCGTCCATCAACTTGAGGCATACAGTTAAACCTCATGTGTCTGTAATTACACCGGCAACCACACTCTTCAAACTGAAACTCAACAACGCTGCTTGGCGGCAGGAAAAAGGCGTGGTGGTAAAAAATCCTAGTATAGCACGAGTTAAGTCGCTGACAGAAGCTATTACCTGATAATCCCCGAAGGCGTGACATTGAAGGTGACTTCAGAGTGGCCCGGACTCTTGCCGTAAGCGCAGATCTCGAACTTGACCTCGGCGGTTCCATTTGGCTCTTTGGAGCCCGGTATCTCTACGGTTAGCGGCACTAGTTGCACTATATCTGGGTGTTGAACGTTCGCTGTCACGTATACCGTTGTGTTGTATTCGCCACTGGAATTATAATATTATAATAAAAAATAAAGGGTCGAGATAATCACTACCTAGTATAAAACAAAGTCGCTTTCTCTGTCCTTATATCCCTATGTATGCTTAAATCTTTAAAATTACGCAACGGATTTTTATGTGTTTTTATTTTATAGAAATAAAAATTTTATTTTATTTTATAGTGATTCAAGAGGAAGGTTTATATGCATAATACAAGCATAATCTTTTAGGGATAACCCACAATAACAGTACGAAGCCGGGGCGGGTCGCTAGTAAATAAATAAAGGCCGGCCATGTCTGCCGCATGCA
This sequence comes from Chloroclysta siterata, assembly GCA_932294275.1. NCBI lineage: Eukaryota > Metazoa > Arthropoda > Insecta > Lepidoptera > Geometridae > Chloroclysta > Chloroclysta siterata. The sequence continues at coordinate 13,541,229 of OW028602.1, forward strand.
CAACGAGCGCTGGGCAAAATTAAAATTGGAGTGGTGCCCGCAAGAGCCAAGACGTCGCGGCAGACCAAGAACGAAATGGCGAGATGAGCTCGATAGATACCAGCCGGAAGAGAAGACCACAGCACAGGATCGCACAGAGCGGAGGGAATGGGGGGAGGCCTTTGCCCAGCAGTGGGACATAGAAGGCTCATAATAATAATACTAATAATAAAAGGGTCGAGAACGAACAGTGTTTAAATGTTCGATTACACAAAAATGATATTGGTATCACTGGAATCAGCGTGAAATTCATTCTTCTAGCGTTTACAGATTCACGAACTTAGTCTTAAATCTCAAAAGATGTTTTCCAAAACTAAACTATCGTCATCTGGGTAATACATATTGCAGGCAAATTTTAAGCAATTTTAAATTAAAGAAACGTTTACAGTGGCGTAGCTAGGTGGACAAGGGCCCCGGTGCATAGAGCAAGAATCGGGCCCCACTCCCTCTTTCCACAAATAACTTGAACTTATATTGGCTTTTAAAATAAATCATTAAAAAAAAACAATTGTGAGCAGGCTCAAGGTTTTCTAGCTTCGGGAGCTGGCTGACCCTCTCTTTTCAAAACATAGGTTATAGGGCCCCCTGAGCTCCGGGGCCCTAAGATAGCTACGCCACTGAACGTTTATAAATATATGGGTTTGTGTGAAGACCAGTGACGGTAGACTCTTTTATATTCTGGCTAAACCTAAGTTTAATTGTACCCGATACATTTATGAGGCCAATTATTTTTTATTAATTTGTGGATTATTATTCTTTGCCTATGGGCTCGAAGGTAGGTAGGCTACGTACATGTTTTTCAGGGTTCAAATAAACTTTATATGGTCAAATCATGATCAGCAAATAATAAACAATATGGCGCATCAGTTAGCCAATCAGGGCTAAGAATAATTAGTAGTAAAGTTGTGTAGTGCATTCTCAAAAAGGTTTTATTTTCCTATGAAGAACATTTAGACTACAGACAATCAAACAATACGTTTTAATAATAACTATTATATTATTATACTGTATTTTCTGCCACAGCGAATTTACTTTATTGGCTGTTTTGTCGATGAATAAATAACTCTGTGTACTTTTAAACATCTGGCATGTAACACAATACTTTGGAATCTAATTAATAGGTATTTAAGTGGAAACATACGTCGTTCGTTATTCAAGTTTAATACAATTGAAATAAACTTTGTTTTATTTAACTAGGTATTGTATTCGAAGCAAATAGCTTGCCATTGTCGTCGGTTCAATTACTTTTCAAAGAAATTATCATAAACTAGACAAATTCCCGCGTCATCAATTGCGTGTACCTCAAGGATGGGTTTTTTGTTTGTTTTTTAAATTATAATCATATACTTATACATAAACATTTCATAAATGGTGTCCCGTTATTTTTTTGTCGGTAACATTGTCAAGAGTTGGCAATATTCTAAGCTGTTTATCTATATCTTTTTAGATTTTTACAAGTGTATATTTTAAAGTTATATTTTCATATACTCACATTTGTACTAAATTAAGCAGATGTGTTTCTTCAACAAGCAGGCTGAGATCTGTGGCATCCAGGTATATCCTATCTTTCTGGGAATGTGCTGTAGGTAAAGCTGAAATAAGAACAAAATAATTTGAAATTTTGAAACTTGAGTTTTAAACTTCCTGACACCTCTACTTACTCGTTGAGTGTTGATGATATTGATGTCGTGATAGTGAACGATATTCATTTCAGTGTACCCCATAAGGTTAGTCACTATGGCGGATGAAAATGAGCCTTTAGGAACAGAATGTTGAATTCTCATAATGTTGAAAGCGTAAAATTTATAATTTCCCAAAAATGAGATTCAGGCCCTAGGGGGATATAAATTTAGTAAACTTTAAAATATTGTGGTACAATTGGCAGATTGATTTAAACAACAAAGTAGACCAAACAAAAGTCAAACAAGTTCACGGCCCGCATAATCACTTTCGCCCTACAAGTTCATACAAACAACACCTCTTACTATAACCCCGTTGTCAGAATGTGTCGCCTATATAATGACTTATTAATAAAACACAGTGATATCTTGGATATATTTAATGATAAACAATTAAAATTCAAGAAAGCCGCTTTGGCCACTCTGTCATTAGAGTGTGCCGAAAACTCGATTGTAATTTAATTAATTCAGCACCCTTCGAGTCTTAGCTCGAAGTGCGTGTACCTACCAATTTTTGTAACCCTACCCAATGTTCTCTTTCCTACCTACCAACTGATAAGCTCATTTAATTAACTAAACTGCTCTGTTTATATGTCATGTTGTGTACGCATGTTTTAGGGTGCCGTCTAGCTCATAATTAATTGTATTTTATTTTATCATTTAACTGATTGTACCCTGTTTTGTGTGCCTAAATAAATAAATAAATAAATAAATAAATAATGGAAAGCAGTAACCGGCGTCTATGGACGCCTTCAATACCAAAGTAAAAAAATAAGCATTGATGACCCTTTTAAAAATTGTAAACCGTCCTTGAGGAACCCCATACTGGGTTTTTAGGGAAAACCTCAGCTGGGGAACATTTGACGTAAACGGGTGAATCATTTTGTTTCATATATCAACCACAATCACTGGAGCTTCATTATTATATTATAGAGTATTATAAGAGTAGCAGAGCTCTTTGTGAAGGGCTCGTCCGGGGAAGTACTACCACTACGCCTTTTTCTGCCGCCAAGCAGCAACGCTGTGTTTCGGTTTGAAGAGTTTGGTTGCCGGTGTAATTACAGGCACATGAGGCTTAACATCTGTATGCCTCAAGTTGATGGACGCAGGGCAGTGCGTCGTAGGGCACGTTCCTATTGTGCGTGACTTAAGAGGCAGTGCCATCTGCTTGTTTCATCAGCTAGGTGTATTTAAAAAAAAAATGCAACAAGGATCATCCAAAAGAACGTTAGGAACCAAGCTTCAAGTTTGTTGTCTGGCTCGTGGAACTGGCACCTAGATTAGGTGCCAGTTCCACGCGACCAAGCCACCACTTAGCTTTAAGACGTTCGAAAATGATTCCTGGGATTCAATTGAATAAATACATTTTGACTTTGACTTTGCAGGTGAACTAAATGACGTAGTACTTACCTAATAAAAATAACGTAACAATACATATGCTTATCCTATGACTAGAGGCGACCCCGCAGGGCTTCAATACTGAGACACGAGCCATCTTTCTTCTATGCTAATTTATCTGTAACAAAACAAAGAATGGTCAATGACATACATAATTTAATTTATGCAAATAAGATTCTACCGAATCCAAGATAAAATATTCAGTTGTAAAGTGTAATACATTATCTGAATCATTTGTTTTATTTTGTAGTAGATTCTTACTTATTATTTTCTTTATAAATAAACAAGCGGGCCGTCCCGGCTTCGCACGGGTATTTACAAAAAAAATATAAATTTTAACACACACACACTCACACACATACACCTGAGGGATTCTTCAGATCCAATAACACACAAATATCGTACCCCAATGACGCCTACATCGTATAGTTAGCCGAGCGGAGTGAGCGGCGACCACGTTATATAATGTTTGGACTTGCCTCTAACTACTACCTACTTTAATTTTCGGAGCTTTCGGATCGCATCTCGAGATCTCAGTTCGGGGCGAACCACTAGTTATAAATTAAACTTATCCACGCATAGACTTAGCCGCGTTTACTAGATGTGTTCAAGGTTAACATGTTCTATATTCAAGAGCGTGGTCCTTTACGATCACATGTACAAAGCAAGCATTTTTATATGAAACACAGAAACCGCTTCACGGCCTTGATCCCCAGAACTGTAGGTGTTCCCTCAGATCTTTTAGTACCAAGTAACAAATATTTCTTTCTGTCTCAGGATCTTTGAGGATGTTTAGTTTATGGACTACTGTTAGACTCTTTGAGAGCACTGGTGGTCTAGAAGTAGCGGCCCCGCCTTCCGCGATCCTAAGGTCGTGGGTTCGAAACCGGTCGTGCACCAATAAGTTTTCTGTTCAAAAATGTATGTGCACAATGCCAGTGCTCTGAAACAGTGAAGGAAAACATCGTGAGGAAACCGACATGTCGTGGAACCTAAAAAGTTCTATAACATGCGTCAAGTGCTCGAAAGGAGCCTCTTGAGGCGCACTTAAAATCCTTTCACCACACTGTTTCGAAAGAAACTAGTGACACGACAAGAGAGAACTCTTAGACACCCAGAGGTACGTTTATATAAATACGGCACACACCTACATTTTGCAGTAGTTGTTATTCCATACATGTCAGGTTGCAAGCCCATAAGCTGCAAGAATATACACTAACTTGTTTCCACACGATGTTTTTTTTTGCCTAGATGTTGAGAGCAGTGACATTGGGCACATAATTTGAAAGATCCGATCCGTAAAATACATTTATTTACTATTTATATACTTACTTATAATTATATAACTGTAAATATATTGGATAAATTACCTAATGAATTAAAATAACTATCCAAACCAAAAATTTAACCAAACGCAAACTTACCTATTAATTACTAATGAATTGTTTTTCAACTAATGATTTTTAAATTGTAAGTAGGTACATGATAGAAGTCATTGCTATTTTGAAAGAATAATTTGAATGTTGATATCATTGTAGGTATACCTTCGAATTGCCTTGAATACACGTGCATAATATGTACGCCAAATCAGTGTAAGCCAAAAACAATATAGAAATATTTCTTTATGTAAAACAAAAAGTTGTATCGTTCATAGGCGAAACTGCTAGAAAACATTATCTTCTAATTTTTCTAGATTTTCGTTTGAATGAATTTAAAACTATGCCTCTACGTCAAACTAAGTCGAAACCTTACGCATATTAAGCCCACTGCGTAGAGAGTAGTAAGTGTGCATACAGGCCTCCGACCACGACCACAAAACGCCGCCACTGGCATATTTCCTGTAGTTTTCATACATTTTATATGTACTCGCCGCACACGGTTGACGCCGGTAGCCGCCACACGCTACAAATCGTCGCTGCTCGCTTCGTATGAAGACTACAGGAAACAGCGTTTTGTGGTTGTGGCCGGAGGCCCGGTGTGCGGGAACACTAATTTAGATGACATTTGTGTAGTTACAAAAATATAAAAATAATATACACAGAATGATGATTATTTCGATATCAATAATAAACTATGTAATCCGAACATTTGAACTTGAACTTGATTGCGAACACGTAAAAAACACTTAATTAGTTCAAGGGGTATCAAAAAGAGTAATTCTTACAATAAAATCAGTATTTAACTTCACATACCTAAGAAACTGTGCGATAACTGAATACGATAGCGGTCTGCTATCGCAGCCGTATGAAACGAATCAAATTAACGTTTCATATTTTAATGTACCGAGACTTGTAATGGTAGGTGCTGGATGGGTACAAAAGAAAATTGTTTTATGACGATTTTTTTTTATAAGGTCAGCGAATCAGGCTTTTCATAACAAAACGAACGAGGTACCTTTTTGTTATAAAAAGTGTGATTCACTGACCTATTTAGTTAGTACTACCTACTAGTATTTTTTTACATGATGCATAAAAATATACCTAAGTCATACACAGCACCTAAGAGCATGCCAATAATATAAATTGGTATCTTTTATAATTAACATTAGAGCTTATTATTATATTTAAACTATTGCTACGAGTATCTCTTACCAATAGGTAATGTGACAGGGCTAACTTTAAGCAATGTTTCAACTTGAGTAATGTTTATAAAAAAGAGCTTTAATTTAAGTGGAATAAAAATAATAAGAGCAATTTTTAGGTTAGCAAGTAATTTGAAAAGTCCCTGAAAATGTTACAGAAGGCTTACGGTGAATCAACTTTATCAAAAACACGTGCTTATGAGTGACAGATTTTGAGAAGAGGCCAGCCCCGCAAGTACCGTTCTTTTTACGAACTATGCGATCGTCAAATTTGACATTTCTATTCGTGATATTTTGACGAATTGTGCGAGTACGGAACTCGGGGTCGCTATCTTTTGGCGATCGCATGCGATCGTCAATTTTCGCGATAATTGTAAAATGTCAACTCGGAAACTATCGGTTTTGAACACAGTCTATGGATTCGTGGAAATGATTCGTCTAATTCGCTTATTTGACAACACGATCGTTAAATCAAAAGTACCATCCATACCCGAATTTTAGCGAAATTCGCTTAATTTTAACGAATATCACGACTTTCGTCAAAATCGCCAAACAATCGCTATAACCCGTTTTCACGAAAAGAAATGTCAAATTTGACGATCGCATAGTTCGTAAAAAGATCGGTACTTGCGCTGCTGATTTGTGGAAAGAAAATTCTTCGATTTTGCACCTCAATAATCCTCCTTGGCATGCACAAGGACATAATTGTGAACGATTTTTTGTCAAAAATTCAAAAAATACCATCGAGCCGCAATCTTATACACCAGATGTGGCTCCAGCCGACTTCTTTCTTTTTCCTAAACTCAAGCTTCGTGGTGCAATTTTTTTTGATGATTGTATTATTCGTTGGCGTAATTGTATGGTTTTTAAGGAGCATATACTTTGAAGGTGATAAAATAAATTTGGATGAATAACTAACATTTTGTGTATTATTGATCGCTTCCCGGTACTTTCTTGACAGAGTAGTATAACTCTCCACATTGTTTGAAACATCAAAGTACCAAGTTACCTACTCAAATGACAATGGGAAATAACAACAATGCAAGTCTATCACTTCAATAACACCTGTAAAATATTGACATAAAAGTGCCAATGATGATGCTAATATTATTTGAATCAGTATGTAAGCAATAACATGTTTTGCTGCCTGCAAGTATGCAACTTGACCCTTTGCTGTCAATGTTTGTCAATGTCACGTAGTTCACACGGATACGTCAGGCAATTTTTTTTTATACTACTTGCTGGTTGAACAATAAGATGGCCCACCTTATGTTAAGAGGTAACCATCACCACAATTGCATTATGTTCAATCTTTCGGAAAAACATAACTTATCTAACCTATTGGCTACAATTATCTTATCCAGATATCATTGATTATCTGGACTGGGACTATGAATCACGTGCATTCGCTATTCTGACGTTTATCTGTGTATCTGCACAGATAACCGTCAGAATAGCTAATGACGTATTTAAATGCCGATCTTTCCGATTGTTGGTAAACAGAATAGAAATGTTGTTGTAACTGGAAATGCGCTAAATCGTAACGTAACTACTTAGGTCACGCAAATAGCGGTCATAAATTACCATTACTATGGAATATATATTTTTAATGCAATTGTTCAATATACGTTTGGATTCTTTTATGTGAAAAGATTTTTTATTTCCTTTTCTCATGGAAAATATTTATCATTATAAGAAAATGTATATTATCTACACTAATATTATAAAGAGGTAAACTTTGTATTTTTGTATTTTTGTATTTTTGTATTTTTGTATTTTTGTATTTTTGTATTTTTGTATGTAACGAATAGGCTCAAAAACTACTGGTCCGATTTCAAAAATTCTTTCACCATTAGAATGCTACATTATCCCTGAGTAACATAGGCTATATTATATTTTCAAAATAATCAGGGATCCTTACTAAAACTTCAATAATGTAACCCAAGGTGGAAAACAAAAAACCTTACATCGCGTGCGCTGCGAAAACTATTGAAGATAGAACAAAATAATGTACTACGATTTTGTAGAACACGTTATCATCTACAAAAAATGTCGCGACAGCATATATCTAACTATTATAGTTATGTCACAATAAGTGTTCTTTTATTATAAAAAATTAATTGAAATGCCTCCGCTAGAAAAGGGTCTTTATTTGTACCTTGGTATTAATCCTTATCCAAATAAATCATTTCATAATTAAGACGGTTTCAATACCTATAGATTACTTCTTAAATTTTTCAAATCGGACATTCCATTCAAAAGATATGACGAAATTAAAAATGTTAACGGGTCCACGGGTCTCGCGCGGGGTGCGATTTCACTCACTCAAGGAGAAGCGCGTGCAAATGTATGAAATAAGTAGACGCGAGGCTCGAACCCACGGTTTAAGTTTATCCTAAAATGTTCAAAAAATTTATGACCACCCATGCGAAGCTGGGACAGGCCGCTAGTGTATAATAAATAAGTGAATTCTACGAATAAATATTTCTATCGTGCGTGACTTACGATGCACTGCCCTGCGTCCATCAACTTGAGGCATACTGATGTTAAGCCTCATGTGGAAGTACTTCCCCGGACGGCCCCTTTACAAAGAGCTCTACTACTCTACAAAGGCGTGTCTTGCATAGAAGGTAGACTAAGTAGAACTATTAACATTTCTAACACCAATCTACTGTGTCCAAATCCGCAATGTATCCTAAGAAAGATGCATGGAATTGAACAGAATGAACGTGTAGCACTTTGAGCGCTTAACGCAAGCAAAAAAATTAGAAAATGAGAGAGCAACGGGACGTCAAGTGACAATTAAATCATAAACGGCAAGTGGACTGTGCTAGTCCACTTGCCTGTCTGAGGGCCTAGCAACTGGGACAGCCTTTCAATTAGGGACAATCTATCAAGCGAAGAGGGAGATGGATTATAACTTACACCTACAATCTATGAAGCTAGTATAACCTTATTTCTCTGGTCAAGTGGTAGCGACCCCGCCTTCCGATCCTAAGGTCGTGGGTTCAAAACTGGTCTGCACCAATGAGTTTTTCTGCTCAAAAAATCATGTGCACAGTGCCACTGTGTACAACTCTCAAACGGTGAAGGAAAAACATCGTGAGGAAACCGGCATGTCATAGAAGCTATAGAAGCCAACTTGAGGCGCTCTTATAATCCTTTTACCACACTGTTGCCGAGAAGGTGTTACACTTCTGTAGAAGACCTTATTTCTTCTACAAAAGTATAACACCTTCTGCACAATTTAAAGAAAAAAACAAACCTATCAGAACAAGAGACGAGCGACTGACATTTTAAACCTGCAAAGAATCACTAAAATCTGTTCCATTTTAAATTGATGTTACCAATACAAATAGCAGAAACAAACATTCATTGAAACTTGCAACACACTGTTCGATTCACTGATCATATTAATGAATTACAGATAAACAATTAGGTACTTGTATAGGACCTGTTTAGGAACCTGCTTTGAACCAGGTTTCTGGCACGTGATACAAAAACTGCTCATCCGTCAGTCGGGTCTGTCGATGTCGAGACCTGAGCCAGACTGCTTCTATAGCCATGACATGACAAGACATGACACACCAACGATAAAATATAGCTTTTAGGAATACCTTAAAGATAATACTCGCGTGAATGAACTGCATGATTATCAAACAGGTTTTCCTTTTAAATACCAAAACATGGGTTTTCCTCTTTGAAAAAAAACATTTTTTTTACAAATGTTGTATGGTGACACGTAGATATACTGTAGGAAGCTAAAAAGTCAAATTTCTACAACCAAGCAAAACTTAAACTAAACAATAGGGATGACGCCGGCGATAACCCTCAAAAGACTGGTAAACACGCAGACAATGCAGAAGATTCGAGGTCAATACTACTTATGCAACAAGCGTACTACAAGACACGAGGCCTGTTTCCCACGGGGACAACAACGCCAATATGAGCTAGTTCCGTTTGAAAGTTGATCGTCTTGTCCATATGTGCTACATGCTCACAGCTATAGATACCTACATGCTTTATGCCTTAGGCCTTTGCCTTTTTAATTAAGAGTACCTACCTACTCTTAGTTCTGGACCATTCAAAAATCGAAAAATTTACCTGTTGAGCTGAACAGTGGACTTTTATAAGAGTAATACCTTAAAGAATAAAGTATTACATATTCGCTTGTGATATAAGGAAAAACTACAAGAAATACCCTACTTTTAATATCTACCTGCGCTAGGTGTTTATAAAGAGTAAGGGACCCAAATAGGCCCTTGAGGCACTCCTTTGTAAATAACAATAGCTTTGCAGTGACTTTTATTTAACAACGCAATGGAATACCGCATTCATCTAACAATGCAACAACGTGACTTCATGCAAACGACAATTGCATTGAACACATAATTCTTATCCCATCTAAAAAATCAGTTCAGTGAACAGGATTGTTCGTTTTACAAATAATACTTTTTTTTGTACTACAAAAAATGCTACCGACGACGATGCCAGCAACACCAAAGGCATCACATGCGCGTTGCCGATACTTAAGAGCTCTTACTTATAAACGCTACTCACGTTGAATAGCATTGTGTCCCTCTTTGTCATTCATTACCTATTGGTAAGAGTTGGCAAAAATGTAAGCACTGATTATCTTTTATAAGTAAGGCCATAAATATTTACATGTAATGTATAGCATAATGTGATAGTATCCAACATTAGAAAATCCAAAGAAAAATCAAAGTACCTAATATTAAAGAAAGTTGAAGTGGCAATGGGCAAGTCATATAACTCGGAGAACCTTTTACGGCCTATATCCAGCAGTGAACTTTTGCCTGATGATGATGTACAGCATATACCTGTAAAATATATCTTCACAGGCCTGTAGCAGCCCACGTTAAATCTTAAATATATTCCATAGCACTTTGTTATTATTATTAAAGACACTGCACCGACTATGATAAAGTTGACAATCACATACTTCAGTTCCGACTACCGCGATAATAAACGTAATCTTACAAAAATCTTTCACGCGATATGGACAAGTGATAAGGATATCATTAACTTTGTCTATCTTAAATTTTACTGTCTTTGACGCCGCAAAATTCACAACTATGCAGCCAGCGTCTTGGGTACGGTACGCTTGCGCATAGTATCATCTTCTGGGCAGTCGGGTAAAAATAAGCCAAGCTCTATCCTACCCACTGCATAAAACTACAAAATATTTTAATCGTTTTTGACCTTGAATGGATCAAGACAGAACATAATATCGGCTTTGATATTTTATCAAAACGTGACGGTAGAATGGGAACAAAAAACAGCCAATTATTATAATTCATTATGAAAGCTGATATAAGAAAAACTGCATTCCGTTTTTAAAAGACTACGTACAGGCATAAAGAAAATCGTATTAAAAATCAAAGGTTGAGATGAATATGAATAGCTTCGTGATTTTCACGACAATTTAGCTAAATATTTTCTTGCGTATTGTGTTTTTTATTTTCCGACGTTTCGACTAATGTTACAATATGCTGTTGTCGCGGGCAGACTGGAGCACTGAACTTGAGAGCTTCTACGATCTACAATACAGTAAAATCTACAATTTTAATTTTATCTCAGAAATCTTTGTGACTCTTAATACCTAGCCAAAGTGTTGACGAATGTTCAGGAGATTTAACGCAATAGATATCGAGATACAAACAGAAGCAAACACGCATTCAGAGAAAAACCCAATAGGTGTTAGCAGACAGTCCGCGTTCCTACCCAGGGCCGGATTTAGGGGAGGGCAACCGGGGCGATGGCCCCGGGGCCTCCACAAACGGGGGCCCCCACAATAGAGACTTCGGAAAAAAAATCTTTTAATTCCAACTAGTAAACATCTTCTTTTCCTTTGATATTTTTTTTTTGCTCTTTTCCTTTACCTACAGCCTACAGTACTTTGTACATACATGATTATTTGATTAAATTAACAGAAATTTGTTCACTCCAATCAGGCAATCAGTGAAATATCAAAATTATCAAAAATTGTTCACTTTATTTGGAAAATAATTTGGGGCGACGAGGGGGCCTCCGCTCCTTTGTTGCCCCGGGGCCTCTGGACCTCTAAATCCGGCCCTGTTCCTACCGTATGTAAAGGAGAAACGGACAGAATAGAAAACGTGGGAATATTCAATAATTAACACTTCTTGAAGGACAGCAGACTATTAACCCACCGCGGACAGCAAAAGAAAGATTACCTCTGAGAATACGATAAATGCCCGTGTTATATTGAATAAGTGTCTTTATCACTTATTTTTAAATAATAAAAAATATTTTGTAATGAAGTGAATAATGATATAGTTTTCATATCCAGGCAGACATAAATGAAACTTTCACGCTCTTTAAATATACCTAATTAAATATCACTCCTAGTATTTATTATCGTACATGAAATCTAGTAAAAACCTTGATGATCATGAAAGTGAAACTTCAATAGCATTCTACTGACGACAGTACCTGTTCAGCAGGGGCAGCTTTCGAACGGTTTCCGAGTAAATTGATGAAGTCGGACCAGCATGCTTGTCATTACATTACCGTTCCCGTACCCAGTAGTTATGACGCCCACGAATTGCATCATGCAAGGCAGACAAAAACGTAAACGATGGTCTCATCTTCAGCATTCTTATTTTGCAACAAAGTAAAGGAACGACGAGTCTTTAACATCTACCGACTGGCATCTTTACACAACAGAAACTAGTAAAGATTATAAAATGTTAAAAATTTATGCTATATCCCATAAACATTTAATGAAGAAATGTATAAAAGACGTAAACTTAGCTAGCATAGCTTCAGAAGTCTATAGTCTTATCCGTCATTTGCTGGTGAGCATCAGGACTGAACTTTTAAGTCGAACTACAATTCCAAAAATCCCTTTATAAGTTTTCGCAGACGATGATATTGGAAATAGCTGCACCATTATCCGTTTAACTGGGTAACCATCAGAATGATCGGCTTTTTGTAAAAAAACCCGTTGTAAACAAAAAATTGTGTCACCATCACCCACCAATCACCCAAAAGTAAGAAACGTCACAATAAGGCCACAACACCCCTATTTTTAGTCGGGGGTAAATAAATAAGAAACAACCGACGTTGGTCGAACCCTCATGAAATACAACGAACATATTCCTAGCTTCCTTCCAAATTGTTTTCAAATACTGCAACAATGTGCGGTATTCTCGAAAACAAACACATAACAAAACCACATAACTCCAATACTATGTTACAAAACTGATTCATATGACAGTATACTATAAAATGGAAAACAGGTGGTTGAGAATCTAAATTACGATACAAAAGTATTTCCATAGACAGGAGGACAAGTAGGCCATAACATCATATTTGATGTGTTTTTATGAGATGCAACAGTAACATAGCATACGTTGTTATAACTGTAAGGTGGGTGGTTAAATTTAACAATGTCAGCCATTCGGAACTTGGCAGTTAGTGTTATTGACGCAGTAATGACCGCACTAACCACTGTTGCAAGGTCACAGAGTGTTTATAGTCACAGCATGCATGCACGTGTACCAAAACCATTTGAAATTAAATAAAACCATTCGAAAATAATAAGAAAGCTGATAAAGCGAGCTATGAAATTTGTTTTACATAATCGATAAGATTTGCTACAAAATTCTGATGAAACCAATACTTAAATATTTCGATTTTAATATCGAATCGACTGCATTTTCCTAGAGTGTAGGTATAGTACGTACTACGCATTCTAAACCAAAAAATCAAGGAGCAAATAATCTACATGATATTATAGATCACAGTGACGTTAACAGAATGCATGAAAGGTTTGCCATAGTGTACCTAATAAGTAAGAAAAAAAAAGAAGAAAGAAATACATTTATTTAACATACTAGGTACACAAAGCGGACAGGTAAAGGCAAAACCAATAGATAAGTAGGTAGTAAATAATAATAATAATAATATAATAAGCACATAAGTAGGTACTTTACTCTCGATAAATAGTGAAAGCAACACCTGCCGTTAAATGTTTATACACCTAGGCAATAACAAACATGGTAAACAAACTCTCTTGTCAGGTGTCGTAAAACTTTCTTACTTTTTAGCACCGTAAAATAATAAAACACTGAATTGAAAAATTCCGAATGCATAAGAAAATATCTGAGAAAACAAAACTGCAAATACATCTCAGATAATTGTTAAAATAAATTTCTAACCTCACAACATATAAATAGAATTATCTAGCTAGTGAGTCGTTATTGCTCGTAAATATCCAAAAATAGCGACAGGCATAGAAAAGACATTTATTTTAAGAGTAAGTTTTGCTGATGCAATGGTCTAATAACGTGTTGAAACAGCAAAACCTAATTTTTTAAGTCTATTTAAATTACATGTTAGTTACGCAAGTCGCAAAGTCTACGATTAGAAATTAAGAAATGTTTCGGGTTTTTTTTTTTTTTTTTTAATTGTATAGACTGTCCTTTGGCTACAATCTCACCTGGCGGTAAGCGACGATGTAGCCGAAGATGGAGCAGAACGGTCTAGAAGACACCTATTCACTCTTGCCTTGAAGATACCCAAATTGTAGCGATCAGGAAAAACGGACGACGGCAATGAGTTCCACTCCTTAGCAGTTCGCATGATAAAGGTAGAAGCAAAACGCTTAGTGCGAATGGGTGGTAAATTAACCAAGTAATTAGCGTACAATATTAAAAAAAATAGGAAATGATTCGGTAAGCATATACGCAATAATGTTTAAAGACATTATTGTCACAAAATGCATGTTTTCGATATCAATACAGATTACAGACAGATGTTTTCATGGAGGTCATATCATACATACTTAGTCTAAGGATGTTTTTGACAAAGAGACGCATTGACGTGGTTCATTCATTCACTGAGCAAAGCGAATCATGTACATACATTCAAATTAGTTACGGCAGCAGAGCGTTACAGGGAACAAAAAATAACAAGGCTTAAAGATTTCACGGGTTAAACATACCAACTGTACCCGACTTATATCTGAACTGCATAATGCATAGTCAATGTCATATGTCATATGTCAAGGTCATCCATGTTGTACCTATTGTAAAACTTTATTTGCCACATGTTCCGGTCGACTAGCAAATTCAATTCTACATAATTTATCAATTCTACAAGTTTTTGTACTTTCTTCGGTAGTGTGATATCGGTTACAATATTCAAGCCTCGCTTGAGTAGTATGTTTAAAGCCTTTTAGTTTAGCTACTCCGGTATGAAAACAGTATCTGTCTAGTATTGTTGCAAATGGGCATAGAAAACTTAATAACGGGGAAGAGTCCTGAACAAATAGACAAAGGACTAAATAAATTCAAAACAATTCACTCCACAAAATAATTTTACGGTTCAATTGATAGTGAGTAGATTTGAGTCTGTTAATTCAAAACTATGCGCTTGCCGCTTACTGATCTGACAGACCTGTACCTGTCTTAATAAGTATTTAGTAAACCTACCGTTTGCATTAATCGTCGTAGTCGGTTGAACCGGTTATGGATTCGCCGAGGGCTTTGCTACTACTTTATCAATGAAACAAAATAAGTACTTAATGTACTTACAGCAACTTTATACATACTTATATTTAAGTATATTATTTATTGGATAATGTATCGTACAAGGAGTAATAAGGTTTGGATAAAAGTTTCTTTATCAAAAGATTTTACAAAATAACATATAACATATTTTTTTACTACCAAATCATTATTGATTATAATAAAAGATCAGTTAAAAAGAAAATCCGCAGCTTATAAAGATAAATATCTCCGTGTTAACGGTGAAAAAGCAAATGTATTTCATAAGATCGTATTTAGTAACTACTAAACCACAATCACATTCAAAGATTTCGGAGCCACAATACATTTGGCCGACATCCTGTCGACCGACTAATACGAAGACCTAATTCTAGCCTCTAATGATACTAGATACCATCGCTTACAATGTAACACACCCACGCGAATTAGGCAACTGTACGGTAATTCAGTGTAAACAGAACACTGAATCTGGGCCATTATTTTGTAAAATATTTGAATTAGCTTGCTAATACTTTGTCAAGAATCATACGTAGAAGGAATCATACATTTTAGTAGCTATTTACAATTTAGAATATCTTCGCAAATCGTGGGGAGCAAAATAAGCATGAGCCACTTATGAGAGAGGACATCTTATCACCGTATGCGGCGACGAAATCACCTGCTGGTCAACGAATATAAAGAAGATCGTGGATCTGAAAATCAAGCAATAATACCATTATCATAAATAATGCAAAATTCGAAAATAGAAAATATTCTTCTCAGTTCCGTCGATATACGATATACTTTGAAACTTAACCATGTTATCGAGCTCTACTTCCTAAGTTTCCAAACATATCAAATGTCACTTACCTAACTGGTTAATGCTAATACATTTGTTTTTATTATGCGTATAACATATGCATTGATTGTACATCAATTATACAGGTATAGGTTAAATTAATTATAAATACACGTGAAACAGATATGGCGACACTTAGTTTCCCAATTGTCAAGTTTTGTAATTAAATACCAAGGAGCCCATATTACGTGGTTTGTCCGCGGTTTCATACTAGAGTTACTTTATCAATTCTATTGTAATTTATTTTGCAATTGTATGCCTTAAGCATGAGTTTAATTTCAATTTAACTATATTTTCATACACGAAACTTTTTTTTAGCTTATAGAATTTTGTAATGTTTAAATAGAATTATTGTCTATTTTGTGATTTAGCAATACGCAAGAAGCTATTGAATTAAGGATTCCTAATTTGCTTTTCAAAATACAATCGCAATATTTTGAAATTAAAGCGTAAGCATATTTTTAAGTTAATTAACCTATAACTATTTCTAGACACAAACTGTTTCAGAATTGCTATTCATATTGAATTTTCTAATACAAATTAGAACGAAAATTCTATCATTCTAATTTTGAACCTTGGAATACAAAATGCTGCAGAAATTAATGAATTTTATATACAGCTGAAAACCGAAACGAAGGTAAGTGAAACAACGTACCTACTTATAGTTACAATAATAGACATAATACGCATAAGTCTGGTATTCAAATATATTTTTTATGTTAATCAAATACGTAGTTATTTTCCTAAACAGAAGCATTCATTTTCACCGAATAAATTAATGGTTTAACATACTCGTAGTTGCAAGTTTTTATAATACCGTACCTACGTTTAGTTCACATCGAAGCAAAGTAAGAAGAAAAGTCAGAAAAAGGAAGGCCAGGATCAAGTAACAAGAGCCAGTTAAAAAAGAAGGTCACTGCCATGTCGTCGGCAGTACTGAATTGCATCAGTACATGACTATGAGAAAAATCCCTTTTTATTAAAAAGATAAAGATAGTTTTAGTATGAAACAGTCACCCACACCACTCAAACCGAAACAAAGCAAAGCTGGTTGTCGGCAGGAATAGGCATGGTGATAGTACTTCCCCGGACGAACCCTTCGCAAAAAGCGCGCGATTCCACGCGTCTATAAAAGGAAGGTGCATGGATTGCATCAACAAATATAGTAACAGCTCTTCAATGTAGTCATAGAATTTCTGAATACTCGCCAAACAGGAATCTAGCAACACTACCCATTAATTTACTAAATGATCCACAAAATGTTTCGACTAACTATGTTGCCAAAGTGATGTGATGTGGTTTTCTAAACTTAGCAGTAGCAGTTGAGCTCTATGTGGAAGAACTACCACCGACTTATTTGAAGCGCCAAGTTCCGATGTGAAGGGTATGGGTGCCGGTGCAATCCTTCCTATCCTGCTAATATATAAATGCGAAAGATGGTTGGATGTGAGGATGTTTGTGGCTCAATCACGCCCGAACTTATCTGAACCGATTGGGACGAAACTGAGAACAAGTATAATTCGTTATAATAACCTGGATAGATCTTAAAAGCTACTTTTTATCCCGAAAAATTACCGGGAACGGGGTAGTAAACCTGAGTGAACCCAATAAATAGAAAAATCCTTAGATTCTTAGAAATCACTAATTATACGCGAGCGAGCCGTGGACGGGATCTTTTTACAGATACATGAGACTTCAAAAACTTATTAAACTCATTTCTGAAATAATTCATTGAAACTTTCTTAAAATTTTGAATATACATGTTTTCGTTTTGCAACAGGTAGGTAATAAATAACCTACGTGCTTATCACAGCTCTTATTCTTAGGCGAGAAAGAACTTGCTACCCTTGACCTTGAATACTTCACAGATACGAATAATTACGCTAGTTTGTCGACCTAATAGTTAAAATACACAGACTGTCAAAATAATATTGGAGCAGATAATAATAACGTATTTTTTTTACAAACGCAAAATTAAAAAATCAACAGTATTTATTTGGAACAAAATAAACAGAAGGGTAGGTACAGAAACAGATTGAAAAACGATGATATCCGCAGGAATTAAAAAACTGTGTCGCGAATATCAACGCCCGCCTCGGCAATGGCTTTTTTAAAGACTTCAAAAAATTAATCTTAAATGAAATGTATGTTTTTTTTTCTTTTTTTTATGTTTATTACGCGATTTCTCCGTCATTTATGAATTGATTTTGATGATTATTTCATGTTTGGTAGGTATACATTCTTAGGTCTCATATAAATTATTATAGTGAAATTAATTCAGCGCGTTTTGAAAAACGAACAAAAACAAAAAAAATTACACAAATTATATTTGAAGTTTTTTTTTTATGCAAAAAGTTATATCAATTTCAATACACTAGATTTGTTACCATCAGCATTATTTATGACACAGAACTTGTGGCAATTTATAAAGATCCAAATCATCTGCTTTAAACTCATTTACGTGTTTTCGTATTTTGCTATTCAGCCATACCTGAATGCGAAAATTAATGTTTCTAATATACATACATATAATATACAATATACTTAATATAGTAGTAAGTCCTATAACCACGTGGGTTCAAGCAAAGTAAATAGTCTGCGATCACGTACAGTGCATGCCTTCTAATAAACAGTTATGTCCTCGGTTAGGTGTTTGTATACAGACAGTTTAATGACCTAGGATGAAATGCTAAGTAACAAGCACTGGTATATTTCTTAGCTTCTAGCGATTTCATGCCAAAACTTTAAAAAACAATAAAAATATATTTAATATAAATTACTTTTTACATTATTAACATTTTTTTGTACATTTTATTGTGCTCTTAATCTAGCACATTTTTGAGATTCTGATTTTTGTAGTTGTAATTTTGTAGATTTATAAACCAAAATATTATATTTTTTAAAGATACCTACATTATTTTATTTATTTCAACTTCATATATTTTTAATTTTCCTAAATAATCGGTTATGAAGTCGCTTGAATTTATTCGTAACATTGCAAACAATATAATAAAATAGGCTAGCAAAATTAGACATAAGTAATAAAAAACAGATCATAAAAATAGTAAGTAGGTAAATCCTGAACAGGCTTACCTTACCTACAGCCCATTTAATGAATTGTGTGATTGGTATTATTTGATTAACGATAAATCTGTGTAGAACAGAGATTATTTAATACTTATATCCGTACAAGATAACCAATTAATTGGTGTGCAATAAAATAAAACACTGTGTTTGTTTTTAAATACAAATGCCTTCAGTACATATTATTTAGATAAATTATATGTATACCTATAATGGCGATATACAGCAAGAATCCAAATAAAAATTAAACGCCTACAAAAAAATAAGTTATTTCAAATAAAATAATACTGTACTTACATTGAATTAATAAATTAAATTAACACACGCACAGTCACAAATTATTTACAGAATTATTATCGTCCGTAAACTTTTAGTTTTGCGAAGTGTGCACGTCCCACCACGTTTCAACGTCGAATGATAAAGAGTTGCGTGTGCGCCGCGCGCCGTTGATTTCATACCACTCGACTCAAGCAGGTATATCGCAAAACTTGCATCGATAGGATGACCGTTTGAGTGTGAATAATACTGGTTTGTAGTTTGCATTGTCATCACAGGATAAATAATAAATGAATGCAATTTTATCAATTAAACATTGTTGCGCGGCACAGATTATATAAAAATGGTCAAGGTTGGGAAACTCCGGGTCGGAGTTACGCTGCGGTTTTGGGTATTTTGTTTAATCCAGCACCATATTGCCCCAAAGAAAATCGATTTTTTTACCTTTAGCAAAAAAAAATATTTAATAGTCTCAGATGTCGGCTTATATAAGACAGTGGAGGAAAAAACATTAGTCGTGCCGTTAAACAACTTCTCGCACATTTCAACATTTTAGATGCTATAAAATCTCTGGATGTAGTTATGAAAAATACCCAGTTATCCAACTACCAAGTATCAGAGAATAACATTACGAGGGTTCAACAAAAAAATAATTTGGATCGAATCAAGTAGATACTCGTACCAAAAAGTTTTTTTAGGATTCCTTATAATTATCTGTCAGGCTAAGTGGGATATGGGCAGGATCTTTATTAATAGGAGTAGTCTAATACGTAGCACGTGCGTACGTTTTTCATGCGCAAGAGCGCAAGGCTATCACACAATTGGAATGTAAAGGAAAATGATAACCTCAATGCAGTAAACCTCAAGAACCTATGGTTATGTTATGATGTCATCGCTCATGATATTAATCAAGGCAATCATACCAGCATGAAACAGCATATTTTTTAACTATTTAACATACCCTGACTGTTAAAATATTCCATAAGCGGAACCAAATGATGGAATCGACTGTGCGTACATGTGGACAAATTAATTTTACAAAAATTAAAAACCCTTCAGTATTTTTCCAGCGGAATCAAAACTTACATTGCCATAAAGTTCGCCGTAAGCTGGACATTTTCAAAACCTGTAGAACTCTAGTTCGACAGCATCTGAATGTTTTATGATAAACAGGAATCTCTGGAAAAATACCCTGGATCCTTTGCATCCACTGCTGATTCCAGACCCTGATGACCAGTTATATGAATGGATTTTATATAACCTATAATGATTCATCATGGATCCACATGCGATTCCTTGACCTACATCACTGCTTAAGTTATTTCTGTATCTTAGGAACGTTATATCGAATCTCTATGGCATAAAGCAATGAACCTCTGCCGAAAACATTTTTTTTTTTTTTTTTAATCAAGTTTTAGTTATTTCTTGTATTTTGACGATCTATATGGCGCCTTGGGACTGACTGAGACTCAAGAAATTGTGAGTTCGATTCCTGCGGTAGGACAAATGTTTGCATGAGATCAGTAGATATTTTAATTTTGAAACTATAATGGTTTTGATTTTCGTAGTAAATATCTCGTTGTTCATGAAAATAGTGTTAGTATTTTAGCAAACGGACATCCTGATGGAGAGTAGTCCCATTGCCCATAGAGATGTCTATGGGCAATGGGATCAACACCAGAGGTATCGGTTTTGTTGTAGGCACCATGGTATAGCAGGTGCTAGGTATATACTGGTTTCTAAAACCCATGAGTACATGAGAAACCTGTTTAGGGTTAGCACTGTTGTGACTGTTGGGTGTTCGAACGGACGACGAACGGTTCGATGATGTCATCATAACCATGCCAGCATGAAACAGCACTTTTCAGAATGTTTCACAAACTTGTGTAATACTAAATAAAATTCTATTTCAGCACACGTTATAAAGAAGACGATGATCTATGCCAAGAATTAAAATGATTGAAATATTTAAAGAACCATGATTTTAATTATTTTACGTTTCGTGTCAATTGCTTGCCGCTATTGTACGCTTTTATAAGGCCTTTGCGCGAATGGAACAGCAATACAATTGCAGCAAAAACGTGCTCGTTTTCAAGTGCCCTTATAACACTCTTCTCTCTTCTGCGAATGATCCCTCTTTCTATTTCTGGAAAGGAAAGAGGAATTCTATCTCTTCTGCATCATTGCAGGACATCTGCAGGAAATATAGCAAGTATAATTCTGTGGTGTCTATCTGCCTATGCCTGCTCCTAAGGGGCCATCCATAAATTACGTAACAAGTTAAGGGGGAGGCAGTGGGTCGATGAAGTGTGTCATTGTGTGACAAGGGGTGGGGAGGGATCCCAAAATTTGTGACATCACACTTTTTCAAAATGTAATATTTAATAGGTATCCAAGTATTTTTTGTAAAATTGCAATGATGTGACATCACACTAGGTAGGAGGGGGGTCTCACAAATGTGACCAGCTGTGACAAAGACGGGGAGGGGTCAAAAAATCATGAAATTCATGTGACGTAATTTATGGATGGCCCCTAATGGAAAACTAGAGTGATAATTATGCACGAAGTTCAATAAATACCCATTTCAAGGTTGTTTGGATAAAATCGTTGCATAAAACGGTTCATTACCAGTCATTTAAAAAAAATGTTTCTCTTCGTGTGTGTTTTCAAACAGAGAAAAAGCCAATCTATACCTATAATCTACTTTGTATTTTAGGCTCAGGTCAAGGGCCAAACACTATTGTGTCAAACGAACTTTACAGCCGGTTATAAAGTAGATGCGGTGGCAGTAGCGAGTTAAGAGGCTGACAAGCGCCAAACCACTTCTTGCTAATTAATGTATAAATATAAAATTTTTGAAGGTAGCAATGAAACATATGTAACCAGTTTTCGTACATAATCACAATATTTTAGGCAGGAAAACTTATTAAAACTGCAGCAATTTCTAGTCATCTAAATGGTAAGTACCTGATAAATTGCAAAAAAAAACTAAAAGTATAAATTGTTGTAAAAAAATTGTAAGTAAGTAATGGTAACCATACGATTGTAGTCTAAAATTGCAAGATCGCAACACAAAATATACTAAAAACGGGTAACGCAAAACGTAAGCTTCTTTAATCACACGTCACCCGTTGCGTGTCACGCTGATCGTCAAATTTCGTAGATAGGCTACAAAAGAATTGAATCGTTACGACCTGTTTCTAAAAGCCCGACCAAAACTAATCGCATGTCAAGTCACTTGCTATCTCTATCTAATTCTATGTAATAGCTGAAATGGCGAGTGACTTGACATCCGATTAGTTTTGATCGATCTTTCTGAAACCGGCCGTTAGGATTTTATTTTGAAACACGTAGGTAACTAACTCGTCAGACAGAATCGGAATGTAATGTCCCTTTCGCGAAATGTCCCGCGTGCTCAAAATGGCCCATAGCCGTCACATATTTTCATAGTCTCGCGTGACATCACGAAAGTGAAACGGTCTGGATGAAGTTAAAAATATTACCGTAGCGTCGCGCAAATCAATCGCTCCATGTCACGTGCGCACGCGACTTAAAAACGTCAGTTATTGCATCATTATTCGCATAATTGCTGCGTTAAACGAACAAACTAAACGAAGGCATTGTTCTATAATTGATCCAAATTGATTCGAGCATCTATTTACGATCAATTTAGATTGGAAATTAATTTCGCTGGGAATATCATGCACTACTGCGAATAATGTAGAGTATTGATGATCCCTAGACACGGTAGACATCATCTCAAATTACAAAAAATAGATTCTTAAGTATTCTTTGAGGATGAAATTGAGAAGTTCGTTCAAATATAACATTTGCCACATTTTGCCGGTTTCTGAAAGCTCGATCAAACCTAATCGGATGCCAAGTCACTTGCTATCTCTATCTAATTTTATGTAATAACTGAAATAGCAAGTGACTTGAAATCCGATTATGTTTGACCGATCGTTAGAGTAGTTGTTATTCTATACGTGACACATCGGAGGCTAATCGTCGCGGATAAAATACAAAATTTTCCTCGCGATGTTTTCATTGCACACATAATTTTTCAAAGACATAATTGTCACGCGATATTATTCGAACCCCTTACGATCAGAAGGTAACTAGAGATCTTTTCCACTAGACCACCTGTGCTCATCGTTAGTTTTTAACCTACTACTGAGGTCGACTAAAAGAAAGACGAGTGAGCTAGACAGACGTATTAAAAATACATGCGAGAAAGAAACATCGTTGACAAACAAACTGACAGTGATTCCCTATTTTATTTTTAGCATTACATTCAAGTATTTTTATTGTCTCTCGAGATATGCTTCATAAGATAACTGAATGAGACATCACAAAATTAGTGGATAACATATCTGCATAATGTGGGTCAATGACAATGTTATTGAAATGATTGGCACGAGCTCAGCGATGGGCATTATCTTAGAGAAGGATAAAAAAGTTAAAATACTCTTATTCAACATGCTTGAGAAGATTGCATCATGTTAGTTATGGGTGCAAAAGTTAGATGAAAATAATACCTACTTGAGACTTTTTGAAGTACCTACTTAGGTATCTATTGTCTTAACACCCAGACAAAATAATCGTTTAGGTATTTTCATCGCACAAATGTTTGTCCTAGATGGGAATCAATCCCACAACGTGCCCGTTCATGGTGTTTTCCACATTTTCGTACACAAAGCTTTGCTTCCACTTTCATTGTATGAACTGCCAAGTAATGGAATTCTCTGCTACCGTATTTTCTTACCGTATTATAATATTCAGGTCAGATTCTTCAGCAGAATTTTATCTGACCGTGCTCCATCTTAGGCTGAATCCTCACTTTCCTTCAGGTGTGATCGTAGCCAAACGCAAAGCAGTCAATCTCTCTCTCTCTCTTGTCGTGTCACTAGTTTCTTTCGAAACAGTGTGGTGAAAGGATTTTAAGTGCGCCTCAAGAGGCTCCTTTCGAGCACTTGACACATGTTATAGAACTTTTTAGGTTCTACGGACATGCCGGCTTCCTCACGATGTTTTCCTTCACCGTTTGAGAGTACTAGCATTGTGCACATAAATTTTTGGACAGAAAAACTCATTGGTGCACGACCGGTTTCGAACCCACGACCTTAGGATCGGAAGGCGGGGCCGCTACCACTAGACCACCAGTGCTCTCGCCAACCAGTGCAGTCAATGATATAACACTTTAAATTCTTACCTTACAAAGAAGCAATAGTATTTTGTATTTCCATCTCGTTGGCTCATTCTTATGATGGAATGGAATCACATTATGTGGAATATCTTGGTTTCCGTTGCCCCATTTTCAACCTGCAACAAATATTCTAATATCACTTCACCATACATATCAGATAAAGCTCAACGATAGGGAGGATATCTCCATGAAAGTCTACTTGGACAAAGTAGATTTGATACCTCATCATCATTAACAAACTGGAGAAGCCTCATGCTGGGCATAGGCCTCCCTTGTACATTTCAAAGTAGAAGGATTTTGAGCCCTCTTCATGCACCGACTTACCGCGATCTTTACAATGTCGCCGGTCTATCGGGTCCGTCGGGTCCCATACGAAAACCTTTATTTCCAAACCGATGTTGGTTCTACGAGTATGTCGTCAGTCGGGGCATGAGTGGAAAATTCTGCTTGTGTATAAACACAAGGTGTATAAAAAAGATGCACCTGACGCAGTATAACTCACACAAGATGCAAATGCCTGTTTTTTTTTTTGTTAAAATTCAATTTTACCGTAATAGATATTGTAAAAGACCGGCCGGTTTCTGAAAGTTCGATCAAAACTAATCGGATGTCAAGTCACTCGCCATTTCAGCTTTGACATCGAATTAGATTGAGCAAGTGACTTGACATCCGATTAGTTTTGATCGGGCTTTCAGAAACCGGCCGTTACAAATTTATAAATTGGTATGAATAATGCTCTACCTCTCAAAGTACCATTGCTAAAGGATCGGTAATTTGCAAACAGTTATCCTATCTAGAGAGATTAGAGAGTGACCGGCAATTGGAAGATTGTGGTCGTTAGTGTGATGGCTGAATAACAATGGCAGCCTAGATTGTTCCTACCACTTCTAACAACCATTGACCTGTATCACGGAGTTCAGCAGTGGGTCTATCATGAGTTTTCCCCAGACTACACTCTCTAACGAGAATGTAGTAGAAAACTTTCTGACTAGTTTTCCTCGCGATCAAATCCAAAAGAACCCGCAAAAAACTTGCATTTTTAATGATCCTTCTTACTATGTTACGGTAGGTAGGTAATTACCTACATAATTTTAACTACTTATTGTATTGAGTTGAGTATATTACTTTTGTATTGTGTAGAGTTAGTTAATTCCCAAGCTGTTTTCAACATCTCAAAGTCAAAGTCTAAGTCAAGAGGTATTTAATCAATTGAATAAAATGGATCACTTTGAGACGTCGCGTCGTAAAGAATTGAGGTGCCAGTACCGCGCGACCAAGCCTAAAGTCTATGTAGGTACAATCTATGCAGCAACTTACTTAACACAATTTATTAAACTTGAGACGCAGTAAACGAAATCTAAATAGTGTACAATGAATTATGTAGGTACCTACCTATTCAAAGTAAATGACATGCAAAGTAAAAAAAAAGTTTGCATTACATTAGTGACCCAATACCAAGAATAGGTAAGTTTATTTACATATCATTCGGTAGTTAGGTAGGTATTTCTTCACTAACTTTCGCAAGTGGCTTTGTTCGTAGTAGGGTAACCGGATATACTGTAGCCCGGGTATGTGCAGTGGCGTAGCTAGGTGGACAAGGGCCCCGGTGCAGAGAGAAAGAATCGGCATGAAAAACTTAACTAAAAAGTTGACGGGTGGAATTGTCGAATTGATCTCACGACCGTCAAGCACGTGAGCTTATCGCTGATGCAATGTGCTACGGGCGTAGGTACTCAAACAAACTAAAAAATAACAATAACAACGGCACATGCTTATCGAGGATGCTTGGCGAAGTCTTAAATGGGAAGATCTCTGATTGTTGATGTTCATATAAAATCATTAAAAAAAATGTGAGTAGGCTTCGGGAGCTGGCTGACCTTCTTTCACTTATAACATCGAAACTAGAGTTCACTTGCGTGCGTGTGGAATCCTCATGGATATAGACACCTTGATGGTGGAAAAAGTAAAAAAAAAAATTGCGCTTTATGTACAAAAAAGGATATGGTTAGGTACTATCCCTTCATGTACCCTACCTACCTACCTACCCTAGCTACCTTCATGGTAAACTAAGATTAAACTCACTTGAAACACGAAGACACTGTGATCAACTAGTCACATTATGCCGCATTTTAGGTGGATTGCTCAATTGCCCTTATCTTTTAGCTAAGATGAGTAGACTCTGTGTCCCGGACAATGCTGTTTCTTCAGAAGGCCGCATGCACTGTAGCGCCCCAACAATCCCCAGTCTGTCAGCGCAATTGTTTGCAGACAGTTGGACAGTAATCGGAAAACTTTACTTGAGTTACTGTGAGGAACCCAGTTCTCTGACAACGTGGTAATAATAGTGAACTGTGCTTAGATATATATACTTACATGTTTTCTAGTTTTTTAAGTATCTATCGTTATAAGACTTTCATTTACATTGTTATTTTTGTTAAATTTTTTTATTTTATTTATATAGGTAGTATGAGATCACTCATGTAATTTCTTTCTGTTATTTGTAAATACTGCTTATAACTTTAAATGACTCAATACCTACCTATCTACCTGGTCTTAAATAGAATTATGCCTTGGAACGATTCTGTATTGTTATTTTATTTATATTGAATAAAGAATTTTAATTTGAATTTCACAACTTGACAAAAAATAGCCTAGATTGATAAAATACTGATTATAATAAGAACCAAGTAGGGTAAAAATTCCTCTAAGTGTTACTACTTACATTACAGAAATCCTTTGATTTAGAGAAACACAAATTAGATAGGTACCTTCGGTGCATTGTTGTCATTTAGATCTGTTTCGGTTTCTTTCATTCTCACACTTCAAAAATGGGTATATAAGCTCTGAAATAAATAAATACAATTTAAGGTAGACATAAAACATCAGTAATTTTATTTTATCTCATACTTAATGCTTAAACTAAACCTAATAATCTTTGTTTTAAATTTAACAACACTGTTTGTCATTTCACTCATTGATAAGAAATGGAAAGTGACTATTAGTAATAAGCACTGTTAACCATCTGTTAACAGTATGACAGATATTGAGAAGATTTTGGGAAGACAGAATGAGGATTGTTGGTTACATTTGATCAGATTGTTGGGTTTTAGAAATTTGACATCGTTGAGCAATTATTATTCCTGAATTCTACTTTTATTATAAAACAAAAACAACACACAACACAACATCACATCACACACGCTTTTCCGGGTCCGGTTAATTTACGACCAAGTATTACACAGCCCGAAAATGCACAACCCGGAAAGCACGGGCAGGAATACGCAGCCAGGAATTCATGTAAAATGTACATGGAATCCGGGTCGTGTTTTCCAGGCTTTGCTTTCCCAGCACAGTCAGGATTGTACAGCCAGGATAACTCGACCATGGATTTGTGACCATTGCTCTGATTGGTAAAAGTCTATGCTCTGTTTATATGCACTGTCATGGTAAAAATTGTACTAACCCATTTTAGATTACAAAAATAGCACAGATTACAAACAAAATTTCTTAAATGAAGATTTGGTTCCATATGGCATCCTAGATGGCGATAGTGGATATCTAGAAATCTTAGGCATTGAAACAAAAGGAATTGTAAATAAGTATCATCATCATCAACCGAATCTATGTAGCGGATCAATCGAACCAAACACGGTACAACAGAGGAATAAGATGGAAGTCGCATGATGGCTTTTTATGAAGAGAACCAGTGTAGCCGAACTCACACATATAAAAACTAACACACTTAAAAATAAAAGTTATAATTGATTGAAAGAGGACCTAACGGATATAAAACCGTAGTACTATCAGAACACGTGCTGGGATTGTACGACCCGTATTTGAATGCCATAGGAAGCCATTGGCTGCGTTTTATCGGTTTTTGTTTTCCAAAGGTGTGCTAAATTTGTACGGCTTGGACTGTACACCCTTGGATTATACAGCCATGGAATTCGCGACCAAATTGTACATAAATTCCGGGCTGTGTTTTCCACGGCTGTACAATCCATGGTTGTACATTATTTGCACACATTGAAAATATGAAATGTCAGTTTTGACATTAGAAATATCTGGCATGTGAAAAAAAAAAATCCGCCATTTGTAAAATTGGTCCAAATAAGTCCCGCCAAATAAAAACACTACGTGCGTGTTTCTGGGTTCGGTCGGACGTAGTAGTAGCGATTAAACAGTTGTTCGGGGTGATTTGAACTCTAATTTTGTTTATTTTGGCTATCTTTCTAAACCATACTGTTATTTGATTAATCTAAGTGTTGTGTTGTCAGTTGTCTTAGTGTGGTGCTGGTTATGTGGTAGGTTTTTAACTACTATCATTTTATTTATTTAATTCATTATTGCACCAAACAAAGTTTGTACACAAGGAGAGCTTAATGCTAAACAGCATTTTCTACAAGCCAACCTTGACAGGTGAAAAACAAGAGGTTGGCGTGCTAAAACTAAAGGAGACAAATTGGTATTACATTTACTAACACAAAACTATATACTACTAAATATAATGAATAAAAATACTATACAAACTATACATATATATAGGTGCCTAAAATATAATAATAGTATCACGTGGTAGAATTAAAGTAGTGATCATGGACAAGGCGGTTGAAAGCGGGTTTTGAAGACGTCTTTTTAATACTTAGGGGAAGTGCATTCCACAAACTCCAGCCACCACCTCGAACGAATTTCCTCGATAGCCAGAGGAATGTCTGGGAGTTGATAGGCAGAGAATTTTACGGGTTCGTATTCATGTTCGAGGTTAGTGAGCCTCAGGCATGGAAATATACCGCCGCCGTTGCCCCTGGACCCCCGGATCCTGACCCTTCCCCGGGATCTATGTGTAGACTAGATTCGGAGAATACAACAACTGCCCCACAAAAAAAAAAGACCATCTCCTCTCGAGCAGGCTTCTATTCAAACCGTGTACACCCACCCATCAATTGTTGTAGGAGCTATTCATGCTTATACAAGTCTGGCACGTTCGGAACCAGATTTCGCTGCTGGAACCTCCATTAGACCCAGTAAGTTTGGCCAGTATTTGTCTGTCCGCAAGTTCCGGAATATAGTAACTGAAGGAGTAAAACGCGTTGGTCGCAACAATAAAAACAGTCGAATTTTTCACTGCGGAAGATGCAAACAAATTCATGGAATCCCCCATTCTTCTAATGTGCAAGTATTTTGCATCAGTATCCACTTTCAATGTAACCAGATTGGGTCTAGTCACATGGATTCCAACCCAGGCCGTTGTTGTCACCTTCCAAGGATAATCACTTTCATGAAGTGTTCTTGTTTTACATGTGAATGTGGTCTGGATGAGGGAATCGTGAATCACATATTTTTTAGCTGTCCGAAACTTCGCCGACGTCATCCCTTCTAAAATTCTAAATTTAGCAGTCCCATAACTTAAGTCCCTCTTCTATCTATTACATTTACTCCTATGATTAAATATAAGTTTATTCATGTAAATAAGATTAAGCTATTTTATAGACATACCTAACTCATACACTAATTTCTTTTATACACGATATTCCAACTAGCTTCAATATAACTAACATTGTGCTGACCTTTTTGTGATTAATTTTTTTCTTGAAATTCATTTCCAATAGGTTAGGTTATTGGATATTATAACTGAACATAGACAGGCAAGGCCATAGTATCAAACAACTGGAGATGGAATAAGTATCAACACTAAGCTACGTCTGCACCACCTAAAATAGATCAACTCACAGAACTGCTTGCTATTGACTCATGAAAATGTCTCAGAAACTCCAACACTTTGGTTTTCAGGTTAGTACCCATCCTACTTATTCTTTACCAACATTCAACAATTTACTACTACTACTACAACATTATCCTTCTTATTCTTTACCAATTTAATTTACAACAAACTTAAATTCTCAAATTCTTTATTGTACACAGATAAAAATTACAAAAGACATGTGTACAAAGGCGAGCTCAACCCCAAAAAGTATTTAAAACTTTTAGGAAAGAAAACTTATTTGGATCAAAATTAGATTTTTGTTGGTCCTTTGTAATAGCTTTTTGCAACTATTCATAACAACTTGGTAATTTAATATCTAATATTTTTGATTTTAACAATTGTAAGCCTCCTAATTTAATTTCAACACATTCAACAAACCAACAGAGCTAGCTAATATATACAATATGGTTTAAACTTTTCTAAAAGTATAGTCTTATTTCAGATTAAACAAGACAACCAAACAACCCGGAAAGAAAACACTATGAGTTTTTTAACAACAGCAGTTCAGCCTAAGTTTGAATCTTCTTCATATGGGGATGGTGGAGCAACATCTTTTGATGGTAACACTGCCACTCACAGAGAAATTTTTGAGACGAAAGTGTTAGAACATTTAGTTTACAAAGAGGTACTGGAACAAATTAATGAAGAAATAGATATTAAGTCTGAGCCTCTTCCAAACCCAGAAGATGAAATTTGTTTAGAAACACCAGAAGCTCTCATGTCAAATGCAGAAGTTGATGATGGACTACTTAATGGAAAAATAAATGTTAAACAAGAAATTGATCCTCTGGTAGAAAAATGTGCACCAGTGCAAATAAAAGAGGAAAAAAATACGAGAACACTAGAAACTCAGATGCCGAAAGAAGATACTAAGAATGTGCCTAAAGCTAAAAAATCTAGAAAGAAAGGTGATAGTAAAGGTAATGAGAAAAACCATGTGTGCAACAGTTGTGGTAAGACTTATTCTCGTGAATTTTATTTGACACGGCACATGTTAAGTCATTTTGGTGAAAAACCTTTTCCATGCAAGACTTGTGATAAAAAGTTTGTTCAAAAGGCAAATTTAATACAACATATGAAAGTTCACACAGTAGCCCTTAACAAAGAAAACAACCAGGAAAATGAGGCCTTTAACGACAAATATAATTGTCAACAACAATGTACAAACATGAGAAAGCATCTTGATGAATCTACACAGAAATGCAACTTAGGCAGTTCAGTATTTCATCAAAAAGGAGATTTGCCAGGACACATTAGAACTAACACCCGTGAAAAACATAAGTAAGTTAAGACAAGTTACCTTTTTTTGCTTAATTTTCTCTTTTATTTTCTTACCTTTTTTATTTTTTCAGTTTGTAACCTCATTTATGTATTCCTTATCAAAATCATTTTGAGTATTACATTGAATCGTTTTGAATTTTAGACTTGTGATCCCCGACATTGGCGAGTTGCTGGAAGGCTGGGGTCTCAAGACCCCCATGCATCCAAAAAGGATGCGCATGTGGCAACCGTAAGTAGTTCTACTTTAGTATCTTGAGATATTATTCTGGTTGTAATACTATTATAACTTATGTTTTAAAATGTCCATCTAGATCAAATCTCGGACCACCACCACCAACACCATCGGCTGCACCACCAACACCATCGCTAGCACCACCTACACCATCGGTTGCACCACCAACACCTTTGGTTGCACCACCAACACCATCGGTTGCACCACCAACGCCTTTGGTTGCACCACCAACACCTTCGGTTGCACCACCAACACCTTCGGTTGCACCACCAACACCTTCGGTTGCACCACCAACACCTTCGGTTGCACCACCAACACCATCGGTTGCACCACCAACACCTTGGGTTGCCCCACCAACACCTTGGGTTGCACCACCAACACCTTCGGTTGCACCACTAACACCTTGGGTTGCACCACCAACACCATCGGTTGCACCACCAACACCATCGGTTGCACCACCAACACCATCGGTAGCACCACCAACACCTTCGGTTGCACCACCAACACCTTGGGTTGCACCACCAACACCTTCGGTTGCACCACCAACACCTTCGGTTGCACCACCAACACCTTCGGTTGCACCACCAACACCTTGGGTTGCACCACCAACACCTTCGGTTGCACCACCAACACCTTTGGTTGCACCACCAACACCATCGGTTGCACCACCAACGCCTCTGGTTGCACCACCAACACCATCGGTTGCACCACCAACGCCTCTGGTTGCACCACCAACACCTTCGGTTGCACCACCAACACCTTCGGTTGCACCACCAACACCATCGGTTGCACCACCATCACCGTCGCCAAGTTCGGTGCCTTCGCCGGAAATGTAAGTTGCTTACGGACTTTTTTATTTATCTCTACAGTATGATGGATACTACAATACTGCTTTTATTCTAGTTATGCGGAATGTGAGTCGGATTCAAACCCGCTACCTGCCTCTCCGAAGCAACATCCATCTCCGCCTCCACCTCCTCCTCGCCCTCAGCATCTGCGAGATGGCGATACCAACTACCTTATGAATGATGGTAAGTACCTGCTGATTTTAGTTTGGTTTAGGGCTATGGCCAATCTTCTGGTTTTCAATAGATTTGAAACCAATCTATCATTTGTTACAGGAAGCGACGACGACTGTGACGAGAGTGACGACGAAGAGGTCACGGTATTTCCTGGCATTCCAAGGGTGTTTCAGAGCTTTATGGAGACACCCTTGGACCAGGATGAGGATGCTGCCGGAGACTTCGCACCCGCCGATGACCCAGCGCCTGCCGGCGACTCGGCGCCCGCAGATACGGCAACGGACCAGCCTCGGAGCTGGTATGATTTTGATTGGAAAGAGTTTCCGATTCCATCGATTTCACCTGAATCGAGGCGGGAAACGTTTTCCGAAAATAATGTTGGTCCGACAACTCCTCGTGACGACCCGTATGACATTTTCGTTGACATATGGGATCGGCAAATTATGGAGCACATTGCCTCGGAGACGAATAGGTATGCTCAGCAGGTGGCAGCCCAGATGCTCGAAAATCACATGCTCCATCCCAGAAGCCGTATCGCGCGGTGGTATGATACCACAGCGAATGAGCTGTACTGTTATTTTGCCATAATTCTGGCGATGGGGATTGTGTTTAAGACCCGTATGGAAGAGTACTGGTCTTCCACCCCTGACTTATTTCATACTCCCGGTTTCAGCGCACACATGTCTTTTGATCGTTTTTTGTTACTTAACAAATGTCTTCATTTTAACAATAACGACGACATGTGTGCGCAGGAACTGGACTGCTCCGAGGCCAAACTGTTTAAAATACAGCCAATACTGTCACATCTGAACAAAAAATTTCAGGAATTATATACTCCGGCGCAGAACATTGCACTAGACGAGAGTCTTTTGATGTGGAAAGGCGGGCTCGAAATGAGTCAGCTTATTCAAAGTAAAGCTGCACAGAGAAGCATTCAAAGTTATGAGATTTGTGAATCTCAAACCGGCTACCTATGGCGGTTTGAGATTCACGCTCATAAGAAAACCCCACCGCAGCAGATCCAAGATCCTTTGGAGGCGTCTACGCCGTCAAATGTGTTGCGGCTAACCAAAGGCCTAGAAAACAAAGGATACACATTGTGGATGGATAGCTATTACAATTCGCCATGTCTGGCTCGACGCCTTAAATCCTTGGGCTTTGACTGTGTAGGAACCCTGCGGACCGATCGTAAGTTCGTTCCGCAGGACCTACACTGTCTCACCAAGCGGAATATGCGCCCAGGTCAGATTGCTGGTCGCACCTCAAGGGACGTCGATATAATGGTATGGAGAGATACTAATAGGGTGGCTATGATCTCTACATACCATAGCAACGGTCAGTGCACAGTCCGAGGCTCCACCAAACCCATCCTGATATTGGATTACAATATCATGATGGGTGGGGTGGATAAAAAAGACCAGCTCCTGGCCATGTATCCGGTTGAGCGAAAACGAACAAAGGTCTGGTACAAAAAACTTTTCAGAAGACTCCTTAACATCTCCGTTTTAAATTCTTATATCATCCATCGTCACTCTTCTAGTATCAGTCATCGTAATTTCCGTATAAATTTAATAAAATCACTCCTCTCCAAACACTCCACTCCTACGCTTCTTCCTGCACCGACACAGAACCAACGCTTCGACGTCATGCACCGCTTGGCTGAGTTGCCGATGAGGAACCACCAACGCTTGCGGCGGGCGTGCACGGTGTGCAAAAATAAGGTGCGTACGTACTGTGTCGGTTGCGGCAAAACTGTCTGTATGGAGCCCTGTTTCCTTACTTGCCATTCATAATTATATGTATATATAATACTAGCGGCCCGTCCCGGCTTCGCACGGGTATTAAACAAAAATTTTAAAATTGTAAATTTTAACACATACACCTGTGGGATTCTTTAGATCCAATAAAACACAAATATCGTACGTACACTTAGCCAAGCAGAGTGAATAGTGAGTAATAAAGAGGAAAGATTTGATTGTTTGTTTGAATTGAATAGGCTCTTTGAAACTTTTTATTCAAACCCTTAGGACTAGAAACTTATAATTTCGCACACGTATTCCTCATATGACGTAGGCATCCACTAAGGATATTTAAAATTTTAAAAATTTGTATGAAACTTTTATTCTTTTGACATATTTGCATGAAATTTCTTATGAATTGAGTACCGTAAAAATAATGAGTTACGTATTTCAGCGTTTTCCAAAGTTTAACCCTTTAGACTCTAAACTTTAAAGAGTCAAATAGGGGATGAAAGTTTTAAATAAACGCACAGGCCAAACCTTTAGGGCTAGAAACTTAAAATTCCGCACACGTATTCCTCTTATAACGTAGGCATCCACTAAGGAAGGATTTTACAAAATTCAACCCCCAAGGGGGCTTGCGGGCCCCCCGACTATGTAGAGATATTTTAACAAAGTGCCTATATAGAAAGGTTAAAAAGAAGTTCTAAAGTACCCGTGCTAACACGGGTTAGAGCTAGAAGGATATATTATATTTTCAAAAAATTTGGGATCCTTACTAAAACTCCAATAATGTAACTCAAGTTGTAAAAAAATTACCTAAAAATTCCTTTAATTTAATTGAAATGCCGCCGCTAAAAAGGCTCTTTATTTGTACCTTGGTAGGTATTAGTCCTTATCAAAATAAATTATGTACTTTATATTCAAGACTGCTTCAATACCTTTATATAACTTTTTGAATTATTCAATTCGGACATTCCATTCGAAAGATATCACGAGTTCAAAAATGTAAACAAGTACCTATTAGAAAAAAATCGCATGGTCGCGCTCAGCTAACTATGTGATGTACTAGTCACTGGGGTACGATATTTGTGTTTTATTGGATCTAAAGAATCCCACAGGTGTATATGTTAAAATTTATATTTTTTGAAATTTCTGTTAAATACCCGTACGAAGCCGAGACGGGACGCTAGTATATTATGTTAGTATAATTATTTTTTTGTACCACACCTTTGTTCGTTTCATTGAACGTAATATCACTATTTGAAACATTTTGTCTAGCAAATTTGTCATAGTTTGTTGGTTATAAAACAGCTGATGAGCTGGTGCTGATTCGAGCGAGCATCGAATCTGTGTCGCATTAGTAATACAAGGCGACTTCGATAAGTCATCTCATGCTAAATGGTAATACCAAATCTACTATTGTAGACTTTTTTCCAAAAATTCCAGATTTATTACTCGTCTACTGCAATGCTTCATTTTCATTTTATCATTTTTTATTTATTTTTATTTTATGTTCATTTACTTAATTCAAGTTCAGATGTGACAGTGTATTATTGGTCGTATCCATAGTATGTAGTATATTTAAGTAATGCCCTGTCTGTGGAAGATCGATGTAGTAAAATTGTTCGTTTTGGTTCTTAATTTTAGAAATATTTTACTGAGGCAGCATGTCTTTTGTGCTTGTCGATTTGTAATTTCACCAAATTGTAGAATATTGATTTGCATTTAAAATAAATGCAACAGAATTTATCCTGTGATCCAAAGTTTTAGAGGATCTTTTTTGCGCTTGATTTCAAGTGCTTGGTTTTTTGTTCGATTTCTCGAAAACTAAAAATTAAAACAGCTAAAACTCTGTCTGTGACAATATAATGGACCAAACTTTATTATAAGTTAATAACCTGCCACTTGGCATAGTTTTCTCGAAATTAAAGTTTAAACAGACTCTTATTTTTGCCCGGGAGTTCGGGTCCACTAAATGAGGAATGTTTTTGTAGACTTGTGTGATGAAAAAAAATTATGGGGAGGTGTGTTTTTTTATTGATTAATGTGTACCTAGTAATGTATATATATGTAAATAAAATAAAATCTTTTTTGAATAATTGTTTATTTTTAAATTATACCTAACTACTACTTTTGTACAATACCCTGGAAAAAAATCGCAATAACTGTATTTAAAACAATGACGTTTTATATACAGCTCCCATACCTCCGATACAAAACGTTATGAGATATCTTCATTTTAATGACATGCTCCGTTGTTTTTTTTCCCCGCCGGACCACCCCGAATACCTGACACAGATACGCAAAATGGCCGCCACAAGTAGGGTTAGTCGGATGCACGTCCAAACATTACAAGAAATACAACATAATTTCTCTAGATATTTTATTGCTCTAACTTAACGTCATTATTAGTATTTTTTTTAGCCAAGGCTAAGGGCCGGTTTCACCATGCTCTGTTAGTTACTAATCAAGGATTAGAAGACCTTAGCTGTCAAACGCGTACAT
Source organism: Chloroclysta siterata (assembly GCA_932294275.1). NCBI lineage: Eukaryota > Metazoa > Arthropoda > Insecta > Lepidoptera > Geometridae > Chloroclysta > Chloroclysta siterata. The sequence continues at coordinate 13,578,433 of OW028602.1, forward strand.
TTTGACATATTTAACGGCCCTTTAATCCTTTGTTAATCTAACAGAGCATGGTGAAACCGGCCCTAAGTTTGAAAATCACAAACTAGGTTTGTGATTTTTTAAAAGAAAGGATTCATAAAAATAATTCGCTAATAATATAATAATAATGGTTAGCATAAAGATGTTAATGTTTTCAAATCATCATGGTATAATAAACTCCTCCATTTCCTCTTTTATATGATAATTATCCCTAAGTACAGTATCTTGAAGTTGTTTATCACTATGATGATGCAGTACAGGTTTATTTTGCTTTATTTTTAAATTCGTTTGATTATGCCGAGTGTTTTTATGAATCAAGCTGATGTGTTTCACCAGGTTACATTTTAGTTTGAAGGTTCTATCACACTTATCACAGCCATGTGGTCTTTCCTCTATGTGAGATTTCATGTGATTAACAAGTGTACCTTTTGCATTAAATGATTTGAGGCACTCTTCCAATGGGCATGCATAAGGTTTTTTTTCTGCATGAATTACTAAGTGATTATTCAAGTCATTCCTATAAGAAAAATGAAGCTTGCAAGTGATACAGGAATATGGTTTTTCAATGTCATGGAGCCTTCTATGTTTTGTTAAATGGCACTTTTGACTGAATTTCACATCGCATATGGTGCATGTATAAGGTTTTTCACCAGTGTGAGACATTATGTGCCTTTTTAAATCAGCTTTCTGATGAAATGCTGAATTACATAAGTCACATGTGTGTGATGGTGTTCCAAAATGCTTTCTCATGTGTGTTTTATAGTTATATCTATGGTTAAAAGCCTTGTTTTTACATATGTGGCAAGAATAAGGTTTTTCTCCAGTATGTAGCCTCATATGCTGGATCAAATGACTTTTTTGGGCAAATGTTTTGGCACAAATATTGCAAATAAATGGCCTTTCTCCCGTGTGAACTCGTGAATGCCTTATTAAATAAGCATAACAAGAAAAACTCATATCGCAAGTGTTGCAAGTATGTCTTTTCTGATTCGATCTCCTTCTTTTGTTATTCTTTTTTTTGTGTTCTGTTAGAGGTATCAGCAAATTGTTATCAGCTTTTCGGGCAGTAGTTTCAATGTCTTCTATTTGATGTCTTACAGAATCTTTATTTGCTTCTTTTAATTTGTTGGATTTTGGTATTATTTCTAATGTGCATTCTTCTTGAGAATTAAGTCCAATTTTTACATCTATGGGTTCTTCTTTTATTGTGATAAGATCTTGCTCTATAGTAATTTGTTCATCAAAGTATCCATGGTCTTCTTTATGGGTTAAAGTTACTAGAGTATCTTCTTCTATATAATGATCACTTGAAGGTGCATTATCAAATTCTGTATAACTTGAAGAAGGTATGTAAGATGTTGGTTTTAAAATAGTTGCAACAAAATTATAGGTGCTTTTTTTGTCTATAGCTGATATGGTTTGTTGAGTAATCTGAAACATATTTTATTAAATGTTAATTAGTTAGCCTTGTAAAGCCATACCTAGCATGTAACCTATCTTGACTCTAGTTGTAAAGAACATAGTACCTAATTATAGTGTTTAGAAATATGGCTCAAGCATGCCACACACAGTAATACACAGGGTTTTTCAGTGTGTTACTGCTAAACACTATTTGCATCATTTAAATAGAAATATACATAGATGGACATTGCATGCAAAGCCATCTCCCTCCCAAACTAAGTGAGGCTTGATAATTGTGAGCCAGAAAACTGATGGATACTTTTCTATTTTTGATAGTACTGAGATTATAATGCCAAGGTGAAGTGCATGATTGTACTAACAAGCTATTTACTCTAGGGAAGGCACCTACATTTGCCAGATTTAAAGGTTTTTTAGCATAGCACATACCTGAACACCATTATCTAGGAGTTGTGTCAAAGTCTGTCCTGCTCTTGTAGCCATGTTCATGAAGCTACAGCATCTCTGCAACTGTGTATAGCAGATGTAGCACATTGTTTTGGTTATTCGATCTTCTTTAGAAAGCTAAAAATAGAAAGTGTTGTCTTTCTTGCGGTTTTAATTAAACCTACCTATTTGTTTTATCCTGTAGGTACCTAAGTAGACTCTATTTATTTACATACACAGTATTTTATACAAAACTTTGAAACACTAGGCTTGTTTGTACTGCTGCAACTACTCACCCTAGAATGTGTAAGTTTTTCATAGATTTCAGGAAGCTGCGTGTGGCCAATAAAGTACATTTTAATATCACTAGAAAGACATGCAATGCATAAAATAAAATCAGGCATCTTTAATAAGCATTTATTTTATAAAATACGAAAATAAAATATTTGTTTAATAATCGCATTTGTCACTTTGCTTGCTTGCTTCTTCTTTTTTTTCTGTCTGACATTTCGTTTTCGACAGACTAGAATGCTAGTGTCAAGTGAGTGGAAAAATATGTGGTACATCCAACCCAACAAGGAAAGGAAAAGAGAACCCCTCACATGCACGGCTCGATAGTAAAAGATACCCTTTTTAAATGTAAAACATTTATGGTATTCGGCATATGGCTTAACAGAATCATCTTTCATCATCAGAGCTCTGGTGGTATCATGGAGGAAATATCAGGTGGTAGGTATAGTGGGAGTGATCTCACCTCCCGATCGTAAGGTTGTAGGGTATAAGAACCGATTTTGATGAAACTTTGCAGGTGTGTCTTTTTCTCGATATCCTGAGTGTGTAGAGCTTTGTATAGTTCTTCAATTCTCCTCGTTGCGTAGATAATAAACAAAATGTCGTTAATTTTATTCTTAAATTTAAAATATTTTTGAATTGAGGCCACTACAAAAAAAAGGTAGTAGGTACCTACTAGCAAATGCTTAGCAAACTGAGCGATTGACAGATTCTATGAAGTCCCTAGATACGGAGATCCGCGGGGCTTAGGGACCGGATGATTTTCATTTATGACCACTTAATTCGAAACAAGAGTCATAACAAAAAAGTAATCCACTCACTACAAAATCACTAGGTAGGTACTTACTAAATCTTAGGCTACTGACAGATGCTCTCAGGTCTTCAGTTACGAAGATCCAGGGGTCTCCAGGGACTTGATATACTTGAGCACGCTTAAATGCAATTAAGTAACTTAAAAACTGACTAACAAAATAAGAGGCTGTGTTTTGGGAACTCTAAATCTTGGCATAGAATAACAGGTCACTAGCTTGCGGAGCCCAGGGATCTGGGATGTCAATCAATAAATAGCCTACATACTTATCTACATTGTACATTCAATGCTATATATTTTTAGACTTGGAACAACAAATTAGGATTGTAGTAAAACAACACAAAAACAAATACCTGGGTATAGTTTTTATTATCTTGATTCCTGTAGGTTGCTTCCGGCTTAGTAAACTGCGAACTTGATAGCTTGCAGATACATTGATACCTATGTATCGACATTACAGATACTATTAAAGTAACTTTGATGTATAACTAACTAAGCAATTAGAGTGTATCTGACTCTTCATAATCTACATTCAGTTAAGAAGCATTATGTTTTGTAGGCAAATCATCTTCAATCTCATTTTGTTCATGGGCCAAAATAGTGTGCGTAGTTAAAGAACCTTTTTGCTGAAAGGTTTTATTACATATGTCACAGGAATATGGCTTAACTTCCGAGTGGATTCTTGAATGATTTACTTCTTCAGACTTTGTTTGAAATGTTTTAGAACAATCTTCAAATGAACATGGATATCGTTTTTCTCTCTCTCCTGTGTGTACTGTTATATTATGATTGTTAAGATGTTTCTTCTTGGCAAATGCTTGTTTGCAAATGTCACAGACATAAGGCTTTTCCTTAGTGTGAATTCTTATGTGTTGTGTGAGGTGGCCATTTTGCCTAAAACTAGCATTGCAGATGTGGCATGCAAATGGTTTTTCGCCCGTGTGAGTCCTCATGTGTCTTTGCAAATCTCCTTTTTGATGAAAAACAGAACTGCATAAGTTGCATTTCTGTTTTGGTTCACCGAGATGCTTCCTCATGTGTGTTTTATAGTTATATTTGTGGTTAAAGGCTTTGTTTTCACATAAGTGGCAAACGTAAGGCTTTTCGCCCGTGTGAACTCTCATATGTTGTACTAAATGTGCCTTTTGAACAAACTTTTTATCACAAGTCTTGCATGGAAAAGGTTTTTCACCAGAATGACTAAACATGTGGCGTGTCAAATAAAATTCATGAGAATAAGTCCTACCGCAATTGTTGCACACATGGTTTTTCTCATTACCTTTACTATCACCTTTCTTTCTATATCTTCGTTTAGCTTTAGGGACATTCTTATCATCTACTTTCGGCATCTGAGTTTCTAGTGTACTCATATTTTTTTCCTCTTTTATTTGCACTGGTGCACATTTTTGTACCAGAGGATCAATTTCTAATGTAATATGTTCTTCTTTCACTAGAACAATTTCTTGTTTAACTTTTATTTTTACATTATGAAGTCCATCAGCTTCTGCATTTGACATGAGAGCTTCTGGTCTTTCTAAACAAATTTCATCTTCTGGGTAAGGCTCAATCTCTATAGACATAAGTTCTTCTTTTATTGGAAGAGGCTCAAACTTAATATCTATTTGTTCACTAATTTGTTCAGTTTCCTGTTTGTAAACTAAATGTTCTTGCACTTTCGTCTCAAAAATTTCTCCATGAGTGGCAGTGTTATCATCAAAAGATGTTGCTCCACCATCCTCATATGAAGAAGATTCAAACTTAGGCTGAACCGCAGTTGTTACAAAATTCATAGTATTTTCATTCCAGGTTGATTGGTTGTCTTGTTTAATCTGAAATAAAACTATACTTATAGAAATGTTTAAACCATATTGTATATGTATATTAGCTGGTTCATTTAAGTTTACACCTAGGGTGTTAGTTGTTGAATGTGTTGAAAAAAAATTAGGAAACTAACAATTGTTAATAACAAAAATATTAGATATTAAATTACTAAGTTACGCAAAAAGCAACATTTCGGAGAATAGGTACCATTACAAAAATCAAATTTTGATCCAAACAAGTTTTCCTTCCTAAAAATTTTAAACTCTTTTTAGGGAGCTCGCTTTTGTACACATGTCTTTTGGATTTTTCCTGTGCACATTAAAGAATTACAGAATTTAAGTTTTATAAGTACGAAAAATAAATAGATTTCCTTAAGTTATGGTAATAACTATAAAACTAAGTAAACATATTATAATTTGTAGAGAAATAAGCATACTGTTGAATGTTGGTAAAGAATAAGTAGGATGGGTACTACCTGAACACCAAAATGTTGTGGTTTCCGAGACATTTTCATGAGTCAATAGCAAGCAGTTCTGTGAGTTGCTGATCTATCTTAGGTCATAATCAGTGGTGCAGGCGTAGCTTATTGTTGATACTTATTCCATCTTCAGTGGTTTGTTACCATGGCCTTGCCTGTCTATATTGTTATTTCCAATAGCTTATCCTATTGGAAATTAATTTCAAGAGAGGAATCAATCACTTGGTTTGTCTTGTTCCGTTCGTCAGTCAGTCCGTCTCCGTCTTCTTTTTTTCTTTGCTCGTTTTTATAAAAGGCTCCTGTCGACTCGACCGTCACGTCCCATCAGTCTAAGCGTCCCATGGTCACGTCACCTTGTAAACGGACTATCTTGCCAATGTCAAGTGTTTTATCAAGCTAATGTCATTGTCAGCCATTCAGTGTGTACCTGTCATACATCTCACTCACACTCAAACTAAAAGCGCCGAATGTCGTATTCATGTCGTATTCCTTATGCATCTCTTTGTTTGGTAGAATGTGTGCACTGCTTTGCGGCTACAGAAGAAATAAAAAAAAAGGCGTTGGCGCCAAATCATTTGAATTTTTCTCTATTTACAAATTGTATTGGTGACCGTATGTGATGAATTTTAAAGCAATTTTACAGCAGAATAAATACTGTATTGGACTATTTTATTTTCTCGCAATCGTAGTGAAAAGTACAGTGTAACACACGGCACTAAAACACATTTTGACTCGGTTCTATAAAAAAACTATCTCGTTTATGGTGGGTAATTATAGCCCCAATAGCCCAATAAACTATATTATGTATTTCCAAGTTGTTATTGCTTGTGCTTGACGTAATTTAAAAACAAATAACAAGCCAAACCATAATCGATAGCAATCGTCACATTTATTTAAATATTATGTTTATTCCTACTATTAAAGGAACTTCACACCGGTAAATTGTTGGTATAATAGAAATTGATTCTATCAATCTGGTGCAAGCGAAAACCGACTCTAAGGTGAAGAACTTTTTCATTTCATGAGTGTGTATCTATAATAATCTAGCAAAATTGGAATTTCTAAGACCTAAGTATCGACTCTGCTGATTGAAAATCTGTAACATTACTAGAAATGACATAACTGCCCATTTATAGTTTATTATGCAATTAGTGAATAAAGGACGGATTTATAGCGAAGATTTATTTATAGATGAATCACGAGCAAGTGAAGGATACTAACGACTGAATCACGACCGTAGGGAGTGATTCATGATGATTACCTATATCCTGAGTGACGCGAGTGATTCATGGCCCTCGATATAAATCCGTTTTATTCAAGAGTTGCTTGGGTACCTAGTACCTATACTTTATTTCCTGACTACGAGAAAAATAAAGATTTAAGCGAAAAGACATAATTATAAAAACAAAAAAGAAAAGTTAAATTTAAGTAGGTATATGCACATTATTATTGGAAAAAAGACTTAAATTAAGAGTAAATTTCTTAAGTAAGTAACACTAAACTTGTACAACTTACAGTACCTACCTACTTATTCAAAATAGCGCCAATTTACTAATGACAACAAAGAAAACAAAACAGTTTTTATTTTAATACTATATCTCCTTGTCGAAAATGTCGACCAATCACAGCCTTCATAGCTCAGTTGGTAGTAGCTCTGCCTTCTGCGCGTAGGCCGTGGGTTCGATCCCCACCGAGAACAAACATTTGTGTGATGAACATAATTGTTTGTTCTCTGTCTGAGTGATAAATAAATTTATAAGTAAGTATTTACAAAAAAATGTATTTAAGTATTAGTATATCAGCTATCTAGTTCCCAAATCACAAGCTTTGGCTTAGTATGGGGCGAGATAGTGCTGTGTGGAATGTCCACCATGATTCAGATGAAGCTCCTCCAAGTAAGAGTACCAACACATTGTGGAAGGTATGTACCTACAGCCAGTAGTAGGTTTCACCATTGTGTGTGACTGTACATAGTTAACCCATTCTGTTATTCCTAGCTAATTAGTCAGTTGGATCTGTCAAAAATTCTCCCAATATTCTATTGACCAAACAAGGACAAGCATATTTCCACATTAATTTCACAGCTTAATACACTCTCTAGCTCTAATTTGATGGAGCATCATATCATAATTGATTTTGTGCAGCTAATAAATCATTTTCAATTTCTTCTTTGGCATGAACAGCACTATTATGGGTTGTCAAGTGGCCTTTTTGCTTATAGGTTTTATCACATTTATCACAAGCAAATGGTCTTTCACCTGTGTGAACCCTCATGTGATTAGCAATGGTAGTCTTGGTTTGAAATGATTTATGGCAACCTGGGAAGGCACACGGATATAGTCTCCCTCCTGTGTGTACTGCTATATGGTTGTCTAAGTAGCATTTCTGAGTGAATGTGAGTTTGCAAAAGTTACAGGCATACGGTTTTTCATTCGTGTGAGTTCTTATGTGGCCTCTTAAGTGCCCTTTTTGACTGAATTTAGCATCACAAAAGTTGCAGATAAATGGCTTCTCACCAGTATGTGACCTTATGTGCCTTTGCAAATCTCCTTTATTATAAAATGCTGAACTGCATAAGTCACATTTATGTGATTTCTCTTGTGTTGGTGATGATAGTGAATTCTCCGCTTTACAATGCTTTCTCATATGTACTTTGAAATTGTACCTATGACTGAATGCCTTACAACATACTTCACATACATATAGTTTTTCTCCAGTATGTAATCTCATATGTTGAACTAAATGTCCGTTTTGAGTAAAACTTTTGTCGCAAGTTTTGCAAGCAAATCGTTTTTCACCAGTGTGGGTAACCATGTGTCTTTGCAAATAATAGCCATGTGTAAAAGCCTTACCACACCTGATGCAAACATGATTTTTTTCTTTACTTATATGCTTTTTACTACCTATCTTTTCACATATTTTTTTTAATGTATGATCTTTTATTTCTCTTAACAATGTAGCTTCTGATTCATCCATGTTATGTTCACCCTCTAAATGACTTTGTATATTTTTAGCATCTTCAGTAAATTGTTTTTTTAATAGGACATTGGTTGCATTGACTTGTGCACTAGTACTGGGTTCTATTTCTATGGACATTAGTTCTTCTTTTACTGTAATAAGCTCTTCCTTAATTTCCATTTGTACATCAATTTCTTTAAGTTCTTGATTGTAAGAAGTTATTTTCTCTCTTGTACCTTGGATTTCACCATGAATGGCATATATAATTCCATCATCGGGGGATGTTTCAAATGCTTCTTCTTTATCACCACTTGAAAAAGGTACAGATATTGGGTTTAGAATTGTTTTGGCATAGTTATTTATGCTTTCTAAGTTAAGGGCCCCAAATTCTTGTTTTATCTGAAATGAGAATCATAGCTTTCATATACTATAGCAAAATTAAGCAGCATTAAACCTATACTATCCATATTTTTATAGCAAATATGTCAGGATTTGAATTGAAATTACTTGCTAGGTGATTTCCAAGTATCGGCCACTTGAGCTTATTTATTTAATGACTGTGCTGATAATTAGCTAAAATTTTATAAATTTAAAGGAATTAATACCTATACATTACAAACCTGAATGCTGCTATCACTATAGAGTTGAGTCAAGATCTTTCCTGCTTTCTGAGACATTTCCATGAACTTAAAGCATTTCTGTAACTGGGAGTAACAGATATAGCATATTGTTTTCGGTACTTTATCTTCTGATAGCTGAAATAGAAGTCAGTAGTATAATAAACGATTTAATAGCGGCGACGAAGTCAACAATACAGAAATGTACGTACATGAATGTTAGTAAGTCTTTCGTAAAATTCGGGAAGATGAGTGTTTAGAATAGAGTGCATTTTAGTATCTCTAGACAAACATGATATACAAATACAATGATCGATCACCATTTTTATGAAACAAACAAACACAAGCCAGACACGTAGAGATTGCTCCAATGCTCAGCATATAGAGTAATTTAATATTTAAAAATACTATACTGAAATGGTGCTCTCACTCAATGATTATGACGAGCCTTAAATTCACTTCACTAGCACTACTCTACCTACATTAAAAGAATTGTCTGTTGCGTCAAGCCAGCAGGAATACCTTGTGATGTGTCAACAATGTCTCAAGTCCAATTGGGCTTAGCTCGTATTAACTCGAATTGAATTCTTTCTAACTCGAGTGAAACATACCAAATCACTCACTCAGTTTAATTCAGTTAACTCAAGTTAAATTTGAGTTACGTGAATTTAAATCTTTTTTTTTTTTTTTTTTTTTTTTTTTTTTCTCGCTGGGAAAAATGCGTTACGCATTCCCCCCCATTAGAGGATGGAGGGGATATGTGGGACTCCCCGGCCCATGAGGGCCGGTATACCCACTAAATAACCCAGCGGCACTCCCGCGTCGTCTACTATGGAGGGGAACTGGGAAACCGGCAGAGCCTTTTCTTCCAGTCCCCCGCCGACGACCGCCCGCCTTTACAGCGGGGCCTTCACGCCCCCCCCTGCAGGGAGGGGCCCGGGAACGACCACGAGTGCTTGGCCGTTCCCGCCCGACGGAGGTGGCGAACAGTGCAATGCGAGAGATGGCGCCTCCACGCCTATCTCTCGCTATTCACCACCTTGAGGGGGAAGAAGACGTCTCCTTCTACCCCTCCTCCGCCTGCGCAGCGGCGCGAGAGGGTCATGTGAATTTAAATCTGAGTTAACCCTCTGCAACTTATATCGAGTCGTGTTTTCTCAGAGTTGGCACTTAAATCTAGTTTTTGAAGCTGCGGGGAAGGGGATACGAAAGGATAGTTCAAGCTACATTATTAAGGCCAAAGAAAATTATGCTTACCACATAGACAAAAGCGAGCAGTGTAGGTAAGTATAGCCTGATGCGTATCCGTGTGTTCCTAGCAGTGTTGCCAGCACGTGAACCAAAAAAATGCCAAAGACCTATTTTGACTACAGAAGATTTCGTTTTTAAATTTTTTAGAACTTATCGACACGCTGCTGTTATTTTGACCTGTAAAATTGACAAGGCCTAGCATGCAGGTTGTTTTTTCATGTGGTTCGCCCGGAGCTGAGATCTCGTAATGCATCCGAATGCATCGATTTTTTTTGTAGGTGGTGTCAAAGGCAAGTCCAAACATTATATGTGACTTGCTTCTGACTACCGCCTACTAACTTCGTATGGTACGCAACAGACTTATCGGTCTGATAAGCTAATGGAGCACTCGGCAACCATAAGAGGGTAAAAGTATATCGTTTTTATATTTGGTTAATCTAAGACGCCTTATTGAGGCAATATTGCGAGAGCTATAGACACGCTATCAGGGTTTATATAGATTGGCCGTCTTAACCAAAACCTAATTTAGCTAAGTTACTAGACTAATGTGGTCTGAGCAAGACATTAGTGGGACAGGGTTATAGTGAAATCTTCATGAAGTAGATGCTTCGTAAAACGTTTATTTTGAATGTAAAAATTTTCACCAAGTAGGTACACCACATTAAACCTACTTTTAAAGTTGATCAGATGAGTATTGTATTTACATAAAGCAAACCAAAGATCACGAAGACCTTGGCCGTTTAAGTGATTTTTTCTCCCTGTTAATCTTATATGCTTCTGACATTTTCTTCATATTTTCTTTATGAATAGTGTCATGATCTACTATTCTCTTCGGGTACCCTTCCCCAATAATACATCCAGCAGCTGTTTGTACGGATTTCGGTGCCTTCCAGGGCTCATATATATACTCGGCAGGATATTTATTCAATTCTGGTACGTATTTCCTAATATATAAGCCATTTTTGTCAGTTTTCTTACCAAATGCTATTGGACTGTAGACTCTGAAGTATTTATAAAAGAAAGCAGAGGCTGATAGCCACATCCAGTTTCCAGCATTTAAGGACCAATCATAGTCTAGCAGTAAATCTTCAAAGACTTTAGCTCCTTCTTCCCATGATATCCACAAGTCTCCCCGCGTTAAGAAGCAAGCCACCATGTGTCTAGCAAGATGATGAATCCAACCCTCCAACCGTAGCTGACGCATGATTGCATCCACAAACGGGTATCCAGTTTTTCCTTCAGCCCAGGCTTTGAGATGCTCATCATTTTTACCCCAAGGAATTTGTGTGCATACAGCGTTGCCTACCATTTTATCAAAATTTTCTGTTCCAGTTCCAGCTGTGTAGTAGAACTCTCTCCACATCAACTGGCCCATCAGTGACACAGGCGGTAATGTGTGCTTTATACCATGTTCGGCTTTCTTCAGCTTGTGGTAGAATAATTTTGCTGATAGACAACCATGGCTTATATACGGACTGAGCACTGTTGTGCTGGGTTCTATGCTGTTGGGAGAAGATTTCGGTTTTTCAAAGTTGCATACCCATTGCTTCTTAGCCATATACAGATTGAGTCTTTTTCTACCCTCAGTTTCTCCACCTGGATATTTAGATGTTCCCATGCTTGACTCATCCAATCCCAGATCACTAAATGTCGGAATATCATAATCTTGAGATGTTTCATCTGCTGGCTTACATTCATTTGAAATCTGATTAGTTATTTCAATAGTTTCTTTGACTTGAATGTCATTTACAAGAGACAAAAACTTTTGATATGTCAGGGGTACTCCTCCATTGTTCTTTTTGAGGACAATGTTTGGATCATAAACTGTGTGCTGAACTCTACTGTTAATAAAAATATCCTTATCATCTGCAATTTTTTCAATGATCTCATGTTGTTGGACAACCACTGGATCTATATCATTTTGAGTAGTCAAATATTTAACAGCCCACAGATCGAATAATTTTGGCAGATTTTCAGAAGCTTTTCCCTTCACAATATACAGTCGAGAATTCAGTTTTCTCAGATTAGAATCCAAGTCTTGGAGACTCTCAATTAGAAATCGTAGTCTGTTTGCTCCAATTTTGCTCTTGATATCTGGCTCAATAAAATAAACAGGACGTAAGAAATGATTACGATTTTCAGCCTGCAACAAAAATCTATAGTAAACATCTAAGTTATTCAAAACAAGCACAATGTGCGGCTTAATCATACTTATTTTGAACACACCGTATGTGGCACAAGTAAACATGAACCATTTTCATGAAGTAGTATGGATAATAACGGTAAAACCAGCCAATTACACTTATAATTTTATTTTTTGATATACTGTGTGCTTTTCCTTTTTATTTGTATATTTTCTGTTAACCTTGTTTTAAGTTATTTTATAAATTTTAGTTTTTATCTGTGTTAAATAAAAAAAATCATTCAATTCGTACACACGGATACGCATCAAGCTTTACATTGCTCGCTTTTATGTCCTTGTAGTAAGCATCTTTTTTCTTTAGCATTGTGTAGCTTGATCTGTATACGTGTGTATATTCATGAACCTACTACCGTACATTTTTGTCTGACAGAACGAAAAATGTTTGAATTTTATTGTCAAGATGATTTTTATAATGTGTGACTGCCTATCATAAAGTTTATATGGTCTTTGGACCACTATACATTTTTGACAAAAAAAATCTCGAATTTTCTATTTAGAATTTTTCAAAGTTGTTAAGGTCAAAAGTTCTCAAAGATTCAGTAAAAATTAATAACTCGAAAACTATGAAAAATCGCGGAACATGGGGGTGATTCGGGTAAGTAGGTATCCCAAGTGGTGCTCTATCTCTGTCTTCCGCATATCACTATTTTTTGGGACATCCTGTGTAAATCCCCGACATATATACAAGGTGTGTAACTTAATGTGTGGTACATCAGCTTTGGTTATCACATGCACGCGGTGTTGCCAAGGGTATGAGGTTTAGGCCTTACTTGCGGAATCACGCATTTCTGTTCGTTGCAGCTAGTTTTATTGGTTTTGTGGTGACAAAACCAATAAAACTGCAAATCACCAAGTCTTAAAATTTACTGTTTCTATTCAAGCTTTATAAGAAAAAAAGCACAGTAAAAAGTACCTGCTATTGCGTAATTGCATTTCAATTCAACCAAGATCAATTTTATATACTTATTTATATTTATAATAGTTTTAGGTTTATAATGCGTTCTTGTTTTTGTTCATAATGGATTGATTTTCATCATATAACAATCAGTGAAGTTTTCGTATAAAATATTAGTTAGTTCCAGAAACTTGTTAGCATTTTTATGAAACGGAACGATGTAGATTATACAAAAACGATTATCAACCGATTATTTGTTATATTAAAAGGACGTATTAAAATCGATTTTTACTAAAAAAATATCTATTATTAATCGATTATTTTTTCACATTCCTAGCTAAGACGTTTCTGAAACAATGGATTTGGCAATTGGCAACACTTACATTTACATTATGATACGAGACACGAAAAGATTTTCTTTCCCCTCTCTTTCTCATTCATTCCAATACGAAGAAAGTCTGCCAAAGTACTTATTTAACTGCCTTTATTTTTAGGACGTAGGAATAGGAAATAGCAGCAAGCGAGTTTTTTTGTGGACCCTAGATTAGTTTGTATAAATAAACTTACTTCGTTTATTGCATTTCGCAGTGCTAAGTTATCGTGAATGCGAAGATCTAATCGAAACCAGTGAACAACAGATGATTTTAGAGACATGATTAGATATTTCAGATCGAATTTTAGCCTAAGAACATGAAACACACTGTAGACAAAGAATATCAAACGGACAAATAAAGTTTAACAAAAACAAACAAAACCAGACTGACGAGACGGAAGAAACGTGCTGCTGCTGACAGATTCAATTTGGATTCTTCTTCTCTACGTTTTTTTTTTTTTTTTTTTTTTTTTGGCGTCACACTTTTGGTGCATTTGCCATTTTGCTTGTTTTTTTTTTTTAAATAAAAATTAGGGAAACATAGGGATTCAATTTACACGGAAGGTTAAAAGGAGATCAGTAAGGTTAAAAATAAGGTAAGGAAAGGAAAAATATAAGGAAATATATACAGATAATGATAATATATGTACAAAAAAATTACTAAATATTTATATTATTTACATTTATATATGATGCCAAACAATGATAAATACAAGGATCCAAGGAAGAAAGAAGAACAATGATATTAGTAGGAAGAGGAGTTCGACAGGAAACAAGATCTTCATATAGTTTTTTATGGTCATATTGTGGACAAGCAAAAAATATATGATTGAGGTCACCAAATTCATTTCCACAGGCACAAAATGGATTAGGCACTATTTTCATCCGTGCTAAATGGGCTGGGGTACATGAGTGCCCCAAACGCATTCTTATCAAAACAGTAGTGGCGCGTTTACTAAGTTTTAATGAAAAAAACCAGGGTTTCACCGGTATTGTTTTTTGTATCAGTCTATAATATTTACCTTTAATGTTACTAGAGTGGTCCCAATATTCATTCCAAGAGTTTTTAAGATAAATCTTGGGTAAAGCAATAAGATCGTGTACGTAGTTTTTAAACGGGTAAAGGTCTCCACACTCTACAGCTTCATTAGCTAATTTATCGGCATGTACGTTTCCTATAATACCACAGTGGCTTGGTATCCACGCAAAGCTAACTGATAAACCATTGATTTTACATTGTAAAACCTTTGATCTAGCTTCCATTACTAGAGGATAAAACATTTTGGAGCGAAAAGGGTATTTCAATAGGGATTGCAATGAACTCATTGAGTCACTAAAAATAATGGTATTTTTAAGTTTCATTATTAAAACGTATTCTAGGGCTTTAACAATAGCAAATAACTCACCAGTAAAAACTGAAGTCTCAGGTGGTAGTTTGACTTTTTGTACAATATTGTACTGTTTGTGATATACGCCTACACCAACATAACCAGACTGTGAGTGCTTGGAGGCATCAGTAAATACCTGATGCCAACCATGCCATCGGTTATCAACAGCGGATATAAAATATATATTAGCATGCGTTCCGTGGCGGTCAATATTTAGATCGAAATAAATGTTAATAGGTAGTGTTAAAGCTTTATAGTTGCATTGGAAAATAGGTAAAAGAAGTGATTGATGAGTTGCAGCTGACAATGATTTAAATTTGCTAAGGCTATTAATTAAAAGGGGTGGTGACTTATGACTCCAATAAGAAGAGGAGCAAATAAGTTCTGAAAGATGTTGGATTTTTGAATGAAGCTGGTGGTTCTGAACTTGTAATGTACGAAAATAAAATCTACTAGACAAAAATTGCCGTCTTAAACGTAAAGGTGGTTCGCCACATTCTATCTGTAGTGCATTAATAGGACTGGACTTCATTGTTCCCATTACAATACGCATTGCTCTAGCCTGTATAGAGTCTTGAAAAATAGCACTCTTCCAGGCTCCAACAAAAAGGTGCCATAATCCAGTATGCTTCTGATTAATGCATTATAAATAAGTTTCAGGGAAAAGGGATGAGCACCCCACCAAACACCCGTGAGGCACCTTAGTAAATTAAGATGTTTTTCGCACTTTTCTACGATATATTCGCAGTGTGGACTCCCAACGAGCTTAGAATCTAATATGACACCTAAAAATTTGGCATGACTTTTTACCGGAATAGATATGCCATCATAAATAATGTTTAGAGGTGGTGTGGTCATTTTACGGGTAAAAGGAATAACGATGCTTTTAGAAGGAGACAACTCCAAACCATGTTTATCTAGCCATTTCTTTAAAAACTTTAGAGCAAATGTTATTTTAAATGCGGCTGTATTAATATAAGTGTTCGAAGAATAGAGTAACAAATCATCAGCATACTGTAAGACACAAACCGTATCACTCACAGATGCTTCCAAATCATATGTATATATATTATAGAGAAGGGGGCTCAAAACAGAACCCTGAGGCAAGCCCTTCCAGGCAACTCTTGAGAGATTCGTAGTGTTTAAAAAATTTTCTCTGCCAGCTAACATGTTTTGAATAAAGTTGGTTAGAAAATGTGGAATTTTCAAGATATGTAACTTCCTTATAAGTACCTCAATAAGGACATTATCATAAGCCGATTTAATATCCAAGAATGTCGCCACAACAGATTTACTTTGTGAAAAAGCTATTCGTATGTCCGTTGTAAATACACTTATGCTGTCCATCGAACTTCTACCTTTTCTAAAACCATATTGACTATTAGGTAAGATGCTCTGATTTTCAATGAACCACTCTAATCTATTTTTAACTAAATGTTCCACAATTTTGATTATAACTGGAGACAATGCTATTGGTCGGTAGGACGTAGAATCAGAAGGATCTTTAGATGGTTTCAAAAATGGCAGCACTATTTGCGTTTTCCATGTTGAAGGAATGACACCTGTCAACATGACAGAATTGATAAGCTCGAGAAAATATTGCAAAGCAATATCACTAAGGTGAGAGTAGAAAGAGTATGGAATACCATCTTTACCTGGAGCTGTATCATGAACGTCTGATAAGACACCTTTCAGCTCGTGAATTGAGAAAGGAGCATCAAGGCCATAAGGACACGTAGGGACAGAAACATGAATTGGCGTTAACAATTCCCTAGGTGGAACAGTCGGTGGAGCCAAACGGTCTAAGAAACTATCACTGAGAGAAGGTGGCATAGTGGCAAAAGTAGTTTCTCTAACTCCAGATCTATAACGCCTAATATTTCTCCAGACTTCTGAAGGTTTTGTGCTGGGAGATATTGTTGAGCAAAAACTCCTCCAGCCTAGCAACTTCTTTTCTTTTAATAATTTTTTGGTTTTAGCCATTATTTCAATTAACTCATCAAAATTAACCTCAGACATATCAGAATTGTAAGTTAACTCTGCCTGCCTTCTCTGAGCAACAGCTACACTACAATCCGTATCCCACCATGGTGGAGATGACAATTTCCCAGATGCATTATTTTTTAAAGGGAAAGTTAAATCTGCAGCATCTATTAAACTTTTAGTAAAACTATTTGCACAAACAGAAATACCTTGTGATATATGAGGTAAAGTGTTAATATTATTATCTATATGGTTTCTGAAATCACTCCATTTATCATTAATTATTTTATATCTCATTCTGGGTGGAACTCTGGGTATTTCATTAGCTCTAAATTCTAAAAACTTTAATACTATGGGGAAATGATCACTTCCATGAGTAGATGGCTGTGTTTGCCAAGTAACTGAAGATGCTAAACTGGGTGATACTATTGTTAAGTCTACTGCACTATTATTCTCTGAGGGTTTTGTTCGACGAGTTTGAGAACCATCATTTAGGATACATAGATTTTGTCTATCAATGATATCCAATAGGTCCCTACCATAAGTATTTGACACAGAGCTACCCCATGTTCTATGGTGAGCATTGAAATCTCCCATGACTACACATGGTTTAGGAACATGGCCTAACAGATTATCTATTTCAGTGAAAATTTGTGATGAAGGATGAGGGATATAAATAGAAATAAAGCATACATTATGAATAATGCATGCAACGGCGGTAAAATTATTATTATCATGTGCAGGGAGAGGGAAATGTGAAAATAAGTAAGAGTTTTTAATAAGAAGAACGGCTCCTCCATAGCCATCAGGTCTATCGTCCCTGAGGCAGGAGAAGCCGCTCAATTTGAACACAGAGCCTGGCTTAAGCCAGGACTCTGTGATGGCGATAATAAAAGGGTTGTATACATTAATTAGATAGATAATTTCACTTTTTTTATTAACTACACTCCTGCAGTTCCATTGAACTGCGGATCTGGTGTGATCCATTGTGGTTGTGAGTGTAGGATAGATATTATGTCAATAATTTTAGCAGCGTTGGACGGTTCTATGGCATTTGACTGTATAAATGTCTTAAGAAGAGCAATGATATCAGATATATTAAGCTGTCTATCCTCAGGTCTGCCCTCTTTCAGAGCGCAACCATTAGGTAGGGATGATGATGGTGAATTAGTCAAGTTATTGTGTTCTTTTTGGTCATAGCCTTTGGCTAGTTTGGGAGGTGCACGTGGTTTTAAGAAGACAGTTTTTCTATAAGATGATGGTGTGACATTGTTTGTTGTGTGTGATTGTTGAGATTGAAGATTTTGATCCTTGGCTGTTGCTAATATTTCAGCATAAGACCTAGACAGGGGTGGATGAACTCTAGAAGCTTCTGCATAGGAAATACACTTTTCTGCCATTGAAAATTTAATCTTTTGTTGCCTTGTATATTCCGGACATGACTTACTTGTGGCAAAGTGTATTCCCCCGCATGAGCAGCAAGAAATACGTTCCTCATCAATATCACAAGAATCACCTGAATGCTCTCTACCACACTTGAAGCAGCGAGGCTTAGACCTACATTGCAACTTTGTGTGTCCAAAACGACAGCAATTGTAACATTGGATGGTTGGGTAGGTATATAGGTTAACTGTAAGTGCAGTATAACACATATAAATATGGTCTGGTAACACTTGACCATCAAATGTCACCACAACCGTCTGAGTTGGTTTCCACACTGGAGCTCCATTAACAATTTCTTTAAAGTTAATACGTCTGAGTTTAAGTATCTTTCCACATCCGCTGGGGACCGTGGTGCACTCTAACATCTCCTCTGGAGAGAGGTCTGTGGGTACTCCACGAATTACACCCATGCGTGAGACATTGTAGGTTGGTATAAACGCTTTCAGATTGTTACTATTGAGGCTATCATGATTTAAGAATGCATTGGCATCTATATGGTTGTTGAATGCAATGGAAACTCTGTTTCTACCAATTCTTTTTACGCTACCATTAACCACATTGTAAATAGAATGCCGCTTCAAGAATTTCCCAAAAATTATTGGATGAAGAGTAGAGCCGTTATTCGACAACTCAGAAACGCGTTGAACATGTACAATATACGGGGCATTATCGCTAGCATCATATTGAGCTCTTGTAACCGGCGGCGCCGGCGGAGATGAATTTGGTGACGGAGCAGCGGGAGTAGATGTAGCTACCGGGTCGGAGATTGTAACTTTAGTCACAAGCGGCTCAGTGCTACACGGATTGCCAGAAATATTATTGTCAGATACTATTGGGGATTCCTCACAGCCACAACCTTGTTTGGAGTCACTGGATCCATGTCGTTTCCTCTTGTTACAGTGTTTGCATATTTTACGAGAGCGAGATCTTTTTAATTTCTTATTCTTGGAGACAGACGTGTCTGTATCCATTGCAGAATCATTGGATGGCAATTTATCAAAACTATTCGATAATGTTACAAAGCAACCAGCCGGCGGGACTGTACCCCCGCCGGGGTCAGGCGGCTCCTCCATAATAATTGACGAAAAAACTTACCAGATACTTTTATATATACACTAGACTACTAAAGATAAATTATTTAATCAAATAAATACTAAATTATAACTCTACTGATCAACAATCTTTGAAAAAGTTAATTTTAAATTTTGGTGGGAAAAAAACGCGGCCTCCCTGTTCAACGTTTCCCGCCTTTTTTTTTCCTTCTCTACGTTTATGGCTCCTGTCTGTCATTCGACATACAATCTTGCCAGTGTCAAGTGATTTGTATTGAATAAATACTTTTTAGTCAAGTCAGTCCATAGTCAAGTCGGCCGTCATTTTGTTTTAAAGAAAATGGTGGCGGTTTTCTTCAAAACATTGGAAATATTTTCGGTCAAATCAGGATATCACATATTACACTTTCATTTCAAATGTTTACACTTTGTGCTAAGACCTCAAGTAATGTTGGTTAAAATACCACCGAAATTACTCAACACAACTCAAAATAACACTAGAAAAACAAATAAAATGAAAAAGCTATGTTGCTTCCAAAAATGTCAGAAAATGAATCCAATTTGGATTCAATCTTGTTCATTAATGTTAGTATGTCATGTCATGTCAGCAGTGTGATACAAATTTCCTCATTCACTGTTGCCATCAGGGCTGCCAGGTGAAAATATGCCGCAATCGTACCACAGCTTAAAAAAAGTCGTACGCCCTAAGAGGCTTTGAAATAAAAAATCGTACCTACAAGAATCAATCATCGATATATTTAAACATTTCATAATAAAGTACACCTCTTTGCACTAATTTCTTTTTAGAAGTACGAGAACGCTCAATAACACTTTCGTCGCTCATTTTTATTAAATTACAGAAGCGCATCAGTTTTCACAAGAGCCTGCACGATTTAGTAGAAAATAACAAGTAGAACCGGGGCTCTCCGCTCCGTACAACTAGACCGCGCGCAAAGGAAATGATTTGTCGTCATTCTTTATTAAGATAATCATCAACTATACGGAATATTAACGCAATGTCAGTCGGATATCAACCGTATTGTTTACGGTCGAACATTTTCTTTCATGTATTGAAATCTAAAATTGTATGTTAAAAAAAATCGTACGTTTTCTGTACGATTACGATGTTTCGATCGTAATCGTACAGAACATGCAAAAAATCGTACAAATACCATTTAAATCGTACAAATGGCAGCCCTGGTTACCATTGCCAAGTTCTGTGGCAACCATAGAGTACTAGGGATGTGAGATTAATGGAAAAGAATCGATTTTTCTTTATTCAAGATTAATCGATTTGTCAAAAATCGATTTTAATAATAAATAATCGATTTTTTGTATTATTTAAAAGTAGATGCTTTTCATATTCCATTAATATACCTAAGATATTCATATATTAACAATTTATCAGATTAAAAATAAAATAAAATTATATGAATAAAAAAATAACCAATTCAAAACTAACAATCAAAGGCAATGAATTTCAAGGTAAGGAATTAGGAAATCAAATAGCATTATTGATACAAATTTTAGTACTATTATACGTTTTATTTATTATTATAAAAATGAAATGATGAGCATCCCAACAAAATTATAAACTTATTGTCTCAAAAACTAAAATATAATGAAAATAAAATAAAAAAACCATAACACGTAATTTATATAATAGATTAATTAAAAATCGATTTATATAACTATTAAAATCGATGTTAAAAAATCGATTACAAGAAACATCCCTATAGAGTACTCTGGTGGCAAACTGTGGCAAGCTGTGGCAAGGCAAGGCAAGGTCAATGATGGTTACTACTATACTTACTTGGTTACTATGGTAATAGAAGGAACGGAAATGATTGGAGGGACATAGCTGGCACTGCTTATTGATTGGCTGGTTTACTCATATTCCAAAATATGTAGGATTAATCCAATCACAGCGTATCGTTAAAAAACTGTTTGATTTGCAAAATGTAAACATTAGATTGGATTGAATTTGGCTAAATTCTGAGAAAAAATATATTTATCCAGCAATTTCAAAATGATGCCAATGAAAAGTTACACTGAAAGTATATCTGCGTCGTAGCAATATGCCTAAAATCATTGAACTAACCGTTGAAATAGAAATTCAGAGGGTACAAACACACTTTCCTTTAGAAAATTTTGCTGTGACCCATATTTCAAGTTAACCGCATAACAACCTAAAGCATTTCATATATACTCATGTATAAACACAGACGAGGGATCACATTGTTTTCTCAAAGTCCTTATAAAAATATTCAAACTTTTCAGGTGTCCTGTCCAGGGGTCTGGTTGTGCCAAGATGGACGTGTTTCCCTCACTGTATTCGCGCTCGGAACCAGCTATCAGACCTGCTTGCTCCCTCCGATGTTCCCACTCATGTTCAAAGACATATTCTACTTCCGCAAGCGCTTTCAGGAGACATGTGCTCTGAATAATATCTCCTGCTTGCTGAGTAAGTATGTTTCATACTCTAAACTAAGAACTAGTAACTTCTTAAACCCTGTTCCTTTAATCTATGAGTATCCGTAGAATCATAGGCATATCATAATTCTAATAGAATTATAAGACATTGTCCGTCAGCGAATCTCAAACTTACACCGGGCACCAACAGCTTTGATGTAAATACAAAAAGCATCCATCCATCCAGTGGCGTAGCTATCATAGGGCCAGGTGGTGCAGTGCACCAGGGCCCCGGAGCTCAGGGGGCCTTTAACCTAAGCTTTGAAAAGAGAGGGTCAGCCAGCTCCCGAAGCTAGAAAACCTTGAGCCTGCTCACAATTTTTTATTTTTTATTTATTATTTTAAAGGCCAATGTACATTCAAGCTATGTGGAAAGAGGGGGTGTGGGCTCGATTCTTTCTCTATGCACCGCCCTTGTCCACCTAGCTACGCCACCACATGCATCTAAATAGTGGCCACCCAGAACATTGTTTAACTTAGGTGATCATTTAAGAATGACCAAACAAGCTAGCTTCACAACAATCTCATTATTCTGTAACAGATTTGTAAAGCACAGCAGCAGTTTGTGATTTTAAAGAAACTGGAAACATAAAGTCAACTTACTTATGTGTCATGAATACCTACTTAAGTAGGTATGTGCATATACCTATATCTTTTTTTTATTTCTTGAAGTCAGAGGTGTGTACAAATATTACATTTCACTTACCCACATTTTTTTTAGTACTTTGTATTCCTTGCGAGCTGGAGAGCTTTAGCTATGGACAGAATCAAATGGAAGGCATTATAGGAGGCCTATGTCGAAAGACTAACTTAACTGAGTGATTTTTAATAATATACCTGTGTAACTTATCTATACATAATGTAAAGAAATAAAAGGCTTTATTATAATTCTTGCAAGACAGGTTGCAAGCCCATTGTCGCTGCTAGAAATCAAACTATATTATAACTACAAAGATTTCATATAGTCCCAAAAGTTATTATCCGAGTGGGATTTGAACCCACGACCTTCCCCTTGATATGGGGAAGGTCGGGGAAGGTCCTTATGTGAAGGTAAACACTATAAAAAACAAATAAAAATTATATTATAACTATATTTTTAAATTCCACAGAAGATGAAACAATCTACTGTGAGCTGGTGCAATGGTGTGAGGATTGCACAACAGGAGAATGCACCATATTGGCGCAGTATCTCGGTGCTCTCAATGATGTGCTGTTCCCCCCGAACTTGTGCTCCAACGATGGGGTAGACCTTCTCATGAGGAGATCTAAGCAGTTTCCTGTAAGGATTTATATATTTTTTAAAGAGTATTTTTATTTATCTTACTTGCTGATGGAACAACCAGATTGCCCACATGATGTTAAGGGTAACCATCACCTACAACAAACATTGCCTCGTAAGATGCGCGCGATAGGAACGTGCCCTACAATGCACTGCCCTTACAACTTATGAGTCTATTTATTCTTACAGGATTCTACAATAAATATATTTTATCTTTATCTATAGGGTATACTGTCGCCGAAAATTGAGATAGCCACAAAAGTGCGCATCGACGAAGTATGGAACCAGCCATGTAGTGTAACCCCCAAGACTACTTCCTGCCATTGCGGCCAGAACGAGGCAGAAGCTGCCAGGCAGAAGCAAGTTTGCCACTCGGCGCAGTATCACAGGTAAACTGAACCTTACATCTTCTTTATATTCTTCAACCCATTGCCACCCAATCGGTGGCATAGCTAGGTGGACAAGGGCCCCGGTGCATAGAGAAAGAATTTTGTGAGCAGGCTCAAGGTTTTCTAGCTTTGGGAGCTGGCTGACCCTCTCTTTTCAAAGCTTAGGGCCCCCTGAGCTCCGGGTCCCTGGTGCACTGCACCACCTGGCCTTACGATAGCTACGCCACTGCACCCAATGCTGAGTAAAGGTCTCTTCCGTTGCACGCCATTCTAACTCCCCAACTTCTATGAGATAAGTTTTATTTTCAGCGGTTCACTTTTAGGCATTGGCATGCAGTACGAAATGAGAGTATATTTCTTACGCTGTAAATAAAATAAAATAAAATTGGTGGACTTTCCACACAGCACTATCTAGCCCCAAACTAAGCCAAAGCTTGTAATATAGGAACCAGATAGCTGATAAAATACATATATACTTTTTTTTTGTAAATACATACTTATAATAATAAATAACACCCAGACAGAGAACAAACATCTATGTTCATCACACAAATGTTTATTCACGGTGGGGATCGAACCCACGGCCTACGGCGCAGAAGGCAGAGCTACTACCAACTGAGCTGTGAGGGTGTAAAAAAAAAATATCATTTAACCATTTTTCTTTCTGGATCTAGTCAAAATCAAAATGGCCTTTATTCAGATCAATCATAAGGATCACTTTGAAACGTCTTATAAACTAGGTGAATCTAGCGCCAGTTCCAGTATATTAGATTCAATAATAGAGCACTAGTGGTCTAGTGGTAGCGGCCCCGCCTTCCGATCCTAAGGTCGTGGGTCCGAAACCGGTCGTGCGCCAACGAGTTTTTAAAAATATATGTGCCGAATGCCCAAACTCTTAAACGGTAAGGAAAACATCGTGAGGAAACCGGCATGTCGTAGAACCTAAAAAGTTCTATAACATGTGTCAAGTGCTCGAATGGAGCCTCTTGAGGCGCACTTAAAATCCTTTCACCACACTGTTTCGAAAGAAACTAGTTACACGACAAGAGAAGAGATATCCAATAAAAAAAAATATAAGAACCCAGATTTTCTAGTGCTGGTGCAAGATTTTCAATGAATTCAACTGTTTCTAGAAACAAATGCAACAGTTCGCACAAGAGGCCACCGTCAGCTGCGAGGTCAAGGTCGAGGTCAAGGTCAGCCGGATCGAGGTCATGCTGTAGCCTCACGCCCAAAGAACCAGAGCTCAACGTCACTTGTAAATGCTCCAAGTATGTACAAAAACACATTTCTTTACATTACTACTAGTATAGCACGCACTGACAGTTTCGCCGCCTGCATACGGAAGAAAAATACGTCACTGCTGACGAGAGTCCGTGGAAGTCCTCTTCCTTGGCATTATTGCTCATAAATGGGATAGCCCCGAAGAGTAGTAGAGCTCTTTGTGAAGGGCTCGTCCGGGGAAGTACTACCACCACGCCTTTTTGTGCCGCCAAGCAGCAACGCTGTGTTTCGGTTTGAAGAGTGTGGTTGCCGGTATAATTACAGGTACATGACGCTTAACATCTGTATGCCTCAAGTTGATGGACGCAGGGCAGTACATTAGCAACTAACAGAGTATAGTGAAATCAGCTCTAAAGATGCGATCTATCTACAGGACAGCCAAGTATACCCGGTATACCTTCCGCTCACTTCTTTCAAAATAATCCTTCCATCTATCCTTTTTCTACCCAGCCCTGCTCCAAAGTCCAAGAAATCCCGTCGTTTCTCGTCCCGAAGCCCCAAGAGACCCGAGTATAATGTATACAATGTGCAACTGAGCGAAGCTGCTTGGATACGCAATGATCTCGATCGGATCAGCGATGATGATATTAGGTAGAATAGCTTTTATTTACATTTCGATAAGTATCAAAGTTCCGTATCGTTTGAGAGCACTGCTGGTCTAGTGGTAGCGGCCGCCGCCTTTCGATCCTGAGATCGTGGGTTCAAACTGATCGTGCACAATGAGTTTTTTCTTTTAAAAAATTACTGCATAGTGCCAGTACTCTCAAAGAAGGAAAACATTATGAGGAAACCGGCATCTTGTAAAACCTATGTTCTAAAAACATGTGTCAAGTGCTCGATAGGAGCCTCTTTGAGGCGCGCTTAAAATCATTTGACCACACTGTTTCAAAAAAAACTAGTGACACGACAAAAAAAAATCTACGTTCCGAGTAGTCAAGTCTCATTCTATTCTATGACGTTAGTAGAAAATGTCGAAAATTTATGGAAACAAATCACGTTATATTTCGATAACATCATTTAGAAATGCCACATGCTCCATCAAATGCCTATATAGAATAGCCAATTCAAAAGGTCTCCATTGGTTTTACTTAGAAAAATCTGTCGAAAGATACAAACAATACTAAGGCCTGACTTCACCATGCTCTGTTAGATTAACAAAGGATTAAAGGGCCGTTAAATATGTCAAAATGTACGCGTTTGACATCTAAGGTTAGTTAGATTTAACGGCCTGTTAATCCTTGATTAGTAATTAACAGAGCAAACGCGTACATTTTGACATATTTAACGGCCCTTTAATCCTTTGTTAATCTAACAGAGAATGGTGAAATCAGCTCTTAAACTATTGCCATCTCTTACCGTGGCTTAAGATAGACAGTGACAGGGCATATTTTCAGCTTAGCTATAAGCTAACTGCCGCTAAGAAAGAAACTGGTCGAAATGGCCGGCGGCTCTCTATACCTCTCACGAGCGCAAGTGAGACAAAACGAATGACAACGTTAGTGTATGAGTGAGACGCAATGATTAGCATTACCATTTTACCTTTACCTGTTATGCTTACGCCTCACTAAATTCGATTGGCACCTCACTGGAGCTTCAATATTTATATTACACTAGCGGCCTGTCCCAGCTTCGCATGGGTGGTCATACATTTTTGAACATTTGAGGATAAACTTAGACCGTGGGTTCGAGCCTCGCGTCTACTTATTTCATACATTTGCACGTCCTTCTCCCTGACTGAGTGAAATTGCACCCCGTGGACCCGTTAACATTTTTAATTTCGTCATATATTTGAATGGAATGTCCGATTTGAAAAATTTAAGAAGTAATCTATAGGTATTGAAACCGTCTTAATTATGAAATGATTTATTTGGATAAGGATTAATACCAAGGTACAAATAAAGAGCCTTCTCTAGCGGCGGCATTTCAATTAAATTTTTACAATAAAAGAACACTTATTGTGACATAACTATAATAGTTAGACATATGCTGTCTCGACATTTTTTGTAGATGATGACGTGTTCTACAAAATCGTAGTACATTATTTTGTTCTATCATCAATAGTTTTCGCAGCGCACGCGATGTAAGGTTTTTGTTTTCCACCTTGGGTTACATTATTGGAGTTTTAGTAAGGATCCCTGATTTTTTTGAAAATATAATATAGCCTATATTACTCAGGAATAATGTAGCATTCTAAAGGTGAAAGAATTTTTGAAATCGGACCAGTAGTTTTTGAGCCTATTCGTTACATACAAAAATACAAATCTTTCCTCTTTATAATATTAGTGTAGACTAGTGTAGATTGTAACAAGGATCATACAAAAGAACGGTAGGAACCAAGCCGTAAGTTTGTTGCCTGTCCTTCTAGGCTTTGGTCGCGTGGAACTGGCACCTAGAGTCACCTAGCTTTAAGATGTTTCAAAGTGATCCTTGTGATTTTATTGAATAAGTACCTTTTGACTTTTTTTTTATTCGTTTATTGACGAAGGTAGGTGAATTATTACAATTATTACATGAAAACATTACAATTTCAGATCCATCTACAATGACAAGCTAATTCTCCCCAATGAAGACAGGATTCAAAAGCTGATCCTAGAGAGTCGTTACATAGAGGATGAACTAGACAAGCCCAGGGAAAGATCTAGAAGAACCAAGCCTAAAATCACGCCGTGCATTTGCGAGATTTGTAAAAGGTACCATGAACTATTTCATACCAGCTGATCAAATAACACACCTTTATGAATGCTCCTAAGAGCTGATTTCACCATGCTCTGTTAGTCCTACTAATATTATAAACGCGAAAGTCTGTAAGTATGGATGGATGGATGGATGGATGGATGGATGGATGTTTGTTACTCTATCACGTAAAAACTACTGAATGGATTTTAATGAAACTTTACAATAATATAGCTTATACATCAGAATAACACATAGGCTACAATTTATAAAGATATTGTGTGACTAATCCTGCGCAGACGAAGTCGCAAGCACCAGCTTGTTAATAAAGGATTAACAGGCCGTTAAATCTAGATATCCAATGCGTACATTTTCACATATTTAACGGCCCTTTAATCCTTTGTTAATCTAACAGAACATGGTGGAATCAGCTCTAAAGCTATGAGCGTTTAAATGTATTACACTTTAAAGTACAAAATGCCTAAGAGATCTACCTATACTAAAATACTCGAGGGTGTTCATTAAATAAAAAATATTAATTAGTAGATATACCTACTATGCACATTCCAAAGTTCAACTAACCTGCATTTATGCTATGGCAACTGCTAATTTACCTCAGCGCTCTCAGCGCTTTGTGAAGGGCTCGTCCGGGGAAGTACTACCACCACGCCTTTTCCTGCCGCCAAGCAGCAACGCTGTGTTTCGGTTTGAAGAGTGTGGTTGCTGGTATTATTACAGGCACATGAGGCTTAACATCTGTATGCCTCAAGTTGATGGACGCAGGGCAGTGCATCGTAAGGCACGTTCCTATCGTGCGTGACTACAAGGCAATGCTTTGTTATAGGTGATGGTTACCACTTAACATCAGGTGGGCCATCTGCTTGTTCCATCAGCTAGTTCAATCAGCATAAAAAAACTAATTGTGTGAAATCACATTGCACACAGTGTAGCAAAAATATCATTTAGATCCGAACATGTTTTCCAACAAAAAAATACTAAATGTTGATATGTGCGAGCGATAGGTAAATTAGCAGTTGTCATCGCCTTAAATATTTAGGAAATTGTAGTGATATTTTATGCAGGATACAGGAATTATATTGAATGGAATGCAAGAAGGATACTGATTTTATAAAGCTACGTAAACGACGAATTTTAGAAAATATGGATAATGCGAAAGTTTTACAATAAGGTTTAAATCCGTCCGTGATAGAACGGTACGCTGCGTCTTTTGGTGGCAATGCATTCGCACGTTTATTTATTTTATTTTGACGGCTTGCTGCAGTGTCACTTTTGGGGACTCATGGGACCTGGGGAGCGATTGTGAAGGAAAATGTATTATTATGAATTTCGATAGATATCACAAAAACTATCAAATATCAAATTGGACCGAAAATTCCTTATTCTCTGATATGATATCACTTTGGTTAAATGTCAATGATGAATTAATGAATGAATGAAAATTCTTTATTAAACACCTTACAAACGAATAAAGGAATACAAATGCCGGTAAGAAAGATTTAACTAAAAATTTTCAATGGGCGGCCTTATCTCTTATAAGTTATCTCTTCCAGCCAACCTCTTATCTCTATTAGATATGTATCGATTGGTAAGAAGCGCACGATATTGTTATCTATTGAATTATCGAACATGCGTATTTTGTCAGTATTTGTAATATTTATAAACTGAAACAGCTTCACAAATTTGATCCCCAGGCACGGTAGATATCCCCTCAGATCTCTTAGTAACGAGTATGAACTACAGATTTTTTTAGGACGTCTAAAGGGGTAGTCAGAGGTGCGTCCAAACATTACATTTGACACATACCCACATTTAATATTTATAGAATGTGATATTTTGTATATTCCTTGATAATCACCCTCCAGTGTACTAGTACCATGAGTTTTCTTACTAGTTGTCAAAATTGGACATGTTTTTATGCCTTTTTTTTTATAAAAACTAGCGATTTTTATAAAAAAAAGGCATAAAAACATGTCCAACGGTATTTTGGTGAAATAAATCTAGTAACTCTGAAACAAACGCGCTTTTGCCTCGCAAGTTGCAAACGCAGTGTTTAACCGCTCTTATTAGAAAAGACGCTCATTTTAGTAGTGTAGATTTTACCTTGGATAAATAAATACAATATTTTGCGATCTCTTGTCAAGTATTTAACAAAATGATTTATGAATGAATGAAATTAATGAATGAATGAAATTAATGGTTGTTATGTGTTATAGTTTAGCGTGTTTTATGTGTTAATATTTCGTTGCAATGTGTTACATAATTTGTTAATTTATTTATTAAACTAATTTATTCTTGAAATGTTAGAAATCATGAAATAAAAACCAATTTTAATCATTATTTTTTATTCATCTATTACATTTATTCGTAAGATAGGGTAACTTATAATTACAGTTTTCTAAAATTAAGTGATATGGCTCCACTTTATTTTCTAGCTTATAATTAAATATTATTAACGTTATTTAGATTAATATTAATAATTTTGAACATTTAAATCCGAAATTAACATTGTTAAAGGCAGTGTAAAGAAAAAGTTCGGTTTACAGAAAAAACTTATCGTATTAAAGTATCCGAAAGATTCTTGAAGACATATGGAATTGATTATAAAATAATACCGCAAAGAATAACAGATAAAAATTTGATAAAAAGCGATAGATGTAAGAATAATTAAAGAAAATATATTCTCCGAATAGGTATTCTAAAATTTAATTCAAGATTCACGGAACCTTGAACATTCAAAATAGCTACATACAAATATGCACTTATTTATAGATGCACCATATTTTGATTACTAAATTATATTACTTTGCACCATTGCATTGAATTTCCTTATATTAAATTAATAAGTCTAAAAAAAAAAATATTTTGGACGGAAAATTTGCCGCTGGCAAAAATTTTAGTATAGTATAGATTTATTTTCTATGATTATAAATGAAACTTATCGAATTATAAGTTATTATGACATTTTGTACATTGCTATTCAACTGTAATATTCAGTTGACAGAGATTAACAAAGTTATCGATAAATATTGATAGATGGCGCTGGCACCACAGGTAAGACGATCTCTGATTGGTTTAATATTAGCCATACTGTTTAGGTCCTTTTATGTGATTGGTTAGACCTTTTCGCTAGTGGCGCCTAAGTTTCCTCAGTCAGCCACGCTAAGCCAACAAGGCTTTCCCAGACCGACAATTTCGTAGGCCCTACTTAATTTTAATACTCTGTTTAATGTGATTTTCCAAATGAAAATCTATTTTTATCAACTTTTTTCGCGAACTACTTAAAAAAAAGTCTCAAATCTTTTAAGCTCTTGAGACATCAAGGCGTACTGGCAGTGACTTTATGCCCCTTCATAGAAGTTCTATCTTTCCTCTTCACATACTTACTACAATCTGCTGCAAAGGCGATTATACCAACTAGAGCGAATACCGCGTAGAAAATAGCCAAGGCAATGAGGAAGGTTTCTTCGTTCCACTCCCAGATGTGGTCGGTTCTGAGATACTCGAAGTTGGAGAGTACTTGGGTTCCGTTGGGCGGTGGGCAGGGGGATTGGACTATTATGTCTTGGTACGGCCTCTGTGGAACAAGGTGTTTGCATCTTTAAATCTCTTCTCTTGTCGTGTCACTAGTTTCTTTCGAAACAGTGTGGTGAAAGGACTTTTAAGTGCGCCTCAAGAGGCTCCTTTCAAGCACTTGACACATGTTACCGAACTTTTTAGGTTCTACGACATGTCGGTTTCCTCACGATGTTTTCCTTCACCGTTTG
The DNA here is from genome assembly GCA_932294275.1 of Chloroclysta siterata. Taxonomy (NCBI): domain Eukaryota; kingdom Metazoa; phylum Arthropoda; class Insecta; order Lepidoptera; family Geometridae; genus Chloroclysta; species Chloroclysta siterata. The sequence goes on from OW028602.1 coordinate 13,609,742, forward strand.
AGAGTACTGGCATCTTTAAATTAGAAGACAGATCTGACAATCTTAAATTTCTTACATTTCTTTAGACTAAAATTCGTCTAATTTATGATTTATTTTGAAAGATCCATAAGATTGCAAAAATAAATATTTTGATATGGCTGTTAGTTTTATAGTGTGTATCTTTACAAATCTATTTTTTTTAATATTCCGAAAGTTATGAACCTAGTGGTATTTTTTAACCAACTGCATTATTAATTCATTCTCCAACCCACACAAACGCGGATCACACCAACAAAAGTTATTACCTCATTCATTTTTTATAGGTATTTTATTAGTCTATTAATTATCTGTTTCCCAAACTTAGTTTAATTTGGGACTAGATTTTCTAATGTTAAATTTCCTCATAAAACGGTTCATAACTTTTGGTTTATTATAAAAATCATTGCGAAATATTTCGACTTCAATTTCAAACTACCCACCTGTTTGTTGGTGCACCTCATTTCTTTGCTAATGCTACTTCTCAACGCGATCTCACTGAGCTCCATTCTCAGCACTTCTGGCATCAGCCATCGTGACGGCGAGACATACTCCAGCCACCTGACATATCTAGGCAAGTCTTGCTGGTGGAGCATTACTCCATTCACCAGCGTGCTGAGAAGTAGGCAGAGTCCTGAGATTATAGCTGCGGTTTTCTCCATCGGGAATATGAAGATCGTAGCGCGGCATAGCATTTGTATGCTGATTAGGTAGAGAACTGAGAAACCTGCAAAATTATATAATAATAATAAATATGCGGTAGGTATATTGGACTTGGGTCCGGGAGTAACAGTGCTATAGAAAAATAAAGACAAATAAGGAAAATCTATATTTATAAAGGAGAAGTCTACTCATTCACAGACACTCCTTAAAGGGGGTACGCGCTCATTATGAAAAGAATCAAAAAACGCAACCTAATTAAATAATTAATCTCTGATGAAGCCGCTTACTGCTCAACCTTTGATGTTCAAATTTGATTTATCCTGTAGCCTGTTTTCAAGGATTCAAATTACTATTACTATTAACCTATAGTGTCCCATTGTTGGGCAAAGGCCTCCCCCCATTTCCGCCAGTCACTACGATCATGAGCCTTTATCCGCCAGTCCCTATAATAGGCGTCAAGGATTCAAATACGGCCAAAAAGTATGAATGACTGGTACAGCTTCCACTCACCTAAATACAAATAAAAGCCGTCAAAAGATGCTGTCGACTGTGCGTATAACCCCGACATCGCGTAACTCGGCACCAAGTATGCGAGCCACGTTAGCACGGATGACCACACTTCCAGAAATTGCTGGAAATAAATAAATGAATTTTATTAATACTGGTGCACATTTCATACAGCGCCATCTAGTGTTTAAAGTTTAGTAGGTATCAAGCAACTTCCTATGTACCTATGTATTAGATGATACCCTGTAACTGTAGATTGTCTGAAAATAATAAATTTATCTTATCTTTAAGCAAAACTTGTAATACCATACATTGGTATGATAGATAGGTTTATTTGTTACTTCACGTTTGTTTTTGTTTTAATAGCCCTACATATCATTAAACAAACAGGCAGACACAGAAAACACATTTTTACACATAAATATATTTATCAATTTTACAGGCATTCGCCTGCGGCTCCACATACGTGTTAATACCCGGATAAAAATATGCCTATATATTCCAAGTTCCATCCAAATTCGTGGAGCTGGGATGAGTGTGTTTATTTGGTCAAATATACACACACATACCCCACACACTCACAACCTTTGGCATTTATAATATCGTAAGGATCAATCAATCATACAATGGTTCTGATCTAAAATCACTCTCATCTCGATTTGACTTCCTCTTTCGAAAATATTAGTGTACAATTACCAATAAGATTGTTTATTTTGAAGACTATTAGCAGTCACATTAATTATATAAAAATACTCACATCAAATAATATAAAAACTGTCCTAGAGTAAAGACCCACAGCGATATCCCGTTCAACATGTCTCCGCATAGAGGCCGCTTCTCTCGCGCTCAGCCACAGAAGAATAGGCCACACAGTGAAACACATCACTGTGTAGTGGAAACCTATGCGGTCGTTCTGTGTTAGCTGTAACATAATGTAGCTTTTATAGTCATCCATGCATAGCTGATAATAATATGGTGATTTAAAAGCACAATCAATTGAGAATTCGTTTGTTGCATTTATAACAACGCTTTCCAGTCTTAAACTAAGCAAAGCTTGTACTGATCGAATACTTAAAGAACTTTTTTGTAAATGCAAACATAATAATAATACCCAGCTCAGCACAAACATCTATGTTCATCACACAAATGTTTATCCTTTGTAGGGATCAAATCCATATCTTATGCAGGATTATCTACGGTAGAGCAGCTGCCGAATTAATACAAAGACGTTAACAATCTATTCTTAGGGCCGGTTTCACCATGCTCTGTTAGATTAACAAAGGATTAAAGGGCCGTTAAATATGCCAAAATGTATGCGTTTGACAGCTAAGGTTAGATTTAACGGTCTTTTAATCCTTGATTAGTAACTAACAGAGTATGGTGAAACCGGCCCTAAGGCTTGTAAACGAGCTAGAAATTGCGGCAATTTATATTGCGGTAATTTCTATCTGCAATTGCGTGGTTGTCTCGTTTACGCAAATAGCATGTAAGCGGGACAGCAGCTATACAAAATAAGCAATAAATTGCCAGAAAACTTGCCCGCTTCAAAAATTTCAAAATACCGTTATGTCTTTAAGGATAACATTGGTACTACAAACTAAATACCTTAGGATCTGTAGAAGGCAGGTCCCAGAAGATAGTCCCGGTGACTAGAGACATTATAGTAGCGATCAACACACGTACGATTACGTTGGAGAGGGTCGTCATTTGAGAGAATACCAAACTTTTCCTGCAAGCGAAACATTTGGAAGTTAAAATATTATTATACAATCGATAAACAACATAATGTGAAAACATATTTTTGGCAAACTAGAACATTTTAGAAAAAGGCGTATGAGCAGTACTCAAGTTAATTTACTTTTTTTAAACCACTTGCCGATGGAACAAGTAGAGATGCCACCTGATTTCAAGTGGTTACCATTAACAACAGGTTACCAGGTAAAGTTTAGAGCGTGCCTTCGGTACGTCCATCAACATAAGGCGTGCCTGTAATACAACTGACACCCACATCCTTCAAACCGAATACCACTACTACTTAATTATAGTTCAATGGAAATAAAAATTGTTATAGTTTGAAAAAAATGCATTTAGTTATGTTAGTACTCACTCAATGAGCGCGAATGCTTGTACAAAAGCATTGGGCCTATTGACCGGCGCCGGCAAAGGCACTGGCGGCGGCGGCTCTGGAGGCGACTGTGCTCCTGCAAACACCCCCGCCAGTGCCTCGATCCGACCTGACGACTCCTGCATCGCCGCTGGTGATAAGTCGTCTAGGGTTACCAAGTCCACTGCAAGGCAAATACATATTTTAGAACATAATCGTTATTCTTCGGAATATTACATCTTTTAAGCCCGGTTAGCGACTCCTTTTCAATGAAATAGGTTTACGTTTCCACCAACAAAGAGTTTTATCTTTTGATTTGCACTGAAGAGCTGAGCGAGTTCATTTCAACACTTTCTGCTCGCTCAGTCCTTTCCGCTCGACTATTTGTTGGTGGAAATACAAGTATGCAGTTTATTCATGCGAGTTAAGGCGAAGACAAGAGCTAATGTGACTCTCGCTCGCACAAAAATCGCAATCAAATATCTTGTGTGCAATCACATTGCACACAGTTTAGTAAAAAATTCACATTGCACACAGTTTATTTACTAAACTGTGTGCAATGTGATTGCACACAAGATGTTTGATTGCGATTTTTCGAAAATGAGTTTAGTGATTTTATATCTTTCAACATGTCGAAACGTGCGAGCGAGAAGTTGTTTGATAGTTGTCAGCCCCTTAAACGGAGTCCTTAATGGCTCCGCTCCGCTCGCGGTGGAAACCAAGCTTTAATTTTTTTACAGCTAAAAAATAATACTTATAATGATAATAGCTTACAATAGTAATCCGATGGATTCTTGAATGCAGGGCAGGGATAATCTATAGATGCAAAATATGGCAGCATATCCCTCCTATAACCGCTGAACATTGTTCTACCGGCAGAAATTAGTACTACCTGAAATATGAATTCTGGATTAGGTTTGAATTAGTATAAATCATAATAATAAAATATGGTAAATCAAGTAAAGAATTGGCCCTAAAATGTTCCCTGACCTACTCCTAATTTTATTAGCGCTCTAGCACTAACTTTCAGTTTTACTCTAATGATTAAAAGTGATGTATCAAGATTTTACCAGGAAAAATAATTAGATCGCATTAGAGCTGATGTCACCATGCTCTGTTAGTCACTAATAAAGGATTAACAGGCCGTTAAATCTAACCTTAGATGTCAAACGCGTACATTTTGACATATTTAACGGCCCTTTAATCCTTTGTGAACACAGCATGGTGAAATCAGAGCTCAATCTACTATCTACAAATCAAGGTTTGAGATTAAAGTTACCTACTGTGAAACCAAACAAAACCCTCAGCGAAATAGCTGATTTACGCACATAATAAAAATATCGGTATACCTTTGTCAACATAGCGAAGATCTCGTACGTCGGCGGGTGTAGCGACATGATCACTACTCGTCCTGAACTGGCCCAGTTTCTCAAATACTCCACCAAAAAGAAAGTATCGAATATGTCCATTTCTTTCGTAGGCTGGTCTAGGATAAGCACGGCCATGTCTAGCAGGAGTTGACAAGCAACGTTCAATCGGCGGACTTCGGAACGAGTTAGACGGCTCACGTTTGTGTCACGTACTTGTTCTAAGCCTAATTCTTCTACTAGAAGGTTTATCTGTAACAAGATGTTCATAAAATTCTAGAGTTGTGCCTTTTATGGTTTTAGAACATTCGCACTTCAACAACGGGTTCAGGTTTCTTAAGGTCACCTTTAGTAAAAACACAGTGTTCATAGTATTGCAATATTAAGTGAGAGCACTGGTGGTCTAGTGGTAGCGGCCCCGCCTTCCGATCCTAAGGTCTAAGGTCGTGGGTTCCAAAACAGTCGTGCACCAATGAGTTTTTCTGTTCAAAAATGTATGTGCACAATGCCAGTACTCTCAAACGGTGAAGGAAAACATCGAGTTCTATACCATGTGTCAAGTGCTCGAAAGGAGCCTCTTGAGGCGCACTTAAAATCTTTTCACCACACTGTTCCGAAAGAAACTAGTGACACGACAAGAGAAGAGAATATTAAGTCAGTAAGGGTTAGTGACCAGTTGACCGAGTTCATGAGCTGCCCGAAGGCTTCCTTCACGGCCATATAATTTTTAAGTATTTACCCGATCTCTATCGTCCATTTTGACTTGATTATGGTTGGTTCTGGGCCGCCGCAACGCCGCGTGAAACCTCAGGGTGTGTTCCACCGTCATCCACGGACAGAGATTAGTATCGTTTCTGACGTACGCCGCAATCTTCCGAAGAGTGGAAGACGCGACTGGTTGACCGTTGAGCACTATATCGCCGGATAGTTTCTGAAAAACAGATAACATTACTTAGGTTTCCAAAACAATTAACGGTTATCGGTATCAAGCGGTCAAAATATTTAATGCACTACCGGTAGAATTTAAATGTTTAAAGAGCCCTATCAAATTTATTTCTGAACTGAAAAAGCTCTTGTTGGAGGGGTGTTTCTATTCGATTGAAGAATTTTTAGATTTTCAGAAGTGACATTTACTAGTAACTATTGTTGACATTTAATTTTTCGAATTATATAGTTATTGTATTTTAATTTCACTGGGGACATTATGTTAATTTAATTGTTTATTTTTATTTTGTTGCATGTTAGGTTAAGATTTAGACACGATTTGTAAGAGAAATGTAATTGAATAAACGAATTGAATTTAAACTACAATGCTGCTTTAAAATCGTTGTTCAAAATGTTGTTGGTTGAAAGCTAAAACGCTGAACATACAAAAACTTATTTTAAATTGTCGATAGTATAGTAATATAATGGCTCACCTTTCGAACACCAGCTAACACATCCAAAAGACCGGTTGCCTCTTGCTGCGAAGTCGCTAGCACGGCTAGAATCTCGCCAGACTTCACTTCAAAACTCAGCCCCGACACTAAAAGCGTCATCTTGTTCTCTGGAGATGTTATTTCTAAACTATTTACCTGAAAAAAAAGCCAAAGTTAGCCCATCGAGGTGAAATAAGGTTGTTGATGTTGAAGATTATTCTGAGCTACTACTCACATAGTAATTCGGATAGATGTATGCAGAATGTGTGTATCCATCTAAGTGGTCACCAGGTCTCAGCGTGGAGTGCTTCCGTGAGTGTGATATAGACATATGGCTGCCAGCTTTCGACATTCTGCCTCCGAGGTGCGATGGGGACATCAAGTAACTAGAAAAAGATGAGAGGCAAGATTCACAAAACGTGTTAGACAAAGCTTATAAGCTTTGAAAGTTTAATATTAATTCATCGTCAATAATTCATAATCGGTGGTACCTTTGATGGTCTCCATCAGGAGCGTATTCTGCGACGCTGTTTCTTCTATTGCTGTATTGAGCCCGGTGCGGCCTTGTGTCTCTTGGATCGATGCCCAGTAAGTTAGCTTCGCTGACGGATTTGTTTCTGGAGCTGGTCCAATGAGGCTCGCGGATACCGGCTTGGTGCATCGCTACTAATGGCACGCCTGTTGGCTGAAATTATTAAAAGTTAGTTGAACTGTTGTAGAAGTACATGGTCTGTAACTGAATGAAGGTTCTCGAATAGCGACCAAGATGAGCAGCTGAGCAACTGGATGACGAGATGGACCGAAAAGGTTGAGAAAAACAAAAATCGTAGAAGGTCGGTGGATAGAAAAGGCTCGCAATCCTTCTTCCTGGAATATTATGGGGGTCCAGACTTTTTCAGGCTGATGAATAATGAAATGAAGATGAAAAGCTTGGGAAACATACTACCTGGTATGAAGGGTGTACGTTCTGCATCCTAAAGTCCGGATCAGAGCGGTACTTCCGGCTGTACTTATTATAATTGTTGTTCGTGGTGGTTTCGTTGTCGGAGCTGTCATAGCCTGACGAGGTTTCGCGCACGCCTCTGCTTTGTCTTTGTATCCTGAGGGAACACGAGGAGCAATATAAAATGCTACTTTCATGTTGACGCCCACTGAACATCTACCTAGGTGAGGTATCATTTAAATCAACGCAACAGTGAAATATTTTAATTATTCCTAATATCTTAGGTACCTATAGTCTTCATTATTTTGTGCCGGAGAGTTACAGATTTTATAGAAATGGTTTATCATAAAATGGACACTAGCAAAGACGTTACCTAGGTACCGGTTTCATTCCACTCCCAATAGAAGTTTTTGGTTTGGGCGTGCCGGATCTTTGCGAGCCGTTGTGGTTCGGTGGAAATACTCGGGGCAGCCCAAACTTGAGGTATGTGTACATGTTGGAGCCGAGAGCTGACCTAGAAACAAACACGAAATGAAAACAAACGTCACTAAAGTAGTATAGCTCTATGTGATAGGCTCGTCAAAGTAATGAGTGGAAGTGGATTAAGATTTTGGCAAGCATATTATGAGCAGTAGACCTGCTAAGCAGCATTTTCTCAACAAGAAGCAAAGTTCTTATTTTATAAAAGACTCCCATAACTGAAGTATACATTATCTTAAAATAAGATTTGCCTAGGCTAGTCTTTAACAGAGTGCCTTCTGGATCCTTCTAGAATACAAGAAAATTGACATTGGATGGCATTTGTCGCCACAAACAGCGTCCTTGTATATATTCTTAGGCTGATAAAAGTTCCTGCAACTTACTTTGGGCCATATCTGGGATGTGACAGAATAGATTGTACGGTGGTATCTCTGAGCTGGAAATTTCCATATGGCAGGGGGCTCTTGTCGGTGCTCCCTAGTGCGCTATCAGTGAAGTCGGAGTTTAGGTTTTGCCTGGAAATAATGAAATCGATTAGCTGCCTGTGTATACTTTTTCTGAGGCAACGTAATTCGCAATACTCGCTGGTAACATCTTTGTTGATGTGGTTAGAATCCTTTCACTAAGGTAAACTAGTTATTTCGTCACTAGTGACTCTGGTTCAAGGCTAAGCTGTAAGTGAAGAAAGCACGGTCGGTCTTTCAGCGGCAAGTTTCAAGGCGTAGAATAGTATTGGTTTCGAAATCTAGATCGAGTGACGCTTCGTTTCGAGCGGTTGCTAATGACATAGCGCGGAGGCGTCGCCTTGTGTACAATTTAAGTTATGCCATACAAGGTATATAAGTGGCGTTGCTGTGTTTCAGTTTGAAGAGTGTGGTCTCCGGTGAAATTACAGGCACATGAAGCTTAACATCTGTATTTATTCATCAGTTGATGGATGCAAGGCAGTGCATCGTTGGCCACGTTCTTAACGTGCATCAAACTCGAACGACTTACGAGCCACTGCTTTGTTATAGTATAGGTGATGGTTACCACTTAACATCAGGAGGGCCATTTGCTTGTTCCATCAGCTAGTTGTATAAGAAAAAAATATATACAGGGTTACAGGAAAAGTCGTGCTAGATCCGTTAAGGGCGTGGAGTACCCATCATTCCTGACATATTTCACTATGAAACACCCTACCCTAAACTAAACCCTTTTCGAGATATTCGACTTTTATTTTTTTTATTGAAAATTGCCGATTTTTAGGCAATTAAATTTATTTTTGGTTGTTTTGTGTATCTTATTATTATTATTATTGCATTTTTACATGTGTAATTAGATGCTTTAGGACGTCAATCATTAAAATAGTGCATAAGTTAATTGAATAGACCGTAGTAGACAAGTGAAAGTTAAGAAATAAAAAAAAAATTAGAAAGTTTATTTTTCTCTAAGGGATATCTAAAAAAAATATTATGGCAATTCTTCGGCAGATGTTTTTAAAAATATCTACGTTTCATCAGCTATCTAACGAGGTATAATAATCTAGGGTTTTATTCAATTGCATTGAAAAAAAATTAGTTTTATAGGCGACAGTGGAGAAGAAAATTTATACTTAGCCCTAAAAAGTAAAAGTAAAACAATAGGTAAGCATGAAATGTCATTTATTAAAGGTTTTCACACAACTTTTTCTTATTCTACAGTTCATGTTCAACATGGCCGCCTCTATTTCTGATACATTGTCGCATCCTTCTACGGAGACCAGTCTTCACTACTCCAGTGGTCAACGTGGTCCTCATTTTATTTGCTGCATCCACAATCCTTTCTCTTAGGTCTTCCACAGACGAAACTGGATTCGGCTCGCTGTACACAAGACTTTTCATGCACCCCCACACATGAAAATCCATGGGGGTTAGGTCCGGACTTCTTGCTGGCCATGGCAACGGCCCACCTCGTCCTATCCATTTGTTTGGATAATTTGTGTCCAGCCAGTCTCTGACACTTCTCCTGAAATGGGCAGGGCAGCCATCGTGTTGGAACCACATGTCCCTGATCAGGTTGAGTGGCAGATCATCCAGCAAATCACTCAAGTCTGCTCTCAGGAAATTTTCGTAGCTTTCCCCATTTAAATTATCCGGTAGAAAGTAAGGTCCAATCAAATGATTGGAGATAATGCCCATCCACACATTCACGCTGAATCTTCGTTGGGACCCCTTCACTCTTTTCTTATTGGGATTCCTTAGTGCTTTTGGGGCCCAGTAATGGGCGTTGTGATAGTTAGTTATGCCATCTTTATCAAATTTGGACTCATCCGTCCACAAGATATTTCTTAGAAAATCTGGGTCTTCTACGTCAGCATTTAGCATAAATCTGCAAAAGTCCAATCTTCTCGCGGGGTCTCCTTCTTCAATAACGTGTACCGGCGTGTAATGGTATGGGTATAGGCCAGCAGTATGCACTGTAAACCACACTCTCCATTGCGAAAGTCCCAGATCACGGGCAACAATATTAGTGGAAGTAGTCGGATCCGCTCGAAAGCGTTGCACTATCTCATTGTCCTGTTCTTCGTCGTCAATTCGTGGTCTACCCATGTCTGTATTACGTCTCAAAACAGAGCCAGATTCTCGAAGTCTTCGATAAACTCTGTCAAAAACGGCCACATCCGGCACTCGACGACCGGGGTAGCGAGTTACGTATTCGTTGCGAGCTTGCGCAGATACACAATCGCAGTATCCGTAACAAATAAGCATATCAGCATATTCCTCAGGTGTGTAGGACGTCATCTTCAACACTTCCGTATCACAGGTACAAATCAGAGTCCGGTTAACAAGTATAGTAGTCACAAATCAGAAGAAATAGTCCAGAATCACAGCCAAGTCGAGAAAAAGAGCAAAACGATATCACATCTACTATGTACGAAGCACAAAAGCAGACTGACAACCAAAACAATACCCCCTGTTGTATTCCCAGCCCTAACCGGTCTCTACACATTTTTTCTTTCATTCATACCTACATAAATCGTCACTTGTCTCGCTCTCACGGTGTGTCTGAACTTGAAGGACAATAGGCGCGGGACCGTTAGAACTGCTACCTGGAGCGTCCCAACTACTTTTTTTCCACGAAATGTAATACAAACCCTAGATTGTTATACCTCGTTAGATAGCTGATGAAACGTAGATATTTTTAAAAACATCTGCCGAAGAATTGCCATAATATTTTTTTTAGATATCCCTTAGAGAAAAATAAACTTTCTAATTTTTTTTTTATTTCTTAACTTTCACTTGTCTACTACGGTCTATTCAATTAACTTATGCACTATTTTAATGATTGACGTCCTAAAGCATCTAATTACACATGTAAAAATGCAATAATAATAATAATAAGATACACAAAACAACCAAAAATAAATTTAATTGCCTAAAAATCGGCAATTTTCAATAAAAAAATTAAAAGTCGAATATCTCGAAAAGGGTTTAGTTTAGGGTAGGGTGTTTCATAGTGAAATATGTCAGGAATGATGGGTACTCCACGCCCTTAACGGATCTAGCACGACTTTTCCTGTAACCCTGTATATAAGGATGTGATGTGATGATGTCCTCGCCACGTCTTCATGACTTCGCCATATGTGTAGGTACAAAAAAGTGAAAAAAAAATAAAAGTAGGCGTGGTGCGATTAAGTATACAGAGGTTTCATTAATTTGGCGAAATGCAACCTATTGTGTGAAAATTTGTAAAAGACGGCTAAGCGCTATAGTAGGCATCTCGCTACTAAATCGTGTAGGTATGGGTAAACCATGCATTACCTGTAGATGGACCAGGCGTGCAGATCCTCGGAGTGCATCCCGCGAGGATCGTGCAGCAGTGGGTTTGAGGGCACGGAGTAGCGCCGCTCGCCCCCCGGCCCCAGCCCGAGCGCCGACTGAGACATGCTACCTCATCCCACAGAGCCGCTGTTTGCACATTCTACCGTGGACGCTTTCACAACATCTGGAACAAAAACAATTGACTTGAAACCAACCAAACAAACGTGCTGCGCTAAGATTAACACTTCATAAACTAGATTGTTATCGCAAGTTGTAAACACCTATTATGAGGAAAAATGAGGCCGGTATTTAGGTACCTACACCTACGATATCTAAAGTAGTGTAAGTAAGTTTTTGATTAGTTACGGGTCCTAGCATAGTGCCCTATGTTACACTTATGTACATTTTGGTCCGAAGCCTGTCTGAAGGCACAAGTTTAAGAAACAAAATTATGTTGTCATTCCATTAAATTCAAAATAATATCCAAAATCCATGGGACTTGCTCATTCCATCTGTGCTTGGGATGTCGAACCATAAAGCCGTTGCGTCAGTACCGGACGCGACTGCGCCGGCGCACCCAATCTCGCCATATCCATCACATTGTCATTGTTACAACATGACCGTGTCAGTCTGTCAGTGTGCTTGTTTAATTGAATTATGAGCTCGATGCGCTGATAATCGTGTTTTGACAATTTAGATTAGAAGGTCATTTTTGATGGCTGGAAAAGATTGGCCAGTAGTGGGTACCATTTATCGTGAAATAGAGAGAGGTGATTCAAGGTGATGAAAGAAAAGAACGCTGAACGAACACGAAGATGACACTGAAGGCTGTATGGAAAGTCCAATATTTATTTATTTATATATTTGCATCATGTTATCATACGAATCTTTGTCACGAAAAATGGTTTATGAAATCTCGTCGTGTTACTAGAATACCTAATATACCTACCTATCCAATGGCACCCAAAAAAATATGCTATAAATATAGACAATCTCATTTAATTTTTATGCATCGGCAAATGTAGCGCAAACATTGGTTGAAATGCCGAAAAACAGGCTCAGCGACAAGTCTTGAGAGAAACCTACGTCCATAGGTTAATGAAATGATGATGAACTGAAGTCAGATCGTGCGTGACCCCAGAGTTGATAACACTATTAAACGATCTAATTACAAAACCAGTTCACCGACATAATTTACGGGACAGTGAACTATGTTGATTCTATTAATTGATTCCAATTAGTCTGTCAATAAATTTCAACGTCAACATGATCTTGTCGCTACAAATTTTCGCCTTGAACTAGACGTTTTTCAAATCAGTGCTAATTTCAATGGTGGGATCCCCATTCCGTGCATTGTTTGTCTTGAGGCTTCCATCACATTCGCATAATGAACAATGCGTGAGGAGTGTTTCCTTTTGTCGGTGTATGGTACGCATTCTTTCTGTCATTTCTTTCTAAAGATTATTGTGTTATACACCCTGGTATTCAATAGTTGATCACATTTTCGAAGAGCCGACAGCCGTTGGGGAATAAATGTTCTTGAATGCCGACAGCGGCGAAGCTCTCTCACCTAATAGATCGATTGCATTGTAAAGATAAGATCGCGGGAAGTCTGGATGAAGAGTGCGCACATTCGTATATCCTGGAAATGTGCATCCATCAGTAGAAGTCTTCAGGCGGATGATGATGATCAGATAATGTGATCATCATTTTACCAGGTAGGTACCTAAAGTGTCAATCAAAACGTGTGTTTAACACACGGAAGGATAAACTCTGTTGTGTTAGGCACAGATAAAATAATACTATGTAAGTACATTAGGTTAGCAGTATCGTGATTTCAAAATCATACACATTTTTCTTTATAGTTTCACTGGAAGCTATCGCAAATCACAATCAACTTATATCGTTTTTATCGCAATTTCTTGCTGCAATCGAATACCTGTCCCGCTCACGCAAAGCGCTTATTGACAGCTCTACAATCGCAGCAAGAAATTGCCATAAATTCAACCCATTATTTTTTATGCCTACCAACATTAGGCAATCATGAAAAGGTGTCTATCATTTACACTTATCAACACTAACTATATCTACCTATGCTCGTAGGTAAGTAAATAATAGAAGGCATGACTTGTGATAATTTGCATATTGCCCATGGCCCACACGTTTGCCAATAGTTCATGAAGTCGTCAAACTGGTAAATGAGTACCTTGTTGTCCTCAATTACATTCTTATTGTCAAATCGTAACCATTTCGGTAGCCCCTCACCTCGTTAGAAAGCCTAATGCTCGCCTGACACGTAATCGGTACCTACCTGGAATCACACAGAATGTCATAACCCCTAAAATGAGAATATTCTGGATCTACTAAGCTATAGCATAGCACACCATAATTATACCTAAGTATTATGAAGAACAATAAAGCCGGGATGATTTTTAAAAAGGTTATTTGATTTTTCTATCTTTATTTACGCTACCAAATGTTATGGAATAAGTTTTTTTTTTTTTTATACCATGAGCTAATGGAACAAGCAGATGGCCCACCTGATGTTAAGTGGTAACCATCACCTATAACAAAGCATTGCCTCGTAAGTCACGCACGATAGGAACGTGCCCTACGATGCACTGCCCTGCGTCCATCAACTTGAGGCATACAGATGTTAAGCCTCATGTGCCTGTAATTACACCGGCAACCACACTCTTCAAACCGAAACACAGCAACGCTGCTTGGCGGCAGAAAAAGGCGTGGTGGTAGTACTTCCCCGGACGAGCCCTTCACAAAGAGCTCTACTACTCTTCTTAAGTTGCGGTCCTGATGCTAAGCAGTTACCTCTGATCAAAAAAAATGCATTGCTTCACACATGTTGAATTCCTCTCTTAGTGCCAGAGTTACTTACATTTTCTCTGCTTATTATTGAAGATACATTCTTGTGCAGTTTAAATCAAATTACAAATCCTACATTTAATGTGGGATGTGTAATTTGATAAGGTATAATAACTTACTAAGTAGTTATCTATAGGTTTGCAAATACCATTTTACACCAATGAATGCTCCACGAAATGAACCTTCACTCACAGGTGGGCTGAAGTCCTTTGTATGTAAATGGATGAATTGGTATAACCCACACGTAGGTATGGGGTCCGTCTTTGTGAAGCCGAAGGTGACTCTTGGAAGAATTTGCCATGACAAGATCATGGACTGATAAAAGGAAATAATAGTAGGTACCTATAGCACCATATAGGTAAATATTCGTTTATTAAGATAGGCAGGCAGGTATCTTTCAATCTCGTATTTTAGGCGTAGTGCAAGTTTTTAGTCCCATATTCTGATTCTGAATAAATGAACTACCTATCTGAACTAAGACTAGATTTTTGTCAATTCTTAGTGAAAATTTGTTATTCAGATTTGAGGATGTTTTAAAATACGGGCCTAGTAAAAATTCAATAAACATTACACGTTTTGCATGATGATTGATGACACTTAGAGCTGATTTCACCATGCTCTGTTAGTTACTAATCAAGGATTAACAAGCCGTTAATTCTAACCGTAGATGTCAAACGCGTACATTTTGACATATTTAACGGCCCCTTAATCCTTTGTTGGTGAAATCAGTTCTTAGTCATTATATTAAAGGTTTAACAATTGCCAACTTGACAAATCAAATAGCTTATAAGAAAAAGTGTCGGGGCTATTTTAATTATAATTAAAAAGTATATTTTGGGTTGCTTTCATACGTCAATAGGTAGGTATACTAGTCCAACCCAAATAAGGTAAACTCACCCAGCACTAGACACAGGCTGTGCCGGCCTGGCGCGTGCTATTTATACCGGTGGTATGTGCACTGGCGCCAGGTCACTGACCCACTCGGGTCCTATGCACTCCAGGCATGATCTTGATAGCTTGAGACGTGCCTGCAATATCCCTCAACTTAGGAATGCTCAGGACTTTTGCGCGTTATTTGGTTTTCCCGAAGTAAAAGTTTCCACAATTAGGTAGTTCCTACAAAGATAAAGTTCAGCCCTTACAGTACTCTCTCTATACCTACATTTTATATTACCTGTGTAAAATTATCTCCTATGTTTCTCTGATTTCTACGTTACCCCATTATGTATATTACATTATGTAGGTAGGTAAAGTAGACGCTACAGCATGTATTTTTTAATTAGTGGAGACTTGGAGAGGTACCTACGTCTAAATATTACATTTAGGCACATACCCAGTAGTTGGTATTACAGTGACAGGTTGCAAGCCCATCGCCGCTATATCGTAGCTCGTGCGTCTGTTTCTCGCAAGTTAACCCGTCGTTGTTAAGAGCTGATTACACCATGCTCTGTTTGTTACTAATGAAGGATTAACAGGCCGTTAAATCTAACCTTAGTTGTCAAACGTGTACATTTTGTTATATTTAACGGCCCTTTAATCCTTTGTTAATCTAACAGAGCATGGTGAAATCAGCTCTAAGCATCGCCATTCGCAACTTAAAGATCTTCAGAATTGTAACCTAGTTACATACCCCAATTAAAATTCTGTATTCCCACATATACATTTCTAATGCATTGACATCATTGTGCATAATATGTCACTATCGTCACTTACTTGCTTCAGCCATAGCCTACACTTAAAGACAGTGGTAGATAGGTAGGTAGCATGGTATTTGTCCCGCATGACTGACTAGCAAACTATGCAGTGACAACATGCAATTTTCATCGGTAAAGTCATGTAGGTACTTGTGAAGGCTTCTGTGGTGTAATACATGGCTGGTAATGCGGAATAATTTACCGGTTACTAAGTAGGTACTGTCTTATAGGTCAAGAACGAACCAATTACTACGGCAACTCGGAATTACTAGAATCTCATGATGATGTTTTCTATTGTCATATATTTTCTTTATTAACGCCCTTATTAGATAATATGCAAGTTTTGTCCATAGTTCCTTAATCATACAAAAACCTATTTGTTAGGTAGGTGGGTAGGTAGTACAAAATGAGGACAGCACCACAAGGTTAGCTCTGTTCTCCGCACTAGGTCTAAGAAAAGCCTGTGGAGCGGGGTCACAAGGACTCACCAAACGGACTCTCTCTTTGCTTATGTTTTATGCCCTGATACGATTTGTGGTGAATAATAAAATATAAGGAAATTATAACTAAGTGTGTTAGTTTTCTAATGCTAGAGTTTTAGGTTTCCTAAATTGTGTCATAAGGGTCTGCCCTGGGCTGGGCTTCCATTTCTTGACCACCTATCTTTAACTAGGTACCTTACCTACTTTACCTTATCTGTGCTCATCACACTACCTGTCTAGCAAGATATCCTGCCTTCCTTCCCTCTACCTTCTCTTATCTGTGCCTATATGTATGCTTGCTTACCTACTAGACGCTTTTAATTAAATTGGTTATAAAATTATGACTGTCGTTTTTTTGCAAGTATTTTAATTTATGTAGGTATCTACTACATTTATATTACCTACATCATGTACCTAGTTAATTTAATATAACATGGCATGCTGATATTCTAATGGTTTTGCTTACTTAATGTTCACATTATTCATATTAATTGCGAATACATTATTGCAAAAAATTGCATTGAGATAGTACCTAGGTATTTTTTATAGTTCAATGCTCCAGTCTGCCCGCGACCACGGCTATTGCAACATAGCCGAAACGTCGGGAAAAT
Organism: Chloroclysta siterata; assembly: GCA_932294275.1. NCBI lineage: Eukaryota > Metazoa > Arthropoda > Insecta > Lepidoptera > Geometridae > Chloroclysta > Chloroclysta siterata. The sequence continues at coordinate 13,626,688 of OW028602.1, forward strand.
AACAAAGGTAAACGAGATAAATAGCCGTATTAACGTAATAATACTTTGAATATTTGCATTGAGATGAAGACATAATTAGGTATTGCATATTACTATACTAGCAATATTTCTGGCTCGAATTATTACGTTACTATGTATAGTATTATGATTAGTTAGGTACCTACACTAGTTGTTCTTAGTGACTCACCTTATTTTACATTTTAGGGCTATAGGTGCCTACCAACCTATAACTTTAGGCTTTAAAAATAGATGCCAAAGAAAGTTAATTATTTATAAGAAATAAACATTTAGCTCTTATTTATTGGTCGCTGAGCGCTTCACTAGCTAAAATGGCCGTTTCTTTTTACTATCATGAAAGTGACAGTGACAAGTATACTTTATAGAGCCGCTATAAAATGCCGAGGAATAAGGGCCTTTTTATATATTTATTACAATATAAACTACAGTAGGCATGTGTACCTATAACCTTTCCTTGAGTCATCGTTTCTTAGCGGTGTTGGTGGTGGCGCAGTGCTGTGCATGACTCACGCAACCATACATGCACAGAATAAATATACTACGATATAGGTACCTACGTAAAACTTATGCAAATACCTGTGGTAAATAATGTGAGAATCGTTCATTCATTTTTATTATCCAAATATTTATTTTATCGCGGGTCGTAATCGGTGTAAATAGCACATGGTAGTTATGGAGGCATAAACAAAGGAGGCTTATATTTACTAGTGGGTAAAGTGAGGCTGTAGATGAGGATGATTACTCTTCTATAACTGTATTACTCAAACAAGGTAAAAGTTAAAAAAAAAACTGTATCACTTATTATAAGTTATAATACCATTAATTAAATTTCGTTAGTTTAACCTCTATGCCAAAGCAATCAAATAAGTTTACGAATTTTCTCGTATTGTCAGTGTTTCTCACGGTTCCAAACGTATATTTTAAAAGCGATAAACTTTAATAGGTCGCTTATGTTATCGTTAAGAAAATCAGGGTCAGTTTTAGTTACTTTCGTCAAATAAGACCTACCAGAGTGAAAATAACATAAAATGTTACTTTCACACGCTTTATTTAATGCAAAACTAAGTAAAAATATATGTGAAAATAAAAAACTGTTCGTATTTTATACGTGCATAACGCCTACTTGTTAGTCCAATGGCGTCGTGGCTTCGTCCGGTTTTTACCTTTGGTTTCATTCGATCCCGTGGGACATTAGCGTAGATAACTACCCAAGGAATAAGTACCATAGTTTAACCATACCCAGTCACTGATAGTTCACAGGAACTTATTCATAAAGCAGTGTTGGCAAACATTACAGCAAATGGCTAAAAAATAAATAAGTAGCAACAGAACTTTATTATTGGATTGCCTAAGGATTATACTACGGTGACGGAAAACATCGTGAGGAAAACCAGTTGGTATTCTAACAGTGGCGATGGGCTTGCTACATGTACCTCAAAATGTGGGTATGTGCCAAATAAAATTATTGGATGTACCTCTGACTACCCCCTTTAGACATTCTCAAATAATCTGGAGTTCGTACTTGGTACTAAGAGATCTGAAGATCTGACCGTGCCTGGGGGGGGATCAAAGTCGTAAGGCTGTTTCAGTTTTAGTTTTTTGTTTTATCTTGAGGCAGATGATTATAAATTCGGCTAAGAATTGATTTTATTCTATTACCTTAGAATGCAATTTCACTTGTTAGCTAACCAATGCGTTGGTTTTATTGTTTTCTATTCCTTAGTGTGCACTGTGCTGACACTTTCCACTCTAGGTACTTACTTAGGTAATCATGTAAAACAATATGCCATACAAGTTGTTAAGGCGAATACAAGAGCTAATATACTTCTCGATCGCGTGTTTCGACATGCTGAAAGATATAAAATCACTAAACCTACCCATTTCCGGAAAATTGCAAATAACCATATTGTGTAGGAAAACTGTAGTGTAGGTACTGTATTCTGGGTATCGATCAAAATGATTTTTTTCTTAAACTGTGCAAAGTGATTACACACAAAATGGTTGTTTGCGATTTCCGAAAATGGGTTTAGAGATTTTATATCTCGATACGTGCGAGCGAGAGGTACATTCGTTCTTGTATTCGCCATAACACTAACATGTAATCTGGGGCCTTATGCTCACTTCGAGCGAGATTATCTCACGGTAGAGATGACATCATATCTCGTTCGATAACTATTTATCCCCATTCTCACTATCTCACTCCCCAATTTTCTCATACAAAGTTCATGCGAGACGCTACGTCAACGAGTTATTGAACGAGATATGACGTCATCTCCATCGTGAGATAATCTCGCTCGAAGTGAGCATAAGGCCCCTGGTCAAATCATTAGATAGGTACATATCTATAATGATTTGACCAGAATACAAGACTTAAAAATAAAAACCTCATTAAAGTCCAAATGATCTAGTATTCAAGTCTAGCGATCCTTATGTAAGACCTTATTATATAAGTAGGTAGGTTCTAATTATATCTATTCAAGTTTGTGTTTAGATTTTTATGACTCAATCGCGCCTTTCCAACTCGACCGGTCGTCTCCTTAGGACGTCTTTTTGACTTCATAATGTGATGTCCAAGTATGAATAACGCCTTGAGGCTTTCTTTGGAATTTATTTTCTATATTTATTATTTAAAGCAACGTCGCCTTTTTAATAGTTTTTCAGTGTTCGTTTTAAGGCAAACCGACACCATTTTCTTTTTAATAACAACAACCGATGTCTGTGTGTGTGTGATGTCGTACAAAAATATTTAATTAATTCACTGACACTGGCATGGTGGTCCGTCGAAATGACAGACCATAACCTTTTTAATTATTTCACTTGACACTGGCAACATTGTGAGTCAAAAATAAAAGAGCGAAGATACACTATACTCAGTAACTCACGAAGTTGACGCCAGAAAAATGAACTTCGGTTCGATTCTCACCGCATTTCCCAAACCAAGATGGTTGGATTGGAAGTGTCGACGACTCGATTGATTGATTGAATAACCCTATACTTACCTACTACAGAGATGATTTCAGGACGTCAAGCTGACGTCACTTTGGGCAGTCACTAATAATATTACTTACTCAGACTATACCGCCGCTGCAGAGATACAAATTGCGCAAGTGCCAACTTAGATGTTACTCACGTTAAAGAATGTCGGTTTCGGAAACCGGGCAATCCGAAAGGAAACTTGTCAGAATCAACATTTCCAGCTGTCCGCTGTCGTTGTGTTGTGTGTAGCACACAGAATAAGAACAAGCAACTGGCCCGTCTGATGTTAAGTGGTAACCATCGCCTATATCAAAGCATTGCCTTGCAAGTGACGCACAATATGAATGTGCCTTAATTTAATTTATGACGCAGAATAAATTATTTATATTCTCTAGTAGATATATACATAACAGAATATATTAATAAGATTACTGATTAGGTAATAAAAATATATCTGAAAAGCTATAGCTTGTCCCCCGCGACCAACACCCACATCCTATCCTTGGAGTCTGCTAGATAAGATCCACTTTCTGGTTGCGAAACATGCTTGCGGAAAAAAATATGAAAATGACATTAGCTTGACAGAAGCTCACGCCAAACGAATGACATTGACATAATCTTGGGCGTGAGCTTTTGACAAGCTAATGTCATTTTCATACAATTAGTCTTTCCGCAGGCGTGTTCCGCAAATAGAAGGTCGATGTTGTCTAGACCCCCTATCATCACTATGACTCCACCACTGCTGGGATGTCCAGCAGCGACCCCCCCCTTCCCTTGGAAAAGATAGAGTCTCTGATTTGATATAGCATTAGAGACAATTTTTATTCGGATACTAGTCAAGCAAAGCCGCGAGTAGAAGCTAGTAAAAATAATCATTCTGTTGATTGTGACATTCTTTTTTTTTACTATTAAATGTGCAAAGAAAAATATTGTCATTATTTGACATCTATATAACATACTCGTAAGTTACGGGTTACCTATGTATTATGTGTACTGTACTGTTTAACATAATAAATATGCGTTCTCTTCATCAGCATTTTTATTGATTCTATCATAGCCATAAATTACCTATATTGGTATATCAGCCATTACTTTCTAATTCTCTGTTTTAACTGTCGTGGAATTTATATTAATAAAAGATCAATGGTTGAAGCCTATGACAAAATAATGTAAACAACTTATTTATCGGCTTTCTGAAATAGGGACGGTAAAAACGGACGGTAGCTTAGACGCGGGATTAGAACAGTTTTGATTGATTTAAGTATAGTTATCCTAAGCTATAGCTTCCCAATATTTCAAATTTTAAATAATATTCAATAATATTTAATATTTTAAATAATATTTAATAATATTTCAAAGTTTTATGATTCAAGCTACCATAAAAGGTAGCTTGAATCATAAAACTTTGAAATGAAGTGAAAGAACATCGCAGCAATGCAAGGCAAATGCAAGTACCATATTAAATGGTGCCAAATTAAAAATATATTTTTACATGAAGTAAGCCCATATAATTAAAATATCATCATCATCATCAGTCTCAAGGAAGTAGTCCGCTGCTGGACACAGACCTCCCCTTTACATTTCCAGGAATAACGATAAGGTATGACGACTTTCCTTAACCTTTACCGTGTCCTTGATCCATCGGGTAGAGCGGCGTCCTATGTTTCGTCTCCCAATAGGAATTGGGAGACTAAGCATGGTACGCCACTAAGAACCTTAATTTCCCAGAGGTTATCGGTTCTTCGCGCTTTATTAAAATCAGATATTAAAATACCAACCTACTAGTATAATTGGTTTTGAAATTACGAGATCAGCAACTTCGCTTTCAAAAATTACATTGCAATCAAACACACCAACTCCAACGGAACAAGTCTCATTCACTTTTCGCCGTGACATTCCGTATTTGCGGTACCCGTCAGTGGGTCACCAAGTTTTTTGACAAAATGCTCGTGCGCATACTAATGGCGTCATAAGAGTGAGCTGCTTCAATTCATGTTTTACGAGTATTCTTTTTGAAAGCGACATCTATCTAATACTTACATAATCTCAATACATACCTTCACTGATAAAAGTGATACTTGTAAGTCTACTGAATAAAGATCATTTTTCATGTCAATCAGCAGTATGGAATGGGAGTTTTCGACTATGTAATAGTTACATAACAAACTGCGTCTTATAGGTTAAATAATTTAAAAAATAATAATATAGAATAAATAATAATAAAATAAAGGACCTTAAAGGACATTTTAGCCAGGTAGATAATGAACTTTGGCATGAATCAGCTGTTTTTTTCGCGTTCAGTGTTGGTTCCTTATAAAAAGTTATTCATATTGATGAATGACGTTGCCGACCTGCCTCAATTTTTGGAAGAACCCAAAGCTGTAATCTATAGGGAAACCCTCAACAGTGAGAGTATTCCTCAACCTCAGAGTATGAGGGAGGGTAGGTAAAACTAAACTGTATCTCATTCTCAGATGCAAAACAGATATCTTAGTAAGCATACAGATTGTAATTTAAAATTCATATTATTATGCAAATAAGCAAATTTCTAAGCAGATTGAAGCATGAATCATGCCGGCCTAAGCGCTGTTTGAAACTGGCTTTTACTATATTACCTGATGACAATGTTTAACCAGTAATTTGTTTTATGAGATTTAACATATTTATGCCATTTGCAATAGTTATAACAAGATAATAATGTATACTGCTTACAAGAAACTAACTAGGAATATGCATCGAAAGGACCTATTTAATTATTATGTAAATGCCTATAAAGTTGTCATTTGTCGATTCTTTAAAGCCGGATTTACATTACGAAACAAGTGTCATACATGATAAAACTAGTTTTGTTAAACTAATTTCAGTACACGTATGTGTCGTGAAATAGACAAGTATCGCTGACTCTTTCAACATCGAAGCTTTATTTTATGATGCAAAATGTCGTCGTACATATGATAAGATATAAAATTAAAAAAAGGTTATCTCGAAAGAAAAGACTTTGGTGGATTTTAGGATGGGTGGGAAGAAAGCATGGGTGCAATTCAGTTATTCTCTGAATTAGCATATGAAGATTCTGAGAGCTAAAAAATTTATTTGATATTTTTATCGGCTGTCTAACGTTGATTCGACATTTTTGACAAAACACACGTCCACTCTGTGCAAATGCTGTCACGACACTAGTTTCGTCGCATTTACATAGTGAAATTAGTTCCGTGAAATAAGTTTTATAAAAAATATGCGCATGGCAAGAAACTACTCCAGTGTCGCGAAACTAATGCATGCATTGAAAAACTAGACGTTTACACGTGAAATTGCTGATGAAATTAATGTTATAAAACTAATTTCAAGCCACTAATTTCACAATGTAAATCCGGCTTAACTAAACAATAAAATCATTCACGCAGAGGATCCGCGCTCACCTGATCACGTGCTTCCCTTCACTCATGTTGGCATTTCCACTCGCCAAACCACTCACGCGGGTTGCGCCAGTGATGGGTGAGTATATAACAGAATGCCAAATTAAGAACTCATTGCGGATTCAGCGGTCACTTGGATGAATGTTGTTCACGGAATAGCACGACTGGGGTCTAGACCAGATGAAGATAATGCGTAGAGCATAATGCGTTGCATCTATAATTTTTACTCTTTGAGAAAGATCAACTTTCCTTTATTAACGCAGCAAGAATATTAATTATTATCGACGATTAGTTTAATTTTACTGCGGTTTTATACTTTGAGAGTTACAAATCATCTTGCCTATTTGGTTTCTATTTTCTTCTTTGATTTTCTAAATTTATTATTCCTTTTATGTCTATAAGCGAGATAATATGAAGACTGACGATGCATGCAATTTAGCAAAAATTTGTAGATGCTGTGAAGTTAAATTACGGAGTACAAAATAATATTTCGTGTAGGTATAGTGTAGGTACTTACAAGGAATTCCCCGAAACATTTAAAATCATAATTTCTCTATTCCTTAAAAATGTACAACTACTTGTACATTGTATTATAATTAATAATTTTTAATAGGTACAATTATTATGATCTATAATACCTATAAATTGTACTACGCAAATTATAAAGTCAAAGAAAGCCATGGTCAGGGGCCTTATGCTCACTTCGAGCGAGATTATCTCACGGTGGAGATGACGTCATATCTCGTTCAATAACTCGTTGACGTTGCGTCTCGCATGAACATTGAATGAGAAAATTAGGGAGTGAGATGGTAAGAATGGGGATTTAATAGTTATCGAACGAGATATGACGTCATCCACGCCGTGAGATAATCTCGCTAGAAGTGAGCATAAGGCCCCTGATCTCTTGGTCTTTGGCCTTAAGGGGGGGGGGGTGTTATGTTACACGTTGTATAGTAATCTAATATACCTACACCTACTAAATACACATGTTATGGACGAAAGAGGTACCTGTGCACATTTAGTTTTTGTACCCGACTGGTTTTCCCTAAATGATAAAGTTTATTTGTTTTGTGTAGTGTAAAGAGTAGTAGAACTCTTTTTGTGAAGGGCTCGTCCGGGGAAGTACTACCACCACGCCTTTTTATTTTCTTACGAGGCAATGCTTTGTTACAGGTGATGGTTACCACTTAACATTGAGTGGGCCATCTGTTTTTTCCATCAGCTAGAGTATAAAAAAAAAGTCAGTTTGTTAACAAAAAATACTACACGAACAAAATCACGGGCTAAGCTTATTGCGCTGAAATAAATTAGCCCGTATTGCAAGACCAAAGACTATAACTCAATACGCGTCTATACCCAATAGCTTCCCTACTTAGCTTCAGCAGCTGTTACATTTGTGTGCATACGGTAAAACACATTTCCTCGTACGAAATGCATCGTTTCGCGTCACCGGTTATCGCGATAATCGAATGGACTGCTAATCGATTACGTTTATCATCACACCTCGTGCCGATAATCTTTGTAATTGTTAATTAGATGTGATGCTGTGAGATGCCCACGTATCTTTACCTCATTTGCTCTTTTTTAGCTAGATCTTAATGTTTGATTATCCCTCCGGACCAGCGCTATAGGTAACAATTGAAGATGCAAAATATTGTTGATTGATATGATCTTCCAGCCCTAATCCTGCGCTAAGGGGTCGGTGCAATGAACATTTCTCGTAATAGTTTTTTTGTCGAAAAAAAAAACAAAAAAATGTAAAAAGAGTTTCACAAACAATAGTTGCCTTGATTTCCACACCGAAGTGGCCATTTCTTTGCTAAATCCAGACAAAATGTGGGCATTGAACTACTGAAATTGTTAATCTAAAATTTTTCTTTAACTTTTTTTTTTAATCTATTTTTGTCAATGATTGTACCTAGGCACAGTAAGTACAGAAGCCAGCACTATAACCATGACAGATTGACAGAAATTGCTAAAAACCGTAGTTTATAATGGTCGTCCGATGATTGATGACAAGATTAGCTCGTTTGCGGAATTTCAAAGAAAATGAACGGAAAAAAAAAGGGTCCTAAGGCTCTACCTAGAGAGAGCCTGTCTATTACTGCATTCACTTAGACATTCGCGTGGACGGAAATGTTGCCGTTCATATGTCTGCGACAGCGTCGCCGGCAATGTGTGTTCACGCAACACGGGCAACGAGAGCGACAACGCGAGTAGACATGGAACATGGAAGTGGCCTGTTTACATTCTCGCATTGCCCAAGTTCCTACTCATGTCTCTGCACATTTCCACGGACATGAGCCGAGTGTAAACGGGTATATGGTTTTCTATAACCACAAATCAGATGAAGCAAAGGAGATAGACAGTTTCAAGCATTCATAGAAATAACTTGTGTCCTTCTTTGGAAAGTCCTTTTCCTCCTCAATGTAAAAGCAGAAATTGTATAACATCTTTCTTTCCATTCCATCTCCAAGTCAGGCTCGCTTGAGCAATCTCCAAATATGATATTGAATAAGTTACTATTGATTATACTATTAGAAAAAAAAACTGTTAATAAATCTTACCAAAAGCAGAATGAGAAACAGCATCCAGCGCCAGCGATTCCTAGAAAAAAAAAACAAATTCTGGTCAAAGTTATGTTTTTTTACATTATAGCTTTTTCTTTGTGAAAGTAACTATACGACCGTAACGGTGCACAATACATGGAATCACGATCATTCTACGTGACGATTCTATGCATGCAAAACAGTTTAAATCCAAGATAAGCTTTATGTCTATAACGGGAAGGTTGAATTTATCAAGTGAATAGATTACTACTGGAGCAAAAACAGAAGGTTAGATAGGGTAAATTCAGAACGTGACAGTGATTTGAACTTTATGAGTAACATTATTAGTCACACAACATTATTATATCGTGCGGTGATCGTTTTTAGAACTTTTATTTACCTACTCATATTACAAATAGTCCAAGAAAATTTACCTAGGTAGATTCTTTCCTACCAAAAGCTTAGTGGCCCAAATATTTTGGTTATTTATACACAAATTCGCATATTCAACTGAATAAATACCTTTTTTCTACTTTATCTTAGCGATTGTAACAAACGAACGTCGCACAGTATAATAAATGACCTAAAAAACGGACACGTTCTTTTTATTGCATTAAACAAGAGGGTTAATGATTACAAATGCAAGAGTAGAACTCCCGTGTAGAACTTCAGCTCAGATCATGTGAAAAAAAATTTCAAAGTTTACAATATTTTAGGGTAAAAATTCAGAAAAAAAAATCTTACAGCTCAGGTGTTTACTATATATTTTTTTTGAATAAACAGTTTGATAGTGCTTTGTAACATCCATTTTACAAATTTTCTAGATCATCATAATTACGTATAGTTTACGAGAAAAATAATATTTTATACATTTTGGTTTTTATTTTTTAACTACGAAAGACGCCCATAATTGGTTTTTCTAAATACAGCATTGGATTCTGTAGACTGAGCTTAACAAGCCACATTAATTTCGTTTACTAATACCCGATCTTTTCGGAGATAAATGCGATTCAAAATTTTGAACACTTAGGGTTGGCACAGAAAGTTTATCTACACTAAGGTAAATTTTAGGGTAAAATGTCGTAGTAAGATAATTTTAATGTAACGTTTTTACATACAAGGTGTAAAGTCATGTACGACATTAAATTGAAACACGTACTCCTAATTGCATTTTTAGATTTTAGGAGTTGGTTTTATCAAAAAAGCCTGAATATTTATCGAGATATCGGTACTTCTCCAATAAATAATTTCTAAGCAACCTGTATCTCTAATCGCCAGTGCTTAGGTCAAATTTCCGGGGTCATGAAGTCATATGTCTCATCAATCAAACCAAAAAAAGGGGAGAGATACATATTTATACGCGTTAGAGCGCATAAAAATCATATTTATACGCTCACGTTGTTAAATTTCGCTTTGCGACAAGGACAGATATCAACGTGTGTGATAGAGACAGATAGATACACAGCGCCAGTGAAAGACATTATTATTTAGTAAACAATCGACTTGGTAGCGACCTTGACCTACATAATTTTAAAAATTGAAAATTAGTATTATTACTAGTGACTAATTTATACTTTTTGTGTGAGTGTGTCTTGTTAATGTCATCAAAATGCAGAACTTGTAGTTGTTGTGTTGTTGTGTAGAAAGGAAAGATAATTGTGAAACTAGGCATACAAAACAAAACCTAGAACAATTGAAGGAGCTCTTCAGTGCATTGCAATGTATAATGTACGCACTATTTTATATATTTAAAAACGTAATATTATGACCTATGGCATAGGTGAATGAAGTGGGATAAGGGCAAGAAAATGATGATAGGTTAATTATATAGGTTTTAATTGGTATTATAAATCTTTATCTTTCACCGAGAAAAAAACCTCATAGATTCGGCAAAACCTACACTGGATTTGTGTTTTTCGCAAATAAGTAAGTCTCTTATAATACAATTTATTAGATCAGTGTACAAGACTCATTATATTGTTGGTTGCTCTCATTCCAATAAATTGTATTGTTGGTGTTGCATATTTTTTCTAACGAGAAAACGGTTTGGAATACGTCTGGTTATGATGATTTAAATAACTTATCTGGTGCCATTAAAAGGCATGAAAATTTACAAAAACACATTTCATTTTGTAATTTCGGTAAACAACGCATAGAGACATCTTTATCTCGTCTATTATTATAAAAAAAACGAATCATAAACTCAAAATTTTTATTAAATTTGATTCAGAATTTTTACCCTTTTTGAGTGACAACCCTGACTCAAATTTTCAATCGTATTTATCTCCGAAAAGATCGGGAATTAGTAAACGAAATTAATGTGGCTTGTAAAGCTCAGTCTACAGAATCCAATGCTGTATTTAGAAAAACCAATTATGGGCGTCTTTCGTAGTTAAAAAATAAAAACCAAAATGTTTAAAATATTATTTTTCTCGTAAACTATGCGTAATTATGATGATCAAGAAAATTCATAAAATGGATGTTACAAAGCACTATCAAAATGTTTATTCAAAAAAAATATATAGTAAACACCTGAGCTGTAAGATTTTTTTTTCTGAATTTTTACCCTAAAATATTGTAAACTTTGAATTTTTTTTTCACAAGATCTGAGCTGAAATGAGACACGGGAGTTCTACTCTTGCATTTGTAATCATTAACCCTCTTGTTTAATGCAATAAAAAGAACATGTCCGTTTTTGAGGTTATTTATTACACTGTGCGTCGTCGGTGCGGTAGATATTAATATTTTTCTAACGAGACGGAGATTAGATATGTCTAGCACATAGATAGAGATATTATGTAATTATTGATTAAGCAACTTTAAAAAATATTTGTTTAATTTTTATCTGTCAGAGACAAATTGATCCAGCATCCCACCATGAACTATTGATCAACCGTTCTCAACTCGTTAGAGCTATTGATCAATCTCGATCAGTTTCTGACTATTGATCATTCATATGTTTCGTTTGTTTTTGATCACTCGATTGTACTATCGTACTCAGCGGATGTTTGGATTTCTTATGCTTCCTTTACTTGAATTGACCTCAGATTAAAAAAAAAACATAACTTAACGTAGAACCTATATTAGTTATAAAACTAGAAACTCTTTATTCATTACCCCGACAAAATATATGGTAGGATACACAGTTTTTCACATATAAAACACAATCACATTCAAACTAAGTAGTGCAAATTGCAATGCACTTACGACTCCGTATGGTGTTCTTTTCATAAAACCTGCTACAACCGATTCGAAATTAAATCAAATGTTCTATCTATTTTTAAACTATTTATGACTTCTTTAACTAGGTAGGGAATTGTTTTTTTTGAAAAATTTCTTCACGAGACAAATGCTTCTATTACTAGGTTGGACGGCTGCTTGTATTCGACCTTATTTCATCATCACAAGAAGCCTGAAGAAGTCTATATATGGGAGGGGCCATAGATTTCGACTCTTCTCCGTCCACCGACTTCCTTCGACCTTTCAAAGTCGTCGACCCATCAGCGACCTTCCTACGCTTCGTCTTATCGTCTATTCGTTCGGCCTGTGACCTTAAAGTCTACTTTATGGATATCCACCCAGTATAATCTTAGATGAAACGCGCAATTTTCGTACAATCCAAAGCCAATTTAGACGGATTTTAATTAAAATGAACGCTAATGTGGGTCAAGACTTGCTAACGTTTGTGCAACTGTTTTAACCCAAAGCGTAAAAGTTTTATACAATTCTACAATTTTATAATGCGTGCAAAGAATAGTGAAACGATTAGTAAGAATAAATATGGATGGAAAGTACTGAATCACTGAATGGAGTTATAGGTTAGAGGATAATAAATTCTTAAATGATATGGGTTATAGAACCGACTGAGGAACGAAGGTTCTCGAGTGTGATCACCATCCAGAAATAAACGACGCCGGATGGGACCCGATGATGATGATGGTCCAATGCTATAGTTAAGGTCGCGGGAAGTCGGTGTATAGATAAGGCCCAAAATCGTTCTTTCAGGAAATGTATATGAGACCGTAGTCTACTTGCAATGCACTTCTCAAGCTGATGATGATAACACTGATGACCTGAGTAGGTCGGTATGTGCATGCACCATAACGATATACCTACGCTAAGGATTATTTCGGATAAAACCCGTAATGTTCGCAAATGGTAGATAAAGTCAAAAGGTATTTATTCAATTGAATTACACTAGGATCACTTTGAAACATCTTAAGAGCTGATTTCAACATGCTCTGTGAGAGCACTGGTGGTGTAGTGGTAGTGGCCCAGCCTTCAGATCCAAAGGTCGTGGGTTCGAAACCGCTCGTGCAGCAATGCGTTTTTCTGTTCAAAAAATTATGTGCACAATGCCAGTACTCTCAAACGGTGAAGGAAAACATCGTGAGGAAACCGGCATGCCTTAGAACCTAAGTTCTAAAACATGTGTCAAGTGCTCGAAAGGAGCCTCTTGAGGCGCACTTAAAATCCTTTCACCACACTGTTTCGAAAGAAACTAGTGACACGACAAGAAGAAGAACCATGCTCTGTTAGGTTAATAAAGGATTAAAGGGCCGTTAAATATGTCAAAATGTACGCGTTTGACATCTAAGGTTAGATTTAACGGCCTGTTAATCCTTGATTAGTAACTAACAGAGCATAGTGAAATCAGCTCTAAAGCTAGTTGAATCTAATAGGTGCCCGTTCCGCGCAACTAAGCCTAGTAGAACAGGCAACATACTTACGCCTTGGTTCCTACCGTTCTTTTGTTCGTTCATTATCCAATATATATAGATACCTACGTATCTAGCAAAGGGCCAATGGGCACATCTTACTGTACTGACTTATAAATCATTGACGGTTATAACCACTAATTTGTGTGTTGAGTTAGTCTGTGTATGTAATCATGTACTTTCTTACAAGTAATGAGTGTATAACAAACGCACACGCATTAGCGACGAGCCATTAGGCACCAATTTGCTAAATGCTCGGTTCTCGTGTTCACCGCCATTTAACGCTCTGAAAAGTATTATAATCTAATCTGTATTTATATATTCCTTGTCCAAAATACGATTATTGTTATCCGTTTGTAATTCATATGTACTGTACTCTACACTTTAAGAGTAGGAGAGCTCTTTGTGAAGGGCTCGTCCGGGGATGTACTAACCACCACGCCTTTTTCTGCCGCCAAGCAGCGTTGCTGTGTTGAAGAGTGTGGTTGCCGGTATAATAACAGGCGCATGAGGCTTAACATCTGTATGACTCAAGTTGATGGACGCAGGGCAGTGCATCGTGGGGCACGTTATGGTGCGTGACTTACGAGGTAATGCTTTGTTAAAGGTGATGGTTACCACTTAATATCAGGTAGGCCATCTGCTTGTTCCATCAGCTAGTTGTATATAAAAAAAAAAAAAAAACTACCTAGTACCTTTACCTATAGTAGTAGTATAGTGTATAGTTAGCATAAAAAGTAAATGACCATTCAACAAAATGACTAAATTCATTCTGCGAATTTGGTCGATGAAAATAATGTCATTCATCGAATTGTTTAGGTGCTTTCTTTAAATTCGAGGAATTTACAAGGAATGCCTCAGATTTCGCTATCGAAATAAAGCTGAATAACGGTGAAGTCCTTTTTTTATGTGTTTTAGGGGGAAAAATTTATACCTCTTCTTCTTAATCATATAGGTACTTAGTCGGAAAAACTAAAATTATAGTAATGATAATTTTTCGTATTTCAAATATCTGAGACACTAAAGCATTAAAAAATATGTCAGTGGTTATTGGAGTAACTTATGTTTTATTGATCGAGTGAGCGAAGCGAACGAAGATCTTAGTTTCAACTTGGGCGATTTGGCATTTTATGTATGTATGTATGTATGTATGTATGTATGTATGTATGTTTGTCTGGCGATAACTTTAGAACCGTTGATCCGATCTGCATGAAATTTGATATGTCGATAGCTTGTACTTGAGAAATTTACTGGTAAGTAGATGAGTAAAATCGGATGAAGGGTTTTTGAGATATGGGGTTTTTTGAGGGGGCAAAAATAAAAAAAAGTTACATAAAAAAATCAAGTTACATGTCATATGAAAGGGCTTTGTTTGGACATCCCAAAACAATTTTTACTTTTTTTTTGGGACGCTCGGTTTTTGAGATAAAATAATAAAAGTTAAATTAAGATAACCAGCGATCCAAGAGCTCCCATCTCTAAGAGTTTCGTTGGCATCAAGGTTTTTCTACTGGTCGGCCATTTCTTTTGCTTTTTCTTATTTTTTTTCTTGAAATAAAAAAAGGAGGTACTCAGTTCTCATAAAATGGTGACGACGACCAGGTCTGATGATGGAGCCAAGGTCTGTTCAACGGAACTCTTCAATAAATAGGCCAATAGAGTTGAAACTTGGTAACCATACCAAGTTAGTAGGCGGTAGTCAGAAAAAAGTCCAAAGATAATGTTTGGACTTGCCTCTGACTACTACGTTCTCAAAGTTTGGTGCGTTCGTCGGGTCGCATCACGAGATCTCAGTTCGGGGCGAACTACTAGTTTAAATAAAAGCCATCAACTTCTAATGTTGGCTGTACAAGCGCTGTAACAATGTTATTGCACACACATTACACGTGGATTCCAATCTTCGTAGTCGTGAAATTCCTGACATGCAAGATAAACAACATCGAGCAATTTTGTATTAAACAACGTTGCTTTACTAGCCTATAAATAAACTATTATTGCACTGAAACAATGTAAAAAAAGATATTTTTTTAATGTCTGATATCGTAACACGAAATAGTAGGTATATTATGCAATTAGTGAATAAAGGATGGATTTAAAGCGAGAGCCATAGATGAATCACGAGCAAGTGAAGGATTCTAACGACTGAATCACGAGCGTAGGGAGTGATTCAAGTGTTAGAATACTGAGCGACGCGAGTGATTCATGGCCCAAGATATAAATCCGTTTTATTCAAGAGTTGCATACTATACTTTATACTTTGACTACGAGAAAAAGAAAGATTTTAGCGAACTAAAATAAACATTTAATGAAGAAAAAGGAAGGTTAAGTTAATTAAAATAAAACAGTTATTTTCTAATGCCGACCAATTAAATGACGAGGAGTTATTTGCACAAGAAGTTTGTATATCGAGTATTCTTTGCACAAGGAATGAGTATAGAATATTTTTTGCGCAAGGAAGGTCGAATGTATTGGTGTGTTCTAAATTCTAACACTAAAAAAGTGATTAAAAGGGCTTTTTATTCACTGTTTAGAGCTTTTTAGATGGGGAGTGGTATAAATGATATTCTTCTATTCTCCAAAATGTCAAACTATATGTTTCATAGGTATATACCTAGAAAAGATCTCAACGCGCTCGATTTGCTATACGACTCGTAGCACTTTTTTGGATCTTTCACGGGTTACTTATTTATTATTTAAATCGCCGTAATAAAATTTATCCGATTTGTATGGGAATAAAAATACTCTACTAGCTATTGTGTTATCAATTTTTTTTATACCATTAGCTGATGGAACAAGCAGACGGCCTACCTGATATGAAGTGGTAACCATCACCTATAACAAAGTATTGCCTCGTAAGTCACGTACGATAGGAACGTGCCCTACGATGCACTGCCCTGCGTCCATCAACTTGAGGCATAGGTACAGATGTTAAGCCTCATGTGCCTGTAATTACACCGGCAACCACACTCTTCAAACCGAAACACAGCAACGCTACTTGGCGGCAGAAAAAGGCGTGGTGGTAGTACTTCCCCGGACGAGCCCTTCACAAAGAGCTTTACTACTCTTGTAACTGTGGTATCCAACAGCACTGGCAACAACTTGGAGACATTCGCTAGCCCGGACAGGGGCGGAAAGGTGCGTGTAGGCACACACTATCGTATACCAGAATATTTGTGTTTTATTGGATAACTAAAGTATCCCACAGCTATAAAAGAATGGTATAGGAAAAAATTCGGCTGTGGCCACGTTGTCCGACTGTGTTGTCCGATCAATAGAATCAATCCATTAGTATTTTTCTGGTGGTATGGAAGCAAATAATGTCTCTACAAAACTTACCGTATCTCTTGTGTACTTTAAACGTAAAACACGTAGCGTTATTACACTTTATACTTCTTGTTTAGTACCTCTAAAGGTACTAAACAAGAAGAATCTCATTAAAAAAAATACGAAATTCGTTTATAATAAATCGAACAACCCCTGTTAAATACACAAAGAAGTATCATCATCAGATGACACAGTTGCCTTGACCGTACTTAACCTCCTGAGAGCCAAGAAGAATGCAGATAGACATCTTTCACACGTCGGTCGTATCAAAATGCCTCTATTCCAACACTAGGTACGTATACAATCGTTGTCACAGTGTTATTTGCATGTATGTAGAGCAAACGGAAAGGTCTATTACAGTTGAACGAAATAATGTTTTTATTCAAATGAAGTGGATACTGCTTGTATACAGCGGATATTGTATTTTTTTTAAACATAGGTTCTACTGAAAGAGGGTTTTTTTTATAAGATTATTAATAGCCTTCTATATTATTCTTGCTAGCAAAAAATACACATTTTTTTATCGAGCAAATTCTAAGTGCATAAAATCATGAATTAATGATAGAAAGTAATGAAGGTATGGTACCTAAATATGTGAGTGAGTGCAATTGAATAAATTGACATTTCACTTGATTTCACTTCAAAGCTTAGAAATCAATGAAAGTAGTAGTACTATTAAGTATTACATCTTTTACGTAATTCAAACGTTTGCATTTAACCTATTGGAATTCAAGTAAGTACTATATTAAATCGATTAGGTCGATTTGTACAGAGTTGAGTAAAATGGCGTTTTTCGACCTCGTGGGATTATTGCATAATTATTTGATTATGGGATTGTGATAGCGTGATAATTGGCAGTTCCATGTCGATGGGAAATGAATGACTTTTCAATCTCAATGATGTAAAGGTTTCTAACGTTCTTATTACCAAGCTATCTCACAATTTGTTTTTATTTGTACACATTCTAGTTTCGATTTATTTTCTGCTGGAAAATTAGAGCAGTTTAAAATCTCTAATTGTAAATGATAAATCATTTATTGTTTGTGAATCTAGGTAGATAAAAAAAAACTGGTTTCGGTTACAGAATGAACACAATAACATGAACATGAAAAAAAACATTTCCTTACAATTATTTTTTTCTATATTTTCTGTAATCAGTTTAATATTTTTTTACTGATCAGAAAGTTGGTAATATTTTTGTTGGTTTTGTAAAATCAGTTTTTGCCTCGTTAACAGAGCGATTTTTTACTAAACTCGTTCGCTGTTCTTGTTACAGAATTGTAAAAAGGTTAAACTGTCCGTTATGATACGGTAATCGTCGGCATCGCAGCTCTACCGAATTCTCACGTCTTTATTATTCGAGCAGAGAAGATTAAAGTGGGTCTTACCGGCCTGACTTAAATCGTCTTTACTTTAAATAGGGCGTTTTACATTTTAATACTAGGAGATATCGAAATTATAGCAAGAAAAAGAGTTAAGGGAAGACTTTTTATTCAAGAAAAAAACCTAGGAAATGATAAGCAACGTGAGGCAAAGGAAAGAGTTAATACGTAGATAAGTATAAAATAAAAGTATAGCCAAACATGAATAGTTTAAGACACCTGTTTAAACAAAACCAAAGATACCTGAGGGCAATTTCAAAACACTCGGAAACGTGAGATTCTGTCTCTTTTGTTTACTAGCAAAAAAACAAGAGGAAGAGAAAAAAATACTGAAGTTTCCGATAGTTTTAAAAATAGAATGCTTTTGGTTGGTTGGTATACTTAGGAAGTGTCAGAACTGTTAAAATCCCAACTGATTGTAGGCAAAGTATGTGCTAAGTGATATCAAACCATAAATGGCAGCCGGTAGGTAAACAAGATGAACTCTGAAGCTGAAGGTAACCACAATATGATCTACTCAAAAAATGCAATAAGCCTATGATTCGTTACAGAGACCAGTATAATTTGAACCTTATCAACAACTATAATTTCCTAACAGTTCAATATTAATTGAACTGTACCGTAAACCTGCGTCTAATCGTTCGTGTAAAATAACCTTTACGGTTTGTAGCTCCAAGGTTGTGCGGTGACGAACGATCCATTGTTAGCCGAATTTTATTGGACTGTACAATATTGTAATGGGGAGGAATTGTCAATTAAAATTAATGTCAACATTGATGTTATTACTCGTAGTGGAAACGTCTACGTCGAGATTCATTTTCTGTCATTTTTGGAAGCAACATAGCTTTTTCATTTTATTTGTTTTTCTAGTGTTATTTTGAGTTGTGTTGTGTAATTTCGGTGGTATTTTAACCAACATTACTTGAGGTCTTAGCACAAAGTGTAAACATTTGAAATGAAAGTGTATTATGTGATATCCTGATTTGACCGAAAATGTTTCCAATGTTTTGAAGAAAACCGCCACCATTTTCTTTAAAACAAAATGACGGCCGACTTGACTATGGACTGACTTGACTAAAAAGTATTAAATACAAATCACTTGACACTGGCAAGATTGTCTGTCGAATGACGGACAGGAGCCATAAATTGAGAGAAGAAGAAGAACGTCTACGTCAGTTGCACTTTACAGTTTATATTAGCCTGGTTGGAATTATCCAACAGTGTTTTCTATGTTCTATCACAATTCCTTGAAAGACGTGATCGATGACGTGACGTGACGATACCTAGGTACGCTTAATATTGTACGCCGCGTCACAAAATAAATAAATCGTAGGTATGTATGTACGATTATCAGGATTTTGAGACTAATTTACCTACTGACTTGTAACTTGTTCCAGTTTAGATATGAATAATAAAAGTAATTCGTTTAATCCCACTACGGGCCTTATAAATCTTAGCGGTCAATAATAGGCCATTTTCGTAGCATGCAAAGAACACCGGCCGGCGTACGGCGCGGCCCGGTGTTCTAACAGATGTTCTAACGTTATAACTGTTCCAAATAACGAGTCCCGTTCTTTTGATATGCTCTTGCGTAACACCATCTACCTATGGTGTTCAGTTAGGGCTAAGCTTGAAGCTACTTACGAGCATCGTACAGTGTGCATCGAAGTAGATGACTTTCACAGAAAAAGACAATAATAATCTAAAACATAGGTACATCGACTTTACGATCTTAGAATCCTATGCAGTTAAAAAATACATACGAGTAGGTTCGGCTTTGATAAAGCTATATTGTTTTGTTTGCTGAATCGTCACCTACCTCCAAGCTAAATGTAGGTACCTACTTAATAGGTACCTACGTAACGTATGCTGGCGAATATACATGCATTTCTAATCTGTGGTAAGTAGCGCAGAATAAATAATAGTAGGTATCTAGTAGTCTAGTAGTAGGTAAGTACCTCTACCTACATAGAGCAATCAAGCAAAAATCTTAATTCTTAATCTTATCTTAATCTTAAATCTTAATCTTATCTTATCTTAATATTTATATAAAATGCTAATGTTCGTACGTGTGTCCACGGTTTTCTCTATGATCCGCAACTTCGATCAACTTCCCGTTGGGATGGCAAATACCCCTTGGTCTCCTGGTGTGCATAAGGGAGTTTGGTCGGGGTGGGTGGAAGAGGGTGGTTGTGGGTGGCGAAAATGTGGAATAACATATATCTGTCCTTCTCTAACTATACATGTTAGAGGAGGACAGAAAACTTCTGTAAAATAATTAAAATCTCGAGAATGTCGGGAATGATCTAGATAGTTCCAGAATGTGTGCAACTGATTTAATCAATCTAGAAAGTTCTAGAACTTTCTGGAATGATCTAGAAAGTTCCAAAAAGCCGTGCAATTATTGTAATCGATCTAGAATATTTCAGTAAGCTTCCGGAATGATCTAGAAAGTTCCAAAATGTGTGCAATCGATAAAATTGATCCGAAATGGTCTAGAAAATTCTAAAACTTTCTGAAATGATCTAGAAAGTTCCAAAATGGTTGCAATTGTTGTAATCGAACTAGAATGTTGTAGAAAGTTTCTGAAATGATCTAGAAAATTCTAAAAATTTCTGAAATGATCTAGAAAGTTCCAAAATGGTTGCAATTGTTGTAATCGAACTAGAATGTTGTAGAAAGTTTCTGAAATGATCTAGAAAATTCTAAAATAGTTTCAATTGTTGTAATCGAACTAGAATGTTGTAGAAAGTTTCTGAAATGAACTAAAAAATTCTGAAAATTTCTGAAATGATCTAGAAAATTCTAAAATGGTTTCAATTGTTGTAATCGATCTAGAATGTTTTAAAAAGTTTCTGGAATGATCTAGAAAGTTCCAAAATGTGTGCAATCGATAAAATTGATCCGAAATGGTCTAGAAAATTCTAAAACTTTCTGAAATGATCTAGAAAGTTCCAAAATGGTTGCAATTGTTGTAATCGAACTAGAATGTTGTAGAAAGTTTCTGAAATGATCTAGAAAATTCGAAATATTTCTGAAATGATCTAGAAAATTCTAAAATAGTTTCAATTGTTGTAATTGAACTAGAATGTTGTAGAAAGTTTCTGAAATTATCTAGAAAATTCTAAAAATTTCTGAAATTATCTAGAAACTTCCAAAATGCCTACAACTTGAAGATCATTCAAAGTTCGAGTGAACAGTAATTAAACAAATTCAAGTAATTCCGAGAAACAAAAACAACCGAACGAACGAACTATTTGAATATTCTAGAGTGTTTTGGTACTAGAAATTTCGATATTTGACGATATATAAACCGAAATCCAGTGACTTTTCGTCAGTACATGCGATGTATTTTAACCCGAGCAACGCCGGGTTTCGCTGCTAGTACTTTCTTAAAGTTCTAAACTATCGCTAAGTGGAAAGGTAGGAAACAACCAAGGTACCTAAATAAACCTGTTCAAGAACAGTGTGACATGTGCTTTCGCATATAAATCTTGCAGCTTTACTTTCTCCAGTAGGTAATCTCATTCAATGATGTGTCTAAACTTAAGACAGCTGTACAAGTATAGATAACCTACCTACTTAAATAATGCATGTAACAGACTGCTACTCATCTACTTGAACGTGGAAATCGAAACGATTCAAAGAAAAATATTTGCGTAAAATTTTCACGGTTTTATTTATCTGAAGCAAATATTAGGTTCTAGTGTGTCTGTCTACTAATAAGTAGGTTTCGTAGTAGGTAATACAATCAATAAGAGATCACTCAAAATCTTATTTTTACGAAAGTATTAGAATTCACTGTTACCTTTGTAGGTAAGCTTTTTTCTGTTCCTACTATAGTAATCTCTGAACTTTTACTGTAACTAGTTTTTTTTTTGAGCTTTGTAAGAAAATTTAAAAAAAAATATTGGTGGACTTTCCACACAGAACTATTTAGCCCCAAACTAAGCCAAAGCTTGGAATATGGTAACCAGGTAGCTGATATAATACATATATACTTTTTTTGTAAATACATACTTATAATATTATTTATCACTGAGACAGAGAACAAACATCTATGTTCATCACACAAATGTTTATTCTCGGTGGGGATCGAACCCACGGCCTACGGCACAGAAGGCAGAGCTACTACCAACTGAGCTGTGAAGGCAGTCGAAATTTAAAATATAATTAAGAATAATTAATTAAGTAATAATAGTTCGGCAATGCCGACGAACCGGATACCGTTCGAAGTTCGAAAATGGAAATGTTTTATAATCAAGCGCACGACCAAGAGGCACAGACGCGCAGCCCATTCAACCAGCACTGCACTGTCACAGGTGAGAGCAGAATAACACAACCTTGTTGTGCCGAAGAAAGCGCGGAATCGAGACGCCAATTAAACGCAATACGAATAGAAGTAAAGGTGAAATCTCAATGTTGCATTGACTAGTGGGACACACAGATCTAGTGAAAAGTTTTATAATTTCATACCGTAACATGTTGGTTCATCTTTGGGATGGTAAATAGGTAACATTGCCGTTTTCAACATCGACCTAATCGGTCTTTTCCTTCCTTGAACCTCGTTCTTGACTAGTTTGCTAATCAATATTCAATGCACAGCAAACCTTAATTTGGAAACGTGATCATGACCTAACTCAATGACAACGGTGTAAGTACTTAGGTACCCATAGGTTCGATCATGCATAAGGTCGCTCTCAAGTCTTATAAAGATGTCAAGCAGGCAACCTAAGATAAAACTGAACAGTACGGCATCGATTACATCTCTATGAGCTTGGCTATTAAATTAGAAGAAGCTGATATAGAAGAGTCGAAGAGAAAAACGTGAGCTCACCTCCCATGAGGATAAAAGATAAAGGAGCCCATAAGGGCAGGGCGGTGATGAGACTTACCTCACTACGCAGCAACAACCGTTTAATAAACTAAGTACTGAATGTGTTCGTACTACTAGTAATAGGGTCTAGTAAAGTAATAATCATGTTTGAATCACGAGTTTATGCCGGTGTATAAATGACTGTAGAGCAATTTCCTGTCGAAATAATCTGCAAACTAGATCAGATGTGAGTGAAGTAACGGTCTACGTGCATTCCTCCACAACCAAGGCTACTTCAAAATGCACATCTAGGTAGGTTATACGCGTTTGAAAATCGAATGCCGGAAAGTGTTCGATGTTTGAACCTTCAGCTTATATTTGAACTGGGAACAGCCCAAATCGAGTCTTGTATATAACTGATGATCTATGGCAATCGCGTGTCGAATATTATACTTTTTTATTTACTTATACTTATATTTTTTGTTAGTTTTATAGTGTTTCCACTTAGTGAAATCACAAAGATGGACAATATAAAAATATTATACTCAAAAGTCTATTATTTTAAATCAAATATACTCTACCTACCGTTTGGGTATTAATTCAATGCTCTACCATTATTTTGCCAATCTACTGACTTCCAGACTAGCAAAGTGTCCTACACATCGCAATCTAAAAACTTATGTAAGTATTTAATTGTTTGAATGAAGCAAATTTGTACTTAGTTACTCGAGCAAGACGAATTGAGTGTTAGGTATCATCGGTTAGATACACCGTTCAATTGCGTGGTTAACGGTTTTTACTAAAACATTAACGACTGTAAAAATTGTATCGTGAGATTAAAGTAAATGGACCAGCTTTGTTTCACGGATTTGGTATTTATTCTCATTCTGTAAATGTTTTTGATAACGCGATGTAGTCAAGTCAATAATATATGGATTTGATGAAACTGAAGAAGACCTTGCTAGAGCCTAGTGGAATCGATCGATACTTCAAGGACAAGAGTTCCAGAATTGAAATAAAACGTATGTTATCGTATATTTTATTTTTATAACGGTTTTGTCCAAGGCAATGTTTTAAAACTACCTAGTAGGAAACAAAAGAACATCATGTAACGTAACATGTCCTCCTGCACCATTTTGTAAATGTTAGGAACTCATTGGAATGTTTAACTATTAATACCTACGTTTCTTCATTGTTGAAAAATCAGCTGTCGGATTCTGAGGGTCTAACTAGCTCTACTCTACTCTACTCTAGAATAGGTGGCAGTGTTTAAGAGGCAAGTAAGAACACTTTCAAAACTAGCATCGTAACCAATTTGAACAAAAACAATTGAAGACCTCGCAAATCTAAAAGCATGCGTAAAAACGAAAGCCGACCCAAACAGCATCGACATGGACACTAATCCACATTGGATCTCGGTGCAGATATCGCACGCTTAATATAACACTGGCTTAACTCAAAAAAGTAAGTTTTTGGTAAATTACGAAAAAAGTTCCTGTAATGACTACCTAGTCCACTTATTTTAGGATAGCATACAAATTAACTAGGTAAATACATTTTATTTATTTATTTCGGATAGTCTATGAACCTGTCTCTAGTTTTAAGTCATTTATTTAATTTAATTTGATGTATTATTATTATTATTGTTTTTTTTTATATTTGTTTTTTAGTTAAGTCTGTTTACTTTCAAAATCAATGCAAATTAGTTCTACTACAAGTGTCTTAATTCGTTTTTAGTCTGTCTTCTTTGATTGATCTTATTTATTTTATATTCTTAACTACGATATTGCTTGTTTATTAGTAAATCAATAAAAAACTTTTTCAAGTTAAGTCTTTTTATTCAATAATTATGATTAGCAATTTACCTGAGATCAACATTTTTTTAAAGTTAGGTACTTATCAAACTATTTAGGAATCAGTTACACTTTGGGAATCAGTCTCAATAAACATAAATTGACATGGCTCAATAAACATGAGTTCAATTTCCATAGTCACCTTAAGTTGACCATTAAGATTTCATGATTACAAAATGGTATTATAAAAATCTGCGTAGAAACTAGGAATCAATTTTTTTGCAATCAGCTCTCTGAGATCTTTTTTCTTGTTTTCGCTAAGTTCTTGCTTTCCTGTGTAAGCTTTTGTCGGTGTTAGATCGGACAAGGCTAACAGTTTCTTTCTCCTATTTCTGATAGACACCTCTTGGTATTCTTTGTCTTTGTAGGAGGTCTTTACAAAGAATGAAAAGGGTGCACTTTTGACTACCCGTATTATTTTCAGATCATTCCATGTCACAGCATTCCCACTTGTAGTCTTATTAAAGTTGGGACCCCAATCTTCTTGAAGCTTTTTTAAATCTAAAAACGAATCAAATGTCTGTTCATGCACGTAGAATTTCTTTCCCTTTTTTTTTGCGTTTTTGATTATGGCTACATATTGATGAGGGGAATATATTGGCCCTGACTTCAGATTCTTTTTTATTTCTTTTTCAATAAGGCTATGAATGTTATCCCCTTCATTTTGCGTGTGGCCTTTTATTAGGAATTTATGGGTGATCGATTGGATATTTAAGTGAGTCACCGCATACAGGTAAAGTGCCACCATAAATTTATTTTTATTTTGGCCACAGCAATTGTCTGAATATAGTACTAAATGTAGGCCGCCTTCGTCTGTTGTTTCAAGAGAAAACTTCTCAAACAGCTGCAACAAACAAGTGCCTATCTCGTTCGCCCCTCGTTTAGCATCTGTCTCGTTCCAAAAAAAGCAGTTTACATCGTCGTACGCGTCTTTAGCATGGCCTTCGACTTTTTTGTTTAGAGAGGTGACTGTGAAGTTGTAGCTGTTCAGCTTCGATTTGTAGTAAAAAGCCGATGTGTCTCCTCTAGGAGATTGCTGAACAGCTTGCAGGTCAAAGACAAGGACTATGTTCTTACCATCTATTTTGCAACGGTCTTCGTGTTTCTCTTGACGACTCAACAGTTTTTCCTCCAAATGTGCATCATAAGATTCTTGCATTGCCATTTTCTGTTCCGCCGTTGAATTCAAGTACTGTAAACAGAAGTCGCATTGATCCTTTCTCGGTTGGAAAAATGAAATATTGTACTCTTCTGTAAACACTCTGTAAAATGTACAGTATTTTCCAGTGGGTTTGTTATACTTCTGTTGAGCTTCCTGAAAATCTCTGAAGAGTTCTGTAATAGTTTTACCGCCATCTATGAATTCACGGCTCGATGTTTGTCTCGTGTAGTGTGATTCAATTCGAGGTATAGCTTCAATGAATTTTTTAATATCGGCTATGACTGTTTCATCGACCCTTATGTGATTGGAATGCTTTCCCCTTAAATCATTTTCTATTATGCCATTCTCGCTTACTTTTTCTTTAACTGTGCGTATAGCACGATCAGAAATATCCAACGTTCTCATGAAAAACGTTTTACAGACTCTAATAGATTTACCCTGGACTGTGAAATGGTATGCTTTGTTGCATTTCCTTGGATGTTCTGCGTTTGTATATTTATACTTTGGAGTGATGTCAGTCATACAAGACATTATAAACGATCTTTGAGCATTTGATTCGCCGATTTTCCAATAGCTATCAAAAATTGCTTGTCGTTGCTCTTCAGTCATCTTCTCAGAACATTTGATCCTACATTTGTCTGTACACGGTGGGTCGACAGAGCGAGATCTAACTGTCTTATCATTCTTGGTTTTGTATTCCTATCCTGAATTTCGTAATCTTTTTGCCTGATTCTGTTTCCAATTTTCCTCGTTCTTTTTACGTTTTCTTCCTTTTTTCTTTTCTACTTCTTCTCCTATAGTACTTTCTTCAGCTGTAGAACTTTCTATGAGTACTTGAACTCTTGATTCTTCAGTAGATGTAGATCCATCTGTGTGGGTTGGTTGATGCGCACCAAAAGTCTGCAGCGTGGTTATCTCATTCATATTATGTATTATTGCTTGTTCCATGTTTTGTTCACTACAGAACGTTTTGGTACTATCAGTCGAAGATCCTGATGACGATGAAGAAGAACTCGAGGAACTACTGGAACTGGATGATCTTGACCGATGTGGATAAACTGGGACTACTTTCTTTTTTTCCTTTGGAAGGTTATAAGTTGGATCTTGATCATCACTGCAGTCTACATCGATGTTTTCAAAGTCAATGGGAGGCTCATTTTCGACAGAGCAATCAACTCCTCTAGTGTAATGTTGTTGGTTTCCTAAGTCAGTAGGAAGAACAGATAGATTTTCCCTTGATGAGCTAGATTCCAACTGAGAGAAACATTCTCTAACATCCAAATAACGCTGGTTCTCCGGCTTGTTCGTAACATCCGATAGCGTAGTTACATTATTTGCCGAGCAGTCAGGTTTAGATGAATGTTCAATGTCAGCCTGGTTGGCGGGCTGATCTTGAGCTTGGACAAGCTCCAGTATTTTTTTAGACCTCAAAGACGACATCTTCATCCTACAAACAATATGAAAATTGTTAATATTTTAACAATGAAAACTCAAAAACATGTAAATATTTACACGAACACTGACCTATGACATAAATAATACAAGCTAGTAAAAATCTTACTCTATTTTATTGAAATTTTTGATAATAAAAAGACTGATCTTTAAATGTTAACAATAAACAACAACAACTTTTAGTAGTAAACAAACTTAACTTGGAATGAAACGATGTGACAAGTTCATAGCGTTTGGATTTTAGTATAAAATTGTCCTAACTCTTAATCAGTTAAAAAATATGTGCCGTTTCATTGTATTAAACAGACTTAAACACTAATCGGTTCTATAATTTCGAAACACAATTTGTCAAAAACTAACCTAACTAACTATTAGGTCACACTTCTATTGTAAAATTTGATATAACTTACCATTTGTTTTGAAGTAAACAGACTTATCACTGATTCGGTCTTGCTTCAATAAAACAATAACGTGTTCACTGTAGTAGCCTCTGACGCATACTGTCATGAGTCGATATTTCGACAAAGACAGTGAACAAAATCGGTGAGTATGAAAGAGACCGATATAGTATTAGTAGTGAAGTTAGCGCAAAATCGAAGTAGTTTTAAAGCAAAATGATAGATGGCGTTATAAGTTGCCCGTAGCTGTATGTAACTCGATTTAGACCAAAGTATTAATCGGTCAGTATTCCACTAAGCGTGCGATATGTGAAACAATGCCGCCCGTTCCATCCGGGCGGCGCTTGCGCAGCCTAGGAAACCCGGTTGCTAAACTATTACGAATTATAGTAATTGAGATGTTCTTTATGAAAAATGTTACCAGGGTCTCGAAGGTCCTCAACGATCAAGAATCTACTTGTGAGATGTGGGACGAATGAGCTTGATCCAGAGGTTTTAGATAGACAAATTTATTTATTGTTTACGTTTGTTAACTGCCCTGCGTCCATCAACTTGAGGCATACAGATGTTAATCATGTATCTGTAATTTCACCGGCACCCACACCCTTCAAACCGAAACACAGCAACGCCGCTTGGCAGCAGAAATAAGCGTGGTAGCAGCTTCCCCGGTCGAGCCCTTCACAAAGTTTTTGTTTATTGAGCCTGTGAACTTCTGTATTGTTGCTAGTATCACACTGATAGACTGTCAACTAAACAAGTCTAGCACATTTTATTAAATGATATTGAATTACTCCACACTTTATAGCCCATTGTTCGTCAAGACTGTTACAAATCGTGTGAGAATCGGAGACAGATGATGGTCGTTTCGGGACCTTGTAAATTGTGAGAAATGCTTATTATTGGGCACATTTTACCGCTATAAGACCCGTTTGCTTACTTAGACATAAGTTTTAGGCTAACTAAGTAGGCTGCAAAAAGAATTTAAATTCTTGTTGAAGACAATCGGCGGTTTTGGTTAAGATACTGCCAAGAACGGACTAAGTTTGCTCAGTTTACCGTAGTTTAAAATAGTATTTCTGAATCGGCAAATTATATCTATCTATGTATTAATATTATTTTTTTATTATATTTTTTCTTCCATCATCCTCACTTATTTATTTTCATTTATTTGTAGTGACGTTCCCCTATTCAAGGCTCTGACTGAAAACCAGCGCTATTTGGCAAGGTAGATCATTTACTTTGTTATGCAGCAAAAGCTGAGTCTGGGCCTTTTTGGCATACCACTCTCTGCAACGGGACGGGACTGGCTATGACCAACTTAATATTATTAATGTATTTTTTCTTTTTTTTTGTTATGTGTTTTTTAGTTAGTAGGTATTCTGTTTGTCTGTACCTGTCTAGCCTAGGAAGAATCGTTTTCAACTGACAGCTGTTTTTTTTTTGACATATTTCCACATTTCCTAAGAAAATAAACCTCTTTGGTTTACGAATATCAACAATATGACCGTTGACCTTCTGTTGACATTCGTAAAGTAAAGAGGTTTATAACCAAAGAGGTACTTATTCAGCCAAGTTAGTGAAAACTGTAATGGATTTTTTATTACGTTTTATATTTGTAACCCTGTATTCTCTTAATAAAAATATTTAATTTCTTTTTTTTAATAACATGCAATTTTACCTTTTTCTTAAATATAATTTAGGTACTTAGCCATAACATCAAATGACATCGAACATAAAAACTCTTTGCTTAGAATGCAGCATGGATTGGATCTACTACAATTCACTCTTTTTTTTAATGTAGCTAATTCACGTTTTTATTTTTACTTTCCTTGTATTCGTAATGAAAAGCACAGTTTACCTCTGGTTAAAGACTTATTTAGTCCCTCGAACTATTGGCCAAACCCCGTCTCTGGACTAAATAAGTTACTTTCACCGATACTTAGTCTAAGCTTTCACCCCTAGGATAACAATATACTATTAAAGACATATTCCATTTGAGGCTGTCTAGATGATGAGGGACATCTAGAAAATGAGGGACAAGAACGACACAAAACACAACCTAATCACAAATTAATTTGACGTTTAAATACAACACAATAAGGTCTTTTATACCGATATAAGACCTTATTGCGGACACATACACGTAACATGTAACACAACAAGGACTTTTAAACCGATATAAGACCTTATTGTGATGAAATTATACAAGTATCTACGTCAAATTAATTTGTGATGAAGGTCCGAAGTACGATACTTTTACTGCCACAAATGTCAAAACGTATTCGTGATCGAGGCCAAGAGGAGCTTTAAAGGAGCAGTGCAGAGGCTGACGGTAAAAAGGGTTACGCGGAACAAGATGTACCTTTTATTGTGACATGGCATTTTATGGTGAAAACTTTAAGTTCATCAAGTTATATTATTATTCCTTCCTACCACTACCACTGGCAAGGTATCTAATTATTTATTGTGGTAGCCCTTCACATCGCTGTTCGTGTTCGCGTAGATGATGATGTGTAGTGACTCATAAGCGAGTATAATTAAATAAAAAAAAGTCGTTTATTTCAGGCACAATTTGTACAAACAAGACCCATATCACAAGAAATAAAAAATAAAAATAAAAACAATGGTTACAATAAAATTGTTGTAAAAAATCGAATCGATTATACCTAAGTAAAAAAATTACTGACACTGGCAGGACTCCTTACCAGTGTTCGTCATTTTTTATTTCTGTCCATGTGGATATCAATCCATATTTGCCTATTTTTTCGAAAAAGACTAATACACGCAAATACATGAGAAAATTTAAACGCGAATACTAAATAGCGTTGTGAAGTGCCTCACGTTACGAGTTTTACCGACGGTCTTATTGCCACATTATCATATTAAATTTCTACCGCTTTGTTATGGTTTTATAATCGGCAAATCAACCGTGAAACGTCGGAACAATCGGCCATTTCCACAAATTATTGGTGTAATACCATATCGGACGGATGTTGACCGATTTGTCGTTTCCCTCTTTCCTTTTGTAGACTACAATCCTAATAATATTATCGAAATGCGAATGTTTAGATTTGTGTGGTATTCCTTTCATGTCGGACTATCAAGTAACACTGGAGCTTCATTATTTTATCATTGTGTAACAAACATCATACAAAAGAACGGTAGGAACCGTAAGTTTTACGCTTCTTCTTCTGGGTTTGGCCGCGTAGAACTGACACTAGACTCATCTAGCTTTAGGGCCGGTTTCGCCATGCTCTGTTAGATTAACAAAGGATTAAAGGGCCGTTAATAAATATGTCAAAATGTACGCGTTTGAATTCTAAGGTAAGATTTAACGGATTGTTAAATCCTTGATTAGTAATTAACAGAGCATGGTGAAATCAGCTCTTAAGACGTTTCAAATTGACCCTTGTAACAATTTTTACAATTTAATACCTTTTGTCTTTGACTATACCTACATCTTTTGATTGTTATTTGGCTCAATAATAAACAGGTATCTAACTAATGAGTCATCTATAGGTATACCCACAAGATGCCTATTTCCTATATAATTAACTTGATTGATGCCCCTTTGTGGGCTTGTAGCAATATTTTTCTAATCGTGACGCAACAATGCGATCATCCCACGACTTCGATACCAAGTTCATACATATATCATCTTCATTATAATCTTGATATACAAGATATCCCTTCCAGCTTTTTTGGTACTATACTATACTATACTATAATATACTATACTATACTATACCTACGGCCTATAGCGCATGTAGGCCGTAGGTTCGATTCGATAGCTCGACCGACAGCAAACATTTGTGTTAACATAGATGTTACTATATTCTATACTAATATTGTCTAGGTGTTATATTACTAGTATAGGTACAAGAATTAATCAGCTATGGTTAGCCTACATAGTGTTATATGTCCACCAATATTTATTTATTTATTATTTATTCGTTTACCTACCTACCTCTTCTCCACTTACTTAAGGCGAAGACAAGAGCTAATGTGACTCTCGCTCGCACGTTTCGACATGTTGAAAGATATAAAATAACTAAACTCATTTTCGAAAAATCGCAATCAACCATTTTGTGTGCAATCACATTGCACACAGTTTAGTAAAAAAATCATTTTGATCGATACATGTTTTCCTACTCAAAAGTTAGCTTTACAAGTTTTCGTACATAAGCAAACTTTTAAATAGGAAAACTTGTATCGATCAAAATTAAATTTTTACTAAACTGTGTACAAAGTGATTGCACACAAAATGGTTGATTGCGATTTTTCGAAAATGAGTTTAGTGATTTTATATCTTTCAACATATCGAAACGTGCGAGCGAGAAGTTGTTTGATAGTTGTCAGCCCCTTAATTTCTTATTTTCCCATAATTAGGTAGTTAGGTACGTAATTAAGTATACAGTAGTTGGCATTCCATAAAAAAAATCGATAAGCTATTAATTGCATGAAAATTTCCTAAAGTCGGCACTCCGGTATTACCTGTATCACCTGTATTGAATAAGTACTGCAAAAGTCACTAAGCTCCGAAATCGTGAAAACTCTCCACATATTTTTTTTAAGCCCTGGTGCCTCTTATCACTGTGGTGATTTTAATAAATGTGTTATATATCTATCTGCTCAAAAAACTTGAGGATATCTAAAGGGACACGTAATTAAATAGTAGCTGTAGGTATAGTTCAATAGTAACACGTAGCATAATATAGTGCTTATCAATAGAATAGTTGCATGAAAACATTTTAGATAGCTACGTCGATGCACGCGGAAACGATGATCCGGGTTCAGTTTGGTTGAGTTTGTCTCTGATTTATGAGTTCTCAATGGGATGGCAATGTCAAACTACTAGTAAATACAGGAAGATATTTTTGAAGTATTTTTATTACGCATAATTGTTATAATTTAATTGCAATTCCAGTTGCCTTCTGGTTTATTTAATTTAATTTGTATAGTTATTGGTAGGCAAGGACATCATAAACACGAATGTTTTTAAAACATTTTAACTTTATCCGGTTTAAAGTTTAAGGAATTTCAGGCTGTATCTACATATTGATAAAGATCAAAATTGTATACAAGGTGCATGTAAAGGTATTCACCTAATTTACCAAAACGTGCCATGTTCAATTTGTTCAAGGAGCATGTAAATTCAATATCACGAAGTTAAGTACATTGTGTTTGTACGGTCATACTCATGCATTAAGACCTGTTCCACTAAGAGCGGATTTCACCATGCTCTGTTAGTTACTAATCAAGGATTAACCGGCCGTTAAATCTAACATTAGATGTCAAACGCGTACATTTTTACATATTTAACGGCCCTTTAATCCTTTGTTAATCTAACAGAGCATGGTGAAATCAGCGCTAAGTTCAACAATAAGTTTAACCAGTTGAACTAATTGCACCAAAAAATTCCAGTTATTTCAACTTTGATTTTTTTTGGTAAAGAGTATCAATTTTAGTAAGGTTCTGAGCACGATATGCGATGTAAAGCTACATTCGATACTTTGATACGAATAAGCGCTGGCGAATGTGACGTTAAAAGTGATGTATTCGCTAAGCCAAATATAAAAAGATTTTGTCGACTTTTTTGTTAAAACTTGAGCATTACACATTTTTTTTTTGCCACCAATTACTACTTTGATTGGTTGGTAGAAAATTACCCCTTAGCATTAAGTCCTCCTTTAGGCTCTCTATGAACTGAAATTGTATATTATTACTAGTGGCTTCCCGCGGCTTCGCACGCGTTGAAGTGGTGAGCCGTGATTGAGCCACAAACATCCAAACATCGTAACTTTCGCATTGATTGGTATATTCTAAGGGTAGGATTTTAAATACCTACGTAGGTATAAGAGATACCTATAGGCGTACATTACCTATATTAAGTAGGTAGGTATAGGTACTGAGCTTATCACAAACATGACAAATACAACAAGGAAAACCTTACACGGAAAATATGTACTTTTTCCTAGTTACTTTGTTCCTAGTTTTTTCTCCAAAAACAAACGAAACGAACTTGGACTTGGATCCCCAGGCACGGTAGATACTCTCAGATCTCTTCGTACCAACTCAAGATTCCCGTTTTTAGAATGTCCCTTACAAACATTGTCGCCTCGTTGTATCCTTTTTACTCGAGCGCAACGGAGGAAGGTAACGTTTAAGGGGTTGTTTTCGAAAATCAAACTGTCATTTTGTTATTTATCCACAGAACACATTTTCTTTTAGTTTGAAGCTAATTACACTACGCGTTAAAAATCTCCCATACAAACCTTGAAACTTTGGCAGTCTTTTGCACCCTTTAAAGGGGTAGCTTAAAATATTGAAAACGTGATTTTAAATTATTTATTGTGGAGTATATTTACTTCAAGTTTGAAATTAATTGCACTATGCGTTAAAAATCTCCCATACTAACTTTTACAGTAATTTGCACCCTTTGCAGGGGTAATTATCAAAAATTAAAAGTGTCATTCTTAATGATTTATTTCTTAGTATCACCCCAAGTTTTAAGTCAATCGCACCACACGTTAAAAAACTCCCACAAAAACTTTGACATCCCTTTGTACACTTATTAAGGGTATTTTTATAAAACTAAAAATGCCTTTCCTATTTTTTAGCTTTGGAGTACATCTACTTCAAGTTTCAAGTTTGTAGGTTCAAGGAATACTATTTTTCATACAAACGTTTTCAACCTATTTTACACCCTTAGGGGTTGAATTTCCAAAAATCCTTTCTTAGTACACCTCTACGCCATAAGACCTATGTACTCTTCAAATTTCAAGTCTCTAGGAACAGCGGTCAAAAAACTCCCATACTTACAAACTTTTACATCCCTTTGCATACTTATTAAGGGTAGTTTTAAAAAACTAAAAATGAATTTCCTATTTTTTTACCTTGAAGTCCATGTACTTCAAGTTTCAAGTTGGTAGGTTCAAGGAATACTATTTTTCATACAAACGTTTTCAACCCTTTTTACACCCCTAGGGGTTGAATTTCCAAAAATCCCTTCTTAGTACACCTCTACGCCATAAGACCTATGTACTCCTCAAATTTCAAGTCTCTAGGACCAGCGGTTTAGGCTGTGCGTTGTCTATATGTCAGTCAGTCAGTCAGTCAGTCAGGACTTTGATTCTTATAGTACTACTAGTGGCTTCCCGCGGCTTCGCACGCGTTGAAGTGGTGAACCGTGATTGAGCCGCAAACATCAAAACATCGTAACTTTCGCATTGATTTGTATATTATTAGGGTAAGATTTTAAATACCTACGTAGGTATATGGGATACCTATAGGCGTACATTACCTATATTAGGTAGGTAGGTATAGGTACTGACTGAGTTTGGCACAAACATGACAAATACAACAAAGACAACCTTACACGGAAAATATGTACTTATTTGTTCCTAGTTTCTACCTCAAAAACAAACGAAACGAAACAGCTTCACGACTTTGATCCCCAATCACGGTAGATACTCTCATATCTCTTCGTACCAACTCAAGATTCCCGTTTTTAGAATATCCTATATATAACACAGAATATAACATTGACGCTTCGTTGTATCCTTTTTACTCGAGCGCAACGAAGGAGGGTAACGTTTCAGGGGTTGTTTTCGAAAATCAAACTGTTTTTTTGTTATTTATCCACAGAACACATTTTCTTTTAGTTTGAAGTTAATTACACTACGCGTTAAAAATCTCCCATACAAACCTTGGGACTTTGGCAGTCTTTTGCACCCTTTGCAGGGGTAGTTTTAAAATAGTGAAAACGTGATTTTAATCTATTTATTGTGGAGTATATTTACTTCAAGTTTGAAATCAATCAAGTTTTTTAAAACTACCCTTAATAAGGGTGCAAAGGGATGTAAAAGTTTGTATGGGAGTTTTTTGACCACTTTGAAACAGCTTCACGACTTTGATCCCCAATCACGGTAGATACCCTCATATCTCTTGGTACCAACTCAAGATTCCCGTTTTTAGAATATCCCATATATAACACAGAATATAACATTGACGCTTCGTTGTATCCTTTTTACTCGAGCGCAACGAAGGAGGGTAACATTTCAGGGGTTGTTTTCGAAAATCAAACTGTTTTTTTGTTATTTATCCACAGAACACATTTTCTTTTAGTTTGAAGTTAATTACACTACGCGTTAAAAATCTCCCATACAAACCTTGGGACTTTGGCAGTCTTTTGCACCCTTTGCAGGGGTAGTTTTAAAATAGTGAAAACGTGATTTTAATCTATTTATTGTGGAGTATATTTACTTCAAGTTTGAAATCAATCGCACTATGCGATAAAAATCTCCCATACTAACTTTTACAGTCATTTGCACCCTTTGCGGGGTAATTATCAAAACTTCAAAGTGTTATTCTTAATTATTTATTTCTTAGTATATTTACCTCAAGTTTTAAGTCAATCGCACCACGCGTTAAAAAACTCCCATACAAACTTCGACATCCCTTTGCATACTTATTAAGGGTAGTTTTAAAAAACCAAAAATGTTATTCCTATTTTTTTAGCCTTGAAGTAAATCTACTTCAAGTTTCAAGTTTTTAGATTCAAGGAATAAAATTTTTCATACCAATGTTTTCAACCCTTTTTACACCCTTAGGGGTTGAATTTCCAAAAATCCCTTCTTAGTACACCTCTACGCCATAAGACCTATGTACTCTTCAAATTTCAAGTCTCTCTAGGACCAGCGGTCAAAACACTCCCATTCAAACTTTTACATCCCTTTGCACACTTATTAAGGGTAGTTTTAAAAAACTAAAAATGTGTTTCCTATTTTTTTGCCTTGAAGTATATGTACTCCAAGTTTCAAGTTTGTAGGTTCAAGGAATACAATTTTTCATACCAACGTTTTCATCCCTTTTTACACCCTTAGTGGTTGAATTTCCAAAAATCCCTTCTTAGTACACCTCTACGCCATAAGACCTATATACTCTTCAAATTTCAAGTCTCTAAGTCCAGTGGTCAAAAAACTCCCATACAAACTTTTACATCCCTTTGCACCCATATTAAGGGTAGTTTTAAAAAACTAAAAATGCCTTTCCTTTTTTTTTGCTTTGAAGTATATGTACTCCAAGTTTCAAGTTTGTAGGTTCAAGGAATACTATTTTTCATACAAACGTTTTCAACCCTTTTTACACTCTTAGGGGTTGAATTTCCATAAATCCCTTCTTAGTACACCTCTACGCCATACTACCTATGTACTCCTCAAATTTCAAGTCTCTAGGACCATTGGTCAAAAAACTCCCATACAAACTTTTACATCCCTTTGCACCCTTATTAAGGGTAGTTTTAAAAAACTAAAAATGCCTTTCCTTTTTTTTTGTCTTGAAGTATATGTACTCCAAGTTTCAAGTTTGTAGGTTCAAGGAATACTATTTTTCATACAAACGTTTTCAACCCTTTTTACACCCTTAGGGGTTGAATTTCCAAAAATCCCTTCTTAGTGCACCTCTACGCCATAAGACCTATGTACTCCTCAAATTTCAAGTCTCTAGGACCAGCGGTCAAAAAACTCCCATACAAACTTTTACATCCCTTTGCACCCTTATTAAGGGTAGTTTTAAAAAACTAAAAATGCCTTTCCTTTTTTTTTGCCTTGAAGTATATGTACTCCAAGTTTCAAGTTTGTAGGTTCAAGGAATACTATTTTTCATACAAACGTTTTCAACCCTTTTTACACCCTTAGGGGTTGAATTTCCAAAAATCCCTTCTTAGTGCACCTCTACGCCATAAGACCTATGTACTCCTCAAATTTAAAGTCTCTAGGACCAGCGGTTTAGGCTGTGCGTTGTCTATATGTCAGTCAGTCAGTCAGTCAGTCAGTCAGTCAGTCAGGACTTTGAGTCTTATAGTATTAGAGATAATACTCAATTGTATTCTGTATTTTTTTCTTTATTGCACAAATATCTCTAAGATATTTGTGCAATAAAGAAAAAAATACAGGAATTATGCGACCAAGCCGAAAACTCTGGCAACAAAATCACCGCTTGGTTTCATAAGAAAAACCGACCAACAGAAACTTGGAACAACAAATAAAAAATAGTTGTTTGGTTTTTGATCGAGTGAGCGAAGCGAACAAAGATCTTAGTTTCAACTTGGGCAATTTGGCATTTTATGTATGTATGTATGTATGTATGTATGTATGTTTGTCTGGCGATAACATTAGAACCGTTGATCCGATCTGCATAAAATTTGATATGTCGATAGCTTGTACTTGAGAAATTTACTGGTAAGTATATGAGTAAAATCGGATGAAGGGTTTTTGAGATATGGGGTTTTTTAAGAGGGCAAAAATAAAAAAAGTTACATAAAAAATCAAGTTACATGTCATATGAAAGGGATTTGTTTGGACATTCCAAAACAATTTTTACTTTTTTTTTGGGACGCTCGGTTTTTGAGATACAACAAAAAAGTTAAATTAAGATAACCAGCGATCCAAGAGCTCCCATCTCTAAGAGTTTCGTTGGCATCAAGGTTTTTCTACTGGTCGTTCAGTTCCTTTGCTTTTTCTTATTATTTTCTCTTGAAATAAATTAAGGAGGTACTCAGTTCTCATAAAATGGTGATAACGGCCAGGTCTGATGATGGAGCCAAGGTCTGTTCAACGGAACTCTTCAATAAATAGGCCAATAGAGTTGAAACTTGGTTACCGTACCAAGTTAGTAGGCGGTAGTCAGAAAAAAGTCTGCCTTTGACTACCACCTACTCAAAGTTTTGGTGCGTTCGTCGGGTCGCATCACGAGATCTCAGTTCGGGGCGAACTACTAGTTTATTTTTAAAAACGAAACAAAAGTT
This sequence comes from Chloroclysta siterata, assembly GCA_932294275.1. NCBI lineage: Eukaryota > Metazoa > Arthropoda > Insecta > Lepidoptera > Geometridae > Chloroclysta > Chloroclysta siterata. The sequence goes on from OW028602.1 coordinate 13,665,559, forward strand.
TTTGAATTTTGAAAGCTATGTAAGTGTTACCATCTAAGTGCAGGCCACTGTACATCATACAGTTCCGTTCTAACGAGTTACGGACGCGTAGGTGATAATTAGGTAACAACCGTGACCTAACCACTCAAGCTTGTATAATACAACGATAAAGACACAAACTTGCGTAAAATGCAAAAACGAACTTCTTTTGGGGTCGATGCTTCTTTTTTTTAAATGCATACTTATTAATTTTATCTGCTTTACCAAACCAGATTTAAGAGTAGTAGAGCTCTTTGTGAAGGGCTCGTCCACGGAAGTACTACCACCACGCTTTTTTCTGCCGCCAAGCGGCGTTGCTGTGTTTCGGTTTGAAGAGTGTGGTTGCCTGTGTAATTACAGGCATGATGCTTAATATCTGTATGCCTCAAGTTGATGTACGCAGGGTAGTGCATCGTAGGGCACGTAAGGCAATGCATTGTTATAGGTGATGGTTACCACTTAACATCAGGTGGGACATCTGCTTGTGACATCAGCTAGTGGTCATCATTATCTTCCTGCTCTTATTATTAGTGGTACCTATAAAAAAAAACAAATCCAAATAATCCATCAATCCTCTCCATTTCAAGGGCGCTTCGAAGAAATCGCTACTGAGCGATAAGCCCACTTATCTCTCAGTAGCGGTTTCGCATTGTACCCTTTTTTATTATTTTCTGTATGATGTATGCACAATAAAGCGTTAATCATTCTATTAAACTTAGCAAAGTCAAGTCCGCGCAATCAACGTCTCAACTTTGCAGTAAGTTTTTCATAGCGTTCATTGACAGTCGGTTTCGTTGAAGCTTTCGGATACATTTTCGTAGATACCTACGCGACAATATAGTGAGTAGCGGTAGTGATAGATACCTAATAGCCATCGCGCACGACCATGAAATTCATGCAATGCTAAACCTTCGAAACAAAATGTGAATTCTACACAATGAATTACGCAAGTGCATTGGGCATGGGAGGACATTGGATCGCCGATCGCCTTCACGCGTATTGGTGATTTGTCGTGTTTTTAAGGACTATTTTCTTATTGTGAATTTGTGACGATTACAGAACCAGTATCAAAAAAAAACTTACGCCTAATCTACCAACCTAATTAAATGTATTTTACTACTGCTTATGTATTTTACTAAAGTAGAGGTACAAAAGTTTTTTTTTAATTTTGCCTTTTGGAAGTAAATGCCAAAAAAGTAAAAATGTAAACACAAACCCTCGGTGAAAATTCGATTTCAATACTGAGATTCTACCAAGTAGATCCTTAGGGACCACCTACCTCGACTTACTAGGCAGAATTAAAACAAAAAGTGAAATTATTTACTACTAGCGGCCTGTCCCAGCTTCGCATGGGTGGTCATACATTTTTTGAACATTTAAGACAAACTTAGACCGTGGGTTCGAGCCTCGCGTCTACTAATTTCATACATTTGCACGTCCTTCTCCTTGAGTGACTGAGATCGCACCCCGAGCGTGAACCGTGGACCCGTTAACATTTTTAATTTCATCATATCTTTTGAATGGAATGTCCGATTTGAAAAATTTAAAAAGTAATCTATAGGTATTGAAACCGTCTTAATTATGAAATGATTTATTTGGATAAGGATTAATACCAAGGTACAAATAAACACCCTTTTCTAGCGGCATCATTTCAATTAAATTTTTATAATAAAAGAACACTTATTGTGACATAACTATAATAGTTAGACATATGCTGTCGCGACATTTTTTGTAGATAATGATGTCTTCTGCAAAGTCGTAGTACATTATTTTGTTCTATCATCAATAGTTTTCGCAGCGCACGCGATGTAAGGTTTTCTTTTTCCACCTTGGGTTACATTATTGGAGTTTTAGTAAGGATCCCTGATTTTTTTGAAAATATAATATAGCCTATGTTACTCAGGGATAATGTAGCATTCTAATGGTGAAAGAATTTTTGAAATCGGACCATTAGTTTTTGAGCCTATTCGTTACATACAAAACAACAAAACAACAAAACAACAAAACAACAAAAATACAAATCTTTTCTCTTTATAATATTAGTGTAGATTTAATTCTCATCACTTTAAGTATGATGATGATTACTATTCCGTATATGATTGAGCAAAGACTATATTAAATACGCATAATGGAGCTCTAATGGAGCTCAAATGGAGTTGGGCGGAACTACGGGCACCTGGTGAGACGTGGTGAAACGTAACGACAGGTGGTGCAAACATGAGGAGTGGCCGAGGACTGGCAAGAGAAGCGTCGGACGTTCAGTCCACGATGGGTCGACGCAGGGCTGGAATATCCATTAGGCGGATTAGGCAACTGCCTAGGGGCCCACGGGGGCCTAGTCGATGCGGGCCACGAACCAAGAATAAAAAACGTTTCATTCGTGATATTCCCCATTATTTACATCCGGTAATGTTGCCATAGAAAAATAATTTTACTTACTGTAAAAAGCGCCATCTAACGTTATTTGGTCATCATCACTTATCTATAACTTAATCTATTCATGATCATTTCAATGAAAGCAAAAAGCAGAAGTCGAGCTGATCGACTCGACTTTTGTAATAGGAAAAATATATTTTAAAAAGTAAGAAATGGGTAAAGGAAAGCGGCCCCGAGAATTGCATTGCCTAGGGGCCCTTATACTGATAGGGTTAATCCGGCCCTGGGTCGACGACATTATCAGCGTAGTAAGTCGTAGATGTATGAGGGTAGCCCGAAATCGTGTGGAATGGCAAGAAGAGAGAAGCCTATGCCCAGCAGTGGGCTAAGTCAGGTGGATGATGATGATCATGATATGATTATTGACACTTATTTCTGAGAATAAATATCTTGTATCTTAGACTAAGTATAGTACCTCCATGTCTTGTATGATTGAACTATGACAAATATAAACATAAATGGTAAACTCATTACAATACCAGCAATAGCAATTCAGTTAGACCTACATTGTCATTAGTGACGTACAGAAAAAAGATAAAGAATGACCTAATCTCCGTCAATAATAACTCGAGGCTAATGACTCCGTGCTTGACCAAACTCGGATACGGTTTACGTAGAAAAGTCATGACTTGAACAGAAGTGATATTCTGTCAACAAAACTTACCCACGCGGAATCTGCGGTGAGTTTTCTCATCAACCCATCACTTTAAGAGTAGTAGAGCTCCTAGTGAAGGGCTTGTCCGGGGAATTACTACCACCATGCCTTTTTCTGCCGCCAAGCAGCGTTGCTGTGTTTCGGTTTGAAGAGTTTGGTTGCCGGTGTAATTACAGGCACATGAGGCTTAACATCTGTATATCTCAAGTTGATGGACGCAAGGCAGTGCATCGTAGGGCACTTTACTATCGTGCGTGACTTACGAGGCAATGCTTTGTTATAGGTGAAGGTTACCACTTACCATCAGATGGGCCATCTGCTTGTTCCATCAGCTAGTTGTAAAAATAAAAACAAGCATGAGATTTTTGATGATGAATGCCAACGCGAGTGAGGTGAAACCGTGATCGAAGTGAGTGGATCTATTAGATGAAACTCCCCGTGATCTTGTTGTTTACGGAATATCACTACTGAGTTCGTGACAGTAATCAATGGTTGTTCTTAAAATTAAAATCATGGGCTATTCGTGATTACTTTAAAACTTGTAAGCGAGCGCATTCACCGCAGCGCAGTGCTGTCACCACCTTATTTGGAGTCTACCTTTTTATTGGAGTAGAGCTCTTTGTAAAAGGGCTCGTCCGAGGGAAGTACTACCGCCATGCCATTTCAGCAGCAAAGCAGCGTTGCTGTGTATCGATTTTAAGGGTGTGGTTGTCGGTGAAATAACAGGCGCATGAGGCTTAACATCTGTATGCCGCAAGTTGATGGACGCAGGGCAGTGCTTCGCAGGACACGTTCCTATCGTGCGTGATTTGCGAGGAAATGCTTTATTAAAGGTGATAATTACCATTTAAAATAAGGTGGGCCATCTGCTTGTTCCATCAACCAGTACCTAGTACAAAAAACCTACAAGCTAGGTATTTTATTGACTGACTGGCATTAACTTAGGCATGTAGGCTTAGTTATTGGAAACTCTGCCTTCTGCGCTGTAGGTGAACAAGAATAAACAACTATGACAACTTCAGTACCTCATTAAGTCTGAGTTTAGTTTTTTGTTGAAGTTATTCTGTATTGCGAGCCCAGCTGCCTTACCGCGAAAACAAAACGGTAATCAGAATCAAACTTTGATGATAGGTATTTTTTACAGTCTTAGCAGTATCCAAGTCCTATAAAACTTAACAGGGGGATAGTTTATATCCATAGCTTTAATCTCTTTTGTTACAATTAGCTGATGGAATAAGCAGACTGGAATAATCCGATGTTAAGTGGCAACTGTCACAAAGGATTTCCATAAAGTCACGCATGATAGGAACGTGCCCTACGTTGCACCGCCCTGCGTCCATAGGCATACAGATGTTAAGCCTCATGTGCCTGCCTACACCGGCAACCACACTCTTCAAACCGAAACACAGCAACGCTGCTTGGCGGCATAAAAAGGTGGAGTGGTGGTAGTACTTCCCCGGACGAGCCCATCACAAAGAGCTCTTCTACTCTTAAATGTTATGAACGTTCTAGATATTGCCATAGACCAAATGATATTGCTAATATTGCAAAAATATCATCAAAGATTTGATTCCCGTCACCATTTTGGTATCACGGTAAGGCAGCGGGTTCTGTATAGAGTCACGAGAGTTCAGCACGCCCGTCAGCGGCGCTTAACGCGTCTCCAAACAAAACCCCGGCTCACAATACAGAATACCAAAAACGACAAACACTCGGACATGAAGCAGGTAACAGTAAATCGGTAGTTGTCGTAACATAATAAGGTAAGAAGTACCCCATAGCGGCACTATTAGTTATTCTGTGGTCGCAGTAATGATAGTACACACTGCATAGCGGGACAAGATTGCATACTGTTGCAAGTGTCATTATGTATTCAAGGTAGATTCGATGTAATACGATGAGTGGCAGAATGTATAGGAAATAATGTTGGTGTTAAGCCATTATAGCCATGGTAACGGTGTTCCTTTGCCTTGTAGTAATATAATTAGGTACAAGTAGCTAATGGCTAAGCATGATATCAAAAGTTGTAAAGCTAAGTGCTTATTTAGTTATTCCGAATGAGTCTTGAAAGCAGAACGTTTGGATTTGAAGAATGGTTGTCAGTGCAATAACATGCTTATGTGATTGAACATCTTTATGTCAGCGCAGTGCCAGTACTCTCAAATCAAATCAAATCAAATCAAAATATGTTTATTTTGTGTCACAAAAACATAGGCAACGGTGAAGGAAAACATTGCGAGGAAACAGGGACGTCGTATTTAAAAAAATGTAAAACATGTGTCAATTGCTCCAAAGGAGCGTCATTGATGCGCACTTATAATCCTTTCACCACACTGTTTTAAAAGAACTAGTGGCACGACAAAAAGAAGGAGCGCAATGCTATTATGACTGGTGCCTATAAAAAATGCACTCGTCTAGTATGCAACTTTCATAGGCAGAGGTCATCGCTTAACATCAGGTCAACGTCTACCTGCATATTCACTTAAAGGTCTGTTTAAAAATGCCATGGTTCAATAAAGGTTCTCGAATGGAAACGGAAACCACGCCCTGAAAAGCACAGCGTAGGACGGCCGCCAAAGATGGAATGACCTAGTTAAGGTTTCTAGGAACTGCTTGGCGCCGGCGCCGTAACTAATGTTGTTTTTTTGTAAGTAGAGCTCTTAGTGAAGGTCTTGATCGGGGAAGTACTACCACCATGTCTATTTCTGCCGCCAAGCAGCGTTGCTGGGTTTCGTTTTGAAGGGAGTGGGCCACTGAAATTACAAGCACATGAGGATTTACGTCTGGACGGACGCATAGTAGGCAGTGGCGACTGGCGTAGCTAGATGGACAAGGGCAAAACGTTAAACGTTAAAAGGGTTAAACATTCCTTATTTTTATGATGCATAGAGAAAGAATCGGGATGAAAACTTAACTAAAAAGTTGACGGGTGGAATTGTCGAGTCAAGCACGACCGTCAAGCACGTGAGCTTATCGCTGATGACAATAACAAACACCACATGCTTATCGAGGACGCTTAGCGAATGTGTTTAAAGTCTTAAATCGGGAGTTCTCTGATTGTTGATGTTCATTCAAAACCATAAAAAAAAAATTGTGAGCTGACTCAAGGTTTTCTAGCTTCGGGAGCTGGCTGACCCTCTCTTTTCAAAGCTTAGGTTAGAGGGCCCCCTGAGCTCCGGGGTCCTGGTGCACTACACCATCTGGTCCTACAATAGCTACGCCACTGATAGAGGGCTCGTTCCTATCGTGCTTGACTTGTGAGGCAATGCTTTTTTATAGGTGATGGTAACAACTTAACATTAGGTAGTGTACTGTACAGGTTGCTTGGGTACCAAATAAAACACTTAGTTCGAGTAACGTCCGCCTGGGTTGGCCGGGCTGGAATCGAGTGCCCGCTACCCGCTACTCGCCCATGCTTGCCTATACCCAGTCAGCGCGCATAGTTTATTGTTATACACTACATCTAGGCTATTTATGCTTGTTTTTCAACAAGTACCGACCAACATAGTTAAAAAAAATGTACGACCACAAACGGTACCTTGTACGGCCATCAGTCGCTTTGGAAAACTGGTTAGTGGACGAAGGAACGTTCATTATTAACTGACCCACATGGAATCTAGGTTTACCAGGGTCATTAGAGGCTGAAATTATGATGAGATAAAGCATCTTCTTCGTAGTAAACGGTTGTAATGAGTGAATGGGCTGTAGATAGCTTTGGAGCTGGTAACGGGGTTTTTAGGCCCCGCACCAAAGCTTCCATCGTATAGGTTTACGAGACACTAGCCGGGTTCGACAACTAAGCACGGAAGGGAGAGGCACGTGGGGGGAGGCATTTCCACTAGTGAATGGAAATGCCACTACCGATCACCCATGACAAAAGTGCTGAGCGATGCTGATCTTAGTTTTTCAGCTGGTACAAAAAAAAATGGACGAGCTAATTTATAAAATATCGGCCCTCGAGAGTTCTGGTTTTGGGGAGATGTGGTTTTAGCAGTGGCGTAGCTATCGTAGGTGCAGGTGGTGCAGTGCGCCGGGGCCCGGAGCTCAGGGGGCCCTCTAACCTAAGCTTTGAAAAGAGAGGCTCAGCCAGCTCCCGAAGCTTGAAAACCTTGAGCCTGCTCACATTTTTTTTAATGATTTGTTATAAAGGCTAATGTATGTTAAAGCTATGTTGAAAGAGGGGGTGAGGGCCCGATTCTTTCTCTGTGCACCGGGGCGGGGCACTTGTCCACCTAGCTACACCACTGGGTTTCAGTACATTTTTTTCAGTATTTATCATTTTCTTTGAAATTTATCATGACACTGCTAATAACCAGTATAATATATTTAAATGATAAGGTTGTGAGGGGATGTAGATATACATCGATATAAAAGTCGTGAAGCTGTTTCTTTTTAACCAACCTCCAAAAGGCAAAGGCAAATTCGACGCTGTAATTTAAGTTTTCCATCCTTTCAACAATTTTTTTATCGATTCAACAAACTGAAACGAGTCGTGGTAAGACATGTAGGTATCTGTTATCTGTATAGATGTGCCTGTTACATTATTTTAAGATGATTAGGTACCGGAAATTCCTTGGTGGTGAATGTGGTGATGATGTAATGTATGTATACCTACGCGTGTTCCAAAGCGTCTAATCTTCTGAACTAGGTCTTTGGAATAATTTACAGTGGCTTACTTTGCTGACTTCATCTCAAATATTGTATTAGGCACGGTCTCAGTGAGTCAACGGTGAAGCTCGCCGTGAATCCGGATGTAGTAGGTACGCCAGATAGCTTTGGTAAGTTTGTATTTGAATCACATCGATTGAGTCCTTTCTCTTGGGCACGGCATTCACCGTTGGTTCAGTATTCAGTGTGTTATTGTCTTAATAAATACCTACAGGAAAATAAAGAGCAGCTTTACGACTTTGATACAGACATGGTAGATATCCCTTCAAATCTCTTAGTACCAACTCAGGAATCTTTTTTTTTATACAACAAGCTGATGGAACAAGCCGATGGCCCACCTGATGTTAAGTGGTAACCATCACCTATAATAAACCATTGCCTCGTAAGTCACGCACGATAGGACCGTGCCTTACGATGCACTGCCTTGCGTCCATCAACTTGAGGCATACTTCTTGTGCCTGTAATTACACCGGCAACCACACTCTTCAAACCGAAACACAGCAACGCTATTTGGCGGCAGAAAAAGGCGAGGTGATACCTAGTACTTCTCCGGACGAGGCCTTCACAAAGAGCTCTACTACTCTTTTGAAGATATCAAAGTGAGTAGTCAGAGGTACGCCCAAATATTACATTTGGCTATTTACGTGAAAGGTTGCAAGCGCATCGCCGCTGTTAGAATACTAAGTGTTTACCTCACGATGTTTTTCGACAGAGTTTGATTGATTTCGGCACGTAATTTTTTAGGATGGAAAAATCCATTGACGCACGGCCGGATTTGAACCCACAACTAGGAGGGGCTACTTCCATACGAAAAGTTAAATTATTTTCGAATATTTTTAAAATTTGTAGAAATCAAAGTTTTCGATTAATTAAAAACTGAAGTAGTGGTTGGCTATTATAAACCTACCTACTTAATTAATTTGGTTTCAAGTTAGGTGCAATCGTCACGGTACGATTTTATGTCAAATTAAAATACAATTTTATAAAAATTACGAGATTGTATAAATAGAGCGAAATGTGAATTTGATTACCTAACTTCAAGGCTAAAAGAAAAAGTTCCTTATTTTTATAATGCTAACGCCTACAACTCCATGACCAATCTGTATCAATTTTAGACTTCCTTGAAATTTTAATGTACTTAAACAGTTTATTGTAAGTAGGTAAGCAGGTTCTTAGATTAAAATTATGACATGCTGTAGGTCGGTAACTATGTCAAACTTTCTAAAAAACAGTAGGTACTTGAACGCTGAAAGTTATACTGGTAGGTGCCATCGTTGTTTCCTGTACCCAAGTCAGTTTTTTTATTTTTTGTTTTTTTTTCGGTATCGACTGCGGTTTGTGTTCACCATACACAAGCGGCGTGCCGAGAACTCGCGTGGTTCACAAAACCCAGGCCCGCAATACGGAAAACCAAAAACGAAAAAAAACTCGAACTTGTGGTACTGTAGGTATTTGATCAATGATAGATACGAGCAAATAAAAATGCGAATTTTGAATTGCTTTATGAAGTGATACCATTATTATATGCTATGTGAAATTCATAAAGACATTATGACCATTAATACAAGGTGTTCCAATACTTGGGCTTAAAACTTCAGGGGGCTAAAGTACCCATCAATATGAATAACTTTTTCTAAGGAACAAACACTGTAAACGCGAAAAAAACAACAGCGTTCACAGTGTTGGTTCCTTAGAAAAAGTTTTATCTTCCTAGAAATTGATTGAGGCTTATGTCTAGCAGTGTACTTTTTTAGGCTGATGTATGATGAAAAGAACCTGATCGATGACAGAACCAAATGAACGGTATCTTACTTGCAAGAAACCATTTTATTCCTTCCATTTTGCACCATTTTGTTCGGGGAGAATAAGCCTTCAAAGATGATTTCCCTGTAGGTAGTGCGACCAGAAAGGTCAATAATTCATTTGAATGGAATGTCAGATGCCTGCTGAAGACGCTGACTCACTAATTCCGAGTTCAACAACACTACTCCATTGTTTCAGCTTTTTGCAGAGTCAAAATTAAAAGGTAAATTCAATTGTGGACAAAAAGTGTAGCTTCTAGTAATTGACCTGATAAGTTGAATGTTCTCGGAATATGCAAATTACTGGTTATTTAAGTACCTACTCGTTATTTTTTAGCTGGGACTCCGGTTTGGTTATTTCTATCAAATTAAAACCTTCTAACGGCCGGTTACTGAAAGCCCGATCGAAACTAATCGCATGTCATGTCACTTGCTATCTCTATCTAATTCGATGTGAATGGCTGAAATGGCGAGTGACTTGATATCCGATTAGTTTTGATCAAGCTTTCAGATACCGGCCGTTAGAATTTAAAAAAGATCGGAAAGTGAAGCGAAATATAAAGATTATATTCAACAGTAGAGGTACAAACGCAAACAAGCAGAAATGATGATGCATTACGATGCTAGTTTTCAGATCCGGTCATTCTTTCATTGAAAGTAGTAAGCTTACGTATAGAGCCAGTCAGTAGTAGTATTTCGTTTCTGCCGCCAAGCAGCATTGCTGTTTGAAGTGTGGGTGGCCGTGAAATAACAGGCACATTATGCTTAAAATCTCTTTCATCCAGTCAAACTGTCAAAGTTGATGGACGTAAGGTTGGTATCGCAGGGCACATTCCTAACGTGCGTGACCAATGTGTGCGTGCGAGGCAGTGCTTTGCTATAGGTGATGGACTGATGGTACAGCGTAACGAAAATGGCGATGGGAATCAAAACTTTGATTACCTATCAGTGGCGTAGCTATCGTAGGTGCAGGTGGGGCAGTGTACCAGGGGCCCGGAGCTCAGGCCCTCTAACCTAAGCTTTGAAAAGAGAGGGTCAGCCAGCTCCCGAAGCTAGAAAACCAAACAGCATGCTCACAATTTTTTGTTTATTTAAAGGTTAATATAAGTTCAAGCTATTGGAAAGAGGGGGTGAGGGCCCGATTCTTTCTCTATGCACCGGGGCCCTTGTCCACCTAGCTACGCCACTGTTACATATATAAATTGCAACTCTTGAATGTTCATTACATGAAAAGTTAAAAATCAACTGATACCTATACCTAAACTACACACCCGTGGATTACTGCTATTAGGTATGTAAAACTGTAAAAAATATTTTATTCCCATTACCATTTTGGGTTTGCAGTAATGCAGGTTCTGATTGTTACATCAGCAATGGTGTAAAAAGTCAATGCGTACCAAGAACCTAACGAATAACCTAAGTCAGAGCATAGGAAGGTACCTACCTATACCACATGTGAAAAGACCTTCAAATTTTTGCGGAGGTGACCAGCCTAATGGGGTATTACAGGCGCGGTCCGAAGGGGGATTCACAGGGGACATGACCCCCCCCCCAAATTGTACACGTCAAATTGAAAAATCTTCTAAAAATTTACAAAATAAAAAAAGGGTTTTTTTGCCTCTAGCCGCGATGCATTTTATTGTTTGCTGACATCTAACGGTGCTTGTATTGTGCAATAAAGTCTAATTTACTCCACATATTGTATTATTATTAGTGACCCCCTCCAAAATTTCAGGCTGCGACCGCGCCTGTGGGGCAAAGGTTCTGATCGATGATCTCAAGGACCAGCGGGCAACTGCCTTATTTTAACTGGGTAAGATCAGTCTATGCCTACTGTAATAAGCTCCGAGGTAAATTGATTTTGTTATTTGAAGGTAGTTCGGAATACTTGACTAAGTAAAGACAAACATTACTAGTGAATGGATAAAACTTAAATTGCTTTTTTTTACTGCAAATTGAAGGTAAAGTTACCTATCGTTATAAATAACGGGTAATAAACCTACCTACTTTAAATTGCCTGCACCTTGCTTGGTGAGTTGAAAGATTTTTTTTCTTTGTTAGTAGGTACCATAGGTACATGATACTAAGCTTTCATCGGACAGGTTGAAAATAGTGAAAACACAATAGCTAATACAGAAAACAAGTTTTCTAACTAGATAGTGCCAACATACCTCACAAAAGACCGGCCAGCGAGCAACGGGACTACTATCGCACCCACGAGAAGTCACAGTTATTCCTGCACCACACAACACTTAGCCACCAAAACAACCGATTAAAACAACACCATCCAGTCTTTAATTCGATTATTTTTCGTTCGAATCGATAACGATATTCGATAAAACTTTTTCAGCAAGCCAAGATAACTCCAGCGGCCGTACCGTGCAAACTCGTACTGAGTCAGTGACACTGCGCATGTTTCTCCCTCTCTATCTAATTGCAGCCAATAACATGCAGCAGAGTGAGAACACCACTCATTGGAATGCGAGATAATTCAGGTAGTACGCGCGTAGGCGTCTCGCCTTCGTGAGAGGTTTTGCCACGGGTTAGAAAGGGACAGAAACAGCAGTTAGCCTGTTGAGGTTCATGGTGACTATGTGTGGCAACTGTGCGTAGAAAATATGTGGAAAAATGAGGCTTTCATCGTTAAGGCGAAGCGTGTCACTGTATGTGCTAAACATTTTTAACCTGGACCTGAGAGATATGTTTTTTTCATGCCGAGATGCCAGAAATATACTATAAGTAAATAAATAAATAGGCTACTACTGTATTGAATATACCTATTTCAAATTATTAATAATAATTTATGACTGTACAACATTACGGACAGCGTTATAGGTAGGTTAGGTACTATTGAGATCAAATAAAATAAAAACTTTGTAACAGGCAACAATTATTTACACAATCAACAATAATAAAATTCTAAACAATAATGAATAAAACCAATAAAACATCTGCAAGTATGTTAAAATTAGAACGTATTAAAAATAAAAGATATAAGTAAGTATTGCACAAAAATGCAATATAATAGAATATACATTTATTTGTCTAACAAACACACATTTTATATTATTTATTATGGCCTTATTGTTTGCCATTCAATATTGAATTAGGTCTAACCTGTAATGATATAGGTACTAAGTAATGTTTGTTTGAAATAAATACATTACTGTTTATGATGATGATGATTTAAAAAATTATATTACTGAGACAGCCAAAATGAAAAAATATATATAAAAAATATTAAATTAAAAATCCAATAATTGTTATTCACCTTAACTAACATCTGAATTTCACAAACTGTGATTGTGATTCTTCTCAGTATTGAAATAAAATATATTTTACCTTGGCAGCGGTCATTCCAAAAAGTTTAAACAGTTATCCAACTGAAGTTGGCATTGAGTCAACCTGGCAACGTCGCTAACTTTAAAGTTTAAACTGAAGTTATCAGCAAGTTTGCCAGTTTGCGAATTCTTGGTAACGAGGAGGCTGTGTCGCTCTGCGATGCATTTTGTTATAATTATATTTATTTATTGAAGTGTTCTTGAATAAATTAGGTAACGATGATAGGGGGAGAGTATACATTGGAGTTGTGTAACGTTATTCACGCTGGGCAGGTGAGTAGATGAATTATAATACCTAGATACTGTTCATAGACTGGGTAAGAACTACTTTGCTGACTTTTTGAAGGTAGGAGATTGTTTGGACTGTTTACATCGTATAATTAAGCGCACGAAAGTTATAGGTATTTGGTGTAAACAGGTCATTGATCTGTTTGTTATTGTTCAAATATTTCGTTAGTTTTCATTTATAATAAGTAAAAGCGCTTTAAATAATTTAATAGTAGTTTTAAGAGAAGTAGAGCTCTTTGTGAAGGGCTCGTCTTGGGAAGTAGGTACTACCACCACGCCTTTTTCTGCCGCCAAGCAGCGTTGCTGTGTTTCGGTTTGAAGAGTGTGGTTGCCGGTGTAATTACAGGCACATGAGGTTTAACATCTGTATGCCTCAAGTTGATGGACGCAGGGCAGTGCATCGTAGGGTACGTTCCTATCGTACGTGATTTACGAGGCAATGCTTTGTTATAGGTGATGGTTACCACTTAACATCAGGTGGGCCATCAGCTAGTTGTATAAATAAAAATACCGAAATTTTCTGTCATATCATAATAAACCGAGTAGGTAATCCCTAGGGAGCGCGTTTATGTCTTTTATAGGGCACAAAAAGTTTGGAAAATTCAGGAGCGCGTTGAAGTCTTTTGTACGTAGGTAATAAACAATTTTAGGCATCGGAAGAAATATCTTGCTTTATTGTAGTTATTCTCTTAGAAAATAAAATGAATTGCTTGTTTATTTTATTTTAAAGTCGGGATAATAGGGTCCGCGGTTTCGGAGTGGCACACTACACATCACGATATTCAAATGTTAACATGCTAATATACCTATTTCGGCCTTTGTTCTTATTTACATACCTGGGTATTAATTTACTTTTACGAGCAAAATAGGTAATTGATTCCCCATAAACTTATCTTCTTATTGTTATGTTTAGGTGGAGCCTGGCAGCTTTTTTCAACGCATAACTGGAGGTGTGAAGACAGGGGTTATTCTCAAAAATGTGTCGTTCACCACGCAAAGCGGAGAGGTCACCGCTATACTGGGTTCAAAAGGTACTGATTTTATAAATAAGTTTGTGATTTTGATAAAACTTTTCAATCTCTTAAAGGGCTATGTTTATCATCAGCTTAAAGAAGTCCGCTGCTGGACATAGGCCTTCCCCATACATTTCCAAATGAGAGACATGAAAAAGGCAGCTGTCCAATCCTGAAATATTACCTCCTCAGGTTTATTAGAAGACTGACCTGCCCAAAGTCTATTAGATCTTGCTCCATCAAAATTTTATGAAATTGAAATACCTATCAGCTGATCGCCATCGTAGGCGTTGGCGGGCAGTGTTCTTTTGTACCACGAAGTCATCAAACAAGCTTTCTTCCTTCCTTTCCTAAAACATCAATACTCAATACATTTATTGCTTTCACATAATTAACGTACATACATAGTTGGTAGGTGTAAATAGGTATCTCATGCGGGGTGCATGAGATACCTATGGGGTGATGGGTGGGTGGATGGGGTGCAGTAACAAGGAGGCGGGCCATCCTCAAAAACCATTTACTTTTCAGGCAGCGGAAAACGCGCCCTATTGGACGTGATCGCTCGAAGAGTTCCATCTCAAGGCCACATCCTGCTCGAAGGCATGCCTTACGAAGAGGAGCAGTTCAACTCCACGTGTGCTCTGGTGCGGCACTCCACCCGGCTCCTGGCTGGACTGACAGTTCAGCAGACACTAGCCTTGTCTCTTACCAAGGTACTTACCAACTATTGACTTGTCCTGTATTATTGTTACATTCAAATGTGACAAGTGGTGAGTCTTTCTTATGTTAAAAGCTCCTGTCTGTCATTTTGTGGCGGTTTCTTTCGAAACCTATGGGACACATTTTTATTAAATTTTTCGTTCAAATCAGGACACATAATACAATTTATTACCAACTGCTCACGTTTGTGCTAAAACCGAGTAATAACATGATTCAAAATAACACTAGAAAGACAATTAAGATGAAAAGGCTATGTTGCTTTCCAAAATAACAGAAATCGCCTTTTTTTTTAGTCTCATTCTGAGGTTTAAATTAATCAAAATAGTCGTATTTTGTAGTAGTCGTCGCATACGCCTCAATCATACTTACTCGTACTAAGGTTTCTTATGAATAGACAACCATGGGACACAATTTGACAAATTACAATATCTTCTATTTTAATGTTTTATAGATTGCAGGATACCTCAAGCAGTCGAAAGTAAAGCAAGTTATGGCGGATCTGGCTTTATCTCAGGTAAAAAGCACTCCATATTTTCTTTAAAATACTTGAAAGTCCATATTTTAAATCACAGCATGAAAATAAAGTTGAGTATAACCGTTCTTGTTCCTAGGTTGCAAACAAATGCGTAACGAACCTAACGAAGAGTGAATACCGAAGGCTGGTGATCGGCGTTCAGCTAATAAGGGATCCAGGTAAATGGACACCTAGCTCATAACCAACCTAATACAATACAAAATCATTTATTTATGCTATACGTAAATACAAATTACCGTAAGTTTGGTGTCTGTTCTTCTAGGCTTGGTCGCGAGGAACTGGCACCACCTAGCTTTAGCTCTGATTTCACCATGCTGTTTTAGATTAACAAAAGATTAAAGGGCCGTTAAATATGTCAACATGTACGCGTTTGCCATCTAAGGTTAGAATTAACGGCCTGTTAATCCTTTATTATTAACAGAGCATGGTGAAATCAGCTCTTAAAATTAAGAATTAAACATAACTTACTATAGGTACTAGCTCAAAAAACCTGAGTGTCTTGGCCTATGGTAAGAACTTGCCACCCTTTACTTTCCTGCGCCCCGCCTTCCGGTCCTTCCTTCCGCTACCACTAGACCACCAGTGCTCTGCACATTGCGACCGTCTTAAGATGTACCTACCTAACTAGCGTATTATCAGATCTTCAACCACAAAGATTTGTGAATGTATTTGCTGTCTACTGTTGTCACATTGCAAGATCCTTTTTCTTTTGCTCCAGTTATTCTTCTTCTGGACGAGCCGACTTGGGATCTGGATCCCCTCAACACATACCTGGTGATCTCGATCCTGTCGAACGCAGCCAAAACCTATGGGACCTCCATCATTCTCACAATGGAAAAACCCAGATCAGGTAAGGTTGACTGTGATAATCGAGAAGCATGGTCTAAAAGGACTCTTCTGTAACAATCATCATACAAAAGAACGCTAGGAACCGAGCCGTAACAGTGTTGGCTGTTCTTCGAGTCTTGGTCGCGTGCTGATACCTAGATTCATCTAGCTCTAAGACTTAGAATTGAATAAATACCTTTTGGCTTTGCTTTGCATGACTTTGCTTTGGCTGTGCACTGCAGGTGCTACCATTGTACTACGGCGTCACAGAAGCCAGCGTTATAGTACTGCATCGAACACTATCATAGCACAAAGCCGAGTGACGACCGTTTTTGTTGTCCAAACCAATTGTTCTTAAAATTTCGCCTACGTTTTTGTGACACTAAATAAACGTTTTTTTATTTTCAAGAGTAGTAGAGCTCTTAGTGAAGGGCTCGTCCGGGGAAGTACTACCACCACACCTTTTTCTACCGCCAAGCAGCGTTGCTGTGTTTCGGTTTGAAGAGTGTGGTTGCCGGTGTAATTACAGGCACATGAGGCTTAACATCTGTATCTATGCCTCAAGTTGATGGACGCAGGGCAGTGCAAAAAAATTAACTCTTCGAAACCCCTATTTCCCAGACGTGTTTCCCTTCCTGGACCGTGTGGTGTACCTGTGTCTCGGAGACGTGGTGTACGCTGGACCGACCCGGAACCTACTCGACTACTTCGGCAGTATCGGCTTCCCGTGCCCGCAACTGGAGAACCCTCTTATGTATTACTGTGAGTACCTGATTTGATGTCGAATGTGTGTTAATAAAATTGATTGACATTGATTTTAAAATTAAAATAACATTATAAGTGATCACAAATTATATTGTCCTGATGCAACAAGCAGATAGTCCACCTTATTACACATTTTGTTCTAAAATCAACTGCAAGCAAGATCATTTTAGTTTTAGTACCTACTTATAGGTGGTTGGTTTACAAACATTCAACACGACAGACTAATGATTTTGGGTTATTGAAAGTAAAAGAGATGATACTGTTGCCAAAACTAGTAAGATTTTTCCGAATAATTGTTTTGCGTATACTTATATGACACCGTTGCTAGTTATTTGATGCTGGTTTTCAGTTCTTTTTTGGGCTCGCAACCGACCAAACCAAAAGTAACCACGAAAAATTCTAAGAACACATTCCTATTTTTTCCAGTATGTCTATCAACTGTAGACCGCAGATCACGGGAGCGGTTCATAGAATCCAACCAGCAGATAGCCGCGTTGGTGGAGAAATTCAAGCTCGAAGGCCACGCCATCATGCAGGGAAACCTTCACGAAAACAACAGGATTGTGAACCCTAACAAGATACAGATGAACTATGGAAAGCCGAGCGGGGTGAAGGTTATTTGGATGCTATACGCGTAAGAACTTTTTAATGTTTTCTTAAAATTTGAAGTGATCTTAAAATTAACTTCAAGATTCACGATTTACACAGCCTTACACCTACTAGTCTGCCTATTTTTCTTTTTGACCAAACAGCTTAGGGCTTTCACTTTCGTTTTAAAACTACGGAGTAAAACAAAGGAGGAATTTTGGTAACATTGTTTTCTATTTATTTTTGCAGACGAATGCTAGCTTCCATTTTCAACTTCACGAAGAACGGAATGAAGCAAATGTTCATGAGGTTACTGTGCTTGCCGATCTACTTCTTGATTTTGTGGACATTTTACAATGAGGCAAAGGTACTTCATCGACGACCTATATACATAAACCATTATTAATTTTAAGAGTAGGAGAGCTCTTTGTGAAGGACTCGTCCGTGGAAGTACTACCAAGCAGC
The DNA here is from genome assembly GCA_932294275.1 of Chloroclysta siterata. Classification (NCBI taxonomy): domain Eukaryota; kingdom Metazoa; phylum Arthropoda; class Insecta; order Lepidoptera; family Geometridae; genus Chloroclysta; species Chloroclysta siterata. Next base: position 13,683,681 of record OW028602.1, read on the forward strand.
AACGCTGTGTTTCGGTTTAAAGAGTGTGGCTGCCGGTGTAATTACAGGCACATGAGGCTTAACATCTGTATGCCTCAAGTTGATGGTCGCTGGGCAGTGCATCTTATGGCACGTTCCTATCGTGCGTGACTTACGAGGCAATACATTGTTATAGGTGATGGTTACCACTTAACATCAGATGGCCCATCTGCTTGTTCCATCAGCTACTTGTATAAAAAAAACTATATTATGTATATCTTTTGAAACTATCATGTTTATGACCATAATATTCATTTAAAACGGTGAAAATCCCGTTTATAGGTAATCATGGTAAATAACCCGTTTTAAATGAAAATTAAACTGAAGCAATTAGTTAAATGGAGACGAATACCTACTGCCTATTGGGAGATTAACATAATTATTTTAACGCCTGCCTTTTTAGGATTACCAACGAGCTTTCATCACCAAGAGTGGCCTGATCTTCAACGCGATGGTTGGCACGTATTTTATCAGCATCATGAATACCATTTGTTTGTGTAAGTAACTACTGTATGTACCTAGCATTAATACATTTACTAGGTATTCGTTCTTTCGGAGTATCATCATCATTTTCCTGCCCTTAACCCACTTCATGTGGGGTCGGCACAACAGGTCTTTTCACTCCACTTTGATCTATACTTATTACACTTATTTCTATCTTTCATCTCAGTAGTCACTCCTTTTATTTAAAACCTCAATGGAATCCTGTTAGTTCAGTGTTCCGTAGAGTTTCTACTGAGTTGTAAATGGTTAATAAAAACATCAAAAATATATCTCGTCTGCAGTAATATCTCTAGACAAGTTAATAACATTATTTCAGATGGTCCATACAGAACGCGTTACTATCAAGAATCTCAGGAAGGATTGTACAGTGGCGCCAGTATGCTACTATCATGGAATCTGGTTTCTTTGCCCTTTTCATTCATATCCACTTTCGCTTCGGCAGCAATTATCTATCCGTAAGTAAATTTATTGGTGGTGGGAGGAAGCTTAAGGTGACTGGAGCATTCAAGTTTTGAATTGGCGCAGCCAATAGGATTTTCGTTTCACTTAAAACTATAAACATTGTGATTGACTAGTATGAGTAAGTGTTAGAAAACAAGCATTACGCTGAAACCTATATCGTGTGTTGGTAATGATTTTTCTCAGTAGGCACTTTCCGGACAACATCTTTGGCCAACATAATATTAGCTAATTTAAAAAAAGAAAATCCAAATATTAAGCCAGTTTCTAGCACTAACCAGTCAGTCACAGGCAATGTGCTGATTTTAAGAAAATCCTACCATATGCGCCAGTTAAAACTTACCTTTCAAAACGAATTTATCAGTTTAATATAAAGATTGGTACTAGAACTCACATCTTGTATATCTACCGTGCCTTGAATTTAAAGTCATGAAGTTCTGTTTTTTATAAAGATTTTCAGATGATTTAATGTGTTAATCTCATGGTTTCCACAGGATCCTATCAGACATCACTGAGACATTAGACTACGTATATTTCTCGCTGATATTATGGTCGTGCTACATTTACGCCGAGCAGCAGTCTCTGGCTATAATGATGTTCGTGAAGAACGGCCTTATTGCCGCCATGGTCAATATCTACATCACCTGTGTTTGTGTGATGCTGGCTAGCGGGGTACTCAGGTTAGTATTTATAGATCAAGTAGTAAAAAAACGTAAAAACTGGGGGAAACTGGGGTGGCCCTTACCAGCCAACTAATCAGCCACTATGTTCTAATAGTAATAATAGGTAAAACAAAAAATATACAGCTACGTCAGTTACTGGTAATAAGTAAACTGGTATATACCTATGTTTTGTTTCCTTCAGGTCCTACAAAGGCTTCGAAGAGTGGCTCTACTACATAACCTATATAACCCACACAAGATACGCCTCCATCTTCCTACACCGAAGTATCTTCAAGCAGCCAACCTTCAACATCCTACCTTACAACGACCACGAGAATTGTACATCCATCACCAACCTCATACAAACTTCGACCACTCTCAATACAAATTCCAACTCTAATTGTAGATATGCCAGTGGGAAAGCGTTCTTATCCGAAAGGTTCGCCCCAAAATCGTTCAATGGAGATTTTTATTTGTCAGGTGAATTCGATTTAGACTTCAACTTGGGAATTTCATTTGCTTTTTCTGTAGGCATAATGGTCTTCAACAAATTTCTGTATTTGATACCTCTTCCGAATTATATCACAGATAAGTTTAGAGAATAGACGATTTTTAATACTTATTTGTCAAAAAAACTTGCAAGGCATTGCTTTGTGATAGGTTATGGTTACCACTTAACATCAGGTGGGCCATCTGCTTGTTCTATCAGCAACTAGTATAATAAAGAGATATTTTAATCCGCCCATATAAATTAAGAAGTAAATGAATTAAAGTATATTATTTACAATTTATTTCTAGTTTCATTCAACTTACTTGCTATACATAAATACATTATATTGTAATAAAACTCGCCTCTAGCGATTTGAAAGCGTCTATAATTTAGACTAAACATGTTTGCTATTCAGTAAGTACAGAAGCTATATTCATTGAAAAATGATGTAGGTATTCTCAGCACACACTTTACTATTAAGAGGCTGACAATCGCCAAACAACTTCTCGCTAGCAGTATTACACACATTTCCGAACCGCATCAATTTTTTTGGCAGAAAAACTTGTATAGACCAAAATTATATTTTTGCTGAACCGGCTGAATTATACAAGGTGTTCCAATACTTGTTCTTAAAACTTCCGGGGGCTAAAGTAACCATCAATATGAATAACTTTTTCTAAGGAACCAACACTGTGAACGCGAAAAAAAAACAGCTGTTTCATACATTTTAGCCAGGTAGGTATTGAACTGTTGCATGAAACAGCTGTTTTTTTTCGCTTTTACAGTGTTAGTTCCTTAGAAAAAATTATTCATATTAATGATAACTACAAGTATTGTATTTAATTTTGTAATATAATTCTCCGAAACTGTTGTATGCGACTTTTTATAACTACATTAACTGATTTTTCTGCGAGAAGTTGTTTGAAGCTTGTTGTGCCTTAATCGTGTATGGGGCCAAGAAAAAGTAGCATTGGAAGTATTTAGATCGTTTAAAGGTCGATTCACACATATCAGTGAAGCCACAGTTCCGACACAGTACCGGCAGAGTACCGGCACAATGCGAAATATTCTTTCATACATTCTCTATGAACGCATCCCCACTTCTCAGTGGCAGTGACGACACAGTGCTCTTAGTGTCAGTGCCAGAATGTATGAAACTGTGCCGGTACTGTGTCGGAACTGTGACTTCACTGATATGTGTGAATCGACCTTTACAGGCTATGCTGGCAGACCGAGCACAAGGTCAAAAAGAAATCATTCAATGAATGTATTATGTTATTTCCCCTTTGAATAAAACCTCCGTGTCAGTACTACTAAGAAGTAGAAGTGGTAGTACAAAATGACCTTTGTATCTCTAGTAGGTATTACCAGTAGTACAGCTTGACCAAAAAGAGTAGAAAATAATAGGGGCGCCACTTTCCATACATTTTCGACGTTCACTCGCATGAGGTCTTTGCTCGTACTGCGAAATACTCGTATGTCAAATTAGTTCCGTTTCTAGACTTTTTGGCCAAACTGTACTAGTGACATTAGGCGGAATTGGTAGTACAACTGATATTATATTATATTCAAACGACCGAAAGAAAGCAAACGAATCTGCATAAAAGGCTGATATCCCGATATTTGTTCTTCTCGCTCGTACAGTTACGTCAAAATAACTGATAAAATTACAAAAGTCACTTTTAATTAGAGGTACCTATGTATAACGGTTTTGCGAGACTAGCATAGAAGGCAATATTCTCAAACATTTATTGATAAAAAAAGACATGGTGTAAGGTCCACCTTTTAAAACAACCTTTAAGTATAAATCGAGACTTGAGCTTGATTTTCACAGTTGCCTTTGAAAATCTGCCATAATTTATATATCGCCTATATTTTTATGTACAATTATATCCCGTTTAAAGCTTTCTTTCTTGCAAGGAAAATGAAAAAGATTCAGGCTGTAATTTCAACGTAGACGTCATCTTATTGCAATGACACATCATATTACACAGGATACGTATCAAACAATACACTGCTCGCTTTATGTCCTTGTAGTAAGAGTATTTTTTTTGGCTTTCTGTACCCCAAATCTGAGTTTTGATTATCGTTTTTCGTAACGTCAGTACCCCCAGTATGAGTCGTGTTTACCATATTTGGTTTTTTGTTTATCGTTCTTGTTCCGTGTTCATTGCGGGTTTTGTATGAAGACGCGATTGAGATACCGATACGGAACTTTATGTTGCAAGTATGATGAAAATTAGTAGTAGTACATAAAGTTCCGTATCGTTATCTCTATCGCGTCTTCATACAAAACCCGCAATGAACACGGAACAAGAACGAAAAACGAAAAAAACGAAAAACCAAATATGGTAAACACAACTCTTACTTGGGGTACAGGCCTTGGAGACTCGTGAGTTCTCAGCACGGCCGAGAGGCGCATATCAGATCTCCATACAAAAAAGGTATGACATTACGAAAAAGAAAAAATAAAAACAAACTCAAACTTTGGGGTACTGCATCCCAGTGGCGTACCTAGGTGGACAAGGGCCCCGGTGCATAGAGAAAGAATCGGGCCCTCACCCCCTTTTTCCACATAGCTTGAACTTATTATATTATACTAGCGACCCGCCCCGGCTTCGCACGGTTATTGTGGGTTGTCCCTAAGAGATTATGCTTGTACCGCATATAAACCCTCCTCTTGAATCACTCTTTCTATAAAAAAAAACCGCATCAAAATCCGTTGCGTAGTTTTAAAGATTTAAGCATACATAGGGATATAGGGACAGAGAAAGCGACTTTGTTTCATATTATGTAGTGATAGTGATTATTAGCCTTTAAAATAAATCATTTTAAAAAAAAATTGTGAGCAGGCTCAAGGTTTTCTAGCTTCGGGAGTTGGCTGACCCTCTTTTTTCAAAGCTTAGGTTAGAGGGCCCCCTGAGCTCCGGGGCCCTGGTGCACTTCACCACCTGCACCTACAATAGCTACGCCACTGCTGCATCCGTGTTTACAAGATAAAGAATTGGCCTTGCCAATGGAGCCTTCAGCGACTATTTTCAATAAGACGGCAGGTTTTTAAATAAATAGTTTGCGCCAACCTCGATCACTTCACGAGATGGTGTAGTCATCGATAGCTGTCTTGGGATAAGCGTACAGAACCGCTGACTCCGATTGGCCTTCGTTTCCATTCTCAGCGAGACACGTAGATTCTGACCCGTCTTCTGAAACAAATATAGTCATATTTTTAAACTGGGAATGTATGGGATAACCGAAAATATAGAAGTTACAGAAAAAAACTGTTTTAAGAACCTAGGTATTTTTTTTTGAGCAAGTTGCGCTTGAATACAAAATGTAAATGTCAAACTTGTTTTTATTAAAAAAGACCTAATGGTTCCTTAGTTTCCCAGTAAAAAAGATACACTGTTCATAAATAAGTGGCAACTTATTTTCAAGGTCTCCTTCAAGTTTTATTTCAACATTTGAAAAATGAGGTATTTTATGATCTCTTAAGTAAATAGATGAGGTTATCCTTAGATGTTCTTCTAGGCTTTGGTCGCAAGGAACTGGCACCTAGAGTCACCTAGCTTTAAGATGTTTCAAATTGTTTTATTGAACTTTTTGACTTTTTTACTTTTGATGTCTGTACCCCAAGTATGAGTTGTGTTTACCATATTTCGTTTTTCGTTCTTGTTCCGTGTTCATTGCGGGTTTTGTATGAAGACGAATAATTGTATAATTAAGAATAATCTAATAAGTAAAGCTTATTATACTTTAGATAGCTATATTGATGATAAAAGTGCGTGGCCCGATGTCCCGGTCGCTCTGCCCATCGGCAGCTAACATGTCTGCAATGTCTGTACTGTACCTACTATTGTGTGTTTTATTTTCTCTGATTTAATAGATTGTATTTAATTTTATGCATTAGGTATTATTAGTTTGAAGCGTAGCGTGTGCTGTCTTATAAATTTGATTATGTTTAACTTTTTCTGTATGCCTACGCCTCACTTAACTTCAATAATATATTATATTACATTGTAAAAGGATCATACAAAAGAACGGTAGGAACCAAGCCGTAAGTTTGTTGCCTGTTCTTCTAGGCTTTGGTCGCGTGGAACTGGCACCTAGAGTCACCTAGCTTTAAGACGTTTCAAAGTGATCCTTGTGATTTTATTGAATAAATACCTATTGACTTTGACTTTGACTTTGACGCGACAGAGATGATACGGAACTTTATGTTGCAAGTATGATGAAAATTAGTAGTAGAACATAAAGTTCCGTATCGGTATCTCTATCGCGTCTTCATACAAAACCCGCAATGAACTCAACTCATACTTTTTTTTAACTATAGCTGAGGGAACAAGCAGATGGCCCACCTGATGTTAAGTGGTAATCATCACCTATAACAAATCATTGCCTCGTAAGTCACGCACGATAGGAACGTGGCCTACGATGCACTGCCATGCATCCATCAAATTAAAATATATCACATTACTTACCACCTCCATAGATAATAATGGTTTTGCTCAGCTTGTTTATCGTTATCTGTAACAAAATAAAATAAAGTTATTTGATATTTGAGTTCGTTCAATAAAAGTTGCAAAAAAATTCATCAAAGGTCCAACCAAAGTGATAGTTTACAGATAGTTAAACAGATGTGATTGGTGCCAGTCCTTTCAAATAGATCCTAGAGCCTTAGAACTTTATTTTAGCTACCTACAATAAACCAAAAAAAAATATAAGAAATTTTTCAGCTAGGTTTCAGGCTCCAGTTATTATTTATAGTAAAATATCATTTCAGGTTCAAAAGATCAGCTAAGTTATACTTACAGGTGAGAGCACAATCTCTCTGTACTTCTTCAGGTATATCTTGAGAGGTTCCACATAGTTGTCAAAGCCTAATGCACTCATTGCAAAGAGCACATCTTCACCGTTAATTGTCTTACGCTTCTCAACCATGCATCGGTCACTTGCCTCACTTGTGACAAAGGATATGAACTCAGATATACATTCTTGGAGGCACTCTCTCGCATCCTTTGCAATCTGAAAGTATAATTCGTTTATTTAAATACTAGCTGGTGCCCGTGACTTCATCTGCGCATATGGTAATTTTTTCCTGCTTACTTGACACTTATCGTCATATTTTGGACAATTCACACAATACCCTTATAAATTGTAGCCTATGTGTTATTCTGATGTATAAGCTATATTATTGTAAAGATTCATTAAAATCCATTCAGTAGTTTTTATGTGAAAGAGTAACAAACATCCATCCATACTTACAAACTTTCGCATTTTTAATATTAGTAGGATGAACATATTATTATGCAAACTATGGAATGTCAAAACTGTAATGTTCCAAAGTTCCAAAGAATTTAAGGTTTACCTTTCCATTATCAGGTATGGCTCGCTTCATGATCTTGGCTATGTTTGCAATAGGTAGAAATCTGTCTTGCTCCCGAAGTGGAGCATTCTTGCCACCGGAATCCGAATTATTTTCATCATCTGAAATGTTCAAAAATAAAAATGAAATGTTGGACCACATTCAAACACACATAGGTTAGTCTTATGTGCTTAGACACATCTGTCACACAATCACAACAATCAATTATCTTCACAGTCAAGAAGTTATTGAATATTTGACATTAGTAAGAATTACATTGTGAAATTCCAAAAACGAGGAGACTTCCGAAAGATCTTGAGGCAGAGCGGGCGGTATAGGAAGAAACTTACCAAGTACATCGTCAGAGTTGACGACATAGGTATCTTCGTCAACGAGAAATCCACCATCAATTCTAACCAGGTCATTTCCAAGCTCGTCGCTTTCCATGTTACTCGTTGGGAGCACTACAAAGTGTAACTACAATTATCAACACAAGGTTCACCAGCAGAACTCGTTCTCTTTAGATGAAAACAGAGAGGAGAGCCTGACTTCAGCTCCGTAAAATTGGCACAAACCTTGGACGTAGAATCAACAAAAACAAATTGATCTACTCTATTCTAAAATCTGACAAAACCTTGGATGAAATCTCAGTTTAGAATGTGGTATCGAACTATCGAACGAACAAACCAGACAACAAAACCACAAACAAAACTGAGAGAGAATTTGAGAGAAATTCAACTTATTTGTTTTATGACAGGACTGAGATTGACATTGACTATAACTTACTTAAGTAATGTCAAAACGATAAAAAAAAAAATGCTTCGTAATCGATTCTTATATGGCGTTGAATAAAAATTTAAGCTCCTATTTTTTTATTAATATTGGTGGACCTTCCGCCAGCACTAACTAGCCCCAAACTAAGCCAAAGCTTGTAATATGGGATCCATACATAGCTGATATAATACATATATACTTGATTGGTAAATACATGCATATAATAAACTAGCGGCCTGTCCCAGCTTCGCATGGGTGGTCATAAATTTTTTGAACATTTTAGGATAAACTTAGACCGTGGGTTCGAGCCTCTACTTATTTCATACATTTGCACGCGCTTCTCCTTGAGTGAGTGAAATCGCACCCCGTGCGTGACCCGTGGACCCGTTAACATTTTTAGTTTAGTCAAATCTTTTGAATGGAATGTCCGATTTGAAAAATTTAAGAAGTAATCTATACGTATTGAAACCGTCTTAATTATGAAATGATTTATTTGGATAAGGATTAATACCAAGGTACAAATAAAGACCCTTTTCTAGCGGAGGCATTTCAATTAATTTTTTATAATAAAAGAACACTTATTGTGACATAACTATAATAGTTAGACATATGCTGTCGCGACATTTTTTGTAGATGATGACGTGTTCTACAAAATCGTAGTACATTATTTTGTTCTATCTTCAATAGTTTTCGCAGCGCACGCGATATAAGGTTTTTGTTTTCCACCTTGGGTTACATTATTGAAGTTTTAGTAAGGATCCCTGATTTTTTTGAAAATATAATATAGCCTATGTTACTCAGGGATAATGTAGCATTCTAATGGTGAAAGAATTTTTGAAATCGGATCAGTAGTTTTTGAGCCTATTCGTTACATACAAAAATACAAAAATACAAATGTTTCCTCTTTATAATATTAGTGTAGATGTAGATGTAGAAGTGTAGATGTAGATGTAGATAATTATTATCACCTAGACAGAGAACAAACATCTATGTTCATCACGTCACATCACACAAATGTTTGTTCTCGGTGAGAATCGACCCCACACGGCCAACGGCGCTACTACCGACTGAGCTGTGAAGGCTGTGACTATGTTAATTATCCGAAAAGTTTCATGAACATGATCATTTCTATCATTCGTCATCTCAGTGCTCACTCCTTTCTTGTCTTTCAATAAATTGCTGAGATCTGTCGCCATTTCATCCATCCTCCGTATGTCCATTGGTCATGCTTAAGAACAATAACTCTGTGGCTATAATCGAAAGTATCATTAATCGAGTTATTCTTGTTTGAAATATTGCTAGTTTATTCGTTCGTTCTTTCATTCTGTCAGCATCGCCCGCTACCGCTACTTCCTAAAGCACAACACTAATTAAATTCTCAGTTTCGCGATGTAGGTTGTTGTCGAGTTAATTTTCATAATTTCTCCATAGATCAACAGAAATTAACACCATAGCAGCCTCTCCGTATTGCGAGAAAACTTATTTATGTGCTGCGACAATTTTTAGCTGCAAATTATAGGTTATTCAGTTTGGGGTCAGTGAACAAGAAGTAGCCTGATTTATTTGTATTTTTTTGAAAGCAATCAATCAGAATGGGTGTCCCTAAGTTCTTCAGGTACACTAGTGAAAGGTACCCATGCCTCAATGAGCTGGTTAAGCAGTATCAGGTATGTTGAAAATAAAATAATGTATCAATCATTGCAATAAAATTGTAATTTGTGCACTATTCTTAGAGAAGAAAATTGTTAGAACTTATAGATTTTATATAACTAACCCTCTTACATGGTGCTTGTTTTGATTTGAAATAAATAAGCATTTGACCCTGCACTGCCACAAATTGAGTGTTTACTCATGTATCTTGTTTTGATACCGACCAAAGGCAGTAGCATTTGTTATTAATTTTGACTGTTACAGATTCCTGACTTTGATCACATGTACTTGGATATGAATGGTATAATCCACAATTGCTCTCACCCGGATGATTCAAATCCCCATTTCCGTATCACGGAAGAGAAGATTTTTGAGGATATTTTCCATTACATCAGTATTCTTTTCCAAATTATCAAGCCTAAGAAACTGTTCTTCATGGCTATTGATGGAGTAGCTCCTAGGGCTAAGATGAACCAGCAAAGAGGCAGAAGGTATATTTTTAAATTCACTTTTTTCAACTTTGGCAATACATTGAAATATGATTTAAATTAACTCAAATCTAAACATGTGTAGTAACTAGAACCAATGAAACAGAACATACACACACTCTATTTTTTTAATTCTTCAAATATAATTAAATCTAACATATCAATAATTGCCATTAGAGCGTTTATAAGATTTCATAAAAGGCTTGATGGGGCAGATCCGAGTCAGATTGGTTAAATTATGTTGAAACATATAAGTTGTGCACGAGGTGAGCGAGCAAAGCGAACGCACCAGAAATGTTTTTTTATTCATATTAATCTACCAGAATACTACAATATTAATTAATTTGTAAAATTATAACCTCCCAAGGTTATAATTCCCAAGGATTCCGGAGGAGGACTTGAGGGAAGTCCTCCTCCACATCCCCTACCCCTACCCCTCAACGCAGGTACCGGATATCTATAGTTTAACCAAAAATAGTGTTAGCGCATTGACTACCACACTGAGGCATTTAATTGTCACTCCACTCAGTAGTATAAATTTCTCTATAAAAATCTAAACTTTGATGCTGATTTCTATAACCATTCATGAGATTTTTGTAGAACAAAAATCAATAAATAAAAGAAATCCTGAAATTTTGCAAGTTAATTCACATAGTATTTTTACTTAGATTCCGTTCTGCTAGAGAGGCTGAGAGGTTGGAAGAAGAGGCTAAATCTAAAGGTAAGTTATCACATTTTGAATCTGCAATCTTTGCTTTTATTAAGGTAAAGAATACAACCTATTGTCAGTGCAGATCTTATTTTATTCCCTCACTCACTTTGAATTAGAATTCTTATATACTTGTCTTTTTTTTGTTAATACATTCTTATAATAATAACACAACGACAAAGAGTAGTAGAGCTCTTTTTGTTTGGTTCGTCGGGGGAAGTACTACCACCACGCCTTTTCCTCCACGTAATTACAGGCTTAACACCTGTATGCCTCAAGTTGATGGACAGTTAAAGTTGAGGACACAGGGCAGTGCATCGTAGGGCACGTTCCTATCGTGCTTGACTTACGAGGCAATGGTTTGTTATAGGTGATGGTTACCACTTAACATCAGGTAGGCCATCTGACTGTTCCATCAGCTAGTTGTATAAAAAAAAAAACGTTTTTGGTATCGGTACCCTATGTTGTAACTGCTTTCAATCCCAGTTTTTAAGGGTGGTTCGAATTAAATAAAATATTATTATATTTAAATTCCAGGTGAGACCCTGCCCACGGAGAAGCGCTTCGACAGCAACTGCATAACACCAGGCACCGTGTTCATGGCGCGTCTGCACGAACAACTGAGGTTCTTTGTAAAGCAGAAGATCACATGCGACCCGCTGTGGTCCAAAGTGAAAGTGGTGCTTTCTGGGCATGAGGTGAGGAATATAACTTTTCAGCAAAAATAATCCGACTTCATACATAAAACAGTGAAATATGCTGAACTTCTGAACTGATTTTGAAGAAATTTCTATGAAAGAACCCATCTGAAAGTATATCTCAATTAAAAAAATCGGTTCATATATGATGGATTTATGCGGTAACAAACATTAAAAAAAACTGTTGAATTGAAAACCTTTATTCCTTTTATTTAAGTCTGTTAAAAACTGGATATAAGATAATGCTAATTTGCATTGAGTATACCTCAACTGCCTCAACATCTGTACGCCTCAAGTTGATGGACGCAGGGCAGTGCATCGTAGGGCACGTTTCTATTGTGCGAGACTTACGAGACAATGCTTTGCGATGGTTACCACTTGATATCAAGTGACCATCTGCTTGTACCATCAGGGAGTTGATTCAAAAAAAAAAAGAGTTCGCCCATTTACTTCTTTTGTGTCTTTTACCAAATCAACTAATTTAATCATCAAAGCCTGCAATGACTTCCAGTTACCTATAACTTAAAAAGTAGGACTTGGCATCGATTGTAAATAATTTATACAGCGTCAGGGTGCAACTTTAGGCCTTCCATCGTGGTTTCACATGGTTAAATAATCTGTATCATATCTATTTTCTGTTTACAAGACGCCCGGTGAAGGCGAGCACAAGATAATGGACTACATAAGATGGGCTCGCTCACAGCCCGAGTACGATCCCAACACAAGACATTGCCTGTACGGGCTTGATGCTGATCTCATTATGCTGGGCATGTGCACTCATGAACCCCATTTTGCTCTGTTGAGAGAAGAGGTAAGATATACCTTCGTTGTACTAATAATTTATTCTTCCTTTTCTTTCTCCTCCCATTTATGGCTCCTGTCTGTCATTCGACAGACAATCTTGCCAATCACGTGATATGTATTGAATACTTTCTAGTCAAGTCAGTCCATAGTCAAGTCGGTCGTCATTTGTTTTGAAGAAAATGTTAAATAAAATCGACATTTCATACAATTTATCTTTAGCAAACGTGTTCCGCAGAAAGTGGATCTTATCTATAGTTCTACTAGAGAATGTCATAAGCTTAGAAATAAGTTATCGTGCGCTAGTCTTTCTAGTGATTAAAGTATACATTGATGACCCTATCATCGATCGATTATACCTTTCTCAAAATTCCTAACATCAGTTCATCTTATCCATCATGATCAGCTGCCTAAAGATGCTCGATGTCGGACATACCCCCCCATAGATATCCAGGAAGAAATATCTTAGGCCTTTTCATTCACCAACTTCTCGCCATCCATTAGCCCTGCTCTTGAAATTATTAAAATCATTGTCCTCAGGTAAAATTCGGGAGAACCTCCCAGCGCGTAACAAGTCCTGAAGAGACAAACTTCTACCTTCTCCACTTGTCACTCCTCAAAGAGTATTTGGAACAGGAGTTTGTTGCGATAAAAGACACCCTCCCCTTTCCTTATGATATTGAGAAGATTGTAGATGATTGGGTGCTCATGGGTTTTCTTGTGGGAAACGATTTTATTCCCCATCTCCCCAATATGCATATTGGGAATGAAGCCGTCCCGTTGTTATATAAGACGTATATGAAGGTGCTACCTACTTTGACTGGTAAGTGTTATTTGTATTCTAAACCTCTTCTTATTACTCTTTTATTTATATCTTATTAAACCATTACTCACTCTGTTTTTCTGCGAAGAATTAACGCAAAACACCGCTTAAGACAAGCAAAAATAAACTATGTATTTATCTAACACGTTTGACTTCTGCAGTCATAAAAATAAGACTGGGTATTCCTGTTTTGAAGATTTTAAAAGTGGTTCTGTTTTTTGTTTTATAATTGGATATATAATTGGTGTTTATGAAATAAAGAAAAAATATTTTACTGCTGTGTAATTTATATTGTGTTTGGGTGTTACACAAGGATCATTTACCAGACCCGTTGTGTTTTTTCTGTAATGATTAGCAGTGCATATTTTTAGAACAATGTATGTGTGATTAATTCGAATCTATTAATTTTGATTCATAAATCTTATGGTAATTTCAGGCTACATAAACGAAGCCGGCGATTTGAATCTCGAAAGATTCGAAATATTCATGCAAGAGCTTGCTAAAATAGACAAGGAAATGTTTCAGGAGACATACGTTGATCTGCAATATTTTGAAGCTAAAACTGGCAGACGACCTAATGCGAATGAAAGAAAAGAGGTAATATCAATAATTATCACTATTTATTCCTTACACATGTCATAATCTTTTTCATTGTTCATCCATATTTTCTTTGATCTACCTCTAGCCAGAAAGAGTAGTAGAGCTCTTTGTGGAGGGCTCAAGTACTACCATCATGCCTGTTTCTGCCGCCAAGCAGCGTTGCTGTGTTTCGGTTTGAAGAGTGAGGTTGCCGGTGTAATTACAGACACATGGGGCTTAACATCTGCATGCCTCAGGTTGATGGACGCGGGGTAGTGCATCGTAGGTTCCTATCGTGCGTGACTTACGAGGCAATGCTTTTTATATATGTCACCACTTAATATCAGGTGGGCCATATGTTGTCCATCGGCAAGTTGTATAAAAAAAACATCTACATCTTCCATCGTCCATATCTATGACCTAATACTCTTCTCGTAATATGGGTTTCTTCCCTCGACGAGATGCCCATACCACGCCCAACCTTTTATTCCTCATTGTTTCCGTCACTGGTACTGCTTTCAAACATAATTTGTCTAATTTTCAGTATAAACCTAATAATGACGATACATTCAACGTGAATGTTGAAGAAATAAAAGCGCAGCCGGACGACGATCTACAGGCGCTGATCAACGCTACTGATGATTTGGTATGTATTAAAGCTATGATCCAAATCCAAATTAATAAAATTGGCTAAGATTCTGAGTCTTAGCGTGAATTTACCCTTGCGTATGTCGAAATTGTAGGCATTTTTACTCTAAAGTTTTGTTACTGAATAATCTTAGTCTTTAGATCCACAAATGCAACTTTGCAAGTCCTTCTATTCTTTTGGGCTTGGATCGTTTTTATTAAATAAATAAATCTTGATTTTATCTGTCTCTCAGTTTATGGACGATGACGATGCGTACGACGGCGACTCCAGTGACGGTAAGTTTTAAATTAGGTATTTTAGTAACTAACTAGTTAGGTAACTATGTTGGTTTACTCCTTAAACTTATGAACGTTTTCTAAACCATGTGATACTACTTCTGGGCAAAAGTCTAAAAGATGGCAATAGTTTAAGCATTGTTTATCAGTTCAAATCTTGTTGTAGATTCTAGAGATAAATAAATTTGTAGAATACTCAAAGCTCCTTGTAAATAGATCTAAAAAAAAGTTAATGCCAGAAAGTATTTCGACTGGTGGCGAAGTTGCTAAAGTTTGTGGATTGCCCCCTGACTTGGATTTCTAGGCTATCCTTTAAGGATATCCTCAGATCTCTTAACCTTAGGATGTTATAAAAACCTTTGCGTAGTTAAATAAGAAAGAATATTTACATTTCAGAAGAAAGAGGCATTGGAGATGTCGATGCTGAGTTTAAATTGCACAAGAGAGATTATTATATGACTAAATTGGATTACTCTAGTGTTACTGAGTGAGTTAAATTTTACTGTTTTATTTTACATATAATGCTATTAAATGTATTTCAATATACAATTTATATTTATTTTAAACGAGTTTTCATTATAATGTGTATCGAAGTCTGATGTATTCTGTTACAGAGAAGTATTAGCCGCTCAAGCGGAGGGCTACGTCAGGGCAATACAATGGAACCTTTACTATTACTACAAGGTACCTTTTCTTTTGAATTGTTCTCTTTTGACTAAGCTGCGCAGAACACATTTTGTATATGAAATTTTGTTCTGCGCAGCTTACGTGGTTTGTCGTTCGGCGGACATTATCCCTCATACTATAAAATGGTGCTTACATTTAAATAATGCTTAAAATTAGCGCTGTCTCTGTTTGCCATTACGCATTGGTAAGAGATGGCAATGGTTTAAGCATAGTTTATTGTTTGACAGATTTTTGTTGTAAGGCCGAATATGTTTGTCGCAAGTGTAAATCACTTTTAAAAGTGTAATGATTGTTAATTCACAATTATGTAACTTTATTGTAGGGTTGTCCATCTTGGTGCTGGTACTACCCGCATCACTACGCGCCTTACATGTCAGATATAAAAGGCTTCAAGGATCTCAAGATAGACTTCGAACTGGGCGAGCCATTTAAGCCTTTTGAGCAGGTTAGTAAAGTCTTTTTTTTATAAAAGCTGATACTAGCTGATGGAAGAAGCAGATGGCCCATCTGATGTTAAGTGGTAACCATCACCTATTGTCACGCACTATAGGAACGTGCCTTACGATGCACTGCCCTGCGTCCATCAACTTGAGGCATACAGATGTTAAGCCTCATATGCCTTTATTTTCACCGGCAACCACACTCATCAAACCAAAACACAGTAACGCTGCTTGGCGGCAGAAAAAGGCGTGGTGGTTCCCCGGACGAGCCCTTCACAAAGAGCTCTAATACTCCTAAAACATTAATTATTTTTTTTGGATTAGGGTAAATTCATTTATTTAAAAGTTTTTAATTTTTGTTTAGTTACTAGCAGTACTGCCCGCAGCCAGCAAACATCTGCTACCGACGCCATTCCACGACCTGATGACGGATGAGGACTCCGCTATCGTGCACTACTACCCCGTCTGTTTCGAGACTGATCTCAACGGGAAGATCAATGATTGGGAAGCTGTTGTACTCATCCCTTTTATTGATGAGGTATGAGGTTGACTCGAACAAAGTTCGTATTAGTTTCTCTCTTTATCACCTACAATAAGGAAGTAACAAATATTGTTTAGTGTCCTAAAAGCTTTTGTACCACTTGGAATAACTTTTGAAACATAATAAAGTATTCATAATAATCTCTATCTCTAATACTATAAGAATCAAAGTCCTGACTGACTGACTGACTGACATATAGACAACGCACAGCCTAAACCGCTGGTCCTAGAGACTTGAAATTTGAGGAGTACATAGGTCTTATGGCGTAGAGGTGTACTAAGAAGGGATTTTTGGAAATTCAACCCCTAAGGGTGTAAAAAGGGATGAAAACGTTTGTATGAAAAATAGTATTCCTTGAACCTACAAACTTGAAACTTGGAGTACATATACTTCAAAACAAAAAAATAGGAAAGGCATTTTTAGTTTTTTTAAACTACCCTTAATATGTGTGCAAAGGGATGTAAAAGTTTGTACGGGGGTTTTTTGACCGCTGGTCCTAGAGACTTGAAATTTGAAGAGTATATAGGTCTTATGGCGTAGAGGTGTACTAAGAAGGGATTTTTGGAAATTCCACCCCTAAGGGTGTAAAAAGGGTTGAAAACGTTGGTATGAAAAATTGTATTCCTTGAACCTACAAACTTGAAACTTGAAGTAGATGTACTCCAAAGCTAAAAAAATAGGAAAGGCATTTTTAGTTTTTTAAAACTACCCTTAATAAGTGTGCAAAGGGATGTCAAAGTTTGTATGGGAGTTTTTTAACGGGGGGTGCGATTGACTTAAAACTTGAGGTAAATATACTAAGAAATAAATAATTAAGAATGACGCTTTTAACTTTTGATAATTACCCCTGCAAAGGATGCAAATGACTGTAAAAGTTTCAAGGTTTGTATGGGAGATTTTTAACACGTAGTGTAATTAACTTCAAACTAAAAGAAAATGTGTTCTGTGGATAAATAACAAAAAGACAGTTTGATTTTCGAAAACAACCCCTAAAACGCTACCCTCCTTCGTTGCGCTCGAGTAAAAAGGATACAACGAGACGTCAATGTTTGTAAGGAACATTCTAAAAACGGGAATCTTGAGTTTGTACGAAGAAATCTGAGGGTATCTACCGTGCCTGGTTATCAAAGTCGTAAAGCTGTTTCGTTTCGTTTATTTTTGGGGTAGAAACTAGGAACAAATAAGTACATATTTCCCATGTAAGGTTGTCTTTGTTGTATTTTTCATGTTTGTGCTAAGCTCAGTACCTATACCTACGTAATATAGGTAATGTACGCCTATAGATATCTCTTATACCTACGAAGGTATTTAAAATCCTACCCTAATAATATACAAAACAATGCGAAAGTTACGATGTTTGGATGTTTGTGGCTCAACGGCTCACCACTTCAACGCGTGCGAAGCCGCGGGAAGCCACTAGTAGTATATATGAAACAGTTTATATAATAAGATAGGTAGATATTTAAATATAAAAAAATAGCAAAGCTTAACAATTTGTACAGTGTGACCAGCTTACTGCTATTTTTAAAGAACTGTCAACCATCGAGTTTCGACCATCGAGTTTCGGCTATCGACTATCGACCATCAACTATCGACCATCGGCTTTCGACCACCGAGTGTCGACTACATACATAAAAAACATCCAGACACAGAAAAAATATCTTAATTTATCTTTCCCTATCTTCGGGATTCAACCCACAACCTACAGCTTAAAAGGTCGAACTTAGGCCGAGTTGGGAGGAGTAACTAAGCTGTAGGCCAATCTTAGAACCGCAGCTTTTTATTTTACATAACTTTTAAATTCTAAAATCGTATGTTTCGTTTAATTCGAGTAGAAAAAACCATTGGTACACGACTGGATTCGAACCCACAGCTTACATCCAAAGCTTAGCAAATTTTAGTACTAAGGAATTGAAACTTGTTTGTAGACCAACTTGCTGTCTGCAATGGCGCCGTGCTATCAGAGACTGACGGAAGACGAGTTGAAACGGAACACGCATGGGCCTATGCTCGTTTATAACTGGATAGCCGTCAGTCAAGGTAATAACTGTGTTTTAATTCTAAAATGTTTCACACTTACGAGTATAATAATAACTTTTCTGCAAAAAAAAACAGACTTCAATGGTTTTCTAATGGCATTGTCAGAACTAGACCAAATTGAAATAGGACCACACGGGAAGCACCAAATTTCCAATAAAAAAAGAATCATCAAAATCGGTTCACCCAGTCTAAAGTTCTGAGGTAACAAACATAAAAAAAAAGAATTGAGAACCTCCTATTGTTTTTTGAAGTCCGTTAAATCCGTTAAGTCCGTTGATCTTCTTCTGTCCTGTCACTTTTTTCGAAACAGTATAGTGAAAGGTAGATAAAAAATTATCAATTGAACAAAATTTACAGAACATAATGCATAGGCGAACTCAATGCTAGAGAATATTTTCTTCGAATTAACCTTTGTAAAGGATTTTAAGTGCGCCTTTTGAGGCCTTTTGAGCATAGGCATGTTCCTATCGTGCGTGTCTTAATGCTTTGTTATAGATATGCTTTGCAATAGATATTAGCTACCATCTTCTTGTTCTATCAGCAAGTTGTACATTAAAATGTTTTTATCCCAGGTCCCGCCATAGCTCCTGAATACTTCCCACTGTTAGAAGAATGCCACGCCTTAGAACTGTTTGTTTGGCGCAAGGACCTCGAGGTGTCACCGTCGCAACTTCGTAAAGGGGTGTTGCCCAATGCAAGAACCGACATGTTGTACCCTGGCTTCCCTACCATGAGGCATCTTAAATATAAAGTAAGAATAGTATCTGTTATTTTAAGAAAAAGAAATAAAGAAATACTTTACAATAAAGTATTAAAAATTTATAAGTATTACAAATAAATCTTAATCTAAAACTGTCTATTTGACCCAAGTAGGTACCTTTCACTAGGTGGGGAACAGAGATAGATAGATAACACTTTATTGTACACAAGGATACATCATAAATCTAGGCGTAACTTAAAAAAGTACAATGGGCGGCCTTATCGCTGAAAGCGATTTCTTCCAGGCAACCTTAATAGCCTCATCTTCTGATGCCTCATCCTCTAATGAGGCTGTATTGTAAAGTATTTCTAGTAGGTACCTGACGCAGCTCTGTACCCATACTAGGTCTCTACCTAGTGTTAAGTACCTACTTGGGTCAAATAGACAGATTTAGATTTATTTGTCGCACAAACATACGTGAAACTACTATTCAGATTAGGCAAAACGCCTATAAGTAGGTACCTACTAGTACATATTATGAGATAGTAGTAGTTTTAGTATCTTACCTAGTTTTAAGACGTTGCGAAGCGATTCTTCAATTGCATAAATAATAATACCTTTTGCCTGTGACTAAGGAATAAAAGCTTTTATATTTATATTTGAAGACAATTAAAACAGCGTCATCTAGCCCCAAACTAAGCAAAGCTGTATTGGTAACTAGATCTTTTATACATTTTTTTTGTATAAAAGAACTTACTTAGTCATAGTATTTTATAACACCCAGACAGTTAAAAATTATCATGTTTCATCAGTGTCTCAGAAGTCAGGTCACTCTCTCTCTTTCTCTCTCTTGTCGTGTCACTAGTTTCTTTCGAAACAGTGTGGTGAAAGGATTTTAAATGCGCCTCAAGAGGCTCCTTTCGAGCACTTGACACACGTTATACAACTTTTTAGGTTCTACGACATTCCGGTTTCCTCACGATGTTTTCCTTCACCGTTTGAAAGTACTGGCATTGTGCATGTACATTTTTGAACAGAAAAACTCATCCCTGTTTCGAACCCACGACCTTAGGATCAGAAGGCGGGGCCGCTACCACTAGACCACCAGTGCTCTTATAAGGTAGGTCACTAATAAGTGGAATCATTCTCCCAACACCGATATATTACTTTTATCATCTTTACAGACAAGCCTGAAAAACGCCAAGGTCCGTGTGTTCGACCAGCCTTCCCGAAACATCAGCATGATGGTAGAGATCCTCAACTCCGAAGACCCTTCGCTTGAGGCCGTAGCGACGGAGCTACTGGGGAAGACCATATGGGTGGGCTGGCCGCATCTTACAAGAGCCAAGTGAGTAGTTGAAGTAGCCAAGGTGTATTGGTGACCCCGAACACCTTGTTTAACAATGCACAGGAATTGGTGACCCCGACCAAACTCTCATAGCGCACTTCCTACTGACAGATGTCTGTTGCTGTCTCTTTTTGTTGGCAAGTAGAAGTGACAACGTTATCGAGCCGCTATAAAATGGCAGGGAATATTAATAAGGGCCTTACTCTTTACATACTTTTAAGACCTATGGTTGAGGTTGTACGTTGACAAAAGTCAGCCTTAAAACTTGTCCTGTCTACGTCGAAGTGAGCAAAGCGAGCCGCAGTTTTTACTTACCGCCGTGTTAAGCTATTGTAACTAAGAGTAGTAGAGCTCTCTGTGAAGGGCTCGTCCAGGGAAGTACTACCACCATGCCTATTTCTGTGGGTGCCGGTGAAATTACAATGAGGCAATGCTTTGCCATAGGTTATTACTTAACATCAGATAGGCCATTTTCTTGTTCCAAGCAAGTAGTATATAAAAATGTTTACCTTTTGTCATATTTATTATAAATATTATTTTAATATTTTTTTTTTATAAATGGAATTACGCATAGACTTACAGGGACTTTATCGTATTAGATTAACCTGTAAGGATAGAGTAAGGATGATGAATAAATAAATAAAATAAATACATATTTTAAAGGTCATATTATTGTTGACAGGGTCACATCTGTGTCTAACGAGAAGATGCGTCTCCACCACATAGATCAGCAGAACAACAACATAGGCGGCGAGCCTGCCTACACCACGGAGATGAACGCGGGGAACCTGCATCAGCAGTGGATCTCGGAGCGTAGTACACTTGTCGAGCAGTAAGTCCAATTACTTAACCTAACTTTAGCTAACTAACTAGGAACTAAAGTTATCCGTCAAAAACCTTCTCGCTCGCATATTTTCATATTTTTGTAATATTCCATTGTTTGTTGTTGATTTTTTAGCTCAACAACCGATTTTCGGAGAATCACTAAAGTTTTTTAACTCTCGCGATCATAACACATATTTAAAAGTATTACACGGGTATTTATCGCGTTTACCTTTATCGTGGTCTGCCCGCGACCACGGCTATTGCAACATAGCCGAAACGTCGAGAAAATAATAAAGGTAAACGCGATAAATACCCGTGTAATACTTTTAAATATCACTAAAGATTTCAATAATAAAATAAAATAATAAAATTGCTTTGCTTTATTGCTAATATGTTAAACACTAATATATACAATCTTATCTACTAACTTACAACCTATATTATACACTTCTTACTTTCTAACAATTAATACTCTACATATTAAGTTAATTTAAGTCTAACATACAAGTCGCCTCAGCGGGTAGGCCTCCCCTAATTCCCTCCACGTACGAAAAGATTTCAATTAATTCATATGATTTCAAGAAAATAATTTTACTCGTAAATGTCTAAAGAACTGGATATTTTATTTAATAGATTTAATATTATTGAAAGATTTTAGATTAATTTTATAGTGACACCTCGTATGCAATGTCCATGTGATATTTACAAACACCTTTATACTATTTACTAAACCATGTGTAAGCAAGAAATGTATTGAGTATTGACACTGTTTTACGGGTTCTCTAATGAATTAATATTGCAGTAGGAGGTAATAATAACATATTGTAGGTATTTAATTTAATTAACTGTTTTATTTTTCAGCAACCTCAATCGCCTTGGAATTGAATTGGGTCCAGTGAATATAATCATCCATGCGATCAATCATAAAGGTAAACCTCAGTTTTCTTTTTTTCTTTCTTTAACGTTCTAAAAAAGGACATGTGTTTTTTTTTGTAACACCTGTTGATTTAAAAATGTAGTATCGTCAAAAAAAAACTATAAAAACGATTTATCAGTTCTATTTTATGCCACAGCCACAGATATCTGACAGCCCTCACAGCTTAGTTGGCTGTAGGCCGTGGTTTCAATCCCCACCTAGAGCAAACATTTGTGTAGTAAACACAAATGTTTGTTTACGGTCTGGGTATTATACTATATTTTAAAAAACTATTTACGAAATAATTAATCAGCTATCAGGCTACAGCTAATAAATAATGAAGCAGCTATCAGGTTCTCATAGTGCAAGGTTTGTTTAGGGTTGGGCTAGACAGTGATGCAATGTATATTTATTTATACACTAGCAGCTTCTCGCGGCTTCGCACGCGTTAAAGTGGTGAGCCGCGATTGAGCCGCAAACATCCAAACATCGTAACTTTCGCATTGATTTGTATATTAGTAGGGTAGGATTTTAAATGCCTAGGTAAATACCCTAACTTTTAAGTCAATCGCACCACGCGTCAAAAAACTCCCATACAAACTTTCACATCCCTTAGCACACTTATTAAGGGTAGTTTTAAAAAACTAAAAATGCCTTTCCTTTTTTTTTGCCTTGAAGTATATGTACTCCAAGTTTCAAGTTTGTAGGTTCAAGGAATACTATTTTTCATACAAACGTTTTCAACCCTTTTTACACTCTTAGGGGTTGAATTTCCAAAAATCCCTTCTTAGTACACCTCTACGCATTAAGACCTATGTACTCCTCAAATTTCAATTCCCTAGGACCAGCGGTTTAGGCTGTGCGTTGTCTATATGTCAGTCAGTCAGTCAGGACTTTGATTCTTATAGTATTAGAGATAATACAAACTGTCTTAAAAAATAATTATAACATTTCTTCTGCAGGGTACAAATACATAGTCCAAGACAACAGTAAAATGGTGATAGAACCTGAATTCTGCTCCGTGCCTTGCGGCTACGCTCTACAGGCCGTAGTGAAGGATGTCTCAGCGTACATAATGGAGGATGTGGGCAAATATAGCACGCCCCAGGAGGCGTATCCCCCTGGGGATCAGGTGTTTTTGCTCACGCAAGGCCAGTACTACGGATGTCAAGCCTCAGTGAGTATATAGTATTCTTTTTTAAACTCTCTCTCTCTTGTCGTGTCACTAGTTTCTTTCGAAACAGTGTGGTGAAAGGATTTTTAGTGCTCTCCTTTCGAGCACTTGACACATGTTATAGAACTTTTTAGGTTCCACGACATGCCGGTTTCCTCACGATGTTTTCCTTCAACGTTTGATGCATTGCGCACATTTTTTTTTAAACCACATACTTCTATCTTGCAAGGAGGAGAGAAGGGCCTCGTTATACAACTTTGATCTGACTTCAATTCGAGGGGTAATGGGGTGTCGCCATGCGGTGGCAACCTATAGATTTCGTATATCGCAACTATTTTTTTTGTAAAGTGGTAACCAATAACCATCACCTTTTAAAAAGCTTTGCCTCGCTGAACACGAACTTTAGGAATGTTACTACAATGTACAGCTCTAAGAGACTGGCCACACCAAGCATTTTGAATGACCTCACAGCTCAGTTGATTCGTCCTTCTGTGCGGTAGGATGTACCAAGAACAAAAATTTTTCTGAAACATTTGTTCTGTTCAGACAAACATTGTATTTTCAAAAATGTATATAAATATTATATCAGCTATCTATAAGAGAGCACTGGTGGTCTAGTGTTTGCGGCCCGCCTTCCGATCCTAAGGTCGTGAGTTCAAAACCGGTCATGCACCAATGAGTTTTTCTATTCAAAAATGTATGTCACAGTGCCAGTACTTGCAAACGGTTAAGGAAATATCGTGAGGTAATCGGCATGTTGTAGAACCTGAAAATTTCTACAACTCAAAAGGAGCCTCTTTGAGGCGCACTTAAAATCCTTTCACCACACTGTTTCAAAGAAGCTGTGACACGACAAGAAAACGAAGAAGAATCAGCTATCTGGTTTCCATAGTACAAGCTTTGCCTACGCCTCACTAAATTCGATTGGCACCACACTGGAGCTTCAATATTGTATTTATTGAATAAATACCTTTTGACTTTGACTTTGCTTAGTTTACTTTAAAATTACTTTTACTTTGCTGTAAAATACCTACACACAACAATATTAGTTAAGATTAAATTGTTAATATTTTTAGATATATAATTAGCGTACCTACCTACTTAAGACCACAGAAAAGAGGGTACTCTTCTAACACAGGTTGTAAAACTTAAAAGAAGAGATCCCAACCCGATTGTTAAACAATGTAAAAACAATAAAAAGTTTTTTTTTTTTTTTAGTTTAGGGCCCGATAGTGCTCTGTGCAAGTGCCACAAATATTTCTTAATATTAATATTATAAGCAGGAGTAAACACTTAACATCTTGTTAGTCATTTGCACTTGAGTAACGCAGACCAAAGGTTAACACTTTCCATTATATATTTTGTCCAGGTTGTAGATTCGGAGTCCATACGCAGCGGACGGATCAAAGTGACGTTGACGGAGAAGGGAGAACCCACACCTGTCGCCAACGCTGCCGCCAGTCCCTACCACACCGCCAACCACGCCGCAGCTGCTTGTGGTAATTTTGTATTATGTAACAATTGGACATGTCTTTTTAGATTAGTAAAGCTATTTGTGAAGGGCTCGTCTGGGGAAGTACTACCACCTTGCCTATTTCTGCCGCCAAGCAGCGTTTCTGAGTTTCGATTTGAAGGGTGGGTGAAGTTGATGGATGGATGCATCGAAGGGCACGTTCATATCGTGCGTGACTTAGAGGCGATGCTTTGTTTGTTACCACTTAACATTGGGTGGGCCATCTGCTTGTTCCATCAGCAAGTAGTATAAAAAAACATAACACCAACTATGCTTCAGCTGTTTGTAGTAATTTTGTATATTAAATAAACAATTGGATGATTGAATCTCCCACGACCTTAAGAGCTGATTTCACCATGCTCTGTTAAGTTAACAAAGGATTAAAGGGCCGTTAAATATGTTAAAATATACGCGTTTGACATCTAAGGTTAAATTTAACGGCCTGTCAATCCTTGATCAGTAAATAACTGAGCATGGTGAAATCGGCTATTAGAGAGCCATGCGATGTATGTAGTTTTATTCAACTTTGTGCCTTATCGCTTAGTGATTAAAGCTGTTTATCCTCAGGTATAACCGCGCACATGTTAGCTCGTATAACCGGTGTAGTTCTATTGGTTGTTGGAGAAAGAAACAGCCTACCGGCCGAGAATCAGAATAAAACCAACATTGGACTCAACCTCAAGATGAACAAAAAGGTATGTAGTTACTATCTGTGGCTGTGTTTTTATAGGTTATGTATGCTATTTGCATAATAATAATTTTTATTGACATAATTATAAGAGTATTCAAATATTTGCCTTAAAACTACTCTAGCACAGAATTATTCATATAATTTAAGTTTTATATCAGATTTAGAGGTTTTTTATTAAGTTTATCTTAAATCTTATCTTTATTTCTGTTGTGGCGTTGAATCTGTGTGCCTCATGGCAAAAGCCTCCTCTAGCACTTTATACAAACTGTTTCCTCCCGAGTTTTCCTTCGCCGAGTGAGACATTGCGCACGTAAATCTTTCCCAGGCAAATGTTAATTATTTACATGATAATCATTCAGCATTTATGAGACGCTCAGCGACCACGATGGTCGGATGATATAGTCGATGTAGTTGGGCGGCAATGGCGAAGACCGGCACAGGACCGGAGAGAGTGGCAATTAAAGGCGAAGACAAGAGCGAGAAATAGTAGATTGTTTACCAAGGGAGCAAACAACTATTTTTATGGCGAAAGTGTTTTTTGAATCCAGGACGGAGCGAAGGATTCTAGAGTAGAACACAGTCACAAAGTCACATAGTCTCATAGTCATAATCATGTATTCATTGTTATATTATTTATTTTCATAAAACTAAGTAAAATCTGAATTTGAGTAAACAATTATGAACTAAGGTGGAATGCGCGTTTCACGTGTTTTTGTTTATTTTTATTTAGATCAGGCGCTTTTTTTTTTATCTTAAAGCCTGCTTGTTCATACAGTGTTCGTGATCTCTTTGGTGATTGGAACTTTTACTCAATAAGCACATTCCAAATTCAAATCACTTTACCGCCCTTGGGATCAAAGTGCTATTTTGCTCCCTGTTTTCGAAGGGCAAACTATCTCTTTTCGAATTGATGTGATAAAAAAATAATTTTAATCGATACAAGTGTTCCTACTCAAAAGTTTGCTTTAGTTTTTGTACTTATACAAATCAACCATTTTGCGTGCAATGTGATTGCACACAAAATAATTGATTGCTATTTTTCGAAAATGGGTTTAGTGATTTTATATCTTTCAACATGTCGAAAAGTGCGAGCGAGAGGTACATTAGCTCTTGTCTTCGCCTTAAAGAAGAGCCCTAAATCCAGCAATAGGTGCTTACAGGCTGAATAGATAGATAAATAAATGATTTAGTATTGCATTGTAATTTAGTTTGTTCACGCTTAGAACCTGGAAGTGTCGGGCTACACTCGCAAGTGCCGCGTGAGTAACGCGTGGCTTTACTCGTGGCGCTGCGTGGAGCTAGTGAAGCTGTACGCGCACACTCACCCGGCTCTGTTTGATAAACTCACGCACGCGAACTTCAACGAGCTCATCTTTGAGGGGGACATCTGGCCGGGGGAAGCCGGGTCAGTCTCTTGTGCATTACATTACTCTATCATACTATAGATATCATACTATCATACTAACCCTATCCTACTTATTGTAAATGTATCCTACTTTCTAGTAATCCTAACTTTCTAATCCTATCTATTTTTATCTAAACATATCAAACTGCCAACTAATCCTATCCCACTTATTCTAATCCTCTCCTACTTCCTACTAGTCATTTACTACATATCCTACATACATACATACATTACCTACTAATCTTATTCTACTTCGAAATCGAATTCTTTCATAATTTTTCTAATCCTATCAAACTGACTAATCCTACTCTACTTCTAATTTTAATATTTTCTTCTAATCTTATCCTACTTTCTACTAATCTTATCCAACTTCATCTAATCCCATCCTACTTCCTACTAGTCCTATCCCACTTTCTTCTTATCCCATCCTACTTCCTACTAGTCCTATCCCACTTTCTTCTAATCCTATCCTACTTATTGTATATGTATCCTTCTTCCTACTAATCCTAACTTACTTCTTCTAATCCTATACTATACTTTCTACTAATCCGATCCAACTTTTTTAATCATATCTCACTTTCTACTAATCCTATCCTTGTTCAAGTCATCACTGACACGAATAAATCAAGAAATTCTTTGAACAGGAACAAAAAAGGAGCTGAGATAGCGACCTGGTTGAAAACCCTCCCCCACGCAAAGGCCGCCAAACGCGAATGTGGCTCCGAGTGCCTCGAGCCAGAGGAAATGAAGGCTTTGGCAGACTGCCTCGACGAACAACTGAACGAACTGAACGGGAAAGAGAAGAAGGTATCGCTGCAAGTCAAATGGACCCTTCTGTATAAGGTGAGAGAGTTTATTTTACTGTACGTTTTTTATGCTGGCGGAAGTCATGCAGATTCATTTAATAAGAACGAGAAGTAAGTCGTACTGCAAGTCGAATTGAGCTCTATGTACGAAATAAGAGAGTGTATTTTGTTATAATGTATAGTAAAATGAACCAGATTATATTATAGGTTGTGTGCAAAATTGGTCCCAAGGTACGAATTCTTTGTGCGCATTTTTTATAGATGGTAGTCATGGTAACCCAACAAACACTGAACGCGAAAAAAAAACAGCTGTATCATGCAAAAGTTCAATACGTACCTGGCTAAAATGTATGAAACAGCTGTTTTTGGTTCGCGTTCACAGTGTTGGATCCTTAGAAAAAGTTATTCATGTTGATGGGTAATTTAGCCCCCTGAAGATTTCAGGGTTTGTACTTTTACACCTTGTATAGACTTTTGTTCTAATGAGATCTTTTATCTGTCTTCAAAACAAAAAACATCAGTAATTTCCACATGTTTTAAACAAGGCACAGACTACACGAATTCATGTCATTCATGAATAATAATAGTCTCCTTCTTTCGTTCCAGCCATTGTTACAAAGACAACAAATTAAAAGAATTACAAAAATGGATTCTATGTGTGTCTTACAATCATTTTATCCTCTAGCCGGAACTATTCCAAGGAAACATCCAGCCCGACCCCAAAGCTGACTACAAGATATACGACCGTGTGGTGTGCGTGGCCAGGAACATAACCGTGCCTTTCGGAGCCAAAGGCACGGTCACCGCCATCCATCCAGCCCCCAACTCCAATACAGTACGACTGTCTGACAAACTGAACGCCGATGCTAGCTATCAAGTGTTGTTCGATGAGCCATTTCCGGGCGCCATGATGGAAGAGGGATTCCAAGTCGCTAGATTCTATAGGTAAGAGTAGTTCTTTAATAGTAGTAGAGCTCTTTGTGAAGGGCTCGTCCGGGGAAGTACTACCACCACGCCTTTTTCTGCCGCCAAGCAGCAACGCTGTGTTTCGGTTTGAAGAGAGTGTGATTCTTATTACAATCGCCATAGAGGCAAAGGTAAGATTAGGTAAGATTTATGCAGCTTGTCAGGTGTTGTACTATAGAACTGTGATCCATTTATTTCATGCTAGATAAGGCCGTATGAAATTGTTCATATTTTTTTTATTTATTCGCTTTTAGCATGAATATTAAATGATGTCTCGCTGCGCTCGCCATTGTGAGGATAACGGCATGTCGTGGAACCCAAAACACATGTACTAAGCACTTTAATTCTTCTCACCGTTTCGAATGAAAATAGTGATACGACAAGGAGAAGCATATATGAAAGGAATTTAAAAAATAAACATCTACACGACTGATCCCGAGTCGCGCTAGATATCACCTCAGATTCTTTGATTATAAATCACAATAAAATAAAAATTATTGGACTTTCCACACAGCACTATCTAGCCCCAAACTAAGCCAGAGCTTGTAATATGGGAACCAGATAGCTGATATAATACATAAATACTTTTTTTTTGTAAATACATACATACTTATAATATTATATTACACCCAGACTGAGAACCAACATCTATGTTCATCACACAAATGTTTGTTCTCGGTGGGGATCGATCCCACGTCTGTGAAGGCTGTCACTAACATTATAACATTATTAACGCCATTTTGTTTTCGTTCCAGAATGCAAACTACCCACCTTCTGAACATTTCCTTCGGGCGTAAGCTACGCGACCTCGTGACCACTACCAGAAAGAACAACCAAGACGCATTCGGCTTCACTTACAACCAACCCACTAATATTCTAAGGCGAGGGGACGGACACAACTCTGCCTTCGCCAGCTATAGGTAAAAGCTCTAGGCTATTTATTTATTCAGGGCTTCCAGTGAGTAATACACAAATCTTACAAAAAAAAACAACTATGATGATACATTTCCTTTGCTTACTCCTTAAAGTTAGCCACAGCTAGCACAAGTGTTAGCTAAGAGAACTACGTTAGTGTAAGAGTAGTAGAGCTCTTTGTGAAGGGCTCATCCGGGGAAGTACTACCACCACGCCTTTTTGTGCCGCCAAGCAGCAACGCTGTGTTTCGGTTTGAAGAGTGTGGTTGCCGGTGTAATTACAGGCACATGAGGCTTAACATCTGTATGCCTCAAGTTGATGGACGCAGGGCAGTGCATCGTAGGGCACGTTCCTATCGTGCGTGACTTACGAGGCAATGCTTTGTTATAGGTGATGGTTACCACTTAACATCAGGTGGCCATCTGCTTGTTCCATTAACTAGTTGTATAAAAAAACGAAGATTAAAAGGCAATTACATTAATTCATATGATTAAGTTTTCTCAATAAAAAATCCTAAGTGTAAAAAGTCAAAAACTAAATTGATTATAATAAAATAAGACTAATTAATTAATCTGATAAGAAATGTATGTAATAATAATTGATTGATTGATTTAGTAGGCATGTTAGGAAAAGAGCTGAAATTTAATGTTGCTATTCAAATTAAAAAGGTATTTATTCAATAAAATCGCAAGGATCACTTTGAAACGTCTTAAAGCTAGATATTAGTAATAAGAACTAATGTTATGTGCTAAGGATATAAAAATAATATAATTTAACAATTGATTGAGTGAGCGAAGCGACCTCGTATTGGTCTTTCCCAAAGAAAACAAAAAAAGTGTAAATGATAAGTGTATGAAGTGTCATTCCTTCGTATTGTTATTGATGTAGTATTTAGTATGAATTATTAATTATCCATATTTAGCATCTGTATGTAGTTTTACTACTTTTTAAAAACCTATCTACTTTTTTCCTCTCCCGTGCACTACTGACACATCTTATGTCCACAATACACAAAGGTTATCTGGAAGATAATGCTTTATAGCATTAAGTTCGCCTTTGTACTGTTATTTTAATGTACAATTAAGTATTTTCAATCAATCATGTCTACGCGCAATACGCATTTGATAAGTATTGGCGGAATTATGAAGAACAACAGCGCAAGTACCGATCTTTTTACGAACTATGCGATCGTCAAATTTGACATTTATATTCGTGAAAACTGGTTTTAGCGATTTTTTGGCGATTTTGACGAAAGTCGCGATATTCGTAAAATTTAAGCGAATTTCGCTAAAATACGAGTTACTTTTGATTTCACGATCATATAATGCGGCGACATGATATTTCTCGTGTTCCCACCAAAATTCTAAGAGATCGAAAAGCAATCCATAGACATCTGTGTTCAAAACCGAAAGTTTCCGAGTTGCCATTTTACACTTATCGCGAAAATTGACGAACAGATAGCGACCCCGAGTTCCGTACTCGCACAATTCGTCAAAATATCGCGAATTTGACGATCGCTAAATTTAGCGAAATGAGTTCCGTACTTGCACTGCTGTTTACTTAAGCGTTTCAGTGTAAAATTAATCTACACTGTGTATGTCTTTCCCAGCCCTCCAATCGACAAGAAGATATCTCCGTTCGAGAATCGCAACAACAACGCCAGCGTCACTCCGATGTCGATGTTAAATGCGCCGCCGCCGCCTATCGCCGACAGGAATGGCTTACAGCCGGTAAGCTACCTACATACAACTCTTTTTTTTTTTAATATAGCTTCTATCTTTATGACAGCCTTCACAGCTCAGTTGGTTGGTTGGCTCTGCCTTCTGCGCCGTAGGCAGTGGGTTCGATCCCCACCGAGAACAAACATTTGTGTGATGAGCATAGATGTTTGTTCTCTGTCTGGGTGTTATATAATATTATAAGTATGTATTTACAAAAAAAAAGTATTAAGTAGTATATCAGCTATCTGGTTCCCATATCACAAGCTTTGGCTTAGTTTGGGGCGAGATAGTGCTGTGATGAATGTCCACCAATATTTATATTTATTGATCGAGTGAGCGAAGCGAACGAAGATCTTAGTTTCAACTTGGGCGATTTGGCATTTTATGTATGTATGTATGTATGTATGTATGTTTGTCTGGCGATAACTCTAGAACCGTTGATCCGATCTGCATGAAATTTGATATATCGATAGCTTGTACTTGAGAAATTTACTGGTAAGTATATGAGTAAAATCGGATGAAGGGTTTTTGAGATATGGGGTTTTTTGAGGGGGCAAAAATAAAAAAAGTTACATAAAAAAATCAAGTTACATGTCATATGAAAGGGCTTTGTTTGGACATCCCAAAACAATTTTTCCTTTTTTTTTGGGACGCTCGGTTTTTGAGATAAAATAATAAAAGTTAAATTATGATAACCAGCGATCCAAGAGCTCCCATCTCTAAGAGTTTCGTTGGCATCAAGGTTTTTCTACTGGTCGGCCAGTTCCTTTGCTTTTTCTTATTTTTTTTTCTTGAAATAATTTAAGGAGGTACTCAGTTCTCATAAAATGGTGACGACGACCAGGTCTGATGATGGAGCCAAGGTCTGTTCAACGGAACTCTTCAATAAATAGGCCAATAGAGTTGAAACTTGGTAACCATACCAAGTTAGTAGGCGGTAGTCAGAAAAAAGTCCAAAGATAATGTTTGGACTTGCCTCTGACTACTACGTACTCAAAGTTTTGATGCGCTCGTCGGGTCGCATCACGAGATCTCAGTTCGGGGCGAACTACTAGTTTATTTATAAAAAAATCATTTCAGGCACTTAGGCGGCCTCTAAACGCTAACGCTCGCTTTGCTCGCTCGCCTCGTGCGTTATTTATATGTTTCAACATAACCTAACTAATCCGAGTCGGATCTGCCCTATCAAGTCTTTTGTGAAATCTTGAAAACGCTCTTATTGCCATAAAAGGCAGATACCGGATATCTATACAACATGTAATATAATACCTCTATAAGGCCAAATACCAAGAGGTCAGACCAAGCACTGGAATACTTTGACGTGTGCAAAATTTGAATATTTTGTTTTCGAAGTTCCCTTACAAAAGTAAAATTAATATTGTCTCAGAAATTTGCAACCCTGATAATGTGTATGTGACCTTGGTACATACGCTATTTGCGTTTCCTAATTGGTGGCAGTTCTGTTACTTATTTTATCTACAGTTCACATTTAAAAGTCTAAAAAAAAGCTATAAATAGGGCTGTGTCATGTTGTGTTACTTTCATTTTCGAGGAAAGTTTAAGAGGCATCTCATGAATGAAAAACTTTGAAATTTCAAACCTCACGTCCTCACCGTCCTCATGTCCTGACGTAAGAACCTGTATACAACATGAGACAATGAATAAATGACTCTTGTGCACTTGTCACGTCATGTTTAAAACTTTTTAAGTTCTACAGCCCTTTTTCGTCACGATGTTATCCTTCACCGTGTGAGAGTAATGGCCCTGTGCACATAATTTTTAAATGTTCCTAACAAAACAAAATATCCAGGACATTTTGTTATCCCCTAAGACCTATTTTGATAACATGAAACAGTAATTCTATGATTATTATTCAATATCAACGTGTGGGTTATATGAGAGATTAGAATAACATTTCACTTTATCTACAGGATAACGCTACTCACCTCCTCAAGAGTCTGTTGAAGATAAGCGAAAATGAATCGGATAATAGCAAGAAAAATAAGGTACTTTACTTTTTTGAAGTAGGTTAAGTACAGTAAGCAACAGGAGTTGCTGACTTTTCAAAATTAAGACAGACAGGAGTAGTAGACCTCTGTGAAATTATTTAATTTATGTGATTAATTAGTACGGGGTACAAGATTCGTGAAGGCCTCGTCCGGAGAAGTACTATCACCACGCCTTTTTCTGCCGCCAAGCAGCATTGCTGTGTTCGTGGTTGCCAGTGTAATTACAAGCATTACATCTGTATGCCTCAAGTTGATGGACGCAGGGTAGTGCATCGTAGGGCACGTTCTTATCGTGCCGCACTTGCGAGTTAATGCTTTGTTATCGATGATGGTTACCACTTATGGTTAATACAGGTTCTGTAATACAGGTTCTCACGAACCTACATCAGGCACCAGTCTTTCACAATGCTATATCATTAAATTTATCTTGTTGTCGACTTGTTACAGATTTAGTTATGTATTATGAAAGAAAATAAACTTTTTTTTTACTTAACATCAATGGGTCATTTGCTTGTTCCATTAAAAAGATGAAAAAAATATTTATGTGTTTTCAGAACACACAGGAGCGGAATTGGCGCGTGAAAGAGACGAGCATTGCCGACTTACCTCCTCCACCGCAGCCGCCTCAAACAAGGTAAGTTTATTAAGACGCAGATAACCGACAAACTGTCGCAAACAACGTAGTTTCGAATAATAACATTCATTGAAAAGTTTTGGCGAAAATATTATTATGCTTTGAAATGAATGAAATGAAAAATACTTTATTGTACACCAAACTGAACAAAAAAAAAACACTTAAAAATATAAAATAAAGTAGTACAATGGGCGGTCTTATCGCTGAAAGTTATCACTTCCAGACAACCTTTGGATGGAGAGGATTGTTAAAGTATAAGAAGTTTGCTTCGTTGTTTACTAATTTAACTAATTAATAAAAAACATACTTAAGGCGAAGACAAGAGCTAATGTACCTCTCGCTCGCACATTTCGACGTTTTGAAAGATATAAAATCACTTAAAAGTTTGCTTATGTACGAAAACTAGTAAAGCAAACTTTTGAGTAGGAAAACATGTATCAACCAAAATTAAATTTCAACTAAACTGTGTGCAATGTGATTGCACACAAAATGGTTGATTGCGATTTTTTGAAAATGAGTTTCATGATTTTATGTCTTCCAACATGTCGAAACGTGCGAGCGAGAGTCACATTAGCTTTTGTATTCGCCTTAAGATACTGGAATGCAATAATTTATTTTCAATATAGTTGTCACAGCGGTAAAAACAAAAAAACTATAAGTATTAACATTTCTTTGTATTTTTACATTGCAAGCAGACACAAAACCCCTAATTGGGCATTGTTTTCGGGGTAAGTAGGCAAAGATTATTTATTCGTAGTCGTACTAATATTTGTGCGTTTCCACTTCTAATGTGATTGGAGCACTGGGGCATTATTCTCTATGACATAGGAGATTCCGTGCCATAACCGTGTGACGTCACAGCGTGGTTTAAACGCAAACGCGATTCATAAACCAAAAAATGAACTAAGAATGACAACTAGGAATGACAACTAAGTCATAGGGAATACGGTTTTGTCTGATTTCCCGCCGCTGTCTAGTCGTATCTGTGTAACGCGATTGCAGTGGCAATAGAGAATAATGCCCCTGGTGGTCTATTGGTAGCGACCCCGCATTTCGATCTTATGGTCGTGGGTTCGTAACCGGTCGTGCACCAATTAGTTTTTCTGTTTAAAAACTTATGTGCACAATGCAAGTACTCTCAAACGGTGAAAGAAAAACATAGCCAGGAAACCAGCATGTCGTAGAATCTAAAAAGTTCTATAACATGGGTCAAGTGCTCGAAAGGAGCCTCTTAAGGCGCACTTAAAATCCTTTCACCACACTGTTTCGAAAGAAATTAGTGACTCGACAAGAGAGAGATGTGATTGGTCCGTCCGCCTCGCTTTTCGACTGAAAGTACTCCAAGTCTGAGTTTTGTTTTTTGTATTTCATTTTTCCTAACGTCAGGCCTTTTTGTATGGAGATTCGATATCGGGCGTGCTGAGAACTCACGAGTCTCCATACAAAAAAGGCCTGACTCAGACTTGGGGTACTGTAAATGTTACTTTGAGTAACTAAACTTTATTGTTTCGATTTACGAACGTGTATAAGAAAGTATTTTAAGATTTTTCATTTATTTTGGATTTTTTTATTTAAGATGACATGAGTAAAAATGGAGTGAGCACTGAGATGACGAATGATAGAGGAGAGTGGAAGATGATAACCTGTTGTGCCGACCCCTCTTAGCGTAGGACAAGGGCAGGTAGATGATGATGTTTTGGATATATTTTTTAGAATCCAGCAGCCGACAAACTGGCGGAAGGAGCAAGCCGCGCAAAACAACGACAAGAAACCGCAGCCAAACTCGGCGCAGCTTGAATGGACTAACACTAATTTCAAGGTCAGTAAACTACACCTAGGGCCTCTTTTTAAACTAAACAGAACTATAGTCGCGTTAAACACTCGCTGCAAACTCGGTCATAAATTATGGGAACGGGACAGCAATATTGCTCTCTTTCTTGCACTTAGGAGAACGGCACGATCCTTTTGTTTAAGCGCAGAGATGTGAATTATTGAAGTCGAAAGAACTATCGATACATGACCTCTCTGACCGCGCAACCACCGGGCGCTCTCGCTGAGTCATTCTTTTTATCGATAACGTGCATGCGCCCGCGCCGAGTACTCTCAACACTAGTGTTAAGACGATTTATGACCGAGTTTGCAGCGAGTGTTTTACGCGTCTATAATTACCCTATGGAGAGCTATGTGATACTTACTTACACGTAACAACTATGTATATACCATGTGTAAGTATACTAAACCGTGTGTAAGCATTTTTATAAGTCAGACCTGTAGATGGAGCCACGGTCGCATAGTACCATCCGTTTCATTTATTCGCTGGGTGTCATTATGAGGTGCAGGTGGTTAGCGCAGCCCCGTATCAAGTATTGGGTTCAAATCCCATTCGGATAATAACATCGTTTCCACTATTTGACAGTTCGCTAATCATTTTTAAGCGCCTTAGGGCCGGTTTCACCATGCTCTGTTAGTTACTAATCAAGGATTAAAAGACCGTTAAATCTAACCTTAGCTGTCAAACGCGTACATTTTGACATATTTAACGGCCCTTTAATCCTTTGTTAATCTAACAGAGCATGGTGAAACCGGCCCTTAGTTTTTCTTGTGACAAACTTTAATCGTGATAAGCTTTTACGATCGATGGAGACGGCTTAGAATTGATCTTACTGTAAATGTATCTTTTACGGTGATATTGAATTGATCTTACTGGAAATGTATAGGGGAGGCCTATGTCCAGCAGTGGACTTCATCAGGCTGATGATGATGATAACCATGGAACGTCCCCTCTACCTGGCAGACCCTCTACTCTGAAGCAGTGCTAACCTGGCGGGCGATCGCATTAAAAAATGCCAGCAAGAAGGCAAAAAAAATATGCCGTTTTTACTTCACCCTGACTAGATTGCCACTCAAAATGACAAGAAGGAAGAGATTCCTAAATGCATTGCTTTAGATGTGTAAAGTTTTCAGATCTTGCGACGTCTGACTTACTTAGGACGTCGTGTCATAAGGTTATTTTTCAAATGACAGATTATTAAGGTACGGAAAGAGTGATCGTTCATTGGTCATGGTTGAAAATCATCTAGCGGATGTAGATCAATGAGTGAGTGGACTGTGTGATGTGGTTCATTTCATCGCACTAACAATTACCTTGAAATACCAACGATTGCAAAATGTGCGTGTGTGCCAATTGTCTGTCTAATACTACCCCTTTAGACATCTTTAAATGCATTTGAATGAATACTTAGTACTTATCTGAGGGAATAAGGACTTTTATTTGAGTAAACCTTAAAAAAACAGAAGATATACTGCAAATCTACTTAAAAATATAGACAACTTACAACAAACTCACCCTCGTAGGGCATGTTCCACGAGCGTGACTTACGATTCAATGCTTTGTTATAACTTTATAGGTGATGGTAATGCTACCCCTTTAAACATCTTCAAATGCAATTGAATGAAAACTTGGTACTCAGAGATCTCAGGGAATGTCAAGGAAATATGAATAAGGTCGTAAGACTTTTATTTGAGTAAACCCTAAAAAAAACAAGATATACTGCAAATATACTTAAGAATATAGACAACTTACAACAAACTCACCCTCGTAGGGCACGTTCCACGATAGTGACTTACGATTCAGAGATTTGTTATAAGTTATGGTAACCACTTAACACCAAGTGGGACATCGGCTTGTTCCACCAACGAATTGTATTTAAAAAACCCTTCCTACCGCTTCACAGGTCCAGCCAACAGCGTCGATGCCACCATTCCCGTTCGGGGGTCCGGCCCAGGGGCCCGTGCCCACGCAGATCCCACTCCCGCAGTTCCAGAACCCGCACTTCCAGCGGAACCCGACGCAAAACAACCAGAAAAGCCAGAGCCAAGGCAATGGCAGAAGCCAGCAGAACCCGGGCTTCCCGAAACATCTGCCGCCGGTTGGCGGGAACTGTGTTACGCTTGGACCTAGCTGGATGGCACAGGTATACATACACATAAATCACGCCTGTTCCCATAGTAGTAGGCAAAGACCACGGATCTCCACTCCACAGGATACTTTTGTATTAAATTAAATTAGCATTTCATCATCATCAGCCTCACTGCTGGTCAAAGTCACGTTCATAGTCAAAATCATTTGTCAAGTTAGGCAACAAACTAACGGCTTGTTTCCTACCATTATTTTGTATGATTCTATTTATAAAATAATATAAAAAATTAAGCAAGAATCGAACACAATGAGACATAGGCAAAACAGAAATATATGTATAGAAGCAATCATGCCAAGACTTACATGCTAAGCATAGACCTTCCCTCGGAAAAACAATTTGGAGCCCACTCTATCCATCGGTAATCCACGATCTTCACAAATTCTTCAGGTGAAGGGCATGTTGTGCGTTTTCCGGTTCGTGATCGCGATTCGAGAACCTTAATACCAAAGCGGCTCTTGGTTCTACGGATTACACTGTCAAGCAATTAACAGCTTAAAATCTTCTATTAGCAGGGTTCAAAGCCACCTGCACCAGCCGGGACGAGTCAACAGAACGCGGGCCAAAGCAGCGCTGACAAACTGAGTAACCCATTCGTGCCCCTGCAAGTACAGACCAGTCGGAGGTGAGTTGATCATATCTTTTAGACCCTGGCCTCAAGGGGGCCACGCCTTTTTCTGCCGCCAAACAGCGTTGCTGTGTTTCGGTTTGGAGAGTGTGGTTGCCGGTGTAATTACAGGTACATGAGGCTTAACATCTGTATGCCTCAAGTTGGACGAAGGGCAGTGCATCGTAGAGCACGTTCCTATCGTGCGTGGTGTGCGAGGAAATGCTTTGATATAGGTGATGGTTACCACTTAACATCAGGTTGGCTATCTGCTTGTTCCATCAACTATTTTTATAAAAAAAGGGGTACAGACAGTGCACTTTCTGTTGGCAGAATACGCTTGCGGAAAGATAAATAGTATCTTCCTTTTATCGTGTCACTAGTTTCTTTGGAAAGAGTATGGCGAATTGAAGAATTTGGTGATCAATTTGGCGAAGAAAATATTGCTTCGTAAGTCACGCACCATAGGAATATGCCCTACGATGCACTGCCCTGCGTCCATCAGCTTGAGGCATACAGATGTTAAGCCTCATGTGCCTGTAATTACACCGGCAACCACACTCTTCAAACCGAAACACAGCAACGCTGTTTGGCGGCAAAAAAAGGCATTTCTACAACCAAAACTACAAACTTTACCACACTTGATGGCTGGTATCTATGTGGCAATAAAATATGTTATCTATCTTACTATTTCATTATCAGAATAGGTATGT
The DNA here is from genome assembly GCA_932294275.1 of Chloroclysta siterata. Taxonomy (NCBI): domain Eukaryota; kingdom Metazoa; phylum Arthropoda; class Insecta; order Lepidoptera; family Geometridae; genus Chloroclysta; species Chloroclysta siterata. Next base: position 13,723,250 of record OW028602.1, read on the forward strand.
AATTCGTTAGAAAAGCACTTGAGTCAAGGCGCCGATTTGGTGTATTAATGTAATCAGTAGGGATGTTATTCCTAAGTACTAGCAAATACCTTGAGGTACTTAAACACTTGTGATAAATAAACAACAATTCTGTTGTTTACTACGATAACGAGTAATTAGCTTGAAGGTTGCACTTTAGATATTCTTTTCCTACGGGTATTCGGTATTTCCGGTTCACTTTAAAAAAAAAAAAAAAAATATTACCCACTTATTTACTCTTCTCTTAACGTGTCACTAGTTTCTTTTGAAACAGTGTGGTGAAAGGATTTTAAGTGCGCATCAACAGGCTCCTTTCAAGCACTTGACACATGTTATAGAGTTTTTTAGGTTCTACGACATGCCGGTTTCCTCACGATGTTTTCCTTCACCGTTTGAGAGTACTGGCATTGTGCATATACATTTTTGAACAGAAAAAGTCATTGGTGCACGACCGGTTTCGAACCCACGACCATAGGATCGGAAGGCGGGGCCGCTACCACTAGACCACCAGTGCTCTCCCTTTTTCACTTATTTACTAATTACTACTTTTTTATTAACCCACTTCTGGCCAAAGGTATACCCAAGGTCCGTCCACCCATCTCTGCTCTGTAATAACTTCCGCCACATTTTTTAGAAGCATCTTAGAAGATTTGTTATAAAATAAGAAATAAATATGGATTCTACATTTTGGATAGGTGAGGTGTCATTTGATGAATCTCACGTGAGAAAAGGGGGTCGTGAGAGAATTTGCTCCACCGGGGGGTCGAGCAAAATCTCTCACGACTTCCCCCCCCCCTTTTCTATTCTCTCGTGAGATTTTTCATAATGCGTGAGATTCATCAAATATTTATAAGTTACGATAATATAATCTGTAATATGAAAATAATTGTTTTTTCTCTATAGGAGAACATCAAATATTTATAAATTTTTGCAATATCTGTAATATGAGAATGTTTTCTCAACAGGAGAATTCAAAATACAAGTGGACCAGCAATCATAAAGGATACAGGAGGCGTTATGGTGCCTCAGTTTATACAACAGAAGACAGAACCACAAACAGGCCCGGTAAGTGTAAAAATTACTTTTATGAGATACATTAATAATATTGGTGGGCATTCCACACGGCACTATCTAGCCCTAATCTAAGCTGGGAAGCTTGTACTATGGGAAAAAGATAGATGATAAAATACATAAATGATTTTTTTAGTAAATACATACTTATAATATTATATACCACAAACATTAAAGATGTTTGATTCGGTGGGGATCGAACCCACGGCCTTCAGAGCAGAAGGCAGAGTAGTTGGTAGCAACTAAGCTGTGAGGTCTGTGATAAAACTATACTCTCGCCAATAATTTTTCAACTTTTTGGATTACATTTATTTATTTATTGAACCTCTATAATATTATACCCTAAAACTTGGTGTTTCATATATACATTCAGTGCTTTGATATCTTCAAAATTATTTTTAAATGGTTATATTGGCGATTCGATCCTCGAGATATTGAGATGACGTTTACGTTGGTGCGATTCGTACCTTTTCGGTTTTATTAAGTATTCTGTGGCCATGAAGCTGAAAATGAAGCAGAGGCTCAAATTATCAGGCGGTTTTTTTTATACTACTAGCTGATGAAACAAGCTCATGGCCCACCTGATGTTAAGTGGTAACCATCACCTATAACAAAGAATTACCTCGTAAGTCACGCGCGATAGGAACGTGCCCTACGATGCACTGCCCTGCGTCCATCATCTTGAGGCATACAGATGTTAAGCCTCATGTGCCTGAATTACACCGACAACCACACTCTTCAGACCGAAACACAGCAACGCTGCTTGGCGGCAGAAAAAGGCGTGGAAATTTAAAACTAAATTATCGTTAATTTTATACAGATTGACAACCAACAGTTGGCATCAAAGCCGTCGAAAAAGAAGAAAAAGCCGAGAATAGCGGCCAACCTACCGTTTCAAATGGATTAAATAGTTAAGGCGAAGGCAAGAGCTAATGTACCTCTCGCTCGCACGTTTCGACATGTTGAAAGATATAAAATCACTAAACCCATTTTCTAAAAATCGCAATCAACCATTTTGTGTGCACTATGTTACATAGCACACAGTTTAGTAAAAATCTCCTTTAAAAAGAATGTTTTTAGAGAATGGATTTAGTAATTTTATATCTTTTAGCATGTCGGAACGTGAGAGCGAGAGGTACATTAGCTCTTGTCTTCGCCTTAATACGTACAAATAATAAGTATTGCCAACGACAAAATTATAAAAATAACGAAAAATTGAATTTGTGAAGTAAAGAAACTCACAAAAAAATGTAAAATCAATTCCAAAATGAAAATATAACTTAAAATGTAACTTGTACATTTTGTAAATAATATGAAATGTTAAGAATTTATAATGGTGTGATCATTTTAAAGTAAGTTAAGGTCGTTGAGTCTATAGTTCCTCGGTATATTTTTAGAGTTTCTTTTTATATGATTCACTACGAACGTTTTCTTTAACATATCAACCAATCAAATACATTACGAAATCAATATAAGTTATAACTGTCTGCCTAACATTCGAAACTATTCATTTATTATTAAAAATTTGATATTTGTCATGATTTGTGAATATGGAATGGATTACTACTCAAAATTTGGGCATGTGCTAGTTGTGATGTTTGGACATGCCTCTGATTGCCTCCTTAGACATCAAAATTTCTTGAGTAGGTACTATGTAAGAGATCTACCGTGCCTGGGGATTAAATGTGATTAATCATTTTTCATTTGTAAATTTAATGACGCATGCAGTTGCCAAAATATTGGTAAAAAATCATGGTAAATATCACGTTTTAATAAAAAAAATATCTCCTACAAAATAATAAAACATTTAAACCCTTATCTTCGTTCTGCAAGGAGAGTACATACATATTTTAAGCTAATTTTATAAGTACATTTGCGAAGTACAAATATCTTGAGTGATATCATTTTGTAGCAGTGGTGATAATTTTATATCTACAGAATAAATTTAGTTCTTTGAATACTGATACGTTGTTTTTGTAGCTTGGTTAATAAGGAAACAGAAGCAATGTTATTTCAAAACTCTCTTATGATCCAGAAGCGCTTTAATCATAATAGTCGTGTAAACATCTTAAGCCCGGTCTCCACCGCGAAAGGGTAATGAGCGAGGAATGGTTAGCGGAACGGACTCCTTTTTAATGAAATAGGTTTACATTTCCACCAACAAAGAGTTTTATCTTTTGATTTCTCTGCAAAGGGAAAAAAGAGCTGAGTGAGTTCATTTCAACACTTTCTGCTCGCTCAGTACTTTCCGCTCGACTATTGTTCGTAGAAATACAAGTATGCAGTTTATTCTTGCAGGGTCCATGTGATACTTACTAACACCCAACAACTATGTTTGTACCTAACCAAACCATGTGTAAGCAATAAATATATTTAGTATTGAGTTAAACGGAGTCCGTAATGGCTCCGCTCCGCTCGCGGTGGTGACCGGGCTTTATAGCTAAAATGACTGAAAAAATCTGTTGTCATCTTTGATGTTGACATGAAAGTTACAATTGATGATTGTTAAACGAACTGTTATTGTTACATTTACCTAAACTTACTTAAATTTTGGGCGTTAATATTATATAATTATTATACTGGATCGCAAAAGAGTTTTTGGCACCATGCATGTTTTTGTTCATAATTTGAGTTGTCGCATATATTTAGAATATTGTATAGTCCCGCCAACTTATCATATCTCAGACATTTTGCATTCGATACCAAGCGATTCCATTTATAAGGTAAAAAAAGAAGTTTTAGCCAGTAGATGCCAGCTAATATATTTTTCTTTTAAATAAATTGGTACAGGAGATCTAAATGAAATTGCTTTATTCGTTCGTCGTTTGTCTACTGTACTGATAAGTTAGTGGTACTATAAAATAAGTCTGTATTATTTATTTAATATCTACTTAAAATAGTGATTCCATGGAAACAAAGACAATATTTTGAGATTTATATAAATAGTTATCAATTATGGAAATGTAATTTAAACTATTTACATACGAGAGATACCATTTTCTATTGATGTCAGATCTAGAAGTTTCGGTATATTATCTTCTTAAATTTAAGAGCTCTTGTCGGGGTTTCGATGCGGTTTCACAGAATATACTAAAAAGGAATATTATCCAATAGACGCTTTCCATTGCGGCCTCTTTTACTTTCATATACGACTTGACAGTGACCTTCTGGAAGAGATCTATATTGAGCGATAAGGCCGCCCATTGTTCTTTTTGTACGGGAATGTGTTTCTTAATTATTCTATGTTTGATGTATGTACAATAGTTTTTATTATTCATTCGTTCATTTATATTTTTTTATTCCTCTTCCTCGCTTTTCGTTTTGTTCATCTCTTTTTCTTTATGTAGCTGTCATGTCGTAGAAGACGGCAACTATTCTTATCTGTTTATTAATTTATAAAATAATTCACATAAATTATTATAGATAATAATACCATAGCTTTTTAAGTTGATTCATTTTGTTTACATTTTATTAGAGACGTAAAAACAGCCGTCATTAAATAATCCGATCGGAAACGTATTGATTTGTCTCTTATAAGAATAACGGCCGGTTTCTGAAAACTTGATCAAAACTAATCGGATGTCAAGTCACTCGCCATTTCAGCTATTACGTCGAATTAGATAGAGATAGCAAGTGACTTCACATCAGATTAGTTTTGATCGGGCTTTCAGAAACCGGCTATAAGAATATTATATTGTATAATTGTTTGCTAAAATATTATATTGTATAATAGGTACAAAGAAATTAATACAAGAATCAACAGTGTATCAATTTCGGATATACAATATAATTATAATAAACATACCTACAGTTTCCGATCGGAAATGTTTACGAATGTCTGTCGAAAGTTCTGCTGGAATCAAATTATATCGCAAATTGAAAATCTCTAAGGAAAATCATGTGACATTTTACTAAAAAATTCAAATACGTTAAAAAACTAAATTAGTACCGTGTATCTCTGTTAGCCATAGCTATTATAAACTTCAGACCCATCAAGAAGAAGAAGATAAAGATAAATCTTCAGTTTTTAGACTTAAATTGTTAGAAATTCATCAGAAATAATGTTGCCACAAAATGTGAAAAGCTCATGTCAAAACATTGCAATTGCAGTACTGTTTAATAAAAAGCTTAAAAACAACCTTAAATGCATAATATAAATGTTCTCAGTAATGTTAAATAGCTGTTTATGAATGTGTTACATTTCAATGATAATTTTTGTTGATGATCAAATAATGACAAAGGAATATAAATATCTCGCTCGAATAATGGTTTTATTGCAACCTTTTTATACTTACTAATTACCAACTTAGGCTAGCTGAAATTGCCAACTTAGTGTAACTATTTAAATGTATGATAGTATTAGCATAATTCAAGGCTTGTCTGGAAGAAATCGCGCTCTGCGATTCTTATCGCAGAGCGCGATTTCTTCCAGGCAGGATAGGAGGTCTTCCTCCTATTGTAGGACAATTACACTTACATATTATAATAATGTATTAGTACTTAAGTTTCTCGGAGTTTTTTTTAAACAACTAGCTGATGGAACAAGCAGATAGCCCACCTGATGTTAAGTGGTAACCATCAAATATAACAAAGCATTGCCTCGTAAGTCACGCACGATAGGAACGTGCCCTACGATGCACAACTCTGCGTCCATCAACTTGAGGCATACAGATGTTAAGCCTCATGTGCCTGTAATTACACCGGCAACCACACTCTTCAAACCGAAACACAGCAACGCTGTTTGGCGGCAGAAAAAGGCCTCCCAATAAAGTTTTTATTTATATACTTATACTCAGATCTCAAGGTATGTCTACTATGCCTAGAGATTACTGTCGAGTTATAGAACTTCGTATTTTTTTTATGAATATTATTTTAGTGTTCCAGTCTGCTACCAGTCAAGCTTTAGCTAGTTTAATGTTTTAAAATAGTTGGTGTAGTTACAGGGAACCTGAAGAAAAACTAATAAGCGTTGACAAAACAACACGAACTATGAGAACGATATAATCATTGTATTGTGCATGAATTAATATCCACTCAGGCCCGCTTTACACGAGCACATTAAATAATAACATAATAAGTGGACGCTAGGACAATTATTTAGTAAACCAATGGAATCGCACTTGCGTGCCGCCACATAACAAGTCAGCTAGATTAAAACAAGACAGATGTCGAAATTTTTTGGTAGTGTTTTGTCCCAGTCTTTATTTTTCGTGATTATAGCAAGGGTAGTAGAATATTATATTGTTTCTCTACAGCTTGTTAGCTTGCTGCAATGTCACTCAAGTAAAGTCAGCTACAAGAAGTCGAATAATATTTGATGGTTATTATATATTTTTGTAACCAGATAGAATCAAGGTACTTAATGTGAAGACCTACCTCAAAACGTCAAACGTCAAATAGGTCCCCTATTTGTTGTAACTATGTCCTGTTTTATTTCAGGATATAGGGTACCTATAAAATGCGGAATTTCAAAGTCATTTTTTTTACCAACAGCTTATTCTATCCTAATTAACATTCATCGTATAGAAATGAGAATATAATTTCCTTTTATCCTAAAGAGCACTGCGTTGTTGTAAAACTGCGACAGTAACCTAGTAGATTTTGCTACTAGGTTACTCTACTAGTCTCGTTTATCTCGGGCCTTAGTCATCCACTTCATACGTTAGATCTTATCGGGGACACTACACTTATGTTCTGACTATAAAGAAGCAAGTACAGGTCATCTCACACATTGTTTAACACGGAGGTATTCAGGTCAGTAGCTAACTTTTATAAGCTCCATTTGCATATTATTAGAATTTAATTTGCTAATATTGGTCCTATTGTATAATAGTTTGTATTTATTACACGAGAATAGGTACAGTACAGTTAGTCACCATCAAAAGTTGACTTTCGAATTCAGTCTCGCAACTCTAGAATTTTTATATTGTTATGATTGATTCTAATATCAATTATTAATTTAAATTTCATATTTTTAGTCTTCATCTATTTAATAATATTAATTTTGAATAGTTTTATGTACCCTTTACTTCTGAATCCTAACTTTGTAATGAACATAAAAAAATTCAAAAGTTTTGATCAACCCTTTTCATGTTGACTGTACAATGTACCTATAGCCCTATATAAATGTTCTTAAATGATACAATAATCTGGTAGTTTATCAATTTTATACGCCTTTTTTATGAAACCTGATGTTGTGGGGTACCATACAACATCAGGTATCATCTGCTACATGTACACAAGGTGTTCCAATAATTGTGTATATAAACTTCAGGGGGCTAATGTACCCATCAATATGAATAACTTTTTCTAAGGAACCAACACTGAAGGCGAAAAAAACAACAGCCTTTTCATACAAAAGTTCAATACCTACCTGGCTAAAATGTATGAAACAGCTGGTTTTTTTCGCGTTCACAGTGTTGTTCGTTAGAAAAAGTTATTCATATTGATGGGTACTTTAGACCACTGAAGTTTATATACACAATTATGGGAACACCTTGTATAAGTGTTCGTTTTATTATGTAAATTCAGAATACAATCCCTAACTTACTGGTTAGTATAATTATACCTAATTATAATTATATTACCAAATTAAGGCTTTTGCATTTTCTGCCAACTAACCTAAATTAATCTAGGTAAAACTTTCAGACGTACCTAGCTTACTGACTCGTTAGGTACATTTACATTCGCGATGAGGTTTGCGACGTTAGCGATTATCGCGGCAACTGTCGCCGTCTGCAGCGGCATCGACAACTGGTGGAAGACTGCGTCCATCTACCAGATCTACCCGCGCTCCTTCAAGGACAGCAATGGGGACGGTATTGGAGACTTGAACGGTGAGTTATAAGGAGGCATCCTTATTTACGTGAGGTGATTTTGGAGATTTTTTGACCCCCTCTTTCTTTATTCTTTATTGTACATGATTTACACAAAAAAGCTATGATAGTCATGTACAAAAGCGAGCTTAACTCTAGATAGAGTTTCTTCCAGTAAACCTTAGAGGAAGAGCTGATTTAAGTGGTATTTCCTTGGTGAGATGTCGCCCCCCCCATCCCTAATCTAAATAAAATGGGTGCTTGATTGCGTTTGATTAAATAAAACAAAAATATAATTTGCTTAGTTATTATTGTTTAAGACTATAATTATAGATTTTTCAGAAAAAATCCCACTTTTCTCGCTATTTGACACTTTTATTCTATGGAAAAAAATACGTGATATTTGCCGAGACCCCCCACTCCCTCACGTGAGGTTTTGCTCGACCCCCTCCCCCCTTAAACGCCTCGCGTAATTAATGGACGATAGGGGAATGGAATCGCTCATTTGCATCTTTCATTATGTTTACTGTCTACAGGCATCAAAGAAAAGCTGCCGTACCTGCAAGAGACAGGGGTAGATGCGATATGGCTCTCGCCAATCTATCTATCGCCGATGTACGACTTCGGTTACGATATTACGGACTACAGGGCTATTGCTCCTGAATACGGGACTATGGAAGACTTTGATAACCTTATGGCGGAAGCTAAAAGACTAGGTAAGATTTTTTTTAATTTGAGTTTTTTTTAAAGATTAAGTTACTGAATAAGTAAATGTTGAGCACACAGATATACAAGGTGTTCCATAAGTTGTGTATATAAACTTCAGGGGGCTAAAGTACCCTGTTTTTTTTTTCGCGTTCACAGTGTTGGTTCCTTAGAAAAAGTTGTTCATATTGATGGGTACTTTAGCCCCCTGAAGTTTATATACACAACTTATGGAACACCTTGTATATGTGTTGAGCACCTCTGCCTATGGCAATTCAAATTCAAAGGGTATTGCAATAAAATTTCAATGATCAATTTAGCCGTTTTTTGCTCGTTCCACGCAAGCAAGCCTAAGTATAGAAACTTACGGCTTGGTTCCTAAAGTTTGTTGAAATTATTTTAGAAAATAATAAAAATTGTCATACTTACACCTAGCGCCAAACTAACGCGTATGAAACTATCTCCTAAGCTAAAAGATAGAACTTAAAATTCATATAATTCAATCAAGTTAGAATAACCACCATACGCCATACCTACATATAGTATGTATAAAAAAAAATGTAAATTACAAGTGTAAATAGTTTGTTAAATTTATATTATTTGAGGATATTTATGAGGATTGTATGCAGTGGGCTACAATTAGGGAATTCAATCCCGCATACGTGGGATCCCGCACCTTTTTGCGGTATTACTCATGCGGGATCCCGCAAGTTTGCGGGATTTAAAAAAAATATTTTAGAAAAATTAGAGTTCGGACGACGTTCTAATTATTTATAAGACCTTAATAAGCACAGCCTTATTAATAATAAGTGATTCCACAACTTTCCCATAGAACTCGTGACTTATCAATAGAATTTGTATGGAAAATAATTTTGTTATCAGTTTTTAACTAAATAAATTACGAATTTTTATTTTGTGTTGTGTGAACCCTGTATCGGAACTATTCGGAACGGAACGTAATCAATGTCAGTTCAAGTACCCTACGACTAGGGATTCCCCCACGGGTATTTACATCGCGAGCAGTCAATTGTCAAGCAACTTCAAGCAAGGTTATTACTTCATTTACTGCGTCCTACGTTACTTGTGACGTTACGTACGTACGATACTTATATTTTTTGTTGTAAAAGTTTTCATATAAACGAGTGAAAAATTACAAGTTTTGATTAAAAATGAGTGTCAATTGAAGTGTGGAAACATTTTTTAAGACCAGAAATTTTCTTGTCTTTATTTCATTTTCTTAAATATAAAAAAGTAAAAAAATCTCAAATCCGTAAATACCGCGGGATCCGCGGGATTATTGACCTAAATACCGCGGGATCCGCGGGATTATTGACCTAAATCCCGCAAGCATGCGGGATCACGATTCTAATGCGGGATTGGATTCCCTAGCTACAATATTGTCCACCTAGAAGGTAGGTAGATACATACCTGTTTTTTTTGTGTTAAGATTATTTTTCTTTTAGCTGTTTGTTGTCCCTAAATAAATATAAATAAAATAACGTAAGCTAACTTGTAAAACGATGGAAGCTAACGAATTACTCCATGTCCATTGGCAGGTATACGCATAGTGCTAGACTACGTGCCCAACCACACCAGCAATGAGAGCCAATGGTTCGTGAAGAGCGCGAACCGCGAGCCGGGCTTCGAGGACTACTACATCTGGGCGAATGGGACGCAGGACGCGCAGGGGAACCAACAGCCGCCTAACAACTGGGTAAGGAGAACTCATCGCGCAAATAACGCGCCAACTCTACTCTTACTAACTAATTATTATTTTTTTGCGTTACTACAAATCTTTATTTTTTATCAATATATTTTTATTATGTAATCCTGAATGCCTTCAGTAAGTCATCAAAAATTTTAAACCAAATGCTCCCATTTTGGAACAAAATATAACTTTTTGAGAAATTTTGTATTACACTACAATTATGTTTTCAAAAAAAACCGACCATAGCTATTTTATTTATATTGTCTGCGTGATCAGTCCATTGAGGTCTTTGAAAAAATTATAACTTCATGACATTATATTTTCCTTTTTCCCTTTAAATTTTGACTTTGATCCTGTTTATTTTATATTACATCTGTTCATGATCAGATAAGCATCTTCCGGAAGAGCGCCTGGGAGTACAACGAAGTACGCGGACAGTACTACTTGCATCAGTTCGTGATTGGACAGCCCGATCTCAACTACCGCAGCGCCAGGGTCCGGCAGGAAATGAAGGTATGTTTCAAAACTTATTTATATACGCATACAACGTGTAACATAATACCCCTATAACCCCGGAGGCAGGGTGTTCTACAGGTAATGGCGAACAACTATTGATATAAGACTTTTGAAATTTCGAAGTTTTTCATTCATGAAATGCCGAACTTTTTAAGCGAAAAAAGCGGGATTCTTTCGCGAAAGCGGGTTAAAAAAAGGTACCTATATAATCAGATGTTTTTATTTTCGTTCAAATTACGTTTAAGTGATAATAGATAGCAAAAATAGCGATAGAAAATATATTTAAATAAAAATATGATATTTTAAATCAGATTTATCGTAAATAGTTGAGTCTTATTCGTCTTCTGAATAAAAAAAAAAAACAGAAATCAAAATAAAAAAAGGTATTCATTCGAGTTATTCCCGAAAAGCGGAATATTTAATTTTGATTTATAAATCGGGACGTCCCACCATAATCGTGACGTCTGGCAACGCTGATGGAACGTACGATCAAACCCCTTTTTTTACACCCAAATTTTTCAGATTTTACTCATATTTTTATAACCAAATGTACTTACGTATGTCTAACAGGATGTCCTCAGCTTCTGGCTCCATAAAGGCGTTTCCGGTTTCCGGGTGGACGCCATCAATATGATGTATGAGGTGGATGCCGACGACTTCGGTGGCCGGTACCCTGATGAACCCTTGTCAGGTAAGTTACCTACTTCTAACGAACCAGAGAGCTGTACCCCAAGTATGAGTTTTGCTTACGATATTTAGTTTTTCGTTTTACGTTTTTGTTCCCTGTTAATTGCGGGTTTTGTATGAAGACGCGATAGAGATACCGATACAAAACCCGCAATGAACAGGAACAAAAACGTAAAACGAAAAACGAAATATCGTAAGCAAAACTCATACTTGGGGTACTGAACGCGAATACATTTTGACATTTGTCGCGTTAACGTATCCATGCGATATTCGACCTTATTCTGTTGTAGTTAGGGATACGATACGTTCACGCGACTAACGTCAATTCGTTCGTTATTTTTATACAACTAGCTGATAGAACAAGCAGGTGGCCCACCTGATGTTAAGTGGTAAGCATCACCTATAACAAAGCATTGCCTCGTAAGACACGCACGATAGGAACGTGCCCTACGATGCACTGCCCTGCGTCCATCAACTTGTGATACTCGTACATCAAATTTAATGTGATATACTTAGCATATTATCATTGAGCACTGGTAGTCTAGTGGTAGCGGCCACGCCTTTCGATCTTAAGGTCGTGGGTTCGAAACCAGTCGTGCACCAATGAGTTTTTCTGTTCAAAAAAGAACACATCTTGAGGAAACCGGCATGTCGTAGAACCTAAAAAGTTTTATTACATGTGTCAAGTGCTCGAAAGTAGCCTCTTGAGGCGCACTTAAAGTTCTTTCACCACACTGTTTCGAAAGAAACTAGTGCCACGACAAAAAAAAGATCAAAAGTATGTATTTTAAAAACATATGTATACGTGTTCCAATACTTTTACTTAAAACTTCAGGGGGATAAAGTACCCATCCCATGTTGGTTCCTTAGAAAAAGTTATTCATATTGATGGGTACTTTAGCCCTCTGAAGTTTTAAGGCGAAGACAACAGCTAATGTGACTCTCGCTCGCACGTTTCGACATGTTGAAAGATATAAAATCACTAAACACATATTCGAAAAAGCGCAATCAACCATTTTGTGTGCAATCATATTGCACACAGTTTAGTAAAAATTTCATTTTGATTGTATATGTTTTCCTACTCAAAAGTTTGCTTTACTAGTTTTCGTACATAGGCAAACTTTTAAGTAGGAAAACTTGTATCGATCAAAATGAAATGTTTACTAAACTGTGTGCAATGTGATTGCACACAAAATGGTTGATTGCGATTTTTCGAAAATTAGTTTAGTGATTTTATATATTTTAACATTTCGAAACGTGCGAGCGAGAAGTTGTTTGATGGTTGTCAGCCCCTTAAGTACAAGTATTGGAACACCTTGTATAGTTGATGGTTTATTCTGTGTCAGGTGACGGCAACGCGACTCCTGATGACTACGAGTTCCTCGAGCATATCTACACGAAGGACCTCACGGAGACGTACGATGTGGTGTTCAGCTGGCGAGAGCTGCTCGAGACATTCACCGCAATTGACGGCGAGTCCAAGGTTCTTTTCTTTTAATCTTTATTGTACAGTGACATCAGTAACTTAAGAGCTGGTTTCACCATTAAGCCTCATGTGCCTGTATTCACCGGCAATCACACTCTTCAAACCGAAACGCAGCAACGCTACTTAGCGGCAGAAATAAGCATGGTGATAGTACTTCCCCGGGCGAGCCCTTCACAAACAGCTACTACTCTTAAGCCGGCGCCAGACTTAGCTTAGTTTTGCTACAAATAGCAATCAAAGTGTTCAAAAAAGTGAAACTATGTCTGGGGCCGGGGTAACGGCCGTTTCTGTAATCTCGATCAAAACTAATCGGATGTCAAGTCACTCGCCTTCAGCTATTACATCGAATTAGATAGAGATAGCAAGTGACTTGACATGCGATTAGTTTTGATCGGACTTTCAGAAACCGGCCATAACTCTTTTATTACCTACATTTTAATTTCGTGACATTACTGCACGGCCCTGACGGAAGACCAGCGTTAGGTGTTGGCCAACAATTTTTATTTTTTATACAACTAGCTGATGGAACAAGCAGATGGCCCACCTGATGTTAAGTGGTAACCATCATCTATAACAAAGCATTGCCTCGTAAGTCACGCACGATCGGAACGTGCCCTACGATGCACTGCCCTGCATCCATCAACTTGAGGCATACAGATGTTAAGCCTCATGTGCCTGTAATTACACCGGCAACCACACTCTTCAAACCGAAACACAGCGTTGCTGCTTGGCGACAGAAAAAGGCGTGGTGGTAGTACTTCCCCGGACGAGCCACACACAAAGAGCTACTACTTTTAAGCCGGCGCCAGACATAGCTTCACTTGTTTGAATGCTTTGATTACAAAGTCTCGTGCCACACATAGCATTCAAACTAGTGTTCAAACAAGTGAAACTATGTCTGGCGCCAAGGTTACGGCCGTTTTGTGAAAGCTCGATAAAAACTAATCGGATGTCAAGTCACTCGCCATTTCAGCTATTACATCGAATTTGATAGAGATAGCAAATGACTTGACATCCGATTAGTGATGGGCTTTCAGAAACCGGCCGTTACTCTTTTATTATCTACATTTAAATTTTAAACAATATAATTTTTTAAATACTATTTATTTTAAATTATTTGTTCCAGGTGATGATGACAGAAGCATACACCGAACTTCCCCTCATGATAAAGTACTACGGCGACGACCGCAAAGATGGCTCGGTGCCATTCAACTTCTTGTACCTCGATCAACTGTCCAGCAGGTCCAACGCACGGGACATGAAGACGACTATCGATAGGTGGATGACTTATATGCCTAATGGCAAGACTGCTAACTGGGTGGTATGTATTCTTATTTAAATCCTTATGAGCTGCTTTCACCATGCTCTGTTAGTTACTAATCATGGATTAACAGGCCGTTTCTAATCTTAGATGTCAAACGCGTACATTTGACATGTTTAAGGCGAAGACAAGAGCTAATGTGACTCTCGCTTGCACGTTTCGACATGTTGAAAGATATAACATTTTTTTAGTAGTTTAGTAAAAATTTCATTTTGATCGATACATGTTTTCCTACTTAAAAGTTTAAAAATGTACGAAAACTAGTAAAGCAAACTTTTATGTAGGAAAATTAGTATCGATCAAAATGAAATTAAAATGGTTGAATGCGATTTTTCGAAAATGATGTCATTGATTTTATTTCTTTTAACATGTCGAAACGTGCGAGCGAGAGTCACACTAGCTCTTGTATGCCCCTTAACACGTTCCCTGTCCGCTGAACCACATATGGCTCAGGAAACTTGCGCTTGGAAAGCACTAATACGTTCCTGAGTCATATGTGTGTCAGGGGACACATACAACTTCTATAGCGATCATTTCTACGGGACACGCTGGTACTGTACTAAATTTGCATGGGACGTGCTAAGACGATCATATTTTTATTTGGTTGTGTGTTTTTCTGACAACATAAAAACATTATTTTGCAAAAAGTCTGTTGGACTTGCAACTCAATTTTGCATTTTTGTTTGGGACAGGGACGTGTTGAGAGCTGATTTCACCATGCTCTGTTAGTTACTATTATAGGATTAAAAGGCCGTTGAATCTAACCTTAGATGTCAAACGCATACATTTTGACTTATTTAACGGCCCTTTAATTCTTTGTTAATCTAAGACAGCATGGTGAAAATATTTGTCATGTACTTTTCGAATAATAAGTTTTAAAAAAAATACAGAAAAATTGACACCCTGTGATGATCTTTTATGTCCTGTGACTACAAATATTAGTTTTTCTTTTTTCTGTAATGTAACCATGAATAACCCTTCTGTAAAATACAATTCAAAATTAAATCATAACTGCCTCAGTTTTAAATAAAATGTTGATTTTAGGCCAACATTTAATTTAAAATAATTACATCACCCAACTTTAACCGACTGTACCGTAAAAAAAATGTACTACACTATTTTGGCAAGTAACTTTAAAAAGTGGCGCATTTAGTCAGGATTCCAAAATGGTATAATACTTGCTAGAGTACTCCTTAATTTTGAAAAAAAAATGGTTTTCTTAACTAAACCGGATTTTATGACAATTATATTTAATTAGATAAAATGTGTGTAACCTTTAAATTATGGACTTAAAAATGCCTATGCTGCGTTTTAAAGTCGCTCACGATTCACAGGTACAAGTAGGTACATAACATTTCGACAATGTAAGTGAAACAGATAGAGCCGCCATCTTGTCGAAAGAGTAATAACCATGGGGTAGCAAGTACTTAATTTGTTTTAGGAGCAAGTTGGAAATAAAATTCAGTCATTGGATTTCTTCAGTTATGATTTTCATTTCATTACATCAAGGATGTACAGCAAATGTTCAAAGTGTTTGCCTTCAGCCGTAATGCAGAAATTTATTGAGTAATTTATAACATACAAATATTTTATTGAATTGTCTAAAATGTGTTAATATATAGAATGTAATTTGTTGACAGAACGGAAACCACGACCAGAGTAGAATGGCGACGCGGCACGGCGTCGATAGAGTGGACGCTATGAACATGCTTTCTCTCATGCTGCCAGGAATAACCATCACCTACCAAGTAAGTCCTCCCTTGGTCATAGTGTCTATGACTTTTGACATCTTTTTCCGTTGATCAGCATATTTCACAATTTACAAACTGAAGTCCCGAGATAAATTGATTTTAAAAAGGCAGCTGCACATCTGGAACGATGGATGTTGAAACCTTTAAACGCAGATATCTCAAAACTACACAATAAGTTCTTTGATCTTCGGTGGAATCTTATGTTTGGTAGACCCTATTATGGTTTATTATGACCTTAACATTAGGACAGAATATCATTTTATGTAACATAATAATTGCAATAAACAATATGAGTATAATTTACCCTTTTAACATACTGCAAGTCTTTTCTTACAAGTTAAAATAGTGGTTTATTGTCCATTTGTTAATATAATTACTTATAATATAAGTAGGTATATGATTTACAAAAAATAAAGTATAATAGTAATATATCAGCTATCTGTACCCCAAGTATGAGTTGTGTTTACCATATTTTGTTCTACTACTAATTTCCATCATACTTGCAACATAAAGTTCCGTATCGGTATCTCTATCGCGTCTTCATACAAAACCCGCAATGAACACGGAACAAGAACGAAAAACGAAAAACTAAATATGGTAAACACAACTCATACTTGGGGTACTGGTTCCCATATTACAAGCTTTGCTTAGTTGGGGCTAGATAGTGTTGTGTGGAAAGTCCACCAAAATGTATTTATTTATAAAGGGCGAAGAGCTCGGCATGACAGACGGCCATGTGTCCTGGGAAGACACAAAGGACCCGCAAGCTTGCAACACTGACGACCCCATCAACTACTGGAAGAAATCTCGGGACCCTACTAGGACTCCGTTCCATTGGGACGATACTAGGAACGCAGGTGAATAAAAAAATTTAAAGAAGCCTACTACTGTACATAGTCTTCCTCTATACATTTTGAAGAACGGTTCTGAACATTTTCCATTCGACGACGGCGACGGGTTAAAACGTGTCCCACACTTATTTTTTCACAGAAAACAGACAACGCCTCACGACTTACTTTGATCAATCGATTTAGTAGGGACACCTATCACCTCTGATCTCTTTGAGAACGTTTTATAGAAATGCGATAAAATCTAGTCTAAATGTTTCGTCGGCTTAGAGGTGTTAAGATTCGCCAGGCAGACATTGCATTAAGTGTCCATATTGGTTGGTCACTAGAATTCTACCTAGGTACAGGAAGTAATGTAGGTACAAGGATTATCTACAGTGCTTAGGTCTGAAGGACCAAGTAATACTTACGTTTAATTTATACTATAATCTTAAAAATAAAAACAATGTATGTACATGAAACATTCATGAAAAATAACTCTTACTACAAGGACATAAAAGCGAGCAGTGTATAGCTTGATGAGTATCCGTGTGCACCTAAATTTAAATCAGCATAAAAAATCACCAAGAACTTCTACTAACTGCGACAGTTACATAATGTGAATCAATAATCAATTGTATCATTCCAGGGTTCTCCAGCACAAATGGATCGACTTGGCTGCCAGTTGCTGATAACTACGCTACTGTGAACTTAGCCGCTCAGATGAGGGCACGAAACAGTCACTACAAGGTACAGTCGGCTACACAATAGGTTACACACCCATAATACCCATAACTTTAGTTACCTACATTTCTTGTTCTTAAAATGTAAATCCGTTATTGGCTGTATGTTAGAAACTTAAGTATTTACATTGTATCATAAGAGCTGAGGATTTTGTACAAAAATAAATAAAAATAAAATAAAACTACGCTAACAATACAGATAATGGTAAGAAAGGGATGGTGCGATGACGAGTGTTGCGTTAGTGGGCGAACGAAATAACAACATATCGCACCTTCTCTCACAATCCTCAGTTCAAAGTCTAAACTGTTGAGTCTAATGAGAATCCGTATGAACCTATCCCTAGAAATTTAAATTGTTTTTAGCTGTGCGCTTTACATATAACCTTTCTCGGGGCGGCCGAAGATACCTAAGTAAAGTACCTATTTACTACAATCTAAGGATGAAAATGAGATGCTTTATGGATTTTTTTGGTTAATAGCAGTAGAAAATGTATTTAAAAGTAGCATGAACCTGCAGTTTCACTCGGGTGGTACCAACCCAAGTAAAAAGTTCTACGTCATCTATATACAACTTGTTGGCACCCGCTTCTGGGTCTCTAGCCTCCCCTCTATTGCTCTCTTTCGTCGTATAATATCCTTTTTCTTACAGTTCTACAAAGATATGGTATCCATCAAGAAGTCCCCTGCTGTTCAGAACGGAGATTTGGACACCAGAGCTCTTACGGAAAATGTGCTTGCCGTTACTAGGTAAAATTATTACTTCGTTACTTTTAGGATCAAATCATTTACAACCAAAAAATTATTTATAAAACCTGACGCTAAAGAGCTAAGAAGTATATTGATAACTAATAAACTAAGACTAAACAACATTCACGCAGTCACCATTTGGATGGGTGGAAGGGCTTCCGTGCTTCGTATGGCATGTTAAGTTGAAGCAGACTTTTAAACGGCCTTAAAAACTAGTCAATATGTTTATGAAAATGTACATTCCAGAATGCTGCCAAATAAGGCTGCTGTGGTGGCTCTGATGAACCTGGGAGAGCAAGACGAGATTGTTGATCTGTCAAATATCAAACTCCTCCCGAGACTGCTCAGGGTTGCTGCTTCTGGTGTTGACTGCTATGTCAGGAAGGGGTGAGTAACGAGTCAGATTTCTGTGATAGTGTTGCGATTTTCAAGTCACAGGTAACCTTCAGTACTATAACAGGGCCTCAATCACAAATACATTTTGACATCTGTGGCTTTAAACGTATTGTACCGTTATCCGACCTTATTACATTGAAGTTAGGGATAATATATTATATGTTTGAGCTTATAAGTCAAATTAAACTAAAGGTAATATTTTGATGATTTTTTAATTAGTTTTCATGAATAAAATAAATAAATAAATATTGCTGGACTTTCCACACAGAACTATCTAGCTCCAAACTAAGCCAAAGCTTGTAATATGGGAAACAGATAGCTGATATAATGCATATATACTTTTTAATTGTAAATACATACTTATAATATGTAATAACACCCAGACAGAGAATAAACATCAACACACAAATGTTAGTTCTGTGTGGGGATCGAACCCACGGCCTACGGCGTAAAATACAAAGCTACTACCAACTGAGCTGTAAAGGCTGCCAAATACAGCTAGTCTGTATCAACTGAATGCATAGCAGTGATATCCTTCAATACTATTATTGATTTCATTTAAAATATTAACTCTAAATAAGAAACCTTATAAGAACTTTATTGAGTTAAGAAGTAAATAAGAACTTTATTGAGGCCAGTCCAGATAGGCTTACAACAGTAAAAGTACAGTGGGTTTGTATAACAGTCAGCTGTTTTATCACGTGTACCTTATCAATAGGTACCCATTCTATTGGTAATACTTGGTATTGTAAAATATGTTAACTCACGATAGCACCAGCACAAACCTTAGTGGTTTTTAGATGCTATTTTTTACAGAATGTATGTATCCAGTTGATAAATTGTTAATAAATAAAAAAATTAAACTATACTAGTATTAATGTGTCTGAATCTCTCTCATATTTAACTTCTTTTGTTGCAGAGATTTTGTATCCAAAGACAACATCCTTGTCACTCCCCACTGCGCAATTGTTCTTCGCTCCATCAAACCCTGCTGCTGATTTCTAGACTTATTAAGTCTATGCATAAAATTTGATTCTTTATGTTACAGCTAAAGTGATATAATTTATTTGTTAAGTTTGAAAATTAAATGATTATCTGATTGAAACATGATTTTTATTGACCCATGTTGTGATTTTATTGTACATGCATAAACCCAAGCAGACAGCTGGTTTCTGAAAGCCCGATCAAAACTAATGGCATGTCAAGTCACTTGCTATCTCTATCAAATTTGATGCGACTTGACATCTGATTAGTTTTGATCAAGCTTTCAGAAACCGGCCATTAGTCTAAGAAATTGTAGTGGAGATAGCAACAGATACAAAATCTCTAAATGTATATTCAGAACTTGAACAGTTTTATTACTTAAAGTTACCTATATACAATATGACATAAGGTCTTCTTATTTGAAAACTTAAATTCTGCTACTTTTGTCACATCACAGTATATACATATGGTTAATTTTTTTTTATACAAGCCACAAATATGTAAAAGCACCCAATTCTTATACATATTTGTAGCTTGTATTTTCTAATCACAGGATTTTAGAAGTCCATAGCACCCTCTAAAAAGCACAAACAATCCACTTTGTTCACCACTACATCAAAGTCCTTCTTATTGATAACTTTCCGTTTGTTACTTGATGTGTATGCATAGGCCTCTTTAGCTATAGTTTCTAGGAATAGTTCCTGGAACAATTAAATGTAATATGAAGTACAAAATAATTTTAGATAAATGATTATTAATAATCCGCAGGTACTGGAATTAAACTGAAACAGAACTTACTGTAGCTTTGGTGACCAAAAACACGGCATCACCCGACACCACACTAACGTCAGGATCCATCTTCATCATATTTTTTATCCTCGCCATGGGCAGCCTCGTGGAACGGATAACCTCTACCTTCTCTTTGACTTGAATCTGAGGCCTTACTTCAGCTTGTTCTTCAGAAGACACCATATCAGAAGGCTGGATGATGTTTTCCGAATCAGTAATTTCGCTATTTAGATGATTGCCCTCAAAATAGTGATCGGTGTCATCAATAATGTCTGATATATCCACATCTTCGAAATGTTCTTCTTCTGCCATGCTTTTACTAATGTATCTTGTAGGAATTTCAGAAGAAATAGCAAAAATAACTATAATATTTGCTAACAACTAATCCAAAGTTGGCGCAAAATAAAATAGGCTTTGTTTTGTTCTTAAACGTCAAACGAACATGTAAAACATCAAACGTCAAAATATAGTATTTGTCACTGTCAAATTTTGATTGATAGACACAATCAAGCTAAAGTAGTATTTCTATTCTACTACAATTTGCGTATATAATCATTTTAGGATCTTTTCTAGCCTAGAGATAATTGTCTGGATCAGATCAAGGGATTATGACATTAGGATGACAAAAACTTATGTAGGTACTTATAAAGGGGGTAGCTGCTTTAATAAAAACTGTATTTGTAGCGAAAATACGTATATATTTTATTTATCAGTTCGTTTTGAGTATCAAAATAACATTTAAAATAAGTAAGCAATAAGTAGGTAAACATCATAATTTACATAATAATCTAATTATATCGCTTTACAGAATCAATTTTTACATACTAAAAAAATACTTTAGCTACTCTCTGCTACAGACCAAGCTAACATCAGAATCAGAATAACATTCATGTTCACGGAGAATGCGGCGCCGTAGAGACGTTTAAATGCATAGTGCGCCTTCGTTCGCTTGTATCGGCATAAAATTAAAATCAATTAAAAAAAAAGCCTTATTCGATTGATTAAAGCAGGTAGGTACTTGTACTTGTATTCATGGTATATTTTTAAAAATGACCCTGGAGTAGAACATGAATACTTTGTAAATATAAAAAGGCACTGTTTTCATTTCAAATTTGCAACATCTTATCATCTAAATACCTACCGATAATATAAAATTACTGAAACATAGGAAGTGGTAACTTTAAGTTACTTCATTACCAGTCTCATGATTACTGTATCTCCTGAGAGAGTTGCATCAAGCGTAATAGTTTTAGACAACCATTGCTGCGAAACATTCTGGGCTTGACGCAGGACTGTCACGAAATATGAAATGTACACGAAGTCTGAATTTTATTTTACATTTTTTGTTTTATGTATTTCAGGCCGGACTTTGGATGTAGTCTCGATAAGCGCCTTCATCGGGCTTGCTAAAAAACGGTCGTGACTTTATACGAAAACCAGGCTTGCAATACGAAAAGCCAAATACCAAAAACGAAAAAAAACTCGGAATGCCAACGTTACTTTCTGAATCCCTTTCGAAGGACTTTAAAAATCGTTTGATTCAATATTATACATAACTAGGTGGTGTATAGTATACCTTCCTATCTACAATATTACTGTGGTAGGTAAATGGAAATAGTTAACCTGCTATCCTAACACTAATCCTATGCATAACAAGAACTGTACAATAACAATACCAAAATACATAATCAGAAAATACCTATTCGATAATTAATCATATAATTTTCCTAAAATAAGTAAGTATCTAATTTATACAAAATAATTTCTTCCAAAACGGTTTCTTGGTGTGTATTACTGGCAACCCAGCCAAGATGGCGGCGTCAAAGGCATCTTTCAGCTGCTTCCGAGTTTTTGAGGATGTTTCTATGTAGACTGCGTTGATTTTAGCTGCTAACGCTTTCGCTTCTACTTCTGAGATCACGTTTTCACCACGGCTCTGGAAAATACGAAAGGCAATCAGAATAGGAAGCCGACATTTTTATGGGAACACACAAATTTTTGGAGTCGGAGGGTAGGCTACAAAACGGGGCGAGAGACTGCCTTCTAGTGACATTATAAAAAAAATTTAACAGAAAATGCTAGAATAAAATTAATATTAGATGACGTGTCACAAGTCACATACAATGTTTCGACTTGCCCCTGACTACTTCCTCATCATACTCAAGTTATAGGATCTTGATTAGGATCTAAGGGAATGTCTAATGAACGGTAGGAATCCTCCGGTGATCCTTGTGATTTTATTGAATAAATACCTTTTGACTTTAACTTTGACTTTTGACTTCTACTACCTATCTACCTACTCAGTATCTTGACTACTGCCTAACATAAACCTAGGATACCTAGGTAGGCATCGATACAGGTCAATAAATAAATAACTAGGTATCGATAAAAATCAGTTACCTTCAAGTTGTGAACAGTCCTCGAGTCTAGCGCCAGGTCGCTCTGCGTGCCGACCAGCACTAAGGGCGCGTTGACCTTGGTGACAGCTCTCGTCCACCGCTCCGCGACCGAGCGGAAGGTCTCGGGACGCACCACGGAGAAGCACAGCATGAGGACGTCGGTGCCGGGGTAGCACAGCTCGCGGAGCTCAGACATCGAGTCCTGGAATCAATTACATAGAGATTAGATTATTGGCTACATGTATCTTAAAGGTAATTCATAGCTCTACGGCTCTACCTACATACATCTAAGTACCTACCTTACTTTAATTTAAACATTAGCATTGGTCAAAAATTGCCGTCACTGTTTGTCATTGCCGGTTTAAAAGCATTGTTTGTCTTTTGAAATTGGTATTTTATTAGGGTAAGGAAGGCTCAAGTATTTATCCTTACGTACACAGAAGGACTGTATACCTAGATAGACGCGGTAGCATCGGCATATGGTACTATAAACTTGCCCTGTCACTGTTTGTCATTGCCCATTTAATACCAATTTAGGTAAGGTTAGGTAAAGCAAGCCATTAGTTTCATAGTGTGATACAAAGGCTGAAGTAGATACCTACATAGTGGTAGGTATGACATGATTCTCACGTACGAATAAGTTTAGTCAAATCAACAGATCAGCCAGGTAGCGATGTGTCAACTCGGTTTACCAAATCGGTTCAAATAGGTTTGACGATTGAACGA
Organism: Chloroclysta siterata; assembly: GCA_932294275.1. Taxonomy (NCBI): domain Eukaryota; kingdom Metazoa; phylum Arthropoda; class Insecta; order Lepidoptera; family Geometridae; genus Chloroclysta; species Chloroclysta siterata. The sequence continues at coordinate 13,746,939 of OW028602.1, forward strand.
GTCAAACCTATTCAGGAGTTTAACCAAATCGGTTTAAAAAATATTTCAATAATCATTAAACGCGTTATCCATTTGAACAAAAACCTGTTTTTTTCTTTAATTTTTATAACTCAACGACATATTCATGAAAAACCGTAAGTAAGTATGTTTATGTACATATGTTTTTCTTCATTTTTAACGAGAATAAAACAAGTACCAAACCATTCGACCTTAATTACATCGGTCAATACTATTTCGGTGCCATGTACTCGATTTGGATGCAAATCGGTTTGAATCGGTTTCAAACCGATTTGCTTAATTTTTCAAACCTATTTAACCGAGTTGTGTTTTTAACCGAGCTGCCCATCGCTACAGCCAGGTATCAATTTTTTTTTAAACTTTACTCAACCCACAGGGTATGTTCATCTATGGGTGCTACGGGTGAAAGTCAACCAACAATTGAAGCACCATAGAGATTGCTTAATAACCAAAACAGTTGCGTAAATCTCCGATCCGGCCTTTTATGGTTTGGGACCGCATTGCATCGACATTATGATAGAACCACTGATCGACAGGAGATTGAAACGGTTTGAAAGCCAGTTGGACCACATTCAATAGATCGAAGATATAACTAAGTAATTACCCACATTACGTTACTAAACACACTGGAATTTTCAGTTGAATGTTCTAGAATAGCTCTTTGTGGAAGAGTTCGAATAGTGATGATGAAAGATGAGAAGAAGTGATGTTGGCACTGGTGTTACGCTTTGAAGGGTGCATTAACAGGCACGAATAAGACGTAAAGGTCTGTTGTGATGTGGGTTATCTTCGTGTTCCATCACCACTTAAATAGAGTCACTACAGACTGTTGGGTGATAGGGTAATACCGGAAAGTTGGGTCATTGGTAGGATAAAAAGAGACTGTATTCGGGATGTATGATCAGTATTTCAAAGTGATCCTTGCAATTTTATTGAATAAATACCTTTTGACTTTGATCGGGAAGGATGATGTGCAATGATTAAGATGCCTATAGGTACCCAGCAGCGGTTGTTATATAGAACTTTGACCCGGCTAGAGGTTCCTTAAATAAACCAAACAACAAAAGGCAAACCTTAAAAAAAATTACCTTTGTTTGTTGTTTGATTTGAAGATCAAAACAGACTTTATTGTGAACATGTGTCAATTGCAAAGCAGTCTCTATGAGGAGCAAGAAAAATCCTTTCACCACACTGTTTCGAAAAAAACTAGTGACACGACAAGAAGAATAAGACGGAATTTATTTAGTAAAATACATGAATCACTTTGAAACTGCGAAAACATCAACCTAGACTTAGAGCTGATGAAGAATTAACCTCTCCATAGGTCACGGATTAGGGCATAGAGCATTAAGTACTTTGAAAGCAATTGAAGTATTTATAAAGAAGGTAAATTCACTTTCTAATAAGATCAATACTTTTTATTGATTTATTTATCATTTATTGCACAAACGCAAAGTTAAAGCACAAGAGGAGTTAAAGTTAAAGCACATATACCTACTTCACCACACTAAGTTAAAGCACAAATACTTCATCCTCTTCACCGTCGTACCTACTACCACCACCTCACTAAAGTTACCACATAGGTACATAGTGTTTGTTGACTACTTTATTACCACGGAGTTTTCACCTCGCCTATCCCCCGAAGAAATTTCTCGTAGTTCTTTACAAATAGTTTTATGGCGCGTTGCTTTTCACTTTCATTTATTATTTATTTTATGCACACTTAGTGATTGCCATCGGTCCATTGCAATATTTACTACCTCATGTGGTTACAACAGCGTAGTTATGAACATCAATGGAATGGTAAATATCACAAAGTAAATACAATACAAATATGTTGGCGAAAAGGCGTGTCGACATGGAAATGCGCGCACATGATGTTGCGATTTTAAAAACAACTATAGTCCTAATATTCATAGTTCCATTAATAATAATTAAGCCTTTTATTAATCCATTGAATAAGTAGTACAATTAAGAAATAAGATTCGCATCGCTTATCTATGTAAGTACCTACCTATACTTATTGCTATTCACTTTCTTAAATATTCAAATTGACATATTAACTATTTTAACCACAAAAAATATATACTTACATATAGGTAAGTACTTATTATTATTAATAAGCATGCTTTTATATATAAATAATTATTATAATAATTGAGAACATTACATTGAAAATATATGTATACATTTTTTAAACATTGATTGATTAACTTATACTATAATAATAAATTATAATCATTTTCAATGTATATATTTCATTAACGAAGCAATAAAGTATGAACATTAAGGTTCCTACATAGTACTAGTAGGTAAGTACCTATCATAGGTACCTATTAGGTTAGGTAACCTATGTCGTAAATCGTAACAATAACAGAACTGAACTAGATCCCAATTCGCGCAATTTCCCACGACTCGCGTCACACCTGCCATTATCGACAATAGGTATAAAATCATCAGTTATTTTTGTGATTCCAATAAAAAAGAGCACGTGCATGAACTCCTGAATGGGGCAGATTTGAGCCGAGAGCGAAGACACAATGTGTTCAACAATGACAAGGTGGGGTTCCCACCGTTTCTCTATTTCTCTACCTGTGAGTCTACGGCTGTTTGGTTACCGGGACAAGTGATTTTTTTTTCGTATCGGCTTGTGCGCTGCTATTTTGTTAAATAACAGTGTTTGGTAAACGAGTTCAGTGGTTTCTGGCTTTGAAGGTCATAAAAAATCTAGTCGATAAATTGTTACAGCGATTATAACAATTTATCGACTAGAATTTTTGTATTTGTTATCTCAGTTTCAATTAGTGAAATTTATTCTTTGAGATACCTAAAGAATATTTTAAATTGCTCTTATTTGAGCTGGTTTTACTGCTTTGTCACCATGCACCCCTCGAGATGGTTTTTTTAGATTAAAAAAACTTATTTTTTTTTTAAATATACTCATAATATTATATTATAGAAAACAAACATCTATGTTCATTACACAAATGTTTGTTCTCGGTGGGGATCGAACCCACGAATACGGCGCAGAAGGCAGAACAACTACCAATTGAGCTATGACGGCTGTCAACTACTGTCTAACTGAGTGTGATAGATAAGAAGCAAGCTCACCTGTCCAGCAGTATCACAGATTTCCACGCAGACCGGCCTACTGTCCACGTCCACCACAACTAAAACAAAGAAAAATACAATTAGTTCAATAACTACTAATAGGATAAAATAACGACTATGCTATTTTTTACACAGGTGCCTACTTTGGTAGGTGCCTAAGGTACAAGTTACAATGCAAGGGAAAGCTTTTAAAGATAACTTTTCAATTCTCAGGGAGCGTCGGCGGCAGATTGGCGAAATTAGGGCACAAAGGAAGATCGAGTTTCTCAAACAAAGAAGCGAACAACGGTCGATGACTCAACATCGTTCTTGAAGGTCCAAAGATTTGTTATAGTAGACGGGGTCAGCGGCTTGCCCCTAAGCCGTATCATAGTAATATACATAAAAAATAAACGCCCAACAGCGTCACATAACTCCGAATTGACCCGACACTGTAGGATACCTGTTTCATTGACCTGAATAAATATAAACAGATCATGCACCTTGTCCTGACTCAAACACGAGTCTATTGCATCTAAGCACAGTCGCTCGCCGGTCTGCAAAGATCGTCATCATCACATAACATAAAATCATCATCATCAGCCTGTAGAAGTCAAGGAAGAACGATTCTGAGCCCTCTCCATACGACATATTTCCACCTCACGACATGGACGGTCCATCGGGTAGGAGGGCGTTCCATGCTTCGTCTTCCAGCCCATGGTCGCCATTCGAGAACCTTTATTCCCCAGCGGTAACAAACAATAACATAAATGATCTCTGACAATCCAATCCAGTTAAACGGTTCTTTACCGTTCTAGGAGCAATGCTCGTAACTCGATACTGCACTATAATCTAGGCACTAGGCACCCAGCAGGTAGGTACTTCGAGCCGGATACTCAGTGGTCAGCTCGGCACGCGAACATCCTGCCTATTGTCGGGAACCTGAATTACCTGCACTGAGTTGGCTTTTGTTTGTTCAATTACTGTGTGAATGTTTTGTAGCGTGAATTTTGGTAAGGTACCTACTACTATGCTGTTTGTTGCCTGTACCCCAAGACTGAGTTTTGTTTTTAATTTTCCGTAGGTATCTTCAGGTAGCATATGTATGGAGACTAGTTAGTTCTCAGCACTCCCTATAGAGGCGCTGATCGAGACTACAAACGAAAAACCAAATTCAGACATGGGGAACAGTTCTTCTAGGCTTGGTCGCGTGGCACCTAGAGCTACCTAGCTTTAAGACTCAAAGTGATCCTTGTGCTTCAATTGAATAAATAGTTTTTGACTTTGATGCATTTGCTTTTATCTCCAGTAAGTGGAAAAAATCATAAGATCCTGAAGTTCTGAATTCCGCTTACGAAATATCTCATTGTCTGAATTATGGTACATCCGAAGAATATTCGGTTCCAAAATCCCGATTTGCGGAAGGTCTTGAAGCTCTTCTTTTTATTGGAGGGCACACATTCCATCCATTCGTTGTTACAAATGTACATTAAATTAGAATCTAGAATAGCAGAATCTACAGAAATAATTCAAGTACTTATAGATATAACACAAGTTGTCTAGCAAGTAACAATAATGGTAGGTACAAAATACACAGTTTCTTCCAAGCAAGTGACGATGGACTTCTTCAGACAGATAATGATGACTGTCGTTGTTAAATATGCAAATCCGCAATTGGACGCAATTGGAGGAAAAGGAAACAGTTGGTTCGGGAGGTGAGCCAGCCAAATTGATTAATGTTGAATAGGGAGTACATAGCAGAGCTCTTTGTGATACCCCGTTAACACTCGGCTCATGTCTGTGGAGACATGAGCAGGGACTTGGGTAATGCGAGAATGTAAACTGGCCACTTTCATGTCCACTCGCGTTGTCGTGTTGCGTGAACACACATTGCCGGCGACGTTGCCGCAGACATATATGGACGGCAACATTTCCGTCCACGCGAATGGCAGCGCGAATGTCATAATGTAAACGCAGTAGAGTTCGTCCGAGGTAGTAACACCGTACCTAATACGCCACGCAGAACTCATTGCGGCACGTCCACAGTGGTCGAGAAATATGCTTAACTTAAAAAAAAAGGAGGATTTCTCAATTTAACTGTGGAGGTACCTATGTTGTTTTGGTGTAGAGGTGGTCCCATATATATATTATGAAAATTGATTCAGAGCTTTTTGGAAAAATCAACAAAACCAAAAAATATATAGACATATTGGTTAGTGGTTCCCTTCACCAAAAGTTTTGTTTTTTTTTTTTTTCAGTGTAATTGAAGTCGGTTTTCTTTGTAAAAAAGTATAATAATAGACACTTTTTTATTTAAAAAGGGAACGTAGTTTTTTTTTTATTTTTGGCTAGGTTCTGTGTCATTCGACCGCTACTAGAAACCGAGAGTTCTACGATAGGAACACAATGGACGCACGACGGAGAGTTTCCATCATGAGTCACGGTGGACCATGACTACGACTCACGATAGTTAGTTATATCACTCGATATCTTTTTTTTAAGTTACTTTTTTTCTCTACTCTATTTTATGCCTCACTGTATGTGTATATTTGCGAATTTTGGGCTACAGTTGAATCTCTCAATAATTGTTATTTTTTTATGCTTTTTTTTTATGGGTAGTTTAGCCCCCTGAAGTTTTAAACCTAATTATTGGAACACCTTGTATATGGTAATCCAGGGACAGTCGAGATCATTAAATTAAAACCTTAGCGTATAACGTTTCTTGACTTGACTGTAATAAAGTTTAACGTTGTTTTCACTCTGAAGAACTAATTTTAAAACTTGCAATCTCAAGTTAGCCAATATTTTAAATTAATATTAAGCTGTATTCAATTTTAAAATGCCTCTCGTTGGAATACGTGCCTAAAAAGAAACGTGAGAAACCAACATAAGGTTATTTTACTGGGTTCTATCTAACAGATATGAATGACATCACGTTGTTGAAAGTTTCTATTGTCGTCACCAAATACGGAGCCGAGATAACATTCAGTATATTTTTTGCACTGATAATTAGCTTTTAATGGAAATGATATGGTCACAGTCAGCTTAGATGAAGGCCAAGCAGGGGAAACTAATTGTTTATTTCCTATGTAACGTTTATATGGTCGGGTAGAGTAACACAATGTACTAATAAGTACATATTTTTTTAGCTTAGAGCATTTACAACAATGACTCAGCAGACGTCGTGACTTGTCATCATCACAGTTTGCGTGAACATGGATGGTTTTTCTTCGCTCCGTATATGGCACCTGTCCGTCATTCGACAGACAATCTACAAGTTTGAATACTTTTTACTCAAGTCGGTATAGTAAAGTCGGCTGTCATTTGTTTTGAAGAAAATGGTGGAGATTTTCTTCAAAACTCTTGTAACTGTAACTTATTGAATTGAACAACAAATTATTTTCAACAAAAAAGTAAAAAACTAGCGTTAATAAAATGCCATTTATATTAAGGTACACGGCAAAAAATAATTGATATAAGTATCTTTAGTTGGCAACCATCAAAATAAATGAAACAGCTTTAAACCTGAATAGCCACACAAAAAATAAGATTTTTAAGCAAACATTGTGGAGATCTGAGGGGACCGGGATCATAGTCATAGTAGTTTTAAGAGTAGTAGAGCTTTTTGTGAAGGGCTCGTCCGGGGAAGTACTACTACCACGTCTTTTTCTGCCGCCAAACAGCAACGCTGTGTTTCGGTTTGAAGAGTGTGGTTGCCGGTGTAATTACAGGCACGAGGCTTATTATCTGTGATGGACGCAGGGCAGTGCAACGTTCCTATCGTGCGTGTCTTACGAGGCAATGCTTGGTAATTTGTTGCAGGTAATGGTTACCACTTAACATTAGGTGGGCCATCTGCTTGTTCCATGAGCTAGATGTAAATAAAAAAATAAAAAAAAGGTCGTGAAGCTGTTTCTGTTTTTGGGTTTCTATCAGTACCTACCTATCAGTTGTCAGTGGTTTTGCTTTACATGACGACCTGATCCCAAGTCTTGTAGGTTTATATCGGCAAGTAAATGGGTTCTGCATTTTTTTTACAACTTTCTGATGGAACTAACAGATGGTCCAACTGAAGCATTGAAGTTTATCTTTCAAACGAAGGTAAGGCAATCCTTAATTAAGTGGAGGTTACACAAGCGAATTATAAATTTGATTATGTTTAACTTTTTCTGTATGCCTACGCCTCACTTAACTTCAATAATATATTATATTACATTGTAAAAGGATCATACAAAAGAACGGTAGGAACCAAGCCGTAAGTTTGTTGCCTGTTCTTCTAGGCTTTGGTCGCGTGGAACTGGCACCTAGAGTCACCTAGCTTTAAGACGTTTCAAAGTGATCCTTGTGATTTTATTGAATAAATACCTATTGACTTTGACTTTGACTTTGACTTTGAACTCTAGCCGCAAGATCTGATTAGTGATGATGTGCAAAAATACTGTAATCATGTATGCGGGTAATTTGCTAGAGCCAAACTACACAGGCATGTCTAATTACCGCTTTGTAGGCAGCGGAGAGCGAAAGTGGGGCCGATTTATTTTCACCAGACGAAATCTGATGGTATCTTTTTGCGTAACCGTACATTGTGGTTGAATGACTGTAGAAAATATTAAGGTAGGTACGTAAATACCTATTGAAGTTTGGGTGTAGAAGGTGATACGATACTCCAATGTTCAGTGCTAGGAAGATTTGTTTTAAGCTTCTATAAAAATAAATCGCAACTAATTAGGGTCATTCGATGGCCACACACGATAAGGTTGTAAGGATTGTTGTTGATAAGACAAATACTTATCTGACATCCTAGATAATTTATTACATTATTAAACTTATAACTTTGCTTTTTCAAAAAAACGACTGAGCTGTTGCGGTTTAAGATTAAGGCTTAGAGCTGACTTCACCATGCTCTGTTAATAAAGGATTAACAGGCCGTTAAAGCTTAGATGTCAAACGCATACATTTTCACATATTTAACGGCCCTTTAATCCTTTGTTAATCTAAGACAGCATGGTGAAATCACAGCTTATTATTATAAAATCCCTAATATAACCTAACCCTACTAAAAATATGGATGAATGATGGAAGTAGTACAATTTTATTTTATTTTTATCTTATAAAAGCTAAGAGCACGGAGTGAACTGAACTGAAACATAAAGGTGAGGTAAAATGACAGTGTTGCCATTAGACAATTGTTGCTCCCCACAGCCCTCCGGCCTAGTGGCGCCAACTTGACCTATCCGGGGCCTACAGACATTAACCTGGCCTATTTACGGTGGAGGTTATCCACCGTTAATTTGTAACTCATCTTGACACCTCACTTTAGAGGTGTCGAAGCCATCTTCAAATAGAACGTCATTTGAGCCCTTGCACTTTGTCGAATTATTTCTCAATTCGGTACATGGGTACGTACTAGTACTATTATTTATTCTGTGACATAGTAATGTTCATGATTCTTGTCAGACACACTCACTAAACTAAGTTCATACATCATACTCTATCACCTCCGAAATGGGCTGGTGTTTTTATTAGTTTTATAGTTTACCATCCTTCCCCTCAAGGAAGGCGATGATCTATGGTACAAAATTAAGAGTTAGCCGGTGGAAGGAGAAAAATTCCCCTCCGAAGGATTTTATATAACCTCAAGAACACCTGGCCCCAGGTCATGATCGACCGCGGCCAGTCTGTAAGTCCATCAATCGACTCCGACCCCTAGCTGGCCGCTGTAGAGAAAACCTGTGCAAATGGGGAATGAGGGATCCCTCCTTGACTGGCTGCGATTGCGGAGCCCCAATACAGACCATGGCTCATTTACTGACCTGTCCCTTGTGCCCCAACACCTGCACTAGGGACGAGCTTAACAAGGCCACCGACAACGCAGTAGAGGTGGCCATGCAATATCAAAAAATTGTTTAGTGACCCACACGATAGAAGAAGGAGGGTACAAATCTCACTTGAATAATAACTTTTGGGATATAAAAAAATCTCAGTACCTACTTATGATGTTATAATCATCAAAAGTTGAATCCAAAAATATTTTTTATCAGTTAATTAACTTTATTATTTTAAAAATAGATGTGTGTGCATCCAATGAGAAACGTCCCATGGTAGAGTACCCTAGGCTCGGGGCAAATGAACTTGCATACCTTGCCGTTGACCTAGCGGCTAGATATACTAGCCTTTGCTAGCTTAGTAATTAAAAATAACCTTAATAAACGTTAGTACAGGTAAGGATTTCCCGATAAAACGCGTAGGAAAATCACTTGCTAGATATTGCAAAGACCTACGTACTTATGTTCTTATTGTAGATGTATGAGTTTAGGAGATATGGTATATTCTAGTGGTCTTATTAATATTTTGTTGCCTTTTCTTCTAGGCTTGGTCGCGGGGAAATAGCACCTTGATTCACCTAGGTTTAACGTTTCAAAGTGTCCTTGATTCAATTGAATTTACGACCGTTTTGATTTTGACATGACTATATTATATGTAAAGTTCATTTTTAGTTAGGTACCCACACTCACAACTTGCGTAGCATGGGAAGCAGTGACAACTCAACTATGGAACGGGACTTACCCCGCAGTGTAACTCAAAACGTCAATACTACTTCTTGGTCCTTACAGAAATCACTGATGAACACTGGTGGTCTAGTGGTAGCGGCCCCACCTTCCGATCCACAGGTCGTGGGCTCAAAACCGGTCGTGCGCAAATGAGTTTATAAAAAAAATTGTGTGCACAATGCCAGTAGGTACTCTCAAACGGTGCAGGAAAACATCGTGAGGAAACCGACATGTCGTAGAACCTAATTCTAAAACATGTGTCAAGTACTCGAAAAGAGCCTCTTTGAGGCGCAATTGAAATCCTTTCAACACACTGTCGTATCGAAAAAACTAGTGATACGACTAGAAGACCAAAAACAGCAATCTCAGGTATAGGAGGTCAGAAGAAACCGTAATCGGAAATGACATAAACCTCTGGTATGTAACTAGTTTACGCACCTACCTTACTACGACTCATTAAGCCTGATAGGTACCACTAATAGTTTACCTTCGAAATTACTTACTCAAACTCATTAAGTACTTGATAATTTATGTCACCATCATCATGTTATTAAAATTACTAGTGTAATTTATTTTAAAAAAGATTAAATTACTTATGGAACACGTCGAATGCGTAGAAGTTACAAAATAATAAACTATCCATTGAGTTAAAATCAAAACACCTCATTTAATACTAATAATAAAAACGTTAAACAGATATAAAGTAAGTATCTAAAAGTTATAGGTATCACTTCCCACTTACCTTCCTACCTAGTACTACTACTACCTACTTTGTATTTGAGCTACCTATAGGTTTCTATTAGGTTATGGGTCCAGAGAATCGAAGGTAGAACTTGTATTAAGTATTTTGCCCGTGACATACAATCAGACTGCCATGTGAATATAAAAAAAAAGTTACGACCTTTCGCGTTAATTTAAAGCTTTTATAAATGCCTGCTAAAGTGTCAAAATAATTATTGCTGTAATAAAGTTATCCGAAATGCGGATATAACTTTGACTTCGGGCACTTTCTTACATACCTACGTATAACTGTTTATATAAATTATTTAAAAGATATTGACAACTACGTTTTCCGCTAACTGAGAACCTATTTATTAGTTTCATTTAATTCGAAGGATAGTGTATTTATCTATTTAAACTTTATTGCACAAAAATACACAATATTAGACCATAATGCTTTTTCTACCAGCCAAACAAAGTTGTACAGAAAAAGATTGAGGTGCAACAAATATAAACTTATGTGTAACATAACGCTTCTAGCCAGGAGCAAATTTTTGTACATTCTGTACCTACTTAGTTACATAAGCTGAATCTCTATTTAATTTTGTAGAAGTCCAGAAATTAAACAAATTAGTTAAGTTTAGTCTAGTTTTTATATTCCTCTTCGTTTCAATAGCATTGCCAGAGACGCAACTGTCCCAAGTCAGCTAAAGCATGTTAGTAACTAGCAATGAACGTACAGAAACTGACTATTTTTTAGATACCTTCCATCAACAATTGATCTAAGATTAATACAATCAACCTGCTTTATCAGTTCTTTATCTAAAGGCGGCATTATCGCAATTAGTAAAGGCCTTTTCTTTCAATACTATTTAATTTACTTTCATATAAAAAGGAAAAGTAAATTTCTGTTAACCAATAATTCCTAAGAAGCTATTCTTGCGTATAAATAAGTTATTGTTTACAGTTTATGAGTGAGATGTAATCAAACGTGAGAGACAATGAGAGTAAACAAAGCGTCTTTAACACGGGAACTGATTTGTTTGGTAAATAATAACGTAACATCATGACGGGGTATGGTAATATTCATAACATTTATTCATTCGACAGCCCCACAGCTTAGGTTGGTTAGTACAACTGTCTGATGGAACAAGCAGATGGCTCACCTGATGTTAAGGTAACCATCACCTATAACAGAGCATTGCTTCATAAGTCACGCACGATAGGAACGTGCCCTACGATGCACTGCCCTGCGTCCATCAACTAGAGACATACAGATGTTAAGCTTCATGTGGTATTTCAGCGGCAACACTCTTCAAACCGAAACAGCAACGCTGATTGACGGTAGAAAAGGCGTGGTGGGAGTACTTCTCGAACGAGCCCTTCACAAAGAGTTTGTTCTCACTGCAATAAGCTTTAAAGCTACATCCTACTAATATTATAAACGCGAAAGTTTGTAAGTATAAGTAAGGATGGATGGATGGATGTTTGTTACTCTTTCACGTAAAAACTACTGAATGGATTTTAATGAAACTTTACAATAATATAGCTTATACATCAGAATAACATATGTATAGGCTACAATTTATAAAGATATTGTGTGAATTGTCCAAAATATGACGATAAGTGTCAAGTAAGTAGGGAAAATCTACAATCTGCGCAGACGAGGTCGCGGGCACCAGCTAGTACTACATAGACAGGGAACGAAGGTACTCGTAGAATAATGCATGAAATCCAGCGGAAGCTGCATCCGCGACGCTCTATCCCTGCATTGTATTGCAATTCGTCACCGATAGACCTTTGCCTTGATTTCCTGTTTCCAACGCCAATCATCAATTAATGATGAATGGAACGCAAATAAATTATTTCATTTCAGTAGGTACATGTTTTCCTACTCAAAAGTTTGCTTTACTAGTTTTCGTACATAAGCAAACTTCTAAGAAGGAAAACTTGTATCGATCAAAATGAAAATATCTCTTCGCCTTAACATAAGGTTAAACAGGTAGCGGCGATGAGCTTGTAACCTGTCACGTATGGAATACGAACTAGAATGGTGCTCAGACCCGTTAATTTTCTCCAGAAAATGTAAGCCTATAATTTTTCTTTCTCTTTGGTTATTAAGTTGAAACCTGTGTCAGTGTGGTATTTCAGAAATCCTTGATCTTTCCCGATGCTTTCACCTTTCGGTTTTACGATATTATGTCTGCCTCATTATTTCTTCTTGATTTGATTTGATTTGATTTTAAGGCCGTTCATAATCATCTTCTGCGTTCTATGACGCAATATATAGCGGAGGAAAAATAATTCAGTTATTTCTTAGAAATAAGGTTTTAAATATCACTGATGCCTACTGGTGTCAGTCCTTGTTTAATTTAACTAAACTAACCTAATCTGATAGCACCAAAATAACCATATTTTTCTTAAAATTATATTTTTGTTTTTAATTTATTGGCTTCTTTCATTTAAGTATCTATCTTTGACATAACTTAACTTTTGAATGTATTATTATTAGTAATTCGAATTTTAAAGTGTACCTACTTAATGGTTTCGAAAACCATTCTACATTAATGAATAAATAAATAAAATAAAATGCTAAAATTTTAGGGCTGACAAACAAATTCTGTTTATGATAGAACAACAGCAGAATCGAAACTGACTGAGATCGAAGTCGGTAACCGATTCTTCGGGAACTAAATCTTTTCTCGAAAACGTTATAATTTCATCGCCAGGCCAGACGCCTTACCAACAGCTGTTAAATTATGCTTACGGTAAAAACGACTACAGGCGTCGCTATAGGGAAACTGTAAACTTATGTCAAGCCTTTAAAAAGTACCTTCCTAGGTACTTTTTAAAGGCCTAAGAAGTACCTAGGAAAGTACTTTTTATAGGCTTGAGATCAGTTTATATTATTTCTTCTTGATTTGATTTGATTTGATTTTAATTTATAGTATCTTCTAGAGATCTTCATAAGATTGCGAGATTGCAAGAAATAGATGGAGAAAAAGAGAGAAACTAACCTCGCATATTTTTCAATACGTGCTCACACACGTAGCCACGAATCCTCAAAGCATGGTAGATATCCCTTTAAGGCGAAGACAAGAGCTAATGTGACTCTCGCTCTCACGTTTCGACATGTTGAAAGATATAAAATCACATAACTCATTTTCGAAAAATCGCATAGTTTAGTAAAAATTTAATTTTGATCGATACATGTTTTCCTACTCAAAAGTTTGCTTTACTAGTTTTCGCACATAAGCAAACTTTTAAGAAGAAAAGTTGTATCGATCTAAATGTTTTTTTTACTAAACTGTGTGCAATGTGATTGCACACAAGATGGTTGATTGCGATTTTTCGAAAATGAGTTTAGTGATTTTATATCTTTCAACATGTCGAAACGTGCGAGCGAGAAGTTGTTTGATAGTTGTCAGCCCCTTAATCTTTTTAGTAATAAATCGTTGTCGTCATTAGGGGGGTTTAAGAACTCAGGGTCAAATTAAAATATTGTTTGTCATTGTTTTTGACAAACAATATTTTACAAATATTACTTGTAATAAATATTGTTTGTAATATTTTTTATAAGTCTAAAACAGAGACGGAATGATTTCATACTGAGTATAAGACTTATATTAGTTTGGTCTAAGCAACATCCTCAAATAATCTTGATTTTGTACTCGGTACAAAGAGATCTGAGGGGATACCTACCGTGCCTGGGGATCAGTTGTAAAGTTGTTTCTGTTTTTCTTAGCTTTTTCTAACAGATTTAGGTATAATGGCAATATAACTTACTTATAATTCACTTGCTTACTCACAATGATCCCAAAAATAGCATCACACGGTTACAGTTCGTTTCTAAAATAAGGTCCAGTGAAGATGTGATTCATTCCTGCATCAGATTGTGCTCTTGATTTATCGAACTACATAGTGGCTTGTAGTAATATTAGGTACACCGTGGTGCAGACAGCGACAGAAGTTGTTATACATTTTTGGTTCATCATCATCATTTCAGCCTGGTATCACCCACTGCTGGGTATAGGCCTCCTTCATGTTTTGCCAGCCTCCTCTGTCCTGTGCGTCTCTGATCCAGGTGTTTCCTGCGACCTTTACGATGTCGACCCATCGCGCTTTCGGACGCCCTAAACTTCTTTGGCCTGACCTTGCCCACCACTCGGTCAAAGCTTTGCTCCACCGGCCATCACCGCGTCTAACCAGGAGTGTCCTGCCCAACTCCTCTTGAGATTTACCGCCCTGTCTCCGACGTCGTAGATTTTAGTACGACGACGGATCTCAGTGTTGGTTTGTATAACTTAAAATATTTATATAAATTACATAATTCTCATGGATGTGACGTTATTTTTTTTATGAGAATACATTTCTACAATCAAAATATAAATCTAAATACTAGATACAAGTAGGAAAGTATAAGAATCTTCTTCCCGAGACCTGACATAGACAACGCACTGCCTAAATTGCTTGTCGTAGAGGTGCGTAGGGTCTATTATGATATAGACAGGATCTCCCAATTCACTGGGAGAAACTGAGAAAACAATTCTAAAACTGAACTATTGAAACCCTACTCAGCATGGGTTGAAGTTTTTATGAAAATAGCTTCTATTTATAAATATTGTAGGTATTTCATTAACCAGTACGTTTTGAAACTTATTATAGGTAAAGATCCGCAGTAACCCAACGTTATGGTAGTCAAATAAGGTCCCAAGCTGTTTACAAACCTCTTTGGTTTAAACTATTTAGGCATATCCAGATTATAAGATAATTTAATAATGTAAATTGCTAATCGATTTTTTTCGCTGACTGTATTACATGGGCTACATTAATACCACCTACGTTGAAAACCATATTTGGAGATTGCAGTTTAGGAGGATGAGTGTTGGTGTAAAATTATAATGTTTTATTTATTTTTTAACAAGTATTTTTGTCACCGAAATGCACTAACACGAAGAAATACCTACAATCGGAAGCGAAGCTTACCGAAGTGTCACGTGTCGAAAATTTCGCACAAATCCGAATGCTTCATAAATACTAGATAATTTTGTTTATCTCATGGATTTTTAATAGTTGGTACAAATGAAGAAATGTTGGGTCTGTGATGTAGTCGCGCTTGTACATGTGAGTTTCAAAGCTTGAGCAGGATAGTCATTTGCTTCCATATCTGTAGGTAAGCCTACTTACATCCTAGCTGCAAATTGCATAGGTAAACGTCGAGCTGCGCCATAAAAGGTATACTTACAACAAATCGGGTTGCGAACAGGTTGCAGTTGTGGTTTTCGCCTTTTATTAATATTATCATCTCAATTATCTCAATGAACACTGATTGCCACTGACATCATAAAACCAACTATCGTATATGGACAGAATAAAAATAAAATACTTTTTAGATGAGCATCACTGTCTGTTTTCCGAATTAAAAAGTAAAATTACGTCATGATGTCATTGCGCGATTTTTTTTTTAATTACCTATGTCATTCCAAACGAGACAGGCCATAAAACAGAGATGTAACAAAAGATGACCTTGACATTCACGCTGCATACGTCACCATCATCAGCCTAGAAGTTCACTGCTCTGGACATATACCTCCCTTTTAGACTAGAAGATATTGAAAGGGACTTGGTATATTCTTTATAACAATTTTGTATTATGTTTCTGTGTGTAATAAAAAGTGCAAGAATATAATTCTTCTTGGAAATTTCCATGCCACAAACACCAGTCTCGATGCTACACTACCTAAATCCAATACAAAATCGTTTATTATGCTACTTACGAATAAAATATATACCTATTAATAATGGTCATGAAATAATCTACATCTACACTAATATTATAAAGAGGTAAACTTTGTATTTTTGTATTTTTGTATTTTTGTATGTAACGAATAGGCTCAAAAACTACTGGTCCGATTTCAAAAATTCTTTCACCATTAGAATGCTACATTATCCCTGAGTAACATAGGCTATATTATATTTTCAAAATAATCAGGGATCCTTACTAAAACTTCAATAATGTAACCCAAGGTGGAAAACAAAAAACTTTACATCGCGTGCGCTGCGAAAACTATTGAAGATAGAACAAAATAATGTACTACGATTTTGTAGAACACGTTATCATCTACAAAAAATGTCGCGACAGCATATGTCTAACTATTATAGTTATGTCACAATAAGTGTTCTTTTATTATAAAAAATTAATTGAAATGCCTCCGCTAGAAAAGGGTCTTTATTTGTACCTTGGTATTAATCCTTATCCAAATAAATCTTTTCATAATTAAGACGGTTTCAATACCTATAGATTACTTCTTAAATTTTTCAAATCGGACATTCCATTCAAAAGATATGACGAAATTAAAAATGTTAACGGGTCCACGGGTCTCGCGCGGGGTGCGATTTCACTTACTCAAGGAGAAGCGCGTGCAAATGTATGAAATAAGTAGACGCGAGGCTCGAACCCACGGTTTAAGTTTATCCTAAAATGTTCCAAAAATTTATGACCACCCATGCGAAGCTGGGACAGGCCGCTAGTGACATATAATTTGGCCGCCACTCAGTATGAAAGTACTTGAAAGCAGTTCTAAAATTCTCATTAGTATTCTGTAACGTTTCAAGATCATGATCTACAAATTGACGTAGTCTGGCGCCATGGCCGACGTAAAAAACTGCTAAACACCATGGTTAGCGAGCAGGAGGTACCTAGTAGTTATGTACCAACGCATCTAATCGATTGCCGGTACGTAGATTAGAGGCAAGCCTATTCGAAGAAAAAGTGTTGGTCCAACTGGTACAACTTCATCTCTACGTCCTCGTGGTCATGGTCCCATCGCGTCGTTTTCTCTTTCCTCTTGTCGTGACACTAGTTCTTTAGAAATAGTGTGATGAAAGGATTGTAAGTGCTTCAAAGAGGCTCCTTTTGGGCACTTCTCTTCCCTAACTAACTTACTCAGATTATTTTTATATCTGTACTCTTTCTACAGGTCGTCGTAGTAAAATAAAATATATTTCAATAAAAGATTTTCCAATAAAGTCAATAGTGCCGGTTTAAATTCACAGCAGCATCAAATTTTGTGCTGAACATAAAAAAACACTAGGTAATAAGTTTTGGTATGCTGGAATAAATATTTTGAACTTTTTTATTAAGTTTAAAAAAATGTTGTAAATATAGAAAAATTAATTGGCATTGTTTATCCTGCTTGGCAAATCATGGAATAAATATCTCAAACAAAACGTTAAAAAAATCGAAGACTAATGTCATTGAAAACCTATAGTCTAAGACTTGATTGTAGAGTCATTCTTCGAAAGGGTCCCTGTTATAATTGAGGCGTCTAGATGTCCGTAGTCGATCATAGTTGTGTATTGAGATCAATTATCTACCTTTATGGATGTGACGTGTTGGCAGGATACTAATGGTCAGATGAATCATAAATTGCTCTAGATTTCTAATCATAGGTTCATAGGTAGACAGTTATTTATAAAGCAATCAAACCATTTAGACGGATTTTTTATATTTTTTATCTATTTGTGGTGGAACAAGAATATGGCCATCACCTATAAAAAAAGCATTGCCTCGCAAGTTACGCACGGAAGAAACGTGCATACCTACAATGCACTGCGTCCATAAACTTAAAGCATACAGATGTTAAGTCTCATGTGCCTGTAATTTCACCAACAACCACACCCTTCAAACCGAAACACGGCAGCGCTGCTTGGCGGCAGAAAAAATCTTAGACAAACGACAATAGACAAATATGGTTTATTTTCGAGAAAATTCATACAATTTACGACGCGTCACTCGTTGACATCATTCAGACGAATAAACAGTAATGTAATGTAATGTAAGTAGGTACTTAGTTTGATGATTGCTTTGGTGTGTCGACGAGCTGTCATAAGCGAGTTTATCCAAGACAACCTTGCAGGCTGATAAGATAGTACTGATACGTTTCACCGTGAAGTGGATGCATTATTTAACTACCTACCTACCAAACCGTATTGTAACAAGGATCATACAAAAGAACGGTAGGAAACAAACCGTAAGTTTGCCAGTTCTTCTAGGCTTGGTCGCGTGGAACTGGCACCTAGATTCACATATCTTTAGGACGTTTCAGATCCTTGTCATTACACTGAATAAATATCTTTTGGCTTTGAATTACCAAGTCACAGTATCAATATTGAATAACAATGGCCAGTTAATAAATCATAATATGCTAGTTAGGTTCACAAAGAGAACTCCCTGTATGGGATGCGCATTAAGGACATAGGTACCTACACTGGCTCTTGGGTACCTAAAACATAAGTTATGTCACTTTGCAACGAACCTTCTTATTTTAGACTCCTCTCCATCTAATGGCTGCCCGGAAGGTTTTTTTAATTTTTTTATCTTTTTTATTTCTTTCATTTTCTATTATTTAAAGACTGAATAAATAAAAGATTTATTCATTCAACGATGACGCGAAATGGTCCAGTTTATACTTGGTGTTTGATTGATGGTAATCGCATGTCTTTCGTTGAGTTGTTGGTGGACTACTTTATGCCATATCTAACACCATAATTTTGATTTACGGTTTGTGGTGTCTAGCCGAGTCGCGCTGGCAACACTAGCGACATGCTGGCGACACTTGCTTGGTGCGGGCGTGCTGGGCGGACGGCATAACCTCGTATAATAATATATTTGTGTTTCATTGGATCTAAAGAATCCCACAAAGTGGCGACTGAGGAGAACGTGAGTAATTTAACTCATTTTTACTGAAAAGGAAGGGATAGATGGCATTCCAAAGTAAATATTTTGCAGTTGAAGTTCAAGTTCCAATTCAATAAACAGGGTACGAGACCTACGTTGAACTAACATGTACAGTACGAGGGTACTGTATATTAGATCAAAGTATTACTTACGTAATTGAGATACCTGTTAGAAAAAGATCTAGAAAAATTTATCGCTGCATAATAATTTTACCTGCCTACCCTAACCTACGAAAACCTTCTGTGAAAGAAAAGATTTTTACTTTGATCACTATGAAGGTAGAAATGTTTTGAAAATTATTAGCATTAATAATGCTGCCGTAGCCAAAATCGGCCTGGACGACACATCATATCATCATCAACCATATCTGTACGTCTTGACCCACGTCACCAGGTACTACAGTATATGGAATACCAACTACTGTAATATGTGGGTTTGTGCCAAATGTTAAAAGTATTTGGACGTATCTGACCACCTTAGACATCCTCAAAAATCTTTAAGTTGATACTTGGTAGTAAGGGATGTGTGAGGATATTTACCGTGCCTGGGAATCAAAGTCTTGAGGCTGTTGCTATTTTAATATTATTTTTATTAGCAATTGGGTGAATGGTTTTTATATCTTTTATACCTACCTATTGCAACTGAAATCTAGACTGGAAAAACCAGCACCAGTTTTAAGGGCAATGCAACAAAGTAGCTATTCTATTGTTGCGCTGAGCATGAGCCACGACCTAAAATGAATAAACAATATCTAATATGAAAAGTGTTATGTTACAGGCTCCAAATACCGGTCATGTAAATAAAGGCCATGCAATAAGTGTCATCACATCAGAGACGACGAAAAGGCTATGTAATTAATCTCATCAGAAATGATGTAAAGGCCATGTAATTAATGTCATCAGAGATGATATAAAGGCTATGTATAATGTTATTAAAGATAACCAAAAAGCCATGCAAGAAATGTTTCATCAGAGATGGAAAACAAAGCCATGTATTTAATAAATGGTCATCGGAAATGACAAAAAGGCAAAAGAAATGAAAAATCATCAAATGCACTGTGTGTGATCACATGTGACAATATAATAAAAAATTAAAGGCCATGAATAATTCATTCATTTTGTTGATATGCATCGGAAACTGGATCACAAACATACTTAATAACACTTAGCTTTTAAGTGTTTTAGATGAAATGAAATTTATTTATTTAAAATCGTTAACAAACATTACAGTATTTTATTAAATTGGGTTTATGTTAAACATTTGCGATATTTCCTGTTCGAACAACATTTGTACCCAAACTAGAATAACCCTGTGTTATAGTATACCAATGCCAGGTGTGGCAGGCATAACACAGGAAGATTATTGGGTATTATCTCGATTTCCGTTTCATATGTAACTTACTATATACTTACCATTATCATTATAATTAATCTACTGGGTGAGTATAATCTACCTAGTTGATTATTCGTAGTGGTTGCTTTACTGTCAAAAGTTTATGTGTGTTGTGAATTTTACAATTTATAATAATATTACCGCATCTTTAAAAAGAAATAAAAATATTTGTTCCGTAAAAATACAGATATCAAACTACCTCCCATTATTAAAATGTGAGTAGGTATTATGTAACGAGAAATTAAGAAGAAACTTAACCTACACAAAAACGGCAATGCAACTGTTAACAGTTGATAACGCCACGAATATGCATAAATATGCTCGAATACATAATATAATTCAATGCCTTGACAATTTATTCAAATTATGTTATTATAACTCTGCTAATATAATATATGTAAGATAGACCATCATCATTTACAGCAAACAAGGCGGTCAAAACCACTCGGGTACGAACACTCCAAAAATCGACCGACCTGCTTGGTAGCTATTATAAATACTACATACTTATCTCATCTACATACTATCAATAGAATGGTAATCATAACTGCATATTTTGTTCAGAGATTTTTGAGCTACCTACCTACATTGTAGAACACTATATAAATTCAAAACAGCCATACGTAAATCAAACTGTTTAAAAAGTGGTTAATCTATTTAAAGAAACTTCAACAGCATTTACGAAAATAAAATAAAGGTTATTTATTTTCTAAAAAAAAAAACAATTACAGGAATGATGGAAACAAAAGCAGAAATTGTGTTAGTAGGAGTATACATTCTGTAGCTACAGCAGCAAAAGAGACTTGTGCCTATGTTCAAACATGGTGTATGGATGAAACATCCACGTGAAAAGTAAAATTATTGTACCGATGCCTATATACCTACTTAGGTAGAGACAGTCATACCTCACAATATTCTTGTATTTCCTGGATGATTGATAGATAATGCTATTAGCATTAAGTCTGCCTAGAACTACAATTTTATGTGTGAAAGTAAGTATTAAATAACCTATCTGCTTATCACAAGCCAATAGAACATTCATCTGGCTTAACTAATGACATACAACATAGTATGTAGGTACCTTGGTATTTATTACTAAGTGAACGAATGAAGATTTATAATAGACAATAATATAATAATCAAGTACACAAAAGGAAAAGAATTACATTGGTTTAACTAAACTTGACAAAGTACAGTTTAAAAACTGGTTTTGAATAGAAATAAAATAACAGTAATACATAACAATTAAAAATAAATGTTTAAGCAATATTTTGATAGAAATTGGTATTTTACCCTGTTTTATCTGATAATGGAGAAAAAGTACTTTTTATCTCTACTTTTATTAACTTTGGCCTTGCACACAGTTCTTAATGTGTCAATAAGTAAGTTTTTCAATGTGTTGTATGATTTTGATAATGTTGATAAAATCTACTGGTCACTCAGACTGGTAGTGAGCAACGAACGTACTGACTTATAAAAGTTACCAGACTCTTTGAAGGCATGAGACATCTAATGAATGAAGCTGAATATATCAAAGCGTGTCTTCTTCTGGTAAGGATTCTACCAAAAGCTATATCAACTGTATTAATGAATTGAACCTATATCAATACCTTAAAGTCACATAGTATATTGACTAAGTGTACATACTACCATTATTACATTAGAATAAGGGTGATGATGATGAATAAATAAATTATGTTACTTATTTACCTAGATACTTAAAACAAGGTAAAATTACTACAAGAAGTTTTAAAGAGATAAAAGGTTTTATTATGAAAATTTTAACATTGTACCTATCTTGAAAGAACCTTGGTTTTCCATGATATGTCTGTTAATGATCTGAGAGTGAAGAGACAAAATATGAAATCTAGATCTTCATCTTTGTTTTAAATGTTTACGCCTTTTCACACCCCCTGCTTCTGCGGACCTACATTCACCTTGAGTGTGTTTTAGATAGAGTACCGGCTGCAGTAGGGGCGATGGAACCTGACCTAAGTATTATCTATTTGATACTGCCATGGATACCTAATGAAAGTTATGCATAGCCTAGAGAACATTATCAATAATTGGATTGGTGGCAGATTTGGTAAGTTCTTATACCTACATACCCCTAGTCCCTAGTTGTTTTAAAGGTCCTGTATAAACTTGTACATTTTGGTGTACTTGCCTATCTGGAAAATGGTGAGTATCTGAGTAACAGAATCAATCAGTGATTACATACTTCAATGGGTTAGGTAATTTGATAATTGGGTAATTAGAGACTGCTTCAAAGTATGATCGATTGTATCCGCACGGATCCTGGATCAGACCGGTGGATTGACCTCTTCTTGATGTTATGTACCTATTCCGGCAAGAACTAGATTAAGCTAATCAACACACAAAACAAACGCCAAGAGCTGAGTTGTTCTGCCCATGGAGGTAAATGTTCTGCCTGTTGAATTCTTCTTCAATTTATGGCTCCTGTCCGTCATTCGACAGACAATCATGCCAGTGTCAAGTGATTTGTATTGAATACTTTTTAGTCAAGTCAGTCCATAGTCAAGTGGGCCATCATTTGTTTCGAAGAAAATGGTAGCGGTTTTCTTCAAAACATTAGAAACATTTTCGGTCAGGATATCATATATACACTTTCATTCCAAATGCTTAAACTTTGTGCTAAGACCTTAGACGCAGTTGAGAAAAACAATTAAAATGAAAAAGCTATGTTGCTTCCCAAATTGTCAGAAAACTTATGGCCTGTTGAATTGAATTGAGCTATGAAGAAACTACTAGGAACCAAGTCAGGCTAAATTGTTCTTTCAGCTTACTAAAGAGGTTACATTCAAATTTGAAAACGACTGACAAAATCAATGTTATGATAATGATATTATTCTATTTCTATATAAAATCTGTTGTGCATCAGACAAGATTTATGAGTTATGTAGAATTGTGCTTTTATTCTTGTAGAAATATCCTTCTACTAATACGATGAATATGAAATCTATTCGTTCAATTAATAAATTGTAAATGTACCTACAAAAATGTTCATGTTAATATTAACAATTAAAGCATCTTTCATGCTGATAGAATGTAAGAAATATTAGATTTAAACCAGCAAATAAAAGTAACAAGAGGTGAAATCGGCATGATTTCTATATGATGTCTCATCCAACTATTGTAACTAGTTTCCTTTTAGTATAGTTTATTGAATATGAATTGTAAAATTCAATCAAAAAGCACGAATGGATTGCCTTGACCACAGATAAACAAATATTAGTAGTAGCCTTGACTAACCTGTAAGTTCTACCAGTAGTTAAACTTTTTGAAATTTTAAAATTCCATATGTTAATCAATGTTCAATACTAAAGGCCGCAAATTAATAGAATGGCGAACGGAACGTTCAACATTTTGAATCGGTCAAATTATATTCTATTACCTGGTATTAGTTTAAGGTTAAGGATTCAAAAAAAAAAAAGGAAAAGGGGAAGGAATATAGGTAGTGATAGGAAGAGGAAAGAGTTAATCAGTTATTATTTATAATACCTATAACTATTCCAAAATATTTGAAAATGTTAGTGTTGACTTAAAATGTTGTACCTATACTATAACAGTAACTGTTAAAAATAACTAATTTTACTATTTATTTCATCGTGTTTAATCTTTGTTCAACCTATGCTACATTTCCAATAATTTAGGTATGTACTTACATAATACAATATGTATTGAATATTGGTAAGTAAATAAGGAAATCAATGGTGACAATATAATCTAAAATGTAAGTAATAAATAATAGCGTTTGCAAAGGGCTACAAATGCTCCATTGCATCATGTGTGTTTTATACATTTTTGTGTACCTGTATAAGTTGTGGTTTGCTTTGTTTATAAATGTGTTATATACAAAGTATAATAATATAAAGTATAAACTAATCCATAACTATTAAACTGTGCCTTATACTTTCATGATTACTGACTCTTTTACAAATATGGTTTACTGTAAGTGTTCTGAAGTGTTTAAATTTTAATAAAGATGAGGATGTGGTGTCTAGCCGAGTCGCGCTGGCAACACTAGCGACATGCTGGCGACACTTGCTTGGTGCGGGCGTGCTGGGCGGACGGCATAACCTCGTATAATAATATATTTGTGTTTCATTGGATCTAAAGAATCCCACACGGTTGTATATTGACTTATACAACCGTACGTCTCTGCAGCATTTTGTCAATTGGTGCCGTTTTGCTTTCATTCTAGCCCTACGTTGCTATAATAACACATAAGTTTATTGCATGGTTTAATGATAAAAACGGTGTTGTGTAACTTTTACGCAAAATCAAAACCGGAACGAAATGTCAGTTGAATGAGCCACTTTTGTCAGCTCATTCGTCTCGTCATGACACACGTGGACGGTTCAAACTGAAGCTTGATGTGTGAATTGGCTTAATAACACCCTTTTGGATCGAAAAAATAGAAAATTTAAGCATATTTCTAATGTTCATGATGAACATTTTCAAATTTTCTATTTTTACTTTATGCTCCATTCAGTTTCACCTTATTTCATCTATGCTTTCGGTAGCCATTGTTTGAATTAATTGTTGGTATTTTCGCGTGGAACTGGGTGACTAGATTTGAACTAGCACGTTTTAAAGTAATCCTAACGTTTTTTGCCATGACTTGACTTTCAAACACTTTCATAAGAATAAGTGCTATTAAAATAATGTAGGTTATAGTATACATACCTACATAATTCTTTATCATTATCAATTATCATGTTATTTTTAAAAACTCCGGTATTCTGGTGAAAAATAATGAATAGAGCTAATGCCAAAAAATTTCGAAAAAATTCAAAAGTCATCAACTTTTGATACTGTCTGTCTGTACATAACCCAGCCAGCCTAAATTATTAGTGAATTTAACACTATACTATTAATATAATATAGGTAACCCAGATTCAAATTAGGAGTGATATAAGTTTTGTTTTTTTTACTTTAATGTCGCTTCTCTTCCGGACTCCTTTGAAATATATCTCAGAGGGAAAAAATAAAATACAAATAGGTAGTTTTTAAAAGAGTTTGATTACCTTCTCGTCTGTTCCGTAAAATCATCCAAAAAGAGCGGCTTCCAAAGATCCCTATCTCTGATCGCCACACTAAAGTGTATCGCGATATAAACGACTGATAACATAATATTATATTGATAGCTGTTCATATAGGTATTAAAGATTATTGATAAAAGTGCAGTTCGAAAAGGAAACGATGACGTTGATACATATTTTCTAGGTATTTTTGTCAGAGCAGTTTGAAAAGGAAGCCATGACGTGAATACAAGTTTTCTAGGTATTTTTGTCAGTGACAAATAGAATAAATACCGGTACCTTACCTACCTCTGCTTTTTGAGAAGGCGTTTTGATCGAAATAATAACGTTTCGGCAATGTTTTCATATACACGCATACAGAAAGCAAAAAAAAAGGACGCTTACACAAGGATATAAAAGCGTCCCAGTGTTTAGCCTGATGCGTATCCGCGTGAACATTATAAATAATATTTTTGTCTATACGTAGACCTGTTAAATTGACGAATGATAGAGGAGAGTGGAATAAGAAAACCTGTTGTGCCGACCCCACTTAGCGTGGGATAAGGGCAGGAAGATGATGATGACGTAGACCTGTCAAAAACAAGCAATATTTGTATCTGACGGAGCTCGAGCGTTACTCTGCGTTGGTCAAAATCGCCTTAAACTTAAACACTTAAGGTGATGACAACTTCTATAATGTACCTCTCACTCGCGCATTTCAACTATTTGAAAGCACTTAAATTATTTTATAAAAATCGCAATCAACCAAGGTACATTAGCAGTTATTGCCTTCGCCTTAGGTAGGTGTACCTAATCATGAATCACTGAGTAGCAATTTAACTCCTCACATTTAATCTAGTTTCCTTAAGCTGATTCACATCGGAAATTCTATATAAAAAATCGGATTACTTCAGTGAATTTAAACATTCCGACTATTTCCGGCTAACAATAAAAGTCCACTTATGCTCTATTTAAGACTTGGAGTATGTTTATAAACAGAGTTTAAGCTATTTATAGTTGAACCGCAAATAAACATGACTCTTACGAAAAACTCGAACAAAGCGATGGATGACCAACGCGTTAGGAGTGAATTGTGTTAGTCACTGCTTGTCGGCAAAAAGTATATTGCAAATAATTGGGTGATTGGGTCACCTGCTTGCTACCAACTAAATTACTGTTTGTTCGGATTTTTGAGCTTGCTTAAAAAAGTTCGATATAATATTTTCGGATGAAAAACGTTGAGAAAATAAGAGTACATAAAACGATTCGATATAATATTTTCAACACCAGTTGAGATAATAAATTGTTCTAAATTACATTTGACAGCCTTCACAGCTCAGTTGGTAGTAACTCTGCCTTCTGCGCCGTAGGCCGTGGGTTCGATCCCCACCGAGAACAAACATTTGTGTGATGAACATAGATGTTTGTTCTCTGTCTGATAAGTATGTATTTACAAAAAAAAAGTATGTATGTATTATATCAGCTATCTGGTCTGGTCCCCATATTACAAGCTTTGGCTTAGTTTGGGGCGATAGTGCTGTGTGGACACTCCACCAATATTTATTTATTTAAGTATTTTCGGATGAAAATATTGATAAAATCTGAGTAGATTCTTTTAGAACATTCTGTAACGTGCAACTGCAAAATGTGGGTGTTTTACTTGGACGTACCTCTAACTACCCTCTTAGACATCCTCAGAGTTTTGGTAATAAGAGATCTGAAGGGAAATCTAATCCACCGTGCCTGGGGTTTAAAGTAGTGAAACTGTTTTTATGTTCTAAAGATTAAAAAATACTTTACTATAAAGTACTTATAATATACCTTTTATGTTTAATAATGGTATGTTTAAAAACCTTTACGATTTTCTTTTGCTTTGTTGAATTCTTTTTTTCTTCTTCTTCTCTCAATTTATGGCTCCTGTCCGTCATTCGACAGACAATCTTGCCAGTGTCAAGTGATTTATTTGTATTGAATACTTTTTAGTCAAGTCAGTCCATAGTCAAGTCGGCCGTCATTTTGTTTTAAAGAAAATGGTGGCGCTTTTCTTCAAAACATTGGAAACATTTTCGGTCAAATCAGGATATCACATATTACACTTTCATTTCAAATGTTTACACTTTGTGCTAAGACCTCAAGTAATGTTGGTTAAAATACCACCGAAATTACACAACACAACTCAAAATAACACTAGAAAAACAAATAAAATGAAAAAGCTATGTTGCTTCCCAAAATGACAGAAAATGAATCGAATTCTTTTCTTATCTTCGACAATATAAAAACAAGACAGGTTCCTGCTGTCACAAAGTATAAAGACTTTTATGGTAATCCCTGCTTTTTTTGACAAATACTTTATACCTATCAACTTAAGTATGTTTCACCTATCTTGTTTACCGGAGTCCTTTGTCGCCAGCTAAGAGTGAGTGGCGCCAGAAAGTTTTGTTAATTTATTTTTATTCCCAAAACGGTAACGCGGGTTGATGAGAAATGACTCGGTTACCATGCTTGTGATTCCGCAAGTACTTGGCTTTCTTTTTATATCGTTTGAACAATGACTAAGTTCTAAATAACTACCGATTTTGGCGACGAAAAGAACCTTAAGTTTTCTTATTCCTGTAGTAAATAACATCTCTAAAATATACGTATAAACAAGGTGTTTCAAAACTTCAGGGGGCTCAAGTACCCATCAATATGAATAACTTTTTCTAAGGAACAAACACGGTAAACGCGAAAAAAACAGCTGTTTCATACAAAAGTTATGGCTAAAATGTATGAAACAGCGGTTTTTTTTTTGCGTTCACAGTGTTGGTTCCTTAGAAATATCCTCCTTATTGATGGATACTTTAGCCCCCTGAAGCTTTTAAACACAAGTATTTGAACACCTTGTATAGCTTGTCTTCCCTGTTAACCCTGATGAAAAATTTATCAGGATTTTTATACTAAACTGTTTTAAAAAAACTAAGAAAACTAAGAAAACAGCTTATAGTAAGTATAGTTTATAGTAAGAGTAGTATTTATAGTAAGAGTCTTCTTGAAATAACATAAACTCGCAAGGAACTTTAAAACGTCTTACCGTCTTGGACACAGGGCCGTACATCGTAGCCTCGTAGGGCACGTTTATACCGTGCGTGACTTGTGAGGCAATGCTTTGTTATAGGCGATGGCCACCATTCATAAAATCAGGCGGGCTATCTGCATTTTCTATCAGATAGTAGATATTTTAAAAAATAAGTCGTTTGTACTACATACCGATTTTAATATAAATGAAATTAAATATCTTCAAGTTCCACGCGACCAAAGCTAAGGTCCACTTTGTAAATGAAAGTCTTATGGAGGCACTTCTCTTAGCTAGTCGTGTATTAGTCGTATTTTCCATAATAATGTAGATGATGATGATATTATGCAGATGTTGTGACTCTGTTCCTTATATTTGGCAATTTTCACGAACAAGACAAACACGCAAATACACGAATACCGCTGTTCTGAGTTATTCTGACTTCTACACAATAAAGCGGAATAATAAACAGAAAAACACGCGAATACCGAATAGCGATGTGAAGTGCCGCCATTACATGTGCCGTACTAATGTCAGTGATGTGGAATACCTGCTGTTTCCGTGTAATCATAAAACCGGCTATGTGATCAATAAATCAAGCAAGAAAGTGGCGCAATCGACCAATGCGTTTGCATACAACGTCCACAGCACAATAGCTGTACACTCTTCGCAGCTTTATTTTATTTTAGACTTTATTTCCTTACAGATAAGATGGAAGATCTTTGGGAGCTTTTGTTGCTGACTGTTTCAAGCGGACGAAGGAATGCATGCAGTGTTCGTAATGAAAATGAGTGCGGTACCCGTCACGCCAGCCTACAGACTACAACCGTTACTGTACAAATCTATGTACCATTCAAATTCAATCAAAAATAAACTCTAATGCGACGGAATAAGAGATAGGAGTACGCATCCATAAGGTTGCTGTATTAGAACCGGGTAAACGCCTTATGCAGCAGCCTAAGACCGGCGAGACGCACTATTGATTGATTGGAGATTTTCTTTGATTAGTTTTACTCGTAGTAGACAATTTAAGCCAAAAGGAGCCCTAATTGTATTTATGTAAGGACTAAAATAACAGCCAAATAAGAAGTTCTTACCATCAACTGAACGAAGAAAATGTACGTGCAATTCCATCTAATAGGTTATATTATAATATAATTCGTTTATGATGAACTTTTCATGACCCTTTTTAGCTCAGGGAGATTATGGGCCTAATGGTCTCTTTTTTATATTATGGTCTTTTTTTTGCAAGTTTAATAAAACTAGTTTGCTTAGATAGCTCCAATTTCATAATTTTCAAAATTACGTCTTTAAGACGCCGTCAATCGACTTAGAGCTCGCACATTTAACATTTTTAAGATACCTGGATACCTAGTAAGTACCTGAAAATCGCAAGAAACCAGGTTTCGGAGGATAACACAAAGAGCGACAGCGGGCGAGAAGTTGTTTGGCGGTTGTCAGCCTCTTAAGAACTCCTATCTCACTTACAAAAGTTTGGTAGGTTCTGTCATTATTTTTGTATTAACAATTACTAGAATATCACTGGGTTCAGTTTTGAAACCATTCAACGGCTGCAAGTTTTATTTTTTTATGGAAAAAAAATCGCTGATTTCAACCAATCGTATGCACGCACTTGCACCTGTCTAGGTACTTATAAACTCCCATTCATGTGTTAAATACGGTGTGAAAAGAAACCAGTTTTAACTAGTATTAGGTACCTATGCAGTCCCAAACTTAAAAACAGGTGCTACGCTACCACTAGTTAAACTTGCAATGACACATCTATAAAATACTTTCATTAGTAAAATGCCGTGGTTTTCAGTGAGCACCAGTGGTCTAGTGGGAGTGACCCCGCTTTCCGATCGTAAGGTCGTAGGTTCGAATCCGGTCGTGCACCAATGGATTTTTCCCATCGAAAAATGTATGTGCGCAATGCCAGTGCTCTTAAACCGTAAAGGAAAACATCTTATGGAAACCAGTTAGTATTCTAACAGCGGCGATGGGCTTGCAACCTGTCACGTAGGGAATACCAACTACTGCAAAATGTGGGTATGTGCCAAGTGTAATGTTTGGACGTATCTCTGACTACCCCCTTAGACGTCCTCAAAAAATCTGGAGTTAGTACTTGGTAATTGATCTGAGGGGATATCTACCGTGCCTGGGGATCAAAGTCGTGAAGCTGTTTCAGTTTTTCAGTTTCAGTAAAATGCCTCGGGAGTGCTCTGGATAACATCTTGTTGTACACACGGACACATCAAGCTATACAAAGCCAGATAAAAATGACGCTTAATACAAGGACATAAAAGCGAGCGCTTTTCCTTTTCGCAGGAAGACACAATTCAACCATTGTTTTTACATATTATATTTAAATTCAAGGTATTTGTGGAAAATTCAAGGTTGACCTCTCCTATATCGATTAGGATTAGATTAATCGATTCACGCAGAAACTTGTAGAGCCATGCTCTACTACAACCTGCTTTGGACAAGGTCCTTTGACTTTGATACTTACCAATGTATAAAATAAAGGCACGTTGTCGCATTGGAAGAGGAAAGAGGAAGACACTGAATGAAGGCCTTTATGTGATGTACTGTAAAAGCGCTTTAAAAACAATTTTAAAGCATTCTTCAATTTAATACCTTATACCTACTAGACTGATAGTGGCATTTTCATCTTAAGTGATTCAGAAGAGAAGGAACTTCCTGATTTGGCCATGACAGAGGACGTCGGGCCTTGAAACTCCAACGCCAAAGTGGACCACTAGCTCCGAGTTTTCACTAAGTCCGAGTTTCTTTTCGTTTATGTTATTTGGTTTTCCGTGTTGCGAGCCTGGGTTTTGTATAGAGCCACAAAGAGTTCTCAGCAAACCCGATAGAGGCGTTTATCAAGTCTCTATACAAAATCCGGCATGGCGACATAAAGAACAAAAAACAAAACTCGGTTTTCGGATACAGTTATTATAGATCTCACGCTGCTATACAATGCTCTGTTATGTACGAAAACACTTGTGTGTGCATTGCAAGAGTCTTGTCGACAGTTGATCAAGTGAGTGAAGCGAACGAAGATCTTAGTGACAACTTGGGTGACTTTGACTTGTCATTGTCAGATAAGTAATATGTATGTATGGCTATGTAAATTCTCCATTCAGCCTTGATGAGACCCACCAGGTTGAACGTCAACAAGAACTGTCAACACGCACCATGTCAGCCGTCAAGATAACGAGTAATCTTGTTCTTACATCAAGTTTTAGGAAAATATTCTATGTCGTGGTTTAATCAATGATCTAATACGGTTCAATGGCATATTTTTTTCAAGTTCTTCAATGAATACAAAAATAAATATTTTTGACAGATCTCTAGATACATAGCTGTCAACATTGTGGTATCAACTCCAAGAAAATGTTAACTGAAATCGGTCGAGGCATTGCAAAGGCGCGGCGCCGGCGCAAACATCGTGATTCAATCACATAAACATCTAATCTTTCGCATTTATAATAATTAATAGGATAGGTATATATATATGACTTACGAGACGAGAAGGACGAGAAGGTATAATTTAAAACCAACCAGTACCCGCCAGACATCCTTACAATTTGAATATAAAAAGGCCTATTAGGCAGCTATTCTAGAACCAACGTACAATTTTGAATCTGAATCTGTGCCTTGGCACCACGCAAGCTTCAATATTGTATTGTATTACATTACTAGCGGCCTGTCCCAGCTTCGCATGGGTGGTAATACATTTTTTGAACATTTTAGGACAAACTTAGACCGTGGGTTCGAGCCTCACGTCTACTAATTTCATACATTTGCACGTCTTTCTCCTTGAGTGAGTGAAATCGCACCCCGAGCGTGACCCGTGGACCCGTTAATATTTTTAATTTCGCCATATCTTTTGAATGGAATGTCCGATTTGAAAAATTTAAGAAGTAATCTATAGGTATTGAAACCGTCTTAATTATGAAATGATTTATTTGGATAAGGATTAATACCAAGGTACAAATAAACACCCTTTTCTAGCGGCGGCATTTCAATTATTTTTTTATAATAAAAGAACACTTATTGTGACATAACTATAATAGTTAGACATATGCTGTCGCGACATTTTTTGTAGATGCTGACGTATTCTACAAAATCATAGTACATTGTTTTGTTCTATCATCGCAGCGCATGCGATGTAAGGTTTTTGTTTTCCACCTTGGGTTACATTATTGGAGTTTTAGTAAGGATTCAAAAAAATCAGGGATTTTTTTGAAAATATAATATAGCCTATATTACTCAGGGATAATGTAGCATTCTAATGGTGAAAGAATTTTTGAAATCGGACCAGTAGTTTTTGAGCCTATTCGTGACATACAAAAATACAAAAATACAAATGTTTCCTCTTTATAATATTAGTGTAGATAACAAGGATCATACAAAAGAACGGTAGAAACTAAGCCGTAAGTTTGTTGCCTGTACCCCAAGTATGAGTTTTGCTTACCATATTTGGTTTTTCGTTTTACGTTTTTGTTCAGTGTTCATTGCGGGTTTTGTATGAAGCCGCGATAGGGATACCGATATGGAACTTTACAAAACCCGCAATGAGCACGGATAAAAAACGATTCGTTTTTGTTCCGTGTTCATTGCGTATTTTGTATGAAGACGCGATAGGGATACCGATATGGAACTTTACAAAATCCGCAATGAACACGGAACGTAAACGTAAACGTAAAACGAAAAACCAAATATGGTAAGCAAATCTCATACTTGGGGTACTGTTCTTCTAAACTTTGGTC
Source organism: Chloroclysta siterata (assembly GCA_932294275.1). NCBI lineage: Eukaryota > Metazoa > Arthropoda > Insecta > Lepidoptera > Geometridae > Chloroclysta > Chloroclysta siterata. The sequence goes on from OW028602.1 coordinate 13,780,322, forward strand.
GCGTGGAACTGGCACCTATATTCTATATTTAAGACTGTTCAAAGTGATCCTTTTGATTTTATTGTACAAATACCTATATTTTGACTTTGACTAAGCTGGGAAATTGATTTATCCGACTATATGTGCTATTTTTAGTCCTCTTTCTACACGTTCTGATAAATGTGAGCGTGTCATCAGGTAGTTTGTGATCACGTTGAGATGATTGCGGCTCTTGAAGCGTTACATTCACATTGCTTAAGAGGCTGACACCCGATAGAGTACATCTCGCAATATCAACATTTTAAATGATGAAAAACCACCGATTAGTTTTCTGTCATTTTGGGAAGTAAAATACCTTATTCGTAGCTTTTTCATTTTAATTGTTTTATTTTCTAGCGTTATTTTGAGTTCTGTAAATTCGTGGCTTTTAACTAACATTACTGAGGTCTTAGCACAAAGTGTAAAAATTTGAAATAAAAGTGATATCCTGATTTGATAGAAAAAAATCGTAAGTTTTGAAGGAAACCGCAACCATTTTCTTCAAAACAAATGACTGCCGACTTTACTATGGACTGTCTTGACTATAAAGTATTTAAAAATATTGACGACGGCCAGGTGCTTAGAGCAACACGGGCCACCGGCGGACCGGAGGGGAGTAGCCTTCGAAAGCATTCCCCTCTGTCAAAGTACAAGTCCACGCGGTCCTAGACGTACAATAAAACTGACACAGAATGTATCTATGTGTGCATGATATTGTTAGTGTATTTTTAATTAGGTATGTGTGAGTTTCGTAGTGACAGACGATTATTTTTGTGTGGGAATTTGAGAAAGTGTGCGTAACACAAATTTCCCCCCGCAAAAAATGGCAGACAGTTTTGTATCGGTAATAAACGCTACGGCCACTCCCCTCCGTGTTGCTCTATGGCCAGGTGTCATAAACGGAGTAAAGAAGAATGTAAAATCATTGAATTTAATATTGTTTATACGTAGAAATGTAAATAAAATAATCGCAATCAAACAACATCAAAAATTTTGATCCAACAAGTTTTCCTATACTAAAAAGTTTGCGTAGGTACCTAAGAACGAAACTTTTTTTAGTACTTACTAATAACTTGTTTGGTTCAAAGTGATATTTTTTGCTGAACTTCGTGATTAGAATTGCGATTTTCATAAATAAGTTCTAAGTATTTCAAAATGATGAAATGTGTGATCGAGAGGTATTTTTCGGCCCTTAAGCCTTGCAAACTGGATCACGTTGGAAATTGCATACCTAAGCTTCCAGAATTATACTGCATCAATCATATCATGGCAGTAATAAGAATAGAGTCGGTCCAGCTCTGAAATCTTGAGCATCTAGCTTTTGAGCAGAGAATCCTGTGCTTTGAGGATATTAGCTTGGTACCTAGAAATCTTGGCTGGAGAAAGAAATATGAGATAACATACGAAAAAAACATATTTGATTAGAAAATGGTACATTCTTCACTGTGCTTACATATAAAAAATGATGTTAGCGTCTGATAAAAGAGAAGGTCGCTGTCATGTCGTAGGAAGTCAAGGAGGCCGCATTGGAAAGACTCAATTGGAGGAAACTGCATCAGAACCCCGATAAAGCATCATCTAGTTAGTCACGCACGATAGGAACATGCCCTACTATGCACTGCCCTGCGTCCATCAACTTGATGCATACATATCAGTTGTTAAGTTGATGTGCCTGTAATTACACCGGCAACCACACTCTTCAAACCGAAACACTTGCTGCTTGGCGGCGAGAAAAAAGCGTGGTGGTAGTACTTCCCCGGACGAGCACTTCACAAAGAGCTCTACTAAAAAATTGTGTCTGTAATTTACCCAGACGATGCGCAATGCTGTCAAACCATAGGTTCATCATATAGCCAACATGGTAACCTATAGTTATGTAGGTGGGTGGGTATTAAGATTCCAATCAAGCTTATCTAGTCTGTGGGTAGATTGATTAAGTTCCTTGATTACTTGATTACCCAGGTCGTTGACCAGGTGATTCAGAACTGGAGCTGTTCTGAATACTGACTTGTTTGCACCAACATTCTATCTAGGTAAATTACAATAAACCAGGGCGTAGGTACACTGTGCCGAGATTTCAGAACTTTAACTATGTCGGTTCGGTAGACAATGTTTGGTAGTAGACTTAGGCCTGATTTCACCATGCTCTGTTAGATTAACAAAGGATTAAAGAGCCGTTAAATATGTCAAAATATACGCGTTTGACATCCTAGGTTAGATTTAACGGCCTGTTAATCCTTGATTAGTAACTAACAGAGCATGGTGAAACCGGCCCTAAATGTCTATCAGAAGATAGGGAGAGAATTTAATACCAGAAAAGGTTTAGCAAAACCCAATGACGGTGAATGGTGTTTCGAACTTGCGAGCGACCAAGGTGACGAATGACCTTCATAAAAACGAGATACGATAGCTAAGTTACTAATTAATAAATAGGTAGCGAACCTCTTCGTGTTTTAACAGTTACTGATTATAAAACAAAGTCTGTTAGACGAATATAAATCAGCCAATGAGATACTCGTTCGTTCAAAAAGGTTATTGTATGCGAGAGATATCCAATAGTCCAATAGCCTTCGCTTACCTGCGTCCACTTGGTCTCTACTCTACCCCTCATAAGGGATCTTTGTCTTACCATCTAGATTACATACGTTGAAGAACAATGCGGCATTCCATTATAAGTGTTGTGTCAAACAATTGGTTTTATACGTTTCGTTCATTGTATGCAAAGGCGTCCCAAAATCGATTGGAGATCAGCAACGTTATGAAAGATGTCTGCCGTGTGATGGATGGGAAAACATGAAAAGGGATACAAGATTATCAAGAAGAACTAAATTGAAACCGGTACTAAACTCGTTGGCACAATTCACAAAGTATATGTATACTTATTAACCTATGCGTAAAACAACCTAAGGTTTTTGATCGAGCCAATCAAAAATAGGCTTACACGACTGCTGGTGCCCAATCTTCAGCTAAATCCTTAGGCTTATGTTTAATAGAATCTCAGGACCTAAGATGCTATTAGATATAAGTACCCCAGGAACACTACTCTACGTCATTCTTCTTGAAGATGTGGGTAGTGGGAATATCTAGCCAGAGCTATGTTCAACATTTGATTTGACACTTCAGTTTTTATCCTTGTGATTGTACCAGTACAATCACTTTGAAACGTCTTATACAGGGTTACAGGAAAAGTCGTGCTAGATCCGTTAAGGGCGTGGAGTACCCATCATTCCTGACATATTTCACTATGAAACACCCTACCCTAAACTAAACCCTTTTCGAGATATTCGACTTTTAATTTTTTTATTGAAAATTGCCGATTTTTAGGCAATTAAATTTATTTTTGGTTGTTTTGTGTATCTTATTATTATTATTATTGCATTTTTACATGTGTAATTAGATGCTTTAGGACGTCAATCATTAAAATAGTGCATAAGTTAATTGAATAGACCGTAGTAGACAAGTGAAAGTTAAGAAATAAAAAAAAAATTAGAAAGTTTATTTTTCTCTAAGGGATATCTAAAAAAAATATTATGGCAATTCTTCGGCAGATGTTTTTAAAAATATCTACGTTTCATCAGCTATCTAACGAGGTATAACAATCTAGGGTTTGTATTACATTTCGTGGAAAAAAAGTAGTTGGGACGCTCCAGGTAGCAGTTCTAACGGTCCCGCGCCTATTGTCCTTCAAGTTCAGACACACCGTGAGAGCGAGACAAGTGACGATTTATGTAGGTATGAATGAAAGAAAAAATGTGTAGAGACCGGTTAGGGCTGGGAATACAACAGGGGGTATTGTTTTGGTTGTCAGTCTGCTTTTGTGCTTCGTACATAGTAGATGTGATATCGTTTTGCTCTTTTTCTCGACTTGGCTGTGATTCTGGACTATTTCTTCTGATTTGTGACTACTATACTTGTTAACCGGACTCTGATTTGTACCTGTGATACGGAAGTGTTGAAGATGACGTCCTACACACCTGAGGAATATGCTGATATGCTTATTTGTTACGGATACTGCGATTGTGTATCTGCGCAAGCTCGCAACGAATACGTAACTCGCTACCCCGGTCGTCGAGTGCCGGATGTGGCCGTTTTTGACAGAGTTTATCGAAGACTTCGAGAATCTGGCTCTGTTTTGAGACGTAATACAGACATGGGTAGACCACGAATTGACGACGAAGAACAGGACAATGAGATAGTGCAACGCTTTCGAGCGGATCCGACTACTTCCACTAATATTGTTGCCCGTGATCTGGGACTTTCGCAATGGAGAGTGTGGTTTACAGTGCATACTGCTGGCCTATACCCATACCATTACACGCCGGTACACGTTATTGAAGAAGGAGACCCCGCGAGAAGATTGGACTTTTGCAGATTTATGCTAAATGCTGACGTAGAAGACCCAGATTTTCTAAGAAATATCTTGTGGACGGATGAGTCCAAATTTGATAAAGATGGCATAACTAACTATCACAACGCCCATTACTGGGCCCCAAAAGCACTAAGGAATCCCAATAAGAAAAGAGTGAAGGGGTCCCAACGAAGATTCAGCGTGAATGTGTGGATGGGCATTATCTCCAATCATTTGATTGGACCTTACTTTCTACCGGATAATTTAAATGGGGAAAGCTACGAAAATTTCCTGAGAGCAGACTTGAGTGATTTGCTGGATGATCTGCCACTCAACCTGATCAGGGACATGTGGTTCCAACACGATGGCTGCCCTGCCCATTTCAGGAGAAGTGTCAGAGACTGGCTGGACACAAATTATCCAAACAAATGGATAGGACGAGGTGGGCCGTTGCCATGGCCAGCAAGAAGTCCGGACCTAACCCCCATGGATTTTCATGTGTGGGGGTGCATGAAAAGTCTTGTGTACAGCGAGCCGAATCCAGTTTCGTCTGTGGAAGACCTAAGAGAAAGGATTGTGGATGCAGCAAATAAAATGAGGACCACGTTGACCACTGGAGTAGTGAAGACTGGTCTCCGTAGAAGGATGCGACAATGTATCAGAAATAGAGGCGGCCATGTTGAACATGAACTGTAGAATAAGAAAAAGTTGTGTGAAAACCTTTAATAAATGACATTTCATGCTTACCTATTGTTTTACTTTTACTTTTTAGGGCTAAGTATAAATTTTCTTCTCCACTGTCGCCTATAAAACTAATTTTTTTTCAATGCAATTGAATAAAACCCTAGATTATTATACCTCGTTAGATAGCTGATGAAACGTAGATATTTTTAAAAACATCTGCCGAAGAATTGCCATAATATTTTTTTTAGATATCCCTTAGAGAAAAATAAACTTTCTAATTTTTTTTTTATTTCTTAACTTTCACTTGTCTACTACGGTCTATTCAATTAACTTATGCACTATTTTAATGATTGACGTCCTAAAGCATCTAATTACACATGTAAAAATGCAATAATAATAATAATAAGATACACAAAACAACCAAAAATAAATTTAATTGCCTAAAAATCGGCAATTTTCAATAAAAAAATTAAAAGTCGAATATCTCGAAAAGGGTTTAGGGTAGGGTGTTTCATAGTGAAATATGTCAGGAATGATGGGTACTCCACGCCCTTAACGGATCTAGCACGACTTTTCCTGTAACCCTGTATACAAGGTGAATCTATTGCCAGTTCCTCGCGACCAAAGCCTAGAACAACAGGCAAGAAACTTACGGCTGGGTTCCTAACATTTTTTTGTATGATCCTTTATACAGGCTTGATGCGCAGTTTTTACTAAAGAGACAGATAAATTGCCATACCTAGTGACACCGTTATTTGCTATCTTCATTGTCTTCAACACAACTATCGCAGTACACAACTTCAATATATTAACTGATATGAGACAGGAAAACAACACTGTTTGGCGACATTTGATAATTTGTCGTGCACCTAAGTGATTGCAGTTTTGTGTTGCAAAAGTAGAGTGTTTCAAAGGTGTATTTTTCTATGAAATAGTTCCTAAGTCAAAATAGAAAACTAGCAATTTTGGGGATTCTGTTGTTAGACGGGGATTCGATTATTTTGAACATCAAACAAAATCGAATATGAATACTTTAAGTTACTTTGAATTGTATAAACTGACATATTTAAATTATAACATGTTACATGTGTAAAGATGAAATAATTGAATATGAATAATACGAGGTACGAAATACGATTAGGCAAAAATTCTCAAATCTAAGACTATAGGTCCAAAATGATGCTATTTCTAATAAAACAATTCAAGTTGGCAACAGGGCCTTATTATTAGATAAAACGTGAACTGAAGACCTCGACATTAAGCAATTTAACCTATTAACGAAGCGCTCTCTTCATTGCTGCAATCATATTTGAGTAATGACACTAAACAGATGATTTATTTCAGGTTCGTGTGAAATATAGTTGCTATAGAGTTTTGCAAGTTAAGAGAGATAAGGCTAGAAGATGGTGATGACGGAATCTGTTAAATCCTTCAAATAGTTGGTACAAGTTTAAGATAAGACAGAAATGAAATTAAATGAAATGTATTTATTCGCACGAAGTATGGTTAGATTACATTGTTCTTAATAATTTTGTTAAATTTTGAGTGTCACATAGGTACTTCATCGGAGACCGACATAGGTACAATCGTTTGGCTGAGATCAACAGAGGCATTCCCGAAGCCTTCGCTCGGCAGTGAGAAAAGTGCAAACTATTCAGAATCAGAATCAGAATCAGAATAATCTTTATTGTAACTGTTGTTATTATTGTTATTATCTTTGTATATAAAATATAATTGTTGTTTCTTAAAACCTAACTTAAAAAACGAAACCTTAAATAATGGAAGTGCAATTAGTTTATACTTACTATAAATAGTATAGTATGAAGTTTGACTCATCATCAATATCATCACTAGAGTCAATAAGTATTATTCAAGGAATCATAGACCACAATATTTATTTCTATTGAATTGAGAATTTCTTGGAACAAAATGTCTTGACTATAACATACGGTAAACACTAAACCATGGATGAGTTCGCACAATAATATAATTTAAAAGTTTTGTTAAAAACGCGGTTAGATTCTGTAGGAAGTTTACGAAACGCCCGTCAAAACGGTAACGTAAAATCAAAACATCCTGTGACGTCGAATTAGATAATGCATAGCTGAAATAATGAGGTAAATGTATTAGTAGGTTTCATGGATGATCCCAATTTTAACAGGTAAATGCAATTGGTTTTTAACAAACTTCCAAAAAAAAGATGGAAAGAGATTCTTATTTCTACTTTTTTATGTCTGTTACGCGATGTCTCTCTTACCAATTAAGAATTGATTTTGATATATTAATTTTTTGTTTGGTATTCATGGTTATCATCATACTTATACACCAGAGGTCCAATATAAGTTTTATCGAAATAGATTCAACAATTTTGGAAAAAATCAACTAAAAATAAATACACAGATGGATGACGTTTTGGTTTGTGCTTCCCTTCACCAAAAGCTTTGTTTTATGTTTATTGAGGTGTGTATTATGTAGTTTGTTTTTTATGCATAAATGATAATTATTATGTTACGCTGTTCAGACAGGGCAGCAGACAGCAATCAAAGAGAAAAGTCGAAAGCGTTCGGACACTATAAGCAAACGAAACATCCACAAAACACTTTCCGAGAACTAATATTACAGCACCACCAATAACATAGTCACGATTCCTCACAGCACGTGTTACCAAACTGGTTTGTCCGGCAGGCTCCGGCGGCGGCGGTCCACAGATGGAAAAGCAGTTCATGCTCCCATAAAAACTAAGAAGCATAGACATACTCCGTTTCTAACAGACGATGCTGGGTTTGTTTCAAAGGCTGACAATCGTCGCACTTACTAAATTGCACTTATCTAGATCCAGTTTATTGTATTTTATAATAACTAGCTCTTGATATAATTCCCCGTTTACACTCAGCTCATGTCCGTGGAAATGTGCAGAGACATGGGAAGGGCAATGCGAGAATGTAAACAGGCCATTTCCATGTCCACTCGCGTTGCCGCTCGCGTTGCCCGTGTTTCGTGAACACACATTGTCGGCGACGCTGCCGCAGACATTTGGACGGGGACATTTCCGTCCAAATGGTAGCGTGAATGTCTATATAAACGCAGACTCTAGTAGCATTAGGTACTCTTACAAACCTAATTGGTTTTCATAGTGATATCTACTATGTATTGTTTTAAAAAGATAAATAAAATAAGAAAAACATCTACTTTTTTGAAGACGATATAGTTGAATCACTGAATGAAGTTACGAAATCCAAACAAAGAAGGAAAAATGCAAACAAAGAAAGTTTCAGAGACTAGCATTACAATTGATTAAATTGTTGATGAGTTATAAATTTGGACTGTAACTATTAACATAGCTGAAATTGTGTAATAGCTGTTCAACTGATTTATTCTCCCCTATTTAATATTCGGCTGATTTGACCAGCTGACTGCCTCAATCTGAGGTGATAGCTTTCACAATAAAATATGCACAGCTGAGATAACGGTCTGCCAGACCGGCTGGCGCGTGTTATGCAATCGGCAACCAAACCAATGATAGACTTGACCGATCAAGCGAGAAGGTCGTGGGAAGGTACGATTCTACTCTCTTGGACTCTTGAACTCTCGGAATAGCAGTGCTGAAAGGTATGGCTTCTTCGGAGGTTAAGTTAGCACTAAAGGGTAATTGCGATTTACATACTTAAACCAATCGCAGAAGCCATACCTCACATCACAGCATATAGCCCTGAACTATACATGGGTACTCAAGTGAAAGCGTCTTCCCTTATGTGGCATTTATTTCAAGGTCTGTTATAGAAAGTAGCACAATAGGTAATTCCTTACCTTTGGTCATAAGGGTCAACCTGGTTATCGACCTCTTGAAGATGACTAAGACAGAAGGTGCCTTCCTGATTAAGGCCAGTCGGTTGTGCACAATTCGTTAGTCAATTGAACCTTTATATGACCTGGTAGGTAGGTAGGTACAGAATATCACAAGGTATCCGAATTGCCTATTCTTATAGGCTTAGTCACGTGGAACTGGCACCTAGATTCATCTAGCTTTAAGACGTTTCAAAGTGATCCTTGTAATTCCATTGAATAGATACCTTTTAACTTTGACTTATGCAAGTAGAAAAATATAATCATCCCATCCTCCGTATTTTGTTGACCTCTGTTTTATTATTGGAGAAAGTGTCGTGCGCCAGTCTTGTTTGTCAATCGAGATAACGACCGTTATCAGAAACCAACAAATTAATGGTCTTTATTGATGTTTTATGGAACTTCAACCACGGCCAACTTTCCAATAACTTTCAGTGAGCTGGAGCTAATCTGTTTATTTGATGAAGAGTTGTATAATTTGACGGATCATGTTTGTGTGCATACTTTTTATTAGTCTCATTGGTTCATTCCTCCTTAGCTCTCAAGATATGATTATCCATCGTAACACGTTTTCTGTGTTTCGAGGAACCAGTAGAAACTCATCCATCCAACTACACTTGCATTGTGTGTCATAAACCTGTAGTGTTACTATTTCTTTCCGTAATCTGCGTGACCTTCTTAAGAAAGAAAGAAGTGACTAGAAAGGAGTAAGAAAGGAGTGCTGAGATGACGGCTGATAGAGGAGAGTGAAAGGAAAAACCTGTTGTGCGACCCCACATGAAGTGGGATAAGGGCAGGAAAATGATGAATCTGCGTGACCTTCTTCCGAAGGAAATAGCCACGAAATACATGGGTGTGACTATTGGTGTAGTACCTAAGCCAGTGTAAGATGACAAAGGGGTTTATATGGTAGGTACAGTCAATTTTACAAGATATTTGTAGGACTAGGAACCGCTGTATTTGTATGTAGCTCAATCCAAAATTATATCGTCCACAGAAGCGTACCACAGTTGTACTTTCACCAATCGGAAAGAAATATGTAATTATAGAGATGTGAGAAAGCAGCTTGTTTGTTGTGTCATGCACTCGTGCAGGTAATTACAGATAGATGGCAACGATTACTGACCACAAAAAGTGGACAGTGTGAAACGGCAGCTGTACGGGACCCATTAGAGCTTCGCATTGAGAGAAACATTATCGAGCATAGTCTTGAACTAAGTTCAGTGCGATATGAGATTATAAAACCAAAATTTGTATCTTACCTACTTCTTCTTGTCGTGTCACTAGTTTCTTTCGAAACAGAGTGTAGTGAAAGGATTTTAAGTGCGCCTCAAAGAGGCTCCTTTCGAGCACTTGACACATGTTTAAAAACTTTTTAGGTTCTATGACATCTCGGTTTCCTCACGATGTTTTACCTTCACCTTACCGTAACTACTAAAAATTTGTATCCAATTTAGAAATGAGATGGTTCCACGCAGAATTAACGCCACTGGTATCCCGTTTTGATGCTGAAGACCTTAGTAAGACTCTAGCTAAGACTAAATAATGGTTGTATGGAAGCAGCTAGTAAGTGTTATTAGAAGCTAGCTAGAAAGCCTAGACGATGTCAATCGAAATGATGACGGGCAGAATATTGTTGAACTAAGGTGTACTGAACAGGCACCTAAGCCGGTCAGAGGCGCCAATAGGAAAGTGAGCAATAAAACAAATCAACATTCCATCGCCCAGAATCTATGCTTTACTTTTTATAGAGCCTTCAAATGTACCGCCATAATGACCCTGTTGGGGCGGCTACAAAAAATGAAATGAGACGGTAGGTCCCGAAGGGCAACCGCTTTTCTAAAGGTAATCGTTGCTTTATTTTTTATTTCTTGGAAGGTACACAAAGAGTTAATGCAGCTGTCTCGTACAGCTGAGGCGTCTATAGCAACAGTGATTATACCACCTGAGTATAGATAATGTTAGTTTCCGTTCTACCTAACTTATGATTTTAATTTGAAGGTTAGGTTCGGTAAAAAATGTTTAGACACGTAGTGATAATCGAAAAATGAAAATATCAAGTCTTTGTGTAATTGCTTTGATATGAAAATATATTCATAGCCATAGAAGGGGTGGTTGTTTTTATAAAATTAAAATTATGCAAAAAAATTGTCAGTAGGAATCATTTCAAACCTCGCATCATAATTGGATTATGATATTAAAACATTTAATTAAATTGTTTTTGGATTAGAGCTAGGTAGGTGAATCTCGGTACCAGCTCTAGGCAAGATCGTCAAGGATTTAAGTTGTATTCGAGTAACATTAATATGTATTTACAAAAAAAAAGTATATGTTTTACCTATATTAGCTGTCTGGTTCCCCATCACAAACTTTGGCTTAGTTTGGGCCTAGGGCTGTGTGAAAAATCCGCCAATATTTATTTTATTTTATTTTTTATCATTAGTTGGTAGGTACCTGTTTATTTTTGAGTTTGTTATCATGATGTTTGCACTGAGCGTCTGTGCGATACGCTATCTTATCATCAGCTGATGGTGTGCCTGGAAAAGTCCATACTTAGGTACCTCCTACCTATTTCAATTTACATAAGTAGGTACACACATACCTTAATGTAATGAAATACATGTGTGGGTTTAGAGAGTTTTATCAATAACAAAGATTACTTCCATCCAAAAGTTATCTGAAAGAGATCTCTTTATAATGATAACACCGCCAGTTGTACATTTCTATCTGTTATTGTAATGGTTTGTTTCTTTATTTGTTAGATTGTAAGGTGTATAGAAGTGTAATAATTTATAACATTACACAATGCTGATGAAACAGGCACTAAGTAAATCGTCTATGTAATACGTCTTGCGAAATTCAAAACAATTTTTTTATGTTCAAACTGGATAAGTGCACTTACGTCCAATTCGATACGATATCATCGTAACTGACTAAATAGAACACTTTGTTTTTATTCTCGGAACAGTACTTACTACCAATCTTGATGACCCAAATCTTGCTCCGAGTGAAGAAAATAAAGTTTATCAAAAGAATATAGGACATCGCCGTCTGTTGCAATAAATGAGGGGAAATATCACACGTAAATCGATATACATTTATTGCTCTCTCGTAAGTACAAGGCAATAAAATTATGCTTCATGTTGTCTCGTCCTCGATAAAGAGGAAAAAAGTGTACAAAGTTTTTGTCGTAGTATCTAGTATGGTATGGAAAAAACCCTCCACTTTTTTATATTAAGGTCTTTGTCGGTGCATAGAGAAAGAATCGGGCCCTCACCGTCTCTTTCCAAATAGCTTGAGCTTATATTGGCCCTTAAAATAAATCATAAAAAAATAAAATTCTGAGGACGCTCAAGGTTTTCTAGCTTCGGGAGCTGGATGACCCTCTCTTTTCAAAGCTTAGGTTAGAGGGCCCCCTGAGCTCCGGGGCCCTGGTGCACTGCACCTCCTGGCCCTACGATAGCTACGCCACTGGCCGCGACATGTCATTTGTACGGCCATAGGCTTCAGCGGCATGCCACCAAGGTGGCATGACTACAAGTCGAAAGCTTTGGATAAATCGTAAAATACCCCGATCGCGTTCTGTGAGTCCGAGTAAAAAGAGTAGGTAGTTTTTATGCATAAGCTTTGTCTATGTCGAACCCTAATCTACTCAGGAGTAAACTAATCAAAAAAAAAGTCCGTCGGCCATGACTTTGATTCTTGTGTTGAAAAGTCTTAATAAGTTTGTCATACCATTGATCTTAGTGGCAACTGGGGCGATTCGGCATTGTATGTATGGAGGTTGTTCGAGCATAACTTTCGAACCTTTTATACAATATGCATGAAAGAAATGCAAAGCATTCTACTTCAATAACAACACATTGGTTATATTTTTCTTTAGTTTGTCTAGCTTGTACTGCCACCATTCGCAACATAGTTCAACTTTTTGCACAGAATAGAGAGAAGTTGCTAACTGTCTGCAACACAGGTTTTAGTTAATTAAGGGTTTACTGACACGTGCCTACTTAAGCCTTGTTTATTGCTTGTTTAACACTTGTGAATGGACTGGCAAGTTATTTATGGAAAGTATTAACTAGCGAGGCTTTTGGTGTAGGTACCTAGAATCATTTGTGAGACTTCAATTGCATATTTTTATTACCCACAATTATGTATTTCGAAAGACATCGCATCTTTGGAAAAGTTAGATGGGCTTTCCTTAAGATAAAAGTATCACTAGTTGTTCGCCCCGAACTGAGATCTCGTGATGCGACCCGACGAACGCACCAAAACTTTGAGTAGGTGGTAGTCAAAGGCAAGTCCAAACATTATGTTTGGACTTTTTTTTACTACCGCCTACTAACTTGGTACGGTAACCAAGTTTCAACTCTATTGGCCTATTTATTGAAGAGTTCCGTTCAACAGACCTTGGCTCCATCATCAGACCTAGTCGTTGTCACCATTTTATGAGAACTGAGTACCTCCTTAATTTATTTCAAGAAAAAAAAATAAGAAAAAGCAAATTAACTGCCCGACCAGTAGAAAAACCTTGATGCCAACGAAACTCTTAGAGATGGGAGCTCTTGGGTCGCTGGTTATCTTAATTTAACTTTTTTGTTGTATCTCAAAAACCGAGCGTCCCAGAAAAAAAGTAAAAATTGTTTTGGAATGTCCAAACAAAGCCCTTTCGTATGACATGTAACTTGATTTTTTTAAGTCACTTTTTTTATTTTTGCCCCCTTAAAAAACCCCATATCTTAAAAACCCTTCATCCGATTTTACTCATATACTTACCAGTAAATTTCTCAAGTACAAGCTGTCGTCTTATCAAATTTCATGCAGATCGGATCAACGGTTCGAAAGTTATGGCCAGACAAACATACATACATACATACATAAAATGCCAAATCGCCCAAGTTGAAACTAGAATCTTCGTTCGCTTCGCTCACTCGATCAAAAACAGAAAATGACCCACCTAATCTCAAGACAATAATGTTGCTGTATATTACCACAAACACAAATAGGTAGGTATAAGGTGTTGTAAAAACATAAAACTAACAGTGTGTGTAAGTGCTCCGAAATATCGTTTTAGAAATAGTTCTGCCCACAACCTCACGGACGCATAAACCCGTGTTGAAGCACGTACAACATTGAATTTCTATGGAGCGCTCAACAGTCTGTTCAGGCTGTTCCTTTTGTTCGGAGTAAGGAAGCATTATGTTGAAGATTATTCGCTTGCAAATTGCCGGCGAAAGTATCTACCTCAGGGTAGGTACCTACCAACCTACATACTTTTTCGTATTCTATGTTATAAGGTCTAGTCACGGTCTAGTCATGGGGATAGCTAAGCTAGTACACTACATAGATTAATTCCAATCACTCTAGCTATAGATTTATTAATAATAACATATACGGTGTTATATTGTTTTATATGTTGTTAGCATTTACAAAACAAAATTAGCCATGGTTCCTGTAGTGTATAACAATAAACTATGCGCGCTGACTGGAGGCGGGTAGCAACCGTACGCACCACGGTGGTGGGGGCACTCGATTCCAGCCCGCCGATCCAGGCAGACGTGTGACGTCTCTAACATAAGTGTTTTCTTTGGTACCCAAGCAACCTGTACAGTACAGTTCCCATAGATTCCAACATCCCTCATTCAAGTCCTACAAAAAGCGATGGAGTGAAGTATCTAGATGCTAGTACAGACCACAGGCAACCAATAGTTAGTAAGCAGAGCTTTCACATTAGTATTCAGCCACAAGCACAACAGGTTCCAAGGAAGTCGTTTATTAGGTACCTACTACAACTTGCAATGTTTTTATGTAGCTATTGTGTCGAAACACGGAACAGCGCATCTGTAACATACCTAGTTGTTAGACGCGCTAACAGCTAATTCAATCTTTGAAGATGAGAATTTCAAAACGTCATAAATTAGATAACGGTGTAGCAAGTTGCATTGCACATACCTTTTATAATAAAGGCCAGCTTCGATCAAGACAGAATATTCTGCTATTGCTGAATATTGTGGTTAAAATAACACAACAGAACTATCTAGAAAATCCATAGTCTAGAAAATGGTGGCGGTTTTCTTCAAAAAATTCGAAACATTTTCGGTCAAATCAGGATACATTCCAATCCAATCAGGACACTTTCATTCCAAATGCTTACACTTTGTGCTAAGACCTCGAGTAAAGTTGGTTAAAATACCAACGAAATTAGTACGAACAACAACGAAAAACTCATGAAATATGAAAAACAAATGAAAAAGGTCTGTTGCTTCTGTTGCTTCCCAAAATGTCAGAAAACAAATCTGAAACCTAAAGTTCTATAACATGTGTCACTTAAAGTCCTTTCACCACACTGCTTCGAAAGAAACTAGTGACACGACAATCGAGTCTCTATAACTATGCCCGTTCCAAAAAAGTATGTAAAAAATATCCACACCTATAGTTTACGATTCAGAACTAGATGATAATAATGCGCTGATAATAATGTACGATGCTAGATCGCGCTATCGTTGCGTTTTGATAAATTAACGCTATGAAACTTACTCCTAAAATTTATCATGATTATATCATAAACAACGCACGTTTGGCACAATGGTACACTTGAATCGTTTGTCATGGACGAAGTTATTTTTGAACGTCGCTTCATGAATGTCATGAATGTGACTAACTAAAATCTTTTAGCGAATTTTATGTAAAATATAGATCTCATTTCTGTGACCTTATTACTCGAACTCAAGTCTGAGTTTGGTTTTTCTTTTTTCGTTTTCCTTATCGTCAGGCCGTTTTTGTATGGAGACTTGTCAGTTCTCGGCACGCCCGATATAGAGGCAATGATCGAGTCTCCATCCAAGAAAGTTGAAAGACAGAGCTAGCTAGATACCATTGAGAGAAGATTGAGAGCCTATGAAATTTTGTCAAAAATAAGTTTTTTTTTGTTTTTTTTTTTTTTTTGACATATAAAACTCAGAATCGACTGCAACAGCAGAACAGACAAACAGAGTAGGTAGGTAGGTACCTAATAAAAACATACAAACAAATAAAATAAAGTATGTAGCTATTAAGGTACACAGAAACTTGGTCCTAGCCAGTCCCAGTCATCCAACAACAGGCGCCAATATCGATACAAACCTTACTAGATTTCACAATGTTGTAAAATGAATACCTACTGTAATTAGTGATTTTGTTAAATAAATAAATAAAAATAAAAAAATAAAAAGTTATCGTATGTAGGTTAGGTACCTACATTTTACAAGGTCACAGTGCATCACAGTATTTACCGTCTATATTTATATTTTACAAGCTGGTGCCCGCGACTTTGTCCGCGCACATTTTCGACAATTCACACAATATCTTTATAAATTGTAGCCTATGTGTTATTCTGATGTTTAAGCTATATTATTGTAAACTTTCATTAAAATCCATTCAGTAGTTTTTACGTGAATGAGTAACAAACATCCATCCATCCATACTTACAAACTTTCGCGTTTATAACATTAGTAGGATGAATGAGGCACTGATGGATACTTTGCATGGAAACAAACATAAACAAGACAACTCAGACCCATATAAAATGCAATAATCTGAGCTATACACTTTCACTGCACATAGCTAGTCTTCTTAAGGGCATTTTTAAAGGTATTTATTTGGTATTTTGTGGTTTCTCTACAAAAGCAATAAATTTAAGTAAACCTTACCTACAGTAATTTAATTGGCATTTTAAGTGCTGTAATTAGTCGATTTTAATGTGTCGTTTCACAACACTCGCTTGTAATTATTTTTGAGGTAATTTGGGTGCGTTTTATTTAGTGCGAAATTCCACTTTTGAGTTAGTGGAGTAGGTAGGTTGGAGATATACCTACGGCAAGAGTATTTTGTGCAGATATTGTAGGCAATGGCCTATATAAATCTTGATTACAGCAAGTGAGTACCGTAGGGCCTTTCCGTATGTATTCCTTAACAAAAATGGTACAAGGTATTCAGAACATAGCTTCCGATTGTACTGATAAGGAAGGCGGAAAAGAATAAGGAACCAATTTGGATGCAGGACTGTGAAGAAGCAAGTTTTAATTAAGTAATAGTTTTGCAAGTCTACCTATTATTTATTTATCTCCGTAGGTAATATGTAAGTTAAGATAATAAAGTCAACCAAAATATGAAATTAAATATAATCTTATACCTACCTAATAAGAGCTGATTTCACCATGCTCTGGATATCAATCGCGTACATTTTGACATATAACACCCCTTTAATCCTTTGTTAATCTAACAGAGCATGGTGAAATCAGCTCTAAGCCTCAGATAATACTTGCATAAAGTATAAATAGATAAATGAATAAAACTGTACATACCTAATGCAGACCTTAAACAAAACTAAAATCATATACCTAGGTAAGTTTAATACCTGAAATATGTACCTACCTACCCCAAGGTGCGTCACTCGGGCCTCTATTCTACACAGCTTGTGAGCTAACAAAGTAGGTACCTACCTATTCCTTTATGTTATTATTTTTATTTCATTCCAGAGAAGCATTCCAATGTTTATTTCTTTTAGTCCTTTCAAGTTCCTGTCCTGATTAATGTATGTGAGTAAAATGGGTTTTTGTATTGTCTAGTTTGTATTCAAATCTCAAGGCGGGTGTTACGTTAATTGGTCTCGGGAACACATTATAGGTCTGTGGCCTTAGACGTGAAGGTATGGTGAGAATCTGACGTGTTTTTGGCTCATTTTGATGTTTATTATTCTATTGTATGAATGCACCGGTACATGTTAAGAATATAAATAGCTAAACAAATTAATTGATTCTACTTCCAATTAGAGCTATGTTTATTATTAGTATTGTGTTATTTGTTCTTAGAATTTAGGTATGATTTGTAACTTTGCGGTTACAAAATTGTTTTCCTCGACGCGATTCTAGAAGTGTACCTTTTCTTGTTTGGTTAGTATGACTGTACCTATGCCTTGATCACGAAGTTATACCACAGTTAACTAATTTGTGCCTGTACTAGAAGCAGTGGCTTAGCTATCGTTGGGCCAGGTGGTGCAGTGCACCAGGGCCCCGGAGCTCAGGAGACCCGCTAACCTAAGCTTTGAAAAGAGAGGGTCAGCCAGCTCCCGAAGCTATAATAATAATAATAATAATAATAATAATATTTATTTCCAAAAAAGTTACAAGACAAGGCTAAGTCCAACGCACCTTCCTGTTTTAGCTTTCGCTGTGTTACAGGAAGCTACTTCAGCTAACCTTCGGCCTGCTCACAAAATTATTTCTCTATGCCCGATTCTTTCTATATGCACCGGGGCCCTTGTCCACCTTGCTATGCCACTGACTAGAAGATACCTATGTGACTATGGTGGTCTAGTAGGTATGCGTTGTGATTTGTTACACAGATCTTACCAGTTTTGGTTCTTGATTTCTAATAACATTTTTGTGATCTAGACCAATGTTTTGTTATTTAATTTGAAATACGTAAGCCGAATTTTCCATGCTTTAAGACAGTACTTACCTAGATGTGTCATTCGTATTATGCTTCGATCAAGGTATTATGAGATAAGATATCGTGAATCGTGATTTCTACCTTGGGTAAGTGACGTGATTTCGACAAATGGATCATGAAGGAAATGTTTTGTGTACCTCGATAGGTAGGTATTAGGTACCTATTACGGCGTTTAACGGAAACAGTACTTACCCCAAGGATGAGTTTTGCTTACCATATTTGGTTTTTCGTTTTACGTTTTTGTTCCGTGTTCATTGCGGGTTTTGTATGAAGACGTGATAGGGATACCGATATGGAACTTTACAAAACCCGCAATGAGCACGGAGCAAAAACGATTCGTTTTTGTTCCGTGTTCATTGCGGGTTGAGAAAAGCAGATCGAGCTTGCAAGAAAAGCAGATCGAGCAAAAATCTACCGACATAGATTTGCTTTTACTTACGTAAAAGCTATGCTTCAAATTTGTTACATAAAATAGTAATAACACAGCAATTATTCCGTTAAAATGTCTATGTAACATTGCGATTACATCAATGATACAATTCGACATCATGTTAGAGAAATTACATTTTAAATCGAAATGAGAAAGCGTAGCAAGAATTTTAAATATGAAACCACAGCATTATTGGTCTGTATGAGAAAACAAGTTTCTTTTGTTGATAAGGCCACATAAACGACCGAGACGTGTCGTTGACTCCTGCTGAGTATTTTAATTTTATAATATAACTTCTCGGTTAGTTCGGTTCCGTTCGAAACGCATTGCGACATTCAATAATAACAACCTGAGCTTTATCAATATACCTACTTACTGTGAATATTATTGATAAACAGGATTTACCAGATTCAATCGATACCTAGTCCTATAGGTACAATTCAAATTTCAATTTGGAAGCATAAAAATAATTGAAGATAATTCGTAGAACTGTTTGCGAGGACCAAACAAGCCAGAGCAAGCCGTAAAACCAAAACCGCTAAAGCAAACATGTAGGTACAGAGACAATACGACTTTTTTTGTTTACCTCGACGATTACCTGGTTAACTGAAAAGATATTGTAGCTGGCGCCAGTTTGTAACAAAAAACATTTCGGCGTAGGTAGTTGTTATTATTTTAAAACTGTTCGAAAAACGATAAATATTGCGCTAATCACGATAAGTATTACTTAAATACCTTCCACCGCATAATTATCTAAATCAGGGCCATTCACGATAACTCACGCAACTGGGTGAGCCAGCTGATCTTTGGTTTCGTCTACTGATTGTTTCTAGTTTCTTTTTGAAAGTTAGTTATGTAGGTTCCTGATGCTTACCATTAAAAGTGTCGTGCGCTGTAGGCTGATACTCCTCCCGGAAGGTGTCCTGCGCGTACGCAGCTATCAGGGAGCTCTTCCCCACGGCCCCATCACCCACCAACACACACTTGATCTTCTCCTTCTTCCCACCCTTCACCTTCCTCCTATCCTTTATCTGAAACATCCTATTTAAAGTCCTCTTCGCTTTTTTATCGCTCCGAGTCCACTCGTTCACTTTATCACAGCAGTTTAAATCCTCCGAAACGTCATCTCGTATCACAGTGCGATTTTCGTCTGGTACTTCGGAGTAGTCGTAGTCGTCATCATCCCGCCGGCTCACAGGGAACTGGCTAGGAGAGTGCACTCCGAACACGAAGGGTCCATCCTTCTCCAGCGGGCGCGAGTGCCCGTTCGCTGGAGTCGGCGGCTTCGCGTACTGGACCGCGGGAGCCCTGTACTGGGTCGACAGGTACTCTGCCGATGCGTTGTTGTCAAATCTGAAAACGAGCTCGGCGTCCCTGCGGTCTAGGCTGAGTTCGGGCGTCACTTTCTCCTGAAAGTACTCGACCTTGCCGCGCGCGCGCTCCTGCAGCCGCCGTTCGAGTTCCACGTTCGAAGGCTTCCAGTAGTCCGGGCGGTAGCCGTAGTCCACGGGCAGGTTCCGAGGCGCAGGCTTCGGGCCCGTGTCCCGCGGAGGCGCACGCGGAGGCACCACGAACGGCTTCTGCGGCTCGGCCAGCAACGGCCGGCGCGCGGACAGGTTCGCGTTCCTGTTGAACATTATTCCTTCCAGGCTGGGAGACATCTGTGCCGTCACGAGTGAGTGCCCGGGTGAACGCGGCGTGCGTTCGCGCACATTACTTGCGCGATGTTATCTTATGCGTGGCGGCGCGGACGTACGAACTCCGCTCTGCGTAGATCGCGACTGGCATCGGCATCGCATCGGCCGGCATGCGGCGCGGGCGGGGCTTTGCTTCGTCGCGTCGACCACCACGGCTCCCCTCGCCGGAGAAATGACCTGTTGCTGGCTACCTGTTCAGGTAGACGCGGCAACCGTTTCGCGACGCAGCTGCCCCGTCTCGCAAGCAAACCCGTCATATGGCGGGTGCATGCAGCCGAGCCATATGGAAGCGAACTCATTCATACATTATAGGTACCTACCTAGCGACTACCTTTAGCCAAAACGATGAATGATTGACTAAGTACCTAGTTAGGTACATAGTCAATAAAATATTAACGTGATACCTACTAGTAGGTAGGTACAGGTATCGTACCTAGTAACACTGTATAATTTTTGATCAACTTCGAAGAATGAAGAACCATTGCTATAATAATAATATCGAATCGAACATCGACAGAGCTACTAAACAAAATTATAAATTGTTGAAAGCAATAAGGTACTGGGAAGGTACAGTACAGTCAGCATTTTTCAGAATTTCAAACCGTTTGTCTATAACCATCGTTTTTTTAAGTAAACTACTTTTAGAATAGTTTTTACTTCACAATACTAGGTTGTTTTGTTGTCATTAATTAATAAATCTTGACAGAGCTTCATTTATCTACTTTTGATGCTAACTGTACCTGTAACTGTACTGTAACTGTAACTGGGGCCTTATTCTCACTTTGAACGACTTTTGAAACTCACTCAAATATCTCGGCCATTCGATCTCTGGCAGAGATATGCCATCTCGTATATGAAAATGTCGCTCATTGAGCCAAAACCCTATGCTCACTCACCACCGTGATTTATCTCGGTTGATGACATATTTTTCAAACGAAATGCGTTTCGTTTCGGTCATATACGATTAATCGAATGATTTTTTGATCGATTATTCTAGTGTTTTGTACAAATGACCATCAAATTAAATTGTAATTTGGTGCTAGTATAAAATTATGAAAATACAAAGCTGAAATTGTGGAAAATAAACTGTTTTTTGTACAAATTGGAGATTTCTAGTTCATTGTATGAATGTTGACTAAAATAGACCAAAAACTAAACGTAATCCTTCGCTCGGACAAGCAGTGCTGCCATTTGATTCTGACGTTTTTGGCGTTAGATCTAGCGGTTCAATGACTTACCTACTCGTGTTTTTTTTTCAGTCTCCAAGTTAATTTTATTTTATAACAAGTTTAAGATGCGTTTGCCATATCGATGATATTTGCTAGCATTAGTCGCTGGGAATTTTGTTTTTTTTTTTGAGTTACAATAGAACAATCGGTTGGCCTTGTACGGTTCACACAGTACAATAGTGCAGTGTGTATTTTCCGGGAATCTCGCGGCAACCGCGCGACCGGGAGCATCAGTCCACATCAACATCGCGGATCGACCACATCTCTCATAATCAAGTTAATAAAATGATGTCCTATACAGGCCTACTTGATGTTAAGCTGTTACCTCAGCCTATTTCAATCGCCATTATCTCTACCACGCCATTGAGGACGCGTCCTAAGTGGCATTGCATTGCGTCCCTCACTGTTTAGACCTACGGGTGTTATTATATTACATTTATTTACATACTGTCTTATCTTAAGGCGAAGACAAGAGCTAATGTGACTCTCGCTCGCACGTTTCGACTTGTTGAAAGATATAAAATCACTAAACTCATTTTGGAAAAATCGCACACAGTTTAGTAAAATAATCATTTTAATCGATACATGTTTTCCTACTCAAAAGTTTGCTTTACTAGTTTTTGTACTTATGCAAACTTTTAAGAAGGAAAACTTGTATCGATCAAAATGAAATTTTTACTAAACTGTGTGTAATGTGATTGCACACAAAATGGTTGATTGCGATTTTTCGAAAATGAGTTTAGTGATTTTATATCTTTCAACATGTCGAAACGTGCGAGCGAGAAGTTGTTTGATAGTTGTTGTTATTTATTATAGTTGATCAACCAGAGTCCGATGAAATTAAACATTTACTTGATTAATCACCAAATTTATTGCGAGTCACACGCGTTCATTTTAGATCGGCAAAGATACAGTTTTGGAGGCATAATTTGACATACGTCTGACAATCTGACACTAATACTAACTAAAGTTTGACAGCTGAGAGCTGCGGTAGAATCTATGAAATTACATTATGTTTAACAGTTGTCAGCCCCTTAACCTTCAAATCGGCACACAGCAATGCCAGCGCCAAAAAAAATGGGCGACTAGGCTACTTCTCGTCAAATTTTTGGCGACTTGGGTCAGTCTAGACTTGGCAACACTGATTCCAAAGAAAACAAGTGGAAGTTTCGTTGGGTGCCAATAATGTACAACCAAGGATTGTACAGCCGAGGAAAACACAGCCCGGAATTGATGTACAATTTGGTCGCGAAATCCATGGCTGTGTAATCCAAGGCTGTACATTCCAAGCCGTACAAATTCAGCACACCTTTGGAAAGCACGACCCGATAAAACGCAGCCAAAATTTTGATGCCAAAACTTAGGCTTTGTTTACACTCGTCAATTACTTACTCACTCACTTGTTGATCCGACTCGGATTGGTTAGGTTATGTTAAAACATATAAATTACGCACGAGGCGAGCGTGCCGCGGCAGCGGCCGCCGAAGTGCCAGAATTTTATTTTTTTCTAACATTAATCTCTGAATAATTCTCTTATTTTATATAATTTTTAATCTGTGCTACTTGCCTATACTTACTGTGTAGTGCATCTAAACAGAGCATAGGCTTTCGACCAATCAGAGCATGGTCACAGAATCCATGGGCGTGCAATCCTGGCTGTACAATCCCGACTGTGCTGGGAAAGCACAGCCTGGAAAACACGGCCCGGATTTCATGTACATTTTGTACATGGAATCCGGGCCGTGTTTTCCAGGCTGTGCTTTCCGGGTTGTACATTTTCGGGCTGTGTAATACTTGGTCGTAAATTAACCGGACCCGTTTCGTTTCCGTAAATTGTTTGTTATTATTTTGTTGTTTACAAAGTATTGTAAGTAAGTGGTTTTCGACGGTTAGAAATAGAAGTAAAGAAAATGGAAAAAAGGTAGCGAAGTATTACCCAACTCTCCAGCAAAATATAAAGATGAGAGAGTTGATGGAATGCTATCCTGCCCTAAAGTCGGGCAAGTTTTCGGCATAATTTTCATAGCCGACCTAACAAGGATTGGAAGGCATGGCGAAAAGTAAGTGACCAACCATTTACCTTTATTAATACCTAGGCAACCATCTAATTATAGGTACTTACTTAATACTTTATCTTTGTATCTTTGTACCCTAGGACATACCAACCTTCTATCGTAACCTAAGTATAATGAAAAACTGACTGTGAAATGAGACATTTATACAGCGTCTAAATTAGGAAGAAGATTTTATGTATTTGTTCTGCATAGTTGTGTTTATCATTATCTTTATTAAAAACAAGTGGGACCTAGTGATGGTCGCAAAACTTAGTTACATAAGTACTAAAACTATTTTTGATTTGATTGCAGATAAATGCACAGCACCACACGGCGGCTAGATAAGGGTTTAGAGATGGTCTCTAATTTAAATCGACGCCAATCAATTAAAATGGAACATCAACCATGTCCTTAATGCAGACCCGCTGTCACCTGTAATATAATAAAAAAACATGTGGTACAAAAATATACCTAGGTTCACCTATATTTAATTATTACCTTTAAGTTATGATATAGTTCATTGAAATAAAAGGATTTAATAATAATATTTGGTAGTTTGACATTGTTTCTTTTTGTAGTAACCCATATCTATTCATGAAATGGAAATGACCGTGCCCTTGATTATGTATGTTCCATCAGTATACTTATGTTTGAGTTAACATATACCATATTTGGTACCAACTAGGTGCTGGTAGCTCCCTGACCCCAAGAAACAATGTGCGGAAGATCTAGAAAAGTTATATTATTGCCCCCAAGTGATACTTGGCTTCCAATCCACAATAATGGTAGACTAGTGTTTTAATCATGTTCTAATAACTAGGTAACATAACGTAGGTATCATAAATTTGGCTGTTATATGAGGTTAGGTTACCGACTTACCTACCTTTGATTTCATGGAAATATTTTTTTGCTCCAAGTAGGTACGGCCTGATTTCCTCGATGAGCTCCCGGGTCAATGCTTTACTGAGCCTAAAGTGCTTCATAAAAGCATGATTCGAGAGCTCAAAGGCATCGAACAGCTCCGCCTCGTTTCTTCGTTTTCTATTAGGTATATCGTAGCTGTCGAGGCTTCTACGACGAGGTAGGAATTGCTGGAGGAAATCGTCCATTGCCTCGTCTTTCGTCTCGTACTCGCAAGTAATTTGAATAAATTTCGCTGAAAAATTATCGCAAAAATAGCATGAAACATGGAGTAGGTTGTTATTTTATGCTCAGTGAATGAAGATTCAAGAGATCTCGATTAACGCGCTCAATCTCGGTCAGTACGGACCAGACGTTGCGTCTCGTATGAACTTTGAACGAGAAAATTGGGTAGTGAGATGGTGAGAATGGGGTTAAATAATTGTCACGAGTTATCGAACGAGATATGACGTCATCTCTAACGTGAGATAATCTCTGTCGAAGTGAGCATAAGGCCCCTGTTCAGGTTTATGTGTACTTGTGATCATACTTAAAGGTACGACTGTTATTATACCAACCAAATGGAGAGATTAGAATCTATGAATTTGGAACATTTAAAAAAATACTCCCCAATTTGATTCACATATTATGCGCTGCCGGAAATTAAATGTACAGCCAACTTAATAAACTGCATATAATTATTATATTTTATTCTGTGACTAGGTTTCCTCCATGCTGCAGATTGTTAGTCCAACCAAGTTAGTGTTAGTGGGCATACTAGGGCTCACTACCGCCATCTGGGAAGCCTCGTGAAAACGATGTTTTTTTTTTAATTTTTGTATTTTAGATCCATATCGAGTGTAACTGGTATGTCACTGTCAACGTGATATTTACACAATATGCCAAAGTCAAACCCAGGTGTTGACCCCGCGCCTGCCCTGCCGCACTGATGTCGCTGTGGTATTTTCTGAAAGTTAGGTTAGTTTGTTACTATTTGATAATATTCGTGTTGTGAATATAATATACATTAAATTATTTACATTGTTCATATAAAATAAAGAAATCGTTTTGTTAGTGTTGTAACTGTTTAGAATTTGAATTTGTACCTATCTCTACCATGGGGAAGTTTAAATTGAGTAAGTACCACCTTTCTATTAAAAAATAATAAATGTAAGTCTACTGTCTGCATTTTACATTGCACAGCATCAATAAAAATCTATTTTTCTTTAATTCTAATACGATAAAGCTTATAAACTTAACCGTATTGTAAGCGTAATAAGCATAGAACATTAGAAGCATTCAAGAAGTAAATTTATTTATTTTGGTTGGCCAGGTGCTTAAAGTTTTAATAAAAACCATAATTGTTATTATTTTTTAACTAAATTTATTATCCACAGAGAAACCATCTAAAAGGCAGCCTGCTCGCCTCCGCTACAAGATAGAGAAGAAAGTGAAGGATCACAACCGTAAAATAAAAAAACAGGCCAACAAAAACCCCAAATCAAAAAGGCCAAAAACAGTGCAGATTCCTAATGTGTGCCCTTTCAAAGAAGATATTTTGAAAGAGGTAGAGGCCGTCAAAAAGCACAAGGAAGAAGAGAAAGAAAAGAGGAAAGAACAGGCCATGCTGGAGAAACAAAAGAAAATTGAAGAGAAGAAGACTAATAAAAATGTCAGCTTAGGCACTTTGGTCAGTTCCTATAATATTTGGTCTTATAATCAAAAATTTATACTTTTATTCCACATAGTATGAGTTGTGGTCTATAAATTCCAGTAAAAATAATCCGATACCCACCAATAGACTGAATATCGGTGAAAATGGGTTTGATCCCCACTGAGAACAAACATTTGTGTGATGAACATAGATGTTTATTCTCTGTCTGGGTGTTATATAATATTACTAGCGGCCTGTCCCAGCTTCGCATGGGTGGTCATAAATTTTTTGAACATTTTAGGATAAACTTAGACCGTGGGTTCGAGCCTCGCGTCTACTTCTACACTAATATTATAACTAATATTATAAAGAGGTAAACTTTGTATTTTTGTATTTTTGTATGTAACGAATAGGCTCAAAAACTACTGGTCCGATTTCAAAAATTCTTTCACCATTAGAATGCTACATTATCCCTGAGTAACATAGGCTATATTATATTTTCAAAAAAATCAGGGATCCTTACTAAAACTTCAATAATGTAACCCAAGGTGGAAAACAAAAAACCTTACATCGCGTGCGCTGCGAAAACTATTGGAGATAGAACAAAATAATGTACTACGATTTTGTAGAACACGTTATCATCTACAAAAAATGTCGCGACAGCATATGTCTAACTATTATAGTTATGTCACAATAAGTGTTCTTTTATTATAAAAAAATAATTGAAATGCCTCCGCTAGAAAAGGGTCTTTATTTGTACCTTGGTATTAATCCTTATCCAAATAAATCATTTCATAATTAAGACGGTTTCAATACCTATAGATTACTTCTTAAATTTTTCAAATCGGACATTCCATTCAAAAGATATGACGAAATCAAAAATGTTAACGGGTCCACGGGTTATGCGCGGGGTGCGATTTCACTCACTCAAGGAGAAGCGCGTGCAAATGTATGAAGTAAGTAGACGCGAGGCTCGAACCCACGGTCTAAGTTTATCCTAAAATGTTCAAAAAATGTATGACCACCCATGCGAAGCTGGGACAGGCCGCTAGTATTTCATACATTTGCACGTGCTTCTCTTAATTGAGTGAAATCGCACCCCGAGCGTGACCCGTGGACCCGTTAACATTTTTAATTTCGTCATATCTTTTGAATGGAATGTCCGATTTGAAAAATTTAAGAAGTAATCTATAGGTATTGAAACCGTCTTAATTATGAAATGATTTATTTGGATAAGGATTAATACCAAGGTACAAATAAAGACCCTTTTCTGGCGGCGGCATTTCAATTAAATTTTTATAATAAAAGAACACTTATTGTGACATAACTATAATAGTTAGACATATGCTGTCGCGACATTTTTTGTAGATGATGACGGGTTCTACAAAATCGTAGTACATTATTTTGTTCTATCATCAATAGTTTTCGCAGCGCACGCGATGTAAGGTTTTTGTTTTCCACCTTGGGTTACATTATTTAAGTTTTAGTAAGGATCCCTGATTTTTTTGAAAATATAATATAGCCTATGTTACTCAGGGATAATGCAGCATTCTAATGGTGAAAGAATTTTTGAAATCGGTCCAGTAGTTTTTGAGCCTATTCGTTACATACAAAAATACAAAGGTTTCCTCTTTATAATATTAGTGTAGATAAGTATGTATTTACAAAAAAATAAAAAAAAGTATACCTATAAGTAGTATATTATCCATCTGGTTCCCATATCACAAGCTTTGGCTTAGTTTGGGGCGAGATAGTGCTGTGTGGAATGTCCACCAATGTTTATTTATTTATTTATGTATGTTTTGCGGGATAGATAAAATTATAAAATCTTTAAGCTATATAACTGGTTTCCTCATGTTTTTCTTCACTGTTTGAGAGCACTGGGATTGCATTACACATAAATATTTTCAAAGAGGTAAATCCATTGGTGCACAACAAGTTTCGAACACACAGCCTTGCCATCAGAAAGCAGGCTCACTCCCACTAGACCTAGATAAGATTGAAATTGATCTGTTCAGTGGTGGTTATTAATTTACAAATTAAAATATGGTATATTTGTATTCTACCATCATCTGAATCCCTGTACAAACTTCGCTTCGTTTGGATAAATCATACTATTAATTTTATTCTAGGGTTTGAGACTTTAGCTTCAATTGCTTTGTGTGCAATGTCCATTTTTTTTTTTTCAGGCAGCTAACGCTGAAGCTAGGGGCAAAGTCCATGATGCATTCAAATCAAATGGCACAGAGAGTGATGATGTTGAGTTTGGAAAGGACAGGAAACAGGAAAACTCACTTAAAACATACTACAGGGAATTCAAGAAGGTCATCTCAGAAGCTGAAGTTATTTTAGAAGTTGTTGATGCAAGGGATCCATTAGGTAAGGATGCTTGGCCTCACAGTTCAGTTGGTAGTTGCTTTGCCTTCCGCACTGTAGGTGGGTTTGACATCCACCCAAAACGCAGTTTGTATTGTAATGTCTACCAAGTCTTTTTTTTTTATACAACTAGCTAACAGAACAAGCATATGGCCAACCTGATGTTAAGTGGTAACCATCACCTATAACAAAGCATCGCCTCGTAAGTCACACACGATAGGAACGTGCCCTACAATGCACTGCCCTGTGTCCATCAACTTGAGGCGTACAGATGTTAAGCCTCATGTGCCTGTAATTACACCGGAAACCACACTCTTCAAACCGAAACACAGCAACGCTGCTTGGCGTCAGAAAAAGGCGTGTCTCAGAAATACAACAGTGAGCCAATTTTTATTGATGAATTGATTGATATTGTGAAGGTTGCACAAAGTCTGTGCACGAAGAAGGCATAAAATCTTTCTTTGTACCTTAATATGAACAGCATTAGACTTCTACAGACTGATAATACTGATGATGATTTGCCAGGCACCCGCTGCGCCCAAGTGGAGGAGGCTGTTCGTGAATCCGGCAAACGCCTGGTCCTAATCCTCAACAAGGCAGATCTGGTGCCCCGAGACAACCTGACAGCATGGCTGACATATCTTCGCAGGACCGCCCCAGCGGTGCCCTTCAAGGCGTCTACACAGGACCAGCAGCATAACTTGGGGAGGAAGAAGATGAAGCATATTGTTAAAGAGAAAGAGATGAAAGGTATAGAGTAAATTGGGACTGTCATGTAAAAAACGCGGTGAAGCTGCGCAGGAGTCGATTGGATCTAATACCACCACCATAGTATGTGAGGCACAACCCTCTTTGCTAAAGTATGAAAAAATAAATCAAATTGTTTTGTTGGGATCAAAATGATATTTTTGCTGAACCTTTGTTGATTTTTCGTGAGTAAATTTAGTAATTTTTTATCATTATTATTATTGAAATTTTATTGTTAGACGCTTTTCTGGGTCTTAGCCACAAGGATCACTTTGTCATCATTTATTTGATGTAAGCATTTGACCACAGCTCAGTTGGTAGTAGCTCTGCCTGCGCCGTAGGCCGTGGGTTCGATCCCCACCGAGAGCAAACATTTGTGTGATGAACGTATGTTTGTTCTCTGTCTGGGTGTTATATAATATTATAAGTAATTTGTAATTTTATTTTATAAAAATAAGTAGGTAGTGTATTAATGAAAAGATTATTGAATGTGAATTAAATGATTGAATAGAATGAATGAATGGAAATTAATATGATTAAATTGAATGAATTAGTTATTAAATGTTGTTGCAAAATAATAGCAACAGGTAATTTTAAGGTAGTGACGTTCCGAGACGTCGAATTTAAAAAAAATATTATAAGTATGATTTTACAAAAAAAGGTATTATAAGTATTAATATGCTATCTGGTTCCCATAGTACAAGCTTTGGCTTAGTTTGGGGCGAGATAGTGCTGAGTGGAATGCCCACCAATATTTATTTACTATTTATTTATTCCAGGATCGGCGTGCGTGGGCGCAGAGCTCTTGATGAGTCTACTCGGCAACTACTGCAGGAACAAGGGTCTGAAGACGTCCATAACCGTGGGCGTGGTCGGCCTGCCCAATGTTGGGAAGAGTTCCATCATCAACAGTTTGAATAGATCCAAGGCTTGCAACGTTGGGAGCACTCCGGGCGTTACTAAGTAAGGTTTTCTTTTTTTTTATACAACTAGCTGGTGGAGCATATGGCCCACCTGATGTTAAGTGGTAACCATCACCTATAACAAAGCATTGCCTCAGTCACGCACGATAAGAACATGCCTTACGTTGCACTGCCGTGTGTCTATCAACTTGAGGCATACACATGTTATGCCCATCATACCAAGTCTTGAGTTTTTTTTCGTATTTTGTTTGAACTCACTAGTCTCCATACAAATAAGGCCTGACGTTACGAAAAACCTAGACAAAACTCAGACTAAGGGTACTGATGTGCCTTTAATTTTTTGTATTATACAGGGTGTCAAAAGACCTCACCCGAAAACTTTAGGGGGTACCCATCACGGACATTTTTTTAGATAAAACTGATCATATTGGAACCAATCTAATTAAAAAAAATACTAAAGAAGACTGTTTTAAACTAAAAATAAATACAATGAAGAGTTTTTGTTTTATTAAATAGCTATTCTTAAAATGACACCAACTTTTTCAGACAAATGCAAACCGTCCAGCTCGACTCAAAAATCAAGATCCTGGACAGTCCCGGCATAGTGTTCCACTCGGGCCCCGAGAGTGACTCTACAGTGGCCTTGAAGAATGCCATCAGGGTCGGAGCCCTTAAGGACCCTGTGACTCCGGCGGCGGCCATCTTGCAGCGAGCCAACAAACATACCCTGGTGGAATTGTACAGCATACCGGAATTCAACACGCCACAGGTAAAGTCCGTCAAAGGTCACATAAAGGTCTTCTTCTTCTTCTCTCCGTTTATGGCTCCTGTCCTTAGACTAAGTATCATAATAATAATTCTTTAGATTTTTCACAATTTCTTTCGCTTCATTGCAATGTTGCTACCGACTTTTTCTAGAACATCAAAACAAGATCAAAACATTGCATCAAATGACAGACACGATTTACTCAGACAGTGAGTGAGTGAGAAGGAGTGAGTGAAGTTACATCTTCTTTTCTTTTACTCGTAGCTAGGCTACATGGGAAGAACAAAGATAGATGATCACTGTTTGATACACAGTTGTAAAAGGTTGTAAGTCTTATGGCTCGCTCCAGTATAAAGTACCTCCTTGCTCCTATCTGTCATTCGTCAGACAATCTTGCCAGTGTCAAGTGATTTGTATTGATTGAATGAATACTTTTTAGTCAAGTCAGTCCATAGTCAAGTCGGCCGTCATTTGTCTTGACGAAAATGGTGGCGGTTTTCTTCAAAACATTCGAAACATTTTCAGTCAAATCAGGATATCACAAATACACTTTCATTCCAAATGCTTACACTTTGTGCTAAGACCTCAAGTAATGTTGTTTAAAATACCACCGAAATTACACAACACAACTCAAAATAACACAAGAAAAACAATTGATATGAAAAAGCTATGTTGCTTCCCAAAATGTCAGAAAACGAATCCCACATAAAGGTCACTTTGAAACGTCTTAAAGCTACACATAAAGGCGGCTGTACACGTGCCTGTAAAATGGAACAGTACCGGGCATGCTTGTTAACGGCGCATGTAGAAGTTACTGGCGCAATGTGGATAGATTTGCAAGTCAAACAAATTTGCAAGTTAGTTTAGTTTGCGTCCCTGCATGCCTGTATTTGCCGGTTTCGTAGCCCCCCGCGACTCCTCCCTCACGTTGCATGCCTGTAAGTAGCTGACATAAAATCAAATGTTGGGCTAACTACTTGCGTGGCAGATACAGGCATGCCAGTTAACGTATACACATGGAAGTAGGTGGCATGTGCAAGTAGCTTTTATGCAAGTGTGCCAGCTACAGTCATGTGTATTCCTGCCTTATCACATTATTGGTGTTCACTGTCACGTGACTTAACTTTTTTCCGAATAAATTTTCTAGAAATAACAGCAATCTTTAATTATTATGATAAATAGTTTTGTTTTTTCCTATCTACATATCTTAATTAATAATAAGAAACTCTAATCCATCTAATCATAGAAGCGACTGGAGGTAGGAAGTGTCCCACTGCAGGGCAAAATCCTCCCTGCCCTGCAGTGGGACACTACAGGCCCTTAATAATAACTAACGGCCTCTCCCAGCTTCGCATGGATGGATATACATTTTTTGAACATTTTAGGATAAACTTAGACCGTAGTTTCGAGTCTCACGTCTACTTATTTCATACATTTGCACGTCCTTCTCCCTGAGTGAGTGAGAACGCGCCTCGTGGAACCGCTAATAATATTTTTAAAACGAACTAAAATTTTAATTTCGTAATATTTTTTGAATGGAATGTCCGATTTGAAAAATTCAAAAAGCAATCTATAGGTATTGAAATAGTCTTGAATACGAAATGATTTATTTAGATAAGGATTAATATAAAGGCATGGATAACGTGGTCTGATTTTGGTCGGCATGTCTATCAACTTTTAAAATAATAAAAAGAAGTTATAGTAACAAAACTACGATAGTTAGACATATGGTATCGCTGAGTTTTTTGTAGATATTGATGTGTTCTTTAATATTGTAGAACATTTTTGTGTTCCATCGTCAATAGTTTTCGCAGCGCATGCGAATAAAGACATATTAAGGCCAATTTTTTTACACCATGGGTTACTTTATTGAAGTTTTAGAAGGGATCCCTAATTTTTTCTTGTAATAAATATAGCCTATGTTACACAGGGATAATGCAGCATTCTAAGGGTGAAAGAATTTTTGAAATCGGACCAGTAGTTTTTGAGCCTAATCGTTACATACAAAAATACAAATCTTTCCTCCATAATATTAGTGTAGATAATAATCTAATCCATCCGATTTATTTTTAGTGGACACAAGCCAATTGGATGATATTAATTTTGTTTGTTTTCCTGCAGGAATTCTTCGCACACCTCGCGTCTCGCATGGGAAGGTTCAAGAAAGGTGGAGTACCGGATCAGGAGGCGGCGTCTAGGATACTGCTCAATGATTGGAATACTGGCAAGGTACTATTGAGATACTATTTAGAGTGATATTCCGAGATAACGGTTTAATAAATTGGTTGCCGAATCTTCAAGAGTAGTAGAGCTCTTTGTGAAGGGCTCGTCCGGAGAACTACCACCACGCCATTTTCTGCCGCCAAGCAGCAACGCTGTGTTTAGGTTTAAAGAGTGTGGTTGCCGGTGTAATTACAGGCACTTGAGGCTTAACATCTGCATGCCTCAAGATAGACGCAGGGCAGTGCATAGTGGGGCACGTTCCCATCGTGCGTGACTTACGAGGCAATGCTTTGTTATAGGTGTTGGTTACCACTTAACATCAGGTGGGCCATCCGCCTGTTCCATCAACTAGTTGTATAAAAAAAACACCGAACATCATAAAACTTTTACAAAAAAATTCAAGACAATATTTTTCTTTGCAAAAAAAAGGCTTTATATTTATTATCGAATGGTTAATAGGTTCGCTACTACACGGAGCCTCCAGAAACTCCATCATCAGAGGTCCACATAGGAGCAGAGATCGTGACGTCACTGACAGCTGAATTCGACATCAACTCCTTCGAAGCCATGGAGACGGAAGCTATCAACGCTTTGGCAGACCACAGTACGGGCGCGGAGGGGATTAAGGTACTTTTTTTTATACCAGTATTCAAACAGTGTCACCAATATTGCCTTATATGGTGTATTCTTACCAGTCTGTTCCGATTTTCGACACCTCGGAGAACTTGGTTTTTTCAAAAGTAATCAATTGACGAAACTGTCATTTCGGTAAGTGATCAATTTAATTTAGAAAAGTGGTAATTTCCAGAAATGGTGGAATTTTTCAAGGTAGGTAATACCAGACGAAGGTATTGTTAGAAATGGTTATGTTTAGAACGGGACATTGTAAGTAGTAGGACATAATTATAAGTGGTAATTTTAATTTGTGGCCTTATACCGCCGAAACGCCTCGGTTCAGTAGTACAGAATGATGGTAGAATTGAAAGGGATGTAAAGAGTAGAATAAATGCAGGATGGATGAAATGGTGAGAAGTCACAGGAACAACCTGCGATCCAAGAATGCCCCTAAAACTAAAGGGGAAAATATACAAAACAGTCGTAAGACCTGTCGTTTTGTAAGGATCGGAGGGTTTTTTTTTCAATACATCTAGCTGATGAAACAAGCAGATGGCCCACCTGATGTTAAGTGGTAACCATCACTTAAGTATAACAAAGCATTGCCTCGTAAGTCACGCACAATAGCAACGTGCCCTACGATGCACTGCCCTGCGTCCATCAACTTGAGGCATACAGACCTATGAGGCTGTTAAGCCTCATGTGCCTGTAATTACACCGGCAACCACACTCTTCAAACCGAAACACAGCGTTGCTGCTTGGCGGCAGAAAAAGGCGTGGTGGTAGTACTTCCCCGGACGAGCCACACACAAAGAGCTCTACTACTCTTCAAATGTGTCTAAGTATTGGGCCACTAAAAGGAACGGATGAAAGAAGAGGGCATGCAGCGGGTGAATGTTGAGATGGATGTGTGGAGTGACAAGAATGGCTAAGATAAGGAATGAGTTTATTAGAGGCAGTTTGAAAGTGGCGCCAGTTTCTGAAAAAATGAGGAGCAATAGGTTAGCGTGGTATGGGCATGTTATGAGGAGGGAAGAATGTCATGTAACGAAAAGAGTGTTAGGTATGAATGGGGATGGATTAAGGAGTAGAAGTAGGAGTAAAGATAGATGGATTGTGTGAAAGGAGTGACTACTAAGATGACGGATGATAGAGGAAAGTGGACAGAAATAACCTGTAGTGCCGACCCCACATGAAGTGGGATAAGTGCAGGGAGATGATGATTCAAAAAAGTATATAAAAATGGTGGAGACATTTGCCCAGAAGTGGGACAGTATAGTTTAATAAAAAAAGTATTAAATGCTGATAAAAACCATGACGCTATATCTGTTCATAGTTATTTTTTTACAACAGATTCGTTATAGGTCATATTAAGTATTAGGTAAACATTGCATTGGGTAGGTAACTAAAAACGTTCATACATTGTTGGTATACATTTGAAAAAAACAAGATAAGATCTTTAATAATAATAATAATTATTTACTTTTGTCATTTACAAAAGGTCTTAAAAATAAATTAACTATTCTTTAACATGTCTTCAACTCTGTGGGCTGTGGGTTCGATTTCTACTAAAAACAAAGTGATGAATAAAGAACTAAAAAAGATAAAGTATCATAATATTGTAAGAAGGATACCAACAACGCTAGGAGCCACCCGTAAGTTCTTCTCGGTTCTTCTAGGTTTTGGTGTCGAAGAACTGGCGCTAAATTCACTTAGTTTAAGGCGAATGGATACCCCGATACTAGCGTTATACAAAGGAATTATCAAAAATTCGGACCGCGCGTAAACGATACCTATTACAATCTGTAATAGTTTTGTATTGTATTATATTGTATTTGTATTGTATCCATTCGCCTTAAAAGACGTTTCAAAGTGATCCTTGTGATAGAACTGAATAAAGACCATTATGATTTAGAATTTTTATTTTGAGATTTTTTTGTGATAGACCTCAATATTCACCAACATCTATTTTGTTCAATATATTTTGAAATAGACTTCAAACTGTTTCAAATTCTGTTCTGTATAAATTCTTGCTAATTAAACTAGAAACGGCCCTCATTAGTAATGGATAGGTATCGTTAAATGAATGTGATATCGTTATTTTGGTACTGAATAATGGGATGACGTCAAAATAGAAAGTTTGCTAACTAGTTGTCGCAACTAGTGATAAGCTGAACGTACTAAGCTAATTGGGAGCGGGTTTTTCATAGTGATACTGCAACAGAAAAAAAAACAAAAACAGGTTCACTATATTGATAATGAATATGAAGTAATTTGTTTTGATAAGGATTAATACCAAGGTACAAATAAAGAGCCTTTTCTAGCGGCGGCATTTCAATGAAATTTTTAAACTAAATATTTTGACATAACTGTAATAGTTAGACATCTGCTGTCGCGACACTTTTTGTAGATAATGATGTGTTCTGCAAAGTCGTAGTAGATTATTTTGTTCTATCATCAATAGTTTTCGCAGCGCACGCGATGTAAATAATTTTTTAGGTATTTTTTTACACCTTGGGTTACATTATTGGAGTTTTGGTTAGGATCCCTAATTTTTTGAAAATATTTATATATTATAGCTTCCCAACGCTGAAAGATTTTTTTCAAATCGGTAGTTTCGGAGCCTATTCAATACAAACAAACAATCAAATCTTTCCTCTTTATAATATTAGTATAGATTATAATTTTGCAAGAATTATTGATACTATATTGATACCAAGTATTGATTGAAGATTATTTTAAGGATTGTCTAAGGGGGATAGTCAGAGGAAGGTCCGAGGTATTGACCACTCAAATTTTACAATATTTGGTATTTTTGGCAGTTAGAATACTAACTAGATTCCTTTACAATGTTTTCCTTAGGGAAAAAAAATGCTATTGAATTGAAAAAAATGCTATAAAAAATATATTGGCTAACCAATATACCTATGCATTTTTTTATAGCATGTTTTTTCTATGCATGTTTCTGTTTTTTTTTATGCATTTTATTTATAGAGAAATCCATGACTGTATGAATGAATGAATGAATGAAAAATACTTAATTGTACACCAAACTGAACAAAAAATACACTTAAAAATATAAAATAAAGTAGTACAATGGGCGGTCTTATCGCTGAAAGCGATCTCTTCTAGACTGTACTTTAACCCGCGACCTTACGATCAGATGTCTTAATTTTCCAATCTTATGCCTACAGATACCAAGCACGGGTCCCGTCAAGGCAATAGAAGAAGACATGCAAGTGGATGAGGACGAATCGAGTCTACTCCCTAAGACCCTCAACATAAGGTCCAAATTGGAGAAGACGAAAAAAAGTGACAGAACTAAACAAGATCCAGAAATGCAGATCGAAGGGAACACTAAACAGAACAAACTACGTAAAATCCAGTTTAAAAAAGATAAAAAAAACAAAGCTAGGAATGAAAAAACTGCTGTGAGTCTAGCGGGGGTTCTAGAAAATGTAACCTTAACTAGTTATAAGAAGGACGATTATGACTTTAAGGAAGATTTTTCACTTTAAATTAACACGCAGACAACCGTCAAATAACTTGTTGCTCGCACATTTCAACATTTTTGAAGATATAAGTAAATGAAAAATCAATGAGAATGACTTTACAATGGTACAGAAAAAATAATCAAAACTTTTCATACTTTATCAAACTTTTATGTAAGAAAAATTGGACAAATTTATACTTTTTAATTCATCTATTATATTATATCTTTATTGTATTCACCTTAGTAATAAAATATCTTCAATAATGCCTGAAATATCCGAGCAAGAAGTTGTTTGACGTTTGTCAGCCTCTTAAAAGCCCTATACTAAAACCCACATGCATGGTAGATATTCCCATGATCAACACTCACAGTATTTGAAGATTTATAAATGTTACAAAAAGAGGTCATGTGCCAAGCATCCATAAAGATTGGACATGCCTCAGAATACCTTCATAAATGTCTAAAAGATTTAGAGTAAAGGGGAACCGTGCATGGAGATTCCTATAGTCATGAGTATATTTTTACCGTAGGTATAAATGATGACTTGAAAAGTTGGGTATTCCTACATTATTGAAGCAGTAAGTGTTATCGGTCGTATGTTCAATAAAAGTGTAATTAAAAACCGGTGTTTTAATTGATATACAAACCTACCTACTGATAGCAGACGCATACCTAATTTAAGAAACTATCAAATATTTCTCTTGGTGTTTTTAAATTGCAACTATTACATAATAGAACTGAAATGTAATAATAACTACATAAAATACTATTATAGAGGTACATAAAATAGCAGATGGCCCAACTGATGTTTAGTGGTAACCATCACTTATTATAACTAAGCACGGGCTCGCAAGTAACGCAGGCGGCTTTCACCACACTGTTTCAAAAGAAACTAGTGACCCGACAATAAGAAAACTGTCCTGCGTCCATAAACTTGAGGCATACAACCACTCATTTCAAACCGAAACTGCGTGACGGCAGAAATAGGCACATTAAGGCGAAGACAAGAGCTAATGTTACTCTCGCTCGCACGTTTCGACATGTTGAAAGATATAAAATCACTAAACTCATTTTCGAAAAATCGCAATCAACCATCTTGTGTGCAATCACATTGCACACAGTTTAGTAAAAATTTCATTTTGATCGATACAAGTTTTCCTACTTAAAAGTTTGCTTATGTACCTACGAAAACTAGTAAAGTAAAGTTTACGGTAGGTAGGTACATCCTACCTACCGTCTACTTACATGATTGAGCTTTTAGAAAAGGAACTGACACATCGATCCCCTAGTTCACAACAAAACGCGTAAACTAGGGTTTTGCATTGTAGAGGTCAGTAGGGGCGGTGGCATGAATAGCCAACCTAATGGCGGCAAATATGTAAATCCGCGACTGCTTAGGTAGGTACTCTTGAATCCAATGTCAATTTCAAGACAATGCCAGCAGCGCCACACTTCTTGAACACAGAATACAGAAGAGCTGTAGTCTGGAACTACGTAGGTTAGGTGTAGATAGGAGGTAGGTAGGAATAGTCTCTGTGACTGACTGACCATGAGAGTCGACAATGGTCTACGGCAGCATTTCCTAAAGTGGACGATAACGCCCCCTTGTGGGCGCTGCAGGCCTAAAAGGGGGCGGCTAGAGAGCCAGAAAAAAAATGGGGGGGAATCAACTTGAGACCTGAGCGCCGTTGTTTACCTACTACCGCTCAGGTCTCAAGTTAACTCTTGCGGGTTATAGTAAAAGTCTCGTTTAGAATGAATGTTTAATCTCCGATAATATACCTAGCTCAAAATAATTAATTTAATTTGAAGCTAAAGTGGTTTTTAAGTAGGTGAAAAAATGGGGGGGCTAAAATATAATTGAACCTCAAAGTTGGCAGTAGACAAAATAAGTTTGGGAGACCAGGGGGGTCTACGGGGTAAATAAAAAGTCCTTGGGTCATCAAAATGATAACGACGATAGTTTGTATTGAAATTTAGATTCAGATTTATTTATTGCCAACGTAGGTATGTACCTAGTAGGTAGGTATTATGCGAGTACGCTGTAGGGCGCTGCAAATTATGTAGAAATAAAGCCACCAAGTTAAAGCGAAAGGCCTGTTTTTAAGGGTTCCTAATCGCCCACCTTGCAATTTAGGTCAGTCTCATTCTTATCGGATAGTTATCAACATAAAAATGTTTTTTGAGCTATCTTTCAGATAAGTACCTAGATAAAGTAGGTACAGTAGGTATAGGTAGGTACCAGCTAGTTTTATTAAAAGTACCTTTTTTGCCTAGATTTACCTAAAGTGTGACCTAAATTAATGGGTAACCAGATGTTTTACGTAGCTGTTTAAACATACTACCTTGATTTAAATTAAAACGTTGTTTCAGTTTATGTTGATTTTTTAATTTACGACGAAAAGAAAATGAGCTAATGCAATAAGTCCACGACTACGCTAGACAGACGTAATTAGGTCTATCGTTCTCTCTTTCACACACGACGATGATTGTATGTGCATTTCTGTCTAATGCGATGTGAGACAGGGATTGGATAATTTATGTCCTTGGAAATGAATGGGTTTTTGTAGAACTTTTCACTAATATTTTTCTAAGCTGGATTCAATCAAGGAAGTCGTTGTTGGCAGTCAAATTTATCCTATGAATAATATAATGATATGAGTGTTACAGTTTCATGAGAAACACAGTTATTTATAGTCATTTCACTATTATCAATGCCATAATTTAAACTTTCGCGCTAACCACTGACTATCGTTGAACAGTGTGTACGATTCAGATTGGTCGGTAACAACCAATAAGATGTTTCCATCTGTCTGTCGTAATTTAACGTGCGCCGGCAGTTTTTATCTCTTTCGCACTAGCAAATACAACCGCATGGGAAAAATATTGCTCTTTCAGTTACGCAATCGCCGATTGATTACGTGTTTCTTTCTATTTCTTTCGCTCTACGGACGTTGCCGTTGGCGTGAGCAAAGCAGAAAATCAGAACCAGTCGAAGCAAAAATAGCGAATACGCCAAAATTCGATTTATTCGTGGCCAGCTTTTGTGAGCGGAGGTGGTTTTTGTGAATCATTAAAATGAAGTCCTTAGTGCTAGCGTTTGTCAGTTTTCTGGCAATTTCAACAATAAATTGTGAAGTGTATTATGAGGAAACATTCCCTGATAGTAAGTTTATCTTTTATTGTTGAAGTATTGTGGTTTTTGGGATGCGTGCCGGGTTGCCGCGTGTCGTGTACCAAGCGCGATCAGAGATCTATCAAGACTCGGTGTCGGAAGCCGGTTTATGTGGGATATTTCAACTGACAGTGCTCTTTCGTTTTAGGCTCGTGGGAATCTGAGTGGGTATACAGCGAGCACTCCGGCAAGGAATTCGGCAAGTTCCAACTGACCGCTGGAAAGTTCTACAATGACCCGGAGGCAGATAAAGGTAGGTGTCCACACTGTCCATACCTTTCTAATCTGCCAACACCACATTTATTCATCTAAATCTCTTCAAACTCATATTACAACAAAAGGAAACGTCTAATTCATCTGGCCTAAGTTTCACAGAATTGTTTTCATTCATACCTACACATAATTTCCAGCATACACATGAAAATATGAATCACCTATGAAACTATGCTCCCCTGGTAGGTACACTTAGATTTGACAACATAAATTCTTGTTGTTTTGTTAAACCACTCCTCATACTTATGATACTCTGGTACTTCTAGGTCTGCAGACATCAGAGGATGCCAGGTTCTACGCCCTCTCTCGCAAGTTCGAGCCCTTCAGCAATGAGGGAAAGCCACTGGTGATCCAGTTCTCGGTGAAGCACGAGCAGGACATTGACTGCGGAGGTGGATATGTGAAGATCTTTGATTGCAAGCTTGACCAGAAGGATATGCACGGAGAGAGCCCATACGAGATCATGTTCGGCCCTGACATCTGCGGTCCTGGTACCAAGAAGGTAAGATCTTGATATTTTATTTGTTATTTCAGAAATGACATGGAAGAATCTAATTTTTATTTAATTATTAGTGCTATTATGGTAAGGAACCATGTGAATTTCCTTCAATAGCTGCTTGCTGGTAGTATCAGTTGTATTGGTGATGATGATGTAGATATAATTGGTAACAAATCATTTCAACAACCTTTCCACTAATGTTATTTTTTGGTTATGACTGTTGCAAGATTAAAATAGATAGGTGTAATCAACACAAAAGTGAAATCTAAACAAATGTTCACATCAAAAGCTTTAAATTCCCATTTATCATTCTGCTGTGGTAAATATACCTATTTATTATATTTTTATATTATTCTATGATAGGTAGGTATAGGTATAAAACAATGCAGAGAAAATCGAAACAAAAGTTACCAACATTCATAATAAGAAGCTTTTCATTTCCCATTCAATAGTTTGTAGTACCATTTTAACTCTTTATCTGATTTGCATGTAACGCCCACAGTGACATTGAATGTGGATCAATATCAACAGAAACACATTTACCTATATGTACCTATGTGCAGCTGTACCTACATAATTATCCTGATACACTATCAGTTAAATACCAGCCACATTTCTACCTCACTGTATTGATTTTCTTTAGTAAAAATTACACTGTTTCGAAAAAAACTAAAAACGACCAGAAGTAATACCTAATTAGGTTAGGTTTAAGACATTTTTTATTTTCTCAAAAAGAAATTACATTTCACTTCTATGAGAAATAAAACTAAATGCAAATCTATGTTTTGGGCGCGTAGGCACAGAATAGCAATAGTACTTAGTTGGTAAACAAACACGGGTACATAAATCAAAGAAGGTTTTAAGCAAACAACATAATCAAATAAATATTTTAGCAATAGCAGATATGCCTAAATGTGGGTAGATTTCTGCGGACTAATCGAATACAACAATGCAATGCAGTAAATACACGGACCAAACTTAACTGGAAGTGGCATGATAAAGATGTTGGTTATGAATGGTGAATAGGTATTTTTTTTAAAGTTTACTTTTTGGTTATTTAATGTTTTGGAGTAAATTAATAGGTAGGCATGTAAGTATGTATGTAAGTATGAATGTAAGTATGAATGTAAGTATGAATGTAAGTATGAATGTAAGTACATATGTATTTAGTATGTAGGTATGTAAATACGTAAGTATGAATGTTAGTATATATGTATGTATGTACGTAAGTATGTATGTGAGTATTTAAATATGTGTGAATATGTGTTTGAGAAGTAGTTGGTTTTTGCTGTTAGTTGTTTGATCAC
This sequence comes from Chloroclysta siterata, assembly GCA_932294275.1. Classification (NCBI taxonomy): domain Eukaryota; kingdom Metazoa; phylum Arthropoda; class Insecta; order Lepidoptera; family Geometridae; genus Chloroclysta; species Chloroclysta siterata. The sequence goes on from OW028602.1 coordinate 13,823,062, forward strand.
CTGCTGCTTCGTATAATCTTTCACTTGCAGTTATCGTGGTAAGTATATGGTTTCTATTGCTCGTATATTTTTGGATGGTTTACTGTTATTATGGGCACTCCTTTTTTATATTTTATGGTTAGGTTCTTTTCACCGTTCTCTATGCGGCGTCTTAAGTCTTGTTGGAGAAGCTTTAAATGTTCCTGTTGTTTCGGCGTTTGGTCTGAATATATTTTTATGGTATCACTAACCAGATTGGCTTTATTGCGTAGTATATACTTAGCAGTCTCGTGTGTTTTGAAGCACACCTTCATGGGACGGTTCTTGTCAAGGCTAGGTCTGCCAAGGCGAAACAGATTCACAGGCTCAGGGCAATCTGGATCTAATAGTTTAATGATTTTAAAAATTTCATTTTTGTCAGACTTGAACATTTCATCTGGTTCTTTTGATGCAGGTTCAGGTATTCCAACTAGAATAATATTTTTGCTGCGTTGTTCGCGATCACTTATCTCTGCCATGATTTCCTCATATTTAACCGGGGGAGATGATGAAGATGGGGTTATTTTTAAAAGCTTGATCTCCGAGTCCAACGTTTCAAGTATTTTTTCTGTAGCTTCGTTTTGGCTTGTCAATTTTATTATATCCTGCTTCATCGACTTTTGTTCACTAGTAAGATTATTGGTTATAGTTTTTATATCAGAGATATCCTCTTTAATTGAAGCCATACTTTTCGATAAGCTATCCATTGAGCCTTTTTGATTTGTGTTTAGCGCAGTTAACATTGCCATAATTTGTGTCATCTGTTTCCGCATCTCAGAGAATTCTTCTACCATTAAATCATTGTCATCAGTCTGTTTGCGTTTACTCCGTAGTGTCATTCTACTAGCTCCAGTTGATTCCGCAAATACGCTATTACTTGCCAGGTTGGGTTGCGAATCACTACGGCCGATACCAAGGCCACTTCCAGTAGGTGATCGTTGTACACTCATTTTATATCCGCGGTGTATTTGCATAGAAATTCAATGTCACGGGTGACCACTGTGTGAGAGGGAAGAAAAATAAGAGTGTATCTTTCTTCCTCGAGGGGGTGAAGAGATGTTACCTCGTTTATGTCTGAAGATGGTTAGAGGAATAATGTCCCAACAAACACACGACAGTAAAACTAATTTTAACTCTTTTCTCGTACAACTTAAGCGTTAAATTTGCCTGCAACAGGATTTAAATATTGAAAAATAGTTTATCCACGCGACTACTCTGTGCGACGCCCAACGCCACTCCCAATTAATATATTAGAATGACTAGATTCCCATGTCAAAATGTATTAATTCAATAAAATTACAAGGATCACTTTGAAACGTCTTAAAGCTAGGTGACTCTAGGTGCCAGTTCCACGCGACCAAAGCCTAGAAGAACAAGCAACAAACTTATGTACAAGGACAAAAAGAAATGACTCAAGTAACCATAATATAACAATTTATTCAAAAAACTTTAAATACAATAGACGGTAGGAAGGAACATCATACCTAGCTTTGTTCCATCAAGTCATCTAACATTCCAAAGAAATATTTATCACATTCAAATATATTATTATAGACTAAACCTTAGTCTAATTCAACTTTGCCTAAAAAAACACTTCAATATTCAAATTAATACCTCATATATTGAATTTTATGTTTCTTGAATGGCATTCAGTTAGAGCAGCATTGATTGATCGAGTGAGCGAAGCGAACAAAGATCTTAGTTTCAACTTGGGCGATTTGGCATTTTATGTATGTATGTATGTATGTATGTATGTATGTATGTATGTTTGTCTGGCGATAACTTTAGAACCGTTGATCCGATCTGCATGAAATTTGATATGTCGATAGCTTGTACTTGAGAAATTTACTGGTAAGTATATGAGTAAAATCGGATGAAGGGTTTTTGAGATATGGGGTTTTTTAAGAGGGTAAAAATAAAAAAAGTTACATAAAAAAATCAAGTTACATGTCATATGAAAGGGCTTTGTTTGGACATTCCAAAACAATTTTTACTTTTTTTACGCGACGCTCGGTTTTCGAGATAAAATTTAAAAAGTTAAAGTAAGATAACCAGCGATCCAAGAGCTCCCATCTCTAAGAGTTTCGTTGACATCAAGGTTTTTCTACTGGTCGGCCAGTTCCTTTGATTTTTCTTATTTTTTTTTCTTGAAATAAATTAAGGAGGTACTCAGTTCTCATAAAATGGTGACGATGACCAGGTCTGATGATGGAGCCAAGGTCTGTTCAACGGAACTCTTCAATAAATAGGCCAATAGAGTTGAAACTTGGTAACCATACCAAGTTAGGAGGCGGTAGTCAGAAAAAAGTCCAAAGATAATGTTTGGACTTGCCTCTGACTACTACCTACTCAAAGTTTTGATGCGTTCGTCGGGTGGCATCACGAGATCTCAGTTCGGGGCGAACTACTAGTAACAGATAGAGTCGCCCATCCATATTTGTAGAGCCTAGCAGTTGGCCATAGTGGTCCGACACAAGATAATAAAGTAGAGTAGTAGAGCTCTTTGTGAAGGGCTCGTCTGGGAAGTACTACCAAGCAGCGTTGCTGCGTTTGAATGGTGTGGTTGCCGGTGAAATTACAGGCACATGAGGCTTTTGTATGCCTCAAATTGTTGGACGCAGGACAGTGCATCGTAGGGCACATTCCTATCGTACGTGTCTTGGGAGACAATGCTTAGTAAAATATAAAAAAAACACAGCGGTCACCAATCCATTTGTGAAGCCTTGGTGACCATTGCTAACTCCCTAAATATGGGGGCAATGGGGTCATTGCCCCCCCTATATTTGGCCTTCAGCCTAAATAAGTACATTGCACCCGCAACATTGACTAACATAGTTTACAGCAGCACAGACAGCCGTCATAGCTCAGTTGGTAGTACCTAGCTCTGCCTTCTGCGCTGTAGGCCGTGAGTTCGATCCCCACCGTACAAATTATTCGTGTGATTAACATAGATGCTTGTTCTCTGTTTGGGAATGTTATAAATACGTATTACATCAGCTATCTCCCTCCCATATTACAAGCTTTTCTTAGTTTGGGGCTAGATAGTGCTGTGTGGAATGTCGTCCACCAATATTTATTATTAAGTTCAGTGGCCCAATGGTACCTACCACAATACCGACGGAACAATTAGTGCGAAATCGGTAATGTTTGCGCAACATCCTTTCGTGATCAATAGCTATCCGATCGCGTTGCAAAACAACCATTATGCTGATAGGTACCTTACCTACCTACATAGTCATTCGAAAGTTATCTCAAAATATGCTGGTAGGTAGGTGATAACTTTTGAATTGGTATCTACAACCGAAATTGAATAATTTATTCACTAACATTTACATGAAAATTACACATTAGATGTTTAATTTAAACAAGCGCTTATCAATACAGCTTAGTAGACACGGTTCTATTCTTCGAAATAATAAAAAACGAAAGACATCAAATTCTAACCGAAATAAAAAAAACTTAATGATAAAAGCTCTTACAGATAACCTTTGATCAGTTACAGAAAACATGAAATATACACAAATAGCAGTGCACTGTATGGCACACATTCTGTCTAGAGTTTTCCTATCTTATATTATCCTACAAGCTGATGCAACCTATAACATAGCTTTGACTCGTAGGTCACGCCCGATAGGAACGTGCCCTACGATGCACTGCCGCGTCCATCAACTTGAGGCGTACAGATGCCTGTTATTTCACCCTTCACCCTTTAAATAGGCAGCAACGCTGCTTGAAGGCGGATATAGGCATGGTGGTAGCACTTCCCCGGACAAGCCTTTCAAACAGAGCTCTACTACTCTTATATATGTTTTTGGAAAGAGAAAACCATCAAATTAAAAAAAAATCCTTGCTCTAAATTATAATTTCAAGAGGCGGCCCACTCAATCACTCTTGTCTCGCCATCTCGTGCACTCAACCCAGTGCGACAAACATCTCTTTGACTCGGCTCGCTTTCCGCCCTACTTCTCTTAACGTTGCAAAAACATCAATATAAGGCGATCACAACTGCTGATTTTATTTTCATTGATACCTTCTTGACGTATCTAAGAGCATGTAATATGTGTCAAGATTCATAAATAAATTAAATGAAGAAGGTACCTCCCTCTTTGAAAGATATAAAGACACTGAACTTATTTAAGAAATATCGCAATCAAAATTTTGATCTAACCAAGTTTTCCTACTAAAAAGTTTGCAATAAGTACGAAAACCAGCAAACTTTTATTTTTTACAAGGTTTCTCATAAAAAGTTCTGTGATTTTATATCTTTCAAAATGCTGAAATGTGCGAGCGACAGGTACATTAGCAGTTTATTTATTTAATTATTTATCAGAGATTATACACAAAACTTAATACTAGACACAAACAAAACAACATCCAACAAAAGAGTAGTAGAGCTCTCTGTGAAGGGCTCGTCCGCGGAATTACTACCACCACGCCTTTTTCTGTCGCCAAGCAGCAACGCTGTGTTTTGGTTTGAAGAGTGTGGTTGCCGGTGTAATTACAGGCACATGAGGCTAACATCTGTATGCCTCAAGTTGATTGACGCAGGGCAGTGCATCGTAGGGCACGTTCCTATCGTGCGTGTCTTGCGAGGCAATGCTTTGCTATTGGTGATGGTTACCATACCACTTAACATCAGGTGGGCCATCTGCTTGTTCCATCAGCTAGTTGTATAAAAATAATAAAAACCTGCCCCGTGCTTATCCACCAAAGGCAACCACAGCTAAGCTGTGCAGTTGTCATCGCCTTAATTAACCTAAATGCTTACTTTGTACTTTGATAATTATCTTGAAAGTCATAAAACCATAATCTGTAATCGGTTTTATATACTACATCTACAATGTATATCCATGCAACTCAACTTGCCATACGTCTGTAATATTAGAATGTAACATTATTATTTTATTCATCATCATCATCAGTCTAAAGAAGTCCAAAGCTGGACATAGGTTAGTTAATTAGGCTAGGAAGTATTTTTTAACCCTCCATCCGCCGATAAAGATTTGCAAATTGCATTCAGGTGTTAAAGTAGGTACTTAATATAGGTTTCATTATATTTTGTATATTTATAATAATATTTATTAACGTTGAAAATTCCGACTTTCTGCTATGTTTATTTTTCAGTTGTCTACGCAGATCTGTGACGCAGATACGAGATTCACTTTTATGTTAGGTACCTATTGTAATAAGCGTCGAAAAAAATTTACTGGCAGCATTTTTATTCCCATTTTTTGTCTACAGGTCCATGTCATCTTCGGCTACAAGGGAAAGAACCTACTCATCAAGAAAGACATCCGTTGCAAGGACGATGTTTACACCCACTTGTACACACTCGTGGTGAAGCCAGACAACACCTACGAAGTGCTCATTGACAACGAGAAGGTCGAGAGCGGAGAACTTGAGGCCGATTGGGACTTCCTTCCTCCCAGGAAGATCAAGGTAAGGAAGAAACAGCGTCACGACTTTGATCCCCAGGCACGGTAGATGATATATAATCAGATCTCTCAGTGCCGTGTACTAGCTAAAGATTTTTTAATATTTTTTTTGTAGTAGCTAGTATTCCATACGTGAAAGGTTGCAAGCCCATTGCCGCTGCTAGAATTCTAACTGGTTTCATCACGATGTTGAGCACTGGTGGCCTAGTGGTAGCGGCCCTGCCTTTCGATCCTAAGGTCGTGGGTTCAAAACCGGTCGTGCACTGAGTTTTCGGTTCACAAATTTATGTGCACAATGCCAATACTCTCAAACGGTGAAGGAAAACATTGTGAGGAAACCGGCATGTCGTAGAACCTAAAAAGTTCAACAACATGTGTCAAGTGCTCGAAAGGAGCCTCTTGAGGTTCACTTAAAACATCCTTTCAGCACACTTTTTCGAAAGATGCTAGTGACACGACAAGAGATCACGATGTTTTCCTTCGCCTTTTTAAGGTAAAGAAATCAAAATCATTACAGTTTGATCTGTTGGTTGCGACTGTGGAGCTTTGTTTGGACTCCTCACGACGAAGCCTATTCTTGTGTTAAAAAACGGTCGTCCGGAAGAACCACCTTGTAGGACTAGGTACATTGTAATAAACAGTAACTTAAACTATCCATTATTCAATAATAATATTTTTTCTATTAAAAAAACTTGTTTGTCTAGTTTTCGTACTTTTCAAACTTTTTGGTCAGAACAAGTTTTTAATTCTCCTTTGTATTATTATTTTCCGACACTTGGCTGCTTGAGATTTTGATAACTACATTCACAGATTTGATATCTTCTAAAATCCTACTAATGTAATAAACGCGAAAGTTTGTAAGTATGGATGGATGGATGAATGGATGGATGTTTGTTACTCTTTCACGTAAAAACTACTGAATGGATTTTAATAAAACGTTACAATAATATAGCTTATACATCAGAATAACACATAGGCGACAATTTATAAAGATATTGTGTGACTAATCCTGCGCAGATGAAGTCGCCAGCTTGTGTTGAAATATGCGAACGAGAATTTGTTCGACGGCCTTTGTTAGGTGAATTCGCTAACTCCCTCTAACTTATCTCCCTAGGACCCCGAAGCCAAGAAGCCCGAAGACTGGGACGAGCGAGCTACCATCCCCGACCCCACAGACGAGAAGCCCGAGGACTGGGAGAAGCCAGAACACATTCCCGACCCCGACGCCGCCAAGCCCGACGACTGGGACGACGAGATGGACGGCGAGTGGGAGCCTCCTATGATCGACAACCCTGAATACAAGGGCGTCTGGTCTCCTAAGCAGGTGAGCATCCAGAAGTACCAGTTGGTCCTCAATTGCAATGACGCTGCCAAGCCAGACGACTGGGACGACGAGTAGGAGCCTCTGATGATCGACAACTTTGAAGACAAGGGCGTTTGGTCTTCACGACTTTGATCCCCAGGCACGGTAGATATCTCCTCAGATATCTTGGTACCAAGTACGAATTCCAGATCATTCCAGGATGAACAGCTGGTGCAATTTCAAATCTTCAATCCTTTTTGTTGATACCGTTTAAGATACTGACTTGTACGAAATGTACCCAACTCACTAAGGCCTTCTTTGGTTTTTTTTTGGCATTATCGTTTTCCTAAACGCAATAAAAATATAGAGGTGTCATTTTACACGGTTGTAGACTTGTAGATTGATTTATAAACCCTTTCTTTGGATTTGGAATTTCTTGGAGCTAATGATTATCTATGTAGTACGTTTCGTTAAAATCTTGTCATTCACCTATAACCTATCAAATATCCAATAGTGTCGAGGCTAACACGTTGAAATATTTTCTATTGTTCTGAGTATTTCGAGTGAATTTTATAAGATACCAAGATTTATACTGGTATCTAGGTAAACCTAGTTAGGCACTGTTCTGCAATAAATTGAAAAATTGCGTTTTGGGAAAACTGAAAAATAATATCTATCGTTTTGACTATTTACTATTATTGCTATAGACTATAGAGTCATTGGAGATTCAATAAGTTCAAAATTTGCAATGCTTCTTAGCATTGAAAATTATTCACAAACATTTCACCTGACTGCAAAAAAGGCCAATGACTCGTTTACATTGCATTTTAGCGTATATTTCACGCTTTAGGAAGTTGGAAGAATACCAAGTTCGATGTTTTCACTGGCGTGACGTCACACTCGCTAATAAGGTAGACTCGGTCATTGCCCCGCGCCTAGCCACTTACCGTTATTGTGATGTCACACGTGGTCTACCGGTTAAGCAGTTTAAAGACAACGAACGCCAGTTTAAATGTAATTACTTTCCTATACTTTCCTATACTTTGTATTATACTTTTGTTAAGAATAGTAGAGCTCTTTGTGAAGGGCTCGTCCGGGGAAGTACTACCACCTCGCCTTTTTCTGTCGCCAAACAGCAACGCTGTGTTTCGATTTGAAGAGTGCGGTTGCCTGTGTAATTACAGGCACATGAGGCTTATCATCTGTATGCCTCAAGTTAATGGACGCAGGGCAGTGCATCGTAGGGCACGTTCCTATCGTGCGTGACTTACGAGGCAATGCTTTGTTATAGGTAATTTTTTTTTATAAAACTAGCTGATGAAACAAGCAGTTGGACCACCTGATGTTAAGTGGTAACCATCACCTATAACAAAGCATTCCCTCGTATTGATTAATTGATTGATTGATCGATTCTGCCCTTCAGTATTGTATGAAGCAAAGACAAATAATTTAATTGCCAACCAGTATAGTGTTTGAGTAGTTATAAAAACAACCCCGTCAATTTCAGATCGATAACCCAGCATACAAGGGACCCTGGGTTCACCCCGAGATTGACAACCCCGAGTACTCCCCCGATGCGAGTCTGTACAAGCGCGACGAGATCTGCGCAGTGGGACTGGACCTTTGGCAAGTGAAGTCGGGCACCATCTTCGATAACTTCCTGTTTACTGACGATCTGGAGGTGGCCACGGCACGTGGAGAAGCGCTCAAGAAGACCCTCGAGGGGGAGAAGAAGATGAAGAGCGAACAGGTGTGTACTAACTTGTAAATAGGCAGAAAACAAACATACAAGGTGTTACAATACTTGTATTTAAAAACTTCAGGGGGCTAAAGTACTGAATAAATTTTTCTAAGGAACCAACACTGTGAGCGCGAAAAAAAAACCAGGTTTCTTACAAAAGTTCAATATTTTTTTTTATTTATTTCTTTTTACAATACCAACAGTAAAAACTAAATCGACATTGAAAAACAATTTTTAAACTAACTATTATCTAACTTATCTACTAAGAGACATCAAAGCGCTTTCTCTGAATTTCGTCAGGGAAACCACAAAAAGGTCAAAATCTTCCTCTTCGCTCAAGCTATTTATTAAACGAAGAGCCCTAGTCAAAGGTGCTTCCTTCAGAAGGTTGGTCCTGCCTATAGAGACTAGCAACAGCTTGTGTCGCCGCGCACGCACGTACTTGTCTGGAACATACAGCCCCACACGCATCAGTACTCGCGGGTTATACACCATTCCTCTCAACAGTTTGAAGATGTACGTAGCTAGTGTTGCCTCCCTTCTTACCTCCAGTTTGAAGTAACCTACCATCCCTAATACAAAGAGAGTAGGATACATTAAAGGATAGACTCCGTACAACTTTATGAAATTAATTAAATTTATAAAATGTATGAAACAGCTGTTTTTTGGCATAATGCCGTGAGTGATGCCGGGCATAAGTACGTATTCTAGCTAAATAATCATTTTGTTGTGTTTCAGGATGAGGCTGAGAGGGAGAAGGAAAAGGCTGAGAAGCCAGAAGAAGATGAAGATGATGAGGACCTAGACGACGAGATTGGTGAAGCCGCGCCTGTGGTAAGCATTTACCTTATTATTTCTCAAGCGATTAATAGACGGCCCCTAATATCCTAAGATGTATTGGCACCACCCGAGATTTTAAGTAGTAGATATATGACGGACGATTACCGATGATGTGTTTAGGCACGCCGATGTAGCTCAGGCTACCATTAGACTTAAAAACATTACAAGGATTGTGTGGCGTGGTATTTTTGATTTCTTAATCGACTAACAAATTTGATTCTGATTGATACCATTACTTGGATGATACAGTTAGTAAAACACTAAATAAAATGAATTTGCCAATAGATATTTCAAGAATGGAAGAACCTTTATAGCGCGTTTACAAGGCAAACCTAGAACTCTTTATGTATGCAGATGTAAGGTATGAGAAGCTTGTAAAGCCTAGTTAAACAGTGCTTTGGAAACGAATTCGGGTCTGATGATGGGTCTTATAACATTCGATGATTATGATCGGGTATGGAAAAACTGACTTTTAACTGATACTACATTGCTGGACCTCAGTAACGCTTTTAACACTGTCGGTTTCGAAATCATCTTAGATTAGAAAATTCTAGCTGAATTCACGTATTAACTCCATCGGTGGTTGGCGTTGGTGACGTCAGCGGCATGGTCGCCGGTTGCGTGTCTCACTTTGATAAAGTATCTTTGTCTTGGTGTTCTACGCCAGCCGGTGTATCACAGGGTGGCGTTTTTTCTCCTCTTCTATTTGTTATCAATCGGAAAATACTTTACCATGATGACATACTATTAACATATTTTATAGTCATTATAAGACTTCGTGTTGAGGAGGAATTTAAAATTTAAAATTGTAAAGCCAAAGGTCATCTTGGCTAATTAATGATGATAAAAACCAGTCGACACGATTTTATGACGTCATCGCCGACGTCGTTTGTCGGTGCTGAGATGAATATTACACTACTCTAAATAATGTACTTACACACAAGTATCCCTCTCTAAGCTTAGCTTATTGTGGGGCTAGATGGTGCTGTGACTCCAAACAGCGTTATCTAGCCCCAAACTTAACAAAGTCCATCGTTATTTATTCATTTGCTTTGTCTTTTCTTTACGCATTACTTCGAGACACATTAGCTACACTTCTTTGTTTATTTTTGACGCGTAATTATTGCGTCTTGAATATTAAAAGGTCACATGTCTAATTTGGTGTTTCTTTGTTCTCAGGAGGAGCACGACGAGTTGTAAGCAGTGCGCGTGTGCAAAGACTTACGTACGTTGTGTACGTGTGTGTGTACGTATGTACGTGTGTGCGGCAATAAGTTGCCGAGACAACTAAGTTTTAATGCGACAGCAACGGTTGTATCCAGTCCTTTAGCCAGGCGCTAAGCTCGAAATATTCCAAGTTCCGACGAGTAGTGTGCAATTTTAATTTATTACGTCGGCGACTGATTTTGTATTATGTATAGATGGGTATAGAGCTCAGTTTTGTGTGCCATCGAGGTTGAAAATTCTGCGTTTGTAAGCCAAGCCTAGACGAACGCAAATAGTATCCTATAATTCGTATTCAAGCGGCGATGGGCTTGCTACCTTTCACTTGTGGAATACTAAATGCCGACAAAAATAAATGTCAAATGTCATGTTGGTACGAGTACATGCCTCTGACTACACCCTTAGATATCCACAAGGATGTACGAAAACATCTATCGTACAGGGATGAAAATTTGCGCAGTTTTATGTTATTTTCTGTTCGTTGGGCGTGGGTTATGGATGTGGCATTTTCGACTCGAATGTACGAATTTAATGTTGTTTTCCCCGCACTGTGTGTGGGTGTGATTAGGGTTGGTTGTACAGTTTTGGTTAGCTTAGAGTTAATTTTGTAAGAAATTCGACTAATGCTGTACAACGAATCAAGCGTTTGAGTTTCTCATTTTATGTTTGAAATGAGTGAAATAAATTAATATAAAATTGTTTGATTTTTTTATTTGAATACCTTAAAGATCTATTCTTTTCTAATACCAAAAACAAATACCATTGGTATTTGTTTCATAAAATACCAATATTATTTGAGTAATCATATAGCTTCGGATTTTAAAACAATAGGAGCAAACTCTTTTTCGCAGGTAAAATTTGGCAAGAGATTTACTTATGCTACTCGTAAGTAAAATACAAATTCAAAATAAAAAGTTTCTGTGACTGTACCAAAAGTTATGTTTTGGTATTCGTTGGGAATATATTTTGTGCTTCATTTAAATAATTTGAAATTTGGTATTCGTCAGGAACAGAAAATTTATTACGACAAAAATAAATATTATTGGTATTAGAAAGGAGTTGATCACCTTAAACTAGACACGTTTTATAAACAGTTAAAAAAAAGGTGCAATTCCAAAGTATTTACAAAACATTACTGAAACATCTTGAAGAATTTTGTCAAAAATTCAACGTAGGCGCTGAAGAATGAGTTCATGTCCACAGTTCTGGGTATTGGCTGCTCAGGTTTCTTTACAGGCGTTGTAGTGTCCCAAAATACTGCTCGGAAAAATCAAAAGTTAGTGGAGCACTGGTGTTCTATGCCTCTTACTACCCCATTAAAAACATAGATAAAATGCATGAATGCAAATAAATGTACCATGCCTAGTGATTACATTCAATCAATCAAAATCAAAACGGTCTTTATTCAGTACAATCACAAGGATCACTTTGAAACTAACTTTGAAATATACTAGGTGAATCTACCGCCAGTTCCTCGCGACTAAAGCCCAGAAAAACAGGTAAGAAACTTACCTACGGCTTGTTTCCTAGGGTTTTTTTTTGTTTTTATCCATTATACAATTATGGTATTTGTAGGTATAGGTTTAGTTTTTGTAATTAGTTCCAGTCCCAGTTCGATTAGTTAGTTTGAGGTACCTAGTTTTTCTTTTACTAGTGCTCAAGTGCAGCCTTCTGATCTTGTGTGTGGGTTCAGATCCATGGATCATCTATGAATTTTTCTATTACTACAATAAATATATGCGTAGATCATAACCTACGCATACATTACTCAGTACTAAGGTGAAGCCGGTGAAGGAAAACACCGTAACATCAGATGGGCTTGTTCCATCACCACGTGACATTTCGGTAGCATGTGACAATTACCTACATTATTGAACTTATCTACAGAATTTAGAATGCGACTAGGTAACAGGCACAGATAAAAGATAAAACAATCTTCATGCACTGAAAACCAACATTCTAGATCTGTACGCATCAAGTTGATGGACGCAGGGCAGTACATCGTAGGGCACGTTCCTTTCGTGCATGGCTGCTTGTGAGTATAATGTAACTATAACCATGGTGATGATAACCACTTAACATCGACAAGTAGGGTCAAAAAAATGTAACCCATCTTTGAAATCGTTCCCTGGATCCAGAGGGGCCAAAGAAGGAGAAGGGGTCTCGGGTGGTTAAAAGCTAAAGATACCTACTATTTGTAGATTATACTTACATTTTTGGAAAACTGTAACAAAAGAAAATACCACATAAGATAACTTCGTTTTAGAAGCTGCGACATTGGTAAATAAGAAGCAGAGCTTGTCAACTTATTTTCCGTTTTTAGGATTTCGTATTCCGTAAAATCCGTAAATCGGATTCCGTTTTTCAGCGGGTTTTTTATGAAGACGCGAAAAAGGGAAAAACAAGTTGTCAAAAGTCGGATAGATACTCGGGTTTATTTTCAAGTAAGAATTAAAAATGGACGCTAATAAATATGCCTACCTATGTCGGTAGACATTGGTGGACATTCCACACAGAACTAGGTATCTACCTAGTCCCAAACTACGCAAAGTTATGGGAACCCAGATAACTCATATAATACTTACATATTTTTTCATAATTTATGACATAAAATTGAATATTATAGCGCCCAGACAGAATAAACATCTGTGCTCATACAAACGTTTGTTCTCGGTTGGTATCGAACCCACAGCCTACAGCGCAGAGCTACCTACTACCAACGGAGGTATGAGAGCTGTCAAATGAAATCAAATGGTACTAACATTTCCAATACTCTTCAAATATAGCCCTCTTTCTCTCTGCAATCTTCTGCTCCTCTGTTTTGGGAGGCTGCGTGGTTGCAATCATCTTAAGCGGGCGCGCATTGAAATAAGTGCAGGGATCCGGTACTGGAGACGCGCTCACTGAAAAATCAATTATAATAATATTTCATGTAGGTATAAGTAATTATAGTTAAGTTTAACATTACAAAGATTCAACACTTGCCAAGCCGAAACACTGACTGAGATCCAGTGGAGGATATCGGACTGAACTATACCTAAGCAACGCACTGTCTATGTAAGCAGTAGAACTCTTTATGAAGGGCTCATCCGGGAAGGTAGGTACTACCACCATGCCTTTTTCTGCCGCCAAGCAGCGGTGTTGTGTTTCGGTTTGAAGAGTGTGGTTTCCGGTGAAATTACAGGCACATGAGGCTTAACATCTGTATGTCTCATGTTGGTTGACGCAAGGCAGTGCATCGTAAGGCACGTTACCAACGTGCGCGACTTACGAGACAATACTTTGTAATAGGTGATGGTTACCATTTAACATGAGGTAGGCCATATGCTTGTTCCATTAGCAAGTTGTATTAATAAAATGTAGGTAAGTCTGCCTAAATCTGCCAAAGTAACTTTAGTATTGTCAATAAAAACTATTTACATGCTAAGCTCACCTTCATTTTCACTTCCAAAATATAACACCTGAAACAAACAAAAGAACATTGAGATTTAAAACGCCGATAAATTATTCTATCCCATCATAGATGCCCATGATATGACCAAGTCAAGACAACCATTGATATTCCCCTGAACTTATGAGCCAGAAGAGAGGTGCTGCCTAAGAAGACCACGACAAATCTATCTGTCATTTTGGGAAGCAACATAGTTTTTCTTTTTTAATTGTTTTTCTAGTTTTAGTTTGACTTCTGCTATGTAATTTCAGCTAACATTAGTTGAAGTCTTAGCATAAAGTTTGAGCAATTTGAATGAAAATTTTTATGTGATTTTCTTCAGGATACCGATAGGTATTATGTGATAACGTGCTATCACATAATAAGTCATGTGTCACATAATAAGTAATCTTTCATTCCAATTGCCCACACTACGAAAATGTTTTTTGTGGAAACCCGACACCATTTTCTTCAAAACAAATAACAGCCGACTTTACTATGGACTAGCCTGACCAAAAAATATTAAATCTTAAACACTTGTCGAATAACGGAGAGGTGCCATTTAAAAGAGCGACAAAGAAGAAAAATGTGCCTGAATACCATAGATGATATTAATATTCTATGCCGTTCCCGTAGAAGAGACTTTTTTACAGTTTCTCACCAAAACGAACACCTCCAAGACCAACAATCCACAAACACGCATCTTCACGTAACACGACACTGAATCAAATGGACAAAACGTAGCAATGTCACAATTTAAACATTCTAAGCACAATACAAATGTTACGGATATTTAACGGATATTTTCATAATTAGTGTATAATTAAATTCAGGAAGTCACCATCATGTTCAAGGATGTCATACCTAGGTACTCCTTACCTATTATTCAGTAATATATTGCCCAAGATCGTGTTGAATTGAAGGAAAAGAGAGCCCTTCAGTGGGATTAGTCAGGCTACGGATGATGATGATGCTTTATTTATTTATAATTTATTGCATAAAAATACACAATTTAAATACCTACATTAAAAGGGCGTATTGCTAATGTGTTATCTGGGGGACAACCTAAGTGGTGGTATAGAAAAAAATTGTGCGTGCGACAAATATAAATAGGCTACTTTTGAATCATTTCTACTTTACCTACTTCAACGTTGACAGCCAAAGTACAGTTCTTTCACCACTGGATTTTCGGCCCATGTAAAATCCTAGAGTTTTTATGAGAAAGTGACTAAAAAAAGTCATCCTATAGGACAGTTTTTTCTGTCTATGACAAATCACCTCTGTACTCTCAAATAATGTATAAGTCACCATCCAAATAAATATTCTTATTTTACTGCCAGACATTGAAATGTGGCCCCTAGCTGCGGCCCGCTACCCTTATCAATCCTGATTTCGCCCTTATATTTACTTTAGACGCAGACGAAACCGCTCTTTATAAACAAAACAGCTTTGTTTTCTCAACCACCCCCTAAAACTGAAACCACAATAAAACTGCTCCTTCTAAAATACATTTTAAACTTTATGCTAGCAGGTATAGAGTTCAAAAACTTAAAAGAAATAGAGGGTGAGGGTAGTTTTATGTAAAACGGGGTGATAAAGGAAAGTGTCAACATTTGTACGAGTCTACCCTGGATATCCGGTGCCGACAGACGCCTGTCTAGTCTAAGGAAATAAAATGTAGAGGTGTAGAGAGATGATGGATGCTTCTCTTTAGAAGGAAATATTTAAAGCAAGTTTGAAACAAACTTTGCACACTGTTAAGAAATCTCTAAAACGTAAACTTTTAAATACGTTAAATCATGGAGCAATTAAACTAAGAATATAGGTACATACGAGTACATACAATGCCAAATCGCCCAAGTTACTGTAAGATTTTCGTTCGCTTCGCTCACTCAATCAATAAACAAGTACACAAAATATTTGTTTATTTATGGACGCAAAATGGTAAGAAGCTAATTGTGTTCTTTTAGTACTCGCATCAATTTCACAACAAATCGATTTTTACAATATTAAATATAAAAATAAATATTTAAATAAATATTTTTTGGACTATTCACACAGCACTATCTCGCCCCAAACTAAGCCAAAGCTTGTGATATGGGAACCAGATAGCTGATATAATACATATATACTTTTTTTTTGTAAATACATACTTATAATATTATATAACACCCAGACAGAGAACAAACATCTATGTTCATCACATAAATGTTTGTTCTCGGTGGGGATCGAACCCACGGCCTACGGCGCAGAAGGCAGAGCTACTACCAACTGAGCTGTGAAGGCTGTCAAATATTCTCAAGAAACATGCATTCCCATCTCAACAACGCCCCATGCGACCCTATCTGACCTTACACCCTTAAATGTTATCCTATCAAAAAGCGATCAACTCGCATTTCTAATATCGTATCGGCCCTTCCTGGATTATTGCCCATGCTTCATGAGTAATTCATACGATACATTACACATAGGTACCTAAATATTTCATTTTGATCGATACAAGTTTTCCTACTCAAAAGTTTGCGTAAGTTTATTTATTTTTATAGTTATTATTGATCGAGTGAGCGAAGCGAACGAAGATCTTAGTTTCAACTTGGGCGATTTGGCATTTTATGTATGTATGTATGTATGTATGTATGTTTGTCTGGCGATAACTTTAGAACCGTTGATCCGATTTGCATGAAATTTGATATGTCGATAGCTTGTTCTTGAGAAATTTACTGGTAAGTATATGAGTAAAATCGGATGAAGGGGTTTTGAGATATGGGGTTTTTTAAGAGGGCAAAAATAAAAAAAGTTACTTAAAAAAATCAAGTTACATGTCATATGAAAGGGCTTTGTTTGGACATTCCAAAACAATTTTTTCTTTTTTTTTGGGACGCTCGGTTTTTGAGATAAAATTTAAAAAGTTAATTTAAGATAACCAGCGATCCAAGAGCTCCCATCTCTAAGAGTTTCGTTGAAATCAAGGTTTTTCTACTGGTCGGCCAGTTCCTTTGATTTTTCTTATTTTTTTTCTTGAAATAATTTAAGGAGGTACTCAGTTCTCATAAAATGGTGACGACGACCAGGTCTGATGATGGAGCCAAGGGCTGTTCAACGGAACTCTTCAATAAATAGGCCTATAGAGTTGAAACTTGGTAACCATACCAAGTTAGTAAGCGGTAGTCAGAAGAAAGTCCAAAGATAATGTTTGGACTTGCCTCTGACTACTACGTACTCAAAGTTTTGATGCGTTCGTCGGGTCGCATCACGAGATCTCAGTTCGGGGCGAACTACTAGTTTTATCGAGTGAGTGAAGCGAACGAAGATCTTGGGCATTATTCTCTATGACATAGGACATTCCGTGCCATAACCGTGTGACGTCACAGCGTGGTCTAAACGCAAACGCGATTCATAAACCAAAAAATGAACTAAGAATGACAACTAGGAATGACAACTAAGTCATAGGGAATACGGTTTTGTCCGATTTCCCGCCGCTGTCTAGTCGTATCTGTGTAACGCGATTGCATTGGCAATAGAGAATAATGCCCCGGCATTATTCTCTATGACATAGGACATTCCGTGCCATAACCGTGTGACGTCACAGCGTGGTCTAAACGCAAACGCGATTCATAAACCAAAAAATGAACTAAGAATGACAACTAGGAATGACAACTAAGTCATAGGGAATACGGTTTTGTCCGATTTCCCGCCGCTGTCTAGTCGTATCTGTGTAACGCGATTGCATTGGCAATAGAGAATAATGCCCCTTAGTTTCAACTTGGGCGATTTGGCATTTTATGTATGTATGTATGTATGTTTGTCTGGCGATAACTTTAGAACCGTTGATCAGATCTGCATGAAATTTGATATGTCGATAGCTTGCACTTGAGAAATTTACTGGTAAGTATATGAGTAAAATCAGATAAAGGGTTTTTGAGATACGGGGTATTTAAGGGGGAAAAAATAAAAAAAAGTTGCAAAAAAAAAACAAGTTACATGTTATATGAAAGGGCTTTGTTTGGCCCAAAACAATTTTTACTTTTTTTGTGGGACGCTCGGTTTTTGAGATAAAATAATAAAAGTTAAATTAAGATAACCAGCGATCCAAGAGCTCCCATCTCAAAGAGTTTCGTTGACATCAAGGTTTTTCTACTGGTCGGTCAGTTCCTTTGCTTTTTCTTATTTTTTTTTTCTTGAAATAAATTAAGGAGGTACTCAGTTCTCATGAAATGGTGACGACGACCAGGTCTGATGATGGAGCCAAGGTCTGTTCAACGGAACTCTTCAATAAATAGGCCAATAGAGTTGAAACTTGGTTACCATACCAAGTTAGTAGGTGGTAGTCAGAAAAAAGTCCAAAGATAATGTTTGGACTTGCCTCTGACTACTAAGTACTCAACGTTTTGATGCGTTCGTCGGGTCGTATCACGAGATCTCAGTTCGGGGCGAATTACTGTTGTAACAAGGATACAAAATAACGGTGGAACCGAGCCGTAAGTTTGTTGCCTGTTCTTCTAGGCTTGGTCGGGTGGAACTGGCAACTAGATTCACCTAGCTTTAGGACGTTTCAAAGTGATCTTTGTGATTTAATTGAATAGTACTTTTGATGATGATGATGGATACGCCTTGTAATAGCAATATTATTGATATAGTATATTGCTTGGTATAGCAAGAGGTTGATTGCGATTTTTCGAAAATGAGTTTAGTGATCTTTCAACATGTCGAAACGTGCGAGCGAGAGTCACATTAGCTCTTGTCTTCGCCTTAACAGATTTTCTTATAACGTAGCTAGGAACACTTTCGATTAAGTCACCTTTCAAACCTTAAATTTAGAGCTACTATGATACAGATACAGACACAGACGTAAACTGACCCCATTCTGTTTGCGTCGGGGATTAAAAACCTGAAAAAAAACCAAAGTCATTTCTTGGTCACATTTGGAACTGGCGGTTAGTGCGCGGCGCAGTTTTGTTCCAATACCTATATTTGTTTATTTCGTTTTTTAGATACCTACCATATTTTAATTGACTGATTGTGTGGGTGAACAACATACCTACCTATTTCGGCTGTAAATTTAAGTCTTTTGCGGTACAGCAAAGTTATATTCCGGCCCTTCACGCGTAAAAATGTCATATCGAAGCAGGCCGTAAACCCCGCTGTCCTGTCCTACCCAGGTTTACGCAGTACCCGGGCCATAGTAAAAACGTCACATTAACTGAGAATAAACTGTAGTTTATGTGTGACAGACGAAGCATGTATGGAACTAGTTAAACCAACTTACGGGTTAGAAAACCAGTTAAATCTTCGATGAACTTTGTAGCGTACGTTATTTTTAAGGCGAAGACAAGAGCAGGTGATTCTCGCTCGCACGCTTCGACATGTTGAAAGATATAACATTACTACACTCATTTTCGCGAGAGTCATATTAGCTCTTGTATTCGCCTTAAACAGAAGTTTGAAGTTGGATCCGAACCGCTTTTAATAAGGGCACCATTGCGATGCTGTCATTTGACAAAAAGTGTTTTCAAAAATATGAAAAAGTATTTATTTGGAACAAGAAACAGAAGTATAGAAACAAATTGAAAAACGATGATATCCGCAGGAGTTTAAAAAAAAACTTGTCGCGAATATCAACGCCCTCCTCCACAATACCTATTTCGTACAGGGTTCCTAATGCTTAGAAGGTAGGAGCTAAACTTAATTTTAAGTACATATTTATGTGGTAGCAAATTATTTCTTATTAGGGTTTGCAACAACCTATGAGACTTCTTGGTACGACCTCTGAGAACTCGCAAAGTCGGCGATGAAACCACAGAATTATAGCATTTCTCTCTGTCTGTCTCTGTCTCTCTGTCGTTTAGCCATATAATGACATAAAACCATTCTATCCTATCCTTACTTCCTATCCTAGGGAAATTTATGATGAAGATGTTTCGGTGTTTGTGGGTCAATCGCGCCCCGAATCTCAATAGTTGAACCGATTTGGGTGAAACTTGAAACAAATATAGTTCGTAACCTATATTAGCATTAAGGCAACTTTTATCTTGAAAATTACCGGAATCAGGGCATACGTAACCAAAAAAAACGTCCTAAATATTGATGTCAGCAATCACCGATTCGACCTAAGCGATGCCGCGGGCGGCAGCAAATCGGTAATGTATGTTATTGCAAAGAAAAATTGCAATAACATAAGTATTCTGAAATCTTCAGCTTGGTTTTATGACTTTCAAGATTCAGAAACATCTAAGTTTAAACAGCTGACTTCATCGGTGACGAAAGCATTCGTCTCGCTCGCGTTCGCCACGCCACAAGGTCATTAAAGACCACCTAGAGTTGGCAGAAAGAACTACCAGCTATTCTACTTAGGTACAGGTACAGGTACAGGTACAGTACCTGCACCCCAAGTATTTCGTTTATGTTACGGAATATTATGTTCTACTACAAATTTTCATCATACTTGCAACAAAAAGTTTCGTATCGGTATCTCTATCGCGTCTTCATACAAAACCCGCAATGAACACGGAACATAAACGAAAAATGAAAAACCAAATATGGTAAGCACAACTAATACTTGGGGTACGAAGTCGTTGTTTTTCGTTTTCCGTATCGTCAGGCCGTTTTTGTATGGAGATTCGTGATTTTACAGCATAAATAAATCAATAAATATTGGTGGACTTTCCACACAGCACTATCTAGCCCCAAACTACTAGTATTCTCTTATCTGTGCCCCAAACTAAGCAAAGCTTGTAGTATGGGAACCAGATAGCTGATAAAATACTTAAATACTTTTTTTTTGTAAATATCTACTTATAATAAAACACCCAGACTGAGACCAAACACCTATATTCACCACACAAATGTTTGTTCTCGGTGGGAATCGAACCCACGGCCTACGGCGCAGAAGGCAGAGTTACTACCAACTGAGCTGTAAAGGCTGTCAAAAAAAGCATGCTCATCGAGTCTCCATACAAAAACACAATTTTGAAAAATCGCAAATAACAATGATTCAGAGAATAACATCATTATTCTTAAAGGTTTAACAAAAATATCATTTAGATCCAAATAAGTTTTCGAATAAAAAGTTTAATTAATAACGAAAAGTAGTAGGTACTTTACAAATTTATCGGTATGAAAAATTTGCACCAATCAAAATAATGTTTTTATAACGTATTCTCTGAAAGATAGACCTATCCCGAGAATGTCGTAAACAAATTCCTCGAAGACGAAGCCGCGGATAAGTAGGTACATATGTATAAAAAATCTTCTATTCTAAATATGCTATTTAACTAGTCAGCAAGATATTTTAGACTCTATCTAATGTTGTTGAACAAGGTTGAGAACCTGTATTCTAAATAAAGTAAGGTGTAAATAACTTTACTAATATAAGCGTCTGCTCATTATTACTGACAGCATAATTCTTCATTTATGTTCACATTTTAGAAAACTATTATAGAGATTATTCAAAAACGCCCATATTAACACCCACGCAAGCGTGGCTGCGTAGATAAGATAATTTAGGTATTACGTAAAATTTTGAGTTTTTTCTAAACAGCTTGCTGTAGGAACAATCAAATGGCCCATCTGATGTTAAATGGTAACCAGTATATATAACAAAGCATCGTAAGTCATGCTCGATAGGAACGTGCCCTGAGCGCATCTATCAACTTAAGGCATACTGATGTTAAGCCTCATGTGCCTGTAATTTCACCGTCAACCAGACTATAAATATGCTTCAAACCGAAACACAGCAACGCTGCTTGACGGCAGAAAAATTCATGTTTATGGGTTAGGTAAGTTACCTACTCAGCTTACTGAAATGAAATATGTATTTATTTCATGACAGCACTTGACACTGAACACTGAGCACTGAACTTGACAGCACTGGTGTTTTAGTGATAACGGTCCCACCTTCAATCCTGTTCGTGGGTTCAAGACCGGTCATGCACCAATGAGCTTTTCTGTTATAAAAATTATGGGCCAGTTCACCTTCACCTTCGCCGTTTGAGAGTAACTGGCCCTGCAATCAAACGACGAAGGAAAACATCGTGAGGACACCGCACCGGTATGTTGTAAAACTATAAAGTTCTAAACCAATATGTGTCAAGTGTTTGAAAAGAACCTCTCTCAGGCGCATTTTAAATCCTTTCACCACACTGTTTCGAATGAACTAGTGACACCACAAGAATAAGCTTTCTGAAAAAAAAACAGAAAATTTGTACTTTATCATTTGTTATTTAATTTAGCTATTAGTTATCTAAAGGGTTAAGGATTATTGAAACATGAACTATTTAGCCATAATTACAAACTTACCTGCACATAGAACCTTCCAGATGTTCAATTGTAGATTGTAGAGCTCTTGCAAAATTCTATTGACTTATCGGGTTCGTGCATTTTTAAATTATCTTTTTACCCTGAGTTACACACAAAAGAATTAGTAAGCGAGCGCAATCTTTGGATTTTTGTTTACGTTCGAAAAACCGTAGATTATACTAGTTAGCTATTTAAATAAAGATAAAGGTAGTGAAATAGCTTCAGCGATAAGACCGCCCATTGTGCTTTAATAAGTTACGTCTAGATTTATGATGTCTTTGTGTACAATATTTCTATTTGTCTATCCAAGTTACTGGACCGAAATAAGCGGGTGCCGGGGAGGCGTTTTTGACAGGCTTCAGTAAAAGGACGTTTAAAAACTTTTATATCTCTTCCACATCGGAAAAATATGCTCTGCAAAAAAATAAAGGGTTTTTTCTCTCGATTTATTCACTCGAAACACTTTTTATTATTTATTTTAATAAATAGATTAAACTGACTTTTGTCTCACTAAATAGATATGCAGAAGTGTTCTAAAAAGTATAACTACGAGTATAGTTAATCAAGGAATGTTTTAACCTTACTTGAGCAGTGTTATCTTACTAAGGTAAGTTGTTGTATACGTTAACAGTAGTAGAGC
This sequence comes from Chloroclysta siterata, assembly GCA_932294275.1. Lineage (NCBI taxonomy): Eukaryota > Metazoa > Arthropoda > Insecta > Lepidoptera > Geometridae > Chloroclysta > Chloroclysta siterata. The sequence goes on from OW028602.1 coordinate 13,845,988, forward strand.
TCTTTGTGAAGGGCTCGTCCGGGGAATTACTACCACCACGGCTTTTTCTGCCGCCAAGCAGCGTTGCTGTGTTCAGGTTTGAAGTGTGGTTGCCGGTGTAATTACAGGCACATGAGGCTTAACATCTGTATGCCTCAAGTTGAAGGACGCAGGGCAGTGCATCAAAACGATTTTTTTTCTGAACTGTGTGCAATGTGATTGCACACAATTTGGTTGCGTTTTTTCATAAATAAATTCACTGATTATATATATTTCATAATGTTGAACTGTGCGAGCGAGAGGTAGCAGTAGTCATCGCCTTAATAACATAGTTTGGTAAAAGCAAGTCAGAGTTACAGATTATTATAGTAAGTAGGTACATTTCACTTGCACCACTGCTCTGCGATAACAATAATGAAATTGTTTCATCAGTAGCGATGTTATATACTTATTTTTTATGAGACTTTGTTGCAATTCGTTTCGTAAAGCTGCTTTGACCACTGTCACTTTATATTTCTCACTCATTCGATGGCTGGGTACGTTGAATAGTGATACAAATAGCTCATAATCATCATCTCAGCCTGGTATCACCCACTGCTAGGTATAGGCCTCCCCCATGTTTTGCCAGGCTCCTCTGTCCTGTGCGTCTCTGGTCCAGGTGTTTCCTGCGACCTTCACGTTGTCGTCAAATAAATAAATGTGAATATTGGTGGACTTCCCACACACCACTATCTAGCCCCAAACTAAGCAAAGGAACCATCTATCTAATAGAATACTTAGTTACTTTTGTCTTTATCTATAGGTACGTACTTATTTATAACATAATTATAATAACACCTTGATAGAGATCAAACATCTAAATTCATCACACAAATGTTTGTTTTCAGCGGGGATCGAACCCGCGGCCTACTGCACCTTCACTGTAGTACACTGTAAGCCATCTTTTCCTATCAAACTTTCGTTGCAGACAGCATAACCTAAATCCAAGGCAAACAATTAAGCTCATATTTTGATTCCCCACAACACTTCCTTCCTTCCTTCCACAGCCTTCTCAACAATCAACAAGCAGGCTTCTCAACAATCACCTCAAGATTTTATGTGGAGATATCAGTTTGAATATATCATTAGGTAAGAGATGCGGATCTCAGCTGCATCGTTCGCGTCCGAATCGTGTCGCCGACCTCTACACAGTGCGGCTCTACGCCGTAGCACTGCTACGCTGCTCCAAAATCTTACCTTTTGGAAAAAATTATAAAATAATAGTAACATTTTTTATGATTTTTTTGACAAGGTTCACACAATGTTGAGCGGCTACCTCTGTTGAAAACAATTTTTAGATTCATAAACATAATCCAGTTATCATCTGGTACACAGTTGTATGTATCTTTATTATCAGGTCATTTTCCAGGAAGAACAATTTTGATTATTATCCCGCGATCTTCACAATGTCGTCGTTCCATCGAGCGCTTATTCCTTATTTTCGTCTTCCAATTGGAAATAAACCACGTATCAGCGAAAAAAAATATTTTACAAGTAAATTAAAATCTAAAATGAGTAACTTAGATTGTAGATGTTCTACGTTTGTATTCACACTGTGTACCACTGCAGCCTCCGTTACTGCTGAAATAATGCTACCTGTCGCGGCGACATCGCATTGTATGCTTTCCATTGCTGGCTTATTAAGATAAATCACTTTACCTGGATTCTTCTTACAGAACAGAAACACCTATATCTCTCACATATTTGTATTTCTAAAAACAAATAAATTATACAAAAGCCGTTGATTTCAGGCACGATATGTACGTGTAAATAGACTTTAGTCTACAAACCTACCTAGATTTGTAGACTAAAATCGATTGTAATGAATTCTGAAGGTAACGTTCAAACCGGTGTTCTATAGTTTTTTTTGTTTATGTTTTGTTTGATTTTGAATCCATCACGCTGCTTAAGTTCCGCATGTCTGAGAATAGAATGAAACCAGTAATGTGTCCGCAAGCCAAGTGAGCATCGCAGATCGACACGCAGTAAGGAGGTAAGGCCCCTCTCGCCTTCTCCACAGAGGGGCTTCTCAGTCCTCTCCGAACCTCCGTACTGAGAGTGTGTGTCCGCGAGTGATATACGCGTGTTAGCAAAACCGTGTTGTGCATATATATCACACAAAATACCTGGATTTCTTTTTCCTGTGAGTATTGTATCAGTTTTCAGATGTTTTCGCTGTTGTTTTTAGTGAAAGGTAAAGGTTCTTGGACCCGGGCGCTGTTTAGTTCCCGTTCTAAATTGGAATGCATTGCTTTATGGAATCAAACGTTTTATAAATTTGTTCTCTGTGCTGAACGATAGTCTTTTAAATATTTTTCAGTGAAAAATGTGTTGGTGTATACGCGCAAAAATCAATCACAGTTAGTTTATGATTCTATTTAGTGGTTCCCTCATGGTCCTGATAAATAAATATCTAATAGTGTTAGTATCATCTAAGACAACTAAGATTCTTTGTATTTTAGAACAATTATAACATGGTTTCTATAATTTGGTTCTGATAAAAAAGTAGGTACCTTATGGTGTTAGTATCTTCTAAAATAACAGATTCCTCCTATTTTTGATCAATGAACATATTATTTGGTCCGCGTGTTCGTATTTTACTTTACTTTTAGTGTTAGACAAAAATGCATATCAATTGAACAATGCAATACAATTTGCTTTATGAAACAATTATGAAATGAAATTGTTATTTACAAAGAACAATTGCTGATGCAAAATAATTGAAAGCGCCCGAAATGTAGGTTAATTAGCAGCAGAATTTGCTCAGTGCTCTGCCCAGGTAAGCAATAGTTAAAGTGTTGTCAGCTATTTCAATTATGTATGTGCTTATATTAAACTGTGAAAGTGTGTCTTTTTGTCTGACGTTTTTATAGCTAAACCGCTGAATCGATCTTGATTGATTTAAAATCAAAGAAAGCTTGCGTTCTCGAGATAGGCGTAGGGCACTTATTATAGCCAAAAAAATAATTTTCTAAATATTGCCGAAAAGAAAACGAAGTCCTAGTGACAACAATCTGGTCTAGGATTATAATTTAGACAAAGTTCTTAAAATGAATAAATATTGGACATTCCACACTCATCTAGCGCAAAGATTGTAGAGGATTGCGGGAATCCGGTGGATGAAGAGGGTTCAGAATCGTTCTTTCTGGGAATGTATAAAGGAGACTATTTCCAGCAGCAGACTTCTTCAGGCTGATGATGATGACCGCACTTATGATAATTATAACACCCAGCAGAACATTTATGCTCATTACACAAATTTGTTCTCAGTGATTGGTTGTCAATAGAGTAGGGAAAAGTAGATTTGAGAGCACTGGTGGTCTAGTGGTAGCGGCCCCGCCTTCCGATCCTAAGGTCGTGGGTTCGAAACCGGTCGTGCACCAATGAGTCTTTCTGTTTAAAAATTTATGTGCACAATGCCAGTACTCTCAAACGGTGAAGGAAAACATCGTGAGGAAACCGGCATGTCGTGGAACCTAAATAGTTCTACGAGTATAACATGTGTCAAGTGCTCGAAAGGAGCCTCTTGAGGCGCACTTAAAATCCTTTCACCACACTGTTTCTAAAAGAAACTAGTGACACGACAAGAGAGATGAGAATAGAGTAGGGAGTTTGATTGGTATTTTATGGTATTTACTTGTGCTCCAGTTTATACAAGCTATCGCTTTTTTATTTATCTTATCTCAAAAATAAAAGAAAGCGAAAGTTCGTCCAGCAGATGATTTATTGGATCATCAGATTAGATTACTTAATCTTTTATTGGGAATTTATGGGCCATTTTAAATTATCACCCTCAATCATGAATCCAAAATACGAGCGAATTTATTAAAGTTACGTAACCAACTTTGCTCGTTTAATAAATACAATTCTTAAAAAATAAGTACGATAGATATCATTTCAGATATTTCAAGAGTCTTTATGGGGTAGTTAGCGACATGTCTATGTGTTCTTTACGTCTCGGGCACGTCTTCGGTTGACAAGGTAGCATTTCAAAGTGATCCTTGTGATTTTATTGAATAAATACATTTTGACTTTGACAAGCTCTATAATGCTATTCCTTTAGGCGTAGGCGTAGGTTCAACATCAGGTGCGCCCTCAGCTTTTTCACCACGTTATCGAATATAAAAAAAAGGTTTGAAAGTTTCTACCATAAGTAGTTGTTGGGTAACTAAAGATCTTTTGCATACTTTATTTTTTAGGTTTATTATGCTCGTTTATGTTTCCACTCAAGTGATTTTATACATTTATGTAAATACTTATAATAAAGTTATTTTAAGATTCGGAACTGGATACGATCGTTATTGAGCAAAGTAAACTGTTGCAAATTTTATTGAGCTCTTAATATATTTACGGACTTCTCTTCCTCACTTTTATATTTAAGTAAAACGTAAATAACGTAGTGTTTTGGCCAAGATATTAATCGGTGAACGCTACATGTATTTAGGCTAACACGTGTAATGAATAAAAAAAAAAAAAAGATACTCGGTAGGCAAACTTTTGTCAGCGAGAAGTTTGTTATCCTCTTTTTTTTATTTTTAATAATTTCAGTAGCACGCTACGGTATATATGTTTACCACTTTCCAATACGTTTAAGGTAGGTAGGTCGGGTACGCGAATTATGAAGGTACAATTTGTTTCTTGTTTTTTTATACAACTATCATAAGGAACAAGCCGATGGCCCACATGATATTAAGTGCTAACCATCACCTATACAGCATTGCCTCGTAAGTCACGCACGATAGGAACGTGCCCTACGATGCACTGCCCTGCGTCCATCAACTTGAGGCATACAGATGTTAAGCCTCATGTGCCTGTAATTACACCGGCAACCACATTCTTCAAACCAAAACAGAGCAACGCTGCTTGGCAGCAGAAAAGGTGTGGTGGTAGTACTTCCCCGGTCGAGCCCTTTACAAACAGCTCTACTACTCTTAAATGTTGTTACTTAAATAAAATGGTTTTCTTTCTTCTTTTTTTTAGTATTCCTCACGCTAGTATTCCTTACCCAATCCTTACTAAATTTATTAAAAAAAACTCATAAATAAAGCGTTTAAGGAACATGTTTCTCACAATTAAATTGAAAACAGGATTAGCTTGCAGATGTTTCATAGCGAAGTGAAATGAAACCCTCATCAAATATGCCATGCTTTTATGGTTACAATTTGGGGAAATGGGCTGGATTAATCACCCTCTTGTTATTACCACGACCCTTTTAGTGGAAGAACGGATATAAGATTGGGTTTAATTAATCTGAAGTAAATATTACATTTGATCAAACAGCCGTTGAATTTTGAATATTCTTCTTCAAAAACCATTAAAACGAAAAAGCTATGTTACTTCCCAAGATGACATAAAACGAATCATTTGAATATGCATTCGTGTCCGCACCGTCTGTCATATCCACAGATATTCTTGCCAGTTGCAAGTGGAATAGATTAATTACTTTTTAGTCAAGTCAGTTCATAGTAAAACTGGACATCGGTTTATTTCATTTGATAAGAAATGAAGTAAACACGCATAAAAGTAAAAATATTTTTTATTTAATTAAATAATTATATAGGATCCTTTAAACGTCTTATAAACTAGATAGACACGCAACCAATCCTAGAAGAATAGACAAGAAATCTACGGTTTGGCTCCCACTGTTTTTAATAAATTTTTTTTTTTTTTTTTTTTTTTTTTTTTTTTATAGTGTACATTACACATTATAATGTACTCTACTTATATTACAATCTAGCCACAATAGCGGGCTAATGAGTAATTTTACATTGACCTAAATTTTTAGCTTACTTTACTAAGAATGTGTCCATTAACACTTTTCTTACTGTATCTATTTAAGGGGAAGACACTTTGTTTTTGTGTTCTTTATAAGTGGCACTTGCACTACATTTTACTCATATTACCACTACACTAACTCAAAAGGTTTTTTTCTTTTGAGTCTTCTCACTAGGTCTGTATTGTCGAGGAGCTGGATGGCTTCGACGTTAACATGGTGATGAAGTCTTTTTTCGTGAGCTTCAGCGTATTTTTGAATAAATTTATCGACGACCTCTATGTTAAGGTCCCGATGGAGATCGTCATTTCTTATGTACCAGGGTGCATTCACTACTCCTCTCAGCACTTTGTTTTGGAATCGTTGGATTATTTGTACATTGCTCTTTTTGGTACAGCCCCAAAGCTGTATACCATAGGTCCAAACTGGCATCAGGACTTGTTTGTACAATAGCATTTTGTTGTGTACTGATACAGTAGAATTTCTTCCAAGTAGCCAGTACATCTTTTTGTATTTTAGTTCCAACTCATCTTTTTTCTTCTTAACGTGAGCTTTCCAGCGCAGCTTCGCGTCAAGTGTCATGCCCAAATATTTTGCCGTATTTTCATACGGGATGAGCGTATTGTTAATAAATATTGGGTGATATTCCTCCTTTTTGTTAGTAAAGTTGACGTGAACCGATTTGGTTTCGTTCAATCTAATTCTCCATTGTGCTGTCCATTCATAGATTTTATTCACTGCTACCTGAGCTTTTTCCGCTGCTTCTGCGTGGGTGGTGCCCACAGCCATTATTGCAGTGTCGTCAGCAAAGGTTGCGATAGTGTTGTTTTCAAGTTTAGGAATATCACAGGTATATAATAGGTACAAGACCGGACCTAATACGCTTCCCTGTGGTACCCCAGCTTTTATTTCTTTAATTTCAGAGTAAGCATCTTCTTGCCTTATTCTAAAGACTCTATCGGATAAATAAGATTCTAGTATATCTGCCATCACTTTAGGTAACATTTTACGTAGTTTTAGCATAAGACCTTTATGCCAAACTTTATCAAATGCCTGAGCTACATCCAAAAATATAGTAGAGCAGACTTTCTTTTCTTCAAGAGTTCTCTCGATCATGTTTGTTATTCTGTGAACTTGGTCTATAGTAGAGTGTTTCTCACGGAAGCCAAACTGATGTTCTGGTATAAGACTCTTCTTGTCAAGTATTGGTTTCAGCCTTTTAAGCAGTAGTTTCTCGAATAGCTTAGACATAATGGGTAGTAAAGAGATTGGTCTGTATGATGTTGCATCTTGTGGTGGTTTCCCTGGCTTTGGTATCATTATTACTTCAGCCACTTTCCATAAATTCGGTACATATCTCAGCCTCAGTGCAGCATTGATTATATTTGTTAATTTAACTAGGGCTTTTCTAGGGAGGTTATGAAGAATCTCTCCTGAAATAAGATCATATCCCGGGGATTTTTTTGGATTGATGTGATGTTTTATTTCACTTGCTACTTCGCGTGGTGAAACAAGCTTTATATCTAAACTATCATCACATACTTCATGTCTCGAAGCTTCGTAAATGATTTGAGCTTCGTTGGGTTTGAATATATTTTCTAGGTGCTCCGCAAACTTTTCGGCTTTTCGCTCATTGTTGACAGCCCATTTACCGGGTCCTATTTTTATTGGTGGGATCTGGGTATTAGGCCGTTTTAGCTTTTTGGTAGCCTTCCAGAGTGAGTAGTCTGTACTACGGTCACTGGTCAGGCTTTGAAGGTGCGTGTGAGTTGAAGCGTCAATGTGGTTCTGTATTTGCCGTTTCAACTGCTTAGTAAGCTTATTTAGCTTCGTTTTGTCTTGCGGAGACCTAGATTGATGCCATTGGTTTCTCTGCTTCCTTTTTTTTCGTATTAAGTTTTTAATATGATCATTTTATCCTCAACCCTCTTTAGCAGTCGTTCTTTATTCAAAAATATCTAGGTATTTTTGATGCTTTTAACGCAGCTAAAGCATTTCGGTGTCGTACATTTCTATCGAGTGCTTCTGCATTAATAATGTTAAAGTAGAGTGATCACCCCACGTCACCAATCACAGCTGCCGTAGGTGGAATACAACCTTCCCCGACCAATCAAAACTGTTTGTCAATTAGCTCGTCACACAGCCGTGCTAACTGACATGGATGAGATGTGTTTGTAAATCCCTCTGCAATACATTTCAACAAAAACCAGCTAAAAGTCAGATACAGTAATTTAAAATGGTACTGAACTTATTTGTGTCTGGTTCGTTTACTATGGACCTATGCTTTTTTACCAAAAATTTAAACAGGACTTTCAGAGACCACGTACGAAAGAAAAAATTATACTTACATTAATGTTTTCAGAGAGGTTTCTTACAGTAATGGGTACAATTTTGGGGTATTATCAAAACCTATTTTGTGTGACTCTCTCGGTGCCCGAGATAGGTATAAGATAATCTTCTTTTTTTTGCCGTGTCAGTAGTTTCAATCGAAACAGAAAGAAGAAAGTGGTTAAATAATTTTATGTGCGCCTCAAAGAGGCTCCTTTTAAGCACTTGACACATGTTTTAGAACTTTTTAGGTTCTTCGACATGGCGGTTTCCTCACGATGATATCCTTCACCGTTTTGAGAATAATGGCACTGTACACGTACCTAAATATTTTAACAAAACTGTTTTAACAATTAAAAAAAAAACTCATTGTTGCACGACCGGTTTTGAACCCACTAGAAATAATGATAAGGTATTACCTAAGTATAGACTACATACCTACAATATACATACAATCTTAATAGTAATTTCCGAAAGATGGTGTCACCTTTGTTACCGATGTGAGAACGTTGCCTCCTTTGTTTGCCAATTAGTTCGATGACCAGACACACCAGCCCGACACCACAGTCAATGGTAATAGAGGCGCAGCGCGCATACTGATCGATCGGAAGCGAAGCGTCATCGACAACCTTTCAATATGTGCACATGGATACGCATCAGGCTATACACTGCTCGCTATGTCCTTGTAGTAAGAGTAGGGTAGGACTACCACCTTGCCTTTTCTGCCGCCAAGCAGCGTTGCTGTGTTTGAAGAGTGCAGTTGCCGGTGAAATTACAGGCACATGAGGCTTAGCATCTGTATGACTCAAGTTATTGGACGCAGGGCAGTGCATCGTAAGGCACCTATTGTGCATGACTTACGAGGCAATGCTTTGTTATAGGTGATGGTTACCACTTTAATCAGGTGGCCATCTGCATCCACAAGTAGGTAAGTTGTATATAAAAAGTCAGTTTTCTTTAGGGTTGTGTAGCTTGATCTGTATCCGTGTATCTCTCTATCTAGTAAATAAATAGTTTGAATAATAAACACACGTGTGATTATTATTCAAACGATTAACTTTTTTCTTTAATAGTTTGTTCGTTTATTACAAGGTAGGTATTATTAGATAAATTATGACTATTTTACACAGATGGTTAAACGTACAGTGAGAATGTACTCTGTTGTCTAACTAAGGTACCTACTTACTTCTAAAAAACAGAGTTAAGATCACTCAAAAGCTTCAGTCTTCAGTCGACTCTTTGCTCAAATTTCACTTTGTTTTACTTCATACATGTAGTTATTAGGTACAGAATATCACAACTTATTTTAGAATTTTAAGAATATTTACAATCGGATACTACTTGCATAAAATGAAAGCATGCAAAATACTTCATATAATTGTAATTCATAGAGAAATTAATGGAATAATCTTTATGATTTACATGATTATATTTAGGCAGCCATGTTTATTTTAACAAAGCAGCTGGATGCTGAACATCGCATATCAAAACTAGAGCACATAGAAGGAAGTTTAGTCTGTTTCTCGTCTGTTTGTTCTGCTCAAAGTTTGTTCTTCAATAGACCAATCAAATTGCTATGTTTATGACCTATGTTTATGGCGCCAAATTCACCTTTCCGCAGAGTTATTTCAAGACTTCCTTACTACTAATCTAGAATGTTACTCTACTGACGTCTTAGTATAGAAACCATAGTGCATCCGAAAGCAGTTAAGCTTATAAGAACATTTTAGGGACCTCAAAACTCTGGATCTTCAGGTCATGAGGTCTATTCAAAGAAAATCTCTGCAGGCACTGAACGTAGTTAAGCTTCTTTTAGTTCTTCGGTAAGTTAAGATGGTTTGGGCATGTTGAGAGGATGGATGAAAGGAGATTAACGAAACAGGAGCATCAGGCGAGCGTAAATGGGACTGTTGGGAGGGGAAGACCTAGGCGGACGTATCTCGATCAGATAGCAGACGTTCTAGAGAAGGGCCAGGTCAAGAGTACCTACCCTAAACCGACGAGAATGTATGAAGAATGTTATGAGAGTGAATGAAGCGAAAGAGGTATGTAAGGACCGTAGCAAGTGGAAATCCGTGGTCTCTGCCTACCCCTATGGGAAACAGGCGTGATTTTATGTATGTATGTATGTAGTTCTTCGAAAAGGTACTTGATACGTTTCGCATCACATAATTATATTGTGGTTTCTAAATAGAGAATACAAAGACTAGGAAGATCCATAAAAGCATAATAATTGTATTCATTTATTAAAAGGCTGATGTCACCATGAAAGGAGCGCGGCGTAGATTCTAAGCTTTACTTATACACCTACTCAATTCATATTAATAATATAATGTCTGTGTACCCTTACATTCTTTTTTTGACAGCCTTCACAGCTCAGTTGGTAGTATCTCTGCCTTCTGCGCCGTAGGCCGTGGGTTCGATCCCCACCGAGAACAAACATTTGTGTGATGAACATAGATGTTTAATAAATAAATAAATATTGGTGGACATTCCACACAGCACTATCTCGCCCCAAACCAAACCAAAGCATATGGGAACCAGAAAGCATATATACTTTTTTTCTTTTTTTTTGTTCTCTATCTGGTCTTTTTTGTTCTATATAAGTAATACACATCAGCTATCTGGTTTCCATATTACAAGCTTTGGCTTAGTTTGGGGCGAGATACTGCTGTGTGGAATGTCCACCAATATTTATTTATTTATTTTATTTATGTTGATATAATCTGCGCTACGAAGGTCATTTTAATATCACATAATCATTTCCAAATAATGCCATTGCTCTTGTATTCACGTTTTTGGAATATACCATTACTTTTATTAGCAGATCCCAAGATCGATTAGACCTGACTGCTAAATCTCTTTGAAAACTAAAAATATGAAGTTTAAACCTGTTATTGCACGTGACTGTACGTTATCATCTTATAGCACGCTCTATCTAACTGGTAAAACGATTTGGATTATACCTACTAAGTATTTAGATCGTGACTTGGAAGAACGGATCACGGTGCCTCTTAAATGAAACCAAGAAACAAAGGCCCAAGTCAGACAACAATATTTCTGTCATGTTTTTTTTTAAGTAGAGACGTACTTGATACCTACTAGCTTATTCGAAACATACTTTTTCTTTTTTAATGTAAGAGCTTAGCTCTTGTCGGTTTTCTGATTCTGAAGCAGTTTCCTCCAGGTTACTGAAATACTCAGACCCTTCAAGTACGACAATTACGTAATCTTTTTCAACGGACTCAAACTCTTCCCATCAAAACAGTCCACGTCACCAGTCGTGTATCTGATAGCGGGTGGTGATAGAGACTGTTATTATTCTGTGCATCCAACACAAGGAAAGAGCAACCGGTTCGCTGTCAGTTTGCACAAGTGCTCTTGTCCTAGCTTCATGAAAACGGCTCGCACAATGCAGTGAGCTTTAGGTAAATTTGATTTAGGTTTCAAAGCAAAGTGAAAAAGTATTTACTCAATTGAAGTACAAGGATCACTTTGAAATGTTCTAAAGCTAGGTGATTCTAATCACCAATTCCACGTGACCAAGCCTAGAAGACAAGAAATTTACGGCTTGGTAGGTACCTATCGTTCTTTTGTAGGATTCTTTTTACATAATCATATAATATAATAATGAAGTCACAGTGTGGTGTCTATTTAGTCTTGGAGACGCTTTCGATTGGCACTGGCTTTGGATCATTTGAGCTATCTCTAGATCGTTCGCACGGTTTGCATAAACCTCAACTGTTTGATACGTATTTTGTGCATTTTGTAAGTAACTACCTACTTGTATGCATTGTTATTTTTCTGACTTGTGAGACACAGATCTCTCGGTAGACTAAGACACAGACAGACTCGATGACAAGATTTAAAGATTATCCCTAAAGGCAACCTTCCATTTCACCTGACAACTTGTTCAAAAGTCAACCGACGACTTTTCTAGCTTAGTATTATACGCCAGGAATCGGACGATGCGAGGGCGCCTAAAGGACATGTGACAGTGTAGGGTATGGGAAGTGGTTGGCGAAATCTGAAAACTGTGCTCGCTGGTTCTTCTTTCTCTTCTGGTTTATGGGGGAGGCTATTGTCCAATATAAGAATCAAATGAAGCACCACTCGTCTTGTGAGAGCGGAGTAGATGTTTATTTTAGTCTGTGGCGAAGACAGCCACAAGATGATGCGTCGTGCTTCACTGCGGCGGCGGCTCAGCGTCGTCACCCGTGAATTTATAACTCGCTAAGAAACCAAGTATTAACAACTGCCTCGAGAAGTTATAGAGAGAATTGTGTAGCGAGCGAACGAAGAGTTTCGAACGAATTTTGTCGACTCGGCGATCGAATCATCTTTGTTCTCGTATGCTGGTTGTGTAACTGTTGAACAGTGCTGATCTGCAGTTTATATTAATAGAAACTTACTGACTATGCATGATTTTATGAAGTAAAATACACAAACTGTCAGTATACATTAATGTATTATATGGTTCTGCAATACCCCTGTCACTGACGTTACGGTTGCTTTCGTGAGGGTCGGAGTAACGTACTTCCCTCAGATCCATAAGTAGGGGTGGACGAATCGCCCCGTGTGCTACGGTAGCCTAGGACGGTTGAAGGTCTAAGAACGGTTTGCTAAAAATTTAATCAATATTTGCTGGCGAGATTTATGAGTTTAATCGGCTAAGGGGTTGTTAAGATATCAATCTCCTAAAAGGGGTAAAATTACATTTCGAGATAAAATAAATAAAAAACTGTACTCTCATTTTTTAGTTCGATGAATTCATATTTCAAATAACTGACCGACAAAATTAAAAAGATCAGAGATCTCGGGAGGTCTGGATAGAGAACGATCAAAATAGTTCTTCCTGGAAACGTCTGTAGGAGGCCTGAGTTTATCTGTTGGATTCCTCTGGTTCAAGCCTTATTTTATATCTAAAAGTCATTCAGTCAGTTTAGGTACTTTTTAGTTCCATGGCCAAAAGAATATTATTTTCTTTCATGTAGACTTAAGAAGTGGTAAAGGTAGGTAAGGTAGTATGCGGCCATTTCATTTTAAGTGACATCTTTAAGTACCTATATGAGTGTATTTACTTAAGTGTCTGGACATATTTATCTGTTGTTCCATTAGCAATTACCTGTTAGTTAATTTTTATTTACAAACTGTGAACTTTCAATAATTTCACCTTTCTACCGGACGAGCTTCACACTTCTTCAATTGTTTTCTAATATTCCTATAGGCTATTAAAATACTATAGATATTTAAAAGTGCAAGAGCAAAATTAAAAAAAAATTGCAGATTGTCTGTTTGCCAACGATGATTTTTATATCGATTAATTTAAGAAGTATGAGACAGCTTTTGAAAAAAGAAAATAAAACATATAAGTATTTAAGCTTTTTTTCGCTTAATTAAACTTTTCGGATGAAACTCAAGGAATGATGAAAAGATGGTAAGCTTCATAATATTATTTAAATTCAGCGCCCCTGTATAGGGCTATTAGCCTCCTGACAGTAAAATTCGTAAAATTTAAATCATTTCACGAAAAACATACCCACAATACAAGTATAACAACCAGTGGACTTGAATACAAAGAAACAAAATAAGCAGGCATAGGTAATCTGGATCTTTTCTGTAAATGGGCTGGTACAGCCATTATGTCTGAACTTTACAATCGACCTACCTACGCCCGCCCACCGCCTTGCATTCGCCATAATAATACAACATTAGGTAGTTATACTAATACCCGGCAAATAGGTTTAACTAACTTAATTGTGATTAATAAAATATGTGAAGAGAAGGATTTTGACCTTTTTGTTAGCTTTCTGGTATTAAAAATAATTAAGTACCTACCTATTCTTACTTAGTTTTTGAAGTCGAATTAGTTAATTTGATAAGGCAATGTCGGGACTAGACAGACAGTATAAGTAAATTTCATTTTGATCGATACATGTTTTCGAGAGCCAATAATGTACGGCCAAATAATGTACAGCATGATATTGCACAGCACGATAATGCACACCTAGATAATCCGTGTCCACTGGTTTGAATTATTGGGTGTACATTATCATCCCGTACAATAACATGCTGTGCAATATCGTCACGTGTCAATAATGTACACCCAGATAATGTACAGCATGATAATTGGAAGCCACTTTAGTACCGTTGAGTCGGATTGGTTAGGATAAGTTGAAACATATAAATTACATCACAGAAATTAATTTTTACGGTACCATAGAGGCTTCCAATTATCATGCTGTACATTAACGTGCTGTACATTATCATGCTGTGTATTATCTGGCTGCACATTAACTACACGTGACAATATTGTACATCCAGATAATGCACACCTCGATAATGTACACCCAGATAAAACGAATCCAAAAAGGTACCAAAGTGGATTCCAAATATCATGCTGTACATTATCGTGCTGTACATTATGATGTCGTACAATAACCGGACTCATGTTTTCCTACTCAAAAGTTTGCTTTACTAGTTTTCGTACATAAGCAAACTTTTAGGTAGGAAAACTTTTATCGATCAAAATGAATTTTTTACTTAACTGTGCAATGTGATTGCACACAAAATGGTTGATTGCGATTTTTCGAAAATGAGTTTAGAGATTTTATATCTTTCAACATGTCGAAATGTGCGAGCGAGAAGTTGTTTGATGGTTGTCAGCCCCTTAACTTACTTGTCTATACTTACCTACACTATAAAGTTAGAAGTACCAGAATACCCAGAACTGATTTTTATCATACTTAATTAGATTGTTTGGCATAAGAATGAAGCAATATTCACGGTCACTGGGTACAATAGGGCATAATATTATCGGATTATTTTCCATTTATTTATTGTTTGAACAATTATGCCAACGGGGAACAGTCTTTAGCTATAAAAGGTAACTACTTACCTAAAGACTTGGGGTATTTTATCGATCTTCGACATTTATCGATATTGCCAAATCTATCAAGGTCCGTTGACCATGATCTCTTTCTTGCATTCAATATTCATGCCAGAATGTGGCCACATTCCATTTTCAAATTGGAAAGAACAAGCAAATCTTGCACTTATTTTGTCGCAATGTTATCTATGGTACTGCTGCTGTATTCTGTGGTTAAACTTGTCTTTGGAACCGGTCTTGGTTCGTTTGGTTACCAGGTTATTGCTGTACGGGGTTTGCGTTCAGTTTGTTGTTGTTTGAAAGTGCTGTCTGATCAATGTTTCACACTATAGCGGCTGTCGATACAAACTAAGCTGTATTCCGCTGTTTCTAAATTTCATATTTCAATACATGTTTCCTATTCAAGAATTTTGGCAATTGTGTTATGTACTGTAAGGTGATCCAAGGTTATGATGTCTAAACTGAACGATTCCTAATTTAGTTGATCTTAGAAAAATCTTGAACACTACGTCACAAGTGCAGTATGCCAGTAGTTATTCGACGCAAGTCAATAAGCTTAGTGACTTGCTCGGTGAGTCACGGTTTGTAGACTATGCGCGTGAGTCAGCGCCTTCAAATCAGGACCCGTCTTGGGAATGTCTCGCTATTTGTCCTATTTGCTGCTATTTGTGTGCAAGTGTAATTATGTCGAGACAATGAACTGTGCACATTCTAGGAATTAAGGAATTTTTGTTGCTCTTATTTTATTAACAAAAGAAATAGGTAATGTAAAAATGTAGCCTATCAGATCCTTGATCACGAATATTTTGACATTTGTGGCGTTAACGTTTCGTACCGATATTCAATCTTATTTTGTTGTTGTTAGGGAAACAATACGTTTTAGAAGCTTTGAGACTACATCTTGATTTGAATAGATAGCAGTTATGACTACATCGCTTTCTGACTAAATCTCGATCGACTAACATCAAATTCTTTCGTGATTATTAATAATTAATAATAATAATAATAAATTAATAAATTTTATTCAAAAACTTATAATTAAAGAATAACATATTTAAAAGAAGATTATGCCACTGATGTTTCATTCATTATACATAGGTTCTGTCACGTCTGGAATACCATGCAACTACTGCAAAATGTGGGTATGTGCCAAAGTAATGTTTGGTCTAACCCTTAGACTTACTCAAGGAAAAAAGCTTCACACGACTTTGATCCGCAGGCATGGTAGATATCCCCTCAGATCTCTTGGTACCAAGTACGAACTCAAGAACCAGTGTATTTTTTTGATGTTTTTGTATAGAGCAGTGTTGTCGCTCAGTGACAAAGCCCTTAAAATAAAAAAATAAAAATTAAGTATGATATGAATAGGGAGGGAGGGCCCGCTGTTTCGTACTTTTCAAAAAAAAAAAAACGTACCTACCTAATAATTTTATCATAATAAAGAGGGGAAAGACCTTAGACTAAGTATCATATAGACGTAGTGTTTCGGGTTTTTGGCGTGGCCGTTTTTTGTTAGTTTGTATGTATTCGCGTGAGTGACTAGAGAAGGGACAACATTGACTAACCTATCGATAGAATAAGAAATGGATGAAAAAGGCGTTTTAATTGGAATTCAACTTTTTAATTTTAACTGGTTGCTGACTTTTATTGCGAAAGCTCAAAACCATTATAGACACTGAAACACTACCATCGTCAATAATGTTTCCCACATTGACCTAACCGTGAGAGCGATGTCCATCCCACTCGATACACTTTCTTATGGCCATTTCGTCCATGCATAAGAAAATTTTGTAGTCTATCAGTTTTCACGCCTAACAGCTTTTATCCACTCCCGTCTTCATTCTGGGCATTTATAAGAACCTTAAAAAATAATGTAAAATTTAACAAAAATTGAGCCGTCGCAAGACGCCTATAAGGTGTGAAAAATTGAAACTACAACATAACCGCCGATCTGACCCGGCGCATTAGATGTTTCATATCAAAATCGGAAAATAAAATATTATCGATAAAGCTAAATTGGTGGAAGTACATCACTAGAACAGATGACTAAAACAATAATTTTTATTTTGCAATAATTAATGGGTTTACATCATTTTCACATAGGAAAATATGACTAGTACTAATAAAATGTAATTCCTACAGTCTTTATGGAAGAAAAAACGTATTTTTTTAGCATGAAAATAGGAAAAGAATATTACGTATCAAATGACAATTCCGGGTCTTTAACTCCTCCTTTTGTTGTTTTTGATACACAAAACACAGCTTCACAAGACATACTTTCACCTTTTCAAATATATTTTGCCTAGACAATAATAATTCTTTATAAATTTTCATAATTTCTTTCGCTACATCGCAATGTTGCTGCGAGTTTTTCTAGAACGTCAAAACAAGATCAAAACATTGCATCAACTGACGGCCACGATTTACGCAGACAGTGAGTGAGTGAAGTTACATCTACTTTTCTTTTACTCGTAGCTAGGCTACATGGGAAGAACAAAGATAGATGATCACTGTTTGATACACAGTTGTAAAAGGATGTAAGTCTTATGGTTCCCTCCAGTATAATACCTCCATGGGAAAGACATTTTAATTCAATTAGCATTAATGGAGAATGTTGAACAAAAAAGTCGTCCATGCCCATCTGGCATGTCAAAAGTTCCCCTAATGACCTGAAAATGACACATTATAAATTGTTTGCGTGCTGTGTGATAGATTAAAATAACTGGAACCACTGTAGGGACTGCAGGGAATTATATATTATCACGCTTCGAAGCAACACATTTCAAGGTTGTTGGTAAGTGTATTAATAATATTTTAAACTGAAACTGAAAATATTATTATTACACCGTACCTATAGTATAAAATATATTATGAGCGGGAATATACTTACTGCAAGTTTTTCGGAATAAAAAGAAGCCTATATTCTAATCGGTTTACGAACTATATTTTCTTAGTTTCACCCCAATCATTTTGGTGGTTAGGGCGTGAGCCACAAATATCCAAACATCGTAGCTTTTGCATATAAGAGTAAGATAGACTATTTTGAAAATGTCAGGTAAGACGCCAATGAAGGAAGAAGACCCAAGCGTCAGTCAGCTCGAGCTTGTCCAATTTGGTCTGTAGTGCTATTCCGTAAACAAAATCATGTTGAGTATCATTTTGATCACGAGCTTCGCCTCTCTTACGCCGGCTATTCACCGCGATAACACTAATATTGGGTGGCGCTAGTGATGGGTGAATGTATTACAGAATGACAAATTTAAGAGTAGTAGAGCGGTAGAGCTCTTTGTGAAGGGCTCGTCCGGGGAAGTACTACCACCACGCCTTTTTCTGCCGCCAAGCAGCAACGCTGTGTTTCGGTTTGAAGAGTGTGGTTGCCGGTGTAATTACAGGCACATGAGGCTTAACATCTGTACCTATGCCTCAAGTTGATGGACGCCAGGGCAGTGCATCGTAGGCACGTTCCTATCGTGCGTGACTTACGAGGCAATGCTTTGTTGGTGATGGTTACCACTTAACCATGGTGGGCCATCTGCTTGTTCCATCAGCTAGTTGTATAAAAAAAACACTGGATTTCGCGGTCACGCAGTATTCTCTTTCGCCTGGACGAATGTTTTTGTCGGAATAGCACTTCTGAATGCGGAGTCTCGCTTGACTGTAATTTATGAGACATATTTATATTATTCAAACCCCTCTCTACTCTTTGCCCTACCCTGGGCGGTAAAAACTGACACGTGTCCCTTTATAGGTAAACTTGACCTATATTTCACGTGTTCAGCATTATTGTAAAGGATACCGATGTAGAGTCTATAGAAGCGACAAGAAAAACGAAACCCTATTCGATAAATACCGCCAAATTCACAATCGCATAATAAAGTCCATATTAGCAAATGTATTTTTATCTACAAACGTAAAAACGAAGGGAATAATTTAACGAATGATCGTTTTATTTTTTTTAAGAACTCTTGTTCTTAGAATTCTTGCAATTAATCAGAAATCACCTAGGTACCCAAAAATCTAATCAACGGCAGTATCAGTACATTGTAATAGTTCGAGGGACTAAATATGTCTTTAACCCGTGGTAAACACTGTACTTTTCGTTACGAATACCTACAAGGAAAGTAAAAATAAAAGCTATTACAGTTTTCACTAACTTGGCTGAATAAGTACCTCTTTGGTGATAAACCTCTTTGATTTACGAATGTCAGCAGAAGGTCAACAGTCATACTGTTGACATTCATAAACCAAAGGTTTATTTTCCTAGAAAATGTGAAAAAGAACTTGTTTTTTTATAATTTGATAGCTGTCAGTTGAAAACGATTCTCCCTAGGGCTGGAAGTATTACTTCCAATCCGCTCCTCAGGCAACTTCAGACCCACTTTCCGAGTATGAGTAATAAAAAAATATAAAAGTCCTGAATCTTCCACGTCTAAATTCATTCTGTAACCTTTTAAACTTTATCCTTACTGTCAAAAACTTATTACTACTCCAAACTCTGCTGCATTTTTTGGCTATTCATTTTCTTAAGCATGTTTTTCCTGAGTTCCTTAGCAAAGTTTTTGAAGTATGGTATCTCTTGTCGTTTCCAGCATCTAGTACTTCCTGGTAGCTGCCGAGGTTGTAAATTGAGGGGGTCCCATCACGGTCACTCAGGCAAATTTGTACTCAGTCTTCCGTATTTAACCTTTAAAGCTATTTGGTATCCCTACTCAATATATTTTATCTACACTTAACTTAGGTTATACGCCCAAGAAAGTTAAGGAAGGAGCATATATTTACAGTTTAAAAATACTGTAAAAAAATTAGTTCCTGAGAAAGGAGCATCATCAGAAAACTAAAGTCCCTTCCTCGATGCTTCTCTACTGATTATCAAAGAAACACCGATAAAAAAAAATAAGAATAAGAATGAAAGCTACGAATTTACAATTTCTTTGTGGGGAATCCTCAGACCCCTCCTGCGTTTTAGACTCATGCGTTCCGCGCTACTGTAAAATACGATATTTGGTAAGTACAATAGAAAAACAATAGAATCCGTATTTGAATCACATATTTTCTCTAGCTCGATAGTTCTGTGCATGTGCTTTCAGTTTTCATGAGATTGTTTTCCGAGAGAATCAAATATTTATGGTTTTGTGCATCTGCCTGCATCATAAAAACTATGATTGCCAGTTTTTCTAATACAATTTTATAGAGATGGCACATCTGATGTTGAGTGGTAACCATCAACTGTTATACTATATAACAAAGCAATTGCCTCGGAAGTCACGCACGATAAGAACGTGCTCTACAATGCTCTCTGTTCGGCGTCCACCAATGAAAATAAAATAAGTAGGTAATATGAGCAAAATATCTCAGTAAAACGCTATTTAGGTATTTATTATAGTAACTTAACCTACGGCTACAAATAGATCTGATTTCTGTTATTTGCTACGTCTGCTCGGGTGACGGGTTCACATTCCAAGTTACCTTTCCATTTTTCACTTTTTAATCAATAAAGTTAAAGTAATAAGGTTAAATCTCCTGGATTTGTAATTTTTATCATATCCACCGGAGTTCAACTTCGGGAAGAAAGATAACCTCTAGATGCTTCTAGAACTAAGGTTTAAAAGGCTGTGCCTAGTGGCAATGCCTAGTTATGTCGCCTGGAACTGACACCAAGATTTTGCTTTAATACGTTTCATAGTTATCCTTGTGTTTCAATTAAATAAATACATTTTGACTTTGTCACCAATTCTTGCCACAATTTTCACCATACACTTCAGTTTTTTGATATAAATGTCTCTGGAATCTAGTTCTGAAACTCCGCTGTAAATGAATAAATACCATTCACATATCCGTGTTAGAGAAAGCTGTAAGCACAGACACAATGGCGATCCTTCAGATAACTGAGCTGTTTTATTGGTAGCTCTTTTCCATCGTAGTGCTGCTTGAATACTATAGGTACCTTTTTTTATCTGTAAATTTAATGTATGCACTGTATTTTTATTTAATTACGAAACTACAAATACGGAGTGGGCGAACAGACAGTCACTATTCACAAAAGTATAAAAAAAATAATAAACATGTTTTTAAGGTAAGTAGGTATTTTTTTTTTCCATCTAATTATATATAAAAAAAACAAAAAAATTACATAAAATGTTTTTTTTATATTCTAATGTTACGTCATTTTATAGTTAAAAGCGAAATCCATTTGCAGGAGTTACGTTTAGATCAAATCATAATGTTCTAAAATATCTAAGAATCTCTTGTACGCTCTTTTTATTAATTATTATTTTATTAACTTGTTTCTCTTCAAGGCAGCCTCCTTGACCTCAACATACGATTTTTATATGACAAAGACCTTTTACTTGGCTCATGTTGGTTATCTATATTACTTTTCTGTCATTATGTTGGCCAACCATTTTTCCTCTTCTATTGTCAATTTGTACAGATTTTTATAAGGACCATCTCCTCTTAACTCTATTCAATACCTACTTCATTTGTTATAGAGTTCAGCTGATCCTTTCCATTCTTCTTAAACTTTACATTTCTGAAAAATGCTTCTAAAAACTCTGTATATTTCTATGTTACCGATAAACTATCTATTCTTTTAGAATTGCCAGCAAACGATACACAAAATTACTAGTTCTATACAGTGTAAATTGTATCAGGTGCTTCAATTATAGGCAACCACATCATGCTCTATAATAATTAATTAATCCAATTTCCAATTAGCACTGTGAGTTATCTCTATATCGTTCGCAATGGTCTGCAACGGATAGCTCACTGTCTGATATGTATTTTTAAATTCTGTAAATAGGTACATTGTACATTGTAATTTTCTTTGTAAATAAATATTTAGATAAATATAATAATATATTTAGATAAATGCAATGTAGGTAATAAAAAACGAAAAAAAAAGATTATATCGATATGGTTACACAAACAAAGATAGAAACCTACACGTGGCTTTGATTAGCGAATACCTATAGAAATGACTCAGGTGGTAATTTTCCCCAAGAAGCAGTAAATGGAGATGATGCGGACACCTGCTTCGAAGATTGGTGTTGTCCAATGAACCGAAACAGTTCTTGTTACAACTGCTGTTGCTTGAAATTGGATCGCTTTTTACCAAGTTCTCATAGTGTTTGTAGATAATTTGAATGTGAAATAGAATATTTAGTTGAACAATCAGGTAGCGCAGATGGTAATGACTTTAAAAACAATCGAGCAATAGATTTACCTTTTCTACCTATTTGTTGGACAAAGTTTAGATTAAGGCGAAGACAAGAGCTAATGTGACTCTCGCTCGCACGTTTCGACATGTTGAAAGATATAAAATCACTAAACTTTACTAGTTTTCGTACATAAGCAAACTATTAAGTAGGAAAGGAAACTTTTATAGATCAAAATGAAATTTTTACTAAGCTGTGTACAATGTGATTGCACACAAAATGTTTGATTGCAATTTTTCGAAAATTAGTTTAGCGATTTTATATCTTTCAACATGTACGTGCGAGCGAGAAGTTGTTTGATGGTTGTCAGCCCCTTAATACTCAAATCAAGCTACTTAATAACTTTTCTGCAAACAAAATCGACTTCAATGGTTTTCTCATGGATGCCATTGCCAGAACTGGACCAATGGGACCACACGGGAAGCACCAGCTTTCAAATAAAAAAAAACATCAAAATCGGTTCACCCAGTCGAAAGTCTGAGGTAACAAACATAAAAAAAACAGTCGAATTGAGAACCTCCTCCTTTTTTTGAAGTCGGTTTAAAAAGATTGGCTACTTCACCTCTTCGTTTAGTCATTAGTTTCGAAGTAGTCATGAGTGCATTGTATATGAATTCAGAGAAAAATGAAGACATACTCGTAGCTAAGTAATTGTAAAAGATTTTCTACACTCGATTTACCACCGGAATTTATTAATTTTGTTGGTATCATAATATTACTACAACAATACATATACTAACCGAGAAAAAACAGAGATTGATTCATTTTCTTTATCAACAAATTACTGTTGTTCCCATAGTGTTGAAATTCTATACATTTTGTGATATTCTATTTCAATGAGTTGAGTGTTGCGTCATTAAGCTATACCATTAACATTAGACCGGTTTTCCTTGGTAGCAAAGTTCATGCGTTCACGACTTGCGACTTGAGACAATACAATGGTATCTAAGCAGGTACAGAACTTGTGTTATTTAAACTCTCCGAAACTTGTATGTTTTTTGCTTTTTTTTATAATTTGATTTCTCCAAAAAATTTGAAACGCGAGAAGTTATTTGACGGTTGTCAGCCTCATAATGGCTACCGACCACATCAAGCAAAAAGTCAATTAATAGTCAAAGTCAAAGTCAAAATATATTTATTCAATAAAATCACAATCACATCACGTCTTAAAGCTAGGTGACTCTAGGTGCCAGTTCCACGCGACCAAAGCCTAGAAGAACAGGCAACAAACTTACGGCTTGGTTCCTACCGTTCTTTTGTATGATCCTTTTACAATGTAATAATATAATATATTATTGAAGTTTAGTGAGGCGTAGGCATACAGAAAAAGGTAAACATAATCAAATAGACAAAAGCTTCCCATTTCTGTTCCACGTCTACTTTCTAATTCATCCTGACAAGTCCAGGAAACAATGTAAATTACTTATGTAAGCTCTATTACATCGCCGGGATCAGGTGAACTCGCTAATGTAACAACGAACCTTCGACCAAACAAAAACACACTTAAAATCAGCGACCCAAGAGTCATACCCTGGCGGACTCCGCTCCTAAACAATAGAATTATCCAAATTGTATACAAATTCTGATCACGAATGTAATTTAAACCTTACTGTACACAAAATAAGGATAATAGATTTGTTGTTGTGTTGTAAAATCGAGTGAGGTCGAAGGAAAAAGTAGGGCGACACGGTCACGAGCTTTGGTAAGAACTTTAGAATGTTTTATTTCATTCGTGACGCGGCGGGCCAGAGGTAGGAGTTCAGTCGCGGTAATTGTTATTATTACGTAAAATTGCTGGTTTCAAGTGAAATAGCCTCTGAATCTTCTTAAAACCAGTAAACTTTAGGTACGGTAGGTAGGTACATGCTCAATGACTATTATTATTTTAGAATAAATGTTCATGCCAAAACCCTACACGGCTTTGCCTTGGTAGTTATTAAAAATACATTTTAAAAAGTCCTTTTTTGTAAGAAATACATGTTTTTCCAACTAAAGGCTCACATCTTTAGCTCCCATGCGTACGTAAGTCTCTTTTTTTTTCTTGATAAAATTATCAAGCCTAAAAAAACTGAACTGAAAATGACGCAAAGGTAGAATAGTATCTAGAATACTGTTTGACCTTGAGTCAAAAGTAAATGAATCAGCCTTTAGCTCAGTCTAGTCAGTCTCTCTGAGGTCATACCTTCCTTTTATGATACCTATATCAAATCGTGTTACGGTAACGAGAAAAACATTTTTAAATTTGATCAGTATGATAAGTGTGTGTGTGTATGCTATGCAGAATATGTTCCTAGGTATGTGTATGTTCCTCTGTGATGGTAGATAACTTGAGCTCCCATCTGGTGGGTTTCAATAACTTGATTAGGTCAAGTAAGACTGGATATAAGCAGTTTGGGCGAACCACTAGTATAATATAAGCAGATTTAATAGAGACTGACCTCACAGCGCAGTAACTTTGGTAGTAGCTCTGTTTGCTACGCTGTAGGTTAGGGGTTCGATCCTCACCGTGGACAAACATGCTTTTTCTAAGTTTAGGCAAAGATAAGTGTTATTTTGTACCTACCATTGAATATTTTCAATAGTGTATTTGTTTGCCATAGTAAATCGAATATAGTGCTCGAAAGTGCTCGAAAGGATACCCCTTGAGGCGCACTTAAATCCTTTCACCACGCTGTTTCGCAAGAACTAGTGACACGACAAGAAGAAGAAGGTTATATAGCGATGTGTGAAAATATATAATTCTATTGATTAATTAATATAGATAAGGACGAACCACATCTTTTTAATTATAGTCAATTATAGTCCAGATGGCCTTAAATTAGATAGAGAAAGATGCTCACGATTCAAAAACGTTTGGAACCGGTGTGCCAGCCCCTTGTTTATTCAAATTAGCATGCCTATCCACTTAAAAGGCGTCAACTTGATAATTTAACTTTAAACGTTTTAAATAATTATCTCAACGAGCTGTAAATGCAAGAAATTCGCTATTTAAACGCCATAATTACACATATCACGGCACCGTGTTATTACGAGATAATTTTATACTTCAGTTTATAAAGATTTCAACTGAGGGCATAGTTTTCAGCCTGTTTTCTAAATCCAGCCTCAATTTTGTCTTCAGCCTATGTTCTTAAAGGTTTTTGCCCCTCCATCGTTGATATTCGTCCTTCGTATCGAGACGTTAACTGGAGAATTTACAACTTTGTTATTTTAAACTTTAAGGACGTTCTGATTCGATCGTTTTTCGAATATCTCTGGACTTGACATATCTACGTCATCTATTTATTGTTAGGGTTAATAGCTTAACCATTTTCTTCATAATAAAAGACTTGACACATCCACGTCATCATTGTTACAGGGGTAGGTTGACCATTTTCTTCATAACAAAAGACGGCTGACTTTACTATGGACTGACTTGGCTAAAAAGTATTTAGACTAGGTATATAACTTGATACTGGCAAGATGTCTGCCGAATGACGGACAGGTGCCATATATTACATACAAGCTGGTGCCCGCGACTTCGTCTGTGCAGGATTAGTCACACAATATCTTTATAAATTGTAGCCTATGTGTTATTCTGATGTATAGGCTATATTATTGTAAATTTTCATTAAAATCCATTCAGTAGTTTTTACGTGAAAGAGTAACAAACATCCACCCATCCATACTTACAAACTTTCGCGTTTATAATATTTACGGAACCATAAAGAGAAAAATAGTATAAATTTAGTGTGGAATCATTAAATAAAATAAACAAAATTCTCCACCGAGCATTACCTTACTCCACCGGTCATTCTCTTTCGTGCTAAGGTCTAACATAAAACGTGACATTGGTGAAATTGCGGGCTACACTGCAAAGGCCATACAAATAAGAAGAACTTTTTCTGTCATTGGTTCTGTATTAAAACATTAAGATGTATACCAGCTATTGGTATAATGTTTTCATTCAGATGTGTAACAGTAATTGATATATTATTATGATCTCTGCATCACTAATTAAATGATAAAAAAACAAAAAGTAAGACTAGGTGGTATGGTCCTAGAACTATAGCCTGCTCAAGGAGGAGCGAAAAAAAAATGGTTCCTTATTTGACATTTGCAGTGCACTGCATTGCTTGAATGCCGATCTGTGATCACTTTTTCTTAATTTGACTTATCATCTAGAATTTCAGCTGTCGAGGATCTTCGAACAAAGCCTTCGTTATGAATGGTAGCGTCTTCCGGCTATGTCTATCGGAGCCAGTCCATTGTTCGCTGGCCTTGCTTTGCCTTTCACCTCTTCGCTTCAGAAATTACGGGCATTCGGCTACCTCAAGCTGAATTTAACTATCGAAAGGTTACATAAAGCACTCAAACTGTGTGCTTGTGTCTATTTTGGATTGCGTGTGATCTGCGTGTCATTTTTGATATGGTTATTTGTTTACCTAATACTTACGGGTCTAACCGCTCTCTACATTCTTGCGGATTGGAATGCGTTAGGTTTGCAAAACGATTTTATAATTTCTAAAGATTTCTATATCATTTCTACCAAAAGGGATGAACGTCTATATCTTAAGTACCAAGCACGAAGGGAAGAAGGTTAAAGAAAGAACCTGTAGGTACCTACTTAGTTGTTTTATGTCTTGTTCATAGTTGTTCATATTTTCCAACATTCATTTTTAAAATCAATCATATCTTGTCAAAAAAATGTCGCAAAAAATTTTATCTGACGCATAGCATTTCTCTGAGTTGGTAAAACCGCTTTAGTAGTATATTTTCCTACAGCAACATTTTTGTCTAAAAAGAGGAACTGCTTTTTTTTAAAAATGACGATAGTTGATGAAATTTGACCAGTTAGGACGACAAAGAAACATAATTTATTAAGCTAATTCTCGTTAATATTGGTTGCTGACACAGCGATTCACACTCAGTTTCTACTTTTTTAGAGTAAACAAAGCCACTTTTTTTTATACCACTAAGTAACGAACGGAAGTCTATCGAACAGTCATCGTGAATTTAGATTGACGTTTAAAGCCGCGTTCAAATGACGAATAATACTTGATTTATATACATTAAAAGTAATCAGTATTTCGTCTAAACTCAATTTTTATTTGAGACTAAGCTCAAATCTTAAATATAACAAAACAAAAGTTCTCCTAACTATTTGAAATAATTTTATAATGAAATGATAACGATATTTTAAATCGAATATTCGAATCGGAAATATAACAAAAGAAAAAACTTCGAAAAAGACATCGCTTCTCTGTATAATGCAATCAAATCAAATCAAAAGTGCTTTATTTCGGACAAGTATATAAATCATTGTGTTAGATTAGCCTAATTGTTAGTAAAAAAGTAAAAATACAATAATTTAAATGTCAATTATTTACAAGAGGAAGGTAATCAACTGGTACAATCTCACATATTGGTTGTATCAATTCATCACCCTCCGCACGAAATGCCTCCACATAGAGGAGGTAGGTACACTCATTACTTTAGTAGACGTTTGAAGGTGGCTTTAAATTGCACAAAAGTTTTAGTTTTTTCGTGACTTTGCCAGCGATTGTGCCTTTCTGACAATCAAACCAAACAAGGTCTTTACTCTAACCGTTTGTTTTTTGTTTCAGGTCCATGTTGGTGCACAGTCGAAGAAAAGCTGAAGAATAAAGGACAACAGTTCCTTCTTCTTTCTAGGTGTGTATGAAATCAAAACATTGTATTACTTCTTCGTCGTGTCACTAGATCTGTCGAGTCACTAGAACAGTGTGGTGAGAGGATTTTAAGTGCGCCTCAAAGAGGCTTCTTTCGAGCACTATTCAGTTGGCAGGGACTGCTTCTAACATGGTCTAATGAGATCTGCAGGGTGATTACATTACTTTGTTGCAATCAGTTTCAGGACTTTGTGTTGGTGGCAGCAATGTGCAGGGACTGCTTAGCCTCACGGCATTTTTTTCTTTAATCCCTAAAACCCCTTTGTTTTTAAAAAATATATTCATCTCGGATAATGGAAAGCTGAATTATGTAAGTTTTTTTTTCGTAAAGATATCTAAAATCACTATATAAATTAAGTAAACCCTACACTCATTTTGCTTACTCTCATTGACTTGTTGTGGTTCCTTTTATTCTGTTGAAACAAGCTTATGGTCAAGCTGATGTTAGGTGTAAACGTCACCTACAAAATGCATTGCCTTGCAAGTCACGTGCAATAGGAACGTGCCCTACGATAAACTGCCTATGCGTCCATCAACTTAAGGGACACAGATGCTAAGCCTCTCGTGCCTGTGTTCACCCCACACCCTTTAAACCGAAACAGCATCGCTACTTGGTGGCTGAAATAGGAATGGTGGTAGTACTTCCCTGGACGGGCCCTTCACAAAGAGATCTACTACTAACTGTACTACTGTATGGTCTTCATTAGCTCCGAAGATATTGAAAATAACATGTTTTTACGTGAGCCTTAGTAATTACAGTTGAATCTGTGCCGAAGTGGTCAAGCAGCTGGCGAAAAAAAGAATAAGTTTTGCACCAGTTTTGGAACTAGGTACCAACAGGCCGGATTTTTATGTTTATTCCGTGGATTTGATTGGACGGCGCGAAGTGATTTTTACCGGTCGGTTGGAACGCTTTTTGTCTGAAGCTGGTTTTATGAAAGTTAGTGGCGTTGATTTTACGCATTTGCTGAGTTTTTCGGCGTTTTATTTATTGTTAACCTATAAATACTGGAGGTAGGTAAAATACACAAGGTCAAATATAAATGTTAGTAGAATAACCAATGTTATGGTAGCTTTTCATTGTTATATTTATAAGTGCTACTAGTTCGTTATTTGAATTTAAAAAACTTCAAAGTCCTAATAGAGCTCCTTAAAAATTGTAACGAGGATGTTTTTAGGTGATGAAACAAGCAGACGGCCTACCTGATGTTGAGCGGTTACGTCTATTACAAACACAATACCACAAAGCTAAGAGCACGTCTACTGAGGACCTGCTCTTCGTGGCCTTGCACATCTCGCATCGCAAACTAATGTAATATATTGTATACATGTAATGCAAAATAAATATAATTACCTGACGCTTATATTTTCACTTATACTCTCATGAATAAATAAATACTTGTAAAGCATAATCTAATATAATCTAATATAAGCATAATCTAATAAAACTAATATTATAAACGCGAAAGTTTCTAAGTATGGATGGATGGATGGATGGATGTTTGTTACTCTTTCACGTAAAAACTACTGAATGGATTTTAATGAAACTTTACAATAATATAGCTTATACATCAGAATAACACATAGGCTACAATTTAAATTTAAAGATATTGTGTGTCTAATCCTGCGCAGACGAAGTCGCGGGCACCAGCTTGTGCAAAATAAATATACTTTACGATGATATTTTCACTCTTCCTCTTTTTTTTTTATACAAATAGGTGATGGAACAAGCTGATGGCCCACCATGGATGGTAACCATCACCTATAACAAAGCCTTGCCTCGTAAGTCACGCATAACAGGAACATGCCCTACGATGCACTGCCCTGCGTTTATCAACTTGAGGCATACAGATGTTAAGCCTCATGTGCCTGTAATTACACCGGCAACCACACTCTTCAAACCGAAACTCAGCAACGTTGCTTGGCGGCAGAAAAAGGCGTGGTGGTAGTACTTCCCCGGACGAGCCCTTAACAAAGAGCTCTACATATTATTAACTAGCGGCCTGTCCCAGCTTCGCATGGGTGGTCATAATTTTTTTTAACATTTTAGGATAAACTTAGACCGTGGGTTCGAGCCTCGCGTCTACTTATTTCATACATTTGCACGCCCTTCTCCTTGAGTGAGTGAAATCGCACCCCGTGCGTGACCCGTGGACCCGTTAACATTTTTAATTTCGTCGTTTGTTTTCCACCTTGGTTTACATTATTGGAGTTTTAGTAAGGATCCCTGATTTTTTTGAAAATATAATATAGCCTATGTTACTCAGGGATAATGTAGCATTCTAATGGTGAAAGAATTTTTGAAATCGGACCAGTAGTTTTTGAGCCTATTCGTTACATACAAAAATACAAAAATACAAATGTTTCCTCTTTATAATATTAGTGTAGATTAGTGTAGATGAATAAATAATAAAATAAAACGCCAAAATAATGTATCAATCTAGGTGGTTTTGCAATATCCAGGAAAACAGTATAACCTTGACCATGGAAAGAATCATTTACAATTTACCTATCATTCATACTAAAGGCCAATATCATTACAATCGTCACAATAAAGCAACGTCCATGCACGCTAAGTGGCCCAAAAATGTCATCTCTACTCGTGCATCTATCACAAATTTGGTACGTTTCACCAAGGCTAGCATTGTCCCACGACAGTTAAGGCCTACACAGCTTATAGTAATATTATATACTCATTGAATTTATAAGTCCAGATTTCGTGGTTTTTCTTTAATATAATTTACCACGTTTGTTAGAGATTTGAGCCTTATGATTAATCCTAACGATCGATGCCATAAAAGTACAGGATGTTAATAATACAAATTTACAAAATAATTTACAAGCACTGGAATACTTTGACGTGTGCGAACTTTGAATAGGTACTTCGTTTTCGAAATTCCCACACAAAAGTTAAATTAATATTGTCTCAGAAATTTGCAACAACCCTGATAATGTGTACGTGACCTTGGTACTAACGCTACTTGCGTTAATTAAATAATTATATTTGTCTAAAGTTAAATAAAAAAACTCATGAACATACCAAATATTTAGATAACATATTTAATGTGACAATTGAATGCTTTTATTTCTGATACCTAACGGCATAAACTATGTTACTTGTAGAAATTGTTATTATTGACGTACCTATACCTTCTTAGGCAAGTACACACATTGACTATATCGAAACTAATTGTGCTTGAAACATCTATTGACCATTTCAAATGCATTCTTGCATAACAATTTGCGGTTTCTATAGAAAGTACTAACATGGACGCCAAAGCTATTGCTGATCGTTTTGCTAGAAAATTCATGGTTGATTTTACAATATTCCAACCACATTAAAGGAAAGCTCATATAAAAATACAACTTAAGATGCCCGTACCGTAGACTTGAAGGTTTTCTAATATTTCCTTCAAATTTGTCATCGTGTTTTCCCTAAAAGCCTAAAACCTTGCGCGTATAAGTACTTCCTTTAACTGGTTCTATTTATTGTGACAAAGTTACTGTATCTTCATCTCAGATAAGAGAATACTAATAGTATCCTCATTTAAGCTGACCTTACCTGCTTAAAATAATATGTCAAAAAAAAAAAACAATCCGCCAAAACATGAATCTACGCAACAAAAAGATCTAATTAAGACGTGCTATCAGATCAATTAGTTTTTTTGCTTATTTTTTATTGTTTCTTTTGTAGTGCACTAATAAAGTAGTTCCCGAAACAAAGATGCAGCGGGGGTTGAAGACTGTTTATTGTCGTATTTAGTAATTCAGGGTTTCACAATTTTTTTTCTCACATCTTTAAAAAAACTTCCTAATTTGTTAAAAACCTACGCGCGCGTGCAAAGCTTTATGCAAATTATACAGTTAAACTGTCAATTCAATTTAGACACCTGCTGATTTACCAACATTTATGACTTTATTTACTTAATAAACAGAATTGTTTATTAAGTAGAAGGCAGTTAAAGTTTTTGCATTTCGAATGCAATCATTCTGTATATTTATAACTAAGATTCAAGGCTACGGCGAATTTATTGTTCTGCATTATTTTGTAAAAAAATATGCAAAAAAACGGGTATGTTTCTTGCCTTTGACTTTGTCGCGTGGAACTGGCACCATAATTTTCCTTGCATTTCGATTCAAAGTTTATCTTGGGATTTTATCGATTAAATACCTTTAACTTTGACTGTGCGTGCGTCTCTTAGATCTTGCTTCATGAACTATGTACCTAACAAGGTACAATTAAGTCAGTTGAATGGTACCCATTCATTTAAAACCTGCATACATGAGATGAATCAGATCTTATGACTTTAGCCTGCACCTGACAGGATGAACAAAAAAACATAGACAAGACAACTTATAGGTTAACACAATGAATTTATAGGTTGCCACAATGAACTTATAGGTATAACAACTTATAGGTTATTCAAACCAAAGCAATCTGTAGGTAACGATAAAAAGCAACGATCACATGAATTAGTTCCAATTGAAAGAACCCCGAAACTTAATCTCCTAGCAATTCGTTTCACATTTTATTTTACTCTGAAGTAGACCTTATTACAACTAGATAAGAGCTGGTAGAACATGCCAAGCTTGTATAAAGGTCAAGAGATGAAAGAGTAGGTATTGAAAATAAAAGGATGGCCACATCTCGAGCAGTTGGGAAACGATTTCATTTGGTTTCTGTGTGGCAATCGAAAGTGCATTGTGCATAAAATGGATGGTACCACATGATAAAATTAGCTTTGAGTGCAATGATTTACGTTTACCTCTTGTGTCATCTTGGATGAAACCATCCTATCCCATCCTACTAATGTGTGTCTGTGTGTATGTTTGTTCCCACGCATCTTTGTAAACGAATTTGAATGAAACT
Source organism: Chloroclysta siterata (assembly GCA_932294275.1). Lineage (NCBI taxonomy): Eukaryota > Metazoa > Arthropoda > Insecta > Lepidoptera > Geometridae > Chloroclysta > Chloroclysta siterata. The sequence goes on from OW028602.1 coordinate 13,878,770, forward strand.
TGGAATATACTTATTTTGTAATAACATTATAGGCTAGGTACTTTTATTTCGAGTAGGTACCACGAGTTCGAAATATACTCTTAATTAAGAACCTAATTCCTAAAAGAGTGAATAGATTGAATAGTGTGAAGGTGTCTTTGGATGGCTTAAAACCTTAGTCACACAGTTTTCCACTAGCGACTTTTTGAAAGTAGTAGTTTTTGTTTATTCTATTCAATCTTACTCACCGGCCTTATTAATTATGGCCATGGGTTAGTGACGGCGCCGGCGCCGACGCAATGAAGTCATTCCTGACAAAGTGCGGACGGATACACGACTTTCTTTGATGAAGCTAAGGTCAGCCTCGGTTATTTCCGCCAGCATTGCGCATTCAAAGCACGGCCCTCGACAACAACATTATCGCTAGCATCTCTACATCGTTCAGTAAACAAGGTGCATGTTCTTTTTTTGCTACAAGAAAAAGATCCTTTTTTTATTTCAATTGTGTACAAGTTATCTACCGAGTTTATCGAATAAAAATAATACAAAATGAATTATTAAAATTGTTTTTCCGTATCATTTTTGCCATTCTTCAACAACAAAAGACTTCAACGCGCTCACTGCTACGAATTTCGTAGCTATGCAAAGCTTCATTGAAGCTAGACTCTTTTAACGTCTGAAAAAAGAAATAAAGCGCGATGGAAATTCAAACAGGGAACATGATATTATACCAAGTTCTATTTTTAAAATCCTGATTACTCTCCTCATGCAGTCATGCAACTTGGAAGTATCTTATTCCATTTTCAAATATCGAACTTTTACACGAACGGAAGGTTGGATTATTTATGTACCTACATAAGTTAGCCAACCTTCCATCAGTGTTCGCAAAATGCCTTTATAAATTTATACAAAAACGTCACCGTTAATCATCTCCAACGTCTTGGCTACTGATTTGTGATGTGTCAGCACAGCACTAGGAAGTTAGCACATGACATGACGGGGAGCGATCTCATCGCATCCGGAGATTGTCTATGATTGATGGACGACTGCCACAGTGAACTTTCGATTCTGAACCTTATTGCGTAAGCATAAGAACGTTTTTCTGAGCTTTTTAAAGGTTAATTTAGAATCTTGTTTATAATGGAAAGATGATGCAGCGATTGCTCAATTAGCGATCGCGGATAAAAACTTTTTGGTGTTTTTAATTACAAGTTCGTTTTCCTGTTTGTGCATTGTAAAAACGTGCTATGTTTTTTACAGATTTATTTTATTTCCAGTTAGTAGTAAAATTAGGTAACGTACTACGAGTATAAACTTAGTTAGGATCGCGTTGATATTATTTTGGTTTTATTCTTTACATAGAGTAGAGTATAGAGCTCTTTTTGAAAATCAAAAATCAAAATCAAAACGGTCTTTATTCAGTACAATCACAAGGATCACTTTGAAACGTCTTATATACTAGGTGAATCTTTCGCCAGTTCCTCGCGACCAAAGCCTAGAAGAACGGGCAAGAAACTAACGGCTTGGTTCCTAGCGTTTTTTTTGTATGATCCTTTTTACAATTTTATTATGGTACCTACTTAATTGTTTAGTGTTTTTAATGAGTTGGAGCAAAGATCAGTCCCAAGCTTTTTTGTCATCTATATAATCAGAAACTTTATAGTAAGCTTTTGTACAAAGTTTTCTTTTTATTATGTTTTTGAATTTGTTAATCGACAACTGGTGAATCTCACTTGGGACTTTGTTAAAGAAGCGTACACATTGTCCTGCAAACGATTTGCTTACTTTAGTGAGCCTAGTAGTGGGAACAGCGAGCTTATCTTTATTTCTAGTGTTAACATTATGATGGTCACTCTTTTTTTTTTTTTTTGAAGGGTTCGTCCGGGGAACTTCTTGAGGCTTACCATCTGTATGCCTCAAGCGATGGACGCAGGGCAGTGCAACGCAGGGCACGTTCCTATCGTGCATGACTTACGAAGCAATGCTTTGTTATTGGCGATGGTTTCCACTTGACATCAGGTGGGCCATCTGCTTGTTCAGTGAATTGTATAAAAAAACTAGATAGGTACGTAAAAATATGTATATAGTTATCTATATTAAAAACTAGCGACCCGCCCCGGCTTCGCACGGTTATTGTGGGGTATCCCTAAGAGATAAACATATACCATCACGGACTTTTTTGTAGACCTTTTTAAGGTGTACAAAACTGTATTACATTATTTTGATCTATCTCGTAGGGTTCAACCAGCGTTTGTAATGTAAGCGCAAAAAAATATGTTATTTACGGCATCACATTAGAAACCTCTTAAATTATCAGTGTTTCTCAACTATATTATGCATGTTTTATACATATAAACCTTCCTCTTGAATCACTCTATCTGTAAAAAAAACCGCATCAAAATCCGTTGCATAGTTTTAAAGATTTAAGCATACATAGGGATATAGGGTCAGAGAAAGCGACTTTGTTTTATACTATGTACTTAGTGATAGTGATAGTGATAAATATATACCTGCGAGCGAAGCCACAAACGGTAAACTAGTAAGTAATGAGCGAAAGCTTTCTTTAAGTAAACTCAGAAGCGCAACTTTTTATTACTATAAAGGTTGGCGTGAAAACACTTATCTTTGATCCAGATTGTCGCCGATAGTTATTGTTCACTCAAAAAGCAACAAAAACGCTAATCTATCAGTGAAAGTGAATAGCGCTCACGATAGTGCATTCGACACAAATCTCACTAGAAAATGAAACATTAGGCGGCTGCATTAGGCATTGCGATCAGTACCCCAAGTATGAGTTCTGCTTACATTTTCATCATACTTGCAACATAAAGTTCCGTATCGGTATCTCTATCGCGTCTTCATACAAAACCCGCAATGAACACGGAACGAAAACGTAAAACGAAAAACCAAATATGGTAAGCAAAACTCATACTTGGGGTACAGCTCTACTACGTAACTCGCGATGGGTGTTCAACAGGCATAAATGCGATACCAGCTGTCAAACGCCGTTGTTTTTGTACAATCGTTTGGTGTACCTACCTTATATTTTATAAATTAACTAATTAAATATTGGTGGACTTTCTACACAGCGCTATACAAGGTGTTCCATACTTGTACTTAAAACTTCAGGGGGCTAAAGTACCCATCAATATGAATAACTTCTTCTAAGGAACCAACACTGTGAACGCGAAAAAAAAAAACACCTGTTTCATAGATTTTAGCCAGGTAGGTATTGAGCTTTTGTTTTTTAACAGCTGTTTTTTTTAACTAAGCAATACTTGGAAGATAGCTTTGTTATAATACAATATTATTTTTGTAAATTCCTCCTTCTTGTCTTTTCGTGTTTACTAGTTTTCTTTCGAAACAGTGTAGTGAAAGGATTTTAAGTGCGCCTCCAAGAAGCTCCTTTCAAGCACTAATTCCTCCTTATAATATATTATAACACCCAGACAAAACATATGGCATTTAAGGCAGAGCTACGAAAGCTGTGAGAGTCGTCAATAATGAATAATTATAATCAGAAAAATCAATTTATCTTAATACTTAATATTACTAGTGGTTCGCCCCGAACTGAGATCTCGTGATGCGACCCGACGAACGCACAAAAACGTTGAGTAGGTAGTCAGAGGCATGTCCAAATATTATGTTTGGACTTTTTTCTGACTACCGCCTACTAACTTGGTACGGTAACCAAGTTTCAACTATATTGGCCTATTCATTGAAGAGTTCCGTTGAACAGACCTTGGCTCCATCATCAGACCTGGTCGTTGTTACCATTTTATGAGAACTGAGTACCTCCTTAATTTATTTCAAGAAAAAAAAAATAAGAAAGAGCAAAGGAACGGGCCGACCAGTAGAAAAACCTTGATGCCAACGAAACTCTTAGTATCTTGATTTTTTTATGTAACTTTTTTTATTTTTGCCCTCTTAAAAAACTCCATATCTTATTCCCTTCATTCGATTTTACTCATATACTTACCAGTAAATTTCTCAAGTACAAGCTATCGTCTTATCAAATTTCATGCAGATCGGATCAACGGTTCGAAAGTTATGGCCAGACAAACATACATACATACATACATAAAATGCCAAATCGCCCAAGTTGAAACTAAGATCTTCGTTCGCTTCGCTCACTCGATCAATAAACGCGAAAGTTTGTAAGTGTGGATGGATGGATGGATGTTTGTTACTCTTTCACGTAAAAACTACTGAATGGGTTTTAATGAAACTTAACAATAATATAGCTTATACATCAGAATAACACATAGGCTACAATTTATAAAGATATTGTGTGAATTGTCCAAAATATGACGACAAGTGTCAATTAGGAAAAAATCTACCATCTGCGAGCTATTAAGGCGTGCGCTGCCAAAACCGCTAGAGTTACACATATGTACTACGCCACGCTAATATAAGCTACTCGAAATACTAATCCTGCGCAGACGAAGTCGCGGGCATCAGCTAGTTAGTAGTAAAAATCATTACAAGTCCGGGTTTCAGTCGTCTATGACTTAATAAAAAAAAAACACGAACTAGTAAAATTGGTATATATTCATGAATAATTACGTAAAATAAATGAGGATAACATTAGAGGTAAAATAAACCAGTAAATAAATTCATAGGTCATAATGAATAAATAAATAATCTGTCATAATCGGTTACGCTAAACAGCTGCTAAACTGCCAGTGTGTGTTGGTAACGAGCAAGTCTGCTAGAACAGATGTGAATGTTATGGAACCTGCTAATCCGATGATGAGAATCAGGTCAGTGCCTGCAGGCAGCTTGAATTGGAACTCAGCAAAATCTCACACATCTTTCGCAGATTGTTATTGTAAACAAACAAATTAAACGTTCCTTCAAAACATTTTGGATTTCGGGTCAAAACTTTGGATCAACTTCAACTTTTTTATTATTGCAAAATATTTTCAGCAAATATTTTCATTAAACTTTTGATTGTAAGATTTAAAATGCTAAAAAAACGGCAATAAAAAAAAAAAATAGTTCAATAAAAATACATATATATACATATATATGTGCCTGGGCACATATATATAAGCATATCTTTTCAGATCTCTTACTACCGAGCACTAACTTAAGATTCTTTGAGATTTTCCCTTTGACATCCCGACAGAAAAAAAGTATGTAAGTGAAAATGAAAAATAGGCTAGAAACGTGTGCTAGTTGCCATCACTCTGAATGTAGGAAACGCCTTAATTACAATATGTACTAATGGGATCAAACAGGCAAGGTTCACTGTTAATTTGTTCTAATGCAATATAAACTAATTATCCCTGTCACTGTTTGTCATCATTACGCATCGGTAAATATCTTTAGACAGATTTTTATAAGAAAAGCCATGAAACATGGGACATTTTTGATAAATATTGTAAAAAATGCTACAATCTAATATGATGAGTCTGTATTTCTTGAGTAGAGTGTTCGGAAGTTCGGAATGAAAAAAAAAAGTTATAACAATTACAAAAAAGTTGAGTGTCTTCTTCTTCTATTAATAAGTATTTGTTTTAATAAACCAGCGATCATTTTGAAGGATTTTTAAAAGGACTATTATCATTGACACATAATTCGAAGCATTGTAATTAAACTTACCAGATCTCATTCCATATTTATATTGTGTGGCAACACTCAAGGTGATGAGTTCGGAATTAGTTTCTGATGCTAATTCTCGCTAGTGCTTCCCGCCAGTTATTGTTATATTCGGCTAATGTTAGCTGATCTACCAATTTAATCAGAGATAATTTTCAGTAAGTATAGTAGTAAGTAATTTACTACAAAGTTGTGCCTACATATTTTGAAGTAATAAACTTACACCGTCTTAACCAAATATTTTCTTGTCCTACTGAACGTAAGGAATGACTTTATTAGAGACAGTTTGAAAGTGGCGCCAGTGACTGAAAAAATGAGGAGCATAGGTTAGCGTGGTATGGGCATGTTATGAGAAGGGATGAATGTCATGTTACGAAAAGAGTGTTAGGTATGAATGTGGATGGATTAAGGAGTAGAGGTAGGCCAAAGAAAAGATGGATGGATTGTGTGAATATGACATGGGAAAGAGGAGTGACTAATGAGATGACGGATCATAGAGCAAAGTGGAGAAAAAAAACCTGTTGTGCCGACCGATAGAGTGGGACAAAGGCAGGAAGATGATGATAACTGAACGTAGCTCTGGCCAAGGGCGTCACCAGCCCATGGTCTAGGACGGGGCAAGTTAATATTATGAAGGATGATAAAAATATGAATTGTAGGTACAGTCAAGGCATGAAGCTTTACAGCTTGTAGCGCGAGTATTTGCCTCTATGGAAATTGTAATAAGAATGGTTCCAACTTAGGCCTTAGGACTTTGGTTTCTTTGCAGTTGGCTACATTTTTTTAATTTCTAGGGGAGGGGGCAGCTGCGCCTCCCTGCCCCCCCTTGGCAACGACCTTGGCTCTGGCTACCCTCCTTAGACATTATCAAAAATATTGTTGTTAGGTATTTTGTACCAATAAATCTGAGGAGATACCTACTGTGTCTGGAGGTAAAAGTCGTGAAGCGTTTTTTGATTAGCTTTTTCTTTTAGATGCAGTGAATTTTAAGAAAAAAATTTTTTTATATAAGTTATATACTAACTTTTAACATGGATATATTATAACTTACCTAATTTTAAATTGTGCAAAAACTCAAGATGGAACAGATATGCAACATAAATTAAGACATAAATAATTAAGATTTAATCAAAGTTTTGTGTGAGAATAATGCGTCATAGTAGCTTCATATTTCCTGAATAATTATTAATTTATTAGACTGAAACTACAATCAGCTACAACCGAATCAAGAACGATCAATTTATTTATTTTTAGGGAAGACTAACAGCTTATTTAAACTTAATTTCTAAGTAATATAAAAAATGCGCAAACAAGCATTTACAGCCTTACTTATAAAAAAAACTTCAATCTTTTTCTTTGAGGACGCCTAAGGGGGTAGTCAGAGGTATGTCCAAACATTACATTTGGCACATACCTACCCACATTTTGTCGAAGTTAGAACTCCATACGTGACAGGTTGCAAGCTCATCGCCGCTGTTAGAATACTAACTGTTAGTATTCTAACAGGATTAATTTTATTATAATTATTTTTTTCTAAACCAGTTACTGGTTTCCTTACGATGTTTTCCTTCACCGTTTAAGAGCACTGGCATTGCGCACATAAATTTTACGATAGGAAAAATCCATTGATGCACGACCGGATTCAAACCCACGATAACATTAATATCAATACATTAAAAAACTATCAAAACATTAATGAGTATTATAATATTATTATCATATTTTACCAATGGGTAGTAAGAAACAGTGACAGTAAATTTGAACAATGCCTATCACTTATTCAAAGAAGTCACTGCTCAGCAGCCGTCAGTCGTGCCGAAAAGGCATGATAGAAGATAGGATATACTTTATTGCACACCACGTAATATTTACACATAACAGAACAAAAAAACACTTGAGTGATATACAATGGGCGGTCTTATCACTAAAAGCGATCTCTTCCAGACGACCTTTGGATGGACTTGGGATGTGGCATGGTGGTACTTACGAGCGAGCCCTTCTCAAAGAGGTCTACTACAAAGAGGGTCTACACAGTTGATATCACTAGAAGTGAGAACACTACAATTATTTTTATAGCTGGCAACAATCCTCGCTGCCGTGGATCATTGTGACAATCTGACAATGATCACACGTTAGAACCTTGATGCGTTTGCGCAACCAACGAACATTAAGTAATGCTATTATCCAAGCAGCCGTGGGAATGAATACTTACTCTCTTTGTTTATTTCATTAACCTCAAGTTTTGGACTCGCTACTGTAACCATCATGATGGTGGCGTGAAGTCTTCTTCTTGTGGTCACTAGTATTTTAGAAACATTGTGGTGAAAGGATTTTAAAAGGCTCCTTTCGAACACTTGTCACATTTTTAGAGCTGTTAAGGTTCTACGACATGCTGGTGTCCTCATGTTTTCCTTCGCCGTCACAGTTTACTGGCACAGTGCAAACCTTGTCTACCTATTGTAGGTTAATTACAGGCACATGAAGCTTAACATCTGTATGTCTCAAGTTGATGGACGCAGGGCAGTGCATCGTAGGGCACGTTCCTATGGTGCGTGATTTACGAGGCAATGCTTTGTTATAGGTGATGGTTACTACTTAACATCAGGTGGGCCATCTGCTTGTTCCATCAGCTAGTTGTATAAAAAAAAGGTAGGTACAATTAAAAATGAATAAATATAATATTGGTGGAGTTTCCACACAGCACTATCTAGCCCGAAACTAAGCCAAAGCTTGTAATATGTACCAGAGAGCTGATACATTAAGTAGGTATATACTTTTATTGTAAATACAAACCTACTTATAATATAATAATAACACCCAGACAGAGAACAACCATCTATGTTCATCACACAAATGTTTGTTCTCGATGGGGATCGAACCCACGACCTACGGCGCAGAAGGCAGAGCTACTACCAACTGAGCTGTGAAGGCTGTCTAATTATTAGCAAAGCCTCCCAAATACGTGCACTTCTCAGCCTTGGTTCAGATCAGATCAGCTGAGTTCAACTGAAATTGCAGTCGTCTGATTGATTTGGGTATTGATCCACTCAATTGAATGTCAGGAGTCGATTTGAAATTAAAATCAATGTTTGTTACTTTGTGATGCCAAAATGTAGCTACCACAATAGAATCTGTGGTACAGTGTTTGTCAAATTAATTCTTCTTCACTTGTTTGTGGCTCTTGTCCGTCAGTCGTTTCGACAGACAATAAAATTTATAGTAAAGATTATAAAAAAATAAAAAAGATTGTTAGGTTTAGGTTCTACGACATGCCGGTTTCCTCACGATGTTTTCCTTCACCGTTTGAGAGTACTGGCATTGTGCACATACATTTTTGAACAGAAAAACTCATTGGGGCAAGACCGGTTTCGAACCCACGAATTTAGGATCGGAAGGCTACCATTAGACCACCAGTGTTCTCGATATGAAGATAAGTAATACCTAGGCACTTATCATTTATTCCTAATTACCTTTTCAGACAAAGACTATCGCCGATTTCGTCGAATTAATGGACGCGATTTAGCCAATTATCTCTCAACGAGCTGTGCCATAAAGCAAGCCGGCATGCGTCTGTAAAGTACAGTCAGCATCAGAACTTGTTTTTTTTTTGTTAAATAGGGAATTGTTTATCGTCGACTCTATCATGGGGTTCTTCCTAAGTGACAGTTTTTATTTCTCAACCATAATTAAAGACAGAACATTCACAGTACTATTTATCTAAAAAAAAGCTTGTAAAAAATGTTCATGAACTACTTACCTGATTATCATTTACTTATGACGTCGACTGTACGTGTTCAATTAATGAATTCGCGAGAGGCGTCGCGCCCTACTTGTCACGTGCGCACGCGCAGCCGTCGGCGTTCGCCGGAAAATTGTGAAAATTACTTTTGTTTTCTAGTGTTTTTTTGTTATAAACTGTGTTTCTTGGTAATTTTTTTATTAGTAGATAGAAGCATCTCAAAAACCAATAAAATACAAAATAACAAGCAGGGCGAGCTAAATAAATAACAAATGTTCTCAATTTCAATGCAATTTAGAGAACCTACTACCCCCATGTCTATTTTTGCCTCCAAGCCGCGTTGCTGTTTCGGTTTGAACGGAGTGGGTGCCGGTGAAATTACAGGCACATGAGGCTTAACGTCTGTATGCCTCAAGTTGATAGACGCAGGGCAGTGCATCTTTGGACACATTCCTATTGTGCGTGTCTTACGAGGTTATAATAAATTATGAGATGTATTTACAAAAAAAGCATAAAGGTATCAGCAATCTGGTTCCCATTTTACAAGCTCAACTTAGTTTACGGGTAGATAGAGCTGTGTGGAATATCCACATATATATTAATATTATATTACACTAGCGGCCTGTCCCAGCTTCGCATGGGTGGACATAAATTTTTTCAACGTTTTAGGATAAACTTAGACTGTGGTGGGTTCGAGTCACTTCTAACTCGCGCCTTGCCCGGGCCCGCGCTGGGTGAGAACGCGCCCCGTGACCTTATATTTTTTTAATCTTTTGAATGGAATGTCCGATTTCAAAAATTCAAGAAGTAATGTATAGGTATTGAACCAGTCTTGAATATGAAACGATTTATTTGGATAAGGATTAATACCAAGGTACAAATAAAGACCCTTTTCTAGCGGCGGCATTTCAATTAAATTTTTATAATAAAAGAACACTTATTGTGACATAACTATAATAGTTAGACATATGCTGACGCGACATTTTTTGTAGATGGTGACGTGTTCTACAAAATCGTAGTACATTATTTTGTTCTATCATCAATAGTTTTCGCAGCGCACGCGATGTAAGGTTTTGTTTTTCCACCTTGGGTTACATTATTAGAGTTTTAGTAAGGATCCCTGATATTTTTGAAAACATAATATAGCCTATGTTACTCAGGGATAATGTAGCATTCTAATGGTGAAAGAATTTTTTAAATCGGACCAGTAGTTTTTGAGCCTATTCGTTACATACAAAACAACAAAAATACAAATCTTTTCTCTTTATAATATTAGTGTAGATATAATAATAATTGTTATGGACGGAATTTGGGACACCCGCATGTTTTGTTGCGTCACGTGCTCTCGTAAAAAAAATTAAAGGCAATTTTACAGTAATTTTTCAATAGTTTAATACAAAAATATTTACAGATAACGATGCTATTCAGATATCGCTGTATGATAATAAACAAGAATTGTGTTATTAGTTCGCACATATTTTCCACATAATTAAAACCGTTTTCCCGCATGAATAGTGAACGCCTTATTTTTAATTAACCACACGGCAGGAATTTTACGTGATTTATTGATGAATGGCATATTGTGACATGGCATACCGTGTGCTATGCGGTGACGCGCGTGCGCAGGATGTTGCGTGCGTTTAGATCTCTTTATTTTCCGTTTTGTTCTATAATGGACGTGATACGCGCATATCAGATGTTTAAGTTTGTTTCCATTGTCCCTTATAAATTAATTTTAAGCGAAAGAATAAAAAAGGGGTCGGCACAACTGGTTATTTTGCACTTTCCTTTATACTAATACCTGGTCCTCCTTGAAAACTCCGTCACTAGAGTTAGCCACAGCTCATATGCTTACCGCTTTAGTACATTTTTCTACCAGCATCTTCACATTTTACTATTTATTTAGTAAAATTATTAGATTAAACCTTATCACCTATTTAGCTAAAGCTTCAAAATAATAAAAATAAAATAATAAAACAGTACATAATATTAACAAGATCACGTCATATAGGTACTATACAAGGTGTTCCAATACATCATACATTTTCATACATTTTAGCCAGGTAGGTATTGAACTTTTGTATGAAACAGCTGGTTTTTTTCGCATTTACAGTGTTGGTTCCTTAGAAAAAGTTATTCATATTAATGGGTTCTTTAGCCCCCTGAAGTTTATATACACAATTATTGGAACAACTTGTATAAACAACTCTGAACATCCTGTACAAGTTTGTGTAATCGGTTATTTTTATTTTATTTTACGCACATAGCTGACACATTGCCGTGTGTCAAGATTTCCATACAATACACCCCTGCCCTCTCAGGGCACAGATAAAAAAGTTTCCACACAAACGCTACACTTTGCTTTAAACATTTCACAATTGCGTCGAGAGTATTGTCTGTGGTATTGTCATTCAGACAAACATACAAACATGTCTGGGGATATGTTATTGATGGTACACTTGTTTAAATATTGCTTTGTGATGACAAACTTACCTACGTGTTATGAACGGTGCAAAGAAGCTTCCTTTGAAAACAAAGACATCTCTTGATCCTCTTTTTATTTTTAAATAACAATTTATTGAATTTCTTATTTTAAAGTCTAGCTTATTTTCTGAGGTTTAGTCAGCAGCAAAACTTGATTGACAGTTACTATTTTTAGAATACTTTCTCTGTCTATCGTGAGCCTTTATTTCATTTAGTGAAATAAAAAGAATAGATGATTATGAAGTCTTTGCAATTTTTTTTTTTTTTTTATACTACTTGCTGATGGAACAAGCAGATGGCCCACCTAATGTTAAGTGGTAACCATCACCTATAACAAAGCATTGCCTCGTAAGTCACGCACGATAGGAACATGGCCTACGATGCACTGCCAGGCGTCCATCAACTTGAGGCATACAGATGATAAGCCTCATGTGCCTGTAATTATGTAAAAGATAGACAAACGGGCTTACGGCCCACCTGATGGTCACCGTCGCCCATAGACACCAACAACACCAGGGGCGTTGTCGTTGCATTGCCTACCCTGAAAACCTTTATTAGCATTTTCTTGAAGCTGTTCATGTTGTATCTTGGCGGAAAAACCTCTGATGGTAGCTCATTCCACAGTTTATGGGTATGGGGGAGAAATTATCTTGAAAAACGGAACGTGTGTGAAACCCAAGGATCTAGTATGTGTGGATGAGCTCGATCCCGGTGCCGAGAGGAGGGGTGGCACTTGCCAAATAGGGGTGTTCAAAATGCATGGGGTTCTTCAAAACAGGCGTTCTAAAATATTTAACGGGTCAGCAACGCGAGTGTGACACTTCTGGTGTTACAAACGTCCACAGGCTACGGTAACCGCTTCCCATCAGGTGGGCCGTACGCTTGTTTGCTTACTCGGTAGTATTAAAAAAAAATGAATCGCTATACTTTAGCTTTAACTAAGACTTTATCAGTAGCTAGGTACCCATGGTCACAGATAAGAAACAAAGAAGATTTAAACAAGACATTACCGTGATGAATACACTAGTTTTTCCAGAAGTTAGATACCTTAAAGAAACTGACAAGTAAGTTGGTACTTACATAGGTGTATAAGTACCTAATGTATCAGTTCTCGTCAACATATTGACAATAGTTTCAGAATTTTGTTTCGCGGCAAAAACAGTGTCTGTGTTTTTGGCAAAACCCACAGCCACAAGGCTGTTAAAGTTTTGCACACTGCACTGTTTTCATTAAAAAAAACATTTATAAATGGAACTAGTGACTTCAACATTCGATTTTATGCGACCAGAAGTCATGTGATAGCTTTTTTATTAAAAAATATAAACTTGAATTACGATAGCTATCAAACTGTGCCTTAAAAATTATTTCGGGTGTGATTCTGATGGTTTTTTACGGATAAATTCGTTATAAAAACGCCTATATATTTAAGGAACATAAATGTATGTTCCTTTTTCGAAACTTGAACTGCTAAGTAGGTACCTGATATTTTCTATCCGGGGCCAATCCGCGTGCATGAAATAAACGCATCACAATAATAATGTAAGGCTAAGAAATAGTAGAAGAAATAAAACTCCCGTCAAAGACAAAAGGTATATAATCAGTAAAATAACAAGGATAACTTTGAAACGTCTTAAAACTAGTGAACAACTGAATTGTACTGTAATATTAGTACTTAGCACCAAAGCCGCCATTGACCTTCGTGAGAATTAATGCCCAGAATTCCTGAGCTCACAATCATGCTTCTATTTGGATCATATCATCATCACTGACCGATTACGTACTGTAGTCTACATCAAAAGTAAATTGTGATCGGTTGGACTTACAGAAGTGCTTTATGAATGAAATATAGCATTTTTAAATATCTTTTTTGTGTTTTCTCCAAACGTACCTTCTCAACATACCTACTGTGTATTGGCTTTACACGGTAGTGTTGTTAACTATATTGAGAATTAGGAACAATAACTTAAAATAACATAAAAATACCGGGCAAGTGCGAGTCGGACTCGCGCACGAAGGCTTCCGTACAATGATCTATAAAAACGGCAAAAAGATCACATTTGTTGTATGGGAGCCCCCTTAAATAGTTATTGATCGAGTGAGCGAAGCGAACGAAGATCTTAGTTTCAACTTGGGCGATTTGGCATTTTATGTATGTATATATGTATGTATGTATGTATGTATGTATGTATGTATGTATGTTTGTCTGGCGATAACTTTAGAACCGTTGATCCGATCTGCATGAAACTTTATATGTCGACAGCTTGTACTTGAGAAATTTACTGGTAAGTATATGAGTAAAATCAGATGAAGGGTTTTTGAGATATGGGGTTTTTTAAGGGGGCAAAAATAAAAAAAGTTACATAAAAAAATCAAGTTACATGTCATATGAAAGGGCTTTGTTTGGACATCCCAAAACAATTTTTACTTTTTTTTCGGGACGCTCGGTTTTTGAGATAAAATAATAAAAGTTAAATTAAGATAACCAGCGATCCAAGAGCTCCCATCTCTAAGAGTTTCGTTGGCATCAAGGTTTTTCTACTGGTCGGCCAGTTCCTTTGCTTTTTCTTATTTTTTCTTCTTGAAATAAATTAAGGAAGTACTCAGTTCTCATAAAATGGTGACAACGACCAGGTCTGATGATGGAGCCAAGGTCTGTTCAACGGAACTCTTCAATAAATAGGCCAATAGAGTTGAAACTTGGCTACCATACCAAGTTAGTAGGCGGTAGTCAGAGGCAAGTCCAAACGTAATGTTTGGACTTGCCTCTGACTACTACGTACTCAAAATTTTGATGCGTTCGTCGGGTCGCATCACGAGATCTGAGTTCGGGGCGAACCACTAGTTTTATTCTGTTTTTTTTTATTTGTTGTTATAGCGGCAACAGAAATCCATCATCTGTGAAAATTTCAACTGTCTAACTATAGGTTCATGAGATACAGCCTGGTGACAGACGGCCGGATAGCGGAGTCTTAGTAAAGGTTCCGTTTTACCCTTTGGGAACGGAGCCCTAAAAACTATTGCAAGAGGCGAAAAACGATTTAAAAATTCTCAAAAGTTTTGAACTTTTGTTGCTAATTGTACCTAGGTACAGTTAGGTTAGGTTTTTTTTGAGATACTAGTGCCCGAAAGGAGCCTCTTTGAGGCGCACTTAAAACCCTTTCACCACACTGTTTCGAAAGAAGAACTGACACAATAACTAGATACAGAGAAATAAAAGTTTGTATAAAAAAGCGATGCTTTAGCATCTTCAATATCAACAGTAACGCGTGCACGCGTTAACTGCCTTCATTCACTAATCGCTTCGCTCTACATTTCTACAATGGCAGACACCGACACTAAACGAGATAGTACCAAATTAATCTATGGCGTAGACCGACGTAGTAATCAGAGCTACTGACATAGTTAAACCAACACTGCATAGTACTTATGGTGTGCCGGCTGTAGGCAACTAGGGCACGTTGATCTGCGCTTGAATGTTTCAAACTATTCGTTATGTTACTAGTGCTGATACTATTACGTAAGTAATAAAGAGTAGTAGAGCTCTTTGTGAAGGGCTCGTCCGGGGAAGTACTACCACCACGCCTTTTTCTGCCGCCGAACAGCGTTGCTGTGTTTCGGTTTGAAGAGTGTGGTTGCCGGTGTAATTACAGGCACATGTATGCCTAAAGTTGATGGACGCAGGGCAGTGCATCGTAGGGTACGTTCTTATCGTGCGTGACTAACGAGGTAATGCTTTGTTATAGGTGATGGTTAGCATTTACCATGTACTGGTTCCATCAGCTAGTTTAAAAAAAAAACTATGTATTGCCTCTATGGTATCACATATTTCAATATTATACTATCAATTTGCTAAATTTTGAATTGTTTAGGTTTTTTATTTTAATATTTTTATACAATTTATTGATGAAACATGGGGATAGACCACCTGATGTTAAGTGGTAACCATCACTTATAACCAAGCTTTACCTCGTAAGTGACGCACGATGGGAACGTGATCTATGGCGCACTTCCCTGCGTCCTTAGAACTTCAGGCATACATATGTTAAGCCTCGTGTGCCAGTAAATTCTCACCAGCAACCACACTCTTCAAACCGAAACACAGCAACGCTGCTTGCCGGAAGTAAAAGGCATTGCATTACTTGTTTATTTCAGTAGATTTGTTCGATAGATAACTTTTAGCAAATATCCTGGTATAATCAATTTACATAAATGCCCATAATCACATTATTTTTAGTAGGTATACTAAAACGGCGGATTGACAAAATACAAAATAAATGATGTTGATTTAAAACAATCTTAGACAAAACTGAAGCCGGGTGATAAAAAACCAAAGGTTCCAGCAAAAACGCAGTCAAATTGAGGACCCTCCTCCTTTTTTGAAGTCAGTTAAAATGGAAACATAAGTACCTAAACAGAAGTAAACATAAGTAGCAGAGGTTTCATAAAACGTTGATGTCGAAATTACAGAAACAAGATGCATGCTGCATGCAGGCAGACGGTAATCTATCGGATGTCATATTTCGGTGGTGAATGCACCGTAGGGCACGCAGCACGCACGTCTTGAATGGACATCGAAATTATACTCCTATTTAGTAATTTTGAGTTTATGCGCTTTGGTAAAGGAAACGTATAAATAATTTCCGTTCCTTAAAACACAGAAACATAGATTTCTTTATTTATGAACTTCGGAAGACGGCTACTATGAATAACCATAAAATTATAATACAAATCTATCTCACTTGTGATTGTGTAACTCAACAGAACCAAAACAAAAACTTGATAGTTAACGTAACTGTGACGTCAGCAAGATGGCTGATCATGTGTAGCCGGGTGCAGTGACCCCACGAATGTTAATGTCAGCTGTTGAAAGATGAACTAACTATTATTTGGTGCCATACGATTTTGGTAGGTTTTTTGCCGAATAAAAACCTGCTTGGCGCCAATCCCATAGCGGCCTACGGTGATGGGTCTAATCCATACGAACTACGGCCAATATTTAAGTATAAGTAGGTAATCTAATTCAACACTGCCTAGCAAAACATAGTTTCGTGTATGTAGTATTAACCAAATATTTTTTAATTTGACTGGCTCATATTGTTTTAAAACATGAGAGGAAACTGGCATGTCAAAAGCTTGAAAGGAGCCCTTTTGGTGCTTAAAATCCTTTCACCACGCTGTTCCGAAAGGAACTAGTGACATGACGAGACGGTCGAGCTCATCCTTATAGGCAAAGCTACTGTTTGCGCGTATACTGTAATGTACCTAAGTGCGGATGGATGTATGGCCGCCTACACTAGTGCTGTTTCCGAGTTTATAGCTCTGCCTTGAACTTGCCAATGAGTTTGTAGACACCGGCTTTATGGTATTTAGTCGTATCCGTACAAACACGATCCGTGCCCCGAGGCAATCTGGTTTGTCTCTCTTTAGTAGAAGTTAGAACTCTGTCACGCGCCGTCGTCTACCTTTGGTCAACTAGTTAACTATTAAGCAACAAACGAAGAAACGTATCTAGAGGCAGTGGTTGCCATAACTAATTCATTTTTCCAAGTTAAGGAAGTCATCAATTTTAAATATCGAACGGCGAAGCTCAATTTCGATCTTGAAAAAAAAAAAAAAGTTCTTTACTTGATTCTTTTTAATGAAAAAAGGCGGGAATAGAAAACTTTTACTTTAAATATTGTTTATTCTTGTAATGCCGGTTTTTTTCTACTTACCTCACAATCGAGATGTAAAGCAGAATAGTTAGCTCGGGTGTAAGCACCAATTGCACCCTCGAAATATCTCGGGCTGCAATTAATGCCTTACAGCCCTTGGCTACTAATCTACTATTATTTGCAAGATTTTCGGCAAAAGAACGTCCTTTAAATAGGGGACTTGTAGCAGCCCTATCTTCATACCATACCATCACAGATATTCCATACTTAAAAAACATATCAGAATATAGAGGGGATATCCTTACAAATGCGCTAATGCAGTATCATCAAGTTTCTTGGTAAATGTAAGAATATAGAGGAAGCTTCGAATTGTTGTAATGCGATGCATTGTTCGGAGAGAGGGGAGCTTAGCTTGCCTACTCATGTGTGTACGTGTGTAAGAAGCAAGCTACTCGTATCAAGGCCCTTTTGACAGCTAGATTTGTTTGCACTTTTGTTTGTAATTTAAAAATTATGAAATTTCCCAAGACTTCACTAACGGGGGCTATTTTCAATCGCCCTCTGAATCCATTGCAAGGTTGTTACAATTACTGGAATTAAATTTACTTTTACTTTTGTTAATGCAAACTACACTACAACGCTGAACTTCCTACAGCTTTCCTTCTAATTTCGTAAACAAATCGTAGAAAAATATTTGTACAAAGTTTTTTATAAATCACAAAACCAACACCTTACCAACCTCAATGATAGAGATTTTATAATATACTAGCGACCCGTCCCGGCTTCGCACGGTTATTGTGGGGTATCCCTAAGAGATAGACATATACCATCGCGGACTTTTTTGTATACCTTTTTAAGGTGTACAATACTGTATTACCTATATTATTTTGTTCTATCTCTTAGGGTTCAGCCAGCGTTTGTAATGTAAGCGCAAAAAAATATGTTATTTACGGCATCACATTAGAAATCTCTTAAATTATCAGTGTTTCTCTACTATATTATGCATGATTTATACATATAAACCTTCCTCATGAATCACTCTATCTATAAAAAAAACCGCATCAAAATCCGTTGCGTAGTTTTATAGAAGCATACTACATAGGGATATAGGGACAGAGAAAGCGACTTTGATTTATACTATGTAGTGATATCTAGTGCAGCTGGCAAAGGTATCTTTTTAGCTTGCCGGCGTAGGGTGCGTATCTAATGGGGGAACACATTCAAGTGCATAAAGAGCCTTTGTATTCTGCTTTAGGAAAGTTCGCGTTAAGTTTAGTCGTAAATCATAGTCCTACAATAGGAGAATTTAAGGGTGTTATGCCTATAACATAATAATAATAATAATAATAAAGCCGTATATTTCCTTACATCTAAGTACATACACAGGTAACTAAAACTATAAAAAAATTGTATTACTTTTCTTAACATTATAAGTATGGCATATTAAAGTTTTGTTTGAATTGGTAGATAATTATTCTATGTAAGGACCCCTCTTTGGGTGAAGGCCTCCTCCAGCTTTTTCCATGTTTCTCTGTTTTTCCCCAGATTCATCCAGTTTTCTCCAGCGCTTTGGATTATGTCGTCTGCCCACCGTCTCATTGGTCGGCCTACGTTTCTTTTTCCTACTGGTCCCTTCCATTTTGTGGTCTTTATCGTCCATCTATTGTCAGTGTAGCGTGATATATAACATAATAACATGCTACTAAAAAACTAAAATAATGATGTTTAAAACGTATGAGCGGGTTATTCGCACCTCTTTTGTTTATTTGATTATACAGGCAATTGAGACTTTATTTTAACGTCAGTGGTTGTGTAAGACAGTAGTAAAACGTTAGTAGTAGAGGTCTTTGTGAAGGGTTCGTCCGGGCGAGTACTACCAACATGCCTATTTCTCAGCCTCTTCTTCGTTAGGCACGTTTCTACCGAGCCCTACGATGAAAAATAATATTTACTAAACTTTATTTCAGACACCTAGGAAATTACATTTCTGGTCCATATTAATATATACCACGGATATACATTTTCTTACCATTTTAGGATAAACTAAGACCGTAGGTTCGAGTCTGGCGTCTACTTATTTCATTGATGTGTTCTTTAACATTGTAGAACATTTTTGTGTTCTATAGTCAATAGTTTTCGCAGCTCATGCGATGAAAGACATATTATGGCCAATTTTTTTACACCATGGGTTACATTATTGAAGTTTTAGAAGGGATCCCTATTTTTTTCTAGTAATAAATATAGCCTATGTTACTCAGGGATAATGTAGTATTCTAATGGTGAAAGAATTTTTGAAATCGTATTAGTAGTTTTTGAGCCTATACGTTACATACAAAAATACAAATCTTTCCTCGTTATAATATTAGTGTAGATAAAGACCATACATAATAATATAATGTCCTGCCAGCGCAGAATCGAACCCACAACTCACCTGCTTCTCAGCTGTTTAATCGCCAGCTATGCTGTGGTGATCAAATGGAGAGTATTGATGATTCGACAGTGATTTAGATCAGGCAACTTTCAACTCTATTCTATACGTTATTGAGTCATTTCTTCTTTATAATTTATTGTACTCCTAGCTGTAAGGGAAGTCGTTACCGCAAACACGTTCCAGTTACGGTACAGAGCCCATGGGTGTTCCACACCCATTGTTTGTTACTTAGCTTAAAGATTACAGTCTCCGGCTACTACTGGGGCACAAAAAAATACAAAGGCATAGATGACAGACGATTTCAAAGATCCGTTAATTTGTGTTTGAATAAGGGTTCCATAGCATTTATAATTACAGAGTACGACTCTTCCGAATTTGTAATTACCATTGTTGGTGCAGCGATAACAGAAAAGATAATATCTGGTTTTTACTCAACGTTCAAACATAATTGAAAGATCCACGAATTGTAAAGAGTTTAGAACCACAACTGTCTGCGAACTCTGATTGATACCATCCCTTTTAATAGGTACCTATATATATCAATCAAATGTCAATATGTCGCTAAAATCCATTACTTTCTTTTGCACACAAATGAGCCAAAGTAATAGCTATTAGCTGGTGTTTTGGCAAAAACGGCATAGTCGCCACACAGATCTGACACTCGGATGATTTATCTCTCCGCAGTAGAAAGGAGCAGGTGGCTATTGTCTCTAGGCACGGCATTCGCACGCGTTTCCAATAAACGTAAAAATCTACTTTGGACACTTACGCCGCTCATACACGCGCGGGGAACAATCGGCACGCGCAACGTATCATTAGGTAAATAAAAAACAACAGTAAAAAGTCGCTCAATTTCACCGTTTTCGATTTCAGATCCCACGATGAGGTGTCAGTGAGCCGGCAGCGATGGCTTCAGAACGCGCCATCCCCCATCTGCGGGACATCTTCGGCTTAACCCAGCAGTACGACGCCAAGCCCATCGACGAAGAGGACAAAGCCAAACGGAAACAAAAGAAAAAGGATGATTTCCGCACTTACGGAAACGGCGACGTCAAAACGCTGGAGCGACATCTCAGTATGAAGAAGACGATTCGGAAAAAGATAATGCGCGATCTCCAACAGGCGTTCGTTGAAGACCCTAACGAGTTTAAGGTCGAGAACACGAGCCCGGAGAAGCTGAAGGCTGAACTGAGCGCTGAGGCGGTCAAAATCGAGAAGAACGTCAAGAAGAATGACCCTACGTTCCTAGACATGCTGCGCGGCGACACGAGGGAGGAGACGAGAGAAGAACAGCCCCCCGCTGAGAAGACTAGCTTCTGGCGGCGTCTTACTATGAAAAATAAGAACAAGAGATAGACTCTGACTCGCCGAGTCACTGCTCCGTTCTGTTGAGAGGGCTTCGTCAATTACCAAGTTATTTATTACTTTTTCAAAGCACTTTTGCTCGCTTTTGGGTCTTTTTCCGATCAGATTTACACTTTTACGTGATTTTATGCTGCTGTTGTTTCGACTATTTTACATAGTCAGAGCAGTGGAGACCGATCTCTCCTTCATCCGGAGGTCGTAGGTTCAGATACCGTTAACAATAAGACTTTTTTGACTTATATCTGCATAATATTGTCACTTTTTAACTGATATAATATCCCTAGATCGACAGATTTTTCCCTAGATATAAAATATAGTTGTAAGTGCTTGAGAACGGGGCAGCTCGAAAATTATCGGCTATTTTTACTTAAATATAAATATCTCGTTCTACATGTCATTGTGATGTAACGTTAAGTCGACTAGGTTTCTTAAGTTATGAGTAAGTACATAGATACGTAGGCTACTTCGTAAGCGGTTATTGTGTAAGGTACCTACATACTAGGTTCGTGGCAATTCCTTGTTGTGACAATTTATTATTATTATAAAATAAATTTTACACATTTATTGGTGGTTGTTTTATTTTATTTTTGTTAGATCTAGCTTCTAATTTTATCTACGAAGGTTCAATAAGAAAACTAAGAGCTAATAGAAAACCTCTAGGATGACGCAGGATATCAAATTTAAGACGAAGACAAGAGCTAATGTGACTCTCGCTCGCACGTTTCGACATGTTGAAAGATATGAAATCACTAAACTCATTTTCGAAAAATCGCAATCAGCCACCTTGTGTGCAATTTAGTGAGTTTGTATTATAAAACCAATTTAGAATAGCAATACGAGTAGGTACCTATATTACTATAAATATTTGCAAGGGCGTCGCCAAGGGGGGACAGGGAGGGGTAGCTGCCCCCTCCCCTAGAGATTAAAAAAATGTAGCCAACTGCAAAGAAACCAAAGTCCTAAGGCTTAAGTTGGAACCATTCTTATTACAATCGCCATAGAGGCAAAGACTCGCGCTACAAGCTGTAAAGCTTCATTCTCTTGACTGTACCTACAATTCATATTTTTCTCATTGCTTTCCCCTGGGTCATGGGCTGGCGAAGCTCTTGAATATTTGTAACTCCTAGGTAGGTAGGTAGGTACAGCTTTTGATTGCTTCTGCACTACCTACTACTAGGTATATAGGTACCTACATACGTTATCAACATTACGATTTATCAACTTGACACTTTCTGAGGCAACTCTCTCTGTGAATCAGTCCATGACTGATGCACATTGATATTTTAATGTTGCATAGAGCAAGTGGTTCGTCCATGTAATTTCAATACTTATTGCCTATGTACCTACCTACCAGTATTACTATTACCTTGCAGAGTTGCAGTGTAGATGGCGTAGGTATGAGGTGGGAGAATCGCGGAGCTCGTCCTGAATAGTTGTAGGTTCGATTCCTATGTTTCTCAGAACCAGAATCAAAATCAGAATAGTCTATATTGTAAACTGTCTATATTGTAGTCTATATTGTAAATTAAGTGTAAGTAAATGAACGCCGTCAAGAAGTTGGGGATGCCACTATACCTATATCATTGCTGGGTCTACCTACCTTACTAGACAGAAAAGAACCTAAGCCTAGAACCATAGCATAGTAGACTATTGAGAGCTGCATTTAAAAGATACTAACCTAAGCCAAAATAACAGCAAACCAGGAGCATCGTATCGAGAGAGGTAGAGCAAGTGAAGCAGTCAGACTTTTCTGAGCCTACTAGCGACATCTATTAACTAATGTTGGTATAATACTAACCTAAAAGCACGAAGTTAGAGGTACAGTCTTGAAAATGATAGGGGCGCCAAATTCTGTACATTTGCGTGACTTTTTCGACATTCACTTACCTACTTGCGGTCTTGCTCACACTTATGCAAAACACCCGCATGTCAAATTAGTTCCATTTCTAGACTTTTTTGTCAAGCTGTAAAACCCTATAACTTCGTGTGTTGTTGGTACCTACGTAAGCACTATCACATAAGCACTATCACAAGATTGATGAAAAGAAATAGCACACTACGTGCAAAGAGTTTCGGCATTACGAGAGGTAGAGCTAAGGTAGCAAGAAGGTCGGTCGGTATATAGTCAGTCCTCCCTCGAAGACTGCTAGTGACATCTATGAAACAATGTTGGTACTATTATTCCAAATGTTGCTAAATGACAGCTGTCATACTAGTATGACATTGACACTGACTGTTAATGCAGTACTATTAACCAAATGAAGCTTTGATTTGCAGCAGAGCTAATGCCCTCTACAATTCAAGTTTCAACTAAAGAGCCTGCACTCTGCATTGCGTTTGTAACTTGTTTGTTTGTCTATTGCCTCCTTTATCCCAGTAGTGCTATTCCGTAAACAACAAAATGCCGGGGTGAAATGAAATCAGAAAATACTAACGCGGGTGGCGCTAGATATGGGTAAACGAATTACAGAATCTTAAATTGATCACTGCGGATTCTGCGGTCACATATGTGATTGTTGTTGACGGAATAGTACTACTGACCAAGATGTTAGGTCATAGCTAATAAAATTATTACTAATCCTGTTCTAGAGAAAAGGAAAAAGGCTAGGTTAGGTTATGTTCAGCTTGGTAAAAAAGAAAGAAACTGAACTAATTTGAACTGCGGGTGTTTCGCATAAGTGCGAGCAAGACGCACGCAGTGAGTGAACGTAAAAAGTGGCGCCCCTTTTTTTTTTTTTAATCTACTCTTTTATTTTTTGCGAAGCTGTAGGTGTCAGGAAAGTATTGGGTAGGTAGGTAGGTGAGTAGGTAGGTATTGGTATTGAAAGGTAGGTAATCAAACGACAAAATATATTAAATAATTATTTATTTTCAATCATTGTGTAACGAAGTGATAGTTTCACACAAAATTTAGAAGTTCGTTTTACTATTTTTATTGACTTCATAAAAATCAGTTTTGTATTTTGTAAGCAGTGCGGGTCTATAACTAAGCCAGAAAATGAAATTTATGAATAAAAAGTAAACAGGTTTAAAAACTTCATGTACTTATAAAAATAAATATTTTTTAGTTTTTTTTAATAAATGGACCTCCGGTTCGGAACCTAGAACACTACTGAGAAGAACCGGCAAGAAACTCAGTAGAACATTTAAAAACTGGGTGTACCTATGTAGTAAATATTTATAAAAAAAAGTAGGTATATAACATTAATTTAAACCAATTTAAATTATAAATTAAGTGTTAGAAAAGAATGCTAATTTTGGGTATTTTTTATTAACAACTGTGAGGTTTACCCTATGACCTCGCCTGCTTACAATTCGTAGATTTAGGAAGTTTCGAAGACATTTCAAAAAATAATCTACATCTGATTGAATTAATATTTAAATTGTTTCTTGTTGTTCTGCAACAATACTATAATGTCAGTTATTTTATTTTATAAATTTACATAGTTTTTTCATTTTTGTATTTTGTAGTTACACTTTGTAAATACATGTTAATGTTGTTGCCCATAAGCACATATTTGATATAATGTTAAATATCCAATACCAATATTGTTATGTTGATATTGATAATATTATGTTATATAAAATAATCAACTTCTCAGTTATGATTTTATATTAATAATATTGAAGACTACAGGCTGTAGGTTGATTTATTAAATGTTTACCTTAACTGTCCTATAGATACCTACCAAAATGCTCAATATCACATTACGAAGGTAAGAAATACCTACTGTTAGAACAGCGGCCCTACCTTTTGATATTGCTATGTTTCCACAGTATACCTACCTATTGAATGAAAAAGGTTATTTTAGATATATTAAAATAATAAATACGTACAGGTGTTTTTAAACTATTTTTTATTACTAAAACGTTAACTGTATTTGTTTTATTATTACAGGAGATTGGGTTTATAACAAAAATATAATGTATCAGACAATATCTCTTGATTTAGGGCTTTGAACATACGAAAATTTTATTTTTATGTTTAAAGGGATCTTCGTACAAAAATATTCGAGTTCCTAGATTTTCACGTAGAGTATTGTAGAGTATGAATAAAAAACGTTTATAGAACCTACCTACTTTTATAAAAATGCATGTTGGAGAATATTGCTTATATTATAGTCTTAACTAAGTCTTAAACCACGCTCGATGTTCATCTAAAGCCTGCCAACAAATTAGGCTTCTTCCAGACTCTCGATAGAGTTCCAGTGATGGACTCTGAATCTACGGCTCAATTACTTATCTCACGCTTGATCAATGACCACACTGACGAGAACGAATAAACCAATAATTTACAAACAACGAACACTACGTTACAAAACAAACAAGTTAATCTCAAATTGCTACTCTATGTCCTATTCTTAACTTTAAAATTAACCTACTTAATCACGACTTAGTTTGCCTGTTACTATAGCGATGCCTGTTAGCTACTACCTTAAGACCTAAATGATCCTATTTCCTATCATATTATTGAATAACTATACAGTAACTTATTTATTAACACTGAATGTGATAGAATAACCTACAAAATGAGTATGTTAAATTATAGCCCCTACGCTAATGTTGATGACGTTGCTGATTTTTGGTTCAACGAACTATCATACTTTTAACTCTTCATCTCCGCAAAATCTAATTACCGAACTCTTGTTAATATATTGTCATAATACTTTGTACGAAGGACCTATTAAAACATAATTAAAACAATATAAATATATACTTTAACAAAACATCGTGGCTAAAGTCAATTGTGTTGTGTTTATCAGTCAATTAATTAAAAGGAACGTATATTGTAATTATAAATATATAATAATAATCATAAATATATACAAATTATTGGATATAAATAAAATATATAATATATATAGGTATACAAAAACTTATTTTAATATTTACGTACCTCGATTAATAATACTTTATGCTACAACACTTATCTGATACTACTCTCGTACTTCATAGTTACACTATTTCCATCTCTAGGTGCTTAGCTGAGACTAAAATTCTCGGTATCTGTGAGTTCTGCCTCTCTCGTTTTACCAATCTAATAGCTGCCTAGCTCTGGTAGAATAATAGCCTGCCTGACTCTGCATGATGACGCCAACATAATAAGACAACATCTGAAAATTAATTCAATTGTGCAAATTACTTATATACATAACGGTGTTAAATGGGAATAAATTTGTGTGTGGAATTGTGTGAAGATAAGATAAATAAACAGCAAAAAATATGAAACGAGAAGGAATCAGCGTATTTTAGTTAATGTAATTAACCAAATTGCGGCAGAATCGAAGTTTTCTTTAGGTTCGTTGACTCGGTTTTGTAATTTTGTCTTAACATACGGCGGTTTACACGTGCACACGATAAAAAGGATTCAAAAATTATTAATTTCAATTAAAATAATACCTTGGAGATAATTTTTCAAATTTACGAAGACGTTTCACGTTTTTCAACCTTATTCTTAAGGTAGCGGGAGTAATGCCTTTTATTTATTCCGGGTTCTTATTCGGGATCGGGCCTTTTAGTCTGGACTCTTATCAGTATGGATAATTTGAGTTGCTATTTTGCTTATCGGTTCAAAGTTGTGATCAGCCATGGTGGGATAGGACGAAACCTTATAGTCTGTAGAACAAGCGATGAAAACAAAATTAGATTTATCTGTCTGTTAGTGCCTGAAATGTAATAAGGGGGCATGAGATTAACAACACGAAGAACTAAACATTAACTAAAGATAAGGGGATAAATCATAATACATATTATATGAATATTTATTTTATGTTCTAATATATTTTTGTAAGCCATATATGTATATGTTAAAAATTTATTAGTGACGTTGTATATAGTAGTAATACGTGTGTTCGCTTATATCCTAATATGTAAGTATACTATACTGAGCCAGGGACCTAATTGGCCTAACATATTTATGTTATTTATTCTATGTATAGTTTGTGTTGGTCAATAAATAGCTTTTCTTTCTATCCTAATTTTAATTACCTTCATTAATATTTACTGATGTTTTAAATTGACCATTTTTTTTACAAATATTATTTTAATCAATATATTATTATATTTACGGTAAATATTTAATTCATCCGAAGTTCATGAGTTGACGACTTATATAGTTAAGTATATCTAGTGTATGTCAATTTAGGTGGTAGGTTCAACTTTTCGAATTTAGCAAATTAATGTTTACATAAGTATCCACTTTCCTAAACACACATTCACATTTATTATAGTAGCTAAAGTATAGCTAAATTAGTATCTTTATCTTCCAATTAGTAGATTTTTTTATCTAACCTTTCGTATGTGGGTACCTAACTTTTACTTAAAGTTAAATAATTGTTATTACCTTATCTACTGAGTATCTATTGAATTGAAAATAATCCTACGAACGCATATGGTCTGATAAGTCTTACTAAGCTCTGTTTTTGTTTTAATAACTTTTTTATAATCGTAATTTTTTTTCTTACTTTTCTTTAACTAAATCGTGTTTTTTGTTTCTTTTTCTAACAAGTTAAGCTTACTTGTTTAAATATGCGAAAACGAATTAATGGTCAATAGTTATAATTTAAAAATTACCATTTAGACTATAAGAACTGTAGAAAGATATAAAAATAAATTAATAATCCTTACTTAATTTAAGCGCCTTATACATATTTTGTGACAGGTTCAATAAATACGCAGTGCAGTGTTAACCAGTTGACCTTATAAATTTAAAGACCTTATACATATTTTATGCAAATAAACATCTTCATCGAGCATTCAATCGTGTTCTATTATTTGAGTTTCTATTTCTAGTTTTTACACCTATTGTGATATAAAATATACCTATTTAATATTATGTTCCTAATTATCTATGGATTTAAAAATTCTTAAAATTTAGTATTGTATCCTTTGTGCAGAATTCGATGTATGATTAATACCTATTTATAAATTGTATATAATAAGTATCTAAATCTAATATGATAATAATCTAACTTATGAATTTGATAAATTCTAATGAATATATATACGCATCCATCGTAGAGTATTTATATTATATTAACGTTTGATCAATTTATAACTATAACTATATCTATAGTACCTACCTATTTTTAAAATAGTATCTTTTACCTACCTAGGGAGGTTCTCTCTCTGATGCCGTATGCCGAAGTGCGATCATACTAGTACTTATAGATTCTCTTATCTGTGCTTATAGTAAGTATACATATAGTTTAGATCAGTTACTTATCCTAACACTTTACCTACTACAGATTTCTTTTTATTATTTATTTTAATAGGAGGTTTTATGTTGTGCTGCTTTGTTATAGTTACCGTACTTATTTTTAGGTGAGTTTTGGACGAATGTACTAGTATTCTCTTATCTGTGACGAATGCCAAAGAACCTACTATGCACATAAAGCATGCAGTGTATTTGAATTTTGTCGAGTTAGTAAGCTCTATTAGTGACTACAATAGTTCATTATACCTAATGATCACCAACGATGTTTGTGAAAAGACTAGTGAAATTATATAAATCTAATAAAAATACTATGAAAAATTGTATACATAATAACATATATTAGGAATAATTAATTGATTTTTAATGCACTTGGTCTACTTTTGAGTAGGCGTTATGAAACATTCCATCAAAAAAATTTAAGCTTATTACGAAAGTGTCCTGACTTTGTTTAGTGTGGTTAAATAAAATATATAATTAATTAAGTTAAGCCTGGGTTGGTACTATAAATAATATGTATTTAATATGAAACGGAAATGTAATTGTGATAAGTTGCATTAAATTCTATAATATAATTTAAAAAGTTTATACCTACATATTATATATGAAACATGCCGTTTGTAGTAATGCAGTAGGATAGACATAAAAAACAGAACAAATAATAAAATTATAAGAAAAAAAACATTACTGGGTAAAATATACAAAAACACAATTTAAAAATTTTGACGACTACAATTTAAATATTTAAACAGCATGCTCAATAAGAAAAAGAACCGTGAATATTGCAGGGCCGTCATTTTCCGAAAGCTTTTACATAATTTCCACACAATTATATCTAATCTACCCATTACATAGATCTTATTTCTATTGTGCCATTACTCACACTGTCTCAAACTTTATTTCGATGGTAGTCAAGTCAAATCAAAACATTCCAAAAGCTACCAGTGCCAAGGTACGTTTTAGTAAGCGACCGGTGAGCAAAAAAATCTTAGAAATCATTCACAATAGAAGATTCTCACTACATAATATTTAAGAATTATCATTTACATCATCACTATGCACACCACAAGCAATGAACCATCAATCTATTACGTTAATCACAAAAAATTACTAGTATTCACTGTCATTGCATTTTTACATTGTTCACTGTCATTGCATTTCATATTTACATTCCAGTTATTCGCCGTTACCGACTTTGTACAAAAGTTCATGCATTGCATACATTGATTTAGTATTAAATTACTGATTACATACTCTATGTTGTGCTATGTGAAGGTATTGCCTAAATAAGTCTAGACGGTGGTTTTAAAATGTTTTATTAATATTGTCAGTATGTTTTATTTGTATCATTCAAATGTGCATTTCTGTGATGATAAGTCGCAGAGAAACCCATTCAATCAACATAAATACGAAACAAATAACAAAAACTGAAACAAAAATACATACACCTAAAAAGTCAGAAAGATCTAATAGAAATAGACACTAGGAAACACAAAAATTATTATCAAACAACAAACATATTAATGAGTTCTCATTACATGTGGATTATAATCGGTAAATACTTAAACAAATTAGCAAAACCATCGCATGTAAGAATTGTATTTACTTACTTATTTCTACGAAAAATCAAGTTTTAATACTTTTTTTAAACCAACAATATTTTGAATTTAGTAAATTAAAGTTAATAAAAGATTAAGGATTAATATTATTCAAAACCAGTTGTCATTTTTATGCACCTCTATTTTACATAATCTAATATTTATACAAAATACCCCTAAATTATACCTACCTACGATAATTTTCAGAGACTTGTTTCTCTAATCAGTGTCCTGAAATACAGTTTTTAACTAGTTCGGGGATCTGTGGATACCAAATTCGCTCAACTTCGCAGTCATTGATGCTAAACATTAGTCCTAAGTTAAGATTAGAGTAACGCTTGTCTGGAAAATCGCTACATGCGATAAGACCGCTGATTGTAGGACAAACCCAATGTACTTTTACTGTGTATAACCTTTTACATTCTGTCCTTAATAAAGTTCCTACTTATTTTAATAGTCTTTACTTACATTAATGATAATAACGGTATTATTATTATAATATGATATTTTATATATACATATAATATAATCACTATACAACAACACTATTGTTTCAGACCTGTTTTAAAAATGTCTTGCTTTTAGATTTATTTATACGATAGATATTGATACCTCTATATTACGGATACCTCTTACTCTTTAAATTTTGTTTTATTTATTTTATATCCTAACTCTAGCTATCCTGTTGCGAAGGTTGCTTAATTCGTTTGCGATTGCGATTCGACATATTTTATTCATAACAGTCAGGTATCTATTTTTTATGCACCTTTACTCTGCATCATTTAACTTTTCTAACACTGTTCCTATTTTAATTACCTTAAAACGACCAGTTTCTGTTAAATAATGTAAATCCGTTATTGGCTTTTAGCTATACTCATATGTTACCTTCTATTTAAATAAAGAACTGTGGATTTTGTTAAATAAATAAAATAAAATAAAACGATCTTGTTCGATTTCACGCTAACAATGTAACTCGAAGAGATGATATCCTATACTACTTAGCTTGATTCCGAAACTCTACTATTGTTTGTCATTATTGTTCTTAAATTATGTTAAGTTATGTACCTACCACTTCACCTTTCGTTTCTCGATTTAATGTCAGTTTTTTTATAGACGTTTAACCTGCTTTTAGTTATTAATTAGGCTAATAATCTCTAGAATCTTGATTACCTTGATTTTTATTAATATATCTAATTAACCTTATGTAAATTTTGTTATTTCAGATAGTAATACGATAGTAATGCGCCTCTTATTCCGTCTTATAGTCACTAGTACCTATTTCGTTTCTATTTTGTAGTCCCTACTTATAATTATTATTTTTCTTAAAAAACTAAGGCTTAAATTAGTTTTCCTTATTTGTCCTAATTAACTTAATTTTACCTTATAATGTATTATTATTATTCCGTTCTTACAATATTGTAAATAATGTCTACCTTGCGTTATCTGTAACCATTTAAAGACTGTGTTCGTATACCTTAGTGACTAATTACAATTTATGCGACAATACTTACGAAAGTGGATGTTACTCTTATTCCATCTCTCTTGATTTACTGAAATTATATTCTATAATTTTGCCTTCTACGTCTTCTTTGTTTTTTATTTGTTTGCGATAATATCTTCAACATCTTTCTGTCATTTCCATGTTTTTATTACCTACATGTACCTTATTGATAAATTCAGTGATATTCATTCGTATTTGCCGTGTTCCTATCCCGTTGTACACTATGTCTACACTGATATCTTGATGACTTTAACATTTAGATCAAATTCATATACCTACACTCCACAGTCCGTGTCCGTAACTCTTCTTAGTTGTTGCTATATTTATTCTACTTCCTATCACCTATCACCGCTTATACACTATTTGATAATGATAATGTTAATTTGACTATTTGATATGTTAATTTCATCTTGTATTTATATTTCGATGGGCATAAATATTTCAGACAATTTGTCTTTATATTAATTAAGAAACTAGGTGCCACCTTCATCATTTCCTCACCAATTACTTATTTGATAATTTGCTTTGAGTTTGCCTCTCGCATTCGCTATTTTATAGATACTTTTGTTGTAGTTATCTATTAGATTAACCATACATATTAAGTACTTCACCATACCCACAATTTAGTACGTTATTTAGCAATTTATTATATCTTCAAAATATATTGTGACGTCAGTTCACCTATTAATTTTAGTATTTTACGTTGTTACTTGCTTCTTTTCTCTAATTTCTATTAAATCAAGTACGTCTATAATCAATCTATTTCCGAGTATTTTGTACTTACGGATATTCTACTCTTTTGTACTCTATGCTATATTTATCTACTTAGATTCTTATCTGACATTTTATTCATTTTTATTATTATTGTATAACAAATTAAAATAAATCATAGTTTTTTTGCAGAATATTAGTAAGTACCTATATCAACCCTTCAAATAAAATCTACCTACGTTTGAGGCTAGATATATTTTTGAACCTTCCAAAGAACCGTCACCGTTTATTTTTAATTATTACAATTATGTAGATGGTAATACTTTATTCTAAGGAAATTCTAAGCGATTTGCTTATAATAACCTCGTTACCTATTACCTGTAGGTATATTATAAAAGTAGGTATCTTGCACCGCTTTTTTTATGTAGGAATTAAGATATTAATGTAAATATTTAGGTAGACCTACCTACAAAGTTGGTTATTGTAATGTAAATCAAGACAATAGTAGAAAATTAGACTAGGTAATTGAAAACCGAAGTTAAAGGGGGCTATAAGTTTTGACCAATAATGTATTTATTATGTAATATTATCATATCACTAACCACAAGAATATCTATATCAAAACACTATCACTTCACATCTCACAAATCACCAAACAATTCACTATCCTTAGAAAAAGTTTTTCCTCTTTAAAAAATACGTGATTTTTATTTTTGCCTTTGTACCTACTTAACTAGATTCTATTGTAACTCACACTAAACACACTTCACAAAACTGATAACACACAACATTTCACCATACTACACTACACTAAGGTACACTACATGTTCAAAGCTTGCCCTAAAATAATACGATTTCAGATCTTATAATAACATTCGATTTTATTTAGATTACGTAACTACCTAATTTTAGTAGGTAAATCATTTTAGTAAAAAATTGCGGTTGATAGTCGTGTCGTGCCCTACAAGACTCGTATGAAGTTTTTTATTTTATTATTGTTTTATTATTCTTTAATTTCTTTATTATTATTATATATTTATTATTATTCTTCACATGCGAAACGACGTTATTTGATTATAAATGTAATTAAACTGTACTTGCTGCACTTACTTCGCCGTTCGGTCACCGAGATAAAATTATTATACGACCAATACTACTGATTTTTATTATTTATTTATATTATAAACCTACCTGCTTTTATATTATAAATAATACATAATATATACGGAGTACCCAGGTAGGTACTATATTTTTCCTACAGGTAGGTAGGTAAGTTGGTAATTTTGATACAAAAATAACCGACAATGCCAATTGCCTATTTAATACCTACTTAATCCAACAACCTTAATAAGGAGGTGCCTAGCAAACAACACCGCATATGTGTATGTTATGTACTTATTATAATTTTATAACCTTGGTCGGTGTGTCATGCTCGTACCTACCTACCTACCTACAATTACGCCATTTATGCGAAGCGAACACAATAATTATGTAGGTATAACCTACTAGGTTAGGTAGGTACCTACCTACCTATCTGCCATAATGATATAAATATTTTAACAGAAAGTACCTACCTAAGTAGTAAAATCAACTTTAGGTAGCTCGAACTTGACCTTTCATTAATAGATCCGCGCGCACAGCGCATCTAAATTAGTTAACCCCACATTTTTTTCTGATTAACGTTTGTTTCGAAAACGCACGATACACGTTAATCCTAATACCATAAACTTCAAGATGTTCAACTGTTAGAGTGTTAAAATTTACAAATAGTATTTTTAAACAGCAATGGTGTTCACCTGCGGTCTTCCACGACGCAGGCGAACGCCATTGCTAGAGTGTTCTATCTTATCTACGTCTACCTATAGTTATAACAAAGCAGCACAAAACCGTATCAATCGATGCTATTGATTATTTCTAAAACACAAACAATGACTACGTACCTTACATGATAAATCCTTAGAACCTCCTTTCCGACCTTAAAAACAAATTTTAAAGGATCTACGCAGTTTTAACCAGGCGATGAGTCCGCCATTTTATTTTCTAACGGGACTTTCCTTCCGTCCACCTCCTCAAATTTGCGACGAGTTTTAAAACGCATGTTTAATTTATGGATTGACTTCAATGTGGCTTACATTTTAGGAAGAGAACTCCTAAAGATACACTATTCTATTTTACATTTTATATACAGGACCACACCACTGCACTTGTTAAAGCTATCTCAGCAAAACCGGCTCTGTCTTGAATTTATATGGACCACGAAATTCAATACGCAAAATCCGCAAATGGTTGCGTGACCAAAGTCAAAAGTCATAGCTTTTCTTAAAAAACCCAGTGAATACAATATTCCTCACTTTGACGTGTAATAGTTCTAGAATATTCTTTGACCGCATGTATAAGACAGAGCTACAAGTAAAACAAGGACAACAATATAATATAATGGAGGGTTCCAGAAATTTCCACTACACGTTACCAATGAGTAAACGAGATCTCAATAAGACGAAAAGAGATCGCAATATTGTAAGGAATGCTCCAGAAACAATAAATAGGTACTTAAATCTTTTGAGATACCAGCACCATAAATCCAAATTACCCATTGGAAATTAAATAAATTACCTAGCTAAATGATTTTTACCCTACTTATCTCTAAATTATGTTTAAATTGTATTTTTTTATTTAGTAACAGAATTCTATGATAAAGATAATTTTTTGGGTAAGTATAATACCTATCCTGGAGTTTTTAATCTACTTACGGCCGCTTTCTGAAAGCTCGATCAAAACTAATCGGATGTCAATTCACTCGCCATTTCAGCTATTACATCGAATTAGATACAGGGGCCTTATGCTCACTTCGAGCGAGATTTTCTCACGGTGGAGATGACGTCATATCTCGTTCGATAACAATTTATCCCCATTCTCACCATCTCACTCCCCAATTTTCTCATACAAAGTTCATGCGAGACGCAACGTCAACGAGTTATTGAACGAGATATGACGTCATCTCCATCGTGAGATAATCTCGCTCGAAGTGAGCTTATGGCCCCTGATAGCAAGTGACTTTCAGAAACTGGCCGTTATTATACCAAAATATGGTATTAAACCCAAAAAAATATCTTTACTTATAATACTGTGTCTGTGATAAATTTAAAGTTCTAGTCACAATAGTAGGTAAATTGATAGGTCTTAATTTTTTTAAAGTTTATGTTTACCCCACGGAGTAACGACATGGGGTCCTTAAAAAACCGGGTTTATCTCTTCTTGAAAGGCCGGCAGCGCATCAGCATCGCCTCTGGTGTTGCAGGTGTCTATGGGTGACGGTAACCACTTTCCATCAGGTAAAATAAATTTATAAAATCATAAACCTCGAAAACCTTTTTCTCACATTTCCCACTCCACTGAATCAGGGATTTTTTTTCCATATGGTATTATATTGTTTTGCGTTCTCCGTCTCTCATAATTCATTCTGTCTTTATCGCACACAAATTCTTTGCAGCTATTGGTTCTATAATATTTTTTTCGAGATCTTTCCAGCCCAGAACATTTCTCATTGGTGCCTGGAAACCTTCCTAGATTATTCTCGACGGGCATTGGCTAGTAGTGGTGGTATATAAAAGCATGGAGAGCGCGCCAAAGCTTTCATTATTTGAATTGAAAACGAGAAGTGAAGGAGAGTTACCTAACGGTACTACAACAAAATAACATTGACGTGAATTAGGTACGTGATATTTGAAGAAGAAAATAAAATGCCAGCTATCGGAATAGATCTCGGAACTACTTACTCCTGTGTTGGAGTTTGGCAGCACGGAAATGTGGAGATCATCGCAAACGACCAGGGCAATCGAACTACACCATCGTACGTCGCTTTCACGGACACTGAACGACTCATCGGTGATGCAGCCAAAAACCAAGTCGCTCTCAATCCTCACAACACGGTGTTTGATGCAAAACGCCTCATCGGCCGCAAGTTTAATGACCCTAAGATACAGCAAGACATGAAACACTGGCCATTCAAAGTCGTTAACGACAGCAACAATCCTAAAATTCAAGTAAATTTCAAGGGTGAAACCAAAACATTCGCTCCAGAAGAAGTCAGCAGCATGGTACTCACAAAAATGAAGGAAACTGCAGAAGTGTACTTGGGCACACCAGTAAAGGATGCAGTCATCACAGTGCCAGCATATTTTAACGATTCACAACGCCAAGCAACCAAAGATGCGGGAGCAATTGCAGGACTTAATGTACTGCGAATCATCAATGAACCAACAGCAGCTGCTCTTGCATATGGTCTCGATAAGAACCTGAAAGGAGAACGGAATGTTCTGATATTTGATCTTGGAGGAGGAACGTTTGACGTTTCAATTCTAACGATTGATGAAGGGTCATTATTTGAAGTGAGGGCAACTGCTGGCGATACACATCTAGGGGGTGAAGATTTTGATAATAGACTCGTTGACCATCTCGTGGAAGAGTTCAAACGTAAATACAAAAAAGATATCAAAAGCAATCCACGCGCACTACGAAGATTGCGAACTGCTGCGGAGCGAGCCAAGCGCACTCTGTCGTCCAGCACTGAAGCCACGATCGAAATCGATGCGCTACACGAGGGTTTCGACTTTTACACACGAGTTTCTCGTGCTCGTTTTGAAGAACTAAACACTGACTTGTTCCGTGGAACTCTAGAACCTGTAGAAAAGGCATTGAAAGATGCAAAGCTTGACAAAAGTTCTATCCACGACGTAGTGCTCGTAGGAGGTTCAACTCGCATACCCAAAATTCAGAGTATGCTCCAAAACTTCTTCTGCGGCAAGAAATTAAATCTCTCCATCAACCCGGATGAAGCAGTTGCCTACGGAGCTGCGGTACAAGCGGCTATACTGAGTGGTGAACAACACAGCAAAATCCAAGACGTTCTTCTCGTGGACGTAGCCCCTCTATCACTGGGCATTGAAACTGCGGGTGGCGTAATGACAAAGATCATCGAACGAAATGCTAAGATTCCTAGCAGACAGACTCAAACATTTAGCACATACTCTGATAATCAACCAGCTGTAACTATACAAGTGTATGAAGGCGAACGAGCCATGACCAAAGATAACAACTTGCTGGGAAGCTTCGACTTGACCGGTATCCCACCAGCACCTCGCGGAGTCCCTAAAGTTGATGTCACATTTGATTTGGATGCCAATGGAATTTTGAATGTATCCGCTAAAGAAAACAGCACCGGACACAGCAAAAACATTGTCATTAAGAACGATAAAGGCCGGCTATCCCAGGCCGAAATCAACCGAATGGTCTCAGAGGCTGAACAATACAAGGAAGAAGATGAACGTCAACGAGAAAGGGTTGCTGCTCGCAATCAACTGGAAGCATACGTATTCGGTGTCAAGCAGGCTTTGGATGACGCTGGTGATAAGCTCAGTGATCAGGATAAAGAAACAGCGCGTCAAGAGTGTCATAATGCATTGGAATGGATCGACAGCAACATTTTAGCCGAAAAGGAGGAATATGAACACAAACTGCAGGAGATACAAAAGATTTGCTCGCCTGTGATGAGTAAAATGCACGGTGCAGGAGCTCCAGGATTCCAACAACACTCACAACCAAACCATACCGGACCCACAGTGGAGGAAGTCGATTAGAATGATCTCAGTTTTAGAAACCTAGATGAATAATTTCTAGTCCCACCGATGTAAATAATAAAATAATAATAATGAAATACCTATTTCCAGTAAGTTTTTTTTTTGTTTGGAATCAATCTATAATATAAATACTAGACCATATAGATTTCTGTAGGTTCTTACGGAAAATAATAATAATAATATATATTTATTTTCTAAAAGGTTTACATTTTTAGACAAGTTTACAATTATATTTTAAAATACACATAACATTTAGGTAGGCTTATGTAAGTGATACATAAGAGGCTATGATTTATGTTAAAATGGTGTAAACTTACTTGCGAGATTTTTTTTCATTTGAAATGGTACAGTAATGTCTTGTTTTGAATAGATGACGGTAGGTAAGTCCCTGTAAAGACTTAACGATCAGGTACTACTTACATATTCTACATACATAGGTTCTTTGATCTTTGCATACTCATAGTATGACTCTGTGGGCCCATTTTAATGTAGGCTGTAGGTTCTTGGTCCATCAGCAAGAAGGAATCTATTAAAAAATAAAGCTTCCCAGTCGATTCCTAGATGGTGTTGTATGTATTGGAAGCTAAAGTTTCCGCGTCAAGTCATAACACGCATTTCTTGTTAAATTAAAACAATGAGTATACCCTCAGAATAAAATTATATTATTAACCTGAGAATAATATTATTGAGAAACAAAAGGCATGTTCTTCATTTAGTAGAATGAGTTCTGTCAAGTTGCAAACTTTATTAAAAAAAAACACTTGGATCATGGAACTTGACGTTGACATCCAAGAACAAGATGACAAATACGTGAGACGGCCATGAGATGAGTAGCTGTCAGCCAGTAGTGATGGGTCAAAGCAGCGCTGCTTTTAGAAAGCGAAACTTAGCCGCTTCTAAATCTAGCTATTCTAATAGCGGGTTTTGTTTGCTAGGAATTTATCGGGTGTGAGTTTTTTAGTTACATTGGTGTATCCGCTTATATGTTTTGGGAAACCAGAATATCTAGTATAGAGGCACATATGTAATTAACGAGGAACATTTATGTATTCAGGAGTAAATGTTACGTAAAATTATTAGGATTTATCAACACCACCTTAGATCGAGTAGCAAAGCTGTAAGATGTCGTGGATGTCCCGGTATGGAATAGACTTGTCCAAAAACCAGGGTTCAAATACCTTTAAGGTATTTTATGGACAGACTTGATCATACGTACTCGGCTCGCACCCTTCCCGCGGGCGGCGGGCTTTTCGGTTGTGTGTGCCACAATTCATAGTCAAAGTCAAAGTCAAAAGGTATTTATTCAATAAAATCACAAGGATCACTTTGAAACGTCTTAAAGCTAGGTAACTCTAGGTGCCAGTTCCACGCGACCAAAGCCTAGAAGAACAGGCAACAAACTTACGGCTTGGTTCCTACCGTTCTTTTGTATGATCCTTTAACAAAGTAATACAATATTGAAGTTTAGTGAGGCGTAGGCATACAGAAAAAGGTAAACATAATCAAATTTATAAGACAGCACACGCTACGCTTCAAACTAATAATACCTAATGCATATAATTAAATACAATCTATTAAATCAGAGAAAAATAAAATACACAATAGTAGGTACAGTACAGACATTGCAGACACGCACTTTTATCTACACTAATATTATAAAGAGGAAACATTTGTTTTTTTGTATTTTTGTATGTAACGAATAGGCTCAAAAACTACTGGTCCGATTTCAAAAATTCTTTCACCATTAGAATGCTACATTATCCCTGAGTAACATAGGCTATCTTATATTTTAAAAAAAAAACAGGGATCCTTACTAAAACTCCAATAATGTAACCCAAGGTGGAAAACAAAAACCTTACATCGCGTGCGCTGCGAAAACTATTGATGATAGAACAAAATAATGTACAACGACTTTGCAGAACACGTCATCATCTACAAAAAATGACGCGACAGCATATGTCTAACTATTATAGTTATGTCACAATAAGTGTTCTTTTATTATAAAAAAATAATTGAAATGCCGCCGCTAGAAAAGGGTCTTTATTTGTACCTTGGTATTAATCCTTATCCAAATAAAAAATTTCATATTCAAGACGGTTTCAATAACTATAGATTACTTCTTAAATTTTTCAAATCGGACATTCCATTCAAAACATATGACGAAATTAAAAATTTTAACGGGTCCACGGGTCACGCACGTGGTGCGATTTCACTCACTCAGGGAGAAGGGCGTGCAAATGTATGAAATAAGTAGACGTGAGGCTCGAACCCACGGTCTAAGTTTATCCTAAAATGTAAAAAAAAAATATGACCACCCATGCGAAGCTGGGACAGGCCGCTAGTCATCAATATAGCTATCTAAAGTATAATAAGCTTTCCTTATTAGATTATTCTTAATGTATGCTTTAAATTTTCTAATAGGAAGCCCAGTGGCACTTTCTGGAAGTTTATTATAGAATATACTCAATTATACTAATTCAAAATACTTTCAAAGAAAAATTATGTGTTTTAAATAGTTTAGGTAATCGATTAACGATCCTAGTGATTTTGTAAAAAGTAGCCAAACCGTGTTTACGAAAACAATAGGTAAATACCTACCTACGAATTTTCTTTACTTTTTTCATGGAAGCAGGTATGTTTCTTGAATACAAAGTTTAAATGATAAGATAATAGAATAGAGTAATTTTTATTGAATAGAATAGGTACCTAGGTATAGGCAGGTAATATTGCGTACCTACCTACGTCCTACAAGCTTCTGTCTACGTAAGTATGTTCCTAGAGTAGGTAGAAATGTTGTGTAATTAGTAGTATAATCAAAAATGCACCTATTTTTTTTAAAAAGAGAGCGCGCCTTCACAATACAGAGCGAGAGCGATGTATCATTACTTCTTATTTGCACGTTCGTGTAAAGACGTGGACGTGAGGCGACGAGACTCAACACCTCGCATTCGCCGGCCCCGCTAGCAGCGAAGTATCGATACTAAAATACTATAAAAGTCTTGAGAGTATTTTGTATATACTAACTAAAATACTTTAAAAGTCTTGCGAGTATTTTGGGTCGCAGCAAGTACGCGTACTCGCAAGGAAATACCTGGTATAAAAACCTGGTCGCGTAAATACGCTCATCCCTACCTACTACTACTACCCAATACCCATGCCATCCATAACGTGCGTGTCTGTTCTGTCGCTTGCTCAGTGCTCTGTCTGTTCTTTAATTATTGTAGGTTTCCTGTAGTCATTTCCCCTTTGCTAATTTGATTTTAAGACAATGAATGTGAAGTGAATGGTGTTGTGTTGTGGATTTTCTGTGATTCTGCTGCTCTAGCTTAGTTTTACTAATAATGGCGAATTTTAGTAAATTAACCGAACGTACCGATGTGAGAATCGGAATCGCTGCTGCGGCGGCTCTCAGTGCATGGATCGTTCGGAATTCTATGAAGTCAAGGTACCTAATTCGTGAAACATTTCCACACATCTGTTGATTGATAAATTGTTAGAACCTACCTATTCTCGTCCTTGTTAGGGGGAAGAACATTCTCTATTCGAATATTCTAACACACTTCCTAGTGTAATCACTGAAAATAAAATATTGCTTCAATCATTAAGTGGTAGGTACCTATCACATAATTTATAGTCTTTAAATGACACTCACTACCACACTTTAAAAATGTTTATGTCTAGGAAAAGTGTGACAAAATGTTCAAGACTCAATAATAATATCAAATCATTATTTCAGGAGGTTTTATTGGTGTAGGTACCTATTGATAAGAAATAATAAATAGTCATCAGGAAAACTGGTTTATTTGCAAAAGCATTGGTTTTTATATCTAGCATTATTCTGGGATTTCCAGACAATAAGGGATGAAAGGTATACATTTGTTTACACTATTTAGAAATTACAACACTCCATGTTAGTTACCTCAGTGTTTTATATCTAGGTATATCCAGTATAAACAGGAGCCATAAGCTCTTCCAACATATATCTATAAGAGATGGCTCTATGAGCTTACAATATAGGTGAAGAAATTGTAACTACTACTTGGAAATGTTACTCAAGTTCACTATTTCATACTGAAGAAACATGCAAACAGTTTTGCCAACGCTTAATTTCACTTTACCCTATGCTTGGTAAAATTTACCCTAAATTTGGTGTGATTATGGAATAAATACCCTTAAGTTTATCTTTACTGCAAATTGACATATACATACTTATTGCATTTATATTTTACTATAAAAGTGTAGGGGAAATTACAGATGATGAATTACATAAACTGAAAACGATCTTCCTACAGTGAATATTGGTTCTGATAAAAGAGGCAATGCAACTGCATTGGGTTACCCCAAAAAATACCCTAACTAAATTCATACCCTAAAAATTACCCTGATATTTCAATTTTACTCTAAATCTAGAGTAAAATACCCTAAGTTGGCACCACTGCATACAAGATCCTAATAGACAATAAATTAAGGCTGTCTCTTACCTAACATGCTATCTATACTTTATGATACCCCAGGGGGTCTAGACAAGTTTTACTTAATGTTTGCAGAACACACCTGCATATTGGAAATGACAAAGCTTATTGACTTATCTTCAATGATTCACTTGAGCGAATGGTATTAAAAAAGGCATATCTATTGGTTTACCCTGCCTGCACCTTTACTGCTGGGTATAAGCCTCGTTAAAACTACATTCTCTCCAGTCCTGTGCTATTCTTCTCCATTGTTGCCCAACTACTTTAATAAATAAGTTTACATATCAGTAATTACTTTACTTCTAGCCATCCAAAAAATGCCAAGAAACCTGGACGCATATCTCCTGAAGAACAGATCCAGTACATGATAAAGGATAAGGACAAGAAAGGGCCCAAAGCCCAAGTCGATGCTCGGTTCATTAAAGAGTTCTCAGCGCTATGGAAGATCATGGTTCCGGGGGTCTGGACAAAGGAGAGTGCCTTTATGGTCCTCATTGCTATGTCACTAATCTCCCGGTCAATGTGTGATCTGTGGCTTATTCAACATACTACATTAGTTGAAGGGTAAGTTTTTTGATTTAAATCTAAGTAGGTTAGCCCCAAAGTAAGCAATATTCATACTATGGGAGTCAAATAGCTGATATAGGTAATACTTATATCCTTTTTTTGTAATACATACATAATATAACACCCATTAATAAATTTCAATCTCAAGATTAAATGGCCAAACA
This sequence comes from Chloroclysta siterata, assembly GCA_932294275.1. Taxonomy (NCBI): domain Eukaryota; kingdom Metazoa; phylum Arthropoda; class Insecta; order Lepidoptera; family Geometridae; genus Chloroclysta; species Chloroclysta siterata. The sequence goes on from OW028602.1 coordinate 13,921,888, forward strand.
AATGCCAAATGCTGTAATTGTAATGGAATTTTAATAAAATGTAACAGATAATGGTATACATAACAATAATTTGTTGCAATTTCATAGCAACAGGCTAATTTTAAGTTAGTGGCATTTTAAGATGTCAAAAAAAAAAGTAACACCCAGAAAGAGAACAAGTGTCTTACACAAATGTTTGTTCCCAGTAGCGATTTAACCACAGCTTTCAGGGCAGAGCTACTACCAACTGAGCTATGAGGGCTTTGTATCGGCTTCATTACATTTCATAAAACATAACACATTAGTATAGTTTAGGATACCTATAACGAAATGCTTTAAACAAATAGCATCCAAGCTTAGTTTATGTTAATTAATTGTGACTTGCACATTGTATTATATTGTGTATTTTAGCTAACATTGTCAAAAGCTATGGTTAATAGGTACCTACGTCATTATGAAGAATTAGAATTCAAGGAGTATAAAATAATTATAAAAATGCAACAACACTATCAATCATTCCAATTGATATTAATTGTAGGTATTTTAAGAGTAGTAGAGATCTTTGTGAAGGTCTCGTCCGGGGATGTACTACCACCGCGCCTTTTTCTGCCGCCAAGCAGCGTTGTTGTGTTTCGGTTTGAAGAGTGTGGTTGCCGGTGTAATTACAGGCACACGAGGCTTAACATCTGTATGCCTCAAGTTGATTGACGCACGGCAGTGCATCGTAGGGCACATTCCTATCAAGCGTGACTTACGAGGCAATGCTTTGTTATAAGCGATGGTTACCACTTCACATCAAAAGGGCCTGCTTGATCCAGTTGTATAACAAAAAAACTTTGAATTTAAAGCCTTTCTAAAAAAACATTTTATGTTTATATGTTTAGCGAGTTCACAGAACTAGTGACACGACAAGAAGAAGAAGAAGCGAGTTCACAGCTATAATAATTATTTTTGAACACAGATCAATCATATCAATGGACCACAGTGAGTTTAGAAGACTTTTAATGCAACTCTTCACAGCTATGCCACTGGTGAGTATTAAAAGCGATTACTTTATTTATCGAGTTTAATACTATTTGTCCAATACCTACAACTAGTATGTATTATGTACACACGGACATTATATCGATAAGTGAGTGTGATGGGTGAAGTACCTACCTATACAGCATACTACTACTTATACAGTTTTAAGAGTAGTAGAGCTCTTTGTGTATGTCTCGTCCGGGGAAGTACTACCACTATGCCTATTTCTGCCAATCAAGACGCTGTGTATCGGTTTGAAGGGTGTGGTGGCCGGTGAAGTTACAAGCACATAAGGCGTAACATCTGTATGCCTCAAGTTGATGGACGCAGGGCCGTGCCCAGTGGCGGATTTACCACCAGGCTGAGTAGGCTGGAGCTTAGGACGGCAGATTGTAGGGGCGACAAGTTAGGCTTTTTTTTCTTATATATTATTTATTATCTATATATCACTTGTAAAAAAGGATCATACAAAAAAACGATAGGAACCAAGACGTAAGTTTCTTGCTTGTTCTTCTAGGCTTTGGTCGCGAGGAACTGGCGGTAGATTCACCTAGTATATAAGATGTTTCAAAGTGATCCTTGTGATTGTACTGAATAAAGATTATTTTGATTTTTATATCTTGTTTTTGGCTAAGCTAAGAAAAGCTCAATCATGTACCCTCTGCTTATAAGACTGAGCTTTAGGAAAAGCTGAAACATTGATCCTTTAGTTCACAACACAATCATACTAGGAAAAACTGTTATAATTGTTATCAATTAACATCTTCTGGACTGTCTGCTTGTTCAATCAGCATGTATTATAAAAAAAATCCTAGCCTTGTGAGTGGTGCGGTGTCAGAATGGTTTTTAAGAGTACCTAGTAGAGCTCTTTGTGAAGCGTTCGTCCGGGGAAGTACTACCACCACGCCTTTTTCTGCCGGGTTTCGGTTTGAAGGGCCGGTGAAATTGTATAGACACATGGGACTTAACATCTGTATGCCTCAAGTTGATGGACGCAGGGCAGTGCATCGTGGGGCACGTTCCTATCGTGCGTGACTTACGAGGCAATGCTTTGTTATAGGTGATGGTTACCACTTAACATCAGGTGGGACTTCTGCTTGTTCCATCAACTAGTTGTATAAAAAAAATGGTTTATCAACATCAGCCTGAATAAGTCCACTGCTGGACCTAGGCCTCCCCAATACATTTCCAGGAAGAACGATTCTGAGCTCTCCGAACAATTCTGAGCCCTCTCCATCCACCGACTTCCAGCGATCCTCACAATGTCATCGATCCATCGGGTCCAGTACCTATTGTTATTCATTATACCAACTTTGTGACTTTTCTTTCAGATATCCCTAGTAAACAACGTTCTGAAATGGAGTATAGGAGAAATGAAGCTTAGGATCAGAACGAACCTGTCGATGCATCTCTACCATCAATATTTGAAGTAAGTTATAGTTTTTCTCTTAAGAGTCATCAGAACCAGAAACTACTCAATACTCAATTTATTTATTGCTTACACATGGTTTAGTTTAATAAAATATTGAAACAAATATTGGTGGACTTTCCACAACACTATCAAGCCCCAAACTAAGCCAAAGCTTGTAATATGGGAACCTGATAGCTGATATAATACACAATATACTTTTTATTGTAAATACATACTTATAATATTATATAACAGCCAGACAGAGAACAAACATCTATATTCATCACACAAATGTTTGTTCTCGGTGGGGATCGAACCCACGGCCTACGGCGCAGAAGGCAGAGCTACTACCCACTGAGCTGTGAAGGCAGTCAAGTTTAGGTACCTACATACTTTGTTGTTAGGTGTTAGTAAATATCACATGGACCCTGCATAGGGTAACCACAAAACTGAAGACGAATAAAATGCCCGTCCACCCGACTCGAGAAGGCTTATGTCCAGCAGTGGACTTCTTCAGGCTGATGATGATGATGATGATACTTTGGTCTATTTTACAATAATTGGTTGAATTCTTCAGAAAGTGTGTAGTGAAATCGTGTACACACGATGCTAATACTTCCGTCAGTTATTTACTTTACGGCAATTTTATCTTTATAGTATGTAATCAATTCTTAATGGTGTTTCGCGCGTGGTTATTAAAAAGTTTTTTTTTTGTATTCGGGTAATTTGAAAATATTTTTCCATAATTATCTTTATATTGTAGCACTGTTAGTTGAGTGGGAGTAACCCCGCAATTTGATAGTAAGGTTGTGTGAGTTTTAAGACGGTCGTGCGTGTATGTATACCATTGAGTTTTTCGCTTATGGCGAAGACAAGAGCTAATGTGACTCTCGCTCGACGTATCGACATGTTGAAAATTATAAAAACTCTAAACCCATTTTCAAAAAATCGCAATTAACCAATTTGTGAGCAATCACATTGCACACAGTTTAGTAAACACTTCATTTTGATCTATACAAGTTTTCCTACTTAAAAGTTTGCTTATGTACGAAAACTTGTAAAGCAAACTTTTGAGTAGGATAACATGTATTGATGAAAATGATTTTTTTACTAAACTGTGTGCAATGTGATTGCACACAAAATGGTTGATTGCGATTTTTCGAAAATGAGTAGTGATTTTATATCTGTCAACATGTCGAAACGTGCGAGCGAGAGTCACATTAGCTCTTGTCTTCGCCTTAACTTATTTACTTTCTGAACTTATGTGCGCAATGCCAGTGTTCTCAATCGGTGAAGGAAAACACCGTGAGAAAACCAGTCTATGTTGTAGCAGCGGTGATGGGCTTGCAACCTGTCACGAATGGAATACTAAACCAACTACTCCTGCGTATTTGCCTAATGTAATACTTGGAGGTATCTCTGACTACCTCCAACCATCAAAATATGTGACAGGATATCTACCGTATCCGCGAACCAAAGTCGTGTCTTCTTTTAGCTGTTTCTTATTTTTTTCTGTTCATTTATTTATTTATTCTGATTTATACTAACAACTTTTAAAGAAACATTTCTAACGATTCCATGACATGCAAGAACTTTATGCGTTTACCATAATCGACTTTGTACCGTGACGTTGGTATTCCACTAGATTTTATATCATCTGTACCCCAAGTATGAGATTTGCTTACGATATTTCGTTTTTCGTTTTACGTTTTTGTTCCGTGTTTATTGCGGGTTTTCTATGAAGACGCGATAGAGATACCGATACGGAACCCGCAATGAACACGGAACAAAAACGAATCGTTTTCGCTGCGTGCTCATTGCGGGTTTTGTAAAGTTCCGTATCGGTATCAATATCGCGTCTTCATACAAAACTCGCAATGAACACGGAACAAAAACGTAAAACGAAAAACGAAATATCGTAAGCAAATCTCATACTTGGGGTACTGTTCAATAATATCGTCGATATCGTATATATAGAATGCTCGAATCATAAACAAAATAATCGATGTTGAATGTATAATTATAAAATTGCATAGCTCACGCCGGCGAGCGATTGGTATAAACTAGTGGTTCGCCCCGAACTGAGATCTCGTGATGCGACCCGACGAACGCACCAAATCTTTGAGTAGGTAGTCAGAGGCAAGTCCAAACATTATGTTTGGACTTTTTTCTAACTACTGCCTACTAACTTGGTACGGTAACCAAGTTTCAACTCTATTGGCATATTTATTGAAGAGTTCCGTTGAACAGACCTTGGCTCCATCATCAGACCTGGTCGTTGTCACCATTTTAAGAGAACTGAGTACCTCCTTCATTTATTTCAAGAAAAAAAATAAGAAAAAGCAAAGGAACTGGCCGACCAGTAGAAAAACCTTGATGCCAACGAAACTCTTAGAGATGGGAGCTCTTGGATCGCTTGTTATCATAATTTAACTTTTTTGTTGTATATCAAAAACCGAGCGTCCCAAAAAAAAAGTAAAAATTGTTTTGGAATGTCCAAACAAAGCCCTTTCATATGACATGTAACTTGATTTTTTTATGTAATTTTTTTTATTTTTGCCGCCTTAAAAAACCCCATATCTCAAAAACCCTTCATCTGATTTTACTCATATTCTTACCAGTAAATTTCTCAAGTACAAGCTATGGACATATCAAATTTCATGCAGATCGGATAAACGGTTCTAAAGTTATCGCCAGACAAACATACATACATACATACATAAAATGCCAAATCGCCCAAGTTGAAACTAAGATCTTCGTTCGCTTCGCTCACTCGATCAATAATTGTATGTCTGTTTCGACTCATTCATTTATTTATTTAACAATAATCACATAGCATTACAGTTTACGCCAATACGCTATAAAATACAGATTAAACAAAATACAATCAAGAATAATAATAAAATATAGACATATAAAATAACTAGTAGTTCGCCCCGAACTGAGATCTCGTGATGCGACCCGACGAACGCATCAAAACTTTGAGTACGTAGTAGTCAGAGGCAAGTCCAAACATTATCTTTGGACTTTTTTCTGACTACCGCCTACTAACTTGGTATGGTTACCAAGTTTCAACTCTATTGGCCTATTTAATGAAGAGTTCCGTTGAACAGACCTTGGCTCCATCATCAGACCTGGTCGTCGTCACCATTTTATGAGAACTGAGTACCTCCTTAAATTATTTCAAGAAAAAAAATTAAGAAAAATCAAAGGAACTGGCCGACCAGTAGAAAAACCTTGATTTCAACGAAACTCTTAGAGATGGGAGCTCTTGGATCGCTGGTTATCTTAATTTAACTTTTTAAATTTTATCTCGAAAACCGAGCGTCCCAAAAAAAAAGTAAAAATTGTTTTGGAATGTCCGAACAAAGCCCTTTCATATGACATGTAACTTGATTTTTTTATATAACTTTTTTTATTTTTGCCCTCTTAAAAAACCCCATATCTCAAAAACCCTTCATCCGATTTTACTCATATACTTACCAGTAAATTTCTCAAGTACAAGCTATCGACATATCAAATTTCATGGAGATCGGATCAACGGTTCTAAAGTTATCGCCAGACAAACATACATACATACATACATACATACATAAAATGCCAAATCGCCCAAGTTGAAACTAAGATCTTCGTTCGCTTCGCTCACTCGATCAATTAACAATATAACTAACTCGAACACTATCATAACTCACCCATACACTCATCTGTCAATTCAATTTCAATTGAATGACAATTCTCTTACAAATCGTGTCTGACTCAGCATACAGATCACACGTTGGTACTGATACCTGAAGATGAAAATATAGGTATAGCGAAGCCACACCACACTCTCGAAGTAGTAAACCTTATATTTCAAAATAAACAATGGAATTCGAATTAATTCAACTTGCTTTTCTTGCACAGTACTGGCCTTGCAAACAGACGAAATACTAGACCAATTATTAAACAAGCCTCATTCATGATGCTCTTGAAACAATCAAAAGTTCCATAGGCTTCAATCTAACCATTTTAAATGAAGCAAGGCGTTCATCGTGGATGGGCATATAATAAGATTGACTTGAGCCCTTTCGCCGGACCGATTTGTAAACAAGAAGTAAGAAGTTTTAAGAGTAGTAGAGCTCTTTGTGAAGGGCTCGTCCGGGGAATTACTACCACCACGCCTTTTTCTGCCGCCAAGCAGCAACGCTGTGTTTCGGTTTGAAGAGTGTGGTTGCCGGTGTAATTACAGGCACATGAGGCTTAACATCTGTATGCCTCAAGTTGATGGACGCAAGGCAGTGCATCGTAGGGCACGTTCCTTTCGTGCGTGACTTGCGAGGCAATGCTTTGTTATAGGTGATGGTTACCGCTTAACATCAGGTGGGCCATCTGCTTGTTCCATCAGCTAGTTACATAAAAAAAAAAAAAACTATATTGAAACTTCTAGCAATCTAGCAAAAGAAGAACCGAATTGGTCCTCCAAGCTACCATTTAGATAAGCCAAAGTGATCCTTGTGATTTTATTCATTTTCAATTCCATTGAAACTGGTTCGTTGGTATCGTAATTACTAATTACCAGGGGTCGGAAAAGGTAGATTTTTTAAGTACTAAATGACGTCAAATACGCTACTACGAAATCTAAATATGGATATAACTTTTTTAATCCCCGTGTCGGAAATGATTCGGGTTCGAAATCAATTGTGATACAAACTGACGTTTCCGATTGGAAACCTTACCGAATGTTTTAAAATAGCCCTGCTGTACGTGTAACGCTACTTTGTTTGTTTTTAACATAGGAAAAAAGAGTTTTTGAAGAAAATAATACTTATCAATCTTAACATCAGGTGGGCCATCTGCTTGTTCCATCAGCTAGTTGTATATAAAAAAACCCTTATGTAATAGAAATCAATTTTTATTATTATTATTATTATTATTATGAGCCCTCCGGGTCCCACTGCTGGGCAAAGGCCTCCCCCCATTCCTTCCACACGTCGCGATCCTGGGCTATGTTTGCCCAGTCTGTCAGGAAAACATCTAGCTCGTCCCGCCATCTCCGCTTTGGTCGGCCGCGTCGCCTTCTCACTGGGTCAGGACTCCAATCAGTGGCTATCTTTGCCCACAGCTCACCTGGCATACGGCAGACATGACCAGCCCAATTCCACTTCAGCTTGGCGGCTTTCGAAGCTACGTCTGCGATTTGTGTCTGTGAGCGCAGTTCTGTGTTACGGATTCTATTCAGTCGCAAATCAATTTTTATTAATCTTAAATTCCGGGTTTAAAAGCCATATCCATCTTAAGATTGCGTAGGTAATTTTACGTGATTTGGTACATAAAAACTCTACCTATTCCGTGATAATTACACATACTTCCATAGAACTAAAATTAGCGCGGTCAGTGTTTTCGATCATCGATACCCATTACATCCAGTCCCATTACGCATAATAATATACCTACAGTCCATCCCAAGGTTGCCGCGGAGAGATCGCTCTTAGCCATTAGACCGCCCGTTATATTGAAATTACATAATTTCCTGTTTTTTGCCAATTTCCATCTTAGTTTGTGTGCATTTAAGTATTTTCTTTGTGTGTATAAGTAAGATATGCCATTCGTTGAAGCATTTTTATCAGTATACAGATTTGTACAAGTAAGGCCATTAGTGTTTACTAACAATTAACATGCCATTGAAGTTGCGCATACGCAGCCTCACTTAGTGATTCATAATGTATTCATAGCGACATTGACATTCGACAAGTTCCGAAATTATTAAAAAAATATCGGACTTACAAACTAAGCTATTTCTCTAAGCTTATTAGCATTTACTACCAGTTGACCTTAGTATTTTTTAAAGATAGAAGATGAGGTCGGTGTCGGTCAAGAAAGCGTTGGAGACGCTTTCGAGACACAATGGTTCAAAACGCACAAACAGCAGCGGGACAATATGGGTTCAAATATAACTGGCCAAGTGCGAGTCGGACTCGCGCACATAGGTTTCCGTACCATTATCTATAAAAACGGCAAAAAAATCACGTTTGTTGCATGGGAGCCCCCTTTAATATTTGTTTTTATTTGTTGTTATAGCGGCAATAGAAATACCTACATCATCTGTGAAAATTTCAACTGTCTTACTATCACGGCTCCTGAGATACAGCCTGGTGACAGACGGACAGACAGACGGACGGACAGCGGAGTCTTAGTAATAGGGTCCCGTTATACCCTTTGGGTACGGAACCCCAAAAGAAACAAAGTTGCCAAAACTAGGCTTTACTAGCTCATAACACTTTAGCTCTAAAACTTGTTTATTATGTATCTTGCATTATTATTATGACTTTCAAACTGTCACGTATGGAAAACCAACTATACTGCAAAATGTACCAAATGTACCAAATGTAGTATTTCTTCTTGTCATGTAACTAGTTTCTTTCGAAACAGTGTGGTGAAAGGATTTTAAGTGCGCCTCAAGAGGCTCCTTTCAAGCACTTGACACATGTTATAGAACTTTTTAGGTTCTACGACATGCCGGTTTCCTCACGATGTTTTCCTTCACCGTTTGAACTGGCATTGTGCACATAAATTTTTGAACAAAAAAACTCATTGGTGCACGACCGGTTTCGAACCCACGACCTAAGGATCGGAAGGCGGGTCACTACCACTAGACCACCAGTGCTCTCAATAAATGTAGTAATCGGACGTACCTCTGACTGACCATTAGATATCCTCAAAGAATCTTAAGTTTGTACTAGGTCTAAGGGATCTGAGGGGATGTCGTGCCTTGGAATCGAAGTCATTTCTGTTTTTCTGTTCATTATTCACGGATATACAAGCGGCTGTTTAGTTTAATCTGATTTTCTCATACGTTTATTGCAGTAAGCGTACATGGGTATAGTGGATGGAAATAGGCCCAGATCGACTGATAGTCGCATGACTTTGGTACCGATCAAAGTTCAAAGTACAAGGTTATACTTGCAGACTTTGTACTGTGATGTATTTATAAACTTACTTCTTGTTATCTTGATATCGTTTCCCGAAGAATATTAGCGATATTATTGTTTTGACGTAATGTGTGAATCAGTGATATGAAACATGCAACAGTAGGTAACAGGCAATGTTCAAAAGATACATTCTATTGAATGGCCACCTGCTAAAGATTATCATGTTACCTAATCGGAATATTGATATAATACCTGTTATAATAATTGATGATGTGGGTCGAAAACAGCTGACAAAAATATAGGTATTTCTCTAGTTTTTTTTTACACAACTAGCTGATGGAACAAGCAGATGGCCCACCTGATGTTAAGTGGTAACCATCACCTATAACAAAGCATTGCCTCGTAAGTCACGCACGATAGTAACGTGCCCTACGATGCACTGCTCTGCGTCCATCAACTTGAGGCATACTGATGTTAAGCCTCATGTGCCCGTAATTACACCGGCAACCACTCTTCAAACCGAAACAGCGTTGCTGCTTGGCGGCAGAAAAAGGCGTGGCGGTTGTACTACCCTGGACGAGCCATTCACAAAGATCTCTACTACTCTTAAACCAGTTTATTTTACTAGTTTACGTATGTTATTTATAACCTTGTTTGGGTCAAATTATGTTTTTGCGGAAGCTTTGTAAAGTTATTCTTCGTTGTTTGCGATTTTGCATATCATTTAGTAATATTATATCTTCAAAACTAGTGGCTTCCCGCGGCTTCGCACGCGTTGAAGTGGTGAGCCGTGATTGAGCCACAAACATCCAAACATCGTAACTTTCGCATTGATTTGTATATTATGTATTAGGGTAGGATTTTAAATACCTACATAAGAGATACCTATAGGCGTACATTACCTATATTAGGTAGGTAGGTAGGTATAGGTACTGAGTTTAGCACAAATATGACAAATACAACAAAGACAACCTTACACGGAAAATATGTAAGTACTTATTTGTTCCTAGTTTCTACCCCAAAAACAAACGAAACGAAACAGCTTCACGTCTTTGATCCCCAGGCACGGTAGATACCCTCAGATCTCTTCGTAACAACTCAAGATTCCCGTTTTTAGAATGTCCCTTTCAAACAATCGCACCACGCGGTAAAAAACTCCCATACAAACTTTGAAATCCCGTTGCACACTTATTAAGGGTAGTTTTAAAAAACTAAAAATGCCTTTCCTATTCCTTTTTTGCCTTGAAGTATATGTACCTACTCCAAGTTTCAAGTTTGTAGGTTCAAGGAATACTGTTTTTCACACAAATGTTTTCATCCCTTTTTACACCCTTAGGGGTTGAATTTTCAAAAATCCCTTCTTAGTACACCTCTACGCCATAAGAACTATGTACTCTTCAAATTTCAAGTCTCTAGGACCAGCGGTCAAAAAACTCCCATACAAATTTTACATCCCTTTGCACACTTATTAAGGGTAGTTTTAAAAAACTAAAAATGCCTTTCCTATTTTTTTGCCTTGACGTATATGTACTCCAAGTTTCAAGTTTGTAAGTTCAAGGAATACAATTTTTCATACCAACGTTTTCAACCCTTTTTACACCCTTAGGGGTTGAATTTCCAAAAATCCCTTCTTAGTACACCTCTACGCCATAAGAACTATGTACTCTTCAAATTGCAAGTCTCTAGGTCCAGGGGTTTAGGCTGTGCGTTGTCTATATGTCAGTCAGTCAGTCAGTCAGTCAGGACTTTGATTCTTATAGTATTAGAGATTGACGAAATATGCGAGAGTCGAAGACGGTCTTCAGCGTGTTCATAGTGATTTTTAGGGTTCCGTACCCAAAGAGTAAAACGGGACCCTATTACTAAGACTCCGCTATTCGTCCGTCTGTCTGTCTGTCACCAGGCTGTATCTCATGAACCGTGATAGTTAGACAGTTGAAATTTTCACCGATGATGTATTTCTGTTGCCGCTATAACAACAAATACTAAAAAACAGAATAAAAGAAATGTTAAAGGGGGCTCCCATACAACAAACGTGATATTTTGCCGTTTTTATAGATGACTAGTGGCTTCCCGCGGCTTCGCACGCGTTGAAGTGGTGAGCCGTGATTGAGCCACAAACATCCACAGATCGTAACTTTCGCATTGATTTGTATATTATTAAGGTAGGATTTTAAATATCTACGTAGGTATAAGAGATACCTATAGGCGTACATTACCTATATTAGGTAGGTACTGAGTTTAGCACAAACATGATAAATACAACAAAGATAATATGTACTTATTTGTTCCTAGTTTCTACCCCAAAAACAAACGAAACGAAACAGCTTCACGACTTTGATCCCCAGGTACGGTAGATACCCTCAGATCTCTTCGTACCAACTCAAGATTCCCGTTTTGGAATGTGCCTTACAAACATTGACGCCTCGTTGTATCCTTTTTACTCGAGCGCAACGAAGGAGGGTAACGTTTTAGGGGTTATTTTCAAAAATCAAACTGTCTTTTTGTTATTTATCCACAGAGCACATTTTCTTTTAGTTTGAAGTTAACACAACTACGCTTTAAAAATCTCCCATACAAACCTTGAAACTTTGGCAATCTTTTGCACCCTTTGCAAGGGTAGTTCTAAAATATTGAAAACGTGATTTTAAATTATTTATTGTGGAGTTTATTAACTTCAAGTTTGAAATCAATCGCACTATGCGTTAAAAACTCTCCCATACTAACTTTTACAGTCATTTGCACCCTTTGCAGGGGTAGTTATCAAAAGTTAAAAGCGTCATTCTTAATTATTTATTTCTTAGTATATTTACCTCAAGTTTTAAGTCAATCGCAGCACGCGTTAAAAAACACCCATACAAACTTAGACATCCCTTTGCACACTTATTAAGGGTAGTTTTAAAAAACTTAAAATGCCTTTTCTATTTTTTAGCTTTGGAGTACATCTACTTCAAGTTGTTTCAAGTTTGTTGGTTCAAGGAGTACAATTTTTCATACCAACGTTTTCAACCCTTTTAACACCCTTAGGGATTGAATTTCCAAAAATCTCTTCTTGGTACATCTCTACGCCATAAGACTCTTCAAATTTCAAGTCTCTAGGACCAGCGGTCAAAAAACTCCCATACAAATTTTTACATCTCTTTGCACACTTATTAAGGGTAGTTTTAAAAACGAAAAATGCCTTTCCTATTTTTTGCCTTAAAGTACATGTACTCCAAGTTTCAAGTTTGTATGCTCAGGGAATACTATTTTTCATGCAAACGTTTTCAACCCTTTTACACCCTTAGGGGTTGAATTTCCAAAAATCCCTTCTTAGTACACCTCTACGCCATAAGACCTATGTACTCCTCAAATTTCAAGTGTCTAGGACCAGCGGTCAAGAAACTCCCATACAAACTTTTACATCCCTTTGCACACTTATTAAGGGTAGTTTTAAAAAACTAAAAATGCCTTTCCTATTTTTTTGCCTCGAAGTATATGTACTCCAAGTTTCAAGTTTGTAGGTTCAAGGAATACGATTTTACATACAAACGTTTTCATCCCTTTTTACACCCTTAGGGGTTGAATTTCCCAAAATCCCTTCTTAGTACACCTCTACGCCATAAGACCTATGTACTCATCAAATTTCAAGTCTCTAGGACCAGCGGTCAAAAAACTCCCATACAAACTTTTACATCCCTTTGCACACTTATTAAGGGTAGTTTTAAAAAACTAAAAATACCTTTCCTATTTTTTTGCTTCGAAGTATATGTACTCCAAGTTTCAAGTTTGTAGGTTCAAGGAATACGATTTTACATACAAACGTTTTCATCCCTTTTTACACCCTTAGGGGTTGAATTTCCCAAAATCCCTTCTTAGTACACCTCTACGCCATAAGACCTATGTACTCTTCAAATTTCAAGTCTCTAGGACCAACGGTCAAAAAACTCCCATACAAACTTTTACATCCCTTTGCACACTTATTAAGGGTAGTTTTAAAAAACTAAAAATGCCTTTCCTATTTTTTTGCCTCGAAGTATATGTACTCCAAGTTTCAAGTTTGTAGGTTCAAGGAATACGATTTTACATACAAATGTTTTCATCCCTTTTTACACCCTTAGGGGTTGAATTTCCAAAAATCCCTTCTTAGTACACCTCTACGCCATAAGACCTATGTACTCTTCAAATTTCAAGTCTCTAGGACCAGCGGTTTAGGCTGTGCGTTGTCTATATGTCAGTCAGTCAGTCAGTCAGTCAGTCAGTCAGTCAGGACTTTGATTCTTATAGTATTAGAGATGGTACGAAACCCTTCGTGCGCGAATCCGACTCGCACTTGAAAGGTTTTTATTTATAATATCCCAAAATTTATTATCCGAATGGGATTTGAACCAACGACCTGCCCCTTTGCTTTCATCGATTCATGCTGTCATCGATTGTATCGTTCACGTTGCGTTCACGTTTCACGACAGGGCAAACAGTCTGCCCTATTCGAGCGTACAATATTAAGTTTAAAGCTTTTCCGTACCACAAGTACTTTAAATATTTGAAAAATAATTAACACTTAAATTAATTATCCTAAACTAACTTATTTAGTGAGGAACTATTAGTTTATTTATACAATAACTTTTTTTTTTGTATATTCATAATTTAGGTTGGTATTAAATTTATTCGTTAAACTCATGAGTGCAATATTTAATAAAAATTAATCATAGTCTGGCCAGGATTTGTTTAGACAACCCACTCAAGATATATTTTCTAATATATTAAATTTGATATCAAACACTTTTCATCCATTAAACAGATGGGTGAAGGTCGTTTCTAGTTCGGATCTTAGACTATGATATCCGCTCCGTTTTAGATATTATCGCGCTTTTGACAGTGCTGTCATTAAATCGGAATGCTTGAACGTTGGGTTCTGACGCATATTGACCAATGATTGAAAAAAAATATTCGCTTTATGACGAAAACGCATATTGACACATAAGCATTTGGACCTAAACTCGGAACGACGCATACGCGAAATGACCTATCCGTATATTGACCAATATGCACAATGAAACATTCGCGAAATGACACACTTGTAGATTGATTGTTTGTTGATTACCTAGGTAATTGGTACTTTTTCCACAAAATACGTAAGTACTGGTCACTTGAAAGTTTATCTATGAAATATTTCTAATTATGACGCTTAAAGTCATACATACTTCAATCTAACAGTACGAAATCAGTCAAATGTCGTGAAAAAAATATTTAAAAGCTTTTAGTATTATATTTATAACGATTTATTAATTTCTACAGCTTGACAGCCTTCATAGCTCGGTTGGTAGTAGCTCTGCCTTCTGCGCCGTAGGTCGTGGGTTCGATCCTCACCGAGAACAAACATTTTGTGTGATGAACATGGTTTGTTCTCTGTCTGGGTGTTATTATCAATAAGATCGGATTGGTTGGTCGGTTATAATTTTATGCTACAGATCGCGCTATCGATGCAACATGCTTTTGCGAATTGTTTATGTTGAAAACTTTTAGGCGGTTGGTGTCATGAAAATGACAAAATGACGAATATAAAATTTGACAAAAATTTACAAAAAAATTACAGAAATTTGTCTAAGTATTGGTCAAAACTGTGGGTCAAAATGCGTATTAGTCATTGCTCATAATGCGTATTAGTCGTTTGGCGTATGCGTCATTCTGAGTATTGAAATTTGGCTTAATCTGTCATTATGCGTATTGGTCATTCTGAGAATTGGACATTTCGCGTTTATGTGTTTGGTCAATATGAGAATTCTGAATTATTGGTCATTATGCGTCAGAACCGAACGTTGTAACTAATAATGTTCACGCTTATTATGTGAAATGGAATGAAAGGTTAGTTAGATCATTTGAAACGTTTTTTAATGAGATATGAGAAATTACAATTCACAAATGGCCTTACTTATATTAATCTGTCAGATAAATAGTGTTTAATCTATTGCTATCTCTTACCCAATGGGTCACAAACAGTGACGAGGCTAATTTGAGGCGTTTCAATTGCCTCACATTCTTAAAGCTACGTGAATTTAGGTACCAGTTCCAACAAAGTTACGGCTTAGTCAAAGTTAAAGTCAAAGTCAAAATGTATTTCTACACTAATATTATAAAGAGGAAACATTTGTATTTTTGTATGTAACGAATAGGCTCAAAAACTACTGGTCCGATATCAAAAATTCTTTCACCATTAGAATGCTACATTATCCCTGAGTAACATAGGCTATATTATATTTTCAAAAAAATCAGGGATCCTTACTAAAACTTCAATAATGTAACCCAAGGTGGAAAACAAAAACCTTACATCGCGTGCGCTGCGAAAACTATTGAAGATAGAACAAAATAATGTACTACGATTTTGTAGAACACGTCATCATCTACAAAAAATGTCGCGACAGCATATGTCTAACTATTATAGTTATGTCACAATAAGTGTTCTTTTATTATAAAAAATTAATTGAAATGCCGCCGCTAGAAAAGGCTCTTTATTTGTACCTTGGTATTAATCCTTATCAAAATAAATCTTTTCATAATTAAGACGGTTTCAATACCTATAGATTACTTCTTAAATTTTTCAAATCGGACTTTCCATTCAAAAGATATGACGCAATTAAAAGTGTTAACGGGTCCACGGGTCACGCACGGGGTGCGATTTCACTCACTCTGGCGTGCAAATTTATGAAATAATGACGCGAGGCTCGAATCCACGGTCTAAGTTTATCCTATAATGTTCAAATGTATGACCACCCATGCGAAGCTGGGACAGGCCGCTAGTTACAAAATAGAAGAATAAAACTTAGTGAAACGATTTAAACGGCGTAATGTCAATGATCCGACTCATTAAAATACTTGTATGACTCGCAACTTGATCGTATATCATTTGAATATTTCTAAACAAAACGCATGTTCTACTTAGCAACTAACACTATCACTTATAGATTGTTAACTTTAAGGGGCTGACAACTTCTCGCTCGCACGTTTCGACATGTTGAAAGATATAAAATCACTAAACTCATTTTCCAAAAATCGCAATCAACCACATTGCACACAGTTTAATAAAAAAATCATTTTGATCGATACAAGTTTTCCTATTTATAAGTTTCCTTATGTACGAAATCTAGTAAAGCAAACTTTTGAGTAGGAAAACATGTATCGATCAAACTTTAACACTTTAACTTTAATACGGAAGTAGGCAAGGATTGATGCTTAACTGATCTTGTAGGACTTATTTAACCCTTAGTTACTTGCGCCTTAAAACTTACGTAAGTACTCGCGTGGGGTACTTTACGCCACGGTTTTAGAAATAGACAAAACTACCAAATACATGCAAAATCAGACTTTAATTCATGATAATCTTTTGACTTAACGATTAATTAGACCTTTTTAGAAACAGATAGTGCCATAAACATTTTCTTAAATCAACTCATTTTAGGAACTAATTTACTTCATTGCATTTCTGACATGTTGAGATAACATGGTCACTGCACACATTTTGATGGCATTTATAACATTATGTTTTGGATTTTCGTACTCTCCTGCCTCAACCTTACACGCCACAGCGTGTTTGTGATTAAATAACAAGACTAGTTTTAGGAAGCTAGAACAAAACTTAACGCTGTAAATTCAAAACTCCAATAACTAGAGACAATCAAACAGTCGCTGGGGTGTAAAACACCCCACGCGAGGAATTAAGGGTATTTTTAAAACGAATTCACAGAGTTCACATCTGTTCAAAATGATAGATAGATTTTGATTTTGACGGGTGTCAGCCCCTTAAAATATTTCTTGTTTGTATTATCGACTAGTGGCTTCCCGCGGCTTCGCACGCGTTGAAGTGGTGAGCCGTAATTGAGCCACAAACATCCAAATATCGTAACTTTCGCATTGATTTGTATATTATTAGGGTAGGATACCTACGGCGTACATTACCTATATTAGGTAGGTAGGTAGGCATAGGTACTGAGTTTAGCACAAACATGACAAATACAACAAAGACAACCTTACACGGAAAATATGTACCTACTTATTTGTTCCTAGTTTCTACCCCAAAAACAAACGAAACGAAACAGCTTCACGACTTTGATCCCCAGGCACGGTAGATACCCTCAGATCTATTCGTACCAACTCAAGATTTCCGTTTTAGAATGTCCCTTACAAATATTGACGCCTTGTTGTATCCTTTTTACTTGAGCGCAACGAAGGAGGGTAACGTTTTAGGGGTTGTTTTCGAAAATCAAACTGTCTTTTTGTTATTTATCCACAGAACACATTTTCTTTTAGTTCGAAGTTAATTACACTACGCTTTAAAAATCTCCCATACAAACCTTGAAACTTTGTCAGTCTTTTGCACCCTTTGCAGGGGTGGTTTTAAAATATTGAAAACGTGATTTTAAATTATTTAGTGTGGAGTATATTTACTTCATGTTTGAAATCAATAGCACCACGCGTTAAAAAACTCCCATACAATCTTTGACATCCCTTTGCACACTTATTAAGGGTAGTTTTAAAAAACTAAAAATGCCTTTCCTGTTTTTTAGCCTTGGAGTACATCTACTTCATGTTTCAAGTTTGTAGGTTCAAGGAATACTATTTTTCATGCAAACGTTTTCAACCCTTTTACACCCTTAGGGGTTGAATTTCCAAAAACCTCTTCTTAGTACACCTCTACGCCATAAGACCTATGTACTCTTCAAATTTCAAGTCTCTAGGACCAGCGGTCAAAAAACTCCCATACATACTTTAACATCCCTTTGCACACTTATTAAGGGTAGTTTTAAAAAACTAAAAATGTATTTCCTATGTTTTTGTCTTGAAGTATATGTACTCCAAGTTTCAAGTTTGTAGGTTCAAGGAATACAATTTTTCATACAAACGTTTTCATCCCTTTTTACACCCTTAGGGGTTGAATTTCCAAAAATCCCTTCTTAGTGCACCTCTACGCCTTAAGACCTATGTACTCCTCAAATTTCAAGTCTCTAGGACCAGCGGTTTAGGCTGTGCGTTGTCTATATGTCAGTCAGTCAGTCAGTCAGGACTTTGATTCTTATAGTATTAGAGATAAGCATAAAAATTAACCGTGGCCATAATAATGAAAACAAAATGGCTGACATTTGGACGACCAGCCATATTCCATATTGTCTTTAAAGCCCTTTGACTACATTCTATAATTCTATTTAAAACTTCTACAGATTGAAAGTAAAGAGCCTTGGCAGGTTCTACAAATATCTTCGAATGCCGATATTCGATAAAATTAAACAACTTTTAGACTTGCTTCATACCCGAATTTGGAAGGCTAACCTTAATGTCAAGGTTAATTTAAATTAAACGAAATGCACTGAATTCTAAGAATAATTACACTTTTACGATAATAATTGAGTACCTTATTGTTATTTGATTAGAGCACACTAACGAAGGAAAGAACCAGAAATACAGTCGGTGTTCTAGAAGCGTCGATGGGCTTGAAAGAGAAACAGCTTTACGACTTAGATCCCCATGCACGGTTGACATTCCCTCAGATCTCTTAGTACCACGTATGAACTCAGTCTATCCTATCCTACTAATATTATAAACGCGAAAGTTTGTAAGTATGGATGGATGTTTGTTACTCTTTCACGTAAAAACTACTGAATGGATTTTAATGAAACTTTACAATTATATAGCTTATACATCAGAATGACACATAGGATACAATTTATAAAGATATTGTGTGAATTGTCCCAAATATGACGATAAGTGTCAAGTAAGTAGGAACAAATCTACCTTCTGCGAGCTATTCTGGCGTGCGCTGCCAAAACCGCTAGAGTTACACATATGTACTACGCCATACTAATATAAAGCTACTCGAAATACTAATCCTGCGCAGACGAAGTCGCGGGCACCAGCTAGTCATCAATAAATACAACGTGTAACATAATACCCCTTCAAGGCCAAAGACCAAGTGATCAGACCAAGCACTGGCATACTTTGACGTGTGCAAAGGTTGAATATATCGTTTTCGAAATTCCCATACAAAAGTAAAATTAATATTGTCTCAGAAATTTTCAACTACTGTTTACATAAGAACCAAGGTCACGTACACACGGAACTTGCGAACAGCTGTGAATAAGGCTGCCTCATAGTGCATTCATGAATGAAAAAATAAACGAAATTTCAAAAGTCTTACATCAAAAAGTGTTCGCCATGTAACTGTAGAATACCCTGCTTCTGGGGCTTAGGGGTATTATGTTACACGTTCTGTAACCTACTCAAACTCATCAATCAAATACTCTCTCTAACACTAAAATAAATAAATAAGTCTTTGTTTATAACAAGAAGAAAAAAAAAATCTGCCTATCCTACTAATATTATAAACGCGAAAGTTTGTAAGTATGGGTGGATGGATGGATGTTACTCTTTCACGTAAAAACTACTGAATGGATTTTAATGAAACTTTACAATAATATAGCTTATACATCAGAATAACACATAGGCTACAATTTATAAAGATATTGTGTGAATTGTCCAAAATGTGCGCAGACGAAGTCGTGGGCTCCTGCTTGTTTTCAATATATTTTTTGTAGTAGTTCGTTTTTTGTAGTTTAGTTCTTTTGTTGTTTAGTTTGTTGTATCTAGTTAGTTTTTTTTTACTTATCTGTTTTTTTTTTATATAACAGAGGGTTCACATACTACAAGGTGTCCAACCTCGACAACCGGATATCGAACGCGGACCAGCTCCTCACCACGGATATCGACAAGTTCTGCGAGACCGTGGTGGATCTCTACAGCCAGACCACCAAGCCGCTGCTGGATATAGGAATATATCTGTACCGGCTCACTGTTAACTTGGGCCCCTCAGTGAGTAATAAAGATAACCTTTTTCAGTCATTTTTTTTTATATATTGAGAGCACTGGTGGTCTAGTGGTAGCGGCCCCGCCTTCCGATCCTAAGGTCGTGGGTTCGAAACCGGTCGTGTACCAATGAGTTTTTCTGTTTTATTTAAGTGCACAATGCCAGTACTCTCAAACATTGTGAGGAAACCGACATGGCGTAGAACTTAAAAAGTTCTATAACATGTGTCAAGTGCTTGAAAGGAGCCTCTTGAGGCGTACTTAAAATCCTTTCACCACACTGTTTAGAAAGAAACTCGACGAAAAGTGACACGACAAGAGAGAGTCATTTTTGAGTTATTTTAGAACATTAGAATGAGAATAGTAGAGCTCTTTGTGTGTGGCTCGTCTGGGGAAGTACTATCCCCATGCCTATTTCTGCCGATGCTATTCTGTGTTTCAGTTTGAAGCGTGGGGAAATTACATAATAATAATATTGGTGGACTTTCTACACAGCACTATCTAGCCCCAAACTAAGCCAAAGCTTGTAATATGGGAACCAGATACCTGATATAATACGTATATACTTTTGTTTTGTAAATACATACTTATAATATATAAGAACACCCAGACAGAGAACAAACATTTATGTTCATCACACAAATATCTGTTCTCGGCGGGGATCGAACCCACGGCCTACGGCGCAGAAGGCAGAGCTACTACCAACTGAGCGGTTAGGGCTGTCCGTCAATGTCACATGAGGCTTAACATCTGTACGATTCAAGTTTATGGACGCAAGGCAGTGCATCTATGGGTATGTTCATATCGTGCATGACATCGCCAGTGGCGTAGCTAGGTGGACAAGGGCCCCGGTACATAGAGAAAGAATCGGGCCCTCACCCCCTCTTTCCACGAAGCTTGAATTTGTATTGGCGTTTAAAATAAATCATAAATAAAAATTGAGCAGGCTTAAGGTTTTCTAGCATCGGGAGCTGGCTGACCCTCTTTTCAAAGCTTAGGTTAGAGGGCCCCCTGAGCTCCGGGGCCTGGTGCACTGCACCACCTAGCCCTACGATAGCTACGCCACTGGACATCGCTGTTGCCTGTCAAGGAACGCAACAAAAACGGTCCTCTTAATGTCGTGTCACTAGTTCTTTCGGAACAGTGTGGTGAAGGGATTTTAAGTGCAGCTCAAAGAGGCTCCTTTCGAGCTCTTGACATATTTTTTAGAATTTTTTGGTTCTACATACAAATGACAGCCTTCACAGCTCAGTTCGTAGTAGCTCTGCCTTCTGCGCCGTAGGCCGTGGGTTCGATCCCCACCGAGAACAAACATTTGTGTGATGAACATAGATGCTTGTTCTCTGTCTGGGTGTTATATAAAATTATAAGTATGTATTTACAAAAAAAGTATATGAGTAATATGTATTATATCAGCCATCTGGTTCCCATATCACAAGCTTTGGCTTAGTTTGGGGCGAGATAGTGCTGTGTGGAAAGTCCACCAATATTTATTTATTTATTTTATGGTTGTATATCTTCTCAAATTAAAAGGTCTACTATTGATTTATAATCATAGTGGGGCTAATCTTAAAGGCTTCGTCTTTAACTGATTATTTCACTTTTCAGACACCCGGAATCATGATGGCGTATCTGCTTGTCTCTGGAATGTTCTTGACCTACCTCAGAAGACCAACAGGTAATAACAGACCTTTGCATCTTTTCTTAAGCCCGGTCTCTACCGCGAGCGGAGCGGAGCCATTAAGGACTCCGTTTAACTCGCAGAAATAAACTGCATACTTGTATTTTCCACCAACAAATAGTCGAGCGGAAAGGACTGAGCGAGCAGAAAGTGTTGAAATGAACTCGCTCAGCACCTTTCCTTTAGCAGTGGAAATCAAAAGATAAAACTCTATGTTGGTGGAAATATGACATATGACAGCCTTCACAGCTCAGTTGGTAGTAGCTCTGCCTTCTGTGCCGTAGGCCGTGGGTTCGATCCCCACCGAGAGCAAACATTTGTGTGATGAACATAGATGTTTGTTCTCTGTCTGGGTGTTATATAATATTATAAGTATGTATTTACAAAAAAAAAAGCATATAAGTAATATCAGCTATCTGGTTCCCATATCACAAGCTTTGGCTTAGTTTGGGGCCAGATAGTGCTGTGTGAAAAGTCCACCAATATTTATTTATTTATTTATAAATATAAATCTATTTCATTGAAAAGGAGTCCGTTCCGCTAACCATTTCTCGCTCATTACCCTATCGCGGTGGAGACCGGACTTTAGGCCACTTCTGAACCGAGACCATCCTTGTTTACACAACCAGTACCTCAATTTCGAGTTTATTTGTTAATTTTATATTTACCACCCACCACTTTAATCAGCTCTCTCTCTATCCCCTAAGGTTTGCTGGAAGAAAACTCTATCTAAGGTTAAGCTCGCCTTTGTACCTTTGTACTTGACTATCATATCTTTTTTGTGTAAATCATTTGTGTACAAATGATTATACAAAAAAATGCCTGTGTGGTTGCCTGTGAGGTTGTGGCAACCACACTCTTCAAACCGAAACACAGCGTTGCTGCTTGGCGGCAGAAAAAGGCGTGGTGGTAGTTCTTCCCCAGACTAGCCCTTCACAAAGAGCTCTATCTACTACCAAAAATAAATAATTAAAGTTTGTTTATTATTTTATTTCAGCTCGCATGACGGTTCAAGAACAAAAATTGGAGGGTGAATTCAGATATGTCAACTCCAGGCTTATAACAAATTCAGAAGAAATCGCCTTTTATCAAGTAAGTCATATAAATGTTGAATTAGCCGTAAAATTATTCTACTTTCCGCCTGTTCCACATATCCCTACTGGTAGGGAAGAACGATTTTTTTCCACCTATTACTACTAGGGGGGAAACGTGGATGTTTTACTTCCATGCATTTCTACTATGATAAAGTACTGCCGCATCCAAAAATGTCTCCACCTAGAAGTGATGGAATTCAGAACTATACTCAAGTCAGTAGTTGGCATACTATACATGTAGCAAGCCCATCGCTGCTGTTAGAATACTAACTGGTTTCCTCGCGATGTTTTCCTTCACCGATTGAGAGCACACTCACAAACAATTTCGAAGAGACGTCCACTTTGGACCTTTAGTTATGAAATATTATTAGTTATTTTTCAATATTATTAATTACAAGCTGGTGCCTGCGACTTCGTCTGCGCAGGATTAGTCACCTATGTGTTATTCTGATGTATAAGCTATATTATTGTAAAGTTTCATTAAAATCCATTCAGTAGTTTTTACGTGAAAGAGTAACAAACATCCATCCATCCATACTTACAAACTTTCGCGTTTATAATATTAGTGGTATTTTTTTTAAATATTATTATTTATTTTTAAATAACATTAATTATTTTTAAATATTATTAATGATTATTATGTATTTATTTATTTCCAGGGCAACAATCGTGAACAGCTGACAATTCTCGCCAGCTTCTATAAGCTGACGCGGCATCTGCGAAGCTTCCTCAACTTCCGCGTTGGAATGGGATTCATAGACAACATCATAGCCAAATGTAAGTTTTTTTATTTACTGACTCAGCTGTGAAAGCTGTCAAAGAATAAAGAAGCTACTACTAGACTACAGGCACTTGAGGCTTAACATCTGCATGCCTCAAGCTGATGGACGTATCGTAGGCAAGCGCGGATCCACCTTTGTGCGCACGATTGGCATGCCCACAACCTAATAGACTTGTGACGTCACGCATAGTGTTCGCCCCAAGGCTTTGCCCACGTGGAAGATCCTGGTCAGGGCGTCATATATTTTGTAACCATCGCCCTTTGTTGAATGCACTATATCGATCATGAGCGAGTTCATGCATGGCCGACTCGTACTTGGCTATTTTCGGGTGGCTGTGACCACTACATATTTTAAGGGCTGGATCTGCGCCTGACGTAAGGCACGTTCCTATCGTGCGTGACCTGTGAGGCAATGCATGGTAATAGTTGATGGTTATCACATAACATCAGGTGGGCTAAAAGCTTGTTTCATCAACATGAGGTTAAAAAAAGCTTATGTTAAACAAAGAACATAATAACGATAATATTTGTTTTCAGACGTTGCAATTGTAGTAGGCTTCTACGCGGTATCACGACCATTCTTCGCGGCGGATCACAATCTACTGACTACAGGCACACAAAATGATAGATTCAAGGTAAAAAAACCGCCATATAAGATATTTAAAATGTAATAAATTAACAGGACAGATGAGAAAATGAGGAACAATAGGTTAGCGTGGTATGGACATGTCATAAGAAGGGAAGAATGTCCTGTAATAAAAGTGTTCTAGATATAAATGTGGATGGAATATAGATGAAAATTGTGAAAGATGACACGTGTAAGAAAGAGTGACTACTGAGATGACGGATGATAGAGGAAAGTGGAGAGAAAAAAGAAGTCGATGATATGTAATTTATTAACAAAATCGTCGATACGGCGCCCGAGTCGGACGTCTGTGTCACTCGCTCCTACATTTATTAATTTTAAACAAAGTTATCTAACTGTTCCGTACTTATTACGAACCTTAAAACACAAAGATTAACGCCTATATTTGCGTGAAGTCCGTGAGTGGTCTACCTATCCCAGTCGAACGCCGCTTGCCGAGCGGTGAGTGAACGAGATACCTACACGTTACCTACAACTGACGCTTACCCACCTGACGCGTCGCTGCGGCCGCCTTGTAGGGGTCCTACCGCGAAAGTATCGCAGCCTACAGACTATGAATGCGAAAGATACTCCATCGAAATTCGGTTCTGATCCTGACCTATCAAGGCACAATCTCAACAGATTGACGGCAGCCCGTAAAAGGAGAGAACAGGACATGGATCATTGTCATTGTGAGTCGTCGATGGTTAAATTCCGGCAGGAGTTGATGGAGCTTATTTCTGGCACAATCAAATCTACAGTCGAAAGTGCCATATCTGACAAGTTTGATAAATTCTCGTCGGATCTAGACAACATAAAAACCGAAATGAAGAAGATAACTAATGATTATACAAAAATCTCGGTATCTCTCTCGGACACAAGTCGGCGTTTGAATGAATTGGAAACATCCAATAACTTTGTAAACAGTCGACAAGACGAATTCGATTCCCGTTTATCCTCTGTTGAGCAAAGCGCGCTGAACAACAAACAATTAGAGAAAGAAATCATTGAGTTAAAAAATAAATATGAGGCCGTACATACTGAGCTGAAAGCTAGACAGCAGTGGGATAGACTTCTCAACCTTGAGATCATTGGAGTTCCTGAAACGAATAAGGAAAATCTTGTGAAAGTACTCATTCAAATTGCCAGATTCGTGGATGTCATCGTAACACCAAACGATATCGAGTTCGCTAATAGAATTCAACCGATGCAGCCGAAGCCAGGGGTCCCGCGTACTATCATCGCAAAATTGAAAAGCCGAGTAATGAAAGACGACATACTGGCAGGCTTAAAGCGCTTTCACGGTATCACCCGCAATGACATCGGAATGCAGGGAACCGAACCTATCTTTGTTAATGAACATCTGACGTTAGATAACAAAAACTTGTATAAAAATTGTCGGGAATTGGCTATCTCAAAGTCCTATAAGTACATATGGATAAGAAACTGTAAGATTTTTGTGAGGAGAGACGACAAGTCACCAAAAATTGCAATAAACAAAGACACAGATCTCTTAAAAATAAAATGATTTGTCGTCTCTTCAACGCGAGATTTACTTATAGTTTTGCGCAGTTTTTCCTTGTGTTACAACTATGTTTGTCGATTTATTTATCTCACGGCTTTAACTACATAATACAACTTACTTACTACCACACAACTTTTACACATATCACTAAAACACTCATACAACTTAAACTTTTTGCTGGCATTTTATTATGCTTATCCCAGGGCATGTTTTTGATGATAGGTATGTACGTTCACTATACAATGTACATTCCTTTAACTCAATGTATCTCTTATTGGAACCCACACTCGAGAAATTGTTTCACATCTACCCACATAATATATTATTCAGAAATGTTCGCCTATTTTGATGCTATTATTTATTGCGTTCCTGATGGCTCAACTACATTATTTGTTCTTATCGTAATTATCGTAGTTCAATCGTCATGGCTGTAAAAACATTAGATATTTTTTACCAAAATGTTAGAGGTCTCCGAACCAAAACATTGAAATTTTATAAAAATTTATTATTAAACAATTTTGACATTATTTTAATCACAGAAACTTGGCTGATTGATGGAATTTTGGATGGTGAAATTTGTGACTCACGCTATGACCTGTTTCGCCTCGATCGGAATTACGCCCTTACCAAGACCACTAGGGGAGGAGGGGTCATGGTTCTCATTCGTAGAGAAATGGGAGGCTTTCTACCTGGAAATTGTAATGTCACTCCACCAACCGATATGATTTGGGTGACCATACCGGCCAAGTCCTTTAATTCTTCTGTGGGTAAGAACATGCATATAGCTTTGGTCTACATTTCACCTGACAGTAATACCTTACCACAACATGTTGATAACGTGATTAAAAGTGTCTCGCATGTTTATAGCTTGTACAAAAATGATAATTTTCTAATAGTTGGCGATTTCAACATGCCGAATATTCAATGGACCCCTCATTTGGGGCCAATACAAATAAAGCGTGGTTCCATTGAAACGCAGACTGCCAGTCAGCTATTACTAGATGAATTTAATTTACTTGGGCTGGAACAAAGTAATTATAGTCGAAACTCGTTTGGAAATACTTTAGATTTAATTTTCAGTAACTTTTATGCCTCAACTAATATATCGCCAATCTCGCTAGTAAAAGAAGATACAGCTCACCCATCATTACTGATAGACTCAACAAATATTTCTCTCATTCCACTAAAAGAACTGCCTTCAACCAAATATAATTATAGGAAGTGTGACTATGATAAAATCACTAGTTATTTAAATGAAATCAACTGGACGGCAAAATTTGAATCGTGTAACGATGTTGACTGTGCAGTTAAATGTTTTAATAACGAACTACATAAATGTATCAGCTTATTCGTGCCTAAGAGTAATAGTAAAAAAACGCATAATTTTCCACTATGGTACAATAAATCGCTATGTAATATAATTCGCGAAAAACGTAAAGCTCACGCTAACTGGAAACGCTTTAAAAATGATCTAGACTACAATGAATTTTCAATTTTGCGTGCACGGGCCAAAAGATTGGAAGCAGATTTATACTCAAATTTTATCACCCATATTCAAGACGATATCAAAATGTGCCCGAAGAAAATGTGGACTTATGTAAAATTAATGAAAGGCAAATCCAAGTACCCCAAATCCTTATCACTGGGCTCTATTAGCTATAATACCGGTCCCGACATTAGTAACGGCTTCAGTAAATTCTTTGAAAGCGTTTTTGTAAAACCGTCTAGCAATTATAACCTACTTGAATTGGACTTGCCTGCTTGTAATGAGGCAAATGTTGTCAGCGAGGTTCTGATCTGTGAGAAACAGTTACTTAAATTATTAAAAACGATTGACATAAATAAATCTGCCGGCCCTGATAATATTCCTCCTATTCTCATACATAACTGTGCCGAAGCTTTTGTGAAACCCCTTAAGATTATTTTCTGTAGATCACTGTCCGAAGGAATATTCCCAACTAAATGGAAAGAAGCTAATGTCATACCTATTCATAAAAAATCTTCTAAATCTAAAATAGAAAACTATAGACCTATATCTATCTTGAACACGTTCAGCAAAATATTTGAAAAAATAATCTATGACCAAATTTACAATACAGTGGTGAATGGAGTGAGCCAAACTCAGCACGGATTTCTAAGGCGGAGGTCTACTGTGAGTAACCTCGCCGAGTTCACACAGTTCGTCCTAGAAAGTATGGAGGGCGGAGGACAGGTTGATGCGGTCTACACAGATTTTGAAAAAGCTTTTGATCGTGTGGACCACATCATCCTGCTTGCAAAGTTGGACCGGCTCGGTATTCACGGAGACCTTTTGCGATGGGTGGAATCATATCTCACAAACCGGGCTCAAGCGGTAGTGGTTGGTGGATTCAGATCCGACCTCGTAGAGATTCCCTCTGGAATCCCTCAGGGATCACATTTGGGACCACTTTTATATAACGCCTATATATACGATATTTATAAATGCTTTACCACATGCAAACATCTACTATATGCCGATGACAAAAAAATATTTTGTAAAATAAACAATGTTCAAGACTATCTCAGCCTCCAAAACACTCTTAATAAACTTACAGATTATTACTCTTACAATAAAATAACGGTTAATGTGCCTAAGTGTCAGATGATCTCATTTACGCGAAAACTTAAACCATTTAACTTTAGATATTCACTTAATGGCATAGCGATTGAAAAAGTCAGTGTTATAAAGGATCTTGGAGTTATCCTAGACAGTAAACTTACGATGTCCGAACATGTAGATTTCATAACAAACAAAGCCTACAAAAACCTTGGCTTTGTAATCCGAACTTGTAATCCCTTCTCTGATCTCACTTGCATTAAAACAGTTTACTATGCCTACGTTCGCAGTGTATTGGAATATGCTAGCAGTATCTGGTGCCCTAACTATATTATTTACAAAAACAAGATAGAAAGAATACAAAAGAAATTTATAAAACATCTTAATTACCGTAAACGCATCATCACCAATTATGAGGAAGGTTGCATATGTCACAAACTTATGTCCTTAGAGGACAGACGTACTCTAATAGATAATATGCTTCTGTATAATGTACTGAATGGTAACCTAGACTCCTCCACCCTACTTGCCTCCATTAGTTTCAGTGTGCCTACAAAGCGAACGCGTCATACACCCTTGTTCTCCATTCCCCACCTAAGCACTAATTATGCCATGAATGCACCAATCAATAGAATATGTACAAAATTTAATAAACAGTTCTCGAATGTTGATATCTTTAACTCCAGCAAAAGTTCATTTAAAAAAGCAATATCAAATATAATATTATCATAAACATCTGCATATAATTATCTGAATCCAATATTTCATACTTATGTATTTGTAGTTGATACCACAAATACAAATTTATTAAATCCTCTAATGTAAACTACATGCTTTCATACATACATACACACACCCTCACTCACCCCTCTCTCTCTCTCTCACACACACATACACACACACACGGGGGTTCTCCTGTGAAACCCTGACTCTTAAGAGACTTGTGTTTTCAGGAGAACCCTCAAAAACACACGTGCACATCTCCCCCCCCTCTCCCCCAACATACAAAGCTCTGCCGTGAGAACCCTTTATCTTACCTACTTACTTTAACATTTTTGTTTTGTTTTTTGTTTTGTAGGATTATTATTAAGTTTAACCTAGAGAGACCTATAATTGGCTGTTCTAATGTTTTTGATATATTCTGTTTTATACTATTTTTTGTGCTGTTGGTCTTTTCAATAAATAAAATAAAATAAAAAATTAATAATAATATTCAATTAATTTTACAGCATTACTACACATACGGGCGTATGTTAGTCAAAATGGCGGAAGGCATCGGTCGATTGGTCCTATCGGGTCGTGAACTAAGCAAGCTAGCGGGACTTACTGCGAGAATGACACAACTGAGGGTCGTGTTAGATGATATCAACAAGGGCAATTACACCAGGACTATGGTGGACAAGCCAGCAGCTATAGCTAATGGAAATGGTAAGTCATTGGTTAGCGATTTTGTATTTGGAGGGCGTATGTTAGCCAAAATGGTGAGCATATGGGCGTATGTTAGTCAAAATGGCGGAAGGTATCGGTCGGTCTTATCTCGGGACTTACTGCTAGAATGTCACAACTGAGGGTCGTGTTAGATGATATCAACAAGGACAACTACACCAGCAGGGTGATTACATAACTTTATTGCAATCAGTTTCTATATGAAACCAATCTACACTAATATTATAAAGAAGAAACATTTGTATTTTTGTATTTTTGTATGTAACGAATAGGCTCAAAAACTACTGGTCCGATTTCAAAAATTCTTTCACCATTAGAATGCTACATTATCCCTGAGTAACATAGGCTATATTATATTTTCAAAAAAATCAGGGATCCTTACTAAAACTTCAATAATGTAACCCAAGGTGGAAAACAAAAACCTTACATCGCGTGCGTTGCGAAAACTATTGAAGATAGAACAAAATAATGTACTACGATTTTGTAGAACACGTCATCATCTACAAAAAATGTCGCGACAGCATATGTCTAACTATTATAGTTATGTCACAATAAGTGTTCTTTTATTATAAAAAATTAATTGAAATGCCTCCGCTAGAAAAGGGTCTTTATTTGTACCTTGGTATTAATCCTTATCCAAATAAATCATTTCATAATTAAGACGGTTTCAATACCTATAGATTACTTCTTAAATTTTTCAAATCGGACATTCCATTCAAAAGATATGACGAAATTAAAAATGTTAACGGGTCCACGGGTCACGCGCGGGGTGCGATTTCACTCACTCAAGGAGAAGCGCGTGCAAATGTATGAAATAAGTAGACGCGAGGCTCGAACCCACGGTCTAAGTTTATCCTAAAATGTTCAAAAAATTTATGACCACCCATGCCAAGCTGGGACAGGCCGCTAGTAAGTATATAAAACAATTTGAATGTTTTGCGATTATCCATCAATAGAAACACCAGTTGTAATCTAACTTTGTTAGCTACTGCAGCTAAAATGTAACCGCATAGCCGTCATATTTACGTCATACTTTCTGTTTGTAATAAGTAAATATGACGGCTATGATGCGGTTACATTTTAGCTGCGGTTGCTAACAAAGCTAGATTACAACTGTGTTTCTGTTGATGGATAATCGCAAAACTTTCATATTGTTTTATATACTTATTGGTTTCATATAGAAACTGATTGCAACAAAGTTACGTGATCAGCCAGGGACAAGCCTGGAGCTATAGCTAGGGCAAGGGAAAGTGATTGGTTAGCCATGGTGGATAGCTTGTATTGTTAGCCAAAATGGTGGACATATGGTCGTATATACAACGTGTTGATGAAGTTATGTAGGAAAACAAAGAGCGTGTATTTAGACCAAGCACTGGAATACTTTGACGTGTGCAACGGTTGGATACATCGTTTTCGAAATTCCCATAGAAAAGTAAAATTAATATTTTCTCAGAAATTTGCAACAGCCCTTTCTGTGTACGTGTCAAGGTCACACGCACGCGCGCTTCTATCTAGGAAAGAAAAAAACAACGATAACCTACGAGATAATTTGAAATACTTACCTTTCGGTAGGTAGGTAGGTACGCCGCCAATCCCCTGACACGATATTTTTACTGGTTCCTATGGATTTTGTCATTATTTACTGGCTATAATAACACTGGATAAAACTGGATTTTGGTAAGTTTGCGAGATTTCGCACGACACAGGCTTCAAACTTCACACTAAACCATTACCTCGTAGGCACTGCTCATACACACACTGACTGACGACGGCTTTTTACATAACAATTACCATTTTATCACGTTTGATGACATTTTCTCAACAAAACAATGTACAACAACGCATGTAAACACAAACAGGGTGACCATCTCAAAAGTAGCGGTTCTACCACACACCTGCCAAAAAATCTGTCAAAATCTACCAAGCTTGACGATAAAAATACCAAAAATATGACTTCATACCATCTCCTTCGTGGCTACGGAATAAATTAAATACCTACATTACATTCAGTTACTATCTTTTGATCGTTTGTAACGGTTTGCAGTTATCTAAAACGAGATAGAAGTTGTTTAGAAACCAAATCAATAAAGGTAAAAAAGAATAAGAAGTTTCCAGTTCGGTAAAAAATAAATAAATTATAAATATTATTTCATTAAAAATTCAAACTAATAAGATTTTTCTTGAAATATTTAAAATCTGCCAAATGGCAGAAATCTGCCACAAATGGTAACACTGATCGGCGGCCGTCGGCCGTCCTGATTGGATATGCGTTTTTAAATGCAACCAATGACAGACAGGTATGTCAAAGATTAAATAGGACAGACTAGACACTTCCCAAAATAATTGTAGTTGAATAATTTTGTGGTGTCAATGAACCATGGTGGTAAAGTAACATGTTACAATTTAAAGAACTATGAATATCATAAACATTGCTTTACGACATCTAGTAATCAAACAAAAATAAATATTCTATTAAATATTGAGTACGTAGCCACGTAGGTACCTAGTTACTGAATAGGTATTAGTACCAAAGATCTCAGAGAATGTTTACCGTGACTAGGGATTACAGTCGCGAAAATATTTCTTTTACATACCAAGATCTTTAAAAACAGCAACATCATTATTAGGTAGGCACATTACTAGGTAATTGGTGGTAGTTCTGTTACCTATTTTATCTAAGTTCACAACTAGAGGTCAAAGAACAGCTGTAAATAGGGCTGCCTCATGATGCGTTTAGATTCATTTTACATAAAAGTTTAAGAGGCATTTCATGAATGAAAAACTTTGAAATTTTAAAAGTCATAGAACAAAAGTTGTTCGTTATGACCGGTAGAATATCCTGCTTTCGGATCCCTACAACTCTTAATAAACACGTTGTATAAATGTTAATCTTGTGGTAAATGTTTGTTTGCGAATTTTTTCTCATGGTTAGCCATGGTGGATAGCTTGTATTGTTAGCCAAAATGGTGGACATATGGTCGTATATATAAATGTTAATCTTGTGGTAAATGTTTGTTTGCGAATTTTTTCTCATCTCTTTTCTGATAACCTATATTACTTAGTAATTAAGGTTAAATAAGCTGATGGTCTTTCTAAAAGTAAATAAATATTAGTCAAAATGGGGGACTAATAGTTTGGCTAACACGCGATTAGTGTTAGTCAAAGCGGTAGACATATGCCCGCGGTTACGTTTGCACCATTAATGGTGCAGATGTAACTGGCTAGTTATTTTTGCACCATCCATTAAATTTGATACAATTATTAACCTTGCTTTCCTCGCCGTAGAAAATCTCAAAAAAAAATTGTTTGTTTAGCGTTTGTTTTTGACATGGTTTTTTTTTATGGACTTATGTCAAAATGAAGGACAAATTTACGCATGTTAGACAAAATGGCAGACAGATGTACGTATGCTAGTCAAAATGGCGGATAGAGAAGACCAGGAGCTGTGAATAGGGCTGCATCATGATGTATTTTGTTTCATATGGGAAGAAAGTTTAAGAGGAATTTCAGGAATGAAAACCTTCGACATTTCAAAAGAAGTAGTCTTTGTTGTATTTGTCATGTTGTGCTAAACTCAGTACCTATACCTACCTACCTACCTAATATAGGTAATGTACGCCTATAGGTATCTCTTATACCTACGAAGGTATTTAAAATCCTACCCTAATAATATACAAATCAATGCGAAAGTTACGATGTTTGGATGTTTGTGGCTCAATCACGGCTACCACTTCAACGCGTGCGAAGCGGGAAGCCACTGGTATTATAATAAACTCTAAATTTGCTCTTCTAGGAGCACCTCAATCGGGTTTGAAACCCGGCGCGGGCCGCATCATATACCAAGACAAGATAATCAAGTTCGACAAGGTTCCACTCGTCACGCCCAATGGAGATGTGCTCATCAAGGAACTCAGCTTTGAAGTCAAGTTAGTACATAAATGATACTCGAGAACAATTTTCTTTATTTTTTATTAAATCAACTAGCTAATGGAACAAGCAGATGCCCACCTGATGCTAAATGGTAACCATCACCTACAACGTGCCCTATGATGCACTGCTCTGCGTTAATCAACTTGAGGCATTCAGATGTTAAGCAGTAAACCTGTCCACCCATATTTATTTATTTGTTACAAACTGTATTATTTATCAGTTTGTCTATAATTATACTTGTTATTTCTCACAGATCCGGTATAAACGTGCTAGTCTGCGGTCCTAACGGTTGCGGCAAGTCATCTCTGTTCCGTCAACTGGGCGAGCTATGGCCCATCTTTGGCGGGACCCTCACCAAGCCACCTAAAGGCAAGCTGTTCTACGTACCGCAGCGGCCTTACATGACGCTGGGAACACTGAGGGATCAAGTAAGTATGGTGCTGCATATGGGGGACATTGAAAACCAGCGCTGCAAGGGCTACTGTGCCGAATTCAGCGGATGCTGAGTAGCCTTTTGTAGCCAAATTATTGTGCTCTAGTAATTTTAAAAACAAAATACTATTTGTATTTAGATAAACGCGTTTACCAAAGAAATCATTTCCATTGGTGTGTCAGTTTCTTGTGCAAGACGTTAAATGTAATTTAGCTTCCATAATGCGATTAGGGGCTCGTTAAACACGTTTATTAATTGTTGTGCAAGCGGCTCTAAGTGGCTACTTTTTTACCTTTGGAACCTTATATTATAAGGTTATAAGGCTGACGTTATAAGGCTCCGAATTCCAGCTCTCCGCTCCAGGTGACGTTATCGGGTGGTATACAACGTGTAACATAATACCCCTATAAGGCCAAAGACCAAGAGATCAGACCAAGCACTGGAATACTTTGACGTGCGCAAAATTAGAATACTTCGCTTTCAAAATTCCCATACAAAAGAAAAAATTATATTGTTTGCAACAACTCTGACAATGTGTACGTGACCTTGGTACATACGCTATTTGTGTTTCCCAATTGGTGGCATTTCCGTTACCTATTTTATCTACAGTTCACAATTGACGGTCAAAAAACGGCTGTAAATAGGGCTGCCTCAATGTGCTTTTAGATTCATTTTGGATAAAAGTTTAAGAGGAATTTCATGATACATAACACTTTGAAATTTTAAAAGTCGTAGAACAAAAGTTGTCCGCCATGACCTCTAGAATACCCTGCTTCCGGCGCTATAGGGGTATTATGTTACACGTTGTATACTATATTTAATGTTTTGTAAAATTTTTCCTACATTTATACAAATGACCGCGAACAACCTAGGTTCAACAAAGTACATATCCAAAACTAATATGTACCGCCATTTCCAGGTGATATACCCGCAGACCCGCGAAGAGATGGTACGCCGCGGTCGCACCGACGCCCAACTCCACCAGTTCCTGGAGACGGTGCAGCTCGCCTACCTCACGGGGAGGGAGGGGGGGTGGGACGCAGTCGAGGACTGGATGGATGTGTTGTCGGGGGGAGAGAAGCAGCGGGTCGCGGTGAGTGGTTATTGTCAATAGCTCCATCAGTGCCTGGAGACGGTGCAGCTCGCCTACCTCACGGGGAGGGAGGGGGGGTGGGACGCAGTCGAGGACTGGATGGATGTATTGTCGGGGGGAGAGAAGCAGCGGGTCGCGGTGAGTGGTTATTGTCAATAGCTCCATCAGTTCCTGGAGACGGTGCAGCTCGCCTAACCCACGGGGAGGGAGGGGGGGTGGGACGCCGTCGAGGACTGGATGGATGTGCTGTCGGGGGGAGAGAAGCAGCGGGTCGCGGTGAGTGGTTATTGTCAATAGTGATAAGTTTGAGAAGCTCCATCAGTGCCTGGAGGCGGTGCAGCTCGCCTACCCCACGGGGAGGGAGGGGGGGTGGGACGCCGTCGAGGACTGGATGGATGTGCTGTCGGGGGGAGAGAAGCAGAGTGGTGCGGGGGAATAACGTTGAAATTTCCTATTCAGATATCAGAATTGATTTATTGTATAACTGTAGTACAAAAAAGATCTTGTAGCTATGGTTATGTACAGTTTTGTTATTTTCGCTATTTTGTTAAAAACGCATTGTTATTTTCTTGAGTTTTCACCCAAGAACCAACTAAAACATTAAAAAACCCACTAATTACATAAATACAAGAACGAACCATCATATGCCCAACGAACAATCAAAAATATAACGAAAAATAAACATTTCGTTATATTTTTGATTGTTCATTGGGCTCGAATAGATTGTGAGGAAGAAAGGTAGGTATATTCGGGCTTAAATTCTTCTTACATTAAACAGAATAATACAAAAAAACTAATTCATTCATCATAAAAACTAATCTTATTTTTATAACAGTTAAACTTAAACTCACGTTTTGTCCAACAGATGGCGCGACTATTCTACCATGAGCCGCAATTCGCTATTCTAGATGAATGTACGAGCGCAGTGTCCGTCGATGTAGAGGGACAAATGTACCAATACTGTAGAGAGGTAAACTTATTTATCCAAACATCGTTACTTTTATATATTAGAAGTAAGTAGGATGTTCGTCACAGCCATACAAGATACATTATCAAATTAGTAGCTCTGCCTTCTGCGCCGTAGGCCGTGGGTGCGATCCCCACCGAGAATAAACATTGTGTAATGAACATAAATGTTTGTTCTCTGTCTGGGTGTTATATAATATTCTAAGTATGTATTTACAAAAAAAAAGTATATAAGTAGTATATCAGCTATCTGGTTCCCATATCACAAGCTTTGGCTTAGTTTGGGGCTAGATAGTGCTGTGTGGAAAGTCCACCACAATTTATTAATTTATTATTTATTTATTTATAATGACTAAAATGGCAAGTTGTGGTTGAGAACTGCCAGGAATAGAAACGAGGGGGAAAAGTTGGAAGAGGCCTATTCCAAACTAAGGCAAACAGATGGAATAATAGTGTTAGGTGAAGTTAGTATTAAGAAAAAACTGTATACAAACGTCTGAATAAAGGCTATTATTATTAATATGATAATGACTAAAATACTCTTCTTACAGATGGGTATATCATTATTCACGGTGTCGCATCGCAAGTCTCTGTGGAAGCACCACGACCATTACCTGCAAATGGACGGACGCGGAGGGTTCGTCTTCGGAGAGATAGACAACGACACGCAAGAGTTCGGCTCCTGATCACTCGGCTGGCTTTAAGGGGCTGACATGACACCTGTCAAACTCCTCGCTAGCACATTACAACGTTTTTTTGAAAATATATCACTAAGAGCTGATTTCACCATGCTCTGTTAGTTTAACAAAGGATTAAAGGGCCGTTAAGGGCCGGTTTCACCATGCTCTGTTAGATTAAAAAAGGATTAAAGGGCCGTTAAATATGTTAAAATGTACGCGTTTGATATCTAAGGTTAGATTTAACGGCCTGTTAATCCTTGATTAGTAACTAACAGAGCATGGTGAAATCAGCTCTAAGGTTAATACTACTTGTCGTGTCACTAGTTTCTTTCGGAACAGTGTGGTGAAAGGATTTTAACGCCTCTGTGACTCCTTTCGAGCAATAGAAGGTAGTTATGAAAAATTGCAACAACCAATTTTAGGAGAATAGAATTACAAAGGCTGAGAAAAAATTTAATTTTGATTCAAATTAGTTTTCCTACTAATAAGTTTTATTGAATATAAATACTAGTGCGATCAAAATAAAAAAAAACTAGTAGTATAAATAAGTACGAATACTAGTTTAGCATATTTTTTGCAGGAAAAATAGTTGCGATGAAAATAAAAAAAAACTATAGTATAAAAAAAATTGCCTGAATCTTTTTAATGCTAGTCTTCGAAACATGGCCTTTTACATAACTTCATTTAGTGATTTTATATCTTCAAAATGTTGAAACGTGCAAGCGAGGAGTACATTAGCGGTAGTCTTAAGTGGCGCTTCACTCGCGGATAACGGGGTGGCTCTGTAGTGTATCAAATGATTCTTATGATAGCTTCAAACAAGTGGTTCGGTGATCAACGGACCACATAGTAGATAGAAAACTCATTATTGTACACCACAAGGAAAGAACATTACAGAAAAAGTCATAAAACTTCAGCGAAGTTCAATGCAGTCTTAGCGCTGTGAGCATCTCTTCCAGAGAACCTTTGAATGGACAGGATTTTAATATAAATGGCAAATGGCAGTGTCATAAGGACTTCTACACTAATTTTTTACAATACGATTTTTTTATTGTGATCTGCACAGAACCGAAATTCACGTGGTTACTAGTTTGTCGCCAGAGACTAACAAAAGCTCTCGGGGAATTATAAATGTATCAAAATTCGTTCTAGAACACGAATTCCATATTTTTTAAAGAGTAGTGATTTTAAATGTAATATTGTTGGTACACTAATAACCAGGGGTTGGAATAGGTCGTTTTTAAGTACCAAATGAC
Source organism: Chloroclysta siterata (assembly GCA_932294275.1). Taxonomy (NCBI): domain Eukaryota; kingdom Metazoa; phylum Arthropoda; class Insecta; order Lepidoptera; family Geometridae; genus Chloroclysta; species Chloroclysta siterata. Next base: position 13,960,127 of record OW028602.1, read on the forward strand.
GTCAAATACGCTACTACGAAATCTAAATATGGATATGCATTTTTTAATCCCCGTGTCGGAAACGATTCGTGTTCGAAATCACATGTGATTTATCACATGATAACTGACGTTTCCAATTGGAAACCTTTCCGTATGTTTTAAAATAGCCCTGCTGTAGGTACGTGTAACGCTACTTTGTTTGTGTTTAACATAGGAAAAAAGAGTTTTAGAAGACAATAATATCAATCTTAACATCTGGTGGGCCATCTGCTTGTTCCATCAGCGAGTTGTATAATAAAAAAAAAACCCATACGTTTTAGAAAACAATTTTTATTAATCTCCAATTCCGGGTTTAAAAGGAATATCCATGTTAAGATTGCGTAGGTAATTTTACGTCGTTTGGTACTTAAAAACTCTACCTATTCCGACCCCTGCTCATAACCGAATGGCTGGTACTATTCGATGTCATTTTTACGGTTGTGTAAATAACGATGATCCCGCAGGGGTATAGCATTATTTTTTAGAGATAAGTAGTTTTTGTATAATGTTTAAACACTTGTATAAAATTACATCGTTAACATGCAACCATCAAATAAGGCCGACAGGAATGCGTTAGAATTCATAGTTGGAGGCTGAAAAGTCCCCCAAATCATAGCCATTCAGCCAATACACACTGTTTTTTGTGGCACACTGACAAAACTTGCTAGCAATAAGTTTACGCTTATCGAATAAATGCGTGGCTTCGGAAAAATTTAGTCAACCCTGCAACTTCTTTCTCTACTTTCTTTCAAGGGCGAATCCAGGTTTTTTTTCTGGGAGGGGCAAAAGGGCAAAAATAAATCAACAATAACTGTCAAAATTCGAAATTCCAGCCAGGTACGGGCGTACCTATCATGCGTATAGCCAAAGAATGGAATTCCTTACCGGCGTCAGTTTTTCCGAATGCCTATAATTTGGATGCTTTCAAGAGAAGAGTGAATAGGTATTTTCTAGGTAAACGTGCCACATCGTCGACCGCATCTTCACTTAACATCAGGTGAGATTGCGGTCAAACGTTTAACCTATAAGTTATAATAAAAAAAAGGTGCCCCCCCCCCTTAAATCCGCCCTTTGCTATCTTTACTAAACTTTCTACGATTTGCTTTGTCACTCATTGGGAGATGAGACTCTATGGGAAGTAAACGAATCCGGTCTTTTCTGATGCTGGCTGTACCATATCTTTGATTTAAAAAAAATAGGTATATGTTACGCAAACACTAATTAGTTCCTAGAACTATCGTAGCCTGAAAATTAGGGTCCAAGTGTCGAAATCATAATAATATAAACTAAATATTAGACACGTAATTACAATTCAGGTCCATAAATATATTAATTAATGTACAAAATAAATGATTGAAATATTAACAAAATAATTATAATTAATTGTAAAAATCAAACTTTCAATTTATATTTGTTAGTTTACTAATTATTTCTAAGTGTGAAGTAATAAGCAATAAGTAACTACTTAATCATCAATTCTCTAAATATTATAGAGGACAAAGCTAGTAAAATGTAGTTTCTTGCATGTACTTGTACAATAGGCTAGGTACTAATAATTTATGAATAAACTTAATGTGATGTTTTATTTTGGATAAATGTTTTTTTGTTTATTTTCAGTGGTTTAACCACTTTTTACCTGTGATTTGTATCTGCCTATTCATATTTCTAAATATTTATAAAAACACTGCATCCGACTATTTAGAACCTTCGGCAATAAGTTTTTTTTTACCATTTGTTTTGCTCTGATAAAATCTAAATAATTTTCATAGTTAATAATTAATGAAAATACCTGTTTACGTAGAAAAATAAATAAATGTTACCAATACTATCACAATTTCAAATAACTATTTTAGTCAAATTTTATAGTGTAAGTTAAACATAGGAATGCATTTTAATAAACTATAGTTGATTTTTTAATAAATAAATAGATAGGTACATACTTGTGGATTTTGTTTAAGGTAGGTACTTGACCTGTATCAAAACAGTGTATGCATAAGTGAACCTACTTTGTACAGATAATCTAATTATCATAAGTAAGTACTAATTAAAACAACAGAATTCACATTATGTAGGTAGGTAGGTATGGTGTACCTATAGTTTATTTTGGTAAAACATGTGTATGTAATTAAATGTATAAACATCATTTTATTCCACGTTTTGTCATCTTTGATAAATACATTACATACCTCAAATAGAATTTCTATTAAAATGTGGCCACTAGCTAGTTTACTTGTGTAAAAATTATGTGCAATTTTTGCTATGATGACGTCATAAAAGAACAAATATTTAATGTTCATGTAGTAGTAGTTACCTACTATATGTGTTTCGAAGTGAATGTTGCTGTGATAGATGTTATAACTTTATTGTTTACCATTGTTGGGTGTTGGGATAATAAAATGGTTTAGGATCACATTATTGAAGTATTATTTTTGACTATGTTCCATTTCACATTTATTTATTTATCAAGTGATAGCTTGAAACCGGAAGCCTGGCCACTTGAAACAACAATACAGTAAAATTGTTTAAGATAAAAGTATTTGGTTCAAGGTCAAGTTAGTGGCCTACTTTATTATTTGCGTCAAATACATGTGAAAAACACTTGCAGTAAATATGTGGACACAAACGAGTGTATTATGTGTGTAGGTAGGTATATTCCATTTTAGATTAGCCTCGAACTCGTTTCAAGTTATGAATCTTGAGTAGTGGTAGGTAATAGGTTTTTGCAACAAAGCCTACCGGCTTATCCATTGCAATGCCCTAGTGGGGCTATTATCCTGGACTATTTTTACTTCTAAAACCTTTTTTACAATCTTATAACGTTCACATGAAACACTCGAGTAAATGATTAAAATTGATAAGAGATTTGAGGGATGTCTACCTAGCCTGAGAAGAGTGGCAAGGCTTTTCCTTTCTGTCTTTTCTTAAACAAATAAAGAGGGCTTGTTTGAAAATAAAAAGAAAACAAAAATATTCGTTTTGAAATTGCCGCAAATTCTTATAGTGGGCGTCTCATGACGTCAGGTGACGTAATGGCTTTCATTGACACTTGAGTTCCATTTTAGGCAAATATTATAGCTGGCGATACGTTTAACTAAACCTAAATTTTTAACTAACAGCTAAAACTAACAGGATTTAATGTTAAGTTGGAAAAATAAGTAAACAAAACAAATTTATCGCAATGTTAAACCGTTTCATTTTGTTTATTTGTACGAATAGGTGAAAATGGAAGGAACGGAACGTTATTTCACAGCGCTTCGCATCAGCTGTTGTGAAAAAAATAACGGGATACCGAGAATGTAACTGGTCACACCAACGACGGCCACATCAAAAAACTGGGGGTCTGGCGTGACCCTGTTAGTTCTATTCTGTAATAAAAAATAGCTTTGTAATCTCAGATAGGTCAGCCATAGTTAGAACAGTGTAATAACTAAGAATCGCCGTGTATTTTAGTGCAAATCATGGAACGCGCTACAGGGACCGAAGTGTACGGGTGTGGCTCGTCCCAAACCACGGACATAACGCTGAATATACAAACGACTACGGGTGGTAATTTCTCCATCAGTTTGAACGGTAAAAACACAGTGGAGCATCTCAAAAAGCTAGTTTCAAAGAAACTGAAAGTGGCAAAGGATCGAATATGTCTGCTGCATCGCGAAAGGTGAGTCCCAAGTAGCAGACGCCAAGCCTCTATTGTCAAACATATCACGGAAATATGTCGATACGATGACGCATCAGCATTATTTGACTATTGTATTGACTATAGTTTTTATCTTCGCAGACAATTGAGGGAAGGCACTTTGGAAGATAACGGTGTGTTGGACGGCGCAAGGGTCATTCTGCTGCCTAGCGTCGAGACAGGCCTTCTGGTGAGTCGCGCGTGAGCCTTGTCTAGAACACAATCTGTAACTCATGCTAATCACGTGTTTCATACCAATGTGAAACTAATCAATGCTCACTTATCACAAACAGCCACTAATGTTGTAGGTACCAATTAAAATGAATTCCTCTAACGCTAGGCGTCCTTTTCGTTTTCAGAGTCAGAGGCCTGAAAATTCTGTGATGCAGGCGCTAGAGTCCCTAAATGATTCGCAAGTCAATGACTTCCTGAGTGGCAAATCCCCTCTGAACCTGACCATGAGGTTAGGAGACCACATGATGCTAATTCAGCTCCAGCTATCCACTCTTAGTGCCACCAATAACAGATCTCTGCGTACATCCACCCCTAGGACTTCCTCCACCAGCTGTGGACAAGCCTCTTTGCTTTCTACAAAAACACGGGCGAAACCCGCCGATGACACGCCTGCCCCTCAGCCCACCACCCCACAGAAGAAAACCCAAGATGAAGGTACCTCCACTGACACTGCAGAAGAACCCACTTACACATTACATAGAAAAGATTTAGAATTGTTACAGAATGCCTTTGAGCTGTACCGCACTATGGCCCAGGAGAAAAATGAAGATGCATCATTGACTAATGAGGACGGACCAGAGTCTGCAGATACCACAAACTGCACAATTTCAGATTTATCAGATGCCTCTGAAACAGAGCAGTCTCCCATTAAATCCTTGTCAAACTTAGTGTCTAGTCCCATAGATGATGGCTCTTCAGTATTAACTACTGCTGCTTTAAGCAATGCAGAGCTTGTAAATTCTGTTAAAAATAATTTAATGGAATTTATATCTATTCAAAACAAGTTGCATGATGAAATAGTGCCTTCCATGAGTGCCATGACTGATAAGCCATGCCAAGCCTCCACATCCTCCATCACTCCTGACAGCACCCTGAGTGATGACAGCGGTGACAACTTCACAGACCAGAGCTCTTTCCTAACGGAGAGCACCATAGACGAATATCCGATGGAGAACCTCTTCAACAGTGCGGTTGATAAAGGTCTCTTTGAGGAACAGGATGATGCTTTGATGGACCGAGAGATATCAAACTTGGCCACTACTAGTCACGGCAGCCAGGAGCCCAATGCTGGGACACTACCATCATTCCAAAGCATCACGGAGCCTGCAAAGAATAAGCGGTTCCAATATCTTCTCCACAAGACGTCCAAATTTAAACATCCTGTCGGACAAAATAAGCAGAAGGCATTTATGCAGTCTGTTGTCAATAAACACAAGAAGCGAATGCAAACCATTCAGGACAGCACGGCGCAACCGTCTACCTCACGTATTGAGCCTTATATCACCAACTCCAGGAAACTAATCCTTCAGCCCAGCACCAGCCAATCAGACGATGCAGTACCTTCCACTTCCAAACAGGCTACACCATTTAAAGCACCCGATGTGCCAAAAAAGCCGCCAAGGGCATCCCCCACACCTGTGATCGACACCAGAGCCCTAATCGAAGCTTCAAAGAACCTCACACAAAAATTGAAAAAGCTTTCAAAAGAAGTATTGACTAATAAAATAGATCACACTAAAACTACTGAAGAGACTGTCCGCTCCAAGGCTGCCGGTACTGGCGCTGTGATAGAGTCCATGAAGCACCATGGCAAAGGAATATACTCTGGAACATTTTCAGGCACATTGAACCCAGCACTTCAAGACAGGTAATGATTTTCTATATTATTGTTCTTTTAAGATTTATGTTATCTATCAAACAAAGTAAATAAGTAATAGTAAGGAAAAACAAAGATAAGAAGTTTTATTTCTAAGTTTCATAGCAAATATCTGTTATCTAAAGTTTTTGATCCTAAAGAATTTAATGACTAATTATTATTTTCTATAGAAATGACAAGTATACTGTAAACTTTTACAAACAATTACAATTGCCTTACCTCATTTCAGATATGGGCGACCGAAGAGGGATATTTCGACAATTATTCACATACTGAACGACCTGTTATGTGCAGCTCCACCCATTAGTATACCGGTAAGAATAAACACAGTATTTACGCCTAACATTAGCACCTTAAAATTCAATAAATACAATGAATAAACTACATATTTTGATCAGAGCAACACACTACACCTAACCAAGGGAGATTTAAAACTAGCAAAGATAACGAATACTAAAATGTAAAATATAGGCAATGCGAAGTCTTGCGACAGAAAGCTTATGCTGCTTTTGATTTCAGAAGGAATCGAAGAACGCGTGTACAAGTACGTCAGACGAGCCGACAAAGTGCCTGTGCTGCAACCAGCCGATCTGTTCGTACGGGAAGTGCGACGGGCACGTGGCGGCCGCGACGGAGCAAGGGCTGTGCGACCACAAGGACTGTCCCTGCACGGCGGCGCGCGAGGACGCCGTGTGCCCTCTCTGCCAGCTGGCCGGCGAGACCTGCGCCAAATGCGTCACCGCCAACGCCCTCGCCATAGAAAACTCCAAGACTAAATGCAAGCTCGACCAGCTCCGGCTGGTGATGCAGCAGAAGAAGCAGCGGCGCGAGGCTCGCAAGCTGAAGACGCTGCCGTATCAGAACCCCGGCAAGGGCATCGCCGCCGACCAATCCGCGATCAAGGAGGAGATCGAGACGCTCGCCTAGTACACCGAGCTCGAGGACTCGGTGTCGTCAGGCGTCGGAACCTCGACGGTTCTCATGAAGCGTCCCGTAATAGTGCTATTTAGGAGCGATTACAAATAAAAAGTGATACAGTTACAGGCTTTGAGGCTTATGTGTAAAGCTTTCACATTAATTTCACGTTTGAAGTGCGGACAGTGTTTTCATAATATGCAAAATGCGAATTTATGCAAATATTTTATTGTTAACAACTCTCGAAAATTGTACTTTCACAGCTGACAATGAAATTCTGTATTTCACCAAGTGACTTCTAATTGTTTCAGAGGGTGGTAGGGGATGGACATAGATTGGATTTGACTATATTCTTGTCTAGCTATGGCCAATATACTGATTCCAAATTATTATTTAAACTATATAGCCTTAATCGTAAGTGCTGTTATACATACACATACGCATGTACAAATGATACAAGATTGAATTAGCTAAATCACCTAGTTTAGATTAGATAGTGATGGGTGGTTTCAGTCGACTGCAACTGCTGCCCGGGTGGCTCCATGGATTTGTTGTTATTTTTTTATTTAGATTATATTTTATTATATTAATTGTTTCAGTCGACTTTTAGACGCGTGTATCTTCATATAACTTTAAAAATAAACTGTTGATGATAATGTAAGGGAGATTGGGGTTAACACTTAGGCATTTAACTGATGCAGCCTGTGTGAAATATGTTTTTTTTTATTAAATTAGGAAAAGTAACTTTATCCCACTTCTAGTATTTAATTGGCACTGTTATTCCTAGTTAATTTTTCTTTGTTTCCTTTTTCTTCTCAAAAATAAGTTGTTAAAAATAAAAGGTTTCTGCATTGACTTCTAATTTGTTCAGTTATTTCTTCTGTAATATATTTTTAAGCACCTAATGATTTTGTGTAACACTACTATAGATAATGAAAAATATAACACCATTTACTGATACGATATTTTAGAGAAATTAAACTAGAAGTAGCTTTGTATATAAATTTTATGCAAAAAAAATAATACCTAGTATTACCTACAGCTTTTCGACATTATTATATCCTCAATTTATATTCACTAAATAAATAGGTAATAAACTGTTAATGACTGAAATGCTTACTAATGTATACCTAGCTAGATGAGTGATAATAATATCATTAATAAACTTTGGAAATGAAATAATAGCAGTAAAGAATACCTAGCATCTGAGATGCTAAAATAGAATTTTCGTCGGAACACCCTACATAGTATGTTTAAGTTTTGAGAGCCCTTATTTCAAAATTGTGTAACAGATTACCCTGAATTTGAATATTGCTATGTACACATTTCCACGTATATTCCTCTAGCACAATATTTCAATAGAAAAAAATGCTGTGTACGCATTATAATGTGTAACTGTGCTACTACCGTTCTATAATATTTTCGCTTTGTAAGCGGTAACCATGACATGACGTGTATTGCACGCTTCAGCAAGCAAATCTTTGGTCACGTTTTCAGCGTTTGAACTGCGTTGCAATTTCTCTCGATTTCTCAGAACTGTTTTAGTATTGGGCAATAGCTTACGTTGTTATGTATTTAGGTGTTTTAGAATCCTTCGTTGGTAAGGGACCAATTCAACTTTATTTTGCCCACGATAGTACGGGGAGGATATTCGTTTGTATGAATTGTAGAATTCAAAGAAAGATGGGTCCTATGAGGTTTGTTGGGAGTGCTACGAATGTCGACGAAATATTCGCGATATTACCTAGTTGATTTTGTTTTATGAGTCTAAGCACCCTATTTAGACCATTTCTCAAATTCTATACCTATCATCCTAAATGATTCACGTGTGCACTAAGTATTTTTTTTTGTAGCCTATATTAGATCTACTAGACGTAAACATAGAAAAACATAGTACACGCTACTATACCATTGGCTTGAGAACCCTAGGCCCCGCAAGCTAGAGATCAGATGCCTTAGTATCATCTACTGCAGGATATGGGATTTTTATTTTTCAGTCTTCTCGATCCGATATCTCTTATCCAGGTGTAGTGTAGCTACATATATCTACATGCTCGTGAATGTACCTAAGTAGGCAAGGTACCCATATTTACAGTTATCTTTCGACGAGTTATCTACAATGGCACGCAACAGAGTTTTATTGAGTCCATGAGTATTTTTGGTAAACAGTAATTTGTCGTCATGCCCTTTGTTTAGTTTATTTCGTCAGACAATTAGTGTTTGAAAAAGATAAGTGCCTATAAGGGTGTACTGTGCCATAACTGCAATATTTCTACAAGAGTTGTATTTTTTATTATTGTTCAAACAATTGACGTTTGTTTGCAGTAAGCTTTGAAGTGCCCTCAGCGTGGTTTCAGGCTTATCTCGTGGAGTTAAAATATCTATAGGTTGTTGTTTTATCATGGCACTTCGATTTCTGTGGATCTCTTACCATGTTCCTAGGATCTCAAATTGATTTCCCGTTATGTACATTTGTATGATTATATAATTAGCTCACTGATATCTGCTTTTCCTTCTACTTTTTGTACATATATTTGTTACTTACCACTATTTAGTCGCGAATACTTTTAGTTATGGTTTTGAGGGTATATTTTTTTTTCACGTCTTGTATTGCATGTCTAGTGAAGAGAATAAAGTTACATAACATAATTTAATGTGTTTTGACTCTCATTTCAGTCGTATAAAATTATTTCTAACTAGCGGCCTGTCCCAGCTTCGCATGGGTGGTCATAAATTTTTTGAACATTTTAGGATAAACTTAGACCGTGGGTTCGAGCCTCGCATCTACTTATTTCATACATTTGCACGCGCTTCTCCTTGAGTGAGTGAAATCGCACTCCGCGCGTGAACCGTGGACCCGTAAACATTTTTAATTTCGTCATATCTTTTGAATGGAATGTCCGATTTGAAAAATTCAAGAAGTAATCTATAGGTATTGAAACCGTCTTAATTATGAAATGATTTATTTGGATAAGTATTAATACCAACTTACAAATAAAGACCCTTTTCTAGCGGAGGCATTTCAATATTTTTTTTATAATAAAAGAACACTTATTGTGACATAACTATAATAGTTAGACATATGCTGTCGCGACATTTTTTGTAGATGATAACGTGTTCTACAAAATCGTAGTACATTATTTTGTTCTATCTTCAATAGTTTTCGCAGCGCACGCGATGTAAGGTTTTTTGTTTTCCACCTTGGGTTACATTATTGAAGTTTTAGTAAGGATCCCTGATTTTTTTGAAAATATAATATAGCCTATGTTACTCAGGGATAATGTAGCATTCTAATGGTGAAAGAATTTTTGAAATCGGACCAGTAGTTTTTGAGCCTATTCGTTACATACAAAAATACAAAGTTTACCTCTTTATAATATTAGTGTAGATAAATAAATTAGGTAAAATATGGCTTGTGATAAAAACAATGAAGTGTTTGTTCTAAAATCTTTAATTTTAAATATTTCTGTCATGTGATAAAGTGTAAAAACCTAAAACTATCAACTATCCATCCTGTTGCTGCCACAACAGAACGCAACACGTTCAACAATATTCACAACACTAAAATCGAAACTAATTACAAACATCAGTTTAACTTAAGATTAAACTAGCTTTAAAAGACAACGTTGAAAAAGGTCGGACAACTAAATAAACTTACTATAGAATAGACTTCGATTCTAACAATGTTTTTTTACAATGAAAACCAAAAACTGTACTTGTAAATTATTTTTATTATAAAGTTCATTAATATAAATAGCACATAACCCACACTCACACAGTCACGTGAAACTGATATTACATCTAGAAGAGTAAAGTGCTCATTCCTCCCATTTCTGCTTGTTCTTTGACGAAGATCTCGAAGTACTGGTAGATGATGGTCACGGCTAGGAGGATACCAGTGCCAGAACCTGACAAACAAAATAACATTTACTAACCAAAATACAAAGGCACGTGAATATTTACTTCTGGAATAAAACCATAGTAAAGAGGGAATAGTTGCGCCATTAAATACAACCTAACAGTAATCGCTCGTCTCGTCGGAATGTCTATACTATTTCTTCAGAACGATTCTTCCTACTAATCGCAGTACCAACAAGTGCATTCTGACAGGTCCATCTTCTGGTTGCGCTAACATGACAAAAGGACGATATGAGCTGTCTTCAGTAATACGTTATCAACTTGAGGCATACAGATGTTAAGCCTCATGTGCCTGTAATTTCACTGGCAACCACACTTTTCAAACCGAAACACAGGTACGCTGCTACGCGGCAAAAAATGCATGGTGGTAGTGCTTCCCCGGACGAGCCCTTCACAAAGAGCTCTACAACTCTAAGTAGTGAGCACTAAGATGACAAACAAATGATAGGAGAGAGTAGAAGAAAACCTGCTGTGCCAACCCCACTTGGAATAAGGTCAAGAAGATGCTAATTTTAGATAGATAAAAATAGTAGCATACCTATAGCGCCTAGGAAGTCTGCGAGCACGGACAGAGCTCCGATGCAGAGGCCTCCGAAGGCGGCCGCGGTCGGGATGTAGCGGTTCAGCTCGTGGATCATGGAGTTGTCGCGGTGCCCTCGCATTACCATCTGTTGCTCTTTCAGCTGCTTGGCGACCTGCGGGACGGACAGTGGTTAAACGTATGAAGGTTCTCGAGTGGAGACCACGCTATTGCGGGGTTATTTTCCAAGAACAACCCGTTGGACATCAGTAGCAGTCTGCCTCTTGTCGCGTCACTCGTTCTTTCGAAATAGTGTGGTGAACGGATTTTAAGTGCGCCTCAAAGAACACTCGACACATTTTTTAGAACTTTTCAGGTTCTACGACATGCTTGTTTCCTCACTAGGTTTTCCTTCACCGTTTGAGAGTACTGACACTGTGCACAGTATGGTGAAAGCATTTTAAGTGCGCGTGCTCATCAGTAGCGTGGTTTTAGTTGTTGGTTGAATAAACAAATCTCACTGATATCGCTGACTGTCCGTGTTGGCTAAAAGCTTTATTTTTATGTCGTTTTTTTATACAACTTTCTGATGGAACAAGCAGATGGCCCACCCGATGTTAAGTGGTAACCATCACCTATAACAAAGCATTGCCTCTTAAGTCACGCACAATAAAAAAGGGGGTATAGGAACGTCATTCAAAAAATGTTCTACAAATCAAACAAACAAGTGTAGAAGCTTTTTTCACATGGTCCATCCATATGAAGAGAAGTGACAGTGAACCAGTTGTCCCACCACCGCGCGTTACACAATTCATTATCAAAAGTTACTTTCACTGAGAATGAGGGCAGTGCATTTTAATATATGCACAAGGTCGTATGTGAATTTATTTTGATGGCTTTTGATGTACTGTACAGTACAGTGTTCTAAAAATAAATGGATTGCGGTATTTTTTTGTATATTATCTTTTTATAAAATTGAGTTTATATGATTATTTTAATTATAACATACTAATTTTATTAGTAAGTATGTAATCCATCCATAGACAATATGTTTCTGTATATATGATTAGGTTATATACTATATGGTTTTTTGGAAGATATCTATAAAACTACCCATTGCAACTATAGTTTTTCATTCATATAAGAAGGCTACTGCTGGATATAGGCCTCCTTGGAAGATTTTAAGCCCTATCCATCTACGGATTTCCCAACAACCTTTTTAATGTCGTCAATCAATCGTGTCGAGGCAGACGATTCGCCTTTCAGGTTGAAAGGTATGGGTACAATAAATACACTATTACAAAAAATAAAACCGGCCAAATACGAGTCGGATTCGCGCACGAAGGGTTCCGTACCATTATCTATAAAACAGCAACAAAAAAAAAACCACATTTGTTGTATGGGAGCCCCCTTAAATATTTATTTTATTCTGTATTTGTTGTTATAGCAGCAACAGAAATACATCATCTGAGAAAATTTCAACTGTCTAACTATGACGGTTCATGAGATACAGCCTGGTGACTGACGGACAGACAGACAGGCATACAGACGGACGGACAGCGGAGTCTTAGTTAAATGGTCCCGTTTTACCCTTTGGGTACGGAACCCTAAATAAATATTTTAAAGATTGTATAAAAAAACTTACATCCTTAGCGGAAGATCCTGACACGTCGATCCAAGTCTTAGAGAAGAACGCACAAGAGCCCAACATAAAGAAGATGTAGAGCACGGCGTGCACTGGATCCATAGCGATGTGGGACAGAGACTCCGGCGGACTGAAGTAGTAGCACAGCCCGCCCACGGGGTAGGCACGGGCGGGTCCGCCGCCGCCCACGTCCTGCCACACGCCCAGCAAGTTCACCAGGAAGTTACCGCTGAACTTTACTGCCAGCATCTGTGGACATAGTTACTACTTTAGCACCGAAGTATGAGCTAGTGGTTAGAATAAAGGATGGTTTCCACCGCGAGCGGAGCGGACCCATTAAGGACTCCGTTTAACTCGCAAGAATAAACTGCATACTTGTATTTCCAAGTCGAGAAATATGCAGTTTATTATTGCGAGCTAAACGGAGTCCTTAATGGGTCCCGCTCCGCTCGCGGTGGATATCGGCCTGAATGAACCGCCCAGAGGGATAGCCAAGATACGTTACTGTTTGCGGAACACGCCAATATTGATGGACATTAAGTTGTTGGACAGGTAGTGCATCATAGGACACATTCCCTATCGTGCGTGACTTGAGAGGCTTGTTAACGCTTTGTTATAGCTGATGGTTACCACTTAACATCAGATGGAACATCTGCTTGTTCTATCCGCAAGTGGTATAAAAAAATAGCTGTCTTGTTCTTCTGTCGTGTCACTAGTTTCTTTCAAAACAGTCTGGTGAACCGGTTTCCTCGTCTCCTTCACCTTTTAAGAGTAAGACATAAAGACATACCTGTGAGATGACATACAAGTTGGAGACGAGAGCCGACTGCAGGATGATAGGTATGTTGGATGTGTAGAACAGTTTGATTGGGTACGACGAGTACTGGCCGCGGTAACGCGCAGACTTGATGGGTAGATCCACGCGGAAGCCCTGAGGAATAATTATAGAAGGTTAAGAGACGCTTTCTTTGCTAAAATGTATTTATTTGCCTTAAGTATTGTACGTAAGGTCTTAGGTCTAATAGGGCTCTCAAATTTCGTTGATCTACAATTGGTATGAGAGGAAAATTTTTAAGCGAGCCACTGCCGTACATGACAACCACGACATATATCGGTCGCGTAGAACTGGCACCTAGAATCACTTAGCTAAAAGTTTCAAAGTGATCCTTGTGATTCTACTGAATAAATAGCTTTTGATTTTGACTATCAAAAGGGTGGACGACCAAGGAGAAAAGAGGCCTCCATCATATCTTAGATACTGCTAAAGCTGGCAGAGACAGTCAGCTTTATATGCCGGAACGTGTGGTCGGTCCGGTTTTAAACTCACACACACTCCACGCGCTCAAAATATTATTATAATTGTGCATAGAATTTTACAATAAGCAATTCGTAAGGAGTCTCCTAATATGTCGGGCGAGTCCCGATCAACTGGCAACCCTAGGAATGACCAGGCAAGCCAGGTACGCTTAGGTTACTTTGTAGTGTTGTTATTAAATGTACTAGCTGGGGCCCGCGACTTCGTCTGCGCAGGATTAGTATTTCGAGTAGCTTATATTAGCGTGGCGTAGTACATAATGTGTAACTCTAGCGGTTTTGGCAGCGCCCGTCAGAATAGCTCGCAGATGGTAGATTTTTTTCTACTTACTTGACACTTATCGTCATATTTTGGACAATTCTCACAATATCTTAATAAATTGTAGCCTATGTGTTATTCTGATGTAAATTTGTAAAGTTTCATTCAAATCCATTCAGTAGTTTTTACGTGAAAGACTAAGAAACATCCATCCATACTTACAAACTTTCGCCTTTATAATATTAGTAGGACAGCATAAACGTACCTGGAAGTATATAACTATAGCGAAGACGAGCACAGTAGCGAGTAGATTCATGAGATTGGGCAGGTTCTGTCGGTAGAACGCTTCGCGCAGCGCGCGCACTTTGTCGGGCCGAGTGGCTAGCAGGTGGAACAGCGCGATCACAGCGCCTTCGAACTCTGTACCGCGACCTGTAAATACATTATTTAGTTTTATAGTGTTAAAGCTGTTTAAAACTATACGAGTATGACTCCTGTTGTGTGGAGCGGCAGTATACTGAGATGAGACGGTTTAACCCAAAATCACAAAGGGACCAATTAGCACAGACTGGTAGCTTCTTACTAGACTACGCCTCTACGTTCTTTATTTTCTGTAATACCATACAAGTATGACTCTTATAATGAGGTGTGGAGCGGCATTATACTGAGATGAGACCTGGTTCAACCCAAAATCACAAAGGGACCAATTAGCACAGACTGGTAGCTTCTTACTAGACTTCCGCCTTCACGTTCTTCCTTTTCACTTTAAAAAAACTAAAAGAATTTCTACTTCTTTTTTTAATTTTGATGATGATACAAGACCTCATTCCAAGATATTTCTCTAAGATAAACTTACCAGTGTTGACGGTAGCAGGAGAGAATGCCTTCCAGACGATTGTTTCACAAATGTTGGTGGCGATGAAGAGGGAGATACCGGATCCCAAACCATATCCTGGAATTAATAATAAAACACAAACATTAGCAACAAAAAAATTACAATCCAAAATTAATGATACAACGAAAATTTACCAAAAAAAATTAATCTTTGATATTTATGTATATTTTATCAAGCAATATTTGCTGCTGCCACCAACCCAAGGTCCTTCTCCGCTATTTTAAGGAGTTGGAATGGCTGGGGTGAGGTAAGCAGGGGGACAATGCACAATACACCCCATTGCAGGATGTCAGTGCAGATCTCATTCCCCCATCACAAATTAGAAGCAATATTTATTATAATCTAAATCTGTGAATAATTAAACAATGTTTCACTTCTTGGACTTGGTCGCGTGGAGCTGGCACCTAGATTCACCTAGCTTTAAGACGTTTCAAAGGGATCCTTATGATTCAATTGAATTGACCTTTTGACTTAGACTTTTAAATCAGCAGGTGATATTAATAAAAAGTGGATCTTGTAGACTTTCTGTTGGAAACAAGTCGTAAGTCTGTTGCCTGTTCTTCTAGGCTTGGTCACGTGGAGCTGGCACTTAGATTAACCTAGCTTTAAGACATTTCAAAATGATCCTTATGAATCTACTTTACAATCAGCAACTGATATTCAAAAAATTGGATCTTGATGAGAGTTTATTGTTGAGCTCTATAGCTTAACCCACCTTTCTGTAACAGCTCATCCAGTAACAGCACGATCAGTCCAGCAACAAACAGTTGTATGATGATGAGTAGACAGACGCCGGCGCCGATCTCACTCGGTTCGCCGTACATGCCGGTCATTACGTACACGATGGCCTGGCCGACGGTTATCACCATGCCGAATACTGGACAATATACATCATGATAAATATACATGACATGAGTAAGAAAAAAGTGAGCACCGAGTTGGGCCATCAGCTTGTTCCTTCAGCTAGTTGCATAAAAAAAACTGCCTGCTAACCTGAGCGTAAATCCCTCCAAATATATGGGAAGCCTATGACCAGCAGTGGACTTATTAAGCTGATGTCATGATCAGCAATCAAAATAATTCGGTTGGTTCATTACTACAGAATTATTTTATGGTCTCAAAATATGAACTAATATGTCGTCATCTAAGAGGTAGGTATAGTGGTCTTTCTTTTAACAAATAAAAGCATAGGGCCTTTCCAAAATTTACAACGTAAGTAAATACCTAAAAGTTGGCTTATTGATTGACCTACTTTTCTATCAAAGCTATGAATGTATTAGGAATGCAATTCGAACATGCAATGTTATGACAATCAATAGTTACCTACCTAGGTCACTTATCTATCAATCTTTATGCTTACACTGCCTCGCCACATCATCATCATCGGCCTGAAGAAGCCCACTGCTGGACTTAGCTCTGATTTCACCATGCTGTGTTAGCTTAACAAAGGATTAAAGGGCCGTTAAATATGTCAAAACGTACGCGTTTGACATCTAAGGTTAGATTTAAAGGCCTATTAATCCTGGATTAGTAAGTAACAGAGCATGGTGAAATCAGCATATTATCCCCATACATTTCCAGAAGAATGATGTTCAGCATTCTCCATCCACCGACTTCCTACGATCTTTACAACGTCGCGTCGTCGGTACAACGCTGCATCTTCCGCTATTTAAGAACTTTTATTTGCCAACTGCTGTCTTGTCTACCTACATTATTGTCTGCTGATGTAATCTTGTTGACTTAATTGTACCTAATAGTTTCTTGTAAGAGTCAAAGTTTATTATTATAAAGAAAATATTAAGTATTTGTGCATTTAAGACACTGCAAAGTGCACTGATCCTTTCACTTCAAAGACAATAAGATACAAGCTATTATTGTTTTTATTTTTGTAAATGTTTATATGCTGTCAGGCTGGACTAGCGAAGCCTAAATACTTACCCTAACACCAATATTGTACCTAGTTTCCATAGACAATAAATATCTTTATCTTTATCTAAGCTGTTGACTAAGAATGCCCCAGTGAAACTAGAAAAAAATATAGTGAGAGTGAAAGTGATCCCTTATAATTCTAATTGGATTTGGTAAGTTGCCAATGTATAAGTTGGCATAATGCCTTCATAACAAATATAGGTACTACTTGTTTATTTTTGGAACCACTTGCGATAACTTATATTTAGGCAGGTATTCATTTTTGTTTTTTTGGGATATTTTTTAGTCATTCCTAAATTAATGCTAAATACTCTGATCCAGGAATTTTGAAGTACTAAAAAGTGTATTATACAAGTGAAAGTGAACTCTGGTACAGAAATAAATGCTACCTCTTATTGAAGAGAGAAGAAAAGAGAGAGATTATTTTTATGACTGACAGTGAAAGGTTTGAGTGCTAACTGGTTGATAACTGCAGTGAAACTGACAAATAACTATAGTTATCTTGGAAACTTAGAACTTTCCTTCACTTTAGGACCTTCCTTCTCTTAAAATTTTTAAAATTTAGGAAATTTATAATAAATAGTAAACTTACATTTCTGAGCGCCGTTGAACAGTGCCCTGTCCTTAGGTGTGTCACCAACTTCAATGATCTTTGCACCAGCGAGCAGTTGCATTATAAGACCAGAAGTGACGATGGGTGATATGCCGAGTTCCATAAGAGTTCCTCTGTTTGAGGCTAGGATCACACGGATCCAGTAGAAGGGATCTGCACTGTCCGAAGACATTATACCGAAAAGGGGGATCTGAAAGGTCAAGGTTGATTTTATAAAAGTCATGATGCAAGATGGCTGATTGGTATCAATGAAAAACCCATGTCATATATTGGAAATAAAAACAATTGTTGTGACATAATAATCAATAGTGATAGTGTTATCAAATACAACATAATCAATTTAAGAAATACCTAAAAAGTAACTAGCTTGAACTTGACCAATGAAGTTATTCTAAGGTTATGCAAATTTATTATAATACGCTAACACTGAGTTGCTAGGTTTTATGCACTAGATTGTATTGAAAATACTTCTATTAAGATTGATTTGGTTATTTCAAACAAAGTTTTTGCAAATATGATAAAAAAAAGATGTTTTTATGTATAACAATTTTGTTTTTTTTAGAACTTAGCTATTTGTTGAATCAATATTGTTGTATCTACCTATTGGGCTGAGTACTCTAGGATGCTTTCACTTACATACTTATAACAGCTTAGGTTCATACTGGCAGTGCAATTATTCAAACATATGGCTATAAAGGGACAAAATAACATACCTGGCAGCATACTAAGAAAATAAATAGAGTGATGGCTGTCCATAGTACTTTCTCACGGAATTGAATCTGAAACAAAACACATACAGTTAGTTTTAGTTAGATAATTCCTATTGTATGCGTATTGTATACGCCTTCTTATAAGTTTACAGTTAGAATTCAGGTGTTTTGGGGTTATGAACTTTCACTTATGTTTTGACGTGGATTTTTTAGTTTTTGCTTTTGATTACATTTAGATAAACACATTCATGAGCTAAAGAAAGAATTTAGAACACAGGATGTGGGGTAAATATAAAGGTAGATGAAGTTGGATGGAAACTTACCTTCCTTTCTGGTTTCGCGATCTCGGGCAGTATACTGCAGAACGGCTTTATAACTTCGAGGAATTTGACTGCAAAACGAACAAATACAACGTTAAACGACACATTTATCACATGAAATAGATTTCACACAAAATATCACAATGAAAATGCATTATACGTGTCCACAATAAATAGCAATTTTCACGAAGTTATGATAGATACTCACTTCCCATTTTGAATTATTGTTTAGAACTATCCTAACTATAACAATTACTGAATAATCCAACCAAAACCATTCAACTTTTGTACATTAGTAACACACCGATACGACTTTTTACGAAAAAGAACCTGCGCAACGCCGCCAACCAGCCGTCTGCGAATGACACGTCCACAACGTCACGTCACGTGACCAGTGATGTTGGCGTGTATAATGTTGCCGTTTACAATGAAATAATTTAACAATGGTAGGTTTTATGAAGTGTAAAATTGGTTGAAATTATTCGATAATGCCCAAGCCTTATCAGATTTAAGCCATAAGTTGAGTAAAATAATTAATTTAATGATTTTGAGGATTCTAGATAGCGAGATGATCAAAGAACGCATTTTAAATCTATTAAATTCGGTGAAATTTATGAAAATAAGTTGGAAGCCTTAAAATCGGATACACATCCAGGTTTATTATTCTAATAAGCTGGAAAATCTTAGTATTCATTCTCGATATTTTCAATGAATATTAGTGGAAAATTCTATTTGTCAAATAAATTCTTGTTTTCAATTTTGACACTTGGTTGTGGTTGACACTTTGACAGTTTTCTCTTCTTCTTCTTCTGGCCATGTGCGCAGGGTGGGCTAATCTATTTGTAAATAATTCGAACTTGTTCGATATTATATTTTATGATAAAACTCTGCTGTTTTAGCTGCTAAAAATGCAGCAAGCACATCGTGCTGGAACGTTGAAGCAGAGCAATAAATCTCATAAGTCTCGACATCGTTCTAAACGAGGTATTGCGGCCGCTGTAAAAGGTTAGTTGCTAAAGCTCATAGATGTGCTTC
This sequence comes from Chloroclysta siterata, assembly GCA_932294275.1. Lineage (NCBI taxonomy): Eukaryota > Metazoa > Arthropoda > Insecta > Lepidoptera > Geometridae > Chloroclysta > Chloroclysta siterata. The sequence goes on from OW028602.1 coordinate 13,979,785, forward strand.
TTTTCTAGATTATTTATCATTTATTGCTGCTGTACTCTTATAGCGGTATTCTTAAAGTGAAGCTATTTGTGTAAGTTTAAATAGAACTACCAAAGTAAATAAGTCTACAATCAAATTATATTTTTCAGGCAAAGTAAACGTAAAAGAATTCGTCCGCCGAAACCGTCATGTCCTTAAAAAAGAAGAGCGCCGTCACCAAGCTCTGCAGATTCGGAAAAACAAGCGAGAAGAGGCAATGACCAAAAAGCGCGCCCTGGGCGGGACTAGATATCCTCCATTCTTGGTTTGTGTGGTTCCATTGAACAGGCAGCTAGATGTTAATTCGGCTTTAGAAATATTGAAGAAATGTTCTGAAGGAGCTGCCGTCACAGAGTCTCCAAATGGCATCTTACATATTGCGTGAGTAAATAAACTAGTTGACAAGACTAGTGGCTTCAGTTTAAGTTAAAGAAGAATATATTATAATTGAGCTACTGGAATAATGTTTTTTTCAGGCTACCTAACTTCAAGCAACGCTTCTCATTCATTACCCCCGAAATAGACAATGACTTTGGTCTTCTTGATGCTCTCAAAGTGGCAGACACTGCCCTATTCATCAATTCAGCATTAGATCAACCTGTTGATGAATGGGGGGAAAAGGTCTTAGCTTTAGCTATGGCTCAGGGCATGCCGACACCAGTTGTAGTAGCTATGGACATAGAAGGAGTCCACCCTAAGAAGCGAACAACAGAAAAACAAAATGTACAAAAGTTAATATCAAAATGGCTGCCTGAAGAAAAAGTTATGCAGTTGGATAAAAACTCAGACGGACTGAACCTGTTCCGCAGGATTGGTAGTCAGAAACGTAGAATCATTCATCACAGAGAAAAGAGACCTTATTTGCTAGCGGAAGAGGCAGAGTATATCCCTGATGCTGAAGGCGACAAGGGGACTTTAAAAGTTAGCGGCTATCTACGAGGTATGCCATTAAATGTGAATGGACTTATCCACATAACTGGTCTAGGGGACTTCCAGATGTCCCGGATTGATGGTCTTGATGATCCGCACCCCTTGATTCTTGGAAAAGAAAATTCTAAACCCGATACAATGGAGGCTGAGGTTACTAAAGTATCCGTGTTGCAGAAGGCAGACCCGGCTAAACAGGAAAGTCTGGTGTCAGAGAATGTACCGGATCCTATGGATGCAGAGCAGACATGGCCAACTGATCAGGAAATTGAACAAGCTAATTTAGAGGTACAAAATGATTCTTGCCACCTATTAGAGATTTGCAAAGCAGCAGTGAGATTTATTCAGTTTTCAGTTTCCCAAATATACTCTCTTATCTGTCCCCAGGCTAAGCAAAGCTTGTATAATGGGACCAGATAAGTTAACCACTCTTCAAACCGAAACACAGCAACACTGCTTGGCGGCAGAAAAAGGTGTGGTGGTAGAACTTCCTGGTAGAACTGGACAAGCCCTTCACAAAGAGCTCTACTACTCTAAAAACCATACAAAATAACGTTAGTAACCAAGCTGAAACTTTATTACTTACCTGTTTTTCTACGCTTGGTCGTATAGAACAGGTGCCTAGATTCACCTTTCAGAGTGACTCTTTTGACATCACTAAATATGCCCTTTGACTTTGTATGTTAATTAATTTCCAGACAAAAACAAAAAAAGTGAAGAAGGTACCGAAAGGATGGTCAGACTACCAGGCGGCCTGGATCGTGGAGTCAGACGCTGAGGACAACTCGGAGTACGAGAGTGGAAGCGATGGTGAAGGAGATGAACGGTTCATGTCCTGTGAGGAAGATGCTTCTGATGATGAAGCTAATGCGGTCAGTGTCACTAATAAGTGACATTATAATAATAATATTTTCCTTTCTTAAAATTTTAATATGTTCCTGTTAAACATAAAACGTGATACACTTCATATCTATATATTATTCGGTATTTTTATTTGCTTATTTTTCGGCTTTATTGTGTAGAAGTCCGAATGACTCGAACACACCGTCCAAACATCGTCACGAACAGCGGTATTCGTGTATTTGCGTATTTGTCTTGTTCGTGAAATTAGGCAAATAAAATAAAAATAATAGCGATGAGAAGTGCCACACTAAAAAAATCATTTTGGTCGATACAAGTTTTCCTGCTCTAAAGTTTGCTTATGTACGAAAACTAGTAAAGCAAACTGATATCGATCAAAATGAAATTTTTACTTTTATATATATACATATATTTAATGTTATTAATACACAGGTTTAGTTATTTTATATCGTTCAAAATGTCGTTAATTATGTCCAAGCATGAAGTTTTGAAGGTAGCTTCTTGTGGCGCACTAGGAATGGAAAATAAATACCTATAATAACACTTACCCACTCTGCTTTTGTAGGAAGATACGACGATTTGCGACTACATAGGACGCAATGAGAAACAGATGCTAGATTTTATGGCATCGCGTGTCTTACCTGAGGTAGGACATCAATTGCATGAAATGTAAATTAATCCTAGGCATTAGCTCGTATGCCAGTGTTCTCAAACGGTGAAGGAAAACATCGTGAGGAAACCATTTAGCATTCTAGCAGCGGCGATGGCCTTGCGACCTATCACGTATAGAATATCAATTCAACTTCTGACTCCCCCCTTAAGACATCCTCAATGAATCTTAAGTTGGTACTTGGTAGATGAGATTAATGAATTAAACTTATCAGGCATATTACTTTTTAGACATCCATGTTAGACATTTTGCTACAAATGCTAAAAGCGTTTTAGATGACCCGCTGAGGGGTAGTAAGAGATTTGAGGGAACATCTACCGTGCCTGGGAATCAAAGTTGAGAAGCTAGCTCACACAAAACTGATTGTTTCTATAATCTACGAGCGTATATTAGTATAACACAACGAGTCGTCATCTGTCGGTTAAACTTGCATCTCACTGGCTGATGTAGTGACAGATTCACTATAGCCAATGACATGAGAGATTATTCGACAAACGACAATACGTATTGCTACTAACGGACGTTCGTTCCGTCCGAAGAGACCCTAGTGATTTTATTCTACTAAAATCACTCACTTTGATTCCCGAAGCATGGAACAAAATAAAAGCGGCACAGAATTTAAAACCAAGCGGTCACCAAAAATAAATACATTTACAGGGCAATGACGCCGAATCAGTAATGGAGTCGGAAGTGGGCCCCACAGACGAGAAGTACGACGAAACCATAGACGCATATGAAGAACACGAGGTTCTGAAGAAACTTGCAGAGGCGAGAGAAGACCAGCTGTACCCGGATGAAGTGGACACTCCCCAGGTATATTTTTACTCATTAAAAGCGGTACGTTAAGTATAAATATTGGTGGACTTTCCACACAGCACTATTTAGCCCCAAACTAAGCCAAAGCTTGTTATATGGGAACCAGATAGCTGATATAATACATATATAGTTTTTTTTTTTGTAAATGCATACTAATAATAATAACACCCAGACAGAGAACAAACATCTATGTTCATCGCACAAATGTTTGCTATCTCTGGGAATCGAACCCACGGCCTACAGAAGGCATAGCTACTACCAACTGAGTTGTAGGTGCTGTTACGCAATAAAATAAAATTTTCACTAGTAACAGTGCCCATTTCAATAATAGGACGTCTCAGCGAGAGAACGCTTCATGAGATACCGAGGGCTGGAGTCATTCAGGACCTCGCAATGGGACCCCAAGGAGAACCTGCCCCAGGACTTCGCCCGGATCTTCCAGTTCGAGAACTACGATAGAACTAGGAGACGCGTGTTCAAGGAGCTTGAAGACAGCTTGGAGAATATGGTAAAACCTACGATATTTTCGAATTTTAAAGAGTAGTAGAGCTCTTTGTGAAGGCCTCGTCCGGGGAAGTACTACCACCACGCCTTTTTCTGCAGCCAAGCAGCAACGCTGTGTTTCGGTTTGAAAAGTGTGGTTGCCGGTGTAATTACAGGCACATGAGGCTTAAATTTTGTGTGGCTCAAGTTGATGGACGCAGGGCAGTGCATCGTGGGGAATGTTCCTATATCGTGCGTGACTTGTGACGCAATGCTTTGTTATAGGTGATTTTATTGCCATCATGTATTTACATACATCAGTTATACATATAGCTTAGGTCTCATGTAGTTATTAGGCAAGTACACGTACACAATAATAATAATAATACTTACCATATTATTTACAATAATTTTTACTTTAACGTCGTCGGTATTTCCGGAACGATAAAACTTAGGAATATTTAAGACAAGTGGATAATAGCTAAGCGTACCTTAGACAGTGAACAAACATCTATGTTCATCACACAAATGTTTGTTCTCGGTGGGGATCGAACTCACGGCCTACGGCGCAGAAGGCAGAGCCACCAACTGAGCTGTGGAGGCTGTCAAACGTTGTTTAACGGTTTTCGTCATACAATTTCAACGTTACAGTATGGATTCTACATCACAATTCACGTGAAAGACGTCCGCCAAGATCTCTGGAAGGCGTTCCACGCTTCCAACGGCGATACACCACTCTCAGTGTTCGGTCTACTGCCGCACGAGCAGAAGATGTCTGTCATGAACGTGGCGTTGAAGCGGACGGGAGCCAGCGATGAGCCCATCAAGAGTAAGGAGAGGCTGGTCTTCCAAGTGGGGTACAGGAGGTTTATCGTCAATCCGATATTCAGTCAGCACACCAATGGAAGTAAACATAAGGTATGGATACTATTTTTCGATAATAAACTCAACTACAAATGTTTAATTTAAGGCGAATGGCTACCCCGATACTAGCGCCACAACATATTTTATTTAATCATTACGTTAAACAAAGGAATTATCAAAAATTCGGACCGCGCGTACACGATACCTATTACAAGCTTTTTTTTATTGTATCTGTAATAGTTTTGTTTCGTGTTACTCAGTCAGATACTTTGTTTGGAGAGCTTGGTGGCCACCAATAGGAACTAAACTCTTGAAACAAGTATCTGCCTAAATAATACAATATAAAACTATTACAGATACATTAATTATTTATTTGATTTGAATTTTATTATGAATTATTTAATGTTCCCAATTACTATTTTTATAAATGATTTAATTTAATGTAAAATTTGTAAATTAGTTTGTAAGAAAAAGCTTTGTATGCCTAATGGCAGAATCTAGTGTTCATCTCTAACCATGACATCTGTTTTTATAAACCTACCTAGATTCACAGAGAATAAATGATTTATGATTTAAAAAAAAGCTTGTGATAAGTATCGTGTACGCGCGGTCCGATTTTTTGATAATTATTTTGTAAAGCGTAATGATAAAATAAAATATGTAGTGGCGCTAGTATCGGGGTAGCCATTCGCCTTAAATACAAATGCAGACGTTTCAGAGAAACACGTCTTTCTCTTTCGTATTTCGTTTTTCGTTACGTCGGGCCTTTTTTGTATGGAGTTTCGATAAGCGCCTCTATTAGGCGTGCTGAGAACTAACGAATCTCCATACAAAAAAGCCTGACTTTACGAAAAACTAAATTTAAATTAAACCTGAAGAAAACCTGTAGATTAAAATGTATTAATATCAATATATAAAAAAGAAAGTTATGTTAGTTACACTATTTATAACTCAAGAACGGCTGAACCGATTTGGCTGAAAATTGGTGGGGAGGTAGCTTAGAACCAGGAGACGGACATAGGATACTTTTTATCCCGACTTTTTTTACTCTCTTTTTTGCGAGCGAAACCGCGGTTAAGAGCTAGTAGTTAATAGATTAAAATGTTAATAACAGTGCTTGTGCTTACACACCGCATTCAAATCAATTGGTGGTTGTGCCATCAGCATGACGAGAAAAATTAAATATTGTCTAATATTTACAATTAAACAAGCTGGTGCCCGCGACTTCGTCTGCGCAGGATTAGTCACACAATATCTTTAAAAATTGTTGCCTATGTGTTATTCTGATGTATAAGCTATATTAATGTAAAGTTTCATTAAAATCCATTCAGTAGTTTTTACGTGAAAGAGTAACAAACATCCATCCATACTTACAAACTTTCGCGTTTATAATATTAGTAGGATAAATAACATTACATTAATGTTGTTATTTTCAGTACGAGAGATTCTTTCAACCGGCATCAACTTGCGTCGCAACGTTCTACGCGCCGATCCAATTCAGCCCTTCATCTGTTCTTTGCTTCAAAGTGAGTACTTAGATTTTCGAAAAGTTCATAATCAATTTGAAATGCTGTAACTTAAAAAACAGACCAAGTGCGAGTCGGACTCGCGCATGTAGTGTTCCGTATCTATAAAAAACGGCGAAAGGATTTTAAGTGCGCCTCAAAGAGGCTCCTTTGCCGAAATATTTTTATATGATGGATAGTGTTACTTAATTTGGTGAAATAGGCACATACAATTATACATTCTTCCTAAAGACATAAGAAGACATGGAAGTTTCGTCACATAAAATGGTGCTTCAAACAAAGGTGATGAACTCAAACATTTTTTTTCCAGGAAAAGAAGAATACATCCCTACAGCTGGTGGCATCAGGAGTATTACTCTCCTGCAACCCAGACAGGCTAATCATAAAGAGGCTGGTACTCTCTGGCCATCCATACAAGGTAAACAATAAAAACACGGTAGACTTTTATTGATCGAGTGAGCGAAGCGAACGAAGATCTTAGTTTCAACTTGGGCGATTTGGCATTTTATGTATGTCTGTATGCATGTTTGTCTGGCCATAACTTTCGAACCGTTGATCCGATCTGCATGAAATTTAATAAGTCGATAGCTTGTACTTGAGAAACTTACTGGTAAGTATATGAATAAAATCGGATGAAGGGTTATTAAGATATGGAGTTTTTAAGGGGGCAAAAATAATAAAAGTTACATAAAAAAATCAAGTTACATGTCATTTGAAAGGGCTTTGTTTGGACATTCCAAAACAATTTTTACTTTTTTTCTGGGACGCTCGGTTTTTGAGATACAACAAAAAAGTTAAATTAATATAACTACCGATCCAAGAACTCCTAGAAATTTCGTTGACATCAAGGTTTTTCTACTGGTCGCCCAGTTCCTTTGCTTTTTCTTATTTTTTTTCTTGAAATAAATTAAGAAAGTATTGAGTATTCATAAAATGGTGACAACCACCAGATCTGATGATGAAGCCAAGGTCTGTTCAACGGAACTCTTCAATAAATAGGCCAATAGAGTTGAAACTTGGTTACCATACCAAGTTAGTAGGCGGTAGTCAGAAAAAAGTCCAAACTTAATGTTTGGACTTGCCTCTGACTACCACCTACTCAAAGTTTTCGTGCATTCGTCGGGTCGCATCACGAGATCTCAATTCGGGGCGAACCACTAGTTAATCTTGTTTAGGGTTCCGCACTCAAAGGGTAAAACGGGACCCTATTACTAAGACTCCGCTGTCTGTCTGTCCGTCTGTCACCAGGCTGTATCTCATGAACCGTTATATAGTTAATAGTTAGACAGTTAAATTTTCAGTAATGATGTATTTCTGTTGCCGCTATAACAAATTTTCACAGATGAAAAAAAATCATTTTCTGTTGCCGCTTTATCAGCAAATACTAAAAAACAGAATAAAATAAATATTTAAGGGGGCCCCCATACATCAAACGTGATTTTTTTGCCGTTTTTATAGATAATGGTACGGAGAACTTCGTGCGTGAGTCCGACTCGTACTTGGCCAGTTTTTTCGTTTTGGCTTCCTGTATGAATAAATGAATGAAATTACACCATACAAACTAAAAAAATAGGAAACAAATAGTAACAACTATAGATATGTATAATGGGCGTTCTTATCGCTAAAAGCGATCTCTTCCAGACAACCTTTATTCCTGTGTTCTTTTTTCTTGTATAGCGAGCCCTGGTTTTGTATTCGGGGTCCGTGTTTCATACGCGAAGAACCGTTTTACACACATCATCAGCCTGAAGAATAAATAAATATAGAATAAATATAAATGAATATGGATTTCCCACTCAGCACTATCTAACCCCAAACTAAACCAAAGCTTGCAATATGGTACTTACTTATAATGTTTTATTCTGTAATTTTCAGGTCCACACAAGATCAGCAGTGATTAGATTCATGTTCTTCAATAGAGACGATGTGGTATACTTCAAGCCTTGCAAGCTGCGGACTAAGTATGGACGCACTGGACACATTAGGGAACCTCTAGGTAAGAAGCATAAGGCCTTAACTTAGGGAATGCAATCCCGTTAGCTAATTTCAATACGATAACGGCCATTTTAGAGAAAGGCCAGGTCAAGAGTACCCTAAACCGACGAGCATGTATGAAGAATGTTATGAGAGTGAATGAATCGAAGGAGGTATGTAAGGATCGTAGCAAGTGGAAAATCGTGGTCTCTGCCTACCCCTATGGGAAACAGGCCTGATTTTATGTATGTATGTATGTAATTTCAATCCAGGTATACTAAACTGTGTGCAATGTGTGTGTGCACACAAAATGGTTGATTGCGATTTTTTGAAAATGGGTTTAGTGATTTTATATCTTTCAACATGTCGAAACGTGCGAGCGAGAGGTACATAAGCTATTGTCTAATCCTTACCGTAACAGTCGAGTGAAGAGGCTTAACAAGGTGTTAGTGTAACTAACAGACTATGGTGAAACAGGGCTAAGCTCTGATTTCACCGTGCTGTGTTAGATTAACAAAGGATTAAAGGGCCGTTAAATATGTCAAAATGTACGCGTTTGACATCTAAGGTTAGATTTGTTTAATAAACACAACTAATAAATTACCTAATAGCATTAAAGAAGCCTCAAGTATATTTTCATTCAAAAAGAAATTAAAGGAACATGTTTTGAAAAATATTGCCATAATGTAAGCATACTGTCAATTACCTACTTATATTTTAATAGTTACTTTTATGTATATCACTGTTACGTCACTGGACTTAAACCAGTACACTGTGTAAACACTTTACTTTGAGAAATAAAATATCTTTAACCACAGATTTAATGGCTTGTTAATCCTTTGTTAGTAACTAACAGAGCATGGTGAAATCAGCTCTAAATTTGTAAAAATATGCAACTAGCATGGACATTACAATGTACCAAGCTATACTATCGGTGGTTATATCTGTAGATCGTTGGTTATATCTCTAGATCGTTCGCAACGTCTGCAGATAGCTCAGCTGTTTCACGTGTAATTTGTAAAAAATTGTATTCATATATATTTAATTTAATTATTCGTATTATCCAGGTACTCACGGGCACATGAAGTGCGTGTTTGACGGACAACTCAAATCCCAGGATACAGTACTCCTCAACCTTTACAAGAGAATGTTCCCCAAGTGGACCTATGAGAACTGCATCGTTACTGATAGAGATGCCAAGGATGTGGCGATGGAGTAGTGCAAATAAATGTATTAGCTTAATCTGGTTTTTTATTTGTTTGACTCACCTCACCGTTACGACCTAAACGTATTACCCCGTTTACACTCAGCTCATGTCCGTGGAAATGTGAAATGTGACAAAGACATGCAGAGGCAGGCGCAGGGACTTGGGCAATGCTAAATGCTAACGCGAATGTCTAAATGTAAACGCGCTATCATAGCGCGTTTACATTTAGACATTGCCGCTGCAATTCGCGTGGACGGAAATGTGTTGCCGTCCCATTCTCGCATTGCCCAAGTCCCTGCGCCTGCGCCTGTCTCTACATGTCTCTGCACATTTCCATGGACATGAGCTGAGTGTAAACGATGCAATAAAATTAGATACTTGGACTGGCTCAGAAAGATTCAGAAAGGCTCTGGTTATGTAGATATTACTATAAACGTGCTTAAATTTCAATAATGATAAAAGTTTGCGCTGTTTCTGTTTGTCATTACGTTTTGGTAAGAGATGGCAATAGTTTAAGGGCCGGTTTCACCATGCTCTGTTAGATTAACAAAGGATTAAATGGCCGTTAAATATGTCAAAATGTACGCGTTTGACAGCTAAGGTTAGATTTAACGGTCTTTTAATCCTTGATTAGTAACTAACAGAGCATGGTGAAACCGGCCCTAAGCATAGTTTATCGTTTGACGGATTTTTTGTAGTAGGTAAAGCCGTACATGTTTTATTCAATAGGGTTTTTTGAAAAGCATATAATTTAGATTTGTTTTCCGAAGCACACCTCTCTTCACATTTTTTTTATACAATTTGCTGAACGAACAATCGAGCGCCAACCTGATGTTGAGTGGTAGCCATCGCCAGTAACAAAGCATTAACTCGCAAGTCATGCACAATAGGAATGCGCCGTACGCTGTACTGCTAACAATCAACTCGAGTAAATCATATAGTATTCTCTATCTGTGCATATCAGATTGGCCATTTGCTCGTTCCGTAACTTTTCCACATTTAAAATTACTTCCCCGGATAAAACCTATCACAGAGCCACAGGTTAAATAAATAGTAGATACAACGGCTTACCTTCCAATATGATGGGACCTTATCATCTAATCTAAAATTGACGGAAAACCCTAAGTAGAAAATCAATTATGTATTAGTATTATCAGGTTATGAGGATCTTTGGTTTTGCCTTGTTTTAGTTTATCTTTCCGGTGGAAGCGTAAACAACACCTAATTAACTTACTCGTAAGTAGGTGCTTTCTAGGGGAAGGCGGGACACTTGTCGAGATGGACAGGAGGAGGAAAAGAGAAATGTAGCAAAATGTTGATGAATTGGTTCCCGAAACACAACAAAATAAAGAGGGGGAAATAGTTAAAAAGATGGCGGAGGATGGGATTAAACATACTGCAGGGAAAACATGAACGAGGACAGCGAGAGATGGGGAAGAGTGGAAGAGCTTGGAGGAAGCCTTTGCCAAAAAAGGGTAAACAGATTGTGTCTAGCTCTTGTCTCCGCCTTAATTCGCCTCTCGGAATATAATCGGAATTCCTCATACTCGACTCGTCCTCGGTATGTAGGTATGTAATTGATCGAGTGAGCGAAGCGAACGAAGATTCTAGTTTCAACTTGGGCGATTTGGCATTTTATGTATGTATGTATGTATGTATGTTTGTCTGGCCATAACTTTCGAACCGTTGATCCGATCTGCATGAAATTTGATAAGACGACAGCTTGTACTTGAGAAATTTACTGGTAAGTATATGAGTAAAATCGGATGAAGGGTTTTTAAGATATGGGGTTTTTTGAGGGGGCAACATTAAAAAAAGTTACATAAAAAAATCAAGTTACATGTCATATGAAAGGGCTTTGTTTGGACATCCCAAAACAATTTTTACTTTTTTTTTTGGACGCTCGGTTTTTGAGTTAAAATAATAAAAGTTAAATTACGATAACCAGCGATCCAAGAGCTCCCATCTCTAAAAGTTTCGTTGGCATCAAGGTTTTTCTACTGGTCGGCCAGTTCCTTTGCGTTTTCTAATTTTTTTTTCTTGAAATAAATTAAGGAGGTACTCAGTTCTCATAAAATGGTGACGACGACCAGGTCTGATGATGGAGCCAAGGTCTGTTCAACGGAACTCTTCAATAAATAGGCCAATAGAGTTGAAACTTGGTAACCATACCAAGTTAGTAGGCGGTAGTCAGAAAAAAGTCCAAAGATAATGTTTGGACTTGCCTCTGACTACTACGGACTCAAAGTTTTGATGCGTTCGTCGGGTCGCATCACGAGATCTCAGTTCGGGGCGAACTGAGATCTCGTACTAGTTATTAATATATTTAACTATACCTACCTAGATAAGATAGTGATCATCCAAATATTTTTTTAGCGAATCATATAAAAACGGTCAGAACATTGGTTTGCTCATTCTGTTTGAGTGACCGTTGAACACCAATGATAATGAAGTTCCTAGTAGTCGTCGCTTTGCTGGTGGCTGCAAGCCTGGCTGCCAGCGTGCCGGTCAGCAAGCCGCTGTGGGAGGGAGGATACCACGCCGCTGTGGGGATGCCGCTGGCCACTCGTCTGCGACAACAGGAGCTAGGACGGATCATCGGTGGTGAACCCGCACCACTTGGCGCCTATCCTCACCTGGTAAGTGACCGTTGAAGATTCCAGTTCTAGTTGGAACGAAGATTCTAATTCCTTGCACTTAATAGTATAGATATGTTTAAAATAAGAAACTCAACACAGAAAATAACTTTATATTTTACTTTATTTAGATAATATGTTGTTTTTTTTTATTTAAAAAAATATTTAGATTCTCTTCATCTTGTAACTACTGCAGATCACCATCCGACGCAAATCATGTGTGAAAGACCTAAAACTTGTAGATACTAGTAGTTCGCCCCGAACTGAGATCTCGTGATGCGACCAAACGAACGCATCATAACTTTGAGTAGGTGATAGTCAGAGGCAAGTCCAAACATTATGTTTGGACTTTTTTCTGACTACCGCCTACTAACTTGGTACGGTAACCAAGTTTCAACTCTATTGGCCTATTTATTGAAGAGTTCCGTTGAACAGACCTTGGCTCCATCATCAGACCTGGTCGTTGTCACCATTTTATGAGAACTGAGTACCTCCTTAATTTATTTCAAGAAAAAAAAATAAGAAAAAGCAAAGGAACTGGCCGACCAGTAGAAAAACCTTGATGCCAACGAAACTCTTAGAGATGAGAGCTCTTAGATCGCTGGTTATTTTAATTTAACTTTTATGTTGTATCTCAAAAACCGAGCGTCCCAAAAAAAAAGTAAAACTTGTTTCGGAATGTCCAAACAAAGCCCTTTCATATGATATGTAACTTGATTTTTTTATGTCACTTTTTTATTTTTGCCCTCTTAAAAAACCCCAATCTCAAAAACCCTTCATCCGATTTTACTCATATACTTACCAGTAAATTTCTCAAGTACAAGCTATCGACATATCAAATTTCATGCAGATCGGATCTACGGTTCTCAAGTTATCGCCAGACAAACATACATACATACATACATACATACATATATACATACATAAAATGCCAAATCGCCCAACTTGAAACTAAGATCTTCGTTCGCTTCGCTCACTCGATCAACTAGTAGTTCGCCCCGAACTGAGATCTCGTGATGCGACCAAACGAACGCATCAAAACTTTGAGTAGGTGGTAGTCAGAGGCAAGTCCAAACATAATGTTTGGACTTTTTTCTGACTACCGCCTACTAACTTGGTACGGTAACCAAGTTTCAACTTTATTGGCCTATTTATTGAAGAGTTCCGTTGAACAGACCTTGGCTCCATCATCAGACCCGGTCGTTGTCACCATTTTATGAGAACTGAGTACCTCCTTAATTTATTTCAAGAAAAAAAAATAAGAAAAAGCAAAGGAACTGGCCGACCAGTAGAAAAACCTTGATGCCAACGAAACTCTTAGAGATGAGAGCTCTTGGATCGCTGGTTATCTTAATTTAACTTTTATGTTGTATCTCAAAAACCGAGCGTCCCAAAAAAAAAGTAAAAATTGTTTTGGAATGTCCAAACAAAGCCCTTTCATATGATATGTAACTTGATTTTTTTATGTCACTTTTTTTATTTTTGCCCTCTTAAAAAACCCCATATCTCAAAAACCCTTCATCCGATTTTACTCATATACTTACCAGTAAATTTCTCAAGTACAAGCTATCGACATATCAAATTTCATGCAGATCGGATCAACGGTTCTCAAGTTATCGCCAGACAAACATACATACATACATACATACATACATACATATATACATACATAAAATGCCAAATCGCCCAACTTGAAACTAAGATCTTCGTTCGCTTCGCTCACTCGATCAATAATACCATCAGTTCAAACGTACCTACCTATATATACAAGGTGTTCCATAAGTTGTGTATATAAACTTCAGGGGGCTAAAGTACCCATCAATATGAACAACTTTTTCTTAGGAACCAACACTGTGAACGCGAAAAAAAAACAGCTGTTTCATACAAAAGTTCAATACGGACAACTACAACAACAACATAACGGACAAACTGTTAAAACTGTACATAACCATAGCTTTAAGATCTTTTTTGTACTACAGTTATACAATAAATAATTTCTGATTTCTGAATACCTACCAGGCTAAAATGTATGAAACAGCTGTTTTTTTTTTTCGCGTTCTTAGTGTTGGTTCCTTAGAAAAAGTTGTTCATATTGATGGGTACTTTAGCCCTCTGAAGTTTATATACACAACTTATGGAACACCTTGTATATGCTAGTCTTCATCATATGAGTATGAAATCTGAGATAATTACCTAGTTCTCTAACCAGCAAACTGCTTACTTTGAGGTTTGAGGCTGGATGGCTTGTAATGTCTACTAATATTTATGAATGTGCGTTCAGGTGGGAGTAGTGATCACCTTCGCAGCTGGAACGTCGGTGTGCGGCTCCTCTCTCCTGAGCTCCACGCGCGCTCTGACCGCCGCGCACTGCTGGTCGGACGGCACGAACCAAGCCTCACTCTTCACGATGGTATTCGGCTCGGAGTACATATTCTTCGGAGGTGTGCGTGTGCCTACCGATGACGTCACAATGCATCCGGGTTGGGACATAAGTAACATTAGCAACGATATCGCTGTGGTTGCCTTCGAAGAAGTGGCGTTCACTGGTAAGTTTAAAAAAAAACAGAAGTAACACTCTACTCTTCGTCTGTGGAAGACCGATGAGCCATACCCAGAAGTTGTTATTTTATTTATTCTACTTGCTGATGGCACAAGCCGATGTCCCAACTGATGTTAAGTGGTAACCATCACCTATAACAAATCATTGCCTCGTAAGTCACGCACGATAGGAACGTGCCCTACGATGCACTGCCCTGCGTCCATCAACTTGATGCATACATATGTTAAGCCTCATGTGCCTGTTTATTTTGCAATTACACCGACAACCACACCAAACCGAAACAAAGCAACGCTGCTTGCTTGGCGGCGAAAATAGGCTTATATTATATAGAAGTGTGTGAAGTCGGCCTGTGCTGTGAATGATGATGAAGGCATAGCAGGAACGGTATAGGAAATAACGCTCTAAACACCTGCTTTAACAGACTTCATCCAGCCGATAGCTCTGCCGACTGGCGACCAGTTGCTTGAGGACTTCACAGACAGCAACGCGTTTGCTGCCGGCTACGGAATGATCGGAGATGGTGAGACCTTGCTACTATATTGACAGCCTTCACAGCTCAGCTGGTAGAAGCTCTTGGTAGAAGCTCTGCTTTCTGCCTCGTAAGACGTGGTTCGATCCACACCGAGAAACAAACATTTGTGTGATGAACATAGATGTTTATTCTCTATCTGGGTGTTATTATAATTTAGTACTATGTATTTACAATAAAAAAAAGATTAAAGTATTACTTATACTTTTATCAACTATCTGGTTCCCATGTGACAAGCTTTGGCTTAGTTTGGGGCTAGATAGTGCTATGTGGAAAATCCACTATCATACAAATATTATAAAAAAAGCTGGTTTACAAGCTGGTGCCCGCGACTTCGTCTACGCAGGATTAGTCACACAATATCTTTATAAATTGTAGCCTATCTGTTATTCTGATGTATAAGTTATATTATTGTAAAGTTTCATTAAAATCCATTCGGTAGTTTTTACGTGAAAGAGTTACAAACATCCATCCATCCATACTTTCGCGTTTATAATATTAGTAGGATGCGTCGTGTTCGTAGGATTAGTAGTGACGTGACTAATGACGTACTTATTATATGTATATCAGGTATCAGTCTATCTCCGAATCAAGTGCAAAGCCACGTGGAGTTGCAAGTGATCAGCAACGCGGAATGCCGGTTGAGTTTCGGGCCGTTCGTCCTGGACTCCACATTGTGCACGCGCGGCGTGGGTCCGGTCGGAGTCTGCAGCAGCGACTCCGGCGGTCCCCTGTCTATTGTGAGAGACAACCAGAGCGTGCTGGTAAGTGTGACACTTCTTTTTATAGTTAGATTCACTTTTTCAAACGGATCCTTGTGAGTGAACTGAATAAAGATCGTTTTGATTTGCTTGACTAGGTCTGCGCACCAAGTCACCAATGAAATCGAAATTAAATGAGGTTTAGCAAAAAAGGAATTCCTGAAATTTTACCCTCATAGTAGCACAGCAGGGGTTGAAGCGAATTAGCGCGGGATTCCACTAGTAATGCCCCTAATATTTAGCAAAGAAACCATAATTTGTCTCTTAAATATCGAAATTTACAAAAGAGCTGTTACAATTGGTTTGATGACAAAAAAAGCCACCACTCAGTACCTATTTGCTGTATGAGCTCAACCCCATACAGCGTTGGTTTTTTAGTGGCTCCTTTTTAAATTATAATTTATTAATAAATTATTTGTTTTAGATTGGCGTGGTTTCATTCGGGTCGGCTAGGTGCGAGGATGCCTCTCCTTCCGCCTTCGCTCGTGTCACTTCCTACGTACCCTGGATTCAGCAGCTCTTGTAAACGACTATATGTGCCACAGACCTAAATAAACGATGCTAATAATGCTGTACCTACTGTTCAATTGAACGTGTTTTTATTTATCTTTGGTAATGCCCTGCTTTTGTTGCGTAGGAATTGAAAGCGGTTACGGTACCGCAAAAACGTATATACAAGGTGTTCCAATACTCGTCCTTAAAAATTCAGGGGGCTAAGGTACCCATCAATATAACTTTTTCGTTTTTGTTCCGTGTTCATTGCGGGTTTTGTACGAAGAGGCGATAGAGTTACCGATACCACAGATAAGAGAATACTAGTACCCATGGCTAGTACCGATACGGAACTTTATATTGCAAGTATGATAAAAATTAGTAGTAGAACATAAAGTTGGTACAGATCTAGAGGAAATCAGAATCAAATCAGAATAGAAAAAACGAAGATAATTTCACATCATTTATTGACACATGAAGCGCGAAGGCCTAACATCAGGAGTCAATCTGCCACTAGCGGCTAGTGACTAGCCTAACAATAATAATCTCTGGTACAGGCAGTGAAACTATAGTGCAACATTAATTCAAGAGGTATTAGAATCGATAAGTTACTGTAGCGAATATCAACCTTACGTATTCTTAGATAAAGTGCAATTTTGAAGTTGAACCAGAAATATTTGAATGAATTAAAAGCGTGTTTATTAATTTTTTAACCTCTCACGATAAATTGTACTATTACAAAAAAAAATCTGTATTGCAAGATTGTGATTTGCTTTATTTGTTTACAAAAAATATATACTTAAATCAGTTTTTCTAGCAATAACTTATCGACTCTTCAATACAAAAATAACTTCGGAAAACCGAAAAAAATACGATGAAAATAAATTCACTTCTCACATATTTCTTTGCACAATTATACACCTAATTATATCAAGAATGCACACACAAATTGTACTTTTAGGTGAATGATATATAGAACACAACTTTGTAAGAATATTATTTTTCTTTTTTACGCAGATCCGGCTGCTAAATTCTCGTCAATACTAGTGTTTTTTTTTTACAATCAAATTCACTAACATAATTTTGCTAGTGTTGTCACAAAAACTAGAAGAGTAGAAATAATATTAAATTTATGTGACAAGCCCATATTGTTCATAATCGTCATATACTCATGACCCGAGATCGGACATTCGGATGCATATTTACCTAAAGTTGAGATGTTGGCTATTATGGAAAGCACTTTTTATCGAAAAATCGCGAGACGCCGAGAAATTAAATTTTGCTTTTGTATGAAAATCCCGGGATCCCAGGAAATTCAAGCTTAAGTGACACGAATGACAATTGCTCTGTTACCACATAATAGGTATGCATGCACCCCCAGGGCCCAGAATCACCCCTTTTCGGCTTTGTACACATGTAACTTGGCACCTTGTATACATCAGATTATTTGTGCAATTTATGCATTCCCTGCATTCCTTTTAATGAAAGTATCCTAAGAAGCCGCTTCCATAATTTGTTAGCCAAAAATGTAGGTAAATATGCATCCAATTAACCGATCTCTACTCATGAATACCTCTACTCATGCTACCAAGGAATAAATCAGTTTTCTGTTGTTCTTATGGTGGCGGGTAAGGGCCTCTACCTAGCGTCCATATACCCTAAAGGTTACAAGAATTGTATCCCACTCTCAGTGTTTTCTGGTTTCAGTGATTGAAAACCAACGATAGTTGTAGTATCATGAATACGGTAAGTATATATAAAAAAGAATGGTTTTAAAATTTACTAAACCGCATTTTTTCGTCTATATTCTTCCTAGCGAGCGATCAACTGGGGCGTCATAAAATGAGCTGTTTTTCTTCCTAAATAAGTTACGCTCACATAAAAGTTTCATCAATAGTGTCAACAAATCGAAATATCACAAAATTATTAGAAAACAGGTCTGAAACATTAAGACCTGGGGCCTTATGCTCACTTTGAGCGAGATTATCTCATAGTAGAGATGACGTCATATCTCGTTCGATAACTATTTATCCCCATTCTCACCATTCTACTCCCCATTTTCTCATTCAAAGTTCATGCGAGACGCAACGTCAACGAGTTATTGAACGAGATATGACGTCATCATCCACCGTGAGATAATCTCGCTCGAAGTGAGCATAAGGCCCCTGAAACATTAAGACCTGGGGCCTTATGCTCACTTCGAGCGAGATTATCTCACAGTAGAGATGACGTCATATCTCGTTCGATAACTATTTATCCCCATTCTCACCATTCTACTCTCCAATTTTCTCATTCAAAGTTCATGCGAGACGCAACGTCAACGAGTTATTGAACGAGATATGACGTCATCATCCACCGTGAGATAATCTCGCTCGAAGTGAGCATAAGGCCCCTGAAACATTAAGACCTGGGGCCTTATGCTCACTTCGAGCGAGATTATCTCACAGCAGAGATGACGTCATATCTCCTTCGATAACTATTTATCTCCATTCTCACCATTCTACTCCCCAATTTTCTTATTCAAGGTTCATGCGAGACGCAACGTTAACGAGTTATTGAACGAGATATGACGTCATCATCCACCGTGAGATAATCTCGCTCGAAGTGAGCATAAGGCCCCTGAAACATTAAGAACTGGGGCCTTATGCTCACTTCGAGCGAGATTATCTCACGGTGGATGATGACGTCATATCTCGTTCGATAACTATTTATCTCCATTCTCACCATTCTACTCCCCAATTTTCTTATTCAAGGTTCATGCGAGACGCAACGTTAACGAGTTATTGAACGAGATATGACGTCATCATCCACCGTGAGATAATCTCGCTCGAAGTGAGCATAAGGCCCCTGAGACAAGATACTGAGGTACATAGTCAATATTTAAATTTCTAATATTTTTCTGCTTTAATTTAACCTATTAGGTACGTCAGCGATCGAATTCCTATTTTTTTGTAATTTTAGTTTATGTTAGATCACATCACACAGATTAGAAATAACTTTTGGTATAGCCACAGTAAATTTGAAGTCAGTATTACAGCTTATCCACGCTTGATACTTCTATTTTCTTTTAGAATTGCAATATTATAGCGTAAAATAGAAAGTAATAATAACTTTTAGGTTGATTTTTAGTATATCGCAGAATCAACCAGTTGAATAACTAGATTACAACGAACCATTGAAATTTTCACATAAAGAGCAAAAAAAATTGCCTCATGACTTTTATCTCCGGGCACGGTAGACGTCCCCAACTCAAGTCCAACGTCTTCTTGAGTAACAAACCAACTCAAGAATCTATGGGAATTTTATAGAGCTATAATACTGTCGTCAAAGTATACTGTGTTAAGGCATCATTTTATTACCTACATTATTTGTTACATAGTAAAATATTGACTGTAGCATTCCTATTGTAAAGTCTAAGGCGAACTGGCGTGAAACCCACTTTTTAAATTGAATAAATAACAATAGAATAGATTTTGGTTATTATATTACTACTATTGTATCTGAGGATTTCTATGTTGTATTTACACAATAATGGAATACACGTCCGTGCAGGTATCTGAGGGCTTATTACGAGTTTAGTGCCGATCGTCAATCGTTACGATACACCGAATTTTCTATGAAAAAAAAAACGGTTTCTCAAAGAATACGCTAGATGGCGTTGATTTATTTTCATAGAAAATTCGGTGTATCGTAACGATCGACGATCGGCACTAAACTCGTAATAAGCCCTCTGGTACACCACAATACAAAATAGTATAAAGCGTATCACAGACGACGGAGATACTATATTATTTCATCCTATGATACCTAACGATAAAATATTATAGCATCTTAAGGTATCACACACTTTAAGATACGCTAGTATATATTACTAGCTGGTGCTCGCGACTTCGTCTGCGCAGGATTAGTCACACAATATCTTTATAAATTGTAGCCTATGTGTTATTCTGATGTATAAGCTATAATATTGTAAAGTTTCATTAAAATCCATTCGGTAGTTTTTACGTGAAAGAGTAACAAACATCCATACTTACAAACTTTCCCGTTTATAATATTAGTAGGATTATGGTCTCATTCTCTAGAAAATGTTATCATATATTCCCATAGCAAGGCATCTTAAGACGAAGTCGCCCTATCGCTCAGTATCTTAAGATACCGTAATATTAAAATATATATTATATTAACCGTGTGTGATAGATAACTCATGGTGATATTCTATGGCGAGCGATATTTTATCATAAGATGAAATATTATAGTATCTTCCGTCGTCTGTGATACCTTTTAATAGTAATTCAACGCGTAAGATAGCCACAAACTCTTCTTCTTCCTTTGATATGACACAACGTGTCTATTGCTTTTTAACTTGATACAGTTCGTCGCTAACTTCACACGCAAATACAATTTTTATGCATCGAGAATTCAAAAACAAATTCTAGCGATACTGCTGTAATCTCCTCAGGATTTGTAAGTATACTTAGTAGAACATATTCTTTTATTAAAATTAAATGGCGTCTATCCATCATACTTGGAAAAAACACATTCAATATGGTAAAGTCATAAATTTTGAATTTCATAATACAGGCTCATTATGACCGTGTTGAAGTGCTGTTCTGTAAACAACACTCACATAAGTGACCGTGGAATCTACGGTGATTTTTCAATTGGCATTCAGTACTACATTAACCCATCAATAGCGCCACCCGCGTGAATTTCATGGCGAGTGGAAGTGACAACTTATGTGAGGCGAAGGTCGTGATCAAAGTGAGATGAGTGAGCGGATCCACTGGGTGATACTCCCCGTGGTTTTGTTGCTTACGGAATAGCACTACTGGGGTCACAAGTTCCACTTTATTTTTGCGAAACAAGCCTGCGGAAAGATAAATTGTATGAAAATCACATTCTTCTGCTTCTTCTTATTTGTATGGCCTTCGCAGTGTAGCCCGCAATTTCACCAATTTCACGTTTTATGTTAGACCTTAGCACGAAAGAGAATGACCGGTGGAGTAAGGTAAGAGAGTATGATCGGTGGAGAATTTTGTTTATTTTAATTATTATGATTCCACACAAAATTTCATTTCAATTTCAATTTGGCGTGAGCATTTGTCAAACTAATGTCACTTTTATACAATTTATTTTTCTACAGATTTGTTTAGCAAACGTAGATCTTGAATAGACCCCTTGGTAAGGCAGCAACAATAAGTTACACAAATAAACTTTGCACTAAAAGCGTATGTCTAAAAGCGTTTGTTTGAACAGAATCGCCAACGCGTCGCTGTCGCTTTACCAGTGCGGCTTTGACCTAACAAAATTGAATGTTATTGTACTATCATAAACATTATTATTTGACAGCGGGTTCCCGCCAGTTTTCAGGTTACAAGGTTAGGTTATGTTCATAGGCGTGTAGGTTATCTATTGTTTATGGTTTAGTTTTTTTATTGCGCCGTTTTTTGGCGTCCGTCGCGTCGGGCGGAGGCGACGCACTCGGCGCCATTCCCGACTTGTTGTACAAATTGTTGAGGAACTCTTCGAGGTTGGGATCGTGCCTGGAAACATTAACGTGATTAAAAAAAAAGTTTTTTAATGCTTTTTCTGAACGCGCGCAGACGTCAGTATTACCAACCTTTATATTATATGCACTGAACTATTTTACCTTTTTGTCTGGCTAAATCACACAAACAGTTTTTTTTATTATGTTATGTTTGTAAAGTAGTAGTAGGTAGTAGGTACGAGTAGGTATCATTTTAAAATCTTGTTTTTCTTTTATTTGTGTTTTACTTTTTTATTTCCATGTGTTTCTCATTTTTATTCCGAACGCCTAAATAATATGTTCGGAATTTTAAATGAGTGAATGATTTTTTTTTATTGTACACTTTACAAACCAACAAAAGAAAAACACAACACAGGTAAATAAGAACTAATAATGCACAATGGGTGGTCTTATTTCTGAAAAGCGGCATTTTCATCTAACTTCACCTTAAACTAAGATAGTTTGAGAACTCACCCGGTGGAGGGGCGCGGCGCTTCGTTCGCGGCCGCCTTGTTGCCGAGCACGATCCGGTACTGCACCGCGTGGCAATCCGGCCTTAACTGTTTTAGGTTCTTTTTCTGTAAAGTTATTAACGGACGGTTTAAATATTGGTGAACATGACACTTAAAATCAATAAGTATCTATTTATTCAATTCATCTTCTGGTCGTGTCACTAGTTTCTTTCGAAACAGTGTGGTTGACTTTAAGTGCGCCTCAAAGAGGTATTTATTCAATTGAATCTCAAGAATCACTTTGAACAAGAACACAGCTTATTCTTATCTGAGAGGCTATTGGGATATTATAAAAAATCTTCACTTGAAAATGTCTTCATCATCATCATCATCAGCCCAAAGAAGTCCACTGCTGGACATAGGCCTCCCCGATACAGTTCCAGGAAGAACGATTCCGAGCCCTCTCCATCCACCGACTACCCGCGATCCTAACAATGTCGTCAGTCCATTACCATGACCGCCACCTGTGCCAGGATTAACGGAACTGCCGGGGACTGGGGGCCGTCTATCTATCGTGTTCATCATTGGGGAGGGGGGGTTTGCCATAGTCACCACGCTTGGCAGGTGGATTGGTGACCGCAGTGTTGATGGTGTTTACTCTGGAAATGCTGCTGCACATTTCCTGGTGTGTTCCCTTAGTCGCCTTTTACGACATCCACGGGAGGTGATCCAATTCTATGCCGGGACCACCACGGCCAATGTCTTAAAGCTAGGTGATTCTAGGTTTCTATAGTTTCTGTTTTTAGGTGAATTTAGGTTAGGGTCGCTCTTAAACGTTTTTCCCTACCCTTTTGAGTTACAGAACGTAAACATAGAAGTAAAGTTTACCTGACAGCTGGCCCACTGCGTGATCTGGTAGACGGCGCCGTCCATACACGCGTAGTACATCACTAGCAGGCCTAGCATACTCGACTCCGACCAGATGTCGCCCTGTAATAAACACTCTATTACAATACTGGTAAGGCTTATTTTTCAGCGGTTTATAGAACATCCAGGTTATCGACTTTTCATGGTCCAGTAAATGTTCACAATGCCAGTACTCTCAAACGGTGAAGGAAAACGGGATGTCATGGAACCTTAAAAGTTCTATAACATGTGTCAAGTGCTCGAAAGGAGCCTCTTGAGGCGCACTTAAAATCCTTTCACTACACTGTTTCGAAAGAAACTAGTGACACGACAAGAGAGATGGTCCAGTAGTGTGATCAGCAGAGATTAATTATTTAAGGGGCTGACAACCGTCTAACAACTTCTCGCTAGATAAAATCATTGCATTCATGAAAAATCGCAAGCAACCAAGTTGTGTCACGAGCAAAAATATAATTTTGATCCAAACAAGTTATCCGACAAAATAGTTTGTATTATTAGTTTTAGTACATGTATAAACTTTTAAGTAAGTATATTTTTAATATTTTTGTTGCTTTAAAATTATGATATTTCTGGAGAACCTCTACAAATCTCAACAATTTTTATGGTTGTTTAAATTTTCAAATGTGCGTGTAGTTTTTCGTCAGTCTCTTAATATCTTTTTACATCGGATGTTGATGTGTTGTTGTTGTGACGTCACGTGCGTGTCTTGCACAATGCTTTGTTATAGGCTTTTTTTTTAAACATCTGCGATCACCCAGGTCTACAAACAGATTTTTTGAGGGATTTTCTTGGCGTGCTGGGATGTACTCCAGTGAGCATAGCTTTATGATGGTTACCATTTAACTTCGGGTCATCTGCGTGTGCTATCAGCAAGTAGTTCAAGTAATATAAGTAACCTCTTTAGCTGACCATCTGCTTGTTCTATCAGCAAGTTTTTTTTTATACAACTAGCTGATGGAATAAGCAGATGGCTCACCTTTTGTAAAGTGGTAACCATCACCTATAACAAAGCATAACCTCGTAAGTAATGCACGATAGGAACGTGCCCTACGATGCACTGCCCTGCGTCCATCAACTTGAGGCATACAGATGTTAAGCCTCATGTGCCTGTAATTACACCAGCAACCACACTCTTCAAACTGAAACACAGCAACGCTGCTTGGCGGCATAAAAAGATGTGGTGGTAGTACTTCCCTAACGAGCCCTTCACAAAGAGCTCTACTACTCTTAAAAGTAGTTTAAGTAACCTCTATAGCCGACCATGAGTTTGTTGTATCAGGAAGTAGTAGTAACCACTTTAGCGGACCATCTGCTTATTCTATCAGCTAGTTGTATAACAAAAACTATATTATAGTTAATATAGATGGACGCAGCTAACAAGCAAATGGAAGGGCCCTAAAGGAAAACGAAAGACAGGTCGGCCAAGAAAGCGGTGGGCCGATGATATAACAGAAATAGCTGGATGCAGGTCTGACAACCACTGCAATTGACAGAGACGCATGGAGAAACCTGGAGGAGGCTTTTACCCTCAAGTGATCCACATCCCACACAACTAAGGATAAGCAATAAAACTAACAAACATACTTTTAAAAAATGTATGTGTAATGTGGAAATAAAAAACTTTATTATTATTATTAAAGGTTCTGACGCATAATGACCAATGATTGAAAAAAAATATTCGCTTTATGACGTAAACGCATAATAACACATAAGCATTTGGACCTAAACTCGGAACGACGCATACGCGAAATGACCTATCCGTATATTGACCAATATGCACAATGAAACATTCGCGAAATGACACACTTGTAGATTGATTGTTTGTTGATTACCTAGGTAATTGGTACTCTTTCCACAAAATACGTAAGTACTGGTCACTTGAAAGTTTATCTATGAAATATTTCTACATAAGACGCTTAAAGTCATACATACTTCAATCTAACAGTACGAAATCAGTCAAATGTCGTGAAAAAAATATTTAAAAGCTTTTAGTATTATATTTATAACGATTTATTAATTTCTACAACTTGACAGCCTTCATAGCTCGGTTGGTAGTAGCTCTGCCTTCTGCGCCGTAGGTCGTGGGTTCGATCCTCACCGAGAACAAACATTTTGTGTGATGAACATAGTTTGTTCTCTGTCTGGGTGTTATTATAAATAAGATCGGATCGGCTGGTCGGATATAATTTTATGCTACAGATCGCGCTATCGATGCAACATGCTTTTGCGAATTGTTTATGTTGAAAACGTTTAGGCGGTCGGTGTCATAAAAATGACAAAATGACGAATATAAAATTTGACAGAAATTATCAAAAAAATTACAGAAATTTGTCTAAGTATTAGTCAAAACTGTGGGTCAAAATGCGTATTAGTCATTGCTCATAATGCGTTTTAGCCGTTTGGCGTATGCGTCATTCTGCGTATTGGAATTTGGCTTAATATGTCATTGTGCGTATTGGTCATTCTGAGAATTGGACATTTCGCGTTTATGTGTTTGGTCAATATGAGAATTCTGAATTATTGGTCATTATGCGTCAGAACCTTATTAAATTATATTACCTCTTTAGCGGAGTGGCGTATCTTGCACTGCGCACAATACCGCGCGGCGTAGCACGGCCGGTCTGTCAGCACGCGCTTGTGACGGCGCCCGCAGTTCGTACACCTGGAAACGTCACAGCAGTTCTGTTAATACATTCTAAGAAAGAAAGAAAGAAAGTGTATATAAATAAAATAAATATTGGTGGACTTTTCACACAGCACTATCTAGTCCCAAACTAAGCCAAAGCTTGTGATATGGGAACCAGATAGCTGATATAACACATAATATACTTTTTTAAAGTAAATACATACTTATTATAATATAAAAACACCCAGACAGAGAACAAACATCTATGTTCATCACACAGGTGTTTGTTCTCGGTGAGGATCGAACCCACGGCCTACGGCAAGAAAAAACATGAATTTGTAACGGACGGTAACAATACAGGGACACACAAACGATGTAAACAAGTGTAATAAACAGCAACAGCATACGGAAAATATAAATCAAAATAGAATAACAGGAAACATAAAAATACTAAATAAAAATGTATAATGTGTGTGAGTTCAACTGATACAGCTTCACGACTTTGATCCCCAGGCACGGTAGATATCTTTTCAGATATCAAAAACCAAGTACATAGGTACTAACTCAGGATTTGAAGATTTGAGGGAGATAGTCAGAAGATTTAAGAGTAGTAGAGCTCTTTGTGAAGGGCTCGTCCGGGGAAGTACTACCACCACGCCTTTTTCTGCCGCCAAGCAGCAACGCTGTGTTTCGGTTTGAAGAGTGTGGTTGCTGGTGTAATTACAGGCACATGGGGCCGAACATCTGTATGCCTCAAGTTGATGGACACAGGGCAGTGCATCGTAGGGCACGTTCCCATCGTGCGTGACTTACGAGGCAATGCTTTGTTATAGGTGATGGTTACCACTTATCATCAGGTGGGCCATCTGCTTGTTCATCAGCTAGTTGAATAAAAAAATAAAAAAAAAGCCCAAATAAAGATTTATTATAATATCCGAAAATGTATTATCCTAGTGGGATTTGAACGTCCAAATATTACTTAATTATGTAATTTTTGGCTCGGTTTTCGAGGGGAAAATCTATTGGTGTACGACCGGATTCTAGCCTACGAATTTAAAATAATAAGGCCGGTCACTTTCACTAGACTACCGGTGTTCTTTCTTAGTTATTGGACAGCCTTCACAGCACAGTTGGTAGTAGCTCTGCCTACAGCGCCGTAGTCCGTGGGTTCGATCCCCACCGAGAACAAACTTTTGTGTGATGAACATAGATGTTTGTTCTCTGTCTGGGTGTTATAAATATCATAAGTATATATTTACAAAAAAATGCATATAAGTATTATATCAGCTATCTTGTTCCCATAGTAGAAGCTTTGGATTAGTTTGGGGCGAGATAGTGCTGCGTGGAATGTCTACCAATATTTATTTATTTGACTGATGTTAATATGAGTCCTGGTGGTCTAGTGGTAGCGGCCCCGCCTTCTGATCCTATGGTCGTGGGTTCATAACCGATCGTTCTCCAATGAGTTTTTCTGTTCAAAAATGTATATGCAGTGCACAATGGCAGTACTCTCAAACGGTGAAGGAAACATCGTGAGGAAACTGGCATGTTGTAAAACCTAAAACGTTCTATAACATGTGTCAAGTGCTCGAAAGGAGACTCTTGAGGCGCACCTTAAATCCTTTCACCACACTGTTTCGAAAGAAACTAGTGACACGACAAGAGAGAGAATGATGAAATTACCTGATGGTGTTGGCAGCTCGCTCCATCTTATCGTGTAGCTGAGCTAGTAGCTCGCTTAGCTCGCCCCAGGCCGCCTCCGCGTGCTGGGACTCTAACGTGCGACGGGAGTACTCTTCACGGCGCTCCTGAATATATCACACACGTTTATAAAACAGTTTTTTTTCCTATCGAAAAATGTATGTGCGCAATGCCAGTGTTCTTAAACGGTGAAGGAAAACATCGTGATGAAACCAGTTAGTATTCTAACAGCGGCGATGGGCTTGCAACCTGTCACGTATGGAACACCAACGGCAAAATGTGGGTATGTGCTGTAACGTCCGTTTTTTTACTGAAAACCATTAATATGGAAGATATAAAATTTCATAGATTTTTCAACTTACGCGCCATTGAATTTTGAATACTCCTTTCATTGAGATAGTTTTATTACCATAAGAACTCATCCGTGAACCTTGGCGCCTTAAACAGAAAATTCGTTATATGTCGCGCTTCGCGCGACACATAACTCAGTCGCGAGCCATTGTAATTTTATACACACCATTTTATAACGTTATATCACCATTATAAAAACCATTTTGTCTAATGAGTTTGTCATAATTTTGTTGTGTACGAAACAGCTGATAGGCTGGTGTTGCCGTGTTACACGAGCGAGCGTCAAATATTGATTGTATCGATAATTAGATATGTTCTCTCAAGTTAAAGGGTAATACTAAGTAATCCACAGCATTTTGTTCACGATCCTCTGTGGAAACTCAAGTCAGGCAGATATATCGTTTTTATTCATTCAAATCATTTTTTCCCTCGGTCGATCGATTATCGATCATCCGATTTGAGCGAATTACTGTTCAGTTGCTGGCAAGCCTAATTGAAAAAGTAGAGTGTAGAAAAATCTATGGGATGTTGTTTTTTTTAGATAGTGATCTTAGATTTCGAACAATTATATCGAGTCGGTTAATCGCGTTTTATTATTTTTCAGTTTTATTGGTTGGATACAGTTTTAACTTGTTTTGGATTCCTCGGGATCATTCCTGGAGGATTATAGGGATTTTTTATTTGCTTCATTAAGACCGAATTGACGTAATCTTGTTCGTTTGTTTCATCGGGTATCTCGATTGTCCGAATTATAGAATCGGTCATGTACGATCGAGTTGAGTAGATGAATGGTCTATGAGGTCTATGGCGCAGACATGACACGACAAATGATAACTGATATTTTTTGAGAGATGGTGGATATATTCGAATCGTCAGAGAATAATATTTAATTCTCTGTTATTTACTAAATAAATAACCCGTCGTCGATTACGAGACGCACGAGACTTAATTGTCCGACAACGCGCCGTCGTTGTGTTATATTCAGTGATCATACTTCAAGGCCTGGTGAGTTCCGAAGAGGGATTGTGATTATTGGATTTTTTCTCTCGTGTTTCTGTGAGTCAGTTCTAATTCAAGTTTTATGTTTGGTCGATCAGAAAAGGCTGTACCCTGGAGCTGAATTCCTGCCCAGTCGTGTGTCGGCGCATTTCGGTGCCAACCTCAGATACCTCAGACGCCGGCAGTTGCCTTTCGCCAAGCTGCTTCGGGATGAAGTGGTTGCTCCCGCCAAGTTCTTACTATCTTCGTGGTAGACTACACATAGTTACCTCGTAGCTACATTCATTCTGCGGACCCATTTAATATTCCCCAAAAGGTTAGTCAGAGGCAATTCCGATGCCCGCGTGAAATTCGTCGACGTTCTACCTCGCCTGGTTGCGGTATATCATTCGTATAAGAGCCATCGATTCAGATAAATACTAGAGAGTAAGTTTTAGCCTAGCTCTGACCAAACGCTTCACCAATCCATATCATATTTTGTATTTTACTGTATACACACACTATAATCATAAGTTTTGTGTTCCCCCAGGTATTTAGGATTTCAGAGCACTAATATTAATGTTAACATCATATGCATAACCTTTTCTTAACAAGAATTGTACATAAAAACTCTTAGGCAATAAAAATAAAGCTTGTATTATTTTTAGTAAATATAGTTGTGTTTATTTACCCTAGATTACCCCTAGGTTATAGGAAAATAGGTTACAGTGCCAAGTGTAATGTTTGAACGTACCTCTGACTACCCCCCTTAAACGTCCTCAAAGAATCTGGAGTTGGTACTAAGAGATCTGAGGGGATATCTACCATGCCTGGGAATCAAAGTGGTGGTGGTCGTGGACTATACAAAGGTTTATAGGTGCAGCATCTAGTTAAGTAAGTATCCAATATATAAATCGATTTAGAAAGAAATTATTATAAAAACTATTACATACGAAGATTCGTACTGCTGTTAACGGACGGTCGTAGAATATACGAACCGGTAACCGAATTTGCCTTAGCATTGTCAACTCACCGGCTCGCCAATAAGGTCGAAAGCGTGCTGCAGTATCTTGAAGGCCTCTTCTGCGCCCGGCTGCTGGTTTTTGTCCGGATGTACAAGAAACGCTTGTCTTCTGTAGTAACGCTTTATTTCTTCGTCTGAACATGTTACGCTCACTCCTAGGATGCTGAAATAAAACTATGCATTAGAAAATAAAATCCGCGATAAAAATAAGCTACATGAAAAGTTTCCTTTAACTCCCTCTCTCTTTTCTCGCTTCTGTCTCTCTTTCTCCCAAAAAAAAAGGTTTTTGAAAATAATCTAATACAGGGGTTCCCAAACTTATTTTGTCTACTGCCCACTTTGAGAATAAATTATTTTTTAGCGCCCCCATTTTTTCACCTACTTAAATATCACTATAACTTCAAATTAAATTAATTATTGTGAGCTATATTAGCGGAGATTAAACATTCATTCTAAGCGAGACTTTTACTATAACTCTCAAGAGTAAACTTGAGACCTGAGCGGTAGTACACAACGGTGCTCAGGTCTCAAATTAATTCCCCCCATTTTTTCTTTGGGTCTCTTGCCGCCCCCTTTAGATCTGCAGCGTTACTACAAGGGGGCGTTATAGCCCACTTTGGGAAAGGCTGATCTAATAGATGCTATTATAAAAAACTTTCTATGCACTTCATGAATATTATAATGTTTGTGTTTTAATTTCTTTTAATATTGGTCAAAGTGATCCTTTTGATTCAATGGAATAAATACATATTAGGAGTAGAGCTCTTTGTGAAGGGCTCGTCCGGAGAAGTGCTAATACCATGCCTATTTCTAAGCTGATGGACGCAGGGAACATCGTGACTTGCGAGGCAATGATCTGTTAATGGTGCCATCTTCTTGTTTTATCAGTAAGTATTTATTATTATTATTAGGAGCCCGTAGTGTCCCACTGCAGGGCAAAGGCCTCCCTTCTTTCTCTCCAATCTGTTCCGCTTTGGGCTATTGTAGACTACTCCTTAAGGTAGGTATCCAGGTAGTTCGCAGACGGACAGGAGGGAGGAGGAGGCGGTTCGCCCGCCTTCTCCCTCTGTAGTAGGGTCACCAGTGGAAGGTCGGGGGACTTCTGCTGGCTAATGTGGCTCTACACGACTGGTGGGTGGCCTTGGTGAGCAAGGTTGCCCCCACACAGACGAAGTGGCCCGGTTAAGTAAATCCGGGCCTACCGCCGTGGCGAGATGGTGAATGCAAACGCGACACCATCTCGCCATACCTTTGCGGATGATGGCTCACAGGGGGGGTTTTTAGTGGGTTCGAGCCCCACATGCCCCCTTTCGTCACCCCCATGGCGGAAGGGAAATGCGAAGGCATTTTCCCCCCTTAAAAAAAAATGGTATCCAGGTAGTAAGTAGTAAAACAAAAAACTTTTGCCTTTGTTCGATATCTACTCGATTCCATCCTTACGTATTCCTGTATTATTTTTACCTGTAAGGGTCCTTTCCTTTGCACGCCAGGAGCCGTTTCATAGCCTCCTCGCCAGTCGCTGGCAGCGGTATGTTGGAATTCAGTTTATCTCCATTTGCATCCGTGTCTGAATCTATGGTATAAGAAATTCTGAATAAGTTAAAGATACAGAGCTTGTGAACGTAGCGAAAAACTACGTGCGCAAGTTTTTAAGAAAATAGGTTTACAAACAAACATTAGAATTTGCAAACCCCTAATAAATACGAAATAAATAAATGTTGGTGGATATTCCGCATAGAACTATCTAGGCAAAAATGGCAAACTTCGGTTCAATGCGGATCTTAAAATCGTTGACAGTAAATTCTTTCATTTTCTTCTATTTCTAATTCAGTTGCGGAATAAAATCTGCACTGACATCTCGCAATGGAGATTGTGCATTGTTCCCTGCTAACCTCACCCCAGCTCAACTCCTTAAAGTAGTGGAAAAGGACTTTGGGTCTTTAATATATAATATTTACCTATAACATTTTTGAAGAGTAGTAGAGCTCTTTGTAAAGGGTTCGATCGGGGAAGTTCTACCACCATGCCTTTTTCTGCTCCAAGCAGCCCTGTGTTTCGGTTTGAAGAGTGTGGTAGCCGGTGTAATTACCTACAGGCACATGAGGCTTAACATCTGTAAGTCTCAAGTTGGTGGACGCAGGGCACTGCATCGTAGGGCACATTCCTATCGAGCGTAAGTTTCGATGCAATGCTTTGTTATAGGTGATGGTTACCACTTTAGGTGCGCCATCTGCTTGTTCTATCAGCTTATGTAAGTATTGTTGGACCTTCCACACATCACTATCTAGCCCCAAACTAAGCCAAAGCTTGTATTATTAGGACCAGATAGCTGATATAATACACACATACGTTTTTTTTTTGTAAATACATACTTATAATATTATATAACACCCTGACAGAGAACAAACTTCTATGTTCATCACACAAACGTTTGTTTTCGGTGTGGATCGAACCCACGGCCTACGGCGCAGAAGGCAGAGCTACTACCAACTGAGCTGTGAAGGCTGTCAGCATGTTGTATAAAAATTTAATACCTTTCTTGAACCACTTCATCCGGCGCCAGAAGCCAAACCGCGTGTGCCCCAGCTTCCTGTCGATAAACATGAGGTACTTGTTGTCCGGCAGACGCGCGCAGTATTCGCGTGCGCCCCTCCACACGGCCTGGGAGCTTACGTAGGTTTGTGTGAAGGCTGACGTGCAGCTGGAAACATTATAAAAGCGTTCAGGTTCAGTGGCGAAGCTAGGTGGACTAGGGCCTCGGTGCACGAGGACGCTTGGCAAATGTCTTAAATCGGGAGTACTCTGATTGCTATGTTCATTTAAAATCATTTAAAAAAATAGCAGGCTCAAGGTTTTCTAGCTTCGGGAGCTGGCTGACCCTCTCTTTTCAAAGCTTAGGTTAGAGGGCCCCCTGAACTCCGGGGCCCTGGTGCACTGCACCCACTGGCACTAAAATAGCTACGCCGCGCCACTGTTTAGATTGCAGCAGCGTTGCTGTGTTTCGGTTCGAAGAGTGTGATTACCGGTGAAATTACAGGCACATGATGAGGCCATCTGTATGCCTCTAGTTGATGGACGCAAGGCAGTGCATCGTAGGGCAAGTTCCTATCGAGCATGGCTATCGATGCAATGCTTTGTTATAGGTGATGGTTATTTAACATCAGATGGGCCATCTGCTTGTTCCACTAACAAGTTGTACAAAAAATTGAATAGGCTCCAATGATCATTGCGGAGCTTAACACGCCCGTCGTCAAATTAAAAGTTTAACTGCCACACTCACACATTTCTCTAGAGTCTAGTAGGATCTATCTATACTAAGGAACGGATGTAAGTACCTGTGAAGTCTCTGAGTGTTAGTGTAAGAACCGAGATTGTGGTCGCCAACAATTGGCCTAAAATCTACAAAAGAAGAAAGTCGCGTATGTAGACGTGAGAGTGTGCGAACTATGCTGGGGCTGTCACGAATTTCAAATAGCGTCTATGCAAAATAGCAACATCTAGATCTCAGAATCCTCAGCATTTGTAAGTTAAAGTTTTGTACAATAACTAGTAGAACAATAAACTAGTAGAACCGACAATCGCGTAATCTAATCATCATCAGCCTATGGAAATCACATAGCCCTCTCCTATACATCTCCGCAAAGGACGATTTTGAGCATTCTCTATCCACGGACCTCCCGTGTCCATCGGGTGTGTCTCACGATTCGTGCAGGTCATGTAATTTTATGTCAAAAAATTTAAACAGCTTCAAGACTTTGATCCCCAGCCACGGTAGATATCCCCTTTGATCTCTTGGTACATGAGATTTCGTCGAATAACTTACTGTCACTTTATCAAATAGGTTTTTACTAGAATAAAAAATTGGTAAAGAATCGTTTTTAGGTCTTTCAGACCATAAATACCTTGATAAAATGCTCAAACAAGGTATTTATGGTCCGAATGATATAGCGTCCTTTATGAGGATGTATATGTAACAATCATATCACATTTGCATGCAAAGTAATAAAATTATCACAGAGTAAGAGTAAGTCATAAAATTATCAAAGTGTTGGTTCAAACAAATATTAAAATTAAATTATTTTAATTTCAGTAAACCATTATTTTGTTTATATTATGTACTAGCGGCCTGTCCCAGCTTCGCCTGGGTGGACATAATTTTTTTCAACGTTTTAGGATAAACTTAGACCGTGGTGGGTTCGAGTCACTTCTAACTCGCGCCTTGCCCGGGCCCGCGCTGGGTGAGAACGCGCCCCATGACCTTATATTTTTAAAATCTTTTGAATGGAATGTCCGATTTGGAAAATTCAAGAAGTAATGTATAGGTATTGAACCAGTCTTGAATATGAAAAGATTTATTTGGATAAGGATTAATACCAAGGTACAAATAAAGACCCTTTTCTATCGACGGCATTTCAATTAAATTTTTATAATAAAAGAACACTTATTGTGACATAACTATAATAGTTAGACATATGCTGTTGCGACATTTTTTGTAGATGGTGACGTGTCCTACAAAATTGTAGTACATTATTTTGTTCTATCATCGATAGTTTTCGCAGCGCACGCGATGTAATTTTTTCTTTTTCCACCTTGGGTTACATTATTAGAATTTTAGTGAGGATCCCTGATTTTTTTGAAAATATAATATAGCCTATGTTACTCAGGGATAATGTAGCATTCTATTGGTGAAAGAATTTTTGAAATCGGACCAGTAGTTTTTGAGCCTATTCGTTACATACAAAACAACAAAACAACAAAACAACAAAACAACAAAAATACAAATCTTCTCTCTTTATAATATTAGTGTAGAAGTGTAGATTAGAGAAAACTAGCTAATTACCTTCTTTGTTGGTCATCTTATTATGCTCCTAGATAAGGGCTTTAACACTCTTATCTTTTTTATGGTCTAACAGTGGTCTATCAGTGAGGACATTAGTTATCAATTTGGCCTGCTACTACTATGTACAGATGTAATGAACAACTGACTAAGCTTCTTAGCTCGAATATATTTTGAGTTGGTACTAAAAGACCTCAGGAAATGTCAACAGTTCCTATACACATTAACTGCCTCATTTAAAATAATTGCAGTGAACAGAAACAATACAATCATAAACACAAAATGTGCATTTCTTTTTTATGTCTATTAATGTATTTCCATAAGTTAATCTTTATAAATAGATAATAATTATAAATAAAATAAATAAATATTGGTGGTCTTTCCACACAGCACTATAGATAGTGCTGTGCCCCAAACTAAGCCAAAGCTTGTAATATAGGAACTAGATAGCTGATATAATACAAAAACCTACTTTTTTTTTGTAAATACATACCTAAAATATACATATAATAACACCCAGACAGAGAACAAAAATCTCTATTATTAAATTCTTATTTTCAAAATACTCACAGGTCAAATGATAAGTGCACAGTCATGCCACATATATCCGACAGCAGATAGAAGAACCAGACCAATGCTTTCCAGCTGGCTCCTCCCCAATGCTCCAAATAGTTCTGAGCCATTCCCAAGTAGCCTGGCTTGTTTCTGCGGAACTTAGACTGGGTTGTCTTTTTCTTGTCCTGAACAGTCTTGCTAGCCTTGAAGAAAGAACGGCCTTCCTTCCTCTTTTTAGACTTTCCAGAATCGAATTGACCCTCTTGGTACATGAACGAAGCGCTGTCATCTTCATCAATCTTGAATTCGTCTTCCAAAACGGAGCTTTTATCAGAGCCCTTAGACTTGTTGTCTGATTTCTTCTCTTTTTTCAATGGCTTGTCCTGGTTTTCAATAAACACAAACTGACTATGGCTATCCAAATTGTAGCCGTATTCCTCATTGGTTGCATCATCCTGTGTTGACCATTTACGTGAGTTGTTACGCTTGTTCTTAGATTTTTTGGCTGGCTTAGCATGCTTCTCATTGTCATCTGTGTTCAAGTCACCAGATTCACTGCCTGATGATATAGTCTGTTTCTTTTCATTTTGTATTTTGTTCTCATCATGTTTGATGTTGTTAGCTGGCTTTTCAGGTTTGTTGCTGGCTTTACTGTTTATGGGCTTTGCGTCTATGTTCTGAGGTTTAACTTTACGGCACACATCTGCTTGTAAATTATCCTTTTTGTTCTTAGCAAGTACATCTGAGTAGGAAGGGCGCATCGGCTTCACCTCTGCCACAATACGCTTCTTGTTGCTAGTGTCAGCCAGTGGACTGTTCTCATTTCTCTTTGGCGAACTTTCTGCTTTCACAGAGAGGTTCTTCGGATCCAGTATAGGATTATTAGGTAGAATGTTAAGGTTTGATGCATCAGGATGGTTCAGTGGATAGTTATGTCCAAAAGGAGAGTAAGTCCCTGTAGAATTGGGTTCCAAGATGCCCAAAAACCCATCTAAAAAGTTGGGAGTAGGAGAATCTTGAGCAGGAGAGTTCAAAGTGTCTTGGAAGCCAGGGTTTGGGGTAGCATGATTCAAGGTAAAAAGATGCGAAGGTTGGGTAGCCTGCAGCGGCGTGTCCCGGACTCCCTGGTTATGGTTGAACATATCATACTGACCAGACATTGGAAAAATAAGCTGCTGGTTATTTTCATCGTAAAAGACGCGTACGAGTTGTCCATTCCCTAAATTGAGTACGGCGTTTCCGTAGTTCTGATTACTACGGGGAACATTATTGAACGGAATCTTTTCGTCCATTTTTACAGAAGCATCTCCCGTCGGCACATTGAAAGGATGTTTGTTCAAGTAAACATCGTTGCCGAAATTGGCATTGACGTACATATTGTTGTCGGGCAAAACATTCAAGTTTGGCGAAATTGGGGGTTGTTTCCTCTCATTTAGAGCACCAGGTGTGCAGTTTTCTGCGGTTTCCGCGCGATAATTCCATGTATTGTTAGTCATTTCATTGAATCTTGGATCATCCTTTGGCGACCTTGCCATTTTTGGGTTAGGTTCTACAGGACACAATAGACATTAATATTCACTGGGTACTAGAATACAGACAGTATTTTACTCAAGGATTTTTCATTTTACTATTTTAGAAAGAATTACAATGTCTAAAACGTGTATGAAAGAATTTTTTTATTGACAATTTGACTTGACTTGACTGACGCTGACTGAGAGAGAAAACTTCTACTCGATCGGGTCCGGTTAATTTACGACCAAGTATTACACAGCCCGAAAATGTACAACCCGGAAAGCACAGCCGTGTTTTCCAGGCTGTGCTTTCCCAGCACAGTCGGTATTGTACAGCCAGGATTGCACGACCATGGATTCTGTGACCATGCTCTGATTGGTCGAAAGCCTATGCTCTATTTAGATGCACTACACAGTAAGTATAGGCAAGTAGCACAGATTAAAAATTATCGGCACCCTACTCGATCGAGCTGGGTGCCGATAATGTACAACCATGGATTGTACAGCCGAGGAAAACACAGCCCGGATTTGATGTACAATTTGGTCGCGAAATCCATGGCTGTGTAATCCAAGGCTGTACATTCCAAGCCGTACAAATTCAGCACACCTTTGGAAAACACGACCCGATAAAACGCAGCCAAAATTTTGATGCCAAAACTTAGGCTTTGTTTACACTCGTCAATTACTTACTCACTCACTTGTTGATCCGACTCGGATTGGTTAGGTTATGTTAAAACATATTAATTACGCACAAGGCGAGCGAGCAAAGCGAGCGTGCCACGACAGCGGCCGCCGAAGTGCCAGAATTTTATTTTTTTCTAACATTAATCTCTGAATAATTCTCTTATTTTATATAATTTTTAATCTGTGCTACTTGCCTATACTTACTGTGTAGTGCATCTAAACAGAGCATAGGCTTTCGACCAATCAGAGCATGGTCACAGAATCCATGGTCGTGCAATCCTGGCTGTACAATCCCGACTGTGCTGGGAAAGCACAGCCTGGAAAACACGGCCCGGATTTCATGTACATTTTGTACATGGAATCCGGGCCGTGTTTTCCAGGCTGTGCTTTCCGGGTTGTACATTTTCGGGCTGTGTAATACTTGGTCGTAAATTAACCGGACCCGATCGAGCTCACTATAGCTCACTCATCCATCCATCCGTCCATCATAATAATCATAGACAATATTACTTGCCATTAAAAAAAAAATGCTTTGACATTTGGAAAAGTATCATTGACATTGACCGTAATACCGCTGACATGCTGACATCGACAGGTTGTTGGCAAAAGGCTTAAGACTCCAGCACCAGAAAAAAACTATGAATATTGTAAACAAAAGGTAAACAAACAGTTTATGGTTTGGGAGTTGGGACACAGAGTACATTTAGATGGTTTGGGAATTCGTCTCCCGGCGGCGGTGCCGGTCATTTCATGAGTAATAGTAGCTATTTTGTGCAGTCTTGTAACATACTTTAAACTTTCTTCTCAAGAAAAATGGATTTATCAAGTGATGAAAGTGATTTAGAACTTCTATCCCAAATATCCGATTGGGACAGTGAAGAAGGTGATGAAGAGGTGGGTGTTAACGTTTGTAGAACCTTTAAAATGGACTACACGCAGTGTCTGAATGATGCAGAGTTTACATTCAGGTTTAGGTTACCCAAATCTGTAGTGGAAGCATTGCTGAAAGAAATAATACCATTCGAACGCGCAACGTTGCCAAGGTGAGACACCAGAATCTACTTGCTTGTTATTGTGGTTTACATAATCTACTTACTATGGTATCTACCTACGTATCTAGTTATTATAAATTTTATTAGTAATGAAACAATAGAGAAACAAAAACAGCAGTTTTAAGAGATACCTACCTACAAAGTTCATACTTACCAAAAGCACAGATTAGAGAATCCTAGTAAAAGGCATGGTAATAAAAACCCAATAGAATAGTTGGATTACTTACCCACCTGACCACCTTCACATGCTTACAGATACAACGGAGTGCCACCTCTGCATCAATTGTTGCTGACACTCCGGTTTTTTGCTCTGGGCACTATGTTGAAATCCCTGGCTGACTTTCTGGGTATCTCAACATCTCTTGGATACAGAATAGTCCGGGACATATCAATGGCAATCTCCCGCCTGTATAAACATTATGTGGTAGTTCACCTTGAGCATGAAAACAAATTCCACAGAATTGCAGGATTTCCAAGAGTTCTTGGAGTTATTGATTGTACCCATGTTCACATACCACAGTGTAAGTTTGTAACAAGGAGGTAGTTAGTCAATGAAACCTTAGCCACCATGGATGAATCACTAGCAAGTGAAGGATACTAATGACTGAATCATGACTAAAAACGAGTGGGAGGTCAGTGATCATCATAAGCGCCATTAATTTGGTAGTAGTTATATTTATACAGAAATACTATTATTCATGAAGTTTCATATAAATAATAATTGGTCAAAGGGGCTTTATCACTTGCCAGTTTGGGTGGATATTAAACCACAGAATTGAGACCTATGGCTATGCCTAATTTAATGACAATTAAAATATATTTTTAGCTCCTCTAGTTGGTGAGGAATTCAGGAACTGCCATGGTCATTTCTCCATAAATGTCCAAGTAGTTTGTGATGCAGATTTGAAGTTCATGAATATTGAGTCTCACTGGCCTGGTTCCACACCGGATGAAACAATATTTAGCAAGTCAAGTTTAAAAGGTAATTAAATTATTTTTGTATGGCTTTTGCAGTGTTGCTGGCTTTATTTAAGTTAGACCTTACAGCCACTTGAAGGGATCTTACTATGTATTTCAGTATTCAGTATTGGCCTTCAACCTTATTATATATTATTATGTAAGTTTACCATCTTAAAGTCTTAGAATGAAAAAAGTGTTT
Organism: Chloroclysta siterata; assembly: GCA_932294275.1. Classification (NCBI taxonomy): domain Eukaryota; kingdom Metazoa; phylum Arthropoda; class Insecta; order Lepidoptera; family Geometridae; genus Chloroclysta; species Chloroclysta siterata. The sequence continues at coordinate 14,019,493 of OW028602.1, forward strand.
CCAAATTCAATACCTTCTTACTACCCCTTTTAGACATCCTCATTTAATCTGGAGTTGGTACTTGGTACCTACTAAAAGATCTGAAGGGACCTTTTTTTCGATATTTTATATTTGTTGATATTTTAATTTGACAACCTTCACAGCTCAGTTGGTAGTAGCACTGCCATCTGCGGCGGAGGCACAAACATTTTTGTGATTAATATAGATGTTTGTACTCTGTCTGGGTGTTATTATATATATTATAATATGTACTTTAAAAAAATGTATATAATGTATTATATCAGCTATCTGGTTCCCATAAGTGGTGTGGAAAGTCCACCAATATTTATTTGTTCAAGTTGTAGTTATGAAGTAAAATAAAATTTTTGTTCCAGCTAAATGTGATGCTGGTATGTTCAATAATAATTGGTTACTTGGAGATAATGCTTACCCAAACAGAACATACTTATTAACACCTCTTTTAAACCCCAAAACGGAATCTGAACAGAAATATAATGCAGCACATGCCAAGACGTGGAATACTATTGAACGGTATGATTCGAAGACAAACTTTTATAATAATACTAGCGACCCGCCCCGGCTTCGCACGGTTATTGTGCGTTTCTCTACTATATTATGCTTGTATTATGCATATAAACCTTCCTCTTGAATCACTCTTTCTATAAAAAAAACCGCATCAAAATCCGTTGCGTAGTTTTATATATTTAAGCATACATAGGGATATAGGGACAGAGAAAGCGACTTTGTTTTATACTATTTAGTGATGATACAAGTGGTTGTGGTTGCAAGTGAGTGATATAATTTTCATGAGACCAGTTTGTGCAATTTTTTTTATATTTTATCAGACTTCAGATCATGCCTGTATTCAAACACTTAAGTGGATGGATAAGTGACATTTAGTCATCCTGCTTCCTATTATTTCATCAGGTTGTCCAGGATAAGACTTCTTTTTAACTGCTTGGTGTAAATGGGTTATTTTATTTGGTTTTTTATTTAATAAAGTTGAGAAACAAGCTTTGACAGCCTTCACAGCTCAGTTGGTAGTAGCTCTGCTTTCTGCGCCGTAGGCCGTGGGTTCGATCCCCACCGAGAACAAACATTTGTGTGATGAACATTGATGTTTGTTCTCTGTCTGGGTGTTATTTAATATTGTAAATATATATTTACAAAAAAAAGTATATATGTATTATATCAGCTATGTGGTTCCCATATTACAAGCTTTGGCTTAGTTTGGGGCTAGATAGTGCTGTGTGGAAGGTCCACCAATATTTATTTATTTATTTATTAAGCTTACAACCTACCAGAATTTCCAACACCTGTACTCGCCAATGGTTAATATTATGGTTGTTGGTCCAGAATAACTAAAATTCTTTATTTTTGTTCCAGCACTCTTGAAGCATGGAAACGGCGTTTCCCCATAGTTTCACTGACCATGCGACTGTCGCTTTCCAATGCCTCAGCGGTCATCATAGCCACAGCAGTTCTGCACAATATCAGTCGAAATAACGACTTGGATGATGTACCTCCTGAAGTTGAGTTACCTATCGAGAGGATTGACCACAGTGATCTCCCTAATCATGGTGAAGAAAATGAGCAAAACTATAGGCAGAGGGAGGATCTCATTTTGAATGTTTTTAGTGACTAGGGACTTGAACCTGATTGGAATGTGTAAATGATGATCTCAAACGATTTTTAGCGGTGGTATTCCATACGAGACAAGCAAGCCGCCTGTCACTCATGTAATACCCCGCTTAGCTCATGTCCGTGGAAATGTTGAGAGACATGGGCAGGGACATGCAAGAATGTAAACAGGCCACTTTCATGTCGACTCGCGTTGACGTTCGCGTTGTCCCGTGACACGTTGCCGGCGACGCTGCTGCTGCGGACATATGTCCGGCCACGCGAATGGCAGCGGGAATGTCTAAATGTAAACGCGGTGTAATACCATCAACTGCTAACTGTATTACTTGGACGTACCTCTGATTACTCCCCTTCCCCTAAGACATCCTCAAAAAATCTCGAGCTGGTATTTATATCTGTAAGGGGGATGTACCTACTATATCTACCGGGCCTGAGAATTACAGTCGTTAACCATTGTTTTCTTACTAATGAATTCAGTCTTAAAAATGTAAGACAAGATTGCAACCTTTAATTGTATCTTAGTGGCCAAGTTTGTAAGAGACTGTTGCTTGTGTATTTATTTTCTATTTTTAATTTATGTTCCTACATTATTTTGTTTACGGCCGCTTTCTGAAAGCCCGATCAAAACTAATCGGATGTCAAGTCACTTGCTATCTCTATCTCATTCGAAGTAATAGCTGAAATGGCGAGTCATCCGATTAATTTTGATCGAGCTTTCAGAAACCGGCCGTTAGTCAATTATCTATATTCTCCTGAGCTACTGATAATGGAAATCTAGTTATAGTTTTCTAAACTACGTTTGGTAAAATTAAAAAGACTATTTGACTGGGACATTACCTTTTTTCTAAGCGAATTTGTACAAAAACATCGTACAGCACCTTAGGGCTTTAACCTATTTGTCTTTCTTTTCAATAACTCAATCTCCATTTGCAATTTTTCGTTTTGTAAGTTAACATTAGTTAAGTTGGCTTCCAATAACTTTGTTTTGGCTGCGTAATAACCAGCAATGGCTCGATTTCTAGATTCCCGGCCCTCATCTGTTCTCAGTTTCTTTTTCCCTGAAAAATTAGAATAATTAATGAATGAATGTATGAAAAAAGATTTATTGTACACCAAACAAAACAACAGTACAATAAAAAATAAAATAATAAATGTACAATGTAAATAAAATTTGTGTACATTTCATACAACGCTGTATCTTTTTTTTTTTATATACAACCAGCTGATGGAACAAACAGATGGCCCACCTGATGTTAAGTGGTAACCATCACCTATAACAAAGCATTGCCTCGTAAGTCACGCACGATAGGAACGTGCCCTACGATGCACTGCTCTGCGTCCATCAACTTGAGGCATACAGATGTTAAGCCTCATGTGCATGTAATTACACCGGCAACCACACTCTTCAAACCGAAACACAGCAACGCTGCTTGGCGGCAGAAAAAGGCGTGATGGTAGTACTTCCCCGGACGAGCACTTCACAAAGAGCTCTACTACTCTTCTTATCTAGTCCCAAACTAGGCCTAAGCATGTACAGGCGGCTGCACATAAGGTTACACACCCTACAAACAATAGCGACTCGTGGGAAAGGGCGCTATGGCAGACGGCCCGTTAGTGGGGCGAACGAAACATATATCGCACCCTCTCGATTTGCAGCGTTCAACTTCAAACAGTTCAAAGTCCAAACTGTTAAGGGCCGGTTTCACCATGCTCTGTTAGATTAACAAAGGATTAAAGGGCCGTTTGACAGCTAAGGTTAGATTTAACGGCCTGTTAATCCTTGATTAGTAACTAACAGAGCATGGTGAAACTGGGCCTTAGTCTGATGTGTATCCGTGGGTAGGTGCACCTGTGATTATGATTGGTTCATTCAATTCTCTCTCTCTTGTTGTGTCACTAGTTTGTTTCGAAACAAGGTGAAAGGATTTTAAGTGCGCCTCAAGAGGCTCCTTTCGAGCACCTGACACATGTTATAGAACTTTTTAGGTTCTACGACATGCCGGTTTCCTCACGATGTTTTCCTTCACCGTTTGAGAGTAGAGGCATTGTGCACATTCAATTGATTTACTACTACTACTAAATAATAACAGGTACCTAAGTAGAGATTTATGCATACAAAAAACCTTATGTAAACAGATAGGTATTGAAGGTAGGTTTAGGGTATAAAAACCGGCCAAGTGCGACCGGTGTGGTGTGTGTGAGTGTAAGTTCCCTTCGTGCACGAGTTCGACTCGCACTTACCATTATCTTGAAAAACGGAAAAAAATCACGTTTGTTGTATGGGAGCCCCCTTAAATTTATTTTATTCTGTTTTTTAGTATTTGTTGAACGGCAACGGAAATACATCATCTGTGAAAATTTCAACTGACTAACTCTCACGGTTCATGACATACCAGCCTTGTGACAGACGGAAGGACAGCGGAGTCTTAGTAATAGGGTCCCGTTTTACCCTTTGGGTACGGAACCCTAAAAATTGTACTTACGCAACGGCATCTCCGGGAATTCATTCGTTTTGTGACTTATCACATTTGTCTCAGAAGCGGTAGTGGGAGGCAATAGAACCTCTTCAGTCTCAGGCACCTCTGTGGTGAAAGTCTTTAGGGCAACACTCTCGCGAACTGGCATGTCCATATCCGACTCATCGCTGTCACAGTCATCTGATGACTTAGCAGCGTTCCTTCGTCTTTTGCGCAGTAATGTGGATACTTTCTCGAGTATTTCGTCTCGGGGTAGGTACTCTGCAGCTAAATCTGCCTGGAAATAAGTAGAATTGTTAAAAAGAAACGCAATAAGGGCCCACCTTCAACCCAAAGTCTTACTCCTACTTTAAGGAGTTGGGCGGGCTGGGGTGAGGTTAGCGGGGGGACAATTCACAATACAGCTTATTAGGGGATGTCAGTGCTGATCTTATTTCCCTCGAATTAGAATAGTAGTAGAGCTCTTTTTGAAGGCTCGTCCAGGGAAGTACTACCACCACGCCTTTTTCTGCCGCCAAGCAGCGTTGCTGTGTTTCGGTTCAAAGAGTGTGGTTGCCGGTGTAAATACAGGCACATGAGGCTTAACATCTGTATGCCTCTAGTTGATGGACGCAGGGCAGTGCATCGTAGGGCACGTTCTTATCGTGCGTGACTTACGAGGTAATGCTTTGCACCTATAAAGCACATAAAAAGTGTTGGTTACCACTTTACATCAGGTGGGCCATCAGCTTGATCTATCAGCTAAATTTATAAAAAAAACAGCTTATTGGAGGATGTCAGTGCAGATCTTATTCCCCTTGAATTAGAATTAGAAGGGCCCACCACTGACCTAGTAGCGTCAACAGTGGGCTTTGGCCATGGAGCTTGTTCCATCATCAAGTAGGCAGTAGGTATAAAAAGTAACAAACCCTTTCACGGTTCAACCTGTTCTTTGCACTCCATCTTCGCGCGTTCTTCTTCAGGTTCTCCCACTTAAGACGCAGTTGCTTCGGCGTTCTCGGATGTACGCTGCATGTTGCATTGAATTGTTCCGTGATTTCGTTCCACTCTTTTATCTTCTGTTGGTTGTTGGAGGCTTTCGTTTCTCTGGATATAATTATTGGATGCAGCAGGATCAGGCTCAGCAGTTTTCTAGTTTCATCTTTTGTCAAAGCTTTTGATTTTTCCTTAAAGTATTTAGAAAACAGTTAAATAAAAACAGCATTAGGATTTTAAAATGAAATGTTGAATTTTTAATGTGCTTTATCTCCAGGCACGGTAGATATCCCCTCAGATCCCTCAGTACCAAGGGGGTAGTTAAAAGGTATGTCCAATTATTACATTGGCACATACCCATATTTTGTGGTAGATGTTTGATTCCAATGTGAAAGGTGGCAAGCCCATCGCCGCTGCTAGAATAGTAACTAGTTTCCTCACAATGTTTTCCTTCACCAACCACTAGAAAGCAGTGAGTACTTATTTAGTATCTTAAATATAAATTTTGGTGGACTTTCCACACAACACAGTCTAGCCCCAAAGTAAGCCAAAGCTTGTGGAACCAGATAGCTGATATAATACATAATATATACTTTTTTTGTTTTGTAAATACATACTTATATATAATAACACCCAGACAGAGAACAAACATCTATGTTCATCACACAAATGTTTGTTATCGGTGGGGATCAAACCCACGGCCTATGGCACAGAAGGCAGAGCTACTACCATCTGAGCTGTGAAGACTATCTTATTTTTACCTTCTATTTCAATCTTTGATTAGATAGGTAAACCTTACATAAGAATTGTATGAAGAATAACTATTGTCAGAACCAATCTTATAAAAATTTCATAATTCTGAAAAACCATTGATTTCCAAAGCTTATTATACCTCCACTTACATTGCTGGACTGGTCTGTTTTAGAATAACAGTTGGGAGAAATTTCAATAAACTGCTCCTCAACTGGCTCCATATCATCATTCATAGCCTCTTCCTTGACCCTAACACCACTTCCATTATTAGAATTGTTCTGGTGGTCATAGTCATACACTTGTTCCTCTTTAATTTTGACAGATTCTTGCGCCTTAGTTCTTCGAGTCTCCATGATAGAATGGTCAGAATAATGCACGAACAGACTTTGTTAATAAGTTGACAGTAGTTGGATACAATTAGTGACCATAACTTGGACTTTGATATATCTGAAAATAAAATATTTATAGTTATAATGCAGTTAGATTCTTTTAAGTTGTGTAAAGAATCAATAAGATAAGGAATGAGTTTGGTAGCTTTTTGAAAGAGCTGCCAGTGGGAAGGGAAGAATATCATTAAGCAAGAAGAGTGCTAGGTAGGAATGTGGATGAATATGAGAGTAGGTACCTATAGTTAAGTCTCCTTTACCTCTAGATTTATCATCACTTCATAGTACCTATAAAACAAAGTCGCTTTCTCTGTCCCTATATCCCTATGTATGCTTAAATCTTTAAAACTACGCAATGGATTTTGATGCAGTTTTTTTTATAGAAAAAGTGAATATCCTTGATTCAAGAGGAAGGTTTATATGCATAATACAAGCATAATCTCTTAGGGATAACCCACAATAACCGTGCGAAGCCGGGGCGGGTCGCTAGTAATGCAATGAAATACACAAATAATAGAGTACATTAAGCCCTCATATGCTTAATGCTAATGCATTTTCTACCAGCCAACTTAAGTGGTGGTTTGGAAAAAGTTTTACTTATAGAAATTCATTAGTACTTTCTTAGATAAATAGGTACCTGTTTAACGTAGTTAGTCTTTTTTAGCGGTCTCACGATTCTAGAAGTTTTATTTTTTTACTCTACGTCTGTTCTTTCTTGTGAGGAACTCCTTCCACTCGGTAACTTCTTATTACGTTGTGCTATTTTGAATCAGAAATGCCAAACAAAACAAAATAAAGTAGATCCGTCCGAACAAAATAATCACGAAACACCGGAACCATCGAAAAGAGTAAAAAAACTAAAGTAAAGAAGAATATATATCGCACACCCAGAACAACACCGTATTATGTCGAAAAATTTCAAAATCGACTTTTTAGTACCAAAAAATCGGCATAATTTTACCGCGCCTACCAATAAGACAGTCTTATTTGTATCACCAAAAATGCCTGAGAGATGGCGCGCTAAGTCTCTCTTAGTGAGTGAATGGATGCAAGATCATACCACAAACACGAATTTAATTCTAGTTGCCACTTGTCGTCAAAGGGAAGAGTACGTACCGCCATTTTGCAATAGTGAATTATTTCGTGATAATTCGGTGTTGTTGAATACAATGTGAAAATTTCTTCGGGTTATTTAGTTTTAATTTAGTGTTGGTGAATTTCTCGATGCTGCGTTTTGACACTTTTTCGAAATACTACTCTATTGTTGAAGAAGGTATGTAAGTTTTTTATAATTATTCAAAAATAGTTCAGTATTGTTCGATAAAGGTGAAAAATAGTTAAATGATGCACTATTGATGGTAGATTTAAATTATGGCCTAAATTGTTCAAAAATCATAATAAATTATAATAATAAGCTCAGACTGCTAAATTATGTTCCATATTAAAAGAAAAGTAATTTAAACTTGTATTGTTTTTTATTTTACTAGTAGTTTTAAACCTTTTTTTGAAATAATGCACTGTTTGTGATTTAATTCAGATTGTATTGGTTATTTGGCAGATGATGAAGGGTCGTGGTATATTGTTGCTCAAAAAAGCAACAAGGGCTACTGCAGAAGAAACCTGGTCAGCTACTCCACAGTGCAGTAAGGAAAGGAGTGCTGAAAAGGACGTTAAAACCATAGCAGCGTCAGCCAACCCATCACCTTCCGTTGCAGTGTTAGTCATTCCAGCTTCAGATTCAGGTACATTCAATCCTGAAGAAAATAGGAAGGTAAGAGAGATACCACCACTTATTTTACCAAAGAAAAAGCATTGTCAACTGTTTCACATGCCGGTATGGAATGGAGTACTGAAAATTCAACCATAGCAACGTCAGCCAATTCATCACAAGCAGTTGCAGCATGCGTCGTTCCAGCCTCAGATCCTGGTTCATCAAATCCTGGAGAGAATAGGGAGGAAACAGAAATACCGCTTACTATTTTATCGGATCAGAGTAAAGATTTTATAGATGATTCGGATACAGATCCCACTTTTTCTTTGCTTGCCAAACGAAAAACTCGACCCCTTGTAGTTCCTAGAATAATAGCTGCCTCTTCCACCTCGAGCTCCTCATCAGCGTCAAGCTCATCATCATCAAGCTCTAGTAGCTCAAGCAGTTCATCTGATAATAAATCCTAATCCTAATAAAATAATGAATATGGTACCTAGCAGTATTATTAAGTGCGTACCTACAGTATAATTTATAAGTATTTAAATAACTAAGTATTCATTGATTATGGTCAGTTCCTTGTTGATTATTGTTTAGCAATAAACAACGTTTAATATGTTTAATATTTTGTTTTAAAATTATAGAACAGTTTACATAATAATAATATTATGTACCTACTTTGCCACATTGTAGAGTATCTACTTTGACTAATTAATTTTGTCCTGTGGAATGTGCATGTATATTTAATATTTATAAGTCCATTAATTAATTAATGAACTATGGAATAATTAGTACGGCTAGATAGTTTTATTATGCCATTTTTGATATTTTTTTTCTTTACGCAATTTGTTACGCTTTTTTGTGTTTTTTTTTTGTTTTGAACCAACTAATTCGGTAAGTCTCATAGACAGACAATAATAAATGTGATTTAAGTTATTGTTCTTTTATTTTACTCTAAATATACATTCTCAGGGATTATTATTTCTGAAAACATAATAAATAGTTCAGTATTGTAAATTTACTCCAAACCCATAGTCGGCAGAATAATAGTGCATTATTTCAACTTTAATCAGTAAGAAGTATGTAACTCGAAATAACTCTTTTTTATTTCAATCAACAATTTAACAATAGTGAATTAAGTCAAAAACATCACTTTTTGCTTTAAATACGCTTAATTACTCGAATAAACTATTATGATACTGAATCACTTTGGATTCGTTACAAGAAATGTTCAAGAGCTTGGCAATATCTTTGATACAATAGGAGAAAACCGTTTTTCGTTGATTCTCGAAAAAGTGCTATTTTGACATAGTGCAGTGTTGTTCTGGGTGTGCGATATATATTATGTACCTACCTACCTTTAGTAGGTAGATGTAGGAACGAAGAAACCGTAGAATTATACGGACGAGGGACAAACAAAATTAGAGGTGTTGCCGACCCCAAGAGACTAAAAAACATCAGCTCACCAATAAAAAAAACAGGAGAAAACAGTAGAATAGTAAAAAAACGCAGATTTCATACTTTTATTAGTTGCCAGGACTCACATATATTTTTATTATAATATTGTTAATAAAAAACGAAAGTCAAATTAAGATTATTTTCTAATTTCATTCTCAATTGCCTCATCCTCATCGTCGTATTTTCAGACTCATATTCCGGTTTTAAAAACATACATATTTTTGTTAAATTTCTTCATGTGCCTTTCTGTGGCTTCAAATGTAGCAATCGGTTATTTCGGATATTGGAATAGGTGGTCCTATAGTGTAATAGGTGGTGCTGAACGCTAATTGAAAAACAGGGGGGGCATCAATGTGAAAACAGTAAATCTACTGTTAAAACAGTAGGGTTGGTAACACTGGTGCGTACTGGCACGTACTGTGTAGATCCGGAGCCAACCAAACGCCTCCCTCCGGAGCAGTGTGGTTGTGGTTCCGCTCCGGATTGAGGTTCGTGGCGTGTCCGCGGCGTTCTCGGTCCATCAGTCGAGTGAATGTAAATTCAAGATTGTAGCTGTGTGGATCAGCTTCGGTTCGGGTTCGGACATGTTCAATCGACGGATCCGGATCCATTTACGAGCAAGCTACAGTTACTACTATAGATAAAATATTATAATTTGCTAAATAAAATAAGCAGAAACCAGTGCTGCCGGTATGAATTTCAGATTAACAAGAAAGGTTAGATGAAAAATTAAACATAAAATGTAGTGTACATTACAAAGTGTATATACACTTTGACAAATATTGGATTATGCATTTATTACTGATTTCATGATAATTAAAACTATAATATTCATTTGGCTAAAGGAAAGGTATATAGATTGTGTGAAAGATTACAAGGGCAAGAAAGAAGTGACTACTTAGATGATGGATGATAGAGAAAAGTGGAGAGAACACCTGCTGTGTCAACCAAGGGCAGTATGAAAATGTATAATGGATGGGTAGTAATATTATTAAGAGCTTCCCTAAAAAAAGGAAAACCTCTTTATACGGCAACACCATTATCTAGTGATTATTTGACAGTACTTTAACTTTGTTTGACATTGACAGTAACAATCCAAGTTATAGATAATTAATTAGGTACGTTAATTTCTTAGACGAAGTATTTTATAGACGGAGCGTTTTGGTTTTTAGCTCCATGTAATCTACCGAGCATTACCATAACTTACTCCACCGGTCATTCTCTTTCGTGCTAAGTTCTAACAAATACTTCGTCTAAGGTCTAACATAAAACGTGACATTGATGAAATTGCGGGTTACACTGCAAAGCCCATACAATTCTGAAGAAGATGTACCTACCTACCCACATATAATGTTGCTGTGTTTCGGTTTGAATTGAAGAGTGTGGTTGCCGGTGAAATGACAGGCACATGAGGCTTATCATCTTGCGTCTACGATGCATCGTAGGGCACGTTTCTAACGTGCGTGACTTACGAGACGATGCTTGGTTACTACTTAACATCAGGTGGGCCATTATGCTTGTTCCATCATCAAGTTGTATAAAAAATGCTAGATACCTACCTAACTTACTAGGTATGTATGGTACCTAGGTACCTGTACCTACCTAGTAAGTTAGGTACCTACTTCAAGGGGTTGGTTTCGTGCACGTAATGTTTCTTTTGGAGATAATCAAACGCAACTGACCCGACGTTAAATAACACCTAAAATGTAATAAAGCCAGCAGCTTCATAATTGCACAATTTATTTCACAATCTACTAGACCGTGACAATGTTAGAAAACTTGCCATTCACCTCATTCAATAAAAATTTAACAGGTAGGTAGGGTCATTGTGCTAGATAGCGGCCTCTTAGTGCTCCCGTCGACTTTAGGGCTTCAGAAAAAAATAATACAATCCTAATTTACCTGTTCTAATGATGCAGTATGATAGCCTATATAATGAAGTTTATTTTTAATGTACTGTTTAGTGCTAGAAGCTTATAGTTATTTTTATTTTTAATTAAATCCGGAAAAATGCCAAAAATTCAGTTTTCGGCCACAAATTTCAGTTTTCGGCCATGGAGTCTTCTGTTTTCGGCCACCTTATAAAGACGGATTTTAAATGAATTTTTAAATCTAAAGTAACATAAAATCAACGTTTTTTTGTGGGTTTAACAGTATTTTTATTATGTACCTATATACAAAATTACAATCAACATAATACCGGATTTTGAAACATTTTGTCACACACTAGATAAATATTTTCGAAACAATATCAACTAAGTTTAACTTTATTATTTCTTAGGTAACAGTTTAGCTATAGCGTACCGACTTATCAAAAGAATCATCATCAAAGAATCATTAACTCAGGCGCAAAAACAAAAGACATTCGTGACAAAAAAATATCGTTAAAAGAATTTTGTCGCCACTATGGAATTCTAATGTGTACCATACAAGACAGAATTGCCGGAAAAACGGCGGATAGTATTAAAAATCTAGGACCCGATCCAGTACTAACCCACAGAGGTGAAAAAGAAATGGTGGAATGGCTTATCAACCTGGCAAAGTGTGGTTTTCCTTTGAAAAAGCAGAACTTCTCGACACAGTTCAGAAAGTTATTCAAGATACAGACAGGTATACCTAATAACTTGAGATTGAAGATACTTGCCCAGGGAAAACTTGGTTTAAAAAAATTATGAATAGAAACCCAGAAATTTCCCAAATAACAAGGAATAAACAAGGCGAGAGCACGGGTAACAGAAGAATCAATCTGACTATGGTCTCGTAAACTTCTCGTGTTTCTTACAGAGTCGAATAACCAAGATATACTGGAATCTCCAGAACGCATATTTAATGGCGATGAAAGTAGGTTTGCCTTTTGTCCAAAAACTGGCAAAGTTCTTGGGCCAAGAGGGTACCGGAACCTTATGAAATAAAGGCTGGCAAACCATGAAGAATAATGCCCATTTGCACGCACAAAGCAGCTACTGGCGGTGGCATAACTGTGCGTTTGCATTGAAAGTCACCAGAACAGAAGGTTCCAGCACCCTCTTGGCTCAAGAACTTCGCCAGTGTTTGGACATAAGGCAAACCCACTTTCATCGCCATTAAATATGCGTTCCGGAGATTCCAGTACGTCTAAGTTATTTGACTCTGTAAGAAACACGATAACTTCAAGGAACCAAATTCTGATAAATTCTTCTGTTACCCGTGCTCTCGTCTTGTTTATTTCTTGTTTCTTTCAAGTTATTAGGTATACCTGTATCTTTAATAACTTTCTGAACCGTGTCGAGAAGTTCGGCTTATTTCAAAGAAAACCCAAACTTTGCAAGGTTGATAAGCCATTCCACTATTTCTTTTTCACCTCCGTGGGTTGGTACTGGATCAGGTCTTGGATTTTTTATGCTATCAGTCGTTCTTCCGGCAAATCTGTCTTGTACGGTACACCTAGGAATTCCATAGTGGCGACAAACTTCTCTTATCGACATCTTTTGCCTGAGTTAATGATTCTTTCGAATATTGAGTTCGTACATTTCTTTTTTTCTTTATCTTCTCCACAGCCGTCGGAGGAGAATACACCTGAAGAAAATAATAGATTAAATTAAAGAAGAAAATAAATAATTAGATTTATTTTCAAAATAAAATTATTACTTATCTCAAAAAGATAAAAAATATACAAACATTTTTGCTTTAAGGCCGAAAACTAACAGCGACATTCAGTTAGTGGCCACATGATTTCAATACAATTGTCGGTCATGCCGAAAACTGAGGTGCCATTTTATCTATGGTTGGGTTTTCGGCCACCCCCAAAGTAGTCATTACTATTACTCCTTTTTCATTATGAATGCCACATAATTTGACGGCCGAGAACTAATGGCTAGGATCTTCACATATGTTGCTATCGTAAAACAAAGAGTTGTGAGCTAAACCCTTGAACCAATTGAGTAAAAGAGACAAAAGTGTAGACGACTCGATGTACTACATACCGGCCCTTAGGCCGAAAACTAAACTTTTGAAAAAATTCATATGTTGGATCGCGGCCCCCATATTAATTGTTATTCTATACAATATTTTGCAAAAATAATGTTAGTAGTATGTTGGCAATTAAGTTTTGAAGTGACTTAAATGCCTATCAACAATGTTTGCTTAGAAAAACAACACATAACTTACCTTGGAGTGAAAGGCGCGTCACTATTTTTTTCCTAATTTCCGCACGCTGCGATACCCGCGATGACCGCCGCCGATCTGAATAATTCGCTAGAAATCACTCGTAGCTTGTTTCCGACCAAAAATGTTGTCAAAAACAAAGCAACTAATTTCAGATGTCTTGATAAAAAAATCTTTCAGATATTGCATTTCAAAACGATAATATCTTAATTTTACTGCATCAAGTACGCGTAAAGGCCGAAAACTGAAGGCGGCCGGCAAACCGGCTCACATACCCTACCTGTACCTACGTATGCAACAATAATTTAGTAAGTGAGCGAAGCGAACAAAAATCTTACAGTCAACTTATGTGATTTGGCATTTTATGTACTTATCTAAGTAAGTTTGTCGTTTAACTTTAGAACCGTAAATCCGATCTGAATGAAATTTAGTAAGTCGATAGCTTGAAGGTAATTGAGTTTGATCTCTTTTAAAAATCGCAGCACAAATGACAGGTGTAAGCCGTTGGGCCGCACTTTTATTTCTAGAATAAATACTTTTGCATTTCTTTAGCAAATTTTCGTAGGTATTAATTTTTATTCGATATTTGAACAGAGGAATCAATTTTTCGTAACAGGATAATCCTGTGTTTTTTTTTTGGCCTCGCACCATGATCCTGTTAGTTGAAGTAGCTAATTATAAAAAAAAACTATGTGAACGATTACAATAAAGAATCATTTGCAAAAAAAAAAGAAATAAAAAAATAATGTCTAGCAATTACTTATAAATTTTCTGTAAAAATAAAAGTTTTCCCCATACATAACTCTATAGTGGTGGTGTAGTAGGTGGCCGTTTTTAGTTTACCCTCAGAGCTATCTCGAGGGGTAGGTACTCAGTACTCACTCACCCTGCGTAGCATAAACCTACGTCCAGGCCTAGACACATCGTACTTTAAAATACCTACTTATGTAAATTGTACTTGCGCAAGAAAAATATGTACCTACGCCTATTAATTTGCATCATTCTAATGTGGTCTTATCATACCTACTCGTAATTTGCATTTCTTTAGGCAAGAGACATTTTTTGGGTTCCTATTTTATCGCCTATTTTTTGAGGGATGTGAAGGTGTTATGAAAAAAATGATGAATTTTAACAAACAATATGCAACCACCCTACATAACAAGTACAGGCAAGGTATAGGCACCCTGAAAAATAATGGGTGTACCCGATATGCATTATCTTTCTCTAAAGATCGGTTTAGAAAACACTTGCACAGAACGTACCACTAGCAAGGTTAGCGTTTGGGTATAAAATGTAATGTCGAGGTGCAGCACGGGCTGTTCCAAAACAGTGAACGCGCAAGTAGGTAACTTAAATAGATAGGTACCTATTGTTAATAAGCGGTCAGTGATCTTGAGGCTGCGGAGAGAGTGAAACTACTTATTAAAGTCAAGAAGTGTAGCTTTTTCCAGTTCATGCCGCTGTAAATTTGAAAAAAGTTTCGATCTGGTATGAAAAGGCTGGTGTGAAATTGATGAATTATGAAGGTTTTGGTGCTTGTGTTGATGTTGAGGATGGTAGCTTTGGAGCAGCCACAGCCAGCGCCAGCTTCTAATCAGATTATCGATTTCAAGAATAAAGCTAAGGTGAGTTAAAGTGTACCTCTAAGTTAGCAAGACGGTAACTTGCTAACTTAGACCCAGTTCTTACTGTCGATTAGTTAATTATGGTATAAGTAGATAATAATACTATAAGATATTCACTTTAGGTGCAGCAAAACCTGATTTCTAAAATGCAATATCTACATTTTCTAGATAAGAACTACGATTATCAGCGCGTGAAGCGTGAAGGTACATTTCGTAAGGTTAGAAGATGATGTAGGATAAATCTAGGTACGTACCTACCTAGTCGTCCATATGTTCAGAAAGTTCGTGTACCTATAGGTATTTTAAAACGAACACAAGAGTTAGTGTACCTCTCGCTCACACGTTTCGACATGTTGAAAGATATAAAATCACTAAACCCATTTTCGAGAAATCGCAAATAACCATTTTGTGTGCAATCACATTGCACACAGTTTATTAAAAATATATTTTGATCGATACAATTTTTCCCATTCGAAAGTTTGCATAAGTAGGTAGGTACGAAAACTAGGTAGGTAAAGCAAACTTTTGAGTAGGAAAACTTGTATCGAAAATGGGTTTAGTGATTTTATATCTTTCCACATGTCGAAACGTGCGAGCGAGAGGTACATTAGCTCTTGTATTCGCCTTATCAGGTACCCAGTTAATGGCATTTCGGGAATAATGAGTCCGTTAGGAATGACCTTGCATACTGTTGAGATTTGTTGTAAAAAACCAATTATGTTGATAGCTGTGTCTGTAATTTTTCAGAGGCCTATCGGAGTGATGAAAACAAGCGCAGGTGCCCCAATAGAATACAAAGAAGCTACCAACTCACTAAACAAACGGTTGCTCTTCAATGAGTATTTTATGGACTCCCTCACCCACCTGGTGAGGGAACGAATACCAGAGCGAATAGTGCATGCGAAGGCCGCAGGAGCATTCGGCTACTTCGTAGTAACGCACGACTTCTCTGATATCTGCAAATCGGATCTCTTCAGTGCTATTGGAAAGAAGACCCCAGTAGCTGCTAGATTCTCACCAGTTGTCGTAGAAAGGGGTGGAGCAGATTTATCTAGAGACGCAAGAGGTTTCGCCATTAAATTCTACACTGAAGAAGGCAACTTGGATATAGTAGGGTTCAGTACACAAATGTACGCTTACAAAGACCCACTACTATTTACCACATTCGTTCATGTGCAGAAGAAAAACCCAGCGACTAACTTGATAGATGGAAACACCCTTTGGGATTTCTTGACTCTTCGCCCGGAAAGCATACACATGTTTTTATTGGTATTTGGTGATAGAGGCGTTCCCGATGGTTACAGGCACATGCCCGGATTTGGTATTCACACTTATGAAGTCGTCAATAAGTACGGAGACAAGAGTTTCGTAAGATTACATTTCCTACCTGAAGCTGGTATCCGAAGCCTTACCTCAGAGCAAGCCATGAAGATCAATGGAGTGGACCCAGACTATGCAACAAGAGATCTCTACAACGCCATTGGAAGAGGAGATTTTCCGCGATGGAGTGTGAGTGCACAGGTGCTGAGTCTAGAAGATGTCAAGAATGCTGGCTTTGATGTGTTCGATGTTACAAAAGTACTACCTCAGGATAAGTATCCACTAAGACCCGTCGGATATTTCGAATTGAACAGGAACGCTAAAAATTATTTCGCTGAAATCGAACAGCTAGCGTTCAATCCAGCTAATCTGGTGCCAGGATTTCTCGGGGCTCCTGATAAAGTGTTCGAAGCGAGGCGACTAGCATACAGGGACGCGCAATACTACCGATTGGGAGCCAACTTTAACCGCATACCCGTGAACTGTCCACTGCAAAGCAATCAACTGGATTACAACCGCGACGGAAGAGCGCCAGTCGACGACAATGGAGGAGGCATTCCCAACTACTATCCAAATACCTTTTACGGCCCAGCTCCTTACAAAGATGACAAAAGACCAGAGGTGCTAGATATCTATCAGGACGACCCGAACAATTTCGAGCAGGCTGGGGACCTCTATGCAAATGAGATGACGAAAGAAGAACGCAGTCGGTTGATAGGGAATATTCTGTACAGCTTAGGAGGTGTGATGCAGGAACTCCAAGATAAGGCTGTGAAGTTCTTTACGATAATACACCCAGACCTTGGACACAGGGTCCAACAAGGTCTTCTTGTAAATAGAACAAATTACTATTATGAAGACGAATAAAATACAGACTTTTGGAATGGTGGAACTTTTAAAGACACAGATGGTAGAAATTTGCCTGCAATAAAACACCGCGTGACATATCAAGTACCTGCCTATCTATTTATTAAGTACTAGCGGCCTGTCCCAGCTTTGCATGGGTGGATATACATTTTTTGAACATTTTAGTATTTAGTATAAATAACTTAGAATGTAGGTTCGAGTCTCGCGTCTACTTATTTCATACATTTACACGCCCTTCTCGTAGGTTCGAGTCTCGCGTCTACTTATTTCATACACGCCCTTCTCCCTGAGTGAGTAAGAACGCGCCCCTTGGAACCGCGCGTTCACTAATAATATTTTAAAGCGAACTAAAATTTTTAATATCGTAATATCT
Source organism: Chloroclysta siterata (assembly GCA_932294275.1). Taxonomy (NCBI): domain Eukaryota; kingdom Metazoa; phylum Arthropoda; class Insecta; order Lepidoptera; family Geometridae; genus Chloroclysta; species Chloroclysta siterata. The sequence goes on from OW028602.1 coordinate 14,037,219, forward strand.
TTTGAATGGAATGTCCGATATGTAAAATTCAAAAAGTAAACTATAGGTATTGAAACAGTCTTGAATACGAAATGATTTATTTGGATAAGGATGAATACCAAGGTACAAATAAAGAACCTTTTCTAGCGGTGGCATTTCAATTAAATTTTTATAATAAAAGAACACTTATTGTGACACAACTATAATAGATAGACATATGCTGTCGCGACATTTTTTGTAGTTGATGACGTGTTCTGCAAAGTCGTAGTACATTATTTTGTTCTATCACCAATAGTTTTCGCAGCGCACGCGATGTAAGGTTTTGGTTTTCCACCTTGGGTTACATTATTGGAGTTTTAGTAAGGATGCCTGATTTTTTTGAAAATATAATATAACCTATGTTACTCAGGGATAACGTAGCACATTCTAATCGTGAAAGAATTTTTGAAATCGGACCATTCGTTTTTGAGCCTATTCATTACATACAAAAATACAAACATACAAAAATACAAATCTTTCCTCTTTATAATATTAGTGTAGATATGGAATTTTTGATGGTTTTAAGCGACTAAACATAGTTAAAAATATCATAAAATTTTCCGAAATCATTCAAAACGCAAAATGTCTCAGAAAAGTTACTAAGCAGTTCACAGTCTACAGTTCTGGTCGGAATGAGCCTTTTTAAAAATCTACATCTACACTTCTACACTATCTACACTAATATTATAAAGAGGTAAACTTTGTATTTTTGTATTTTTGTATGTAACGAATAGGCTCAAAAACTACTGGTCCGATTTCAAAAATTCTTTCACCATTAGAATGCTACATTATCCCTGAGTAACATAGACTATATTATATTTTCAAAAAAATCAGGGATCCTTACTAAAACTTCAATAATGTAACCCAAGGTGGAAAACAAAAAACCTTACATCGCGTGCGCTGCGAAAACTATTGAAGATAGAACAAAATAATGTACTACGATATTGTAGAACACGTTATCATCTACAAAAAATGTCGCGACAGCATGTCTAACTATTATAGTTATGTCACAATAAGTGTTCTTTTATTATAAAAAATTAATTGAAATGCCTCCGCTAGAAAAGGGTCTTTATTTGTACCTTGGTATTAATCCTTATCCAAATAAATCATTTCATAATTAAGACGGTTTCAATACCTATAGATTACTTCTTAAATTTTTCAAATCGGACATTCCATTCAAAAGATATGACGAAATTAAAAATGTTTACGGGTCCACCGGTCACGCGCGGGGTGCGATTTCACTCACTCAAGGAGAAGCGCGTGCAAATGTATGAAATAAGTAGACGCGAGGCTCGAACCCACGGTCTAAGTTTATCCTAAAATGTTCAAAAAATTTATGACCACCCATGCGAAGCTGGGACAGGCCGCTAGTAAATAATATATATGTACATTAAAAAAAACATTTTATAGTTAAAACTAGTGGCTTCCCGCGGCTTCGCACGCGTTGAAGTGGTGAGCCGTGATTGAGCCACAAATATCCAAACATCGTAACTTTCGCATTGATTTGTATATTATTAGGGTAGGATTTTAATTACCTACGTAGGTATAAGAGATACCTATAGGCGTACATTACTAATATTAGGTAGGTAAGTATAGAAACTGAGTTAAACACAAACATGACAAACACAACAAAGATAACCTTACACGGAAAATATGTACTTATTTTTTCATATTTTCTACCCCAGAAACAAACGAAACGAAACAGCTTCACGACTTTGATCCCCAGGCACGGTAGAAACCCTCAGATCTCTTTGTACCAACTCAAGATTCCCGCTTTGAAAACGTGATTTTAAATTATTTATTGTGGAGTTTACTTACTTCAAGTTTGAAATCAATCGCACTATGCGTTAAAAATCCCCATACTAACTTTTACAGTTATTTGCACCCTTTGCAGGGGTAATTATCAAAAATGAAAAGTGTCATTCTTAATTATTTATTTCTTAGTATACACCCCAAATTTTAAGTCAATCGCACCCCGCGTTAAAAAACTCCCTTACAAACTTTGACATCCCTTTGCACACTTATTAAGGATAGTTTTAAAAAACTAAAAATCCCTATCCTATTTTTGAACCTTGGAGTACATCTACTTCAAGTTTCAAGTTTTTAGATTCAAGGAATACTATTTTTCATACCAATGTTTTCAACCCTTTTTACACCCTTAGAGGTTGGATTTCCAAAAATGCCTTCTTAGTACACCTCTACGCCATAAGACCTATGTACTCTTCAAATTTCAAGTCTCTAGAACCAGCGGTCAAAAAACTCCCATACAAACTTTTACATCCCTTTGCATGTGCAAAGGGATGTAAAAGTTTGTATGGGAGGTTTTTGACCGTTTTTATTAAGGGTAGTTTTAAAAAACTAAAAATGCCTTTCCTATTTTTTTGCCTCGGAGTACATCTACTTCAAGTTTCAAGTTTGTAGATTCAAGGAGTACAATTTTTCATACCAATGTATTCAACCCTTTTTACACCCTTAGGTATTGAATTTCCAAAAAATCCTTCTTTGTACACCTCTACGCCATAAGACCTATGTACTCCTCAAATTTCAAGTCTCTAGGACCAGCGGTCAAAAAACTCCCATACAATTTTTACATCCCTTTGCACACTTATTAAGGGTAGTTTTAAAAAACTAAAAATGCCTTTCCCATTTTTTTGCCTTGAAGTATATGTACTTCAAGTTTCAAGTTTGTAGCTTCAAGGAATACGATTTTACATACAAACGTTTTCATCCCTTTTTACACCCTTAGGGGTTGAATTTCCAAAAATCCCTTCTTAGTACACCTCTACGCCATAAGACCTATGTACTCTTCAAATTTCAAGCCTCTAGGACCAGCGTTCAAAAAACTCCCATACAAACTTTTACATCCCTTTGCACACTTATTAAGGGTAGTTTTAAAAAACTAAAAATGCCTTTCCTATTTTTTTGCCTTGAAATATATGTACTCCAAGTTTCAAGTTTGTAGGTTCAAGGAATACGATTTTACATACAAACGTTTTCATCCCTTTTTACACCCTTAGGGGTTGAAATTCCGAAAATCCCTTCTTAGTGCCCCTCTACGCCATAAGACCTATGTACTCCTCAAATTTCAAGTCTCTAGGACCAGCGGTTTAGGCTGTGCGTTGTCTATATGTCAGTCAGTCAGTCAGTCAGTCAGTCAGTCAGTCAGGACTTTGATTCTTATAGTATTAGAGATGGGTATCACAATGTTTTTTTTAATTTTAAAGAATTCGTTGAGTAATCTCTAAGCTCTAGCTTTTGAAGCTAATCGATTTACTCACTCAACGGCTTTTATGTATCCCTACTCCTGCGTGTATTCCGATTTTTTTTAATAATTACGTTACTTACACCAGTACCTACTAGGTACTTTACATACTTCATTGAAAGATTTTAACTGTTGGACTAAAATTCCTAATAATTATTATTTTTGCAAGCCTTTTTCAGTTTTTATTTAAATTCCTACACATAAAATAATACTTTTTGTGAAGGGAACCGCTAACCCGTGTTGGTTAGCGGTTGAAAATCAATGTAAATTTGATGTGTTGATTTAAAAAAAATCGCAGAATCAATTTGATTTTGAATTTGATTTAAATGGGAATTTAAATGGGACCACCTCTGAAGTATGTATGTACCAAACAAAAATAGAATAATCAAAATCAATTCAATCCAGGGCTGCCAGGTGAAAATATGCCGCAATCGTACCACAGCTTAAAAAAAGTCGTACGCCCTAAGAAAGTTTGAAATAAAAAATCGTACCTACAAGAATTAATCATCGATATATTTAAACATTTAATAATAAAGTACACCTCTTTGCACTAATTTCTTTTTAGGAGTACGAGAACGCTCAATAACACTTTCGTCGCTCATTTTTATTAAATTACCTAATTACAGAAGCGCATCAGTTTTCACAAGAGCCTGCACGATTTAGTAGAAAATAACAAGTAGAACCGGGTTTCTCCGCTCCGTACAACTAGACCGCGCGCAAAGGAAATGATTTGTCGTCATTCTATAAGATAATCATCAACTATAGGGAATATTAACGCAATGTTAGTCGGATATCAACCGTATTGTTTACGGTCGAACGTTTTCTTTCATGTATAGAAATCTGAAATTGTATGTAAAAAAAATCGTACGTTTTCTGTACGATTTCGATGTTTCGATCGTAATCGTACAGAACATGCAAAAAATCGTACAAATACGATTTAAATCGTACAAATGGCAGCCCTGATTCAATCGCGTAAGTGTTACCAACAGATTTGAAAAAATATAGTCGAATTGAAAACCATCTCCTTTTTTTCTGTTAAAAACATTTTTTTTATAGAGTGCACTCTATCCTAGAGAAAACAAAACTATCTAAGTAAAGTAGGTAAGTACCTAGTCATTTTAATTTGCATAGTTGTTATCCACTGCAGATATAAGTAGAGCCGCTTTTCGAGTTCAAGTGTGTATAACAACTTAATTGTTTAAAGAATCACTTGTTGGCTCTTCTTGTCTCGAATCAAAATGAGAATTTTGGTCCTTGTACTGATGATGAAGATGGTAGCTTTGGAGCGGCAAGGCTCATCGCCTGCCTTTAATCAGATTGTCGATTTCAAGAAGAAGACTAAGGTAAGGAAGAAGTCTGTTGCTAGAGTGCGTTTCATCAAATAGTTCCTATGCCGTTTTGTTGGTACCCCTGTTAACACGCTAAGGTTTTTCAAGGTTATATTGGAATTTCAAGGGAATTTCACTATTTTTGCATTACTGCCAACATGACGGCGGCATAGGAACTATTTGATGAAACGCACTCTACTAATACTTACGCTACTTTTGTGTTTTTTTTGTTGCGTGCATGTAACACGCAATAAAAAAACACCATCATAACGTAATCTTTTTGTAATTATAGACAGATAAATAGATGTTGAAACGAGTTGCTGTCTGCCCGCTATAACGGCTTTGAAGCAAATTTGAAGCCAATTCGATTTATAATTTAAAAATTTAAAGTGATCTCTGTGATTCAATTGAGTTTGACTTTGATCCTATCCAATAAATTAAATTCCTACCAATTTTATCTTTATTTATTTTATTTTATTAAACACTAGTGGCTTCCCGCGGCTTCGCACGCGTTGAAGTGGTGAGCCGTGATTGAGCCACAAACATCCAAACATCGTAACTTTCGCATTGATTTGTATATTATTAGGGTAGGATTTTAAATACCTACGTAGGTATAAGACATACCTATAGGCGTACATTACCTATATTAGGTAGGTAGGTACAGGTACTGAGCTTAGCACAAACATGACAAATACAACAAAGACAACCTTACACAGAAAATATGTACAAACTTATTTGTTCCTAGTTTCTACCCCAAAAACAAACGAAACGAAACAGCTTCACGACTTTGATCCCCAGGCACGGTAGATACCGTCAGATCTCTTCGTACCAACTCAAGATACCCGTTTTTAGAATGTCCCTTACAAACATCGACGCCTCGTTGTATCCTTTTTACTCGAGCGCAACGAAGGAGGGTAACGTTTTTAGGGGTTGTTTTCTAAAATCAAACTGTCTATTTATCCACAGAACACATTTACTGTTAGTTTGAAGTTAAAAACACTACGCGTTAAAAATCTTCCACACAAACCTCGAAACTTTGGCAGTCTTTTGCACCCTTTGCAGGGGTAGTTTTAAAATATTGAAAACGTGATTTTCAATTATTTATTATGGAGTATATTTACTTCAAGTTTGAAATCAATCGCACTATGCGTTAATAATCTTCCACACTAACTTTTACAGTCATTTGCACCCTTTGCAGGGGTAACTATCAAAAATTAAAAGTGTCATTCTTAATTATTTATTTCTTAGTATATTTAGCCCAAGTTTTGAGTCAATCGCACCACGCGTTACAAAACTCCCATACAAACTTTGACATCCCTTTGCACACTTATTAAGGGTAGTTTAAAAAAAAACTAAAAATGCCTTTCCTAATTTTTAGCCTTGGAGTACATCTACTTCAAGTTTCAAGTTTGTACATTCAAGGAATACAATTTTTCATACCAATTTATTCAACCCTTTTTACACCCTTAGGTATTGAATTTCCAAAAATTTCTTCTTAGTACACCTCTACGCCATAAGACCTATGTACTCCTCAAATTTCAAGTCTCTAGGACCAGCGGTCAAAAACTCCCATACAAACTTTTACATCCCTTTGCACACTTATTAAGGGTAGTTTTAAAAAACTAAAAATGCTTTTCCTATTTTTTTGCCTTGAAGTATATGTACTCCAAGTTTCAAGTTTGTAGGTTCAAGGAATACGATTTTACATACAAAAGTTTTCATCCCTTTTTACACCCTTAGGGGTTGAATTTCCAAAAATCCTTTCTTAATACACCTCTACGTCATAAGACCTATGTACTCCTCAAATTTCAAGTCTCTAGGACCAGCGGTCAAAAAACTCCCATACAAACTTTTACATCCCTTTGCACACTTATTAAGGGTAGTTTTAAAAAACTAAAAATGCCTTCCTTATTTTTTTGTCTTGAAGTATATGTACTCCAAGTTTCAAGTTTGTAGGTTCAAGGAATACGATTTTACATACAACCGTTTTCATCCCTTTTTACACCCTTAGGGGTTGAAATTCCAAAAATCCGTTCTTAGTACACATCTACGCCATAAGACCTATGTACTCCTCAAATTTCAAGTCTCTAGGACCAGCGGTCAAAAAACTCCCATACAAACTTTTACATCCCTTTGCACACTTATTAAGGGTAGTTTTAAAAAACTAAAAATACCTTTCCTATTTTTTTGCCTTGAAATATATGTACTCCAAGTTTCAAGTTTTTAGGTTCAAGGAATACGATTTTACATACAAACGTTTTCATCCCTTTTTACACCCTTAGGGGTTGTATTTTCAAAAATCCTTTCTTAATACACCTCTACGCCATAAGAACTATGTACTCCTCAAATTTCAAGTCTCTAGGACCAGCGGTCAAAAAACTCCCATACAAACTTTTACATCCCTTAGCACACTTATTAAGGGTAGTTTTAAAAAACTAAAAATGCCTTTCTTATTTTTTTGCCTTGAAGTATATGTACTCCAAGTTTCAAGTTTGTAGGTTCAAGGAATACGATTTTACATACAAACGTTTTCATCCCTTTTTACACCCTTAGGGGTTGAAATTCCAAAAATCCGTTCTTAGTACACCTCTACGCCATAAGACCTATGTACTCCTCAAATTTCAAGTCTCTAGGACCAGCGGTTTAGGCTGTGCGTTGTCTATATGTCAGTCAGTCAGTCAGTCAGTCAGTCAGTCAGTCAGTCAGTCAGTCAGTCAGGACTTTGAGTCTTATAGTATTAGAGATAGAAGTTTAAAAAGTGGTTATAACATACCTACCAACTTTTATTGAGGTATTGAGGAATCAATGTCACTAAAAGTTGAGTTTAATTTCAGGGCTCCATCTGCAAGTTGACAACAAGCACAGGTGCCCCAATCGAATACAACGAAACTAACACATTAAACAAACCTTTACTATTGAACAATTATTTTATGGAATCCATCACTCACATGGTAAGAGAGAGAATACCGGAGCGAGTGGTGCACGCGAAGGCCGCAGGGGCATTCGGCTACTTCGTACTCACTCATCACTTCTCTGATATCTGTAAAGCTGATCTCTTCAGTGCTGTTGGCAAGAAGACCCCAGTGGCTGCTAGATTTTCACCAGTTCTCGCAGAAAGGGGGGGAAATGATTTGTCCCGAGACGCAAGAGGTTTTGCTCTTAAATTCTACACTGAAGAAGGCAACTTCGATATAGTAGGGTTCAGCACTCAAATGTACGCTTACAAAGACCCAGTACTCTTCCCTACGTTTGTTCACGTGCAGAAAAAAAATCCACAGACTCACTTGATCGATGGGAATACACTCTGGGATTACTTGACCCTTCAACCGGAAAACATACACATGTTTTTATTGGTGTTCGGTGAAAGAGGAATCCCCGATGGCTACAGACACATGCCCGGATTCGGTATTCACACGTATCAAGTCTACAATAAGAATGGAAACCAGAGCTTTGTAAGATTCCACTTTTTACCGTGTGCTGGTCTCAAAACCCTTACCTCAAAACAAGCCATGAAGATAAACGCAGTGGATCCTGACTACTCAACCAGAGATCTCTATAACGCCATTGGACGAGGAGATTGTCCACGGTGGAACATGAAAGTACAGGTGCTGAGCCTCGAAGATGTTAAGAATGCTGGCTTTGATGTGTTTGATGTTACAAAAGTACTACCTCTGGATTTGTATCCACTAAGACCTGTAGGATATTTCGAGTTGAATAGGAATGCAAGAAATTACTTCGCTGAAGTCGAGCAGCTAGCTTTCTGTCCAACAAATTTGGTCCCAGGGATTCTCGGAGCTCCTGATAAATTATTTGAAGCGAGGCGCCTGGTGTACAGAGATGCGCAACACTACCGATTGGGAGCCAACTTTGAACGGATTCCTGTGAACTGTCCGATGCGAGGCAATGTAATGGATTACAACCGCGATGGAAGAGCACCTGTCAACGACAATGGCGGGGGCATTCCTAACTACTATCCAAATAGTTTCAACGGTCCAGCTCCATACAAAGATGACAAAAGACCAAAGCTGCTAGAAATCTATCAGGATCAGCCAAACAATTTCGAGCAGGCCAGGGACCTTTACGCTAATCAGATGACGAAACAAGAACGCAGTCGGCTGATAGGAAATATTTTGTACAGTTTAAGAGGTGCAATTTTTGAGCTGCAAGACAGAGCTACGAAAATCTTCAAGTTGATACACCCGGACCTTGGAAGAAGGATACAAAAAGGTTTATTTAAGAATAGGACCAATTATTAGTAGTTCATGCACTTTATTAATGGCTTTTAACTATGTATTTAAAGAATTAAGAAGAAGTACAATAGGCAGCCAACCAGCGCGTCGCTATGAGCGATTTTTTTATAATGTTCTTTTGAATTAGACAAGAAATAAATATAGTTTATGAATTAGAGTAGAGAATACACACTTATTTCTTTTTTCCCGGTATAACGTAAACGAAAACGCTAAAAATATTTCCTGTTTTTTCTCAAGCAAGTTGTAGGTTTTTTCAAAAATATACAAAACTTTTGCTGAAGAGAATCACAAACCAAAACTTCTTTTGCGTACTTATATATTTTTGATTTTTGTTGATTTTTTCCAAAATTCTAAATCAATTTCGATAAAAGTTATATCGATCGATCTACCAAAAAAAAAAGAAACATCAAAATCATTTCATAATTGGCGGAAAAATCGCGTAACAAATATACAAAAAAAAAGTGTCGAATAGAGAGCCTTTTTTGAAGTTAATTTAAAAGAAAAAATATTCCATCTAATAATAGAAGAGTGAACAAATTTACATACCTACCTAGATAGATAGGCTTACATAGGTATGTACGCGTTATCTTCCCATTTATTGATTGTGGTTTAGTTCAAGTCTCTTTTTTTATTTAGTTTTGAAATACTGAGCGAGCTGGAGTTAAATTGAAGAAGCATGAAGATTGTCGTACTTTTTTTTATGTTGAAGATGGTGTCTGCGATGCGGCAAGGATCGCCGGCTTTTAATCAGATTGTCGACTTCAAGAAGAAGACTCAGGTTTGATAGAGGGTTTCTTTAAAAAGAATCTAACCTTTTTGATTAATGAACACCTCAAGTAATACTAGCATTTCGAAGTCAACAACACCAATGCATTTATTTATATTTATACAATATTGCACGCACTGTTTTAATTTTTGTTTCAAAATTGGCTAATCATTTTTTGGCTAGTCATCAAACTGTTTTATAACAAAAGTCTCTGATCTTAGGCACGGTAGTGCCTTCGCCAAGACGAGCAAAGCGAAGCGAAGCGCAACCCATGCACCTTTTCTCGAAGCGCTTCTTCGTTTTTTTAACCCTCATAACTTGGTTTGGATTATAGGTACCAGATAAACAAAAATCGGATTTTTACTATGCTTGCTTCATAAATTTGACAATTTCATGTTGTAATTTTTTTTTTTTTTTATTATTGGTGGACATTCCACACATCACTATCTAGCCCCAAACTAAGCCGAAGCTTGTGATATGGGAACCAGATAGCTGATATACTAGGTACTTATATACATTTTTTTTTGTAAATACATACTTATAATATTATTTAACACCCAGACAGAGAACAAACATCTATGTTCATCACACAAATGTTTGTTCTCGGTGGGGATCGAACCCACGGCCTACGGCGCAGAAGGCAGAGCTACTACCAACTGAGCTGTGAAGGCTGTCGCCATAGATTTGGCACTTACCCACAATTTGCAGTTGTGGTATGGTAGGTATTTTAAATATTATGTAACAAATTGCAAGCACATCGCTGCTGATAGAATACTAACTGGTTTCCTCACGATGTTTTCCTTCACCGTTTGAGAGCTTCGGCATTGCGCATTTAAATGAAATCAAATCAAAATGTTATAGTTATTTGCAACTAGGTAGGTATGGTATCTCATTAACAAAAGTTGGAAAATTTATATTAAACTTATAAACAAAAACACAACAATAACATACATTACTTACACACATTCAAATTTATTTACTAGGTACTCATATTTAGCAGGAAGTCTTGTAAAACAAAAGTATATTTAAGCTGAACCTTTGTAATGATATTTCCAAAACTATTTCTATTTTTATACCCTGCATTCATGTCTTCAAAAATGTTCAAATGTTACCTACGAGCGAGAAATTGTTTTTTGGTTGTCAGCCTTTTGATCATTTAATTGCAAATGTGTTTCGCGTTTGCAATTAAATGATCGTACACAATGTAGATAAACACTACTTACTCGTAGGTAGACTACAATTCCAGCCTAAAAATATATCGGTAGGTACCTTTGTAGTAGATAAGGTAAGTAGGTAGGTAGTGATTAGAATACTTATGTGGTTCCACACCTTATTGAATGTGTAGTAATGGCTCTTTATTGCTTGATTGATGGCTCCTTTCGGAGTTCTCAAAACTCTACCACCAGAAATATCTTAACTTTACTAGAATAAGTAATGGTACCTATATATATTTATTGCTGTAGGTATTATATTGTTTTGGTAAGTTGCATACCCGTATATAAACAAGGAAATGGCAGGTTTTGTTAGTATCTAGGGAAATCAATACTGCTGAAAACTGAGTTTATAATTTTACAGGGCCTCGTCTGCGAGATGACAACTAGCTCAGGTGCTCCAATCGAGATCAAAGAGGCTACCAACACACTAAACAAACCGTTACTATACAACAATCACTTGATGTCATCTCTCCTTCACGTCGTAAGAGAAAGAATACCGGAGCGAGTGGTTCACGCGAAGGCCACAGGAGCATTTGGCTACTTCGTAGTAACTCATCACTTCTCTGATATCTGTAAAGCTGATCTCTTCAGTGCCATTGGCAAGAAGACCCCAGTAGCTGCAAGATTCTCACTAGCTCGCGAACTCAAGGGTGGAGCAGATTTATCCCGAGATGTACGAGGCTTTGCTCTTAAATTCTACACTAAGGAAGGCAACTGGGATTTAGTAGGATTCAATACTCAAATATTCTTTTACAAGGATCCACTTCACTTTACGACATTTGTTCACGCAGGTCATAAAAACCCAGTGACGAATTTGATTGATGGAAACATGTTCTGGGATTTTCTGACTCTTATACCGGAGAGCATATTCATGTTTTTATTGGTGTTCGGTGATAGAGGCATCCCCGATGGCTACAGGCACATGCCCGGATTCGGTATTCACACGTATCAAGTCTACAATAAGAATGGAAATCAGAGCTTTGTTAGATTCCACTTCTCACCGTGTACTGGTCTCAAAACTCTTACCTCAAAACAAGCCATGAAGATAAACGGAGTGGATTCTGACTACGCAACTAGAGATCTCTATAACGCTATTGGACGAGGAGATTATCCGCAGTGGAACATGAGTGTACAGGTGCTGAGCCTCGAAGATGTCAAGAATGCTGGCTTTGATGTGTTTGATGTTACAAAAGTACTACCTCAGGATAAGTATCCACTAAGACCTGTAGGGTATCTGAAGTTGAACAGGAATGCAAGAAATTACTTCGCTGAAGTCGAGCAGCTAGCGTTGTGTCCAGCAAATTTGGTCCCTGGAATCATTGGAGCTCCCGATAAAGTGTTTGAATCTAGGCTGCTAGCATACAGAGACGCACAAAACTACAGATTGGGAGCCAACTTCGAACGGATACCTGTAAACTGTCCGATGCGAGGCAATGTAATGGATTACAACCGCGATGGAAGAGCACCTGTCAACAAAAATGGAGGGGGCATTCCTAACTACTATCCAAATAGTTTCAACGGTCCAGCTCCTTATAAAGATAACAAAAGACCAGAGGTGCTACAAATCTATCAGGACAAACCAAATAATTTCGATCAAGCCAGGAACCTATATGAGAATGAGATGACCAAAGAAGAACGTAGTCGGCTGATAGCAAATATTTTGTACAGTTTACGAGGTGCTATTCCAGACCTGCAAAACAAAGCTACGAAAATCTTCAAGAGGATACACCCAGACCTTGGAAACAGGATAAAACAGGGTCTCCTTATGAATAGAACCAAATATTAGACGAAACTTGATGTAGAATTTACAATAACGACGACTAAAACGTTTTTTTAGGTGGTGGAGCTTTTACAAGCTAAGCTAAGAAGAAGTCCCTTTCAAAAATAAAGTGATAAGAATATGTGCGAGAAGTGTTCTACTTTTTTTAAGTGAAAGATCATATCAGTAAAACATCATCTATTAGCTTAGCGAGCGACTGAGTAAAGCCACTTTCGACCGCCGAGCTGTGCCCTCCGAACTCGGAAGCATAATAATATGTCACGCGTATATGTAAGGTCCCCCAACTCATGTTGACACCAAGCTAGCTATGCCAATGCCATGAACACTTCAATATATTATACTCGTTCTTTTTAAATAATAAACGGACAAGCGGGCTTACGGTTCTCCTGATGGGAAGTGGTCACCATAGACACCAATAATACCATGGACGTTGTCGTCGCGCTGCCTACGCTGAAGGACTTTTTTCTTGAAGCTGTTCAATGTTTATGTTATAGTTCAGCGGGAAAACCTCCGATGATAGCTCATTCAACAGTTTTGTGTATAGGGGAGAATCGGTGAATTATAGTGATACTAACATAATATGTAGGACTTTCCGTTACATTTTACCACAAGCCCATTCCCTCCTATTCCTCATTGTCATAGTAATTCCATTTTCCATTGTAAGTTTCCTGTTACACGCTGGAGTACAAATTTGCCAGCTAGAATTTTACATAGCCACAGCGGATTATGGCTCATTGTTAGACCGACATGTTTTGACGAATGCGTAACGACCATAACTACAACCACTACCACCTGTACATAGTTGGTGGAACAGAGACTAAGTGTTAGTTTGACCTGTTTGTCTAGGGTTCCGTGTCAATCTGAGTTGTGAAATTTTTGCTGGCAACGGTATTAATAGTCAGTGACATTATTTGTAATTTATTACATTATTAGTTACTGTTGTAGGACGTACGTTAGTGCCACAAAATATTGAAAACAGTTTGCCTACAATTTTTCAATTGTAGAGAGGGTTGAAATCTAGAGCGTCCGCGAGGAGAGAATTCAATATTTCGACTTCTAAGAAAAAAGGCGCCTTATCTTTTTCATGGTCGACCAGATTAAACTATCTACTACTTTCTGAGACCTTTTTTTTCCTAAGTCTTTGTAATGTTATAACCTAAACTAGGTAGGTATTTTGCAATTTTTCAAAAATACTTTCAGTAAAATTCCTTGAAAAGTGTTGAAATGTTCCAGCGAAAAGTTATTTGACTGTTGTCAGCCTCTTTATAACTAAGCCTACTGTTACACATTTCTACGTCATTCTCTGCGATTGTTTACAAAAAGCAAGTGAAGTGTAAAGTTTCGAAACAGTTTCTTGAAATCTGAGCTGGTAATAAAGTGCCCTTTCACGATTGCTACCGACCGTCGCGTCGCCGTGGGAAAGCATTATTGTTTAACTTCTTCTTCTTGTCGTGTCACTAGTTTCTTATCAATCAGTGTGGTGAAAGGATTTTAATTTTAAGAGTAGTAGAGCTCTTTGTGAACGGCTCGTCCGGGGAAGTACTACCACCTCACCTTTTTCTGCCGCCAAACAGCGTTGTTGTGTTTCGGTTTGAAGAGTGTGGTTGCCGGTGTAATTACAGGCACATGAGGCTTAACATCTATATGCCTCAAGTTGATGGATGCAGGGCAGTGCATCGTGGGGCACGTTCCTATCGTACGTGGCTTGCGAGGCAATGCTTTGTTATAGGTAATGGTTATCACTTAACATCGTGGGCCATCTGCTTATTCCATCAGCTAGTTGTATAAAAAAAAGTGCATCTCTCAAGGAGGCTCCTATCTAGCACTTGACACATGTTTTTAAACTTTTAGGTTTAGGGGCAACATGGCGGATGTTTTCCTTCACCGTTTGAGAGTACTGGCACTGTGCACATAAATTTTATGAATAGAAAAACTCATTACTACACGACTGGTTTTGAAGCCACGACTTTAGGATCGGAAGCCGGGGCCGCTACCATCATCATTTTCCTGCCCTTATCCCACTTCATGTGGGGTCGGCACAACAGGTTTTTCCCCTCCACTCTCCTCTATCAGCCGTCATCTCAGCAGTCACTCCTTTCTTACTCATGTCATCTTTCACACAGTCCATCCATCTTTTCTTTGGCCTGCCTCTACTCCTATATCCATCCACATTCATCCCTAGCATTCTTCTCGTTACATGGCATTCTTCCCTTCGCATAACATGCCCATACCACGCTAACCTATTACACTGTCGCCACTTTCAAAATTTTATACAAAAGTAAACCATCGACACGAAGAAGAGTTTTATTATTATTAGAAAAGTTCGGTTATTCAGAAGTAGGAATGTTAAAACTTATTGTGGCTTAAGCTACATTACTTGTAGAAAATATAAATAGCAAAATGTTTATGTTGCTATTCATATTTATCGAGGCACCTAAAGTACTGACTATTAGTTTAATCTATTTATTCTTCAGTCATACGGCCGGTTTTTGAAAGCGCGATCAAAACTCGGATATCAAGTCACTTGCCATTTCAGCTATTACATCGAATTGGATAGAGATAGCAAGTGACTTGACATCCGATTAGTTTTGATCGGGCTTTCGGAAACCGGCCGATAGTGTTTTAAAGTAATTTACATAATACGGGGTGTAAAAGTAGTACAGGGGGTTTCCTGATTGTTATAACTTAGTTAATATAAGAGTGAACATGTTATGAAAGGTTATGTACAACTAAGCGTGATCCGCATCTAAGGCTGCGTTTACTTTAACATCAGGCGTTATTAGTCAAATGGTAAGCGAGATAGCTTATGGCGAAGACAAGAGCTAATGTGACTCTCGCTCGCACGTTTCGATATGTTGAAACATGTATCGATACAATCTCATTTTGAGATAATGTTTTCGTACAAAAGCAAACTTATAAGGAGGAAAACTTGTATCAATCAAAATGATTTTTTTACTAAACTGTGTGCAATGTGATTGATTGCACACAAAATGCTTGATTGCGATTTTTTGAAAATGAGTTTAGTGATTTTATATCTTTCAACATGTCGAAACGTACGAGCGAGAGTCACATTAGCTCTTGTCTTCGCCTTAACATTTCACAAAAAAACCTAGGTAAAACAGGTAAGTTTACAAAAATGTTTACTTACCTACAGTTTTGTTTCTGACCTTTTGTTGTTGACCTATTTTTTTTTTTTTTTGAAAATGAGTTTAGTGATTTTATATCTTTCAACATGTCGAAACGTACGAGCGAGAGTCACATTAGCTCTTGTCTTCGCCTTAACATTTCACAAAAAAACCTAGGTAAACACAGTTTACAAAAATGTTTACCTACAGTTTTGTTTCTGACCTTTTGTTGATCTAATTATTTTTGTAATTTTTCGTGGTAATGTAACGAATATGGAAGTTTGGAATATGTTGTTTGAGTTTTCGTGAGAAACTTTATACACCCTGTAGCTATCTTAGAAAGAAAGATAGAAAAGTAAAAATACGTGTTGAAGGTACCTTAATATAGTATTTTTATAAATAAGTAAATATTTCTTTCAACACATTTGGCATATACTTAAACTGCTTAGTAGGTATTACCCGAATAAAATATTTTTTCATATAATTTTTGATATCTACACATTTTGTATCTAGCTCCAAACTAAGAATGCTTGGGGTATGGGAACATAATATTTTGACAACTCTTACTTAACGAAGCTCTTAAGGCAGGATGTTGCAAATGTTATACAAACTTTCATCATACACTATAAAATATATTATAATATAACTTACACGTAAGTTATGAGCGTATTATGTATCGGGAAGTCTACATGGATGGCCAAAATGGTCATGGTGGTAGGCATTTGCAAAACCGCAGCTTGGAGGTGGTCGTTCAGTTAGAATAGCATGAAGAGACTATGGAGAGTGATGGTATGAACACAATAATGTAATCAGTGATCATTCACTAACGGCCGCTATCAGAAAGCTCGATCAAAACTAATCGGATGTCAAGTCACTAGCCATTTCCGCTATTACATCGAATTAGATAGAGATAGCAAGTGACTTGACATCCGATTAGTTTTGATCGGGCTTTCAGAAACCGGCCGTAAGTTGATAATATTTCCAACATTAGTTTTTATGATTTTTTTTTATACACTTGCTGATGGAACAAGCAGATGGCCCACCTAATGTTAAGTGGTAACCATCACTTATAACAAAGCATTAGGAACGGGCCCTACGATGAACTACCCTGCGTCCATCAACTTGAGGCATACAGAGGCCGGTGTAATTACAGGCACATGAGGCTTAACAAGCCTCATGTGCCTGTAATTACACCGGCAACCACACTCTTCAAACCGAAACACAGCGTTGCTGGCGGCAGAAAAAGGAATGGTGGTAGATCTGCCTCGGACGAGCCCATTACAAAGAGCTCTACTACTCTTAAAATCTTTTTTTATGAATCTAGAGTCTAGAGTTTAATCTTTGGACTTTATAGCGTTTTACTACTCTGGAGGTGTCGAGTTATTGAATCGGAATAATGTGTATGATTTCATAAAATGCCGGCTGATTTAGGAGTGATTACGTTCACTGATTGATTATATTTAGCTGACATGTTGACAGGGTTTGTTATGTATGAGGCATTTCCTATGGTAGGTACCATATTTAAGCGAATAAAAACTTATGAGTTACGTTGAGGTGTTAGGATTATTTCCTAATACATTACCTAAGGGCTCACTGCTAGGGAAAGCCAAGTTTTTAGGGTTCCGTACCCAAAGTGTAAAGTCTGTCTGTCCG
Source organism: Chloroclysta siterata (assembly GCA_932294275.1). Taxonomy (NCBI): domain Eukaryota; kingdom Metazoa; phylum Arthropoda; class Insecta; order Lepidoptera; family Geometridae; genus Chloroclysta; species Chloroclysta siterata. The sequence goes on from OW028602.1 coordinate 14,054,615, forward strand.
TCTGTCACCAGGCTGTATCTCATGAACCGTGATAGTTAGACAGTTGAAATTTTCACAGTATTTCTGTTGCCGCTATAACAACAAATACTAAAAAACAGAATAAAATAGGTATTTAAGGGGGCTCCCATACAACAAACGTGATTTTTTTGCTCGTTTTTACTCGATATTTTTAAACTACGTGCTGATGGAACTAGCAGATGGCCCACCTGATGTTAAGTGGTAGTGGTGGCAGTTTGTAAGCGATATTTTGTAAATACTTGTCCTACGGCCACAGTTACGTAGGTAGTCTGGGTCAGGTTAGGTCACAGACCAATCAAACTAGGTACCTTTAAGATATCAATCCTATTTCCGAAACACTAAATAAATAATTAAATTTCGCAATAATTACGTTTGTTTTATCAGTCGATGTATCCAATCACATTGTGAAATCGTAAATTACATGTTAGTCGTTGTAAAAGTTACATAGATCTAATCAGGTGTATGTAAATAAGCAATGTGCTTAACTATAAATAGACACAGGGTAAAGAGGATGGCTGGTTCACTTTCTCATCTACGACCCGGAAGCATTCCTCGTAGAACACACATCCAAATAGGTAAATATTGATAGGTGTTCTACAAGGAATTATACAATTACACCTTTTCCTTAGACAAACTTCTCAATTGATTACCACCGATAAAAGAGAAAAAAATCAAAATACGATGTTTTCATTTTTTAAATTTCAGTTTCTGATTCTATTGAAGTGTGACCTGTTTTAAATGGCTAATATTTTCAATCTTCGTTATTATTAAAATATTTTGCATATACATATTCAAAAACGCAATGGCCAACTTGGAACCAAAAGAGTTCAACGCGTCTTTGTAGACCCTGCGTAGACCCACTACGCGCCTGTTGCAGGCTTTGCAATTCTGAAGCGGTTGGATCTTGAGCAAGATAAGTTGATCATTATCATAATCATGTATTCATGTTGTTAAAAAAGGGCCTCAGGGTGTAACAAAATGTCCAGGACATGAGCTCCGTTGGAGCATTATAATGGTTATTCATCATCTTCATTCGTCATCTCTGCCGACGAGCAGCGTCGCTGTGTTTCGGTTTGAAGAGTGTGGTTGTCGATTAAATAACATCTGTGTGCCTCAAGTTGTTGGACGCAGGACAGAGCATCGTAGGGCACGTTCATATCGTGCGACTTACGACGCAATAATGCTTTGTTATAGGTGTTGGTTACCACTTATCATCAGGGAGCCATCTGCTTGTTCCATCAGCAAGTATTAGGTATAGAAAAAACCAAGCCAATACAAGAGCTAATGTACCTCTCGCTCGCACGTTTCGACATGTTGAAAGATATAAAATCACTAACCCCATTTTCCAAAAGTCTAATAGGTACGACCATTTTGTGAGCAATCACATTGCACACAGTTTAGTAAAAAAATCATTTAAATCGATACAAGCTTTCCTACTCAAAAGTTTGCATAAGTACAAAAACAAGTAAAGCAAACTTTTGAGTAGGAAAACTTGTAAATGAAATTTTAACTAAACTGTTATTTAACTAAAATGATTGTTTGCGCTTTTCCGAAAATGGGTTTAGTGATTTTATATCTTTCAACGTGTCGAAACGTGCGAGCGAACGGTACATTAGCTCTTGTATTCCCTTATGATTAATATTTGGAGTGATATAGCGGTACTTTATTGACTGTAGCACGCACAATAGTCAGGTAATAGTAAAGATCCGTTTAGTACATTGATTAGTTACATACAAGCCACGTAATTTCATGTTGGCTATAATGTAACTAATGTGAGCAAATGGGAGAGCTTATTATGTACCTACTTAGTCTACCTACTGAATAGCCGATACAAATTGCTTAGGAAATGATTTAATATACATGATAAGTATTGACGTGAGCTGAACTAATTTTTTTTATTCTACTGCCGATAGAGCAACCGGATAGCCCACCTGATGCTAAGCAGTAACCGTCGGCTATAACAAAACATTAACTATAACATGCCTCGTAAGTCGCGCACGATATGAATGTACCATAAACTAAAACACAGCAACGCTGCTTGGCGACAGACATAGGCATGCTGGTAGTAGGTACATTCCCGGACGAGTCACACAAAAAGAGCTCGCAATACTTAATATAATTTTCCTTTCGTATTGTTTCAGCCCTAAGTCTCGATAAGGTTTGCTTCAGAATTTCTGAGATAATTTCTTGTGATAGGAAGGTATTTTTTTGCTGGCTTGTATATTATCAGTATCGACAAATATATATTTTAGTTATTCGCAATTCAGTATAGCCAGTCCAATTATATAATATCAAAGTAATTTTTAAATATCTTCAACATCGTGAAAAATACGACCTATAGTCACAGTTACAGTAGTTACATATACATACCTACTATATATTACTTACGTATTTTGTGTTCTAAACCAGAATATCTCTACCTCGAGCCAGGTAGGGCATTCTATTGTAAGATACCGCCGATAATTTTAATACATCCGTTATGTTGTTAGTACAACTGTAATTTTATCAACATGACAGAGATTCGTGCGCTATTGCTCGTATTGTTGATTTATCTAACAGTTGTGCTAATCTTTTAGATGGTCGTGATGCCCTGGGGCTATAGGTACCTGTATATCAAATGAATGAAAATACCAAATAGATTCACGACTAACGGGCACTTCTTCGTCTTTTTAGCTAGGACCTTATCTATAAATCAAAATGTTATAATTGCTACAATTCTGTAAACGAATGTAAAGTAAACCAGCTTTGCCCCTGTGTCAAAATCAAATTTAGAATACAAAAAAATAGTCACAAACAAAAGACAAAAGAAAAAAAAATACAGAAATAGGGCGAGTAGTCACTAAAGCGTCGATTCAGTCAGTTGACGAGAGGCAATAAAGCAGCACGTCTGCTATTCCATAGAATAGACAGTAAATATAACAAAGTTACTACCGCCCTTCACCCTATACATTTCGCACGGTAGGGTAAAACAGTCGGACTAATCGGAAGCATTGCACAACACACGCAAACGATACGTTTTCACTAGAAAGCTGCATATCTGATATGTGTAATATTAGCCTTGGGGTCAGAGCTGTGATGGAGCTATAGATCGGTATGAACAATATCTTGTGTAAAACAAACAGTTACACTGGGTATGAACTGGTGCCTACTTCCTATCATATCTTAGATTTATAAATGCTTATGTCATTTACGCTGCAACGACGTCTTTAGATATTTCAAATATCGTCTAAAGTTGATGATATGTTGCAAGAGCATAAGTAAAAAATATGTTTACGTGGATACTTCGCTAAAAGGCTAAGAGCTGATTTCACCATGCTCTGTTAGTTACTAATCAAGGATTAACAAGCCGTTAAATCGAACCTTAAAATAGACCCCCAGATTCAAAATAATTCTGGAGAATTTATTTTACATGTTTACCTCACTGTCCGTGTATGTGTTGAATGTTGAATACAGTCTTGTGGTTATTACTCTAAGATTGGTATCAGTCCCTATTCAAATGTCCACTAGTGAAATAAAACCGTTTGTTTCTGGACATGAAAGTGAGAATCGGATGTATGCGTTCACTTGCGGTTATTAAATAAGCAAGACAGGGCCCGTATTATGATCATAGATCAGTGTGTCTATTGCAAGCATTGCTTATGTCATAACAATTATGAACCAAACTTTAAGAGTAGTTAGAGCTCTTTGTGAAGGGCTCGTCCGGGGGAGTACCACGCCTTTTTCTGCCACCAAGCAGCGTTGCTGTGTTTCGGTTTGAAGAGTGTGGTTGCCGGTGAAATTACAGGCACATGAGGCTTAACATCTATGTATGCCAATCTGCGTCCATCAAGTTGATGGACGCAGGGCAGTGCATCGTAGGGCACGTTCCTATCGTGCGTGACTTACGAGGCAATGCTTTGTTATAGGTGATGGTTACCACTTAATATCAGGTTCCTTGTTCCATCCGCTAATTGTATAAAATATGAATTGGATCACAAAGGCATAAAGGTAATTGAATTTGTGGAATGCAATAATTTAATTTTAAGGTTTACTTTTTATTTTGTTATGTGTGTATAATCACAGATAAGAGAATACTAGTGGGGTGGTATAGTAATAAGTACATATTTATTTAAAAAAAAACTGCTCTCTGTATAGTTGATTGTGTGTCTTGTGTTTGCCTATTTCCCTTAGATGCAGGTAGAGTATAGAAAAAAAATATCGAAGATAACGTTGGAGAAAACAAATAAGGCGGCTTACAACAGTTACAACTGAAATGTCTATAGCGTCTACAATTGCCCTTTCCGAGGTCAAGTTGAGGGTCACGCCCACCTGTAGTGTCCTGTGATTTTATCGCCAATACTAACATTATGATTTGTATTGTGTCTGTCATTCAAAGGTTACGTTTTCTTCCTTTTGCATTATGTATATATGGATTCTATTCAGAGTCAGAACTACACAATCATTATAAATTGTTGTACCAGCTATTAGAAAAGTTTTAATTACAATTACGACAAAAAAAAGCGCCAATCTCTACGTCTCTCATTGGTCGACACGGATTGGCGTGAGTTTGCAACCTCTTTCGCTCTATCAAGGAGATGAGGTTTTATTATTGAAATAAATTCTCTTTGGATCTGTATTTTCTTCTTCTTTTATTTGTGGCTGTTCAGTGGCCGATAGGGTTTGCCACGAATTTGCCAATGTCAAGTTGTTATAGACTTAAAACAAAAAGGCGGAGATCTGAGTAAACCAAGGGAGACTCTAAAAGTTGATTCGTTAAAGGGATAAACAATATAATTATTTGTATTACTTACAACAATAATCTGTATTTTTATCTGACAGATTTTGGTCTCACTGTTTAGAAATTCAAATAAATGCTTGTAATATGTATATAGCATTGCGTATGTACGTATATAGTATGAAGTATGTATGTACCTACATATATAGGTATAAATAAATAATTTGGGGACTGATGGTAGAATCCCACTCCGTTCATTACTTTTATGATAATCAAATATTACGATATTTTTTGCTGTTGGAGTTTTTAGGACATTTTCTTTTATAAAATTATGATTTCCACGGAGCAAAACCAGATTGTTTCCATTCATAAACTGGCCTGGTACACATGGCTATAACATGAGCTAGAGATCGGATAATTGGATGCATATTTACCTAAAGTTAATTTTTGGCTAACATTATGGAAGCGGCTTCTTAGGATACTTTTTGATCGAGTGAGCGAAGCGAACGAAGATCTTAGTTTCAACTTGGGCGATTTGGCATTTTATGTATGTATGTATGTATGTATGTATGTATGTATGTATGTATGTTTGTCTGGCAATAACTTTAGAACCGTTGATCCGATCTGCATGAAATTTGATATGTCGATAGCTTGTACTTGAGAAATTTACTGGTTAGCATATGAGTAAAATCGGATGGAGGGTTTTTGAGATATGGGGTTTTTTAAGAGAGTAAAAATAAAAAAAGTGACTTAAAAAAATCAAGTTACATGTCATATGAAAGGGCTTTGTTTGGACATTCCAAAACAATTTTTACTTTTTTTTTGGGACGCTCGGTATTTGAGATACAACAAAAAAGTTAAATTAAGAAAACCAGCGATCCAAGAGCTCCCATCTCTAAGAGTTTCGTTGGCATCAAGGTTTTTCTACTGGTCGGCCAGTTCCTTTGCTTTTTCTTATTTTTTTTTCTTGAAATAAATTAAGGAGGTACTCAGTTCTCATAAAATGATGACAACGACCAGGTCTGATGATGGAGCCAAGGTCTGTTCAACAGAACTCTTCAATAAATAGGCCAATTGAGTTGAAACTTGGTTACCGTACCAAGTTAGTAGGCGGTAGTCAGAAAAAAGTCCAAAAATAATGTTTGGACTTGCCTCTGACTACCACCTACTCAAAGTTTTGATGCGTTCGTTGGGTCGCATCACGAGATCTCAGTTCGGGGCGAACAACTAGTATTAAAATTAAAATCCCGGCATTGCATAAATAATCGGATGTATACAGGTTGCCACATTACATTGTAAGCCGAAAGGGAGTGATTCTGGGCTCCGAGGGGCATATTACGTTGTAACAGGGCATTAATTGCCCTGAATTACAATTACATGAATGACAATTATTGTCATTCGTGTCACTTAAAATTGAATTTCCTGGGATCCCGGGATTTTTAGACAAATGCAAAATTTTAATATCCCGAGACCCCGGGTTTTTTCGATAAAAAGTGCTTTCCATAATAGCCAACATCTCAACTTTAGGCAAATATGCATCCGAATATCCGATCTTTAACATGACACTTGGTAACTATTCGATATTCGTGAGAATGTAGTTCATACGCACGCACGATACGTGATGCTCAATTTTTTTTCTTTAATTAATTGGTCACTATATTTTGTAACAGGTTATATAATTATCATGATGAGGAAAAATTAAATTAAGCTTGGGATACATCGAGTTCAATGTGAAAATCTAAGAAGGATCTTAACAAAACTATATAGTTTGATGTACTTAACTGGTTCAATAAATTTAGGTCTTATTACAGTCTGAAAAAAAAAATTTTTTGCAAAATACTAGCTATACAAGCTAAATACTACCAGGGTAGAATTTTAATTTTATAAAAATGGTGGTATCTCCTTATGTACTTAGCGTCGTAGTATGCTTAGCAATATATTTTCCAAAAATCGGAAAAATCAGCAAACTATGGCAATTGCCGATTTTTCGATTGTAATAAAATCATGTACTTACATATAGTATTTTTATTCGTTTTTTATAGTGTTTACTACACTTAAGGCAATCACAAAGGTTTTTTTATAACATCCTAAAATTTATAATCTTAATGGGATTTAAACCTCCAATACCAACTTATTTTTAAATTTAGTAAAGTACCTAGTAATTCCTTATTTTTAAAACTAACAATAAAATATTGTTCCCGACATGATTATGTAATAAATGGCAACTTTAGAACTTGCTCAATAAAAAGAAGCATAGAAACATTAAATGTTAAATAGAATTTCCAAAAATCCTTAAGGCGAAGACAAGAGCTAATGTGACTCTCGCTTGCACCTTTCGACATCTTGAAAGATATAAAATCACTAAACTCATTTTCGAAAAATCGCAATCAACCATTTTGTGAGCAATTACATTGCACACAGTTCAGTAAAAGTTTCATTTTGATCGATACAAGTTTTCCCACTTAAAGGTTTGCTTATGTACGAAAACTAGTAAAGTTGTATACCATTGTTATTTTGATCAATACAGATAATAGAAAGTTCAATAAATGAGATGACAGAATCGTGGCAAATCAATTTGGCAAAATTTATGCCAATTACTAAAGCCCACTTTAAAGATTCTATGAATCGATATTAAATAGACGTAGATAATTATTATGGGCTATTCGGATGCCGATAGTCGTGATAAAATTCAATTTTAAATTGTTGTTTATGTAAATTGATTCGATTGATATTGACACATGGTGTTCAATTGTTTTTTCTGTCAATTGGCAGAACACTAGAGCAACTCATGGGCTAATGTTTAGGCGAGAAGGCAGGAGGTGCGGGTTTAATTCTCGTGTCTGGATTGGTTGCACGATCTGCAAATATGAATTTGATCAGTGTCCGAGTGCTGTGGTACAGTCAACATACAAAGTTTGTGAGTTTTAAGTAGGTATTAAGTATACTTACTAACAAAACAATGGGCCACCAACCGTAGGCCCCCCTACAGACCAGAGGGGGCTTTATTTTATCAGTTTGTTTCCTCGAAACGGCAGTATGAAATGGAAGACGTTTGTTCTACAAAAGTAATTAAAAATTCACTGTGTCTAAAAAACACGCGGATTGTGTCCAGTTTTAGAAGTTGGCAAAATCAAATCAGAATAGTTTTGATTCAGTTCAATCACAAGGATCATTTTGAAACGTCTTAACTAACTAATAAACTAAGTGAACCTAGTGCCAGTTCCTCGAGGTTCGGCTAAACCTATGCGCGTCAGTAACGCGGGAAGCGGGAGCGTCTACCGCGCGGCGGACGCTAACCATACTTTTCTATGGCGTTTTGCCCGCGTTGCGGTCGCGTAGGTGTGCAAAGCGCCATATAGAATGTATGGGTAAGTAAACGGAAGCGCTACCGCCGCGCGGCAGACGCTTCCGTTTCGCAGTCGCTTTGGTCGCGCAGATTTGGCCGAAGCTTCCAAGAACAGACAAGAAGTGAATTGGTTTATTCTAGAATTCCACTCCATCGTTGATTACCATCGGGAAATACCGCGTTTACACTCAGCTCATGTCCGTGGAAATGTGCAGGGACATGGGCAATGCGAGAATGTAAAAAGGTCACTTCCATGTCCGCTCGTGTTGCCGCTCGCGTTGACGTTCGCGTTGCCCGCCCTAAGTGTCCAGGCTAAATGTGAACACACATTGTCGGCGACGCTGCCGCGGACATATGGCCGGACACATTTCCGACCACGCGAATGGCAGCGCGAATATCTAAATGTAAACGCGGTTTGTGGCCAGAGGACAGTAATAAAAAATAAAGCAACATTGCTCTCGGTGCACCGCACGCCAACTTTCCATTGTTCGTGACCTCACGATCTTTGACACATCAAATCACTTTCGGTGTGTACCGTCATCAATACACATCAGAATGTATTTGTTATGCTAAAGTGTTACAACTATATCGCTATTGTTTAAATTAGTATGCGATTACAAATTGGCTGTGTGATTTATACTGTGAGAACTTTTACTCTGGTTTTGACTCGTAGTTGCAGACAAAAGATTATCTAGTCTTTGGTTTATGTGCGAAATGCCAATGCTCTTATACGGTGAAGGAAAACATTGTAAGGAAACCAGTTAGTATTCTAACAGCGGCGATGGGCTTGCAACCTGTCACGTACGGAATACCAACTACTACAATGTGGGTATGTGCCAAGTGTAATGTTTGGACTTACCTCTGACTACCCCACCTGATCCACCTACTATCCTTCGTGTGTCAGTTTGTGGTCGCCATTCGAAAGCCTAGTAAAGGTACTAAAGGTACTAGGACTACTAACAGTAGTAGTAGAGTATCTACAGTTGTTTATAACAGTCAAAGTGGCAGTTAATTACTTCACAAGCTGACGTGTCCTAATTATAACAAAACAAGTGATATAACTACTTACATACCTATCTACAGATAGCATCTACATACCACATTCGGATTAGGTCTCATTCACACTTCCTGTGGGCTGACGTAAGGGTTCCCATACATTCTTACGAGTGTAGTGGGTTCTTTAAAAACGGCGACAGTTTTTTGACGACCGTTTCTTTCTTATTACCACAGTCCTCACAGCTCGATTGGTACTTGGTAGCACTTTTAGGCTATAGGCTTGATCCTTATTACATAGAATTAGATAGTGTCAAAGTCAAAGTCAAAAGGTATTTATTCAATAAAATCACAAGGATCACTTTGAAACGTCTTAAAGCTAGGTGACTCTAGGTGCCAGTGATAGCAAGTGACTTGTCACTTGTCATCCGATAAGTTTTGATCGGGCTTTCAGAAACCGGCGGTTTTTTTATCCTGAATCCTACACAAGCATCTAAGTTCCGTAGTCACTGAGATAATTGTTCGAATCTTGTGAACTTGATTTAAGGAGATTACATGCTTGGCAGTTACGTCTTTTTTACGTAATATTTTTTTCTACAATGTTTTGTTATTTTATCAGTCAACGCTTTTTTAGGAAATCAAGTTGGTAAATATCGTCCGGCATCTTGTAAAATGTTTCCTACTTTTGTATTGTTTTAATGAGTTTAATGATATAATCGTAATAAGCTTTTTTAGTAGGTAATGATGATAATATGAGAAATTATAAATAAATTAAATAGGTGAGTATCTATTGCAGAACCAAATGATTTCAACGCGTTTTCGTAGACCCTGCGTATGTCTTATAAAATAACTTTGCCAGATTAGTAGCCTTCACAAAGAGTAGTAGAGCTCTTTGTGAAGGGCTCGCCCGCGGGGAAGTACTACCACCACGCCTTTTTCTGCCGCCAAGCAGCAGCGCTGTGTTTCGGTTTCAAGAGTGTGGTTGCCGGTGTAATTACAGGCACATGAGGCTTATCATCTGTATGCCTCAAGTTGATGGACGCACGGCAGTGCATCGTAGGGCACGTTCCAATCGTGCGTGACTTACGAGGCAATGCTTTGTTATAGGTGATGGTTACCACTTAACATCAGGTGGGCCATCTGCTTGTTCCATCAACTAGTTGTATAAAAAAACAATCAGATATCGCAATGACTTAATTGGTGTCGGAGGGTAGGTGTAAAAACCCACAGCAGTCACGAACTTTGTGCCAAATTTTGAAATCTGTTTGTCCCAATTTCGAATGCATCAGTTTTATGGCTATTTGCCAAAAGCAGTGGATCAATATTGATCAAGCCAAGTTTGTAGGTAAGGCCAAAGTTCACTAAAACCTTCACGTATATGATTATAATATAATTTATATTATAGAAATACATAATAACTATTATTTTTATTTTTTCTTGTGAGAAAAAGTTTATTTTTTATTTTTATTTATCTTAATGTACTAGACCTGTAAATAAGCTTACCAATTAAATAATTATATTTTGTTACACGATGCATAATAGGCATAGCCGCATAGGTAGGGGTTTACTATAATAGCAGAACGCAATCCGTCAGTTAAAAATATTTCCGTCTCTACTTATATTTATGTATATTATATTTTTTCTAAGTTAGTAATGGTAAAGTTTATATATCTAAACTTTACATTTGGCCCACGCCAATTTTAAAAGTTGTATTAATGGCAAAAAAATTAAACTTATGATTTAACAAAGAAAGATTTGACAAAGGATTAAATTTATTTCTCTCGAACAACCCTTTTGTTTAGAGATAATTAATTTGAAAAAAGAATGTCGGAGTTAGCATCGTTTTTTTATACTAGTTGTAATGGCAAAAGCAGCTGGTCCACCTTATGTTAAGGCGAATACAAGACCTAATGTACCTCTCGCTCGCACGTTTCGACATATTGAAAGATATAAAATCAATGAACTCATTTTCGAAAAATCTCAATCAACCATTGCACACAGTTTAGTAATAATTTCATTTTTATCGATAAAAGTTTTCTACTCAAAAGATTGCTTTACTAGTATTCTTACTAAGCAAACTTTTGAATGGGAAAACTTGTACATATCGATCAAAATGATTTTTTTTTCAATATTTGTGCAATGTGATTGTATCACCAGCACAAAGCATGTCCAGCACGTTCGTAACAGATATTCAAATCATCGGGTTTATGGTTTGATGAATTCGGGCTTCAGTTGTGTTTGCACAACTATTAAAAAAGATCTCATTCGCTTTGTGATATAAAAGTGCGTAGGAGCAATACTAACACACTAGTAATATCCACAGATCAAACATTGGGCAACTTTGCAGTTTCGTTTGTACCCAACCAACGCGCAACGGTGAGCTTAGAGCTGATTTCACCATGCTCTGTTATCTACTAATCAAGGATTAACAGGCCGTTAAATCTAACCTTAGATGTCAAACGCGTACATTTTAACATGTTTAATGGCCCTTTAATCCTTTGTTAATCTAACAGAGCATGGTGAAATCATCTCATAATATTGCAAAATAATTTACTAGCCCGTATCAGATAGGTACCACCTGTTTTTATTTAGGTTAGATTTGAGAATTTAGATGCATTAAAAGAAAACATTCTCAAGGCAAGAGGTAGGTGTTTTTTAAACCGTTTCGCTCCATCGTCGCTTATCATCAGGTGAGAATGTTTTTTTGAGAATGTTTTTTTTCTGTAAAAAAAAGGTAAACTTAAAACTTATACAAAACTATGGTTATAGAACTGAAAAAAATCACGCCAAAGAGATATATCAGCGAAAGCCTAATGGAAATGGACAAAAAAGAAACCTACTAGAAACTTTACAATTCTTCTCGCCACAAACTCAATTTCTAAATGAAAGAAAGAACATATTTAAGGTATCATAAATCAATAAACTTCATACATAATAAAAATATAGGCAATTAACTATTTACTTTTAGCATTATGTTTAATTAAATCAACTTTCTCCATCTAGGTAGTAGGTAGCTGAAATTTTATTAAAATCAATAACCAACCACTAATTAATTAAAAATAAGCATCTTATAGTAACTATAACCATTAACAACATTATAACGACCGGCTCGAGATGGGACTATCGCATAAATCATTTTAACCACCAGATAAACCATATTTAACCGTCAGTTAAACGTTGTGTTTTTAAATTAAGATGCTGTAACTATTAGTGAAATGATAGGAAAACGAAAGTGAAATTTTGAGAGTGTAAGAATCGATTAACTGTACATGTAGACAAATACCATGCGGTAAATAAAATGTACATTAAAGGAATGCTTAACATCTGTATGCCTCAATTTGACGGACGCAGAGGAGTGCATCGTAGGGCACGTTCATATCGTGCGTGACTTACGTGGCAATGCTTTATTATAGGTGATGGTTACCACTTAACATCAGGCGATCTGCTTGTTCCATTTGTTGTTATAGAGTTAACAGAAATATATCATCTGTGAAAATTTCAACTGTCTAACTATCACGGTTCATGAGATACAGCCTGGTGACAGAGGGACAGACAGACAGGCATACAGTCAGGCGGACGAACAGCGGAGTTTTAGTAATGGGGTCCCATTTTACCCTTTGGGTACGGAACCCTAAATAAAATGCTAGTTTGCTTGTCAATTTTTACAGCGCTACCAAACAATGGCGAGCGTGGATGGCGCTCAAAGATTGTCACTAATTTGGATAAGTTGAGCTGCAACATTTATTGCAATGGTCTTCCGGTAGCTCAACTGGTTCATGTGTATTGTGAACATTTAGTGTGAATCAGTTCTTCATTGCATTTGGATGTTTTATAAGTTTGTAACTTTCAAGAAGCACTAAAGCTTTTCAACTTGCGATAGCACCAGCATGAACCTGTAGTGGTTTGTAGATGCTATTGTCTACTGTTAAATTGTTAATTAATAAATCAAATAAAAAAAACTCACCAAGCGATCCACGTTGTCACAAAGATCCAACCAAAGTATGGCTTTTATGGTCAACTCCTAGTCACCGTTAGCGTTATCGCACTTCGTTAGTTTTTGCATGGCCATTTGTCTAGGGACTCATTTCAATCCACTATTACCCATAGGTACGTATAGTTAACGGTGTCCGGATGTCTTTCATTTTCAATGGGCGATTGAGATACCATACTCGTAGAAGCGTGAGAGTGAGAAAAAATTGAGGAAAATTATTTTCAATTGCGTTAAGCTAAATTCAAAATTACCGGTGTTTGAGAGGAAACTTACCATCGTTATTTCTTTGTGATTATTCCACTGTTTCATAACGAATGCGATCCAATTTTCTGTCGTTAGATACATATATAATTTACTAATAGTTTGTTGTTTTAGTATGTTATTTTTTGAGGGCAAAATATTATTTTAGCTTTTTAAAACTTTTTGTCTCCTTTTTTATTTTCTGCTCTGTCTGTTTCAGTCTTTTCTATCTAAAAGTTTGATGACAATAATCCAGTATTTCTGTAAATTTGGCGCTGTAAGACTTGTCCTTTTAAGCGAATCTCATTTTTATGGGCCAAAAACAAATTTAATTTGAAATTAAATTATTCAATGAATAAAAGCACGTCGGATACATACACAGAATCATTTCTCTGACAGATCCAAAAAGGCATATTAATAACAAAATAATTGTTTATACACTTTTATATAATTAAGCAATTACTTTGAGTAACATAAAACATAGTCTCGTGAGCTTGTTACAGGTAAATTGATGACGTTTTGTACTATCATTATGTTTTGCAATTTATTAAACCACTAGCGGCCTGTCCCAGCTTTGCATGGGTGGTCATAAATTTTTTGAACATTTTATGATAAACTTATACCTCGCGTTCGAGCCTCGCGTCTACTTATTTCATACATTCGCACGACCCGTGCACCCGTTAACAATTTTAATTTCGTCATATCTTTTGAATGGAATGTCCGATTTGAAAAATTTAAGAAGTAATCTATAGGTATTGAAACCGTCTTAATTATGAAATGATTTATTTGGATAAGGATTAATACCAAGGTACAAATAAAGACCCTTTTCTAGCGGAGGCATTTCAATTAATTTTTTATAATAAAAGAACACTTATTGTGACATAACTATAATAGTTAGACATATGCTGTCGCGACATTTTTTGTAGATGATGACGTGTTCTACAAAATCGTAGTACATTATTTTGTTCTATCTTCAATAGTTTTCGCAGCGCACGCGATGTAAGGTTTTTTGTTTTCCACCTTGGGTTACATTATTGAAGTTTTAGTAAGGATCCCTGATTTTTTTGAAAATATAATATAGCCTATGTTACTCAGGGATAATGTAGCATTCTAATGGTGAAAGAATTTTTGAAATCGGACCAGTAGTTTTTGAGCCTATTCGTTACATACAAAAATACAAAAATACAAAAATACAAAAATACAAAGTTTACCTCTTTATAATATTAGTGTAGATTAAGAGGCGGGGTTCCGTACATAACATTTTTTAATAGTTTTGTCATTAAATAATTAGCAAATCTATGGGGGAGGCCTATGTCCAGCAGTGGAATTCATAATTATGATAATTAAGTTTAAATTTATTTATTTTAGTAGCAGAAATTACATTCTAATTATAAGGTTGGGGCCATCTTTTAAAATGATGATGAAACATTTTGTATTTGCAAATTACATAAGTTGTAATATTTTTCATATTTGAAATATGTACCTAACGGCGGGTTTCTGAAAGCCCGATCAAAAATAATCGCATGTCAAGTCACTGACTATATCTATCAAATTCTATGTAATAGCTGAAATGGGGAGTGACTTGACATCCGATTAGTTTTGATCGAGCTTTCAGAAACCGGCCGTAAATGTACGGTATTCCTAAGAAAATCTTAAAAAATAAGTTTTAAAAAGAGAACCATTAATGATCATTAGTTGCTTGGTACTAAAAGATCTGAGGAGATATCTACCGTGCCTGAAGATCAAAGTTATGCAACTGTGTCTTTATTTTCATCCGTTATAACCTAACTTTTGAGAAGTGAGGAAAATCTTAATAAATAAGTTCAATTTGCAATACCTATATTGGGTTTGTTCTCTTTACCAAAAAGCAACCGCTCAACATCAAATTTCTAACAATCGCCGAGCCATTATCAAATTATACGCCCCTATGTAATAGCGGTCAGGAGGCAAAGATAAGTGACAGAAGGTCCAAGAGGTGTTTATTTAAAATATTAATGATCTTATTCATATTGATCATTTCAAAGTGATCCTTGTGCTTAAGGCTAACAACCATCAAAAAATTCTCGCTCGCACATTTCAGTATTTTATAAGATACTAGCGACCCGCCCCGGCTTCGCACGGTTATTGTAGGTTATCCCTAAGAGAATATGCTTGTATTATGCATATAAACCTTCCTCTTGAATCACTCTTTCAATAAAAAAAATCGCATCAAAATCCGTTGCGTAGTTTTAAAGATTTAAGCATACATAGGGATATAGGGACGGAGAAAGCGACTTTGTTTTATACTATGTAGTGATAAAATCACAGAAGTTATTTATGAAAAATCTTAATCAACCAAGTTGTGTGCACAATACATTGCATCAAAAATAAAAATATCATTTAGATCTTAACAAGGTCTCGTTTTACCCTTTGGGTACGGAACCCTTAAAAGACACAAATAAATCACATGAAGTTAAAAATAGAAAGATAAAAATAAAGATATGGATATTTATTGTTCATGAAAAACTAGGTAACTAAAACTTTGGTGTTGAGATGTCATAGTTTTGGCATCAACTCATCTTTGGCCGAAGGTTCGACAGGTTGACGAACCAAATTGATTTCTTGTTCCGAAGACACCCGGCGATTGTTTATTGAATTACCAGCGAAAGTATGTAGGTACAGTCAGCGATGAGAAATGTATTAGTACCAAGTAGGTAATATTCTAAAAAATATTGGTAAAATAAATGGAATCTGCTAGTTCCTTTAGCAAGTAGTATAAAAAAAACGATACCTTTATAGCTAAGCAATTAATGTGGGTATTATACAACATGTAACATAATACCCCTATAACCCCGGAAGCAGGATATTCTACAGATCATGGCGAACAACTAATGATTTAAGACTTTTGAAATTTCGAAGTTTTTCATTCATAGTTTTTCATTTTTCATGAAATGCTTCTTAAACTTTCCGCCAAAATGAAACTAACACAACATGACACAGCCCTATTTACAGCTGTTTTTTGACCTTTAATTGTGAACTGTAGATAAAATAGGTAACAGAACTGCCACCAATTAGTAAACGCAAATAGCGTATGTACCAAAGTACTAGTATTCTCTTATCTGTGACCAAGGTCACATACACATTGTCAGGGTTGTTGCAAATTTCTGAGACAATATTAATTTTTGTATGGAAATTTCGAAAACAAAATATTCAAACTTTGCACACGGTATTATGTTACACGTTGTATATAGGTACATAAGTTTGTACCATTTTTGAAATTAAAGCTTAAAATTTTATTTAGTTAATCAATTTATACCGCTTACTGTACCTACACGTTTTACATGTTTGTATAATGTTCCTACTAGGTAACTTTAACGATGTACCGGATCTAACAAGAAACATAAAAATAGTTTTTTCTTGTACCGACCGATTGGTCATGGCGGAACTTCCGAAGTCGGAAAGGTTTCTTTTATTTGGACACTAGTGAAATGCCTGTGACTTCTTTCAATTTTTTAATGGGTTGGTAAATACCTTCTCCTATTTTTTTATTAGTTATTGCCTTTTTATCGAACCTACACGGGGGGAACGAAGCTTGACGGGGAAGCTTCGTTTTACCTGTTGCCCGTATCAAAAGCTTTGCTTCAACTTT
Organism: Chloroclysta siterata; assembly: GCA_932294275.1. Classification (NCBI taxonomy): domain Eukaryota; kingdom Metazoa; phylum Arthropoda; class Insecta; order Lepidoptera; family Geometridae; genus Chloroclysta; species Chloroclysta siterata. The sequence goes on from OW028602.1 coordinate 14,071,545, forward strand.
TATATTGCGCATAGTCAAAGAGTGGAATTCCTGGGATCAGTTTCTCCGAATGCCTATAATTTGGATGTTTTCAGGAGACGAGTGAATCTTTCGAGTATCTTCTAGGTAAGCGTGCCACCCCGACGCACGGACGCATTATCACTAAACTTCAGGTGAGATTGCGGTTAAGCTTTAGGAGAAGCTTTATTTATTGTAATAAAAAAGAAGAATCTTAGAGCTGATTTCACGATGCTCTGTTAGATTAACAAAGGATTAAAGGGCCGTTAAGAGCTGATTATACCATGCTCTATTAGTTACTAATCAAGGATTAATAGGCCGTTAAATCTAACCTTAGATTTCAAACGCGTACATTTTGACATATTTAACGGCCCTTTAATCCTTTGTTAATCTAACAAAGCATGGTGAAATCAGCTCTATATATATGTCAATATGTACGCGTTTCACATCTAAGGTTACATTTAACGGCCTGCTAGGTATTCCTTTATTAGTAAGTAATAGAGCATGGTAAAATCAGCTTTTAAGTTGATACTTGGTGCTAAGAGATCTAAGAGGACATCTACCGTGCCTGAGGATAAAAATCGTGAAGCTGTTTCAGTTTTGTCAGTCTTGACCTCCTAGGTAGGTACTTACATATTTGTTTGCGCAACATCGACATTGTGCCTAATATTTTTTACAATCTGTATTACTAACGAGTAATTGAATATCTTATTGTATACACTTAATTATAATTGCATCAATCGATAGAATGACTAGTTAAATCTAGGTATATACATTTTGTTATGTAAGTAGGTACCTTATTTAGCTGACATTATTGATTGAACAATAGACAAAGTGACCTTTCTAATGTTTCAAAATCAACCAAATAAGTGGAGACAATGACATCGATTCTAGAATTTGGTCGGCGCATCAGGCTAACGCGAAGACTTGAAGATGCTTGAAAAGAGGGTAGGTAAGGTATATTATTATTGGTCAAGGTGCGTAGAGTCCATCTGCTAAGCTAAAAAAAAGCTAAGTTAAGTTTGCTTAGCTCGCATAGCTGACGCAGCTTTTCATACTTGTGTGTAGACTGCAAGCTATTTTTTTTTAAACTAGCTGATGGAACAAGCAAATAGCCTTGTTAAGTGGTATCATCACCTATAAGAAAGCATTATGCCTCGTAAGTCACGTAAGGAACGGCCTACGATGCACTGCCTTGCGTCCATTAACTTGAGGCATACAGATGTAAAGCCTCATGTGCCTGTAATTTCACCGGCGACCACACTCTTCAAACTGAAACACAGCAACGCTGCTTGGCGGCAGAAAAAGGCGTGGTGGTAGTACTTCCCCGGATGAGCCCTTCACAGAGAGCTCTACTACTCCTAAAATCAGGTCATCATCAGGACAGGTCATCTTATTTTACAGTGGCTATTTTGGCATTATCGTTCGAATAATCAAAAAGGAAAATCTATGGTACTCATTTATAATTTCTGATAGAATTGATTAAAAATTTATATTATTACAAAAGTGCAAAAGTGAATACGGGCGTCTTGCAAATCGCATAAAAACCCGATACAGTTATTGCCCCAATCATACCTGTATGAGTTACACGGCTTTTCAATTAGGATTAAGATTGTGTAGTTGTTTTGCAAAAGCAGTCAGGTGAAATCATAATATCTATTGAGGTCCACCCACATTCTTACTTTCATATATTATCTGCAAAATTACTTTTGTAAGAGCTTTGAGCTAGCTTTTTTTAAGAGCTGTGGATTTTGTTTAGAAATAAATAAATAAGTTTTTTGATCATTGTATTATTTAAGGCGAAGCTCGATTAAATTAAGTAAGCAAGTACATCAGTGGTTTTTAGATGCATTTTTTTACAAAATGTATGTACCTATCCAGTTGTTAAATTGTTAATGAATTAAAAAAAAATAGCTACAGTAGGTTGGAGAGAACTGGTGGTCTAGTGGTGGCGGCCCCGCCTTTTGATTCTAAGGTCATGGGATTAAGATCGGTCGTGCACCAATGAGTTTTTCTGTTTGAAAATTTATGTGCGCAATGCGGTTCTAAGGAAGCAACATTGTGAAAAACAGCTGTTTCATGCAAAAGTTCAATACCTACCTACCTGGCTAAAATGTATGAAACAGCTGTTTTTTTTAGCGTTCACAGTGTTGCTTCCTTAGAAAAAGTTATTCATATTGATGGGTACTTTAGCCCCCTGAAGTGTTGGGTACTAGTAGGTACTTTAACACCCTGTATACATTTACAAAAAAAACTGATTCATGACTTTGTTCCCAAAGCACGCGGTAGAACTCAGTACCCAGCTCTTAAGCGTACCACAGACGACGAAGATGCTATAATATTTCATCTTAAGATAAAATATCGCTCACCATACAATCACTATGAGCCATCATACACGGTTAAAATAATATACATATACATATTTCATATTACGGCATCTTAAGATACTGAGCGATAGGGCGACTTCACCTTAGATGCCTTGCTATGGAAATTTCAAGCTTATTTGAGGATGTTTAAAGATCATACAAAAGAACGGTAGGAACCAAGCCGTAAGTTTGTTGCCTGTTCTTCTAGGTTTTGGTCGCGTGGAACTGGCACCTAGAGTCACCTAGCTTTAAGACATTTCAAAGTGATCCTTGTGATTTTATTGAATAAATACATTTTGACTTTGACTTTGACTTTGACTTTGATGGTAGTCAGAAGTTCGTCAAAATATTACAATGCGCACATACCCACATTTGCAGTGTTGATCTTCCATACGTGACAGGCTGGTGTCCTCACGATGTTTTCCTTCACCGTTCACACATCTCGCACTTAGTTACCTATTTAATTTAGTAAGCTCTTTGAAAATAGTAAACTTGTTTTCTGTCAGATGTAGGTATAGCTAATTTGTGACTCTAATAATAAGACACGATTTTGTAAATAGGTCGCGAAAACAAAAATCTTTCAAATTAGACCAAACCACCAGCAATTATTGCTAAAAAGTATCTGTCCTACCTGTCTATCTGTCACTATTCTCTAAGCTAAGCTAATATTTCTGAAATTTAAAATAGTTATTATCATCATCATCGTCATCCGCCTGAAGAAGTCCACTGCTAAGCAAAGGCCTTCCTCCACACATCGCGATCCGTTTTAGTTGGCCTTCGTCGCCTTCTTGTAGGGTCGAAACGAAATTACAGATGCCATTTGGTTGAGCGAAGTTTAACAGTGACTAAACTAAACAACCATGGTAGAATTAAAAATAATATACCATACAATTTGAGTTACAAGTTGACAAAGACATAGACAATCATTTATTTACCACTTAGCACACAACATACAAAACATGATAATGAAATATACATATAAAAATAATAATACATCATAACAATAGAAAAACATAAGATTTTATGAGGTATGCTATAGCAGCAAATGGGTCTTAAGCTCAGCATAATGTCCACATAAACAGGAGCGACAGTAGCGACAAGTAGCGACCAATAGTCGCGTCGGACACAATATCCATCACGCACGCTCCAATGACTGGTATTTGTCAAAGACTACTTGCGTATTGATTGATTGTCGGACAATTTGTTGGGATAATACGCTTAATTTTGTTACATAATAGTCTTTGTGTATCTGTATTGATGATTAATGAATTATGGCCACCCTGATTTTATTCAATAAGTATTTTATTGGCAAGTTTCGACACGCGGGAACTTACATAAGTTTGTCTAGTGTGATGAAACCAGTAAGGGCCTTTATAGTCTGTACATTTTTTTTTAATTTATTGACTGTCCTTTTGCTACAATCCACCTGATGGTAAGCGACGATGTATTCGAGGATGGAGCAGAACGGTCTAGAAGACACCTATTGCCTTGAGTTCCACTTCTTGGCGGTTCGCATAATAAATGTAGAAGCAAAACGCTTAGTGCGAATGGGTGGTATATTTACCAGGTATGGATGGTAGCCGTATGTCTACTTGTCCTGTGGTAATAATATTAGGATATAGAAAACCTAAAAGTAATTGCCTAATTGTAAAAGTAGATGCTTCGTATATTCTATACTATCATTCCCTGGTTTTTCAATATTTACAAACGCACTTTTAGTTAAACTTTGAAGAAAAGGTTTAATTCTTTAATCTTTGCAGATTCATGACTACCTTCTAACCAAGTTGCATTGAATAACTGATATAATTTGCCAGTGACTGCACAAGATAATGAGAAATAGAAGAAAAAAACGTGCAACTGACTTATGACCTACTTTTTTGAAAATCAAGGAGTTTGAATTATTTTAAACCTACCGTTCCTGATGGAAACACTTATGAATCATTTATTTTTCTTTCATAATAAAAAAAAGATAAAATTCTCAGTGACCTGGCCCAGAAAAAGTAGGCACTCAAAATAAGGAACGCAGAGCGCTTTCAAAACGGAATCGTGTGAATTTTTCGTTTCCCATGTGTTCTTACGTAATTAAATTGTCGTTTATCCACCACCTACGCTTGTAGGCATTGGTTATTGTGAAGTGTTGTAAGAAAGGGACTGTTAAGGATTTACTACTTATTGGTCATAACTTAGTGATTTATGCCCTATACTAGGTAGTAAATAAAGGTTCGGTTCGATTATGCCGAACATTGAAATCGTTTAAGCGTAGGTAAACTATTTCCTTCGATGTTATGTGTTTTATTATCGCTATACATTAAGTAGGCCAAGCTAGTTTATATATTATAGCGGTTTGTATAAAATAAAATGCCCTGCAAAGCTTGTAAAATATGGCTCTTACTCATACTGGTCGCTGAGCGCTCCACTAACTAAAATGGCAATGAATAAGTACGTAAACTAGTAAAGCAAACTTTTTAGTAAGACTTGTTTGGAACAGTATGATCATTTTGGTGAATTTAATAAGAATTTTGTTTGTTTACAAAAAATGAGAAGTTGTGCCAGTTCCATGCCACCAAGCCCAATAGATCTTGCAAAAGACTGACCACATGAAAGATGATCTGATGACCTGAAAGAGTTTTTTGGTATGATCCTTTTTACCCGAGTGCCGAATGCCATCGGGTTATGTTCTTCGTGCAAAGTCAAAGTCAAAAGGTATTTATTCAATAAAATCACAAGGATCTGTGTATATTTCTATAATTCGTTATTATATTTATTACAAATAACTACCAACCTAGCTATATTTATGGCAAGAAGGTATGTAAGTATACTTTAACATTACTGCTTCATATATTTGCAGGTACAAATTAAATCGTATTGTTTAGAAATATTCGTATGATAAACGACTGCTTCCGCCGCCATTGACTAACCAATTGAATATTAGGATCTCTGATAGACAAATAGGGCTGCATGTTACACCGTAACGAATGTTAAAATCTATGTATGGCGAATCCACCAGCGCTTATGTAACGCGACTATATACCCACCCACCCGCGGCTTCACTCGCGCGGTATGTATAAATTATGTTACCGTATCAATAATAAGAGCCGAGGCGTAATAACTATATTAATAGCTGCTCCTTATGCCGAAAGGCACACTAAACTTACTTAGCTTTAGTTTTCTCTGTAAGTGAATTGTACTAATTCTTAAGAGAAATAAATATTTTCAATTCATTAAGAGATACAGAAAAAGATCCCCAAACACGGTAGATCCCTCAGATCTCCGTACCAATGTGAAAAGCCGATCTCCGCTGCTAGAATTCTAACAAACTTCCTCACGATTTTTCCTTCACCGTTTGAGAGCACTGGAACTGGTGTTGCGCATTTTTTTTAATAACTCTTGCTGATGGAACAAGCTATGGGTCACCTGGTGTTAAGTGGTAACCATCACATAACAAAGCATTGCTTCGTAAGTCACGCGAGATATGAACGTGCCTTATGCACTGCCCTGCGTCTATCAACTTGAGGCATACAAATGTTAAGCATCATGTGCCTGTGATTTCACCGGCAACCCTTCAAACGGAAATACAGTAACGCTGCTTGGCGGCAGAAATAGGGACGGTGGTAACACATACTTCCACAGATGAGCCCTTCAAAAAGAGCTCTAACTACTCCGTGTACTATCTTATGTGCAAGCACATTAAATGTTTATAGCGGAAAGTTTATTTCTTGCGTCTGAATTTGTTTAATTACGATGCGGTGTAACTGTGTATATTCGTAAGTAATTACACGAATAAGCACAGAGAAGTATTTAATTAGCATATCATATCAATGTGAATGTCTGTAACCATCAATCAACTGTTACTTAATGTAATAGTCGCTTTAATTTTATCATATGAATGTAGGTTAGATTATGTATTTCGTATATAGGCGAGTTTATCTTTTCCTGAAAGGCTTCCTGAAAGGCATCAGCACTCTGTTGCACACCTCCATGAGCGACGGCGACCACTTTCCATCTGGTGGCTTGTCTGCTCGTCTACCAGATTAGACTGGAAAAAAAATGACATGGTCATGTTAACGAAATTACCTACTGTCAAATCTTTCGAAGTTTACATAACTTAGGTGTCTACCTTTTTAAATATATTTTTTTCAATAACAAATAATATAACTAGTAGTTCGCCCCGAACTGAGATCCCGTAATGCGACCCGACGAACGCATCAAAACTTCGAGTAGGTAGTAGTCAGAGGCAAGTCCAAACATTATCTTTGGACTTTTTTCTGACTTCCACCTACTAACTTGGTATGGCAATCAAGTTTCAACTCTATTGGCCTATTTATTGAAGAGTTCCGTTGAACAGACCTTGGCTCCATCATCAGACCAGGTCGCTATCACCATTTTATGAGAACTGAGTACCTTCTTAATTTATTTTAAGAAAAAAAAAAATAAGAAAAAGCAAAGGAACTGGGCGACCAATAGTAAAACCTTGATGTCAACGAAATTCGTAGAGATGGGAGCTCTTGGATCAGTGGTTATCTTAATTTAACTTTTTTGTTGTATCTCAAAAACGGAGCGTCCTAGAAAAAAAGGAAAATTGTTTTGGAATGTCCAAATAAAGCCCTTTCATATGACATGTAATTTGATTTTTTTATGTAACTTTTCCATTTTTGCCCTCTTATAAAACCCTATATCTTCATAACCCTTCATCCGATTTTACTCATATACTTACCAGTAAATTTCTCAAGTACAGACTATCAACTTATCAAATTTCATGCAGATCGGATCAACGGTCCGAAATTTATGGTCAAACAAACATACATACAAACATAAAATGCCAAATCGCCAAAAGTTGAAACTAAGATCTTCGTTCGCTTCGCTCACTCGATCAATTATACAGAAGCTATGTTAACCCTTTGACGCATAGGTAGTCGGACACTCAATAACGCGATTAATATCCCATAACATGTCTATTTTTGATCAATTACTATGGTCTCAAATTCTCAAGACAAGAGGAAGTCGGCGGTACCGGAAAGAGACTGCCAATTTTTAGGTATAATATTATGTGTGTAAGTTTATATTTCGCTCAGAACACACCTTTCGAAATACCTCATAACTACATACAAACTATGACCAATTACCCGCAGTAAAGAGTACTCGCCCATCAATTCTAAAATGTTATGGTATAATAACAGGTCGGTAAACGACAATGATCGTCGTTGAAAAATGTCCCATGATTAAATGAGCTGTTTTAGTGTTGTTTGAAATGAAGTCCGAAGCCGAAGCCGAAGGTTTTTGTTTATGCCATCTTCTTCTTCTTGTCATGTCACTAGTTTCTTATCGAAACAGTGTGATGAAAAGATTTTAAGTGCACCTCGAAGAGGCTCCTTTTGAGCACGCAACACATGTTTTAGAACTTTCTAGGTTCTACGACATGCCGGTTTCCTCACGATGTTTTCCTTCACTGTTTGAGAGACCGGTTTTGCCACCCACGGCCTAAGTATAACTTGGTGTCATAGTTAAAAGTGCGAGCGGCATATATCTACGTACTGGCGTTTGAATGAACGTTTAAAAGTACTATCTTTTAACTAACAAAGTAAATTACAATGAACGCAAAAATTTACAAAATGCATATGAAACAGTTGAGCTAGCTATCGTTGCAGATCGTTGCGAACTTAAATCAGCAAAGTATTAATTTCAACAAGTCATCCAAAGATATTTTAAATCAAACAAAGAGCTACGCCGTACGTTTCTTGCCATTCTTCGATTCGGCTTTGGTTGCGAAGAAGTGACGCCTAGTTCCGCATTGTTTATAAGACGTTTCAAAGTAATACTTAATTCATAATAAAAACCATTTTTATTTCGATTTAGAGCCGAAACTTTGATGGTTTCGGCTTCTATATCGGTTTTACCGAAAAGCGTTCATCCCTGGTTCATTTCCTTACGCTTCGGGCGTCAAAATACAGTAATTTGACTGTCTTCAGCTAGCACTACGTGATATAACTTCATAACTTCATTTGCGAAGCAGTGAAGCAAGTGTGATTGTCGTTACTTTCTATTTCTTCTCAAATTACGGTAGAGATCTTTCACCGTGGAAATAAACACATCTTCTACAAATGAAATAGAGTCATAAGTAATTGTTATTAGCCGCAGTAAAACTGTACACGCGACTTTAACGTGTTTTTGTTTGAGCGGAAGCATTACTGATGGTTTTGAAGGTTCCGTACCCAAAGGGTAAAACGGGACTCTATTACTAAAACTCCGCTGTCCGTCCGTTAGACATGGGCGTTTTCATTTTTTCCCGCAAACGGTTATCTAACCGATATACAGTTTGCATATCGATATAGAAAACGGTTTTCTGATATCGATATCAGCCGTATGGGTTGCAAACGTTGACATGATATTTAGTTATGGCAAACTAACAACGAAACGACAAACGCAAACTATTTGGCTATGGTTACGTCATATTCGCTTCATCTCTTTTTTTCCAGTAAAACAATTCATTCTTAGAAAGGGAGGTAGCGAATATCAATTGGTGTTTGTTTCATATCGTTTGGTTTGTGAAGTTTTCATTTTGTTCGTGTCTTTATTAGGTAACAGTTGAGGTTTTGAATAGTTTTTATTATATCGGATATGTTGATATGAATATCGATATGGTATGATATCTAACCCATATCCGATATAAGTTACGTTTTGATATATCCGACTCATGTCTACCGTCCGTCCGTCTGTCTGTCCGTTTGTAACCAGGCTGTATCTCATGAACCGTATAATAGTTAGACAGTTGAATTTTCACAGATGATGTATTTCTGTTGCCGCTATACAAATAAAATAAATATAATTTTTACTTGCTTCGTCTGGGAATCGAACAGACTCCAATGTAAAAAAAAAACACCCCGTATTTTTACGATGCGAATCCAAAGAATGGGCAAAGAATAATAAATTAGTAACATAGTATCTTAAAACGTTTCTTTAGTGGCCTCTTACGACATCCATGGGAGGTAATGAAGCCTAGGCGACCACGGGCTTTTTATGCCCTTTGAGAAATTTAAGAGGCTGAGAAGCATCAAACAACTTCCCGCTGGTACCTACGTTTGCGATTTTTCAAAACAACTTTTGTGAAATGGTGAAAAAAGGCTTTCATGAATTTGATATAATTTTTTTAAACTGATTTTTAATCTATATTGAAGATTGAGAGTCGTAGCAAAATTTAATACATTTAGCATCCCTACGGCGTTAGACAATCGTAGGTTATTAACATTTTACCATACTATGATAAGCTTTCTGCTAAAAAAATACCGAAATACACTTAATATCTGTGAAATAAAGATTAGTTTCGGTCAGCAGTGTCTTAAGACCAATGTAAGGTAAGTAGAGAAACTATTAATGTTCTCCAAAATAATAAGTTTGAAGAACTATTCGTACGGTCATAATACCATGTCATTTATCATTATAACGATGGTAATTTGAAGTTATGTCATATTGTGATGGTTTCGGCAAATATTTGGAGCTTGATGAATTGGCTCTGTCACTAATGTGCATGCCTCAGTTTCGGCCACATTATGCCTTGCCCACGGACACGGACCTTTGACGTAACGGTAAATGGCAATAGAGCTTTCGTTTTTCTTTTAATGATAGTTCAACGCATTGTTTTATTTTTTATACTACTTGATGATTGGACAAGCAAATGGCCCACCTGTAGTTAAGTGGTAACCATCACGTATCACAAAGCATTGCCTCGCAAAATTGAAAAAAATTAGCAATAAGGAAGTTCCCGTCTAAGTATTACCCTGCGTCCATTAACTCGAGGCATATCGATGTTAGGCCACATGTGCCTGTTATTTCACCACACCCTTCAAACAGAAACACAGCAACGCTGCTTGACGGCAGAAGTACGCAAGTAGTTACCTTTTTATAAAAAAAACATTATAAGCTCATACCTTACACGGTAGACATGAACTCGATCTTATGACTTCGAATAACATAAAAAAGAAACCAATATAGTTGTCAGATCAGGATCTAACAGTTAAATCGATTTACGGATGTTATGATGGTGCACGATAAACATTCCATCAGATCCCTTACCCACTATAACCTCAAGAGATAGGGTTAGTCAGAGGTTAGTATATTTTTATACAGTCTAACTAAGTGATGGAACAAACCGATGACCGATGATTTTAAGTGCGCCTCAGGCTCAGGCTCCTTTCGAGCACTTGACACATATGTTATAGAACTTTTTAGGATCTACAACATGCCGGTTACCTAAAGATGTTTTGAGAGTAATGGCAAACCAGTCAAAAATATTAATGTAAAAGCTCTAAAACTTGTTCTATCAATGGTTTCCAATATTCGTTCGTTTCAAACGGTCGAAACACGGTCAAAACAGGTCTAACTTGTCTGTCATTGATACACCACGTGTGAATGGGACTGTGCAAACATTTAAGATTTTAAGTTTTGTTCCCTTTGTTTGTTTTGACAGATAAGACTTGTCATCCCATATATAAATTTATAAATATATCTATAATACCACAAGTCAATTCTTTCTGGAAGAGGATTTGGACCTTATCTAATTATGGGCAAATATAAAAATGTTGATTTCGTAGTGTGATATATTGTGTAGGTATATCTCATTTTATTTTTAGAATTTATCAACGGTATAAGTTGAAGTCTTTTGTTATAAAGCAGATTACATCCAAATCACAGAGGATTGTCAGGATGTCAGTAAGCTTTAATAATTTTGCATTAGAACTCAATGGAAGGACTTGACAGTCTCAATGACACCAAGTGCCTAGTCAAATGGCATTCATTCAGTTAATTATAGGGATAATTTTGAAAAGTCTTAAAGCTATGTGAGTCTGGCGCATGTTCCACACGATCAAGCCTAGAACAGTCGCGAAACTGACATTTTCTACAAAATATAACAGTATAAAGAGTAGGAGAGCTCTTTGTGAAGGGCTCGTCCGGGGGTAGTACTTCCCCGGGCGCCTTTTTCTGCCGCCAAGCAGTGTTGATGTGTTTCAGTGTGAAGAGTGTGGTTGCCGGTGTAATTACAGGCCCGTGAGGACGCAGGGCAGTGCATCGTAGGCCACGTTCCTATAGTGCGTGACTTACGTGGCAATGCATTATTATAGGTGATGGTTACCACTTAACATCAGGTGGGCCAATTGCTTGTTCCATCAGTTTGTTAAATCAAAAAAATATGTATCATAGTTTATCATCATTATTAACCTGGGAGAAGTCCACTTCTGCACATAGACCTTATCTTCTGGACATCGAACGTTCTTCGAGTATAGGCTCTACACTTCTTCCAGTCTGTGGTCATTATCCTAGAATGTTTATTACTCAACGAGTGTATGACAGTCTCAGGTGCTCATGTTTTTCCCCAACAAATTTTGAGGTCAACATAACAGGATCCGTTAAGAATGACGTGAAAAAAGCTCCATCGTTAGGACCTGTTAGAGTGTCGTCGATAAGTTCACCAATCAGCGGACTATTTTTACCCTTCTATTTGTAACTGTAGAGTGGTTCTACGCGTGGACAGACAGACACACATAAGGGCAGGTTGTTTGCAGCCGACCCACTAAACCTGTCCGTGACTGTGTTTTGTACGGTGACCATAACTCACAGGAACAAGTAAAACAAAAGAACTATAATCATTGGATAACGTGGAAATGGCTGCAAGGACTTAGATATTACATTCATACTGATAATAACTCCCACAGCGCCATCATCATCATTTTCCTGCCCTTATTCCACTTCATGTGGGTTCCGGCACAACAGGTTTTCCCCTCCACTCTCCTCTATCAGCAGCAGTCATTCCTTTTTTACTCATGTCATCTTTCACACAGTCCATTAATTTTTTCTTTGGCCTACATCTACTCCTATATACATCCACATCCATCATTCTTCTCATTAATAACTCCCAAAGCGCCCGTTTTTTTTAGTAATTTAGCCCTAAACTAATAGCAAAATATTACTGAACATGCTACCATCTTTGTATACAACGTGTTTATTAAGAGTTGTAGGGATCCGAAAGCAGGATATTCTACCGGTCATAACGAACAACTTTTGTTCTACGACTTTTAAAATTTCAAAGTTTTTCATTCATCAAATGCCTCTTAAACTTTTATCTAAAATGAATCTAAACGCATCATGAGGCAGCCCTATTTACAGCTGTTCTTTGACCTCTAGTTGTCAATTGTAGATAAAATAGGTAACAGAACTGCCACCAATTACCTAGTAATGTGCCTACCTAATAATGATGTTGCTGTTTTTAAAGATCTTGGTATGTAAAAGAAATATTTTCGCGACTGTAATCCCTAGTCACGGTAAACATTCTCTGAGATCTTTGGTACTAATACCTATTCAGTAACTAGGTACCTACGTGGCTACGTACTCAATATTTAATAGAATATTTATTTTTGTTTGATTACTAGATGTCGTAAAGCAATGTTTATGATATTCATAGTTCTTTAAATTGTAACATGTTACTTTACCACCATGGTTCATTGACACCACAAAATTATTCAACTGCAATTTTGGGAAGTGTCTAGTCTGTCCTATTTAATCTTTGACATACCTATCTGTCATTGGTTGCATTTAAAAACGCATATCCAATCAGGACGGCCGACGGCCGCCGATCAGTGTTACCATTTGTGGCAGATTTCTACTATTTGGCAGATTTTAAATATTTCAAGAAAATCTTATTAGTTTGAATTTTTAATGAAATAATATTTATAATTTATTTATTTTTTACCGAACTGGAAACTTCTTATTCTTTTTTACCTTTATTGATTTGGTTTCTAAACAACTTCTATCTCGTTTTAGATAACTGCAAACCGTTACAAACGATCAAAAGATAGTAACTGAATGTAATGTAGGTATTTAATTTATTCCGTAGCCACGAAGGATTTTTATTTAGGTATTTTTATCGTCAAGCTTGGTAGATTTTGACAGATTTTTTGGCAGATGTGGTAGAACCGCCACTTTCGAGATGGTCACCCTGTTTGTGTTTACATGCGTTGTTGTACATTGTTTTGTTGAGAAAATGTCATCAAACGTGTTAAAATGGTGATTGTTATGTAAAAAGCCGTCGTCAGTCAGTGTGTGTATGAGCAGTGCCTACGAGGTAATGGTTTAGTGTGAAGTTTGAAGCCTGTGTCGTGCGAAATCTCGCAAACTTACCAAAATCCAGTTTTATCCAGTGTTATTATAGCCAGTAAATAATGACAAAATCCATAGGAACCAGTAAAAATATCGTGTCAGGGGATTGGCGGCGTACCTACCTACCTACCGAAAGGTAACTATTTCAAATTACACGGTTACAGGCTTTTTAACAACATTGGCTATACGTATTAAAGCGGCAAATCTATGGATTAGACTAGAAAAAAACCGATCTTATGGCTGTAAAACGAATGCTTTCTACAAAAAGTACATGTAAAAAAGACATAACAAAAAAGGCGCATCCAAATTATTTAATGAAAAATTGTATACTAAAATGGTTATACAGGGTTACAGGAAAAGTCGTGCTAGATCCGTTAAGGGCGTGGAGTACCCATCATTCCTGACATATTTCACTATGAAACACCCTACCCTAAACTAAACCCTTTTCGAGATATTCGACTTTTAATTTTTTTATTGAAAATTGCCGATTTTTAGGCAATTAAATTTATTTTTGGTTGTTTTGTGTATCTTATTATTATTATTATTGCATTTTTACATGTGTAATTAGATGCTTTAGGACGTCAATCATTAAAATAGTGCATAAGTTAATTGAATAGACCGTAGTAGACAAGTGAAAGTTAAGAAATAAAAAAAAAATTAGAAAGTTTATTTTTCTCTAAGGGATATCTAAAAAAAATATTATGGCAATTCTTCGGCAGATGTTTTTAAAAATATCTACGTTTCATCAGCTATCTAACGAGGTATAACAATCTAGGGTTTGTATTACATTTCGTGGAAAAAAAGTAGTTGGGACGCTCCAGGTAGCAGTTCTAACGGTCCCGCGCCTATTGTCCTTCAAGTTCAGACACACCGTGAGAGCGAGACAAGTGACGATTTATGTAGGTATGAATGAAAGAAAAAATGTGTAGAGACCGGTTAGGGCTGGGAATACAACAGGGGGTATTGTTTTGGTTGTCAGTCTGCTTTTGTGCTTCGTACATAGTAGATGTGATATCGTTTTGCTCTTTTTCTCGACTTGGCTGTGATTCTGGACTATTTCTTCTGATTTGTGACTACTATACTTGTTAACCGGACTCTGATTTGTACCTGTGATACGGAAGTGTTGAAGATGACGTCCTACACACCTGAGGAATATGCTGATATGCTTATTTGTTACGGATACTGCGATTGTGTATCTGCGCAAGCTCGCAACGAATACGTAACTCGCTACCCCGGTCGTCGAGTGCCGGATGTGGCCGTTTTTGACAGAGTTTATCGAAGACTTCGAGAATCTGGCTCTGTTTTGAGACGTAATACAGACATGGGTAGACCACGAATTGACGACGAAGAACAGGACAATGAGATAGTGCAACGCTTTCGAGCGGATCCGACTACTTCCACTAATATTGTTGCCCGTGATCTGGGACTTTCGCAATGGAGAGTGTGGTTTACAGTGCATACTGCTGGCCTATACCCATACCATTACACGCCGGTACACGTTATTGAAGAAGGAGACCCCGCGAGAAGATTGGACTTTTGCAGATTTATGCTAAATGCTGACGTAGAAGACCCAGATTTTCTAAGAAATATCTTGTGGACGGATGAGTCCAAATTTGATAAAGATGGCATAACTAACTATCACAACGCCCATTACTGGGCCCCAAAAGCACTAAGGAATCCCAATAAGAAAAGAGTGAAGGGGTCCCAACGAAGATTCAGCGTGAATGTGTGGATGGGCATTATCTCCAATCATTTGATTGGACCTTACTTTCTACCGGATAATTTAAATGGGGAAAGCTACGAAAATTTCCTGAGAGCAGACTTGAGTGATTTGCTGGATGATCTGCCACTCAACCTGATCAGGGACATGTGGTTCCAACACGATGGCTGCCCTGCCCATTTCAGGAGAAGTGTCAGAGACTGGCTGGACACAAATTATCCAAACAAATGGATAGGACGAGGTGGGCCGTTGCCATGGCCAGCAAGAAGTCCGGACCTAACCCCCATGGATTTTCATGTGTGGGGGTGCATGAAAAGTCTTGTGTACAGCGAGCCGAATCCAGTTTCGTCTGTGGAAGACCTAAGAGAAAGGATTGTGGATGCAGCAAATAAAATGAGGACCACGTTGACCACTGGAGTAGTGAAGACTGGTCTCCGTAGAAGGATGCGACAATGTATCAGAAATAGAGGCGGCCATGTTGAACATGAACTGTAGAATAAGAAAAAGTTGTGTGAAAACCTTTAATAAATGACATTTCATGCTTACCTATTGTTTTACTTTTACTTTTTAGGGCTAAGTATAAATTTTCTTCTCCACTGTCGCCTATAAAACTAATTTTTTTTCAATGCAATTGAATAAAACCCTAGATTATTATACCTCGTTAGATAGCTGATGAAACGTAGATATTTTTAAAAACATCTGCCGAAGAATTGCCATAATATTTTTTTTAGATATCCCTTAGAGAAAAATAAACTTTCTAATTTTTTTTTTATTTCTTAACTTTCACTTGTCTACTACGGTCTATTCAATTAACTTATGCACTATTTTAATGATTGACGTCCTAAAGCATCTAATTACACATGTAAAAATGCAATAATAATAATAATAAGATACACAAAACAACCAAAAATAAATTTAATTGCCTAAAAATCGGCAATTTTCAATAAAAAAATTAAAAGTCGAATATCTCGAAAAGGGTTTAGTTTAGGGTAGGGTGTTTCATAGTGAAATATGTCAGGAATGATGGGTACTCCACGCCCTTAACGGATCTAGCACGACTTTTCCTGTAACCCTGTATACGCACTACGCTATTAATAGTGACAGCGATGATAATAGAGAAGATCATATTAAAAAAAACTATATTTTTTTATAACAACTTTTTGATGGAAAACCTGACGGTCCTCCTAATGTTAATTTCAAAAAAATCAAAAATCTTTTTATTGTTTTTACATTGTTTAACAATCGGGTTGGGATCTCTTCTTTTAAGTTTTACAACCTGTGTTAGAAGAGTCCCCTCTTTTCTGTGGTCTTAAGTAGGTAGGTACGCTAATTATATGTATATCTAAAAATATTAACAATTTAATCTTAACTAATATTGTTGTGTGTAGGTATTTTATACTTAAATAAATTAGAATAGGTAGGTACTTATACAACGTGTTTATTAAGAGTTGTAGGGATCCGAAAGCAGGATATTCTACCGGTCATAACGAACAACTTTTGTTCTACGACTTTTAAAATTTCAAAGTTTTTCATTCATCAAATGCCTCTTAAACTTTTATCTAAAATGAATCTAAACGCATCATGAGGCAGCCCTATTTACAGCTGTTCTTTGACCTCTAGTTGTCAATTGTAGATAAAATAGGTAACAGAACTGCCACCAATTACCTAGTAATGTGCCTACCTAATAATGATGTTGCTGTTTTTAAAGATCTTGGTATGTAAAAGAAATATTTTCGCGACTGTAATCCCTAGTCACGGTAAACATTCTCTGAGATCTTTGGTACTAATACCTATTCAGTAACTAGGTACCTACGTGGCTACGTACTCAATATTTAATAGAATATTTATTTTTGTTTGATTACTAGATGTCGTAAAGCAATGTTTATGATATTCATAGTTCTTTAAATTGTAACATGTTACTTTACCACCATGGTTCATTGACACCACAAAATTATTCAACTGCAATTTTGGGAAGTGTCTAGTCTGTCCTATTTAATCTTTGACATACCTATCTGTCATTGGTTGCATTTAAAAACGCATATCCAATCAGGACGGCCGACGGCCGCCGATCAGTGTTACCATTTGTGGCAGATTTCTACTATTTGGCAGATTTTAAATATTTCAAGAAAATCTTATTAGTTTGAATTTTTAATGAAATAATATTTATAATTTATTTATTTTTTACCGAACTGGAAACTTCTTATTCTTTTTTACCTTTATTGATTTGGTTTCTAAACAACTTCTATCTCGTTTTAGATAACTGCAAACCGTTACAAACGATCAAAAGATAGTAACTGAATGTAATGTAGGTATTTAATTTATTCCGTAGCCACGAAGGATTTTTATTTAGGTATTTTTATCGTCAAGCTTGGTAGATTTTGACAGATTTTTTGGCAGATGTGGTAGAACCGCCACTTTCGAGATGGTCACCCTGTTTGTGTTTACATGCGTTGTTGTACATTGTTTTGTTGAGAAAATGTCATCAAACGTGTTAAAATGGTGATTGTTATGTAAAAAGCCGTCGTCAGTCAGTGTGTGTATGAGCAGTGCCTACGAGGTAATGGTTTAGTGTGAAGTTTGAAGCCTGTGTCGTGCGAAATCTCGCAAACTTACCAAAATCCAGTTTTATCCAGTGTTATTATAGCCAGTAAATAATGACAAAATCCATAGGAACCAGTAAAAATATCGTGTCAGGGGATTGGCGGCGTACCTACCTACCTACCGAAAGGTAAGTATTTCAAATTATCTCGTAGGTTATCGTTGTTTTTTTCTTTCCTAGATAGAAGCGCGCGTGCGTGTGACCTTGACACGTACACAGACAGGGCTGTTGCAAATTTCTGAGAAAATATTAATTTTACTTTTCTATGGGAATTTCGAAAACGATGTATCCAACCGTTGCACACGTCAAAGTATTCCAGTGCTTGGTCTAAATACACGCTATTTGTTTTCCTACATAACTTCATCAACACGTTGTATACCTAGCGAAGCTCCAGACACGACTAAAGTGTCATTTTTTATTATCAATCTTTGAGTCGCACTTAAAATCCTTTCACTTTTCGTGTCACTTAATTCCTCTTGAAACAATGTGTTTCAAAAGGAACTAGTGAGACGTCAAGAAGAAGAATTGTTACTAATTAAAAAAACATTACCTTTCTACAGCAGAAATAGCATCACTTACGGCCGGTTTCTGAAAGCCCGATCAAAACTAAACGGATGTCAAGTCACTTGCTATCTCTATCTGATTCGATGTAATAGCTGAAATGGTGAGTGTCTTGACATCCGATTAGTTTTGATCGAGCTTTCAGAAACCGGCCGTTAGAAGCACATGCGTTCAAGCTGGGTTTTCAAGTAAGCCGATAATATAATATAATGATGATATCATTTTGTGGCAAACTTAACTACAACATCTTAGTTCATTTTGAAGATATCATTATGTGCCAAACTGATGGTCACTGTAAAAGCTGCAAGTGCGTGGCAGCGGTTCGCCTTGCCCGGACGTTTCTCTGCGCGCACGCACCCGCCCTAGTACCTACCAGACCCCTTATTCACTAAGA
This sequence comes from Chloroclysta siterata, assembly GCA_932294275.1. Taxonomy (NCBI): domain Eukaryota; kingdom Metazoa; phylum Arthropoda; class Insecta; order Lepidoptera; family Geometridae; genus Chloroclysta; species Chloroclysta siterata. Next base: position 14,090,327 of record OW028602.1, read on the forward strand.
AGTACCATCAGATATCAAATCGCAAGACTAGTGTGCTACCTTGGTCTGGAAATTTGAACTATCAAATTGGCGCTAATATTCAAAATATTTTTCACATTAAGCACAATTCAAGCAATTCTAAGGATTCTCACTGTTATCGTCACTTCATAACTGAAGATCGTAATTTACGTCTTGAAGATGTCTTTTCTGTAGGTACTGGAGTGGATTGCTTGTCTCCAGCCCTTTCTATTGGTGGCCATTCGGAGCACATCGTAAAACTGGCATCTACACTCTTTAAGCTGATCCGTCCATCTAGTTGGGGATCTACCGCGAAAACGTTTTCCATCTACGTTACCAACGAATAAGGATAAAAGCTATATTCAAGCTTTTTTCAAGAGTAGTCTTGTGCGTCTTTTGTTCAATAGATTGCTGCGACTTTTAAGATTCCGTATAGGTAGATGAAAAGTCGAAGGATAAGTGCGGAAATCACAAAAGGCCGGAGTATAAAGTGCCACTTTAAAAGTGCTATTATTCAAACGATCTTGACGTTGGAATTAAGTATTTTTGGTTACATAAATAAATTACTTTTATGATAGAATTACCTAATAGTCATTCTGTCAATGTATTTTAAACTCGATATAAAATAGTTAAGGCGGCCGGCGGTTAGGTACCCGTGGCGTCTTTTTTGAGAATAAGGTGACAGTACCTACCAGACCTACCTGCCATGTTGCTATTGGTTTCTCTCCATAACCAATATCTGAGTTATAGGTGTCGATTACCTTAGTTAAATAGATTTGCTTTTAATAGTATAATAAGTTGGTTTTACTTGTTGAGTAGGTGCTTACATTTCGTAATAGCCAGTCCATTCTCACTTTCAAGGGAATTTTATGCAACCTTTTTTCTAAAAGGAACATTTACGGTGTTCTATGGAAAAAGAAAAAAATATCTTTATAAAATTTTGTTCTGGCACCGTATAGTAGTCCTTTTGCCAAGTCCTATTTTGTGAAGTGTGAAGTCCAAGTTTAGTGTAAGTTTATTGCCCGCCTTTTTGTTTAGAAACTTCTTCAAAACAATGTATTCTTAATTCAAAATCATTTCAAATTCATTTTTTTCTTTAATTTGTTCAAAACGAAACAAGACGCTACAGAATACTTTAGATTAGTTATTTAGAAGACGAAAAATCAATCAATGATAAAGACGTCAAACTTTTAATTTAAGAATTAATATGCAGAAACACATGTCTGGAAGAGATCGCTCATAGCGATAAGACCGCCCATTGTACTTCGCTGTATTTTAAATTAATTCTTAAATGTTATGTTGTTTTCTTGTGGTGTACAATAAAGAGTTTTCTATCTATCTATCTATCTATTAGCCTTTTTTATTTTTTTGTTTGTATTTTCCATAATAATGTGACTGAATAATATAGAAAAAGTTGAACCTCATTAGGAAGAAGAAATCCCGTCTCTCTTTTAATAGACAAATCGTTTCCACAATGTGCATGTTTTATTTTTAACTCTCTCCCACTAGGCCATGATTTCTTCGATAACAATAGTATCTGGATGTTGCTACGGCACTAGCATCATTAACTGAAATGCAAATGCATAAGGATCAATGTTCAATGATGTAATCTGATTCTAAATTTAAAATAGAATATCAAATGAATATCTCCATGTACTATTTTAAGCCCTATTTCAGATAGTTATGTTGTTGAATCTTATAAACCATTAAAAAAAATATAAGTAAGTACTTATATTATATTCAACATTAAGAAAACTACTATTTGGAGTATTTGGTTCTTTTGTTCCTTTCGTTCTTTTGATTTAGTGCGTGTTCAGCTTGGAAAAAGTCTCGAAACGGAAATAATTGACATGCGGATATTTTGCATAGATGCGAGCAAGACGGCATGTTCTTTTCTTTTAAAATGTATGAAAAGTGGCGCCCCTATCATTTTCTACTCTATCTTGCCAAGCTCTAAGGAGCTGTGTTTCGATTTTGTTAGCGAGCTTCCATGTGCCATAGCGACGTCGCAAACTGTAGGTACTCAGTATTATTTCTCTGCGACAACTTGTCGTGCCATTGAACTTGAAACTGATGCCGTAATGACTGCTTTCTGTCATTAGCCGATAATCTCTAATCAAAAATCTAACAACTTAATCAAACCCGTTCGCTTTCCGGGAAATGAAAATTAAGTCAATGAAAGTAAATAATGTAAGTGATGGTAAATATTTACTGGCTATGGGAAAGTAAATAGGAATGTACATTTAAATGTTTACCTCACTAATTATTTTAATAAAAAAAAAAAATAGGTTATGTGTTAAAAAAATACCCTACGATGCACTGCCCAGCGTTTACAATGCTGCTTTACGGCAGAAAAAGGCATACTTAGTGGTAGTTCTTCCGCGGATGAACCCTTCACAAAGAGCATCACTAGGTACTCTTTAAAATATATATTCGAAAAAATTTATGATTATTCTGAACCTGGATAAATGTATTCTAGTTTTCTAACTATCTTTATCCTAGATACATCCAAATTGGTCAAGTTGTTACGGCTCCATTGAGTCACAAACATCTAATATACATATTTCAAGTTTCAAGGTTTATTCACATTGTGGATAATATCAGAAGATTGCATTGTACAGAATTTCAAGTATTGAGATGAAACTTTTGAATATTTTCTGAGATATTTTCTGAAAATGTAATATTTTCTACTTTACTTTACTCAAGAGAAAATATTACTCACTGGAAAATCCTATTACTAATAATTCAGCATCGAGAAACTTTTCTGCAAGAGCAATGTCCTAAAAAGGGATAAATATAGAGTGTATGAGTCATTCTTCAGGAATGAGTCAAATCCTTCGCTCCAGTTCAGTGACTCATTTTGGCGCGTGTAGGAATACTAAAAAGCGTATTTATTTTCAATGCATCTGATTGGCGCGAAGACATTTTTATATTTAGAACGCTGAACTCAAATCCTGTTTCTGAGAAAAATCAAAAAACCAGCCAGTGCGAAACGTGTTCTGATTTCAAATTTGGTACCTCCGTCTTTTATGGTTTGTACTGGCTGCCTAGCTTAGATATTGCCTGTCTTTTGTTTTGCTTCTCTTACGTCACGGAGTAGTATTCGTTTCGAGTCTCGAGGCTTGAGTAGGTAGTTTAACTGCTTTTAAAACCAAATTTAAATAGAAATTCAATACCAATCGTACATTTGTTTTCATCTCAAATTACTTTTAATCTAATTAAGTATAACAGTAGATGCAACGTAATAAGGCTGTAGACAAGTTACCGTTTATGTTATAAACAAGATTTTCTAAAGTAATAAAAACAGAGGTGTCGAATGGAATGCAATTTCATGAAAGGCATTTACATCTAAGCTGCTCTATAAAATAAGCTACTAAGTAATACTAGTCCTACGAAGGTATTGCTTAATAAGCTAGCTTTTGTAAACTTTCGCACTCAGGATACCATATCTTAGATATAAGGTACCTCCTACTACAAATGTATTTACATTTGTTTTAGTAAGTACTATAAGTACTAAAATCTAACTACACTACACTATTTATTGGTAGTAGGACAAAATCGGTCGTCACTCAGTTTTGTGCTTTATTAGTGTTTGATGCACTACTATAACGCTAGTAGTATTAAGAGTAGTACAGCTCTTTGTGAAAGGCTCGTCCGGGGAAGTACTACCGCCACGCCTTTTTCTGCCGCCAAGCAGCAACGTTGTGTTTCGGTTTGAAGGGTGTGGTTGCCGGTATAGTTACAGGCACATGAGGCCTTGTATGCCTCAAGTTGATGGACGCAAAGCAGTACATCGCGGGGCACGTTTCTATCGTGCGTGGCTTGCGAGGCAATGCTTTGTTATAGGTGATGGCTACCACTTAACATCAGGTGGGTCATCTGCTTGTTCCATCAAATGGTTGTATAAAAACAAGTCTTTCGTGACGCTTCTTCTATCGCGAATTCGGCATCAGTTAGAGTCTAGTAAGTAAAATTGTGTTTTATTGACATAATTAGTTAAGTACAGTATTATTTAATTAATCCATAGTCTCCCGAAGTAGTTAATTTTGGTATTTGGTTTTTCGGATTGCGAGTCTGGGTTTTGTAAAGAGCCGCGAGATTTCCCAGATCGCACGATAGAGGCGCATAAAGACTCTATAATATGGAATGCAATCTCGTTCTCGCGAGATCTCGGCCTTTTTTAGCGATCTCGGCCAAAAAACGGCCTGACGAAACAAAAAGCATAACTAAGACTTCGTTAGGCAGTAACCTATTGATCGTAAATGAGAAAATGGTATAGTATTCATATGATATAACAAAATTAAATGATGAGCTTGCTCCGCTTTTTAAACTTTGAGCTGGCACTCGATAAATCTGGCTTTCAACTTATAAGTAATCTGAGTCGTGTCTTTCATAACAACACATAGTTAATTTGCCAAGAGGCCCAGATAGCGAGGGGTCTAACAAGCATAATATCTGCTCGGCCGCAGTTGACAAAGGTCAGGCACGGTCACGATCTGACCCGCGGCCACGGGCCTCATGGGAACAGGACTTCACTGCCACTACTATTTGAATACAATACAATATAATAGAACAGGAAAACTTTATTTTGCGTCAGTAAATTCAAATTTGCGCCTCAAGAGGCTCCTTTCGAGCACTTGACATCTGTTATAGAACTTTTTAGGTTCTACGACATGACGGTTTCCTCGCGATATTTTCCTTCGCCGATTGAGAGCACTGGCATTGTGCATATAAATTTTTGAACAGAAAAACTTATTGGTGCACGACCGGTTTCGAACCCACGACTTTAGGATCGGAAGGCGGGGCCGCTACCACTAGACCACCAGTGCATTAAGCTAGTACTTGGTACTAAGATATCCAAGGGGATATCTACCGGGTGTCACGGCCGTGAAATTGTTTCAGTTTTTCAGTTTTTCTGTTCATCTTAAAATCCTTTCACCACACTGTTTCGAAAGAAACTTGTGACACGACAAGAGCGGGAGAGAATAGCTTAAGATTATTTGAGGATATAGGTATAATACCTCTATAATACTCGTATGTACGTCCTAATATAGCATTTGGCATATACCCACATTTTGCAGAAGTTGGTATTCCATACGTGACAGATTGCAAGCCAATCGCCGTTTCCTCACGATATTTTCCTTCACCGGTTGAGAGCACTGGCATTGCGCACAAACATTTTTCGAAGAGAAAACACCAATGGTACACGACTGGATTCGAACCCACAACCTTACGATCAGAAGGCGGGATTACTCTCGCTTGACCGGGGCAGCACAACAGCTGCTGTGTTTCGGTTTGAAGAGTGTGGTTGCCGGTTAAATTTAAAAAAAAACAGAGTAATTTAAAATTTACACGACGGCAAAAATATTTTCCGTCAGCATTTAATTTCGCTTACTAGCTCTTACAGCGCAGGTTTTCAGTAGCACCATACGAAGCAGCGATGACGACACGCGTTTTGGAACAATGCTCGTACCAGTGGCGTAGCTATCGTAGGGCCAGGTGATGCAGTGCACCAGGGCCCGGAGCTCAGGGGGCCCTCTAACCTAAGCTTTGAAAAGAGACGGTCAGCCAGCTCCCGAAGCTAGAAAACCTTCAGCCTGCTCACAAAATTCTTTCTCTATGCCCGTTTCTGTCTCTATGCACCGGGGTCCTTGTCCACCTAGCTACGCCACAGGCTCGTACCGTTTTAAATTTGTAATTTAATGTTTATTGGTTTTTGGTTTTGTGACGGACAAGCTTAGGAAAATGGCCTACGTGATATTTTAACATGTTTTCTAATGAATAACAATTTTATCAGATAAAGATTGATTGATGGAGTATCTGATAAATATCACGACCAATGTCACTGTTTCTAGAGCAATAGGTATATTTAGAAATAGAAACTCTTTTCTAACCGAGAGATAAGAGTTAGGTATATATTCTCTCTAGATACAAACTTACACAAATAAATTTATTACAATTTGGTATCACAAATGAACAAAATATAAATACAACAGTGAACATGAAAAGTATGTGTTAATCTATTGAGGACTAAATTTAATAAAAATATGCACCTAGCATAGACTTGATATCTGTATGCCTCAAGTTGATGCACTGCCCTGCGTCCATCAACTTGAGGCATACAGATGTTAAGTCTCATGTGCCTGTAAATAAATCAGCAACCACACTCTTCAAACCGAAACACAGCAACACTGCTTGGCGTGGAGGTAGTCTTCCCTTCACAGGAAAGACTAAAACGTTGTCTATGGACACCAGCTATGGCAGAGGTTGTCGCAAAAGAAGGCTTATTAGCAAAATATGTTTATTAAAAAAGTCTTCTACTTCTTGACAAGTCACTAGTTTCTTTCGAAACAGTGTAGTGAATAGATTTTAGGTGCGCCTCAAAGAGCTACTTTCGAACACTTGCGCAAGTTTTAGAACTTTTTAGGTTCTTAGACCTTTCTACGACGTATGAGACGTAAGTATCTATATTAATTATGCATTTGTGAGTATGTAGTACCTAAAGTTATATTATATCTTAATATGTACCTAATAGGATATAATATTACTTTGATATAATAAAACAAATTTTGTTATATTAAATATGTATTTTTCTGTATTTGTAGAAAATAGCTCCCTATCATCCATGTTTGTGCACTACCCTTTCGGTTTTTTCAAAACTACACAAAGGTTAACTGGAAGAGAATGCTCTCTAGCATTAAGTTCGCCTATGTACGATACATTTTGTTCTGTGCAATTAAGAATTTTCTATCTATCTATGAGATTACTGGCCCAGTGCACATCAATTTTTGAACAGTAAATCTCAGTTCTAAAGTGGTCGAAACATTTGATAGCGAAAGCAGACCGATAGTAAGGCTCTACCACCATTCCCTACCCGACGTAGCACAAAGGCGCGGCGCCGGCCGCCATTCAAGATACGCCTTACTAATGTACCCGCTTGTACCTGAATTATGCCTGCGCTGAATTATGACGTCTACATTATTGTAGAAACTGACGGAAAATGAGCGAAAGTTCCTGTTGTTGTCGTGCGGGACAAGCTTATTGTTAATTCTGAGTGGAGTATCAGCAGACTGCTATGGTATACGTGCTTAGAAATTCTACCCCATCTAAGTAATGCCAAAGTAAAAGCTATAGAAGTATGAATTATACCTGCCTCTCCGGCGTCATGGAAGACCAGCGTTAGAGTAGGTTATGCATCAAACACTATTATTAAAGAGTAGTAGAGCTCTTTGTGTGTGGCTCGTCCGGGGAAGTACTACCACCACGCCTTTTTCTGCCGCCAAGCAGCGTTGCTGTGTTTCGGTTTGAAGAGTGCGGTTGCCGGTGTAATTACAGGCACATGAGGCTTAGCATCTGTATGCCTCAAGTTGGTGGACGCAGGGCAGTGCATCGTAGGACACGTTCCTATCGTGCGCGACTTAAGAGGCAATGCTTTGTTATGTGGTGTTATTCATCTGCTTGTTCAATCAGCTAGTTGTATAAAAAAAATATACCACAAAGTGACGACCGATTTTGTTGTCCTAAACAATATAGTTCTTTGTATTTCGCCTATGTTTTTACGACCCAAAATAATAGTATTTTGATTTGTTCTACAATAAAACATAATTTGCAGCGCCCTACAGGGTGCGTGTACTAGCCTGATAGCTATTGAATACCTAAGCAATATAGCTGATGCATGTACCTTACCTACATGTTGGCAATAAATAAATCTAAATCCCTGATCCTGTATAAATAATCTTGAATAAACTATATTGTTTATTTGAGAATAAATATTCTATTCTATTCTATTCTTAGAACTGTGGAATACTTTTGGAATGTTTCTAAAGTCTCTTCTCTTGTCGTGTCACCAGTTTCTTTCGAAACAGTGTGGTGAAAGGGTTTTAAGTGCGCCTCAAGAGGCTCCTTTCAAGCTCTTGACACATGTTAGAAGAACTTTATAGGTTCTACGACATACCGGTTTCCTCGCGATGTTTTCCTTCACCGTTTGAGAGTACCGGCATTGTGCACATAAGTTTTTGAACAGAAAAACTCATTGGCGCCCGACCGGTTTCGAACCCACGACCTTAGGATCGGAAGGCGGGGCTGCTACTACTAGACCACCAGTACTCTCGTTTCTATTCCTTTCACTGCCCTTCAGGGTATCACCCGTTCGTCATTATAAATAAGCCCACTGCTGGATATAACCTCTCCCATCTACACAGCCCTCACAGCTTAGTTGGTAGTAGCTGTGCCTTCTGCGCTGTAGGCCGTGGGTTTTATCCCCACCGAGAACAATTTTTTTTATACAGATAGCAGATGGAACAAGCAGATGGTCCACCTGATAACCATCACCTATAACAGAGCATTGCCTCGTAAGTCATGCACAATAGGAACATGCCCTACGATGCACCGCCCTGCCTCCATCAACTTGAGGCATACAGATGTTAAGCCTCATGTGCCTGTAATTACATCGGCAACCACACTCTTCAAACCGAAACACAGCAACGCTGCTTGGCGGCAAAAAAGGCGTGGTGAATATCTTTTTGTGTGATGTTTGTTTTCTGTCTGGGTGTTATTATGTATTACGAGTATAAGTAGGTACGAAAAAAAAATATCAGGCATTTGGTTCCCATATTAGCTATGCTTGGTTTGGATACTTTAGATAGTATTGTGTGGAAAGTTAACCAATATTTATTTATTTACGTATTTATATTTGGGAGGTTTTGCCTCACAGCACTTAGCACGCGGATACTTTTAGTTTAACATTAACAGACATTAACATTGATTTAACAAAATTTTCCATTAACAACTTCCGAATCAACTTATTGACTTCCGAATATAAAAACTGATCATTTTTTTGTTGATAAATCAAGTAATTTGCATTCATTTTGCGGAGGAAACTATTTACTTACTTGACATAATGAGTATAATAAGAATATGGAGAGCCGGTAGCAGTAGTTTGAAAGCGTAAAGGTATTTGCTATATAATCATCATCATCAGTTTGAAAGTCCACTGGTTGAAATAGGCGTTGCGTGCGAGGAGGATTTTCTAGTGTTTTTGTGTGTTTTATAAGTTGTTGTGTAATTTTGGTAGTATTTTACCCTAAATTACTTTTTTTTATTTATACATCTTGCTCATGGAACAAGCACATGGCCCACCTGATGTTCAGTGGTAACCATGACCTATAACAAAACATTGCCTAGCAAGTTATGCACGATATAAACGTACCCTACGTAGTACTTTCTTGCGTCTATTGTGCCTGTAATTTTACCGGCGTCACACCCTTCAAACCGAAACACAGCAAGGAGGCAGAAGAAGGTTTGGTGGTGTTCTCGGACGAGCCCTTCACAAAGAGCTCTACTACTCTTAAACTTTACGTTCCTAGCTGGCTAAAACAAGTGGGTATCGAGATGGTGACTAAAACTAAAACCAAGGGTCCAATTATCTTGGTTTTCAAATCCACTGCATTCATGAAGGTAACCAATTAGACATTTCATCGCTTCGTGAGAACTGTCCCTCAATCAAAACCGAGCTTTCAAATCATAACAAACTTTCCACTTAGAAATGCAACTTCTTTCCTAGGGCACAGAGTTGAAAATCCAGTGGTTAGTTGGTGAGAATTAAATAAATCAGATCAAAATCGTGAGATCATGCGAGTTTTCCTATTTCTGTCACTAACAATAAGGAACTGCATAATTGCCAAAGTAAGGTTATGGTTATAGTGAATCAAGAAAGGTAGGAAGCGGTAGCGGAGGCGCTCTTTCACCTACGATTCTATAATATCAATAACATATCTATTCAAGATAGGTATATATATATTTTTATTTCTTGGACGCCATTCTGTCGCCTTACTACACCTGTCATCACCTCGCCTTGCCAGGTGCCCTGCTCCGCTCTATTTCAGTTTCTACCCCTGTTCGTCTTCGAATCTGGACGTTGGGAACACTTAACTTCAATAATATATTATATTACATTGTAAAAGGATCATACAAAAAAACAGAAGGAACCAAGCCGTAAGTTTGTTGCCTGTTCTTCTAGGCTTTGGTCGCGTGGAACCTCTTACCTAGAGTCACCTAGCTTTAAGACGTTTCAAAGTGATCCTTGTGATTTTATTGAATAAATACCTTTTGACTTTGACTTTGATCTATTAGCTTGATACCGAGCACAGGCGCGGTCGCAGCCTGAAATTTTCGAGGGGGTCACGAAGAATAATACAATATTATGTCGAGTAATAAATAAGAACTTTAGTGCACAATAACAAGCACCGTTAGATGTCAGCAAACCATAAAATTCATCGCGGCTAGGGGCAAAAAATAGCTTATTTTAATTTGTAAATTTTTTGAAGATTTTTCAATTTGACGTGTACGATTTTGGGGGGGGGGGTCATGTCCCCTGTGACCCCCTCCTTTGGACCTCGTCTGGCCGAGCATGGCACGCTCCATGGCTCTCTGTGGAACTCTCATTCTGTACACAGCCTCCTGCGTGAGCATCCACGTTTCGGCACCTTAAGTTTTATAAGTAAAAAAAAATAAAACATGAATGAATCCAATAAAAAGAAAACGTCTTCAATATGAATTTTAGCAATCACTACTAGTGAAGCCGCGGGCGGCAGCTAGTACTGTATAAGTTAGCTAGCTCATACAAACTGTACTTAGTTTGAGGCCAGATCGCGATCTGTGAAAATGTCCTCCAACATTATTTAGCTGACATAATTCGTAAACAAAACATTCGTGTGCCGCAAGCTAATTAGCGTAACGAAAACTACGCTTTTCTGAAATTGCACTTCTGGATTGTCTTTACTCTAGAGCTAAGGATTGCTTTAAAACAGCGACCATTATATAGCGGCTGTAATGCAGAAAACTTTAACCCTTTTTTTTTGCGAAACGCGAGCTTATAACTTTCCTTTCAATAATGTTTCTTATGTTTATGAATGTATTAATAAACACTCGTTTTTATAAAGTGCCATGGCTATAGAACCAACGTTCTTTCGAAGTATAAATAAATAAATATTGGAGGACTTTACACACAGCACTATCTAGCCCCAAACTAAGCCAATGCTTGTAATATGGGAACCAGATAGCTGATATAATACATATATACTTTTTTTTTTATAAATACATACTTATAATATTATATAACACCCAGACAGAGAACAAACATCTATGTTCACCACACAAATGTTTGCTCTCGGTGGGGATCGAACCCACGGCCTACGGCGCAGAAGGCAGAGCTACTACCAACTGAGCCGTGAAGGCTGTCTACTAACAATAATAACAGGGGCAGGGGAGGGGGGCATCGCTCATACAACAGACATGATTTTATTGCCGTTTTTATAGATAATGGTACGGAACCATTCGTGCGCGAGTCCGACTCGCACTTGGCCGGTTTTTTGTTGTCGGTGTTGCAGCCTGGGTTTTGCATAAAGCGCCCCTGAGAACTCTTGCTTAACAGCAGAAAACCAAATGAAGAACCGAATGAAGTCCAAATGCATATAATTACGGGCAGCATAATGACGGACGCCACATTTCAGAAAACCATTAGCAAAGTAAACATGAGTTTTCGTCATGGGAACTTTACGTTGCAGAGAATTAACGTAATTGTTTGAAAAGCTATCTTTGGAGCGCTAAATACAGCTCTTGGTCCGTATGAGAAATTAAGCCCTTTAATTGGAAAGGTTCCGAAGCTTAAAAATTATACTTATTTTAAAACCAAACAATTATTGACCAAAACTTCAGTAATTTTACAATAATTTTTTTTACTACAGTACCCTAAGTATGAGTTTTGCTTACCATATTTGGTTTTTCGTTTTACGTTTTTGTTCCGTGTTCATTGCGGGTTTTGTATGAAGACGCGATAGAGATACCGATACGGAACTCTATGTTGCAATGAACACGGAACAAAAACGTAAAACGAAAAACCAAATATGGTAAGCAAAACTCATACTTGGGGTACAGTTTATTTTTATATTTTGTACGACTTGCTGATGGAACAAGCAGATGGCCCACCTGATGTTGAGTGGTAACCATCACCTATAACAAAGCATCGCCTCGCAAGTCACGCACAATAACAACCTGCCCTACGATCTCTACGTCCATCAACTTGAGGCATAGAGACTACAATCTTACTTCTTTGACTACAACCTCACCTGATATTGTTGTTAAGAGGCTGGCAACCGACAATTTAAATTCTGTAATTGTCGATTATCAGCCTCTTAAATTGATGTGTTCATACGTTTTTATATGCCGCATGTCGGATCCATTACAGATTGGACGCCTAAAAACGGCGGACATGTAGGGACGAAATAGACGCCTACCTAAAGAACTGGTCCACAGTAGCCCAAAGTAGAAGGGAGTGGAGAAAAGGAAGGGAGACCTTTGCCCTGAAGTGGGATACTACAGGCTCCTAATAATAATAATAATAACACGTTTTTATAAGGGGGACACGAACGCGGTCCCTCTGCCAAAAATTGCAATCTCCTAGTTACATCAGCCTTCTTGCTCGTTGTGCAATGAACAATTAGGGCATAATACACTAGGGGATATTTTGCGAAACGTCATGCGCCAAGTCTTGGCTTTATGTCTTATTCAGTGAAGTGATTTGTGTGACTCCGTGCGTTTTCGTCAGCGCGATTCAGAAAAGTACAGAATGAAACAGCGACATCTGTTGGCGATAAAAAGTGTCCTATCATTGTTGATGGTGGTTAACATTTCAGCCATGTTTGGATAGTTACAAGATGCTTCAAAATTTAATCTCCACAATATGATTGAACAATATAAATAAATACACATTTTAATTGTATTCAATTGTTGAATTCTACCAAATCAACTATTTTTTGTCTTATATCTCGCTATCTATGAGTAAAACAATCTTTCATTTTAGACAGTTTTCTTGTTAGATCAGATATCGATCTTTTAAGAAAAAAATACACTTTGAGACTACCCCAAGTCTGAGTTTTAGTTTTAGTTTTCAGTAACCTCTCGTCAAGCCGCTTTTGTATGGAGACTCCTAAGTAGGTATTTTCTGTATTTGTAGAAAATTGCTCCATAACATCCAGTTTGTGCACTACCCTTTCGGTTTACTCAAAAACTACTCAAAGGTTCACTGGAAGAGAATACTCTCTAGCATTAAGTTCGCCTATGTACGATACATTTTTTTCTGTGTTATAAAGAATTTTCTAGAAAACGGAATCCGAATTTAGGAATACGAACACGAAAAACAAAAAAAAAGCTATAAAATTCGGAACAGACATACAAAACTAAAATAACTTAATTAAAATCGGTAAAGTCATAATACCAGCATTTAGTTTGGAATTTTCCAGATGAAGGGTGAAGAAATTAAACCAAACTTACCTTCACCTAAAAGTGAGTTGTTGGAGCTTAGCTAAACCGGATCATTGCACCTATTTATAGGCTGACCTTATTGCTAGTTCAAATACCAGGTCAGGTTATCGAAGCAAGAGCTAGCGAGGGCAGGGCCGGCCCTCGCCGCTAATTAGAGGATTATGAGCTAGATGTAAGTTGTAACTCAATCGTGGGATTTTTATTTGTGAGAAACAGTGACGTAACTATAGTCGCGTTAAACTCTCGCTGCAGGCTCGGTCAGTGCTCAACCTATAGTCGCGTTAAACTCCCGCTGCAAACTCGCTCATAAATCATCTTAACACACGCTTAAACAAAATGATCATCCGTTCTCCTAAGTGCGAGAGAGAGAGCAATATTGCTGTCTCGTTCCGATAACTTACGACCGATCCTGCAGCGAGAGTTTAACGCGACTATAGTAGAATTCTTCTTCTTAGTATTCTTGGTAGAGTAGTCGTGGTTCTCATTTTGTGGCTCGCCTCACAATTTTACAGCTCTCCTTCGCACCGCTACTCTTCAGGCGCTTACATTACATTACCTAAACATGATCCTCATTCGCCTCATAGATAGCAGATAGGGAACTCTTTAGCGTACACTACAAGAAGAAAACATAACATTACCTGACTCAATCTAAATCTCTTCAAGGCAAGAGTGAATAGGTGTCTTCTAGACCGTTCTGCTCCAACGTCGGCTACATCGTCGCTTACCATCAGGTGAGATTGTAGTCAAAGGACGGTTTATTCAGTCAAAAAAAACTCAACTAGAACTACAGTGAAGTACAATGGGCTTATCGCTATGAGCGATCTCTTCCAGACCACCTTTGGATAGACTGGATTTTAAAGATGTCAAAATGGCGTCTCATGAGGCTCATACCAGCTAATAAACTACTGCAAAATGTGGGTATGTGCCAAATGTAATGTTTTGACGTACCTCTGATTACCCCCCCTTAGACGTCCTCAAAGAATCTGTTAGAGATCTGAGGGGATATCTACCGTGCCTTTGTTGCCTGTTCTTCTAGGCTTTGGTCGCGTGGAACTGGCACCTAGAGTCACCTAGCTTTAAGACGTTTCAAAGTGATCCTTGTGATTTTATTGTATAAATACCTTTTGACTTTGACTTTGCCTGGGGATCAAAGTCGTGGGCTGTTTCAGTTTTCAGTATATGAGACTCATGTGAAGAGAGGAGAAGATAATAGTTAGTAGGCGTGTCGTTGTTCGTGTTTGTTGGTAGTTGTAGACAACTACGAGTAGATGGATCCTTTTATCGACCATTGTATCACCCCTAATGATGCGAACAAAGGGAGCGTGTGATTCTTGAACATTTCATCACGGCGCCGCCGAGTGAAGGGATCTCGATTCATTTCGCAATGTTTTTATTATTTTTATAACTACTTATTTTAATAGTAGAGCTCTATAAAGCTAGGCTACACGCGTGAGCTGCGCACGCACTTTTAGGAAAATACATAGGTACCACTTCCCAATACAAATATTTTATTTCACATTCACGTGAAATACAATTTTCAAATGATGGGTATTATAATTATTAATTAAAAAACTGTCTATCTAAAAACCGTTTAAACCATTTCACCGGTATATTCCTTACACCTTCCGATCCTAAGGTCGTGGGTTCGAAACCGGTCGTGCACCAATGAGTTTTTCTGTTCAATAATGTATGTTCACGATGCCAGTACTCTCAAACGGTGAAGGAAAACATCGTGAGGAAACCGGCATGTCGTAGAACCTAAAAAGTTCTATAACATGTGTCATGTGCTTGAATGGAGCCTCTTGAGGCGCACTTAAAATCCTTTTACCACACTGTTTCGATAGAAACTAGTGACACGACAAGAGAGAGAGACCGGTATATTGTAGAACCTAAAAAGTTCTCGATAGGAGCCTCTTTGAGGCGCGCTTAAATTCCTTTCACCACACTGATTCGAGAGAACTAGAGACACGACAAGAAGAATGTTTCAAGAAAAACCGTTCAAAAATGGAGCGAGGGCTCCAGTTGTATCCGCAACGTCAAAACTGAGCTTGAACAGCAGCTTGGTATAGCAGCTGTGCTGTTTTGGCAATCACCGCGTCTGATCGCATTATTCGCATTATGTACTGATTCCGGTCATTGCTACTGACATTAATCCTTTGGACCGACAATAAATCAGTATTTAGAGACCGAGAGCCAGTGGTGATTGTGCTACGTCATACTTTTGTCAGTATATGATATTATTAAGATGTAAAGATCACGGAAAGTCGGTGGTGGATGGTATTAATATGGATTATAATAAGGATATAGGACGGTTACTATTTGTATGGATGAGCGCTAGTGGCGTGTACATCTGAGCACTTTCCTGGTTCAGAGGGCTTGTTAAGGCGAAGACTACCGCTAATGTACCTCTCGCTCGCACATTTCAACATTTCGAAAGATACAAAATCACTGAACCTATTTATGAATAATCACAATAAACCAAGTTGTGTCCAATCACATTGCACACAGTCACAGATAAGAGAATAGTTCAGCAAAAATATCATATTAATCCAAACCAGTTATTCTATTAAAAAGTTTGCATAATAACCTACGATCAATCATCCATACTTTTACAATCCTCTCCATCCAAAGGTCGATAAGACCGCCCATTGTACTATTTTTATTTTTATGTGTACTTTTGTATTGTTTGGTTGGTTTACAGTTAATTATTTTCATTCTTTCATGAACGAACTTACTTCTTTACCAAGTAAGTATACAGTGTACTTTCTAAACTGAAAACCCTGATAGTAGATGATGACGTAAGCTTATTACAGCGGCTTCCGGCCTACTTCTGCAGGTCAGTAAATCAGAAATCACGCTAGTCCTGCCCACTACAGCATACTTGTTAGTACATAAAGTATCTACTTACCAGTCTTGCCAGTCGGCTAAGTGAATTTCCCTCCAAACTTCGTATGAAATCCTCCCGAATAAGAAGTATTGAGAAAAAACATCCCAACCAAGCGAATGCATTGAATTTATTATTATTTATATTTATCTACTATTACCCTCAAAATCAAATTTATTAATTTGGAAATGTATCTGATCTGACCAACCGAATTAGATCATGAAACGTCGCTGATGTTAAATTATTTCCCAATAGACTTACGAGTAGGTCCATCGTTATTTTGCATGTACGATCTAAAAATCCGTAAAATACCTTTTTTACTTCCCCCCCCCCCTAAAATCTAAAAATCTAATAAAAAATCCTTCGGGGACCCGAAGGGTTTGTCCCCAAAAAATTCCACCGGAGAGAAATACCCCCGAATTTGCAGGAAATCCCCCCCATGTGGTATCGAATTTAGATATACTTAGTTTGGCTACCTACTGGTACTTAGTAATATTGATCATATACCTACAAAGGAGACAAAGTAGGCCGAGGGATAGGTTCAATATCTAGATTTATTTGTGTTTGGAAAACTTGAAGTTCTTAGAAATATAATAATTTTTAACTTAACGACCTTCAGTTTGACCAGTGATCATAGTGTATTTATGTATTGTATATATTCTCTCTTCACAAAAGGTTTGTCTAAGTACTAAGTAGTGCAATCTAGATATAAACCTACATTGCGAGAAACTGGTGCCTGTGATAGGTTTAATAAAACCTGTGTTACAGGTCACAGGTGTTCACAAAGGTGTTCCAATACTTGTGTTTAAAAACTTCAGGGGGTAAAGTACCCATCAATATGAATAAGTAAGTAAGTGCATGCAAACTGTCCTGAAAAATCGGGAAACAAATCATAGGTAGTAACTATTCCGTTTTCCTAAATCAACTGTCGACGCAGTGGAAATCAAACCAGCACTTGTTTCTGCCCAAGGCTTAGCACAAGTTTGGTTCTTCTATAATATTTTATTTCTTTAAAACTGTTCGAAGAACCACCAATGACGCTGGTTTTAACTCGTGCTAGCCTCGTCACAACCAGCAGACATGAAAATGAAATGAATAACGTCTTATTACTAATACACACCCACTATAAAGTTTAATAAAGCGTATCCGTGCTAAAGAAAATAACGACGTAAAGTTCACCGTGGTCGCTTAGCGCTCGCTCCCAAGGGAACCGCCGGCCCAGACGGTGTGAATAAAAAGGCAATTTCATAAAACTATGCACCATGCACCGACTGCAGGCCCATAACAATAAATGAACCAACCTGATACCTCGCTCTTACGTCCTTTTCACATACCGCGCTGAACTTTTGCAAAAGCTACCAGATGCGCGCAGATGGAAAGCTCTCCAATAAGATAATTTACCGGCAGCGGGCAAGAACGGCAATGGAAACGCAGCGGGAATAACAACCGCAGCGCTCGCATCGCAGTAGAGGAATCTGCAAGTGGCGCACACATGCAAGCCCGCGCGTCGCGACGAGGAGGCTTCGACTGCACACTCGTGAATTTTTTCACCGCGTGCCAGTCTGCAGAGTGCCGCCGCCCGCGACGCTTGTGTCGCCCGCGCCGCGACGCCGAACGACCGACATCGCGAAAAAAGTTTACAAACGAAACTTTCATCTCAATCTCCTCTCGAGTCTCGCCCCGTGGAAGTCGTCGAGGCAGAGATCCAGCCCGCTCCTCGCAAAAAGTGACCTTCTAAAACCGGAATACGGTTCCTCCGGAACGGGTTTAGTTGGACCCGTCGAGACAGGACTTTTGTGAAGTGCTAACTTGATTTTCAGAGTGGTGTGTTAAGTGTCAGTGACTGGGATCACTCAGTACCCACGGATGGACTGGACTTAGCTCCACAGTGAGGGTCGGCTTCAAGTAAAAGTGCTGTTAAAAGTTGCCGTAAGTATGACAGTGAAAACTGCAAGTTGTTCAAGTTAAACGTGTTATGGTTTCCAAAAGAAACGCTTTATTACTAACCCAGTCGCTATCCTTCAATCAACTTTTCAGGTTTGTAATTTTCTTAGGTAATATCACTGAGTGACTTACCGCTCTACTTTACGAATGTCTGTTGTTCTTGAGACATGGTCCACTGCTTGTTCAACAGTCCTCGCCCTTGTCAACATAAAAACTAAACGCAAGCCAGTTTTCCCAAGAAACTTATACCCGTCAATGTCTGCCGAAATAATATTGATGACTACAGCCTACAACAAACACCCTAATTACTCCGCTATATAACGATCGCTACCTTAGAAACTACAGACTAAAAATTGCAACGTACAAAACCAGCAAAAAGTTTCGTTCGCGACGTAAACAATAGCATTATCTACTTGGAGTAATCAGTAGAATCATTTTCGACATCTGAGGTCAACAATAGGAATTACGACAGGGATTTTAATTTCAAATCAATTTCAATAGTTTATTTTATTGTAACTTTGCTCTGGGAATAACTATTTCAATTAACATTAATCTAGTTACTTGCAAGTGTTGCATCAGCGAAGTATTGTAACCGGATTTTAAGAAATGATTCAATATTAAACCAAGATTGTAACTTTTATAGAGCCATAATAGTCTTGTACGACTCTTATAGAGCTATTTGCATAATGTTTAAAGTAATCTACTTTTCGCCCCCAACTTTGCCCGTGAGCAAACAGTGCCTGGATATTACAAAATCACGATCTAGCAAATCTATCGATATTCTAAGTTTAATCTTAATCGGTCCATCAGTTACGATGTGATTGAGTCCACACTTTCGCATTTCTAATACATTTATTAATAAAAGGTCGTTGTTTTTAGTCGAATGTCTGTATAGTCTGTGCCGATCGAAAGTGCCATGTGTAAGGCCCCGGCCAGATGCAAAAAGCAATATAAAAAATGCCACAAAAAATTAAGCAGTTTCATTTTTTACAGCACAAATTCGCTCTCGACAAATGCTCTGTTTTTAATTTATGATTCGCAGAGAAATTTCAACACAGCTCTGAACTTTGCTCTTTTTAAGACCTGTGCTGGTCTTTTTAATTCTTTTATATTTCTTTAATAGATACAGTCTCTTCTTTCAAAAGCTGAAAGCCTTGAGATATTTTTTCTTAAGGGCCGTGTTCACTATAACTTGAGATTGCGATTTCAATGTTGTGTTTGAGATGTCATAGCGTATCATAATCATGAAACTTATCGCAAGCGATAATGCTATCAGGGTTTTATGCATAAATCTGTACGTCAATTGTCTACACCAAATTGACAAACAAGTGAAACCGAGCTTTAAAAAATCTACACTTTTTCATCTTCATTTATTGGCTTTTGTCATCATGGACGATCTTTCCGGTGATGACAAAACTGACCTGAAGTGATGATTGCGATTTTCGACCTTATAGCTAAATATGACGGATGTCTCTTCTTTAAACCAGGGTCAGGAAGTAAAGTAGGTACCTTATGAAATAAATAGACTTGCAAAAGATGCTATTTGCCTTTTTTGCTATATTTTTATAATCTAACTACTTACCACAAAACTATTACAAATATCACCTTGTGAAGTGAAAACGATGCAGCAGTGTGAATTACAGCAATATGTCTAAGTATATGGAAATGTATAAAGTATACGTTTAATACCTAAGTAATAGTGTGGTAAAAACATGGCCCTAGCATAATCTTTTGCTCAACTCATTCGCAGTTATCTAGGTATCTGACGTTATTTAGTTCTCAAGATTAAGAATGACATTTATCATAATTGGCTTTCTGGTTCCAATACAATCTTGGCTTAGTTTGGGGCTAGATAGCGCTAAATAAAATGTTTTCATATTCAACTTTTTTACTTCACTGGAATTATTATTATGATGTAAAAAAAGTTGAAGTTGAACAAAACCGATCACTTTCGAGTATAGCAAAATATTGCAGGGAACTGCGCTAAACCTTTAAAAAAATTACCGAGAAAATGAAAATGAATTATAATAAAATATTGACACAGAATCCACCACAATCTACCAGACAGTTAGTTCTGACATTTCTACGAAATCTCGTGCCATCGAAGTGTGTAGAAATGTATTGCATGAATGCAACACTTGTACAAATTTCGATTCTACCTTTACGACGCATGTAATTTTCCTTGACTTTTCTGTACAAACAAATTATAGTCACTGTTATCTGTGGACTCTGTACGAAAGCAAAAAAAAAAACGATATTTAACCGTAAGTTTCTCTTTGAATTCGTAATTTAAACTATTTTTTAAATAAAACTTTAGGCAGATTTGAATGATTTAAATCCGCCTAAAATTTATTAAATTTTATAAAAAATGCTCTAAGCGATGGTTGACGGTCGCCAAACGTTTTTCCGATGGTGTATAGTATTGTGTGGTAAAAGAAAAAGGCAATAATAAAGCTATCTTGAATATTGCTCTACTAATCTAGTTATTCTACGTGATGATAGGATCGTGCACTGACTTTGGCAAGAATTGGATAATTTTGAGAAATCTCCAAGTTATCAAGAGCTAACGCAAGAGTCACAGATAAATTGGATCATAATCATTTTCATCATTTTCATTAATTGTTTCATGCTGTCAAATATGTCAAAATTGGTCTAAGGGTAAGAAAAACGTAAGAATAACATACTAAAAAGTGGTTTCAAGATGGCGATGATGTTCATAATTTTATATATCTAAGATAAGAGCCAAATACTTGATTTTTTATGATATTACAAAATATTTTTAAAATTAAAATGTTGATACGAGGCCGGGGCTGCGTAAACCACCTGCGCTATCAGGCTCTAATTACACCCAGTAAATAACTCATAGAGATCTTTAAATACTGTACTTATACTTATAATGACCGTGACAGTCCCGTATCTAGGGGAAGGTCGTGGGTTCAAATCCCACTCATAACTTTTGGGCTTTTAAATAAAATCTTAGTTATTTACAAATTTTTACAAATCTTTGTAAACATCATAAAACTAATCAAAATTAACATTAACGTAAGTTTGAGAATACAGATTTTTTTTTTACAGTTGAGCCATCTGCTTGTTCCATTAGCTAGTTGTATAAAAAAAAAAAGTTTGAGAGTACCTACAGTTTTTTTTTTAGTAGGTAGGTACTATTGAGTAAGAAAACATGCGTACGGCCTGATGTAAACGGTTACCGTAACTTATGGACGACTGCAACACAAAAACATCACACGAGCGTTCCTGACCTTTCAATTATTTCTATTGCAAATTACCAATTTGATCTAACATTTTTATCACAAAGAACGTATCAGGTTGAATCAGTCGTGCGTCGCGATAAAAATTTGATCAGATGATCAAATTACCGAACAAAAAACAAAATAAGTAGAAGATTACGGCATACCATTGATGTGGTTTTTTTATGTGCTTATTTGCACCCACCCATAGGGAGAACGCCGGTGGTGTAGTGGGTGAAGCCCCGTCTTCTGATCGTAAGATCGTGGCTTCGAATCCAGTCGTGCACCAATGAATTTTTCTCTTCTAAAAATTAATGTGCGCAATGCCATGCAGTGCTCTCAATCGGTGCAGGACAACATCGTGAGGAAACCAGTTAGTATTCTAACAGCGGCGATGGGCTTGCAACCTGTCACAAGAATACCAACTTCTGCAAAATGTGGGTATGCGCCAAATGTAATATTTGGACGTACGTCTGACCACCCTCCTTAGATATCCTCACAGAATCTTAGGTAAGTCAGCATTTGGAAGGCGATATATACCGTTTCTGGGGAACAAAGTCGTGACTCGTGGAACTGTTTCAGTTATTTTTATCACCCACAGTGAGAAATAGGTATCGATAGTTCTATAGCATCACTTTTTATGCTCGTAGTGAATTTATTGAATACTGACCTCAAAGTGTACGTCAATATCAGAAAACTTTCACCGTAAAAGAAGGCGGAACAGATTAATCGCGACCCGGTAGCGAAATTGACAATTTGCGATTTTGCCGCTTTTGGTGTTTTCTGTCTTGGCGATACGATTTCCTGATTCACATACAATCAGCGTCTACTTACATAGACATTGCGGTGTGTCTGTCTGTATGTCGGGTATCAATCTTGTTACTTATGGCGAAGACAAGAGCTAATGTGACTCTCGCTCGCACGTTTCGACATGTTGAAAGATATAAAATCACTAAGCTCATTTTCGAAAAATCGCAATCACCCATTTTGTGTGCAATCACACTGGACTACGACAAACATTTCAAAACCAAAATCAGCTAAATCGTCCCAGCCTTTCTCGAGTTTTAGCGAGACAAACGAACAGCAATCGAATTTTTATATATAAAGAGATTTATTTATTATTTACCTAACATTTAAGCACATTATATTTTAATACAGCCTTGAATAGCTACAGCAACAAAACGAAACACGCAACCAAATACGGTTTCAAAAGCTCGTCTAAGTAGTTGAGTAGATGACGTGACATGACATGTGATAGAGTAGCATTTTCTTTTTATAAATATTGTATACTAGCGGCCTGTCCCAGCTTCGCATGGGTGGTCATAAATTTTTTGAACATTTTAGGATAAACTTAGACCGTGGGTTCGAGCCTCGCGTCTACTTATTTCATACATTTGCACGCGCTTCTCCTTGAGTGAGTGAAATCGCACCCCGAGCGTGACCCGTGGACCCGTTAACATTTTTAATTTCGTCATATCTTTTGAATGGAATGTCCGATTTGAAAAATTTAAAAAGTAATCTATAGGTATTGAAACCGTCTTAATTATGAAATGATTTATTTGGATAAGGATTAATACCAAGGTACAGATAAAGACCCTTTTCTGGCGGCGGCATTTCAATTAATTTTTTATAATAAAATAACACTTATTGTGACATAACTATAATAGTTAGACATATGCTATCGCGACATTTTTTGTAGATGATGACGTGTTCTACAAAATCGTAGTACATTATTTTGTTCTATCATCAATAGTTTTCGCAGCGCACGCGATGTAAGGTTTTTGTTTTCCACCTTGGGTTACATTATTGAAGTTTTAGTAAGGATCCCTGATTTTTTTGAAAATATAATATAGCCTATGTTACTCAGGGATAATGTAGCATTCTAATGGTGAAAGAATTTTTGAAATCGGACCAGTAGTTTTTGAGCCTATTCGTTACATACAAAAATACAAAAATACAAAGTTTTCCTCTTTATAATATTAGTGTAGATTAGTGTAGATAACGTGCGTATGATTCGATGTAATACACAACACGGCGGCTGTAATGTTGGTTTTGATATTACATGAGACATCTCTGGGCCTAATAAATAGATCTTAGCGTTTTTTTATGGTTTTTGTTGGATGTTCCACGCATCCAAACTAAGCAAAGCCTGTATTTAAGGGAGCTATCTGATATAATCTTACTCTTTTTTAGGGTGCCTTACCCAAAGGGTAAAACGGGACTCTATTACTGAGACTCTGCTGTCCGTCCGTCTGACTGTCTGTCTGTCCGTCTGTTACCAGGCTGTATCTCATGAACCGTGATAGTTAGACAGTTGAAATTTTCAGAGATGATGTATTTCTATTGCCGCTATAACAAAAAATACTAAAAAACAGAATAAAATAATTGCCGTTTTTATAGATAATGGTACGGAACCCTTCGTGCGCGAGTCCGACTCGCACTTGGCTGGTTTTTTTTATAATTTAATTTAAAGCACAGGCATATTATTATATGTTCATGAAAGTACCTGACAATAATATCCATGAAAATCTAATTTGCGTGCACATTCAAATTGGGTCTATAAAAACATCGATATTACGCATTTTTGTTTTACCAACGTTTGCTGAACCAATGAGGCACAACTCGTACATAAATATTTACATAACAAATACACAAAATCGAAGGTTGTATTGAAGTGTGAAACGGCCTGTTTGCTTGTCGTAATTTATACGTTTAAATGAACATTGCTAACTGGATATTCATACATAAAAATTATAGCTATTTCTATATTGAGATATGACACTCAAGGAAGTTAAGTTAGACCTTTTTACGTGTCTTCATCATTAGTTTATTTTTGTCAAAGTCATCTACAACAAAACAATATAGCTAGAATAAATATGTGTTTTTTTACAAAAAAAATAATAAAAAAATTGCTGATATTTTTCCGTGAAGGTATTTATTCAATTTAAACAAGAATCACAAGAATCACAAACATTTTAAAAAGAATCATAAAAACACAAGAATCAAATTGCAAGGTGGCTAGGTGAATCTACGTGTCAGTTCCACGCGACCAAGCCTAGAAACGTCACAGTCCCCCGTTTGAATAGATTTGTACCAATATTTCCTGAAAGCAATAAATCAATACACAACATGCATATAGAAACACCGACTAAGGCCCATTATTCACTTACTTCGGCGACATTCTATTCGATACGATCAATGAAACGCCCCAAGGCGTTGTTAAAACTAAAATCTTAGTAAATATCTGTCTAATAATAGAATTTATTATTCAAGAAACTGCATTCCCGTTTCTGTACATAAATACACAATACATGACTATTGGAATCCTGTGGCTTCGTTCGCGTGAAGCTATTTTCTAGGACAATTAAAACCTGCTGCATCCTTTTAGGAGTTAAGTTTCTCTGAGCCTAAAACCTAAAATTTGATGTTGTGGCAAGTGACAAAACAAAATAGTCCTCTGAATTGTGTACTCACAACTAATTAGCCCAAATATGGACCGTATTGCGACGGAATAAAAGTCACAGAAACTTTCAAACGGAAACGAATTTATATTTTAAAATAAGTTTGAATGTTTATTTCTTTATTCTGGGCTTTTAGTGAGTAATACACATTTATTCATAGTTTAGTTATTCGTCGAGTGTGATAAGAATCCGATGGCGCAGTTGGTTAGCGCGGCCCCGTATCAAGGGGAAAGTCATGGGTTCAAATCCAATTCGGATAATAACTTTTGGGACTGTATCAAAATCTATAAAAATCACTATAAAACTAATAAAAATTAATATACATTTCTTACAAAATAATTTACTAAATTTCCTGTCCTTACATGTTCATGTGACAGCTGGAATCTAACCGCTTGATCAATATGCATGTTCATATTAGTTTAGTTATGACAACCCAACTAAACCTACGACAGATAGTAAGTGATCCGAAAAAGTATTAGGCTACTTTTTATTCGTCGAACTAGCACCTAGATTCGCCTAGCTTTAAGACGCTTTAAAGTGATCCTTGTGATTCAATTGAATAAATACCTTTTGAATTTGACTTTGATTAAAGTACCACGTGAGCGAAACCGCGCATACTAACTGCTACTAACTATTTGTATGTTATGCGATTGCAAAACATAATTGCAAACGCGTATGTTTTCTATAGAGCTAATTTGCACGCCACAATAAAGACATTATCGACGAATACAACACATCATCCCAAATTATAGGGTCAAATCGAAACAAAGAACATACAAACGCATTATATACATACAAAAGATCACTGTCGACTAAAGTGGCGAATAGTCGAAGTGGATTGTGGGCCTAATATTACGAAAAATATAATTTTGACTAGAGCCTAGACTTGAGCTTTACGACTTCAATCACGAGGCACGGTAGATATCCCATCCAGTGGAGTAGCTAGGTGGACAAGGGCCCTGGTGCATATAGAAAGAATCGTGCCCTGACCCCCTCTTTCCACATAGCTTGAACTTATATTGGCCCTTAAAATAAATCATTAAAAAAAAATTGTGAGCAGGCTCAAGGTTATCTAGCTTCGGGAGCTGGCTGACCCTCTCTTTTCAAAGCTTAGGTTAGAGGGCCCCCTGAGCTCCGGGGGCCCCGGTGCACTGCACCACCTGCACCTACGATAACTACGCCACTGATCCGATCAGACCTCTTAGTAACAAGTACCAACTCGTGATTTCATAAAGCTCTCATCTGATATAGGTACGGTCGCTCATGGCTGCTACTTGCTGCACAAACGTATAATGTAATATTTAAGTTTTAAGGTATATTTATGCTAATAATGTGGACTCTGTATTTTCGAACTGGGTTCTTACTATGTTGCCTGAAATAATATAACAAATAAAATATACAATTAAACTGTGTAACGACGTGTGTAATGACGTTTTAGTAGATTGAGGCCTCAGGGCCCACGAAGATTACATCTTTGATTATGAATTACACAGTTCAGACACCTACCGTGTGTAAGAAAGCGGAATTAACAATATTAGTCATACGAATCGAGATGTAGATAAATATATTTGTGTGTAGAGATTTTGCACGATAGTGTATCATGCTCCAACTATTTATGTCGATTTGACGAGATAATCACGGTTATGCAATGTGATCTTCACGAGTTTCGAGATTTGTCGATAAAGTACACTTACAGCTGTTGAGGTGGCATGCCGAGGTTATCTTACAGAGTTAGCGTTGGTGCAATTTCATATAAAATAGTCAATAGTGGCAGTGGCATTCTGGGTAAGAGAGAGAAAATTGTCGAATTGTCAGACGTGGTAATTTTTTTAAATATACAACCAATTTCACAGCTTCACAGCCTTCACAGCTCAGTTGGTAGTAGCTCTGCCTTCTGCGCCGTAGTTCTTGGGTTCGATCCCCACCGAAAACAAACATTTGTGTGATGAACATAGATGTTTGTTCTCTGTCTGGGTGTTATAAAATATTATAAGTATGTATTTACAAAAAAAAAAGAGTATATAAGTATTATATCTGCTATCGGTTCCCATATTACAAGCTCTGGCTTAGTTTGGGGTTAGATAGTACTGTGTGGAAAGTCCACTAATATTTTTTTATTTATTTAATTTAGATGCAATTTTTTTCCATATTTTGTCAAAAATATTTAATAGGATGCAAAGTAAAAGCTTATTATGATGGGCGAGTATGGAAAAAGAGGAGTAGAAGAACATCATGGCTACGCAACATCAGGCAATGTACTTGTATCAGGAAGGTAGAAGATCTTTATGGCTTGCCCTAGATAAGGATACATTTAAAAAGATGACTAAAAACCTTTTGTAGTGGAGAGACACCCGAAGAAGAAGAAAGTAGAAGCAAGCACCTAAGCGCTAAAAATATATAATTAGTTGGGTTAATTAGTAGGCTAATAACCTTAATAATTTTGTAGACTTTTCAGCCCCTGTATTCAATAAATTAGGTAATTCCAATAATTAGGTAATTGTCGGTTTACCTGTTAAAGGCCAAAGAAAAGATGGATTGATTGTGTGAAAGATGACATGAGTAAGAAAGGAGTGAGCACCGAGATGACGAAAGATAGAGGAGGGTGGAAGAAGAAAACCTGTTGTGCCGAACCCATGCAGCGTGAGATAAGGGCAGGAAAATGATGTCGGTTTACCTGTTAGTAACAATTCTCATATATATTTTAACCAAACTTGTGAGAAGCTGATTAGTTCACTATTATTTCCGCACACTCTGCTGTTGACCTATACATAGGGTTGCCATAAATTCTAGGAAGCAATACGGGACGTTTTCTCTTCCCATGCCCAAAACTCATAACACATTCAACGCCGACACGCGGCTTTTCAACTACGCACATACATAGCACGCATGTGTATATAGTGAGAGACAAACTATGTATTTTCTAACATATCCCCTGATCTCAACCGTATCAAAAGTATAAAAAAAATTAAATTAAAAAATATAAATTATTGAATCAAAGTTTTTATTCTAAATGTTCCATGTTGACAATTTTACACGCCAGGCAGGCGGGCGCCCGCGCCCCTCTTTTTCCGTATTTTGTCGAAATACGGGACATGTGGTAATACGGGACGGGATGGTCAAATAGGGTGACAGTCCCTTATATACGGGACGTATGGCAGCCCTACCTATACATATAGTTTCGATCTGTGTAGATTTTGTAAGATAGCTAAGTGCAGATTTTCACATTCGTCTTACAAACATTGGTAAATCTAACATAGGTTTGTTAACTTTGGTGTGATACATTGCGTAGGTACCTGAAATTCGCTAAAGTACATATTAGCATAAAAGGGCCAAGGCTATGGGAAAATTAGACAGTATAGGTCTACTTGACGTCAAGCAGTGCCTCTGACAAACTAAGTGGCAATCTGCGTAGAAGGCATTTCTGCCTGCTTTGGTTGATTGTGATTTTAAAAATAAGTTTAGTGATTATTATATACCTTCAAAATGTTGAAACGTGCGAGCGAGAGATATTTTGAAGGTATATAATAATGATATATAAAAAACCTCCTTAAATGGATATTTTTTTTAATTTCGTGAAATGGATGGAAATTATGAAAAGATAGTACGTTGCCATCATCGTACGTTGAAACTAAAACGCCATTTATATTTTAACGTAATACAGGATAAATAAATAAAATGATATATGATTTAATATGTATTTACCGACCTTGTACAGATTTACCAGCTAGTAGTATTTGCATGTCAGTAGTAGGCCTAACTGCGAGTATTTGCATGTTGTGAAACAAACTCGTATGTCAACTTTATTGCCAGGTACTTATTACATCGTCTGAGATCATGCTTCGTCAAATTGTCCAAAAAACCTTGACACATCAGTAAGTTTCGACCTTCTATACTGTTTTCTTAGCTGGCTATGATTTATTAGATCATCAGGCTCGTTATAAAATAATACAAATAACTAAGAAGGTACCTAGTCATTACCTAGCTTTCAATCTAAGAGCTAATGCATCTATCGACCATGTTACCTTCGCACAAATGTATATTGCAAAACCTACTTTCGAATAAAAAAAAAATAAGAACGGTAGCTTCCACCCTCAGCTTTGCTTGTGTTGTAGGATTCAGATCTATGATTACAAGTTTTATCCAAATTGGTACAGTCGTTGTGAAGTGATAACAAACATCTTAAAATTCATTTATGCGATCATTTTTATAAGGCTTTCAACAATTTTGAAGAAATAAAATCGCAAACATCCAAATTTCGGAACATTACAAAGAAAAACAATAAAAAAATTTTTTGATTCAAACAAGTTTTACTACCAAAAAGTTTGATTAAGTAGCGTTTAAGCAACTAATAATATACAATGGTTAACAACATAAGATTATTAAAATTAATTAAGTAGCTCTTGAAATTTAGTAAATTCAGGAATAACCTAAAAGTCTTTATTAAATTCACTAGGATTACTTTGAGACGTCTGTAAGTAGGGTGGTAAATATTTTGGAATCGTTTCTGTACTGTAACCATGAATTAATTAACAAAAGAGTTTGTATAGTACGCGACCTCGTGCACTGTATTTGAATAGCTTGTGCATATTGACCGACAGACCGACAACATCTGTTCACCATTCAGTGAATCGTGCATGAATGAATGTGTATTCGATCAATACGATTTCTGAGAATCATTTCGAGGTTATTGAACAATTTCTTCATCAAAAACATTGGTAATCTAATGCTTCTTTATTTTTACGAAAACAACTTAAAAATCAGGGACTGTCGTAAGAATTTTCTTACACATTAGTGTTAATGTTTGGGCGTACCTCTGACTACCTCCCTTAGCCCTCCTTAAACAATCTAGAGTCAGTACTTGGAACTAAGAGGTCTGAAGGGACTACCGTGCCTGGGGATCGAAGTCGTAAAGCTGTTTTTAGGGTTCCGTACCCAAAGTGTGAAACGAGACCTATTACTAAGACCGTCCGTCCGTCTGTCTGTCTGTCCGTCTGTCACCAGGCTGTATCTCATGAACCGTGATAGTGAGACAGTTGAAATTTTCACAGATGATGTATTTCTGTTGCCGGAATACTTATAATAAATATTTAAGGGGGCTCCCATACAACAAACGTGAGTTTTTTGCAGTTTTATTAGATAATGGTACGGAACCCTTCGTCCGCGAGGCCGACTCGCACTTGGCCAGTATTTTTTATGCTGAAATAATATCCGTCAAATCTCATAGAGAACAGCACTACCGTGTTTCGCTATTGAAGTGTAAGTTTTTAGCAAGTCTACTCCATCTAAAATCCTGACCTAGTGTCTCGTAAATCAAGATCATATTTAGGTATCATTTTAGATTGAATTACAAGGATCACTTTCAAACGTCTTATAGCTAGGTGAATCAAGGTGCCAGTTCCATGCACCAAGTTTAAAAGAACAGGCAACAAACTTACGGCTTTGTTCCTACACCGTTTTTTGGTAAAAGCCATTTTACAAATAAATAATAATGAAGCTGGTGTGGTGCGTTGCTATTTGAACATAGTGAAGAGATATGTAAATTGGAGCTAAGGTCTCCTTGACGCTATATGTCATATAATCTACAATAGATACCAAGTCACTCTTACTCTCTGTGAAAATGTCGTCGCCCAGAATATTCTCTGTTCGGTAACTACAAATCAGTTAATACATTTTCTACTTAATTGGAGAAAGTGTTAAATTGAAAAATTACAAGCCCATCTCCCGTGTTTGCCATTACTTTTCTTCATGTTACTTTGTCATCATTAGAAGTAATTGGTTCGGTTCTGTCAATTTCGTTTCTTACTTAACTGCGATCATCATCATCATTTCAGCTGTAGGCATTTCAGCTCACTGCTAAAAAAGTCAGCCCATTTTTTATGTCATCAACCAATGTACAGATAAATAGGTTTACGGTCCATCTGGCCAGTGGTCATCTTCGCTCGTACACCAACAAAATCAGGGTTGCCTTTATTTACTTTTTATTGAAGCTGTTCATGTTCAATGAAATTTTCTAGAGCGACCGATCTTGTGCGGTTCTCAAGGGCTCCCAGCAACCTTTACTATAAGTCGTCTTTCCATGTAGTGGGTGGCCGTCCTACGCTGCCCTTTTTGGTGCGTAGCCTCCACTCGAGAACCCAGACCCGGTTGGGGCCCAACTGCCCCAATGGCTGTCAGTTCTCCAAACTATACCTATCGAAGATCTGCAATCGGCTCCTTAGCTATAATCAGATATTGTCTGGGTTTCCCTTTGATCTATCCAGAGGAATTGCCGTCTTTTAGGAGATTTACGGCGTATTGGGTGGGTAGCAGATTTTTTGCCAGATGTTTCTTCATCTGTCTTGTATTTAGGAATTTCCAATATTTTCCAACTGTAAATTTATGTGTTTCATTCATAGTATGTATGGATATACCTCTAGGTATTAGACACAGTGGCTTATCGTAATACCTTTCGCAGTGGAAGCATCGTGGAAAATTTGCAATAAAATTTTAGTTTTTTACAGCATCTGGGAAACTTTTCTGTCCTACATACGAGACGCTCTGTGCATTGAGCATAATTTAGAAAGATTATTAGTTTGACGCGAAGAAATCCTTCGCTGTCAGAGTAATTATCGTAATTGGTCGACTCATTAGTCCTAGAAATAGAGCCAATGGCGTGAACAATTCCTTTGACCTTTCTCCATGCACCATTCATCCAATTGGGATCATGGTAATATCAGTTGTTAATTGTGAATGCACTCTGCGGTATTGTTCCCAGACGTTTCCCTTCCAATTATATTTTGTACGTGCTGCTTAGGGAAACTGTCTACTGAAGCTTCATTGTACGCACGGAAACCCAACAAGCTCGCTTTTATAAATAAAATAAAAATATTGTTTGACTTGCCACGCAGAGTATTTTTTTGTATGTAGGTATGTCAAATAAATGTATTTTCTTTCTTTCTTTCTTTAGAGTGCTGTGTGGAAAGTCCAACAATATTTTTTTTTATATTTTATCTAGCCCAAAACTAAGCCAAAGCTATATATGGGAACCAGATAGCTGATACATATTATACTTTTTTTTTGTAAATACATGCTTATAATATTATATAACACCCAGACAGAGAACAAACATCTATGATCACCATAAAAATGTTTGTTATCGGTGGGGATCGAACCTACGGCCTAACTGAGCTGTGAAAGCTCTCTGTTTAGGTCCTTGTAGTAAGCGTAAATTTTCTATGGCTTTGTGTAGTTTAATCTGTATCCGTGTGAATGCTATATTTTATCACGCACTGTTGTACATCAAAGTTTTATCTTTGGGATCTCATATACCCAAAAAACCTCAATTTTGTTCCAAAAACTACGCTTAGGAGCGTTTCAGTGCTATTATAGTAACCTCCTGTATGAGTGTTGTCATTTAACTACTCGTACATACATTCATAGTTATTATCAGGTATCGGAGAAGGTAGAATGATTTTACGTACTTGCATCATTGTTTTATAGCCTGGATATGGCTTTCTTTCCGGAAAGTTCCGATATTTACCGGATTAGGTAAAATATTATAATTAATGTAGTAATTTAGTAACTACTACATATGAAATTTAAAGGAAGCGATTGTTGAAAGTTTATAGGTAAATAAATTTTTATTAACCTGTCGAATAAAAATTTACTGTAGTTTTTTGATTCCGCCGTATGCGTTTTCATAAATATTCATCCAATTGATTTAAAGCTTGAAAAAAAGAAAAATGTCTTTTAAATACCGGAATTCCGGAGGCATATCCATGCTAACTTATCGTTTGAGGTCATTGATCCTCAATCATTCTACCTACTCCGATGTCTGGTTATTATATACCTAGATGCCGTAGGATAATGTTGCTGAAGAATTAGGGTTGGTTTTTTAAATCAGTAGGTAAACTGTCTAATGACAGCCTGCAAATATATATTACCTTTTCTATGTAATTAAAAAAAACCTTTGAACATGTTTTCTACAGATTTATTATTTGATATCATGTTTAGATTTATGAACCAAAATTGATAGAAATACGTTTTTTTTTATACAACTATCTGATGGAACAAGCAGATGGCCCACCTGATGTTAAGTGGTAACCATCACCTATAACAAAGCATTGCCTCGTAAGTCACGCGCGATAGGAACGTGCGTGAAAATACGTTCTGGGTTGCTTAGTCACGTGACTCGTCATAGGTAGAAGAGATTTGTCCACAGAAAAGAGAGAGAGAGATCCATTTTTCTTTTCTGTGAGGTCGAGTTGCTTCAGTGGACAATGACCCTAATCAGTAATATTGTTCTACGGCAACTTGATTAACACCTCCCTGACCGAAATACTTGTGAATGAGGTCGAAAGGGCAGGAGCAGTCATAACTCTTTACGAAAACATTATTACCGTTTTGGGTCAGATTGGTAACTGCATGGCGAGAACTGAACAAGTACATTATTTATAATGGTGTGTTAACCTAATTTAGATCCAAACGAAGCAAACATTAAGTCTGTTTTTGTTAGCTACTTTTCTTGTTCTAAAAATGTTAATCCGTCATTGGCTGTATGGTAGAAACCTAAGTATTTACATTGTATCTTATGAACAATTTTGTTAAAAAATAAATAAATAATAGTACCGCGGTATTATAGAAAAGTTTTTTATATACAACTTGCTGATGGAACAAGCAGATGGTCCACCTGATGTTAAGTGGTAACCATCACCTATAACAAAGCATAGCCTCAAAAGTCACGCATGATAGGAACGTGCCCTATGATGCACTGCCCTTCGTCCATCAACTTGAGGCATACCTACAGAAAAGTTGAGGCGCACTTAAAATCCTTTCACCACACTGTTTCGAAAGAAACTATACGACAAGAGAGAGAGATCCCACCTTTGCTAGACAGAAGAAAAAAAGAGATGCAAGTTAAAAGATAGATAGGAAAAAAAGAGCAAGTTAAAAATACAATACCTACTTTATTTTTCAGAGCCAAATACCATTTTTGAAATGTAATTGATACAAGATAACTTCTTCCCTAGTCTTTTTATGTGTATTCTAACAGACAACAATACAATCTATGCCATAAAACTCCATAAAAGGTTCACGTACCGAAACTAGATGGCGCTAGATCCTTTTTAAGTCAAACCTTATTACGGAGACAATTTGAATTTTAATGCAGTCCAAAAAAAAAAACTATATAATGAGACTGAAGCTATTTAGCACCAAAAACGTAGGCATTATGACTTTAAACGGTACAGGGTCAGTCACTGATTACTTTAAAGTTAATTATGAAAATGATTGACCCAGAACAGCATTGCGACACAAAACGGGGGTTAAAAATTGCACTTATTGATTTGCTTCGCCATTTTGAAAATTGACCTAATGATTTGACCTTCGTGGAGTCTCAAGGGTGATCAAAAAGTAGGAGACAGGCGTTCAAGCAGTCATCACTGAAAATATTCATACTAGCTACCGCCCTCGGCTTCGCTCGCATATCTTTGTTTAAGGCGTTTTTCATTTATTGGGTTCTTTAATGTTTTGTACTCCGTTCCCCCATTTTTTCGTAATCTCTTCTCTAGTTGTCACTAGTTTATGATAATCCAGGTTACAAACCAAATTTGTTCTAAATTTCATCCCAATCCTTTCAGTGATAAGATAAGGGCATGATTGAGCCACAAAAATCCAAACATCGTAACTTGCGCATTTTAATATGATTACACATAGAACCTACTCTTTTTGTGAATATACAGTGCTCGAAAGAAGCTTTTTTGAGCACGTAGTGTGCCACCCAGTTTCGAAAGAAACTAGTGACACGACAATAAAAAGTATTATGTATTTTGTTTTAGTTTCAGCAATCCATTGTATTGTATAATCTGACCTGTTTATGAAGACTACGAGTCAATGAGCTAACTACCACAAGGCCATCCGACATGAAAGCTTTAACGAAGTAGACAAAGCCGATTGTTTTTACTTTGATTCAAGCATCAATAATAATTTCTTGAGCAGGGCCGCTTCAGACAATGCCGATGATAGATTACTGATTATGAATAGTTGGTAAAATGGTGTTGCCAAAGATAATAAATAAACAAAATGTCTATATGCCGTCATGGCTGGCAACTAATATATCTCTTTCTTTAATCTTTATCTTATATTTAATAAATTTCGTGTTTAAAGAATGGAAATTCTAAAATATTTATGTATGTTAGAATTTTTGCGTTAAATTCTATTAAGAATATAACATCTTTTTCGTGGCTATTAAAAGCCAATTTAATTTGGCATGCCAAATATTTGATTGTTTTCAACAAAAGGTTAATGAAATAAGTTTGTGGTAAAATAATAAATTGGATTCCACCCAGCGAGACCTTTAAATTAATAAAACGTATAAAAACAAAACTGCCATTAACATTTTGGAAATGAAAAACTCAACATTTTACCACAAATATTTTTTTACACGATTTAATATCCCCTCAGATCTCTTGGTAATCGTTAGTACTACATTTTATGGATGTTTACAGGCTTGTCAAAGGCATGTCCGTTCATATGCTTTGAACACTTTCTGCAAGATCCTACTAATATTATAAACGCGAAAGTTTTTAAGTATACTCTTTCACGTAAAAACTACTGAATGGATTTTAATGAAACTTTACAATAATATAGCTTATACATCAGAATAACATATAGGCTACAGTTAATAAAAATATTGTGTGACTAATCCTGCGCAGACGAAGTCATGGGATTAGTTGTCAAACTAGCTTTTCAAATCACAACTTTATCGATTAGAGTTACTTTTAGACCACATGGTTACTATGTTACTATGAGATACTATATCATAGTATCTCATTTCGGAATGTCAACCAAATTATACTCAATATTAAGATTCTCTACAAATTCTTTAAGCAATTTGTCAACTGCAAATCATTAGTTAGAATCGTTAAGTCATCGTAGACGTAACCATTAAAAGAGAAAAGAAATCTGTTTCACTTTCATTTTTGGCTGTCGCGATTTCAATATCAAGGTCGCTCCATGGTGCCTCATTCATCTAGCCATCATTTCATGAAAGATGATCCAAATTATGAAAGCTTTGAGTATTCTCATTATTTGAATCATCAATTATTTATTTATTGCGATATGAAAAAAATGTTTTACGAAGTTTTATATTCATTAAGTATGGCTACTATTCAGATTCAGATTAAAGGATACATACCTATAGGTATAGGTATCTTATACCAAGATCATATAGGTATCTTGTGCCTAACCACCTGCTAAAAGTCCTTCTGTATCACCTCACTTTGTAAAGGATAATAAATCAATTTGAATCTTCAAATAGTAAGCGGGTCATTGCGGGGGTACATTTTTACTGACATTCTCTACTAATGATGCAGGATTTATATTTATTATAAAAAACATCACCCAAAGGACGGTTTATTCAAAAAACATCAGCCTAAATAAGTGCTATGTATATGCTTCTTGAAGTGCACGTTCGAAATTGGCTCCGGTTATTACCGCAGTCTCTAAAACCACAAAGGCTTTCGGGCGATCTAGGATAATGAACTCTGGGATTACTCGCTCATGAAGTATACCTACAATATTTCTGCTCGTAGACGTTTCACTTATTATAAATTTATAAACTTCATTGAACTGTTTTGTTTCTTAAATTATTAGTTAATTTTTGTGATATTTACACATGTAGTTGTTACGTCCCGAGTCGCTTTACATTTACGTACGTTACTACTTGCTTATGGAAAAAGCATATGGCCCACTCGATCTTAATTGGTTGGTAACCATCACCTATCTATACCAAAGCATAGCCTAGTAATTCATGCTCAACATGAACGTGCCCTGCGATACCCTGTATTTATTTATTATTTTGTTGTTTTGTTTTGAATATTTCGTTGAAAATTGTAGCGGCCTTCAGATCGCTAAGCTCAAATTGTTCATACTAGATAGCTAGGTGAAAGATTTTTGCAATTTGAATCATGCTGTTCGTGAAACCTTTTATTTTTACTCTTTGGTTCACACCGATGCCGTTATCAGTAGCAATAATCTAATTCACATGTCCATTGTTTGCTATAATGATGTTGCTTTCTCCTTCCAATTTATCTTTTTGCTTTATTATTATCGCCAATATTTAGCTTTTACTCACGGCTTTAGTGACTGGCTTGTCTTCCTTATTCTCGGTTTATTCCTCACAGCTTCCCGATTAAACTTGTAAATCCAATTTATTTGAAAATATGAACCAATTTCAATGGAACTTACACTTATACCTTACGAGGTAAGTGTGAGTGTTTATGATGAATTAATTACAATTGAAGAATTAATAAATAAACAATATGAGTACTCAAAGATGTCTTTAATTTTTATAAAATTTGCATGTTTTTAATAGCGGTCCGCTTCTACTTTATTGCAACACTTCTACTGGGTACATTATATTGAATATTAAAATACTAAGTCCTAAGACCTGACAATATGAAATCTATATACATTACTAGCGGCCTGTCCCAGCTTCGCATGGGTGGTCATAAATTTTTTGAACATTTTAGGATAAACTTAGACCGTGGGTTCGAGCCTCGCGTCTACTTATTTCATACATTTGCACGCGCTTCATTTTTAATTTCGTCATATCTTTTGAATGGAATGTCCGATTTGAAAAATTTAAGAAGTAATCTATAGGTATTGAAACCGTCTTAATTATGAAATGATTTATTTGGATAAGGATTAATACCAAGGTACAAATAAAGACCCTTTTCAAGCGGAGGCATTTCAATTAAATTTTTATAATAAAAGAACACTTATTGTGACATAACTATAATAGTTAGACATATGCTGTCGCGACATTTTTTGTAGATAATGACGTGTTCTACAAAATCGTAGTACATTATTTCGTTCTATCTTCAATAGTTTTCGCAGCGCACGCGATGTAAGGTTTTTGTTTTACACCTTGGGTTACATTATTGAAGTTTTAGTAAGGATCCCTGATTTTTTTGAAAATATAATATAGCCTATGTTACTCAGGGATAATGTAGCATTCTAATGGTGAAAGAATTTTTGAAATCGGACCAGTAGTTTTTGAGCCTATTCGTTACATACAAAAATACAAATGTTTTCTCTTTATAATATTAGT
Source organism: Chloroclysta siterata (assembly GCA_932294275.1). Lineage (NCBI taxonomy): Eukaryota > Metazoa > Arthropoda > Insecta > Lepidoptera > Geometridae > Chloroclysta > Chloroclysta siterata. The sequence continues at coordinate 14,128,268 of OW028602.1, forward strand.
GTAGATAATGCAATAAACCTAACGACACCTGAAGATACATAAAGACCATAGACAGATACCAAGAAAAATAAATCCCTATAAAGAAAAACAGTTGAATATGTGCCTATTATTGCACATCAAAGAACGTGTTCTGCTTCTTCGTCAGCCTTATTTTACCGTCAGATCAAAAATTGCAAAAAAGCATCGAGCGATCGAATGCGTTGGTAATGCTCCGTTTTCGCTGAAAAGAATATGCTTTCGTTTTTTTATGAATTAGTGCAATAATGTAATTTCTCTTTCGTATCTATCTCCATTGAATCTATCCATATATTTACCCTGTCAACACACTCTGCCATAATACGTTATGTTCTGATTAGATCTCACAGAAAGTAGCCACAGAACATGTAGCAGTGCTATAGTAACGACGCATTGTATCGGAGTATTGCCATTAGTTCCGCTCGGGTTAGCGAGCTCCTTTACTGCCCTTTCCCTTTCTCCGTATATTTTTCAGTTTGCAGCATACATTGCTTCTTTAACTTATATTTCTTTGCCATAATCGTGAAGGAAAAAGTAATGTGCAGCGAATTTATTATTGAAGTCGTCAGCTATGCTTGCTCTTCATAATTATAATACGTGTATCTAATCGTTTCTTCCTTTGAATTTTCTATAGCATCTCGCTTAAAGAAATCGGTTTAGATAAATTATGTTCAGCATCATCTTTTGTTCCTTTTCTTTATTAAAATGTAAGCATTTACTTACAAATAAAAATTTAATAAATATTTATTAGTATTTACAAAATGTATAAGATATAATAATGAAACAGTTAAGCTATTTTCTTTATATTTATGAACATCAAGTTGTTGTAACCTGTTCTTTGGTGTTGATAATTATTTAACTAATGATTTGTTCGATCAAATGACTGTCTAATTTCCATACTGATGTGGTTGCGTCTGCATCAAACCCATGATTTGAATCGTCAAGTAGTTTGCAGTCACCTACGTCATTCATTAGTTCTAGGGTGTTCGTCTCTATTCTATTGTGTCTGTGTTTATCAATGAATGAAAAGTAGTGTTTGATTGAATGGCCTGTTTTTGCTTTCATCAACATTACTCAACTTGTAGGAGTGTTGTTCAGTATCTTTGTTCATTGTTATGTCGTTCAATGATATGTCAACTTCTTTACGATGCGATGGGATAGGTCGATGATCCGTTTGACGCAACGGCACACAGCTAGCAAGTAGTCAATTTTTATATAGACAGCCCTCACACTCAGTGGTAGCTCTGAACTGCGCTGTAAGCAGTGGGTTCGATTAATATACAAGGTGTTCCAATACTTGTATTTAAAACTTCAGGGGGTTAAAGTACCCATCAATATGAATAACTTTTTCTAAGGAACCAACACTGAACGCGAAAAAAAAAACAGCTGTTTCATACAAAAGTTCAATACCTACCTGGCTAAAATGTATACAATCATATATGTGAGTCTATTAAATTTTTAACCGATATCGAATATTAGAAGAATCTTTTTCCTTAAAATTCAACCTCTTTCTTCTCAAATGGTTTCCACCTAAATAAATTACTGATTCGGAAGCGGAACAAAGCAATTAAAAATACTAAAACTGGCAAAGAAGTCTAGACAATAGGTACGTACATAACTGCACTACGGAAACACTCCATTCAATTCACAATCCTGCACCATCAAGATGCAAAAATCTGCCAGAAGTATGTCTTACGCGTGTACGATAAGGTTCCATAGAAGCTGTTTCATTTAATAAGACAGTTAGTTTAAAATTTACAACAATTATTTATCAAATCAGCCTGGAAAAGTTAATTACCAGACATAGCCATTTCCTATAGATATTGTAATTTTGATATACTATATGTAAGTAGGTATTATTATAATCAGATATTGTATTTGCAAATCACTGGGGGATTTTGCCGCAATCTACGTTTGTCATTGTCACCTACGTCATGGATTTTATACTAGCTGGTGCCCGCGACTTCGTCGATTAGTATTTCGAGTAGCTTATATTAGCGTAGTACATATGTGTAACTCTAGCGGTTTTGGCAGCGCACGCCAGAATAGCTCGCAGATGGTAGATTTTTTCCTACTTACTTGACACTTATCGTCATATTTTTGACAATTCACACAATATCTTTATAAATTGTAGCCTATGTATTATTCTGGTGTATAGGATATGGCACAACAACGGGACAACAAGTCAAAACTGCAGAGCTATTTTAAAACTTTTGGAAACGTCAGAATGTTTCCCTTGCTCTTGTTTTGTTTGCTTAGAAAAAAAAACGAAACGAACGTATCTGAATGTTTTAAAATAGCTCTGCTGTTCTATTTCCTTGATAATAAAAAAAAAAACTAGGCGCCAATTAAAAACGATCATTTGGCCTAACCGTCTTATATTATATGATCATTGATGATCATTGATTGGTCTACTATAAAATTTCGACTAGTAGAGATTAGCAGAGATTATAGGTTACACAAATAGTTTTACAGAGGTTTTTTGTAATAATTACGGAACCCTAAAAACACCGATGATTTAATATTGTTTCCGTCTGTATGCAAATCGAGATCTACCCTCAACTCGTAATTAAAATAGGTGAACAAAAGAACGGGGAATTATTATTCACACAAAAGAGCTCGTTGAATCATAGCTCATTTACCAGGGGTTTCAGTTGGCTTCATTTAAAAACTTTGCCTTACGGAGTTATTTTGCAACAAAAAGTGAAAAAGTCCCGTAATTTTTACTTTATTTTCCCAACTATAATTAGTGAACTCCCCGGAGTGGTAGTAAGGTTGCCTGTAAGAAATAGCTTTCAGAAATAAGGCCGGATAAGGATTATTAAGGGGCTGACAACTATCAAACAACTTCTCGCTCGCACGTTTCGACATGTTGAAAGATATAAAATCACTAAATTCATTTTTGAAAAATCACAATCAACCATCTTGTGTGCAATCACATTGCACACAAGATGGTTGATTGCGATGTCGAAACGTGCGAGCGAGAGTCACATTAGCTCTTGTCTTCGCCTTAAGTTACGCCTAGATTTATGAGTGACTAGACTTGTGTACAATAAAATGTTAACTATCTATCTATATATCTACTCCCTAGGAGTGACTTCTTAGAGTCCCTAGAGACGGCAATTAGGTACATAAGAACAAAAGACTTAACGTCTGTATACCTCAAGTTGATGGACATCAGATGCATTCTTATCGTGCGTGACTTGCGAGGCAATGCTTTGTTATAGGTGATGGTTACCACTTAACATCAGGTGGGCCATCTGCTTGTTCCATCGAAGAAAAACACATTCGGCGAGTTCAGGGTCTGGGTGTCAGTGACAAAAGTAGATTAATTTTGATTTGTATTTGGCTATTAGGAAAATTTGAGATAGGGTATGTATGTGACTATTAGGAGTTTTTATGTAGAATCGTCAGCACTCGGATACCTTTATAGACCGCTGCTAAGGGGTACTCAAACTACTTTACTCTCAAACGGTGAAAGAAAACATCGTGAGGAAACCGCCATGTCGTGGAACCTAAAAAGTTCTATATGTCAAGTGCTCGTATCGAGCACTCTGGAGGCGCACTTAAAATCCTTTCACCACACTGTTTCGAAAGAAACTAGTGACACGACAAGAGAGAGGGGTACTCAAACGGTCTGTCAATTAGCTACGTCGTGTACCTACTCTCGGGGCAACAAACAGAGTATCAAACATTGGTCGGGGAAGGAGCGAAAGTTGAGGCCGGTTCCACATTAAGGCGAAGACAAGAGCAGTTATACCTCTCGCTCGCACGTTTCAACATTTTGAATGATATAAAATATCTAAACTCATTTTCGAAAAATCACATTGCACACAGTTCAGTACAATTTTCAACTTCAACTTGGTTGAATGCTATCTTTCGAAAATGAGTTAAGTGATTTCATATCTTTCAACATGTCGGAAACTCGTCGTCCCCTGTTTTTCCTGATCTCTTCAAGGCAAGAGTGACTAGGTGTCTTCTAGAACATTCAGTTCCGTGACGTCATTCAGTAACGTCGCGTCGGCTACATCGTCGCTTACCATCAGGTGAGGTTGTACTCAAAGGACTGTCTATTCATTGTAAAAAATACGTGTAAGCGAGGGGTACATTAGCTATAGTCATCGCCTTATGGCGACTATGAAGACCACGCTAATGTACCTCTCGCTCGCACAATTCAAAATTGAAATGTATAAAATCACATGGCATGGCAGTGCATCGTAGGGCACGTTCCTATCGTGCGTGACTTGCTAGGCAATACTTTGATATAGGTTTTGTTTTTTTACCTTTGTTTAGGCTTTGTTTGGTTACCTCTTAACATCAGGTAAGCTATCTGATTGTATCAGCAAGAAGTATATTTAAATTTTAACAGTATATAAGTACAGTGTGCTATAAGGGGGAATAGAAGTCTTTGATGCAAAACATTAGTCTTAAGTTTAAATTAGAATAACAGTTGTCTGGAAGAGATCGCTACATGCGATAAGACTGCTGATTGTAGTTCTTATTTATTTATTTATATGATTACGCGCTTTTGTCTCAATAATCTGATACGCCCTACATTGTAATGGTAGGTATGACACGTCCAAGAAGTTGTAACAAGATCAGCTGTGCCAATAAACCCAGGGGCGTGACGGTCACACGCTCGCGGGCTAAAAAGTAACGCAGACAAGGGTGAGTAGGACACATGCCCTGAGGTTTCTTACTATGAATTTGGCTCCCATACTTAATAAATATATTATTCTTCTTCGACAGGAAGAAGTCACTAGTTTTATATGAAACAGTGTGCTGAAAGGATTCAAAGAAACTCCTTTCGAGCATTTGATACGTGTTATACCGCGTTTACACTCAGCTCATGTCCGTGGAAATGTACAGGGACATGGGCAGGAGCATGGGCAGGGGCATGGGCAATGCGAGAATGTAAACTTCCATGTTTGCTCGCATTGACGTTCGCGTTGCCCGCGCTACCTTAGTGTCCGGGCTAAATGTGAACACACATTGCCGGCGACGCTGCCTCGCACATATGGCCGGCCATATTTCCGTCCACGCGAATAGCAGCGCGAATGTCTAAATGTAAACGCTGTGACGCGGTATATACCTCTAGAACTCATTCCACGCACTACCTAGTCCCAAACTAAGAAAAAGCTAAATACTATAATACTTATATAAATTTTTTAATAGAATAGAAATAGAAAATATTTATTTTACGACACTAAATACAATGAAAAACAAAGATACACAAGAAGAAATATTATAAAAAAATATTATAAATATAGTGTCGTAAAAAAGGCTTCCTCTCAGCATTTGCCATATGAGCCTAGTGGCTTGTATTGCGCTGGTTTTCAGTGATGCCGAAAAATATGTAAACGAAATAAAATATGTATAATATTTTATAACAAGTAGACAGTGAACAAGCATCTGTTCTATCAGTTCATCACGCAAATGTTTGTTCTCGGTGGGGATCGAACCCACGGCCTAGAGTGCAGAAGGCAAGCTGTGAGGACTGTCCTAGGACGGTATCTTTTGGCCAAGGAGTTATTATTCAGGGCTTCCAGTGAGTAATACATAATTCTTACAAAAAAAAACACAATAGTGAATGGTGATACATTTCCTGTGCTTATTCCAGTTAGCCACAGCTAAAAAAAAGTTTAAAAGTTTTTGTTTTTAATGTGGAACTCTAATATTTTTTCTTTAATTGGGTTAGCTAAGTATATGTGACAGCTGTTTTATGCAAAAGTTTTGACTTTCGTTTTTGAGTACCCCCCTTAGACATGCTCAAATAACTTATTAAGTTATTACTAGGTAGGTCATTAATAAGAGATCTGAGGGCATATATCTACCGTGACTGAGGATCAAAGTCGTCTGCCGTTTCAATTTTTTTTCTAATGCCTTAGATTAATTCGTTAATATATTATACTACAAGCTGGTGCTCGCGACTTCGTCTGCGCAATATTAGTCACACAATTTCTTTATAAATTGTAGCCTATGTGTTATTCTGATGTATAAGCTATATTATTGTAAAGTTTCATTAAAATCCATTCAGTAGTTTTTACGTGAAAGAGTAACAAACATCCATCCATCCATCCATCCATCCATACTTACAAACTTTTGCGTTTATAATATTAGTAGGATATATTATACTTTTTTGTATTTTATATTATTGTAGTAGGTACTCGTTCAACTATCTACGTAAATAGAGACACTTTAACCAGATTGAGGCTTCGTAGATTTTCTAAGATAAGTCCTTATAGGGAAACGCCGTAACGACGACATTGAACCAAGTTAGGAAAGGCTAGCGATTATAAATAGTTTTTTGTACATCTTATAGGTAAAACATTTGACCGCATATCTCACCTGATGTTAATTACACGGTAGCACGCTTACCTAGAAGATATTTTTGTACTCTTTTCTTAAGAAATATCCAAATAATGGTATTCTATAATCTATATAGCTCTTTGTGAAGGGCTCGTCTGGGGAAGTACTACCACCACGCCCTATTTCTGCCGCCAAGCAGCAAAATCAAAATCAAAACGGTCTTTATTCAGTACAATCACAAGGATCACTTTGAAACGTCTTATAAACTAGGTGAATCTACCGCCAGTTCCTCGAGACCAGCGTTGCTGCGTTTCGGTACAAAGGGTGCTGGTCAAATACAGGAACAGTTAGACAGCGCATCGTAGGGCACGTTCCTATCGTAGGTGACTATGATAATGCTTTGTAATTGACGCTGGATTTGCTTATTCTATCTGGAAGTAATATAAAGAATGTTTTTTCTTAACCTTAGTGTAGTCAAGAGATTAGATTAGATGTTTTAAGAGTAGGAGAGCTCTTAGTGAAGGGCTCGTTCGGGGAAGTACTACCATCACTTCTGCCGTCAAGCAGCGTTGCTGTGTTTCGGTTTGAAGAGTGTGGTTGCCGGTATAATTACAGGCACATGAGGCTTAACATCTGTAAGCCTCAAGCTGATGGACGCAGGGCAGTGCATTGTAGGGCAGGTTCCTATCGTGCGTGCGTGACTTACGAGGCAATGCTTTGTTATAGGTGATGGTTACCACTTAACATCTGTTTGTTTCATCAGCTATTTGTATAAAAAAAAGTCTAGAATAATATATGAATGCTGCGTTTTAGTTAAAGTTCCGCTCATGGCCTCGACCGCGTCAAAGCCTTCGGCTGAGTTGATGTGCTGTCCTCTACTTTCACCGCGCAGTATCACTCAAATCGAATCCCATTAGAATACGGCTGCGAGGGACAACTAACTCCATCTTGAGATTCTATCTAATTCCCTGACTAATATTTTATTTGGTTGCCGGACAAGCTTTCTAAATTTTTCTATTTATACTGATGGAACACATTACCACTCGGCATCGGGTGGGCCATTAGCCCCACCCGATGCCGAGTGGTAACCATCACTTATAATAAAGCATTGCCTCACAAGTCAGGCACGATCAGAACGCGTCTTACGATGCACTGCCCTGCGTCCATCAACTTGAGGCTTTGAGTTTTTATTTTTTATGAGGAAAAGTGATGAAACTAGAGAAATCACGCCTTGATGTTGAGCGGTTACCTCTGTTTATAGCAATCTCATGGGTACCTTATAAGGTCCATCGTAAACGTGCTTTATGGCCCACTCCACACGATACACTTAGCGAGCATCTCAAAGTGCTCTAGTAGGTATATGGGTAAATAATATTTAGGAAACTTAGTTACTGTGGACTACCACAGTAACTAAGTATCAAGTACTAACTTGATAGGTCCTGTAAAAAATAGTCTAAAAAAATTAATTGTAGACCTACGTACAATATGAAAATAACAGTGTTTAATGAAATATAACAGTGTTCAGTAAGTTCTATTATACCTACAAATCACATAAATAAAAATTGTTGATACTGGTAGAATTTATTAAATGCGATGTCTTATAAAGTTGAATAAAAAAATATGATATTCTATCAAAATTTTTCATTATAATTTGAATATAAGAAACTTTAGTAGATACTAAAAAATTATAATTGGTTTATAAAATGATTAAGTATCTACTAAAGACATTAACACAACATACCAATATTGGACAATAAATCAATAAAAGCTAAATACACATTTACAACCCCTAATTACGTAATTGTATAAACTTCTAAAATAGCAGAAGCTGTCAAAACAACACTTTCCTAAATTTGATGGCCGCAATAATTGCCGACCTCGTTGGCAGTTAGATAAGCATTAGGTATATGGGTGATTTGGCCCTCGAGATATTGAGAAGAATAAAATTACTTGGACGATAAAAATGCATGGTGTCTACCAATTACCGTGGACAACGTTTCTAAACATCAGATTACTCACTTGACAAAGCCTTTGAACAGCTGCAAGAACTTGCCATGTTATATACCTATCAATAATATATTAGAACCTAGTGTAGTCTTCGATCAACAATCAGTGTAGTAGTTAAGTTGTTGACAAAGCCTTTTTACAGCCGCTCTATTAAATAAAATGTGTATTTTCCATAGTTCCAGTGACATTTTAGGAATCTTTTATATTTTATACTTACCTAGTTTATTTTTTGACAAAGCCTCTATACAGCTGCATCTAAAGTTATGTACCTACCCAGTGAATTTGTTTAAAATTGTGTTTTTGTACGAACAAATTGACGTAACTAAGTGTTCCACAAAAGTCCTTATGGTTTAAAATAAATGAATATGAATATGAATATTAATATTAAATTATAATATTATAATTAAATATTATGTTGGTAGCAATTCCTCTCTTTTGTGTATACACCTACAGTTAGTAATGAAATACAAAAGAAGATAAAAAATCTGTTTATCAGTTTGAATATTAAGATCTAGACGAATTATCAAAGTATATTCAAAAAGAAAACCTAATCATATGAATTGCCTTTTAATCTTTTTGATGTTATTCTTTAAACTCTCGCTATCATAACACATTGAAGTATTTATTACACGGGTATTTTTCGCGTTTAACTTTTTGATATTGTCTCGTAGCTATCACTTGTGCTAGTTGTGGCTAACTTTAAGGAGTAATCACAGGAAATGTATCATCATTGTTGTTTTTTGTAAGAATTGTGTATTACTCACTGGAAGCCCTGAATAAATAAATAACTTCTACCTCCGGACAACTAGACGCACGGATAAGTGCCACCCCTTCATGGTGGATATCCCTCACTATCGCACGAAGCGCTTTGCTTCCACTTTCTTAGTGCAAACTGCCAAGGAGTGGAACACTTTACCGTCGTCGGTATTTCCGGAACGATATAACCTTGGAATATTTAAGACAAGAGTGAACAAGTGGATTATAGCTAAGCGTGCTCCACCTTAGACTGCATCTTCACTTACCATCAGGTGAGATGGCAGTCAAATGTTTAGCTATAAACAATAAAAAAAAAAAAAAAAAGTTCTGTATGGAGACTCGATAAGCCCTCTATCGGGGGTGCTGAGAACTCACGAGTCTCCATACAAAAACGGCCTGGGGCATTATTCTCTATGACATAGATGATTCCGTGCCATAACTGTGTGACGTCACAGTGGTCTAAACGCAAACGCGATTCATAAACCAAAAATGAATTAAGAATGACAACTAGGAATGACAACTAAGTCATAGGGAATACGGTTTTGTCCGATTTCCCGCTGTCTAGTCGTATCTGTGTAACGCGATTGCATTGGTAACAGAGAATAATGCCCCTGACGATACACAAACGAAACACAAAACTCAGCCTTCGGGTTCCGAAGTCCAATATTTATGAAACCAAAAAGGTTTTAAAGCTGGTTTTATTACAATTGCCGGTGTTTCAGAAGCCAGAAGTATTGATCTACTTTGGCCTATACTATCTGACTATACAAGTTGTACACTTCTTAGCTCACTGTACAAGTTGTTCACCAAGTTGACAAAATACGGTATTTATATGAAACGTCAACGTCAAAATGACTTGTCATTGACAGAGCGCTTGAGACATGTGTGCAGAAGGCAGTTGCGTGAATACAGGACTAGATTATTGGTGGAGCTTAAATAACATTGCATCATATGGTAGGATTATTTTTGTTAGCATTGGTATTGGAATAAATTATAACTTCCTTATAATATTTTCGTGTTACGCCTCTTGGGATTATACGTAATTAATTCGACAGCCTTCACAACTCAGTTGGTAGTAGTAGCTCTGCCTTCTGCCCCGTGGGTTCAATCCCCACCGAGAACAAACATTTGTGTGATGAACATAGATGTTTGTTCTCTGTCTGGGTGTTATATAATATTATAAGTATGTATTTACAAAAAAAAGTATATATGTATTATATCAGCTATCTGGTTCCCATATCAGAAGCTTTGGCTTAGTTTGGGGCTAGATAGTGCTGTGTGGGAAGTCTACCAATATTTATTTATTTATTTAATTCATAGACTCAGCAGAAACTCTCCTAGAGTCGAATCTAGACTCATAGAAAGTGATCTTCATCTGTTTAGCTTGACCTTTGTATTGACATATTTATATAAATAGTATATAAATATATAAAGGTATATAGATAAAAATAAAACTTATGAAAATGTAGTATAGCTAAGTAGCTATAGGTACTACTTTTTTGAGTACAAGTCAAACACTCATCGTCTGTGCTCACCTTAACTACACATAACACGTAACACAGAGAAGGGTTGACAAGGCCAAGTGACTGACAAGCTGTCATTTGGATGTCACTTCACGCTGTCAAATTGTGGTTTGACCGTTTGTTGTTTAGCGGCCTTGATTGGCGACTTAATTGCTGTGTTGACAGTACTTTTGTTAAGGTAACTGAATAATCATAATTTGATCACGAATTAAAACAAACTATGCATATGCATATTATATCAATTTATAATAATTCTGACATGAACTATCACAGGTTTTAAAATGACAGTGGACTGACAAAAGTTTACGTATTCTATCCAAAGAAGATCCATTTTGAGTCTTCAAATTGGGCCATAAAATAAACTCCAGCCAAACGCAAGTTTCCACTAACGAAACTTTTAAACTGAACGAAGTCATCAAATCATATGAAACTAGACTGTCTACGTCCCAACATCACTATAAAAGCTTCGGGCAGAGTGGTAGAGACTGAGTGGGGATGTCACTACAACACACAACAAATCGACTAGCAACATATGACCACTAATTCTGTCTTTGTCTATTTGTCTTCTGTCATTCCTGGAAGCAGCAAAGCGGGTACCACCGACCTTCGATTTCAATCACGATTTCGTTACACCTAGTTGGAATTTAGACAAAACTTAAATTTTTCTGCCTAATTTCAATCAACGTGCGAACCAAATCGAGATTATTGGATTTTGGTAGTATCTGACCGATAACGTTACTCTGAGATTGTAAAACTCGCCCTTAGTGATTCAAAGAGAAACCAAATTTTTAAACAAATGGAAACAATTACTTTCTTCTCGCTTTTTTTTAAAGCCCGCTGGTTTTAGACGTAGATTTGAAATTGATATCTATACAGTGTGTTAAAATACCACCCCGAAAACTTCAGGGGGCTAAAGTACCCATCAATATGAATAACTTTTTTTATAGAACCAACACTGAACGCGAAAAAAAAACAGCTGTTTCATACATTTTAGCCAGGCAGTTTCATACATTGAACTTTTGCATATTATTATTATATTATTATGCATATAAGTTTTGAAGGAAACCTACACCATTTTATTCAAACTAAATGAATGTCTTTACTATGGACTTTGGATTGACTTAACTAAAAAGCATTTAATCTATTTCACTTACGCTGGCAAGATTTTCTGTCGAATGATGGACAGGTGCCATATACGGAACAAAGACGAAGTTAGTCATAAACAACGAAAGTATAATATTATAAACTAACCGGTGAAATTGCCTCGGTCTCAGCTGGTTAGTCGCCATGCCACTAAAGTCGTAAAAACTCGCAAAATTATAATAATTTTACACTCGCAGTCGCGTCGCTTTGCACGTAGCTTTAGCCCGTAGTAAAAGGGAGTAAATCCGACCTTGACAGCCACCCCTGCGCCATACCAACCCCTTGGATACGGCACCGTGGAACTTAGTTTATAGCTCACGTTACGACTTCTGAGTTCTATTAAATGTCCATGAAATGTCGATTTCTACGAAATGATAGTGCAATTGCATTTCAGTACTTCAAGTCAGAGTTTTTTTCGTTTCTGGTATTTGGTTTTTTGTATTGCGATTGTGAGATTTAAGTTGTGCTTAACGCGCCCCATATTGGTGTTTAACGCGTCTTTAAATAAAACCTGGTCTCGCAGGTCTGCTAATCTAATACCCCGTTTACACTCGGCTCATGTCCGTGGAAATGTGCAGAGACATGCAGAGACAGGCGCAGGGACTTGGGCAATGCGAGAATGGGACGGCAACATTTCCGTCCACGCGAAAGGCAGCGCGAATGTCTAAATGTAAACGCGCTATAAAACCAGAAACTAAAAAGAAAATTCGGACTTAAGACTTACCTAAGTAACTGGGAACTACTCGTAGTTCATTCATTTACTCAGGCGCATCCGGTGACCTTTATGTAGTGAATATAAGATACAAAATTCAAACATTTCACGAAAACGGGTAGTCTCCGGCTAACTGACTAACGGGTACACTGACCCCTCATTCACAATTCTGTTTGAACGTCCTTTTTCTTTAAAAAACAAACAAACGCGTAAACTTTTCCCAACGGCAGACTTCGAGTAAAATAGTTAAGAGGCTATTTTATAAACTTAACGAACGCCTTTAACGAGCGCGTAGCTTAAATAAAGCCTTGTGCACATTTTAGTGTTATCCCGCACGGTCGCGTAATATAAAGGTGGGGGCAGACGCGCGGGATGCGATCGATACCGCCGTCTGCACGTCTGGCCGGCCCGCACTGCGGATGACCTTGTACGCTTGCACCCATAATTAAACAATTGAAACTTTTTGATTCTGTTCAGTGTAGCGACTGTACTTTCTTTTTAGGGCCTCGCTGTTATAAAACTGAGAACGACAGCTCAAACTGCCCTGCGGATGAAAACGCTTGGGTTTTAGCGGTAACCCGTTTTAAATAAAAAACAAAATAAACATAAAATAAAATAAAAAATAAATGGCGGCCGCGCAAATCATTGCTGACTACTGTTATTCCACATATTGCTGAACACAATGTATGTCTGAACCAATTTGTAATTTGTGTGCAGACATTACATTATTAAATGTTGAGCTGTAGTTGATCTAGCAGTTTACGTAACAAGATAAAAATATCTACTTATCAAAATTTGGTATAAATAGCACAATTTCCCGATAATGATACAACTCTGTTGCCAAAATTGCTAACCAGTTCAATAAGGCTGACGATAAACTATTATGAATGTGGTTTTTATGTGACATACAAACTTTTACATTTATTCATGTGAAAACGTAACAAACCTACATACAAACTTCTGCATTTATTCATTGGTATGGTATGGATTCCATTAAATGTTTACCTATATTTTCTTGTTGTTTTAAAAAATCTGAAAAAGCAGTAAGGGTTTAGATGGCCTTATGGGCGAATCTCTGCTGTCTGCTAATATCTATTTATAATAAAAAAATGTAAACAATATCAGAGTATATCTATAAAAACGGCAAAAAAATCATGTTTGTTGTAAGGGAGCCCCCTTAAATATTTATTTTATTATGTTTTTCAGTATTTATTATTATCGTGGCAATATTAACATTATCTGTGAAAATTTCAAACTAACTATCACGGTTCATTAGATAAAGCATGGCGACAGACGTACAGACAGACAGACGGACGGACTTAGTAATAATCTACTTTATAATATCACCTTAAAATATATTTCACCTCCGCTTCAAGCATAAATAACGATGCTTGACAAATCACGTGCTTCCTCTCATTATCCTCAAATTAGCTGTAAACATTTACAGGTCTCTATAAATAGGCAAATGGAGTAAAAAGTACAATGATATTAAAACAATAGGGCTGTCGCGCGTCGTCGCCCGCGACCTTGGCAATCGCTTCCGTCTAATGTGACTCATTGTCGCGCTGTTTTGTCGCGTGTCTGTAAACGCCTCTAAGTGTTGACGCTGAAAAAATTGTTCAGGTTAATTTACTTCGATGATTGATGTAATAATAGATCGTTGTATCCGCGTCTTAGAGATGGTAATAATAATAACTGAGACCGACCTAGAGAGTTAAAAAAAAAATCATTGGAGTTCAAATTCAGTTTTAAGACGTTTCAAAGTGATCCTTGTGATTGTACTGAATAAAGACCATTTTGATTTTGAGTAAAGTAATCCCCAAACTTATAAATGACTAACTTCCGCCCGCGGCTTCTCTCGCTTCTCTAATGATTGCTAATTAATAAGACGAATGCCCTTTATTGGTTTCGTTCATATTTTCTAACTGTTTCCTGTAATTTTTCAGAATAAAAAGAAACCAACATCATAATCCAGGCTACGAACTACAACTTTTTAAAGTTTTATTTCGATTGGTTCAGTGGTTACGGCGTAAATTGAGCCACAAACATTCATAAATCCTAAAATCGTAACTTTGGTATTTATATGTTAGTACAAGCAGGTGCCCGCGACTTCGCCTGCGCAGGATTAGTCACACAATCCTGCATTATATTTATTTTCATTCATTTATAAATTGTAGCCTATGTATTCTGATGTATAAGCTATATTATTGTAAAGTTTCATGAAAATACATTCAGTAGTTTTTACATGAAATTGTAACAAACATCCATCCATCCATCCACCTATCCATCCATCCATACTTACAAACTTTCGCGTTTATAATATTAGTAGGACGGAAGTAGTAAGATATTATATGATTAGTTGGAATAATAGGATATAGGATATTCATTCCTACAATTTTTTATAAGCAGAAATTTATTACCATTAACTTTTAATTAATTTAACTTTTCCTGTAAAACCTGGGCTCTTAAGAGACTTGTGTAATCAGGAGAACTCTCAGATACACGGACATTATCATACACAATCACACTCCCACACATCATATTCTCCTGTGCCACCACCCATACTTCACCTACACTTCACACTCACCAACACACAAAAATGTCCACCTATACATTTATATATATTTATAAATTTCATTTTGTTAAATTTTACCTAGCTTTTTGATCTTTTTTTTCTACTAACTTTAAATTGTGAACACCTATCTCCTCTTTGCCGAAGGTTGGGTGCTGGAAACTGCGACACAAGTTTTACTTATGCAGTTTTCAGTGTTCTCTTATTATTTTGTATCCTATGTTTTATGTTTACCAAATAAATAAATAAAAAATGTTTTCTTGACCAACGAATTTTAGCACTTTTCAACGCGTAGGACGGCGTAGGCTACGTATGCCAGTTTCAGCAATAAAACCTAACATATAGGTACATTCCACATACAGTCAATTATCTTCACTCGTCCTACTTACAAAGTAATTATCATAAAACTAAACGGCCACCTTGGAGAAACACATTTGCGAAAGAGGCGATTAACTTGACAACTTGCGTTGACCAGTTTTTGACGATCTCGGGTGTCTTAACTTACTTACCTGAATTTATACTTGAACTAGATATAAGTATATCCAGTACTCCAAGTATGAGTTGTGTTTCATATTTGGCTTTTCGTTTTTCGTTTCTGTTCCGGGTTCATTGCGGGTTTTGTATGAAGACGCGATAGAGATACCGATACGGAACTTTATGTTGCAAGAAAGGTGAAAATTAGTAGTAGAACATAAAGTTCCGTATCGGTATCTCTTTCGCGTCCTCATACAAAACCCGCAATGAGCACGGATCAGAATCGAAAAACGAAAAACCAAATATGGTAAACACAACTCATACTTGGGGTACAGATCGTTCGAAACGGTCTGCAGATAGCTTTTTTCGATTCAGTTACTGTATAGCTTCGTGCACCGCCGTCCATTACCGCTCTGTAATTTCTTTCCACCCTAAGGTTGCCTGGAAGAAATCGCTTTCAACGATAAGGCCGCCCCTTGTACTTTTTTAAGCTTTAGATTTATGATGTATTCTTGTGTACAATAAAGTGTTCTCTATCTATCTATCTATAGCCTACAAATGGTATTCCTACAATGGTCATGTCAAATTTAAACTGCAACCAGAAACGTTATGTTGGAAAACTTAATCAAAGTACTCAACTCGCGGTCTGACAAAAATAAAAACCGGCCAAGTGCAAGTAGGACTCGCGCACGAAGGGTTCCGTATCATTATCTACAAAAACGGCAAAAAAATTACGTTTGTTGTATGGGAGCCCCCTTAAATATTTATTTTATTCTGTTTTCTAGTATTTGTTATTAAAACGGCAATATTAACATCATCTGTGAAAATTTCAACTGTCAAACTATCATGGTTCGTGAGATACAGCCTGGTGACAGACGTACAGACAGACAGACAGACGGACTGCAGAGTCTTAGTAATAGTGTCCCGTTTTAGTTGCCCAAAACCGCTTATGTTAGATTACCTACTCTGTTTAAAATATTACAACATAAACCAAACTTGAGGGCGAATTGGCAAGAATCTTACATTGGACTATATCCTCTGGTCCGCAATTGAGCTACTTTATAGTCCTTACTGCTCAGAATGTTGGCATTGTCTTATATCCCAGCCACTTTGCCAAATCCTTTTAAGGAATGGTTCTGAAAAACAGTCATCGTCTTAAAGCGGCTATAATATAGCGACGCAACAAGACAGCAAGGTTATTTAAAAAAAAGTTAGCGTCTATTTTTGATGATTAATAAAACGTTACTACGTGTAGTACTTAGTGAGCCTGTACTAAGAAATATAGTGAAGAGATTTTGTTCGTTGCATTGATAAAAGATTGTTGATTTTTTTGCCCGTCCGCTCTTTGTGCCCTTCCCAGAAAAAATCCTGGATTCGTCCTTGACGGTCGCTCTATTATGGCCATCGGTTTGGCCGAAAAGGACGTAACATTTTCATCACAAGTTAGAAAGAGTTATTTCAGGATAACTTGTTTACTTTCCGATCTTTTGCCAAAACTAAATAAGTTTCGTATAATAATGTTCCTTCCAACGCACCATAAATAAACTCAGCGCCAATCGGAAAAGTTCGAAAAGCATTGAATAAAATCCTGTTTTCAAATTATATAAATCATGTCGTGGTTCAAGAAACGAAAGATGGTTCAACTTCGTATGAAATTCATTGCATTCTTTGAATGACAAAGTTTTATTAAATTCCTTGCGTTTTTCGTGGGTTTTTATTCGCATATTTAGGGATCCGTGTCCAAATTAAAATAGAATCTTCTGGATTTCGATTCGGTCTTTAGAAATTACTTTAGTTTGTAGCTGAGATAAATAAATAAATAAATATTGAAATTTGTACTAATATCTACACTCTCCAAGAAAATAACAATGAGTAGTAAATTTGTACTACTATTTAGCGGTACAAATATTTACAAAATGTGGGTATGTGCCAAATGTAATATTTGGACGAACCTCTTTGAAATGGTACTTGGTACAAAGAGATCTGAAAGGATTACAGAACCTAGGGATTAAAAAAATATTATTAAAAGCCAAAACGGTCTTTATCAGTTCAACCTCAAGGTTCACTTTGAAATGTCTTATAAACTAGGTGAATCTACCGCCATTTCCACCACCAAAGCCATGAAAAAAAGGTCCAAAGTCTGATCAATCGTGAAGCCTGTTTCTGATTTTTCAGACACTCTTTCAAATTTAAGTCGAACAGAGCTGAAAGCGTCCGTGCTATTTAAATGTGTCCATCAGCCATATCCCACAGATTTCAATTAACTGCATCATTAATGGATTATATCTGATATCCCGCTCATATGGAGCACGCTTCCGTACGGTCCACCCAGTTATAGACGCATGCCGCCGCCAAATCCAATGTTCACTAAGGTCTTACTATAAATATGGTGGACATTACCCACAGCAACTAAGCACAGCTTGTATTAAGGGAACCAAATAGCTGATATAGTACTAATAGTACCTATATTTTTTTTCTGTATAATCTTAATACAGAATGGAATTTTTAACGCCACCTGAAGGGAAGTACTTTAAATACTGGATATAGAAAATTATACTCAAAGGAAACAATCCTTTATTGCATTCAAAGATTTTCTAAATTGCGCTTGACACACGCGGGAATCGAACTTTGCCACTCGTGGTTTTGCTTTTATTTAATTTACCACGTCTGTTAGAGCAGAGAAAACCCCTTGTGTTCATAACAGACATTTTTTTTTGTAAATACATACTTAGAATATTATGTATAACACCCAGACAGAGAACAAACATCTATGTTCTCCACACAAATGTTTGTTCTCGGTGGGGATCGAACCCACGGCCTACGGCACGGAAGGCAGAGCTACTACCAACTGAGCTGTGAAGGCAGTCAAATGAAGGCTGTGAAGGCGGTTGTCTACAACAATACCTTTAAGCACCTGATGGGCCTGCAGCGCTTCTGCAGCGCTTCAGAAATGTACGCGGATGCTTTTAATGCAATCCAGCGTAAGCGGATAGCGTCTTCGATGACCAGAGTTTGACGTGTGGCAACATTATCATCAGGAGTCTGGCGGAGAGGCTTACACAGACGAAAATGTATGAACGGTGGGTGGATATTGCCACCTAACATTGATAAACCTTACCTATATTATGTATATTTTATAAAACTTTATTCTGTTTTTTTGTGTTAGTGTTTAAAATATAGAACTTGTTCTGAAATAAAGATAATGATTATTATTATTATTATAAGCTAATACTCCTAGTGTGTTGACGTTATGAAATGAATGGTTGGTTTTATTATGTTGGTATTATGTGTACCTCTGAAAGAGGACTGTGTGAAAGAGGACATGAGTAAGAAAGGAGTGACTGCAAAGATGACGGCTGATAGAGGAGAGTGGAGGGAAAAAACCTGTTGTGCCGAACAACACGAAGTGGGATAAGGACAGGAAAATGATGATGGTATTATGTATACCTCCCATGCACGGGATGACAGCTAAAGAGTGATTGCATACGTGTATATGGAAGTGAAGTCTATAGCATCAAATATGGATCACATTGGACTTCCGTGTTATTCCTACTAATTGATAATAATTCATTTAAAGAGCAGAAAGCGGCTTATCAACCGATAGCGCTGTTGTTTTAGGGTCAGACTCTATCGGGGTAAGAATATGATTTCCTCTGTACTTTAAGGGCTGACAACCGTCAAACAAATTCAACATTGTGACACTGAATAAATCACTGAACTTAGAACTGAAAGTCGCAAAAATTAAGTTTAGCGATTTTATATCTATCAAAATGTTGAAATGTGCAAGCAAAAAGTTGTTTGACTGTCAGCTTTAACATAAATTATGCTGAACTCCAAGGCTAACGGCCGGTTTCTGAAAGACCGATCAAAACTAATCGCATGTCAAGTCACTTGCTATCTCTATCTTATTCGATGTAATAGCTGAAACAGCGAGTGATTTGACATCCGATTAATTTTGATCGAGCTTTCAGAAACCGGTCGTGAGTACTTATTGAAGACACGGATATTAATAAAACTGGTATTAATATAATGTTTATGTCAATAAAGATATTTTGTATTTTGATGAAGTCCCATGCAAGGTAGTCAGATAAAATCTTGTAGTCAGAGGCAAGTCCCTTTAAGGATGGTAATCTCTTAGCAAATCGTCATCTTCTCATAAATGGACATTGACACGGCAAAAAAACATGTTTTTTGGATAAACATATCGATTTCAAATTAAGCCCCTATTAATTCCGTTGCGTTAACACTTTAGTACGTACAAACTTTTACCGTTTTACATAAAAAGCCTCCACTGGTTTTTATGACAGCTGTCAATGGTAGATGAGGTTTTTTTTTTTATTTATTTATTTTTAGGGCTTTGTCACTTTAGGGCAAAAAAATAATTATTTTTGGATATTCGTTTCTGATATTTTGAGAAGCAACATAGCTTTTTCATTTTAATTATTTTTCTGTTGTTATTTAAGTTGTGTTGTGTAATTTCGGTGGTATTATAACCAAAACTACTTGAGGTCTTAGCACAAAGTGTAGAGATTTTGAATTAAATTATGTGATATCCTGATTTGACCGTAAATGTTTCGAACGATTTGAAGAATACCGCCACCGTTTTCTTCAAAACAAATGACGCCGACTTGATTAAGGACTGACTTGACTATAAAGTATTTTATCTATATCACTTGACACTAGTAAAATTATCTGTCGAAAGACGGACAGGTACACAAAGAAAAGTAGAAGAAGTATTTTTGGATGTACACACGGATACACATCAGACTACACACTGCTTTTATGTCTTTGTAGTAAGCGTCATTTTTTTTGGCTTTGTGTAGATTGTGTAGCATTTGTATGTGTGTGCGTGCCAACGCAGACAGCATCCAGCTGCTCTTGAAAGGGATCAACTATGTTAGGCAACGTTCAGCCCTGTCACTATTTGGATG
Organism: Chloroclysta siterata; assembly: GCA_932294275.1. Taxonomy (NCBI): domain Eukaryota; kingdom Metazoa; phylum Arthropoda; class Insecta; order Lepidoptera; family Geometridae; genus Chloroclysta; species Chloroclysta siterata. The sequence goes on from OW028602.1 coordinate 14,148,710, forward strand.
GATGACCGCTGTCGGAAGACTTCTGTCATCAAGATGACAAGAGATGATGTGGATGACAAGATGCTTTCCTAGGAAACCAACATAGCTTTTTCGTTTTAATAATTTTTCGGTTTTTTTTTTGTGTGCTGTGGTTTAATTTAGATGATCGCATTATTTGAGGTCTTAACAGAAACCAGTAGAATTAAAGTATTTTATGTGATATCCTGATTTGAATCAATATGATTCTTGTAAGCTTTGAAGAAAACCGCCACCGCTTTCTTCAAAACAAATGACTGCCCGATTTGATATATTTTGGTATGTATGACTGACTTGATTAAAACCTATTTATATATTTTTCATCCCATTTATTCGGAAAGGGGCCCTTCATTCGACAAGTGCGCGCAAAATAGGTCATTCCATCGCACTTAATAACTGTGACGAAATGACTTTTGAATTTAGACTACTATTAAATTAAAAAGTTTGTACGCATCGATAGATGTCCTGGCTGAATTAAAAAAGCTCGCCTGCCGCCGCGAATTTTGGTAAACCAAAAAAATAATAATACGCGGTTACTTCTTATTGGTTTTTTTTATTACTTTTTATCAAAACATTAAAGTCAATTTAAATATAATTCACACAAATTGAAGAAAAGATGAGTTCTAGCAGTGAAAGTGAAATATTAGCACCTGAAAGTATAAAATTAAACGAAGAATCTCATAAACAACTTACTACAGAACAAATCGAGAGAAATATAAATTTGTAATTTGGTTAAGTAAAATATAAATCCGTCACTACTAAAAGCATCTCTTATTTATTTTTATCATAAAGGGGGATGAAAAGCAGAGTGTGCCACACGGTACCAAAATTATTTTACCTCGAGCGACGTACTTTGAATCCCTCGCTACGTTCAGGATTCTACTCTAGAATCCTTCACTTCGCTCTGGAGTCAAAAAATAGCTCTCGCATTAAATACATTATTTTGGTCCCATAAGACACAATCTACTATTTCTTGACACTGGCAAAATTGTCAGTCGAAATGACAGACTGGAGCCAATAGTGAACGGAGAAAAAATATACCGCTTAGACATTTTTCGTTCAATTCCCTGTGCTTGGCAGGACATGTTGATCCCCGTCCAACAGTCTTAAAGTCAAGTTCTTCACAAGACGCCCACAGTATTTAGGGAAACCACGAGCTGTACCTCGAGCTGTACCACGAAGTCTTATGCAATACAAATCTTTAAATACATAGTGATACGGTATATTTTTGTATATTGTTATAACTGGATCGCAATAAGACTAATGTTATGACCCCGGGGCTTAAATAAAGCCTGAAATACTTCCCACAAATTCTGTTACCCAATTCCCAAGGCTTCTGAGAAGGCGACACAGAATTTGCGCTTGCGCGTAAATCGGCACACATTGAAATTCATAATGTAATTTCACCGTTCCGTTACTCAATTATCGTGATATCATACGGTGTTTAAATGCCTACTCTGTAAATACTTCTCAACAGTAAGTAACATTTATTTTATAGAGCCTTGAGCCAGTTAAACGTATTCATAAAAAATCTCTGACATATTTTTGAATGGAATGTATTTTATTCTTATTTCTTTTTGTCTTGCAAATATTGTATCAAGTTTGCTGTCCTTCCGGTTTATTTCGATTTGGTTTTTAAATTTTTTTATGCTGAAAATAAGTCGTGTACATAACATGATATAGTTTTATGGCTTTTAGTAAAATTTTCAAGAGTTCAATTGCAATATTTAATAGTATTTCAGTAAAAAAAAATAAGTGGTGATTTGGCGCACTAGTTATTTCAACTGATAAAATAAGACAAGATGACAGTGTCAATTTGACAGTTTCAATTACGGTGACAGCTGCTTTCATCATCATCATCATCAACAACCTTTGTTACAGAGCACTGGTGGCCTAGTGGTAGCGGCCCCGCCTTCCGATCCTAAGGTCGTGGGTTCAAAACCGGTCGTGCACCAATGAGTTTTTTTGTTCAAAAATGTATGTGCACAATGCCAATACTCTCAAACGGTGAAGGAAAACATCGTGAGGAAACCGGCATGTCGTAGAACTTAAAAAGATCTATAACATGTGTCTCATATGCTTGAAAGGAGCCTCTTGAGGCGCACTTAAAATTCTTTCACCACGCTGTTTCGAAAGAAACTAGTGACACGACGAGAGAGAGACAACCTAAGTAATTTCACTGCTGGACGTAGCTCTTTCCCAAGACGTGCCACTGACAGCTGCTTTGTTGTTGTCAATTTGACAGTTTTAATTGTGTCAGCGGCGTTAGTGTTTCAAGTTTGCAACGGCTATCAGTGTGCTCTTACTTAAAACGGGCGTCCAAGACTCCATTCTCCCCGGAGGTCAAATTAAAATGCAAACTGTCACCCCGCCGGTGGTACCGTTACTCAATTATCGTAATGTCTAAAAATAGTGGGCAATAAAGTTATCCTTTGCAAATCCCGAGTGCGGATGGCACCGTTACATCCGCCGCGTGTGCTGAATGTCAAATAGTGCCAATGTCAAGGACTTTGTACCGTATTATGGTGCGGCTTTTGCAGAGATGGGCTAAAAAAGTTCTATAGCAGATAGGTATATCGCTACAGACCCGTGGTCCAACCGCTATGTCAAACTGTTTGTACCACGGGTAAGTGAAACTATGAATCAATATAAAGAAAAAACTGAAACAGCTTCACGAATTTATCGCCATTAGGCACGGTAGATGTCCTCTCAGAGGATACCAAGATGCGAGCTACAGATTCTTTGAGGACGTCTGAGGGTCAACAGATTACATTTGGCACATTTTTGTAGTAGTTAGTATTGCAAACGTGACAAGATTGCAAGCCCATAGCCGCTGTTAGAACACTAACTTGTTTCCTCACGATTTTTTCCTTCAACGATTGAAAGCCCTGGCATTGCACACATACATTTTTTGAAGAGTAAATTCTTTTTTTACATGACTGGATTCGATCCCACGACATTACTATCAGAAGGCGGGACCACTCCTACAAACGACCGGTGCTCTTTATCAATAAAGCCTAGGATTATTTCCGAATTTCGTGGTCAAAACACTCGGGCAGAAATGGCCATGGAAAGGCTTTAAAAGCGTTCACTACGAAGAGACGGAGCGAGCCAAAACAAACAAACGCGCCTGCAATCTAAACTGATTGATGGCATGCGCAGAGAACGGACAAAGAGGCGCTTTGAAATTACATCCGTATTTTAAGGCGCAGACAACCGTCTCAATTCTCGTTCGCATATTTCAAAATTTTGAAGATAAAAATATAATTGTGATCCAGCCAACATTTACTAGTTTTCCTAAATATTTAAGTTTTACTAAATATTAAAACTTTTAGGTAGGAACTTTTGCTTGGATCAGAATTATATTATTGTTAGACCTTTGTAATGGTTGTTTGATGGATGTCAGCCTTGTCAGTGTAGGTTTAATTATATTTGACGAAATTTTGTAATATTTGACGAGATTCATTTTCTGACATTTTTGGAAGCAACATAGCTTTTTCATTTTATTTGTTTTTCTAGTGTTATTTTGAGTTGTGTTGTGTAATTTCGGTGGTATTTTAACCAACATTACTTGAGGTCTTAGCACAAAGTGTAAACATTTGAAATGAAAGTGTATTATGTGATATCCTGATTTGACCGAAAATGTTTCCAATGTTTTGAAGAAAACCGCCACCATTTTCTTTAAAACAAATGACGGCCGACTTGACTATGGACTGACTTGACTAAAAAGTATTCAATACAAATCACTTGACACTGGCAAGATTGTCTGTCGAATGACAGACAGGAGCCATAAACGGAGAGAAGAAGAAGTAATATTTGACGGATGAAAATATTTTTATTTTCATTATACGACTAGATGGAACAAGCAGATGGCCCATGTGATGTTAAGTGGTAACCATCACTTATAGTAAGGCATTGCCTCTTAAGACACGGTAAGAACGAGCCCTACGATGCACAGCCCTGCGTCCATCAACTTGAGGCATGGCATACAGATGTAATATTACACCGGCTACCACCGAAACACAGCAACGCTGCTTGGAGACAGAAAAAGGCGTGGTGGTGGTACTTCCTCGGACGAGCTTTTCACGAAGAGCTCTACTACTCTCAAAATTAACTATTTATAATCAATAAAAATAACTTATAATCTTAAATCTTTATCAACATATATTAAATGCTTAATTTAAACTATTGACATTTCTTACCAAAGGGTAAATGACTAATAGTGACAGCCTACAGTGTGTGCTATACGGTAATTAGGAGAATAATTGAGTGGCAAAATATCATTGGTCTTAAATATGTCAAGATAAAACAGAAAAATATAAATAAATATTTATTGACACAGGCGTCTCCAATTCCTTATCAATTGATTCTATTGCGTCTTTTCATTGAAACATGGATCAAATTATATCTTTTATTGCGTCTTTTCATTGAAACAACTTATATCTTTTGGGGAAATCAAGTATCGGATTTCCCCAAAAGATATAATTTGATCCTGTTATGACAGTATCTGTAATTTACGCAAAAAATCAAACTACAAAACGTACGCCCGCCGTCAAGGTTATTTAAAGGTTTATTTTTTATGTTAGTACATAATGTGATTGTATCGTTTATGTATACAATGGAGCTAGACAAGAGATACTTATTACTTAGTATATATTTCTCCGCCAGGACCGACACCATTGTACAGTTCGCAGGAAGTTGGTGGATGAATGATTGATGAATGATTATTTAGTACCATTTTATGCAAGATTTAGACATGAAACAAAATTATTGGTATGCCTTACAAATTTTGCCAGTAGCGATAAAAACGGAAGAGGTATCCTACTAATATTATAAACGCGAAAGTTTGTAAGTATGGATGTTTGTTACTCTTTCACGTAAAAACTACGAATGGATTTTAATGAAACTTTACTATAATATAGCTTATACATCAGAATAACACATACATACAATAACAAAGTCGCGGGCACCGGCTTGCTAGAAATAAACTTTTTGAAGATGTTTTCAGTTAATATTTCAATCAATCATATAGTTTTGTCTGAGGTCAGAAATAACACATTAGTTATATTTTCTTTATGTGTTAGATATAAAAAAAATGGTTTTCTGCATCTTAAATAATAGTAATAGTAGTGAAAAAAAAGTCCCTAACGGACTTGGACTTCGCAAAACGAATGATACACATTGCGAATACGGTAAACTGACACGATTTATTTTTTCTTTATGGATGGCGTAACTCCCACTCGATAGTTCATTCACAGTAAAGTGATGGACGGGCTGGGCATTACTGTGCAGCGTTACCATTGCTGCTTGCGACACGACTTTTTTTATAAATCTTTGTACCTACTTAATTTGATAGCATCATAATATACTATGTCTACAATGGAGAAATTACAGGCGCGTGATGGACGCAGGGCAGTGCATTGTAGGGATATTTTTATAAAACGTAAGTTTGTTGAAAAAACATTAAATTTTGTTAAATTTAGTTATTATTTGAAATATCCCAGGAAAGAACTAATCGAAACAATCCCGTTGTTTCGATTAGTTCTTTCCCGGGATTTAACGAATTAAATATCAAATTAAATCCCGAGAATGAGGCAACCGTAGGATTTAGAAACGCTTTCAACATCAACCAATATGCGTACCTACTTTGCTGACCCTTTAGAAAACTTACTGTCTGAAACTACCAAGGATGACACTGCCGTAAATGTTGCCTGTTCTAGCCTTGGTTGCATGGAACTGGATTGGAAGATTCACCTAGCTGTAAGACATTTCAAAGAGATCCTTGATTAATTTGAACTGCAATTTGAATTGTGATTCAATTATAAACGTTTTGACTTTGACAAGGGTAGCTGAGCACATTTAACTTCAGGATTGGTATGCTACACTATTATAATTTGACTTTGACAAGGGTAGCACCTTCAATTACTGGAGTGGTATTAATACACTTGCTTAATTCTTTATCGCACACAAAACATAGTAAACAGACAGCGTTATATTCCTCAGGATATTCTCGATTGTAAATGGAAACGCGCACGCGCGGCTCGAATGAGAGTGACATTCGCCTACGCCGATCTGATTTACAGCTGCTTCAATTGATCTACTTCGGCACGGAACCTTAATTTAATAACCAGTTCTGTTGTGGTATACTACATTAATACCTACTACGTGTACCTATATCTTGCGGATTCGATCTGGATCAGGATTAAGACAACTTAAGGAGAAGCGCCACCAGATTGTCATCTCGATGCGTGCAATTTAATATTGGTGGACTTTCCATACAGCACTATATCTAGCGCCAAACCTTCCAAAAATATGGAAACCACAGATAGCTGATATAAAACTTATATACTTTTTATGGTAAATACATACATAAAATATAATAACACCCAGACAGGAAACAAACATCTATGTTCATCACATACAATATGTTTGTTCTCGTTGGGGACCAAACCCACGGCCTACAGCGCAGAAGGCCTACTACCAACTGAGCTGGAGGGAATTGAAACTCAAAATAACGCTCATTCTATGACACCTGTAGAATTACAGATTTAGCTATCGATATAGCACCCTCATAGTTATAAGACTTTTATAACTTATTTTATTTGAAAAGCGATACATCTCAGTATTCTGATTTATGGATTTGCCACGTTTCCGTTACAATATCGATTTCACTATTATCATCATACACACACAGCACTGTTTCTTAATGAAAAATGGTACTCTCAAACGGTGAAGGATAACATCACGAGGAAACCGGCATTTCGTAGAACCTAAAAAGTTCTAAAACATGTGTCATATGCTCGAAAGAATCCTCTTTGAGGCACACTTAAAATCTTTTCACAACACTGTTTCGAAGGAAGTGACACGACAAGCAGAAGAAGACAGACCTGTTTCACCAACTCCTGGTTCTATGCCTATCAGTGCTTATTGTATTAGTTTTAGATTATTGTATTTTATTATTGTTGACATGACAACAATTAATGTCAGCTATTCTACGTATGTGTTAGAGGTCAACTTATAGAAGCTAGTTTTGTTGAGAACTGTTTTCAAGACTTTTCACACCGGCCTAAATTGAAAGTTCAATTCTAGAGCTGCCGGTTGCCCCTGATAATCTACATTCGTGCCAATCTTCCTTCAGAACAGAATATCAAATCTTTCTTCTTGTTTTTTTACTTTTTTTTAAGGGCTTTGTCGCTGAGCGACCACTCTGCCCTATAACAAAACACAAAAAAAGTATCTCATATAAAAACTTATTCTATAAGTAACCCTAATTCTGCCCACCGATATAACATATTTACATTTATAATAATGGTGTTATCCATTATTATTGAATAGGCTCAAAAGTGAGCCAACTGAAAAATAGCTGGCTACTTTTGAGCCTATCTATTCAGTCTATGGACACAAATAACCAAAACTTTTTTCTCAAAAGTCTCCCTACTTAATATGATATCCTTTAAACGCATCAGTAAACGTATCAATCGTCGTGTCACTTCTTTAGAATCAGTGTGGAGGAAGGATTTTAAGTGCGCCTCAAAGATGGTCCTTTCGAGCACTTGACACATGTTTTATAACTTTTTTAGATTCAAATAACGTCATGAAAGCCCACACATTCTCGGAAACCAGAACTTTAGTTGTCCATGTCCATACATCACTCATACAAGTCCGGCTTATCCTCAGGTATCTTCGAAAGTGGATCAATTCAAGTTTATGGGCGAATCGTATTAGCTTTATTACGGGCTTGCATTGTAAAACATGGAGAAAGTTATTATTTTGTTGAAAGCAAGTGACGATTTATGCGTTTAGTGCTAGCTTTGTCTATGGTAGATAGGTAGTGGCGATGGAACTTTTATTCAAACTGCGATGCGTTTAAAAATAAATTTAATCGTTTTTGTTTATGGTTTCGTCTAGAAACGCGGATAACACTCAATGTCAATAGACAAAATGATGTTGTATAATCCTTACTAAAATTATAAACGCGAAAGTTTGTGAATATGGATGGATGGATATCTATCCATCCATCCATACTCACAAACACCATCTGGATGGATGGATGTTTGTTACTCTTTCACGTAAAAACTACGGAATGGATTTTAATGAAACTTTACAATAACTAGTAGTTCGCCCCGAACTGAGATCTCGTGATGCGACCCGACGAACGCATCAAAACTTTGAGTAGGTAGTAGTCAGAGGCAAGTCCAAACATTATCTTTGGACTTTTTTCTGACTACCGCCTACTAACTTGGTATGGTAACCAAGTTTCAACTCTGTTGGCCTATTTATTGAAGAGTTCCGTTGAACAGACCTTGGCTCCATCATCAGACCTGGTCGTCGTCACCATTTTATGAGAACAGAGTACCTCCTCAATTTATTTCAAGAAAAAAAAATAAGAAAAAGCAAAGGAACTGGCCGACCAGTAGAAAAACCTTGATGTCAACGAAACTCTTAGAGATGGGAGCTCTTGGATCGCTGGTTATCTTAATTTAACTTTTTTTGTTTTATCTCTAAAACCGAACGTCCCAAAAAAAAAGTAAAAATTGTTTTGGAATCTCCAAACAATGCCCTTTCATATGACATGTATCTTGATTTTTTTATGTAACTTTTTTTATTTTTGACCTCTCAAAAAACCCCATATCTCAAAAACCCTTCATCCGATTTTACTCATATACTTACCAGTAAATTTCTCAAGTACAAGCTATCGACATATCAAATTTCATGCAGATCGGATCAACGGTTCTAAAGTTATCGCCAGACAAACATACATACATACATACATACATACATACATACATACATAAAATGCCAAATCGCCCAAGTTGAAACTAGATCTTCGTTCGCTTCGCTCACTCGATCAATAAAGATATTGTGTGACTAATCCTGCGCAGACGAAGTCGCGGGCACCAGCTTGTTAATAATAAGAGGAATATTCATAGTGCAATGGTTAATAAAGTTTAGTAAAATAATAAATAAAAACAAATCATAAATGAATAAAAATATTTAAAATGTTCTAACAAATGTACCGATGTGTTTTCTAAAATCTAATCTTATTTCTCAAATCTGTATGAATGAAGTCAACAACAAAAAAAATCTCACTTGAGCTTTCGCAAAACAAACAGAAACAAAAAATAAACAGCTTCACGACTTTGATCCCCAGGCACGGTAGTTATCCCCTCAGATCTCTTAGTACCAAGTACTAACTCTTTGAGCATGTCTAAGGGGGGTAGTCGGAGGAACGTCCAAACATTACACTTGGCACATACCCATATTTTGCGGTAGTTGGTATTCCATACGTGACAGGTTGCAAGCGCATCGCCGCTGTTAGAATAACTAACTGGTTTCCTCACGATGTTTTCCTTCGCCGTTTAAGAGCACTGGCATATGGCATTGCGCATATAAATTTTTCGATATGAAAAGTCCATTGGTGCACGACCGAATCGAACCTACGACCTTGCGATCGGAAGGTGGGGTCACTCCTACTAGACCACTGGTGCTCTCGCAAAACTTGTGAGTAAAAGAAAAAGGAAAGTTAATGATATGAGTGTGAACGCGCCATAATGGCCAAGCGTGGGTTCAGGCCTTTAGGCAGTATTCTTCAACACTTTTCTTCCTTATCGATATTTTAAAGTGTTATTAGTAAGTAATCTAATCGCATTAGACCTAATCACCTAGAATTAAAAGACTTTCTCTGTGTTAAGAGCTGATTTCAACATGCTCTGTTAGTAACTAATAAAGGACAGGCCGTTAGACCTTAGCCGCCTTATTATAAAACGTGGTTTAAAGATAAATCGAAGATGTTACTATAGTTAGACCGTGACTTAGACCAAACGTTATTATAAAACGTAGTTTATCTAGTATAAATAAACCTGATAGATCCTTGGTTTAACAATGGTTTATCTGGTAAAATGGCCGCCACAGCACAGCTGATATGATTTGTTTACTTACGTTTTTGTCAAATCAAAAACCTAATTGTAGGTTTAAAGATCTCTAAAATGTATTCGAAGTGGAGTGCACTTCAAATAAAGGATGAGCTACGGAAAAGAAAAGCATGTACCACTGGTAAAAAAGGCGCTCTCATAGAAAAGGTAAATATCTAGACATCTATCAATAATCAGAGGCTAAGTTTCATCACAATTATTCCAACTGTTTTTTGTCATTGTAGGCTGAATTCGTACGACAGGAACAATCCTAATGGAGTAGAAGACGAGTTGGACGATCAGATTCCGGAGTTTCCTGCCTTGGATAGCTTTAGGGACGAAATGCAAGCACTAATCTGTCGGCGTTTTCAAAACATCGCATTCAAAAGTTTGCAGAAAGCTAAAAGTTAATATCTGCTTAAATGCTGCGAGGAAATCGTATAATAATAGAATATCATAAACTAATAAATATTGTGGACATTCCATACAACACTATCTAGCCCCAAACTAAGCAGAGCTTGTACTATGGGAACCAGATAGCTGATATAATCTTTGGATATTTTTTTTGTAAATAACTACCTACTCATAATATTTTATAATACCTACCCAGACAGAGAACAAATATTTCTTCTTGGTGGAGATTGAACCCACACCCTCCAGCATAGAAGGCAGAACTTTACCAACTGAGCTGTGAGCATGTATTGAGCAATGCACAATACACCCCATTGCAGGATGTCCGTGCAGATCTCTTTCCCTCACCACTAATTAGAATTACAGGGCTGTTTTAAGTTGTTAATCATTATTTCAGGTTTCAGTACCGCCTAAAGGAATGACTCCCTGATTGAATCATCACATGTGCTACATAGCAAGCGGTCTAAGTCTATGAAAGTAATATACCTATAACCCAGTCAAAGAAGACAATTATAAAGTCTATGTGCAAAATTTAGCAATAGGATTTTCTAGCACCTCGGGCAGCAATATGCCTTATCTGGAAGTCATCAAGCAGGCATTAGCCAACAGTATTCCCAAAGAAATTTTAAAATATCCTTTTATATGTAGAATAATTAAAACCAGCAATTTTTAAATACTTACCTATACAAGGATTATTATTCTGTAATAAAACCAAATTAATGTATTTAAATAGTTTCATTTATTGAACCTCTATTGCAGCACATTAGACACACAAAATAGTATTTTGATGCGAGGGGTACAGAATAGTGATGTAATTCTTCTCTAACAAGTTTTTATCACTTCAAATCCGGTATAGAGCCTTTCCTTCTAAAAATGTAGTAATATCTTTTCCAATAAACAGATCTTGAATATTGTAACCTCCGACTGTTATGATACTGTCTCCGGGCTCACACAATTTGAATAAGTCACTTCTTTCTACATTTGTCTGTCGCTAATTGACTTGAACCAGCATACGCAGGGAAGCAATATGATAGTAGAGTAGACCTCCAAGTGTATCTCCAACTAGCATCTTCAATGTATTGTTAGGTATGCTTGTAACTGCTCCATGATGCTTGCTGGGCTACAGGTTTCTCAGGATTTTGGATCCGTATTTCTGTCCCATCAATGATAAATTTAGTAAGTATTTATATCATATTTCTTTTATCTCTCGGTAATGCTCGGTGGAGAATTTTGTTCCTTTTTCTTTCAATATTATTAAAATGGTTTTTTTTTATTTTCTTCGGAGCAGGCTATAGTTCTAAGACCATACCACCTAGTCTTACGTTTTGTTTTTTTTTCCTTTTGTTTATTTTTGCAGTTATATCTTGCGTGCTTTTTTATAAGTAGAGATCGTATCAATATTATTAAAATGGAGCGAGCTCAACACTCTACACGCATCAGTCAGATAGTAATATTGTAGGTTGTGTGTAAAAAGTTCTAAACTAAATGGTGCTTGCTTGATATAAAAAAAGTTATTATAACAACAAATTGAATAATATTTTATTTATAAAAATGTATCTAAAACATCAAAATACAGAAAATATCAACAAACAACTCTGTTGGTGGTAGAATGACTGAGGGAAAAATACAACGAAAGACGAGGTAGTATGATTATATGACTATAGCCTGCATAATATCTGTGGATATTAGTTAAACTATGGACTAACTCTGGTTTTATGTAATCCTTGATTAAACTGTGTTTTGTAATACGAACAAGTTTAGACTATGAATTAACTTTGATACCAAGACTAGTTGTTACCACGTTTTCGTTGTATTTTTTTCTCAGTCATTCAAGCACAATCCCGATGCAACATTCCGTCTATGAGGTGTTGATATTTTCTTTACAGATGATGTCTTTTGAAGATTTTTTTTAATTAAGTACAAGATTAATCAATTTGTTCTTAAAATATTTATTTAGTTTTTTTTAATTTAGTTTAGAATTTATATTTCACACGATTTTTTTTTTATATACCCCAAGTACGACTTTGGTTTACCATATTTCGTTTTTCGGTTTTGTTCCGTGCTCATTGCGGGTTTTGTATGAAGACGCGATAGGGACACCGACACGGAACTTTACAAAACCCGCAATGAGCACGGAGCAAAAACGATTCGTTTTTGTTCCGTGTTCATTGCGGGTTTTGTATGAAGACGCGACAGGGATACCGATATGGAACTTTACAAAACCCGCATTGAACACGGAGCAAAAACGATTCGTTTTTGTTCCGTGTTCATTGCGGGTTTTGTATGAAGACGCGATAGGGATACCGATATGGAACTTTACAAAACCCGCAATGAACACGGAACAAAAACGAAAAACTAAATATATATGGTAAGCAAAACTCATACTTGGGGTACGGATGCGTTTATCGGAGTAGAGCGCAGTGTTGCTGTTTTAGCATTTTTAGTGCTAAATTTAGCATATTTCTTGACTCTTTTGCATGAAAATTTTGCATTTAGCTTAATTCATATTTTGGCATTTCATATCAAAAGTCAATGTCAAAAGATTTAATAGGTAGTAAGGTAAGTATGGCAATTCTATAAAGGAACCCAATTCCCCGAAATTAGTTTGTGATTGTTTTTACGTAGGTAGGTACGTATTCTTGAAACGTAGGTACCTACCAGAAGAACTGCCAAAAAACTATTAAAAAGTTAACTTACTTCATGACGACCCCAGTTGCGTAACGCGCAAACCACCTGCACTGAAATGCAGGCTAAAGGGGCATCCTCGAGGATCGTGGGGCAAATCGTTACGCACTAGCTTTACAATTTTGTCGCCAAAACGTTTTGTAAAACGATATTTATATCGAAAATCTTCATCACATAGGTCGAATGGATTTATTCGATCACGCCGTCTAATAAAGCGCGTCAGAGTGGTGGCGGTCAGTGACATGAAACATCAGCTCACCAATAAAAAAACAGGAGAAAACAGTACTTAAAGTAAAAAAAGGCAGATTTCATACTTTCCTCATACAACAATTAAAACAATCACCTACTTTTATTAGTTACCAGGACTCACATAAATTGTTATATTATAACATTGATCACACACAACATAGTAAAAAACGAAAATCAAAGTAACGAGTTTTACCAGTTAAACCATATTTAAACTAGGGGTCTATCGAGTTTATCTTTAGACCACAGGCAAACAATGGTTTATGAGATAAACTACGTTTTATAATAACGTTTGTCTAAGTCATGGTCTAAGTATAGTAACATCTTTGATTTATCTTTAGGCCACGTTTTATAATAAGGCGGAGTAATACGAACGAGTTTAGACCAGGAACCAACTTTGACACCGGGTTAAACCAAGACTAGTTGGTACCAGGTTTAAACCTAGTTTAACTGATATTTTTATAATAAGACGGTAGATGTCAAACGCGTATCATTTTTACATATTTAACGGCCCTTTAATCCTTCGATAATCTAACAGAGCATGGTGAAATCAGCTCTAAGTATTAGAATTGAGACTGAATCACCAATGACGCCTGAAAAAGTTCACTGTTGGATATATACTCCCCTTAGGAAGTGCTGGGCTCCTCTATATTTATAGAGGTTTGTCGTAGACGCTTCATAACAAAACAAACAAATCTTTTTACAAGTGTTTTTTTAAGAGTAGTAGAGCTCTTTGTGAAGGGCTCGTCCGGGGAAGTACTACCACCACGCCTTTTTCTGCCGCCAAGCAGCGTTGCTGTGTTTCGGTTCGAAGAGTGTGGCTGCCGGTGTAATTACAGGCACATGAGGCTTAACATCTGTATGCCTCAAGTTGATGGACGCAGGGTAGTGCATCGTAGGGCACATTCCTAGTGCGTGACTTACGAAGCAATGCTTTGCTATAGGTGATGTTTACTACTTAACATCAGGTGGGCCATCTGCTAGTTCCATCAGCTAATTGTATAAAAAAAACATCAATTTATATCAACGTCGCAGGTGCTGTGACCCGAATTCATTCTTCTCGAGTGTCATTATCATCATCAGCCTACAGAGGTACACTTTTGGTCATAGTTTTTTATTTTTTATTTATGTGAAACTTATAAATAACCTGTTGCTATGATTTTGCAACAACATTATAACTTATTCTAAATTCCGTTCCTATTCATTGTTATTATATCTAATTTATTTCATATTAATCATTTATTAATCACTCATTCAATCATACATATCTAACTCATAATTCATACATCATATTATTATCAAATTATTCGTTACTTTAACTAAATATCTGTCTGTGTTGGTCATTGTATATAACCTCATATTCTCAAGAACGATTCTTAGCCCTCTCCCCTACCGACTTCCCGCAATCCTCACGATGTGGTCGGTCCATTGGGTAGGGCGTCCCACGCTTCGTGTCTTCTAGTTTGTGGTCGCTATTTGAGAACCTTCATTCCCATTGGTTCACTGCGGCCACTTCAACTGGAGCTTCGTGTCTCGAGTGTACTTTTACATACGGTTTTATACCTATAACACTATTTACTGTTATACAAGTTGTTCCAATAATTGGGTTTAAAACTTCAGGGGGCTAAAGTACCCATCAATATGAATAACTTTTTTTATGGAACAAACACTGTGAACGCGAAAGAAAACAGGTGTTTCATACATTTTAGCCAGGTAGGTATTGAAATATTGTATGAAACAGCTGTTTTTTTTCGCGTTTACATCAATGTTGGTTCTTTAGAAAAAGTTATTCATATTGATGGGTACTTTAGCCCCCTGAAGTTTTAAACCTAATTATTGGAACACCTTGTATATTGGTTTGAATTTAATAGGAAGATACATAATACGGGTAAATTGGTTAGCTGAATCTAGAGCTTTCATAAAACAAATAGACATGACGAAACTTATCTGCAACACCATTGCGGTACTGATATTATGATAGATGCGTAACACCGAGCACTGGTGGTTTAGTGGTTGCCATAGCACTTAAAGGGGGTAGTCAAATATTAAATTTAGCACATAATCACATTTTTATATCTCGACTACCCCCCTTAGACATTGAAGTATACTGAGTGGTACTTGATCGTAGGAGATGTGCTGATGTGATAGATCAATTTTAATTTGATTTTGTTTTTTACCAACTGTACTGCACAGATTGCTTGGGTACCAAGCAAACTGTACTGTACAGATTGCTTGGGTACCAAATAAAACACTTAGTTCGAGTAACGTCCGCCTGGGCCGGCCGGCTGGAATTGAGTGCCAACGATCGACCGCTACTACGCTACTCAGTCAGCGCGCATAGTATAATGTTATACACTACACCAACCAATCCTTTTATACAATTACAATGCAAAGCTTACTTTAACCGTAAGTAAATGCGCGTCTTTGTTTGGTGGACAGTGGCCTCAGACCTTCAACTGGACTTCAGCAGTATCAGATGGAACCGCCGAGCCCTTGACATGACAGTTCCAGGGCAAGGCGAGGATTGCTTACTGCGGTTATCGATACTTCAAGTAGACTTCCCACTGATGCGTTGCGAGCGCCTATTGTATTATGTGATCTTAGGTTTAAGTCACTGTGGAAATTACTCAAACAATGACCCCAAGAAAAAGAACATTTAACTAAAAATACTATCGCTTTTTAAATTCTTGCTTTTAGAGTTTTCAGTTGAACCTGTAATCTGAGAGCTTATATAAATAAGCTCAAACAAACAGCTCAGTTAGTAGTAGTTCTGCCTTCTGCGCGGTAGGGCCTGGTTAGATCCTCACTGAGAACCAATATTTGTGTAATTAAGGGGCTGACAACTATCAAACAACTTCTCGCTCGCACGTTTCGACATTTTGAAAGATATAAAAGAACTAAACTCATTTTAGAAAAATCGCAATCAACCATTTTGTGAGCATTAACATTGCACATAGTTTAGTAAAAAATTATTTTGATCGATACAAGTTTTCCTACATAAAAGTTTGCCTATGTACGAAAACTAGTAAAGCAAACTTTTGAGTCACATTAGCTCTTGTCTTCGCCTTAACGTAGATGTGTCTTCTTGTCTGGGTGTTATATTATATTAAATGTAAGCATTTACAAATAAAATAATTACAAAAGTATTGTATCAGCTATAGATAGATAGAAAACTCTTTATTGCTCACCACAAGGACATTTAACACATTAAAAACAAAAATAAAGTTCACAAGTTTCAGTGAAATACAATGGGCGGTCTTATCGCTGTGAGCGATCTCTTTCAGACAACCTTTGGATGAACAGGATTTCACTTGAACATTTTAAAACGGTGTCTTAAAGACAGACTATACGCTAATTTGTATAGGGTACCAAATGACAATTTATATGTACAGCTATCTGGTTCTCATAGTATCAGCTTTGCTTATTTTGGGGCTAGATGTTGAGGGGAATGTCCACCAATATTATAACTGATCGCCGTGGACGCCGCTGCCGGTAACAAGTCACTGCTTTGGCCAACCGAAGGCTTTAGTTATTTTATGTATACGTAATACAGTATTGAGTTTCCGCTTCAAACCCGGACAACATTGTCTATTTTACAATTTGCAATTGGATTGGGTATCTTTAAAATAATATTGTTAGGTAACTTGAGAGTTAGCTTTACTAGTATTCTAAGAAAAGCCGTCCGTTATATAGCGGAGATACAGATATAAGGTCTTTGTTATTTTTTAATTGACTCACAAGGATAACTTTGAAACGTCTTAAAGCTAGGTGAATCTAGGTGCCAGTTGTAGTTGTGCGCCTCAAGAGGCTCCTTTCGAGCACTTGTACCATGTTATAGAACTTTTTAGGTTCTACAACATGCCGGTTTCCTCACGATGTTTTCCTTCACCGTTTGAGAGTACTGGCATTGTGCACATAATTTTTTGAACAGAGAAACTATTTGGTATACGACCGGTTTCGGAAGGCGGGGCCGCTACCACTAGACCACCAGTGCTATCTAAGAGGCGACTAAGGAAACGCACCTTAAGATGAGCCGCAGCATCCCCTGAGTAGGTACATAAACCAACTACTGTCACCAATTGTCAATGTCGGCAATTGTCATACGATTATATTACTAGCTATTTATTGTATTGGAAAAATAACATTCTGCTTGCTAAACGTGTTGACACGGTAACCCGAAGCAAGTCCGTCACGTGACGGACTTGCTTCGGAGCAAGTCCGTCACGTGACGAGGTTAGAAAATATAGTTAACTGACATCACAGAATAACAAACAGTGAAGTCGCGGTCACAACATCGGTTTCCTGTTTAGAGAACACCAATCATACATAAAACTCCGTCTGTTTCACAAGAGTGTAGGTAGAGCTTTATGTGAAGGACGTTCGGGTACTACCATTATGCCTATTTCTGACGTCAAGCGTTGCTGTGTTTCGGTTTGAAGGGTTTGCATGAGGCCTAACATCTTTATGCCTCAAGTTGATGAGCGCAGGGCAGATCATCGTTGAGCACGTTTCTACCATGTGAGACTTGCGAGACAATGGATTGTTATAGGTGATGGTTCCCACTTAATCGTTAAGCCTCATGTATCTGTAATTGGCACCCACACTCTTGGATCCGAAACATAGCAACGCTGCTTCACGGTGGAAATAGGCATGGTGCATGGTAGTAGGTACTTCCACAGACAAGCTCTTCAAAAAGATCTCTACTACTAACAAACTCTTTCTTTGTACCTTCAATACAATGACCTAAAGACTGCTAAAAAGAAATCTTATTTAAAAAAGGTAAATACTTATATAGCGGTATTTATTAAAAAGTCCTTGGCTATATTCAAGGCATGATGCCTTCTATCTAACCTTGGAATAAAAGGTGCTGTTATAAATACTAAGAGAAACCCAGTTTTATAAATTATAACTTTAAGTTTATAACCCATCATCCTTCAACAATCAAAATGGTACATAAAACGCACGAAACCACTTTGTTAATTTAAATAAATGAATCCTGAAACATAATGTTTCTAGAAAATAGCGCATTATAAATAAATAAATAAGTATTGGTGGACATTCCATGCTGCATGATGCCCCACCAAAACCAACTAAAGACAGCATAGTACCACTTACTAACTCTAAGGTTCTTCGAGGAATTCTAAGGGGTAGTCAGGGATACCTAAATATAGCCCGTAGAGCTTAGAGATAAATATAACGGGTCTGTGTGCCAAATAAACATTTCTACTCTATTTTATACTATGTAATATCCCAATTTTTCATTACAGTATCTATAAAATCAGTATCGTAGTGTTTAGTTAGTTTAATTAATTTTGTAAAGGAAGAAAATTGAACTAAATTTAAAGAATAGTTAAGGAATGATGACGTGTTTACTGTCTTACGAATTAACGCATCGCATCGTAAAAATAATCTATCTAGAAACTAGCAAACATAATAAATACAATTTGTTACAAAGACGGCTCTTGCTAGCGTAAAATCTCATCCAATTAAAATGGCGGCGGAAGGCGCATAATTACATAAAACAACAATTTTCAGACGCACTACCAGCTCTTAGCTGCCAGTTGTCCACTACATTTCCATAATCACAATTTTGCATTCACCTCACAATACAAAACAAACTCTATTACCTAATTCTAGAGTTCAAATTCCTTTACCCTGGTTCTATTGTGTGAGCGAATAACTTGTGGATATGATAACGTGCAGTCTCCATCAGGTTATATAAGTTGTTGATTTAGTTGGCCAGGAAAGGATTGGTATGGCTCGCAATACTGTTTTATGGTTAGTTTGTTTATTTTATGAATATTGTTTAAGGCCAGCCATTTCTATTATTATTGCCTTGTTGATTAGCGGGCATATTATAATTTAATACATATACGAGAGCACTGGTGGTCTAGTGGTAGCGGTCCCGCCTTCCGATCCTAAGGTCGTGGATTCGAAACCGGTCGTGCAACAATGAGTTTTTCTGTTCAAAAATGTATGTGCACAATGCCAGTACTCTCAAACGGTGAAGGAAAACATCGTGAGGAAACCGGCATGTTGTAGAACCTAAAAAGTTCTATAACATGTGTCAAGTGCTCGAAAGGAGCCTCTTGAGGCGCACTTAAAATCCTTTCACAACACTGTTTCGAAAGAAACTAGTGACACGACAAGAAGAAGAAGAATACATATTTAAAAAAGGTAATTTATTATTAAATGTTTCATTATGAGTATCTCCCGTGCCTGAGCGCAAAGTTGCGAAGATGCAGATGGCCCTCTTGTTGTTAAGTGATAACCATCACAAAAGCATAAGTCATGATGACAAAGCATTGTCTCTCAAGTCAAGCACGGAAGGTGCGTACCCTACGATGCACTGCCCTGCGTCCATCAACTTGAAGCGTATTATATGCCTGTAATTTCACCGGCAACCACACCCAAACCAAAACATCAACGCTGCTTGGTGAAACAGGCAGGTGGTAGTACTTCCCCGGACGAGGCACACACACAAAGAGCTCAACTTCTCTTAAACAATGACATTCGGAAAGTAGGGATAGTCTTTCATGTCCATGCCTTTTTCTGCCGCCAAGCAGCGTTGCTGTGTTTCGGTTTGAAGAGCGTGGTTGCCGGTGTAATTACAGGCACATGAGGCTTAACATCTGTATGCCTCAAGTTGATGGCCGCAGGGCAGTGCATCGTAAGGCACGTTCCCTTCGAGCGTGACTTACGAGGAAATGCTTTGTTTTAGGTGATGGTTACCACTTAACATCAGGGCCATCTGCTTGTTCCATTAGCTAGTAGTATAAAAAAAAAGTCTCCCTAAATGTCATATGAAACGTCAAGAACGTGACAAGATGTGATGAATGAGGATATACACATTTCCGGTGGACCCATAAGGCTAGCTCCAAAAACGACTTAATAACTTTAAGATAAGATAAACCCACATATTATTATTATTGCCGCAAGCCTTTTATCGTGCCGATGGGGATCGCGTGTGTAGCTGTATACTACAACTACTCAGGGGCGGTGCAAGGACATAAGAATAATAGGGGTTACTTAAGTTGTCTTTAGGGGGTTCAAAGTGTGGGGCGATATAAGGACGCGAGAATAGGGGTTACTTAACTTGTCTTTAGTGGGTTCAAAGTGTGGGGCGATGTAAGGACGGGAGAATAGGGGTTACTTAACTTGTCTTTAGGGGGTTCAAAGTGTATCAAATGGTCAAGACAAGTTGAATCTATAAGTCTTATAATTTTATGAGTAGTAGAGCTCTTTGTGTGTGGCTCGTCCTGGGATGTACTACTACCACGCCTCTTTCTGCCGTCAAACATTTGCATCGACGTTTTCGTTCTTAGACAGACATTTTGGTCCAGAAAAGTCCAGAGAAACCGCATGCTGATAACTTTACGTGTGCTAAATAAAATTATATTATTATTGAACTACTTATAAAAATAATAAAATAAAACCGGATGGTATGTTCTGTGTCACATGACCAACCAGTTCTTAGAACGTCCTAACTCCGTCCATTTAGAATAAGTAAAATTACGGCCTAACTCCATTTGAAGAATTAAGGCCGTGCCACACTGGAGTACTGCCGGCTATTATAACGGCATCAGCGTCGATTCAGGTATTGTGTAAACTGCCTAGTGTTACGAGCTGTTTGCTTGTCTGTTTACTCTTGAGTCACGAGTGGAGGAAAGGAGGAGGCACAAAATGGTTCTTGTCAGAAAATGAGGAAGGGAAATTTAGTAGCGGTCTGTTCAGTCAGGAGATAGTGATTCTGGTTTTATTAATCCTGTCCATGAAAAGGTTGTCTGGAATAGATCGATGTTTGTTTTCTTTTGTGTACTGTAAAGTTTTGATCTATCTAAAGTCATCAGGCCATATAGTACAGAAAGTAAAGCTTTAAAGATGAGAAATGGTATCTATTTCCTGTACAATAGAAAAACCACTTGTGGTCGTGACATTTGCTAGAAAGGGGACCGGCGGAAATCATGACCTCACGTTCGTTGAGCTGGCGAGATTTTGGCGAAGTGCCTCGTAAGTACAATAAAAACTACAGTTTTGAGAACTAGCTTCCACACGATGAGGCACGTCGATATCCCACTTTTCGTGCAGTGCGGTTTTAAAATGCTAACACAGAATCACATACAGAGGTGAATGTATGCTTTTGGCGTTTATTGAAAGAATAAAATGGTATAAAAGTGATCACAAACTGGTCACTCCGAAATATGAAACGCAAAGGGAAAAGACATCAAGAACGACGACATAGTCAAAGTTGTAAAAATATGGGCTGGCGGAATAAAATAACGAGTGACATGGAAACTTGAAATAGTCTAGTTTTTACAGTTCAAATATTTCTTGCACACTTTGATCAAAGTTTTGAGCATTTTGGGGTTTTTTATTCCCAGTTGTGGTACACATTCTATAGCGACTAACCTTTTTCACCTTTGCTTGCTTTTGAACACCTAGGGTAGCAACTGACTACTAACTAGAGGCAGGCAGCCAATGCTGGGTGGTTACTTTTTTTGTCGTCACAAATTGTAAAAGCTTAAACTTAGGGACATTCAAGAAAAGAGTGAATAAGTGGAGAGCTAAGCCTGCTCCCCCTTTCACTGCATTTTCACTGTCTATCAGGTGAGATCAAAAGTCTAGCTATCAAGCAAAAAAAATAGCTAATTTGTTCAAAATAAAGTTTATTCTATTTCTATTTCTACATTAGCGATTGTCAAAATTAAGGGATTTCTAAAACTGATTTGTCAAAATGAAAAAGCCGGGGCCATCAAGCCCTGATATTTTGACGTAGTACGTATCCAAGCTCTCCCTCTAGCACGTGTGTCATGGTATATGAGTATTATTAGTAGAGCTCTTTGTGAAGTACCTACTACCACCATGCCTTCTTCTGCCGCCAAGCAGCGTTGCTGTTTCAGTTTGAAGAAGTTTTCGGGAAATTTCAGGCACATGAGGTTAAACATCTGTCTCAAGATAGACGCAGTGCAGTGCATTAAAGGGCAAATTCCTATCGAGCGTGAGTAACGATACAATGCTTTGTTATCGGTGATAGTTACCACTTAACATCAGATGCGCCATCTGCCAGTTTCATCAGCAAGTTGAATAATATAAAAACTTGTGATTTATTTGAAAACCTTTTGTATTTCTCGTAGTAGTACGTGTACGTATGCAAGCTCTCCCTCTAGCATGTGTGTCATGGTATATGCTGTCTCTTCCAGAGCATGCCTCTTCCGTGATATTTTGAGCACTGGCACGTGTCTCATGGTGATTGACATATCGGAGCTCTCCCTCTAGCACGTGTCTCATAGTATATGTTGTCTCTTGCAGAGCATGCCGCCTCCCTGCTGAGATGAGCGGTCGCGGAGCGGGCGGGCAGCGCTGCCAGCTGATCCTGCAGCGCTGCCTGGCGATCCAGCTGACCAAGCCCGGCAACGCGCCCGATGACTTCTGGATGTACGACTCGGGATACCTACTGTTTCAGGTGAGTTTTATTAGATCATACAAACGAAGCAGCACACAAAGAACTCGGCAAAGAAGAGAGCACTGGTGGTCTAGTGGTACCCGCCTTCAGATCGTTGTGGGCCCAAAACGGGTCGGGCACCAATGAGTTTCTGTGTTCAAAAACTTATGTGCGCAGTCCCAGTACTCTCAAACGGTGAAGGAAAACATCGTGAGGAAACCGGCATGTCGTCGAACCTAAAAAGTTCTAAAACATGCGTTAAATGCTCAAAAGGAGCTTCTCTGAGGCGCATTTGAAATCCTTTTACAAAACTGTTTTAAAAAAAATTGTGACACGGCAAGAAGAAGAATACAATTACGATTCACCTAGTCTTAAGACTGATTTTACTTTTTGACTTTGACTATAACTTTTATGTCAAGTTTACGGAACAGCAAGAACTAATTAATTTCATTAATTAATTATTATTCTTATGTACCTTTCTACTTTTGTTTATTGTATGTTTTTTTTTAATCTGTTGTTTGTTTGTTAAGCTTACGTTAAGAAAAAAAAATTATATAGCTTTGAGCGTCTTACGAATTACTTAACAGATGCGCTAAGAGCAACAATAACTAGTTGTACAGTACAACAATAGATCAGTAAGGAAACGCCTACTTTCGCACTCAAATAGAAGTACAAAGAGGTTACGCAAAAGTCAATTACCTACATTTCTCTGAAACACCAAAAACAGCCAAACACGCACTCAAAATTATCGCTTAGCTTGAGCTGTGGTTTCTTCAAACCAACGACCGTAACCTAACGTCCGTAATAACAAAGAGACATGGTATCGTCTTGACTTGGACTTGATGTACTTTTATCCTAAATACTCACAGCGTTTTCAAATATTCTTCTTAAGTACCACTTTCGCCATTCGTTTAACGCCTTTTTTGCACCCCCGGGATGACAATGCTTATATATCATCAGGTCCTTCTAGTACTACATTGGTTTTATATTAAGATTGTAAAAACCCCAGAACCCTTCATCAAAATATAAAAGAGCTGATCTGATCAATTATATAAGTATCTCAAACATGGTAACAATTACATATCTCATAAGAATCGCTTGTCTACAGTAAAATAACAAATACACACTACACATAAGGTAAGTGCAACCGAGTAAAATAGATACGCACCTTAAACTTATAAGACCTCCAATTATTTTATCACACTAGCGTCAGAAAAAAACACCTTCACCGCTATATTACAGCCGTTGAACAGTTTTACCTAAAACTGTAACAACAAACATTCCAAGCTCAGTTTGTGGATCGTGATCGATGCGACCCAGCTGGCGGCCATAACTCTACGGTAAACAGACAAACATACTGTGAAACATCGGCTTGGTATACATGTGGACGAGAGGCGAATGGTCGAATGGACCCAGGCCAGTGACGTTTTTGTTTATTGAATAAATGAAATATGACATAATAGCGAGGGCTTGCGGCCTGTCACGTGTGGAATACCAACTACTTCTAAATGTGGGTATGTGACAAATGTAAATTAGACGTACATCTCTTTTTTTTTTATACAACTAGCTGATAGAACAAGCAGATGGCCCACCTGATGTTAAGTGGTAACCATCACCTATAACAAGGCATTACTTCATAAGTCACGCACCATAAGAACGTGCCCCACAATGCAATGCCCTGCGTCCATCAACTTGAGGCATACAGATGTTAAGCCTCATGTGCCTGTAATTACATCGGCAACCACACTCTTCAAACCGAAACAAAGCGTTGCTGCTTGGCGGCAGAAAAAGGCGTGGTGGTAGTACTTCCCCGGACGAGCCCTTCACAAAGAGCTCTACTACTCTTTAATCTCGCATCCTGGAAATATAATCTTAATTAAAAAAAAACAAAAATGATCTGTATGGCTATAACTTGATTTAAAGACGGAATTACTACGTTCATTATTTTTCTATAGCGGATATACTACCAACAAGACCGCGAAAAATAACATTTAAAACTATTTTATGAGCTTTTAAACCTTTAAGTACTAATAAATACCAACTTGATTACTCTTCAAACCAAAATACGAACATAAACAGTAGTCGCTTCCTTATCTTTGGTCTTCACAATTAAGCTAAAAAACGGTTACCGACAATGACGGCCGTTTTATGTCTGTCTCCTATAATTGTGGTAACCTCTTATAATATTTGCTTGTTTTTAGTATAGGTTTTTTTGGTGACACAAATAAATAAAATATAAAAGTTATTTGCGACATTATGTCATAGCTTACAATCAAGCTTCTATAGTTGCCGTGGCCGTGGACCGAAAAAAAGTACCCAAATATGTATAAAGTAGCATAATGTTTAAACTTTAAATTTTCATCCAAATCCGTTCAGCCGTTATGAAGTTTTTTTTTTTTTTTTAACAAAGCATTGTCTCGTTAGTCACGCACGATAGGAACGTGCCCTACGATGCACTGCCCTGCGTCCATCAGCTTGAGGCATACAGATGTTAAGCCTCATGTGCCTGTAATTACACCGGCAACCACACTATTCAAACCGAAACACAGCATTGCTGCTTGGCGGCAGAAAAAGGTGTGGTGGTAGTACTTCCCCGGACGAGCTCTTCACAAAGAGCTCTACTACTCTTCAAAGAAGATGACTTAGATCAAACATTACACTCACTCAATCACTATTACAATCACAATTTTAGTGTAATTTAAAAGCACTGCGTCCTTTTTAAGTATTGTATTACAGCGTGACCTCATTTTTATTCAATGAAACTGCAATATTACAGCCGTTAAACAGCGGTAGCTGCCTATTAGCAGTTCGATAATTTATAATTACCACACAAACCACTTGATATCCAAACATCATCTACTTGAAGAACAAAATTTGGATCTAAAGGTTTTAACCTATTTTTGAAGAGCACGTTATTAGATTTAGATTTATTTATTGCCAACATTTACATACCTCAGTTATATAGCTTAGATCTTAGGTAGCTATAAGGTGAGTACACGTACCCTGTAGGGCGCTGCAAATTATGTAGAAACTAGCGACCCGCCCCTGCTTCGCACGGTTATTGTGGGTTATCCATAAGAGAATATGCTTGTATTATGCATATAAACCTTCCTCTTGAATCACTCTTTCTATAAAAAAAAACCGCATCAAAATCCGTTGCGTAGTTTTAAAGATTTAAGCATACATAGGGATATAGGGACAGATACAGCGACTTTGTTTTATACTATGTAGTGATAAGGTAGGTACAATTCATACTACTAATGGGTACAATAATAGGTAAGCTTATTGATACAATATCATAGAAGAATGCAATAGTAAGTCACTTGAATTGCAAAAATAAAAGTGTAGTAGAGCTGTTTGTGAAGGGCTCGTCCGGGGAAGTACAACCACCACGCCTTTTACTGGTGCCAAGCAGCGTTGCTGTGTTTCGGTTTGAAGAGTGTGGTTGCCGGTGTAATTACAGGCGCATGAGGCTTAACATCTGTATGTCTCAAGTTGATGAACGCAGGGCAGTGCATCGTAGGGCACATTCCTATCGTGGGTGACTCACGAGGCAAGGCATCCTAGGTATCATAATAAGGAAAAGTAGGTATATGGTTTACATACAACATACAATGATGGTAAAAATTTTGGTGGCACATATCAACATTTTTACCATGTAATGCAAATGTAATACAAATGTAATGTATGGATGTATCTCTGACTACCCCCCTTAGACGTCCTCAAATAATCTGGAGTTAATACTTGTTACTAAGAGATCTGAGGGGATATCTGCCGTGCCTAGGGATCAAAGTCATGAAGCTGTTTCAGTTTTTCTTTATACAATGATGGTAATCATATATGATCATAATAAGTGCATCATGCCTATATGATTTTGGGTTGGCCCCGTACAACTACCAATTCGTGAGCGGACCCACGGGCGTCAGCTAGTAAGTGCATACATGACCTATATCTAAAGAGCAAAAGTAAAGGTCGTTAATTAAAACCGAGTGGACTGGATTTGTTACACAGACGTTTCTGAACTGTGTACTATTTAATTCAACTGGTTAAAGTCATAGGAAAAGGCGAATCTGTGAAACGCAAAATCAGACATTCCCTAGGAACATTCTTTGACCGTTCTGCTCCAGTTTTGGCTACATCGGTGCTTACCATCAGGTGAGAGTGTAACCCAACTACGATTTTTTCATGCCCAAACGATAGGCCGATGATAATATGAGGAACACGGGAAGTCTGTGGACGGAAAGGGTTTGAATCGTTCTTCGTGGAAATGTATTGGGGACTATCCACTGCTAGACATACCTAGGTAAGGTATGTCTAGCAGTGGACTACTTCAGGTTGCTGATGATAATGATGATGAAAGTCAATCGATCAGATTCACTTGACTCAATTATAAACCTATTTCTTTGTCAATTAAATGTATTTGTTCAGCGTGTGAATAAATAGAACTTTTGCATTACAATGTTGCAAAACCTCCGACCTCGCCTCTTATCTCTTGTAAGCAAAGTAATTGAACACAGTAGTAATCCAACACCAACTGATCAACTGCGACAAAGTTCACACAATCACAGTTACTACCGTTCAGAGCAATCTGAACTTTAAATAGCCAGTAATTCTGTCTGTATTCCCTTGGCTATAAGTTTAAGACTGTAATACAATAATTGCAGCCTACATTTTGCTTGCCTACACTTTGATATGGATACGTCAGCATAGTGGCGCCAATGGCTCGGTTCTACGATTATCATTTGCATGTGATGCGTTTTGCATGTGCAGCAGAATGTGTTCTGTAAACAAACATATCCATGTGATTCTTCCATGTAGGTAGATCATAAATGTGGGAGGTCTTGAGTTGCGCAAGTCTTCCTTTTTTTTGCAGTGCTTTTCTTAATAGATGTGTGCGTCGATTCTTTAGAAAAAGATTGGAATGCCACCATTTTATTTATTGACGCAGCTGAATTGACTGTGTTTTGTTTTTTAATTGTCTCACATTTTAGTGAGACAATTAAAAAACAAAACATTTAAACATTTTTTTTTTTAAATCCTCTATGGCCGGCATTTCATGACTGACTACCGTGAGCACTTAAAAATGTTTTTCAGCTTTAAATTTGTTTTTCTTTATTGTGTTAATTGTGTTTTTTTTACTCTGGCCTCCCGCGACCTAATAGTGCGGGGACCGCCGGCCGTTGTGTTTTTTTTTCGTTTTGATAACTAAATAAATTTGTATTGGTATTTTAAGTCGAAGACAAGAGCTAATGTAACTCTCGCTCACACGTTTCGACATGTTGAAAGATATATAATCACTAAACTCATTTTCGAAAAATCGCAATCAACCATTTTGTGTGCAATCACATTTGCAAGTTTTCCTACTTAAAAGTTAGCTTATGTACGAAAACTAGTAAAGCAAACTTTTGAATAGGAAAACATGTATCGATCGAAATATATCTTTCAACAAGTCGAAACGTGCGAGCGAGAGTCACATTAGCTCTTGCATTCGCCCTTCTTGTACAATAGTGGACGGTTTGTGTACAGCGCTTTGTGAACTTGGTAATTTTCATGACATTGGAAAACTGGCATCTGCCCTTTAAAAAAAGGTATACTTACAAAAAGGTAAAGATAAAATTGTCTTTGTTTACCTATTTTTAATAAAAAAAAAATAGAAAGATAATTTAGGTTAACGTGTCTTTTGTGTAAATTGTGTAGGCTCTTTTCAATTAATTTTATTTATTATATTAAATTTCTAATAGAAAAAAAAATATGTGGCATATGATTCGGCTTTCATTCATTGCATCTAAAAGATCATACGCTTTCAAAACTTTCTTGGTTTACAAAGGCAGATCAAGTATCTATTAGCAAACGTCAAAGTATCAGATTGTATGTTGTTGACCTTAAAACCGTTCTTTGAGAAGCAATCGAGAAAGTAGGATTTGATTGGACAAGAGATTAATGCTAAATGAGGAACTGTTTGTTTGTTTATTTTAGGTAAACTGGTCTTTGCATATATTGTAGATGATTTATACAGCGTCTGGGGCTATTTTTTACTTCTTACTTTCGTGCCACTAGCTTCTTTTGAATCAGTGTGGTGAAAGGATTTAAATGCGCCTTAAAGAGGCTCCTTTCGAGCGCTTGGCACATGATTTCAGAACTTTTTAGGTTCTACGACATGCCAGTTTCCTATCGATGTTTTGCTTCACCGTTTGAAAATACTGGCACTTTGCACATAAAACTAAAACACTAAAAATAAAACAAAAATTTATGAATAGAAAAACTCATTAGTGCACGACCAGCTTTGAACCCACGACCTAAGGATCGGAAGGCGGTGCCGACACCACTACACACCAGTGCTCTCAGGAACGATGTGATCAATGAGTTCTAAAGTCTATGTTTATTACACAAATGTTTGTTCTCGGTGGGGATCGACTTTATCACCAATACTGCTCCTTAACGTCGAGATCGATAATACCCCTAGTAAAGATTACTCTATCATGATGCAACCGAGGATGTTATAATAAACAAGCTTTCTAGGAAAACAATAATGACTATGCAGTACGCACTAAGTGGAACCCTAGACCTAATAACAATTAAAGTAAATGCCTACGCTGCTTTGTAGAAAGCTCATTTTGTTGCTGTCAAAGGTCACCACTGTCCTTGTACGGATTCTAGTAATACTATCTGATCTGTACAAAACAATATTTGTACCTTTAACGACAACTTCAGCGAACCTTACCACAGATTACACAATAGGATTATGATAATATAATCTGTGTAAATTTTTTTTGTTTACTGTCAAAAAATATCATCGTAAATGATGGACAGAGACGTTTTTTGAAAATACTATGTAACCTAATTATATGTACTTAATACCTTGGTACTTGTAAATTTCGATGGATTTACATCGCAACTCAAGTTCAATGACAAGGATTTATTTATTTATATTATTTTGTCATTTTAAAGGACTTTAAGTCGCAATAAATAAAAAAAAAACAAATAAAAATTCAATAATGCAGCAATAAAAATTCAAAAATAGAACATCGTTTCATTTCTCTATGTTGCTCATTCAAACGCGACCTCTTTCATAATTCTTTTTTTTTTATTATATAACATTTTAAATAAAGAACAACGATAGTACGTAACGTCGCAGAGTGCTACCGCATAGAAAGCACGGCACTTTACCGCATACGATCGCGGGTTACGGGTCACCGCGGTGCCTTTGTATAAATCAACTAGTACTGCGGACTTCATCACTTAGCCTAGCAGCACGTGCAGATTTGCATATAAATACCTTACTTACCCTCAGTTAATACCTAATTTAACCTTGTTTTAGTCTTGAAGAGTGGCAACAGCCGGAAAAGCTACTGTTGACCAGAGACAACATAAACATGTTTAATTTTTATTATGTAGTCTTTTATATTTATTTAACAGCTATCTGCTTCTTATTGTAAAAGATTTGCTCAATTCGGGGTTAGATAATAATACTTTATTGTCGAAGAATCGTTTTAATTTCATGGTTTTTTTGCACGTATCAAATTATTTTGGATACAACTAAACGAAACTCCTGACTGATGACTTGAATCCCAAGGCACGGTAGATATTTTCTCATATCTCTTGGTGAAAAACCTATTCTTAAGGTTATTTGAGAATAATAATTATATATAATATTAATAATTAATAAAGAAACGTCAAAGTCAAAAGGTATTAATTCAATAAAATCACAAGGATCACTTTGAAACGTCTTTTATAACTAGGTAAATCTAAATGCCAGTTCCATAACATTTGGCACATAGTCATACTTTACGTGAAGGTAGTCCATCGCCGCTGCTAGGTTTCCTCACCGTGTTTTTCATCACCGTTTGAGGCTTTCCGCACAACACATATCAAATCGCAATAAAACGAAGACGTTCAAGACAATACAATGGCGCTCTCAGACTCTCTGTCTGTTTGTTTGTAAAGCGATTTCATTCCACCCGGTGATTTCCGCTCTAGACGTGCACAAACAGAAATAAAAACATTTGAGAAGACAGAGGTGTGATGGTATTGGAAAGGTATTAGTTATTTTGTGGTAGAGTATTTGTAGGTGTGCGAATTTATAAGTACTTCAAATTATTATTATTGGTAACTCATTTATAGATAAAATCCATAATAAATTAAATTGAAAAATTGATTTAAATTATTGAAAATAATTTTAAATCTTAATATTTAAAATCTTGAATAAAAATAAAATAAAAAACACAAATTATGTAAAAAATAATTTACTGAATTTTATTTAATTAACATGAATAATTATGGCTTTCCATGTATATGCAAAAAATAAATAAAACACCCCAGCATACAAAAGAAAAATCTTTATTTTTTATTATGCGAGATAATATAGGTATATTTTTTCATAAATGGTTTTTTTATCCACTTCAACTAATGTAATGGTTACTTTTTCAAAATTACTAAGCTTATATAATTTAATCATCATTAGGAAGTATCTTCGGACAGAAGTTTTTACTAACAAAAACACTATGCCATACCATAACAGGTGCCTTAGTCTTTAAGAAAATTATGTCATAACTAATTAGTTTCTTCAATCAGCTATGAATTATTCAGTCTTCGTGTTATGACTTGGCTTTAAGGAAACCGTAAACTGTGAAAAGATCCATTCATTTAACACCTGGATAGTGTAACAAGTTATTTAAGGAGATAGCACTTACACTTTTCCTATTTGAAAGCACGATTGATCCAAAGAGTATCTATGCAACTTTGAACCCTATAAACAAGACGCACAGAGTAGAAATTCGTGTAGTATCAATTTCTATAGAGTACACTGTCGATACGTGCTGTGTACACTTCCGAGGTCAAGTCATTTCATTTCTCAATCTCTTATAGTAAAGTTACATGGAATAGTAATAATTATGTTCGCTTTCCTACAGACAAGGACAAGGCTATAATTTCGAATTGTTTTAATAATTGAATAATTTTACGTTAACGAGAGCGAAATCTTCGCGGTTGAACGGCTGTCTAGTTTGTTATAATTTGTGATTTGTTTCGCTTATATTTGCACACTAGCCAGATTATTATTAATTATGATATAATATTTTTTAAATGAATAATAATGGTTGGCTATTTTAAATTTCAGTAAGTCATTAAAATACTTTTTATTTAAAGAATATATTTTTTTTTTTTATAACTATAACGTTTGTGAATAAATTAAAAAAAATATATTAGTTATTAGTAATCACGAAAATGACAGAAAATTAGTAATAGTTGACAGGTTGTTCATAATTAGTGTAGCTATACAATGTGACAATGTGTACTCATTTTTCTAACATTCTGCGTATATTTAAAGTTTCAATATTATAAGGAGTGTTTTCGACGCAAATGGAGAAATAAGAAGTGTTTTTTTTTATTTAATCGGTAATAGGCGTAAAAAAACTAATACTTGTAGAAAGAATAGGCTCAAAGGTCAGATAATTCCCTTATCGTAAACTTTGTAATAGTGCAGTTTAATTTCCTAACGGTCTTTGTTCGATTATCGTATCGACAACCCAATCTATCGATGTATCGATACCATTTGTGTCGCTTTCCAGTGTGGGAAGTATTCTTTGCGGATAGAAGATTTTATATTTGTAAAAGATTAGCTAGCGTGGGAGATAATTAATCTTCGAAATCTTACTTATTTGTCAGAAAACTTTCTCATGGGCTCTTTGTTGTTTCCTGGAAATTCATATTAAATATTGTATTTTTACAATATCGTAAGATATATAGATTGACAGTCCTCACAGCTCAGTTAGCAGTAGCTCTGCCTTCTGCGCTGTAGGCCGTGGGTTCGATCCCCACCGAGAATAAACATTTGCGTAAAGAACATACATGTTTGTTCTCTGTCTGTGTGTTATATAATATTATAAGTATGTATTTATAAAAAAAAGTATATAAGTATTATATCAGCTATCTGGTTCTCATATTACAAGCTTTACTTAGTTTGGGGCTTGATAGTGCTGTGTAGAATGTCCGCCAATATTTATTTGTTTAAAACTTTATCTACACCAATATTATAAAGAGGAAAGATTTGTATTTTTGTATGTAACGAATAGGCTCAAAAACTACTGGTCCGATTTCAAAAATTCTTTCACCATTAGAATGCTACATTATCCTTGAGTAACATAGGCTATATTATATTTTCAAAAAAATCAGGGATCCTTACTAAAACTCCAATAATGGAACCCAAGGTGGTAAACAAAAACCATACATCGCGTGCGCTGCGAAAACTATTGATGATAGAACAAAATAATGTGCTACGATTTTGTAGAACACGTCATCATCTACAAAAAATGTCGCGACAGCATATATCTAACTATTATAGTTATGTCACAATAAGTGTTCTTTTATTATAAAAAAATAATTGAAATGCCGCCGCTAAAAAATGGTCTTTATTTGTACCTTGGTATTAATCCTTATCCAAATAAATCATTTCATAATTAAGACGGTTTCAATACCTATAGATTACTTCTTAAATTTTTCAAATCGGACATTCCATTCAAAAGATATGACGAAATTAAAAATGTTAACGGGTCCACGGGTCACGCACGGGGTGCGATTTCACTCGCTCAAGGAGAAGGGCGCTGCATATGTATGAAATGAGTAGACGCGAGGCTCGAACCCACGGTCTAAGTTTATGCTAAAATGTTCAAAAAATTGATGACCACCCATGCGAAGCTGGGACAGGCCGCTAGTTATACATAAAGGAAAACACATACATAAATATTACAAGTTTTAAGAAGTGTCTACTTGTTTTTTTATAGTATTCCACTTTTAATATTTTGAAATCCACGATTAAGATATATTTTTTATACAAGCACATAAAGATAACCATATAATTAGTTTAAAGTCCAAGTTTGGCAACATTATAGGTGCACTTTCGTTCCAATTCCAAATTACAAAAGTTCAATGATAATTGTCCCGCTGTAAAGTTTATCGATTATCGAATAAATCGAGAATAATCAAATCGATTAAGAGGGTTTGATGTAAAGGGCTGATTGCTGCAATAAAAATTACTGCGAGTGTTTATTGCCAACACGCTTCTTCCGCTGGGCTACAGGCTTTGTAGATAATGCCATGCTGTGCCATTTTCAGTTTTATTTTCTGTTACGTAAATATTAATTTAGTTTGATTTTTTTTATGTTAATAACCTACTAACTAAAATAATATTGAAAACATTTTGATTGAAAACTTCATTGAACTAAAATATTTGCCTGGTCAATTTAAAGCACGTAAAATTCAAAATTAGTGTAAACTGTGACGCTAAAATTTATTCAAATTCAATTAATAAATAACCGTACAAAACTACGGATTTATTTAATTTAAAAGGGCAATCTACAGTCAACCGGGGTAACTTAAGCTTTCAGTATAACATTGGCCCACTGAACTACTTTTCATTGTTTTATTTTTCTATATTTTTTTAAGAACGCAAGATGCTTTCTTAAATCCTTATTGACTGTATTAAACTGAAAAATCTTCATAAACATAACAAACCTTACTTTATGTTATAAAGTATGGATTTTTTCTCATTAGTATGGCAATAAGCTTGACTTGATTTTATTTTCTTAACGAACTTTTATTTTTATTATTTAATTAATTTGTTTATGTACTTTTTTATAATAATCCTACGTTACAAAATAAATATAGTTCATCATAGGCTTAGCTTAAGAAATAAGCTTATTCGAAACCACGGCCTACAGCGCAGAAGGCAGAGCTACTACCACCTGAGCTGTGAAGGCTGTCATTCAATTATGCTACAAGTTGATGGACGCAGGGCAGTGCGTTGGGCGCGTTCGTATTTTGCGTGACTTGCAATGATTTGTTATAGCTGATGGTTACCGTTTAACATTGCTCCACATGGCCACCACTGCTTGATCTATTAGCAAATATTATAAAAAACTATTCATTTGGGATAAACATTTGTTTTATTGAATACAAGCTGGTGCCCGCGACTTCGTCTGCGCAGGATTAGTCACACAATATCTTTATAAATTGTAGCCTATGTGTTATTCTGATGTTTATGCTATATTATTGTAAAGTTTCATTAAAATCCATTCAGTAGTTTTTACGTGAAAGAGTAACAAACATCCATACTTACAAACTTTCGCGTTTATAATATTAGTAGGATTATAACCAAGTTAAGTCATACAAATTAACTTTCCTATAAGTATGATAAGTTAATTAGAACATGTTAAATAGTCAATTAGTTCAACTAAACTATTATCATTAAGTTCAAAATGTACAAAAGCTTGACCGGAAGGCCCCAATTTAACCAACGCTATCTGCCGATCAGCGTATCTGCAATTACAATTACGTTTACAAGTGCAATTATACATGTTAAGTAACAAACGCATAACTGAAATGGCTAAAAGTGATTGAGTAGAAAGCATTGTCGGTCACGACTGTACCGCTGTTCACCAAAACATCTCGGCCAGTTTCGGCAGTGTACCAGGGGCCTTATGCTCACTTCGACAGAGATTATCTCACGTTAGAGATGACGTCATATCTCGTTCGATAACTATTTATCCCCATTCTCACTATCTAACTCCCCAATTTTCTCATACAAAGTTCATGCGAGACGCAAGGTCAACGAGTTATTAAACGAGATATGACGTCATCTCTACCGTGACATAATCTCGGTCGAAGTGAGCATAAGGCCCCAGTCCTTTACCTGGGGCCTTCGAGCGAGATTATCTCACGATGGAGATGACGTCATATCTCGTTCAATAACTCGTTGACGTTGCGTCTCGCATGAACTTTGTATGAGAAAATTGGGGAGTGAGATGGTGAGAATGGGGATAAATAGTTATCGAACGAGATATGACGTCATCTCCACCGTGAGATAATCTCGCTCGAAGTGAGCATAAGGCCCCTGAAATGACGATTTGTCGTTTCAGACGCTTTACTCTAATCTAATCAGAAATTATTTATTGTATAACTGTAGTACAAAAAAGTATGGTTATGTACAGTTTTAACAGTTTGTCCGTTCCGGACGTACAACAAAAACGCATTGTTATATTCTAAAGTTTTCACCCAAGAACCAACTAAAATATTTTAATACCCACTAATAGATACTCCTAATTTCTTGCAAGTAGGTATATGACCTATAAGAAACCAAGAGGTAGATATTATAGAGCTTCCAATTTTATCGTTCATAATATTCGTTTAAGTTATAAAATGCATTCGAGACTAACCATTTTCTCAATTTACTTGTAAGGCGTTTTTAATTGTAGACGTTTTGCTAGTAGGCATTGCATTTTACTTTTATGTCGTTCATCCCACAAGGGCGTTATGCTTAGTTGTCATTCTGATACGGACGGTTAATTTCTTATCAATAACTTTAATTTACAGTCAGAGGTTATATTTTTAGTGCTCTAAAAGAGCCTGTTTGCGGCGCACTTAAATCCTTTCACCACACGATGGTTTTGAAAGAAAGACACAAGAAGAAGAAGTTATATTATAATACTCAAAATTCACATTTTTCTAAATATTAATTTCATTCGCAATGGTTTAGTTCACAAATAGCTATTACTTATTTATTCTCATACTTATAAACGTCACTCAAGTTGGAACATTCAAAATTAGTTCTGTCACTGTTTGTCATTGCCCGTTAGTAAGAGATGGCAATAGTGTAAACACTGATTAGATGATTAGATTATCCTGATTTAAATGAACTTATTTCGTAAGTTGGAAGGAAACTGCCATCATTTAATGGAGGTTATGCTACCATTCCGAATTCAACGGTCAAATTGGAGGATTTTTTGTCCACATGCGATCAATTTTAACTTCAAAGTCCACGGTAAATACGTCATGAAAATCGGTTAGGTTAAACAGCCGTTAAACGTGCGGTGAATTTAGCACGCCTCGCATGTGGGGATATGATTTGGTGTTCAGATTATGGCATTATTACGATTGTGGTTAGGCTGTATCGATCAATTTTATCATTACGAATAATAACATTTTGGACAGCTTTTATTTATTTTATTGTTCGAAAGTAATTTGCTAAAGTCACACAATTTAATTTAAACTAACAGCAATGTGCAATGTTGTTATGTAGGTATTTCTGATGCAGTAATAAATACATACCTATCGGTGGATATTCCATACAGCACTATCTTTTATAGGGTTCTGTATCCAAAGGCTAAAACGGGACCCTATTACTAAGACTCCGCTGACCGTCCGTCTTTCTGTCTGTCACCAGAGGCGTTTTTCTCTATCGCCAATGCAATCGCGTTACACAGATACGACTAGACAGCGGCGGGAAATCGGACAAAACCGTATTCCCTATGACTTAGTTGTCATTCCTAGTTGTCATTCTTAGTTCATTTTTTGGTTTATGAATCGCGGTTGCGTTTAGACCACGCTGTGACGTCACACGGTTATGGCACGGAATCTCCTATGTCATAGAGAATAATGCCCCAGGCTGTATCTCATAAACCGTGATAGACAGTTGACATTTTCACAGATGATGTATTCTGTTGAAGCTATAACAACAAATACTAAAAAACAGATTAAAATAAATATTTAAGGGGGCTCTCATACAACAAACGTGATTTTTTTGCCGTTTTATAGATAGATAGAATAATGGTACGGAGCCCTTCGTGCGCGAGTCCAACTCGCACTTGGCCGGCACTTACGCCCAAAAATAATTCGGTAAAATGTTCTCGGTGGGGATCAAATATAAATAACTTGTTATCATATTACTATCGTTTGTAGCATTTGTTTTTTAAGTATCATATATATTAGTTTATTTTACATTACCAATGTATGTATTAGGATTAATTTTTATGTTAGTAATTATATTAAGTTCCTCAAATATGTAATTATTTAAGTTTACCGCGCTACGTGCACCGCCGTCCATTACCGCTCTAATCAAATACTTTCCATCCTAAGGTTGCCTGGAAGAAATCGCTTTCAGCGATAAGGCCGCCCATTGTACTATATTAATTTATGCCTAGATTTATGATGTATCCTTGTGTACAATAAAGTGTTATCTATCTATCTCTCTATCTATCAAACCCACTGCCCACAGCGCAGAAAGAGTGGATCCAGAAGAAAGCCTATAGTATAAGTTGGCTTCTTTTTAATTAGTTTTCGAAATCTGACCTCTGCTCTTCGTGAATCGTACAATAGGGTGATTATAAATAAAACGCCTGAGGCAACGCTAAAATGCAAAGAAAACTGTTTCCATTGAGTGACATTCAAAGTTAATGTGAGTGAAGGAGAAAGCTATATCATAAATTGCTTTTTCAATATTTCAAATGTGCCTGACTAACTAGCTAATTAATTTTAAGGATGTGTGAAATTAATGAGTGATTTCTTTATTTATTGCCTCCAGGTCTATAAGGTCATTAAAAACGGAAGTGCTTGTGCCTAGTAGTAGGTACTATTATTTATTCTACTCTGTATAAAAAAACCGCTTCTCTCTTTCCTCTCTCTTGTCGTGTCACTAGTTTCTTTCGAAACAGTGTAGTGAAACGATTTTAAGTGCACCTCAAGAGGCTCCTTTCGAGCACTACACTAAACCGCTTCTACACTCAATAATAAAACCACTGTATGAATATTTTGTTATATTTTAAAAATTATTATTCGAGTGGGATTTGAACCCACGACCTTGTCCTTGATACGGGGCTGCGCTAATCACCTGTGCCACCGGACTCTAACCACACAAGGATCTATAAATACGGTACTTATGCGGCCGTGGCTCCATCTAAAGAGTCATCATCATCTTCGTGCCCTTATCCCACGCTAGGTGGGGTCGGCAGAACAGGTTTTCTTCTTCCACTCTCCTCTATCATACGTCATCTCAGTGCTCACTCCTTTTTAACACATATCATCTTTCACACAATCCATCCATCTTTTCTTTGGCCT
The DNA here is from genome assembly GCA_932294275.1 of Chloroclysta siterata. Taxonomy (NCBI): domain Eukaryota; kingdom Metazoa; phylum Arthropoda; class Insecta; order Lepidoptera; family Geometridae; genus Chloroclysta; species Chloroclysta siterata. The sequence goes on from OW028602.1 coordinate 14,187,305, forward strand.
GCCTCTCCTTCTAAAACCATCCACATCCATTTCCAACATATAAAGCTCCATCTAAAGAGTCCTTCTCGATAACAGAAGTTACCTTTATTCGATTGCACGAGAGATGAACTTATGAAAAATCACCAAGCAACCAAGTTTTGGAGAATAGCAAGCATTACGTAGGTATTTTGATTCTTCTTCTTCTTGTCGTGTCACTAGTTTCTTTCGAAACAGTGTGGTGAAAGGATTTTAAGTGCGCCTCAAGAGGCTCGGTATTTTGATTTAAAGGTTCATTTTGATCAGAACAAGTTTTCCTACAAAAAAGTTTGATTAAGTACGAAAAATTAAATAACAACTCAATTTCTCCATCACTTTCAAACTTCCTGTGATTCATTTTATGTACTCAATTCTTAAAGCTGTTATATTAAACATAAATAAGCTTCAGCATTGCAAGCACCTATTCCTTATTCCGCCATCACCGGCATTAAAACCACAATATTATATACATTTATAGGCAAAGATCACATAATACCTATCAATCGTTTACGGCAGGTATATGCGGTTCGTGTAGAAGACCAAGTATCTTCCGCAATCAAACCACATCCAGCTCAGCGGTCTGCAACGCTGGTACTCAAAGCAGTGGTTCTTGATCCTTCCATTTGTACTTTATCCTTCCATTGTTTCCATTCTTTGACAGCCTTCACAGCTCATTTGGTAGTAGCTCTGCCTTCTGCGCCGTAGGCCGTGGGTTCGATCCCCACCGAGTACAAACATTAGTGTGATGAACATATAGATGTTTGTTCTCTGTCTGGGTGTTATTAATATTATAAGTATGTATTTACAAAAAAAAAGTACATATGTATTATATCAGCTATCTGGTTCCCATATTACAAGCTTTGGCTTAGTTTGGGGCGAGATAGTACTGTGTGGATAGTTCACCAATATTTATTTATTTATTTATTGTTGAAATTCTGTTTTCTTCCGGGAAACAGAATTTCTTGTCTGAAGCCCAGAGCACCAACCCATAGTATGCCTGTAGCTTCTAGTAATAGAACGCAGATAATTATACTATAATTGTGTAACCTATAACTGAACAATAAACGATATTTATTTATTGATTTATTGTGTAGTGCGTGTAGTAGAAGGTTTTCAGTTATGGCTATGACCCTCTTTGTGTAACTTTTGTAATTTATTTGGAGATAATATTATCCTATATATTTACGCGAACGTAACGTACATTGGACGTAAGATATCGAAACGCAAGCTTATTGTCATAGACAGAGAAAATGTAATTTTCCTTACTCTCGTTTTTAAATACTTTTACTTTTCACAGCCATGAGACAAAAATGACTTCACAAAGTCATTTACAAAAGGGATCCTTAAACTTTGTTCTAATTTTTCTTTTTATAGGGTTTCAAATATGAAAATAAACCTCTCTTAAACATCCTCAATTATTAATATTGAGTCTGAGAGAATGTCTACCGTGCCTTGGGATTACTTAATTTATTTCAATCTCTTGATTTCAAGAGGCAATCTCACGCGTTAACGTTGTATGTATCTTACTTCAGGACACGTGATTCTCTAAAAACTTTAGAACATAAATCGAAAATACGACGTTGCTCAGCTTACTACAAAGTGATTCTTGAAAAGTTTGCAGACAAACACTCGAAGTTCAGACCAGAAATGCAACTACAAATACATTTCACCGGAAAAGTGAATCGCTAGAAATGCAAATCGGTTGGCATTCAAATCGAGTAGTATTAGTTTCAAATAGCTGTGCCAAGAAGGACGAATGATAAGTGAGGTCTAAGATGTTTTTCACGGAGAAGTTAAGCAATACTTTGACAGTATTACACTATTACACAACAAGATTTTGACAGCCTTCACAGCAAAGTGTAGCTCTGCCTTCTGCGCCGTAGGCCGTGGGTTCGATCTCCACCGAGAACAAACATTTGTGTGATGAACATAGATGTTTGTTCTCTGTCTGGGGACCGTTCATTAATCACGCGAGGCTTGACAGTTGGTGTATTTTTTTGGTATCACGTGTATTTATTTTTTTGTCAAACGCACGATTTCTAAACCCAAAAGCGGCTTTCTGTCTAGACATTATTGTCCTGGTCCTTAATTTCAGAATAAAATAAGATTATACTATATGTACCTGTCTTTAGATGCCGTAGCCGCGGGTGGATGCTGGTTATAACATAATTTCAACCCAGCTCTACATTTTGACTATGACGCTTATTACCGCTCCTCAGATCGCGTAACCAAGTTAAATCGACCAAACAAGTTAGTTCCAGCCCACGATGCGATGTTAAGTTAGATGTACTGAAGCACTTAAGTGTAAAATCGAAGTGGGGAAGTTGGCAACTTGGACTCCTTCGATAAAGATATAGGGGTGGCAAAACAATTTAGATCATCGACTAAAAAGGCTTTGTATCTCGTTTTTTTGTCACCAACTTTTTAGGGTTCCATACTCAAAGGGTAAAACGGGACCCTACTAAGACTCCGCTGTACGTCCGCCTGTCTGTCTGTCTGTCCGTCTGTCACCAGGCTGAATCTTATGAACCGTGATAGTTAGACAGTTGAAATTCTCACAGATGATGTATTTCTGTTGCCGCTATAACAACAAATACTAAAAAAACAGAATAAAATAAATATTTAAGGGTCTCTAACAACAAACGTGATTTTTTTGCCGTTCTTATAGATAATGGCACGGAACCCTACGTGCGCGAGTCCGACTTGCATTTAACCGGTATTTTTATTTTTTAAAAGCGCTTTTTTTTATGGAATCACAACCTACCACTGCCACTACCAAACAAAGAATTATCAAAATCAATTCATTATTGGCGAAGTTATCGCAAACATACAGACGAATTTAGAAACTCCTTTAAAGTCGGTTAAAAACCGTCCGCATGCAATGCCCAAAAGTAACTTATACAATTCCATATAAAAAATTAAAAAACAATCTGAGCGGTAATTTGTCTGTCTGATAATATTTAATAAGATAAAGATCACTGCTTCCGCGAGTGAGAGATTGTTTGGTACTCTGACCTCACTGCGAGCCTTTTCGCTCCAGTAGCGGCGGCATTTTACAAATTACGATCTTCTTCTTTTTTTTATGTTAATTTTAAAGGCTTTGTCGCTGATCTTCTTCTTGTCGTGTCAACATTTTTCGAAACAGTCAGTGTGCCTCAAAAAGGATTCTTTCGAGCAATTGACATATGTTTTGGAAGTTTTTAGGCTTTACAACATGTCGGTTTCCTCACAATGTTTTCCTTTACCGTTTGAGAGTAACTGGAACTGTGCACATCATTTTTGAACAGAAAAAGTCTTTCGTGCACGATGTTTTTTGAACCCACGACCTTTTAGGATCGGAAGGCCGCTACGAGTAGACCACCAGTGCTCTCGCAAATTACGATAAGTAATAGGCATTCGACATTACTGAGTTTATTTGTGTCCCTAGCTGCCGTCCGCGGAATTGCTATTCTATCCTGGACTTGTTCGTTCGTACTTTTTTTTTTAAGTATTATTTTTTATTGTTTTCGAACAATACTTTTTTTTCCAGCCAGTTTTTCAGTGCGGTATTTTTTTATACTCGTTACTTTTGTAAAAAGGTTCTATATCATGTGCATATCATCGTGGAATGTGCATTTTCACTAAACAAATGTACGCCTTATTAAAAAGAACAATTCTTTATACTTTGACGTCTTGAGGTCGAAGTCATGCTAAAATCGTATCGTCCACTCTAAAACTTATTCTAAGACACAACCGACATTACATAGGTACACGTAAATCGAATTATAATTATGAACTTTACCGATGGGGCGCTCAGATTATTATGATTAGCTGTAACGCGTAATTTGCCTAACGCTCGATTGATTTTGTCCAATTTTTCTAACAAATGTCTAACAAGCTATGATTTTATGATTAGATAAAGTCTTATTATAAATTTAAAGGCCAGGGTTAGATTTGAAGTGATTGATTCTTAATTAAGTATTGCTGACATTGTTTGTATGGCCAACAGTGACAGGTTTTTAAGCCATGTTTGATAAGTACCGTGTTAAAACGTAACCTAAGGGGACGCATCGAGAAAAAATCTCACGCTTGTAATATGTGACGTAATCCTTCTACATGTACATGTGTTCTTGGACATGGCATGGACAAAATGCTGGTATTATGATAATGCTGGCAGTGTTTCGGGCTACTGGCGAGCGCTGAAGAAACTCCGCCATACGAGGTGCTCTGCCATACACATGGCTGAGCACCGGCCGGAGAGGTCATTATGGGATGGATCTTATAGTCCTATAAGACCCATCCCATCTAAGCCAAAGGTCGCTTACAATGTCGTCGGCCCATCGGGTAGTAGGGCGTCCCACGTTTCGTCTTCCAGTTCACGAACGCTGTTCGAGAACCTTTATTCCCAAGCGGTTGTCAATGCTATATGACCTGCCCATTGTCACTTCAACTTGCTATTCTACGCGCTATGCTTGTTACATATATAAATATACATAAAATAGAACCTTCATTCATGCAAACAAACCTTCAAATATCTCAGCTAGCAAGGTCGGTAAAGAATAGTGCATTAATTTGCCACCTGTGGTCAAAAACTGGCCAAATATAACCTGAGGTCGTTTCTGTGACTCACAGTCAAGACACGTCATACGGTTTTTATGATCTTTTGGAGGCAATTTCGCAGAGAATAAAATAACAAGTAGGTAACTTAACTACCCAGTTTTGTATGTTACGTGAATTTTTGAACAGTTCGCTGAACTTGACCTAAAATGACATCATTGGCGTAGTCTTGTGATTTTAGATGGCACGATGTGAGATTTTACGTGTAATCTCGATTTTAGACAAGAATACATGAATTCTGATCATGCAGAAGAACGGAAGCAGTAGACTGGAGAGTATTAGTCAGCATGAATAGGACATTTGAACAGAATACCGGCAATTATATTATTCTGACCAAATTAGAAGCCCATTGAATAAAGGCCAGGTCAAGAGCTCTTCCTTTCCTACGCTGATGAGCATATTATATTCGAAACTTCTTCACGACTTTGATCCCCAGGCACGGTAGATATCCCCTCATATTATATTCTCTCGAACTACCTACATCTTGCAGTTGGTATTGCATACGTGACGGGCTAGCCTTTCGCCGATGCTAATATAGATTACGATAAGACAAACAGGTTTCCTCACGATGTTTTCCTTCACCAATTACTTACCTAAAGTATATGATAGTTATCACGAATAGTCTTACAGGGACTGACATCTGCTTTACTATAGTTTTCGTACATAACGTGCAAACGTTTTAGTACGAAAACTTATTTTGATCAAAATTATATTTTGCTGAACTACTTTGTTGAATGCGATTTTTCATAAATAAGTTAAATGATTTTATATTTTCAAAATGTTGAATTGGCGAGCGAAAGGTACATTAGTTTTTGCCTACTTTTATCAATCATCTTAACAAATTCTGTAACGAATAGAGCAATTTGCCACTAGCTATTACTGTAACATCCTCTTAACTCTCCAGTGACCTTTAAACTGATCGCGGACATCAGATTATGCGGTAATACCTTTGTAACATGTTATTGTAATTATCTTAAAGACGTACAGTGCGCGCCAGTATGTTTGTACAGTCAGTTACATATCAAGTTATCAAGAGTAGTAGAGCTCTTTGTGAAGGGCTCGTCCGGGGAAGTACTACCACCACGCCTTTTTCTGCCGCCAAGCAGCAACGCTGTGTTTCAGTTTGAAGAGTGTGGTTGCCGGAGTAATTACAAGAACATGAGGCTTAACATCTGTATGCCTGAAGTTGATGGACGCAGGGCAGTGCATCTTAGGGCACGTTCCTATCGTGTGTGACTTACGAGGTAATGCTTTGTCATAGGTGATGGTTACCACTTAACATATGGTGGGCCATCTGCTTGTTCCATCAGATCGTTGTATAAAAAAAAGAAGAAGACGGGCGACAGCTGATAATTGCACACGCATAGCGCACAACTAAGAAGCACTACTGTAGGTAGCACGTATTGTAGGTAGGTTATGTTGACTCAACCTAACGGTGTAGAGTGAAGCCGGTTTTTGCATTTTTTCTGCTAATTACACGTACAGTTACGTCAAATTCTGTTATTGTTAACCTTTAGACTCGTATAAAGTTCTACGTGCTATTGTTTTACAAAGTACAGCAAAAAATTGCACAAAAAGATACCAACGCCCTCGATCGGAAGGTAGCGTTCAATACCTGCATAAAATCTACTTCAAATAACATAAGCTTAAGAGCTGATTTCACCATGCTCTGTTAGTTACTAATCAAGGATTAGCAGGCCGTTAAACATTGTCAGGTCTAAAGGACTAAGTAGTTTTTGATTTAATACATAATCAAGGGTCAATAGAGTAGAAGTGGGCCGAGAAATAGTTAAACAAGTTCGGTAGGTCACATTATTACTTTATACATTTTATTGTTTATAAGTTTTTTGTAATTTAATAGGTTGTTCTCAAAAACTTTATAATTTTCTTGTTGTAAATTCACGGCCGTAACATTTGGGCCCGAGCTGTGTATATGGTTTTCGAATCCGGTCGTGCACTTGAACTTACTTAAACTTAAAATTACTTTTTTATTTTTTTATTTTTTTATTGTTAATAGCTAAACGTTTGACTGCCATCCCGCCTGATGGTAAGTGAAGATGCAGTCTACGGTGGAGCACGCTTAGCTATAATCCACTTGTTCACTCTTGTCTTAAATATTCCAAGGTTATATCGTTCCGGAAATACCGACGACGGTAAAGTGTTCCACTCCTTGGCAGTTTGCACTAAGAAAGTGGAAGCAAAGCGCTTCGTGCGATAGTGAGAGATATACTTGAAAAATTTCAATCTTAAAAGCAAAATGAGGCTAATGAGGCACGAGCTTTCAAACTAAAAAAAAAGTTCTAGAAAATCAATTACGCTACAAAACCATAAGCGTTGCTTTGCTAGAAGATAATTAGGTATAAGAGCGATTCGGCCCTCGAGATATTGAGATGACGTTTACGTTGGTAGCAATTCGTCAATTTTTGGTATTATTAAGTATTCTGTGCTCGTGATGCTTATTAAGAGAGACGCAACTTGTCATTTATTTACGTCATGCTTTGTGGTTAGTTATTTTTCCTGGTTACCGCATCTGATCTTGCATCCATGAGATACTTCTAGTCTTACTAGCTCTACCTTGAGAGCTCTGGTGGCCTAGTGGTAGCGACCCCGCCTTCCGACCAAACGGTCGTGAGTTCAAAACCAGTCGTGCACTAATGAATTTTTCTGATCCAAAATGTAGTATGTGCATAGTGGCATTACTATCAACTGGCGAAGGAAAACATCGTGAGGAAACCGGCATGTCGTAGAACATAAGAAGCCCGAAAACATATGTCAAGTGCTCAAAAGGCGCCTCTTTAAGGCGCACATAAAATCCTTTCACCACAGTGTTTTGAAAGAAACTGACACGACCACGATAAGAGAAAGAGTCTCTATCTTGCGTAATATTTGTTTTCCATCTAAGCATTGCTTTAAAATCTACCGTGCCTGTGGCCATTGGCGTAGCTATCGTAGGGCCAGGTGGTGTAGTGCACCAGGGCCCCGTAGCTCAGGGGGCCCTCTAACCTAAGCTTTGAAAAGAGAGGGTCAGCCAGCTCCCGAAGCAGGAAAACCTTGAGCCTGCTCACTTTTTTTATGATTTATTTTAAAGGCCAATATAAGTTCAAGCTATGTGGAAAGAGGGGGTGAGGGCCTGATTCTTTCTCATTGCACCGGGGCCCTTGTCCACCTAGCTACGGCACTGCTTGAGGATCAAAGTCCTAAAGCTGTTTCGTTCTGTTTTTTCTACAATGTCGTTAATCTATCTGGTCGACGTTTATCTGTTAAATTATAACCATAATTTAAAAAAGTCTAACCGATGGGTACAAGACAAACAAACTATGTAATTTAAGCTATGTTTAAAATTGTAAGAGATGTAGGTAGAGATATCAGACAGGCAATAAATCACATGTCATTATCATTATAAATAATCAAATATCTCAATCTTTACTTAGAATAGAATTTACAAATCGCCACTGTACCAGCCAGTTAGCGACAATTACCCCTTGGGTCGCTCTTACACAGAAATCAGGTTGCCAGTTCCAACGCAAGAAAATCGCTTCGCTGGCAACAGCGAAAATATATTTATTCGAGCGAATAAATACTTTTCACATTTCACAGAACAGTTTTATAACACTTCTAAGGCGTTTAAGGCTAAGACGTTTGTTTTATAAATGAAGAATAAAAAAGAAATAAACATCCTTCACAGCTCAGTTGGTAGAAGCTCTGCCTTCTGCGCTGTAGGCCACCGAGAACAAACATTTGTGTAATAAATAAATATATATAAGAACATATAAGTATTATATCAGCTATGTAGGTCCCTTAGTACAAGCTTTGCTTAGTTTGTGGCTAAATAAAGTTGTGTGGATATGTTTATAAATATAATTTAAAAAAAAAACAGGTTTAGTAAAATTAAATGATTAGGATCTATCTTTATTTAAATGAGAAATTAAACCTGTAACGGTGATTCGATACACAAAGTACCACCTTCACTACTAGGTTTCACAAAAAAGCGCTATTTATTCTATTTCTGCGTCAGTAACCTAGTTTCTGTGTAAATTCGTCGACAAAGAGCCTGGTAAGCGCAGAATGATAATAAATTAGTCGGCTACTGCTGTGAGGAAACTAACTGGAAAACCGAGGGAAAGTCTGCGAAATATTACTTATGCATAATCATATTCTGGATTACTTAATATTATGTTTACTTTATCAACCTAGAGCGTTAGGTACGTTGGTTCTGCACAGTAATTCATAATGTAGGTGAAAATGTGGGTTAAATAAAAAAAAAACAAGAAACCCAACTTCTTTATTTATACGCAAGCTACCTATAACTTAGGTTGTTTTAATGAGAAAGCCTAATCATATGAATTAATGTAATTGCCTTTTAATCTTTTTGATATTGTCTCGTAGCTAACACTTGTGCTAGCTGTGGCTTACTTTAAGGAGCAAGCACAGTTCATCATTGTTGTTTTTTATGTAAGAATTGTGTATAAGCTGGAAGCCCTGAATAAATAAATAATCTTTCGGTTTTGATTGCATATACGAATAATAATTCTGAGTCGGCGAATTTTAAGAGGCCGTCCCGTCTAAGGAAAATTACATTTTGATCGAAACATGTTAAATGGTAGCCTGATTGAACATTAAAATGATTATATTTCCAAGAATATATTTTTGATTTAACTGATATTGTACTGTTTGTTAAAAAATAAAATATAATAAATAGGCATTCCAAAAATAAGAATATTCAAAGTCAAAGTCAAAAGGCTTGTCAAATTAAATCACAATATCAACAAAATCAAAAGGATCACTTTGAAACGTCTTAAAGCAAGGTATATCTATAAGGTGCCAGTTATTCAGGCTCCTTAAACCTAAATATTTCTTCAATTCGATTAGTACCGAATTCGTTCTGTTTAAAGGCTGCGTCGCTCCCATTACATTTACAAACGATTTATTATCACACTCATTACTCGTGATATTTCGAACCTTGGCAAATGTACCAACATTCACCTTATTTGCGACAATTGTAAACATTTGTAAATGCAGGAATTTTGTTAACAATTTGAATCTAACAAAACATTATTCAAACGTCATTTTGAAGGACTATTCAACGATTGCTACGAAGATTTGTTTCGCCAAACACCGCCTATAAATTTATAGTCTTAGTATATTTATACCATTTAAAATAATACAAAGTAATGTTTATTAATCCATCGGCTGGAACCAAGTCTTGACTATCAAAAAAGGATAAAGTTATAATCATAATAGCTTATTATAGCCTATTTTTTATCCCAAAAATGTTGATACACGAAGTATAAAACATATACGAACCCAAAAAATGAAACTGCTTTAAATATTGATGTTAGCATTCCCCGCTAAATAGCGAGCGAAGCCGCAGCGACTGCTAGTGTTCAATAACTTTCCCATTAGTCCTTTCGCCTCAAAAACAGAAGAGCTATTTTTAAATTGCAAATTCCGAGTATAATCGCCTTGTCTCGCCACGTTTTTGTACCAAAAAGGCAACACCCTTCCATTTCCTCCACACAACGACCAGATTCATCAATCAGACTTTCTGAATTTGCGTGCTAGCCCCAAACTCCTACAGAGTGCCCCAAATTAATCTTCAGCTCATACGAATAACACCTTATTTCTCAATGCCGGAAGCACCAAAATCGCGTATCTACCTAGTGGATGACTTTCCGTGACTTACAGATTTGTACAATATGTGGAAACACTTTCTTATTGTTTGATTTATTTTCTTGATTTATGGCAAAGTCAACGCAGTTTCGCTTTTCGCAAAAATTCAAAATTTTTAGAGATCTCTTTAAAATTTATATTTAGCAATTTGTCCAATTTCTTTTAAAATGTGATAGATATTTTTTTAAGTTCCGAACCAGAAATTATTTATATCCCGAAATTAAGAAACCAATAAAGTACAAGGGAAAACTGACGCGAATGAAGCCGCGGGCGGAAGCTAATAATAAATCTTGGTAATCGCGACGTATAATATCATTTTTGCTAATTAGTTTATTGCCCTCTAACAAACGTTATAATTAATTGCATATTGTGACGTAAACAGGTACCGCTGTTTTTAGATCCCACGTAGAGCCTTCTGTTAGCTCACAGACAAAAAGAAAAGTTAGGTTTCATTTTCATTTTCAAGCCGGATGTTAGTATTTTATACACATCCTTATTGTTGTGGAACAATTTATGCCTTATTTTACAGACAGACTTTGATCGCGAAAAGTCGTTAAATAAAAAAAGCTCAGGTTACCGAGATGACGAATGATAGAGGAGAGTGGAAGGCGAAAACCTGTTGTGCCGACCCCTTGCAGCGTGGGATAAGGGCAGGAAGATGATGATGAAAGAAAACTCAAGTTAATCCTACAAATATATGTAGAGCCTATGTCAAGTTATCCATAGTGCTATTCCGTAAACAACATTCATATAGGTTGGAATTCTGTTCAAGTTTATATGTATTTCAGCAGGTTTGTTAGTCATATAAATATGTATTTATAATATTCTATAAAAAATATAAAAATCATACCTCCTCCTATCTCTATTATATAAAAATCAATTGCTGTTCGCTTGTCTCGCTAAAACTCGAGAACGGCTGGGCCGATTTAGCTGATTTTGGTTTTGAAATATTTGTCGTTGTCCAGGGAAGGTTGAAGAAAATATGGAAAAATTGCGAGGAAGATAGTAAAAACAACAATTTCATTTTCCCATATAAACTGTTCCACCTACATGTTCTACATAAAGCGAAGGGAGAGTTTTAATGTCGTTAAGATAGATACGAAGTACACCGGGCCATCTAGTTGTTAATAAAGTTGCATAGAAAAAATTGCTTTCAGCGATGAGACCAACCATTATACTTTATTATTTTTCGCCTTGTGTACATTTAAGTGTTATCTATCTATATATCTAACTATATTTTTTTATTGCAACTATGTTACGTATGTTACTTAATTATTATCATCATCATTGTCTTGCCCATATCCCACTTGATGTGGGGTCGGCATCGGCAGATATTATGAAATCGTAAAACTTCCGTCTATTTTTGCGAAATGTCTGACTTACCCGTCTTTTCCCATGTGCGTCTCCCACGGGGTTAGGTGAGGTGCATGAGAATGTTGAACAATGTTGTCAGCGTGCCCTACGTTCACATGGCCATTGTTTTTGCGATGTGTATCTGCAAAATGGCGTAATATGGTTTCCTTATTCTTTATCCTAATGTTTAACGGTTTAATAGCTGATAAGATTGTTTTATTCTAACAGTGGCGATGAGCTTGCAACCGGTCACCACGCATGTTGGTATGTAACAAATGTAATATATGTACCTCTGACTACCTCCCTTGGACGTCAAAGAATATTGAGTTCGTACGTACTGAGAGATTTGATGTGATATCTACCGTGCTTGGGAATCATAGTCGTGAAACTGAATAGTGACCTCTTTAACGGGCGACTAACCAGCTGAGACTGAACATGTTTCATTCGAACGTTAAAATTTTTAGAAATAGCGCGTTTGAGGCCAACAGAGCTATCTCTAGATTGTTTGCAAAGGTCTGAAGATAGATCAACTGTTTCACATGTATTACCTATGATGCTCAAGTTATTGCAAGGCAGTGCATCAGAGGGCACATTATTGTTCATACGTTTTTGTACTTGCGTATAATGCTTTGTTGATTACTACTTAGAGCTGATTTCACCATGCTCTGTTAGATTAACAAAGGATTTGACATCTAAGGTTACAATGTTTTTTTTTTTTTTTTACTTAGTAATATTTTTTACGAACTGAATAAAACCAGTGATTTATTCCGACATAATTGGTGGTGTTAGACATAAACGTAAATATGGATAGAAACATCTACAATAACATGTATATTAGCTACATTTCTAGCAAATCACGCCATAGCTCTGCGTTAATTAATGGTACAACAAAAACTAACAACGCGAAAGGCCAGTCAATTAAACACTTAACCGACTGGCAAACCGCAATTTAAATAATGATGTAGGTTTTAGGAGCAAGTTCAAGGTTCTCAATTCTTCAACCCAGTGAAGGTCTCCTCCATAACACGACATTCCCTTAAGGATTAGGTTTTCTGCCTCCAGCAAATTCCTGCCTCTTGGACCAGCCGGCCGATCACGCTAATGTCTAGCTATCGGGATGGCTCTCAATTTGACATTTAATTCTCATCCATCCATCATTTGCTATTACACTATGGGAATCAGAAAGTTCCGTACCCAAAGGGCAAAACAGGACCCTTTTACTAAGGCTCTGTTATCCGTCCGTCTGTCTGTCTGTCCGTCTATCACCAGGCTGTATCTCATGAACCGTGATAGTCAGAAATTTACACTTATAATAACAAATACTAAAATCAGAATAAAATAAATATTTCTCCTATACATATGCAACAAATGTGATTTGTATGCCGTTATTATAGATAATGGTACGAACGCACGGACTCGCGCACGTAGGGTACGTGCGCGAGTCCGACTCACACTTGGCCGGTTTTTTGATAAGTATTAGTTTTAAAAAACCTTAAGAATACCAAACTGGTGACCCCGACACCAAGCCAGTGACACGATACCGTCAAAAACTAGTGCTTGCGGCTTTCTAACCGCAATTGATTGGAATAAATGCAATCATTAATTCACTGGCTCGCTCGTCCCATTTATCATCAGAACGAGATTTCCACGTCTCCATCCAAGGTGCCTGGTAATTCCTCACGCAACCAATAATTGATACTTCGCATTTACAAGTTTATTAGGCGGTTTTCTCTGTTTAGTTAGTAATATTACCAGTAAATCATTCAGAGGCATTACAGGTAAGTTGAATGAATAGTGGCTATAATCAAAACATCAAAATGTCTTTGGAATACATTCGTCAGAAGATAATCAGTGTTTTTAGTATTGCCATCTCTTACACATTGGTAAGAGTTATATACACCTATGACAAACAGTGTTATGACTAGCTTAGAGCAATGTTTAGAGTTTAATAAATAAAAAATATTGGTGGACTTTACACGCTGTCTAGCCCCAAACTAAGCTAAAGCTTGTAATATGGGAACCAGATAGCTGATATAGTACATAATATGTGCTTTTTTTTTGTAAATACATACTTATAATATACAAGGTGTTCCTTAAGTTGTGTATATAAACTTCAGGGGGCTAAAGTACCCATCAATATGAACAACTTTTTCTAAGGAACCAACACTGTGAACGCGAAAAAACAAACAGCTGTTTCATACATTTTAGCCTGGTAGGTATTGAACTTTTGTATGAAACAGCTGTTTTTTTTTTCGCGTTCACAGTGTTGGTTCCTTAGAAAAAGTTGTTCATATTGATGGGTACTTTAGCCCCCTGAAGTTTATATACACAACTTATGGAACACCTTGTATAATAACACCCGGAGGAACAAACATCTATGTTCATCACACAAAAGTTTGTTCTCGGTGGGGATCGAATCCACGGCCTACGGCGCAAAAGGCAGAGCTACTACCAACTGAGCTGTGAAGGCTGTTAATGTTTTTATGTAACAGCTATAAGGCAGTTGTGAGTTATTGGCAATATCGCCACAGAACTTATTTTTGTGATATCACTCCACTTAGAGATCTGAAGGGATTTCTACCGGGCTTGGGCATGGAAGTCGTGAAACTGTTTGCTTTTTTTTCTATGTGCTTTAATAGTCTTACTTACTACGCCTTTTTCTGCCACGAAGCAGCGGTGCTGTATTTCGGCTTGAAGAGTGTTGCCGGTATAATTACAGGCACATGAGGCTTATCATCTGAATGCCATAAGTTGATGGACGTTAGGGCAGTGCATCGTACGGCACGTTACTATCGTGCGTGACTTACGAGGTAATGCTTTGTTATAGGTGATGGTTACCATTTAACATCAGATGGGCCATCTGCTTGTTCCATCAGCTTGTTGTATAAAAAAAATATATTATTGAGTATACCAGATATAAAACAGATTCTCAGTACAATTGTCGTAAATTTTCATGAAATTCACCCAGTGACAGACCTAACAGCTCAGTTGGTAGTAGCTCTGCCTTCTGCGCTGTCGTGGGTTCGATCCCAACCGAGAACAAACATTTTGTAATAAACTTATCAAAAGTTCAATACCTACCTGGCTAAAATGTATGAAACAGCTGTTTTTTTACGCGTTCACAGTGTTGGTTCCTTAGAAAAAGTTATTCATATTGATGGGTACTTTAGCCCCCTGAAGTTTTTAAATACATGTATTGGAACACCTTGTTAAGCATTATATCAGCTATCTGGTTCCCAGCATGTTTGCTAGATAGTGCTGTGTGGAAAGTCCGCCAATATTTTTTTTTTATTTTTTTTTGTAAGTTTTAACATACGTTTCCGAGAAAGGCCAATTATTTCACACTTGATGAAAGCATTCAAGTCACTCTTCATATTTTAATTCGTAGATTTTATGTACCTGTAAAATCTATCATTCAAGTTATAAAGTTGAAAAGCTTTTTAATAGTCTGTATTAACTTATAAATAAGTAATGAATGAGAATAAAAATAAAATGTGTTTATGTATACTTCCCGATGTGAATTCTTCGCGTGCCGAAAATAAATCGATTAATGTATGGAGACGTGAGAGAGCGACGCACTTCCATCTTATGCATTTGTGATAAAGTCGAAAGTTGAATAAAGATTTTTAGAATTACAAATTGAATTTGTCTTGGAGATCGGTTCTGAGTTCAGTGACCGTTGATCTCGCAAGGACGAATGTGCAGTTTACCTTTGCCTTCCTACATAATAATTAATTGTAGGTTTAAATTAAACATGAAATAAATTTGATGCAAAATTTACTACAACAGTGTAAGAGTAGTGTTTACAAAAATATAAAATTATTTAATACCCAGCACTCATCCTACTAATATTATAAACGCGAAAGTTTGTTAGTATGGATGGATGGATGGATGTTTGTTACTCTTTCACGTAAAAACTACTGAATGGATTTTAATGAAACTTTACAGTAATATAGCTTATACATCAGAATAACACATACCTAGGCTACAATTTATTAAGATGAATTGTCCAAAATATGACGATAAGTTTCAAGTAAGTAGGAAAAAATCTACCATCTGCGCAGACGAAGTCGCGGGCACCAGCTAGTATATATCTAAATAAAGCTACTGTTAATTAGGCAAAGGACTGTAATTCCTTGACATGGTAGACATTGCTTTCAGACATACGACAAAAGAAGATGAATGTTTAAGGATGTTCAGGTTTTTATTTCAAATGGATATGGAATGGATAATATTTGGAATGGTTATTTTACTTCAGTAGGTACCTACGTACATAAAAATTTAGGGGAGTAAACTTGTTTGAATCAAAATTATATATTTCTTCAACCTTCGTTGTGTTCTATTTTTCGAAACTTAATTGTTTACAGCGTCTTAATCGTAGTTCATTCAAGGACATTAACTGTAAAAAGAACACTGTAAACGCAGAACAGACTCCCAGTTTCCACGGCCTCTCTAAATTACCTCGCATTTAATGATGTCACAGTTCACCCGATTGTGTGCAATTATGTGTGTGCAATTATTCACTGTACAATTTATTGTTGCGCTTTTCTCTAAGTCGTGACTTACCGCGGGCTTTGCACAAAGTATAATGCTGCCAGTGGTCCATCTTTGTGAACGTTGGAGAGTTTAAATTTGGAATTTGGGTGGATTTGCCAGTGGTCTATCTTTGTAAACATTGGAGTTTGAATTTGGAATTAGGGGGGCTGCCGTTAGTCACCCAACAAGCATAACTAGTAGATTCGTGACAGCATATAGAAGATGCTACTGCCTATCTTCTCATCTAATGTATTGCCTTCCTTTAATAGTCCCGAAAATTAAAGCAACCTCAATCTAGGACTACAATCTAAAGTTTTTATAATAAAATTCTTAAAAAAAGGATATTTTACTGTGACCAAAAATTAAAAAACATTGAATAAATTAAATAAAAAAAACCTTTACCAGTCTTAAAATATTAAAATATAAGAAGAAAGAAACGAACTGTCATCGAAATGCTTTTCTAGAAACGTGGTGAGACAGTGTGTTACTAAGACTAAGTGCAGCATATTATTTGGGATCACGATATTGCGGTACTGCTCTAATAGCTCTACTTTGTCTTGCTTTCTATCAGGGCCCGTTGTTATTGCCATAACTTTTTTTTAAATGATGTAATGCAGTGTTATGAAACGGTAGATAAGTTATAGATACGTATTACAATGTTATTGTCTGCATTACAAGTTATTGTACTCATAAATCAGAGTTTTAGCTTTGACAATCTTCTAAAATTTGAAAGGTCCAAGATAATTGCAACTTCTTTCGCAGGGCTGTGGGAATATAGTAATTTTTTATTTGTATACTAGCTTCCTAAGTCAATTATCATTAGGCTATAAAAAATCTAACTAAAACTTATGAATTTTAATTGTATATTGAATCTAATACAACTGTTAATAATATTGACCCACATAAGATATATATTCTAGTCATTCTGTCAGCCTCCTAATAAGAATCACTCTTCAAAAACGTTGAAATGTGATTAATAAGTTGTTCGACGGATGTCAGCCTCTTAATAAGAATAATTAAAAGCGCTTCCCCATGTCCTAATGTTTTAAGTATTATATATCAGCTATCTGGTTCCCATATAACAAGCTTTGCTTTAGTTTGGGGCTAGGTGAAAGTCCATTAATATTTATATATTAAATTTTTTTGTTCGGCGATACTACCGACACAATATAATGTACTGTGGTGATACCCTATAATGGCTACCATATTTAAGCTAGTTTTTGAACGCAACTTTGTCCGCTTCCATTTTTTATGCTACACGCTAATGAACAAGCAGAAGGGCCACCCAACGCTAAGTGACAACCATTACCACGTGATTAAGCCATCGTAACTTGTGTATTTTATATCAGTAGAAAATATGATAAGATAGGAAGTAGGATAAAAACTATCTCTTACTCAAATATCATAGAGGTCGAACAGTTCATGCTAAATAAGGCCTGCTACTTAAGAAGAGTTAGAGCTCTTTGTGAAGGGCTCGTCCGGGAAAGGACTACCAACACGCCTTTTTCTGCCGCGAGGTTGCGTTGCTGTGTTTCTGTTTGAAGGGTATAGTTGCCGGTGAAATTACAGGCACATGAGGCTTAACATCTCTATGCCTCAAGTTTATGGACGCGAGGTAGTGCATCGTAGGGCACATTCCTATCGTGCGAGGCTTACGAGGCCACATTTTGTTGTATTAGGTGGTTACCACTTAATATCAGTTGCTTGTTTCATCACCAAGTAGTTCAAAAAAGACTATCTTCTAGGGCCCCGGACCGCTTGAACTCCTAGACGTAAGATCTACAATCTCACGTGAAAGAAACTCCGCGAGGCAACGGACAAAAGAACTCATCGCCTAAAGGGGTACATTACATAAGTGTCGGTGTAACGTACCCCAACGTAATGGCCAATTTACGCTAAAGTGCGGTGATAGGTGTTCGCGTGATGTATCATTACTATGCCCGACGGCGGTGGAAAGGTTAGCCTCGAAAGTTTGGTTCCGTTCTGCGTTGTCTATGGATAGTTACTGTCTTCACCTGTACGTTGAAGATGATCTGGTCAAACACAGGGTCAAAGTTTTGGGGTATGAATCGTTCGGAATGGTGGATGCAAAGGTCTTAGGCATATCCCTATCGAGCCTGACTTACGAGGCAATGCTTTGTTATAGGTGATGGTTACCACTTAATATCAGGTGGGTCATTGGCTTGTTCCATCAGTAGGTAGTATATATAATTTTTAGAGATAAGTTTTCAGTAAATACTAGCTCTTTTTTACCTCAAAGTCAAAAGGTATTTATTCAATAAAATCACAAGGATCACTTTGTAACGTCTTAAAGCTAGGTGACTCTAGGTGCCAGTTCCACGCGACCAAAGCCTAGAAGAACAGGCAACAAACTTACGGCTTGGTTCCTACCGTTCTTTTGTATGATCCTTTTACAATGTAATATAATAAGTGAGGCGTAGGCATACAGAAAAAGGTTAACATAATACAACAAATTTATAATACAGCACACGCTACGCTTCAAACTACTAATACCTAATGCATAAATACAATGTATTAATTCAGAGACAAATAAAAAAAACACACAATAGTAGGTACAGTACAGACATTTCAGGCATGTTAGCTACCGATGGGCAGAGCGACCGGGACATCGGGCCACGCACCTAAAATTACAGATAAGTTTTCAGAGGGTAAATAGATCTTTTTTCCTACATGTACTGTAGATAATTTATCCACATAAAGAATAACTTTTTAGTCACGGCCCTACTTACGGGTAGTTATTTATCATCATCATAATCAGACTGAAGACGAAACCTAACCCAACCTTTTCAGCGCTCTTATTTTTTAAACCAAGAAAAAAGAATAAACTCATAAAACATTTAAAATCGAACTAGGAATTTAAAATAAAAATAGCTTAGTCACGTAAAAAATCATAAAAAATATCACAAACAAAATCGAAATATTATGCACTCAAACTATATTAAATTCCACTGCAAATTGGAATTTCTGAATGGAAATTTTTATAGGTGCAGAAATAGAGTAAATAAAGCCATCGGAACATTTAATGGTGGCCATATTATCCTGTGGTTGCAAAGGCGGGTATCGCGCGGGTGGCCGGCTTATAGACGGGTGGCCGACTAGACCGGCTGGCAAACTATATGTGTATGTTTGTGTACAAGTCTAGTGCTAGTGTTTCATTTGTATTAGTACCTACCATGACACAATCGAAACTGTCATGGTTGAACTTCACATAGCTATTCTTGTTGGCGTATTCAGAATCAGATTTGCATTACCGTCCGAACTAGTTAATAAACTGTATCTCGGATTTTGTGTGTATTCGTCGTGTTTTCCCAAATACCCGGTGTGTAGTGACCCTATTCGCCATATTTGCCGAACAAGACGAGGGTGCAGATACACGAACTAATAAAAACGCGAATACCAAATAAAGATGAGAAGTGCTACCATCAAAAAAAAAACAGCTGTTTCATACATTTTAGCCTGGTAGGTATTGAACTTTTGTATGAAACAGCTGTTTTTTTTTTCGCGTTCACAGTGTTGGTTCCTTAGAAAAAGTTGTTCATATTGATGGGTACTTTAGCCCCCTGAAGTTTATATACACAACTTAAGGAACACCTTGTATAGGGATTCAATTTTTGATAATTATTTTAACATGATCTAGCGAAATACTTAGTGCACAGAAAATTACAGTAAAACAAGTATTAACAAAAAATAACAAACACACATGAAACAGTTGAGTTACTTGCACGATCTGGAGATAGCTCAACTGATCCAAATCAGTGCCATTCGGGAGCGGCCCCAAGACGTTGGCTGCATAATTTTGTATTCTAAGTATTCTATCATCTATCTGGATTCAGAAATGAACATGTCAACATAGCAAAGATCGCTTGAAAGAATGTTTATGAAATATCAGAAACAAATACCCTTCGGAGATTATCAAAGATTGAGCTAAAATATAATTTTTGTTACAAAAAGATTTTATAAACCAGACAGGTGGTTCAATACTAAGGTAAATATATTAAACACTAGTGGCTTCCCGCAGCTTCGCACGCGTTGAGGTGGTGAGCCGTGATTGAGCCACAAACATCCAAACATCGTAACTTTTGCATTGTTTTGTATATTATTAGGGTAGGATTTTAAATACCTACGTAGGTATAAGAGATAATACCTATAGGCGTACATTACCTATATTAGGTAGGTAGGTAGGTAGCTTAGCACAAACATGACAAATACAACAAAGACAACCTTGCACGGAAAATATGTACTTATTTGTTCCTAGTTTCTACCCCAAAAACAAACGAAACGAAACAGCTTCAAGACTTTGATCCCCAGGCACGGTAGAT
Source organism: Chloroclysta siterata (assembly GCA_932294275.1). Classification (NCBI taxonomy): domain Eukaryota; kingdom Metazoa; phylum Arthropoda; class Insecta; order Lepidoptera; family Geometridae; genus Chloroclysta; species Chloroclysta siterata. The sequence goes on from OW028602.1 coordinate 14,207,815, forward strand.
ACCCTCAGATCTCTTTGTACCAACTCAAGATTCCCGTTTTTAGAATGTCCCTTACAAACATTGACGCCTCGTTGTATCCTATTTACTCGAGCGCAACGAAGGAGGGTAACTTTTTGGGGGTGTTTTTTAAAATCATACTGTCTTTTTATATATTTACTTCAAGTTTGAAATCAATCGCACTATGCGTAAAAAATCTCCCTTATTAACTTTTACAGTCATTTGCACCCTTTGCAGGGGTAAACTATAAAAAATTAAAAGTGTCATTCTTAATTATTTATTTCTAAGTATATTACCCCAAGTTTTAAGTAATCAAGGTAGTTTAAAAAACTTAAAAATGCCTATCCTATTTTTTTGCCTTGGAGTACCTACATGTACTTCAAGTTTCAAGTTTGTAGGTTCAAGAAATACAATTTTTCATACCAACGTTTTCAACCCTTTTTACACCCTTAGTGGTTGAATTTCCAAAAATTCCTTCTTAGTACACCTCTACGCCATAAGACCTATGTACTCTTCAAATTTCAAGTCTCTAGGACCAGCGGTCAAATAACTCCCATACAATTTTTTACATCCCTTTGCACACTAATTAAGGGTAGTTTTAAAAAACTAAAAATGCCTTTCTTATTTTTTTAGCTTTGAAGTACATGTACTCCAAGTCTCATGTTTGTAGAATCAAGGAATACTATTTTTCATACAAACGTTTTCATCCCTTTTTATACCCTTAGGGGTTAAATTTCCAAAAATCCCTTCTTAGTACACCTCTACGCCATAAGACTTATGTACTCTTCAAATTTCAAGTCTCTAGGACCAGCGGTCAAAAAGCTCCCATACAAACTTTTACATCCCTTTGCACACTTATTAAGGGTAGTTTTAAAAAACTTTAAATGCCTTTCCTAGTTTTTAGCCTTGGAGTACATCTACTTCAAGTTTCAAGTTTGTAGGTTCAAGGAATACTATTTTTTCATACAAACGTTTTCAACCCTTTTTACACCCTTAGGGATGAATTTCCAAAAATTCCTTCTTAGTACACCTCTACGCCATAAGACCTATGTACTCCTCAAATTTCAAGTCTCTAGGACCAGCGGTCAAAAAATTCCAATACAAACTTTTACATCCCTTTGCACACTTATTAAGGGTAGTTTTAAAAAACTAAAAATGCTTTTCCTATTTTTTGCCTTGGAGTACATCTACTTCAAGTTTCAAGTTTGTAGGTTCAAGGAATACAATTTTTCATACCAACGTTTTCATCCCTTTTTACACCCTTAGGGGTTGAATTTCCAAAAATCCTTTCTTAGTACACCTCTACGTCATAATACCTATGTACTCTTCAAATTTCAAGTCTCTAGGACCAGCGGTCAAAAAGCTCCCATACAAACTTTTACATCCCTTTGCACACTTATTAAGGGTAGTTTTAAAAAACTAAAAATGCCTTTTCTATTTTTTAGCTTTGGAGTACATCTACTTCAAGTTTCAAGTTTGTAGGTTCAAGGAATACAATTTTTCATACCAACGTTTTCATCCCTTTTTACACCTTTAGGGGTTGAATTTCCAAAAATCCTTTCTTAATACACCTCTACGTCATAATACCTATGTACTATTCAAATTTCAAGTCTCTAGGACCAGCGGTCAAAAAACTCCCATACAAACTTTTACATCCCTTTGCACACTTATTAAGGGTAGTTATAAAAAACTAAAAATGCATTTCCTATTTTCTTGCTTTGAAGTATATGTACTCCAAGTTTCAAGTTTGTAGGTTCAAGGAATACAATTTTTCATACAAACGTTTTCATCCCTTTTTACACCCTTAGGGGTTGAATTTCCAAAAATCCTTTCTTAGTACACCTCTACGCCATAAGACCTATGTACTCCTCAAATTTCAAGTCTCTAGGACCAGCGGTTTAGGCTGTGCGTTGTCTATATGTCAGTCAGTCAGTCAGTCAGTCAGTCAGTCAGTCAGTCAGGACTTTGATTCTTATAGTATTAGAGATTAATTCATTCAATCATAATATCAACACGATAAATTTATTTCATTTAACCGAACCACAGTACATTACACAGTACTGAGTTTAACTTGCAGCTAGACGCTCACTAGACGTTCACTAGACGTACTGCGTGTATAATTAAAGGCCTCACTCAAGAACCTGTCAACTTAACACCCCTTTGCTGTGGAACAAGTGATAAGCGGATAGAGGGGATATTGAAGTTGAAAAAAAAAAGAATTCGAAGAGAGACTCTAGGTCTATGAGGTACCGAGACTTATTGAGTCAAAATGTTATATGGGCGTCTTATCGAGGCCATGAGTTAAAAAAAAAACAATAATACGAGAAAATCTATTTTTTTTATTTGTGGCCATTCCACATGTAACACATGCGTATTCTTCAGCGCGATCTAAATGTAATTTTTACAAGTGCCATCTATATTTCGCAGTTTAAACTCATAGCTAGGATAACGCATAAATATTTTTTTTGTTTACTTCAAGAAAAAAAGGAGGAAGTTCTCAATTCTACTGTATTTTTTAATGTTTGTTACCGCATAACTCCGTCATTAGTGAACCGATTTGAAAAAAATTATGCCATCTAAAATAAAATTGCGTATTTTGCTGTTTTATGTTTTTAGTGTATGAAGTCGGTTATTTTTTGCAGTCAAATTATTAATCCTATAGTTAAATTGTTTATTCAAAAAAATGTCTAAGGTCCTATCTTCCACCATCTCCTATTGATGTCCCCTTTTCAATCGCCCCTACAGTGCAGTCCGTTAATTCTCTTTGCTTTGACAAGTTTGATAATAATCGCTGCGGATTTTAGGACCAATCCCCTCATTGCAAATTCGGCAGGAACGGCGAACATGGTTAGGTCTTCTGAAATGTCTATCAGATAGATACGGTAAATTGTTTTTTTAATACTACTTCCTGACGGAACAAGCAGATGGCCCGCTAGATGTTAGGTGGTAACCATCACCTTTAAATTAATTTTTCACTGCATCAACAAAACCTTTTTGAAGATACAGCATACAGATAATTTTGAGCCAAAACACAGCAACGCTGCTTGGCGGCAGAAATAGGCATGGTAGTATTACCCAAAAAGAGCCCTTCGTAAAGAGGTCTACTACTCTATGATGAATAAAAAGAAATCACCATACACGTTTTTTTTTCTTTTTATACTTTGATTATGTATAAAAGTGTAACCTGGCAGTTTTGCCTTTGAAAGTTTACCAACAGCCTATATACTATACTGGATATACATATATATATACCTACTACTAGGCGTTTATCGCGTTGACAACATTACCACAGTGTGGTCGACCACAGCCGGTCATCGGTAGTCCATATTGTTTGGAGCTTTCTCTCCTAGTTAGTACTAAGGTCATTAGGTTCGCTTTCAATTGGTTTATGACCTAGCCATGGGTTTCTAAGAAACAACTTAGAACAGCTTTTGTACAAAGAATAATACGTGAAGCAAGCTTTTTAGTTGTAGAAGTTTTACAGACATAAATAATTTCACTCATTATACCGGAACAGCTTCACGACTTTGAGGCACGGTAGATCGCCTCAGATCTCTTAGCACAAAGTATCAACATAAGATTCTTTGCGGATGTCTAAGGGGAGTAGTTTGAGGTTTGTCCGAATATTTGAATGTATTTGCTTCACACCGTAACTGCTGAACTTTTAAAATAAAACTCGGAATTTATATAGCCCTTGACCTGGATTTACATAAAGCTACTTTTCAAGCGGAAACCCGGTGAGCAAAGCCGCGGTACAAACTCAGTGTGTATTTATTTCTGATACACCTATATTAAAACATGTGCGTAATATAAGATCTATCTTGTTATGAATAAAGCTTTTTGGCAATACGATAAAAATGATAATTGATGCTAAAAACAGTTACACCTTTTCTCAAAGCAACTGTATTTTATGACATCTGAGACATTGTGTGCCGACAAAAATTCGTGGAAAACGGTTATATGAGGTCAATGTCCTTATAAAGCAAAGTTTTTGTATTTTGCACCAGTAATTTTGCCATGTGTAGACGTAGCTTATATTTAATTTCATTGATAGCAACACTGACACCTTTTGACAGTATGATAGGGCCTTGACATTTGACATGAAAGGCAGGTCGAAAGCGTTACCGCGCAAATGTATTCCAAATTCAAAATTTGCTACGACATTTGCTACCTTACTGCCTCGTGATAAAGCTACTGAAAATGTAGGTATGGAATGTAAAGAAAGTTTCTTGGGGAATTTAGTGAGCAAAATTAATTAAGGTGCTCCGGGGTAAGACCGGACGGTTTTTTAGCAAACCATTCGTATGTTGCAAAATATTTTTTTTCTCGACTATGAAAATGTTGGCGAACCTAAAATTTAGTTAGAGCTTTGTATAAAAGACAGGTTTATAAATCGGTATATCCGATAACCCTCTAAACACAACAGTGGCCGAGTTATAGGGGATTAAAGTGATAGTAATTTTTATAAAACCACGGGAAAGATCGGACCTTGACGGGGTAACATCGGACTACATTCTAAAATCGACTCTGTAGCTCCAAACATAAGCTACCTATAATGAAAATATCCGGTTTTATCCAATAATAAAGCATCAATATCGATTTTCGAGATACTGTTTCAACGACAAAAGTGAGAGGCAAAATATTGTTTTTTTCATTCTTATAATCCGATGTTACCCCGGTTCAGAAAAAATGAAGTTTCTATGTTTCTCAAACTTTGACACCTCCACTTTAACTATGGTGTGTAGGTAGGAATACGGAGATACAAAGGTTTAGCAAGCACCTCATATTTGGTTTTAATAACTAACCAGCCTGATCAATGAAGCAAATTACATCTAGTTAATTAATTATTAACCATAAATTACTTATTTCTATTAAAAGTTTGAGAAACTGTTTATATTTTACAGTTGGGAAAGATCGGACAGAATTCATCCGAACTTTACCCATTCAAATTTTGATGGGGAAAGACCGGATCTCAGGCTACATTCAGTTCTAGCGTGTCTAGACCACTTTAATCAGCAAACAAGTTGCCGCATTAATATGATAAGCCACAAAACTCGTAAAAAACACAGCCGTTATACCAGAATTTACGATTAAAGTTGCCGGGGGTAAGTCCGGATCCTTAAAAAATCACATTTTACGTACCTTTTCATATCCGAGTGAATGAAATGCGCGCTGATGGTCCGATCGACTGGCGGCGACTAGTGGGATGGGCCCAACAAAATGGCGTTGCTGGTAATGTTGCCAAGAATCAAAAAATACCCTACGTTATGGAGATATTCGATTTATTCGATCTTACCCCAGATCCGATCTTACCCCGGAGCACCTTACTTTGCTTTGTTTACTTGCGTGTGAAAGGTAGTGTATCAGACACAGCTATTGTAGTTTTGGTATGCATATTATTTAAAACATTTTAATTACTTCATTGTACTGTTTTCTGCTCAGATGAGACAATCAACATAGATAGATAGATAGATAGAAAATTCTTTATTGCACAGAACAAAATGTATCGTACATAGGCGAACTTAATGCTAGAGAGCAACATAAGAAAGTTATTAGAAAATGTCAAATTACTTCATGGGGTTTTTTATGGAAATGTTCTTGCAATAAAATGCTGACATTTTCAAAATGTCGACCCTATTTTTTTAGTAGTAGTAGTAGTAGTAAATATAAAACGAAATGCCATGAAGTTAACAAAATAACAATTTTTTTTCTAAGATCAGAAAGTCTGAACTTGAAATAAGTACCTACCTACTAACAGATTGAAAATAATAACTATAGCAATACTTTATAATACCAAAAAGATGTACAGATTTAAAAGGTAGGTAACAACCAAAGGGGTTGTTAAAATTTTCGAAGTGTCGAAATGTACCGAAATACCCCTTTTACCTCTGCTAATCCTTCAAAAATGCCCTTTTAAGAACCTATCTCTCAAATAAAGCCAAAAATCGTACAAAATCAGAGAGTACCTACCTACTCCATCGCTCACTTAGGGACTTCTGTTTTTGACAGATAGGGTGCACCCCGAGGTATCGCATCCAGAAAACGTTGACCTCTGAACCCACCGCAATTTTCTTTTACGCCTGTATTTTTCTAAGTTGTCTGGTAGAGGAGGCTCCACGTTGAATGGTTATCGTAAAGCCGTGCCAAGTGTGCGCTGTATATTTGTTAGACGCTTCCAGACGTTGGAAATGGAAGGGCTTTAGATTATAAACGTGTGTGAAGAGGCATTCAAAGCTTTTGTTTGTATTGTCTTCCTGGTATTAATAGTTTTTAAAAATGTGGACCTTACTAGATATACATTTTTGACCTTACCGACCAATTGTAGTACTATTATTTATTTTATGACAATATTAAAGCAAAGAGCCTGAAAATATAGGTAATTATAATTGCGTCAACGAAGCTGTAACATGTAAAATAGACGCAAGAACTTTTAAAGATTAAAAAAAATATCCAGATAATTAAGTCAGTTTAGTTTATCACGAATTACATTACATAATCGATTATTAGAACGTTACTTTTTGCATAAATCATTACTGCATTTTTTTTTATATACAAAACTATTTTGATAGTTATGGTAAAAAGAGCTAACCTTTACAAATGGAGATAGATACAAAAACGGAGACAAATTTATCGTAAAGTTTGATGTCAGTTTTAAGTAAGAAGTTGAGAACCATTTCACCCATCAAGCTAGGTGGATTGAGAAGCGCTTTTTTCATACTACTGATGGCAACTAGAAGATAACCCACATGCTGGTGGTAATCCTGACCTATAAAAATTGTTAATCTCAATCCACCCGGCTTGATGATCTCATCAAACTTTACAATAAATTTGTATTTCCTTTTTTGTATCAATTTTGTAAATGTTAGCTCTTCAAGCATTGCCTATAGTCGCGTTAAACTCTCGCTGCAGGCTCGGTCAGTGCTCAATCTATAGTCGCGTTAAACTCCCGCTGCAAACTCGGTCATAAATCATCTTAACACACGCTTAAACAAAAGGATCGTCCGTTCTCCTAAGTGCGAGAGAGAGAGAGCAATATTGATGTCTCGTTCCGATAACTTATGACCGAGCCTGTAGCGAGAGTTTAACGCGACTATAGTAAGTCACGTTTAGGATAAGAAGGTTGATAGGATATCCACACTTCAATGTCACGTCACGGGATGAGAAGGGAATCGTAATAGCATTACGCGTCTCGCTACCGAGACAGCTTCGTCTGGCGTATGTTATTAAGTTACTGCTCAATCAATACTACAATCTGTGGGGTTTACTTGTTATTTGTATAGAACTCCAATAACTACAACAGCCTTCACAACTCAGTTGGTTTGATAGTAGCTCTGCCTTCTGCGCCGTAGTCCGTGGTTTCGATCTCCACCGAGAACAAACATAATTTATGTGATGAACATAGATGTTTGTTCTCTGTCTGGGTGTTATAGAGGTATAATATAATGTTATGCGAGTATGGATTTACAAAAAAAGGATAAATGTATTATATCAGCTATCTGGTTTCCATATTACAAGCTTTGGCTTAGTTTGGGGCGAGATAGTGCTGTGTGGAAAGTCCAAAAATATTTATTATTATTAATTAACTAAATTTTGGGAGACTGTACCTCGAGTCCGAGTTTTTATCATTTTTGATTGTTATTGCGACCCTAGGTTTTTTATCACCACAAGGGTTCTCGCGCGATGAGGCGCTTATCGACAATTGGTGAATATATTGTGAAAAAAATATTGAGTTAAATTTTAAATTGATTAAATGAGTATATTCGAGGAAGTTTGAAAGCAGAGCCTGTGATGGATAAGTTGAGGAGCAACAGGTTAGCGTGGTATGGGCATGGTCATGAGGAGGGAAGAAATACATATTACGAGAAGAGTGTTGGAAATGGATGTGGATGGTTTTAAAAGGAGAGGCAGGCCTAAGAAAAGATGGATGGATTGTGTGAAAGATGACATGAGTAAGAAAGGAGTGAGCACTGAGATGACGAATGATAGAGGAGAGGAGAAGAAGAAACTCTGTTGTGCCGATCCCATGCAGCGTGGGAAAGGGCAGGAAGATGATGACTAACTCAAAAAAATATAGATTAACGAAATAAATAGGCCTAAAGCCACGCATAGGAATGCCGACCAAAGTTAATTCAATTCGTATGTTTAAAGATGACGAGAGCTGGTAAGGTCCGTCATCTAATAATCCATACGTAAAAAACTCTTAGAGTTAATCTAGACTAGATCTTTTTAGTTCTTCGTGACAGACTTTGACGAAGTCTAACAACAATGTGAAGACATTGCCCGATTAATCCTCAATCCAATCGAATCAATTACGTCGATATTACCCCGAACATTAGATTCGTATCTATTCGATACAGTTCACACGCGCCACGCCAAACTAGTTCCTAAACCAAAGCTCAAAAATACTAGTTCAGAACACAGGAGCTTCATAATTTCTGCACGCGAATATAGCTCTTATTCCCAAATAGCTAAGGAAGGGTAAATATTGATTGCAGTTGTCGGCTGTAACACGTTATCGAAGCAATCGTCTTCCCGGATGGGACGTTACTACTTGATGTCGAATGGTGACATGAACGAGGAAAGTTAGAGATGGAAGTTGGGAATTCAATGGGCTGACAATGGAAATTGCATTCAATGGATTTGTTAGTGGTAAACCTTGTATACTCTCTTATTACTATGTATACTCTCAAAACAACGAATTGGCTGATGTATTGGAACCTAATATTGAATAGCCTGCACTAGACCCAAAGTTTGGGTCTTGATTTTATCGATTACTTAATGAAATTGGTCCAGCCAGTGTCAGCGTGTATCAGTGTGCCCTACGATGGACTGCCCTGCGTCCATTAACCTGCGGCATATGTTAAGCCTCATGTGCCTGTAATTTCACCGGTAACCACACTCTTCGAAACGAAACACAGCAACGCTGCTTGGCGGCAGAAAAAAGCATGGTGGTAGTTCTTTGGACTAGCCTGATACAAAGATCTAGTCTATCTAGTCTAGATCTCTCACTAGATCTAGCTACCAATTTATGTATAAGCTTTCTCTTTGCCTGAAAGGTTTGCTGGAAAAAAACTCCTTTTAGGGTTAAGCTTGCCTTTGTACATGTCTTTTGTAATCACGTATATGTAAATGTTTTTTACAATAAAGAGTTTAAAAAAAGAGCTCTACTACTCTTAAATTGATAACGTTCACGGCCCTCAGTAGTGAGGATATCGGTGCGAGGAGGATTCGAGTAAAACTCGATACTTCGTTTCGTAGTGGTTATTTATCGGCAATAGACGTAATTGCCTTTTTCACCCGTGTCGACATGAATGGTTCGGACTAATTTATTGCGCATGTAGTAATTTGAATCGTTTGGAAGCGGGTTGAGTGGGTTTCAAGATGTTCATAAAATTTAACATTTTATAGTAATTCGATGGAAACCAGTCATATCCCTGATAATCTTCAGGGTACTCTGATACGGGCCTCGACCGTATTGCCATAGCTAGTCAATAGACAGAATTTCCATGAATTTTTAATAAAGCTAAGTATTTATTTATAAAGAAAATTACAATGAATACAAGTATTTACAAAATACATATGAAACTGTTAAGCTGTCCGCAGACCGTTACAAACGATCTAGAGATAGCAAATTGTAAAAAGGATAATACAAAAAACCGCTAGGAACCAAGCCGTAAGTATCTTGCCTGTTATTTTGCTTCTTTCTTTTGTTTTCTTAGGTCGCGAGGAACTGGCGATAGATTCACCTAGTATATAAGACGTTTCAAAGTGATCCTTATGATTGTATTGAATAAAGACCGTTTTCATTTTGATTTTGAATTTTTGCTCAACTGAATTTTTTAAATTAATTTATATATCTGTAATATATTTTAGTTTTGCTAATAAATGATTTATGATAATTATTATGCCATCTGTCCTTAGACATACTTAAAAAATCTTGTGTCGGTGATACACACGGATACAGACTAAGCTACACCAAAAAAAATAAGCTACACAAAGCCAAAGAAAAACTACGCTTACTACAAGGACATAAAAGCAAGCAGTGTATAGTCAGATGCGTACCCGCGTGTAATAGGAGATTTACCGTGGAGATCAAAGTCGTGTAGTTATTTTCTGTTTCATAATCTACAATGACACAAATGAGTTATTACTACAGTATTTTTCATTTCATCCGCAATTGCATTACAAGTGACAAAGCATATAACAATGCGTTCAAAGAAGTGGGCCATCTAATCGGTTACATAGCGTTACCTTATCACTGTTAGACAATCTATGGTATATAATATATAACTGGGTACCATTGTATCTGTTACTGATGTGAAGCATTATGTGTTGTTACGACCATTGTCTACATTCTAGTGACTAGAAATAAACTGTCATGTTGTACGATACCATTTAGAGCAACATTTGCTAACTCACAGATTTCAATTTTTTTTAAAGATATAAATTACAAGGTTGTAAAATTACAACAACAAAGTTTCGAGATTAATATTATTAAGGTTTAGAAAAATAAAATAAATAAATAAATATTGGTGGACATTCCACACAGCACTATCTCGCCCCAAACTAAGCCAAAGCTTGTGATATGGGAACCAGATAGCTGATATACTACTTATATACTTTTTTTTTGTAAATACATACTTATATATATCTCTATCTCTAATCTCTAATAATATAAGAATCAAAGTGACTGACTGACTGACTGACTGACTGACATATAGACAACGCACAGCCTAAACGGCTGGTCCTAGAGACTTGAAATTTGAGGAGTACATAGGTCTTATGGCGTAGAGGTGTACTAAGAAGGGATTTTGGGAAATTCAACCCCTAAGGGTGTAAATAGGGATGAAAACGTTTGTATGAAAAATAGTATTCCTTGAACCTACAAACTTGAAACTTGGAGTGCACATACTTCAAGGCAAAAAAATAGGAAAGGCATTTTTAGTTTTTGAAAACTACCCTTAATAAGTGTGCAAAGGGATGTAAAAGTTTGTATGGGAGTTTTTTGACCGCTGGTCCCTGAGACTTGAAATTTTAAGAGTACATAGGTCTTATGTCGTAGAGATGTACTAAGAAGGGATTTTTGGAAATTCAACCCCTAAGGGTGTAAAAGGGTTGAAAACGTTTGCATTGAAAATAGTATTCCTTGAACCTACAAACTTGAAAATTGGAGTACATGTACTTTAAGGCACAAAAATAGGAAAGGCATTTTTTTTTTTTTTAAACTACCCTTAATAAGTGTGCAAAGGGATGTAAAAAGTTTGTATGGGAGTTTTTAAACCGCTGGTCTGAGACACTTGAAATTTGAAGAGTACATAGGTCTTATGGAGTAAAGGTGTACTAAGAAGGGATTTTTGGAAATGCAACCCATAAGGGTGTAAAAACGGATGAAAACGTTTGTATGAAAAACCGTATTCCTTGAACCTACAAACTTGAAACTTGAAGTAGATGTACTCTAAAGCTAAAAAATAGGAAAGGCATTTTTAGATTTTTAAAACTACCCTTAATAAGTGTGCAAAGGGATGTCAAAGTTTGTATGGGAGTTTTTTAACGCGTGGTGCGATTGACTTAAAACTTGAGGTTAATATACTAAGAAATAAATAATTAAGAATGACGCTTTTAACTTTTGATAATTACCCCTGCAAAGGGTGCAAACGACTGTAAAAGTTAGAGAGATTTTTAACGCATAGTCCGACTGGTTTCAAACTTGAAGTAAATATACTCCACAATAAATAATTTCAAATTACGTTTTCAATATTTTAAAACTACCCCTGCAAAGGGTGCAAAAGACTGCGAAAGTTTCAAGGTTTGTACGGGAGATTTTTAACGCGTAGTGCAATTAACTTCAAACTAAAAGAAAATGTGTTTTGTGGATAAATAACAAAAATACAGTGTAGGGGATAATGAGATGATGCGTATTCCATAGTTTATTTCACGTAGCTTCAGAGGAGCATGTAAAATGATAAACGTCCGTTTCCACATAAGTACTTATTTATATTTGCACTTTAAAGTAGGTATAACATGTCTGAACCTATGGAGCGGGGAGAGACGACTGGCGACGCTACATACAAAACCTTCGCGTCAGCCCGATTGCAAGTACCTGTGTGTGGCTAGCCGCCACAACAGTTTGATTTTCGAAAACAACCCCTAAAACGTTACCCTCCTTCGTTGCGAACGAGTAAAAAGGATACAACGAGGCGTCAATGTTTGTAAAGGACATTCTAAAAACGGGAATCTTGAGTTTGTACAAAGAGATCTGAGGGTATCTACCGTGCCTGCAAATGAAACGAAACAGCTTCATGACTTTGATCCCAATCAAAGTCGTGAAGCTGTTTCGTTTCGTTTATTTTTGGTGTAGAAACTAGGAACAAATAAGGACATTATTTTCCGTGTAAGGTTGTCGTTTGTTGTTTGTTGTATTTGTCATTTTTGTGCTAAACTCAGTACCTATACCTACTTACCTAATATAGGAAACTAGCGGCCTGTCCCAGCTTCGCATGGGTGGACATAATTTTTTTCAACGTTTTAGGATAAACTTACACCGTGGTGGGTTCGAATCAATCGCACGCACTTCTAACTCGCGCCTTGCCCGGGCCCGCGCTTAGAGAGAACGCGACCCGTGACCCGCGCGTCGTTTATATTTTTAAAATCTTTTGAATGGAATGTCCGATTTGAAAAATTCAAGAAGTAATGTATAGGTATTGAACCAGTCTTGAATATGAAAAGATTTATTTGGATAAGGATTAATACCAAGGTACAAATAAAGAGCCTTTTCTAGCGGCGGCATTTCAATTAAATTTTTATAATAAAAGAACACTTATTGTGACATAACTATAATAGTTAGACATATGCTGTCGCGACATTTTTTGTAGATAATGACGTGTTCTGCAAAGTCGTAGTACATTATTTTGTTCTATCATCAATAGTTTTCGCAGCGCACGCGATGTAAGGTTTTCTTTTTCCACCTTGGGTTACATTATTAGAGTTTTAGTAAGGATCCCTGATTTTTTTGAAAATATAATATAGCCTATGTTACTCAGGGATAATGTAGCATTCTAATGGTGAAAGAATTTTTGAAATCGGACCAGTAGTTTTTGAGCCTATTCGTTACATACAAAACAACAAAACAACAAAAATACAAATCTTTTCTCTTTATAATATTAGTGTAGATGTACGCCTATAGGTATCTCTTATACCTACGTAGGTATTTAAAATCCTACCCTAATAATATACAAATCAATGCGAAAGTTACGATGTTTGGATGTTTGTGGCTCAATCACGGCTCACCACTTCAACGCGTGCGAAGCCGCGGGAAGCCGCTAGTATTATATATATATAACACCCAGACAGAGAACAAACACCTATGTTCATCACACAAATGTTTGTTCTCGGTGGGAATCGAACCGAGCTACTACCAACTGAGCTGTGTAGGCTGTCTAAAAATAATTTTGATCAAAGTAAAGTATAAAAGTAGCAAAGTATAAAAGTATAATTTTGATCCAAACAAGCATACACACCAAAAAATATTATTAAATATTAAGCAAGTTTGGTGAGCACAAGAAAATAGTAATATTCACAGTAAAGTGTATTCACTTATATCACAACACAAGTAGTTAGGTAGTTGGTAAACTATCCTAACGACATGTTTTATAAATTCGAGTCCAAGTCAAAAGACAAATTCAGTCGAATCAAGACTACACTTTGAAACGTCTTATAGTTGGTAGGTCCCTGTTCCACCCAACTGCCATATGTAGTAAAACCACTGGTTTCATAAAAAGTAAAATAATTGTTTTCATAAAAGGCTACTGAATGAAATCAATAACAGGAAACGTAATAAAGTATTTTGAAATACCATTCTATGGCCGAAACCAGTTGACCTGCCGTAAACGTGGAGAAAATGAAGGGTTTCCTCTAATCTTGACATTCTTGGTATGGTTGTTGGATTGTTGGAATGTTGCCTGGGCTGTTATACAGCGTGATTTATTATGAATGGCCATAGCTATATGTATGCTCATTATTATTATTATTCGTTTATTTCAGATTAAATTATTTCGAATTACTAAATTTACACAAATCATACAACAACAACATACAACTATACACGTAATGATAAAAATAATTAATGAAGATATCAACAGATATTGAAAATTGAAAATAGGATACAATTAAAATTACTAAAAATAAAATATGAACTTATATAAAATTAATACCCATTTGAAAGTATTATAAAAGAATACCTAAAACATAAACGAGATTCCCAAGTTTTTATTCTTAAGTAGATTTTTAGAAAATTACTTCTACAACTACATAAACAATTTTCAACCTATTGAGAATACGAACGAAGAATAATATTATTATTTAAAAATAATTTTGTGGACATTTTAAAACAACGCTATTTGCAACGAATTATTTGCACCAACCTTTAGCTTATTTCTTGAGATAGATCCATTTTTGTTGAATCACCCAGTACAGAGCTACTTCACTTCGCTTTCATTAGGCGAAGGAATTCAGTGTACTTCCATTCATTGGTGCATTGATAGATTTCATTGAGTACTTTCACCCAATGAAGGCGTGGATAATAAGCCCTAAACAGGCAATATGCGTCTGGGCACAGTTTTCGAATTTTAGTCGTAAGTAATATAGGTTTTTTCAAATTCCTTGATTGTTTTCATGTTTCATTATAAAGGCGAACAATGTTTTTTTTTAAAACGTTGTTCTACGACTTCAGAAGAATTTTCCTCGAGAAATAACAAAATAAACTAACAGCTATTTTAAAACACTCGTATGCGTTTCCATTCGGAAACTTCAGTTTCTGCCTATTTTTGTTTTTGATTCCAATCGGTAACGTTTCCGAATGTTTTAATGGCACCAAACCTTCGCACACGTCTAAATATTCTAGTGCTTAATCTGAATAAACTGCCTTCGGGCTTATAGTTGGGTACTAAGGCGAAAACAAGAGCTAATGTACCTCTCGCTCGCACGTTTCGACTTATTGACAGGTATAAAATCACTAAACACATTTTCAAAATATCGCAATAAACCGAAAAATTTTCGTAAAATTTTCCTACTCAAAAGTTTGGTTTATTGGTTTTCGTTCTTATGCAAACTTTTGAATAGGAAAACTTGTACCGATCAAAACAATTTTTTTTAACTAAACTCTGTGCAATGTGATTGCACACAAAATGGTAGATTGCGATTTTTCAAAAATGAGTTTAGTGATTTTATACCTTTCAACATGTCGAAACTTGCGAGCGAGAGGTACATTAGCTCTTGTCTTCGCCTTAAGTTACACGTAGGTCTATGCCTAATTGGACATATACTAATTTGCTCATAGAGAATGCCACACAAGATTCTAGTACCAATTGTATGGTAAAATCGAAAGTGCCAATACGACCATACAAACATTTACACCCCAAGCTTACTTTGATGAATATTTACTGTCTTGCACAAGTGCTGGAAATGATTTGAGCTACAAGTACCTACTTATTAGTCAGTCGTCCTATTTATTGTGTCAATAGATTTGACCTACGCCCTGATAAAATGATTTTCATAATCGTGTTTAGATTGAGTTAATCAAATATTGGTGTCGATTCTGTTGTAAGTTGTTATAGCTAACTAGGTAACTAATATTACTTAAATTGTGTCAAATATGAAAGATTATATTCTGGGAATACTAAAGTTTAAATTAATATGCCATCTCAACTGCCATTCCTAAATTTAGTGTTTTACTCAGTCGCGGTTGCAGTTTTATATTTACATTTACGCCAAACTAGGGGGGCTGGTAGAAAATGCTTGTGCATTAAGCCCTCCTTTTGTGCTTTAACTTAGTGTTTTGTGCAATAAATGATAAATAAATAAATAAACTAGGCAACTCCAA
Source organism: Chloroclysta siterata (assembly GCA_932294275.1). NCBI lineage: Eukaryota > Metazoa > Arthropoda > Insecta > Lepidoptera > Geometridae > Chloroclysta > Chloroclysta siterata. Next base: position 14,223,689 of record OW028602.1, read on the forward strand.
TTTATAAGATGACTAGATAAGCGTAAAAATGTTGCATTATCCTAGCAACACTAAAAATGTTTATACACAAGAGGTTTTTTTTTTACAACTATCTGATGGAACAAGCAGATGGCCCCCCTAATGTTAAGTGGTAAACATCACATGTAACAAAGCATTGCCTCGTAAGTCACGCACGATAGGAACGTGCCTTACGATGCACTACCCTGCGTCCATCAACTTGAGGCACACAGATGTTAATCCTCATATGTGCCTGTGATTACACCGGCAACCACACTCTTCAAACCGAAACACAGCAACGCTGCTGGCGGCAGAAAAAGGCGTGGTGACGAGGCGAAAAGGCTTAAAACTTTTCCAACATATCGGGCGGTCATCGGGCAGTAATCAGGCAAAAGAACCAAAAAATAATAACAAATCCAAGAGCTCCTATTTTACTGGTCTATCTGTTATTCTGTCTATTCACTAGTACAAAAAGTTTACGATGCTTAGCAAAATGGTATTTACTACAGGTTGATTTAAAAAAAATGCATTCCGATTGTGATTGCGAATACTTATAGCTAAACAGTCGGTTTTCTTGCGCATTTATGCTTATGTAAATTGTGAGAACCACGCATCTTTAAGTCACATTGCAATGATTTTCACGGTCTGGTGAAATTTCCCGTGAGAGGATCCCGGTATGTACACTCAGCAACGACATTCATGAAACAGAAAAATCATAAACTGCTTAAAAAATACTTACTTTACTATTACTTACTTGACTTAAATCCCCAGGCACGGTAGATATCTCCGCAGATCTTTTACCATCCATAAATCATCAGCTATAAATAATAATAATAATAAAATAATAAAAATAAAATAATAATAATAACTGTTAAAACTGTACTTATAACCATAGCTATAAGATCTTTTTTGTACTACAGTTATACAATAAATAATTTATGATTCTGATTCTGAGTCTTAGGCCAGAGGTACGTCTAAATAATAGGTCCATTTGGTACATACCCACATTTTTCATAAACGTGACAACGTAGCAAGCAAACCAACGTTTGAAGAGTAGTAGAGCTCTGTGAAGGGCTCGTCTGGGGAAGTCCTACCACCATACCCTCTGCCGCCTATAGTGTTGCTGTGTTTCCGTTTGATGAGTGGGTTTCCAGTGAAATTACAGACACATATGGCTTAACATCTGTATGCCTCAAGTTGGATGCAAGGCAGTGCATCGTAGGGCAAGTTCATATCGTGCGTGACTTATGATTTGTTACAGGTGATGGTTACCAATTAACATCAGGTGAGCCATCTGCTTGCATAGAGCAGAATTCTGCTATCAGAATTCTGCTATCAGAATTCTGCTCTATGAGCCTTAAGTATAGTCAAACCACATCTTCATCCATCAGGGTTTGAAAGATAAAGCTCTTCTTTTCATTCTTCTCTCATTCGAAATATTTTTTTTGTTTTTTTTTTCACATTTTTTTCTAATCATCTTGCCCGTGTCAAGTGATTTGTATTGAATACTTTTTAGTCAAGTCGGCCGTCATTTGTTTTGAAGAAAATGGTGGCGGTTTTCTTCAAAACATTGGAAACATTTTCGGTCAAATCAGGATATCACATAATACACTTTCATTCCGAATGCTTACACTTTGTATTTTAACCAAAATTACCTCAAGTAATTTTGGTTAAAATACCACCGAACCGAAATTACACAACATAACTCATAATAACACAAGAAAAACAATTAAAATTAAAAAGATATATTGCTTACCAAAATGTCAGAAAACGAATCAAGATGAAGCCCACTGAGGCTTTTGTCACTTGACATTTCGTATCCTAAGTATCCTAGTGATATTCGACATTATTCTGTTGCCGTTAGGGATACGATACATTTAGTATCCTAAGAGCTGATTTCACGATGCTCTGTTAGTTACTAATCAAAGATTAACAGGCCGTTAAATCTAACCTTAGATGTCAGACGCGTACATTTTGACATATTTAGCGGCCCTTTAATCCTTTGTTAATCTAACAGAGCATGGTGAAAACAGCTCTGAGCCTAACGTATCCTAGCGATATTCGACCTTATTCTTTTGTAGTTAGGGATACATTTACGCGACTAACGGACGAATTTGATCGTCCGTGATCAGCCTCCTGATGTGAAATGACATCATCAAAGGTCAAAACACCGGCAAATTGACGGATGACATCCAACGACTTTGAAACACGTTTTCTTACAAATATCCGGTATCGCAACATGTTTACCTTGCTTCAAATGCCATATTATACTGATAATTAAGGCGCGGTTTCTTTCAAATACATCGGTTTTTACCATATAAAATCATGCCTGTTTTTTATGGTTGGATTTCTTTGGGCTGATAATAAAATTACAAAAGAGTTATTAAATTTAACTTCAGTACAAAGTTATAATTAAAATAAATCTTGTACTCATGACCACGATTCCATCCACGTTTTTACTTAAATTGTAGTGATAAAAGTTTTAGAACTGCAAGGGAAAAGAGATAAAAATCTATGTTTATAATCGAGAAGTCCACTCATTCACTCATCACGGAATCTCCGAACTGAAAGTTAAGGGTGTATTGTATGGTGTTTGCATATGTATGTATGCGCATTTATGTATGGGAACACAAAGTTCTCTTACTTACGGCTACAGGCACTATTCGTGTATTCATTCATAAATGCATGTTACATCAACACGAGACACGAATAATGTGCAAAAAATAAAACGAACAAAGCTCTCTGTAATTTAGCGCAACACAAGCAAAATTATCATCTAAAGAAAAAAAAAACTGAAAAATGTTTATTGGCAATAATAAAATCAACAGTAAAGTGTGAGGCTCTGTCTCCTGGAATAGCGTTAGCTGTGCCCCAAGAAACACTACTCTCCCGAATGACAATAAATACTTATAGTTTGTAATACTAATGGACTGACGACATTGTCAGGATCGCGGGAAGTCGGTGGATGGAGAGGGCTCGGAATCGTTCTTCCTGGAAATTTATAGGGGAGGCCTATGTCCAGCAGTGGACTTCTTTAGGCTGATGATGATGATGATGATGATGATGACTTATAGTTTTAAAGTTTTGAATGAAACTAATTTTAACATTAAATAAATACGAAAATTCTAGCTTATTTGTATCTAATAATAATAGGATAGTGTGTGTGTTGAATATGTTTGTGTATCAAGCAAACAAAGTCGCGGGATTCCACTAGTACCTTATAAAATAATTTACGACCAAACGACTACCTCTAAGTTATCTGTAAATGTATTTAACTAGTCCCTCCTACGAGTGCAAACCTCCTTGCAAACCTGTTTTCAATATCAACAGCCATAAACTATTATGAAGGATTTCTGTAACATCCACTCGGTAATTATGGGCTCTTCAGATCATAATGTATCCGCATTTAAATTACATCCGATGAAAGAAGTAGCTGGCTCACTTTGCTTGTTAGAAGTTAACTGTTTTTTTTATAATATTCTAAAAGTTATTATGCGAATGGGATTTGAACCTACAACGATTCAAATCTTTGTGATTTCCATAAGTGTATTAAACACAACCGTCAAACAACTTCTCGCTTGCACATTTAGAGCTGATTTCACCATACTCTGTTAGTTACTAATCAAGGATTAACAGGGCGTTAAATCTAACCTTAGATGTCAAATGCGTACATTTTGACATATTTAACGGCCCTTTAATACTTTGTTAATCTAACAGAGCATGGTAAAAATCAGCTCTTAACCATTTTTGAAGATATTAAATCACTAAATGAAGTTATGAAAAGTCGTCGCGTCGTTTGCGTCCATAAGCGCTCCTACATATCTGAAAACCTGTACAGCACAGGTAACCGGGCTCATCTTACGGGTGTTATTAAATAAACCAGCCATTTCTCGTTTACCTATGAACCTCTGTTTACTTTCACTAACACTAGACATTATGCATTTAATTCACACCTAGTTCTAGCCTACGCACTATAAAGCCTAGAACTCAATCCACTGGTCAATGTACACACTGCATTTGCTTGTGGGAGGCTATTACTTGTAGATCTTTCACTTTTGTGAGCACAGCCTTAGGCGGTTCTCATAGATATTGAAAGTGGTAGGTCTTAGTTAATTGGTTATTATGTAACTGAGCATCTTTAGTTTAGAAGCTTACTTTTAATTTGAGAATAAAATGTTCTAATTGCCATCCTTATTTCAAATTAATATAGGCAGTTAGTAGTAGAGCTCTTTATGATGGACACGTCACACAGTGGTTCCAAATCAAAAATAAGTGGACATAGGGTCGAAAGTCGGAATTTCGATCTGATTTTTTTATACAGAATAGATCTCAGCTATCCTGACAACTTTTGTTCTATGAAAAATCTGTAAGAAGCGTAGTTTTCGAGAAAAAAAATAATCTATTATTTTTTGTATGGAGAAAAACATACTTTATTTTTTTTCTCGAATTGGATCAATTTGGCCCGTGTTTGGTTGGTACTGTGTCATAGCCCAGGTGATATACTAACATAAAAAAAATATAACACGCGCAGTCACTTGCAGCCACGGGAGAAAATTGACTCTAAATAAAAAAATTTTTTTTTGCTTTATTTCCGAAGAGTTCTTATTTCTTCATATCTTTTCATGGATTTTCGTGTACTGTAGTATATTTAAATTGACTCCGTGAAGAGAAAGTAATAAAAAACTACATTTTAGATATTTTTCAAATGGATTTTTAGTTATATTTTTCAAAAGAAAACGATGTTTTCTGCTTCTTGAGACATGTTCTCTTCTTCAAAGCGTGTCCACTCCGGGTCTGCCTCGAGCAGTGGAACTGCTTCTGGGAGTAAATCATGATGGATTATCTTCGAAAACTTAGGCCTGATTCGGGAAATGTGTGGAGATCTGAGCTTATTAAAAGGCCATGCAGAATGTCAATATTGTTTTCGATTCGTCCTGTTTTTCTTGTGTTTTTCTCCCTTATATTCGTGAAGTCCTTGTTACGAGCTTCCGAAGCTTCTTCTGATAAGAACCCTAAGATAATAAAACATGGTTAATTATTATAGGAATAATTTTTTTACTTTTATGCAAAGAAAGTATTGATTCTGCTTTACTTACCAATAGGCAAAACAGAAAAGTGGCTACAAATGTCTGCTCCATGCATACAAAGTTTGTGGACACTGACTGGCATGTAGTACCACGGATATAAATGCGCATAAAGTTCTGCTGTTTCTCTACAGTAACTCCGGAAGTTTTTAATGCTTATTTTCCTTCTTGAAGATATAACCTGGAGAATAACTGAAAATCGACGAATAAGGTTTTCGTCAACTCCTGTTATTTGTGCCGTTTTTTTGTAGTCACCGAAAAAGCGTCTTGCCGTATTTCCGTCGCATTTTTTTGGCTTGTTTCATTTCTTTGTGTTCTCCACGGGCACTCCATCGATGAAAGTCTATGTTATAAGATATATGAAGCACACACTCCATACATCTTATCTTCATATGTAGTGATGAAATTCCATATTGGTACAGGTCACTTCGAATGGGTTTCGTAGCCAAGAGTTACAAATTATTCATTTCGCTTGGCTTTGCCAGGCAAATGGGGCACGTTGCTGAAGAAGGTACATCTGCAATAGTATTAGCGACTTTCCCGTCGATCATAGTCATGTGGAGTTCGTGGACTATCTCGGCATCCCCACACTTCGTTGGTACCAATTCTGCAATTTCTTGCTGCATTTCCAAGTGTGTGTTCGGAGTTGTGTACTCCGCTGTCTCTGAAGTGAACGTGAACTTCACTGGTCGACAGTAATATGTGGAAGAAGGGTTCGGGTTCTCCCAAATCATCATCTCTTCTCCATCAATAAGTTGGAGAGGGACAATGCTGATCATCACAACAGAGGAATCGTCAAACTCTGTATCTGAAAAACTCTGTTTGTAATTACTCTGTGATGATGATCCGTCAAGGCCCCATTTCCATGTTAACTTCAGCCCTTTTTTTGGTTCTTTCGATGGGTCCCAAATCTAGCAAAATCCTTTGAACAGTGTGGTCCAAAAGTCCTTGTAGTCTGAAAATAAAAACATAAATAAATAACGTGAATCTCAACGCTTTATAATATAATTATATTATAGGATTGTTTAAAATGAAAATAACCTGATCCGAGCCCTTTTCTCTGTTACTTTCACATGTTCATCGGAAGGGTAATACCTCTTTTTAGCGCACAAAAGCTTCCGATAAGACTGAAGAGCACTGGAACAATTTTCTTCTTTGAGGGACGTTCTTAGCGATTGGTACTGCCACTTGGACAGTTTAAGGGATGTGCAGAGTGCCAATGATTTATCTTCAGAAATTTATTCTGGTTTCATTTCTTTAAAAAGCTGTTTTGACAAATCTGACACAATGCCAGGATTCTTGCTTAGATGATCCACAATCTTCGCCAAAGCTAACTTTCCCGTTTCTTTTAACTTTGATATATAACAATATTCCAGTTCTTCTTCAGAATTGTCATTTATAATGGAGCCAGAACGCCTTTTCTTCTGCTTGTTGCTCAAATCCGCGAATGGCATTCTTTTCTCCTTCTCTGTAGAGGTTCCAGCTTCTGAAGTGCAGACATTTAGAATAGGTTCCGGCAAATATTCTGGCACTTCTGGCGCATCAACCAAGTCCTCAGGAATTGCCATTACGGTAACTAAATCAACCGTATCACAGGTAGGCCATTTGATATTTGTCTCCAGCCATTTGCTATTAGCTTCCCGATTCAGAAATGTCTTTAAGCATCTGCTTGACTCTGCCCATTTCGTTATTACTCGTTTGGCGAACAAACGGCAAAACTCAATGATTTTCCTACGGTCTTCTTTAGATATTTCACTTGGAATTTTCGAAATTATAACTTCACTTAGATGATTGTAATTATTAAGATCTCCACTCCCCCTAAGACTCAGAAACAAATCGAGATATGAACCGAAACCAGCCATTTTAGATTGAAAAACGTTATTCCGAGATCTTTCACAGTTAAGTGTTGAAAATAGAATGAAATGAAATTAATCATTGCAATATATTTGTAGTCTTGCAGCTATGTCCGTAATGAGTTTGTCTATTAACGACCAATCACAGCCCACTACCGGAATGACCAATTTGTTAGTAGATCAGGATTAATTATCTTTACCACTCATCCCTTAAACACAAACAAACTTATTTTGACCTGTACGAAAGAATGAGCCATTTCAGATACTTGGCCCTTATCGTCAATAAGATAATCTCTTTACCACTAATCACTTAGCCACCTGCAAATAATAAACTACCTGCACCTAGCTTGGGTACTGGACTGAACCCTTGTCAACAACTGAAATTGCGTTGTTATTTTACAATTTAATTTCAGATCTTCACTTTCAATTAAATACGAACAGTCTCTTGTACCTTAGCAAAAATTTTTAATATGGCAGAAAAATATAACAAAATGTAGTTTTTTATTACTTTCTCTTCACGGAGTCAATTAAAATATATTACAGTACACGAAAATCCATGAAAAGATATGAAGAAATAAGAACTCTTCGCAAAACAAGCAAAAAATTTTTTTTTTATTTAGAGTCAATTTTCTCCCGTGGCTGCAAGTGACTGCGCGTGTTATATTTTTTTTATGTTAGTATATCACTTGGGCTATGACACAGTACCAACCAAACACGGGCCAAATTGATCCAATTTGAGAAAAAAAATAAAGTATGTTTTTCTCCATACAAAAAATAATTGATTATTTTTTTTCTCGAAAACTACGCTTCTTACAGATTTTTCATAGAACAAAAGTTGTCAGGATAACTGAGATCTATTCTGTATAAAAAAATCAGATCGAAATTCCGACTTTCGACCCTATGTCCACTTATTTTTGATTTGGAACCACTGTGCGTCACCATGCCTTTATCTGCCGCCAAGCAGCGTTACTGTGTTTCGGGTTGAATGGATTCCGGTGAAATTACAAGTGCATGAGGCTTAACATCGTTTATGCCTCATATTGATTGAGGCATGGCAGTGCATCGTAGGGCGCGCTTATATACATATAGATATAAATGTCATTAGCGTATGGGATTATGAGGTTGTATAGCCAGGCCATCCAAGCATTTGACATTATGGCAATAAATAGAGACACTATACAGGTTTCTCTATTTTTTTTATTCTTACCTTTGTATCCAACATTATACATATAAAAAATATTGATATTTTTATAATGTCATGCTAAAGTAATATTAATTAAAAGCTATTAACATCTCAAATGCCGGAACGTAGATCCACGCGAGACACTGAAATGTGAGTATGCTGGGATTCTAGATACATTTTCTATTGTGTCTGGAATCCCAGCATTCAAGAGGTTAAAGAAACATCTTAAATTTTACTGTGTGTAGCATAAATGCATAAATATGCGTATGCGCAGCCTTAATTCGACCTCTGACACCCAATTAATCACAGACACAAAGTGCTTTTCGGTGTAATTGAAGCAACGCCCAGTTATGTATAACCTTAACTCCTTGCTCGTGTCGCAAGCAGGACAGAGCTTCTTGTGAAAAAACGTAATGCCAATACGTTGGTCAAGGTCGTCCACAAACTGAACTACATCCATTCATTCTGATACTTTTATTCATGTCTGCTTAATTGGGGTTATACGAATTGGATTTAAGATAAGGAACAAGCGGATTGTATGTCAAATATCATCATCATAACAGCCTGAAGAAGTCCTGGACATAAGCAGTTTCTATTCATTTCTAGGAAGAACGATTTCTGAGATTTCTGAGGTTCTGAGATATCTGATTCTTTTTATCCACCGGCTTCCCGCAATCTTCACAATGTCGTCAGTCCATCGGGTGGGAGGGCATTCGTGGTCGACTACGAGAACCTATAATCCCCAGCGGTTGTCTGCTTTTTGAGCTATATGATCTGCCCATTGTCACTTCAACTAAAAGGGCCCATAACTCTATAAGTACCTAAATATTTTCAAAGTATCTACCAACCTATCGGACAAAAGTTCTACGACCAGCTAATGTTACCCAAACTCAGTGGCGGATTTACATTTTCCGCCAGTAGGCTATTTGACAGGCTCCACAGCTCAGTTGGAAATAGCTCTGCCTTCTGCGCCGTAGGCAATGGGTTCGATTCCCACCCAGAACAAAAATTTGTGTGATGAACATAGATGTTTGTTCTCAGTCTGGGTGTTATTATTAAAAAAATATAAGTATGTATTTACAAAAAAAAAAATATGGTATGTATTATATCAGCTATCTGGTACTCATATTACAAGCTTTGGCTTAGTTTGTTGTGTGAAAAAGTCCACCAATATTTATTATTCATGGCGTCCCTACTGACCCCTACAATTCGCTACCCTAGTTTACTTATAAAAATTTCATTTCATTAGCTTTTTTATTAGTATGATTGTGTTGCGAACTAGGGGATTGATGTGTCAGTTCCTTTTCCAAAAGCTAATCTTATAAGCAGAAGGTACATGATAGAGTATTTCTTAGCTTAGAAATATACCAAAAAACAAGATTAGATATACACATAACATAAAAAGTCTAATTTGCCGCCTCTTAAATCTGCCGCCCTGGGCTCCAGCCTACTCTGCCTGCTGGTGTATCCGCCACTGCCCAAACTTATTAAAATTCAATGTCTAATCTGTTAATTCTAGGATTACCATAACCCCTTATCTTGAATCACTACGCAGAAGCAATACAAAACATTGATTCATAATTTGATTCAAAGTTCATTCATTCAATCGCTATCAGAATTTAATATCGAAACGTGATCATCATTCCAACTGACCTTCTGTTTAATGATTAAATACTGGCTGATTTTATTGCATTCTGATCGATTGCAATCGATTTTATTGCAATAAAATAGTAGCTTGATAAGATTTTTATTGCAATAAAATAGTAACTTGACAAGAGCTTAGTAATTGAAATTTTGAGACAAGATTTTTATGAGTAGTAGAGCTCTTTCGTGTAGCTAACTGTGTCGTAGATAAGTAGGGTAGTTCGTAAAACATTCGGAAAAGGTTTTCCGAACGGAAACTGTATTTGTCGATTTTGATAACAATCAAACGAAATAAGAGCAGAGAGCTTCTGACATTTCCAAAAGGAATATTAAAAAAAAACTTTACTGCTGGGCTAGTAAGGATTTAAAAAAAACCTGATATATCAAGGTTGGGAACAGTTGTAGAATAAGATCAAGTGAGCTTTGATTTAAATATATAAAACCATGTAGATCTCCACTACGCTCATTACATTTTTTTTAATACTACTAGCTGATGGAATCAGCAGATGGCCCACCTGATGATAAGTGGTAACCATCACCTATAACAAAGCATTGCCTCTACTGTGCACTGCCCTGCGTCCATCTGAGGCATACAGATGTTAAGCCTCATGTGCCTGTAATTACATACCTCTTTCGCTTCATTCTCTTAACATTCTTCAAATAGCTTTAATTCAAAGAGTATTTTCTTCTTCCGCAGAGTTTCCTAGCAGCGAACGCGAAATGTTGGTGGGTGGGGGCCTTGGCTGCTGCCACCGCGGAGCTGCGATACGCTGGCTACGTGTCCCCCGGGATGCTGCTAGTGGGGGGCGCCCCCCGAGCCTTGGAGACTGTGCGGTGCGCCTACTCGCGCTCCGTGCTGAAGCCTCCACCTACATACCTTATTTGCGGACTTGGTAAGTGCAGATTTCTTATCTTTTATTTGATTAACTAGTTATATTTATTTTATTACGTAAAATTCGATGGTTCTCGATTATCAAAACAACAATATAACGTTGATAATTTTCATTTAAAACGAGATATTTGTCATGATTTGTGTGTTTCATTTTTTCCTGATATTTCGGCACAGTAACATACGCCATGATCACGGGTAGAACTAAAGTGTAGATTAAAATCACAATGATGTGTCCCATCCTCGTCGCCAGATAGTATGTCGGTAATGAAACGTCCGACTCATTCAGTAGCTAGTTTATTACTGACGATACCCGCCCAGTTACACACAAGATTTACTACAGTTTCACCTAGTGGGTCCGCGTTCATTTGGATTACGAGCTTCGCTTCACTCACGTTGGTATTTCCACTCGCCACAACAACCACGCGGGTGGCGCTGGTGATAGGTATTACAGAATGCCAAATTAAAAACTTACTGCAGATTTCGCGTTCACTTAGGTGAATGAAATAGCACTACTGTATTTGAAATATCTTTGGATTTAATGTGCTGTTTTCTTACCATGTTCACCATAATTTAAAATAACACAGACAGGTACCTGGAAAAGTGAGAAAAAAAAAACAAAAACGTGTGCCTATAAAATGTGAGGTAGTTAAGTGTGCATGCATATTTGTTATTCTACCGTTCATAACATGCGTAAAAGCTACCATTTTTACGACAACGCATTCAATATGCTAGCAATTTACAATTAAAATAAAATGTCAAGTCCTAAATGGTTACCACATAATGTTACGATGGTTTAACAGTACTTACTGAAAGTGCCGATCAAGTACCGATGTATTGATCTTAAGTATTGATTTTTATTTACTGTTCATTATAAAACTTTACATTCAGGCTGCTTGCACAACGACCACTAATCGTGTTTAGCGAGACACTAATTGCAATTATAGAACTTATCAAAAACACAAAAAAACTCATTTTTATAAGAGAACTACAATAGTTTGGGTTCGCGAGTTCGCGGGTAGTGGGATTGTATTACAGAATACCAAATCGAAATTTCACTTGGGTGATTGTTGTTGACGGAATAGCACTGCAGAACTACAAAATACCTTTTATTAAGCGTTTTATTAACTTAATGCCCTATGGAAATGATGATTAAATCAAATCGCGTTGTACAAGTGGCCCAGAGGGCAACACTTTTGAAACAAACACGCATCTATAAATTTACGGAGTACATAATAGGTAAGGTACCTACCGTGCCGGCCTGTCATGTCATTCCCAGTAGTTATGAATTACTACGGTGTTAATTGGTGACGAAACAGTAAACTTTTCTTGCTTAAGACGCAGAAAACCGTCAAATAATTTCTCGCTCGTACGTAATATCAAAGTTTTTTTAAGATATAAAATTACTGAGAAATCTGAGGCTACCAGGCCTGTCGATCAGAGTCTTAAAGCTGTTTTTGTTTCTGTAAAATTACTGAAGGTAGTTAAGAAAATCGCTAACAATAATGTTTCAGATTCAATTTTTTTTTTTTAAATCAACAAGTTTTTCTACCTGAAAATTTGCTTAAGTTTAATATAATACGTTTACGTAATGATAACGTTTACGCTGGTAGTCCCTTTACGACTTTTTTTACGAAAACTTGTTTGGATCAAAATTATATTTTTGTTGAACCTTCATAATGTTATTTTTCATAACGAAACTCAATGGTTTTACATACATAAAATCACGCCTGTCTCCCATACAGGTAGGCTACCATGGATTTCCACTTGCTACGATCCTGACTCACCTCTTTCGCTTCATTCAATGGTTTTATGTCTTCAAAAATGTTGTAACATGCGAGCAAGATGTTGTTTAACGTCTGTCAGCTCCTTAAGCTTGGGCCAAATACATCTCACCTTACATCAAGAAGTGTGAGACTCAGTGATGGGCAGTGTGAAGTTATTATAAACACGCGCATAAACGCTGCTGTATAGTATACCACTGCTAATTGGGGATTACCTCTCGTTAGACCTTGGGAGTATGGTGATGAAAATAAATATTGAACGTTTTATTTTCAGTTTAAAAAAAAACAAAATTTTTACTCTTAGTAAACCATTTCAAATACATTTCAAACAAGCTGGTGCCCTCGACTTCGTCTGCGCAGGATTAGTCACACAATATCTTTATAAATTTTAACCTATGTTTTATTCTGATGTATAAGCTATATTATTGTAAAGTGTCATTAAAATCCATTCAGTAGTTTTTACGTGAAAGAGTAACAAACATCCATCCATCCATACTTACAAACTTTCGCGTTTATAATATTAGTAGGATAATGATTTTATACTCCTCGTCGACCTATAACAGTAACAGATAAACTTATCATGAAATTATTGTTTCAGTAATAGTAAGAAAATGCTAACAGGATTACTCCTGCGCATTGACGTTCGCCTATGTACTTTTTTTTGGGCAATAAAGTATTTTTATAATATTTATTTCGTTAGTATTCTAGCAGAGGCGATGGGCTTGCAACCTGTCACGTATGAAATACATATCTAAGTACCTGGGAATAAAAGCCATAGTGAAGCAATTTTTTTTTATTCATAAATTTAATAATATTATTTATAATAATATCATTATAATTTTATGCAATTGCATCGCGTTTCAAGTGTGTACCGTGCAATCAAACTCTTCAAGTACAATAACTGAAGTGTTTCTTTTTATTGACTGATGAGTGATGATATAAAACTTGACATTCAACAGGCTACAATTATTATTATGTCATAATGCGTCCTTGCAAGGCCGCGACGTGGGTAGAGCAGGCGAAGCAATAGGGCTGCCACTTTCAGTCCATTCAAGAAAGAAAAAGTATTAGGCTCAAAATTTTATTTACAACTAATAATAAAGTTTTGACAGCCTTCACAGCTCAGTTGGTAGCAGCTCTGCCTTCGCGCCGTAGGCCGTGGGTTCGATCCCCACCGAGAACAAACATTTGTGTGATGAACATAGATGTTTGTTATCTATCTGGGTGTTATATAATATTATAAGTATGTATTTACAAAAAAATAAATATATATGTATTATATCAGCTATCTGGTTCCCATATTACAAGCTTTGGCTTAGTTTGGCTAGATAGTGCTGATTGGAAAGTCCATCAATATTTATAATATTTTTTCATACAGAAGAATACGGGTGATTTTTAGTTGGCAACATTGTCGTTTTCCTTCGCCTAGACGTGGATGGAATTAGCTATGCGCGACGCCGCTTATCTAGCATTGGTCAATCACAGCGTTTCGCGCTACATCTTAGGTTGCTCTTTTTTCCGCGAGCTTTTAGATTAGGTGATATCCTGATTCGACCGAAAATGTTTCGAATGTTTTGAAGACAACCGCCACCATTTTCTTCAAAACAAATGACGACCGACTTGCTTATATACTGACTTGACTACTACAACTTGAAAATACTTCATATTTTATCTATATCACTTGGACGCGGGATGGTTTGAATTTTTTCCCTGTTATTTTATTAGTTTTTTTCCGTTTAAAGTGTTATTTTGGACTTATTTTTGCGATCAACGACTGTAATTAATTACAAACTACACGGTAATTACATTTTCGGTGAGTTTGGGCGCGGTCCTAAATATGGACGCGACCGAGGTCGACCTCAGGCCTCGGTCCAGCAATAGTTCCATGAGTGAAGAAGAATTGGCTGTGCAGGCAATTTTTGATGTAAACCAACAGTGTGAGGAATTATTTGCTGTGAATGAGAGGCGACCGCCGCCGGCCAAACGATTGAGGAGCAACAATAGCAGTGACGAAAGACAATGTATTGATGAGGATGGATTTACTCTTGTACAGAGGAAGGCCAGTCGTGTAGCGACTAGGAAACTCCGAGGACCAACATCTGTGAGAGGTACTAATGAATTGAATAATAATTGCTTTGAAGTTTGTGTATCGTCATACCAGTTGTTGCCAAAACAAATTGGATTGGCCATGTTGCTGAAAGCTGAAGGAATAACTAATGCAACCCAGATAAAATACAAAAGTCCATATAGAGTGGTCATTTCATTTGAAAATAAAGAAGATGCAGATAAGTTAATTTTGAATAAAACCTTTATGGAGTCCGGGTACAGATGTTATTTGACAAATGAGGTTGGCATTAGTTATGGTGTGGTGAAGTATTTGGAACTTGATGTAAAGGAGGAAGATTTGATGGAGGCATTGCAGTGCGATATAAAAATATTGTCGGTAAAAAGGTTGAATAGAATGTCGGAGGCAGGTGAGTGGGTCAGTAGCGAAACTGTGCGCTTCGGTTTCAAGGGTGCTACTTTGCCTCCCTATGTGTTTGGATATGGTTGCAGATTCAAAGTAGATCCTTACACTTTTCCGGTGTCGCAGTGCGCTTCGTGCTGGAAGTTTGGACATCTGACACGAACATGCCCAACAAAAAAGAACTGTTGTCCTAAATGTGGCCGAGGACACACAAACTGTGAGACGACCGAGTATCGATGCATCAACTGCAAAGGCAAGCACATGTCCTTGAGTAAGTCATGTCCTGTATATTTGAAGGAGCGTGAAATAAGATCCATTATGTGCCACGAAAATTGCACCTATAAACATGCCCTATCGAAGTACTTGGAGAAGAAAACATCTATATTTGATGAACACATTAAGAACGCACCATCCTTTAAGTTTGGTGATCCATCTACTTCGACGAGTTTTGAACCTCCTAGGTTAACCAAGTCTTACAGTCAAAGTGTTGGGGCAAAGGTTATCCAAACGGAAGCTTCAATACACTTGGATAAACCTGAAGTTTTGCGTAATGATGTAGAGATCAGTGACGATGAATCAAAAGAAAGTAGCGAGGAAAATGTTACTCAAAATGGGTCGCTCCGGAAAAAGAAAAACAGAAAGAACAAGAAACATAGAAAAGGACTATTAAACAATAATAATGCTGCTTCTCTAGATCCATCGATAACAATGGCGGCAGCAGCTGAGGCGACAGGTGAGGGAACAACCAATAAAAGTCAAAAGAAAAAAAACAACTTCAGTAGTATATTTAGGAAAGTTAAGGATATTGTCTTTTCCGCCTCAAGTTTTGAAGACAAAGTTAGTCAGGTGTTGAAATTACTTTTCGATGAATTAATGTCTTTCATAGTACAGATGGTGAGCAGTGGAGATGTCTTGACTAAACTGTTAGGCCTCTTTTATGATGGATAACACCATCTCTAATGTAACCGCGGCCAGGGCATCAGGCCCTGTGGGTTCTGTTGCGCAATTTTTAAATATTGCGCAATGGAACTCGCAGAGTTTGATGCCCAAAAAACAAGAGCTCGAATTATTGCTTTGTCAAGAAAAGATAGGTATTTGCTTACTTAGTGAAACATGGCTTGACCGTGATACTAACTTACGTTTATGTAATTATAATGTTTTTAGAAAAGACAGAATTGATTCTTATGGAGGCGTAGCTATATTAGTTCACAGATCAATTAAGATTCAAAGGTATTCCTTAAATGTTAACAATAGCGGTATAGAAATTTTATGTCTAAGAATATTGAACTGTAAATATTTAGAATATGTTGTATCGGTGTACTGCCCTTCAACTGTAAGAACTTCACAATGTGACTGGGATAGTATTTTTTCAAAATTTTCGTTGAAATCAATAGTGGCTGGTGATTTCAACGGACATCATTCTAATTGGTCATCTAAAATAGATACTAGAGGGTTGCAGTTATTAGATTCATCGTTAGAGCATAACTTTGTATCTCTCAATAGTGGGGAATACACGAGGGTTAAACTAGTTAACGGCAATTTACAGGAGTCAGCGCCAGATATAACATTTGTCACTTCTGATATTGCTATTTATTTTAAATGGTCAGTAACACGGGAGAATTTGGGTAGCGATCATTTAGTTATTAAATATTCTCTCCATTACCAGGACTCGCTTAGGTTTGTTAGGCGACGAAACTTTAAGCTAGCTGATTGGCAGGTTTATAAGGAGATTTTGACAGAGAGTTTTAGAGAACTTGTTTGCGAGGATAATATCCAATCGAGCTATAATTATTTTATTGAAAAAGTCAATTATGCAGCTAAACAAAGTATTCCTATGATTAAAAACTGCACAAACCCTATGCAATGTTTTCAGCCGAAGCCTTATTGGTGTCCAGCCATATCTCTGGCTATAGCTCAACGTCGTTTAGCGTTAAAGATTTTTAGGCGCAATCCCACACCCGATAACCTCGATAAATTGATTTCTAAAATTGCTGAAGCACAAAGAGTACATAGGCGGGCAAAGTCAGCCAGCTGGCAACAATTCTGTGGAACAGTAGACGAAAGCATGTCAGCTTCAGATATGTGGCGTCGAATGCGATGGATGAAGGGTATACGCAGAGATTACGTTAGCGCTCCTAGTGATAAGAAAGAGGAACTTTTATGTAGTTTAACTCCCGATTTTGTGCAAACTTCACAACCGATGTTTAATTCTAAAAACGAACTCTTAGAAAAAGAATTTTCTTTTCAAGAGTTCCAAAGTTGCATGAAAAGGAAAGACACCGCCCCCGGAGAGGATGAGATTACTTACTCAATGATTTATAATCTACCTACGGAAGGTAAGTCATATTTGCTTCAAATTTTTAATCAGATTTTTAAACACTCTTTGGTTCCAGAACAATGGCGCAATATAAAACTAATTGCTATCCCCAAACCTAGCACCGACCCTAACCTAGATTCTAAATTGAGACCAATATCGTTAATATCATGTATTTGTAAGATATTCCATGTCATGCTTGGTAAGCGTATTGAATGGTTTGTAGAAAAACATAAAATCTTAGCTCCAGTTACGAGCGGCTTTAGAAAATGTCAGTCGTGCATGGACTGCTTAGTTCGACTTATTACACATATTCAGATAGGTTTTTCTAAAAATATATCCACGCTAGCAGTTTTTCTGGATGTTGATAGTGCCTATAATAATGTTCTCACTGATCAACTTGTGATTATGCTAGATAATTTGAATCTAGGGTCCCTAATATGTAAATATTTGTGGTCCTTCCTAAGCAATAGATTTTTGAAAATAAAAGAAAATGATGATGATCATGCAACTATGACCAGATGGACTGGAAAAGGACTAGCACAGGGTGATCCCCTTTCTCCCCTTCTTTTTAATATCGTCACTCACAAGGTATGTACGGGATATGATAACGTTCATGTGTTGCAGTATGCTGATGATTTTGTTTTTTACACACAAAATAGGGATTCGGGGCTAAATCAAGCTGATCTTCAAAGGGCTTTGAACTCTGCTGTAAGGAAATTGGGAGAATTGGGCTTAGACGTATCTCCAACAAAAACCCAGTGTTGCAGTTTTAGAAGAGGGCGAAGTTTAGATAGAGTTACCCTTTGTATTAATAACAATAACGTTACGGCTGTATCTAACATTAAATATTTGGGTATTTGGTTAGATAAGTCTTTATTGTGGAGCAAACATATAAATGAAACTAGGGAAAAAACAATGAAAATGATAGGTTTATTAAAAGTCTTAGCTGGTGCGTCCTGGGGTTTGCATCCTAAACATCTACGCCGATTATATATTGCTTTGATTCGTAGCAGAATAGATTACGGATGCTACTTTTATGACTCCGCGGCTAAGACACATTTAGTAAAGTTAGATAGAGTACAAAATATGGCAATGAGAGTGGTAGGTGGGTTTATTAGGACTACACCCATACATGCTATGGAATGTGAGTTATGTTTGTATCCGCTGCAGTTTAGGCGTCAATATCTTGCTACAAAATATTGCCTCAAAGTACAATCGCTGTCTAATAACATTACTATCAGTCTTTTTGAGGAATTAATAAGTATGAACTGGCAAAAGAAACCTTTGCTTATCTCAATTTTTGAACAAACGAAAGTAGAGCATATAAAAACGAATAATCCTTTAAATATGTTTGCGTTGAATACATGGGTTTCAAATATAGAAATTAATTTTATTGAAACTATGGTAGATGGAGTAGATCAGGCAAAAAGTCAATATGATGTAAATGAACTAAAGTCCTTAACATTAATTATGCTCAATGATAAATATAGGAACTGGCACAAATTGTTTACTGACGGATCAAAAATAGGAAATGAGGCAGGTGCAGCTTTCTACGATCCCAGTCGCAATTTGAAGGCAACATACAAAGTTACATCTGATTATAATTCTATAATGTCGTTGGAGCTTTTTGCAATCTCAGAGGCATTATCTTATGCGGTTACATTAGATGCTAGAAATGTAGTGATATTGACTGACAGCCGAAGTGCTCTTCAACATATAGCTCGATGTATATTCGGTGTTCGAGGTGCATCCGTAGCATATGGCATACTAGCAAAAGCATTATCTCTGATAAGCAATGGGATGGATCTGAGATTGCAATGGGTTCCATCACACATTGGTGTTCAAGGTAACGAGGAGGCTGATAGATTAGCTAAGCATGCTATTTCAGTAGGTGTGGAAACCTTTATTTTGCCTGAACATACGGAAGTGTTATGTAAATATAAATATAAAGTTTTTGAAAAATGGAAAAATTATTTTGTAAATATTTCAGAGTGCAAAGGAATTTGGTATAGAATTGTACAGTCTGAACCCCCTCGTATACCGTGGTTTGTAAATAGTAAACTTAAGAGATGTCTGATTGTAACTGCGCACAGGCTGCGCTCCGGACACATTCCTCTTGCTAAATTCAAACACCTCATGAACATTTCTGACTCCCCTAACTGCACCATTTGTGGAGTTATAGAAGATGTTCACCATTTTCTGGTGGAATGTGAGCGGAGCCAGTCTCTGAGAGCTCACATGCAAAACCAATACGGTTTTAATTTTTTGGATGTTGGTGTACTTCAAAGTGTACTATCTGCCCCACTGTGTGAGGCAGCTAGGGCACTGTTCACTTTAGTTAATAATATTATTGTGTCGTAGATAGTTAATTGCAAGCTGTAACAGGGCTGACATAGTCGCTCAGCGACTCAAAGTCCTTTAAAAATGTAAGAATTAAATAAATAATAAATCTATATCACTTGACACTGGCAAAATTGTCTGTCGAAAGACGGGCCATAAACAAAAAAAGAAGATTTTTGACAAGTACGTAAGGATTTTTTTTTTATTCAAACCTAGCTGACAGGAAACCAGGTATGATTAAAAATATATTTTAAATGAAAAAAGTTTTCTGTCAAGTTGTTGTGTTCAAGTCTTCTGCCAACGTTTGCCCTGATAAAGTTTTATAAAAAATCTTGTGTTTGCAATATAATACGATTATTAGAGTTTATTTTTTAGGTATATACCAAAACCCGTCGATCGTGTGGTACCTATATAATAGTGTTTATTTATTGGTGTAGAAAAATCGGTTATCTACATCTAAACCAATTTTATTTTTGTGAAATGTTTGAAGAATTTAATAATAATAGCAGCAGGGAGAGCTTGGCATAAAGTTAATAAAATGTTGATTGGCGTTTTCTTTTATTTTAAAAGTTTTTATGTCAATTAGCGCTATTTCTCTTCAGCAAAAACTTGATTGGAGTAATGCGGCGAGATTTACTGCATTGCTTTCTTATCAACTTTTTCTGTTGATCTTACAACAGCACAAATTGAAAGTCCCTGGTTTTTTTTTGTTGCAATAAACGGCTGTCTACTTGCCGCTTATCTTTTTATATTGACAATATAGAACTAGTAGACCGCTTATTTGATGTTGAGTGGTAACCGTGTCTTTCAACAAAGCATAGCTTGCAGGTCACGCACGTTACATACGTCTCCTACAATGCACAGCTCTGTGTCTTTTAACTTGAGGCATATAGGTGTTAAATCTCATGTGCCTGTAATTTTGATCCCTCCGTAGACCAAGGCATATCCTTGGTGATCCCGATGATGAGATCGCAACCGCTAACGCGGAAGCGATCGAGTCATCCAATTTGGACAGAGCAAACACTATACAGATTCCCCGACCCCGCCGGCGGGGTCGAAGATGTCCCTTAGCGCCCGCCCACTCGGGGCCTAAACTAGATTTAAACCCCCGCCCTGGCAACAGCCCAAGCCGAGGTCGTACCATAGCGGTGCGGTTGAGCGCCATCCGCGCTCGCCATTGTTCGGTAGCGCTGTAAGAATCGTCAGACCATCACCAGCATTTAGTCAATTCGGAAAAAAATAATGTGCCTGTAATATCATGGCACATCTTTCAAACCATAACAGCAGCGCTGCATGGTAGAAAAAATAGGCATGGTGGGAGTGATTCCCCGGGACGAGCCCTTCACAAAGTACTTCTACAATAACCTTTTTTTTATCTTTTGACATCCCTATGGCAGCAAAGCACCGCGAATGCGTAGGCGCATCGATGTGCATACTACACCGCCTTTGTGAGTGCAAATCGTGGGAACATAGCACTGTATCATATAAATCAACATAAACCTATCAAAGAAGCTTAATTTTTGTAGAGCTACTATTGCAAAAATATAAATTTTCTGTACTAATGCCCATTGACCACTAAATTGAAGTGTAAAACAGCAAAGTGTTACTTCTTTACAAAAGAAGGGTATGAACCAGGGTGTGTTTGTTGCCTGTTCTTCTAAGCTTTTCTTTATGACGTTCTGAGTAATTCTTTTTATGAACTGAATAAAAGCCTTTTGACTTTTATTTTGAATGAAGGCATATCAACATTGTCATGTCGTCGAGGTTTTTGTTATCATAACATCATAAAACAATGAAGTATGATGACAATCTTTGGCTTATCTGTTAATTCGACACTCTTTTAATTTTAACACATTCATCATAGGACGAAGGTTGGTTGGGCTATTAACGTTGTCATGACAGATCATATTGAGTTATTATAGGTTTTAATTTATGTTATTGCAATTAGTTTATAGGTCAATGCCACAATGAACATAAAAGCATTGTAATTTTACGCGTCAGCCCTAGACCAATCCTATCCTACTAATTTATACATACGATTTTTTTTTAATACTACTAGCTAATGGAACAAGCAGATGGCCTGATGTTAAGTGGTAACCATCACCGATAACAAAGCATTGCCTCGTAAGTCACGCACGAATAGGAACGTGGCCTACGATGCACTGCCCTGCGTCCATCAACTCGAGGCATACATATGTTAAGCCTCATGTGCCATTACACCGGCAACCACACTCTTTAAACCGAAACACAGCAATTAACGCTGCTTGGCGGCAGAAAAAGGCGTTAGAAAGATACGATGTTTGGATATTTGTGGCTCAATAACGCCCCTAACCACTGAACTGATTGGAATGAAACTCACAACAAATATAGCTCGTAACCTGTTCTAGCATATACGTCAAAGTCAAAGTTAAAAGGTTAAATACCTTTTAACTTTGACTTTGACGTATCAGTAAAATCACAAGGATCACTTTGAAACGTCTTAAAGCTAGGTGAATCAAGGTACCAGTTTCACGCGACCTAGAAGAACAGGCAACAAACTTACGGCTTGGTTCCTACCGTTTTTTGTATGATTCTTGTTGCAATGTTAATTACCTACAATGAGAGAGAACGGGGGACAACATATTAAATTGTATTAAAATTAGCAATCACTTCATATACCTACGCGATCTGAGCTAGTAATAAATAAATGAAGAAAAATAATAAAAATGACCTAACATATCGGTATTTGTGCCTTTCGTTCATTAAATTGTTGGGTAATTATAAAAGCAATCTTAGTTATTGCTTCTTCATAAGGGATTTTAATAAAGTGGGACAGGTTATATAATGAAAATTGACGACCTCTGTGGTGCAGCTGGCGATAAATGAGACGCAAGAGGTGCGGGTTCAATCCTGTGGCAAGACATACAGAGAACAAACAATGTTCATTACACAAATGTTTGATCTCTGTGGGGATCGAATTCACAACCTTCAGGGCAGAAGACAGCTACTACCAACTGAGCCGTTAGGTCAAAAAAATCACGTTTGTTGTATGGGAGCCTCCGAAATATTTATTTTATTCTGTTTTTTTAGTATATTTGTTATAGCGGCAACAGAAATACATCATCTGCGAAAATTTCAACAGTCTAACTATCACGGTTCATGAGATACAGCCTGGTGACAGACGGACAAATAGACAGACGGACTGTCTTAGTAATAGGGCCCTTTGCGTACGGAACCCTAAACACAAAAAAATTGAGGCATAAGTAAAAAAGTTGTGCCTGACGCCTTATTAAATCATCTACATTGCAAAGGCCTGTTTACAAACACACACTACATACTATATACTATAGTAGACATAGACATACACATAGACAGACATTTATTATTATGTATTTATACATTTTCCTATGCTTTATTTAGCTCTTCAATGTCGTCTCTCTTATCGCAAGTCACGTAACAGTTAACAATACACCATAACGAATTAACATTTTGACGTAACTGAATCTAAAATGGTGATGTTTTGCATATTCAATAAACAATGTTATGGAGGTCGGCAGATATAAACGGCTGTACACTTTGATTGTAATTGAATAGTAAGAACAAGTTTTATTGTGTCCTGAATAGCGCTAATGTAATATTTATTTATTTATTGGCTAAATGTACTAAATACACATTAAACGTTGGCCTGCAGACCTTGAAAAAATTGTGTGTGATATACAAGGTGTTCCAATACTTGTATTTAAAACTTCAGGGGGCTAAAGTACCCATCAATATGAATAACTTTTTCTAAGGAACCAACACTGTGAACGCGATTTCATACAAAAGTTCCTGAGCTAAAATGTATGACAAACATAAACAAAATATAAGTTTTTAAACCATAAACACTAGAAACTTATATTTTGTCTTTATATTAATTGTGTTGGGACGCCAACAAATACATTATTACATTGCACTGTAAAGAAGATTCATTTTGAAGTGCTTTGAAGGAACCGGAATATTTTTTTGCTTGCCTTGACTAAGAGAGTTGTGTTTTAAAATGTTTTAAAGTATTTTTGTAAAGATTTGCGAAAAAGTCAATTTGTCAAATTCAGTGTCTCGAGAAAATGAACGAGTCGATTTCGCAAGAATTCATTCATTTCTGCTGTAAATTGCAATGAAACAAAAAAAAACAGTCATAATGGCATTGAAGAAAAACAAAAGAGTATCACAAAGGAGATGTTACGAAAATATTTCATTTTATTCTTTTGATAACTTTTTTTTTATACAACTAGCTGATGGAACAATCAGATGGCCCACCTATGTTAAGTGGTAACCATCACCTATAACAAAGTATTGCCTCGTAAGTCACGCCCGATAGGAACGTGCCCTACGATGCACTGCCCTGCGTCCATCAACTTGAGGCATACAGATGTTAAACCTCATGTGCCTGTAATTACACAAACTCTTCAAACCGAAAATATTAAACTATAACTATTTTAAGTAAGTAAGTACCTACTTACTTACTTAAAATAGTTATAATAGTAAGTAAGTACCCACTTACTTACTTAAAATAGTTATAGTTTAATATTTTCGGTTTGAAGAGTTTGTGTAATCTACATCTACACTAATATTATAAAGAGGTAAACTTTGTATTTTTGTATTTTTGTATTTTTGTATGTAACGAATAGGCTCAAAAACTACTGGTCCGATTTCAAAAATTCTTTCACCATTAGAATGCTACATTATCCCTGAGTAACATAGGCTATATTATATTTTCAAAATAATCAGGGATCCTTACTAAAACTTCAATAATGTAACCCAAGGTGGAAAACAAAAAACCTTACATCGCGTGCGCTGCGAAAACTATTGAAGATAGAACAAAATAATGTTCTACGATTTTGTAGAACACGTTATCATCTACAAAATATGTCGCGACAGCATATGTCTAACTATTATAGTTATGTCACAATAAGTGTTCTTTTATTATAAAAAATTAATTGAAATGCCTCCGCTAGAAAAGGGTCTTTATTTGTACCTTGGTATTAATCCTTATCCAAATATATCATTTCATAATTAAGACGGTTTCAATACCTATAGATTACTTCTTAAATTTTTCAAATCGGACATTCCATTCAAAAGATATGACGAAATTAAAAATGTTAACGGGTCCACGGGTCTCGCGCGGGGTGCGATTTCACTCACTCAAGGAGAAGCGCGTGCAAATGTATGAAATAAGTAGACGCGAGGCTCGAAACCACGGTTTAAGTTTATCCTAAAATGTTCAAAAAATTTATGACCACCCATGCGAAGCTGGGACAGGCCGCTAGTTACTACTAAAATGAATAAAACATTTAAAGTAAAAAAATCAAGAAAAAATTTACGTACGTGCGATGAAAGTGTGGTGCATGATAATTTGCGCAGTTTTATATAATTAAACATTTATGGTCATATACACGTATTTGCGATTCGCAAATATATTGCTGACAATTATAAATATTACAATCCATAATTTTCGCGGGAAATTACCAAAATCGGCTTAACGTTCGCTTGAATGCTATCTGAATGCGCAAAAACCATCTCAAAATTACTTTAATTGGGCGTTTAAACTTACAACTTCATTTTGTTTAAAGGTCATCAAGATTTGCTGAGCTTTGGCCAAGTGCGAGTCGCGCCAATGCGGCTTAATTTCATAAATTGATTGATATAGTTTTCGTTTTTGTAAAGCATCTTTGATTTAGTATAACAAATCATAGCTTGTTTTAAAAAAATATAAAATATAAACATGACATTTATCTTTTTATCTTCAGCCGTAGAAGCAGAGCTTGATAGACTAAAGTTTTGATAAAGGTACAAATATTTAGACTTTTTATTTATAAATTAATAAAAAATAATTATGAACATAGCCATAGCCTATAATAAAAAAATTGCGAGTGCCACTCGTTTTGTGGCATCTTTTTTTTACATTTAGCTGATGGAACAAGCACATGGCCCCCCTGATATGAAGTGGTAATCATCACCTATAATAAGGCATTGCCTCGTAAGTCAAGCACGATAGGAACGTGCCCTACGATGCACTGCCCTGCGCCCATGATGATTACCACTTAACATCAGGTGGGCCATCTGCTTGTACCATCAGCTAGTTGTATTAAAAAAAAGTATGTATAAGTAGGTAGGTGCCTCGACTGTAGTCAGGGCTTGGTTTAAGATCTCTTTAATTAACAAGCAAAGACAGAATACTAAAAATACCTACGATTTTCACAAAAGCCGCTTGTATCCTTAAAAAGAATGTACACGTTCATTAATTAATTAAATGGTTGTGAGTTATTCGAAGCACGTGTTGTTTCGACACAGTAAAGGGCATCTTAAGTCTCGGTTTCTTATGAACTAGCGGCCGTTATAAGCCGACCGTAAAATGAAAAGATTTTTTTAAAGGCAACACAGCTGTGACGTAAGGTGCGAGTTTGGTTGTTGTAGCGGAAAAATATGTTTGTTTTGCAAGGATCGGTTTAATATTACGTAATGGATCTTGCCTGCGGCTTCGATTGCTTAGTATCCAAAATTATAAATTAAAAATAATAAATGCTGCTTGTTGTTATTTCAAATCACTGATCTGTTTCAAGTTTCATCAAAATCGGTCCAGCTGTTATTGATCCACAAACTAAACGAGGAGACATCAAAATTTTCTCAATAAATTTTATTTTTTAACTTATTTTACATACCTACTTAGGACGGATGTCCGTCAGATGACGGCCGCCGTATGTTATTAAACGAAAATCTAAAAGAAAGTAAAAGTTCTGGTAACACTATCTGTATACGCACGATTGGTACAAAAATGTCAAATTAATATCGCATCAGAGCTTTGTACTTTACAAAAAATAACTTTTACATTAATTAAGAACTATTGAAGACTTTTAAAAATTAATGTTCTTACAAAATTACAATATAATTTTGTAATAAAATAGTACCTGGTGTCTATTTGTCAAGTTATTTTTAGACCACCTTGCTTCGCTTGATCGTTATTTTATCGCGACGACAAGAGCTAATGTGACTCGCTCGCCCGTTTCGACTTGTTGAAAGATATAGGTAAAATAACTTAACTAATTTTTGAAAAATCGCAATCAACAATTTTTTACTAATTTCGTAGTACACTACACACACTCGATCACCAGTTTTCGTACATAAGCAAACTTTTGAGTAAGAAAACTTTTATCAATCAACGTTAAAGATAATTTACACAGACTCAGGGTCTTTCTTCTTAAAAAAAATTCCTTCCCTATACCTAATTATAATAAGTAGGCGAGTTATTTCGCTATAACTTGTACTATAAAGTGCATTCTATGGAAAACATTAGTACGGGCACTTATTAGATCGTTTTACTTCTTTTTATTCCATGGTACGGGCCTCCATCGACCTAGCGGCACCTCATTTGTCTGCAAAAGGTATAAAATAACTGTTAAACATCAAGGCGGCCGGCGTTGGTCCCAGGCGGTCTCCTTTTATGTTTAGGTACACTCAGCGATAGAAGTTTAGTTTTTTTTTTATTCCAAATACCTAATATTTAAAAAAAACTGAAACAGCTTCACGAACGGATCCCTAAGTACGATAGATATTCCTTCAGATCTCTTATTTTTTTATACAACTAGCTGATGGAACAAGCATATGGCCCACCTGATGTTAAGTGGTAACCATCACTTATAACAATGCATTGCCTCGTAATTCACGTACGATAGGAACGTGCCCTACGATGCACTACCCTGCGTCCATCAACTTGAGGCATACGGATGTTAAGCCTCATGTGCCTGTAATTACACCACATGTGCCTGTAATTTAGGATACTCTAGTTAATCTAGGGTACAAGAGTGTACCCTAAACCGACGAGCAGGTATGAAGAATGTTATGAGAGTGAATGAAGCGAAAGAGGGATCGTAGCAAGTTGAAATCCGTGGTCTCTGCCTACCCCTATGGGAAACAGGCGTGATTTTATGTATGTATGTAATTTTATTTATTAAGTACGCACTCCAGATTCATTGAGGACGTCTAAGGATAGTTAGAGGTACGTCCGATCAAAAGGATAGGGTTATTCAGAGACGGTGAAAAGGCCCTAAACATTTAGACAGATATTTATAAGTAAGAACTCATGTTGTTGACTGTACAGTACCGTTTGTAATGCACCACGCATGTCGTTCTGATTTACTTACCCGAAGTTAAGAGGTACACAATTCTATTAAATTGGCTAAACCTGGGGCCGAATCATTTAATCATGAATTTAACTTTAGTGGCGTGAACGTATCGTATTTAGAAATACAATGCAATAAGATCCAATATTAGTCACCACTTACCATCAGGTGGGCCGTAAGAACGTTCCTCTGTCTCTTACATAAAAAACGCACCGTGTAACTGAAACAGCTTCACGACTTTGATCTCCAGGCACGGTAGATATCCTCTCAGATCTCTAAGTACCAAGAACTAACTCCAGATTATTTGAGGACGTCTAAGGGGGTAGTCAGAGGTACGTCCAAAAATTATGTTTAAACATTTCATTTTTCATAGTTGGTATTCCACACGTGACAGGTTGCAAGCCCATCGAAGCTGTTAGAATACTAACTGGTTTCCTCACGATGTTTTCCTTCACCGTTTAAGCACTGGCATTGCGCACATAAGTTTTTCCATTGGTGCACGACCGGATTCGAACCTACAACATTACGATCGGAAAGCGGGGTCACTCCCACTTGACCATCGGTGCTCTTACAAGATAGATAAATAATTTATTAACTGAGGATCACTATCAAATACAACATACAAAATATTAGAAAGCTCTTGTATGTGTAATGTTTATGTTTATGAAAATTTAAATGTCAAAACTTTCTACTAAACAATCGTGTTCCACGACAAGTGGTGATGCTGATCGCCATATTGATAATTTTATCGATAAACATATAAACAGTTAGTACTATAAAATAATACGTGTGCTGAATATTTGACTGGCCTCACTGTAAAAGTTGAAATGGCAATGGGCAGGTCATATAGCTCAAAGAACTGACAACCGCTGGGGAATAAAGGTTCTCGAATGGCAACCACTACCTCAAATCAAAATCAAATCAAAGAACGCGTACGCCCTCCAACCCGATGGACCGGCGACATAGTTAGGATCGTGGAAGTCGGTGGATGGAGAGGGCTCAGAATCGTTCTTCCTGGAAATGTATACTTGTATGGGGGAGGCCTATGGCCAGCAGAGCACTTCTACAGACTGATAATGATGATGATGAGTAGAGCTCTTAATGAAGAGCTCCTCTATTGGGTCGACGAAGCGTGGTACGCCCTCGTACCCGATGGTCTGACGACATTTTTAAGATCGCGGGACGTCGGTGGATGGAGAGGGCTCAACATCGTTCTTCCTGGAAATGTATAGGAGAGGCCTATGTCCAGCAGTGTACTTTTTCAGGCTGAAGATGATGATGATACTGACTGTAAAAATTACAGGCATATGATGCTTAACATCTGTATGCCTCAATTTTATGGACGCAGGGCAGGGCATAAGACACGTTCATACCTTGACTTTTACCAGTTAACATCAGGTGGGGCATTTAATTAAACATTTTTTTTTTACCATCAGTTGGGCCATCTGCTTCTTACATTTACTAGTTGTATAAAAAAAAACAATTATATATTAGGCAATGTGGTATCGTTGTACCATGTTGTAACTGGCGTAGGTACACAGAGTTAAAAAAAAGTTTTAAGAATATAAAAATCAAACAAGACTCAAACAACGTGTTTTCTCTCTTATCTTCGTTCAAAATCAAAAAAAATATTTTATTATTTAAATTCCCACACATTAGAAAGTCACTGATATGACAAAGCAGAAAAACACGCTCAAGATCTGATATGACTTCATTCTTGAGGTCTAGACTTCATATGCATGAGCAGAAAATGATAACATCGGGAAGTGCTGCGTACCTATATTAGTAGGGGAGCCCAAGAGGGGATTTCGGGATTTACTCGAGCGCGTCAGATTAATAGGTATACAGGGGGATACCTTGTACCTGGTTAAGGACCTCCACCAAATATGAGCCCCATATATAAGGCCGCCCGTCTAGGATAAAGGATCAGATTAGTAAAAAAAAATTGATCATCAGAAAATCTCGAGCGCGTCAGATCTCAGGCTCCCCTACTATATGTAATTGTCATTCGTTGTATTTCCAAAATAAATGTTAGAAATAGATGCATTGTCATTGAAATAATGATTTAATTGTAAAAGTGATGGAATTGACATACTTTTTTTATTTTAATTAAATGTAGTGCTATTCCTTAAACAACTATCACCCAAGTGACTGAGGATTCCGCAGTGAGTTTTCTATTTGACGTTCTGAACTACATTCACCCATCACTAGCGCACCCACGTGAGTGAGGCGAAGCTTGTGGTCGAAGTGAGTGGATCCAAAATGTGAAGAAATAGCATTTTTTAATATAATTTAACGCTATAGCGGTATCGAACTAAAAAAGCAAAAGGCCTCGGACCATACAATAGCTAAGTACTATTTGTCTGTAAGACGCACCAGTTTTTACTACAACAACTTCAAAGTAACCGCATCGTTATCGTACACTTAACTTGTTATCATGCTAATTCATTGCACTTGCTTTGCGTTCAAAATACGCCTTTTAAGATGCCTATCGAGACTATGCTTGTCTAGACTAGACTAGTGCCACAGATATAGTACGGTCTACTGTCGACTGAAGCATCGCGGATAACTCGCGTAAATTTTAAAAGATAACATTTGATGTTATCACGTGTGTTTCATACTAGTTTACTCGTATATAACACACGCACCTTATCAATTTATCAAACTTATAAATTTATATTCCCGATCAATTAGTGACTGAACAAAAGCGTTCCATACGTTGAAATCGAATGTAAGATCATATTATTGGGTATGGCAATCGAAGAACGAAAGAACGGTAGGAACCAAGCCGTAAGTTTGTTGCCTGTTCTTCTAGGCTTTGGTCGCGTGGAACTGGCACCTAGAGTCACCTAGCTTTAAGACGTTTCAAAGTGATCCTTGTGATTTTATTGAATAAATACATTTTGACTTTGACTTTGAAAATATGGGTACATCAGATATGGGTACAGAAACCGAGGAAGCTAAAATTTCGCTTTTGTCTAAAAAACCCGGAATCCCAGGAAATTCAAATTTAAGTGACACGAATGACAATTGCCCTGTTACAAGGTAATATGCCTCTCGGGGCCCAGAATTACCCCCTTTCGGCTTAGTACACATGTAACATGCCTGTATAAATCTGATTATTTATGCAATCCCGGGATTTTATTTTTAATACAAGCATACTAAGAAGCCGCTTCCATAAATTTGTTAGCCAAAAATTAACTTTAGGTAAATATGCATCCGATTATCCGATCTCTACTTATCAGTGTTCGCCGCCGCGCCATTTGCAAAAACTCTAGATTGTGTAAAACAGGAACTGCATGGGCTGCTTTAGTGGACAGCTTATTTAAGGTAGACAGTACTTTAGATAGTCAAAGTACATTGTAAAATCAGATGGAAATCTAAATGGTTGAGCAGAGTTTGTTGTCACTTACGATTTGATGACGACAGAGGCGTCAAAAGGCTGGTGGATAAACTAGTCAATGATAATATCATAACTTTCTGAATAGCGAATTAATATAAATAAAACTAGCGGCCTGTCCCAGCTTCGCATGGGTGGATATAAATTTTTTGAACATTTTAGGATAAATTTAGAACGTAGGTTAGAGTCTCGCGTGTACTTATTTCGCACGCCCTTCTCCCTGAGTGAGTAAAAACGCGCCCCTTGGAACCGCGCGTTCACTAATAATATTTTAAAGCGAGCTAAAATTTTTAATTTCGTTATATCTTTTGAATGGAATGACCGATTTGAAAAATTTAAGAAGAAATCTATAGGTATTGAAACCGTCTTATTTATGAAAAATGATGTAATTGGATAAGGATTAATACCAAGGTACAAATAAAGACCCTTTTCTAGCGGAGGCATTTCAATTAACTTTTTATAATAAAAGAACACTTATTGTGACATAACTATAATAGTTAGACATATGCTGTCGCGACATTTTTTGTAGATAATGACGTGTTCTATAAAATCGTAGTACATTATTTTGTTCTATCTTCAATAGTTTTCGCAGCGCACGCGATGTAAGGTTTTTGTTTTCCACCTTGGGTTACATTATTGAAGTTTTAGTAAGGATCCCTGATTTTTTTGAAAATATAATATAGCCTATGTTACTCAGGGATAATGTAGCATTCTAATGGTGAAAGAATTTTTGAAATCGGACCAGTAGTTTTTGAGCCTATTCGTTACATACAAAAATACAAAAATACAAATGTTTCCTCTTTATAATATTAGTGTAGATGTAGATATATTAATGGACTTTCTACCGAGCCCTAGCTATCCCCAAACTAAGGAAAGCTTGTATTAATATGGGAACCAGATAGCTGCTATAAATTTTATGTGTACCTACTTTTAAAATACATGTGGAACTCTCTATATACCTTTTTAAAATAAAAATATATTATTATTATTATTTTCTGGCCTAGAACTACTCTATTATTATTATATTAAGTATATTTTTTATTGAAAATAAATATTTATTCATATAATAACACCCATTAAAGTTTACGTGCGACAAATTACATCTGAAAAAAAATGGGATCGCAAAATTTCAGTACTATTTTCGTCACTACCAGCCTTAACTTTATGTAGATAAGTTAACAAAACAGAATTTGCGCATTATGATAAAATATTCTACTACATGCCAACTGCTAAATGTGGGTATGTGTCAAAAGTAGGTAATGTTTGATGGTAATTCTTGAGTTGATACAAAAAAATCTGGAAACCAAGTCACCCGTCTATTTTTCCGTACCGTACAGACAAAATACTCTCAGTGAATGTTTTTACATAAGCCATCGCATTCGTGGGAAATGAGTATAGGAAGTTGGTTTTATAATCTGTGGCGCTGTGAACTACCGGTGCACGTCGATAGCGGATGGATAAATCAATGGTATGACGGCTCTTTAGATACATATAAACGTATACACGTATCAAGGTAATGACAACCTTAATTGGTGCACAATCATAACATGTACAGCACGTGAATGCGGTGTGTACTATACAAGGTGTTCCAATACTTTTGTTTAAAAACTTCAGGGGGCTAAAGTACCCATCAATATGAATAACTTTTTCTAAGGAACCAACACTGTAAACGCGAAAAAACAGCTGTTTTATACAAAAGTTCAATACCTACCTGGCTAAAATGTATGAAACAGCTGTGTTTTTTTCGCGTTCACAGTGTTGGTTCCTTAGAAAAAGTTATTCTATAAGCTAAAGAAGAGACAAATGTAGTTAAAAAGAGAAGGTGCAGAGTAGTCCTCGATATTACATATGCTAAGTGCGACAAACTGAAAAAATAGATGGTAAGCAGCGCTGGTTTTCAGACGAGACCCGACGGTTATCTCCGTCTTAAGTTACCGACACATTCAAGTTTACTGCCTTTCCCACAGGTCAGCGCTAATTTAGCTTTATTTGAGAGCGTGGAAACTGTCTGATTGAGAGTTTTAGCTAATTTAATGCTTGGAAATGTCAGATTTCAAACTTTTACCGCATAATGCTCAGGCGCAGAGCTACCAACGTTTCGCATTAGAGAAGACTACGTAAAGCTTTCTTAATTATCATGTTTTATTAGCTTTAAAACTTAGGAAATGACAATGATTTAATATTGTACCGAAAGTTGAACTTTCTTACATACCTACCTACGGGTAGAAATGACGTGTAATGGAAATGGATAAAAATGGCTGATGAAATGACTAAGGGTTCCCGCACACGGGCCTCTGGCCACAACCAAAAAACGCCGCCACTGGCATATTTCCTGTACCTAGTTTTCATACGAAGCGAGCAGCGACGATTTGTAGCGTGTGGCGGCTACCGGCGTCAACCGTGTGCGGCGAGTCCATATAAAATGTATGAAAACTACAGGAAACATGCCAGTGGCGGCGTTTTGTGGTTGTGGCCGGAGGCCCGTGTGCGGGAACCCTAATTCTAATAGGTATATCATTTTATTAGAATGGGTTCGTTTTCTTAATTTAAAAGATATATAAAAGCAGCAGATTTGTAGAGACATGCCAATTTGTAATCTCTACCGATCGGCCCATACCGACGGTATTAAGTTGGTAAAGTATTTTACCAGGATTGTTTTTTTTTTTACTTTTGAAATCATGCCACATAATGTCACACAATAATGTCGGGAAAATTAATAAGGTATAATCGCTATAAATCTCCGTGTTTTCGATATGTACCAGGATTTTTGAAAGAATTTGGTATTTAGGTGGAAAATTGTATGGGATTGTATAGGATATGGGATATATGGAATTGTCTGAAAAGTTGTATGGGAGCGATGGGAAAACCGTGAGTGTCAATTCTGTTGTTAAATTTTCCTAATTTAACTTAATTTGACAGCACTAAAAATATTGCCGTCCCTTTCTAAAAGACCGAAACAACAAGGACGGCTATAATTTTAGAGCTGTCTGTTAGGATAATGCAACAACATAATCGATACCAATGTCAATTCTTCGCTTTCTAAGACCATTTAGCTTGCATGCTCTTAGTATGCAAAGACCTGTGTTATAGTTACCTAAAGCTATAGTTCAGCGATAGACAGTACTTAATTGCTTGGTGTTAACGAGCCGTTAACGAGCCCTATGATATAGTTCCTCGTGATTTATTAAACTACTTTCGATAGTGTTTCTATTCTAATGCAGGTTAGCAAATGCACGCGGTTGGTAACAAAACAGTTATATCATTATTATGTTTTTTTTTTATATATATGAATAATATTTAATAGAGTTCCTTCAGGAAGGTGTGTGTTCTATTGAGCTACGCGCTACAGACTATTCAACAATTAAAAGCTAAAGGGACTATCCATGAGGTCATGTGTATACGTTTTATGAAAAGACTAAGAGCTACTTATTAAAGTAGTATAAACATTTTTGTTATTTCAACACGATACATGTATCTAGTCGAGTAAGGAAGTTCTACCGCCATGCCTATTTCTGCCGCTAAGCAGCGTTGTTTCGGTTTGAAGGGTACGGTTGCTGGTGGAATTACAGGCACATGAAGCTTAATATCTGTATGCCTCAAGTTGATGGACGCAGGGCAGTGCATCGTAAGGCACGATCCTACCATGCCTGACTGTGAGGCAATGCTTTGTTATAGGTGATGGTCATTTAACATCAGGTAAAAAAAATATATTAATATAAAATATTAAGGTTTTCAAGTCAATTGTATTTTTTGTTTGTTATCGCATAACTAATTCGCATAAATCGCATAACGTCATTTATTAACCGTTAAAAAAAAATATGACTATATACTTTCAGATTGGTTCTTTCATAGAAATTTCATCAAAATCGGTTCAGTAGTTTGGCTTTTAAATCAAAATAACAGAAAAAAATATGTCACCCAAGTAAATGAAATTGCGTATTTTGCTGTTTTATGTTTTCAGTGTATTTGAAATCGTTTTTTTTTGCAGAAAAGTTATTGATCTCTCTCTCTTTTCGTGTCACTAGTTTCTAAAAAAAAAAACTTGTTTCTTTCGAAACAGTGTGGTGAAAGGATTTTAGGTGCACCTCAAGAGGCGCACAAATTTTTGAAGTTATTGATAATTATGTTACAAGTAAATACGTGTTGAATCCCTAAATGACATCGTCGATGACGCCTTATTATGTGTTATCTTCAACAAACAATAAGCAGCTTCCTTACAAAAGGTACGACGGCCTTCACGCATCTTGCACCCAAACGAGTTGACATCTTCCACTCAACTTTAAAGCCGCGTTCACACGAGCGTAGTACACTTGAACGATTCACGATGCGTCCACTTACAAATAAATGCCTTGGTAGTGCTATTTCATCTGTCAAATACCATATTTTGTTTTGGGATCAATACCGTGTTAAAAAAAACACAGGGAGGTTCACACTGTGCTCACTTCGATCACGAACTTTGCCTCACTCACGTTGGCATTTCCACTCGCCAAAACACACACGCGGGAGGCGCTAGTAAAATAAATAACAAGTCATTTATTTCAAGCACAATTTGTACAAAATAGACCCATATCACAAGAAATGTAAAATAAAATTAGAAACAATGGTTACAATAAAATGGTGGTAAAAAATCAAATCAAATGATGGACGAATGTATTAAACTCTTCTTCTCTTGTCGTGTCACTAGTTTCTTTCGAAACAGTGTGGTGTGAAAGGATTTTATGTGCGCCTCTAGTGGCTCCTTTCGAGCACTTGACACATGTTATAGAACTTTTTAGGTTATACGACATGCCGGATTCTTCACGATGTTTTTCTTCACCGTTTGAGAGTACTGGCATTGTGCACATAAAATTTTGAACAGAAAAACTCATTGGTGCACGACCGGTTTCGAACCCACGACCTTTGGATTGGAAGGCGGGGCCGCTACCACTAGACTACCAGTGCTCTCACTGTATAACACTGTAATACGTGCACTTAAAAGATGCAGTTGCTTGTGCGGATGTGTGTGTGTAAATTAGGCCCACGAACTAACTCACGGGCATTTCACTAGTAGTATTCTTAACTTGGTACACTAACTCCTACATTACCACACCAAAAGAAATGGCCAACGAACAGCGTACTATACGATCCAGTCACTTGCTCGTTTGGACGAAGCTTCAGCACAGTTTCGTAATACTACACACTTGCGAAAATCACCATACGCACTATTATTAATATACGAAGGTATAATAAAAATTATAATTGAATATTTAGCCTTGGCTTCCATAAAGAGTGGATTAGCGACAAACTGGTCAATTTGTTGTTGAGAAAGTAACCAAAATACTGTTTAATTACACGGGTTTTATTGGGTCTTTTTTTTATACAACTAGCTGATGGAACGAGCGATGGCCCACCTGATGTTAAGTGGTAACTATCACCTATAACAAAGCATTACCTCGTAAGTCACGCACGATAAGAACCTACCTACCCTACGCCCTACGATGCACTGCCCTTCTTACTGCCCATCAACTTGAGGCATACAGATGTTAAGCCTCATGTGCCTGTAATGTATTTTTTTGTAATCCTTGGTCCTAATATAATTTTTAATTGAGAAACAATCTACTTATCTAAATAAATCATTTTGTTTAAGCAAAAACACACTTTTTATATGTTTATGTGAACACTAACTGAAAAAATGAGATTGAGTTTTCAATCGGTTCCTAGGGCAGTTAAACCCTTTCACTAAACTAACCGGAACTTTCATCTGCTCTTTGCTAATCACGTTTAGCGGCTTAATTTTTTTTTTTGGACTTTCCACACAGCACTGTCTAGTCCCAAACTAAGCCAAAGCTTATAATATGGGAAACAGATAGCTGATATAATACATGTATACTTTTTTTTACTATTACTAATAATATTTACTTATAATATTTTAAAACACCCAGACAGAGAACAAACATCTATGTTCACCACACAAATGTTTGTTCACGGTGGGGATCGAACCCACGGCATACGGCGCAGAAGGCAGAACTACGTCGTTAACTCGCGATAGCACCAGCACAAACCTTATTGGTTTTTTAGATGCTATTTTTTACAAAATGTTTGTATCCAGTTGTTAAATAGTTCATAAAAAAAAACTACCGACTGAGCTGTGAAGGCTGTCTGTAATTTTCCTTACGCAAGTTTCCTTTTATTTGTGATTAGGTTCTTAAATGTGATTAGACGCTCGTTGAATACGATTAGACACCATTGTGTGGCCCTTAGATTCGTTATTTTAAACAAATGCCTCTAAGTCTCAAATTCATATTGCCACCCCCTCGTGCCCCTTCTCTGATATGAATAGATAGATAGATTGATAAATACTTTATTGTACACAAAGAAAAACACATACAGAGGCACATAAGAGTAGTAGAGCTCTTTGTGAAGGGCTCGTCCGGGGAAGTACTACCACCCCGCCTTTTTCTGCCGCCAAGCAGCAACGCTGTGTTTCGGTTTGAAGAGTGTGGTTGTAATTACAGGCACATGAGGCTTAACACCTGTATGCCTCAAGTTGATGGACGCAGGGCAGTGCATCGTACGGCACGTTCCTATCGTGCGTGACTTACGAGGCAAAGCTTTGTTATAGTTGATAGTTCCCACTTAACATCAGGTGGGCCATATGCTTGTTTCATCAGCTAGTTGAATAAAAAAAAATTAAAGACATGAAAAAGTTTAGGTACAATGGGCGGCCATACTACTAAGAGCGATCTCTTCACCACCACCAAACCACTTCACCTTAAGCATTCTCTTATCTGTGCCTTAAGTAAACCATGCACGTAGCCCAGCATAGGAGGACTATTTACTAGTGCACAAAACAGCAGGTAACAAAGAGTTCTACGTGACACTTTCTTCTTACACAACTTCGTAACTTAAGATAATCATAAGTCGCAACTTAACGACCAATTTCCCATATTTTTGCACTCAGCACAAAAAGTACGCTCCTTTCCGGGCTGAGAAAGTGAAATGCTTAACGTACCTTTCGTGGTACAGTCAGCGATACTTACTTATAAGTGCTGGAAGGGAGCCTCTTTGGGACGCACTTAGAATCCTTTCACCACACTGCTACGGAAAAAACTAGTGACATGAAATGAAGAATAAATTATAAAGGTACAAAGTAGAAGTTACAAAGTTTAATAACACTCCAAAGTTGTAAAACGAATGAATGAAGTTATGAATTACATTATTACTTTTTAGACTTCTAGCTGATGGAAAAAGCAGATAGCTCCTGATGCTAAGTGGTAACCAACCATACGCATAATAATTTAAAACCTCGGCCTGCCTCCATGTTGCCATACCCTATGCAGGGTCCATGTGCATAACTAACACCTAACAACAATGTATGTACCTAAACTAAACCATGTGTAAGCAATAAAATATGTATTGAGTATTGAGTACTATAGCATATAACATAACGTGGCCTGGCAAATCATGTACGTTAGGAACGAGCCTTATGACACTAACGGCCGGTTTCTGAAAGCTTGATCAAAACTAATCGGATATCAAGTCACTCGCCATTTCAGCTATTACTTCGAATTAGATAGAGATAGCAAGTGACTTGATATACGATTAGTTTTGATCGGGCTTTCAGAAACCGGCCGTTACTCTGCGTTCAACAACTTAATAAATTTTGCCAAATACAACCTATAAAGAAAGGTTAAAGAAGTTCTAAAGTAAACGTGCACGAGTGAAGCCGCTGGTAAGAGCTAGTTAGTGATAAAGAAAAGAAGCAATTTTGTCGTCGATTGTATGGTGGACTATTGGGGCTAAATATGGCCTGTCCAATGAGGCTTAGACGACAGCTTTTGTGAGCTTAAACATGGAGCAAAACACCATTGAATTGTTACTAACAAGATATCTTTGAACATAGGTAATATAAATATTAGGAGATAGCGCAAGAGGCGTGGCACATTGTTTACGTGACGTCATACAAAACAAATGTCGCATTTTTTTCGACGGTTTTCGGTTTATCCTAAAACTCTGCCTCAGACACAACAGTGTCTTAAATATGAGAGAAAGTTACCCTCTGATGCTGTAAAAATCATCTGCAATTGATGCAAAAAACCCTTAATTATGATACCCTTTTAAATCAACAGCTTTATTCGCTTATTAGCAATCAGTAGGCTTTGCAAAAATGTCAAAATCAAAATCAAAATCAAAACGGTCTTTATTCAGTACAATCACAAGGATCACTTTGAAACGTCTTATATACTAGGTGAATCTATCGCCAGTTCCTCGCGACCAAAGCCTAGAAGAACGGGCAAGAAACTAACGGCTTGGTTCCTAGCGTTTTTTTGTATGATCCTTTTTACAATTTTATTATGGTACCTACTTAATTATTTAGTGTTTTTAATGAGTTGGAGCATAGATCAGTCCCAAGCTTTTTTGTCATCTATATAATCAGAAATTTTATAGTAAGCTTTTGTACAAAGTTTTATTTTTATTATGTTTTTGAATTTGTTAATCGACAACTGGTGAATCTCACTTGGGACTTTGTTAAAGAAGCGTACACATTGTCCTGCAAACGATTTGCTTACTTTAGTGAGCCTAGTAGTGGGAACAGCGAGCTTATCTTTATTTCTAGTGTTAACATTATGATGGTCACTCTTTTTGGCATATAAATTAATATTTTTTCTAACATACATTAAATTTTCGTATATGTACTGACAGGGTAAAGTCATTACATTAATTTCTTTAAACTTATTTCGTAACGATTCTCTGGGACCCATGTTATAAATTGCACGAACAGCCCTCTTCTGCAGCACAAATATGGTGTTAATATCTGCAGCACTCCCCCACAACAAAATGCCGTATGACATAATGCTATGAAAGTAGCTGAAATAGACAAGTCTTGCGGTGTCCACGTCGTGTGTTTACCTAGACGTCTAGGGTTCTTAGGGTTACAAGTTGAGCAGTTAAAACTATTACTGCTTTTGTACTGTTTATGTTTTCAGTTCAAAAACTGGCGTAATGGAGGGTGACTTAGAGCTGATTTCACCATGCTCTGTTAGTTTAACAAAGGATTAAAGGGCGGTTAAATATGTCAAAATGTACGCGTTTGATATCTAAGGTTAGATTTAACGGCCTGTTAATACTTGATTAGTAACTAACAGAGCATGGTGAAATCAGCTTTTAATCGCAAGAATTATTACAAGGTGCCATCTTGAACCAGTAGTTTCAAATCTATCTCCTTTACTTAATTGATTATAGCTTGTAACTACGCTATTAACTCGTAGCTTATTCAATAAGTATACACTGTTATGTAATCATCGTAAATTAGATTTACACTCATCTTACCTGTACTGGGTAACTTAAGAAAATTATAAGATGGTTTGGTCAAAGGCCAAATTAGGTAGAACTTCTGCTAAGAAGCTTTCAAAGCTACTTTATTGCAAAACAGAATATTAATTAGCTTCCAACAGCAATTAAAATCATCACATAGAATATTAACAAATAAACTTTACTGCAAAATGAGTTCAAAGCAATGAATTTAAGATTCAAAATTGCTTGGCTGTCGTTATTCGCTTCACCTGTCATAATTTATATTGCAAACCCATCCATCAAGATCGAGGCATCTCTCCTTGCGCTTTTACTACTGCATCTAAATGTATGGATATTTGGAAAACACGAAATGGCTCTTAATGTTTATATGTTAGAGTTTATTTTCATGTTTCGATCATCAACAGAATAGTAAGTATTAAAAGCGGTAGATGATCTCGCGTCAAATTTAACTTTAAAGATCGTGACTCATGCGCATGTGCGGATAGTACCTTGTACATGTCTTTGCCACTGTAAGTTATTTTAGAAAAATAAGTTCTATTTGCATCATCTTCGTGTCATTTTTTTTTAAATTTAATTTATAAGATTTTTAATTACTTACCTTACTGTCTTTATGTAACTTTACGTTACTTCATATGAGTCAAAGTACAAAAGTATTTATTTAATTGAATCACAAGGATCACTTTGAATCATATTAAAGCTAGGTGAATCTAATAGCTCTGCTATCTGCTAGTTATTGGCTTACTCTGATTTAGGCCACTCTATGGCTTACTAAAGCTTAACCGTCAAAAAACTTTTCGCTTGCACATTTATTAAATTTTTGAGTCATGAATCACTGAAATGTAGTTTTGAAAAATCGTAAGCGACCAAGTTTCAGAGAACATTACAAAAATTTAGAGTAAATAATATGCGTGCTATAAATTTATAAGTTAACTTGGTAAGTTAGAAACTACGCCGCAAGCGCGTTTTCTTTAAGTGATACTTCTGTATTATTAGGTATTTATTTATTCTGTGATACCAATGATGTCTATCGTTCTTTGATCATTGAGAAGATGATTGGGTATTGCTTCTTAAAAAAAATGTTAATTTGGCTCTTCAAAGCGAATAAGGTTATTGAACTTTTGTACATAACTATCAGAATTTTCTAGAGTTCATTTTAAGACTGAGAGCTCCTTGTGAAAGGTATGCTTATTTCTGCCACCAAGCAGCGTTGCTGTGTTTTGATATGAAAAGAGGCTGCCGGTGTAATTACAGGCACATGAGGCTTAACATCTGTAAGCCTCAAGTTGATGTTTACAGGGCACGTTTTATAGGTGCAATGCTCTTTTTATAAAACAACCATCATATAAAAAACCGGCCAAGTGCGAGTCGGACTCGCACACGAAGGGACCCGTACCATCTATAAAAACGGCAAAAAAATAATTATTAAATAATTTTATTCAGTTTTTTAATATTTGTTGTGCGACAACAGAAATACATCATCTGTGAAAATTTCAACTGTCTAACTATCACATTTCAACTGTCTAACTATCACGGTTCATGAGATACATCCTGGTGACTGACGGACAGACAGACAAACAGACGGACGGATAGTGGAGTCTTAGTAATAGGGTCCCGTTGTACCCTTTGGATAAGGACCAGGGGTGCCATTTCTCCTTGTTTCAAAGTACAGTAGGGCCTCGTTAATCCGGAGAGGCAAAAACAAGACTCTTTCCGAATTATCGAGGCGTCCGGATTATAGTTTGCCATATAATGGTAATAAAACACATGTCAACCTTAGTTTCTATAATCAATTTTTAAATTAAAGCATAAAGACAAAAATGTACAGGTTCAAAATTACGACTATGTAAGAAAAACAGTAAGTTGAAATAAAACATTAGTTAATTTTTCTTGAAAAAGTCTTTAATACTCTTCTGTTCATAATTTTTTAACTTCATTGCCCGGCCGGATTGCAGCGATCACCGAACAAGCGGGAGTCCGGATTAACGAGGCCCTACTGTAGTATAAAAACAAACGACGTGTTCTATTAACAATCTAGTAGCAAGTAAGGAAACAGATGGGACATATGAATACGTTGCAAACTATATCCGCTAATTATACAGTAAAGAGCCTATTCGCTGACATTTTCCCACTGCAATCGGATTCTCCATCTGGGTGAATTCCATACAATTACAACTTTCGCCGAGATCGCTTTCAATGGAAAAGCCAGGGTCACGTGTGTCGTGACGGTCCCCCACATTACTGCTGTGGGTGAGTGCATTGTTCACGATTAGAACTCTGGTAAAAGCATACCGTACATTCTGTTAAGGGTATTTATTTATTTTAGATAGTATGTTCATATTAGTAGTACCTAAGAGCATTAAGAATGTAACCCTATTGAATCAGATCATTTATGTACCCACTTAATATCGTGGAATGTTAAATCTACATACATAATAATGCAACAAATATACTGAATACTGGTTACTTTTACTGATTTTTTTTTGACTATCATTTAATTTATAAAAAAAACAATAAATTCAAGTAAATAGTAGTTAGGTACCTTTTCAAAATGTTTTAACTAAGCTTTAACTGAATCATCATTGAAACTGGGATCTCATGTTGTCAAGGTGAAATATTGCTTTGCACCACACTGGTTATTTCTTCTGAACACTTTATTTGCACGTTTTGTTTTCATATTACGTGTTAAAATCTCTATTATAAAACTCTTTCCGCCGGTTTCTGAAAGCTCGATCAAAACTAATCGGATGTCAAGTCACTCGCCATTTCAGATATTACATCGAATAAGATAGAGATAGCATGTGACTTGACATCCGATTAGTTTTGATCGGGCTTTCAGAAACCGGCGGTTCCTCCCTCAAAAAGTACTCTTTAAAAATATAATTAAAGGCATTTAATTGACGGTTACTATAACGTCTATTTCATTGGTGAACTCAAGCCCAAGAAAGTTCCATTCAAATTAAGTAACAGTATCGATATAATGCCATACGATCAAATGAACTGCATAATTGAACAATACACGCACAGAATATTGTTAACAGTAGTTAAGCTCACTAGCATACTCTTTTTCACACACACGCATCGTAATAATTATGCTTATGCGGTTTTGGTTCTGATTGAAGGATGATGTGCACAGGTAACTATTACTACAGGTAAGGTTTTCCGTAAGACCACAGCTATTTAAGAATTTTATTTATGAAAGCTATTTAAGAAAGGGCTATTTAAAGAATCAGCAACGCGCGAATGATTCCTCTGGTGTTGTAAGCTTACACGCTACGGTAACCGCATCTATATGCCTCAAGTTGATGGATGCCGGGCAGTACATAGTAGAGCACGTTCATATCGTGCGTTACTTAAGAGACAATGCTTTGGTATAGGTAATAGTTACAACTTAACATCAGGCAGGCCATATGCTTGTTCCAAAAGCTTAAGCTAGGCCGCTCTCTCTTGTCGTGTCACTAGTTTCTTTCGAAACAGTGTGGTGAAAGGATTTAAAAGCGCCTCAAAAGACTCTTTTCGTGCACTTGACACATGTTATTTAACTTTTTAGTTTCTACGACATGCCAGTTTCCTCACGATGTTTTCCTTCACCGTTTGAGAGTACTGGCATTGTGCACATTAATTTTAAAACAGAAAAACTCATTTATGCTCGACCGGTTTCGAACCCTCGACCACGAGCTAGGCCGCAAGCTTGTTTAAGAAAAAAAAAGGTTTATCGGTTTTACTGTAACGTTCAATACTGTGGCAAAAAGCTTCTTATCTGGATCTTGGACTCTTTCAATCAGCCATCACAGCTAATACGTCGCGAGACAAAGCCACCAGCTAATTTGCTTGTCAGTACAAAATAATCGCCGATCTCGCATCATCATTACGTCAAACGAAATTGAACTTTATCGTTTTACGTCACAATCTGATTTCATACACTCATTAAGCACTGACTCTGTACA
Organism: Chloroclysta siterata; assembly: GCA_932294275.1. Classification (NCBI taxonomy): domain Eukaryota; kingdom Metazoa; phylum Arthropoda; class Insecta; order Lepidoptera; family Geometridae; genus Chloroclysta; species Chloroclysta siterata. The sequence continues at coordinate 14,268,020 of OW028602.1, forward strand.
GATTGTCGTATCAATCGAGAAAGTACTTTTTTAGTGTGGGATAGAGTTCGTTTTCCGGTGGCAGGTTTGAAAGCTTCAGTTTGAAGTGTATCAAATGAGGCAATTTGATGTTTGGTAGGTATATGTTTGATGAACTTAGTAGTGGAATGCGCGCGACTTTGCCTGCATGGATTCTTTACGTTAATTCTTCATCTGCACCAAAATTTGGGGAACTGATTTCATAACATAAAGTATTAAACGGGCCTTTGCATCTATTGTTGTTGATAATTTATACAACCACCCTCTCAGTCATGGGGCTGATATAAATGATAATGATATCATCATTATTATATCAGCCTATTGGTACCCACTGCTGAGTATAGATCACCTCTTCAATACGCCACTCATTCCGCTCCCTTGCGAGTCTTATCCATCCTAACACAGTTTTAAGATGTTATTTTCGTGGTTCTAATTAAGGGTCAAATGATCTAAAAATGCTGAGTTTACGTCACTTTATTTTTAATTTATATATGTGTCGTATCTGTGTTGATGTTATATTTTGTGTCGTAAATTATTTTCTATTCTATTCTAAAATAAAAGTAGTTTGTTTATTTATTTACTTATTAATACTCATTGTTAAAAAAAACCAGGGTTTATTATTGTCAGTCAGTTAGTCTCGTATCAGTTTTATATGATGATAGCCCGAGGTGTAACTCATTAAGAATACTTTCGCTTGAGACGTGCTATACTATTTATTTTAACGATGTATTTTATAATAAAACACTTGTTTCTTCAAGACCAATTCGCAAAACATTAGAACTTTTTTGAATTTAGTCGTACATCAACGGATGAATGATGCATGTATGATATATATAATTAATGCCTTATAAAAAATATGTGCACAGTGTCAGTGCTCTCAAACGGTGAAGGAAAACATCGTAAGGAAACCAGTAACATTCCGTCGCACCAGCTGGAATAAGAGTAGTAGAGCTCTTTGTGAAGGGCTCGTCCGGGGAAGTACTACCACCACACCTTTTTCTGCCGCCAAGCAGCAACGCTGTGTTTCGGTTTGAAGAGTGTGGTTGCCGGTGTAATTACAGGCACATGAGGCTTAACATCTGCATGCCTCAAGCTGATGGACGCAGGGCAGTGCATCGTAGGGCACGTTCCTATCGTGCGTGACTTACGAGGCAATGCTTTGTTATAGGTGATGGTTACCACTTAACATCAGGTGGGCCATCTGCTTGTTCCATCAGCTGGTTATATAAAAAAAAAAAAAAAAAAAGTTCACGTGGTTCGATTGATGCTATCCGACTGAAGAGAAGAATCTGAAGGCACACAGGGCACATTCACTCGTAAAACTATGCTGGAGGGCAGTAAAGTTTTTTTTTATGATATGATTAATTAGGAAAATCTATTATTGGCCTATTTTAAGATTTCACACACCCAGTTATTGTATTATTAATTAATTTAGTATTTTTTTAGTAATTGCTGTTGATTTTCTATTAAATAAATAAATAAACTATGTGGCCATTTCCTATTCTAGCAGCGGCGATAGTCAGCGGTCTAAATTGACTTTTATAAGTTTATAACATACCTATTCAAATTTTCAAGCTTCAATACTATCAAGAAGAAACAATGCGAATCAAAAAAGTGTGAGATTGAGTTCCGCTGATTAAAACTAAGCTACATTTAAATAAAAATTAGTCATGCTTGCACTAAATTTGGATTCAATTCGACTATTTATTTGTCTCCATAAAAAGGCGGAAAAAGCAATCGAGCTTATGAAAAGACTAGGTATCGATTCAATTAGAGCTTCCTATGGAAGTTGAAAGTGTTATTTGCCAGGTGAAATCTAGCTATCGAAGTCAGATCTTGAAAAAGATCAAACAAATGCCCGACATTCATACATGCGACTAGTGCTGTCTCTTTTTAAATTTGCAATTCAAAAAGCTCCATTCAAAACAAAAGTCTGTGATAATTCTTTAGAAGAATTCACCAAAGTTAATATTTTCGTTCTAACAGCGGCGATAGGTTTGCAACCTGTCACGTATAGAATACGAAATGTTATACTTGGGCGTACCTCTGACTACCTCCCTAAAAATCCTCAAAGTATCTTATGTTGGGACTTGGCACTAGAGATACTGTCATCTACGTAAACTGTGTTTATGGGATCATTTTCTCTGTCAATTACTTGAAGGAAGGGAAAATTGGTGGTTTCAATGCCAAGGTTCGTAAAACGATCCAGTTGGTTAGCATTGTGTAAACTGAACAGTGCCAGCAATCATAGCTTATGAACGGGATGTGCTGTTGAATTGAACTTATGCAAATTACTTGAGAATTGGGTGTTCGAGCCGCTACGTTTCAATGCCAAGGTTTTTTAAACGGTCCAATTGGTTCGCATTGTGTGGAACGAGTAATTTACTACGGTATTTTAGTTGCGGCACAGCTTAAATAGATAGGTAACTTCCGTGCAAATTTTAGCTTTTCCGAAGTAAATATAAAAATTATAACCGTGATAATTACTTACAAGCAAATTTATGAGTCAACTCTACCTTAACAGGTTTTCTTATAAAGAGTCAGATTTTACAAATAAAATTGGAATATTGTCCAAAAATAAGTATACCATATCCTCAAATGAATGAATGAAAATTAATTATTGCACACCTTACAAACTAACAAAATAGGACAAATTATAACAATTATAGAAAACAAAATGTACAATGGGCGGTCTTATCGCTAAAAAGCGATCTCTTCCAGACTTTGGATGGAGAGGAGCCTTAGAATAAGAAAGTTAAGGAAAGAAGAATACAACACACAAATAAAGTTAAACTCCCTGCTAATTGTAATTATTTAAAACAATTTATTTTATATTTTAAGATGCATATTTAAATAAGTGTAACAGCAATAAGTCAACATAAATTAAACAATCTTATTTCTTAAATGTACTACTTCTTTAATGGATTAATAAAAGTCTATAATAGTATTATGTATTACTAGCTCTTATCCACGGCTTCGCTCGCGCACGTTTACTTTAAAAAGTATCCTATGTATCTCCTGGTTCTAAGCTACCTCCTCACCAATTTTCAGCCAAATCGATTTAGCCATTCTTGAGTAAAATAATAAATAAGTGTAAAATAATTATAAATAAGTGTAAATAAATAAATAATAAATAAATAATAAATAAGTGTAAAATAAAAAATAAGTGTAAAATAATAATATATAACTATAAATAGTGTAACTAACACGGCTTTCTTTTATATATATAAATATATAATAGATATGTATGAATTTACAAAAAAAAAGGATGTAAATATTATATCAGGTATCTGATTCACATAAACCTTTGCTTAGTTTGGGTATTGATAGAGCTGTGTATTTTTTTTTTATATTTGCTAATCATGTATGTCAAGAAAACCAGCTGTTCTGTTATCTCCGTAGAAACTATATGGAAACCTAGATAACGATTGTGATGGTAACAAAGGAATGACAGGTCTTGGATGGGTGGGTACCTGATGGCGGAGAATGGCGGCAGTTCCCAGCATGTGAGGAAACCGGGCCGATTGCACGCGATCGTAATAGTAGCCATTTTGAAAGATCACTCAGTTGCAATGAACGTAGTGGATCACATCATGCATCACATGTCAAGTAAGCCGCCCTCACAGCTCAGTAGTAGCTCTGCCTTCTGCGCTGTAGGCCGTGGGTTCGATCCCCACGGAGAACAAACACTTCTGTGATGAATCGATGTTTGATCTCTATCTGGGTGTTATTATATGTAAACAGGGTGGATTTTAGAGACGATGAAATAATGCTGAAATACCAATTTTTTATGCCTATTTTATGTAGCGATCAAAGGACTATATGGGACCATTTAAGGTGTGAGTGCTAGAAATATAATATTAAGAGTAGTAGAGCTCTTTGTGAAGGGCTCGTCCGGGGAAGTACTACCACCACGCCTTTTTCTGCCGCCAAGCAGCAACGCTGTGTTTCAGTTTAAAGAGTGTGGTTGCTGGTGTAATTACAGGCACATGAGGCTTTACGTATTCCTCAAGTTGATGGACGCAGGGCAGTGTATCGTTAGGGCACGTTACTGTGCGTGACTTACGAGGCAATGCTTTGTTATAGGTGATGGTTATCACTTTACATCAGGTGGGCCATCTGCTTGTTCCATCAGCTAGTTGTATACAACGTGTAAACGACTGTACGACATTAAATTAATACACGTGTAGTACTACTATCTAGTATTGATTTAAAAAAGGTTTTATTAACATTCATTCATAATTGAGATTTTTTTATTTTCAAACAAACTAAATATCAGAATAAGCATAAAATTATTGAACATTCTGTATAAACACACAAACAAAGCAACGTACGTTCATTCAATGCCGCGCCCCGCGCGCAGAAACCGCACATACATACCTACTACGACTAAACCTAAACTGTGCCGCGCGCCCGTGCCTAAAGGTGAACGCCCTTTCAGCGCGGGCGCGCGGCCGGCGGCGGCGTCTTTGATTCGCCGATATAGTAGAGCAACGTTAGCATGTAGGAAAAATAAAACTAGTTAGGTACCTCAAATCCGTACGTTTCCAATATGCTCACGTTGTTGCATGTTGCACATACAAATGAATGCACTGAAGAGCTCCTTCAACTGTTCTAGAGTTTGTTTTGTATGCCTAGTTTCACAATTATCTTTCCCTTCATAATACAAGTTCTGCATTTTGATGACATTAACAAGACACACACACTCACACAAAAAGTCTATTTCGCGGTACCAAATCTAGACACTAGTCACGAGTAATATCACGAATTTACAATTTTCAAAATTAGATATGTCAAGGTCGCTACCAAGGCGATTGTTTACTAAATAATAATGTCTTTCACTGGCCACCGGGCGGCAGCGTGGCACATAGTGGGGCGCGCTACGTACCTATCTGTCTCTATCACACACGTAAGCGGAATGATATCTGTCCTTGTCGCACAGCGAAATTTTACAATGTGAGCGCACAAATATGTTTCTTATGCGGTCTAACGCGTATAAATATGATATCTTTGTCCTTTTTTTCGTTTGATTGATGAGTCACATGACTTCATGACCCCGGAAATTTGACCTCATCACCGGCGATTAGAGATACAGGTTGCATAGAAATTATTTATTGGAAAAGTATCGATATCTCGATAAATATTCAGGCTTTTTTGATAAAACCAACTCCTAAAATCTAAAAATGCAATTAGGAGTACGTGTTTCAATTTAATGTCGTACATGACTTTACACCTTGTATAGTTGGTCTATTGTAGGCAAATAAATACATTTCATTTCATTTAAAAAAAAAAAAGACTAAAATTGATAAAACTGTTCCCATTGATTTCGGTACGAGAGTCGTTTGTTGTTTGAGATTTTTCATATCTATAGGTGATTTTAAATCTTCAAAAATGCTAAGTGTGTGAGCGAGAACTTGTTAGAAAGATTTCAAAAATAGAAATTATGAATGGAGCTATTTAACTTGATCTTATTAATTACGTAATCACTTCCAAACTGCGGGTAGTTAATAGCTTAGGCACCGGGTTAATAGGGTAGTTATTACTAAACAAGGTCAGTCAAACATACTTTAAATTAAATTACGGTAATTTAATAGTCATGACTGTCTAGGCTTCAATTGTTTGTAGACCTGCCTTATTACAGGTATAATTTGTAGGCTTCATTATTATACTTATTGCTGTTTAGTTATGAAACAAATGTCAGTAATTTAGTAGGTATTTTATTATTAATGAATCCGACAACTAATTTGATAATTATTTGATACAGGCTCAAGTGTATTAGGTACAGATTTAAAACAAATCGGTCATTAATCAGATCAACCACAAGGATCACTTTGAAATGCAAATAAATTAAAAATTATGTAAATTTTCACCATTTTCTTCATTGTAAATGACAGCCGACTTTAAAAAAAAGGTGCCGTAAATAAATGAACGAGAACATCCCATTGTAGATATGGATATAGCTATGGTCATCATCATCAACATTTCAGCTGTCCATCGCTGAACGTAGAAATCAGAATAATAATAATAATATTAAATATTGGTGGACATTCCACACAGCACTATCTTGACCCAAACTAAGCCAAAGCTTGTGATATGGGAACCAGATAGCTGATATACTTTTTTTTTGTAAATACATATTAATAATATATAATAACACCCAGACAAAAATCAAACAAACAAACATCTATGTTCATCACACAAATGTTTGTTCTCGGTGGGGATCAAACCCACCGCCTACGGCGCAGAAGGCAGAGCTACTACCAACTAAGCTGTGAAGGCTGTCAAAGAAGACATTCATCTTGCCCTATCTGGGCCTACTAGGTTATGATGCTACCAGACAATATTTCCTTCAATACCATAGGTTTACTTTTAAAATATTGTTGTCTGTGGTCAAACCATAAACAAGTTCCCAAAGTTTCGCTACCACATTCAAACTTAAGACAATACCTACAAATCAGTTAGATAACGCCACGCGCACTACGCAACTGCTATTTCTGTGACGGACAACTTTTTGGCCATGCCTGGACATAATGTAGCTAAATTACAGTTTTTTTTTTTACTGAATATACTGGAAGCTCAAGGTAGATAATGCACGTCATATTAGCGTGGGCATGAGCAACCATTAGGTATGTTAGAGATTGAGGTTTAGTGTTTTTGCTATTAGCAGTATGAAAAAAATATCAAATAGTAAATAATTTACGATTTCATGAACTAAGGCTCAGTCTTGGTGCGTTGAAAAAAAAACTCCACCGCAACTCACAGGTGATTTGCGATCTCAATTCGCCAACCCCTGAACACTATTAGTCACTACACACGTAGTATAGAAGATAATTATCTTCTATACGACGATGTGTAGTGACTCTATATGCCTATGTTTGCCTTTTTTCACGAACAAGGCGAATACACAAATACACGAATACTCCTGTTCTTGACGATGTTTTGTCGAAATAACTCGAACACATCGTTCGAGTTATTTCGACTTCTACACAATAAAACCGAATAATAAGCAAATAAAAACGCCAACACCGATGTGAAGAGCCACCATTAGAGGTGCTTACCTACGGCGATATGACGTAAGGAAAGTAAAACCATCTCCCGTCGACATTTGTCAAAAGTCGAACGGTATCATGCATGCTAATCACAGCACTCCTGCTTTCTTTCTGACGAGACGGCTCCATTCACTTTCGTTAATATCGATCACCGCGTCATCTTGATAACTATCGGACTCATTCGGACACGTGTGTTACTGTTATCTAAGTATGAAGTGTGACGCAGACTGTTTGGTCTTTCCGTTTGACTAAGTTAAGACGCTGACAACCAGGATACTTATCACTAAAGAGTTTTAATATAAAAAAAAACATTGAATGTCTATAGCATTAAAAAAGTGACAACTTCAATGGTTTTCTCAGGGATTCCATTGTAAGAACTGGACCAAATTGAAATGAGACCACACGGGAAGCACCAGCTTTGAAATAAAAAAAGAATCATCGAAATCAGTTCACCCAGTCGAAAGTTCTGAGGTAACGAACATAAAAAAACAGCGGGATTGAGAACCTGCTCTTTTTTTTGAAGTCGGTTAAAAAAATACGCCTGCGCCTGCGCCATTAGCCAAGATAAAACACAGTAGCGTGTACTCACGCGTCCATTCACGTCCAGCGTGTCAAAGCCAGTTCTCAGGACACTGACTGGTGAAAACCGAAGCTTGTTCGATTTGCATCCACATTTAAATACCAAAGTTGTAATACAGGAAAAGCTTGCGAGAAAGCTTTCAGAGAATGCGCTTATAGTAGCACAAAGCAGTTTTTAGTTGTGATTATTTGCAGTCCAGTAAGTGTTTTTCGCGACCAGCGTTATATTTTTATACCAGATGGCCCACCTTATGTTAAGTAGTAACCATCACCTATAACAAAGCATTACCTCGCAAGTCACGAACGATAGGAACGTGCCTTACGATGCACTGCCCTGCGTCCATCAACTTGAAGCATACAGATGTTAAGCCTCATGTGCCTGTAATTACACCGACAACCACACTCTTCAAACCGAAACACAGCAACGCTGCTTGGCGGCAGAAAAAGGCGTGGTGGTAGTACTTCCCCGGACGAGCCCTTCACAAAGTATAATTCTACTGTAGTAGTGCATCAAACACTTTTATAGCATAAAGCTGATTGACGACAGATTTTGTTGTCCTAGCCAATATTATTCTTTGTATTTCGCCTATTTTTTGTCATACAAAATAAACGCTTTTGATTTTTTGAATACTAGCTTCCGAACGAGGATTTGGTCGTCTCGTTAGGGGATAAAAAGTAAAAGTCGGCCCAGCTCCTAAAAGTGTATAATAATTAGTGGATTCTCACCAAAATACAAATAAAGTCACATGTTTTATTATTTAATTCATCTTTATTGCATCAAACAAAGTTTGGACAAAAAGAGAGCTTAATGCCGATAGAATTCTACCAGCCAACCTTAACAGCTGAAGACCAAAATTTAGTTAGTTTTAGTAAATTAATTAATACTTTTTTATGGCACATTAATATCCCATCTAAGCGATAATTAAAAATACAGGCTGAAAAGAATTAGAAAATGGGCTTTGTCTTTATATCAAAGTAGATATCAATTATCGATACCAAAGCAACAATGTGTATTATGAACAAGAAAGCAACGATAAAAATATGAAATTTCTTGTTATAACAATGTAATAGAACCCACTTCCCGTGGTTTCTAAGCCCAAGAGTAATGAGCGAGCCATATTCACACACGTTCATTAGTTGAGGAAAAAAAGTCTTCCGATTTCGCCGCCACTTTCTTTCGCTTGACGTGAGCATCTATTTTTATCCGACTTTGACAAAAAAGGTTGTATATTACCTATTCTTTTTGAGGTAGGTGGTCTAACCTCAGAAAGGCAGACACGGATCAAGCTACAGAGAGCCAAAGAAAATTGACGCTTATTACAAGGATTTAAAAGCGAATGTATATTTTTTTTATACAACTAGCTGATGGAACAAGAAGATGGCCCACCTGATGTTAAGTGGTAACCATCACTTATAACAAAGCATTGCCTCGTAAGTTACGCACGATAGGAACGTGCCCACGATGCACTGCCCTGCGTCCATCAGCTTGAGGCATACAGATGTTAAGCCTCATGTGCCTGTAACACCGGCAACCACACTCTTCAAACCGAAACACAGCAACGCCGCTTGGCGGCAGAAAAAGGCGTGGTGGTAGTACTTCCCCGGACGAGCCCTTCACAAAGAGCTCTACTACTCTTAAAATATATAGCTCAGCTACCAATAAAGATAAAACCAATAACTACTCACCATCAGGTGGGATCTAAGCCAGTTGTCTCTCACGGCATGGTATACATATAAAAGGTACCAACTTTAAAGTGAGTACTAAAGATCCTTACAGATAACTCTAAGAATCTTTGACCTTGTTGTCAAAACGAAAGTAAACCTATTGTTGACCATTGACCATCTGCTACGAGAACATTCAAATAACGCCCGTGACAGCCTCACGAAACGGTATCACGATGTCACGTCCGTCACTGGCGATATTTGAGTCATTTAAAAAAAACCAAACGATTTCCTACCAAAAAGTTTTAAAAAGAAGTACGGTAACTAGTAAAACAATTTTTTTTGTACGAAAACTTTTGTTGATTAAAAAAAAGAACTAACATTAAAACAAAAACATGGATCAAAATCATATTTTTGCTGAACCTTTATATTTATAATGTTATTCTCCGAAATTTCATCATCATCATCGACCGCCGCGTTCCTCACAATATCGTCGGTCCATTACATTATAGGCATCCTACGCTTCATAAATCCAAAACTTGGTTATATGCAATTTTTTTTTTTTTTTTTATGTAATATTATGTTCAAACATTTTGAATTGAGCTAGCTAGGAGTTGTTTGACGGTTATCTGCGTCTTAAGCATTTTCGGAGACTCATAGATCATAGACAAATTGGTGCTAAAGGTTCCTACCTACTTTGAATTGAATGATATTATAGTTCTAGCGTAAAGGTTATCAAGATAATATATCGATTGGGGGTGTCAAATCACGAATAGGATGTTACATGAATCATGTAACATGACTTATAAATATTTGTTACAAATTACTATTATAAAATACCTTAGTAGTAGGTCGTAAAGCTCTAATGAAGAGCTCGTTAATTCAATTCAATTCGTTTATTCAATTACAATTCTCTTACAAATCGTGTCTGAATCTTAACGTAACAGGCAACAAAATAAAAATAAACAATTTAATTAACATAATGTGTTTTTTTTTTCAATATATTATTAATGATGTTATTTTCTATGATTTTATTTTCATCTTGACTGTCCTAATAGCTTATTTGACGAACCAAGTATTAGTATATTTAAGAACTTGACGAATCATGTATTTGACAAGTGTTCAGTAACTAGTTTGATAAATCAAGGATTTAACGTGTCTTTAATTTGACAAATAAAGTTTTGGCAAGTGTCTGCGAAGTCGTAATAACAGTTAAATTAAAATGCAATACCTATATAATTCGCAATATTAAATGTCAACAATAATTAAATGTCAATTCTGAAAATCTATAAACTCTTAAATCGAATAGAAATACTCCTCTACCCGTCCCGGGAAGTACTACCACCATGCATATTTCCTGCCGCAAAGCAGTCTGTATTCTATATTTATTTCTGTTCCTATCGTGCGTGACTTGAGAGGCAATGCTTTATTATTGGATGGTTACCACTTAAAATCAGGTGGGCCATCTGCTTATTACATTAGCAAGAGAAGAGGGTTTGGTTGCTGCTGAAATTGCACATGAAACATAACAGTATGCCTCAAGTTGATAGACGCAGTGCATATAGTAAAGCGCGTTCAAGGCAATGATATATGGTTACAACTTACCATCAGGTAGACCTGCTATTTGTTCCACCAGCAAAAAATTTAATGAAAACATTAATTAAACAATGCAAACAGAATACAGGATGTAAGTTAATTTGTCATCTTAATCGTTCACATCAACATGACTTGATAAACTTACAATGAATTGTGCCTACTCTCATACATAATATACATTCTAGACATGTATACAAGGTGTTCCAATACTTACGCTTAAAAACTTCAGGGGGCTAAAAGTACTCATTAATATGAATAACTTTTTCTAAGGAACCAACACTGTGAACGCGAAAAAAAAACAGCTGTTTCATACCAAAGTACTTACTACTTTAGCCCCCTGAAGTTGTTTAACACAACTATTGGAACACCTTGTATATTATAAAAATCTTTGTGATTCTAGATATTATGTATGTTTTTCTTTGATTACATTCATCATCATCAGCCGGTAGAGGTCCACTGCTGGACATATCCCTCTCCATTTCCACACGGAAAGAAATGCTCGCGAAATATTTGTTTCGCCAAGAAAATTATTATTCTTAGGAATATTGTTTAATTTCAATTTCAATAGCCTTTATTAAACAACAAGTTTTTTTCTAATCTTAAGTATACCTACTATATAATCTAATACTATTATTTAACTAATCTAGTCTAATATTGTTATATGACAGCGGTAGTATTTTGGTAGTTTTGGTTGTTTTGCTTTTCAGCATAGGCCTCCCCCAAGCTCTTCCAAAGTTCGCGAACTTTGGAATATTGTTTAAAATTAACAATAATGTCCACAACTGGCCATAGGCCTCCCCCATACAAGTATACATTTCCAAGAAGACCAATTCTGAGCCCTCTCCATCCACTGACTTCCCGCGATCCTCACGATGTCGTCGGTCTATCGGGTAGGAGAGCGTCCCACATTACATTGATTATATTACCATATCGACAATAATCGACATCACACTGTTTCACTCTTATCTAGCGTAACTGCACACACTTGATACACATTACATGGACGAAAGAGGCTAGCTACCCACAACACAGGTTCTCCTAGGGTGGGAGCTAGCGTTCTTGCATTTTGTTCTCTGTACCTACCCTACTTGTAATACTTAATTTAAGTACCTACTAGTATTTTATTGTATCAGAACTTTTTGGTTTAATTGTCTCATGTAAAATTGTCATCAAATAAATAAATAAATAAAATAAATATAAATACGGTTACTGAATAAAAACCGTTTTGGTCGCATGAAACTGCCTTAGAGTCGCCTTTGATGATTCAAAGCTATTCCTGTTATTTTATTGAATTTCAAATCATAAAACTCTTTTGAAAATTTATCTCTGACCATCAACAAACAAAAAAAAGTTTAGCGGCCGGTGCCTGTAACACACACCCTTCAAACCGAGACAAAGCAACGCTGGCGGCAGATATAGGCTGTTGGTTATTTGTGGTTTACGAGACAATTTCATAATGCTGTTCATAATATCATCAGTCTTCTTCGACTTCCTAGGAAGAAAGTAACAGTGACATCATATAAATCAAACTTGTATAGTACAATTGTATAATCTAAGTTGAGTCTAAACTGTAGTTGTGTAACGTACCTATAAGGTATTTGAGACAAAATTAATAACACCGCCGTTAGTTTCCCGTTTTGATTCAAAACATTCAATTTCATTCTCAGAAAGCTTTAAAATAACAAAAGCGTTTCAGCTGTCTCATTTTTTATTTGCAGTGATTCATACTGATTCCAAAAAAATATCTAGTTCGTGCCAAACAACACAGACTGAAGCTTTGCAATGCTTATAAGCACTAGTTTTGAATTGATCCCGTCGCAAAATTGAACACTAGGCACACATTAAAGTAAAGTGACGTAATAAAGGCTTCCAGTCAGCATTTGCCACATGAGCCTGGTGGCTTGTATGGCGCTGGTTTTCAGTGACGCCGAAAGTATGTGGTGCACTTGAAACATGTGGTGACAAAGTGTGATTGGACAAAAAGCGGTGTTTTTTAATACTTCTGTCTGATTGAAAGAGCAGATGGCCCACCAGTTACTACGTTGCAACCATCACCAAAGCATTTTTCTTCCCTTCCTGTCTCTTCTCTTGTCGTGTCACTAGTTTCTTTCGATACAGTGTGGTTAAAAGATTTTAAGTGCGTCTCAAGAGCCTCCTTCCGAGCACTTGACACATGTTATAGAACTATTTTGTGTTCTATGACATGCCGGTTTCTTCACGATGTTTTTCTTCACCGTTTGAGAGTACTGGCAACTCCCTTCCTGTAACATGGTAACGTTATTGCTCCTCATTTTCTCAGTCACGAGTGCCAAAACGAAACCTTGGCTTCTGTCGATATCGTCAAAAACTGGTGCTAGCCGTTCAGGCTACAAGTTGTGTAATCGGTTTTCCACTCGCTCGCTGCACTTAACGACTCTTTCCTTCAAACTTTTCTTGTTAGAAAATGGACAATTTGTTTGTGGATATAATGTTTTAGAGTTCGAATCATTGCACCAATTCCAATATAGTGGCCGGCATAGAAGTTAAATGTTTTAAAAATGTTGAAATGTAAGTATAGAAGATGAATGTAAAGAGATGCCGGTAAGATTTTCCTGCTTAAAAGTTTGCTTATGTACGAAAACTAGTAGAGCACACTTTTGAGTAGGAAAACATGTATCGATCAATGTGATTGTACACAAAATGGTTGTTTGCGATTTTTCGAAAATGAGTTTAATGATTTTATATCTTTCAACATGTCGAAACGTGCGAGCGAGAGTCACATTAGCCCTTGTCATCGCCATAAATCGGCCCCCTGCCATAACCGACTTCCCGTGTAGCTTCGGACTCCCCAATTTACGTCCTATTTTACGTCACAGCGACTATACTATATATCTTTATATCATCGCAATGCATCTATATGCTAAATGCATTGCGACGACACATAGGGCACGTCTCCAGTGGACGTGTTCTTTGAGGTAATGCAATTGTGGTAACAAAGCTAAGGTTCCGTTTGTTTACTATGTCACATAATAATAAAATGCAATAATTATGATCGTTTCAAAGATAAATCCGGTCTAAATAAAATTGTACAACATATTAATTCATGTTTATGCTATCCGCTAAGTTGATTGTGTTGTAACTTAGTCATTAAGAGCTTTTAATTAACTTACCAATTACTGTTTTATTATAACCATGCAACTTGTTTTTTTATAATACTTATTTGAAACCACATCCTTCAAACCGAAACACAGCAACGCTGCTTGCCGGCAGAAACAGGCATAGTGGGAGTACTTCCCCTTCACAAAGAGCTTGTATTGCGTTTGTGAGTCATTTAGCAAGAAGGGAAGATGACAGAAGACAGCACAACACAGTATTTTGAAGACAATAAAGACACAACAACTTCGAAATGTAAAAAATTGTAGGAAACCTACCAATGTCCGTCACTTTACATTTTTGTCCATGTGGATGGAAATCCAATGTGGGGTTGGCCTGGGGTTTAGATAGTCAGACCCTCAGGCCCTATATAGGCCTCCGAAGTGCTATTCTGACAACTACACTCACCAGAGTGAACAATTAACAGAATTTGGCATTCTGCAATTCATTCCCCATCAAGCGATAGCGCTTGAGAGTTTTGGCGGTGAAAATTAGAAAAGAGTGTGAGGCAAAGCTCGTTCAAAGCTTCTTATTGTGTGGATACCTAAATTATCCTAGCTAAATAAGTCTATATTATCCTAGCTAAATAAGTCTATATAAATCTGTGGCTACATTGAGGTCTTTCCTAGCGCAGGTATTTGGGCATGAGGGGCAGGCATACTAGCAAGTGCTGCATAGATTGTGTTGGATCACTACAGTCACAATCTGAAAGGCTAGAACCCCATTTGCATATTGTCTCTGCAGTGACCCACGTCAGCGTAGTTCATGATAAGTGATACTCCCCTACAGCTGTGAATGCATACGGACTGAAATAATAACGGTGACGTATAAATTAAAATGTAAAGGCAGCTGTCGTAAAAATGTTCTTCCGCGGAATGGGACATGCTCTCACGCGAAGTGCAATCCATTTCATTTGACGTTAAATGCAAATGAGCTAACTACTTACTAAGCGGTTACTAAAGTTATGCCACGGCTAGCACTTGTCGGACGCGACTTTTTATTGTACCGCGACTTTAGAGAACGGCGGGGCGAATGGTATTCTATTTTTCGTTCGTGTTGACTATTGTAGGGTCGTGTTGACATCATAAGCGCACCTAGAGAACTCTGGCATTATTTCAACTCACTCGTAAAACAGACTCGTGATATTCCACGAAGGAATAATAGTCAGACTAGATATTCCAGAAATTGTATTCTGAAAATTGTTTACAAAAAGGCTAACAAAAATAGGAAATAGACTATGACTAATACCTACTATTTTATGAAATATTAAAGATACACAACCAATATGACTATGATAATACGTATTAAATACAGCATTTATTTTTAACAACAGCATCAAGACTTTTAAAACTCCATCGAATTATAAACAATTGCTAAGACCATTTCTTCCCATTCTTCTCTTATCAATTGGTAACGATAAACAGTGACAAATTTAAGCAGTCGATTTTATAAGTAGGTTTAGTCGCGTTCGCACGTCTCAATCACAGGTCGCGTTCGTAGGTCGCGTTCGCAGGTCGCGTTTGAAGAAGCGGTTCTAGTTTAAGCCAGGAACACGTCGGGAATTTCCACTTTGATTCGAAAATTAATCGTTTTAAAGCTCCTACTTTACGAGTTTGCGTGTAGTCGTTAAGGCCTGCTTGTTGGCGAGTTTCTGTGATAGGTAACGTTAATAGCTTTTATCGGTGCACTAACTATAATTATTAGCTGCGATATTGTCCGCATTCTAAATTGATTACAGAATAACTTACAGGTTTTCGTAGAACGTTGCAACTTGTTACAAACATATCTATATACCTCTACAATCACTGTAGAACCTGACTACAAACTAAACTTCAGCTTGGTAATTACTTTTCTGAATTAATCCTTGAAGAGTAGTTATATAATTATCTAACAATTAAAATCATGTTTAAGAGAAATTAATCCATCCTAATCATATTATAAATGCGAAAATTTGTGAGTGTGTGTGTTTATGTTTGCTGCATCTCATCTCCGTAACGGCTGAAAGGATTTGGATGAAACTTTGTTTGTGACCTGGAATAACACATTTTACTTAGTCTTGAATAATTAATGAGTTTTTTTTTTTATACAACCAGCAGATGGCCCACCTGATGTTAAGTGGTAACCATCACCTATAACAAAGCATTGCCTCGTAAGTCACGCACGATAGGAACGTGTCCTACGATGCACTGCCCTGCGTCCATCAGCTTGATGCATACAGATGTTAAGCCTCATGTGCCTGTAATTACACCGGCAACCACACTCTTCAAACCGAAACACAGCATTGCTGCTTGGCGGCAGAAAAAGGTGTGGTGGTAGTACTTCCCCGGACGAGCTCTTCACAAAGAGCTCTACTACTCTTGTACCTTTTATACTTTTATTTTACTTATTCTTACAAAACTTAGTCTTACTTAGTCTTAAAAAACTCAGTTTTTTTACTATTCCTTATTTTAAAACCAGCGCCAGCGTCAGCATTTCAATCAATTTCTGAAATATAGTGATGATAGCTCCATTTATATTTATAAGTTGACGACTAGCTGTGATTGGCCGATGTGCGACGCTGCTTGGCAGTTATGTTTTGTTTTAGTTTGGGGACGCAATGTAAAAATCTTGTATAGTAAAAATGTTAATGTTTCCAAGTTTTCCGTCAAAGTTTTGAAAAAACTTTTATGTAAAATCCTGTTTTTGCAAGTTACAATAAAATAAGTAAGAAATAATGAAGGATCCCTCCTTACTCATTAATCTGTAGTGTGAAATCGCATGTCCAACGGGCCAAGGTTGGCTATGTTAATGATTCAGTCAAATTAATGATTCGCTGTCAAAGTCATTATCATTATAAACGCGATTATTATAATGTGCCAAATGAATATACAATCTGTTCTGCGGTAGACGTTTATAATTCATTGCTTGTTTTGATTTTAGAGTGATTGATAACAAATGCATTTATTTGCTTGCAATGTTGTATGCGAGCATAAATTTATACTAACGGATATCAGGCAACCCATTTCTCGCTGTTATGTCCTTGGAGTTAGCGTCATTTTTATTTTTATTAGTGTATAGCCTGATCGGTGTTAGTGTACATGTCAGCGTTGCCAGATGTCCCGATTTTTAAACCAGAATTAAATGTCCCGCGCGGGACGGGCTCAGTGCCGCTTTTCGGGGATAACTCGACGACGACTCGACAACTATTTAACGATAGGGTAAATCTGATTTAAAATATCATATTTTTATTAAAATATATTTCTATGGCTATTTTTGCTAACTATTGTCACGTAAACGTAATTTGAACTCAAATAAAATGCAATGCTAGTAATATAGGGACCAGATAGTTGATATAATAATTTAATACTTTTTATATTATATTATAATTATAATAAGTACTTATATAAGTAATAACACCCAAACAGAGAACAAACATCTATGTTCATCACACAAATGTTTGTTCTCGGTGGGGATCGAGCCCACGGCCTACAAAGTCAAAGTCAAAGTCAAAATGTATTTATTCAATAAAATCACAAGGATCACTTTGAAACGTCATAAAGCTAGGTGACTCTAGGTGCCAGTTCCACGCGACCAAAGCCTAGAAGAACAGGCAACAAACTTACGGCTTGGTTCCTACCGTTCTTTTGTAAGATCCTTTTACAATGTAATAATATAATATATTATTGAAGTTTAGTGAGGCGTAGGCATACAGAAAAAGGTAAACATAATCAAATTTATAAGACAGCACACGCTACAGCGCAGAAGGCAGAGCTACTAACAACTGAGCTATGAGAGCTGTCCCGCATTGAACTTCTTCATCCTGATGATGATGATGACATAACATTATTAACCTACAGTTGAAGAAACAGTAGGTGATTACTCAATGAGTTTCTGCCCAAAACGAGCTTCGCAATTCGTTTGACCTGTCCTGCACATGTCCACGTGGGTAGACTTTTCCACTCGATAAATAATGGTTTTTATGACTGGTCCGGCGAATAAAAACACAGATTTATACGTACCTACCTTTTTGTACACAGCAGTTATTTTTATGATGTTGGAATAATTTGCGGATCATAAAAGAATATGATTTTGAAACGAGATCTTATTTTGTGTGGGTAGTGAAAGAAAAAAATTATTTAACCCAGTTCAGTTTGAAAAAACTTCTTTAGATATGTACCAAACTTGGTCCTAGCCAGTCTTTTCCTGTACTTACATGAAGGAAGCTTATATTAATAGCTAGAGGTAGGTACGTATACTAGTATTCTCTTATCTAGTATGGTAGGAAAATATATACCATGTTTGTTTATTACTAAAGAAAGAAAACGTTTTTCATAACCCAAAAAGACATCATCATCATGCAAAAAGAAAATCAAAAATACATATAATACAAAAAATAAAATTAAAACGAATGGAAAAACACTGTCCTGTGTGGTGCAATAAGGGTTAATAGGACTAAGAAAATTTAATATACTACAAAATTTATACGTATTTTGGCATACAATTATCGACCTGCAGTGCTATTTTATTAAATTCGGAGTCAGTATTTGGCTCTCTTGCTCTTGTCGTTTTTTAAAAGTAGTAGAGCTCTTTGTGAAGGGCTCGTCCGGGGAAGTACTACCACCACGCCTTTTTCTGCCGCCAAGCAGCAACGCTGTGTTTCGGTTTGAAGCGTAACATCTGTATGCCTCAAGTTGATGGACGCAGGGCAGTGCATCGTGGGGCACGTTCCTATCGTGCAAGGCAATGCTTTGTTATAGGTGATGATTACCACTAGCAACAGGTGTGCTTGTTCCATCAGCTAGTTGTATAAATGATTTTCTTTCTTTTTATACAAAAAAGAGGAGGCGGAATCTTTACTGACGTTCTTGGATACTTTTTCGAATGTTTCCGATCTTATAGCTGATTATGATAACAGAGAGATCTCTAACAGGCAACATTTCCATAGTAAGAAAATTACTGAAATTGACGGTAATGTACAATAGTCGTAGTTTTTTATTAATAACAAATTAGTTACAAGTCACGTTATCAATAGGTACCTACGCAAACAACATTCACAAAAAATCTAATACATTATACTTACGTGCAATTAAACGGAACTATTTTCACGCCGTTTATTAAGCCTGCTTTTTAATATGCATGTTAAGGTGTGCTAATATGCACCTACAGTTAAATATTCAAGATTTATATCAATCGTACTCCCGATGATTGCCGCAACCTTGACAAGTCCCACATGACATTCCACACACCGGCGACTGACACAGGGTGTTGTTTGTGTGGCTCGTCCGGGGAATTACTACCACCATGCCTATTTCTGCCGCCAAGTAGCGAGGGTGTGGTTGCTGTGAAATTTCGGGCACATGAGGCTTAACATCTGTATGCATGCATCCTCAAGTTGATGGATGAAAGTGCACCTTTAAATATGTCATGCATGCTGCTGTCGTAATGTGGGTATGTGCCAATATGTAGTACTTGGGCTTGCTTCCGACTACCCTCTAAGATATCCTCAAAGAATCCTAATTTCGTGGTAGTAAGTAAGAAATCTGATGGGATCAAAGTCGTTTCACCTGTTTCGAAGCCGTTTCAGTTTTTCCAACACCCTGTGTACAAGTTATTTGGTACGAGATGAGCGGTATTCACACCGCCTACACTCGTGCCTTTTATTACACAACTCGCAAATTGGATAACATTAAGTTGCTCGTAAGTGTACACTTGACTTTTGCACTGCGGTTTCTGGTAAATTATGTTGGTCTTTTTGCAAGCTTTTTTACTACAAAAATGTGTTGTGGATTATTATTTAATATTGGAAGGAACGTACCTATAGTTTTGTTGATGTGGATGGTTTTAGAAAACGCCAGAGAAATGATAGATGGACTGTGTAAAAGATGACATGAGTAAGAAAGAAGTGAACACGTGAGACGACGAATGATAGAGGAGAGTGGAAGAAGAAAACCTGTTGCCGACGCCGTGCAGCGTGGGATAAGGGCAGGAAGATGATGCCCTATTGTGCGTCAAAACCAAGCGCGAATTCACCTTTGTGGGCACGATGGGTATGCCCATAACCCCAATAGCAGTGCTCGCCCATGATGATAATATAACAAGGATCATACAAAAGAGCAAAATCAAAATCAAAATCAAAACGGTCTTTATTCAGTACAATCACAAGGATCACTTTGAAACGTCTTATATACTAGGTGAATCTATCGCCAGTTCCTCGCGACCAAAGCCTAGAAGAACGGGCAAGAAACTAACGGCTTGGTTCCTAGCGTTTTTTTGTATGATCCTTTTTACAATTTTATTATGGTACCTACTTAATTGTTTAGTGTTTTTAATGAGTTGGAGCATAGATCAGTCCCAAGCTTTTTTGTCATCTATATAATCAGAAATTTTATAGTAAGCTTTTGTACAAAGTTTTCTTTTTATTATGTTTTTGAATTTGTTAATCGACAACTGGTGAATCTCACTTGGGACTTTGTTAAAGAAGCGTACACATTGTCCTGCAAACGATTTGCTTACTTTAGTGAGCCTAGTAGTGGGAACAGCGATCTTTATTTCTAGTGTTAACATTATGATGGTCACTCTTTTTGGCATATAAATTAATATTTTTCCTAACATACATTAAATTTTCGTATATGTACTGACAGGGTAAAGTCATTACATTTATTTCTTTAAACTTATTTCGTAACGATTCTCTGGGACCCATGTTATAAATTGTACGAACAGCCCTCTTCTGCAGCACAAATATGGTGTTAATATCTGCAGCACTCCCCCACAACAAAATGCCGTATGACATAATGCTATGAAAGTAGCTGAAATAGACAAGTCTTGCGGTGTCCACGTCTGTAAGAAGGCGGATCTTTTTGACTGCGTATGCTGCAGAGCTAAGTCTATTCGACAATTTGCCTATGTGTGGGCCCCATTGAAGCTTATTATCTAAGGTTATGCCTAAAAATACGGTGGTATCCACGAGGTCTATTTTTTCATTTTTGATTTTTACATCAGCATTTATTTGTTGGACATTTGGTAGTACAAAGCGAATGCATTTTGTTTTATTTTCATTAAGTAACAAGTTGTTTACATTAAACCAGTTTACGACTCTAGAGATTGCATTGTTTACATCGTCATAGTTAGTTTGTCGTCTTTTCAATTTGAATAAAAGTGAAGTGTCATCTGCAAACAGTACAATCTCGTGATCATCTACTACTTGAGGTAGATCATTAATGTAAATTAAAAACAAAAATGGCCCTAATATAGAACCTTGTGGTACACCCATTTTTACCACTGACCCCGGAGAGCGCTTTCCATTCACGTCAACACTTTGTATTCTGCCATTTAAGTAAGAAATGAGTAGGTCTAGAGCAACACCTCTAACACCATAGTGGTTCAGTTTTCTGACCAACGTTTCATGGTGCACACAATCGAATGCTTTGGAAAGGTCACAGAAAATGCCTAAGGCGTCTTGCGACTGTTCCCAGGTCAGCGGTAGGAACCAAGCCGTTAGTTAGTTGCCTGTTCTTCTAGGCTTTGGTCGCGTGGAACTGGCACCTAGAGTCACCTAGCTTTAAGACGTTTCAAAGTGATCCTTGTGATTTTATTGAATAAATACCTTTTGACTTTGACTTTGACGACTTTGTCCACGTGGAACTACAACACATATCAGGAACATATCAGACTCGCAGTCGCATTTTCGGGTGGCTGTGACCACAACCTTTTTCGAGGGCTGGATCCACGCCTGGGTACTGCTACCTTTCTGCTTGTAATTTTTATAACGAGCTCGTTTCTCGTGAGTCCTATACTTGCTTTAGGTACTATTGCTTTAGGTACCTACGTAATAAGTTTAGTACTTAAACCGCGGTCTATCTCTGATTCGATAATATACAATAATAGAGTCTAAGGCTGCGCGTTGGAGTTGAATCAGCTAGAACTGGCACATACCTTGGTATTCTCAAAGGTCTTCGCTGGTCAAAACAACGGGATCTAAGGGTAGGTACCTACTCGTACTTTTAGGCTGGAATATTTTCACCACTCTGACCACTACCAGTAACAGTGTTTTGGTTTTATTTTATTCTACTTTTTGATATACTTAAGTTAAGAGATAATCATAGCATCACCAGCCATAACCATAGCGTTTAGTGCATCGGCACGTTCCTATCATGTGTGAATGATTTTTACAGTTGATGTCACCACTTAACATCAGGTGGGCCGTCTGCTAGTTCCATTAGCAAGTTGTGTTAAAATACAATTTATTATAATAATTAATTGTTTTTTAACACAACTTGCTATAATAATTATAATATAGGTAATGCATGCATAAAAAAACCGCATCGCATAATACAAAATTGAATGACAACTGAACTGACATAAAAGTAGAGCCCCACTTGACCGGTTTCCGCGGACAATACTAGGTCCTCGTACAATGAGGTTACCCTAGTACTCTGTGCCCTAGTGGGCTGAGGGCTTTTCTTAAAACGCAGACAACCGTCAAACCGCTTCTCGCTCGCCCATTAATAATAATAATAAGTATGGCCCAAATAAATTCTCCTGGAAGGAGGCAGGACCTACAACACAAGTCGACATGACTTAGTGTAGGTTCTGTCATATAAATTATTAAATCGATAAGCCATTACCATTTAAGAAAACTATTATATTGTACATTATAATATAAGTGTGCTTAAATGAAATAAATAATTATCTTATCTTATCTTATTTCAACATTTTCGAAGATATAAAATTATTGAATGTTGCTATGAAAAATCACAAACAACCGTGAAACTGTGAATATGTGGAAGTGAATTAACTACCTACTTGTGTCAAATAATAATTAAAATCAACATGTAAACTGATAATCAGTGTAACAAACAAGACTTGGCAAAAGGACTAGATTCCAGCGCAAGAACAAAAGAAAAATGTCCTTCACAATTTTTTTAATAAAAAATGCTGGGATACAAACTTGCAACATTCGGGATCAGGAAGAGATGAAGGTACCTTGCACAATGCCTCTTTATAGGACAGACGCTATATTACGGTCATCATTTCTAATAAAAACAAGGCTCTAGGGACTGATATACAAAGTAGGAAATATTTTAGTAACCAACATTCTGGTTTTGCAAAATCAATTACTAGGCAAACAGTTTTTATTTATTTATGGCGTAAGTATGTACCTTTATGGTTTGTCCAATAGAATGTAATGAGATCGTCGGTTTCCAATGTCTACCAGTTTTATCCGATTACACTGGTGATGGTGAGAGCACTGGTGGTCTAGTGGTAGCTTCCCCGCCTTCCGAGCCTAAGGTCGTGGGTTCGAAACCGGTCGTGGACCAATGAGTTTTTCTGTTCAAAAATGTATGTGCACAATGCCAGTATTCTCAAACGGTGAAAGAAAACATCGCGAGGAAACCGGCATGTCGTAGAACCTAAAAAGTTCTATTACATGTCAAGTGCTCGAAAGGAGCCTCCTGAAGCGCACTTAAAATCCTTTCACCACACTGTTTCGAAAGAAACTAGTGACACGACAAGAGAGAGTGAGATTACAAACAGAAACTGATTACAATAAAGTTATGTGATCACCCTTTTTATTACGAAAAAATACAGGATACAGCAGTAAAAATCATGACCGAACCCAAAAAAATTAAACTTTTTTAAATTAAAATTAGCAATGACTAACACGTGAGCAAAACCGCAAGCGGCAGTTAGTCTACAAAAGATATGAGCCTGTTTACATTTACTAAGTTCTAGTGTAGCTTTGAAGTAGCCGCTTGTCCAGCACCTAGGCGATTCTTAGTTCAAGCCGTGTAACCAAATTAACTTCCGATAAAATCTACACGTCATCCCGTGAACTGACAAACAATGGGCACGCGCTCCGTTAGTGCGGGCACGGCCTACTAGAGGAACTACTAAAGCTTTGTATCATACAATTTTACCGCCGTTTTGTAGCGGCCGCTTATTTCTTTTTAATACAACTAGCTGATGGAACAAGCAGATGGCCCACCTGATGTTAAGTGGTAACCATCACCTGTAACAAACCATTGCCTCGTAAGTCACGCATGTAATACAAATAGCTGATGGAACAAGCAGATGGCCCACCTGATGTTAAGTGGTAACCATTACCTATAACAGTCATAGCCTCGTAAGTCAAGCACGATAGGAACGTGCACTGCCCTGCGTCCATCAACTTGAGGCATACAGATGTTAAGCCTCATGTGCCTGTAATTACACCGGCATCCACACTCTTCAAACCGAAGCACAGCGTTGCTGCTTGGCGGCAGAAAAAGGCGTGGTGGTAGTACTTCCCCGGACTAGCCCTTCACAAAGAGCTCTACTACTCTTATTATTTATTTTATACTAGTAGTTCGCCCCGAACTGAGATCTCGTGATGCGACCCGACGAACGCATCAAAACTTTGAGTCGGTAGTAGTCATAGGCAAGTCCAAACATTATCTTTGGACTTTTTTCTGACTACCGCCTACTAATTTTGTATGGTTACCAAGTTTCAACTCTATTGGCCTATTTATTGAAGAGTTCCGTTGAACAGACCTTGGCTCCATCATCAGACCTGGTCGTCGTCACCATTTTATGAGAACTGAGTACCTCCTTAATTTATTTCAAGAAAAAAAAATAAGAAAAATCAAAGGAACTGACCGACCAGTAGAAAAACCTTGATGTCAACGAAACTCTTAGAGATGGGAGCTCTTGGATCGCTGGTTATGTTAATTTAACTTTTAAAATTTTATCTCGAAAACCGAGCGTCCCAAAAAAAAATTAAAAATTGTTTTGGAATGTCCAAACAAAGCCCTTTCATATGACATGTAACTTGATTTTTTAATGTAACTTTTTTTATTTTTGCCCTCTTAAAAAACCCCATATCTCAAAAACCCTTCATCCGATTTTACTCATATACTTACCAGTAAATTTCTCAAATACAAGCTATCGACATATCAAATTTCATGCAGATCGGATCAACGGTTCTAAAGTTATCGCCAGACAAACATACATACATACATACATACATACATACATACATACATAAAATGCCAAATCGCCCAAGTTGAAACTAAGATCTTCGTTCGCTTCGCTCACTCGATCAATTATGTATAATTTTAATTTGCTTTTCCAAAAGTTTATTATAACATCGCTTACGTTACCTACATTATCTGAGAAAATTCTAAAGTCGAAATAATAGGAATAATATTTTATTTTGTGCGTGAAATAATATTTTGAGAAACATTGCTAACGGCCGTTATTACGGTCGCTGAATCGTGAAAGCCCCACTAAGCTCACTTCCTCATTAGTCGTGTACACTAAGTGCTAGATTTTATATTCGAGCCATTAACATTCCTGCACTCCAGGTACTTGACGCGACAATAGGAAGCGATCGCGGATAAACCTAATACGGTGTGCTTGACAGTACCGCAATTTGCAAATAACTCTTCTGCTTTCCTGGGTGCCTGGTACTTGCGATGATTCTTAGAAAAGTATTATTGCCGTAGAATTATTTAAAAAAAAACAGCATAATTAATGTACTTTAGCTTGGAACTATGTATTTAAAAAAATTGCATAAAAGCAGGAAAATTTAATTCAATGGAAATTTGTAAGCTTACTTTTATGCGTTGAAATCAATACAATCTTAACGGTAATCGAAAAGTTAGATCAATCGTCTTTTTAAAAATAGAACAATGTTTAAAAATGGAACTTGAAAGAAATTTTAAATGTCAAACGAAGACTGACCAAATATGCTCTCAAAAACGCTCTGATCTGAATGAAAACGGTAGGTACTTATAAAAATTCTTAAAATATTACAACCAATACTCCAACTCTTCTTCCTAATATATCGTTTTCGTCAAAGCTTAGACAGTAGACAAATTTAGACAGTTCTTAGTAGTTAAATTTCAAACAGTTGGTAGAAATTCGGGTCATCGCAAAGAATTTACAGACTTTACTTAAAATAATAGACAACAGAAGAAAAAAAATACAAAACTAAAAAGTCTTTTTAATATTAGGTTACATAAGAGATCCCTGACTAGGCCAAAGCCAGGCCCCCAGGGTTACAACATTGAATAGACCTCTTTCAATGGAGTCGGTATTGTTTCAGCGGACAGAACTCTTAGCACCAGTTTGAACGGCGTGGGATGTAGTTGCAGGAAGCGTTTTAAGCTCTACAATGATCTCATCCCTTCTTCTTCTTACCGTGTCACTAGTTTGGTGAAACAGTGTGGTGAAAGGCTTTTAAGTGCGCCTCAAAGAGGTTTATTTCGAGCACTTGACACATGCTTAAGAATTTTTCCTCATTACATATCGAAATTATTTAATTAAGTATATACCAAAAAAAACTACATAGATAAAAATGAGAAACAAAGTAAAAAAAGACAAAAATCACAAAACTAAAGTCAGGATACTTATGAACAGATAAAGAAATAAAGAACACGACATGATGTAGAAACACAGTCAATATAATATGGTAGTAATGTCAGAATTTAAGAATGTGCGTGTATCACATAATTTTCATTTAAAACGGGATATTTACCATGATTTGTGAGTTTGATTGTCTTAAATGAAAATTATGTTCATAACCATGATAGTTTCAAAAATTATAATATACACATTCTTGAATTCTGTAATTTTGGGTATGTGAGTGGTACCCCACCTCTTGTATTTTTTTTGTAAATTGTTTTATGTGTGACAAAAATAAATAATATTGTATTGTATAATAGACTTTAATAACGGTATCGATAGAAGTTACTTTCTTAAACCGGTGCTAACCTAGCCGCCTGCAGTGCGACGATAAGCGCACTATTTCATTATTCATATTCCGATTTACTGGGACGTAATATAGGACACACTTCGAAGTTGGTTGTATGAAAAGCTTATACTGTACTATACCACAGATGAAATAATGAACAGAAGGATAAACTTCATTATTGTTGGACGCTTAAAAGGAGCCTTTTTGAGGCGCACTTAAAATCTTTGAACCACCGGTATCGTAAGAACTAGTCAAGAATTAATCTATTATTCAGTAGGTACGGTCAGTAGGTTTCCATACCGTAATAATTAACCATAGTAGAAAATTAAAAATATCTTACTTAAAAGGTGTAAGTATATTGTACCTAGATAGCCATAGCATAATTGAATTTTCAATAATTTTGGAATGGAATGCGTGGCCCGATGTCCCGGTCGCTCTGCCCATCGGCAGCTAACATGTCTGCAATGTCTGTACCTACTGTACCTACTATTGCGTGTTTTATTTTGATTTTTCTCTGATTTATTAGATTGTATAGTTTAAGGCACCTAGAGTCACCTAGCTTTAAGACGTTTCAAAGTGATCCTTGTGATTTTATTGATTAAATACCTTTTGACTTTGACTTTGAATTATGAAAAAGTTATGAACTTATGATACCGATTATACTGCGGATAAGTTTAATCTTTAAAATACCACAGATATATCGTTAATAGACATCGTTTTGTCAACTTGTATGACGAAATATTAGTGACGGAAATGTCAAAAAAGATATAAAAGAAAGTTACGGAATTAGCAAATTAGAGTCATATATCGCCGACACATCGTAGCGAGCTGGCAATACTGCAGACATTTTTACAGCAAACATCCGTATGTAAAAATAAGGCCCAAGTTACAAGCGAAACACCAGATTGTTTACACGGGGTTTAAGTAGATATGATGAGTACTGAATCCAGAGCGGGAAAAAGATACTATAGTAGAATCCCGAGCTTTGACAAGACGCCATAGTAATTATTTTTAAAAGGCATTAGATTTAGCCAGGCCAATAGCCATAACGCTTTGGATAAGATACCTACCGTGCCTGGGGGTCAAAGTCGTGATTCTGTTTCAGTTTTTTTCAATAAAAAAGAGGAGTGTAGCGGTTTTTTTTTTTCGTTGCGTGTTTAGATGCTAGAGGGTAAGTTCAAATCAAGCACACATAGAATTTGTAACGGATGAACCGATTTGAATTAAATTCGAAATTGAGTTTTTTTTATTATTGTGTTTATTGATATTTTGAGAACTGTTCACAACATACCTGGCATGTGAATACAGGTACCACGCGATCGAAACCGCAAGCAGTAGCCAGTGTAAACCATAACAATGTTAAGATCTTGGGCCGCATAACGATTTGGATGACGTCCAACTATGCAGCGCATTCCCGGCGATCCCAGGGGACGCCGCTGTCGTGGATAGTGCAATTTATGTAAACACCGGCTTGGTCCCTGGACTACTTCATTTATGATCCAATGTTTTGAGCATTTAATTCTATGAATCCCATATAGGATTCAACTATGAAAACAAAGGTTGCTAAAAAAATGTCCTAGTTGCTGTGGAACAAGCACATTTTTTTAAACAGATAGCCCACCTGATGTTCAGTGGTAACCATCATCTATAACAATGCAATGCCACGCAAGTCACGCATATGAACGTGCCCTACGTCCATCAGATTGAGAAATAGAGATAATAGCTTTTTTCAGTGGTATGTGATGTTTCTTTTAGGTAGGTATAAGAATTTTCTAAGGGGCTTATAAAAAATCCACGATTCAGAATGCTTCCAAAATTGTTGATTATATTTCCCTAAAATAGTTCATCCCCACCAAAGAACATATTATGGAAACTTTTTAGGTTCCTATCAATGAAGTTTTGTATATTAATACCAATCTTCTTTATCGTTCCATTTAAGGAACCCATCTGTCATTTTAACAAACAATGTTGCCAATTTCAAGTGAAATAGATAAAATACTTTTAAATGAATCAAATTCAATTTAATAATAACTGTACAACATTACAGACCGCGTCGAATGAGTTAGTAAGTTAAAGAGAAAAAGTGAAGTTAGTCCATAGTTAAGTTATTTAATACTAGCTGGTGCCCGCGACTTCGTCTGCGCAGGATTAGTATTTCGAGTAGCTTATATTAGCGTGGCGTAGTACAATATGTAATTCTAGCGGTTTTAGCAGCGCACGCCAGAATAGCTCGCAGATGGTAGAAATCGCTTTCAGCGATAAGGCCGCCCATTGTACTAATTTATGCCTAGATTTATGATGTATCTTTGTGTACAATAAAGTGTTATCTATCTATCTATGGTAGATTTTTTCCTACTTACTTGACACTTATCGTCATATTTTGGACAATTCATACAATATCTTTATAAATTGTAGCCTATGTGTTATTCTGATGTTTAAGCTATATTATTGTAAAGTTTCATTAAAATCCATTCAGTAGTTTTTACGTGAAAGAGTAACAAGCATCCATCCATACATCCATCCATCCATTCATACTTACAAACTTTCGCGTTTATAACATTAGTAGGATAGTAGGACTACTGCATAGCGACACGTCAGCTGTGGAATTATGGCAGCTTGTGACACATTTCTGTATTGTTTCAGGTGACATTGAAGACTGCATAGTGACGCCAGCCCACCAAGGACAGTTCACACCTTTGCCGGAGGCGCTGTGTGACTGCATCATGGATCTTACGTCACAGGTACTTTTGAGAACTATACCTATTCAGAGGGTGACAACGTGACAACATTCAAACAAATTTTTTATTTCACCGGCAACCAAAGTCGGCAAAAAAAGGTCTCAATAAAATCGCAAGGATCACTTTGAAACGTCTTAAAGCTAGGTGACTCTAGGTGCCAGTTCCACGCGACCAAAGCCTAGAAGAACAGGCAACAAACTTACGGCTTGGTTCCTACCGTTCTTTTTATATGATCCTTGTTACAATGTATAAAAACCACACTCTTCTAACCGAAACACGCAACGCTGCTTGGCGGCAGAAAAAGGTAGGTACGGTGGTAATTCTTCCCCGGATGTACTTCATTAAGAGCTGTACTACTCTTCTTCTTCTTCTTGTCGTGTCACTAGTTTCTTTCGAAACAGTGTGGTGACAGGGTTTTAAGTGTGGTTAAGGTTCCTTTCGAGCACAAAATAATATAAATGCACGAATAAAATTACTAAAAGTTATGAAAAATAACTAACAACAAGTTTATACAATACAATAAAATACTATTACAAAAATTCAGCAAAAATTACATTTTGATGCTAATAAATTTTCCTATCCAAAGTTTCAATAAGAACGAAAACTTGTAAAACAATTTTTTTGGTATGTTAACATGTTTGGTTCTAAATAACATACATGCTGAACTTTTCTAATGTTATTCTCCAAAACGTTGGTTTTTGCGATTTTTCATTACTACATTCAGTGATTATATGGGGAAGTATTACCACCACGCCTTTTTCTGCCGCCAAGCAGCAACGCTGTGTGTCGGTTTGAAGAGTGTGGTTGCCGGTGTAATTACAGGCACATGAGGCTCAACATCTGTATGCCTCAAGTTGATGGACGCAGGGCACGTTCCTATCGTGCGTGACTTACGAGGCAATGCTTTGTTATAGGTGATGGTTACCATTTAACATCAGGTGGGCCATCTGCTGGTTCTATAAGCTAATTACCTCTATATTAAAAAAAAAGTTGATGTTAGAAAAATACTAAATTGAGAAATTACCTACCAACCTCTCTCTAATGCCACATTGAAACTAACGAGTCGTACTTCGAGAGAAATTACCAAACGCTTAAATTAGGCCGAATTACTTGAAATCAAATATTTGTATACTTTCCGCTTTCTCCCAAATCGATA
Source organism: Chloroclysta siterata (assembly GCA_932294275.1). Lineage (NCBI taxonomy): Eukaryota > Metazoa > Arthropoda > Insecta > Lepidoptera > Geometridae > Chloroclysta > Chloroclysta siterata. The sequence goes on from OW028602.1 coordinate 14,298,662, forward strand.
CATTAAAAAACTCTTACTCACAGTCGAAACGAATCTGTACTTTGTAGAAAACGCTTGTACATAAAGTTGTACTTGTACCTACTCTAATGATAAAAATCTGTCGAGTCACTTATTTCTATCATTGCGTATTTTACCGACTGTACCCTGTTTTGTGTGCCTAAATAATCAATGAAAAATCTGAAACATCTTTTACGGTACGGTAGATGTCCCCTGAGGCCTCTTGATTATTTCAGATCCAAAAGGATATCTACCGTGCCTGGGGATCAAAGTCGTGAAGTCTTTGGTGTTTTTTAGGTACCTCCATTATTGACGTTTTGTTTTATTTTATTTTACGACAATAAATAAATAAATAAATAAATAATAAATATTGATGGACATTCCACACAGCACTATCTCGCCCCAAACTAAGCCAAAGCTTGTGATATGGGAACCAGATAGCTGATATACTACTTATATATTTTTTTTTTGTAAATACATACTTATAATACTATATAACACCCAGACAGAGAACAAACATCTATGCTCATCACACAAATGTTTGTTCTCGGTGGGGATCGAACCCACGGCCTACGGCGCAGAAGGCAGAGCTACTACCAACTGAGCTGTGAAGGCTGTCCAATAATATGCGATTTGGCTGTTTACCTCTCAATTAAGTAGCACGAAGTGGATTAATATGGCAACGTTTTTATAATAGCATAGGTATAATCATGTATATCATGGTTTATAAAAGCATTTACACAAAATATTGTCATATATTGTTCTTCTTCTTTCGTGTCGCTGTTACATCTCAAAATTTAAATCCACTTTGTCCAGTAGGTGGCTTCCTTTAGGGCACCATCCGAGCAGGTCATTAGGTCGTCTAAGGTGCATGAGGTGGGGCATGATGGACACGCGAGCACATGTGGCATGGACTGCACCTGGGCACCACAATGGCATTGCGTGTCATTTTTTGCGATCATCCCCCATCTGCTTAGGTTACTTTAGCAGCGTCCGACTTCGGAGTCTATTAAGACTCTTCCAGACTGGCCAGGGTAGCTCGTGACCAGGGGGTCATATATTGTAATGAGCACGTATGCTGACTAGTTTACTTTGTTGGTTTTACAATAAAGTAGACATTACGTGGATAGATTTGAAGGTAAGGTAGGTATAGACTGTAGACAACTTCTGAACAGATCCTTAGCTGATGTAAATGCTTGCTTGTAAATGCTTTGGTAATGTATTTTTTGACAATAAGGGATAAACTATACAATAAGAAAACTATAAACTGTCTTTTACACCTCGTCTTACACGTTCACCGTGTAAAATCACAGCAGAACAGTTATTTACGACGATAAAAGTTGAGAAAATAATAAAATACTTGAGGTATTGTAATTTTTATCACATTTGCATTTCTGAACAACTGATTTCCGTCAAAACGGTCCTAATACCGGTGTTATGGCTCTTGGCCATAAATAATAGACGGACAAGCGTGAGTAGGGCCTTCAAATAGAGAATTCCGTATGTATTTTTGTAACTACTCCGTGTTTGAGTGTTTTGAGGTCAAAACAAGTCTCTAACTCCTGTTAAGTTCTGAAATCGAATGAAAAAAAAAAATATTTTGGCTGTTATATCATTTTACACTCTCACTCTTATTACCTAAATATACACTCATGAATCATGATTCATTAGGGATGTCTTAGTTTGAAAATTACAACTAAGTACATATTTACAAAATACGCATTTAACTAACATATAAAATAAAAGTTTCCATAATTTTCCATTCAATTAAATCACAAGGATTACTTTTAAATGTTTTAAACGTGAATTTAGGTGCTAGTTCCACGCGACCCAGCCTAGAACAACTACTATTCTACTATTTTATAACTAGGTATTATTTTTTATAAAAAAAAGTAATGGTCGAATCCTTTTTACAAAATAATTGTTTAGTAAGCTATCAACTACTTAGGGTTAAGGGTTTAATCTTATTCAAAGATAAGGAACTCTAAAGAACGGTACGCTATGGCATGCGAAACCTGTTATGGTGAATCTTTTACTGTGGTTTATACCACTTTGGTGGTCCAAGTTAGGGACTTGTTACTAGTCGAGAAAGTTCTACTTGTCTTACGCATGTCTCCCACTCGGGGGGATTGGGAAGGGATGACGGGCTATCTGTCAGATAGAGACAGCATACGATTAAAAACCCACCCATGTTTCTGCAATCACGTCAGTGGCAGTTCATCGTTGAACCACTCACCTGCCGAATGTTCGGCCATATTGCGAACCCAAAATGGTAATGGGGAATCAAAACTATGATGAGACCAATTTTATACTGACAAATCCTTCAAAATTTACCTAGGGGATTTATGTTTTATATTATCATGCTATAAAACTTCAAGATACTGCTGATATTGCAAAAAAAAACTGTTTGATTCCTATTACTATTTCGGGCTCCCAGTTGGATTCTACCACGGCGGGGGCATTCAGGGTTTATTGACTTCCACCGCCTCAATATTGTACCACACATCAGATCTTCCGATTCACCAAGAAATTCCTACCTGTCATGGTCTTTTTATAAACACTCCTAAAAATAGCGAACACATGAGATCATGCAGCGACCATTTTAAACTCTACGTTAGATGTTTGTTTCAATTAAGTCTAGTTTTGTAAACCTTGATGCTTCGTTCTTGATTTTAATTTGTTTAGCGTAATGTGCTAGATGGCATTGGGGTTTTGGTGATTTTATTTTCCTAGTGCATGATATGACGACCAATCTTTAGTTCAATCAGCGATTCAACTGTTTAGTTGAACCGCCAACTTCGCTCCCTTATCATCTGTAGCGGAAAGTACATTAAGACGTACGATTCTGAGCGTCCATCTGATGACATCCTGCCTTTACCAATGGTTCCCGTTACCCTAAAATATTATGGTGTCATGCTAAAATGTATGTCGAATAGGGTTCGTCCTACTTTATCTTCCAGTTTGTGGCTATCATTCGAGATATTTTATCCTCCAGCGGCTATCGGTTCTACAAGCTAAATGATGACCTTTCCACTATGCCACAACAGCATGCCAATGATTCGGAGAGATATGACGATGACTCTGGTTCTTCTACGAATCTCATAATTTCGGATTCTATCTGTATTTTAATTCATTTATTTACTCAGACAACAATATGGTCCATGGTATAAGTATCAGAAAAAGTTTATACATAGGTTAGTAACTTATAACTAATACCGATTTGGTCCTCTGGTATACCAGAGGGTAATTTAGTTTTTTACCAATCGCATTTAGGATGCCGTTGCTACTACCGCGCAATCTGTTTACCAGAGACGCTGTTTCTTTGTGTATTGCAAATCCATGCTCAACAGTATTCCGAGTGGTAAAATTTAACTTCACAGGTGTATTAGATCAGAATGTTATTGCTAAAGTCTCACACAATCGAAATAGTGCTCGATTAATTTGTCAACTGCTAGATTAGCCAACAAACCCAATCGCAATCTGCGACAGGAATGCAGTTAGACGAGTCCAGACTAGACCAGCATTCATAGACTGTGGGTTGGTATTTTCGACAGAAAGACTTATGGGTATACAACTATACGTCCTAACTCAGCTTTACACGCGTTAATCAATAGACTCAAGCTTGATTGATGGAGCAAAATTGAGTAAGAGATTGAGAAACAAATAGACGCGGTGGAGGATGCAGGTCCAAGATGATTGAAGTCGAAAACCTTTTGTAAGTTAAAGTCAAAAGGTATTCATTCGATAAAATCACAAGGATCACTTTGAAACGTCTTAAAACTATGTGAATATAGGTGCCAGTTCCCGCGACCAAAGCATAGAAGAACAGACAACAGACAGATAACGCAAAACTCTATCTATCACAATGAAAGTGTGCCTCTAGGTTTATAAATTGAGGCTACCCTTATTGCTACATTAAACAAGCGAGCTACACTTGCACAAGCATCATTCGTATCTGTCACATTCCTGCCTCAGCCTTCGAAGGTTGTCTCGAACAATGATCTCCGATAAAATAACAAGATCAAATTTGCATCGATAGGCATTTTAAACGGGCGTATTAGGTCACATTGGTGCTATTTAGACCTTATGATTTATTCATTGCTTGTGCAACATTCTTAAGTGATGTTGGGACCTTTCGTTGTCAAAAGAGCTAGGTATATTTGGGTATGTCCTTTGGATTGGATCAAAAGAAGAATATTTCTTTAAATTTGTGACTTAAAAAAGAAAAAATAGAAAATGTCTTATTAAAGCACTCCCAAATTGAGAGAATGAGTTATAATATTCTAATAGCAGTTTTTAAGATTCCAATCTTCTTAGGCGTTTTCAATGATTTTATTATTTTCCTTATTGGTATCGATGCTTATCACAACCGAATTTAATTCAATGCCAAGTAGAAGGAATACGGACATCCCATCGTCTAAATTGAAAATCTAGATTGGAATGATTGATGTCTGGGTACTGTTTATACTGTTATCGTTATCATTGGTAGCATTAATTTATTTTTTTCTTTAATCGAGTTGTGTGACATTTCTTAATGTATTGTTTTTATTTCATTGTGTGTACATTATTATTTATTTTTAAATAATGATTTGATTCAATTTATTACAAACTGTACCGTGAATATGACATAATCTAAGAACATTGTATGTGAATAAATGAAATGAAATGAAATTAAATTAAAACTGTGTACCACAATGTCATTCTTAATTTATTTATTCGTTTGTAAATAAGGTTAATACATAAATGGTGGTAAACATCGATAAGTATGGATATGTTTCTTCTGTAAGGCAATGTACCTACCACTGCTCTCTCTCGTCGTGTCACTAGTTTTTTTCGAAACAGTGTGGGGAAAGGATTTTAAGTGCGCCAGAGGCTCCTTTCATGCACTTGATACAATATGTTATAGAACTTTTTATGTTCTACGACATCCCGGTTTCCTCACGATGTTTTCCTTCACCGTTTGAGAGTACTGGTATTGTGTACATAATTTTTTGAACAGAAAAACTCATTCGTGCACGACCGGTTTCGAATCCACGACCTTAGGATCGGAAGGCGAGGCCGCTACCACTAGACCACCAGTGCTAAAAGCTTCCCACTCATACGTGCACTATTTTTGCAATAGTAACACGTACGTTTACGTTTTTAAGTATTTTCACGCGAACTGACATTTTTCAGTACATTTGTCCTTTAACCACACTGTTTCGAAAGAAACTAGTGACACGACAAGGAGAAGAAGAAGGAGAAGTACGTATAATCGCAGCTATGTTATATCGCATACGTCCTAACACAAAATGTAAAAAATAGAACGCAAAAACGCATCCATGTTGTCGTATGCAATAACAAACGGATTAGATAATGCAATATGACGTATATAAATCGACGCATAATATCTAATACAATTTCATTATCTGAATATGTTCAAATATATCTTGAGCATAAATATATCTCACTCTCACTCACTCACACACACACGCACTCACCCTCACACACACACCCTCACAACCATTATACAACAAAATCTACCCTTACTATTCTATCTTACAATATTTTTTCTATTTTTGTTACAACTTTTAATTAACTTAACTACTTACTAGTTCTCATAATGTCTTGGAGTTCTTAAAGTCGGAGGAGGGCGTTAATGTTCGCGACACAGTTTTTTTATAAACTTCTGCGAATGTTATCGTTTTCTACATTATATTGTACCTTGTTTTTGTTCCAAAATAAATTTATTTTGATTTTGATTTTGATTTAAATATAAAGCGATTTTGAGGGCTTAGAAGCCTATTTTAGGGCTGTGATGATGCACATTTAGTTTTTGGGAGTCGTGGTCTTAAAATACTTTGTAGGTACCTACATCGGAGAATGCCAGAAATAAACCTGATTCGAATATACACAAAGCACTTTAGATAGTCTGAATTATCCCGACGTAATGAGATGCTGTTTCATTTCAGACTGTACCTAGGTACAGTTGGCTGCTCACAAAATTTGATTAAATTTAAATTTATTGCAACAGTACAGTATCTATCAGTCCTATAAGGCCGCTTCCACATCTATTACTGATCGTGTTTAGCGAACAGCTGATCGTATTTAGAGCTGATTTCACCATGCTCTGTTAGTTACTAATCAAGGATTAATAGGCCCTTTAATCCTTTGTTAACAGAGCATGGTGAAATCAGCTCTTAGGAAGCTAAATACGATTAAAGTCTTGCACAAGAAAAATAAGTATGCATAGTATGCCAGTTGCCTCATATAATACAAAACTTTAGACCTAAGAAAATGTATGGCTCTACATGTTCTTTTTTTTTGGAACTAAACATTATCTTATCCTATAAGTCGCAATAAGACTTCATGGTGCGGCCTATAATATATTCCAAGTGTTATCCAAATTGAAGAATGCCAAAAACTCGTGATTGAGTCCAAAACATCCAAATATTACAAATTACAGGACGGTACGAGTATGTAGTAAAGGGCACATGAGGCTTAAAATCCGTATGCCTCAAGTTGATGGACGCAGGACAGTGCACCGTCGGGCACGTTTCTATCGAACGTTTACGAGGCAATGCTTTGTGCTCGATGCTTGTCCCATTAGAAAATAGTGTAAAAATAAATAAATGTCAAAATAAAAGGAAAACTTTACTGTATTTTATTTCACCTTTTCATAATTGCACATTATGCTTTTCTTAACCAGGGCCAGTCAGCAACGCTGGAGAGCATCAGATCGTCTCTCTCCGCGAAGTTCCCCTCGATGCAGAATCCCTCGCAAGAGGTGGTCTACGACACCCTGGCGCAGCTGATGCAGGAGGGGAAGACCTACCAGACCTCGAGAGGCTTCTTCATTGTCACGCCTGAGTAAGTACTTATACCTACAGAATCCGTTTTTTATAACTCTTTAGGCAAAGCTTTCCAAACAAGTTTTAATACAAACTTTGTTTAATGGCGATGACAAGAGCTAATGTACCTCTCGCTCACACATTTTATACTTCATACTCAAAAGTTTGCATAAGTACGAAACCTAGTAAAGCAAACTTTTGAGTAGGAAAACATGTATCGATCCAAATGATTTTTTTACTAAAATGTGTGCAATGTGATTGCACACAACTTGGTTGATTGCGGTCTAATTATCAAAGACTAATCTAGAATCTGCAATTGAATAAAAATTACAAAAATATAGAATCAGCTTATTATTGATTGATTTTGTTTGTCTTATAACATGAAAAAACAATAACAAATAAAAAAACCTACTTAATTATGCAGTCTTTCTCAGACTGACAAACAACAATGATAAAGATTGCAATAATCTGATGCCTAATGGATTAAAAATCATTCAGTAGGCAATTCGATCTAATCAATAAAACCATCAGCCGAACAATGAGTGAGCCAACACAAAATCACCATGAAATGACGGGTTTTTGTCGACGCCCATCATTTTTTTAACAAAAACACGGTGTTCTAAGTAATTATGCCGTAAAAACTGACGCCAGTAATTACTAAGATGATAGAATCCGGGTACGAACGACCAGCAGGCTGATCGCGAATGAATTTCGACATTTGTCGTTAACGTAACCCAGCGATATTCGACCTTATTCTGTTGTAGTTAGGGATACGATACGTTTACGCGACTTACGTCAAATTCGTTCGTGATTAGCCCGCAGTTAGTTTGTCAACTTATGTTTTTTGTTGTGGATAAGGTTTCATTTATTTCCGACATCATACAAAAAAAAACTTGTTACTTTTATAAGGTCAGAGGGTTATTACTTAAACTTTGCCGCATCATTAAATCAATCAGAATTCTGTAGAAAAATTCTGCAGATTTTTATGAGAACACCTGCGTGTTGAAAATTTATGATAGGTAGATCCGGTTTTGTATTGGTAGTAGGTATGAGATAAGGTGCGATGGAAGGTTTTGCATTTTTGTGTCGGTAAAAAATTGTTGACCTTTCTTTGCTCCCCGCTCAAATTGCCCATTCGCAGAAAAACCTCTAGTGCTGTTAACGCAAAGTATTAAAGTCAAAGTCTTTATTCATTATCTAATTCAAATATCAAAGGGATTTATTCAATTGAATCACAAAGATCACTTTGAAACGGCTTAAAGCTAGGTGAATCTAGCTGCTACTTTCACGCGACCAAGCCTAGAAGAACAGACAACAAACTTACGATTCGGTTCCTACCGTCCATTTTTCTGATCCTTGTTACAAAATATACAAATTAAGCTCTAACAAAAAGAGGTTTTCGTATAGTATAGAGGCTCTATACTATACGAAAATCCTAAGCTGAACGCGAAAAAAAAAACAGCTGTTTCATACATTTTAGCCAGGTAAGGTACTGAATATACCTATATTTTTAGCCAGGTATTGAACTTTTGCATAAAACAGCTGTTTTTTATTTCGCTTTCACAGTTTTGGTTCCTTGGAAAAAGTTATTCATATTTATGGGTAGGTACTTTAGCCCCCTGAAGTTTTCGGTACTAGTATTTTAACACCTTGTATAAATATTGAACAAAATATCCGGTTTCCCACAGACGCCGTCGATCCAGGTCGCGGTCTTCTTCCCGCCACCACGGCAGCTTCGATGAGGACTGTCCCTCGCCGCGCACCATCCTCATGTCGGACCAGGAGGCGCTGCACCAGCTCTACGGGGAGATCACCACGGTCCGGGACGGGGCGGTCACTCACCAATGCGTACAGACTAACTTAGCTGATGTTATCTGTGGAGGTAAGAACTGCTCCTATAAAACAAACATGTATTTCTCTATGGGGAGAACACCACGGTCCGGGACGGGGCAGTCACGCATCAATGCGTGCAGACTAGTCCGGCTGATGTTATTTGTGGAGGTATGAACTCCTCCTATAGTTACCACCTAAAACTGAAACAGCTTCACGACTTTGATCCCCAGGCACGGTAGATATCCCCTACGATCTCTCAGTACCAAGTACAAACTCCAGATTCTTTTGAGGATGTCTAAGGGGTTCAGAGGTACGTCGAAACATTACATTTGGGACATACCCTCATTTTGCAGTAGTTGGTAATCCATAGGTACCTATAAACTTATGATGGTACTATAGCTTGACATAAAACATTCAGCTGAATTATTCTTTTTATTTTTGTTCGGTGAAATTCTTCATGGATCCTCTTCCCTCGGGTGGAGGGTTATAATCAGACTAACTTTTACTGATCAAATACCTCGAGCAAGGTATTCTGCGCCTTTGTGTTGCTTACTAGACAGCTCAACTTGAACTGGTTTTACGCAGTGTCCAAGACAGAAGCAGCATCTAGTGTTATGGCTAAAAAAGCATTTGCGATAGCATTTCACTTCATTCACTTGACCCGTCCGTCGAATAACTACCTCTACACTGACCTTTGATTTTACGACAACCGCACTATTACTTGATACACCTATCTCGATCTCGTAAAATCTGGTCGCCTTGGCCAACCCACGGTGACGTCAGCGAGCGACTAGCACTGATGTAGACTACATTCTAATGTAGACTATATCAGTCGTGGTGAGTAAGACACGATCAAGCTTTAGTGTTCAATAAATTCTAACCGTTATAATCGTCCGTCTTTTTACGAAGACACCAATGAATTATTCTATGCTGCAAGTTTTAAGATTGCATCTGTTTCGATGTCAGTAGATTTTGGGTCTATTCGGTGTAGAAAGTATCGCATCATAAGGAAACCAAAATCAAAACGGTCTTTATTCAGTTGGTACAATCACAAAGATCATTTTGAAACCGGTTAGGGTTCTAGTAACAATGATACCCTTGCAACCTGCCTCGTATGGGTTATTTACTATTGCCAAATATATTATGTACTTATGCAAGTAACAAAACAACGATGGGAATGCTTTTGACCTTGACAATCCTTCTGAGATTTCGAGTTCCAAGAGATCTGAGGTAATAATCTACAGGTAATATACAGAATCAAGACATTTGATTTAACCAGGCACTTTTTCAAGGTTGAAAACATATTTTGCCACCTTCTTCTTCTTGTCGTGTCACTAGTTCTTTAAAAACAGTGTTATGAAAGGATTTTCAGTGCGCCTCAAAAGGCTCTTATTGAGCACTTGACAATGTTGTAGAACTTTTTAGGTTCTATGACATGCCGGTTAAAAAATCATAAAACAGTTACCGCTAGAATACAGTGATCACTTTTTAGTAAGCCAGGGTTTTTGGGCGCTAGGTACGAGTGTCTTGTACAGATTCAGATTCCCGGTTTGGAGTGAGTAATAGGCGCCGCTGCCGTGTCATGGCCAGCACTAACTATTTTAGTCGAAATAGTGTAATCCGTGTGCATTACACTATTTCAACGATTAAAATAGTAGTAATATGTGCGAAAGTGGATCTGGGTATTATTGAAAAGCACGAAAAATGCGTTTTATTAATACTACTGGCTAATGTGGAGCAAATGGCCCACAAGATGTTAAGTGGTATAAACTACTACTCTACAATTTATAGATAAACTTGGGAAAACAACCTGCCTCTTGTTTTCCCAAGATTATCTATAGGTAAATTGTTTTTTTTTAACCTGTCCGTTTGTTACATTTTCATGGCGAAACCACTGAACCGAATGAAAATCTGTACCTACAGAAGATTTGTTGAAATCATCCTGAAGATAAAGTGGGAGTTCTGACGTGACGTTTACCTTTAATGTGTCTGTTGTTAAAGCCATGAGTGGTCATGATCCTAGTTAATTAATAAGATCAGCAAAACATGATGATGCTTTGATATTTAGTTGGTACCTCACCTTATTTAACCCAGTACTTTTAATCTGATATACTTTCGTATATTTATATATTCGTACCTAATTGAGTTTATTTCATTTCAATGGCAATGACTCAAGCTCCCACGTCCCAAAATAACTGTAGCCACTTACCAAAACCAAGTTAACGGTAGCATCCATTATATTTTAGGAGCCATTGTTTCATTTCGCCAATTAGTGCAAAACAGTTTCGACTGCAATTTTACAGCCTGGGTCACAAGATGACCCCTAACTTGGAAACAATTGAAACATGCTCTGATTTCAAGACTTTTAAAAACTAGCCAACCAAGTTCCGCCAAAATTAAGGCTTGTGACGACGGCTACAATAGAACAAAAGTACCTGGCAGTAACAATAGTAATTGGCCGGTCGTACATTTCAGAAAACATGACAGATAAATGGCTCACGTGCGCTTCTGCCCATATGTTTTTTTATGAGAACTAGTCGCTGAACAAACAGTTATCTCACATCACGATGAGTGGCTACCTCTGGCTAGCATTCAGGCACGTGTGTGGGCACGCACTCCCACCAAGGACGTGCCCGATGTGGTTTTGTGCTGCACCCATCACTTTGAGAGTTTTAAGTCTCATTGTCACAAGCAGCATCAACTCAGGAATGAGAGCATCGCTGCTTGGTAGCTGAAATGGATAGGCTAGTACTTTAGTCTGCCCGGATTCCTTACTGATGCTTGCCGAATTTATTCTGATAGTGAAGGCACCGATTGGCCCAATCATTGGCATTTTCGCAGTTGAGTGAAATAAGACGACAGATAACGAAAAATCATTCATCTAAATCATTTATCAGTTGGTTAAGAGAAAAAAATATAAAGAAATCAAAGACAAAAGCAATTGCCCCAATAAAGACATGTCCCATACGCCTACCCCACTTCGATACACTATACTTTCCTTTCCACGAAATCAGATTGCTTAAAGTTTACGGAAAGTGCATGTTTCCGAGAATTTCACTGACAACGCTGTAATGCAGTCAGGGGAAATCCATTTAAGAGCGCTGAGTAACCACGAATATAAAGGCTAAATTTCCTTGACGAGGCTGCTGAAAAACAACGCTGACGGTATGTGGGCCAGGCCTGCAATGCCCTGGTTCTACCAGCTACCCCTACTATGGAAATTTCAGGTTAAATTGCCCTAATATTACGAAGAATCGGCTTTGGGTCACCTCATTTTTGCTTGCCAATCTCGTTTAGTCACGAAATATGGATAAATTTTCCTTTCAATTCGTGAAAATTGCTGGAAACTATGTCGATAAACTCATAACCCCAGAAAACTGTTTCAGTAGAGCCAAATTATAAAATGTGGAATTATGGCTTCTTTGTGAGGCAAGCTGATCTCACCAAAATCAAATCTAATCATTTATTGTTCGTGAATCTGGGTTTTACAAAAAAATAATTTGGTACACCAGGCTATGTCATAGGTTACGAAACCACACCAAAAAAATAATAGGCAGATTAAAACGAATATACAGAAAGTAGTCTTCACCAAGCCGGTCAAATAGTTTTTTATTCGATAAAATTAAAAGGATCTCTTTTACATTATTAAAAAAAGAAAGAAAAAAATAAATAGGTACTATTAGGTATTTGTATTTTTTATTAGATGAATCAAGGTGCCAGTTCCACGTGAACAGCAAGGTGAATTTGAGAGTGAACCACATAACAGTTGATCGTAATCATCCATCAAAGAGCAGCAAATTGAAACTTAATCATTGAATACTTTGATAAAAAGTATGCAGGGGTGTAATAGTATCGAGTACTTTCAGTAGAAGCTCTGGTTTGCGGATATACTTCCAGCTTTTTTTGCTTTTATGAGAGAGATTTACTGCGGCCTTAGTTTCAAAGAAGCGTCGAGGTGAAACCTCATAGAACGCTTTTAAAAAGATAGCTTAGGTAGACTGTTTTAAAGATTCCGTTGAACTTATCTACATCTAAGTCCGTCGCTCATTATAATTTATTACCTATCTTTTTTCCATAAAAAGCTGTTAACTTGAAATGATTTACATATTAGCAAATTTATTTCAGATTCCAAGATTTTTAGCAAGGCAACTAAAAAAGTTATGGGTACTGCTAAAATGACAACAGCATTTAACATCTCATTATTAAATGACATACCATTTATGTACCTAATCGTTGTGAAAGCAAACTTTGCCAATCCAGTACCATAAAAGGAGCCTATTGACCACAACCTAACATTTGAACCTATGTCCCAATCTCTCAACAAGATCCAATGTCAGAGATTGGTGCGTTGTGCCCACTTAGGTACTGCCTATTCGAGTTCAACTGACTTTGAACTTTGTATATGAATCATTTTATTGTGATTGTTGTATCGATAAAGATTTGCATTCAAGCGAAACGGGGCTACGGAGCTTTTATAAAGTAACTAGGCGACTCGCCTCGGCTTTACGCGCCTTTATATTACCTATTAACCCCTCACTTATCATTTTTCGTAAAACACAGCGTAGAGTTTTATTTAGTGTATGTTTTTGTTTTTTATTTTTATTTCTGTACCTACACCGACTTACCCACCCCAATATCACTATCACTAAATAGTATAAAACAAAGTCGCTTTCTCTGTCCCTATATCCCTATGTACCTATGCTTAAATCTTTAACACTAAACAACGGATTTTGATGCGGTTTTTTTCATAGAAAAAAAGCTCTAAGGGATAACCCACCATAACCGTGCGAAGCCGGGGCGAGTCGCAAGTGGTTAATAAATAATTTTTCTTCCCTTCTTTTTGTGTTATTTCTTAAATATAAGTAGGCAATCCAGATATAATATTAGGGTGATTAAATTCCTTCTGTATTTAAGTTTTTGAGCCGCAAATAGTATGATATTGAACCATTTATGAGGTAGAAAGGTCACGTCGGTCACACGGCGGCGGTTCGTGACGCCGTCAATTTGTTTTAGGAAACTATCTTTAACGGTAGATAAATAGCGAAATATGAACACGTTCGGAAACGGTCCGAACTTTTATTACAATAACTTGCTTTTCATTGTTATTCGATTCCCATTGAATCCCGGATTAGTCGTGATCGATAGTAATCGATTAAACGAATGATAATAAATCGAATCAATGATATTTGAGGAGTGGTCGTTTTCTCACGTGAAACAAAGTTTTTGCAATCCTTAACTAGACCGATAACCTTTAATCATGCTCTACAATGCTTTAACAGTGCCAATTTATCATAAAAGAGCTATAAAAGTTTTTATAGCTATGTATTTATCTTAGTACTTAGATATAGCGTAGTAAGACCAAACACATGAAGGATTTTATTTTTATCTTTCTAAACCAGTCAGTTCCGTGCGATTTGAGACCCTGCTACCTCGATTTAAGGCCTCGATATTATGCAAAGAGAGGAACAGGTACGATCTCAAAGACATCAGTGGAAAGTCCGTATAGGAAAACTGCATGAATCGATCAAACTCTTCGCTTCTTCCAATCGCCGTCGCTGTATAGGACTTTCAGCGTTAAGCCGACTGCGTAGAGGTGAATTTAGAAAAGTAGAACTGAATGTTGATTCTAACCTCCACATACCATGTCAGCAAAAAGTGCGATTGCAATTGATACTAGTTTCAGATGGGCATGTCGACTCCTGGTTTCAACTTTTTCAACCTCGGGTATGTTAATGGTGTATCAGTTACATTTCGATTCTCATCGGGGCCTCTATCTCAGCTTTGATCGCATACCAGACCCATAGGAGGTGTGACCTGGCGTATCAGTCGATAGACGCTGTCGAGTCCGCTTTCCGGCCTGGTTTCCTCAAATTTTGCGGACTCTGCATGTCATTGGTCTAGTAGTTCGGTTCTCAAGGTTTACTGCTCTGGTCTACAGATGTTTCGTACGTTGATGATTGATAGAGGCGTAGGGACGATAAGGTTGTGGATATTAAGGATAGGTTTATGGGACTTGTTTTTTCAGAAGTACCTGTATGCTGTGTAGATAAACCTCATACGTATGATTTTATTCCAAATGTAATTAGTAGGTGAATCGTGAATCGGCTAATACTACAGCATTTCGGACAGTAAGGGCAATTTTGAAACTGTCGACTTTGTCATGATTTTGGCCTATGTCAGGGTAGCAGTGAATACTGTCCAGTTTTCGGGAATGGTCTTAGTAGGTGTTAAGTTCCCTCCTTCTTCTTGGACTCCATCCAAAACCACCCCACGTCTTCGGCCATAGGCCAACCTAGAATGTCCCGAGGTAGATACTTTACTTTGTTTCTAAGTAAATGCAATTTGGTTATACTCTGACCTGAAGTTCTACTAATAAAACTATATTATGCCTAAGCGTATGTACCGGTATAAAACACACATCCTCCATTTTACATTAGCTATGCTAGTGTTTCACTTCTTGATACTGTACTGTATCTAATAGAGGAATAATATCTAGGTAGGTACATGGAAAGTGCCATCCGCGTCGCTTCTCAAACTTTACTTTCCATGCGCTCGAGAAAATGGCGTAGTGCAGTTGTTACCAACCTGCGGCCAAGCGTATAAACTAAATATAAAATGAAAACAAAAGAAACAATAAGAAATTGTTGTATAAAATATTACCTATGTGTAGGAATGTAATGTTGTAAATAAAATATAATTAATTGAGAGATAATAATAGAAATAATAGTATGTATAATTAAATAATTTTAAATTAATATTATTTGTAGTTGAGCGGGACATCGACTAGACGGATTAGGTATGGGTGATGTGAATTCGCTTATAACAACATAATTAATAATTGAATACCATCGCCTTTAATAATATATCGAGTTTTTCAACTCGGGAAAGGAATCATAGTTGGAAAATTATTTTATAAGAAATAAAAATTAGTCACTGGAGGTCCTGAGTCTATTATGCTAATTAATTTAAGGTATTTTAAATGTGACTTGTCTTTCAGTGTCAGTTCTATGGTTTATTTTATCATGTGCTCGAAAGGAGCCTCTTAAGGCGCACTGAAAATCCTTTCACCACACTGTTTCGAAAGAAACTAGTGACACGACAAGTTTATTTCATCTGTGGGTCCACCATGAGTTTTCCCAGACTATACTCGCTAGCGACTGTAATAAAAATATACAAGAATAAAAAATAGTTTTTCTTAGTTTTGGACAAGTTTATTCACGTGGTTTTACAGCAGTAGCTAGCAAGTGTAGTCTGGGAAAACTCATGGTATACACTGAGCTGGAACGACCATTTCAAGTTTTCGTACAAAAAATGGAAGCCCATTTGAAAAATAGTTGTGCGCCCATGACCGGCGGTGTGTTTAGACACCTGCTACTATTTGTTCGTTTTTGTTTGAGCACACGGCAGTCTCGTTTGCAATTAATGATCTGTCAGTTTCGCTTCCAGCTGTGATCAGAGAAAAGTGATTTTAAGTTTGCTAATGACGCTGGTTTCACTGGTAAAGTGTGGGTGTTGGTAATACTGTTGGGTTTGAAGAAAGTTAATATTTGTTTTAATTCTTTGTTACAATCGCTTATCTGTAAACTTACACATTAGTTCGTGCGTAAATATTTACTTTATCAACTCTTATTTTTGTTAGATTTGATTTCTTCGTGCTCAAAGGCGAACGACAACGTTAATTACGTTAAATTTTACGAAGCAAGAGATAGCTAGCCAGTTGAATTAAATTCTGGACACTCTGGAATCAGCACTAATTGATGTCAAACTTCCCCCTTTCTTTTTAAGCTTAGTCCTGTCCATCTCAAGGTTTCTTGGAAGAGATCGCTGGTAGCGATAAGGCCGCCCTTTATATTAATTTTGAAGTGAAAAAAACTGTGTGGTATCCTATCTTATTTTGGCAATGTAATATCTTATAATCTAGGTGCCAGTTCCACGCAACCAAGCCTAGAAGAACAGGCAACAAACTTAAGGCTTGGTTCCTACCGTTCTTTTGTATGATTCACCACTTCTGTTGTTGTTGTCAGAAATAAGTAATGGATGCGAAGACAAAGTCCAACTCTGATTGGGTATAAATCTGTTTGTGCAATCAGCGTTAGGAATGCAGAATGGTGGACAGGGAAACCAAGATAATCAATTATCCGCAGTTGCTCTGATAGGTGATAGTATCTAATGACCGCTTTGGCGAGCCGCGATCTCGCGATATCGTATTGCGTTCGATACTCTCGCCGATACTACCCCAAGCCTGAGTTTTGTTATCCGTTTTGTTTTCTGTAACGTCAAGCCTTTTGACGTGACAACGTCTAATAAATCGATGAACGCCGGCTGCATGCACGAAAAAGGATGACTCATTGTCCCGTTACTCTAATTGTCTCGTTACGCTCATTGTTGTCACGTTAAACTATCGTCCGTAAACCAACTTTACAGACAACCAATTTTTTTATGGAGATTCGTTAAGCTCATCTATTGGGTGTGCTGAGAACTCAGGAGTCTTCATACAAAAACGGCCTGATGATACAGATAACGGAAAACTAAACTCAGACTTCGGGTACTGGAGTTTTAATAAAATTTTTTATACAACTAGCTGATGGAACAAGCAGATGGCCCACCTGATGTTAAGTGGTAACCATCAATTATAACAAAGCATTGTCTCGTAAGTCATGCAAGATAGGATCGTGCCCTACGATGCACTGCCCTGCGTCCATCAACTTGAGGCATACAGATGTTAAGCCTCGTGCTTGTAATTACACCGGTAATCACACTCTTCAAACCGAAACACGGCAACGTTGCTTGACGGCAGAAAAAAGCATGGTAGTAGTTCTTCCCCGAGCGAGCTCTTCAACTTATAGTAAAACAGCTTCACAAATTTTATCCCCAGATACGGCTGCGACTGCTATTAGATATCCTCTCAAAACGCATAGAGAGCATCCATCTTTACCACCTATCATATGGTGATCGACTAGCAAAAAAAAAATTACAAGCTACCACGACAGACAAAAAGTACAATATAACTTCTTTGTCTAGCCGTAGGAAAAAAAGACTTAATATTTTTACACAATCTAGTAAACGGTACAATTGACTGTCCTGAGCTGTGCAGACCTCAATTCAACGCTCCTTCCAGACTTCCGCAGTGTGCATACACATTTTTCGGTTTGTGCACGTCCGGTTTCGAATCCACGATCTTACCATTAGAAGGTGGGGGTCACTCGCACTGGTTTACCGATGATACTCTTTCTTAAGTAATTTAATTTATATGATGTAATAATCTTTTAGTACAACATCATACTGCTCCCGTTAGTCTACCGATGATTCTGACTCTAAGTTATTTAATTCCAAAGATTAAATAATCTCCCGAGTACAACATCAATACTGCAGGAACCAATCAGCCAAGCGTTGACTATGACAACCCCCCTTCCCCCCTTTTCCAAATACGGGCTTATAACAACCTTCCTAGATACCCATCTAGGTTATTTTATTATGGTTCCACTTAGCGAACGAGTCGTTAAAAGTTTTAAGAGCTTAATATAGAAGCTTTCAGTAAAGTTTAGACGAATGGCTTAAAGACAGCAAAGACGGCTGGTCTACATATAGATAAAAAACATACTTCTCTCAAAAGATAGGTGTATGTATATTATTATTAAAAACCCTCTAATTCCCACTGCTGGGAAAAGCCCTCCATTCATTCCACTATATATATATTTTTTTTTATACAACTAGCTGATGAAACAAGCAGATGGCCCACTTAATGTTAAGTGGTAACCATCACTTATAACAAAGCATTGCCTCGTAAGTCACGCACGATACGAACGTGCCCTACGATGCACTGCCCTGCGTCCATCAGCTTGAGGCATACAGATTTTAAGCCTCATGTGCCTGAAAAAGGCGTGGTGGTAGTACTTCCCCGGACGAGCCCTTCACAAAGAGCTCTACTACTCTTATCGGTCGGCTTATGCGGTCCTGCTGTGATCTTCCATTCCGAATATTTTTCATCTCGTTTTTGGTCTGCCGCGACGCCGACGCCTTGGTTCTTGCGGGCGCCACTCTATGGCTAATTTGATCCAGAGCTCATTGTACATGCGGCAGACATGGCCGGCCCACTCCCACTTGAGCTAAATAGCTTCAATGGATATAGGTATATTAAAACATCTGTGGAACATATGATAAGATACAATTATTAATAAAATAAAGAGGGTAGATTCATGAAAACCAACAGCAAAATCATCCGGCTCGAAGGACCAACAGACTTCTGTTTCATATTATCTCACAATTTGATAAATTATCTACCTAATATTCCGAGGCACAAGGAAGCTGTTAACCAGTTGATTAATTTAAAGCACAAATGGTCCAGCCCTGTTTTGATTAAATCTTTGTGGCATAGATTAGGTAATTATAACTATGGTCTATTATAAGATTGTGGTCCGGTTTTACTTATAAAATCGAACATAATGTACCTGCACAGCTGCTTACGTCGCTGGCGTAAATCATTTCCTTTATTTAAATTTTGCTACGCTTTAACTGCTCATTGTAGGACATACATATATTTTCCTTGTTACACAGCATATTTTATAATGTATTAGTGCTTGTGTTTCTTTCAATAAATTAGATTTAGGTTTTTGAATGGCGATCACGAATGTGACGAAATTGAAAAAAAAATGATATATAGATAAATAACTCTTTATTGTTCACCACACAGAAACATAGTAGGTACAGGGTTTATAACTACATTATGGTAAAACAATGGGCGACCTTATCGCTGAGGGCGATCTCTTCCAGGCAACCTTGGAAGGATAAAAACTAATCAGAATTGATGGCGGTGTCGTCACTTACGGAATATATGATATTTTATTGGATCTATACATATTGTGTAGCCAACTAGGTAGGTACCTAAGTACCTACTCAAAATTGCAATGCTATAGGTATATAGGTGGCTTTTATTTGATAAAATATCAGTAGGTTAAACTAACCTACTCATTCTCAACGGTTCAAGCCTTTTAGTGTCGCCGATTTAAAATAACATGCCGTAACACCTATTAACTGCATAGTCAAATATGGTGTCGATAGTCTAACTTTACAGTCTAGTCTAGATTTAAACGAATCATAATTGTCTCTCATTTACGTAGTAAGCCGGTTGTTTTAAGCACCCAATAAGTAAGTAGGTAGAAACTTGTACTAAGTCGTAAGTATAACACGAGTAGGTAAGTATCAGGAAGTATCTAATCAAATTGTACCTATATTTACAACTATGTAGGTAATTAACAAAAGGTAGAAACATGTAAAACTTTAAAATGTATTATAAACTTAGACACTAAAACACAAATTACTGACGCACATCACATCATCAGACTGAAAAAATCCACTAGCAGCACAAGGCTCGGCAGTGTGGCTCGTCCGGGGAAGTACAACCACCATACGCCTTTTTCTGCCGCCAAGCAGCGTTGCTGTGTTTCGGTTTGAAGAGTGTGGTTGCCGGTGCAATTACAGGCACATGAGGCTTAACATCTGCATGCCTCAAGTTGGTGGACGCATCAAAAAAAAAGTGCCATAATGAAAGTGAAAAATGAAGTGACATACCTAAGCCTATAAAGGCGTCTCCTATTCAGTCTCCATATTATAAACATAATACATATATTATAGCATAATAATATAGGGAGCATTATGCCGTAGTCACCACGCTGGCAAACATTTTGGTACCTATCCCCTGGTTCGTTCCAATAACGCTTCATTCTACGAATAATGCTACTACTCCTCATGAGCAATGACGCCTCTTAATTTACCCTGTAGGTAGTTCTATTAAAACAAATATACACTTACTCGCTGATACCGGCATCAGATAAACTTCTACTTTCTTTGTGAATATGGTTTATGTTACGTCACGTGAACGTCGCGTGCGCGCAGCGTTTCCGTGCAGTCGTAAATTTGTAGCCTAGTTTAGTTTTTGGATTCTACATGGACATTAGTTGGTATACTGGAATGCAGTTCAATTTAGGTCTAGATTGGGTGGGATGTTCAGTATTGCATTTCTATGTAAATTTAAAAGGCTATAAGCGTAATTGCATGAGATGGGTAGGTTAGGTAGGTAAGTAAATGAAAATGTGGGCTTTTAGAGTGGCCTGTATTTATAATTTACAACCAGTGCTGCTAGCGCGGCCCTGAGTGACCACCTGAGTTAAAACCTGAATGGCCGATAAGACAGTTGACATCTTTTTTCGCTGTCAATGAATGTATCAGTGATACGAGTATGCTACTATAAAACGGTTTATGAAACAGGCCTATCCTAATGTGTAAGTGTTTGTGTGTTAGTAATGTAAATGAAGCACTGGATGTTTTTGGTTATGGCTGCTATACCTTTTGTGTAAAAGCTGAAATAAAAAGATTTGATAAGCTTTGATTTTGCGAAATAACAGGCACATAGGCTTAACATCTGTATGCTCAATTGATGAACGTATTGAAATATGGTATAGTAAATTATGTAATAATGCTAATTATGTTATAATTTAACTTATAAACTAAACTAAAAACGAATAACTACAAATAAAATAATTTAACGCATGGCGCGTTTATATTGTGCGTGACTTGAGAAGTAATGCTTTGGGATAGGTGATGGTTGCGCCATCACCTTGTTCTTCAGCAAGAAGCATTAAAAAAAGGCTTATTAATTGAAAACCAAGGAAGGAAATCTCCAGAACAAACAATTTCTCCATAATGGCACTTCCGAAAATAAATAACCGAAATAGAAAAGCGAAACGGAATCGAAAGCAACACAACATATTTTTATAATTTGTGGCGATGACTGAGTGCTTCTATGTAAAGTCGAGCACGCATAACGTGATGATGTCAACCTTATGTCTAAAGCAATAGAGTTGAATACAATAAAGATGAAGATCATAGGATGCTGTATGATTGCACTCGGCTAATCGACCGTGTGAGATGAATGAAAGATGGTATAGAAAGGTGTGTGAATTACTGGCTGTGTTTTTATCCCGGTTGTGATTGGGATGAATGAAAGCTTTAGATGATCACTACTGTGTGTTCCCGACTGCTGAGATACTAGGCTAATGGCACATCACTTATTTATAGAGAAACAAAGTATTAATTATCATGATAACTGTTATCATCAGGAACTGTAGACCAAGGAAGAGTACGTAGTAGAGCTCTTTGAGAAGTACTACGAGCATGCCTTTTTCTGCCGCCAAGCAGCGTTGCTGTATTTCGTATGTAAGAATGTGTTGCCGGTAAAATTACAGGCACATGTGGCTTAACATCTGTATGCCTATAGTTGATGGACGCAGGGCAGTGAATCGTAGGGCACGTTCTTATCGTGCGTGACTTACGAGGCAATGCTTTGTTATAAGTGATGATTACCACTTAACATCAGGTGGGCCATGTGCTTGTTCCATCAGCTAATTGTATAAGAAAAAAAATGTTTGGATGCTTGTGGCTCGATCACGCCCAAACCACTGAACTGATTCGGATGTAAATTATAACATAACATATAATATACAGCTCGAAGCCTTCAGGATTAGCATACTGAGTGTTATCCCGAAAAATTACAGGAAACGGGGTAGAAAATATGAACGAACCCAATCGAGGAGCACACAAAACATCATCTTGATGGTATCATAACTAACATGGAAAATCTCATTAATTCCAATAAATCGCGAAAGTTCTACCAAGAAATCAGGTCTGTCCGAAAAGCGTACCAACCTGTCACTCAGACCCTGGAAGATGATTGTGGAAACCTCGTTACTGATGACCAGCTAATCAGACGAGCCTGGCAAGATTACTTCACAATTCTTCTCAATTGCCCACCCCCAGAAGTAACTGTGGTAGGAGTGGAGGAGCCAAACGAGGAGGAAGTGGAACCACCAAGCTTCGAAGAAGTCAGAGCCGCAATAATGAGGCTCAAGAACAACAAAGCACCAGGAGCGGATGACCTTCCAGCAGAGATGTGGAAACATGGCGGGACTGTGGTACACCACATGTTACACCAACTGGTTCTTAAAGTCTGGGAAGTGGAATATCAACCTAAAGAATGGAACCTCGGAATAATATGTCCAATCCATAAGAAGGGAAGCCGCAAGAAATGTGGCAACTACCGCGGAATATCCCTCCTTGCAAGCGCGTACAAAGTACTGTCATACGTAATACTGAGCAGACTAGAGCCCTACGCGGAAAGAATCGTAGGAGATTATCAGTGTGGCTTTAGACGTAACCGTAGTACAGCAGACCAAATCTTTCTCCTCAAACAACTTATGGAGAAGAAATGGGAGTACGCGCAAAACATCCACTCACTCTTCGTTGATTTTTCTAAGGCCTACGATAGCGTCGACAAAAGCACCTTATACAGAATCCTAAGAAACTTTCGGATTCCGATAAAGTTAGTTCGTATGATAGAAGTAGCCACTCACGAAAGCCGGGCTAGGGTGCGTGTGGGCTCAGAACTAACGGAGGAATTCGAAATCCTCAGTGGGTTGAAACAGGGGGATGCCCTGTCACCTGTGTTGTTCAATCTAACCCTCGAACACATTATCCGGAAAGTTATTTCGCTTGATGGCGGAGTGGAGCTCAATGGCCAACACAAGGTGATAGGGTATGCAGACGATTTGGCTTTGCTGGGTACCAACAAATACCACGTCCTGGAAGCAGTACGATGTCTAGAACGGGAAGCTGCAACTGTGGGCCTCAGGATCAATAAGGACAAGACCGAGTACGTGCACATGCGACGGGCTCGAAACCTCCGACAACGACGCGAGGACCTAATAGTTGAAAACTCGGTCTTCAAGGGCGTGGACAAGTTCAAGTACCTAGGATGCACGGTAACGGACACCAACACAAGAGGCGATGAAATAGATATACGAGCCCAGAATACGCTCCGATGCAGTGCAGCACTACACAAAATCCTTGTGTCCAAGCTTCTTTCCCGGAAAACTAAGATCCGCATATACAAGACGATCATTCGCCCGATCTTGATGTACGGATGTGAAGCTTGGACATTAACCCAGAGGGAAGAATACAAGCTTCTGGTGACGGAGAGAAAAGTGCTCAGAAAGATCCTAGGTCCAGTCCAGCGTCCGGATGGATCCTGGAGGGTGCGGAAGAACCGGGAGATTGCCGAGCTAGTGGCCGAGCCTAACATCATTGGCGAAATAAAATCACATAGGCTACGCTGGCTCGGCCACGTGCTACGAATGGAGGAAGATCGGGGTGCTAAACGGGCTTTTCTTGGAGTGCCAGTCGGCCGACGACCAGTCGGCCGCCCCAGATACAGGTGGAAGGATGAAGTGGAGAAAGACCTTCGCTCACTTCAAGTCTTCGCACCGGACTGGATAGAGGCAGCGCAGGACCGAAGCCGGTGGCGATCTATTGTGTCGGAGGCCAAGACCCACTTCGGGGTTGATGCGCCAGGATAAGTAAGTAAGTAAGCAATCGAGGAGCCCTTCACCAAGAGCTCTACTCCTCATCATCATTATCAGTCAGTAGAAGTCCTTAAAAGCCTCCCCCATGCAAGTATACATTTTCAAGAAGAACGATTCTGAGCCCTCTCCATCCACCGACTTCCACGATCCTCACTATGTCGTCGGTCCATCGGGTTGGAGGGCGTACGCGTTCTTTGATTTGAGGTCGTGGTTGACATTCGAGAACCTTTATTCCCCAGCGGTTGTCAGTTCTATGAGCCTTAATAATAATTAACCCACGCTACTTTTACTTGCTAATTCTGCGAGCTATATCGGCTCTACTATTCTTGATACTGAACTTGTTTTTATAGTAAGTAGGTACAGCATCTGTTTGATAGATTGATTAAATATCTTGACCGTCAAAACCATAAGTTACAAGGCAACGATTAAGTAACTAACTATCCATCATGCCAAGGATGCTAGACTAGCCAATTTCACACACCAGCGCTTCACACGGAGGCTGTTTGTAAAATGCAGTAATTAGCGCTTTTTATGATAAGAACATACATAACAAGGCAATAAACATACTTGAATACTGAAGAATAATTTGAT
The DNA here is from genome assembly GCA_932294275.1 of Chloroclysta siterata. Classification (NCBI taxonomy): domain Eukaryota; kingdom Metazoa; phylum Arthropoda; class Insecta; order Lepidoptera; family Geometridae; genus Chloroclysta; species Chloroclysta siterata. Next base: position 14,323,326 of record OW028602.1, read on the forward strand.
GGGAAACTGACAGAAAGAGTAGTGAATGAGTGTAATGCGATAATGAGAGAGCATAACTGATTTTCAAAAATAAAATCTGAATAAGTTTATTTTGGAACTAAAAACAAGGCACAAAATAATGTAGGTAGGTAGAATGTAAGATTTTGCTAAATTATTTAAAAAAAAATGAGTAATACTCATAAATAATTATCAAAACAGAAGTCAACGAGAGCTAAGAAAATGAGCATAAGATGACAAAGATAATAGTAAGAATCGAAAGAAAGAAATGAATTCAAGAAGAAAAATATAAGAAGGTGAAGCCACACAAAAAAGCAAACAGATGTCAACTCTTCTAAGCACATAAAATTATAATATATTAATAACTTTATACAATTATGAAAACATTGAAACAAACGACATTAAAATACATTCCACTTCCGATCCTAACTTAGAACAAGAGACAATCATAGATGCATGTGGCCACCCAACACATCCTACCACAGACAAACATCTCTATTCTCTATGATACATCAAAGGACAGGAAGATCCTAATTCGATTTCCTGTATCCATAACGGCAATCTGTTGGGCGACTAATTTAGTTATTGGACCAATTTTAGCTAGGAGATTTATTACGGTATTTTGAATTGAATAAAATTGGTCTAATGAGGATGATTTGTTAGTCCAAGAATCCAGATGAAAAGAAAAACGCTTAGGACTTTTGGCTTTTGCTTTGATGTTTATTAGCCTGTTTGATTTATTTTAAGTACTGAAAGGAACGTAATCAATTTAAAGAAATCATTATTATCAAGTTACTTGCCACCATAGTTTTATATTCTGTCAACTGAATTTTTTGTTACTTTCTTATTAGCGGAAGGTAAAGGTATGCAAATTATTACTTTCCGTTCTCTATAGTTGTTTGTTTTCGCCCAAATCTTGGTAATTTGCATAACTCACACACGTTCACTGTTGTCAAAAGTTTAAAACTAAAAATCTGAATTTAATTCTCTGAATTATAGCCACCGCAATATTATTCTGAGCGTTACGTAAACACATAATTTTCTATAGCAGAGTTTTGTGATCTATGTGGCGCCAAATTCATTTCATACTGTTTTCGCAAACTTGTATCAAAATAATTATGTCATTATCAAACTTAGATACGGTAACTTGTGTTCAAGAGTGAAACTTGTAAATTGGAAGGGCGGTTGCGTCGCTTGCATGTTTCATACCTACTCAGAATAAGCAAACTAGAACGGACGTTTGATTCCTTCCTATTCTATTGTTTTTCAAAAAGAACAAACATGTCAGAGATTCAGCCAAATCAAGTTCCTACATAAATTCTGAAAAAATATTAATTTCACAGTAGGTTTTTATCGTGCACCAATTCTATTCAATTTATTGGAACAATCCACTTGAGCTTTCTTTCATTGTGCGATTGGTAGAAACATCTATTTTGGCAGCCTTCACAGCTCAGTTGGTAGTAGCTCTGGTTTCTGCACCGTAGGCCGTGGGTTCGATCCCCACCGAGAACAAACATTTGTGTGATGAACATATACGTTTGTTCTCTGTCTAGGTGTTATTATATATTACTAGTAGTTCGCCCCGAACTGAGATCTCGTGATGCGACCCGACGAACACATCAAAACTTTGAGTAGGTAGTAGTCAGAGGCAAGTCCAAACATTATCTTTGGATTTTTTCTGACTACCGCCTACTAACTTGGTATGGTTACTAAGTTTCAACTTTATTGGCCTATTTATTGAAGAGTTCCGTTGAACAGATCTTGGCTCCATCATCAGACCTGGTCGTCGTCACCATTTTATGAGAACTGAGTACCTCCTTAATTTATTTCAAGAAAAAAAAATACGAAAAATCAAAGGAACTGGCCGACCAGTAGAAAAACCTTGATGTCAACGAAACTCTTAGAGATGGGAGCTCTTGGATCGCTGGTTATCTTAATTTAACTTTTTAAGTTTTATCTCGAAAACCGAGCGTCCCAAAAAAAAAGTAAAAATTGTTTTGGAATGTCCAAACAAAGCCCTTTCATATGACATGTAATTTGATTTTTTTATGTAACTTTTTTTATTTTTGCCCCCTTAAAAAACCCCATATCTCAAAAGCCCTTCATACGATTTTACTCATATACTTACCAGTAAATTTCTCAAGTACAAGCTATCGACATTTCAAATTTCATGCAGATCGGATCAACGGTTCTTAAGTTATCGCCAGACAAACATACATACATACATACATACATACATACATACATACATACATAAAATGCCAAATCGCCCAAGTTAAAACTAAGATCTTCGTTCGCTTCGCTCACTCGATCAATAAGTAAGTATATGTATTTACAAAAAAAATGTATTATATCAGCTATCTGGTTCCCATATTACAAGCTTTGGCTTAGTTTAGGGCTAGATATTGCTATGTGGAAAGTCCACCAATATTTATTTATTTATCTCTAATAAAAGATTGAAAGTTAAAAGCTTCTACTTAGCTACGAGTAGCTAAGTAGTAGCTCAGCAGCATTAAATTCAAAATCAAATAATATACTATACTGTCTAATGTCTATATTATTAATGGAAGTTTTAATGAGGCTATTTTTACTCTACACTCTGATGAGGGAGAATGTAGGCCAGCCTCGGACGTAAATGCATACCTACTGCAACAATTTATTTTACGAGAGGGGATCGCTTTCAATTTGGCGTTCTATTTTAATTTTAATTAGAAGTCGATGTGTTAGTTTATTGTGATTCGAGTAAGGAGATAATTTTATATGAACAATTTTATTGATTAAAAATATTGATGACTGATGATTGATGATTGATGTCAGGCCGGTTTCGACACGGCGACATAGTTACTGCTTGTTTATTGATTTGTCTAGTGTGCTCTAAGATGACTAGAGTAACCAATTTTTAAATCCTACTAATATTATAAACGCGAAAGTTTGTAAGTATGGATGGATGGATGGATGTTTGTTACTCTTTCAAGTAAAAACTACTGAATGGATTTTAATGAAACTTTACAATAATATAGCTTATACATCAGAATAACACATAGGCCACAATTTATAAAGATATTGTGTGAATTGTCCAAAATATGACGATAAGTGTCAAGTAAGTAGGAAAAAATCTACCATCTGCGAGCTATTCTGGCGTGCGCTGCCAAAACCGCTAGAGTTACACATATCACAGATAAGAGAATACCACATATGTACTACGCCACGCTAATATAAGCTATTCGAAATACTAATCCTGCGCAGACAAAGTCGCGGGCACCAGCTAGTATATTATAAAAGAAACAGGTATGCTAATGTGAAGTAAAATGAAAGCATCACTATTAGAAATGATTACTTTTAGCACCACATAAATATTAAACCTACCAAATTATAACTTATGAATTCTGAAAAGATAGTTCCGTTCTAAATGGTTTCGGTCTTAACTGCCTAAGTCTAGACGCGTACATTGGCATACTATAGAATTATGATGACAGAGATAACAAGGCACACGTGTTGTGATCACAAATAAACATGCGAATGATTTGTGGGCTGATACAACTCGTATCGGGATGTGGGGAACTTGAACTTTGCTCAAAATATAGTAAAATTATTGTTCCTCTACGACTGAAGACCCTCAAGAGGGAAACTAAAAAAACAAAGCTATAACGAGATTTGTGGACTTGTCGCTTTTTATTGATCGAGTGAGCGAAGCGAACGAAGATTCTAGTTTCAACTTGGGCGATTTGGCATATTATGTATGTATGTATTCTTTCGAACCGTTGATCCGATCTGCATGAAATTTGATAAGACGACAGCTTGTACTTGAGAAATTTACTGGTAAGTATATGAGTAAAATCGGATAAAGGGTTTTTAAGATATGGGGTTTTTTAAGGGGGCAAAAATAAAAAAGTGACTTAATAAAATCAAGTTACATGTCATACGAAAGTACTTTGTTTGGACATTCCAAAACAATTAATACTTTTTTTCTGGGACGCTCGGTTTTTGAGATACAAAAAAAAAGTTAAATTAAGATAACCAGCGACCCAAGAGCTCCCATCTCTAAGAGTTTCGTTGGCATCAAGGTTTTTCTACTTGTCGTACAGTTCCTTTGCTTTTTCTTATTTTTTTTTCTTTAAATAATTTAAGGAGGTACTCAGTTCTCATAAAATGGTGACAAGGACCAGGTCTGATGATGGAGCCAAGGTCTGTTCAACGGAACTCTTCAATAAATAGGCCAATAGAGTTGAAACTTGGTTACCGTACCAAGTTAGTAAGCGGTAGTCAGAAAAAAGTCCAAACATAATGTTTGGACTTGCCTTTGACTACCACCTACTCAAAGTTTTGGTGCGTTCGTAGGGTCGCATCACGAGATCTCAATTCGGGGCGAACTACTAGTTTATCTAATATCTAGCAGAATCTAGTCCTCAAAGAATGAGTTAGTACTTGGTACTAAGAGATCGAGAAGATATCTACCGTGTCTGGTATTAAAGCTGTTTCGGTGTTTTCTAGCAGGAGGCATGTTATGGAGCTTATTTCAAACGATGCACAACTATCGACATGATTCAACCTTCTCGCATGGTCTCGATGTAAACAGACATTATACCTGAGCAACCAAAAATAAACAAGATAATTAATAGCACTTCAAGTGCCGGTATAAGAGATTGATGAAGCTCAGAGATTAAGATGCCTAGAGTGCATAATTCATTCCATAAGCCTACAAATTGCCTACAAGGAGATTGCTCGAAGGACCAAAGTAGTTCAAAATAACTATCAGGATATTACACTCAGTATCTTACACTCGCTGGCATGCAAATGTGACTGCATTCCTTGAAGGCTCGTGACTGGATCCTCGAGTACGAGCACAGTTCAAAGAGCTGGCTCACTAATAGGAGATGGTTGAAATAAAAACATCAATGAAAAGTTCTGACAACGGCTGATCCGTTGTACTAAGGGTTATTTCATTTAGGATAGGTACTGATACAGACGCTTCTTGTCAATTTGTAGAGGTTTGAGGAAGATGATGAGACGTTACATCATAAACTCGTAGTGTCAACTGCTTATATACCAAGTAATTGAAATACCTTAAATTAAGCCAACATTTCTTTACACTGTGGTTTAATCGAGATAGGAACGCACTTAGTTGATAAGTGTGCAAGCAGAATTATTATTGGGATGGCTCGGGATGACGATGAAGATTGTGATGGAGATATTACAACTTTGAATAAAGAATCACTTAGTTATTTAAACTTGTTATTTAACATTTGCCTTGCTGATATGTAGGTAGGTAGGTAGGTACGTGTGTCTTTGATAGACTTTAAAACTAAATAGGTAGATATGTCATACGCTTGACAATGCATCCGACGACACCCAAATGCTTAACGTAGAAACGAAAACAAACGTTATCCATAATATCATACCAACAATCAAAGATAAACATCAGAACACATAACATCAGCAAACAAGGATGTAATCGCCCTAAATAGAGCTATATGCATTCAGTTAAAACGGTATTAAGATGCCAAAATCCGCAAATTAGTTAAATCCATTAGCCTATCCTTTGAATTATTACCTTCAGCATTCTCTCGCCAATTGTATTTCTGACTTTATTACGGCGGAATAAGATACAAGGTCTGCTGGAATTGCAGTTCTCAGAAATTCAGCTCAGATCTAAAGGTGCGCTAAAATTATGCGCGACATTCCAGTTTATTTGTGTATGTGGAGTAACACCAGGACGCGACCTGGAAGGTATTTTAATGGCGAGGGATTCCAGAGATTCGCGTCCACATGGGATATCGCGTGTCTTATGGCTTGTTAGCCATTCCTTCTATTTTTGGGTTTCCGTAATGAGGTAAAGCGTAAAGTGGTGACCGTTTTGATGGAGTGGAAAAGTTGTGATTCGTTTTATGAATTTGTGTTTTGGAGTTTGAGTCGACACGACACTTAAAAAGAGTGACACTTGAAACGAGAACAGAACCTAGTTAGTAATAGGTAAACCAATTCTTGTTAGCGTATAGTTGAATCAAGTTTGATTATGGTAATACAGATAATGATGACACATGCAAGTAATTCATCTTACAGCCAAAATTACTGTTCATTAGCAACCTCTTGATGCGAAATCCCCACCTGATTTCTGGAATTTCTACGCCATGCAATAAACACACGTCAAACCAAAATGATATTATTATCATCATCGAAAATAAACACGCATAAAGCTGAGTGTTAATCGCTGTAGTGTGTACACGTCTGAACGTTTACAAAAGGATCACGAGCCCAACATTGTGCGGATCGCCTGTCTCGCTGATGTATTGAGCCAAATGTCTGCGAAGCAGCTTCTTTATGCGTCATCTCACCACGTCATGTTTCGAAATCTAAATTAATATTTCAAAATACTCGTTTGTTTAGTATTTCTAAGCACAATAGAATGATCACCGATATCTATAGGTGCTAGGTCCATACGACGGTAAGCAAAATAGTCACACGCGGAGAATACCTACGGATACAAAACACATTTAGCAAAATTACAAGAACTATTAACTACTTTACTACCTCTAGACTACTGTCTATGTATCTACCTTCTTTCAATCCGTGCCTAAATAATTAGACTAATAGGCCTTTTAGGCCTATTAGTCTAATCTAATAAAAACTAAAAGGCCTCATTTAACGGGAACCACACTACTCGTAGGAATATATGTATATTTGCTGGGAAGATTACCTATGTATCTAAAGCGGAAGAGTAAACCGTATATGCTACTACTACTATATTTGGACAATAGAAGGCAAATAAAAGACAATACGCGGCTGCCAGTAAACGTTGACATGCCTACGGTATAATACGCTCCTGGTAAAGCGTAAAGTGGTGACCGTTTTGATGGAGTGGAAAAGTTGTGATTCGTTTTATGAATTTGTGTTTTGGAGTTTGAGTCGACACGACACTTAAAAAGAGTGACACTTGAAACGAGAACAGAACCTAGTTAGTAATAGGTAAACCAATTCTTGTTAGCGTATAGTTGAATCAAGTTTGATTATGGTAATACAGATAATGATGACACAAGCAAGTAATTCATCTTACAGCCAAAATTACTGTTCATTAGCAACCTCTTGATGCGAAATCCCCACCTGATTTCTGGAATTTCTACGCCATGCAATAAACACACGTCAAACCAAAATGATATTATTATCATCATCGAAAATAAACACGCATAAAGCTGAGTGTTAATCGCTGTAGTGTGTACACGTCTGAACGTTTACAAAAGGATCACGAGCCCAACATTGTGCGGATCGCCTGTCTCGCTGATGTATTGAGCCAAATGTCTGCGAAGCAGCTTCTTTATGCGTCATCTCACCACGTCATGTTTCGAAATCTAAATTAATATTTCAAAATACTCGTTTGTTTAGTATTTCTAAGCACAATAGAATGATCACCGATATCTATAGGTGCTAGGTCCATACGACGGTAAGCAAAATAGTCACACGCGGAGAATACCTACGGATACAAAACACATTTAGCAAAATTACAAGAACTATTAACTACTTTACTACCTCTAGACTACTGTCTATGTATCTACCTTCTTTCAATCCGTGCCTAAATAATTAGACTAATAGGCCTTTTAGGCCTATTAGTCTAATCTAATAAAAACTAAAAGGCCTCATTTAACGGGAACCACACTACTCGTAGGAATATATGTATATTTGCTGGGAAGATTACCTATGTATCTAAAGCGGAAGAGTAAACCGTATATGCTACTACTACTATATTTGGACAATAGAAGGCAAATAAAAGACAATACGCGGCTGCCAGTAAACGTTGACATGCCTACGGTATAATACGCTCCTGGCAAGCACGCTACCGCCACTGTTTGTAAACTAAAGTACATATGTACCTAGAAAATTAACTTAACTGCAAACTATAATGCCCTGCTCGAGGTCGTAACACCATAAAAATAGCGCTTACTGTGTTTCTTGACCCGTAACTATCAGTGTACGTGCCGGCGATGCTTTTTTTTTGAAAGCGTTCAACTTTGGCAAGGAAACATTTTCTTTCTCGTACTACCTAATGTCTTTCCTGTTTTTTGCAAGTTGTCGTAAGGTTCGGCTGTTCAAACTGTAATGTTACCTACTTTAGATTGCGGTAGTTGCGGTAAAACTTGTCGCATTACTAATTTATTCCGATTATTACGACTTACAGCTTACATGATGCAATTAATGAAACTGGAGCAAGTGCCAAGCCAAAATACATTCCCAAAACTCAAAAACCCTGCTATAATTTTCACTCTAACTAACGAGGTTTCTTACGCTTTCAGGAAATCCCAACGACAAGATCCTGTACGGACGACCGAACAAGCGACGAAGTGCATCCTTCCCTGCCCCACGATCCTTGGACCGACGCCACTCGCTGCGGATCTTCGGCTCTTCGACCAAGTACCTCCAGAGATGCGCTTCGACTAGGAGCCTTCACCATAAGCATGCGAACACGACTGACAGCTCATCTTCGACTGATTACCCACCGAGCGTAGAATCGGCGTCACCGAGTAAGTTTACTTCAATGTCTTCGTTTCATTGAAAGTAGGTAACCTGACTTATTACCAATTAGGTAAACGAATTGATTAAATCAATTATTAACACTACTAACTTCGAGTAAATAGGTAGTACTCTTCTTCTTTCTTAAAATTATTTTACTTCAGGAACTTATTACTCCACTATCAAAAGAATCATCCTAAAAGAGAACTCTGTCTGAACTGCAATCATCAGCATATCTTTCTCGTTTCAGAAAAAGTGTCCCTGCTCTCCCGCTTATTTAGACGAAGCGGCCGCAGCAAGCAGACGCGAGCGATGAGCTCATTCTCTGCGCAGTTTCCCCCTACCGAGTGGTTCAACAACAAAGCAGTGCACTTGCATTGCGTCGCTACACAAACCAACTCCAAGGTAAGTATTCTTTAAAGAGTTATCAAACTGTGAAATTCTTTTCTAGTCAATTTCAAAAGAAGACCTTTAAATCTCTTTTAACATTTTTTTCCGTTTTCAGGAGTCACTACAGAGCCAAACCTCATTCGTCTCATCATACTACGACGGTTCAGAAATAAGTAATCGGTCGTCGACGCTGCCAAGAAGGCACAAGCGACATCTCTCTACGGAATCGGGAATAGCCGGTTCAGTTGGCAACTATGACCATTCTCCCATCAGGCAATCTAGCCCTAGCTCCGGAAGCCTCCCAAGGTCTACACTTAGTAGGAGTTCCACCAACAAAACTATCCTCGATCACTTTGGATTCCCACAAAGACACAGCGATCCAAAACTAAGAGACAGTCTAAACGGAAGCCTCCGGCGGGGAGACTACTCCAACTCAGATCACATAATGACTACCAGCGGCCCTTCTAGTTTAGAAAGCACCACCACACATCGAACACCAAGGAAAGATTATAAAAACGGGACGTCTGATCCCAACTCTTTGATGAAAAGGAGCTACCACACAAGTAGCAGCGGTCATTCCAGTTTAGAATCGCACATATCGGATCGAACGCTAAAACCTTCGCCTAGTCATAGCAACGCGCAGGGAGCTCCCGGTCTAAGCAGAGCGCAGTCACTCGTCAAAGTACAAAGTCTTCAAAGCTCTCCAAAAAGTCTCCACAAGTACAGAACCAAGCCGCCAATGGTCGGCGGGGAAACTAACGGTAAAAGCACGTCACCCAAAAACTCGCCAAAAAACTGTCCAAGCACACCCAAAAAAACCGCTACCCCTTTGCATAATAAAACTTTAGGACCTAAGATGGAGAACCCTTCGACGACGATGTTGGCGAGTTCCAATTCTAACAATTCAATCACACTAAAAGTTACCACGAATACCATGTCTCAGAACGGTGGCGGCACTAACACCAAAGTCTATGTACAGAATTCTCCCGTAAGGTCCGTCATCACCTTCGAGAACGGCAAAGTCACCGAGACCAGCAACGGCAGTAACATCTACATCATAAACGACGACAGGCAAGTGGTCTCTGTATCCCAGAACGGAACCTCCAACCAGACGACAAAAAACCCCACAGAAACTTCATTCGATGTTAGCGTAGAAAAAAACAAACAAAAATATAAAGAGACGGAGCAGATTCGAGTACAGGAGAATAAATTCAATAAGAATTCGATTAATGATACGGGTATGAATAATAATCGAAAGCTCTCATTGCAAATCGGAGGAGGAGTAACTAACAATAATAGTTTTGTGTACAAAAACCAGTTAAATAATACGAACGAAGTAGCTTCCAACCCACCCTCTCCGGCCATACATAACAACATACATAATGTAGAAACCACTGCCAACAGTATCCCCTCGACGCCCACCAAGAGTTACGACAATATCATCGGATCTATGGGCAGTCTGCGCTACCAGAAGAATTCTTTGTCATCAGCGAATGGCCTTCAAACAAATATAAACTCGAACAGCGAGTTGAAAAGCGTCGATTTGTTGAAGAAAGCGGCAGCATTACAGATGCTTAACGGAATACCGAACGTGAACAACAGAATGAGCTCAGACTCGATTGCAAATCTACTGACGAAAGCGATCGACCAGAAACCGACGGTGCTCGGCTCAGAACCGAACTTGACGAAGAACCAAGACCACATAAAGGACATAAACATGTCAGCGGAGAAGATCAACTGTTTGGAAAACAAACAGAAGCGGTACAGTTTGAGCCAAGAGAGCAAGAAGGATAACCAAGATTTCTACAACTTTCCGAGCCTCAGTGACTTGAGTTTCAACTTCACAAGTTTAGCGGCCCAGAAGATATTGAAAGGGGTCAGTATCAACAGTGTAGATACGCTAGTTGAACTAAATATGGCCGCAAACAGCGCGGAGAAGCAAAATAATCGCGACGTAGCTGCGGTCTGCACGGATTTCGGCCTTGTATAGCACATAGTGTCTAAATGTATAGTAGTCTTAACATATATGATAAGCTAGTATAACTTATTCGTAACTACTTATAACATGCTTTAGGTACGCACTATTTTAGTTACAAACTTGTTTAAGATTTTGTACTCCCTCTTACGGAATTATCTTACTATTATCCCTTATTTTATTTGACTACTAATAACGAAAATCAATTTAGAAATGTAACACAGTATTCATTATCATATTCGGATAAATTCTTAGTTTGTAGCTCACTCTTGAGACAATAAAATTAAACTTTGATGTGGCCTAAACACCTTTGAGTGCCTAAAATAGTATTTAAAATCATGTAGTCATGTAATTCACTATTTCATCATCACATTTAAGATAAAATAGTTATTTTAAAATTTTCCCTAGCACTTTTTCTTGTGCCATCGCATAATCCAGTGAAGAAGTCGAGTACAAACTAGAATATAACCTTTCTCCATAACAGATTCCATCCAAAAATGGGAATTTATAGGAATTGTAAAATGTGTATGTCATTATAAGTGCCATAAAAACCATAGTATTACGCTTTGTGGGCAGTTAAAACGGAAGGCTTGCTTGTTCTCTGGGAAAGTTTGTTAGCTTTTTTGCTGTCCTATATTAGAAATTCATGAAAATGCCCTTGAACTGTCTATTTATTGTAATAACCTTATGCAGGTACTTACATTCAATTAAAAAATAAATCACAAATAAGATAGGTACCCGAATAGGTTATTACTACCTACACCAATCACTACAAAGTCATAAAACTTGCAACACAAATAATATTTGATGGAAATTGTAACCAATAATTTTCTTTCCACTTGAATTAAGCAAGCCTTATTTGAATTGGGACTTTAACATTAGACTTACTGTACTGGAAGTATGGAAGCAAAGGGTATATTTATTCATTAGGGATTGTAATCAGAAGTCAATGCATATTAGTTTAAATATCATGTAACGCCATTTGTATAAATATTAACAAATATAAGTTGATGCTTTATGCAGGTTGTTTTATTTTATCTAGGAATAGAAAACCATGATACTAGTATTATGTAGTCAGAATCCTCGGCACTCTCAAACAGTGGAGGAAAACATTGCAAAGAAACCTGTGGCTTTGTCAACACATGAGCTTGACTAGGTTGAGAAAATGGTACAGGTGATGGGCAGTCTACTTCATCTAAAATCCTGTCCCAGGTACTGCAGCATCTTGTAATAAGGACATCAGTTATAAGTTATCCCTGAATGAATCATCTACATTAGATACAAAGGTCTGTACAGCAGCACCTGGCCTGTACACTGTACAGAGTACAGACATACCTCTCTGCGCTTGCAAGAAATGCTCATAAGAAGAAACTATAAATATAAATGCACATCACTAAGTAAGTATAATATTATTAGAGAAAGTAAAGGCATTAGGATGTTTGAGGCTCAATCAAACCATGACATCTGAACCGATTTAAATTAAACTTGACATAGACAGTTTGTGACCTGGAAAAGCTTATACCTAGATTACTTTGTATGTGGATACCAAAGCAGCAAGAGGTATGTAGCTCATTAAAAGAGATAAAATCGTAGTTATGCATTATACTTGGTAGTCCAGGTTATTCTGTTAAATACTTAAAAACAAAACGAAATATTTTCTTTGTGACCATTCAAATATTTATTTGGTAGGTTTAAGAATATTTCAGTACAACAAACACATAAAAAAATGGTTGAATATAAAACTTTGTTACATACCTCTACGAAAAACCTGTGGATAGCAAAATGGTTGCTTAAGCTATGAGCATTCAATAGTACTGTGTTCCATGAGGTCTGTCACCTGGGTTGGCTCGGTTTCTGTCTGATTTTTGATAGAGTTCATCCAGTCATCTGTAGGGTCTAGCTTTTTAACTTCAGAATCTGACTCTGAATCAAAACTCTTTTCCTCTTCAGTCACTTCTGGGCATTCCTTCATTACACAATTTTCACTACATTCTACTGGGGAAGTGGGCGGATCTAAGTCTCTAAACTTTTGTGACACTTCTTCACTCCTTATATTAACATAGCACACACAATCATCTGCTGCCGTTATTTGTTTTAACGCTGCCTCTTCTATTTCTAAGTCTTCTTTACTGGTTTCGTTTGTAGCCTCTTCGATAGCCTTGTGCATGTACATGTGATCGTCTTCAGGGTTCACGTAATCTTCTAAGGAGAAAGTTTTACTATCGAAATTGAACTTCTCCAGATTTATAGCACCATAGTTGTGAATGTTGTCTAGCAACGCGGACTCGTTATCGAAGTATAATCTAATTTTCTGAACACAATTTATAGATAAATCTTTGTCGTCTTGGCATTGTTTACGTAAAGCATCCAGTTGTCGTAAAGTTTTCAATTCCCTCGCTTTCAAAGATGCATATATCCGCGCAAATGAAGATCGCACTGTTGATTTTATCTGTAAATAAAATAGATAGCTTACATTGCTGAACATACAATGGCAATTTAACTATATTCAATGAGAAATTACTTACATTTTCAAAGTTTTTATTGGAATCGTCCGTATCACACGACATGTTTACAATTATTTATTTTTATTCTATTGTTTTTTGTTTGACTTGACTATTGTATTGACACATTCTTTTTGACAGACATTTCTGTCAGTCATTGTCTAATGTCTTTTAAAGTATGAATGAATCTAGCACTTTTGACCCGCAAAATCGCGCGGGTAGTAGCACAGGGGCCTTATGCTCACTTCGACAGAGATTATCTCACGTTAGAGATGACGTCATATCTCGTTCGATAACTATTTATCCCCATTCTCACTATCTAACTCCTCAATTTTCTCATACAAAGTTCATGCGAGACGCAAGGTCAACGAGTTATTGAACGAGATATGACGTCATCTCCATCGTGAGATAATCTCGCTCGAAGTGAGCATAAGGCCCCTGCACTAAGACAAGAACATGCAATAGATATCTATTGCACGTAATAAATAACATAAAATGTCTAAAAAATTATTGAAGAAAGGTGTTGAAAAAAAATTGTAGGTAACTGAGGTAGCATGCTGGTAAAATGGTAGGGGAAATCGGAGATGTTGGGTTGAAGATCACTAGGAAGGTGGTCCCTCTAGTTTTGATATTAGCCTTTAGGAACTACCTACCACTTTCTACCACTTCTGATATTGAAATGGCAACCCACCAAAATGGTTATTGATTGATTTTATTTGTTGTTTGTTCGTCTGTCGTTCGTTCGTTTCGTTGACAAGTAGCTGGCTGGAAAATACATCGATTCTTGTAAATTAAATAAAATATCCGCCAGATCGCGGCATTCTCTTGAAAATCTAAATTGTGAAAAGTGTTTTTTGTGAGTTTTAACAGCCATGAGTGAGCTGAGACATCGACGCGGAGAGGGTGACGGGAATGATAAAATGGAAACCGCTGGAGAATCCGATCATGTAAATTCTTACTTATTTTGTAACTTTTGAACCAAAACCTGTTTTATGAGTAGCTGTTGTTATTTGTACTATGATTGGTTGCTAGGTGGATTCGGAGGAGGAAAAGAACATAGAAGAGAAGTATGTGGATGAAATGGCGAAAAGTCAACCTCAGGGAACGGACAAGACACCTGAAATCCTTGACTGTGCGCTTTCTGGTTTATCTACAAGGTAATCCAATTAAATAAATGCAACGCTCGCATACACATTACAGGATTCTTAAACTGTAGCTGAAACCTTGAACAACATAGGTAGGTAAAATTTACAATCAAAACAATTCAAGGTACCTACAAACTTAGTTTTTGGATCACAAAATAATCGCTTATTTTGGCAGATTATACTTATACCATTATTATAAGCATTAAAGCTTTTGTATAGAATTTAATTGTGTATGAATTTATCTGAACATTCATTTTGTTATTGTGCAAGGTTGACTAAGATATGTTTAAAAATACATATTTTCATATAAATAGAGGTATCCAATTAAAAAATCTTATACTTTTTAGAAAATCTGTCATAGATCAACAATGCTTATAATTGTTAACAGGGTAAATTTTAAACAATATTTAAATCCAATTGTATAATTTTTGGGTTTAAGGTTTTTTGGATTTTGGGTTTAATTTAAAAAACAAAGTTGAAATATTTTTTTTTCCTCTATTAGATATGTACCTCTATCTAACTGTACTTCCAACTAATTATTTAGAGAATTTTTGGAATTAAACTTTTAGTAGTTAAAAGTATGTATCAACCTTGGAAATGATACTGATGAATTGGAATCCACTTTTTAACTTTTTGCATGCCCTAATACGGATGAAATACTATTTAATCTATAAAAAATCTTATAATATCCCTGTATCAAGTAATTCTTTTCCAATAATTGCATGGTATAAGCTTACAATAACAGCCAGTTGGTCAGATGATATTTGGGTTTTAGGAGCAAGGTGGATTCTATTGGTTCAGTACTGTAAACAAATTTAGTGTGCTACATACAGGCCTATATCCAACAGTAGGTTGATATAAGCTGAGCAGATAGATAGATAAGTATTTTTTTTAATTTATTCATCATCATCATCACCCTTACAGTATAATATATATAATAACAATACAGATGGAGGAACTGGGTGATCCGTGGAATCTTCACCTGGCTCATGATTGGAGCGTTCTGCCTGCTGATCTATGGCGGACCTTTGGCTCTTATGATTACGGTAAGCTACTTATTTATTCATCTTCATGTGGTGTCACTAGTTCTTTCAAAATAGTTGTGAAAGGATTTTTGAGTGCACCTCAAAAAGGCTTCTTTTCAAGCCTCTAAGGTTTTATTTATTTAACAATAATAGATGTGTAGCTGTTGATGGTAGATATGTCTATATCACAGTTTTGGAATAATAAGTTTTATTAGGTTTCATTACTTTTTTGTGTACTAATTTGTTTGTTCAAAGCCCGTTGTTGAGCTTTATAATGAATGCATTGACAGAAGACTTTAAATATGGTTACAAAATAAAACTGTAATCTCACATTTTCTCTTTGCTCATTGTTTCCACTGTACCTATTTCTGAAAGCAAACCCCTAACTGCCCCTTTTCTCAGGTGCTGTGCGTGCAAGTGAAATGCTTCGAGGAAATCATAAACATTGGCTATGCTGTCTACCGGGTGCACGGCCTGCCATGGTTCCGTTCACTCTCCTGGTACTTTTTGCTGACTTCTAACTACTTCTTCTATGGAGAAAACCTGATTGATTACTTTGGAGTTGTCATCAATAGAACGGTAAGTACTTTTATGAAATACCTCCAATCCTATTTATTGATTTTTAAAATATGCCACAAAAATTAACTTTTGTGAAATAAACAACAATACAAAACTAATAAAAATTTCTGGTATTGTTGATAAACTTTATACAGTCGTTCTATTCTTTATAAGGCGACCCTTCTACTTGAATGTCTTTTACAGCGAGTAGCGGTGTTGGTACATATTGAAAGCATAATTCATTAATCGGACCTATTATACTACCACAAGTAACAAACTAAGCTGGTAAATTACAGACGAAAAATAATTCAAAGTCAATAGGTATTTATTCAATAAAATCACAAGGATCACTTTGAAACGTCTTAAAGCTAGGTGACTCTAGGTGCCAGTTCCACGCGACCAAAGCCTAGAAGAACAGGCAACAAACTTACGGCTTGGTTCCTACCGTTCTTTTGTATGATCCTTTTACAATGTAATATAATATATTATTGAAGTTAAGTGAGGCGTAGGCATACAGAAAAAGTTAAACATAATCAAATTTATAAGACAGCTACGCTTCAAACTAATAATACCTAATGCATAAAATTAAATATTTAAAATTAAATAATTAAATTGATCTGTGTACCTATGTAATAACAGAATCAAATATAGGTAAGGTATATTTGATTTTGGAATTTAAATGTGTTGAGCCTATCATAAATCATAATCAAGATTGTAGTTGTTTTGATTGGCTGATATTTTATGTTGCTAGGTCTAAAATATTGAATAACATGGTACTTAAAGTTTTTTTATTTTTTATACAACTAGCTGATGGAACAAGCAAATGGCCCACCTGATGTTAAGTGGTAACCATCACCTATAACAAAGAATTGCCTTGTAAGTCACGCAGGATAGGAACGTACTCTACGATGTACTGCCCTGCGTCCATCAACTTGAGGTATACAGATGTTAAACCTCATGTGCCTGTAATTACACCGGCAACCACACTCTTCAAAGCGGAACACAGCGTTGCTGCTTGGCGGCAGAAAAAGGCGTGGTGGTAGTACTTCCCCGGACGAGCCCTTCACAAAGGGCTCTACTACTCTTAATATTATATTTCTAGCATTCCTATCTTAAATAGTCCCATGTAGTCCTGCGAAAAAAAAATACATGTATATTGTGGAACAGGCATATACCTCTATATGCTGCTCAAAAGTACCTACCTATGTTCTGTTATGCTTACGCCTCACTAAGTTCGTTTTGCACCGCAATGTAGTTTCATTATTATATTATTTTGTAACAAAGATAAAAAAAAACGATAGTCGTAAGTTTGCTGCCTATTCTTCTAGGCTTGGTCGCGTGGAACTAGTAGATACCTAGATTCACCGAGATCCTTACAAAACAAAAGATCCTTACAGAATAAATACACCCTGACTTTAAAGGATTTTGCTTGCTTATCGGGTTTATGCATCACAGCAGTTAGGCCACAGCAATGTTCAATTGCTTTCAACACCAATAAGTGGTACAGTCTATTAAATCATTCCATTGTTCCAATTTGGGAACAGTGAATACTAACTGACATATGCATCATAACAGCGTGTTTGTTCAATTCAATTGGGGGTAAGCTAACTTCGCCAATGTCACGTTGCAAGTTAGGCTTAACACAAAGGCGTAGGATAAAATCGGTGATATTAATGTTCCACTAAGCTATATATTCAGTTAATTCGCCAATAACTGTAACAATACGACAACACAAACGGACTACAGACAAGCGTGTTTGTTATCAGATGCTGTCATAATAAAACCAACGTCAGTATCATGTCATCATCACAGCGGAACACGCCTGCGGGAAATACACAGCGACGGCCCATACGTAATGTCAATAAAAATTTATAAGCTTCCTATTCAAATAAAAAATATAGAAAAAAATAGTCTATTTACAAAAACATTAAAATCATTTTTAATTATTAAACATACTATTATATTTACAACTAGCGGCCTGTCCCAGCTTCGCATGGGTGGTCATAAATTTTTTGAACATTTTAGGATAAACTTAGACCGTGGGTTCGAGCCTAGCGTCTACTTATTTCATACATTTGCACGCCCTTCTCCTTGAGTGAGTGAAATCGCACCCCGTGCGTGACCCGTGGACCCGTTAACATTTTATATATAACCATAACTATAATAGTAAGACATATGCTGTCGCGACATTTTTTGTAGATGATGACGTGTTCTACAAAATCGTAATCCATTATTTTGTTCTATCATCAATAGTTTTCGCAGCGCACGCGATGGAAGGTTTTTGTTTTCCAGCTTGGGTTACATTATTGGAGTTTTAGTAAGGATCCCTAATTTTTTTAGAAAATATAATATAGCCTATGTTACTCAGGCTATGCTATGGTGAAAAATGTTTTGAAATCGGACCAGTAGTTTTTGTTATATATGCCTATTCGTTACATACAAACATACAAACATACAAACATACAAAAATACAAATCTTTCCTCTTTATAATATTAGTGTAGATAATTAAATAAACGTTTAATTTTTAATGATTAACATTATAATTTAACATTAAAACTTAACATTGAAATTACCTAGATTTAACTTTGACATTTTTTTATTTAACATTCTGCTTAATCACACTTTGACCTAAATATTGACTATTTTTAATTAAACATTTCTTAATATATTAACTTTGACATACATTCCCAATACCTGAATACCTAGTTTTTTTCGTGCCTAACACCTACCTAGATGTTTTTTACTGTAACTATACCTGTCTACCAACTATACGCATTATAATTTAAAACCTCGGCCTGCCTCCATGTTGCCATATCCTATGCAGGGTCCATGTGATACTTACTAACACCTAACAACAATGTATGTACCAAAACTAAACCATGTGTAAGCAATAAATGTATTGAGATAAATTGTCTGAAAATGACATTAGCTTGACAGATGCTCACGCCAAACAAATGTAATTTTCATACAATTTCCCTATTTCATACATATCCCTGTTTGCTTTAAGCATCCACTTTGTGATTTTAGAGTCAAACTAACCATGCCTTGTTCCGCTGCCATGCAGCGATGCTGTGTTTCCGTTGGAAGAGTGTGGTTGCCTGTGAAATTACAGAGGCAGTGATAGGGTACGTTCCTATCGAGCGTGACTTACGATGCAATGCTTTGTTGTAGGAGATGGTTAACACTTAACATCATGTGGGCCTTATGCTGGTTCCACCAAAAGGTTGAAAAAAAAGCTTCTAGGCTGCTCCCTATTGATTATTATGATGATGGCTTAGTGACAATTCTTTGGTACTTACATACTCTTAAAATAAAATAATGTAATAAATTACCTTCGTAGTTAAGGTACGGAAGTTTTGTGAAGTGATAATAAAAACAACACCAAATACACGCAACATAAAATGTAATTTACATTTTAAACTAGTAGTTCGCCCCGAACTGAGATCTCGTGATGCGACCCGACGAACGCACCAAAACTTTGAGTAGGTGGTAGTCAAAGGCAACTTTTTTCTGACTACCGCCTACTAACTCAGTACGGTAACCAAGTTTCAACTCTATTGGCCTATTTATTGAACAGTTCCGTTGAACAGACCTTGGCTCCATCATCAGACCTGGTCGTTGTCACCATTTTATGAGAACTGAGTACCTCCTAAATTTATTTCAAGAAAAAAATATAAGAAAAAGCAAAGTAACTGGCCGACCAGTAGAAAAACCTTGATGCCAACGAAACTCTTAGAGATGGGAGCTCTTGGGTCGCTGGTTATCTTAATTTAACTTTTTTGTTGTATCTCAAAAACCGAGCGTCCCAGAAAAAAAGTAAAAATTGTTTTGGAATATCCAAACAAAGCCCTTTCGTATGACATGTAACTTGATTTTTTTATGTAACTTTTTTTATTTTTGCCTTCTTAAAAAACCCCATATCTCAAAAACCCTTCACCCGATTTTACTCATATACTTACCAGTAAATTTCTCAAGTACAAGCTACGACTTATCAAATTTCATGCAGATTGGATCAACGGTTCTAAAGTTATCGCCAGACAAACATACATACATACATACATAAAATGCCAAATCGCCCAAGTTGAAACTAAGATCTTCGTTCGCTTCGCTCACTCGATCAATTAGGTATTTGAAACGTGAACTATATAAAAGTTATGGTTACCTAACTGGCGACTCGTCATTGCAAAAATCGCAGGAAGTCGGTGGATGTAGAGGTCTCAGGGTCATTCTTCCAGGGAATGTAAAGGGGAGGCATGTCTCCAGCAGTGAACTTATACAGTCTGCTGATGTTGATGATGATGACTATCTAGTTTTTGCATAATCGATTTAATAACAGAATTTTTACGTACCTTTCCATTCTGATTCCTTTTGAACCAATTTTAAATCTGAGCTCTCTCTACTGATGATAGTCAAGATGACAATGGCAAGTCAAGCTGATATTCCGTTGTTAAAAATCTACCACTCATTCTGTCACTAACTGCCACTCTTAGAAACATAAACGGTTACTTATTCCGCTCCTTAGTATACAATTATTAGTAGTTAGTGTATATAAATCTGTATGTGGCATATCGTTATAGTTTATGTGTATGTAGTATAGGTAAGTATACTTAGAAATAAGGAAATCATTTTTATTAGTTTTACAGTATTTACCTACACTTAAAGAAATCTTTACAAACTATTTATATTTCATGTTTCATCCAAACCCGCGCAGCCATTACGGGAACAAACATACACGCACAAAAATTCGCATTTAATAATATTTGATAGATATAAGTTTTTTTTTGTAAATGATTTTGGACAAAAAAAGTACGATTCGTGTCATAAGTTTGTTGCCCGTTCTAGGTATGCTAGATTGGTGCCCAGATCACCTAGCTTTGACAGTGATTCTAGATATCTCATTGAATAAATGCTTTTTGACTATCTTATCAAATCGTACGATTATTGTATCTTTACGTCATCCATTATTACCAAAACATGACTTTGCGTATGAATATTATCATTAGACGTAGATAATAACGAATCACGGTTTCAATGGTCAGACCGAACCACTGCCAGTGATAGTGATTGATAGTGATAGGCTCATATTGTGCACTTTTAGTGCACAAGAACTAGCAAAAGTGTTTTCATCCCATTTATTCGTAAAGAGGCCCTTCGTTCCTCGATAAGTGCGCGCAAAATAGGTCATTCGCTACGTTCAGGATTCTACTCTAGTATCCTTCACTTCGCTCTGGATTCAATAAATCGCTCTCGCATTAAATACATTATTTTGGTCCCTTATGACTATGACACAATCTACTAATGTTTGATTAGCGAACGGTGTCAGGAGATCAAACTGATCTGACTTAAGAAATCTTATATGCGTGGTCTGACACACCCTTTTTTTTAATACAACTAGCTGATGGAACAAGCAGATGGCCTGATGTTAAGTGGTAACCATCACCTATAACAAAGCATTACCTCGTAAGCCACGCACGATAGGAACGTGCCCTATGATGTACTGCCCTGCGTCCATCAACTTGAGGCATACAGATGTTAAGGCTCATGTGCCTGTAATTACACCGCCAAACACACTCTTCAAACCGAAACACAGCGCCGCTGCTTGGCGGCAGAAAAAGGCGTGGTGACATTTTCGGTCAAATCAGGATATCACTTATTACACTTTCATTCCAAATGCTTACACTTTGTGCTAAGACTTCAATTAATGTTGGTTAAAATGGCACCGAAATTACACAATACAACTCAAAATAACACTAGAAAAACTATTTAAATGGAAAAGCTTCCCAAAATGTTAGAAAACAAATCCGGCCAATTGCTTTTATTTCTGTCACATTTTCCTATGACACTTTCTTTGACTGCATTAAATGTAGCGGTTCTTTGTTTCTGAATAATAGTAGATTGTTTACCTTGGGAGCAAGCAAAGAGAGTGTTTCTTTGAATCTAGAGCGCAGCCAAGGATTCGAGGGATTCAAAGTACGTCACTCGAGCTTAAAATAGTGTTGTTCTCTAAGTGGACACTCTACTTTTTATCACTATGAGAAAATAAGTCAATAGTTATTTGTTGATAATAAAATTTACAGGTCTATGCACACTTGGATATTCAAAGAATATAACATTATTTAATAACTAGTGGCTTCCCGCGGCTTCGCACGCGTTGAAGTGGTGAGCCGTGATTGATTTGTATATTATTAGGGTAGGATTTTAAATACCTACGTAGGTATAAGAGATACCTATAGGCGTACATTACTTATATTAGGTAGGTAGGTATAGAAACTGAGTTTAGTACAAACATGACAAATACAACAAAGATAACCTTACACGGAAAATATGTACTTATTTGTTCATAGTTTCTACCCCAAAAACAAACGAAACGAAACAGCTTCACGACTTTGATCCCCAGGCACGGTAGATACCCTCAGATCTCTTTGTAATAACTCAAGATTCCCGTTTTGAAAACGTGATTTTAAATTATTTATTGTGGAGTTTACTTACTTCAAGTTTGAAATCAATCGCAATATGCGTTAAAAATCTCCCATACTAACTTTTACAGTTATTTGCACCCTTTGCAGGGGTAATTATCAAAAATGAAAAGTGTCATTCTTAATTATTTATTTCTTAGTATATACCCCAAATTTTAAGTCAATCGCACCCCGCGTTAAAAAACTCCCTTACAAACTTTGACATCCCTTTGCACACTTATTAAGGATAGTTTTTTTTTAAAAACTAAAAATCCCTTTCCTAATTTTTAGCCTTGGAGTACATCTACTTCAAGTTTCAAGTTTTTAGATTCAAGGAATACTATTTTTCATACCAATGTTTTCAACCCTTTTTACACCCTTTAGGGTTGAATTTCCAAAAATGCCTTCTTAGTACACCTCTACGCCATAAGACCTATGTACTCCTCAAATTTCAAGTCTCTAGGACCAGCGTTCAAAAAACTCCCATACAAACTTTTACATCCCTTTGCACACTTATTAAGAGTAGTTTAAAAAAAACTAAAAATACCTTTCCTTATTTTTAGCCTTGGAGTACATCTACTTCAAGTTTCAAGTTTGTAGATTCAAGGAATACTATTTTTCATACCAATGTTTTCAACCCTTTTTACACCCTTAAGGGATGAATTTCCAAAAATGCCTTCTTAGTACACCTCTACGCCATAAGACCTATGTACTCCTCAAATTTCAAGTCTCTAGGACCAGCGTTCAAAAAACTCCCATGCAAACTTTTACATCCCTTTGCACACTTATTAAGGGTAGTTTTAAAAAACTAAAAATGCCTTTCCTATTTTTTTGCCTTGAAGTATATGTACTCCAAGTTTCAAGTTTGTAGGTCAAGGAATACGATTTTACATACAAACGTTTTCATCCCTTTTTACACCCTCAGGGGTTGAATTTCCAAAAATCCCTTCTTAGTACACCTCTACGCCATAAGACCTATGTACTCTTCAAATTTCCAGTCTCTAGGACCAGCGGTCAAAAAACACCCATACAAAATTTTATATCCCTTTGCACACTTATTAAGGGTAGTTTAAAAAAAACTAAAAATGCCTTTCCTAATTTTTAGCCTTGGAGTACATCTACTTCAAGTTTCAAGTTTGTAGATTCAAGGAATACTATTTTTCATACCAACGTTTTCATCCCTTTTTACACCCTTAGGGGTTGAATTTCCAAAAATCCCTTCTTAGTACACCTCTACGCCATAAGACCTATGTACTCTTCAAATTTCCAGTCTCTTGGACCAGCGGTCAAAAAACACCCATACAAAATTTTACATCCCTTTTAAGGGTAGTTTAAAAAAAACTAAAAATGCCTTTCCTAATTTTTTGCCTTGGAGTACATCTACTTCAAGTTTCAAGTTTGTAGATTCAAGGAATACTATTTTTCATACCAACGTTTTCATCCCTTTTTACACCCTTAGGGGTTGAATTTCCAAAAATCCCTTCTTAGTACACCTATACGCCATAAGACCTATGTACTCTTCAAATTTCCAGTCTCTTGGACCAGCGGTCAAAAAACACCCATACAAAATTTTACATCCCTTTGCACACTTATTAAGGGTAGTTTAAAAAAAACTAAAAATGCCTTTCCTAATTTTTTGCCTTGGAGTACATCTACTTCAAGTTTCAAGTTTGTAGGTTCAAGGAATACAATTTTACATACAAACGTTTTCATCCCTTTTTACACCCTTAGGGGTTGAATTTCCAAAAATCCCTTCTTAGTACACCTCTACGCCATAAGACCTATGTACTCATCAAATTTCAAGTCTCTAGGACCAGCGGTTTAGGCTGTGCGTTGTCTATATGTCAGTCAGTCAGTCAGTCAGTCAGTCAGTCAGTCAGTCAGTCAGTCAGTCAGTCAGTCAGGACTTTGATTCTTATAGTATTAGAGATAAAAAAATGTAATTAAGTAAGTGCAACTTATGAATTAGAATAGTATTTTTTTTATAAATCTAAGTAAAATTCTAATTGCAGTAAACAACTACGAACGAATGCGGAATGCAATTCGCGCGTTTTTATATTTTTTTTACGAACTTGAGAAGAAAGGAGACAAAATCTGATATTTCCGATCGGAAACATTACCTGTAGGTTTGAAGCCGTGTCCTATATTTCTATCACGTTTTATACGTGGTACTTAGTGCATAAGTAAGAGTAACTTATGAATTGGAATAGTATTTTTTTTTTTATAAAACTAAGTTAAATCCTAATTTGAGTAAACAACTACGAACGAAGGTGATTCGCGCGTTTTTTTTACGAACTTTTAAAACGAACTTGAGACGAAGGGAGACAAAAACTAATATTTCCGATCGGAAACATTACCTGGGTTTGAAGCCGTGTCCTATATTTCAACCACGTTTTGTATACGGGGTACTTACTCCATGTTATAACCATCAAAACTTTACGAGTATTGACATTACACCACAGGGCGTAGTGAACCTATACGCGGCCGTAGACCTTAATTAGTTGAACGATTGGTTAATCCAATTACTGTGTCCATTAGACTGATATATCGATACATTACCGTTTTGCGTGGCCTGTACTGGCATTAATATTATAATGTGGCGTTATGCTATGCATGAATAACCCTTGTTTTCGGCGAAAATGTTATGGTGGGTTGGTATTATCGAGCAGAACATATTTTGATTTATTTTGCAATTTATTTGGCAGTTCCCGAAATACTGCATAATTTAGTAACCCTTAATAACTGATATGATGTCACACCAATAATTTACGATATCCCAAAAATAAACAAGGAATACCTAACATAAAATATGGTTCACCTATTGATAAGATAGTTTATACTTAATGTCATCTCCATACCAGGTTTTTTTATACTACTTGCTGATTTGACCAGCAGGTGGCCCATCTGACGTTAAATGGTAACCATCAGCTATAACAAATTATGCTTCGTAACGTAAGTATCGCACGATATGAACGTACGCTACTTTATTTACGATGTTTATTGTCGGCAGGATTACCTCAAGTTCCTGGTGACCTACCACCGCTTCATCTCGTTCAGTCTGTACTGCGTCGGCTTCGTCTGGTTCGTCCTATCGCTGGTGAAGCGGTACTACATGCGGCAGTTCAGTCTGTTCGCGTGGACCCACGTGGCATTGCTCATTGTGGTTACACAGAGCTATCTCATCATACAGAACATATTCGAAGGTCAGTACACACAAATATATTTCTAATATTCAACGTGTAACATAATACCCCTATAACACCGGAAGCTGGGTATTCTACAGGTCATGGCGAACACCTTTTGTTTTACGACTTTTAAAATTTCGTAGTTTTTCATTCATGAAATGCCTCCTAAACGTTCCTCCAATATGAAACTAAACACACCATGAGGCATCCCTATTCACAGCTGTTTGCACGTTCCGTGTGCACGTGACCTTGGTACTTACGTAAATAGTATCAGGGTTGTTGCAAAATTCTGAGACAATATTAATTTTACTTTTGTATGGGAATTTCGAAATCGATATATTCAACTTTTGGACACGTCAAAGTATTCCAGTGCTTGGTCTGATCACTTGGTCTTTGGCCTTATAGGGGTATTATGTAACACGTTGTAGAGTACCGGTGGTCTTGTGGGAGTGACCCCGCCTTCCGGTCTTAAGGTCGTAGGTTCGAATCCGGTCGTGCACCAATTAGTGAGTAAGATTGTGAAAAACTATAACAACTAACAGAAGTCCAAAGTCGAAGTCAAAAGGTACTTATTCAATTGATCCACAACGATCGCTATGAAACGTCTTAAAGCTAGATGAATCTAGGTCTGGAAAAGATCACTACTTACGATAAGACCGCCGGTTGTTGTCAAACCTAATGTATTTTTACTGTGTATAACCATATCCATGCTGTCCTCAATAACGTTCTTACATACATAAAATCACACCTATTTCCCATAGGGGTAGGCACTAGGCAGAGACCATGGATTTCCACTTGATACGGTCCTTACATCGCTTCATTCACTCTCATAGCATTCTTCATACATTCTCGTCGGTTTAGGGTACTCTTGACCTGGCCTTTCTCTAGAACAGGGGTGCGAACATTTTTGATCAGCGTGCCATTTTTTCAAAAAAAAAGACGAGTCCTTAGACGCCGTAGTGCTTTCAAATAATTTCAACCAAAATATAATAATATTGATAATTATTTATTATATTAGAATAATTTCAACCGAAATTCCAACAGGGGCATTGGCCAAGTAGTCTCTGGTGTATTGTGTTAAGTAGCGGATAGTTTTAACTGAAAAATGCAAACTGTTTTTATCCGTGGCGTGCCCAAAATATTGTGTCGCGTGCTATCAATGGCACTCGCGCCTTTGGTTCGCCATAATCCACTCATCGCAAAAACTTCGAAACTACAAGCTAGAGGTTATTCGATAAATATCTCAAAATCCGTGAAATACGGATTGAATGATTTACATAGTATTTACTTTAACTACATATTCATTAAAACTCATTTATTTTCGTAACGTTGAACTAAGGTCAAAGTTATCAGGTAAACGAACCGATGCCCGTACATTAGATACGTATGTCGATTTTCTGGTTGCATTAATTAGATAAGCGCTTTTTCAGTTTATAAGAAAGAAACTGAAATTTTTTGGCGCTGTCAAATGAAGTTTAGGATAATGCAACATTTTGACGCGTATTTATCAAGTAAAATAAATAATTGATATCAAAGAGATTTTAGAGTAGTAGAGCTCTTTGTGAAGGGCTCGTCCGGGGAAGTACTA
Source organism: Chloroclysta siterata (assembly GCA_932294275.1). Classification (NCBI taxonomy): domain Eukaryota; kingdom Metazoa; phylum Arthropoda; class Insecta; order Lepidoptera; family Geometridae; genus Chloroclysta; species Chloroclysta siterata. The sequence continues at coordinate 14,350,645 of OW028602.1, forward strand.
CCACCACGCCCTTTTCTACCGCCAAGCAGCAACGCTGTGTTTCAGTTTGAAGAGTGTGGTCGCCGGTGTAATTACAGGCACATGAGGCTTAACATCTGTGTGCCTCAAGTTGATGGACGCAGGGCAGTGCATCGTAGGACACGTTCCTATCGTGCATGACTTTCGAGGCAATGATGGTTACCACTTAACATCAGGTGGGCCATCTGCTTGTTCCATCAGCTAGTTGTATAAAAAAAAAGATCACTGGGGGTCTAGTGGTGGTCCGCTTTCCAATCCGGTCTTGGGTTCGTTCACCAATGAGTTTTTATGTTCAAAAATTCATGTGCATTGTATTGTGCCAGTACTCTTAAACGTTGAAGAAAAACATCGTGAGGAAACCATGTCGTAGAACCTATAAAGCTCTTAAACATGTGTCAAGTGCTCGAAAGGAACTTCAAAGAGACATCTTTTAGGCGCACTTAAAAAAATCCTTTCACCGCACTGTTTCCAAAAAAGTAGTACAGAACCAGTGACACGACAGGAAAAGAGTCACAGAAATCGATGCTGCCTGCAGCTAATGAATAATAAAATACTAATTTTAGTAATCTCTGAGGTATGCTGATTTGATCGTTGTTACCAGAATAAGATATTTCATATTTGATACAAATTTAGTGATTTTAGTTAGTTAGCTGTCACAATACAATCGGCAGCACTGCGTTCATAATGTCGGCCGGCCACGTTGATAACATTGTAATGGCGCGCTATTCGTGTCATGTCAACATTGTCATGGACGGGGAAACCTGTCAACCGCTACGATACGAACTAGGCCAGCCATGCAGGTATAAAGGTATAAGGGTGCTGAGTTGAGTAAGAAAAAACGAATACGCGACAATACGAATCAATTTTACTTCCTATCAAAGTGTATTTTGCTTAATCCTAAACCGATAAACGTTATCTCTTGTCGTGTCACTAGTTTCTTTCGAAACAGGGTGGTGAAAGGATTTAAGTGCGCCTCAAGAGGCTCCTTTCGAGAACGACACATGTTATAGAAATTTTTAGGTTCTACGACATGCCGGTTTCCTCACGATGTTTTCGTTCACCGTTTGAGAGTTACTAGCATTGTGCACATACATTTTTGAACGGAAAAACTCATTCGCACGACTGGTTTCGAACCCACGACCTTAGGATCGGAAGGCGGGGCTGCTACCACTAGGCCACCAGCGCTATGATAAACGTTGATTTAATTTAAATAATGACCTAGCATTTGCCCTGTCATTGTTTGTTAATATGAATAGTTTCTGCATTCTCAATAAATTGACAGTTTTAAAAAAATAAGCAACTTACGAGTACCTATGTAATGCAAAAAGTACCCATGTGTATGGTTTTACAGCTATACCGATTTTAATAAAACATGGAATAGATAATAGTTCGTAATCTAGAATAGCACATAGGCTTTATCCGATGGTATTTTTAAAGGGCTACTTCTTAACCCTGTCATATTTATTAAGAGTAGTAGAGCTCTTTGTGAAGGGCTCGTCCGGGGAAACCACCACGCCTTTTCTGCCGCCAAGCAGCAACGCTGTGTTTCGGTTTGAAGAGTGTGGTTGCCGGTGTAATTACAGTCACATGAGACTTAACATCTGTATGCCTCAAGTTAATGGACGCAGGGCAGTGCATCGTAGGGCACGTTCCTATCGTGCGTGACTTACGTGGCAATGCTTTGTTATAGGTGATTGTACCACTTAACATCAGGTGGGCCATCTGCTTGTTCCATCATCAAGTTGTAAAAAAAAAAACATTCTTTATCCGATGGTTAAAATCCTTGTCATATCGGGAAACGAACAAATAACATCATAAAATAAATTCAATTTCTCGTTATAATCGAACTGAAGAGAAACCGATGTATCCGTAAACTCTGGTTATAAGTGTGCCAAAATCCACTTTAGCTGAGTTACGAATCATTGATTTCCAAAAATATTTTGTTCTCTACCAAACCACCCACCTTATGATATAGGTACCTATACATTATCTGTACACCGCGTACGCTTGTTAGGGAAGCAGTGGCTAAAATAGATTACCTCGTTTCCCTTTCAGCGGAAAATGGGTTTTCAGGTGAAACCCGTTTAAATATACGAGTTTTACCGCTTCATTCATAATCGTCTTTTAAAGCTTTATTAACTAAAATAGTTCGTCAAGTCTGTTGAAATAAAAGTTATAAGGCAATAATTTAAATCATACTAAATATTTAGGTGAATGACTGACAGCACAAAGAATGAGTAGTTGGAATTAAAATGTGTTACCGATATAATCCTTATTTAAACGAATACTTTTCGCGTAGGTTTCGAACAAAAATCCACACTTTTGCATTTATGTATTTATATATTTCTTACGTCTCAATTTGATGGACGCAGAGTATTGGAGTAGGGCGCGTTCATATCGTGCGTGACTTACGAGGCAATGCTTTGTTATAGGTGATGGTTACCACTTAATATCAAGCGGGCCCTCTGCTTGTTCCATCTGAAAGTAGTATAAAAAAAAACATACTTACACGCACATTTAAATTTTTTTGAAGAATGTACATTTACATACCAACAAAAAGACACCTACATACCAACAAAGTACTGCAATCTGTTTAGCCATTTCCTTTCTTTTATTGTTTTGTATGTGTATGTGTGTTTTTTAGCAAATAAATATCTGTCTATGTCTATTTACATATTTGACTAAAATTTGAGAATTTGTCTGACGGCTTCCTGCGTCTTAAGATGTCAGTCCCGGTTCTAGCAGCTAACGCGTGGAACTGGCACCTAGATTCACCTAGCTTTAAGACGTTTCAAAGGTATCCTTGTGATTCAATTGTATAAACACCTTTTGACTTCGACTATAAATTATTCCAGTTCAGTACATACCAAATATTTTCTTTGTGTTCCGTCTCAAGTATTATTAGACTGCTCTTTGATCCCGTATTGTTGTTTTTAGTTGAGGAATGTAGATTCAATATGATTGTGTATGTTTTGTGAGTACTTTCAAAATATGTCTTCTAGGATTGAGATAGGTGCAATCGTTTTTGGGTCATATTGATTGTATTAGGAACATGCAGTGTTACCATCCCCACTGTTTTAACAGTAGATTTGCTGTTTTCACATTGATGTTTGGTTTCTGTTTCATTCCTAATTTTTACTGTTTTTAAATTAGCGTTATGGCCACCTATTACACTATAGGACCACCTATTACACCTTACAATATCCGAAATAACCGATTGCACATGAAGAAATTTAACAAAAATATGTATGATTTTAAAACTGGAAAATGAGTCTGAAAATACTGAGGATGAGGCAATTTAGGATGAAAGTGGAAAATAATTTGACTTCGATTTTCGTTTTATATTATACTAGCGGCCTGTCCCAGCTTCGCATGGGTGGTCATAAATTTTTTGAACATTTTAGGATAAACTTAGACCGTGGGTTCGAGCCTAGCGTCTACTTATTTCATACATTTGCACGCCAGAGAGTGAAATCGCACCCCGAGCGCGACCCGTGGACCCGTTAACGTTTTTAATTTCGTCATATCTTTTGAATGGAATGTCCGATTTGAAAAATTTAAGAAGTAATCTATAGGTATTGAAACCGTCTTAATTATGAAAAGATTTATTTGGATAAGGATTAATACAAAGGTACAAATAAAGACCCTTTTCTAGCGGCGGCATTTCAATTATTTTTTTATAATAAAAGAACACTTATTGTGACATAACTATAATAGTTAGACATATGCTGTCGCGACATTTTTTGTAGATGATGACGTGTTCTACAAAACCGTAGTACATTATTTTGTTCTATCATCAATAGTTTTCGCAGCGCACGCGATGTAAGGTTTTTGGTTTCCACCTTGGGTTACATTATTGGAGTTTAAGTAAGGATCCCTGATTTTTTTGAAAATATAATATAGCCTATGTTACTCAGGGATAATGTAGCATTCTAATGGTGAAAGAATTTTTGAAATCGGAACAGTAGTTTTTGAGCCTATTCGTTACATACAAAAATACAAAAATACAAAGCTTTCCTCTTTATAATATTAGTGTAGAAGTGTAGATGTAGATTATTTTATTTCGTTATTTATTATGTATTTGAGCCCTGGTAACTAATAAAAGTAGGTAATTGTTTTAATTATATGAGGAAAGTATGAAATCTGCCTTTTTTTTACTTTCACTACTGTTTTCTCTTGTTTTTTATTGGTGAGCTGTTGTTTTTTAGTTTCTTGGGGTTGGCAACACAACATGTTTAAGAAATAAACATGAGAAGGTTTGTTGTAGAGAGTTCCCTACTGTCATACGTCGCCAAAAGTTTAAAAAAACAGTCTTTTAAAGCTTGTATAGAGTAAATAAACGTAAAACGTAGTTGCGCATAATATCGAACTATCATCTTATTATTCCGCAAAACCACGTCTGTATGTCTGTTTGTTACGACAAAATAGAAAACAGCTGAGCCGATCTCGATGAAATTTCGTCAGAGCTTGCAGTCTGGATACGAACAAAGTATTTTTATCTCTGAAAATATTTTGACTCACAAAATAATTACGTCCAAATCAAATTTAGTTAGGTATAAAGATCTACTTAGAACATAGCCCCTTCACAGAATACGCAGTTGAGCCATCTTCCTATAAATATCCCGAATACGTTACAAAGGAGGTTGGTACAACAAATTGATCGTACTCAGAAAGTAGGTCGGTACTTTGCCGTCGTCCAAACAATCACAGCGATTGCCTTCAATATTGCACACTCGCTTTACGATATTGCCACTTTGTGAAATAGCGGATGTGACTATGCCTAAGTAGTACAGACCACATATGTGTGGTATGTTCGCGAGTTCGTCTATTGTTATAGTTGAAATTTCAGTAAAGTTATAAAGTATACAATAAATAAATTCCTGTAGGCATAGTCGTAAATAGTAGTAGGTAAGACGATATAATCCGAAATTAAAATGAATGAAAATGAAAGATATTTCTGTAGCCAATCTAGGTGTAAATTTACAGTGTTGATGCCCTCTTATAAGTATGAAATACTTGTGTCAGAGAACCATAATTATGGATAGGTATGGAAGAGCGATCCATACCTATCCATAATTATGGTTAAAAAACTAAAAATAAATAAATTAGCGTTTTAGGCAATTTCTAATATTAAATTATTATAAAGGAACACAAAAATCTTAAAAAATGAGGAGATCCGTAGAGGAATCAAGGTCACCGACGACAGCTCTCAGAATCATCAAGTTTAGGAGGCAATTGGCTGGCCATATTTCCCCCATCATCATGACGAGACTGTCATGTTAAGACTGGGGGAATCATGGAAGCCCATGCATAAAACACACTCGCCTATTACTGTGTAAGTTTATTACCATTTTTTATATGATTAATATGTATGTACTGTTTATTTTCAACATAATTGTAACTTATTTTATAACAGAACACTCCACACTTATAAATTTCTCCCAAGGTTTATTGGCTGAAGGTCTCGACAGAATAACAGCACCTATCTACTAAAATAGTGGTGAGGCATACGCTGAGTCGAGACCCTTTCGCTGCTGCAGCACACAAAAACCTACACACACAAAGTACTGCAATATCTATCTCTGTTTAGCCATTTCCTTTCTTTTATTGTTTTGTATGTGTATGTGTGTTTTTTAGCAAATAAATGTCTTTCAATGTCTATGTCCATATAGTTTGTAAAATCGACATCGAAGATCTCGAATGTGACCACAAATCGAAAGATGAGCGCAGGATGGCCCCCCACCCGAGTTGAGGTAGAAGTCGCGGGCTTCGTCGCGTGGAACTGGCACCTAGATTCACCTAGCTTTTAGACGTTTCAAAGTGATCCTTGTGATTCAATTTAATAAATACCTTTTGACTTCGACTTTTAATGGAGAAGGCTCAAAATCGATCTTCTTGAAAGCGTATTGTAACTTGGGAAGGCTGTTACGAATATTTATACATTTATAGTTTCCTCACGATGTTTTCCTTCACCGATTCCACCATTGTTTCCAGGTCTCATCTGGTTCATCGTACCGGTGTCGATGATAATCTGCAACGACGTGATGGCGTACGTGTTCGGCTTCTTCTTCGGCAAGACTCCCCTCATCAAGCTCAGCCCGAAGAAAACCTGGGAGGGATTCATTGGAGGGGGCATCTCTACCGTTGCTTTCGGCATGCTGGTACGTTCTGTGAATTTATTTTTCTTAGTCTGTCTAGATAATATCCAACGCTTTAATAAGTACGTGGAGTGGAGTGAGGCCTTTGCCAACGCTGCTTGGCAGCATAAATAGGCATGGTGGTAGTTCTTCCCCGGACGAGCCCTTCATAAAGAGCTCTACTACTCTTAGAACTAGATAGTTACTACTTAGTTATTACTAGTGGTTCACCCGGACTGAGACCTCGTGTTTATTATTTTATTAATATTTATTTTAACGCTAAGGGTTCCCGCACACGGGCCCCCGGCCACAACCACAAAGCGCCGCCACTGGCATATTTCCTGTAGTTTACATACGAAGCGAGCAGTGACGATTTGTAGCGTGTGGCGGCATCAACGGTGTGCGGCGAGTCCATATAAAATGTATGAAAACTACAGGGAATATGCCAGTGGCGGCGTTTTGTGGTTGTGGCCGGAGGCCCGTGTGCGGGAACACTAAGAGCACTTACTATTTTAATCGCATTTATACACGAGGTCCAACATATGGATATATTTAATGACAAAATTCATGTTATCTATGATTCTTTAATTATATTTTTAAGTTTAAAATTAAGATAGTAAGCATTTTGGTCTGCATACTGTAAGCCTACTATCATTTATGTAATAAATCAATAAATAAATGCAGCCTTCACAGCTCAGTTGGTAGTAGCTCTGCCTTCTGCGCCGTAGGCCGTGGGTTCGATCCCCACCGAGAACAAACATTTGTGTGATGAACATAGATGTTTGTTCTCTGTCTGGGTGTTATTATAAGTATATTATATATATATAATAAGTATGTATTTACAAAAAAAAGTATATATGTATTATATCAGCTATCTGGTTCCCATAGTACAAGCTTTGGCTTAGTTTGGGGCTAGATAGTGCTGTGTGGAAAGTCCACCAATATTTATTTATTTATTTAAATAATATGCGTGTGCGCAGATGGCGTGGGTGATGTCCCAGTACCCGTACCTGGTGTGTCCGATCGAGTACTCGGAGACGCTCGGCCGCATGACCATGGACTGCGAGCCCTCGCTGCTGTTCCGTCTGCAGGAGTACACTCCGCCGCAGTTCGTGCAGCCGCTCATGAAGATTGTAAGTGTTAATTCATTTAGTTATAAAACAAAATTTAATTTAAATGGGTGATGTCTCAGTACCCGTATCTACAGAAGTACACGCCGCTGCAGTTCCTACAGCCTCTTAAGAGGATAGTAAGTATTTATTCATATTCCCTGCCATTTTATAGCGGCTCTATGGAGTATACTTGTCACGTCACTTTCATGCCAACGAAAGAGACAGCAACAGACTTATCGGTCTGATGTGCTAATCTAGCGCTCAGCGTCCAATATGAATAAGAGGGTAAGTGTTTTCTTTTAATTTTAAAGCAAATGTTATTTAAATGGGTGATGTCTCAGTACTCGTACCTGGTGTGTCCGTCTGCAGAAGTACACGCCGCCGCAGTTCCTACAGCCTCTTATGAAGATTGTAAGTGCTTATTCATATTCCCTGCCAGTTTATAGCGGCTTTATAGAGTACTAGCTGGTGCCCGCGACTTCGTCTGCGCAGGATTAGTATTTCCAGTAGCTTATAGTAGCGTAACTAAGTGTTAACGTACATAAGTGTAACTCTAGCGGTTTTGGCAGCGCACGCCAGAATAGCTCGCAGATGGTAGATTTTTTCCTACTTACTTGACACTTATCGTCATAATTTGGATAATTCACACAATATCTTTATAAATTGTAGCCTATGTTTTATTCTGATGTTTAAGCTATATTATTGTAAAGTTTCATTAAAATCCATTCAGTCGTTTTTACGTGACAGAGTAACAAACATCCATCCATCCATACTTACAAACTTTCGCGTTTATAATATTAGTAGGATTCTTGTCACACTAATGGATCGCTCAGCGATCAATATGAATAAGAGGGTAACTTTTTTCATTTCATTTTAAAGCAAATGTTATTCAAATGGGTGATGTCTCAGTACCCGTACTTAGTGTGTCCGTCTGCGGAAGTACACGCCACCGCAGTTCCTACAGCCTCTTATGAGGGATGTTAGTATTTATTCATATGCCCTGCCATTTTATAGCGGCTCTATAGAGTATAGGTATATCCTTGAAAATATATAGTGTAACGCGGGCTTTAGGTACCCCAGAGTTGTGCTCACACTTTCCATATAATGTTCAAAAGACTAGCCAGAATACTCGACTGTCAAAGTCAAACTATCAAATGTCATGTAAAAAAAGAGAGAAGACAGACCGGCATCAACACGCGCCGACGCATATTTTCCGTTTTCATTGTATTTCTTCCATCTTGAATTGTTTTGCGATTGTAAAGTGTTCCACAATGTACATAGATAGTTGAAGTCGTGCGAGAACTTTATTTACACCCCTGAGAAACAACCACCATTACAACAGTTTTTTTTTATGGTAAAAAAACTATTAACTTTATCTTAATCTTTCTTCTTAATGTCATAATTAAAAAAAAATGTTTTTTTTTTTCAGATCGGCATGGAGAAGTTTAACATGTATCCGTTCATGATCCACTCCCTGGCTCTCAGCGTCTTCAGCTCTGTCATCGGACCGTTCGGAGGGTTCTTCGCTTCTGGATTCAAGCGCGCTTTCAAGATCAAGGTACACATTACTTTGTATGTGTGCAACTAGAATATATGCTGCAGCTTTGGAAATATTGACTCTAAAAACTGGTAGACTGTTCCATAATCTACTTAACTTTATTTTATTTCACAGACACTCAGACAGCCTTCACAGCTCAGTTGGCACTTGCTCTGCCTTCTGTACTGGAGCCCGTAGGTTCGATCTCCACCGAGAATAAACATTTGTGTAATGAACATAATGTTTGCTCTCGATGGGGATCGAACCCACGGCCTACTGCGCAGAAGGCAGGTAGGTTAGGTAATGTTATGTTGATAATTATCAGGACTTCGGCGACGTGATTCCCGGCCATGGCGGCATCATGGACCGTTTCGACTGCCAGTTCCTGATGGCGACCTTCGTGAACGTATACATCACCAGCTTCATCCGCACCGCTACGCCGCAGAAGCTCCTGCAGCAGGTAGTTAGTAATGCTTTTAGTCTTTTTTATTTTACTTAGTTTCTTTTACTTTGATATTGATGTTGGCAGAAGTTGCGTTCAGCGCCATCTAGCCTGAAACTATTTTATTTTACTTTGTTCTTTTTTTTTCTGCTAAAAACTTGCCTCTTTGAGACTTAAAATCCTTTCAGCACACTGTTTCGAAAGAACTAGTGACATGACAAGCAGAAGAAGAAGACGGCCGGTTTCTGAAAGCTTGGTCAAAACTAATTGGATGTCAAGTCACTCGCCATTTCAGCTATTACATCGAATTAGATAGAGATAGCAAGTGACTTGACATGCGATTAGTTTTGATCAGGCTTTCAGAAACCGGCCGTTAGTTCTTTTAATCTGATAATGGCAGAAGTTGGGAACAGCGCCATCTAGCCTAAAACTAAGCAATGCTTGTATTATGATAAACTTTTAGTCCAAACTTTGCTTATTATGGGGCTTCACGAGCTGTGTGAAATGTCCGCAACTTATAATTATTTTTTTTAGTTTTATTCTTGAAAACAAGTTTTTATACTTCAGCACAATTCTATACAAAAGACACACCAGAGTGAAGAGTTTTTTTTTTGAGTTTGAAATATTTACCGCAAAGATAAAATAATATTTTTTTTTTTTTTTTTTTTTTTTTTTTATACAACAAAGTAGACAAACAAGCTTACGGCCCACCTGATGGGAAGTGGTTACCGTAGCCTATGAACGCCTGCAATACCAGAGGAATCACTAGCGCGTTGCCGACCCTTTAAAAATTTTAAAACACCCTTTTTGAAGAGCCCCATACTATAGTTTAACGGGAAAACCTCAGCAGGGAGATCATTCCACAGCCTAAGTGTTCGCGGGAGGAAGGAATATTGAGGGTAGTTTGAAAAATAATTCCGCCAAGGAATTAGAATACAATTCTGAATTGCTACCTTTTTTACAGGTCTACAATCTCAAGCCGGAGCAACAGTTGCAATTGTTCTACGCCCTGAAGGAGTCGCTCGAAAACCGCAACATTCTCAACATGATCCACTAAGTCACTCGATATAGTTCACGTCACTTAGACGAGCGCTGGACTTCACTGGGGGATATGTAAGCGCGGGGAGCAAACGTTGATATACGAACCAATGGTGTAGTACTAAAAGGTAATTGTTAATGTCGAAAGACTAACCAATGGCGTCACAGAAAACGTAACTCCTCATAACGCCTTATATGGTGCCTCATCACATCGCCATACGTGTTCGCGATTATCTTTCTCCCAAATACGACGATGACATTACATATACACATACGCCTATATACATATACAACGTGTAACATAATATCCCTATAACGGTAAATTCGAGTTATTCAGACACAATAAAGCCGAGTAAAGAAATAAAACGCGATCAAATAGCGATGTGATGTGCCACCATAAGCCCCAAAAATCGCCTGAACAAGTCAACTAGCGCTCTTTTTAGGTGACGCGAGATATATCTAATTTATTCAGTGCATTCGATAAATTAGTCGTGTTATAATACTTGACATGCGAAACGCCATCTGTCTCCTGCTCCCTGGTATAAAATGCAATGTAAAATTGATTCTTGAAAGGTACCTCGCATTAGGCATAATCTAACTACTACAGGGGTCTTAGGGTGTTATTCCTCTAAATATTTTTTTTTTAACCAACTTTTTTTGGTGTGTAAGGTCCTTATTCATATTGGTCGCTGTGCGCTCCACTAGCTTAAATGCTCGATAAGTGTTGCCAATTTTTTATTGCCATTAAAGTGATAGGGCACGAATATTTTATAGGGTCTAAGAGCCTAAGTAATTATGGCGTTTCGCTCGTCAACAAAAGTGCGGTTAGGAACATATCCCGGGAAAGAATACAATTTTTGTTCTAGTCTACTGCTCGATCATTTGCTATGAAAAATTTAAGGCTTCTCTACACAGGTGCAAAGTACTATACCTTTCGTTTAAGCATGCTAGCAACCTATATATTTGGAAATTCGTGGCATTCAGGTGACGTCAGATCTCGAGCGGTAATATTTACCGTTTATGTCCATTTCTCTTGAAAACGTTTGTAGAAAATCTTTTAGAATTGCGCTTCTGACACGAACACTATTCATAAACCTAAAGAACATATAGAAATAAATATAAATATAATACAAAACATGAAGAAATTATGCTAGGAATCGCTTGATAAATGTCATTCGGAAAAATCAGGTCAAAAGGGACGCAAACGTGGGTTTTTTTCGCATTCCCAATGACATTTATGTCGCACGTTTCCTAGGCTCCAAATAAAAGAAATTTCAGAATTCAGTCTGTATTTTGGACCTGTGTAGAAAATGGGAAAGACCCAATTAAAACCTTCGTCGGATTTTGTACCTTACAGTCTACGCTTTAAGTATCAAAGTAACCTGCGTTAAACCAGTTAGTTTCTTGCTAGAATTTCCTTTTCATACATTGCACGAAAATCTCTTACGTTGTAGTGTAAAGGTACCTTTTTAATATGGACCTGATGATGAAGTATTACACTTTACCTCATTTATTTCAATACCAAAGAAAAACAAACGCAAATGATTCGTTCAGTTTAAAAATATAGTTTATTTTAATATTTAGAATCCGTTACCTTACTAAAGGTATTTCATTAATTAGATGTAAGATTATATTAATAGAAAATTATTATAGATTATATCTATCACATTTAAGCTTCAAAATGTGTAAAAGTGACAAATTATGACTTTAAACAAGTTTGTTTGATGCGAAATTTGCGATTTACGTTTGCAAAATTTATGTGACAATTAAAATGCTAAATATAAGAAACAGTAACAAAATAATGTTGCCAATTGGTCACAACTCTATTCCAAGTTTTTAAAATCTAGTAGATAATATAAGACCCTCTTAATAATTAAGATGTCGTTGTCTAAACTATTATGTGAAAAACACAAAAAAAAAAATTGTAGTCTTGTGTATTAACTCGAATTATTATTAATTAGCTAATTGTTGCGGTGTGGTTATGGGTATTTAGATTTATTGTGTCTCGAATTTGTGTTTGTCAATTTTACTTGGTGCACTGTCAAAGGTTTGTCGAACGAAACAATGTGCTAATTCTGTAGATACGGAATTGATTTAATCATGCCTAATGCCAACAATATTTTTTTTTATGAGAACAGTGGGCGGACTATCATGTCTTTTTGTGATTCAATTCTGTAAATTGTTAAAACAATGGACGAAAATGGCCCGCTACGTCATAAAAGTAATCAAATTTCTCAAATTACAGCATTTCAGAGAATTGGATCGCACTAAGACCTCATTCATATTACGCCCCCCTTTTCTCTTGTTTTTATTTGTTTATTTGTTATGGCGCTGGAGTCTAGTCCTTTTGCCAAGTCTTCAGATATTTATGTTGGCATTAGGCATGAGCGCAAGTTGGCAAACGGCACCAGAATTTGTTAGAACTTATGTTATATCTTGGGCAGTGTGTCGGCACCTTCATACGATTAGTATTGGAGTAGACAGGGAAGTAATGCATTTCTTTTATTGCTTCAGACTGAAAAACGAACGACTGGTTATGTGCTAAAATTTTTGAATGTTTACCTACATTGTATGAACATTTTTATGTGGTTTCCAAATTTTCCGCAAAATTTTGTACTTCCTAATTAAATTACTTGGTTGAACTTTACTTTAGAATTGAAGCTTTCGTTCTAAATTCAAAGTTATCGTTCTAAATTTAAAGTCATCGTTCTAAATTTAAAATATTTCGTTCTAAATTTAAAATATTTCGATCGAAATTCATAGTTCTCTTATTATTATAATATTTGTGTGGAAAATGGTTAGCTGTTCAATGTAGTGTTTTTGTTAAGTTTGGTGATTAAAATGTGATTTTAAGTTACGTTGGTATCTCATGTTGTGTTTTTGAGTTTATTATATTGCCGTACTCGTTCGCTAGATTATAGTTTATTTTATTAGAATTTTTAGACAATTTTAGCTTAGTTTTGAAATTATTTTGCGAATTGCTGTTTCGCTAAGGGCCGGTTTCACCATGCTCTGTTAGATTAACAAAGGATAAAAGGATATGTCAAAATGTATGCGTTTGACAGCTATGGTTAGATTTAACGGTCTGTTAATCCTTGATTAGTTACTAACAGAGCATGGTGAAATCTAACCTAAATCGATGTTTTGCTAGTTTTTGTGAAAATTAGCTTTGTGGTAGAATAGATTGATGGTAGTTTTAATAACCTCTGCAAAGAACATTCTCGTTAAGCTAGATTTTGCTTTAAAAAGCTGAGAATTCGACGTAAACCAGTTTATGGAGCACCTGTGTCTCAAATTTTTGCATCATATACAGATATCTGAGTATTTATCTTTCTCTCTTGATGTTAGAAGATAATTCTAGAATACTATTTAGTAAGTTTATTGGTCTCGTACGATTAGTCTCTAATGCGAGGTACAGTCAGCGACAAACATAAATTAACGCTTACTGGTTTGTTAAACTTAAATGGTTTTTGATTAGCTTTACTTAGACCATTCTCTAAAGTAGCTGAAATTGTATTTACTTTTATTGCTGACTGTACATTGAACTTTTTTGTATAACCACTATAACGAAACTATAGTAGATATAACAAAATATGATCATAACATGCATATTTGTAAGGACCAAGCAAATGGAAACATTAAATAATGGATTTAAAAAAATAAAAATTTCTAAAAAATATAATTTAAATCAAATGTTACGTTTGATAATTTATTTACCTTTAGACAAAGTTGTTTAGTAATATTAAAATAACATTATTCACTGTTGACGTGATTATTTCGATTATAATTGTAAAAGCGAGTTACAAAATTAACTATAGAATTTACAATCAAGGTATTTTATTGAGTTCACTTTGAACTGCATTAAACACTAGGCCAATCTTAACTAGCTTCATGAACTACCTTTGAAAATTTACATTTTATTTACGCCTAGCCTAAATAAATATAAACTTATTGCTACATATATTTAATATTATTAATATCTAGTATCGGTGTCGTAAATTTAAACCTACATGTGCAAAATGTCATACTACAGTTTTTGAATACACCGTGACTTTTGGTTAGTTTAAATTCGTCAAATTTAAGGTGCGTAATTAACGCGTCCTTACAAAGCTGATCGGGGTCAATGACTGCATGCTCCACGCCTTGCCGTCCGGGTTCGTTGCCTACTCATGTTTTTATTATATTATATGAAATCCTTTCAGATTTAATTAAAACACGATACCAAAATACAAATGCGCGTACTATGTAACGTAGGTGGCGTCTTTAAACTGACCGAAAATGTACGTGTACCTTTATTGTTACTATGTACTCGTAAACCAAGAAAGTTAAATATACTGTATCCGTAGGGCTAGTTGTGTCTTAATGTTAAATTATTTATTGTTTATGTGATTTTATCGAGGTAAATAAACTGAATCCTAAAAATATTGAACTTTTAATTTTCAAAGTGAAACGATTAGATTTCCTTCAAGGAACCTTTATAGTATCGAAGTTAACGAGTTCCGAAGTCCAACAAAGTATTGTCGGACTTCGGAACCCTTAAGGGGCTGACAACCGTCAATCAACTTCTCACTCGCTCATTTATCACTGAACTTATTTATGAAAAATCGCAACAGCGAAAATAGCATTTTGATCGAAACAAGTTTTCCTGCTAAAAATTTTGCTTAAGTACGAATAAGTTGTAAGTGTCATTTTGACAGCTGTCAAAAACTTCCTATGGTGAAGAAGTCGTTTTGAATTACAAGATTTGTGAACAGAAATAGAAAGAAAGAAGAAAGAAAGAAAGAAAATTTATTTATTTACGACGACAAAAGTTAAAGAAATACAAAATAAACATTTAACATAAAAAATAAAATAAAAAAAATAACTTTGTGCGTCGCAAAACGGACTCTGATTCAGCAATAAGTTGGTTGCAAACCAACGCTGGTCTTCCATCAGAGCCGTTCGGTGATGCCACGGACGATTCAAACTAAACCAAACCTAGATATAACAATAATATAATATTTCGACATCATAAAGAATAATAAAAAATAACAGACACAAATTAATTAAATGAAAAATTGAACAGTAAAAAAGTTGAAAGTACGATGACTATTTCCTAAGGCAGACTATTGCAGATAATATGTTTTGTGCACTCTAAAAGAAAAACAAGCAACAAAGCAGACAAAATAGGGTACGGTAAGAACAAAATAAATATTTTTAAATACCTATATTAAAACTATAGCTTTTAGTAGGCATGTACTACGAGCATATCTATATAATGCTTAAGGTGCTCCGGGGTAAGACCGGACGGTTTTTTAGCAAACCATTTGTATGTTGCAAAATATTTTTTTTCTCGACTATGACAATGTTGGCGAACCTAAAATTTAGTTAGAGCTTTGTATAAAAGACAGGTTTATAAATCGGTATATCCGATAACCCTCTAAACACAACGGTGGCCGAGTTATAGGGTATTAAAGTGATAGTAATTTTTATAAAACCACGGGAAAGATCGGACCTTGACGGGGTAACATCGGACTACATTCTAAAATCGCCTCTGTAGCTCCAAACATAAGCTACCTATAATGAAAATATCCGGTTTTATCCAATAATAAAGCATCAATATCGATTTTCGAGATACTGTTTCAACGACAAAAGTGAGAGGCAAAATATTGTTTTTTTCATTCTTATAATCCGATGTTACCCCGGTTCAGAAAAAATGAAGTTTCTATGTTTCTCAAACTTTGACACCTCCACTTTAACTATGGTGCGTAGGTAGGAATACGGAGATACAAAGGTTTAGCAAGCACCTCATAGTTGATTAGCAGTTGGTTAGCGCGGCCCCGTATCAAGGGGAAGGTCGTGGGTTCAAATCCCACTCGGGTAATAACTTTTGGGACTATATTAAATCTTCGCCTCATAGTTGGTTTTAATAACTAACCAAATGAAGCAAATTAGATCTAGTTAATAAATTATTAACCATAAATTACTTATTTCTATTAAAAGTCATTTCTTCAAATCTTTTTTGAGTAGAAGTCGCCCGCAGAGATTTTTTTTTGTAGTTTCTCGGCATTATAATAAATATAAAATAATAAAATAAACTGAAGCAAACACACCATAGCTAAAAGTGTGCGCAAGCTAAGCGTGCATGGGATTACGTACCGTACATACAGAATTACAGCTTTTAGCTTTTATTAAGAGGCAAATTGGTTCACAAAATAAAAAAAAATTGAGCGACGTAGGTAGGTACTACCTCTAGCAAATGCCTTATTAGTTCTAATATTTTTTGAAAAGTTTGAGAAACTGTTTATATTTTACAGTTGGGAAAGATCGGACAGAATTCATCCGAACTTTACCCATTCAAATTTTGATGGGGAAAGACCGGATCTCAGGCTACATACAGTTCTAGCGTGTCTAGACCACTTTAATCAGCAAACAAGTTGCCGCATTAATATGATAAGCCGCAAAACTCGTAAAATACACAGCCGTTATACCAGAATTTACGATTAAAGTTGCCGGGGGTAAGTCCGGATCCTTAAAAAATCTCATTTTACGTACCTTTTCATATCCGAGTGAATGAAATGCGCGCTGATGGTCCGATCGACTGGCGGCGACTAGTGGGATGGGCCCAACAAAATGGCGTTGCTGGCAATGTTGCCAAGAATCAAAAAATACCCTACGTTATGGAGATATTCGATTTATTCGATCTTACCCCAGATCCGATCTTACCCCGGAGCACCTTATATCGTTTTTGTAACCCTCCTGTTTCTTCTGACATTCAAACAGAAAACATTTCAATTTGTTTTTAAAACCATGTGAATTTTGCAGGTTCCTTATCGGCGGAGGAATATTATTCCAGCACTTCGATGCAGCGTAGCGGAAGCTACCCCTGAAAGATGCAGAGCTGTGCCGCTGAACTGAGAGCCGCATCGAGCACTGGCGGGAGCCACAAGACCTAGAGTTAGACAACCATGTTAACTTCTCATAGAGATACGAAATACTGGGGTTTATTTCCCATTTGTTCTGTGAACAGATCTAATGGGAAAAATATCCCAGTAGTTCTGCCGATAGACTACTCAACAGAACAGGTGGGAGTAAACGATCATAACTATATTGGTTGATTGCAATTTTTCTTAAATAAGTTCAGCGTTTGACGGTGGTCAGCCCCTTATAGTGTCCCATTAGCTGGAATATGATTTTTCCGGCACATTTAACATTGCGACTGCATAACCAAATAGGAATCAAAAATTTGATATTCTTGTTTATTCTGTGTCTAGATTTATTTTTCGACAGCCTTCGCAGCTCAGTTGGTAGTAAATCTGCTTTCTGCGCCGTAGACCATGGGTTCGATCCCCACCGAAAACAAACATTTGTGTGATGAACATAGATGTTTGTTCTCTGTCTGTATTTACAAAAAAAAGCATTAAATGTTATATCAGCTATGTGGTTTCCTTCCATAGTATAAACTTTGGCTTAGTTTGGGGCTAGATATGGCTGTGTGGAATGTCCAGCAATATTTATTAGTAAAATTCAGTGTAAATAACTTGACCTACCCAAACTGCCCTTGTGTAAAAGACCCTGTATAAGCTAAGGAAGAAGCTCTTGTGCTCCAATCAACGGATCTACGCGTGAACTACAACCTTCGCCTTTTCTAAACGAATTGTCTTCACTGTTGAAGGCTCATCGGACATCCGATGACTTTGAAACGAGACAATGGAATAGTAGCGTAGGTTCCTTTCCTTTCCTAGGTAGTACTTAGATACTTTTACTATTCTGTGAAAGAATATCTAAGCCAGGTACTTTTTGAACTATGTCGTCGTTTGTCTAGCTTTTTTTAGTGTTACCGAAATATTGAGATAAAATTAAATATTTCGAGTAGGTAGGTACTTGTACCTACTTAAAAACCGTGCATACATTTTTTACGGTTCCGTACCCAAAGGGTAAAACGGAACCCTATTACTAAGACTGCGCTGTCCGTCCGTCTGTCTGTACCAGGCTGTATCTCATGAACCGTGATAGACAGTTGAAATTTTCTCAGATGATGTATTTCTGTTGCCGCTATTACAACAAATACTAAAAAACGGAATAAAATAAATATTTAAGGCGCTCCCATACAACAAACGTGTTTTTTTGCCGTTTTCATATAGATAATGGTACGGAAACCTTCGTGCGCGAGTCCGACTCGCACTTGGCCGGTTTTTTAACATGTTGCATGTTGTTTTTTAACAGGTTCCAAATATTTCCTCTTATTTAGCTAAATACCTAGCTTAGCCCCTTAAACAGTATCTAACAATCAACTATGCAGGTAAATACACACATAATAATGCTAAAGTCATAAGTTAAAGTTGCGGTAAAGAATTAACTAAGTACTTAGTTACAACTCACTCATGGCGGGCGTTCCGGAAACGTGTTCCGGGCGTCTAGTTTTTACGTACCTGCTACTATTATGAAGTAGGTATTATAGTTACTCTGTGGTAGGATGGTAAAGTACCTACCTACGTGCGTTCCCACGCACTTGCGTAATGATCTCGTTTGTTCTCGACTATCGTGCGCGTTTCCACGATGAACAGTCTTCCACACCTAATCGTAGATGATAGGTGTAGGTAGTTATACATACATTTCGTGTAAAAAAACGACGGAGCAAGCAGATGGCCCATCTGATGTTGAGCGGTTTCCTCTGCCTATAACAGTTATTACTTTACCTACCTCGCTAACACATCTACATAGGATCTATTTTGTCGATTCAGTGTAATTGATTCATTATAAAAATAAGATTATGTATTCGATATAAAATGTCAATGCGATTATAAGAATAAATTAACTACGAATTATTGTAGATACCTATGTTTATCAGTAGATTATCCGGCATAAATTGATTTATTGTGTATATATTTATCTAGCTTACGATTTCTCTGCCTCAATATCGTGCCTCAAAGCAATGGCAAAGCACACATTTGTGGAATTACGATTCACGCCGCATCGCGTCGTAAGCGAAGCAATCGGAATAAAAAGGAAAGCCCAAACCTGCAGTACCTACCTACCTTATTCTATTAGATAAAAGAAATCAGGTGCACTATTTAAAAACAAAAGTAAAAGTAAGAGAGTAATGTCGCTATAACCTTTCAAAGAGATATAAAAGGTGTTCCAATAATTGGTTTTAAAACTTCAGGGGGCTAAAGTACCCATCAATATGAATATTTTTTTCTAAGGAACCAACACTGTGAAAGCGAAAAAAAAGAGCTGTTTCATTTACCTAAAAGTTCAATACCTACCTGGCTAAAATGTGTGAAACAGCTGTTTTTTTCGCGTTCACAGTGTTGGTTCCTTAGAAAAAGTTATTCATATTGATGGGTACTTTAGCCCTCTGAAGTTTTAAAACCAATTATTGGAACACCTTGTATACCAAACCAACCACATGCTATTATTTTGATAAACAAATTAGATCATACTTAGGTACCTACCTAAGTACCTATGCTAATGATTGTGTAATTGATGCTGTAGGTGCATATGTAGGCGTAGGTCACGTTTCTGAAAGAGGAAGAGAGAAGGCAAAAAAGCATGTATCTAGTAGAATTTATTGTACTTTTGTGTTTTCTTTTAGGTAAATAATATAGCTTAAAAGTACTTCAAATAAAAATGTAAATTTAATTATTCTAATTATCACTACATAGTATAAAACAAAGTCGCTTTCTCTGTCCCTATATCCCTATGTATGCTTAAATCTTTAAAACTACGCAACGGATTTTGATGCGGTTTTTTTTTATAGAAAGAGTGATTCAAGAGGAAGGTTTATGTATATGCATAATACAAGCATAATCTCTTAGGGATAACCCACAATAACCGTGCGAAGCCGGGGCTGGTCGCTAGTAATCTAATAATTGAAACAAAATGTTTCTCAGTTATGTAGTCATTTATTATTATTTATTTTGAAAAAAAAAAATCTTTAGCCATAAATTAGAATCAAAAAGATTCACTTTGAAACGTCTGCTAATCTTGGCCAGACCTATCATCCTCACCATTTTAACACGCCTTTATTAGCTTCACTTGTAATTTACAATGTAATAAAGTCTGAGAAGTCAATTGAATTGAACCAACTTCTAAATTGTCGTATCGAAATGTAACTTAGTACTTATGTTTAAAGTAAGCCTTAGCAACATTGTATTGAGTCGGAGTCGGACTCGCGCACGAAGGGTTCCGTACCATTATACATCATATACCTATATTATAATATATAGGCAAAAAAATCACATTTTGTTGTATGGAAGCCCCCTTAAATATTTATTTTATTCTGTTTTTTAGTATTTGTTGTTATACCGGCAACAGAAATACATCATCAGTGAAAATCAACTGTCTAACTATCACGGTTCATGAGATACAGCCTGGTGACAGATGGACAGACAGAGAGACTAGACAGCGGAGTCTTAGTAATAGGGTCTCGTTTTACCCTTTGGGTACGGAACCCTAAAAACAAGAAATAGTTGTGATTCCTAGTCCAGGCTCAGTTACACAATGCTCATGCGTTATTCAGTTGCGTGGTGTGAAAGTGGAGTCAAAGGTTCTAGATAATAACTGACTGGTCAACAGTGACCTACCTATTGTGACCACACACATATTTACTTATTAGCCAACGGTCCTATGCTAGGTATTTTAGTAGGTCATTTCGTGAACCGTTTTGTTCGAAGCTCGAACGAAGCGTTCTTGAATACTGTTTCTCCGAGAGAAAAAACCACCACTTGTTGGTTCCACCTACTTTTTTTTATACAACTAGATGATGGAACAAGCAGATGGCCCACCTGATGTTAAGTGGTAACCATCACCTATAACAAAGCATTGCCTCGCAAGTCACGTACAATAGGAACGTGCCCTACGATGCACTGCCCTGCGTCCATCAACTTAAGGCATACAGATGTGAAGCCTCATGTGCCTGTAATTTCACCGGCAACCACACTCTTCAAACCGAAACACAGCAACGCTGCTTGGCGGCAGAAAAAGGCATGGTGGTAGTACTTTCCCGAACAGTGTAATCTGTCTATGTATTAATAATCCTACAAGCTCTGACGACCAGCCCGCTACGCAACCACAATACCTAGGTCTCCACATTAGAAGAATCATTCGATTACGTATCTTATCAAGTAGTTCCATTCACCAATCCCATTTCAATACATTTCTCAAAAATGAATACTCGTTCGAAACCCTTTCAAAAATTACATAAATCCAATGAGGTAGGTACCTAGTACCTACGTTGGTCCAGCCAACCCACTAGACACCTTTCACCTCTGTCAAGTTTACATTCGGATTTATAAAAGTATTCGATAAACATTGATTATTGTTAATTAGGTACCTATCTGGAATAATAAAAAGTTTATCGAATAGATGTTTAAAAAATCGATCATATTGATTGCCAAAACCTGTCAAACGAATGCTTCCGTCTCTTTCTAACGATACAATTCGAGAGTTGTGAAAAAGAGATGGAAGAGGATGAGCAATAATATTGTCTGCAGTATCTATTGCTTTCTTTGCCTTGAGTAGGGTATATTAGTGAGGTGTTTATGTGACGAAAGATGTTGCAGGTGTGACATGAGTTATATTAGTGTGACATTTGTTTATAACGGTAATATGTCTCTTCTATAACTTTATCTATCTAATAATGCATAGTACCAAAATCAATCTTGAGAAGCTATCAATAGAAAAAGAATATATTTTACAATTTAAAAATGTACCTACTTTCGTATTATTTTTTTAATTAATGTAATTACACCGGCAACCACACTCTTCAAACCGAAACACAGCGTTGCTGCTTGGCGGCAGAAAAAGGCGTGGTGGTAGTACTTCCCCGGACGAGCCCTTCACAAAGAGCTCTACTACTCTTAAAGAGCTTCCTGGATGCCAGCTTTACCAAGTCTTCTAAATGACTACGGAACTGAAAGTTGCTAGCGATGTCTAAACCTAGGATCCCAATGCTCTTGGAGATGGAAAGGGTCATGTTCTTGTCTTCGCCGTAATTGGATATTTTAAGAAGACACTAACAATAGCAAGCTGGCTAAAATATCTGAATCGTACGCACACATTCCACCACATTCGTCATCTACCAATCAAAAAACATCTCTATATAAATATTTATATGAATAAGCGAGGTATGTTGGCGCGATTAGCACAGGTTTTGGACCGGCCGGCCAGCTGATGCCATGCCAGTCAGTGCAATACGCGCGTTCGTGCCGAGTGTACGTCGAAATGTGTTACCGAATTATTACGTAGGAGCGTAACATGCGCGCTCGCAAACTACGAAAATTCGACTTTGTGGGATCCGTGCTTGACATTTACGAGTTGTTCCAATTTTAAATTAGTTTTATTTTTATTTCAAAAGTTGTACCGGCCAGTGTTTAAGGTGGGTTCTTTTTTTTATGTCTATGTTTTATTCGGTTTGGCAAAGTTTACATAAGTTTGGCAATAACAATGTCTTCTAAATTCAGTATTTCCACATGTTTATCACATTGTTTCTTTTTAGAGACTTTTTCTACCTGTTCTAAGGTTATGAATGCATCGATTTATTCAAAAAGGTTGTGTAAAAGTTAAAGTAATATTTACCGGTAGACTTAATAACCTAACGGAAAATTTTTATTGCACTTTCTTGTGACATGCAAAGCCTTATAAAATTGATCAATTCGTTTGAGTTGGTTTGTTAACCTTCTCACTAGTTATTTTACGATCTCCTACTATCTATAGGTTCTTCAACCTATAGGTAGTATCTTCATATGTGCAGTGCTGGATTTACCAACAGGCTGAGTAGCCTAGGGCGGCAGATTTTGGGGGGTGACAAAAACAAGATATAGATATACATAGGTATATCTATATCTTGTTTTTGGATTTATTTCGAATAAGAAAAGCTCAATGATGAGCTGATGTATCTAATGAATATGATAGTGCACAAATCATAAAGTTGCAATTTCATTGTCAATTTTTTTTTTATAACTAGTAGTTCGCCCCGAACTGAGATCTCGTGATGCGACCCGACGAACGCATCAAAACTTTGAGTCGGTAGTAGTCAGAGGCAAGTCCAAACATTATCTTTGAACTTTTTTCTGACTACCGCCTACTAACTTGGTATGGTTACCAAGTTTCAACTCTATTGGCCTATTTATTGAAGAGTTCCGTTGAACAGACCTTGGCTCCATCATCAGACCTGGTCGTCGTCACCATTTTATGAGAACTGAGTACCTCCTTAAATTATTTCAAGAAAAAAAAATAAGAAAAATCAAAGGAACTTGCCGACCAGTAGAAAAACCTTGATTTCAACGAAACTCTTAGAGATGGGAGCTCTTGGATCGCTGGTTATCTTAATTTAACTTTTTAAATTTTATCTCGAAAACCGAGCGTCCCAAAAAAAAAGTAAAAATTGTTTTGGAATGTCCAAACAAAGCCCTTTCATATGACATGTAACTTGATTTTTTTATGTAACTTTTTTTATTTTTGCCCTCTTAAAAAACCCCATATCTCAAAAACCCTTCATCCGATTTTACTCATATACTTACCAGTAAATTTCTCAAGTACAAGCTATCGACATATCAAATTTCATGGAGATCGGATCAACGGTTCTAAAGTTATCGCCAGACAAACATACATACATATATACATACATAAAATGCCAAATCGCCCAAGTTGAAACTAAGATCTTCGTTCGCTTCGCTCACTCGATCAAATATAACTAGTAGTTCGCCCCGAACTGAGATCTCGTGATGCAACCCGACGAACGCATCAAAACTTTGAGTACGTAGTAGTCAGAGGCAAGTCCAAACATTATCTTTGGACTTTTTTCTGACTACCGCCTACTAACTTAGTATAGTTACCAAGTTTCAACTCTATTGGCCTATTTATTGAAGAGTTCCGTTGAACAGACCTTGGCTCCATCATCAGACCTGGTCGTCGTCACCATTTTATGAGAACTGAGTAGCTCCTTAATTAATTTCAAGAAAAAAAATTAAGAAAAAGCAAAGGAACTGGCGACCAGTAGAAAAACCTTGATGTCAACGAAACTCTTAGAGATGGGAGCTCTTGGATCGCTGGTTATCTTAATTTAACTTTTATTATTTTATCTCAAAAATCGAGCGTCCCAAAAAAAAAGTAAAAATTGTTTTGGGATGTCCAAACAAAGCCCTTTCATATGACATGTAACTTGATTTTTTTATGTAACTTTTTTTATTTTTGCCCCGTTAAAAAACCCCATATCTCAAAAACCCTTTTTCCGATTTTACTCATATACTTACCAGTAAATTTCTCAAGTACAAGCTATCGACATATCAAATTTCATGCAGATCGGATCAACGGTTCTAAAGTTATCGCCAGACAAACATACATACATACATACATACATACATACATACATACATACATAAAATGCCAAATCGCCCAAGTTGAAACTAAGATCTTCGTTCGCTTCGCTCACTCGATCAATAAACTAGCTAGGGTATCAAATTGTAAAGGTCAGTAGAGGCGTCATGAATAGCCTACTGGCGGCAAATATGTAAATCCGCCACTGCACATGTGCAAAAGTGGTGAGGAAGGACCCGATCAGCTTCTCCAGTCCAGTTTTGGACCTGGCTTCGTTAGTTGCGGAGCAGTGCAGTACCACATGCTCCACCGTTTCTTTTTCGTGCAGACATCCACGACATAGGTCGCTGTCTGTCGCTCCGATCTTGAAAGATGGTAGTTGAGGTCGCAGTGGCCCGTGATGATTCCGACCATCAGATCAGCTTTAGGTCTTCGCGTCTCAGCAATTTAGGACCTATATTACAAGTAGCTTTATTAGCTTTTTATGATATTAGCTTCATTATACCTAGTTGCTCTCAAACGGTAAAGGAAAACATCGACAGGAAACCCGTTACTATTCTCCCAGTGGCAAAGGGCTTGCAACCTGTCACGCATAACCAACTACAGCAAAATGTTATCCACTTAAGAAAGAGAGAAGTAAAGCTCTTTGTGAAGGGCTCGTCCGGGGAAGTACTACCACCACGCCTATTTCTGCCGCCAAGCAACGTTGCTGTGTTTCAGTTTGAAAAGTGTGGTTGCCGGTGTCAGAAAAATGATAAAACTAGCTTTTGAACGAACTCTATTCTAATCTCCACCAAAAACCGTTAATTGGTACTTAGCGCATTGTTATTGGCTCTAATTAACATTAAAACGATCATTAATTCCGACATATTGTTATAATTCTGGTTTCTACGTCTTCGGCAGTATTCCCACGACTATTACTTTTTATAAGGCGTATTTTTGGTTAATTCGTATATTTTAAACCATTCATTGGTATTATAACTAAAATACGTTAAATTATATACATATAAAATAATTTGTAGATTTCTAAGTTGGTACCTTTCCTTCTCTTGAATTATAAAGTTGATGATTTTTACAGAAGATCATTTCAAAATGGGTTTACATTGATTTCAAATCATATTGAATTTTTTTTAGTAGAACCAGTTTACACCTAATTGGAGTATCATTATTATTATTTATTTATTTACCATTTTACACAGTTTAAAAGCAAACCATAGTATCCACGATTTGTTTTAAATTTTTTAGGTTTGTATAGCGTGCTACACCATACAAAAGACTTCAACGCGCTCGACCACTTCGGTACATTTTTTTTAGTTTCGTCTTTTTGAGATCCAAGACTTTTTTTAAGAGGCTGACATGACACCGGTCAAAGTACTTCCTGCCTACGCATTTCAACATTTTGAAAGATAAAAAATCACTGAACTTAATTATGAAAAATCAGGAAAAAAATAATAATATAGTCCCAAAAGTTATTATCCGAGTGGGATTTGAACCCCATTTTAATTACAGGCACATGAGGCTTAACATCTGTATGCCTCAAGTTGATGGACGCAGGGCAGTGCATCGTAGGGCACGTTCCTATCGTGCGTGACTTACGAGGCAATGCTTTGTTATAGGTGATGGTTACCACTTAACATCAGGTGGGCCATCTGCTTGTTCCATTAGCTCATGGTATTAAAAAAAAAAAACCCACGTGTGTAGGTAAACACTATAAAACTAATAAAAATTGAAAAATCACGAGTCAACCAAGTTGTCTGCCACATTTTTCACGATTTTTCATATAGGTTCAGTGACTTCCTTCCTTCCTTAAAAAAGTTGGAATGTGCGAGCTAGAAGTATATTAGTCGTCTTTGCCTTAATTAAGCCTTGTGAGCCTACATCTAATTTGGTAGTTTAGCTTCTTCTTGTCGTGTCACTAAGCACTCTTTCGAAACAGTGTGGTGAAAAAATTTTAAGTGCGCGTCAAGAGGCTCCTTTCGAGCACTTGACACGTGTTATAGAACTTAGGTTCCACGACATGCCGGTTTCCTCATGATGTTTTCCTTCACCGTTTGAGAGTACACATACATTTTTGAACAGAAAAAGTAAGTTTTGAACCCACGACCTTAGGATCGGAGGGCGGGGCCGCTACCACTAGACCGCACCAGTGCTAGTTTAGCTATAGAGGTGTCTTAGGGTTTGATTTATCAATTAACTGGTAACCTATAAATAATGTAAGTATGCATTTACAAAAAAAAAGCATATAAGTTATTACTATAAGCTATCTTTTTCTCATCTGCTTAGTTTGGAGTTAGATAGTGCAGTGTGGACTCTCCAATATTTTATTTATATATTCCAATCGAAATTTTGTAGATTTATTACAAACATATGCGAGAAATCGTCTAATTAAACTCGTTATAGAAAGTAGTATATGTCATAAATCCATAGGTTAGGTAACATGACCTTTGAGGTACCATTTGTCACTGAGAAAACGTTGCTATCACTTAAGAACAAGCAATAGCGATAGCGATTGCTATTGCTTGTTGCTATGTGGCGAAGTTATGGGTGTATAGGATGTGATTTTTTTAACTAGCTGATGGAACAAGCAGATGGCCCACCTGATGTTAAGTGGTAACCATCACCTTTAACAAAGCATTGACTCGTAAGTCACGCACGATAGGAACGTGCCCTATAATAAACTACCCTGCGTCCATCAACTTGAGAGATGTTAAACCTCATGCGCCTGTAACTTCACCGGCAACCACACTCTTCAAACCGATACACAGCGTTGCTGCTTGGCGGCAGAAAAAGGCGTGCTGGTAGTACTTCCCCGGACGAGTCCTTCACAAAGAGTTCTACTTCTCTTGTAGTGTAGTGTAGCTTACTGTACTGCTTTCAAACCCACGACCTTAACATCAGAAGGCGTCCCACTAGACCAGTGGTTCCCAACCTTTTCTTGACCAGGGACCACTTTGATTTCTTTGCAGTTCGCATGGACCACGATGTACAAGAAAAATAAACTAATGTTTTCTTATAATTATGTTTGTCCGTTTGGCGACATTTTCGTCCTCCACAAGTGCTTTAAACATCGCGAACGCAGAATAATTGTTTTCCCAATTTTACCTAACCATAACTGAAGTTTGCAAATAAAGGTGCGAAATTTGAAATCGTTCGCGGACCATATTTTGACTCCTGCGGACCACTGGTGGTCCGCGGACCACTGTTTGGGAACCACTGCACTAGACCAACGGTGACCTATGCATGTGAGTAAGTGCAGTTTTGTGTGGTATTTGCACAGTGGAAGCTACTTTAGCAATTATGGAAGTCAGGCCAGGCTCGTAAACCACTGTGGGAACGACTAGGTCCATTGTTGAATGATGACTCTCTTGAAGAACCTGTTGCAATCGACTTTACTACCCATTAGAACGTGGATGAGGAAATTTGCAATACCTTTGGAATGGTGACCTCTGTGGTCCAGCTCCACCAGACTGGTGGAAAAATTGGAGGTTCGAATCCTGCCAGTACCAATTTTAGCACGATCTTTAAGAGTAGTAGAGCTCTTTGTGAAAGGCTCGTCTGTCGTCCGGGGAAGAAATACCATAATGCCTTTTTCTGCCGCCAAGCAGCGTTGCTGCGTTTCATTTTGTCGGTGAAATTACACGCACATGATTGACGTAGGGCAGTACATCGTAGGGCACAATCCCTTCGTGCGTGACTTATGATGCAATGCTGTGTAAAATGGTGATGGTTACCACTGAGAGATCAAAGTTGCGTGACTTACCGTTATTGGATAAAAGTCATGTGCATTTCTTTAATTGTAAACTCTAAGAAATGCAGGAAGAGACCTTATCATATTTGCCATGGCCGATGCCCGCTTGGGGTCAAATTATCGACCGAGACATTTGCAATTAAATTTCCAATAAGTTCAATAACTGTAGTGAAATAATTATTTAAAGCCTTGTAATAAAGCCGTATGTAAGTTCAGGGTAGGTACTCGTAATTATCTTTTTTGCACCGTATACGGTTTAGAGTCTTGAGTTCCAAGTGATACTCGTAAGAGAGTGTCTACCGTGTCAGAATAGGCGAGAGCCTTTTTATAGGCTAAAGTTATTGTGACGAAAAAAAAACCTTTTTTTAATTCTACAAGGTGTTCCATAAGTTGTGTATATAAACTTCAGGGGGCTAAAGTACCCATCAAAATGAACAACTTTTTCTAAGGAACCAACACTGTGAACGCGAAAAAAAAAACAGCTGTTTCATACAAAAGTTCAATACCTACCAGGCTAAAATGTATGAAACAGCCGTTTTTTTTTCGCGTTCACAGTGTTGGTTCCTTAGAAAAAGTTGTTCATATTGATGGGTACTTTAGCCCCCTGAAGTTTATATACACAACTTATGGAACACCTTGTATATGCATAGGTATGTTTGGAAAACTTTGTATTAATTAGTCGGTGAATAAGTGATACAATGACGTCAATCTTGTTATTTATTTCCTGGAAAGTATCTACTGGTATCTTAACTTGCATTATATTATTATTGTGATAATTAATAAATAAAAAATGCTATGTATTGGTTGGTATGAAGGGTGTGGCCGCGTGGGTGATACATGATATAAGAACGTGCCCAATGCATTGCCCTGCGAAGTACATGCGGAGGATTGGTTATGGTTCACACTCACCTGATGGTTTGTGGTAACCATCACCTAATGGTAAGCCATGTGCTTGTTACATCCAGTTTGTTGCCTGTTCTCTAGGCTTGGTCGCGTGGAACTAGCACCTAGATTCACCTAGCTTTAAGACGTTTAAAAGTGATCTTTGTGATTCACTTGAATAAATACCTCTTGAGTTTGACCAACAGCATAAAGTACAATAAAAAAAATCTTATGATATAGTGTTTGGACTAAAGCTACATTCACTCTAATACCCCGTTTACACTCAGCTCATGTCCGTGGAAATGTGCAGAGACATGGGAAGGGAATTGGGCAATGCGAGAATGTAAACAGGCCACTTCCATGTCCACTCGCGTTGCCGCTCGCGTTGCCCGTGTTGTGAACACACATTGCCGGCGACGCTGTCGCAGACATATGGACGGCCACCGTCCACGCGAATGGCAGCACGAATGTCTAAATGTAAACGCAGTATAAACGCGCTGGTGCTACGAGGAGGCAGAAGAAACTGGCATAAAAGTACTTAAGTAGGTACAAACATTACCATGTACATTGCCTACAAGTTACGTGTGGTCCATAAGCAATGTTGTTACCAAACTGGTGCCCTTAGAACGTTTTGTAACTATTAAACTTTTTTCAATTTTATCCTTGCGTGCTTCTACTAAGGACCTTCTACTAAGGTTAGAAAACCTCATGTTAAGGCCATTTTGAAACCCTTGCTCAACAGAATTATATAGCCAAACCTTAAGTGACTAAAGTGCACTTACGATAAACAGTGATGAAACAAGCAGGCCCACCTTATGTAGAGGCATAGCCATCTAAAATTCAGGCCAGGATTATAAATTAATTAATTGACGTTAAGACTTTGGTGTTTTAGAAAACACACATGAAAATTTGTGTTGAAATATTCTGTGTTTCGGTTTGAAGGGTGTGGTTGCTGGTGAAATAACAGGCACATGCGGCTTACATTTGTATACTTCATGTTGATGGACGCAGGATAGTGCACCGTAGGGCACGTTCGGTGACTTGCGAGGAAATGCTTTGTTGACCTGTTCCACTAAGTTCAATTATAATAAGTCTAATCAGTTGAACTAATTCCACCAAAAAAATCCAGTTATTTCAACTTTGTTATTTATAGGTGATGATTACCACTCAACATCAGGTGGGCCATGCTTATTCCATCAGCAAGTAATACAAAAAAACTTAAATTCGTATTGTCTTGGTTTCAGGTTCAGAAAACGGTGGATTTAATAACAAAATGGCTACGAAAATGAAACGTCTCAGTTTACATCTACGAACAATCCTTTTGGTAAGTGCAGCTTATTTTATTTATTTCACACTCAGCTCAGTTGGTAGTAGCTCTGCCTTCTGCGCCATAGGCCGTGGGTTTGATCCCCACCGAGAACAAACATTTGTGTGATGAACATAGATGTTTGTTCTCTGTCTGGGTGTTATATAATATTATAAGTATGTATTTACAAAAAAAGTATATATGTATTATATCAGCTATCTGGTTACAAGCTTTGGTTTAGTTTGGGCTAGATAGTGCTGTGTGGATAGTCCAAAAATATTTATTTGTTTTATTTATTTATTTTATGAATAAAATCCACATTTCTTAAGATACAATGTAAATACTTAGGTTTCTAACATACAGCCAATAACGGATTTACATTTTTAGAAAACGAATGTTCCTTTCAAGCCTCGAAGGTGTCGCCCATTAATCACGTGAGGCTCGAAAGGGGAGAGAGGGTTCGAAAAAAAGCCTGCAAAGGGTCGAGGAGGGGGTTCGAAAATAATCACGAAATATCAAGGGGGCGGTGGGATAATCACGCGCGATTTTTTCGAGTTTTTTGTTTATTATATTATTCCTGTCATGAACTCAAGGTTCTGAGTTTCGGAGATTTAGAGTCAGAGTGTCTACCTACTTATAGTCCATTGGTCTGCAACTAACGAAGCTGGGCCAAAAACGAGGCTACAGGAGCTGATAGAATCTTGCATCTACATCACCATCGGGGATGCTAGAACAATGTTGCCATCAACCCAAAGTCCTGCTCCGCTACTTTAAGGAGCTGGGCTGGCTGGGGTGAGGTTAGCAAAGGGGGGTGATGCACACCACCCCCATTTGCTCTTTGAGACGTTAATAAATAAATAAATAAATATTGTTGGACTTTCCACACAGCACTATCTAGCCCCAAACTAAGCCAAAGCTTGTAATATGGGAACCAGATAGCTGGTATAATACATATATACTTTTTTTTGTAAATACATACTTATAGTAATATACAACGTGTTTATTAAGAATTGTAGGGATCCGAAAGCAGGATATTCTACCGGTCATAACGAACAACTTTTGTTCTACGACTTTTAAAATTTCAAAGTTTTTCATTCATGAAATGCCTCTTAAACTTTTATCTAAAATGAATCTAAACGCATCATGAGGCAGCCCTATTTACAGCTGTTCTTTGACCTCTAGTTGTTAACCTTAGATAAAATAGGTAACAGAACTGCCACCAATTACCTAGTAATATGCCTACCTAATAATGATGTTGCTGTTTTTAAAGATCTTGGTATGTAAAAGAAATATTTTCGCGACTGTAATCCCTAGTCACGGTAAACATTCTCTGAGATCTTTGGTACTAATACCTATTCAGTAACTAGGTACCTACGTGGCTACGTACTCAATATTTAATAGAATATTTATTTTTGTTTAATTACTAGATGTCGTAAAGCAATGTTTATGATATTCATAGTTCTTTAAATTGTAACATGTTACTTTACCACCATGGTTCATTGACACGACAAAATTATTCAACTGCAATTTTGGGAAGTGTCTAGTCTGTCCTATTTAATCTTTGACTAACCTGTCTGTCATTGGTTGCATTTAAAAACGCATATCCAATCAGGACGGCCGACGGCCGCCGATCAGTGTTACCATTTGTGACAGATTTCTGCCATTTGGCAGATTTTAAATATTTCAAGAAAAATCTTATTAGTTTGAATTTTTAATGAAATAATATTTATAATTTATTTATTTTTTACCGAACTGGAAACTTCTTATTCTTTTTTACCTTTATTGATTTGGTTTCTAAACAACTTCTATCTCGTTTTAGATAACTGCAATCCGTTACAAACGATCAAAAGATAGTAACTGAATGTAATGTAGGTATTTAATTTATTCCGTAGCCACGAAGGAGATGGTATGAAGTCATATTTTTGGTATTTTTATCGTCAAGCTTGGTAGATTTTGACAGATTTTTTGGCAGGTGTGTGGTAGAACCGCCACTTTTGAGATGGTCACCCTGTTTGTGTTTACATGCGTTGTTGTACATTGTTTTGTTGAGAAAATGTCATCAAACGTGATAAAATGGTGATTGTTATGTAAAAAGCCGTCGTCAGTCAGTGTGTGTATGAGCAGTGCCTACGAGGTAATGGTTTAGTGTGAAGTTTGAAGCCTGTGTCGTGCGAAATGTCGCAAACTTACCAAAATCCAGTTTTATCCAGTGTCAATGCCAGAGCCAATAAATAATGACAAAATCCATAGGAACCAGTAAAAATATCGTGTCAGGGGATTGGCGGCGTACCTACCTACCTACCGAAAGGTAAGTATTTCAAATTATCTCGAAGGTTATCGTTGTTTTTCTCTTTCCTAGATAGAAGCGCGCGTGCGTGTGACCTTGACACGTACACAGACAGGGCTGTTGCAAATTTCTGAGAAAATATTAATTTTACTTTTCTATGGGAATTTCGAAAACGATGTATTCAACCGTTGCACACGTCAAAGTATTCCAGTGCTTGGTCTAAATACACGCTCTTTGTTTCCCTACATAACTTCATCAACACGTTGTATAACACCCAGACAGCGAACAAACATCAATGTCCATCACACAAATGTTTGTTCTCGGTGGGGATCGAACCCACGGCCTACGCAGAAGTTAATAATAAATAAATAATTAATTAATGAAGATGTTATTCCCCCACCATGAAACTCAATTCATTTAAATTTATAAATTTAAATTTATTTATTTAGTGAACATTAAACAGAGGAGGCAAAATCATAAGAACACTGAAAACTGCATAAGTAAAACTTGTGTCGCAGCATCCAGCACCCAACATTGCGCTAAGAGGAGTTAGCCGTTTGCAACTTAACTAGGTAGGTTAAAAAAAACTAGGTATTTTCTATTATTTTATTTGTATTGAATACAAATTAGTACTAGTGGTTCGCCCCGAACTGAGATCTCGTGATGCGACCCGTCGAACGCACCAAAACTTTGAGTAGGTGGTAGTCGGAGGCAAGTCCAAACATTATGTTTGGACTAATTGGTAATTTCATTATTTCATTGTAACTTTTTTTATTTTTGTCTTCATAAAAAACCCCGTATCTCCAGTAAATTTCTCAAGTACCTACAAGCTATCGACTTATCAAATTTCATGCAGATCGGATCAACGGTTTTAAAGTTATGGCCAGACAAACATACATACATACATACATAAAATGCCAAATCGCCCAAGTTGATTGTAAGTTTAATTACCTAGACTTACCTAGACTCTACCTAGAATTAAACTAGAAATTACTTAGACTCCTATATTGGTAGATCATAAAAAGAAGGTGGCGGGGTCGGTATACTCGGTATTGGCCACCCAGTGCTCTTTAATAGATAAAATACAAAATACTTACCTATAAATAGTATAAATAAGTAACAACGTTTACAATAAGTCTACAAAAAATGATTGACACGGCTTTGCAACAGGATGTAAAAGGAGTACTCTTGAAAACTGAAGTTATACACGATAAGCGCCCCCATCCGGGCGGGAATAGCAACATTAGTCTTGAGCAGGCTGGATAGGGGCGTTTATCGCATCTTCATACAAAACCCGCTGGAAAAAGAAATCTAATACGTAACCAATATTCGAAAAATCTCGAATTATCAAATATAAAAATCAAGTTTCCTAAACTAAGACCTGATTTCACCATGCTCTATTAGTTACTAATCGAGAATTAAGGGGCTGACAACTATCAAACAACTTCTCGCTCGCACGTTTCGACATGTTGAAAGATATAAAATCACTAAACTCATTTCGTAGGAAAACTTGTATCGAACAAAATGAAATTTTTACTAAACTATTTGCAATGTGATTGCTCACAAAATGGTTGATTGCTATTTTTCGAAAATGAGTTTCGTGATTTTATATCTTTCAACATGTCGAAACGTGCGAGCGAGAGTCACATTAGCTCTTGTCTTCGCCTTAACAGGCCGTTAAATCTTACCTTAGATGTCAAACGCGTACATTTTGACATATTTAACGGCCCTTTAATCCTTTGTTAATCTAACAGAGCATGGTGAAATCAGAGCTAAGTATAGACGTACAGTTTCAGTAATATAAGTAGTGTATTTACACCCTGTATTATCCTCGTTTCGTCCTTCAGTTGACCAGCGGGAGTGTGAGACGAATTGCTGACAAATAACCCAAGACTAACTAAGTTTAGCTTAAAAAAAAAGAATGAGTAACAATTTTTACTAGTGATGTGGCGACACTCGCTCTAGTCTAGACGAAAGAAATGTGACGAATTTTATACAATACAATACAATACAATACAAATGTTTTTATTGTTCCAAAAGATACATAAAATATTCCAACAATGAAATCTCCTTTTAAGTAAAAAATACTTGTCATAGGAGATCTCGCTCTTGCTTAGGTCTACAATAGATTATTTAAAAGGCGTTAATCCGAAACATTTGAATAAAGTTAATAATTTAGGTTTAAATTGGTAAAAGTTAAAGTGTGACGAATTTTATAAATCATAATAAACGTCAATCAAAATAAGTATCTTCTTCTTCTTCTTTTGACCATTTATCCTGTCCGTCATTCGACAGACAATCTTGCCAATGTCAAGTGAATTGTATTAAATACTTTATAGTCAAGTCAGTCCATTATCAAGTCGGCCGTTATTTGTCTAGAGGAAAATGGTGGCGGTTTTCTTCAAAACAGAATTTTCTGTCAAATCACATTTCCACATTTTTGTTAAATCTCTAGATAAAGTTATGAAAAATCGCAAACAACCGAGTTTCTGAAAATACTATTACAAAAGTTCAGTAAAAATTTAATTTAGATCCAAATAAGTTCCTTATCTAAAAGTTTGTTTAATTATTTGTCGTACTTAATCAAATAAATACACTAAATTGAGATATAAATCAAAATGGTCCTTATTCTGTACAATCACAAAGATCACTTCACTTTGAAGCGTCTTGTATGCCAGTTCCTCGCGACCAAAGCCTTAGGTATAGCAAGCATATCTTTATCGCGCACTGTGGCATTGTCTTTATAACACAATCGCGGCAACAGCGAGCCACCGCTACACCGAAGCGTAACTACCGCCTACTAAACGCATATTTTTGAATGCACAATCTACCCACTAGGACCTCTCTATTTTTTGTTTTTTCGCATTGTTAAGCATATTTTATTTTATAATAAGCTGCTCCTTATGCCGAAAGGCACACTAAATTTACTTAGCCTTAGTTTTCTCTGTAAGTGAATTGTACCTAATTCTTAAGAGAAATAAATATTTTCAATTCAAAACTTTTATATAAGATAACTAGGTTGTTTGCGATTTTTCATGCTACCTTCAATAATTGTATATACTGTGTGTGCGAGAAAATGTGTGTTTTAAGATTACTAGAGCTCTTTGTGAAGGGCTCGTCCGGGGAAGACTACCACCACGCCTTTTTCTGCCGCCAAGCAGCGTTGCTGTGTTTCGGTTTGAAGAGTGTGGTTGCCGGTGTTATTACAGGCACATGAGGCTTAACATCTGTATGCCTCAAGTTGATGGACGTAGGGCAGTGCATCGTAGGGCACGTTCATATCGTGCGCGTCTTACGAGGTAAAGCTTTGTTATAGGTGAGGGTTACCACTTAACATCAGGAGGGCCATCTGCTTGTTCCATCAGATAGTTGTATAAAAAAAATGTGCGAGCAAGAAGTTGTGTGACGGTCAGCATCATAATGATCACATGAAACACTAATCAATGTTGGCGGTTATCATTCGGATAGCTGATTTAAGTGCAGCAAGACCTAAAGCAAGTATAGAAAAGAATCCTAATATTATAAACACAAAAGTTTGTAGTAAGTATGGATGGATGGATGTTTGTCACTGTTTCACGTAAAAAGTACTGAATGGATTTTAATAAAACTTTAACAATAATATAGCTTATACATCAGAATAACACATAGGCTACAATTTATAAAGATATTGTGTGAATTGTTCAAAATATGGCGATAAGTGTCAAAGTAAGTAGGAAAAAATCTACCATCTGCGAGCTAATCTGGCGTGCGCTGCCAAAACCGCTAGAGTTACACTTATGTACTACGCCACGCTAATGTAAGCTACTCGAAATACTAATCCTGCGCAGACGAAGTCGCGGGCACCAGCTAGTAATTTATAAAGATGTCTGCAAAGTTCACGTCAGAAATCGCGCGCGTGCCTCGCAACACGCCCACGCGTCGCGTTAACATCGCGAGAACGTCGCATTCTGCACACACCACTACCGCGGAAGCACAAACATTTGAACTTGGCTCTCAATCCGACCGCGCGATGTACTCTCATCAACTGCATTCTCAAATTGGACCAAATACATTGCCCTCAGTTCGAGTTCAAACCACGCAATGCATGACGCTGCACTAAATATAGCCCGATTAAACTTTTCCGATCCAGTTTATTTATACACACGAAGGATATAATCTACAAAGCCAAAGAATGTCAATGAACTTTATTTGGGTTGGTTTTTAGATTAGGACGAATTCGGCAAGTGTTGCATCAACCTGTGGCTTCTAGGTGGAGCTTTTTTTGATGATGATGGCATGGGTCGAATTTCGTAGGAATAATTCCATGAATGATGGTTATTTTTATCGCTGGTTAGCCAAGCTACTGTCAGGGAAGAATCCTACTAATATTATAAACGCGAAAGATTGTAAGTATGGATGGATGGATGTTTGTTACTCTTTCACTTAAAAACTACTGAATGGATTTTAATGGAAACTTTACAATAATATAGCCTACACATCAGAATAACACATAGGCTACAATTTATAAAGATACTGTGTGAATTGTCCAAAATATATGTGTCAAGTAAGTGATAAGTGTCAAGTAGGTAAGTAGGATAAACGCTAATACTACGCCACGCTAATATAAGCTAAGTACTCGAAATACTAATCCTGCGCAGACGAAGTCGCGGGCACCAGCTAGTGTTATATAACGAAAAGAGTGTTAGGTATAATCAAATAAATAAATTCATTTTGGAACTAAAACAAGGCACAATACAATGTCGAAAACGATAACATTCGCAGTACTTTCAAAAACTGAGTCGCGAATATTAAATATTAATGCCCTCCTCCGACTTTGAGAATTGGTAGATTAGTAACATTAAGTGCTACGATAGCTATCGTAGGGCCAGGCGGTGCAGTGCACCAGGGCCCCGGATCTCAGGGGGCCCTATAACCTAAGCTTTGAAAACAGAGGGTCAGCCAGCTCCTGAAGCTAGAAAACCTTGAGCCTGCTCACAAAATTCTATCTCTATGCCCGATTCTTTCTCTATGCACCGGGGCCCTTGTCCACCTAGCTACGCCACTGGTAACATTATGAACATGGATGGATCAAAGAAGTGGGCCAAAAAAAAGATGAATGGATTGTGTGAAAGAGAGACATGGGTAAGAAATAAGTGACTACTGAGATGGCGGTTGATAGAGGAAAGTGGTGAGACAAAACATGTTGTGCCCCACATGAAGTGGGATAAGGGCAGGAAGATAATTATGATGAGTTAGTCAAGCGTACGACGTCAATAGCATGATTGTCTTGACATATTTCGAGCCAATCCAACTAAATAAGCCGATTCGTTTTAAGACATTTTGGGAAGCAACATAGCTTTTTTATTTTACTTGTTTTTCTAGTGTTATTTTGAGTTGTTTGTGTAATTTCGGTGACATTTTAACCAACATTACTTAAGGTTTTAGCACAAAGTGTAAGCATTTGGAATGAAAGTGTATTATGTGATATCCTGATTTGAACGAAAATGTTTTGAAAAAAACCGCCACCATTTTCTTCGAAACAAATGACAGCCGACTTGACTAAAAAGTATTCAATACAAATCACTTGACACTGGCAGGATTGTCTGTCGAATGACGGACACGAGCCATAAATGGAGAAAAGAAAGAAATAAGATACTAAATAAGGCAAAGGCAAGTCAGAAATCAAGCATTCGAAGTTAAGCAAATCAGAAGGCCGGTCTAATTTTATGTAATCATTTTTTGACACGAAATTACTTTTTCTATTTAATTTTATTCTAAATACTGAATTGCCTACGAAACACAAAATGGTCCAGAATGGTACAGCACACAAATGGCACAGAATCTCCCCAAGAAACACAGATGGGACATTAAATTAGATAGGTTGGTCGGGAGTCCCGTAAATAGGGACATGCGTGACGAACTGGCCCTATCTAAGACTATAAAATAATATCATATAAAAAATGCGTTATTGAAGGGGTTTCCTTAAATTCAATAAAAACTACAAAATCGACAATGTTACGTCAATACAATGTTATGTGATATTTGAATAACATTTCTAATGGTTCTCTTAGTTCGCAGTTCGATACTTTATTAAAGTATCATGTTACAGTTGATCATAAATGCTTTAATATCACATCAAAATGAACGTTAATATTGAAATATGTTTGTGACCTTGAACGCTTTGTGTTTGCCACGGTAGCACTAACATCAATGTAAAATGAGTCTCACAACTGTAAGGCACGGTAGATATCTTCATAAACTTGATCTGAATGTATTTACAAATAAATGTGTTACTTATGTATCTATCTACCTATTTACTTTATGAAAAAAGTAATAAAACTAGCATAGGATATAAAGAATTAAAAATGACCTACTCAACATTCACGTAGGTCTAAGATTTATAGTTCGGTATTTTTTTAACAAAGTGGGTATAGTTGGGTAATTTCAATAAATATTTTACTTATTATCATTAGGTAATGAATGACCTATTGTTATTTTATTAGATCAAGTTTTAAAACAGGCATCTTGCATACATAACATATTTCCCATTGATTTTTACATAACCACAACCCTTTAGGCATCTTTTGCTTCATAATTTTCATTTCAAAACTGCATATAGGTACATATACAATAATCGATGAGTTTGATGTAAATGGAAAATAAGTTCACAACTATGATAGTTCAAAGTTATCATAAGCTTAATTCTCAATCATTATAATATAAAAACAGACACGCTATGTAAAGTCAACGCAAGGTTTTCTTATTTTTAAAGTTTGAAAAAGAAATAAGTCATTCTGCCTTCACCCTAGTCGTGCGCACATTTCGCGACGCGCCCTTGCGACTTGCCATTCGACCTCTCAAAATGCTATTGTTTGAAAGGTTACCTCATTACAAAGTTACGGTTCTAAGAAAAACGTGAGGCAAGTGAAACAGTTACGATATTAACGGAAATACCAATGGCTTGTAACGTTTTGGAATATATTTGCAAATGAGGTAAAAAAACAATGGGTTATAGTTATTAACTATTATAAGTAAGTATTTACAAAAGAAATCAGTTTTATATCAGTTATCTGGTTCCCATGTTATAAGCTTTGCTTAGTTTGAGGCTAAATAGTTCTGTGTGGAATGTCCACCAATATTTATTTTATTTAGGTATTTATTTTAAAAATTGTCTATGGCTGTATCCGGCCACGTGCCGAGATAAAACAAGAATAATTCCGTTCCGCGTCACTCGTATACAACTTTTAGTTGGGTATTAATCTATTTAAAACAGATTCGTTGCATATTTTTTATTTGTTTTCGTCTTCCTTGTAGGTACCTACTATTTTTTTGTTATTTTTTTTTAATGTTATAGTTTGGCAAATAAATAATTTATTATGATTCAAATGAGTTTTGTATTTTACGACTATAGTAGGGCACAACATGTTCTCTTCTTTCATTCTATCTTTTGCTCCCCCACAACTCACTCCGTCCTCATAACTAAAAAAAATACTGATATAGTCAAATATTTGTCTGAACTGGTAACCGGTCACCATAGGTTACGACATTTGTTTGGTCTATTACTAATAGGTACTATGTAGGATATCTGTTTGTTAAATTTAAATTTAGATTATTTTCATAAAACTTTTTAAGGAGGCAATATTTACCTACCATAAAAAATCATATACC
The DNA here is from genome assembly GCA_932294275.1 of Chloroclysta siterata. Classification (NCBI taxonomy): domain Eukaryota; kingdom Metazoa; phylum Arthropoda; class Insecta; order Lepidoptera; family Geometridae; genus Chloroclysta; species Chloroclysta siterata. The sequence continues at coordinate 14,391,100 of OW028602.1, forward strand.
TACCTACCTACATCGACGGTGGAGCATAATAGATTCTTTTATTTTCACCAAAACGTTCGAATTTGTCTCAAGGTCGCACTAATCTGAAGCGACAGTTCAAAAGATTTGTGCAACGTCATTAAAACAGCATTTTGTACAAATATGTTTATGTTTTCGCAATTCAATGAGTCGGTGAAGCATTCGACATTTTGAAATAAGTCATATTTTAAAATCACTAGGAGGTATTTTGCCGAGCGTAAGCGCAGTACGTAAGGTACTGTACTTCTAATAACTTCAAATAATATGCAATGTCATAGTGCGGTAGAATGTAAGCAGTTGCGCGGCCCGTCATGTCATTTTAAATATTTACGGCCAAAGATTTTAGCTAACAATTCAACCGTTAAAGTACTTCTCACTTGCATATTTCAAAACTTTTGAAGATGATGATAATGAAGTCCTCCTAGCCGTTTTCGGCTACGGCGACTGTTAATGGATATTAATCAGTGAATGAAGTTATGTAAAATCGCAAGCAATCCAGTTTTGAAGAATAGGTTTTACAATACAAGGTTCAGTAAAAATTTCATTACGATCTAAACTTGCATTTTTTTAAGTTTTCGTAATAACCATAACATTTCGTACTTAGCCATAATTTCGAGACAATATGACATGACGGTTTTGAATATTTACTTGAAACTGACAAGATCCATAGAGTAAAGCGTGGTAGATGAAAAAAAACTGATTCCATTTTTAAACATAATTTTATTTCGCATGCATTCGACCCAGCCTTGATTGCCGCCTTCTTTATTCTCATCTATTCTGTTCTAATTACAAAATCGATTAATATTCGACAGAAAGAAGTATAGCTATGCGATGCTAACGATGCTAGGCGCCAATTTATGAATGTTTTCATACTAATAATTTAATCAATCAGTCTGCTGAACTGAATAAATTTAGGCACAATTTGATATGTAAAATTTCTATCTGTTGAGAAAAACGTTCATCATACGAAGTTTTGCAACGTGTCTACGATGTTTTATAAGTCCTCAGCACTCCCCTTAATAATCGAGTGGTTCTAAAATGCAAGGTCAGTTGTCGTGGATCGATTTAAAACTTTGTCACCACAGTTTGCCACTAGCTCACACTTTACTTCAAGTACTTGCTTAAAAGAAGTGTTGAAACTTGAAATGTACACATTGTGACAACTAGGGTTTTCGTAGAAGGGTCTTGACCTCTCTTTCTTTTTTCAGCCTTAATTTAATACCTAGGAGATACAATTGCTAATTTGATCTAGCGATGACTTAACACCCAAGTTTTAATTATTACTTACAGGATTATTATTAAATACTCATTCTGGGATGATAGCTAGTAGTATTTATTTAGTAATACGTATTTAGTAGTACTTTAGTAATACTATCCTTTGTACACATTTTCCATTCTACCATGATGTTTTTATACATACATACATAAAAAAACATACATTCTTTAAAAAAAAGTATAAACATTTTGGAGCTAGCCGAGTATAAGTTTCCACCAAATAATATATTTGTAGTCATATATTAAATTAAATTATAATCTATAATTTAATTATTGAACCTAATACTTGCATCGTCAGAAGGCGCCTTGAGATGTGGAGTCTAGTCTTGCAACGGTGCCATCCGCAACCTTGGGCTGTTGCATAACGCGCTGGCTTGTGGAGAAAGCCGCAAGGTCACGGTCGTATTTGTCGACTAATTCCATAACTTTTTGAACACTCTTCTTATTTGTCATTTCAGCTGGCTGATCACATAACTTAGTTGCTAGTTTAAATCAGTTTCTGTTTGTAATAAGTAGGTGTAACCGGCTATGCGGTTACACTTAAGCTGCAGTTGCTAACAAAGTTAGATTACAACTGGTGTTTCTATTGATGCATAATCATCAAAACTTTTATATTGTTTTATATACTTACTTATTGGATTCATATAGAAACTGATTGCAACAAAGTTATGTGATCAGCAAGCCGGTCACGCTTGTCATTTTGACGGCTGTATTATGGTCTAGACTCTAGAGAAAGTCTTCTTCTTCTCTCCATTTATGGCTTCTGTCTGTCATTCGACAGACAATCTTGCCAGTGTCAAGTGATTTGTATTGAATGAATACTTTTTAGTCAAGTCAGTCCATAGTCAAGTCGGCCGTCATTTGCTTTGAAGAAAATGGTGGCGGTTTTCCTCAAAACATTCGAAACATTTTCAGTCAAATCAGGATATCACATATTACACTTTCATTCCAAATGCTTACACTTTGTGCTAAAACCTTATGTAATGTTGGTTAAAATACCACCGAAATTACACAACACTACTCAAAATAACACAAGAAAAACAATTAAAATGAAAAAGCTATGTTGCTTCCCAAAATGTCAGAAAACGAATCCTAGAGAAAGTCATTCATAGTTTGCTTTTTGAACACTTCTTATTCGTCATTTCTGGTCACGCCTGTCATTTCGACGGCTGTATTATAGTACAGAAAAATGTCTTTCATAGTAGGTAATTTAAAAATACCATCAATTTGATTTTCGAACACTTCAATTTTTTTTTCTCTCATCGGCTTATGTGTGTCATTTAGACGGCTCATATCTTTTTTTTTATTTTGCTCATATAAAACGGTATAGCGAATTTATTCTTTATTTTTCTCATCTATGGCTTCTGTTAGTCATTTTAACGGACGCACAATCTTACCAGAGTCAAGTGAATAGCACTATTGTAAAAATAGTTTCTAGTAAAATTCAATTAAGACAAGTCAACTGTAATTGTATTTTTTTTTACTTCTGACATTTTTAAGGACTTGAGTCGCTGAAGAACTATGTCAGCCCTGTTAAAGCTTGCAATAAACTATATAAGACTTACGGCCGGTTTCTGAGAGCCTGATCAAAACTAATCGCATGTCAAGTCACTTGCTATCTCTATCTAATTCATTGTAATAGCTGAAATGGCGAGTGACTTGACATCCGATTAGTTTTGATCGAGCTTTCAGAAACCGGCTGTTAATATTACTAACTAAGGTGAAAAGTGCCTTAAGTTGTTCCTTTTTCAATGTCATTTGTCAGCATTACTTGACGAAATTATTTAGTATACTAACTCCATTTTTGAAAGAGCCATTTTTACCAAGATTTATAAAATAGAAAATAAACAATTGAAATTATATAAACATACCTACACCCCTAACAACACATATTGTCTTAACTTTGATTATTTATTCGCATGTAAACAGCAATAAAATATTGCTAATAAGTTGCATACCTTTTGTAAGCTCTAGCCGTCTGTGTGGGCGGCACGATTAGACTTACTAATTGTGCTTAAACCAATAAACTACTACTTCCAACGGCTTTGCTCGTAAACATTTATAGTTCACGGCAAATTTTGCACGAATCTTGCGATTTCGCAGAATAGCACAGACGAGATGATTGTCTCTTTTGTTACATAATGAAAATCCAGTAGTTATGAATAAGGCTATCCAAACTTCTTTTATTAGGGTCAATTGGGTTAATAGACCTCCCTCATATTTGCCAGGGCTTGTATTTGAATAGTCAAAAGGTTGAATTCATCAGTTGAATCAATAAGATCACTTCAAAACGTCATAAAGCTAAGTGAATCTAGGTGCCAGTTCCACGCAAAGCCTAGAAGAACAGGCAACAAACTTACGGCTCGGTTCCTACCGTTCTTTGGTATGATGTATATTTTACAAAATAATATAATGAAGCGTGATGCCAATCGAACAGTGAGTGACAAAATACCACTCAAGAGTCACCGGTACCTATAAATAAATATAATAAATAAATATTGGTGGACATACCACACAGCACTATCTAGCCCCAAACTAAGCCAAAGCTTGTGATATGGGAACCAGATAGCTGATATACTACTTATATACCTTTTTTTTGTAAATACATACTTATAATATTATATAACACCCAGACAGAGAACAAACATCTATGTCTATCACACAAATGTTTGTTCTCGGTGGGGATCGAACCCACGGACTACGGCGCAGAAGGCAGAGCTACTACCAACTGAGCTGTGAAGGCTGTCACTATCCTACTAATATTATAACCGCGAAAGTTTGTAAGTATGGATCATCCATCCATTTGTTACTCTTTCACGTAAAAACTACTGAATGGATTTTAATGAAACTTTACAATAATATAGCTTATAAATCAGAATAACACATAAGCTACAATTTATAAAGATATTGTGTGAATAATCCTGCGCAGACGAAGTCGCGGGCACCAGCATGTTATTCTATACTTTTATTCGTGTCTGACTGTTATTTTCATGTCGCCCTAAATAATTAGTTTTTTTTGTCGATAGAAACAAAGCCGATGAAAACACTCGGCCGTCATGACATTTTTTTGCCCAATAAAAGGCGTGCTTATGGCTACTAGCACAAACGGATTTCCTAGTGGACTGCGTAATTACAACTAGAACTAATTATAACTAGATATAATCTAGTGTTCACCAACACTTAACCCAACGGTTAACGACTGTAAGATATAATCATATAGATCTGAGCGAATATCTACCGTGTATAAGGATTAAAGTCGTGAAGTTATTTCAGTTTTCAGATAAAAAAAAACTCTAAATATGTCAGTGACTAAAGTAGGTACTTTGCTAAAGTGGGTGACACCAACAGAAAAACAAAATAATTTTTAAATAGTTGCTTATACAGGGTGTCCCAGGAATCAACATCAAGCCGAAAACGGGCGATGGGCCAAGTCATGACAGTTATGAGAAAAATATAAAAAAAAATATTTGTCATGTACTTTTCGAATTATGAGTATTACAAAAAATACGGAAAAACTGACTGACTGTGATGATCTTTTAAGTCCTGTGACTACAAATATTAACTATTCGTGAAACTTTTTTCTGTAATGTAACCATGAATAACCCTTCTGTAAAATACAATTCAAAATTAAATCATAACTGCCTCAGTTTTAAATAAAATGTTGATTTTTGGCCAACATTTAATTTAAAATAATTACATCACCCAACTTTAACCGACTGTACCGTAAAAAAAATGTACTACACTATTTTGGCAAGTAACTTTAAAAGATGGCGCATTTAGTCAGGATTCCAACATAGTATAACACTTGCTAGAGTACTCTTTAAATTTGGAAAAAAAAACTGGTTTTCTTAACTAAGCCGGATTTCATGACAATTTTATTTAAAAAGATAAAATGTTTGTAACCTTTAAATTATGGACTTAAAAATGCCTATGCTGCGTTTTTAAGTCGCTCACAATTCACAAGTACAAGTACATACCATTTCGACAATGTAAGTGAAACAGATAGAGCAACCATCTTGTCGAAAGAGTAATAACCATGGGTTATCAAGTAATTTGTTAGTTGATTGATTTTAATTTAAATACATCAAGGATTTACAGCAAATGTTCAAACTGTTTGCCTTCAGCTTTACTGCAAGCTCTAAATTAACTCGAGAAAATACGCCCGTCTTATTACACGGTCATTTTTAAGGAAATGTAGAGCTGAAGACAAACAGGTTGAACATTTGCTGTAAATCCTTGATGTAATTAAATTAATATGATTGCGAAATCCAATGACTGAATTTTATTTCAAACTTGCTCCTAAAACTAACTAATGGTTATTACTCTTTCGACAAGGTGGCGGCTCTATCTGTTTCACTTACATTGTCAAAATGGTATGTACTTGTACCTGTGAATTGTGAGCGACTTAAAAACGCAGCGTAGGCATTTTTAAGTCCATAATTTAAAGGTTACAATCATTTTATCTAATTAAATAAAATTGTCAAGAAATCGGGTTTAGTTAAGATAACAATTTTTTTTCCAAAATTATGGAGTACTCTAGCAAGTATCATACCATTTTGGAATCCTGACTAAATGCGCCATCTTTTAAAGTTACTTGCCAAAGTAGTGTAGTACATTTTTTTTACGGTACAGTCGGTTAAAGTTGGGTGATGTTATTATTTTCAATTAAATGTTGACCAAAAATCAACATTTTATTTAAAACTGAGGCAGTTATGATTTAATTTTGAATTGTATTTTACAGAAGGGTTATTCATGGTTACATTACAGAAAAAAGTTTCACGAATAGTTAATATTTGTAGACACAGGACTTAAAAGATCATCACAGGGTGTCAGTTTTTCTGTATTTTTTGTAATACTCATAATTCGAAAAGTACATGACTAATATTTTTTTTTATATTTTTCTCATAACTGTCATGACTTGGCCCATCGCCCGTTTTCGGCTTGACGTTGATTTCTGGGACACCCTGTATATGCTTAATACTTTTATGTAAACATAGGTGAAAACTTAACGAGACAGTTATTCGAGATCTTATCGATACCACCAAAAAAAGGAAAAAGGTTAGTTGCTGACATAGTCTCGCCATTTTGTCTTGATATATGACCTATTTATAGGGGTATTTTAAGAGGCTGACAACCATCAAAATTTGATAAATCGCAAACAATCAAGTTTTGGAGAATACCATTATAAAATTTCGGCGAAAATTTAGTTTTGATCCAAACAGGTTTTTCTACCAAAAAGTTTGATTACGTACGAAAACTGAAATGTTCGAACGAGAGCGAAATTGTTTAACGTCCGTCCTTACCCTCTGTATACTTACATAACATTCGTTAAACAAAATAAGAATATCTATAAAGACATACACACTATCCATCAGTTATCTTTTGATTAACTTCGGCTGCAATCAGATAGACAAGTACCTGCTAATAAATATGTACGTAATCATGCGTTTTGACAGGTGTCGATATATATCGCTCTAAAGGTCTGCGTCGACTAAATCGGCATCAGGCAGCGTTCATTTATTCAAATAGTCGACTTCGCCGTTACAAGTAGTAAGTTTTTATGCTTGCGTTCGTGGACCACTGAGCGTAACCTAATGGAGCTTGTAAGTGAGTTAGAAATTGCTGCAATAGTATGGCTGTTTTGTTTACTCAATTTGTTTGAGATCAGCTATATCAAAACTGCCACTAAATATAGACCTTTTTTGGCTATTAGTAAGAAGGTCATACAAAAAAGGAAACACGAGAGGAACGAAATGATATTTAAACGACGTGTATCTTTAAAAAGAGTACCACATGCTTAATAAACTTACTTTGCTCTTAGCTCTCATTGGCATAAAGGCACAATTGGGTGCAACAGGACAGAAAGCAAGTAGTAGGCACTTGCTTTGTTCTTTGTTTCAACTCGAATTAAAAACAAAGCGAGAAGCCTTGTTCGTTATGGACGTTTTGGCCGATTTAGTCGACGTCCACCTTTATATTTTAATACGAGGAATTAATTAGATAAATTTTTTTGGTCATTAGATACAGTTTGTGTTTGTCATAGCTTCGATACGGAAATAAATGGCACTGCAAAAAGTGTATTGTATTAAAATGTACAACATTTATTTGAACTTGATTGTTTAATCAAGATTTTATCTACCTAGGAAGAGATCAATACTACGTAAAATTCTATACTTTTTCCAATCGAACTTGTTCAAATCAAAACATAGTAAGTAAGTATGTATATATAGGACACTAACATAGTATTATAGTATATTATATTTAAATGTACAAGATTTATTTGAACTTGATTGTATAATCAAGATTCTATCTACCTAGTAAGGGATCAATATTATGTAAAATTCTATACTTTTCGATCAAAAATTTGTTCAAATCAAATATGTATATATTATACACTAACATATCATTATAGGCAACTAACATAGTATATTAGGACACATAACAAGTGTATTAGTACACTTTCGTTCCAAATGCTCACACTTTGTTACACAATAACACAACAGAGCTTATAATAACACCAGAAAAACAATAAAAATTAAAAACTTATGTTATCCCCAAAATGACAGAAAACTCTATAGACGAATTAAGGACGCAGTGCATTGTAAGGCACGTTCCTATCGTGCGTGGTAAAGCTTTGTTATAGTTGATGGTTACTCCTTAACATCAGGTGGGCCATATGCTTGTTTCATCAACAAGTTTGAGAGTATACAAAAAAATATCTCGTTTCGATTGTTACTTATTTATATGCCATAGATTGACAGAACCAAAGGACTTTATCACTGACAATCTATTTAGCATAATGTCCGGGTCAAAGACCCCTATCTACTTAGGTAGGTACGTATTAAGGCGCCTAGTAATGTTAGTTAAGCATCTTGAGGCATACATATGTTAAGCCTCATGTGCCTGTAATTTCACCGGCAACCATGAACACCCTTCAAACTGCAACACAGCAACGAAGCTTGGCGGCAGAAATAGGCCTGGTTTTATTTTAATACAACTAGCTGATGGAACAAGCAGATGTCCCACCTGATGTTAAGTGGTAACCATCATCTAAAACAAAGCATTACCTCATAAGTCACGATTGGAGCATGCCCTACGATGCACTGCCTTGTGTCCATCAACTTGAGGCATACAGATGTTAAGCCTCATGTGCCTGTAATTACACCGGCAACCACACTCTTCAAACCAAAACACAGCGTTGCTGCTTGGCGGCAGAAAAAGCGTGGCGGTAGTACTTCCCCGGACGAGCTCATCACAAAGAGCTCTACTACTCTTATGCTTAATAACAAAAATCTGACACTCAATTTAAACATTCGAATGAATCTACAAATAACTATACCTACTTTTTTAAGAAATCCTACATTATTTTTTTTTATTTTTAAGAGTAGTAGAGCTCTTTGTGAAGAGCTCGTCCGGGGAAGTACTACCACCACACCTTTTTCTGCCAAGCAGCAACGCTGTGTTTCGGTTTGAAGAGTGTGGTTGCCGGTGTAATTACAGGCACATGAGGCTTAACATCTGTATGCCTCAAGCTGATGGACGCAGGGCAGTGCATCGTAGGGCACGTTCCTATCGTGCGTGACTTACGAGGTAATGCTTTGTTATAGGTGATGGTTACCACTTAACATCAGGTGGGCCATCTGCTTGTTCCATCAGCTGGTTATATAAAATAAAAATAAAAAATCCTCGTGATGGCATCTTAACTTGACCAATTGGCCCACTCAAAGGCCTTAAGTATTAAGGCTTTTAAGACTTGATTTTATCAAACACCTGCACATTTTTTTTTTTAAATATCTAGTTAGATTGATGTGTAATCTGTATGAATGAATCATCATTCAAAATTATTCTTATGATTTCATGAAAATATTTTTACTTTGAATAATGCTCATCTTAATATTATTTTAAGAGTAGTAGAGGTCTTTGTGAAGGGCTCATCCAGGGAAGTACTACCACCGTGATGGTAGTAAAGGTGTGGCTTTTTCTGCACATGAGGCTTAATTTCTGTATGCCTCAAGTTGATGGACGTAGGGCAGTGCATCGTAGGGTACGTTTCTATCGTGCATGACTTGCGAGGCAATGCTCTGTTATAGGTGAAGGTGGGCCATCTGCTTGTTCCGTCAGCTAATGGTATATTAAAAAAAATCTAATTGAACAAGGAGATGGAACACTATTATGATTGATATAGCGCAATATCTCATGTTATAAAAGTTATAAAAAAAACAAATATTTATAATCGTATTCTTCTTCTTCTGATTCGTTTTAAACTTATAACTGAGGCTGTACCATAAAGTCAGCGATTAAATTCTCCAAATTGCTTTCGTTTGACAAAACTATTTAACTATTCTATTAAAAATAAATAAATATTGAAGGCACACAGCACTATCTAGCCCCAAACTAAGCCAAAGCTTGTGATATAAGAGCCAGATAGCTGATTTAATACATATATACTTTTTTTTGTAAACCCAAACTAAGCCAAAGCTTGTGATATGGGAACCAGATAGCTGATATAATATATATATACTTACTTTATTTCTAGCTCCAAACTAAGCCAAAGCTTACAATTTTTTTTTCTAGATACATACTTATAATTTATTCTTAATATTAATACTGACATTCAAATAATAATTTTATATTTACGTTTATTAGTTTGCTACATTATACTATGGGTCGATATTTTGGTTTTACAATAATTTATTTCCCAAACGTTTTTTTATTACTATTAATATTTAATAAAGTTACAAATGCATTCTATTAAGGTACTAATTATGTGATTGCTTAGTCGGTTGGTACAAGTCTAAACAATGGGAAGTATACGCCATGGAAAATGAGGTAACATAATTTCACTTTGTTGAAACCGACTAAAACACACGGATGGAATACATTGCGCAGATTCAGGTGTGCCAAGTGACGTGGCGCAATCACTTTCCACTATTCAGTTCATAAAACGTGAAAAAAAGGAAAATTACACAAAACACATCGAATCAAACAAATATTGTAGGTACCTAATTTGCTTTAGTTATTATTCTGAGGTCATTAAATAGTAGATAATAAAATATATATTAAAATTATAAATATTTTCAAAAAGTATCGCTAAATATGAATGTGTGTGTTCCAAGGAGGTTAGTGTAAGGAACCTTTTTGGGGTTTTAACTTGCCTTACAAATATCGTTCGATATTTGAATTCTGAGGAGATACACAGATACACACACTCTTCCTACATTGAACTCAATGCAGAACGAATTTCAAATTTTATTAGCTGATAATATGTATTTATGGTTTTTTTTGTCTACGCTACCTTCTGTATCGTAATCGTAATCTGTAATCGTAAGTTCCGGTGTACAAAAAAAATATGAGCATTCTTCTATTAGGTAAGTAAAAATAAATCCAACGACATTTGCTATACATATCTACCTACTATGTCATAGATGTTAGTTTGATATCCTACCTAAAGATGTATCGCACGTAATTTAAAAGTTGACGTAGACGTCCTTTTGCCCCGTACTAGTTAGTATTAAATATTTGTTTTCTCGATATAGATACAATATGCCCGTGTATTGGCGGGAAACGTACCGGAAGTTAGCTCACTGTAGGCCTCACAGCTGTAGGTACAGTCGCGATCTATTGTCGACTAATGTATGCAAGTAGCACGAGGCTGGACACTCGTGTGCACAAGTTACGCAACTATTTAAATGTCGGTAATTTAGCTAATTGGTGCGATATGAGGTGAATCTATTGTCATGTTGTTTTTTTAGTTAGGATGAGTTTTATTGTTGTTATTTAATACCTAATTAATTAATAATTATTAAATAATTAATAATAATTATTAACTAATTAACTCTAACTAAAAAAACAACGTGACAATAGATTCACCTAATAATTATTATAAAAATCATAATTTGATGATAACTTGGACGAAATACAAACTTTCGAACTTCCTACATTAATATAATTTTTAGCAACCTTAATCAGGCTTTCCATAAATGATAATGATTATCAATAATGTTATAGGAATACAGGACTAATAGTTGTAATTATAATAAATATGTTTATTATATATCTGAAAAAAGCGTGTCATCGACCTCGGTAATAGGCTGCCAGAGACAATGAGTAGGTGTCCACAAACAAGTCTAGACAAACGCAACCTTAAAGCTATTTATGAAGATACACTCGTAGGCATGCCCTGTGTATGCAACAGCATGCTAGTTATTGAGGATGATCGGTTGTAATCAGATTTCTTCAGTCAATGGATGGCAAAACTCCTACCTGTCACCCATTTACCGTCTCAAAATAAGTTGACTGTGAACGCAACCTGTCTAAAATGTATGAAACAGCTGGTCTTTTTTTCGCGTTCACAGTGTTGGTTCCTTAGAAAAAGTTATTCATGTTGATGGGTACTTTAGCCCCCTGAAGTTTTCGGTACAAGTATTTTAACACCCTGTATAATCGTTTCAGTTTTTAATTATCTAATTTGCTATCACATAAAAAACATTTAAATATTTTTTAACACCCTGTATAATCTGAAAAATAAATAAATTCAATAAGCTAAAGCTAATTAGAAAAAACTAATTGATAGAAATTATTATATAGGTATAACCCTTTTATTGCATGTGACGTATTTACGTTTTTACCATACTGACAAGAGAGACTGAAAGACAGAGACAACTGTCAAATTTACTAAACAAGCGGAAGCAGATTTTGCTCGTGAGTATCCTTGGTATAAGCAGTCGAGACACTTTCTATGGATACCACAATTAATAATTCAAATTTGGTCACGACAGTCCGGGCGTGGTTCTAGATTTCTTAAATAATTTATTATCAATCGCAATCGGTAAACAATAAAATTGTTATGAAGTCAGGAAATGAATTGTGATTGAATGAATTATGAATAAAATGTTTATAATATTTGTCGTGTTGGTATGTTACCGGGTACTGTTTTGTGTACTTAGTTATTTAAACGTATTTACAGACCTAGCTCCGTATATATATATTTTTTGTGTGTTTTTACAATATCTATGGGCCAATCTTCACAAATGCTTCACAATAGGTCGTCGCCTGAAATTAATATTTATTACTCAATAAATTCTGTAAATTATAGCTAAATTAATATCTTCATAATCAGATATTATTTGTATACCTATAAACAGTAAGTCTTGGAAAAAAATCCGTGTCAGACTATTGTCACGTGACTTTCAGATAGTATAGAAGACCATTAGTTAGCGACCACATCTCAGTTCCGTCTATAATATATATATTTTAAGAGTAGTAGAGCTATTTGTGAAGGGCTCGTCCGGGGAAGTACTACCGCCAAGCAGCGTTGCTGTTTCGGTTTGAAAAGTGTGGTTGCCGGTGTAATTACAGGTCCATGAGGCTTAATATCTGTATGCCTCAAGTTGATGGACGCAGGGCACGTTCCAACTATGCGTGATTTACGAGGCAATGCATTTGTTATAGGTGATGATTACCACTTAACATCAGGTAGTTGTACTAAAAAAAACCGTGGTTATATGTTCTGCCCGCTCGGAAATCCCCTGCGATCAAGAACCAAAGAAGACACGCAACAGTAGACCGATCGTCTTATCATGCTGCGCGCGTACCCAGGACCTACTTGGTATGCTGGGCAGATAGAGATGTTATCTCACAGATTTCACTCAGATTTTGCGTTTATTGCACTTTTTATGTGACTGCTTTCTACAGATTTCGTGTTTAGAAAATGTAGGTGAGATTTGTCTCACGTTTTGAGGTCGGCTTACATGAGCCAAAAACTCGCTCAATTTAGATACAGGACGTTAAAAGACTACTCTCGAAAACTTAAACGAGAAACATTCGAGCTTCTCGGTCTATTACCACAGAAATACATGACGTCATCATCAGCCTGATGATGTCCATTGCTGGATAAAGGCCTTCTTTATACATTTCTTAGAAACATGATTTGGAGACATCTCCAACCACTGACTTCTCACGATCCTTACAATATGGTCGGTCTATTGGTTCAGGGGGCTCTACGCTTTTTCCTACGGTTTGTGATCGACATTTTTTTTTATACTACTAGCTGATGACCTTTTTCTGCCGCCAAGCAACATTGCTGTGTTGCGGTTCGAAGAGTGTGGTTGCCGGTGTAATTACAGGCACATGAGGCTTAACATCTGTATGCCTCAAGTTGATGGACGCAGGGCAGTGCATCGTAGGGCACGTTCCTATCTTGCGTGACTTACGCGGCAATGCTTTGTTATAGGTGATGGTTATCACTTAACATCAGGTTAATCATCTGCTTGTTCAAACAGCTAGTTGTATTTAAAAAAAAACTTGATTTATTAATACGATTTATGTCTCTTGCTATACCAATCCTAATAATATTATAAACGCGAAAGTTTGTAAGTATGGATGGATGGATGGATGTTTGTTACTCATTCACATAAAAACTACTGAATGGATTTTAATGAAACTTTACAATAATATAGCTTATACATCAGAATAATACATAGGCTAAAATTTATAAAGATATTGTGTGAATTGTCCAAAATATGACGATAAGTGTCAAGTAAGTAGGAAAAAATCTACCATCTGCGCAGATGAAGTCGCGAGCACCAAGTGTGCAATAATGCAGTGACTTTTCCATTTAGCCAGATTATAACAGGAAGATGTTATGACGTAAGGAAATTGTTATCTTACTTGCAAAAAATCGGAAGGTAATGTTACGTAGCGTTATGTGACTGTTACAAATTGTAATGCAGTTAACTATGTGAACTAAGCGCCATTTAGTGAACAGCTATGCAATTATAAAATCAACTTCTTTAAATTGTTAGGTATGACACGACTATAGAGTTATAGTGGAAGAAAAAAAAACCGGCCAAGTACAAGTCGGACTCGCAAACAAAGGGTTACGTAACATAATGTATAAAAGCTCTACCACTTAACTTTAGGTGGATCATCTGCTTGTTCTAACAGCAAGTAGTAAGAAGACATCTTCCTGCTCTCATCTGTTCCCTGCGATCTTCTTACTACTTGCTGTTAGAACAAGCAGATGACCCACCTAATGTTAAGTGGTATCCTCACTTATAACAAAGCATTGCCTCGCTAGTCACGCGCGTTATGAACATGCCCTACGATGCACTACCCTTGTCTATAAACTTAAGGCATACAGTACAGATGTTAAGCTTTATATGTCTGTATTTTCAGCGGCAACCACACCCTTCAAACCGAAACACATTAACGCTGCTTGGCGGCAGAAATATTGTACCACGGATGAGCCCTTCACATAAAGCTCTGCTACTCATGATGATGAAAAACCGCTTCGCTGCTCTAGTTATAAAGCTTCAATACATAATGTCCCTTTTTGAACTATCACATGACCATGTCCCGAATCAAAGCAGTTAACCGAACAATTCGACTTACATCTGACTGTCTGATCTTGACACAGTAATCTACAATTAGTCACTTTATACATCGTATAGGTGACAAACAAGTGACATTATTGCATTGTGAGACGAAGGTATTGTCTGGTGACCTTGCGCTGGATATACTACCTACTAATGTGTCAAAATTTGAGCTTTTCCTGGGTGAAGGATTGAGTGCAAAGCCGAAGCATATAATGAATCACTGGGATCACTTTTAAGTGCTAACTTTTAAGTCTTTTAAGCGGTCACGCGACTAGCCTAGAAGAACAAGCTAAAATGTACGTCTTAGGCGCGGATCCAGCCCTCGAAAATGGTTGTGGTCACAGCCACCCGAAAATGCGACTGCGAGTCTGATATAAACTCGCTCATGATTGATATGGTTCATTCTGCATTATGATGCAGCATGACATGTTAACAATGTATAATATGTCGGCCTGCCCAAAATGTTGTACAGTGTTGTCGTTCCACGTGGACAAAGTCGTGGGGCAAACACTGTGTGAGACGTCACACGGCTATTAGGGTTATGGGCATGCCCATCGTGCCCACAACGGTGGATCCGCGTCTTTGGTTTCTATAACCTTTTATTTTGTAACTGAAACAGGCACGTACAATTTCGATTTAAATGTGGCGTAAAACACCAAAACGGAGAACAAACTTCTATGTTCTTGTGTTTTTTTGGATGTTGGGGATCGAACCCACTCATAGAAAAATATATTTATAAATATGCAAAGGAAGTCACAATGAATACAAGTATTTACGTTGAGCTATCTGCAGACCGTTGCAAACGACCTAGAGATGGTTCAACGGATCCAAAAATTCAATCACTTTTATCTCGATTTTAGGGAAAAAACTTAATTTTCTAGATTGAGTGATAGCTAGTTGTGTATATTAGGTATGCGTATGCTCCTTACTTTGCTGACGAAATAAATTACATAGCATGACAACCTATGGATTTTCCCAACGAGGCTAGATAGCCTTGTTGGGAAAATCCAGCTTTCTACTTACCACAGTCTGACAACAATAACCTTTTTTTTGACGCTGGGAAAAATGCATAACGCATTCCCCTTCATTGGAGGATGGGACTTGGTGGTGAATAGGTCACCACAGTCGGGTGAAGGTGCCTCCAGGTCTTCTCCCGCAATTCACCACCATGAGCGGCGGTGGCAAGATGTACCGCGTCTCTGCGCGTGCTCTACCGCCTGCCTCATCACGCTGTGCCCTCTGCTAGTCAGAGGGACATGCGAAGAGGCCCACCGTGTCGGGTTATTGGTTACCAGGGTGCACCACGAGGAGGTTACCCGTAGGTTACCCCTGACAAGAATAACCTGACCTAACCTCCAGTCATCTGTCACGGTAAGATTAAGGTGGATCCAATCCAGTCAGGATAGGGCTACGTTTTTAGCACAGCTATGCCCAAAAAGTTTGATTCCCACTATCATTTCGATTTCGTGGTCACCCGATGCTCAGTTTTCAATTCCGTTGTCATCGCGCCTAGTCATAATCCGTTTGCCTTCGAAGGTCACCAGCGCTTATCAAATATCTGCAGTAAGCCACACAAGAAGCTGTATTTGCTATGCATCAGCTGCTGATCAGGGTCGCATTTGACCCCAATCTTGCGACACGTTCTATTACAAATCGTGGAAATTTTGTAAAAATGGACACTAAGGTCACTATCGTCACTATTATTCAAAAAACAAAATGGTATGATCAGGTTTGGTGAAATGTCCTTTGTTAGGTATGCTGAATCATCCAACGCCTTAAGAACGATAAAGTTAGTAAGTCGAAATGACAATGAACAGGCCATTAGCTTGTAGAATCAATAATCGCTAGGGAATAAAAGTTTTCGAACGGCAAACCCGAATCGGAAGACAAAGGCAGCATCTCTATCCGATTTTGTAGTAGTCATCATGCTTACCGGGAAGATCTCAGGAGATTCTGCTCATCTCCAGGTGCGTCCTTATTCGCATCAAAAGACATCCAGTGCGTGATGTTCCTTCATTCTTGTCTACGCCGGGACCATGAAATTATTAGTTACGCTTTTTGAAGGAGTGTAATAACGCTATAATATATATAGTCAAAGTCAAAAAGTATCACTTCGAATGATTTAAACAGTGATTTTGAAATATGTACTTGTATTTTAAATGCATTTAAATGCAAAATACCTTTTTTGTATTTTACATTTAAATGCCTTTTAAATGCAAAATACCTTTTTTGTATTTTACATTTAAATGCCTTTTAATAAAAAACATTTTGTATTTTAAATACTTTGCGAGATATATTTTGCATTTTTAAAATACAAATACCTTTTTTCCAATTCAATTCTCTTTATTTTTATTTATTAACTAAATCTTTTAATATCAAAATACGTAAATAAGCCATATTTATCGTCATAAATTACGTGATACTATTTTGCATTTAGCATTTAAAATAAAAAACGCAAAACTATTTGGTATTTTGCATTTGAAATATTAAATCAAAAAAGTATTTTTTGTATTTGTATTTAAATACATTTCTTAGATTATTTTGAACATCTCTGGATTTAAAGCTAGATGGATCTACTAGGTGCCAGTTTCACGTGACGAAGCCTAGAAGGCAAATAACTTACGGCTTTATATAGTTCGCTAAGTAAGTAAACGCATTGTACTTGCGATTCACAACACGTAAACGAAAGCGAGTGTCTAATCCGACTCACACTCAGAATAACCTTTAATGTTGCAGTTTGGAAGGAACGGCTTTACAAAAACTGACTAGCAAGTCTTGTTTCTCCTCTCAATGTATGGCTCCTGTCCGTCATTCGACAGACAATATTACCAGTGTCAAGCGATTTGTATTGAATGAATACTTTTTAGTCAAGTCAGTCCATAGTCAAGTCGGCCGTCATTTGTTTTGAAGAAAATGGTGGCGGTTTTCTTAAAAACATTCGTAACATTTTCAGTTAAATCAGGATATCACATAATACACTTTCATTCCAAATGCTTACACTTTGTGCTAAGACCTCAAGTAATGTTGGTTAAAATGCCACCGAAATTACACAACACAACTCAAAATAACACTGGAAAAACAAATAAAATGAAAAAGCTATGTTGCTTCCCAAAATGCCGGAAAACTAATCTCAACTAGCAAGTTATAATAATGTGTGTATAATGACGATTGACATAGGATTGACGTTTCTACGTCACTACTGTCCTATGAAAATCGTGAAACGATTAAACCAGATTTTTGTCCACGCAAAAATAAATGTACAGAACCACTACAAACAAGTGATCCATACATTGAGTTGCCTCAAAGGTCCACCTCTTATCATTGTACCTCTTATATGTGTACCATTGCCATTTTAATAATAGTGCATGATGGAGAGCGTCATTGGTTTTTTCTTTTTGGGGTTCAGTACCCAAAGGGTAAAACTGGACCCTATTACTAAGACTCCGCTGTCCGTCCGTCTGTCTGTCCGTCTGTCACCAGGCTGTATCTCATGAACCGTGATAGTTAGACAAT
This sequence comes from Chloroclysta siterata, assembly GCA_932294275.1. Taxonomy (NCBI): domain Eukaryota; kingdom Metazoa; phylum Arthropoda; class Insecta; order Lepidoptera; family Geometridae; genus Chloroclysta; species Chloroclysta siterata. Next base: position 14,409,282 of record OW028602.1, read on the forward strand.
TGAAATTTTCACAGATGATGTATTTCTATTGCCGCTATAACGCATAAATACTAAAAAAAGAGTAAAATAAATATTTAACGGAATAAAAATATAATGGGAGCCCCATATAACAAACGTGATTTTTTTGCCGTTTTTATAGATAATGGTACGGGACCCTTCGTGCGCGAGTCCAACTTGCACTTGGCCGGTTTTTTATTATTAGGTTGCTTCTGATTTTGAGTATTCTTCGAGTTTCAAAATCATTGTTGTATGATAAGACACTCCTTTCCATTACTCTCTAGCATATTGTTCATTTCGATTTTACTTGTGTTATACTTCCAGGATGTTAGCTTAGCTGCATCTGGCTAGCTCAATGAAAAAACAAAAAGTGAAGTGATCCATGATCCAAGATAGTGAAGTTTTGGCCGTTTTAAGTCGCCTAAGCCTATGTTAAAGAGTTTAACTTCTTATGAAAATTTGGCAATGAGTCTACTAAATAAGGTTTTAATGTCGGGTTCCCACGAGCTAGTTTGTTAATAGACTGCTAATAGAATGTATCTTACACATTATATACAAACCTACAATGGGCCCAATGGCGCTACTTTCAATCGGCTCTGAATTACTCATTAGTTTGCCTTCTGGCTAGACTTTACACTACTTAATAAGGTAAATTCTTCAGTGTAATGTGCGTTTAATATAAACTAGTAGTTCACCCCGAACTGAGATCTCGTGATGTGACCCGACGAACGCATCAAATCTTTGAGTAGGTAGTAGTCAGAGGCAAGTCCAAACATTATCTTTGGACTTTTTTCTAACTACTGCCTACTAACTTAGTATGGTAACCAAGTTTCAACTCTATTGGCTTATTTATTTAAGAGTTCCGTTGAACAGACCTTGGCTCCATCATCAGAACTGGTCGCCGTCACCATTTTATGAGAACTGAGTACTTCCTTAATTTATTAAAAGAAAAAAAAATAAGAAAAAGCAAAGGAACTGGGCGTCCAGTAGAAAAACCTTGATGTCAACGAAACTCTTAGAGATGGGAGCTCTTGGATCGCTGGTTATCTTAATTTAACTTTTTTGTTGTAAAACCGAGCGTCCCTAAAAAAAAGTAAAAATTGTTTTGGAATGTCCAAACAAAGCCCTTTCATATGACATGTAACTTGATTTTTTTATGTCACTTTTTTTATTTTTACCCTCTTAAAAAACCCCATATCTCAAAAACCCTTCATCCGATTTTACTCATATACTTACCAGTAAATTTCTTAAGTACAAGCTATCGACATATCAAATTTCATGCAGATCGGATCAACGGTTCTAAAGTTATCGCCAGACAAACATACATACATACATACATACATAAAATTCCAAATCGCCAAGGTTGAAACTAAGATCTTCGTTCGCTTCGCTCACTCGATCAATAAATAAAATGGCAGGCTGCTTAGATCCCCAGGCACGGTAGATATCCTCTCAGATTAAGATCCTCTCTGTGTTGTTTTTTATTTATGCAATTAGCTGATGGAACAAGCTCACCTGATGTTAAGTGGTAACCATCACAAAGCATTACCTCGTAAGTCACGCACGATAGTAACGTGCCCTACGACATGCACTGCCCTGCGACAATAAACTTGAGGCATACAGATGTTAAGCCTAATGTGCCTGTAATTACACCGGCAACCACGTTTTCCAAACCGAAACACAGCGTTGCTGCTTGGCGGCAGAAAAAGGCGTGGTGGTAGTACTTCTCCGGACGAGCCCTTCACAAAGAGTTCTACTACTCTTATTGTTCTTACTGTTGACAGCCTTCACAGCTCAGTTGGTAGTAGCTCTGCCTTCTGGCCGTAGGCCGTGGGTTCGATCCCCACCGAGAACAAACATTTGTGTGATGAACATAGATGTTTTTTCTCTGTCTGGGTGTAATTATATATTATAATTATGTATTTACAAAAAAAAAAGTATATATGTATTATATCAGCTATCTGGTTCCCATATCACAAGCTTTGGCTTAGTTTGGGGCTAGATAGTGCTGTGTGGAAAGTCCACCAATATTTATTTATTGTGTTAGGGACCAATTAAATTTTTGCTGTAGGAAGTTGATATGACATAAGTGACAGGTAGAATGCTCATTATTGCTGTTAGAATACTAGCTGGGTTCCTTAAAGTGTTTTCCTTCACCGTTTAAGACACGCACATAAATATTTCGGAGGGAGAAATCCATTGGTGCACGACCGGATTCGAACCCAACACCTAACGGTCAAAAGATGGGGTCACTCCCACTAGACCACCGGGGCCCGTTAGAGAAGTATTTAGATTGGTCAATAGGTAGATTGGTTTGAAGAGTGTGGTTGCCGGTGTAATTACAGGCACATGAGGCTTAACATATGTATGCCTCAAGTTGATGGACGCAGGGCAGTGCATCGTAGGGCATGTTCCTATCGTGCGTGACTTACGAGGTGATACTTGACTTATAGGTGATGGTTACCACTTAACAGCAGGTGGGCCATCTGCTTGTCTCATCAGCTAGTAGTATAAAAATAACTATGAAGTGCGCTGTTTCCTGTCTGTGGTTTCTATTTTGAAGATACAAGCGATTAATAAAATCATGTTATTGACTCAGAACAGAATATCATAGAAATAAAAATATACAACCACAAAAGAGAAACAATAAAAACGTAAGTAACAATAACTTTTTGACATTGAAAATGGCGCGATTGAACCATTTGACAATATTAATGTTGAGTGTTTTTATACAAGAACAAGACAACAAGAAGATGGCCAACCCGATGTTGAGTGGTCACATCTACCTGCAACAATTGAATTAGCACAAAAAGCACGTCTAACGAGGACGTGCTGCCTCTATAGGGCATTGCACTGCATCCATCATTCAGAGACCCATTAAGTCTCATGAGCCTGTAATTGTATCGGTACCCTTCAATTCGGAACACAGCAATGCGAGCAGCATTAGTAAGTAATGGTCTACTCGGAAGAAGGAGAGGATTTACCTTCATATTGGCAGCCATCCTTACACTCAGTTGGTCTCACATCTGTCCCACTGCTGGACAAAGGTCACCCCAATGACCTTTCACTCTCCTTGATCATCAGTGCATTCTACCCAAAAATAAAGTATATAAATATTATATTATATAAGTTATATAAGTTTGTTGATTATTCTAGGCTTGTTCTAAGAGGCAGCTAGATTCACCCAGTTTTAAGACGATTCAATGTGATCCATGTGACTTAACTGTTGACTGTGAGTTTGACTTATTAGTCATAGTTCCCATAGTACAAGCTTTGCTTAGTTTGGGGCTAGATAGTGCTGTGTGGAATGTCCACCAATATTTGTTCATTTCTTTTCAGCTGATCTGGATATCGTTACGAGTTGGGGACAGCTACAGCTGCCCGTATGGACAAAACTGCGGGTTCGAACCCGCACCGCGGGGACGCGCGCCTGCCTGCGCTCAGCCGGGCCTCACCTACTGCGTGCACCCGGACCCCTATCCAGAGTAAACATTATTTTTACCTTACTGTCCTGCCTTTCGATCCTAAGGCCGTGGGCTCAAAAATGGTCGTGAACCAATTAAATATTCTCAAAAATGTATGTGCACAGTACCAGTGCCTACTATACTAGTACTGAACGTTGGTCACCCTCAAGACGCGCCAGTAAGCCAATCTTTTCTGAAACTTTTGCCAGCTACATATGCAGATCGCCGCGTTGTCCCCCCATGCTGGTGGGTATCCTTTACTCCTAGATAGAGATTATTACGTTACGTTTACAACGTTTATTACGTTACGCAACATTACGTTTCCTCCTTACTCTTTCTAGGCAGTCAGGTCAGTTCTTTCAAAATAGTGTACTAAAAGAGTTTTAAGAGAACCTCAAAGAGGCTCCTTTCGACACATGTTTTGGAACTTTTCAGGCTCTACGACATGCCAGTTCCCTCTTGATGTTTTCCTTCACCGTTTAAGAGCACTGGCATTGCGCACATACATTTCTCGTTTTTTTATACTACTACCTGATGGAACAAGCAGATGGCCCACCTGAAGTTAAGTGGTAACCATGACCAATATCAAAGCATTGCCTCGTAAGTCTCGCACGATAGGAACGTGCCCTACGATGCACTGCCCTGCGTCCATCAACTTGAGGCATACAGATGTTTAGCCTTATGTGCCTGTAATAATACCGGCAACCACACTCTTCAAACCGAAACACAGCAACGCTGCTTGGCGGCAGAAATAGGCGTTTGACATTATAATAGCAATGTTAAATTCCAGAAAGATAATCAGGCAGCTGATAGAAGCAGGCCAGTACGACATTCGCACTCTGCTCTCGGACGAGATTCGAGAAGACTTCACCGCCACGAAGAAGACGGAGTATCCATACGACTATGGACCTAACTCTCTACCGCATGTGGACCAAATCTCATTGGTGAACGACTACTCCAAGGATTATAACAAGTTTAACACCAGGTACAACCATGGTGAGTGGATTTTTATGAGTATAAGTTGTGAGGATGGTATAGGAATTGGGGAAGTCTACTCCATCTAGAATCCTGTCCCAGCCACTATAGTGTAGAGTAAATAGAGCCTTCATAACTCAGACAGCCTTCACAGCTCAGTTGGTAGTAACTCTGCCTTCTGAAACTAAAAAACATCCATACTTACAAACTTTCGCGTTTATAATATTTGTAGGATAAGGCCCAGTTTCACCATGCTCTGTTAGTTACTAATCAAGGATAACCAGGCCGTTAAATCTAACCTAAGATGTCAAACGCGTACATTTTGTCATTTTTAACGGCCGTTTAATCCTTTGTTAATCTAACAGAGCATGGTGAAACCGGCCTTTAATCTCTCATCAAATCTTTAACATTTTCCAGATACGAACTTATTCTCCCACAAGACGCCACTACAGCCTCCGTCTCCTGTAGACCCCGTGCCTTACAACGTGAACTCGTATCATGCGGCCAACTTCTCCAAGTTCGGCTACCATGGCTACTCCTCGCCCAGTCAGGGCAACTGGCAGCCTGATAACTACAACTATGAGAAGAGGGTAAGATTCATAGATTCTTTTTTTTTTTTTTTATTAGCCTGTTTCGTCCCACTGCTGGGCAAAGGCCTCCTCCCACCATCCACATCGATTCTTTCTGTGTTTTTATTAATAGCTAGGTAACTATGTCTGGAAGAGATCGCTTTTTTTATACTACTAGCTGATGGAACAAGCAGATGGTCCACATGATGTTAAGTGGTAACCATCACCTATAACAAATAATTTCCTCGTAAGTCACGCAGGATAGGAACGTGCCCTACGATGCACTGCCATGCGTCCATCAACTTGAGGCATAAGTTACTTATCTATCTTTATGTAACTTTAGGTAACTTTACTACCACCATGCCTATTTCTGTCGCCAAGCAGCGTTGCTTTGTTTCGGTTTGAAAGGTGTGGTTGCCAATGAAATTGCAGGCAAATGAGGCTAAACATTACAGGTATGCCTCAAGTTGTTGAACGCAGACCAGTGCTATCGTAGGTCACATTCCTATCATGCGTGACTTGCGAGACAATGCTCTGTTATATGTGATGGTTAGCACTTAACATCTGGTGGGCCATCTGCTTGTTCTATCAACTAGTAGAAAAAACCCTATTATTTCAAAAGTTTTGTATCGATAATTAAATAACAAAATATCCCGATTTTAATGAAACTTGTGATCAAAACTAACTTACAATTTTTAAAGTATGTTTTTTTTCCAACGAATGCAACAAATGCAAGTAAGTATTTAAAAATACACTTCATCATCATCATCATCAGCCTAAAGAAGTCCACTGCTGGACCTAGGCCTCCCCTATACATTTCCAGGAAGAACAATTCTGAGCCCTCTCCATCCACCGACTTCCCGCGATCCTAACAATGTCGTCAGTCCACAAGACACATTCTAAAACAAAATACACTTACAAGATTATAACTACTTATAAAATTATTATTTACATATAACTTTGAAACCATGTATCATGGTAGTTACCTTTTTCGAAACTGGTTTTACTTCGAAATAAAACGCATTATTAAAATTAGAAGAAGTGAGAATCTATGGTATTTCAAACAAGAAAAAAGATTCAAATGATTTTATCATCAAGATTTTACCATGAACGAAGCTGATAACTCTCTCTTGTCGTGTCTCTAGTTTCTTTCGAAACAGTGTGGTGAAAGGATTTTAAGTGCGCCTCAAGAGACTCCTTTCAAGTACTTGACACATGTTATAGAACAAATGTTTGCAATAAGCTATGTATATTATTTGGTTGTTATAAACTAATATGTAATTGTCGGACTAATAAAGAACCCCTTGATAGATTGTATAAAATGTATGAAGCTAGTATCTTAGTAACTGCCCGCACCAAGCGCTTTGCTTCAACGTTCATCATGCGTACGGCCAAAGAATGGAATTCCTTACCGGCGTCCGTTTTTCCTAATGCCTATAATTTGGATGTTTTCAAGAGAAGAGTGAATAGGTGTTTTCTAGGTAAACGTGCCACATCGTCGACCGCATCATCACTTAACATCAGGTGAGATTGCGGTCATACGTTTTACCTATAAGTTGTAAAAAAAATAAAAAAAATATGTAGTTCGACGTTTGTACTTTACCCATAAGAGGCCTTACGGCCACCAATGTATTAATGGCGTTAAGAGGTTGATACCTATCAAAGACCTCGCTCGCACATTTCAACATTTTTGTAGTTGATCGAGTGAGGAAAGCGAACAAAGATCTTTCAGCCAGTTCCTTTGCTTTTTCTTATTTTTTTTCTTGAAATAAATTAAGGAGGTACTCAGTTCTCATAAAATGGTGACAACGACCAGGTCTGATGATGGAGCCAAGGTCTGTTCAACGGAACTTTTCAATAAATAGGCCAATAGAGTTGAAACTTGGTTAACTACTACTAACTTGGTTGGTTGGTTAGTATGCGGTAGTCAGAAAAAAGTACAAACATAATGTTTGTACTTGCCTCTGACTACCACCTACTCAAAGTTTTGGTGCGTTCGTCGGTTCGCATTACAAGATCTCAGTTCGGGGCGAACCACTAGTTATATAATCACTGAACAAAGTTTTTTGATGAAATTGTATGAAAATTTTAATGTGCGAGTGAGAAGTTGTTTTACGGGTGTCAGCCTCTTAAAAAATCATTTTTTGCAGGTACTCAGAAACGGATATAACAACTTCTTCGACAGCCCTAGCTTCTATCCCAACTACGAGCCGAACGAGTGGTTCAGGCAAGCAGCAAGCGGCGTCACGCGGTACAACCCTAGCGAATGGTGGAAGTAAGTCAATGGAATGGTGGAGAAAAAAACATAAGAACCAATTTATAATTTTTTTTTGTCTGTCATGAAAACCATTGCTATCTCAGGCTTTAAACAAGGTTTTCCAATACTTGCACTTAAAACTTCAGGGGGCTAAAGTACCCATGAATAACTTTTTCTAAGGTTTACGTTTACACTGTGAACGCGAAAAAAAACTGCTGTTTTGTATTTTAGCCAGGAAGGTATTGAACTTTTGTATGAAACAGCTGTTTTTTATTCGCGTACACAGTGTTGGTTCCTATCGTGTCTCCATTCACGTTTTAGGTTTTAGATCACTAGTTTGTTGTTAAATTTAAAAGGATTACGATGTCTGTGATATCTTTTTCTCCCTTCCTCCTTCCAGATACGTGTCTCCGTCCCGCTCCGACGTGACAGTAGAACGCTCTGTCACGTTCCCGACCCGCACCACGAGCGGTCGGAAGAGGAAGCGACGTAATGCCGAGCTGGTTGATGCGGCGGCGAAGAGAACCCTCACGGGCGCTGAGGCTTTGAGGATAGCTTTGGGATTCGCCAGGTGAGGAGCCGATAAGATAAATAAATCTATATAATAAATTTTATGTTGGTTTATGTACGCTTCAAAAACTCAAGAAGTTCTGCACCGATCGAGCTAAAATTTTAGCATGATATATAATCCACATCAAGGATTGGGTTTATACCATTCAATCACAATGTGCCACAGCGAAGCTTGGCAGGGAACAGCTAGTAATATATAAATAAATATTGGTGGACTTTCCACGCTTACACTTTTCTATCTTACCCCGAACTAAGCAAAGCTTGTCACAAGGGAACTAGATAGTTGATATTTATTAACTTTTTTTTAAATACATATATTTAATATTTTATTACACCCAGGCAGAGAACAAACATAATTATGTTCATCACACATGTTTGTTCTCAGTGGGAATTATGTTTTTGTTTATACAACTAGCTGATGGAACAAGATGACCCACCTGATGTTAAGTGCTAACCATCAATTATAACAAAGCATTGCCTCATAAGTCACGCACGATAGGAACGTACCCTACAAAGCACTGCCCTGAACTTGAATGTTGTTAAACCTGATTCGTTTACGTTAATACTGTTTAGTTTGGTAAACGTGTTTAACTATTATACAAAATAAACTCAAAATTCACGTAGTTTTTAAAACGTTTCAGTTATCCTTGTGTTTTCCTGTCTTTATTCAAGTCAGTTCTTTTACTTTTCTCTGTAACCTATCCTAAGTCATAGTCAAAAGGTATTTATTCAATAAAATCGCAAGGATCACTTTGAAACGTCTTAAAGCTAGGTGACTCTAGGTGCCAGTTACACGCGACCAAAGCCTAGAAGAACAGGCAACAAACTTACGGCTTGGTTCCTACCGTTCTTCTGTATGATCCTTTTACAATATAATATAACATATCATTGAAGTTAAGTGAGGCGTAGGCATACAGAAAATGGTAAACATAATCAAATTTTCCTTTTGTTTTCCTTTCTATAAATAAATAAATATTGCTGGACTTTCCACACAGCACTATCTAGCCCCAAACTTGTAATATGGGAACCAGATAGCTGATATAATACATATATACTTTTTTTTTTATAAATACATACTTATATTATATAATAACACCCAGACAGAGAACAAACATCTATGTTTATCACACAAATATTTGTTCTCGGTGGGGATCGAACCCACGGCCTTCGGCGCAGAAAGCAGAGCTACTACCAACTGAGCTGTGAAGACTGTCAAACAAGTCAGTTGATTTGCTGTTCCAGTGCGGAGACATCAGCGGAGCGCCCTCGGAGGCAGGCGGATGGGTCGCAGTCCCTCTGCGGCGTGCGCACTGAGTTCATCACCCCGCGCGCCGCTCTCAACAACAAGGGCAGCTGGAAGTACGTCGTCAACATGCCCAATGACATGACGCAGCTTGTGCGCGCTGAGATCTGCACGTAAGTGATACTGTGATTTAACTCCTCAAAGATGGATTCAACCCACGAGTCGTGCTGAGATTTGCCTCTTCAAATATGGCTGCAGCTGCTGGAAGTACGTCGTCAGCTCGTGCGCGCTGAGATCTGCACGTAAGTGTTACCCAATCCACAAAACGCGTACTGTTATATATCACTGACGACATGACGAAGTTAATCCACAACCCACCCAACACATCCTCATCACACTGTGCCCTCTGCTAGACAGAGGGACACGCGGAGAGGCCCACCGTGTCGGGTTATTAGCCACCGTGAAACACGTCCGCAGTAGTCTGCGGGCGTGTTTCATGGTGTTACCAGGGTGCACCACGAGGAGGTTACCCGACCTAGCACCCCTGGTATGAGGTAGCTGAAGTAAGACACCCAACCCACGACCTGCGTGCTGTGATTTGCTGCTGCTGGCTATGTACGTCGTCAACATACCCACATAAGTGTTACCCAACCCACTAGCTAGGTGGTTAGATTAACTTCCTTAAAGGTGGCTGGCAGCCGATAGGACATCGTCAACATACCTAACAACATGACGCAAACGCGAGATGAGATTTACCCCCTAAAAGGTGGCTTGCAACTGCAAGGACGTCGTCAACTGATATTTGGACTTAAGTGTTACCCAATCCACAAATCTGTGTGATGAGATTTACCTCCTCAAATATGGCTGGCAGCTGAAAATACGTCGTCAATATACCCACTAAAACGCAGCATTATTTTTTTTTAAGAAATTATCTTCGGTTTCTCCTCTGAATTAGAAGTTGTCGTTACCCCACTATGCTTCGGTGCTATCTTTTTTTTATTACCCAATATAAACTGTTTGTTGCTTAATAATATGCAACATTGATAATAGTAGAGACTTTGTGAAACTCTATATATAGCGCCATCTATTGATTACTTCCTTAGTTACGCAGCGCTACCTGTCAACTAGTAGCATAACTAAAAAGTTGTTTTTTTTCATCTAAATAAATATTGGTGTATCACAAAATACAATGCCTTAGAAAATATACAATAATACAATCCTCAATGTTCTTAATTAATTAATTGCTGATATTTTTCTACAGGGGCACAGAATGCAGTGGTCTATGCTCAGTCCCTACAGGATACACCTCAAAATGTGAGCAGAAATACTTACAGAAACGACTTGTGGCCCTACAAGCAAACGGACAGAACCTCTACACTGACGTCTTTTGGATTCCGAGTTGTTGCCAATGCACTATCACACCTACATCAAACTAAATAACGCTCTATGTAATTTTACGAGTACTGTCGCATTTTGGTTCCGCTACCCGATACTAGATGGCGCTAGTAAGAGCTAACAAGAGCTGCCTGTAAACAAAATACTTTAGTCTGAGAATAAGTTGCAAAAACATGACAAAAACGCAAGCTAAGTATGAGTACCTAAGGCAGAGTATTAAATTAATATGTAGATAAAAACATTTTTGATTTCTGTAAATATGTGCTAGTTTTAGACGCTAAGTAGATAATAGTTGCTTTTGTAAATTCTTAGTTTTTCCAATATCTACTTTATTTTAGTTTTTAGATGCTTTAGATGCTTGGTAATAACATTTTTGCGTGTTTTAAAATACATTTAATTAAATAAATAACAATAACGGCCGGTTTCTGAAAGCCCGATCCAAACTAATCGGATGTCAAGTCACTTGTTATCTTTCTAATTCGATGTAATAGCTGAAGTGACTTGACATCCGATTAGTTTTGATCGAGCTTTCAGAAACTGGCCGTTAGCATCTACTGAACACAATATACCTACCTAGCATTATGTTCTCTAGAGGTCCTAGAGTACCTACTTATAATTTTCAACATTTTAAAGTAATTGAAAAACAATTAGTAGGTACTTTTTTATTTTTGTCAAAATATTGCTTTTTGTAAATCATATTAAATACTATTGTGATACCTCAGATTTGTCATTCTGAGTTCAACTACTATGATTAAGTAATGTATAAGTAAACGTATATGAATTAAAAAATATTAAGAAAAGTGAAGTTTTATGAACTACCTAATATTATTATGGTGTACACCTTTTACCGTCATTATTAGGTATATTATTTTCTCCTTTAAATCCCTTTATAAGAAATGAATCTATATAGGTAAACAGTTTTTGGGAGATTTCAGTTTTATTTTTGACAGAATTAAATAGAACAAGTATAAAGCACATATCTTTATAGAAAAAAACTCGCCCCAAACTGAGCCAAAGCTTGTAATATGGTAACCAGATAGCTGATATACTACTTATATACTTTTTTTTTGTAAATAATAATAATAAAGCCATTTATTTCCCAATATAAAGTACTTAATTAACTAACATTCATTTGATGTATTACATTTTTATTCTAATTGAAATATAAGTAATTGATTCGTATAAAATTAGTCCATTTTTGGGATGTCCATTTTTGGACGTAGGCCTCCTCCATCGTGCTCCAGATTAGTCGGTCCTGGGCCAGTCGAGTGATATTTTTTTGTAAATACACACTTATAATATTACTAGCGGCCTGTCCCAGCTTCGCATGGGTGGTCATAAATTTTTTGAACATATTAGGATAAACTTAGACCGTGGGTTCGAGCCTCGCGAGCCTACTTATTTTATACATTTGCACGCCAGAGACTGAAATCGCATCCCGAGCGTGACCCGTGGACCCGTTAACGTTTTTAATTTCGTCATATCTTTTGAATGGAATGTCCGATTTGAAAAATTTAAGAAGTAATCTATAGATATTGAAACCGTCTTAATTATGAAAAGATTTATTTGGATAAGGATTAATACCAAGGTACAAATAAAGACCCTTTTCTAGCGGCGGCATTTTAATTAATTTTTTATAATAAAAAAACACTTATTGTGACATAACTATAATAGTTAGACATATGCTGTCGCGACATTTTTTGTAGATGATGACGTGTTCTACAAAATCGTAGTACATTATTTTGTTCTATCATCAATAGTTTTCGCAGCGCACGCGATGTAAGGTTTTTGGTTTCCACCTTGGGTTACATTATTGGAGTTTTAGTAAGGATCTCTGATTTTTTTGAAAATATAATATAGCCTATGTTACTCAAGGATAATGTAGCATTCTAATGGTGAAAGAATTTTTGAAATCGGACCAGTAGTTTTTGAGCCTATTCGTTACATACAAAAATACAAAAATACAAAAATACAAAGCTTTCCTCTTTATAATATTAGTGTAGATATAACACTCAGACAGAGAACAAACATCTATTTACATCACACAAATATTTGTTCTCGGTGGGAATCGAACCCACGGCCTACGGCGCAGAAGGCAGAGCTACTACCAACTGAGCCGTGAAGGCTGTCAATTATTTTTAGTGTTTATCCTGTGCTTAGTAAGTTAGAGTTCTAAGTTAGGTCTTCTGGTAATAAATTTAATCCTAGACGCGTGCAATTTCAAATTACACACGTAAATTGGTATTGATAAGGTTCAAAATGACATGCGCTCTGCAGTGGTACATGGAATAGCCGCGATGTCGAAAATGTGTGAAAATAACAGATTTTTGGTGTCATCATGTAAACTGAGCTTTCAATAACATAAACTGAACTAAAGAACCGACAAAAATGCCATTACCTACATTTTTGTTATTTTATTAACAACTAGCTGATGGAACAAGCAGATGGCCCACCTGATGGTAAGTGATAACCATCACCTCTAACAAAGCATTTTCTCGTAAGTCACGCACGATAGGAACGTGCCCTACGATGAACTGCCCTGCGTCAATCAACTTGAGGCATAGGTACAGATGTTAAGCCTTATGTGCCTGTAATTACACCGGCAACCACACTCTTCAAACCGAAACACAGCAATGCTGCTTGGCGGCAGAAAAAGGCGTGGTGGTAGTACTTCCCCGGACGAGCCCTTCACATAGAGCTCTTCTTCCTTATAATAAAGAGTTATTAGGTACTAGGCAGACTATGGTGCGTTCTTAACTTCTTGTACTCCGAAACGTAGATTCAAGCGAGATAAACATTTTGTATTGTGTCTGAAATAATAATAATAATAATAAATATTCATTTCCAGTAAAAGGTTACACAAGAATAATGAAGTACAGTAGTAGTGGTATCTAAATTTAGATTACTTATAAGTGTAAACCTTTGTAACGTATTTGCTTAGACAACTCGCTCTAACTAAGTATAATATAATTGTATGTAGACGCGAGTGATCACTGCTTCGGCTATTACTCTAAATCCAAGAGGTTAAATTAAAAAACTTTCTAAGATTTTCTCTATCTGTATCAAATTCGATGTAATAGCTGAGATGGCGAGTGACTTGACATCCGATTGGTTTTGATCGAGCTTTCAGAAACCGGCCGATAGAGTTCTAGGTAAGTGAACTAGGCTATTTATTGCATTCTTAAATTTATACAATTTAAAGAGCATTACACTGGAAACGCGCATTTGAATTTTGAGTATATTTCATCAAAATAATTTACTAGGTATTATACTCGTAGAAGTCTGCAGGCACTTTGCAATCGACGGGTTATTCCACAGATGAGTAACTTGCAAACTGCCCCCAGAAGGCAACATATTTTCCTTCTATCAAGTTAACAAGGGTGAATCGCAAGGGATGAAGACGCAAAGCAACCCTTGGGCCGTACCCGGGGGGCGAGCCTACCTTAACAAATATCCCCGTAAGCTTAGATTGATGTGCATTTATCAAGATTTTCTTTGAAGTTTTTTTCCGACATTTTAACAGACGAAATATAAAATAAATATATGAAAAGACAAGAATGCCAGGTTTTTTAAGCGTATATTGACGTTAGTTTTCGTTGGTCAACGGAGCTTTACTTTTACATATTTAAAAAAAAAATGTTTTATAATCATTCCATTTTTGTTTGACTCAAATTTAATTTTTAATTGTTGATTGATAAAACTTAACCCTTAGCAATCACTGTCATTTTTGAATACTATTTTGTTTAAATTTGAAGCTTTTATTTTCAGTCCCATAAAATAATAAAGCCACAGTACGCAGTAAAATAAAACGAACACAATTCACGTAGCCAAACATCCCGCACAATAAAATTGAAAGCACTTAGCATCAAACGCCAAAATTGACACGAAGAGAGGACGCCTTCAAAAAAAATAAAAATTCACTCCGAAGCTCTCTATACACGCGTAAAAGTAAAGAGGAAGCGGGAAAAATCAATGCCTGCGTTTTACGTTCTGTGCGTGTGACAGATCGGTTACCATGGCAACCGCGACGGGGGAAGCGAATGGCGGGAAAAAAGGGCTTAAATCGCCGAAGGAAACGACAAAATGGCGGTTACGCTACCCGTGTAAGGTCTACGAGCTTACGCTGCGTTCGCGTTTAAGCTTTTATTGTTTTCGAAAAGCGAAGTGTGCGTTGTGCGAGAGAGACGCACTATAAGGCAAGGGAGCGAGTAATCGATATTACGCACTTTTGTGGCGACGGAATCGGTGCCGTGCGATGCAAGAATGAAGTTTGCACGCCTTGCAATGTTTTTATTTTTGATACAACGCTTTTGGTCACTTCCCTTTTCATACAAAAAGGTTTACTTATATATGAATATGTATGTGTATATGAATTTTTATTCAAAAAATATTTTATTTGAAATCAATACATAGAAATAGTTTGAGTAGGTAATCTGCGTAGTTGTTAAAAAAAAATATTTTAGACTTTAAAAATTAATTTCTAAAAATGATTCATGGAAATAAAACATAGGTGAGGACTGGGTTTTTCTTGATAGAAAATAGTCTATGAGTCACATGTAGGTATATTTAGGTTTAAGTTAGAAAATATGGCGTCGTGCGAGCGTGCTGTGGATACCTACATAGTATCTTACTCTTGCATTATCAATGCTAATCTCTGGAACTGATTTGGTTACCTGCTAATAAATTAATAATGTAGGTAGGTACTTACTGAAAACTACAGAATCTACCTTACATTAAATAAAAGAATCTGAAATAAATATATTGGAATAAAATAAATTCTTCTTTTTTTATAGTTTAGTACTTAAACTTTATTTAACAAGTCTAGTATTTTTAGGGTTAGTTTAGTCCTAAGGAAAATATGCAAAAACTCTTTTATCTACAGTTATGAAATTCTACAGAATTCTCTAATCCCCTTTTACAAGAATTATTCTGTCTCTCTCTGGTCGTGTCACTAGTTTCTTTCGAAACAGTGTGGAGAAAGGAATTTAAGTGAAAAGAATTAAAAAGAAGAACACATAAAAGAATTATTACTGCAAACCGTGCTCCACCATAGTCTTCATCATCACTCTCCATCAGTCTCTAGTCTTCATTTAATATTATTTTTTCCGGCGGAATTTGTATGCAAAAACTAATTACAGAATACGATATATTCAACTAAAAGTAAAGACTCAAGTGAAATGGCAGTCTTACGTCTAGCTATAAAAAAATAATTAAAAAAAAAAAGGTAATCGATTACGTGGTTTGAAGGTCCCGTGTCTGTTTTCGGGAGTAGTCGTCTTAGGCCTTGTGTATTCATAACAAAGTTGTAGGTAGGTAGTTCCAGCCACCCTCTGCCTACGATGACTCACAAGCGTAGGTTTGGCTACGATTCGCTCACGAATCCGCTTCGTGGAATTCCAGCGAAAACAATTTCTTTTCTGCGAATCGGTTTATGTGTCTGTAAAAATAATTATACTGGCAAACTGAAATGCGCTTTGGTATACTTAATAGATATATTTAGACGCTACAGAAATCTTGAGCTTCGCAAAACTTGCGTAGGTATTATGCCTCAACGGGGCTCATTTTATTACAAGCTTTTATTTAACTTGCAATGTATATTGGTGGACTTTCCACACTGAACTATCTAGCCCCAAACTAAGCTAAAGCTTGTAATATGTGAACCAGATAGCTGAAATAATACATACATATATACTTTTTTTTGTAAATACATACTATATACTTATAATATATAATAACACCCAGACAGAGAACAAACATCAATGTTCATCACACAAATGTTTGTTTTTGGTGGGGATCGAACCCACGGCCTACGGCGCAGAAGGCAGAGCTACTACCAACTGAGCTGTGAAGGCTGTCAAAATGAAAATATGTTTGTTCGGGAGGAATCTTGCAACTCAATTTTGAATCAGATATCTTCAACCGATTGAGCTGAAATTTTGTACACACGTTTAGTTTGGTTGACAATGCATGGTTAGCGCATATAAGTAAAAGCTTGTTTGGAAAAAAGTTTTATACTTTTAATTTATTATGGACTGAGCCTTATATCTTTAAATAAACAACATAAGGCGAGGATTCCCGACACCGTTTTAGGTATTTGATGTCATAAATAATTATTTTAAGATAATAGGATTTTGTTATTGATCTCGGCATGCTGACGTCGATATTCGTGAAAATATATAGTTTTTTATAGTAAAAAAAAAACAACTGATACATGAAAAAAAATGGGATCGTCGTAATTAGTTTTTTTAGAACAAGGCTGGAAAGCATGGAATTTAGAAGATATCATATCACGTTATGTACCTAGTTATGAAAAATCGCAAAGTATTGTAAAGTATCATTGCAAAGTCATTGTTTAGCACTTTATCTTTATCTTAAGGTTCAGCACAATATTACCTAAATATTGATTATGTACTAAAACCTTTTAGATAGAAAAACGTGTTTGGATCAAAATTTTATTATTGTTGAACCTGTATTCTCCGAATGTCTTTTAGGTAGAAAAACCAATTTGGAAAAAAAAAATATTTTTGCTTAATTTTCCGATTATTTGTTGTTTGCATAAAAATACTTTTGAGTTTTTTTTATCTTCAAAACTGTTGAAATGTGCGGGCGAGAAGTTATTTGACGGTTTTCAACCTCTTATGAAAAAAATTTATTGCCGTCATTTATATTTGATAAGACTAAAGTAGAGACCAAATATTTTTATCTATAAAAACGTACTTTAGATCGTCTCGTTGTACAGAATCCAAGTATTAAACCTCATGTGTCAGTAAAACCGGCACCCTTCAAATATAAGCACAGCCACGCTGCTTGGCGATAGAATCTACCTAGGTCACCAACATCAGTCAGTAGAAGTCCACGGAAATAGTCCTCATACAATTCTAGGACAAAGCATTTTGAGCCCTTTTTAACCGACTTCAAAAAAGTAGGAGGTTCTCAATTCGACTGTTTTTTTTATGTTTGTTACCTCAGAACTTTCAACTGGGTGAACCGTGATGATTTTTTATTTCAGCTGGTGCTTACCGTGTGGTCCCATTTAAATTTGGTCCAGTTCTGACAATGGCATCCATGAGAAAACCATTGAAGTAGGTGTCTTCTAGATCGTTCTGCTCCATCGTTGGCTACATCGTCGCTTACCATCAGGTGAGATTGTGGTCAAAGGATAAGGAAAAAAAAAACGGTTTTTTTTTGCAGAAAAGTTATAATAATATAATACGCTTTGCTTACTAAAAGGCGTGGTGGTGGTTGTACTTCCCTGAAAATCTATTTACAAAGACTACTCTCGTGACACCTGCGATGTGACTTGTTCAATCAGTCTGTGAATTTTATTTTTTATTATTTTATTTATTTTGGGTACAAAAACAGTTAACAAATCAAGACAATGAATCGGATAATATGTAAGTAAAGTAAATTTGTTAAACTAAAAATTGTACACAGCATTTAAATTAATACAGTAGGTAACCGAGAGTTAAACAAACAGAAATATTAATAAAAGTAAGTAAGTTAAGTAAAATAAAAGTTTTACAATTTTGACAAAATGCTAGCTTTGAAGCTGAACATGTTTTGATGAAAGATATCAAGTTCACTAAATGATTTATTGTAGGTTTCGCACACACGGTGCAAAGGATACTAAATAGACGAGGATTTCGCTGACCACGCTTTGAGATGCTGATATTTAGTGTCATTAAAAGGTCTGCACTCAGATTGCCATTGACTACCTTGTGAAGTATACTACTCCTGATGCTTTACGTCACCTAGAATAGGTCTTAGTGGTTATTTTTACGTAAGGGTTAAAACTGAAAAGTAGGCCAAATCACCTGTGGAGGTCAGACAGGGATAGGTGAAGGGATCAATTGAAATGAGTCCATCAAGTGGGATACCATGGGGCAGCGCTGCTAAATCTGATACTCGCTTACCAAGTATTGCCAGCTCTTCATGCCTGTATTCCGCTACAAAACAGTAATTTCAGGCAGCAAACTTCATAAAGTCATAAACTTCATAAACTGGAACTGAAACAGCTTCACGACTGTGATGCCCAGGCACGGTTGATATCCCCTCAGATCTCGTAGTACCAAGTACCACGTTAAGCAATACATTTTTATCGTTATTCAAAATTATTCAGTTTTTTTCTGTTGAGTCCGATCTCACAAATAAACATTTATGGAATGGACGTTTTTTGTCTGGGTGTTATAAAATACGAAGGATATCTTTTAACAATACACCGAAGAATACTCGCATTGCATGAATCTGTTCTTTATATTTTCAAACAGCTTTTTGAAATGTAATGAAATGTAACATAGGTAAGCTTATTTATGCATTTTAAATAAGCTTAAGACCTAGAAGGTCAGTAACCTGCCGTCTTATCCTAAGAACATGCTCAAGTCCCGCATAATTTGTGAACCAAGCCGGTAGCCTACGCTTCAGCCGCAGTTTATCGTAAAAAAAGGGTTAAACTGTAAAAATTGTGGCCAAATGTTGCTAAATTGACGTGGAACTGGCAGCACAGCGCAGCATCGAGGGGACGGTGTTGAGTCCTATGCACTGGGGCTGGCTGGGGCCCCATCCCTCTTCGCACCTTACATCCTGAGCAAAACAATCGGAAACGTCAACCTGTCGCAAAATGGGGACTTCACCCTCTTAGTGGAAATTGTTTGATAATATTGTTATGCACTAACCCCTTCAATTGCATTTTGATAATCTTCCTGCGGTGAATTTGCTTACAATGGACTCTAGGTCACCTTTAAATTGCTATGAAATTAAATCTATGAATTCCTTTTAGTAAATACTTACAATAGTGTACAACTATTTTCTGCAGCGTAAATTAAAATGTTTCTAAATGAAAGTAGCAGCGAACAAACCCGGCTTCAAAAAGTTTTAAACTGTCGTTCTAACTTACGCGCATTTTCGCCCAAACGCATAGCAAAGTTGCGTACCGATCGATAATACGCCGCGAAAGCTCCAAGTAAACAGATCGAAGCTTCGAGCGAGCGTTCCTGTGTTCGTTCCGAATCGAATCCCGCCAAATGCAACGACAGCTGTGCGTAGCTCGTAGCGCTACGGAGCGGGCGGCGCCACACCGGCCGCGGCGTATTATTATTATTTGTAAACAAGCGTCCGCGGGCGCGGGGTGCGTCACGTGACCGCGCCGGCTTGCCATTGGCGGACGCGCAGGCCGCGGCAGCTGCGACGCCGCGCGCGCCAGTCCGCCGCCGACAGCCGCCGCGCACACACGCGCGCCACACCTCCGCGCCGCGCGACGCGACACGCGCACTACTGACGCGATCGCGAACTCACCGTTCCCTTTTTGTTTATTTTTCGCTTGCGTCCTTCGGACCGTTTCGTTTCCGAGGCGGTGAGACGAAGAAAAAAAGGAGGCGCGGATGGATCAAGAGACCGGAGAAGGTACGGAATTCGCGAGACAAAAGTTTTGAAGTGTGCAAAGTGTTTTGATGAGTAGTGGAATAGACGCTTCCTCTTGTGGATTGTTTAGTTAGAGGTATATAGAGCAGCGGTGGCGGTAGAGCGTGAAGCAAGGTCCGGTGAGCCGCCGTGCTTCCGCCGCAGCTTTCGTTGTGTGCTTTCGCGAATCCTTGCCTGTTGTCCTGATATTATGTGTAATTTATAATTTGTAGGTACCTAGTCATTTTGTAGATCAAAGCTTTAAAGACTAACAACTTCAGTAGGTATATAACAGCTTTTAAAATCTTATTTCTTATCCAGAGTTTTAGTAGGTATCTACCAATTGGATTCTCACTAAAGATCTGAAAGTTTTGTTAAGGTAGATGACGCACATGCGTCACGCACGTGGTTGCCTTAGAACTAGCTAGAGGATGCATATCTAGAGTGTCTGAAGGATGAGGATACTGACATGCGATGACGCACCACCCTGTCTGTCTGTCCCGTCCCTGTGTCAATGTGCATGATGTCACTTAATTTAACCCTTAATTATAGCGGCGAAAATGTGTGATTAAAGTCATCCACGTAAAAATATTCAGACTAACTAATATACAGGTATAAAAAAAGAAATGTAACTGTAAAGTAGGTGTTTGTTGCACGTTGGCATATTTGAAATCCATTGAAAGTACTATGTAACGTGGAAGAGTTCAAAATGTAAGTTAAACTAGGTATACTAGGTCCCTATGAAATGAACCTATATTTGCATGAACATTTTAGCCGTATCTTCAACCAGTAATTGTGATATATGATTCCTAGAAATCATATGAAAGGATTTAAAAGAAATAATTAGTTGTGGCTTTTTGAAATGCTTTGAATATTCTGTAATCTGTAAAAAAAGAACTGTAGTTTTTTAAGAAAACATTAAATCAAATTAAAAAACAAAATAAAAATTTCATTAACAATAAATATTGTTTTTCAAATTTTTATTTGTACGTAATTATTTTAAGTAAATTAATAAATCTAGTCACAAATATAAAAAGAGATACGTATTATATCAAAAGATAAACAGTTCAGCACATCGTCCGAAGATCCCGGTCCCACGGATAATCGAATAAATACGCCTTCCTCCCGTGAATGCGATAATGGGGATTCAAGTTCAGTCAGGCCAATGAAAACAAATAAACAAATTGGCCAATTTCAACCGTACGAGGACCACAGAGTACATGCTACAGCTAGAACGCACGGATTGTGCAACGCAGTAGCTTCCTTTTTAGTTGAACGGGCGAGTTATGTTTCCTCTGGCACATTGGTAGCAATTATGATTTGTTGAGATGTCGATTTGTCACTGCTAGTTTATGATCATGATTCAGTTAGTCCTTTGGTTTTTATTTGGGTTTTCTTACCGTATGTCTATTTGCTGTTCACTGACGCTTGTATTGCCTTCAGTATTGTAACTATACACAAACTCCAAAAAGTCTTGTATAGTTTCACTAGTAAAAATATTAGACATAAAACTGTTACATCAATAAAGTTCGTTAAAAGTATACTTAACAAGCAAGCAAGAATAGTTATTTTTTTTCAAAATAACCAAAATTTTACAGAGAAGGAATATAATACAATGCCCTGTGTCAAAACCATGATGGATGAATCTGTACTGGGAATGGATTTGGCTTATTATGATGGACGTTCCAATAAAGACAGCAAAGTACATACACTAAAAGCAATATTTAAAATATCAATGTTGTCTAAAAGTCTTAGTCCCAAGATCAAACGTCTCATCCGTCTGTACCTCCAAATATCCCGATTATTGCCACAAGTAATATCATAAGTTGATTCATACTTTCTCTGTGGGATAATCCTCTTCTTATTGCTCCCAACTTTGGAGAAAACGAAGCCCTTTCAGGATTCATATCAACCATAGCTCGTCGGGTACTCTCGCTTTCGTCTGGCCAAAGTTTAAACAGTCAGTGTATAGCGAAAAGTTGTGTTGAAATGTAATTGTGGCTGATATTTTATTTGGCGAGGGTTGGGGGTACGTGCCGGTGAACGCCCGCTTCTCAATGTATAAGAGTTTTAAAACTTTCCCAATCTTTAATCGAACCTTTTTATTAAAATTATTATATATTCGGTTTTAGTAAGTAGTTGAAAACTTTAGAAGTTAATAACATCTTGTTTGATTTCGTTGAGATCGTTTTGAAGAATTTCAATATAAAAGTTTCCATGTAATAAAATAAAACTAACATGCACCGTCTAAAATTTATACAAAAATCTGATTTTGTACTTCAAATGAAAGACAAGCTGAAATGGTTAATGTAGTGACGTAGGCATCATATTAGAAAGGAAACAATACTAAATCATACAATCACAGTAACCCACATGTGACTTCCTTCAAACAATTCCATCGTGCATAGGTGTAAGTACAAAAAACGCTCGATTTCCGATGTCGCATCCGATAGCAAAGACAGACGTGAGCACAAAAACTCTTCACAAAACTGTATCAACCAACATCGTTTTACATTTAAAACCCACCCAAATCAAATTCTAAAGTCTGTATTGCTATAGCGATAGGAATCAAAGTCGTGTGACGATAGGTTTTAGAAAGTGCAGCGGGTTGGGTTGGAGTGTTAAGGCATCAAAAAAGTGGTAGTGTGGGAAAGATGGCAGTAAAAAACGCCACATCTGCGTCTCTATTCAGCTCAATTCGAGTGCCTCAATGGATGCGACGTAACTCTATATCGGGATATTCTCGGGCTATCACATTCACATTGTCGTTATCTAGGAGCTATTTTTAATTCCAGGATTTTATAATGGGTACAGAATTTTTGTTTCAGCTTCTATATATTCAGGATAACTCTTTTCATCCTGTTTTTCACTGACACATACATTTTTTACATATTCAAAGATATTTATTCTCAAAAAAGACAGATTATAGTCACTTACATGAGAATAATACTAACAAGTAGGTAGGTTTTGTCGTTCTACACAGGGTAAACAATTTTGCACTCATCTAATGCACTCGTATGATTTATTTAGGAATAGCTTACAGTCAAATGCTGTTTAAGTTACATACACTGAGCATAAATTAAATAACTACTCTAAATAAAGATTATTGATTTCGATAGCCATTTACAAAACTGCGCGCTAACTTCTTAAAAGCTTGCGGTTGATGTTAAAAGAACGAATGTACTAAAAGGACTCGATAAAATAGGGCTTCCCACATTTACAAAGGTATGTGATTATTTTCTAACAATAAAATAGTTTAACAACCAACGTTCAAACGTATCATAGCAACGTAACAATAAATGCCGGGTGATTTGTTGAGAAAGGAATACTTATAAGGAGAAATTTACAATATTACGGTTATTAGAAATTGGTTTATGAAAATACGGGTTCAGCTATGGGAAAATAAGACACAGGAAAAGGACAAACACATCATTGTTATTTAAGAGTTTAGCTTCTAAAACTCATCCTATAGTGCTGTGTGGAATGGGCACCAATATCTAAATAGATATTGGTGCCCATTCCACACATATAAATAAATAAATAAATATTTATGAACAAAAACGATTTTAGTAAATATTGCTTAAAATGAATGCAGTATGTAATCTTCAGACAGATTTTTATAAGTAAGCCTATATAATAATAATAATTTTAATTTCTACCGTACCTGGTTGGTGACTATAGTTATAAACTATTTAATAAACCAAATACAATTTTGTGATCAGGTCAAGTGCTTTTGAAGTAACTTATAAAAAAGACCTTACTAGGTTTCATGATATTTATATTTAATTGTAATTAATCTTTTAGTTAAATAAATAAATTAAAATAAAAAGATCCAGCTTAATGTGTGTCATAGTCCTCTATCAAAAACGCACCCTGTAATGTAATGATATAGAGATGATATAGCGAACAGGATACGTACATCAGCCTGATTGCCGGTAACTCTGTCGCGGATTCAATGCCGACTCCCATTATTTTACATCTCTATTATATTGTTAGTGCTGACGGATAGAAGAGATATATCCAAAAATAAACTCTTTGGAACAGCAGTAAAACCAACTCATGAGGCTAACTGTCACACAAGTTCTTGATCGCATATTTCAACCGTTTTGAAGATTTAAATCACTTCTTCTGGTTGTGTGACTAGTTCTTTGGAAACAATGTGGTGAAAGGATTCGTTTTCTGACATTTTGGGAAGCAACATAGCTTTGTTAACTTTTATTGGTTTTCTAGTGTTATTTTGAGTAGTGCTGTGTAATTTCGGTGGTATTTTAACCAACATTACTTGAGGTCTTAGCACAAAGTGTAGAGATTTGGAATAAAAGTAATGTGATATCCCGATTTGAACGAAAATGTTTCGTAAGTTAAGACGGAAACCTCCGCCATTTTCTTCAAATCAAATGATGACCGCCTTGACTATGGACTGACTTGACTATAAAGGTTTTAATCTATATCACTTGACGCTGCCAAAATTGTCTGTTGAATGACGGGCAGGTGCCATAAACGTAGAAAAGAAGAAGAAGCAGTGAACGGATTTTAAGTCAGAGCGGCTACTTTCGAGCACTTTATATATACCTATTTAGAATCACTTAATGTAGTTATGAAAAATTGCAAATAAATAATTTTTGCACAATAACATTACAAAGCTTCATCAAAAATTTATTTTTGATCCAAACCGGTTATCCCACCAAAAATTTTAATAAAAAGAAAAACTAGTCAAGAGATTTTTTTGGTAGGAAAACTAGTTTCGATCAAAATTATAGTACTACTAATGGCTGAACCTTTTTATTATACGAAACTTGGTGATCTGCGATTTTTCATAACTTCATTCATTGACGATGTAAAATTTTGAAATGTGCGAGCGAGTAATTCTTTGACGGTAGTCTGCGCCATAAGGTAGATAATGCCGTTGATATTTTCAATTATATAAAAGCCTGAGACTTTTAGAGCATACGAAAAATCGAATCTATAGTCAAGAGGATAATACTACTACTACTACTTAAGTACTATTGTAAAAATAAACAAGATGATTTGAACACTTTATTTTATTATGAAACTATATTTAAATAAGTAATAATTATGATGAAATAGGTTATTGATTGCAAAATCGAATTGCAAAATCGCACATCTTCATGTCCCGACAAGTTAAATTGATTGAGGCGTGTAAAAAGCATAGGGAGTTGATACATTTATCAATAGATTGCTATCAGAATAATCACTATGACCAAGATATCAGTTTCCGGTGCAGGTAATATGCGCAAGCGCCGGATGTAGAACTCTGTACTCGGCTTAACAGCTGGAGTTATAAAAACTTTATCAAATGCTATGATCAATCATTATTATTTTAGTGAATAAATAGCCAGGAAAATTTGTATTTCTTGAATGAAATTTGAAACTTGTTGATATTAATATAAATTCCCTCAGTTTTATCCAAAAACCGAAGAAAATATCTTAACTTGGCCATTCTTACAAAGCACTATAGGCTGAAGATGATGAACGTGGTAACAAAGGAGTGAAACAAAAGACAACGAACACAATGTAAACGTCATTGGTAATTGATTCGCGGAAAGCTTCACAAAGCAATGATTTGCGTTCATCAAAAACATGTATAGGTCTGGATTCTACAAGGATAGCCGAGCGACATCTAAACACCGCGCTCGTATCGCTCCGTTACAAAAAAGCGACAACATCCGATGCTAAAAATAAGCTGTAATTACAAGGCACAGCTTAAAGCGCAATGCTTTCGCTGCAGCGGTTGTAGGGTTGCCCTTGACAACCGAGACCCAGATAATATCGCGTTCCGAGCACACACTGACACCCACGCACACGTACGTTATCCTTGCACACATGCACGTTGCACACATTACATGTAAGCTTTGTAAACGCGCGTTCGAATTCGAGCTTTTAATTTTTTTTCACCGATCCTTTGTGGACGCACAAAGAGTTTGTTCCTGTGATTACAGCCGGGACGTTCTGATCGCTCCTTTGTCTGCGGATGCGATGGATGACGCAATGTGGATAATTTTTTAATGTTCTCGGTGCTTTTAGGAACTTCTAACACTGCCTAGAAGTTTTTGATATATAATTTTCAATTAAAACATGATATTTCATAATTTGGTCAATACCCCGTACTGAAAACTATGTTCATAAACATGATAATTTCAAAAGTTTATATAGTTTTTGTTGTATTTAGTAGGATATTTTTTTTTCAAAAAGGCAGTCACTAGTAAAATTTTTGATAAACTTTCCTTTCCCATCCATACATTTTTCTCTAAATTAGATTCTTTATTATTTAACCAAACAATTGGAGTATTTATGTTGTTCATTTTTGTGGTAAAATATTAAACGCGCTAGCATAGTGAAGCTTAAGAAAAGTTTTCCCCGTCCCTAAGGTAAATCTGGCGGTACCTACTCGAGGGTAAGCGAAAAAGTCGAAACGAACGCGTTGCAATTTACTCCCGCTTTGTACACCAAACAAAAGGCATTTCTTTTGATGTAAGCCTTTCAAATACTAGTTGTCAATGTCCTAGATGAGGCTAAAATTATAGCACATTTTGCGCAAATGGAGTAGAGAATACTAAAGAAAAACTAAAGAAAGAAGTAAAAATGAGTTTGAATTATTAAGGTCCTCGTAAAGCTGACATTTACAACCGATACGTAAAGAAAAAGATTTGTAAACAGTGAGGTATAAATAAAGTTAATCAGAAAAACTGTAACAAAATATGGTTGTTTATTTAAAACTCCATTAAACACATTGCCTGTCACATCCATTCAAAATAGTATATAATGCAATTAGTGAATAAAGTACGGATTTAAAGCAATGGCCATAGATGAATCCTTAGCGACGCGAGTGATTCATGGCCATCAATAAAATCTTTTTTATTCAAGAGTTGCATACTACCTCTATACTTTATACCATGACTAGGTACGAGAAAAAGAAAGATTTGAGCGAAAATAGACATTTAATGAAGAAAAAAGGAAGGGTAAATTAATTAAAATACAACACATAACAGTTTTTATTCTATTGTCGACCTATCAAATCTCGAGGAGTTACTTGCACAAGGAGTTTGTATGTCGATTATTGTTTGCACAAGGAATTTGTATCGAGTATTTTTTGCGCAAGGAGGTTGCATTGACATGGAGGTCGAATGTATTTGTGTGTTCTAAATTTAAACACCAAAATAGTGATTAATAGTTTTTATTCACTGTTTTCAATTAATAAAATAAGCTAAAGGGGGGACGGTATAAAAGGATTTATGGTATTACTGATTGCGATTTAAAAAAATATCCTCTCTTTACGTCAATATCAAATTAAACTCTAGCTCACCTATTGTCAAGCTATCAATAAAATAACTAATTATAAATGTCCTGCATCTGAAAATAAATATTTATAAATAAATCTGTCTATTCGCATCAGTATCAGAGGAAATAGAAACGTTTTAAATTGAAACATTTCAAAAATAGTCAGCCCTTAAAATAGTCTAACCGAAATAGAGCGTAGCATAGTACACATACCCTTCTATAAATAGTATGTTTACATCTCTATAGGATAGTGCGACTAAGCGAAAGAGTTTCTGTTTATTGACAAACTTTATATATTTGTGGGAAATTGTGATTTGGCTGGTTAAAAGTCCAGTAAGTTAGGTAAACATATTTGGGTACTGGAATGTCTGAGTTCAGTAATTTTTCTCGTATCTAAAGTAAATGGTAAATAGCCGTAGGCGTTGCTGTGTTTCGGTTTGAAGAGTGTGGTTGCCGGTGTAATTACAGGCGCATGAGGCTTAACATCTGTATGCCTCAAGTTGATGGACGCAGGGTAGTGTATCGTAGGGCATGTTCCTATCGTGCGTGATTTACGAGACAATGCTTTGTTATAGGTGATGGTTACCACTTAACATCAGGTAAGCAATCTGCTTTATCCATCAGCTAGTTGTATAAAAAACATAGTTTTTGTTAGGTGGCTGTCATCGAAATCTATGTGGACTATAAATAAAAACAATTGTTTTTTATCCCATCATAAAAATAACAGAATTATGAGTGTAAGGGTAATGTGTAGGTATGTCTGTGCTGTTGTACTCCGATATCAATGCGGATTTTCATAATTACAAAACTTTTTTGTGAATTTACTAGAACACAAAAAAAAATCTTTCACGTCAGCTGAAGACAATCTAGACAGCCAATCAGAAAGCCTTCATTGTCCAATAGAACCAATTACAATTAATAGTTTATCTTCATTCTCAGCTTTCCAAGCTAAAGGTTGCACGCACCGCGGTATCGGGGTCAGGTTAGGGGGTCGCGGGGTGCGGGTGGTGACGTCACGTTACAGGCACATGACAACGCGATTATCAGGCTTTATCAGGCGTTAATGGTGCAAACGATTTGCGAATCTGCGTGTCGGATGTTGCATTTGTTAGGAAAAAAACTTTTTGAATGTTCAGGTAACATTCGATACTCAATGGTGCCACTGATTTCTAAATCTTCTGGCATTACTCAATGTAGCAACAATGCAGACAACACATGAACTTACGACTAAACGGTACGACTTTCAATGTACTCGTAGCATCAAAGTAGAGACTACGACATCTTTTTTCGAATCTGAGTAGCGGGGGTAGAGTTTGCATGGGAGAGGCCTATGTCCAGCAGTGGACTTTTCCAGGCAGATGGTTATGAATATTCGGTAGCATGACACAGTTAGAATATTCCAATGGTGAGCAAAAAAGTGCCACATTTTTGGAAACAGAATTATTGCATCGATTCGCGCTTTCAAAAACATGTTTGGCGCGTGCGCGGCTGCCGCCGTAAACATGTCGGTACGAGCTTGCCATAACTTCCCAATTTCTACCTTCCCTTATTTCCTCTTCCCGAATTTACATTTACTTTGCCAGAAAATGTTCTCCCAAATTAGGCTCTATTGTAGATTGAAATGTTGTCTTTTGTCCGCAGATTGGAGACGGCCTCACGGATAGTGGCCAGCCCGCCTCATGCGCTGCAAACCACCAAATGCCACAAACCCATCAAACCAAAGTCTCCAGTCATATCTACCATCTCGAAAATCTAAACATAAGCACTATTTTTTAACCTTTTAACGATAAGCTATCGTAAATAGTATACGCTAACATCCAAACAGTACAAATTAATTTAAGTCTGAAGTGATCGGTATTTACAATAAAGAAGCCTTCGGAAATTTTTAACCAACGACCAGTATTTAAACGTTCCAAAATAATAGAAATCGTCAAACGAGTGCACAAAATATTTATCGATCGTTAAGAAGTTATACGAACATCCTCGAGCATTTTGAAAAAGAGTCAGCCAAAGATTTTATTAACTTTAGTGTAAGGATTTTTATAATTTATTAGTAGTCGGTTAAATAGTTTAGTGAAAACCAGTGTGCCGTATAACCGTAACTTTAAGTGAAGTGGACTGAGGACGATCGGAGAGTACAAATAACAGTTCCAGTGCAGTTCAGTACGAGTACAATTAGAGCTTATTTTTGGAAAGCATTTAGCGGGCGGTGCGATGAGGCATCGCCGCGGCAAGTCATGAGCGGCGCTGCACGGGCCTGAGGTGCTGCGCGCACCCCCCGGCCGGCGCGCCCGGCGACATGGCCGAGAACGAGCAACGCATCATACACCACACGGCCGACGCACGGCTGCTCGACCCCGCGTGGGAATACTACGAACGCACCGGCGATAGCGGCATCTCAGTGATCGCCTCCCAGCCGCAGTACCGCCCCTGGGAATCAATGCCGCTCACCGTCAACTCCAAGGACGCGATCCTGCGGGCCGGGTTCTCGTCGGCTCTCGACTACCAATCCGTGACCCTGCAGCCGATCCCGAACAAGCTGCCGTCCTTCCAGAGCCAGTTCCAGACGTTCCCGGAGACGACAGTCATACCTGAGACGGGGTTGCCGAGCGTGACCCCCGTACCGGTCACGGCGAGTCCGACGCCGAGCGCGAGCCCTAGTCATTTAACCCAGCTCACGCAATTGACGACCCCCTCCTCGCCGGCGCACCTCACCACGCTGGCGCAAGTGACGCCCTTGTCGTCGTCGCAGCTGACGACGCTGTCGCCGGTCAATGCGACGACGTTCCATACGCTGACCGCGGTGAACGCGAGAAGCTACCCGATCGTGCCGGCGCCCTTGCAGGCGAGGGAGCTGGCGCCGGGGCAGGCGTACATCGACGACCGCCACATCCAGCTCTACCAGCCGAACATCGCCACCATCAATGCCTTCCCGACCCAGAATGGGATCATCCACCAGAACGGGACTTTGCTCCATCAAAACGGGAGCATCATTCAGAACATCCAGAGTCCGACCGTGGTGCACGTTTTGAAAAACGAGCCTTTCGATATGAAATCACTACAAGACAAGTACACGCCAAACGGGTTACATCACACCAGCTTCCAAAACCCGATGATGCTAGACAACGGTTACGAGAAGAAGACGAACGGGTTCGGGAACGGATCGTCTCCGACGAGATCGGATTTTCGGAAAAAAGAGAGACGGAAAATGCGAGCGAACAGTTCAGAATCCGACTGCTCGAATATGGAGATGGGTTCGGAGAGCAGCGGGCAGGTGGCTGCCATCTCGTCGACGGCGGGCTTCAAGTCGCCCATGCACGGCGCGCCGCCCATGAACACCGGCCCTATGGACCTCGATGACATCTCCAGCGAAAAGCAGGTGAGTGCCAAATTTTTAGGCTCATTTATTTCCGCAGCAAAGCCGTAAAGTTTGGCGCGACTCCCTAACCAATTCAAAGCTTAGGTTCTCTTTCGACATCGCCAAACAAAACGCACACAAAGGCGACACTTCCTCAAAGTGAATGCCTGAAACAAAATAAAGCAGCATGGCCGCAAGTTCAAAGGGAACACAATAAAATCGTGAACGACAACTAATCTCCCTCCCGCGAATTGGCGAATTGCGTAAACAAGCCACGCGGGAATCGAGAAAAGCCGACTGTACGCAGTATATCGGTACAAAGATATGAGAATTCCGCGAATTTTCATTCCACGCGGAAAGTGGGTATCCAAAAGCGGCCGAAAAGCGAAACTTTCCCCGTAATTCCACCTTTTATTATTCCTCGAGCAGTTTTTATTCGTTGAGTTTCCGAAATGGCCGAACTCTGTCTTCGCGGCTATAAATTTAATAGTTAGCCGATTTTGCTCCTCCGATAAATTAACTTCCTCTCTCGTTTAAAACACGAATTAAAGTCTGGCGATTTACGCGTGTCCTGCTTAGAAAATTTTATGAGTTTGGAATTTTAGTGAATGTAATTAGGCGTCGTAACGGCCTCCTAGGTATTACAGCTACTTGTGAATTAATTAAATAGGAGAAACGTAACTAACGAGACAATTTTCCTTTCGGTACATCTTCTGTTTTCCTCTCGGACAAAACCAGTGGGTAGAACCTTTGTAGCTTTTCGAGAATTAACTTTCCCTCCGAAAATACAGAAGCTTTTCGACTACAAGAAAATAGCATATTCTATAAAAATGTTTAAAACCCCTACTTAATCATTCTCAGAACGTTGGTGTAAACCCAAAACAAAAATATGTGCTTTATTATTTTAATATTTTTCAATTCTGTAATTCTGTAAAGATAAACTCTATAATACCCCTAATAATAAACATATAATTATTAATTAATAACTTTTATTATTTATAAAAGACATAATACTGTTTATATTATGAAAAATGTTAGAAATTAAAGCCTAGTACTAACTAGCTGAATTCAAGCTTAAAGTTATTTAGCTACTTGCTACTTAAAAAGACCAGCGGTAACCATTTCACATTTAAAAATTAATATTATTCTACAATTATTATCACAATGCCATCTAATTACAACACATCTAAACAGTAGTCTTCATAATAATTAGTAGGAACACCTGTTGTGAAGTGTCAATTTATAGGTTCTTTAGTCTAGCAAAAACCTGCAGACGTTATATAGCGACCGTAAAGTTTAATCAATAAATTGGATCATTAGTGGAGATAAAAAAGAATTAGGTAAAAATAATATGTAACAGTAACTGTAGTACAATTTAAAATAAAATAAATAAATAAGTGAAATGATAAAATTTATATGATTACCTCTGATGTATGTCTATCAATCAAAAAAATAATTATCAAAATCGATTCATAATTGGCGGAGTAATCGCATAATAATCATACAAAAAACAAGCAATCAGTTTAATTGATAATCTACTCTTTTTTTGGACTTTTTTTGAAAAATAATAGTTTATTCCTCTACTCTCTCGACAGTCGACAGCCTTCACGGCTCAGTTGGTAGTAGCTCTGCCTTCTGCGCCGTAGGCCGTGGGTTCGATACCCACCGAGAACAAATATTGGTGTGATGAACATAGATGTTTGTTCTCTGTCTGGGTGTTTTTATATATTATAAGTATATATTTACAAAAAAATAAGTATATATGTATTGTATGTATGTATATCAGCTATCCAGTTCCCATATTACAAGCTTTGGCTTAGTTTGTATAGGTATATCTCTCGTCATTTTACGGTGACCGCTCCTTGAAAACTGGGACTTTATCAGCTTGTCCTATGAAGAACTGACATTTATTTTATGGAATGCTACTACCTGCCGTGCCTGGATATAGGGCACGGAATAAATAGAAGCTATTCGAAGTTACTTTTAGAAACGTTAACTTAGATGAGCACTTCTTATTTCATAGCAATATAAAAATAAGTGCCTTTTTTATACTACTTGAAGATAAAGCAGATGGCCCACCTGATGTTAGGTGGTAACCATCACAAAGCATTGCCAAGTAAGCACGATAAGAACATGCCCTACGACGCCCTGCGCCCATCAACTTGAGGGATATAGATTTTACTAAGTAAGTCCGTATAAGATTTGATTATAGATTTTATAGCTTCATGGCTTAAAAACCGCTAAAGCCAGCTTAACGTATCCTCTGAAGGTAGCGCTCAGATGTTAATGCCACTAGTGGTCACCCGTCCGAACGATGACTACACTGCATTCAGTCTGCATTTGCCTAGCAGTCGATGGGTACCATCACTACATAGTATAAAACAAAGTCGTTTGCTCTGTCCCTATATCCCTATGTATGATTAAATATTTGAAACTACGCAACGGATTTTGATGCTTTTTTTTATAGAAAGAGTGATTCAAGAGGAATGTTTATATGCATAATACAAGCATAATCTTTTAGGGATAACCCACAATAACCGTGCGAAGCCGGGGCGGGTCGCTAGTAGAATTATAAAGAAAGCTGAAATCACTGAATTTTTAGTTTTGCAATGTTGCTTAAAAGCTTAAATGAAGATTTGTACAATACAATTGTATTTTTTTATATTAGAACACTGTTCTTTTCCTGATAAAATTACTATTAATTCGTCATTAAATAAAGTTATAAATTAGCATTTATCTTGACTATTAATTATGATCACAATTTTCTAATAAATTACGCAAATTCAATTGACCAGCTGCCGTGACTTGGCTGATCAGTATCAGATGACCGAGCATTTCTATGTTAAAGTTTCAATATAATAATACATTTAAGTTATATTGTATTTATATAATTATATTAAATTTCACCATCTCAGAGTAACGCGAGTATTGTATCCGTCAGATACAATATTTCTAAATCCTTTTTATTTAAGTACCAGTAGTTTTTGAGCCTATTCGTTACATACAAAACAACAAAAATACAAATCTTTCCTCTTTATAATTGATCGAGTGAGCGAAGCGAATGAAGTATGAAATCCAATCTGTATGAAATTTGATATGTCGATAGCCTGTACTTGAGAAATTTACTGGTAAGTATATGAGTAAAATCGGATGAAGGGTTTTTGAGATATGGGGTTTTTTAATAGGGCAAAAATAAAAAAAGTTACATAAAAAAATCAAGTTACATGTCATATGAAAGGGCTTTGTTTGGACATTCCAAAACAATTTTTACTTTTTTTTTGGGACGCTCGGTTTTCGAGATAAAATTTAAAAAGTTAAATTATGATAACCAGCAATCCAAGAGCTCCCATCTCTAAGAGTTTCGTTGACATCAAGGTTTTTCTACTGGTCGGCCAGTTACTTTGATTTTTCTTATTTTTTTTTCTTGAAATAAATTAAGTAGGTACTCAGTTCTCATAAAATGGTGACGACGACCAGGTCTGATGATGGAGCCAAGGTCTGTTCAACGGAACTCTTCAATAAATAGGCCAATAGAGTTGAAACTTGGTAACCATACCAAGTAAGTAGGCGGTAGTCAGAAAAAAGTCCAAAGATAATGTTTGGACTTGCCTCTGACTACTACCGTCTCAAAGTTTTGATGCGTTCGTCGGGTCGCATCACGAGATCTCAGTTCGGGGCGAACTACTAGTATTAGTGTAGATATGTTTATTATGCAAAAAACATTTGAGTACATTGAGTACATACCTACAAAAAAATATTTCTAATCTTAAATAATAGCACGATATAATAGGTAGGTATAGGTACATATATAACGACAGAAAAATTGTGGAGTGGGTTGTCGTTCGGTTTTTCCTTGTTTTTTATATTACTACTTTAGACTTGTCAAAAACAAAAAGGAAATATGCACGAGACTTGGCACTTATTATAAAAAAAAAACACTTAAATAAAAAGTAGCCTGAACGCAAGCTACGAGTATATCTGCGCGAAATTTAATTTCTATCGGTTCGGTAATTTAGGAGTGTAAACGCAATTCTGATTAAAAAAATTATTTCTACTGCTAAGTAATGTTTTGAGCTGAAATTGCATGTCGTTATTCTTTTAAATATGGAGCAGTAATTATAAATTTGTTTTAGCCCTTTGTATGTCCAATGGTCCCGTTATTATAAATAAAAACTCTCAGATTCTATCGGCACTCATTAGGCTCACGCAAACCGAGTCACTATAAGGAGTGCCGTTATTACTAATAAGTATTGCAAGTCAAGTAAAGTACTTTTTTCTTTAAATATAGTTATACAACACGACACTTATTCACTTTTAGATTACACGATATTATTGAAATAACGTTTTGAATAATGATATCATAAAGTAAATAATATACGTACAGGAAGTAGGTATGTATACATAGGTCCCATTTAAAAGTACTTACGAAAGAAATCTATTAAAATTGTTCGCTTGAAAAGCTTCTGATCTCCAAAAACGAAAGTTCCCGAATTTCGACAAAAAGAAGAAAATGCCGAAAAAACTAAAGCATGAAGACCGCGTTCAACCAAATTCTCGTCTTGTGTCGTCGCTAACAAGGGTCATTTCGGTAAAACAACCGCATTCCATTACTCATTAGAGGAATGAGTCAAACGGGAAAATCCGAAGCGAAACATTTCCTGAGAATGGCGAACGAACGGAAAAGACATTGTGAATATTTTAACTGATGTACGACGATATACTAAATGTAAGGCTAGAATATATAAAACTAGCTTCCATTAGCGACCTCACTCGTTTTGTAAATAAAAAGAAGAACAATGTCTTTATGCTTCAATTCAAACGCACCAATATTGAACCAAGCCGTAAGTTTGTTGTCTGTTCTTCTAGGCTTGGTCGCGTGGAACTGGCATCGTAGGCACGTTCCTTTCTTGAGTGACTTACGAGGCAATGCTGTGATAAAGGTTATCCACTTAACATCAGGTGTACTATGCTTATATGGTGTAACTATGTGTATTTACTCTAGGTCTACTCAGGCATATTTAGTATCTTTTTGCTTTCTATTTACTCAGGCATAAAAGTTATATCATATATTAGTTATAAATACTTTTATTTCAGATTATGAATTCATTACTTACTTAAAATAGTACTAAAAAATTCATAGATAGATTTTAACTAAAATGTATTGTCACAGAACACAAATATTGAACCAAGCCGTAAGTTTGTTGTCTGTTCTTCTAGGCTTGGTCGCGTGGAACTGGCACCTAGAGTCACCTAGCTTTAAGACGTTTCAAAGTGATCCTTGCAATTTTATTGAATTTTACCTTTTGACTTACTTTGACTTTGTCAGGTTTTTGTCAGTTTTTCTCCATAACTATAATAGCTCAGGTTCTTCATTTTGCAATACCAACTACTGCAAAATGTGGGTATGTGCCAAATTTAATGTTTAGACGTACCTCTGACTTACCCCTTAGACATCCTCAAAAGAATCTGGAGTTAGTACTTGGTACTAAGAGATCTGAGGGGATATCTACCGTGCCTGGGGATTAAAGTCGTAAAGCTGTTTCAGTTTAAGTTTTTTTCATTTTGCAAGAATTTACAACATTGGTTTCTATTTCTAGTTATCACCTGTATTCTCACATTTTCTACCCAACAACTATTTTAATTGAGAAAAAGACTCAATACATCTGCTTGCTGTATACCTACCGGACGATTAGAATTCATAGCTCTTATATTTTATGTTTGCTTGCTAATTACAGTTTCTTAGATGACATTTGAAAAAACTAATAAAAAAAGCACTTAGCTATTACATTGTATCTTCTTAATTGTGTTTCTAAAGCATAATGATAATGATATTAGAAAACGTACATATTTTTTATTGGATTTAATTTCAATTTTCTTAATTTCTTCAGATCTATCGTAAAATTTCAAAAACAAAATTAACTTCTCTTCTAAAAATGTCACAAGAATGCGCGATAGAGCAAATTCAATAGAATTCCTTATTTAAATATTCGTCAGCTGTTGGACCCACGATGTTGGCTCCAATGGGCCCGATGACAGCCGGAGATAGCCGAGCGCTATCGAATAAAATTCTGCCAGATAATGGCGTACCGTATCACAGCTGTTACGTTTTTTAATGTAGTGAATTTCATTCCTTGTTCATGTAAAAGTTGTTTGCATATAAGTACCCTGTAGGAAATTAGATTCCGAATAAATTGTTTCAAGAAATCGTTGAAACTACAGCCTTTACCGCTCAGTTGGTGGTAGCTCTGCCTTCAGCGCCGTTGTCCTTTTTGGATTCGATCCCAACGAGAACAAACATTTTGTGTAATATATCGTACCGTATGTTTTAAAAAAAAAGTCATTAGGTATTATCAGCTTAGGGTTCCATAGTACAAGCTTTGCCTAGTCTGGGGCTAGATAGTGCTGTGTGGAATTTCCACCAATATTTTACAAGCTAAACCCGTTCACAACCTAAGACGCGATGCCACCAGGAAAAAATGTTGGTGGATATCAATCTAATATTGACAATAGTGTGCGGAATCTCGCACAAACATAGCCTGAATCGTACTTGGCCCATTTATTTACACAAAGGAGATGCGTCAAAGGCCAATGATGGTTCAATTTTCAAACGACACGACACCGTCTAACTTTAATAAGCGCACACGCAACCGGCGGAATGGCATCAGATAATAAAACTGGAAATTCTTTCGAAATATATTATAATTTGGCAACTAATTAGCTACTTCAGAACTTTCTCCCTTACTTGTAAACTTGACATAAAATTAAATAAAAATAAAATTACGCTAACTAAATTACACTAAGCACACCAGTGTGCCAATACAACCCACCGAGGATATCAACACTAAAATATGACATTTACAGGGTAATGTTTATGTGTAAAATGGAAAAAATCTCTGAAAACCTTTTACTTTGCAAGGCGATGTCGAAACAGTCTGAAGCACTAGATAAAGATCTTATTGGCATGAACTCAAAGAACATGAAATTCATGCTGTATTCAGTTCAGATAACATAAATGTTACCCTTGTCCTTGTTTTTCTGAACGATATACGTGAACGTACAATACTGATTGTTATTTAGGGTCAATGAAAACTTCTACTCGAAACGTGATTTTTAAATGTACTCAATTTATGTTTAGACGAAAAAGAAGAGAAAACGATGCGGCGAGTGCATAGGGTGCCAGCGAAAGGACAACTGTGGCGACTGCGCTCCGTGCCGTAACGACAAGTCGCACCAGATCTGCAAGCAGCGACGATGCGAGAAACTCACAGAGAAGAAGGTAGGTGCACTACACATGAACGTCCCGAACTCAAATGTCCACGATCTGGAGAACTAACCTTACTTTAGCTACGAATTCATTGAAACACTAGCGTGATGAAAGCTCAGGTTTTATTGGTTTTCCATTCTTTTTATTTCAAAAATCTTATACGTTCCTATCACGAGACTAGGGGGATATACTAGCATTTGATGATCTTCAGAAATAAGAGATATGATTATTAGATATTTGCCTAGAATTTATATTTCAGTAAGTACCTACCCTGAGTAAAATTATCGACATAAAAAAATTGGGTGCAGCTTTAAGCCCGACCTTCATTATTTATAAACATAGGTACTTAACTGAAATTTACTAATATTATTTTAATAGTTAAGTTTATGCACAAAAGGTATATTAAAACTCTCAACGTGAAACCAAACGCTCTTTCAAGATCACTCAGGTAGGTAATTGTACTGCTTCAATACCTACACATTTTCATTCAATGTCAACCTTTCGATTTCACATGTTTTATACATCGCTGAATTCAGATCGAGTTGTAAAAAATGTGAATCCCATTGTGACGCAAGTAACGCGGCGTTCATTCGCAATTTGTGCCTTGGCCGCCATTTTGTTGTGGTATTATACCATGCACCAAATGGCGTATTACCACTTACTTAGGAACCCCTTAGGTATTAGTAATCCTATTTAGTTTTTCAAAATAATTTATTCAGAATAATAAATACAAACTTTTATTGCAGGTTTAAACTTTTTTTTACTTTTAAAAAACGCATACACCTTCGATATATATTTCATTCTAAAAGCTCCATAGTATTTGACTTTTTCTTTACGAAAATGCCTCTAGATGAATGAAGTAATGAAGTGTTGCCAAGATTTTTGTTTTTCCTACATGATAATACACTCAAAAAACATTATCAATTAAAATCGCGAGACAGAACAAGGGTATTACCATTAAATTACAATAAAAGACATAAAACTGGAATTAATAGCCCGTGAAAAGATCATTTAGCGCTCTTCAAGAACAAATAATACACATTCTATGTAGATATGGGTTTTATATGGAATTCCTACACACGTTACTGTAACTTTATGTTTAGACGTACCTTTGACTACCCCTTAAACGTCTTCAAAGAATCTGGAGTTAGTACTTGGTACTAGGAGATCTGAGGGGATATCTACCGTGCCTGGGGATTAAAGTCGTGAAGCTGTTTCAGTTACTGGGTCCGTATTTTTCAGTCCCATAGATTTACTGAATTCTTTTACTACCACTTTTTTTGTATGTCCTTGCCCTTAGCTGTACTTAAGGGTACCTTTGCGGTTTACCTCAAACTACCCACTTCTTAATGTGTCGCCATTGCGGTAACTTGTGTAGAAACTGCCAGTTTTGGTACTAACTCTGCCTTCTGCGCCGTAGGCCGTGGGTTCGATCCCCACCGAGAACAAACATTTATGTGATTAAAATAATTGTTTTATGTTACAGTGTATTTGAAGTTCGTTTTATTTTTGCATGAAAAGTTATCCTACTAATATTATAAACGCGAAAGTTTGTAAGTATGGATGGATGGATGGATGTTTGTTAATGTTTCACGTAAAAACTACTGTATGGATTTTAATGAAACTTTACAATAGTATAGCTTATACATCAGAATAACACATAGGCTGCAATTTATAAAGATATTGTGTGACTAATCCTGCACAAACGAAGTCGCGGGCACCAGCTTGTATTATATACAACAATTGTAGCTGTGTACATTAGACATTACAAAATAAATGTTCGTTATTCCAAGTCGAAACACAAAGGTTTACGATGCTTGTTCTAAAACTAATTTGGCCGAGTAACTTCGCAGTTTGTAACTTATAATCGTAAATTAAGTGGATAGGAGATAACTTTCGCACCAAGTTCAGTTGAAAAGCATTTTATTTTTTTACGTTATGGATTGTGTTCCAGAGCTTTTCTCGTGGGCTTTTTAAGACACTTATCGTTTCAAGTTATTTTCATTTCATTTTTACTTGTATCTTTATTTATAGATACAAAGTCAGGGGCAACATTTTTCTATGGCTAGCTAACTTTTAATGAGATTTAATCTTAGAATTTCCATTATTATCAGGATACTGGATTCTGGTTGTATAGTTTATTAATAAGTTTATTAATAAATAGAACAGACTGACGTAAGACACCCACTCAAATACCTTGGTACTTACCAAAAACCCTACTAGCCCCTGTTGGCATCCCAACACAAATAATATTAAAAATAAACTTTTTGTCTATGGTTCAATTACCTTCTCGTCTGAGACTTGTCAAAAACATTATTCATAACCTTTTTTCATGTGCTAAATAAATTGTTTAAAAGTGCCAATAAGTGTTTTCCATTATAGAAGTTCTGAGATCCTACGAACACCAGCCTAAACCACCTATACAGGCACACACGAACAACCCCTATTACCCTATGTCTAGGGAGTAGTCAGAGGCAAACATAATAATTAATAAAAGAGAGAGAGACATTTGGGTATCCATTTGGACATTAAAATGTATCTCTCTCTGTTTAGGTTAGTGTTATTCGTAAAATGACTGTTTGTTAGCGTATTTGTCTGTAAGTTTTATTCTGTCGTTCGTCGTCATAAAAAACGTTACCTTCAGTAGGTAACTAAGAAAGAATCAAAGCCAGCAAATAAAAATTTATATCCACCTTTACTGTCTAACTCAAACATTCAGCTGCTTTCAACTATTTGAACACCGGCCTTTCATGAAGTAAAGTTCACATTATCTCCTGCGCACGCGTCGGTCGAAACGTGCGCGACAGATGCGCGAACGCAACAAAAAACGTATAGAAACTAGCTTTCGATCTGTGGCATGGCTCGTCCAATCAGATCGCGGTATGGTGCCTCTAGGATTTTATCGGCTGATAGATCATTGTTAAGTAAAAGGTGTTGCTTTTGTGCTGCTGATTCGTTATCGTTTTGATAACAGTGCCTATAATAATATATAATATAATAGTTACAACATGGTAGGCAGCCATTTTTATTTTAAAAAGAAAAATAGTCTCAAAGTCCTGTGTTTGTCTTGTGCAGTCTCCGATGAGTAAAGTCAAAGTCAAAAGTTATTTATTTAATAAAATGACAAGGATCACTTTGAAACGTCTTAATCGACTCGTAGTCGAATCGTAGTACATACTCGCACTGAAGGGTAGTCAGAGGATATAGTCGAAATATACAATAGGTGATGAACGTTAATTAAATTTAAACTTTGCTTAAAATTTACATCAAAATTATCTTAACATTATTAGCTTAATCCATTACCAAGTTTTAAAAACCCTATGTTTTTTTCACAATCTATCGCCTATTTTTAATCTGTTTGGCTTGATGTCTACCATGCCTAAAAGTAAGGCATGGTAGACCTTATTTTAACACATTATTTCAAAACAAAATTTGTCCACATTTTACAGATTTAAGTGTTTAGTCTGTGGTATCTTTGCATGAAAACGCCACTATTGATGTATAAACTTGAAATCTGAAAAATTAATCTGTGAAATAATGTATTCATTTAACTATCATTTTCATAAGTAAAGCCAAGTAATGGGTAGTGGTAGGTCACCCAAAGTAGTATTTGGATGACGTCATCATATAAATTAAAAATAAAAATATTCTAGTCTAGTCGTTTGCTGCTAAATCTAGACTAGTTCCATTAACTGTGATTAATAGGCGCTCGCTGAAAAATATTAATCACTAAAGCGGTAGAAGCTGAGCTATTTAAAATAAATAGATTATTCTCGAATACTTATAATAAATCTGGTTGTTTTTAAATGACAAATACAAAAAATACGGTGAAATTACAGGCACATGAGGCTTAACATCTGCATGCCTCAAGTTGTTAGACGCAAGGCAGTTTATCTTAGGGCACGTTCCTATCGAGCGTGACTTACGAGGCATTGCTTTGTTAGTGATGGTTAGCACTTTACATCAGGTGTTCCTTAAGCTTGTTCCAAGTTGTTTAAAAAAAGGAGTGAATTGGTTCTTCTAGACCCAACGCCAGTGATCGCAGCATTAACATCAGGTGAAATCATAATCATAATATTTATTGTCACTTGTGTCTAAGTGACAATCACACAAATAACCAATACGAAAACAATTATAATTAATAATATTAAAAACATTATAAAATACTATAAGTAAAATAAGTACAAAGTTAAATTAAAATAATAATAATGGGGTCATTTTTATTATGATTTGATTTGATTTGATTTGATTGATTGGTGCACGAATCCACAATCATATACCTCTGATCAGGAGGAGAGGTGCTCCCGCTAGAACACTATTATAGTACTCTGTAGCGAATATATGCACGTGATTATTTTATAGTGGCTGTTATATTTTTTTAATTTTCTACGTATTAAAATCAGGGTACAAATATTCCCCCTCTATTTCTAATGATGTCAGAAACGAATAAACATAAAACCATAATAATGAGCTTTTCACAAAACTTGACGTAATAAAAAGGCCACTAACAGTAGAGCAGTAAAACACAGTGGGTCGTTTCACCAAAATCGATGCCAAAATTTCCTCCCTCATTGAAATAATAGTGTTTTTAATTTGCGCGAACAATGCCGCAGTAAACATTATGAAGAAAGTCCATAAATCTTTGCCGCTTTATTTTAATGTCTTTTTTGTTTTGTCCAATGTATTTTTACTTTACGTACATTAATCGACAATTTTTTTGCTAGTCTGAATAATGGTCTCAAAATGTGTCACCATCTTGAAATTAAGCCGAATTTATTACCTCAGAAAGTTGCTTTATTTTTATCTCTGATATTGTGTTTACTTGAATTGAACAAGTTCGGGATTAATCTTTGTTAGGCTATAGCTTTTTGCGCTTTTATTGTAATGTGAGCCATATAAAGTAAAATATTGGTTGTGTATCGCAGGGTAAATGTACATAATTTATTGCAAGACCTTGTTACTAGGCCAACGAAATTGCCCTATTGTTTTATAGGTCTATTTTTACACGTAAGAATACATGAATACAAAGTAGGTTACAATGAAGTAAATCATTAAACATTGTAACGTTTGAATAAAGAAGCAAAAGCTCGCACCCAGTACCAACCGAGAGTATCATCGCCAAAAATGTGCAAAAACGTTCCATATTCAAAACGATACCGAATA
Source organism: Chloroclysta siterata (assembly GCA_932294275.1). NCBI lineage: Eukaryota > Metazoa > Arthropoda > Insecta > Lepidoptera > Geometridae > Chloroclysta > Chloroclysta siterata. Next base: position 14,452,232 of record OW028602.1, read on the forward strand.
GCACGTGAGTCCACCCACAATGAGGCGAGCGATTATAACGGTCGGCAGGAGTTTACACTTTTGATTTTTTTTTCTTTTTTCGTAGCGGCACGCGCCGGCCGGTGATTCACGGCCGAGACCGGCAGATGTTAGGTCGAGCTTTTTGTGCTATCAGCTGACGTAACGGCAGGATCGACTTATTAATGATGCATCTTGCATGCTGTCGATGTAACGTGTAACAGGAATTGTTGCGTAATTGATTTTTTTGTTCGACCTCGCGTGTGTTCCGTGCATTTTATAAGATGAAACTTTTTATGGGACTTGATCAGTGCTTAGCTCATCAGCTTGAAAATTATGGTTAATTAAAAATGTGTTTTATTCATTGTAACGGCACGTTGTAGGTCACAGCTACTATTATTAAATATATTATGTGGTATTAGTAGTAAATTTTAGACAAAAAAAAACATTTTTGGTGTTTCACTGGGAGGTGGATTTGACCAAATATACTTAGTATTAAATAATTCCTTCCCTACTTTAGAATTGTCAAACACAAAGACTGAAATATATTTATCTGACGTATATCATTACTTAGAAATGGTCGAGTTTGCCCTTAACTGCAATAGCCAATCGTATAATTACTTGTTTATTTTTATAGAAATACAGTAGTAAATGTTCTTAGCACGAGTTATGAATATGTCAGCAAATGCATCTATGCCCGTTTGTTAACAAAAACAAACAGGATGCGAGTCAGACGCTGTTTAACTTCGTTCCAGCATCCATTCAAGTAATGAAATAAATGTATTATGTGGGTAATTATATCTACAGCTTGTTTCAAAAATACAACTCAAACAACCAACTCACATTAAGCCGGTAAATAAAATGCACTGGATTGCTAATTATTTTCATTGTTTGCTTTTGATGTAAGAATAAACACATTGTCATGTGAACGGGCTCGTTCGTTTGTTTTCTAAAACAAAACACAGCAACAATTTAGAATTCATTTTTTCCACAATGTACACTTTTCAACCACTGTGCGGCTGAAGCTCGATGATTACTTTTTATTTAAAAATGGAACTAATTGTTTAAAACCGGAAACACTCTTTTGTTGGACTGAAAACAGACTGAAAACATAAAGTACCTAACAGTTGTGTTTGAATAAAATTCCAACAGTAGAAATGATACGCGTAGTATAGATAGATATACCTACTCGAATAAAAATGTGCGTACAAAAATAGAAGTAATTTTATTGCATAAAAAAAGTATTTTGAGCAATTATGGTAGAATAAGTAGGTGTATCGTAGCCCGTAGGTGTGTAAGTAGGTAGTATGTTGCAGTCAATTTGTTAAATGTAAGTAGATAGACCTTCATAAATTCATTTTAATTAATTACAACACTGTGTTTCCAACTAAGTAAAATTCTACTATTAGACAAATTATTTTTATAGATGAGTTAAATGAAATGAATAAAAATGGAAATTGGAGAGTGTCGGATTGAAGATTAGCAGGGCCAAGACAGAGCATCTTTTTTGTGACTTCGGTGGTCCCTCCAGTTTCGCTAATATTGCCTTAGATGGTGTATCCCAGTCTGCTCCGATTTTCGGTACCTCGGTTCAGTAGTACAGACTGATGATGAGATTGATAGGGATGTAAAGAACAGAATAAATGCAGTATGGATGAAATGGCGACAGGTCACAGGAACAACGTGCGATCCACGAATGCCCCTCAAACTAAAGGGAAAAATTTGCTAAAGAATGCTAGGGATGAATGTGGATAGATATAGGAGGCCATAGAAAAGATGGATGGACTGTGTGAAAGATGACATGAGTAAGAAAGGAGTGACTGCTGAGATGACGGCTGATAGAGGAGAGTGGACGGATAAATATGTAGTGCCGACCCCACATGAAGTCGGATAAGGGCAGGAAAATGATGATGAAATAAAATAAAATGAATTTGGTGCAAAATAGTCTCAAGTAAAAAGGTTTTAAAAAAACTAAATCCGGGTGATTTAAATAATGACGTATGTTCCGGTAGAACATGCCTGTCATTTCTGACAGTTTTTATAGCAAGGCAGCTGCTGCGACTTCCCTAGAGTTTTTTTTTATTACTTACTTACATTTATATTTATTTTATTTATAGTACATAACTTGACTTTGAAATTGAAAGCGGAAAAATCACTTTGTAATAATTTCCTAGAACATTTTACGTTTTTTGGTCAGTCTTGTAACTTATTTTTTTTGTCAAATTGATGAATTCCACCATCAGAAAAGGACCGTGATTACGGCCAGAAAAAAACCAGTGTGGTATTAATGTATCATATTATCATCGATCACACTTGGCTGGATTAAAAATCAAACAATATAAAAACGTAGTACAGTTTCAAGTAATTTAATTCTAAAATCCATATAGTAAAAAGTAGTAGGCTAGGTCTAGGCTTTGGTCGCGAGGAACTGGCGATAGATTCACCTAGTATATAAGACGTTTCAAAGTGATCCTTGTGATTGTACTGAATAAAGACCGTTTTGATTTTTTTGATTTTTGAGTAAGTTAAATCGTTCTATTAGGTATGTGGTTTCTATAATACAAGCTTCGCTTTTTGTTTCTAGATGTCGCTGTGTGAAATATTCATCGTCTTTAATTTATTTACTGTTTCACATTGCATGTATCAAAAACGTACAAAAAAAGTCCGTTACAAAACCTGCACAGACTAAAAACTCCTTTTATAAATGGATTATAATTTGAATAAAGAATCAAAGCATTGAAGCGCAGGGGCCGGTAATATACCGGTTCGGTATCTGTATTAACCACTGGTAATGAAAGTAAACTTTAATCTTCTAAATAACATTCAGAATGGAAATATCTAACGGGTTCTTGAGGAAAAGTATGTTTGTAAGAAATCTTTACTCGGAGTAAACAAACTTTTACTTTTAAAAGTAACTTACTTGAAAAGACGATTCTGTTAAGCCGATACCAATGAAAACGTTACCGGTATTTTTATACCATCTATAAATAGGTATATCGTTAGAATCTAAATAAATCACTCTAAATTAATATTGCTATTATGAAATTAAACATAAACTCCTAAAACATAAAAACCTGATTAAAATAGTTATGACACTAACATTCCCACTAGGACCTTTTTTTGTTTTTTCGGAATTTATGTGTTTAAGCATATTTCATTTTATATTAAACTATTATGCCGAAATGCACACTAAATTTTTCAGGTTTTTTCTGTAAGTAAATTGTACCTAATTCTTAAGAGAAATAAAAATAATCAATTCATAAAAAAAAATCATTCCACTTAGCTTTAGGTTGGTAGCACATGAGGCACATTTATGCGATCGACGCAGGGCAGTGCATCGTAGGATACGTTGCTATCGTGATGGTTACTCTTAACATCAGGTGAGCCATCTGCCAGTTCTTTCAGCAAGTAGTAAAATAATACAGTTATCTGACTTCCATAGAACGAGCTTGCAAGATAGCGCTGTTTGGAATATTCACCATAATTTATTATTATTTAAGTCCTTTTTCCTCACTAAGCTTACTTCAGTAAATCGCTTACGAAACGCACAGTACAATAAACACGAAGCATTACGATTCGCGCGCAAAGCTCCCTTGGCGTGCAGCAAATCAATACTTTTTCTAGCGAAGACACCCTCAATGCACGCAACTAATTCATACTGCCTAGAACGTATATAAATAACTCGCCGACCTCTTTTCTGATAGGGTTGGCACGCGTTGGTTTTCTAGGATTTTCTTTTTGTTGTGCTATCTGTAGATTAACGGTAAATAATCAAGTAACTTCTCACTATTATACACAAAGAAGTAATTAAAAAAAAAACTTGATACACCAAGTGTACCTCTATTTTTCTTATTTTAATTTTATAATTCGTTTATTATATTGGAATTAAAATGAGCTAAGGAGTTCTGATTTTATTCGGCGCTATATTCGTTTATTATATTGAAATTAAATTGTAAGCTAAGGAGCGATCAGTAAATAAGTCAGTGTCGGTGTCGGTCAATCGATGTGGCATGCGGTTTATTTTTGCTGTGGTTTCTGAACAAATACTTTTTAGTTAAAATTAATAGGTAGTAGTAGTAGTTAGTAGGTATATAAATCAAAACGAACGCTAGAATTAGAAAAAAACTTCTTCACCAAGGTTAGTGTCAATTGAAACAAGTATTTATCTTTTATCCTTTAGAAATAAAACTAAGTCACCTGATTACTTTAGCTCTTATTACTGACGAGTGAGTAGCTCATTGCCAACCCTATTGTATACAACTAAACAGGTACGCACACATGCACAGCAGTATCAACCAATCGCGGCCCAGTTTCTTGTAAGCTCTATACATTTTGTATGTGTGCGGTTTTATGCGTGTGGGGTGCGTCAATGCACCCTTACAGGGTTCCAAATAGATGCATTTTATTGTATTAAAATCTGGCTTTGTAGCTGTTTAAGGCATATCTTGTAATTTATTGCATTCTTATCGGCGGGTTAGGTCCATTTCTCAAATTAAATTATCATAAAATAAATATAAAATCGTAACGCATTTTCTAAATAATTCTACAAAATTGTGCCGACCTAAAACAGCTATAATTTATTTGGAATATTTTGTGTTAACTGTTCATTTCTAAAAATATCTACCTATAAATACCTAAACTCTCGCAAATTATAATTAAATTTGTATCAATGCAATAAGATAAAACTGGAATCCATTCCATTTTCAAATTTGCGGAATTATAAATTAGAAAATGGAACAACATTTTTTAAATTAAAACTGGCACAAAATAATGACCGCGACGCGAGGCGGTAAGGGTGCGTTCAGAAGCAATGTGCCGGTAAAATCGCGCGTGCCCACGCATACGCGCCCGGGGCGTTTTACACCTCGCTCTGAAGTGCTTTTAACACGTATTTAAAACATCTTGATACAGGGAAATGATATTTTTAAGCAAACTTTGTTGGTAAACTGGCGTGTAGATTTGTTTTTGGGTTTTTTGGAACACCGCCTTTGAGGGTTTGGGGTTTGTGCTAAATGAAAAATACATTTAAAGTAAACGTTTTCTTTCTGTTATCTTTGGATAACCAAATAAGCATAAGTATTTTTTAAGACTAACGCTTACTTTTAATATAATGAAGGTATTAATTTGATTGTGTTAATAAACTTCCTCACAAAATTTTATAGACATTCAAACCTAAAAAAAAAGAAAAAACCTTCCATTTTCAAAATGAATTCTCTTCAAAAGCCCTGGCATATAGAGCTTGCCCATCTACGCATTAGGTATACTAGTTCATACAGTTCATTAGAGGTTTCCCTCACGCGTGCAGCGTTCGCCAGGGGGAGCCACCCTCTACGTCAGAGATCTAATTCTGCACGCGTCCGTATAAATACGTAAAGTTTTAAGTTTATGACACGTACCTTGTTATCGTGGATAAAACACGGTTTTTATGGAATGAGAAAAGGTAAAATTCAAAATAAGGGAGGCTTTACGTACGTGAACGTTTTTTGTATTGATTTAACCAAAAACTGTATTGTTAATAAATAATTACGCTCGATTGAGAACGGTGTTAATTGACAACTTACATGATGTGATGTGAAGGCTGTCATTGCCATATAGGTACATATAAACGAATCAATTCAAAAATGTTTTTTTTTTTTAGTGGAACATTTAATTTAATTTATATTAAAGTCTACAATATAAAAATACAAATTTGAACTTTTGGTATTATTTTGACTTTCTGTTAGTAAAAAAGTGTTTTACCAAAGCGCTTTAAATACATTAAGTTATAAACTGTGGTACAAATAATAAAAACACTCGTGAAGCTCTTGCGATTTCTTCAAAGGTCTCTCTCGGTTTTTCTTTATGTGAAAAGAAACATAAACATAGAACATAGTGCGTAATGCTAACCCCGCCCCTTTCTAGGGCAGGACGTGCACGGGTAACCCATAAATCTAACTCACCACTGTATATAGCATAGGCTTATGTAACTGAAACCAGAGCATATCCATTGAAATAGTGCAGCCAACCTGATGGAGCAAAATTTTGAATTTGGAATGTGACGGTTAGATTTCAAATTTAGAATGTGACTGGTGTGAAGTATCATGCCACTGAGTATAAACAGCTTTTTTGGCGATAGTTTTTTAAAGACCAAAATGAAAAAGATGCATTACTGTTGTTATCACGCACAGTAGACATTTTCGAAGATTTATTGGTCCTATTGTCCTTGTTCAAAGGCACAAAATATTTCATTGGCTCCAATGTCTATACTTTTTGCAGTACGTTAGGGTTACTTTAGATTTTTGCGCATATTGTAACCCGGATTCGAACTCATGACCTCAGATGAAAAGGTGAAACCGCCATTTCAGCGCCAGCACTTTTTAAAGCAGGTACTAAACTTTATACAATGAAAACCAGAGCTTTGTTATATAAATATAAACTTTTTCCATCCACCCTACTTAGCCTCAATTGCCATGTTTCCCAGTTTCGCAAAGAACATTTTTCAATAAAGTATTTCAGAATATTCTCTTCCTTACATAACGAGACCTATATACGTAGTACATAACAAACCCACCTGAGGGGGTGCGTAACCTAGTGAACGCACAGTGCACACCCTAGATTAGAGGGCAGGGAGGGTTAAGAACGAATCGCTTGACGGACTAGGGTTCCGTACCTATTAGGAAACTGAAACATGTAAATTTAATGAGCTTGAGTTTTAAAATTTATATAAATACTCTTAAACAGCCTTTGGTAGTAGCTCTGCCATTTGTACCGTAGGCTGTGGGTTCGATCCCCACCGAGAACAAACATTTGTGTGATGAACATAGATGTTTCTTCTCTGTCTGGCTGTTATATAATATTAAAAGTATGTATTTACAAAAAAAGTATATAAGTAGTATATCAGCTATGTGGTCTCCACATCACAAGCTTTGGCTTAATTGAGGCGAGATAGTGCTGTGTGGAATGTCCACCAATATTATTAAGTATATTATTATTTAACGGGTTAATTTAACGATTAACCCGTTAATCCATGCATTCAGGGCAAAAAACGGTTAATATTAAGTTGTTTGTATTGTTTCGAAATCTTTCATAATAAAACATGGATAGAGATAAATTTCAAAAATACATTTCATACGAGAAAATGCAACATAATTCACTCATTCGACACTAATTGAATAATTGTTTAAAAAGTGTTATGAAAAATTGCGAAAAATTCAGAACACGTATTCACCGTGACCTCTCTCCCTACATTATTTCCTCGTTTATTTACGCACAGGCTCATTGCCACTCATTGAACAATCCAAGTCGGGCTAACGACCCCGCTCCAAGCCTTCCATACCCTTTCAGCTCCAACCACCCTACCGAGACCTTCCAATACTCACAGGTTTTCACAAAAATATGTGTCACGTGACGGGTCGGGGTAAACTGGTCGAGGGCCTTCAAGTTTATTGTGTGACCCAAGCAATGATAGGCAAATTGCAGTTTTTTATGCACCAGTAGGGAGATAGGGTAGGTGTAGGTGAATAGTGCAAAGATGGCGGACTGTCATAGTGAGATAATTGTGAGATTATAATATCGAAGTGAGCGCTTATAACAGGGATGCTTAGAGATATAAAAGGTTTATTCGCCATTATGCTGTACCTACATAACAACTCAATATCTGAATCCTATTTTTTTATATTACTTGCTACTGGAACAAGCAGATGTTCAGTGGTAACCATCACCTATAAGAAACCATTACCTTTTAAATCGCCATTATATTAACGTTTCCTACGATGCACTGCTCAGCGTCCATCAACTTGAGGCATACAGATATTAATTCTCATGTGCCTGTAATTTCACTAATACTACTAGGAACTATAATATTGTAAAGGTTTATGTGATAATTTATAAATAAAATATAGATGTAGATAACAATAATTATAGTACATTAAAATGTTTCCGAATGTGCAGTGCAAGCACTAAATATTTGAAAGGTTCAGTAGATTTTTTTCAAGTAAGTAGATTTTTATCACAAAAAAGTCGTCACATTTTAATAATTACGTAACTTTATCCCGGCGGGAACTACGACTGTAATTTATGATTGAGCATTCGAATTTCGAACGCTTCCGCCGCGCGCAAACAGTAACGCTATCCGAACGCACCTTTATTTGATTTATGCCTTTTGTTTTTTTTTAAGAATGCCGGGAAAGTTGGTGACAGCATGTTACTCGAGTTACTTTGATACCAACTTCCTTTGCGAAACTTTTATACGTTCTCAATCCAATTCCAAATACTGGCCAATTGTTGTTCGGTTTCAATTTGCTTACAATTTTCAGTGTTTAAATTACATAAGTTTATAAGACAAGCATTACAAGCGTTATTAGAATATCCAGATAGCAAGGCAAAAACTTTTTACAAAATAAAAGAAAAATACTTAAAAAATATCTAAACTGACACATAATTCACTAATTTTAATAGTAGTAGAGTTCTTTGTGAAGGGCTCGTCCGGGGAAGTACTACCACCACGCCTTTTTCTGCCGCCAAGCAGCGTTGCTGTGTTTCGGTTTGAAAAGTGTGGTTGCCGGTGTAATTAATAATAATAATACTTAATAATAATAGGTATTTATTTTCAGAAAAAAATGAGCCTCTAAATAACACATAAAATCCTTTCATCACACAATTTTTAAAAAAAGTGACACTAGAAGAAGATTCCGAAAAATTATCGGGAACAAGGTAGAAGATAAGAAAACGCCTTAAATATTCATGTTAGCTAACACGTTTATTATTATATATTATACACTTATATATTTATTGTATTAGTTATAAGTTGACATTCAAATACGTCAATGATTTTTTTTTGAGAATAAATAAATTTAAAATACCAAATTGCGAGTAAAGTCGTGGGATGTAGCTAAGTTTCAATAAAACCTCAAAAACACTTGGCTACAACATGTTCAACTTCAAACTCATGTTACTTATCGTTTCATTGAAAACGACGGAAGAGATGATTTATAAACGCATGCGAAGAAACGACAAAAATGACATCCTGTCATATTACAACTGAACGCCGGGTTGTAATATTGTAATAATGTAATATTACAATTATTCTTTTAAACACCTGCGTTGTAATTCAATGGAGTAATAAATACGTCTTCGTTTAGAAAGGTTTGCTTATTGAACTACATCATACAATTCCTCACAGCATTAAATTAAATGTCAAAAACATACATGCTTAAATTATCGGGCTCCTAAATAACGAAATCTTTTGTTCATCACTTTATTTTAGATCATAGCCAATATTTTATATGCACATATTTTATTAACTACTTAAACATACTGAAAAAACTGAAAAATGATACAGCTCACGACTTTGATACCCAGGCACGGTCCCGTGGAACTGGCACCTAGATTCACTTGTAAGACGTTTCAAAGTGATCCTTGTGATATAGCTGAAAAAATAAATTTTGATTTTCACTTTGAGGGTAGGTATATCACTACTCACTATACTCATAAAAGTATAGTAGGTATATCTGGTTGCTTGTACTATGGAATACCTACAATAGTTGCTTACTTTGGGCTAAAAACTGTGTAGAATGTTTAATAATATTATACTTAAATTCGTTTGTTTATGGTTTTTTTATTTCACTCAGCTTCTATATTCCATTTCACCAATCTACGTTATAAAAAAAATGTACCGCAAGGTAGGTCGACGATTTGCGGAATGTACCTGGCAAATATTTCATCGTAAGACCCGAAGACCGAACTCTTTGGAGTACCTACGACCACACGACAGTGAACTTGAACATAGGTTGACAAATGATGATAATGAAACTCACGTCAGTTAATTATATAAAACCATCTGCTAGTGGATTCAAAACTGACAGTAATGGTGATTGGTAAATTTTATTGATGACCGAGCGAACCCCAAAAAAGATCAATTGTTTTCTTGTAAACCACAAACACAAATTGTATACAGTAGAAATAAACAAATTAGAGTCAAATTGGGTCTGACATTAAATTTGTTTGACAGATCTGATCTGTCAAAATTCGTTAGCGGTTAATACCATGGAGGTAGTATATACAGTCTAAGGTTAATACGATAGAAAAAATTACGTTTTTGGATGTTGGCTGCGATTCCCAAAAGTTCTAGTATAGAATTTATTTTCTTCGGTACTTAATTCCAGAAACCGTCGATAACCGTCGATTAGATATTAAATTGAATTCCTAAATTATATTCTTAATTTTGATCCGACTTACATATTGTAGAGTTACTTATTAACTTATTACATTTACTTACGTATTTAAAATGCAATTTTTAGTGAAGTATTCGTGGTTTTAAGACCAAAACTGAAAATGTTCATTATGTACTTGTTTCTATCATACTTTGTCTGGCTACTATAATCAAAGTCTAAAGGTATTTATTCCAGTTGACCTTTGATATACTTTTTGTATTATACTATTATCGTTGACAATAGGAAACTAGAAAAACAGTTTACCAACTAAAATAGTAACAAATGGTGTTAACTATGTTGCCCTTTGTCCGTGGCAATTATGGAGGCATTTGAATCGCATCTGTCGATGTTGAATTGTCTAATGATGTCTATCGAATATTCTATACTTACGTAGGTAAGTACAATATTATTATTTTTTGATTGAGCTACAAACATCCAAACATCGTCACTTTCGAATTTATATATTAAGTACAAAGTAGGACAGGTTTTAGGTTTTAATTTGTATATAAACTTGAAAATAAGTGTAGTAGAGCTCTTTGTGAAGGACTCGTCCGGGAAAGTACTACCACCACGCCTTTTTCTGCCGCCAAGCAGCAACGCTGTGTTTTGGTTTGAAGAGTGTGGTTGCCGGTGTAATTACAGGCACATGAGACTTAACATCTGTATGCCTCAAGTTGATGGACGCAGGGTAGTGCATCGTGGGGCACGTTCCTAACGTGCGTGGCTTGCGAGGCAATGCTTTGTTATAGGTGATGGTTACCACTTAACATCAAGTGGGCCATCTGCTTATTCCATTAGCTAGTTGGATTAAAAATAAAACGGATCTTCTGCAATTATTTTGTAAATCCAGCATGATCTAGTCATGGTAGTGATTATAATTATTTACATAAATAACCACATATTTTAATTTTCGTATTTCAATGGCGCGTCGTACATACAAAATGAAGCGGATCGATCCATCAAAACATTTTATTAATTTTTGACATAAAGACCGCCATTTTGAAGTTGAATGTTGTGGAAATGGAGCAGCTGTCTGGCTGAGTTCGTTGACCCCTTTTTATGGTTTATCCAGGTAGTTCTATGGGACGAGAAACCATAGGTGAAGGATGTCGTTTTTGTTCTTCTTCTTGCGTTTTTTGTTAGTTTGTCAAACATGTGCTGCGTTAACTTTTTTTTTTACTGTACTCGTATTATTATTTAAACAAATAAAAGCACTGTTTTAAATTTTAATTTTAATTTTTTAATTTAATTTTTTAATTTAAACTTTTTTAATTCAACAACTTCAATTCTACATAATAGTGTTAATATAAGTTTAATAATGTAAATTTAAAAATAAATCTTGGAGAGCCTCATTCTTGATCAAGAGAATGTGAAATTTTTCTCATTGTCCATATCATAAAAACAATGAAATAAAAAAAAATATGTATGACACGGTAGACATCCCTTCAGATTGGTATTCAAGATTTTTGAGGATATTCAAGGGCAGTCATAGGCATGTCCAATCGTCACATTTCGCACTATACCCATTGACACTACGATTTCCTATTTCGGAAATTATATAAAATTGTATAATTTTGACACCAATCATACCTTTACTAGTACTACTAGTAGGATATCGCGCGACTTTGGTCGCTTGAAACATTTTCATACAAACTTTTCACGAACTCTCCATTTACGAATTCAAAAATCTATTCTCATAGTGAGCGCCTATAGTCCTAAATTTGGCCTTTAAAATCTATGAATTCTGTGCCTATTTCAAACGTCTAGGCCTCGAAAGTTATTTTTATTACTTTCTGATTGAACAAGCAGATGGCTCACCTGATGTTAAGTTTTGGAGCTTTCGTGATGAGTGAGTCAGTGAATGCGCATTTCTACATATAGATTTTTGTGTGAATTGTCACCCAAGATATTATATAGGTGTCTGTACTTACACTGGTAATGTAACCTCTACTTTTTTGACTGGAATCAGATTTTAATCGCTTACAATAGGACAATGCTATAAATCCGTCTACCCTGCAGCTGACGGGATCTAAGCATATGGTTTATGACCACAAAATCAAAAAAAGCTGACTCTTATTCTATCACCATAAGGTTTACAATTGCGATAAGCTTACACTTCCTAGACAACTGCCAAAATCTCCCGATCTACTATCGACCGTGTAGCTCAAACGATAGAGGTGATTTTGGCGTGAAGATGACGTGTTTCCTGGTCTTAGTACCTGCTTGCAGCTGCCTACCTAGCGCGTGCGCACTGATAAAAGGTTACGTTCAAAGACGGCAAAGAAAGGTCAGCTAATTTTCATAGGAACAGCTGATATAGCAGGTAAGTATTGACTATTAGATAATACTAAAAAAACTGGTTTGACTAGTCTCTTCGTCTGCCTTCGTTATAACTTATGTTACTTTTGTGACAACCTGCTTAGTGGAATATACTACAGTTGATAACCTCTTTTTTTCCGTATGCTAGGTAACGTCCAGTTGAAATTACAAAATAAATGATCACAATTTTTTCTTTCAGCAAATAGCTGTTTAAATAACTGTTTCGTTTTGTAAATACACAAAATAATATACTTACTTACGTTCGTGACAAGCTTAGATGCAAACAGGTACTTAGGTAGGTAGGTAGCGTAGGCCCAAAATAATAGAAGCAAAATTACTTGCTGGAAGGAATTTTTTACACATTTAACAAAATCTGTCTGTAAAAGTCCATTGCCTTTCCCTTACATTTGCGAAGAACGGTATTAAGGATTTTTATCGGATTTTCGAAATTCCGTGCCAAAATAAAAATCTTAGTGGTATTTATTTGAATTTGTGATCGAAAGGCCAATTCACGTGATCAAGCAGTCAAATTCATAATTTGATCTCATAAATTTGTCTCAAATTGTGTTTTTTGTAATATGATATTTAAGAGTAGTAGAGCTCTTTGTGAAGGGCTCGTCCGGGAAAGTACTACCACCACGCCTTTTTCTGCCGCCAAGCAGCGTTGCTGTGTTTCGGTTTGAAGAGTGTGGTTGCCGGTGTAATTACAGGCACATGAGGCTTAACATCTGTATGCCTCAAGCTGATGGACGCAGGGCTGTGCATCGTAGGGCACGTTCCTATCGTGCGTGACTTACGAGGCAATGCTTTGTTATAGGTGATGGTTACCACTTAACATCAGGTGGGCCATCTGCTTGTTCCATCAGTTGGTGGTATAAAAAAAAAATTAAAAAAAAAAATACTATTTGAGACAAATTGAAATAGACGTGATAGAATTCAACCTACGTTCTATTAACTTCACTGCCAGATAATTACGCAGATTGCGGAGCAAACGTAACGTGATTTAAAAAATATTTTTATTGTTTTCCAAATTAAATTTTTAAATTAAAAAAGTTGCTGTAACTGAAATAACACATCCCTCACTGCTCAGTTGGTAGTTACTCTGCCTTCTGCGCTAGGCCGTGGGTTCAATCCCCACAGAGATCAACCATCTTTATGATGAACATTGTTTTTTTACTATACTAATAGCTGATGGAACAAGCAGAGATGTGTGTGGCCCACCTGATGTTAAGTGGTGACCATTACCTATAACAAAGCATTCCCTCGTTAGTCAGGCACGATAGTAACGTGCCCTACGATGCACTGACCTGCGTCCATCAGCTTGAGGCAACCTCATGTGCCTGTAATTACACCGGCTACCACACTCTTCAAACCGAAACACGGCGTTGCTGCTTGGCGGCAGAGAAAGGCGTGGTGGTAGTACTTCCCCGGACGAGCTCTTCACAAAGAAATCTACTACTCTTAAAATTAATGCTTTTCATGTGGTCAAATGCAATACTAATTTTGTTTTTTTTTTTGTTTCAGGTAAGTTTCCAGTCCATATTTCAGATAGCTCAGACTTGCAGGATGGCGACCAACTGATAAAAGTAAGAAGTATCCCCCCAGCTTTTGTTCATTTATGTTCTGTTCAGTCCCGTTATATTCAGTTTTGTGAACCAAAGTGGTTCAGTTTATTTTAATTGTTCGTTAGTAGTTAGTGATTATTTTAAAACAAAAGGTGATAAAATGTAAACAAAAATTTTGCGAGCTTATATACAAAGTTAAGACGAAACTCATTCTAAAAAACCTCTTGAAAAAGATTCCATTAATTTAAATCGAGAATAATATAGACTTCATTTCAACTAGATATATGTACCTACTATAAACACAAAAACGTTGAATTCTATAATCATTTTTGATCTCAGATTCTTATCTAAATAAAGTTTTTATCTGAAATTTTAAATAACGAATTATTGTCTTTTCGAAAAACAGTATGTAGTATTAGACACGTGAATTCCGTATTAGATGTATTCGATCTAAAATTTGGTACATACCTCTTGTCAGTTCAAGCGATTGAGAATTGCCAACTCGAAACGCACAAGTTGAAAGGTTGAATGAGTCATGGGGCGGGGCTTGCGGAACGGAGGGCGAAAATGCGACGTTGCACTTTCCCCTCTCTTTCCCACAAAGCTTGCCATTTCTTTAATTACGCCGGCGTTGGCGATTTTCCTTTCTCTCTTTATAATTAGTTTTTTTCTTAGCGATGTTAAACCGGCTTATTTCTGTCGGATTGAATGGGACGATGGAAATCATTTTCGTAGCGGCAAGTTAATGATTAACCTAATAAAGAGGTTATAATGCGCGTGAAGGTGGTTTAAATTTTGGTTTCATAACAAAACCATTTCGTGACGTGATTTTAGTTGTTGACAGACGTTCGCATAACCTATTTCCAAGATAACAAGAGATTTGATATAGGATTAGTTAATTTCGATTTGATTATGGTTTCGGAAACCGGTCGTGAATCTAAAGTAAATTCAAAGTTTGGCCTTAAAAATGCTCATAGATAAAAAAAAATATGATGCCACGATAAATAATAATATTTTTACGTCCGTAATAAAACTGAAACCGTTTTAAGAGAACAGAGCGTAACAGAGTCTCTATTCAAAATCCGATTTATGTCTATCATGTAGTAACTAGCTCCCTTTCGGTGAATTTAAAGAAGCTATCGGTAGCCAGCATATATTTTGAACCCTATAAAGCTAGCTAGGATCTTTGCAACGTCAAAACACGTTGGCAATTGCCAACACAATTGATAAAATAAAGACTACGAATCTCTTTAAACTATAAATTGTAATAACACATATCTCTCTCTCTTACCACTCTCTTGCACTTATTCGTATTATAAACATAACGTGCCTATAAAACAAACTAAATCTAGATTGAATACCGCCGTCCTGATAGAATCTTTCCAATTGCCCTACCAGTATCACCAGGTGCAATCTTCGCAGTAAATTAGCAAATAATTTATCACGCATTGTGAGCTTGCGCAACGAAATCGCAGCTTTTGTCAAAAAAAAAACACAATGGCGTATGAAGTTCTTTCACGTTGGAAGTCGATTTGGAATGACAGGCTGTGTCACTCCGATGGTCGAAGTGAGCTTATGTCGCTGATTCTTTAATTCTTCTTATAGTGGTAACATGGCTACGTTGAAAATAAGAACGTGTTTTTTAGTTACGATTTTTCAAAAACATTAGTTAAACAAAACAAAATAGTTACAATAATTCTTCTTCTCTACCTCTTCTTCAGAGCTCTGCTCTTTTCGGGTTCCTGATGCAATTTCTTCTAATAGAGTTTTTCCAAAAAGCATGAGAGCGACCTTCTCTTTTATCTGGCCCACGTTACTTATTCTTGGCATTATTTAAAGTTAAAAAACTTGGTCTTATTAAATACAAGCTGGCAAGCTGCGTGACTTTGTCTGAGCAGGATTCACACAATATCTTTATAAATTGTAGCCTATGTGTTATTCTGATGTATAAGCTATATTGTTGTAAAGTTACATTAAAATACATTCAGTAGTTTTTACGTGAAAGAGTAACAAACATCCATCCATCCATCCATCCATACTTACAAACTTTCGCGTTTATTATATTAGTAGGATCTTACAAAACATAGTTTTAAGATAATACGAGTTTTCCGAATTTCTTCCATCCTTTTAGTACAAGCCTACACATACTTAATGCTATATGCTACACTATTTGATACTATGTATATGGCTTATAATACTCAAGAGTTTTATCGATTCCACCCTTAGTTAGAGTGAATCTTTCATACGTTAAACCTTTATTTTCCATTCACAATATCATCTACCTGGGCCTTTTATAATATTTTTTGTACGTTTCTTTCAATACGATCGTATTCCTATGTAAACTGCCAAATGTCAACAAGGGTACCAACCTACTGTGAGATATTGTATAATATTGCAAAAAGTATTGCGTATCTTTAAAAGTGACCCTTAAAATCAATTAAATTCTGTCTATCTAATCAGCCTACATTTACCCACTGCTGGGTATAGAACACCTCAATGAAATAAATTTTGAAATTACATGTTTAAAATGTAATGTATTGCGATGATTATAATTCTTGTCAAAAACAAAGGTATGAAGAGAATTGACAACCATAAATAAGAGAAGAAGAAGACCAAATCACCTTATACATAAAAACATGACTATGCATAAAAATAACTAATTTCCCTACAAAAAAAAACAGTACTTACAACAGTATCGATAAAAACAGGCTCGTGCTTAAAAATAAAAAGTAAACGAGCATCCGTCGTGGTGCGCACGCAGAGCAAAGCAAAAGCAAGATGGCGTCGCTTCCGTGCCCGCATCCTGTAACCCAACTCCCGCGCAGCCTGCGGCCCAGCCTGATCGATTTGCAGGACAACCGTGAACTTGTAAAAGCCTTTATTTATCGCTACAGGCGTGGGGGCTGCATCTTTTTAACTAAATTACAAAAAATACCAATTTCCGGTTATAATTAAGCATTAAATTTGCTTTTACATGAGTTTTTAAATAACTTTATAGCTTTTACCAAATAGCTATTATTGATAAGTTGACACTTAATACTCAAACCAGCCAATTATGTTTATCACACAAATATTTTCCCTAGGTAAGATTCGAAGCGTGGTAACTATGGCAAAGCCACAGACAATAAACATAAAATATAAAAATATTGGACGACCAAATAAAAAAAACAACACACACTAAAATAAAATATACAACACACACTCTTTTTCACACACTTGTCACGCCATTCAATCACAATCTAACCAAACTCCACGGGCTTTGCGTACTAATTCCATGAGGGAACGAGATAACAGAGATAAATACTTTTTTGTAAATACATATAAATAATCAATATAATTCCGAGTCACAGAACAAACATCTATGTTCATCACACAAATGTTTCTCCAATGGTGGGGATCGAACCCACAACCTACAGCGCAAAAGGCAAAGCTACTAACTACCTATTAGGGGGCCTATGCTATCAATGAACAAATTCTAAGACAAGCCAAAAGGCTCATTGGTAACCATTCCCCTCGAATCTAAGCTCTTGAGTCCCGAACATCGCCGTAAAGTTATCAGTCTATCGGTATTTAGAGGATACATTCTTGAGAGTATGCGTTGTAACTCCGCAACTTAGTCCCCTCATGGCCATTCTATCATCGAACCACCAGACGCACGGATACGAGACTTTCATACATAGTGGACATACCTCTTTGCTAAAATTCTTAACCTACGATTGTTTTTCCGAACTCTTATAACTGGGATGTTTTTAAGAGAAGAGTGAATAAATATCTTCTAGGTAAGCGTGCTAATCCGTCGACTGAAAATTCTTTTTTTTTCGAATGGACTACATGCTGGTGATCTTCTGACGATTTTTACAACGATACCGAACAATCACTGACATTGCAGTCAAAGGCCTGTAAGTTTAAAAAAAAACCAAGCTGATGACGACACAGAGGTAGGTACACCTGAGGGATCCGATGTAAATGTACTCGGAGTCGCTGAATTCCGTTGCCCGAGACCTTGGCATTATCTTAATGGATTCTACAAGAAAGACTTTGGGCCTCGATCGAGAGTTATTATTCAGGGGCAATTCATTGTGAATCTAATGAATTGTGACCGCTGTATTTTTATCTGGAAATATTTATTTGATACGATTTTCGGTTCTTTACAAAATCGGTTGAATATTTTAGTTTTTTTGCAAAACTGCTTTTAAATTGGGCCTTGATTTTTTTTATCCTTTGTACCGCTTTTGTGGAAGTTAAGATTATTTATGTCTTGAATACTAGTATTTTAAGATTAAAATTCTCATCGTCATGATGATAATTTACTTTATGATGGAAAATTGCAGAACGCTACTTTACGGCATTTACAGAACAACCACGAGAGAAACAAAGTATTTTACAAAATAATGGTTGTAATAAAACTGCCCTGAATTTCAAGTAAATTTTAGCCCCTTCCGAGTTGATTAAGTAAACTTCGTACATTTGTCATCACAATACAGTTTCAATTTAAACATTTCGCGAACTGAATCATAATAAAGTGATGCAGGAAAAATATTCAACTCGCGTCCTTTTGTGAGTCGATAGTCGTGAGAGAGAGACGGCAATAACACTCTCCCTTTCTTCAATTCGACGATGACACTTCCGAGAATCGTCTGAGCTTTTGAAGAATTTCAAATGCCCCACACATAGTACCGTTAGCTTACTACGTTTTTTTTGTGTCTCGCTCGAACCTTTAGAACGTGGCCCCCTATTTTATTATCTATGCGAATTAAAAGCATTAACTTTGTACTGACGTATACCTGCCCAAGAAGGTATGATTAGCATAATGATGGTAAACTAGTATAAGAAACGTTAGAAAACGATGTTGAATGTTATTATGATACCATAGTTTGAATTATAATATGAATTACAGTCGGCCATCTTGTTTTACGATTCGAAACGAGAACCGCGTTGGCCGCAAATAAAACCAGAATTAAAAACGAAAAATTGTGTTTAGAACTAGCCGGTTTCCACCCCGTGGCGTTCAAATGTCGACGGCCGGGGAGGGCGCGACGTTGCCAAAACGGAAAGTGAAATTTCGTCACACTCTCCCTCTCATTCACGCACACAAGCTTTCGCAGGATAGTTCATTCGCCCACGCGTCTGTGTGAGAGCAATTCGGCAGACGCTATACATGTGTGTGTTTGTTTTGATGAATATTGTACGTCGTTGCGTCTGTGTGGGGCAGACGAAAGTACGGGAGCTGCAATTCCTTCCTTGTTCGATCGGCTCCGTAGACGCCGCGATTCTAAGAATTAAAGTTATTAGATGTATTTGAACGGAAAATGGCCTCGTTCGTGCTGTTTAATTCAATGAGGCTCATTTAGCTGTACATGATTGGACGTGTTATTTCTTTATGATATTTTTGTGTAAGACTAGACTGTCTTGTAAACTGGAGACGCAGAACTTTCCTTGTTATTATAATTGAACCTCACAGGAAAATATTAGGCTGTCCATTATAGATTTAAAAGATTTTACTCACCTTATATGCATTGTCAATTATTTCCAGTTCTTATGCATCGAAAAAGAATTAACGACTGAAAACCTTATTGATACCCATATTATATAGTTATAGGATATTTAGTTAAAACATGCCTAAGTATATCAATCATGCAGTGTTTTTTTATGC
This sequence comes from Chloroclysta siterata, assembly GCA_932294275.1. Classification (NCBI taxonomy): domain Eukaryota; kingdom Metazoa; phylum Arthropoda; class Insecta; order Lepidoptera; family Geometridae; genus Chloroclysta; species Chloroclysta siterata. Next base: position 14,471,956 of record OW028602.1, read on the forward strand.
TACTAGCTCATGGAACGAGCAGATGGCCCACCTGATGTTAAGTGGTTACCATCACCTATAACAAAGCATTGCCTCGTAAGTCACGCACGATAGGAACGTGCCCTACGATGCACTGCCCTGCGTCCATCAACTTGAGGCATACAGATGTTAAGCCTCATGTGCTTGTAATTACACCGGCAACCACACTCTTTAAACCGAAACACAGCGTTGCTGCTTGGCGGCAGGAAAAGGAGTGTAAACCCACCTATATTGATTTGCAGTGTACCTGTTACTGTGATTTAAGTAATCCATACCTACCAATGGTACGTTTTACTTTAGCAGAAGGCCTCGTGATACACCAAATATATATTATAATACTTTTAAAGTTATCCTTCTATATATAGCGGAATAGAGTTCATTTAAGGGGCTGACAACTATCAAACAACTTCTCGCTCGCACGTTTCGACATGTTGAAAGATATAAAATCACTAAACTCATTTTCGAAAAATCGCAATCAACCATTTTCTGTGCAATTACATTGCACACAGTTAAGTAAAAATTTCATTTTGATCGATACAAGTTTTCCTTCTTAAAAGTATGCTTATGTACGAAAACTAGTAAAGCACACTTTTGAGTAGGAAAACATGTATCGATCAAAATGAATTTTTTACTAAACTGTGTGCAATGTGATTGCACACAAAATGGTTGATTGCGATTTTTCGAAAATGAGTTTAGTGATTTTATATTTTTCAATATGTCGAAACGTGCGAGCGAGAGTCACATTAGCTCTTGTCTTCGCCTTAAGAAGCTCACAAAACGCTAGCCCAATCAACTGCCAGCGGAAATAACGTCCATTACAAAAAATTAGCAACTCACAGCAATTGACAGCAACACAATTATCACACAACGAATAAAGCTGTTAACCTTCGTACCGATTGTTGAGGGCACATCGCTGGAGGCGCGAAAATCCGATAACTTTCACCTCCCCCTTCGCCTGCCACCCCCTTTAATGGCATAAAAAATCAATTTCCCGCCCAAATTACGCCGAGTCGACAAATTGCGAACGCGTCTAGTCTATAATCGAGAGTTTTTCGGTCTGATGTACAGGATTTACAAGAGGTCGTTTACATTTTTGAAAATGGAAGAGTTTGAACATCACTTTCGGTTCGTCTCACCTACGATTCGTCAATTCAAAGTACTCTTCGGAGCACTCTTCGTAATTTACTAAACTTTGAATTCAGAACAGCTTCTTATTGGCTAAATTCCCAAAAGCCAACGAAATAACTCCTATAGTGTTCCATGAAGGTTCCATGCTCGTTTAGTAAGTTTTTAGGTTCGGAAATCTCGTGGAGAGTCAATAACCTTTCAAGTAACTGCAGTGTATTCTTTGCTTCTGTTATTTCTTTTTGTACGCTTTGAAATAAAATATATTATTATTGACCAATCATAGCATGGCTTCTAGCTTTGTTCTGTAAACCACAGGGTTCAAATCCAATAAAACGACTGTATTCATTAAAATATCTATCATTAGTAAATTTCTGCAGAATGTGATCAGTACGCTATGGATTGTACCAGTAATTGAGGTACCCCGCATCTCCTCATTAAGTCCTAACTAACATTTGCACGTTCAACGACAACAGTCCAAAAGTCAGACTTACACACACAAACTTGGATCACACATTCGCATCAGTCCTTTAGATATACGTGTGTGTCCCATTGCGATGTCCGTGTGACCTTGAAGCGAGGGTGAAAGTGCCCCCCCCCCCCCCCTTCCGCACGTGCCTTCCGCGATCTATTTGGAGATCAACCTCAATTCTGTTTCCAATTTTGAATTGAGAATTGATTGGGATGCCGTTTTTGCCGGTGAATGACGGTTTTGTTTTTTGTTGGTGGCCTGGATAAACGTGGCAACGGTTTATTCCACCTTTTTTATTCTACTCCTGAAAAATCTATGACTAGAATTTTTACATTTTGTAACCTTTGTAAACTAAGTAACCTTTAAGTATAAAAAAGTTGTTTTTTTATATAACTTGCTGATGGAACAAGCAGATGGCCCACCTGGTGTTAAGTGGTATCTATGACCTAAAACAAAGCGTTGCCAAAGCAGGTTCAGTAATGGGACTAATAACTTGATACCTTAATAAGTTTATGGTGTTTTTTTTATCAGTCTTTTAATGTTTGGACAACGTTCCCTTCTAAGACATTTTCGAAGATTTTGTTTAACAAAAACTCTAGATTACTTTCATCGCATATTTGTTTATTCCCTTTCGATATAATAAGTTGTTTTATTATTCGTTTACAGCTATCAAATCAAACAAACAGGTACAATATTACATTGATATCGTAATAAAATTGCAATACTAGTGAACTCGACCCGGCTGCGCCCGGCTTATGCTCACTCACTGCCAAAATGATACAAAATCTTCAATCAGAGCAAGCAACGATTCTACTTTTTAGGAGTTTAAGTAAATAATACAATACTATTTAAATTTTGATAAAAAGTAGCTTAAACCTGTCTCTAAATGTAAGATAGTTCTGTACTTTTCGTCTTGATAAATTATTAAGGGCTTCCAGTGTGCAATACGCGTTTCTTACAAAATAATTCAACAATAATGATACGTTTCCTATGATAACTTATTAAGTTAGCCACAGCACCACAAGTGTGATCTAGGTTAACTTTTTTACCAAATGTTTAACAAGTTTTGAATGAATGAATGAATGAATGAATGATTTTTTTTATTTAACACAAAGACATAAAAAAATAAAAATAATAAATAAAGTTTTCGTCCTTAATCAAACTTTTAGGTAGGAAAACTTGTACGGATTAAACTATAGATAGATAGAAAACTCTTTGTTGCACACCACAAGGACATTTTACAATGGGCGGTCTTATCGCTGGGAGCGATCTCTTCCGGACAACCTTTGGATGGACATATTCTATATTCTTCCTGAACCTTCTTAACCTCCGAAACTTTGTTGTCTGCTATTTTTCATAACTACCTTCAATAAGCAAGAAAGAAAGAAAAGAAAGAAACTGGCACAACTGGCACCTAGATTCACCTAGCTTTAAGACGTTTCAAAGTGATCCTTTGATTCAACTGAATAAATATCTTTTAACTTTGACTTAAGTGACTTACGGCCGGTTTCTGAAAGCCCGATCAAAACGAATCGGATGTCAAGTCACTTGCTATCTCTATCTAATTCGATGTAATTACTGAAATGGCGAGTGACTTGACATCCGGTTAGTTTCGATCGAGCTTTTAGAAACCAGCCGTTACACGTGAAAATGTACCAAACAGACAGACACACTTGGTCTTATATAAATTGGTATGGATCTCGGAACAATAACGTATGGATACGATCCAATAATCTTGACATAAAAACAAAATGTTGCCGTAAAGTTTGCTAAGCGGTTCGGTATTTATGACACTGTCATTTCGTATTACTATTCTTCAATATTCTTCTTCGTTGCCTGTTCTTCTAGACTTCTTTAGTATATAATTATTTTTAATTCTGTAAATATTTTAAAGAAAATATTCTAACTTTTTAATTCAAATAAGTTTGTACCAAAAGAACAAACATCTACATAATGTTCATCACGGAAATGTTTGTCCTCAGTCAAGATCGAACCTAATACAGTACTTACTTACTACTTAAAATCCTTTCACCACACTGTTTCGAAAGAAACTAGTGACACAACAAAAGAGAGAGCCCAATGAAGTTTGGTACGGATGAGCTCGCTTTAAACTCCCTAATTAAGGGGCGGGCATCAGATGAGCTGCAGTGCCATCGGCTATTTGGTTCGTAACAAGCTTAAAACCCCTCGAATGTCAACATTTTAAACTAAAATGGCATTGGGTCTAACTGAGGGTTATCTGAGAGGTTTTTGTTATTTATGACAGATTTGCAACAAGTGTAAATGGCGTTGTACTCTTCCAAAAGTAACTATTTGTTGTATATATAATTTAATTATAGATTTAAATAAACATTGGAGTAGTAGAGCTCTTTGTGAAGGGCTCGTCCGGGGAAGTACTACCACCACACCTTTTTCTTCAAAGTCAAAAATACTTTTTGACTTTGAATAATAAGTCAAAAACAAAGACAGAAATATTTTTAACTGATGTTAAGCGTTACTAATTTACCTAAGGCTTTGCTTAGTTTGGGGCTGAATGGTGCTGTACACAATACCAAAAACACATCTTATAATTTGTAAAAGACCTCCATTATGTCTTAAATATTAATGAAATAATACACAAACACTCTCCATCATCATGCATCATTGCAGAAAATGTCTTGACAGAATATAAATAGAAATGATAACAAAACCTATTCAATAGCAAAAAATAAAACTAGAAAATACAAGAAAGAAAAAAATACGGAAACATGATTGCGTAGCCTTCGTAGCAAAAGTTCTGAAAGCGCTACGGGAATTCGTAGCCGCGTAGCCGCGAGCTACGCGTCTATTAAATACTTCCGCCAACAGAAATGTACTTTTTTTTCAAAGAGTTAGAAAATACAGAGATGGTAGTACTTTGTGAAGTTTTAAGGATAGGAAAAGCTGAAACAGCTTCGCGACTTCAATACCCAGGCACGGTAGATGTCCCCACAGATCTATTAGTACCAAGTAAAGTCGTGGGCTCGTTCGGGGAAGTACTACCACCACGCCTTTTCTGCCGCCAAGCAGCGTTACTGTGTTTCGGTTTGAAGAGTGTGGTTGCCAGTGTAATTACAGGCACATGAGGCTTAGAGCTGATATCACCATGCTCTGTTAGATTAACAAAGGATTAAAGTACCGTTAAATATGTCAAAATGTACGCGTTTGACAGCTAAGGTTAGATTTAACGTCCTGTCAATCTTTGATTAGTAACTAATAGAGCATGGTGAAATCAGCTCTTAACATCTGTATGCCTCAAGTGAAGGACACAGGGCAGTGCATCGTAGAGCACGTTCCCATCGAGCGTGACTTACGATGCAATGATTTGCTATAGGTGATGGTTACCATTCAACATCAGGTGGGCCATCTCCTTGTTCCATCAGCTAGTTGTATTAAAAAAAATAACTAGGTTTATTTAATCTTCGCACATGCGCCTTCTCCATATTTTCCCACCTCCGTTTCCGTGTAACTGTTTCATGTATTATTTTTCCCTCTCAAAGGCGAAGAAAAACATATTTTGAGAAGTTACGAAGCATTTTCGTTTAGTTTATCGCTGTACGTAATGAGTGTTACGCAAAGGCTTTTTTCGTTTCACCTATTTTGTATCAACTGAGGTGCTTTTACTTTTAAACAATTTGAATTTAACTTTTTTTACTTTTCACAAGAGCACTGGTCTAGTGGGAGTGATATTCGGATCCTAGGGTTGTGGGTTCGAGTCCAGTTGTCTATCTATTCGAAAAATGTATGAACACCACAAATTGTTAATTCAATTCAAATACAATTCTCTTACAAATCGTGTCTGAATCTTAAGACTAACATGCAACAATATAAAAATAAACAATTCAATTAACATAATTGAATTTGACTGATTCAGACACGATTTGTAAGAGAATTGTCCGCAGTGAAATTAAATTACAATACTATAAAATTCGCAATATTAAATGTCAACATTATTTAAATGTCACTTCAGTTCAGAGAAAAAAATTATCGGGCTCTTTATACATTTAAATTCTACCTAAGGTAAGCTTATGTATGAATAAATATTAGTGAACTTTCCACACAGAGAACAGAGAACAGGATCCCGTCTTATATCCCCGTGGATGTCGCAAGAGGTGACTGCGAACGTACCAAGAGACGGGCGGATTTTATATACTACACGCTGATGGAATAAGCAGATGGTCCACCAGATGTTCAGTGGTAACCATCACATATTATAAAGCATTGCCTCGTAAGCCACGTACGATGAGAACTGCACTGCGTCCATCAACTTGAGGCATACAGATGTTAAGCCTCATGTGCTTGTTTTCACCGGCAACCGCACCCTTCAAACTAAAACACAGCAACGCTGCTTGGCGGCAGAAAACGGCATGGTGGTAGTAGTTCCCCGGACGAGCCCTTCACAACGAGCTCTACTATTCTTCTACAAGCTATATGGTCTGGTAAGGTTTGTTGATAATCATCATCTTCCTGCCCTTATCCCACGCTTCATGGGGTCGGTACAACAGGTTTTCTTCCACTCTCCTCTATCATTCGTCATCTCAGTGCTCACTCCTTTCTTACTCATGTCATCTTTCACACAATCCATCCATCTTTTCTTTGGCTTACCTCTCCTTCTAAAACAATCCACATCTATCTCCAACACTCTTCTCGTAATATGACTTTCTTATTTATCATGTAAACGCATTAACGTATTAATTTAAGAGTAGTAGAGCTCTTTGTGAAGGGCTCGTCCAAGGAAGTACTACCACCACGCCTTTTTCTGCCGCCAAGCAGCAACGCTGTGTTACGGTTTGAAGAGTGTGGTTGCCGGTGTAATTACAGGCACATGAGGCTAACATCTGTATGCCTCAAGTTGATGGACGCAGGGCAGTGCATCGTAGGGCACGTTCCTATGGTGCGTGACTTGCGAGGCAATGCTTTGTTATAGGTGATGGTTACCACTTAACATCAGGCGGGCCATCTGCTTGTTCCATCAGCTAGTTGTATAAAAAAAACTATAAAACATCTTCTGCCCAAACTTAGTACCGACATGTGCGGTTTACAACCCACGTGACCCGTACTAGTGAACGTAAACAAAACGTAACCCAACCTTGGGCCGTAGATAGCATTAATCCGGCAGACGGGCCGCAGACGACCCAGTGGGACCAGCGTTAGGGAACCCTATATGCAAGCATCCGATCGTGCTTATCATACCGTACAACGGAAGGTGCTGATACAAGCTGATCTTATTTATTTGATCACCAACACAGTGTACACCGTTACATTCGTTTAAAAACATTAATTTTAACAGATTAAATGCCACCGCAGTTACAGGCGAAGACAGTATGCCAACAACTTAAATATGGAGTTAGAACTTGATTTTTGTGTTTGTGCGAGTGTTTTGCAAATAAAAAAAATACTTGGGTGCGAATTCTCAACGATCGTTTCTTAATGAACCCCTACACTTCTCAAGTAGTATCTGTGCTACATTTCAGATCAATTAGGTCTTTAAATTTAATAAAAAATGTGCGATAAGAAGTCTCAAAAATAAATTTCTTAATTAACGCCCTCACTCTTAAATCTAACACTGGTACTCCAACAGTGCTAGATTTAAGAACTCTAGGCATAAATAAATAAATAAATCCTACTAATATTATAAACGCGAAAGTTTGTAAGTATGGATGGATGGATGAATTGTCCAAAATATGACGATAAGAGTCAAGTAAGTAGGAAAAAATCTACCATCTGCGAGCTATTTTGGCGTACGCTGCCAAAACCGCTTGAGTTACGCATATGTACTACGCCACGCTAATCTTCTTCTTCTTGTCGTGTCACTAGTTTCTTTCGAAACAGTGTGGTGAAAGGATTTTAAGTTCGCCTCAAGAGGCTCCTTTCGAGCACTTGACACATGTTATAGAACTTTTTAGGTTCCACGACATGCTGGTTTCCTCACGATGTTTTCCTTCACCGTTTGAGAGTACTGGTATTGTGCATATACATTTTTGAACAGAAAAACTCATTGGTGCACGACCGGTTTCGAACTCACGACTTAGGATCGGAAGGCGGGGCCGCTACCACTGGACCAACAGTGCTCAGTAAATAATAAAAAAAACTCTGCTTTACAGGTTCTAGAAATGTTGAAGTTGTAGTTTTGAAGTTATCGGTATTAATGAGTGAGTGAAATCATTCATAGCTAAAAATGTAGATGCTTTCTCTCTAACAAGCCCAAAGTCCAAAGTGTGGCTCCGTGCGTGTATAAGGAGTCGAACCCCGAAGGGTTGTCGGGACGTGCAGGATCCTTTACGTAATTTTTGTTTCCCTTATAGACCTTCGAGGAACCTTCTGACCTCGTCAACCACGGTCCTGTACCGCGGGCCATTCACTAACATACTTTTTGGGGCTTTTCGAGAGCTCTGGTGGTCCATAGACCGCTTTCTCTCCTTCAGATGCTAAGGTTGCACCTATTAATACATTCCTAAGGATTTTATTTTTTTTCAATTGAAAAAAATATGTGTAGCCCCTCTAAAACGATGTAGAAAACGTGAGAAAAGTCGCGCCTCAGGCCTTAATACTGGCAAACTTTCTCATCCAGTTAACCTTTCTGGTACGAAAACACTTTCCCGACTTTGATCCCCAGGCACGGTAGATCCCTCAGATCTTTTAATCCCAAGTACCAACTTAAGATTCTTTAAGGATGTCTAAGGGGGTAGTGAGAGGTACGTCCAAATAACACATCTTGTTACATACCCACATTTTGTTTTCACCGTTATACTACAATTTGTAAAATGACAGTTTCACCCTAGTGTACAATTATACCCCTGAGAGGGTCACATCCCCCATATCGTAACCCTGAATCGCGAGGTCAGGTTCAAGGGGCACCCTCCGGCCGAATAAATACATTATTTGGATGCGAACCTACGTTATCTATTCTCTTTGAGTGTCGTTGTCAAATATCTGAAAACTGAAATGACAGCCTTCACAGCTCAGTTGGTAGTAGCCCTGCCTTATGCGCCGTAGGCCGTGGGTTCGATCCCTACCGAGAACAAACATTTGTGTGATGAACATAGATGTTTGTTCTCTGTCTGGGTGTTTTTTTTTTTTTTTGACGTCTCGAAACGTCACTACGTCGTCCCTCTGACTTGATCAGAGCCTATGTTAGCCTAATTGATCGTTTTTGAGCTTTTGCTTCTAAATCTCGGGGGGATTGAGGTGTAACCTAATATTTTTCTTCCTATTTACAATTTTGAGCCTATTTTTCTAATTCTGGGGGGGAGGTCACTGTCTTGGTGTTATATAATATTATAAGTATGTATTTACAAAAAAAAAAGTATTTATGTATTAGGTATTTGGTTCCCATATTACAAGCTCTGGCTTAGTTTGGGGCTAGATAGTGCTGTGCTGAAAGTCCACTGATAATTATTATTATTATTTACTAAACAGCTTCACGACTTCGCTTACCATCGGGTGAGATTATATTCATAATAAAAAAAAACTTTGATATCCAGGCACGATAGATATCCTAGATCTCCTAGTAACAAGTACGACTTTCAGATCCTGTGAGGACGTCTAAGGGGGGTAGTCAGATATATGTCCAAACATTACATTGGCACATACTCACATTTTGCAGTAGTTAGTGTTCTATACTTGTTGTCCTTAAAATCTCGTACACTGGTCAGATCAAGTTACAAAGCCAAGGAAAAATGAAGCTTACTACAAGGACATAAGAATGCGTATCTGTGTGTACAATTACATTGCGTTATTTTTTTCCTACGAGCATCCGTTGGTACTCGTTCTACAGACTGTTATCCGTCGGTTTACCTCTCATCTAACTGACTACAGCTTAAAACATGGATAAATGCGAACCATCATTAACTATTCTCATTAAGTGTCGTTATCAAATATTTGTCCTGAAAATCTCGTACTTACACTACTACTAAGCCTTCCGATCCTAAGGTCGTGGGTTCATAACCGGTACTCTCAAACGGTAAAAGATAACGTCGTGAGGAAACCGGCATGCCGTAGAACCTAAAAAGTTCTAAAACATCTATCAAGTGCTCGAAAATAGCCTCTTTGAGGCGACAGGGACAGGATAAGAAGAAAAAGAATTACTAATCGACCACGTCTCAGTTCCATAACTTTTCACTGGCTTTATTGATGTTTATGTTGATTCCAGTGATGATTTTGTGAGCACATTTTGTTTTTTCGTGGAAAAAGCTCTTAAATATTATTCATGTACGTCACAAGAACAGACCCCCTAAATGTGCACCTCCTTGATTAAAGATGGCTGAACATTCAGTATTTTCGCTTTTACTCAAAAATAGTAAGTTTGGATAATAGACAAAAGCACTCCACGCGATATGAAAATGAAAAACGTAGACACTGCGATAAAGTAAGGCTTTTGGCGCCTAAAAAACACTTGCTAACCCTAAATTACACAAACATAAAGTCTGAGTTTGGTAAAAACGATAGCAGTCTTATTATGACAACTGTAATAGCGTATGTTAGTTTCAACTTAACAATTTAGTGAAAATTTTCAAGTGTTTGTACATTAGGTGAAAAATTCTTATCGGTATGCCTACATTTCTAGGAAGAACGATTCGGAGCCCATGTAATTCACCAACTTTTCGCAATCTCTACAATGTCGTTGGTCCTTCGGGTAAGAGGGCGTCCACTCGTTTCGAATTCATGTTGCCATTCGAGAACCTTTATTTCCCATGTATCTACCGCGTTTACACTTAGACATTCGCGCTGCCATTCGCGTGGACAGAAATGTAACCGGCCATAATGTCCGCTGCAGCGTCACCGGCAACGTGTATTCACATTTAGCCCGGACACTTAGGGAGCTCGAGCAACGCGAACGTCAACGCGAGCGGGAAAGCGAGCGCACATGGAAGTGGCCTGTTTACATTCTCGCATTGTCCATGTCCCTGCCCATGTCCCTGCGCATTTCCATGGGCATGAGCTGAGTGTAAACGCGGTAGGTTCTTCGAGTGGCCCATTGCCACTTCAATTTGCCAGTTCTGCGAGCTACGGTGACCTTGGTTCTTCGGATTTCCTCATTTCTATAAAGTAGTGAAATTCCTAGCAGGTGGAACTCTTCATACCAGACTCATTAGTACAATTCGTCCAATTGTAAATACTACCAGAATTCATTATTAAAAAAACATAAAAAAACTGTCTAAGAACTTTCACAATCAGCAACTTGAAGCCGAAGTACACAAAGTTAATTTACACAACTTCGCGAACTTCTATTGTGTTGTTATTTAAAGTTAAGTTAGTCGTAGAATTTTCGTTAAGCTTTTATCTTGTTTGAGGTGTTTTGAGTAGCTACTGGGATGTTTTGGTTTTATGGACTAAATCGCCCAATCCCATTGAATTTAGACAGTAATTCTTCATCTTCTCTTCCTTTATGGCACCTGTCTGTCATTCGACAGACGATTTTGCCAGTGTCAATTGATATAGATTAATAACTTTAAAGTCAAGTCCTCAGACGAAGTATCCAAGGTCTTGTCAGTCCATAGTCAAGTGGGTCGTCATTAATTGTTTTGATTGGATTAAACATTTAAATTAATTTATTACGATTAAACATTCACAAATTATTCATGATATTTAATTATTTCAAACTTTTGTAATTTTTTATATTGATTATTTCTATTTACCTACATATGTCTGTGTTAGTTTAATATTATTAGACCGATGTCTTCAATTTCTGTAATTGGTGTACTATACCTACCGTTGTAATTAAAGTAAAATAAATAATAAAATAAATAAAAATTCTGTCAAGTCAGTATGGCACGTCGAATCGTATGTCAATTTATCTCAAATCGTGATTAAAGTCCTAAAAATAAAAAATAGGTAAATTCAACTATAAAAAAATATGAATTCGTTGTTTTTAACGTCTGAAAATTAATATTTCGGGCAAAACTTATACTTTGGAGCACACTTTTCTTAAGCCATTGCCAGTTATTTCTTTGAATATTTATTCAAAAACACCATAGTCTCCATAGATACAATATCTTACACGGAAATTGCGTAGATCCTAAACAAATTCCCTCGAACAGCTCACATCCCTTGCGTTTATGGACATTACCGACCCGAAGGTCGTATAAGGAAAACCCTTGGACCCGCCCAGGGTACCCAAGCCGGGTAAGTACCGATATTACCCTGGCGTGACCCAGGTCAGTGACATTCAGACCTTGGGACAGGGTATGCTGTTTACAATTTTGTAAATGTAAACAAACAAATAAATGATGAACTAAGCAAACTCAGATACTTTTATAAAACACAGACATCAAACAAAATATTAGGGACTAAATTAAAATACGCTACACCTATTTTTTAACGTCTAGGACGACTTTTAGGAATGCTTTTTTTTTATATCATTAGCAAATGGAACAAGCAGATGGCCCACCTGATGTTAAGTGGTAACCATCACCTATAACAAAGCATTACCTCGTAAGTCACGCATGATAGGAACGTGCCCAACGATGCACTGCCCTGCGTCCATCAACTTGAGGCATACAGATGTTAAGCTTCATGTGCCTGTAATTACACCGGCAACCACACTCTTCAAACCGAAACACAGCGTTGCTGCTTGGCGGCAGATAAAGGCGTGGTGGTTGTACTTCCCCGGACGAGCCCTTCACATAGAACTCTACTACTCTTACTAAAGTAAAAGTTAAGGCGAAGACAAGAGCTAATGTGACTCTCGCTCGCACGTTTCGACATTTTGAATGATATAAAATTAATAAACTCATTTTCGAAAAATCGCAATCAACCATTTTGTGTGCAATCACATTGCACACAGTTTAGTAAAAATTTCATTTTGATCGATACATGTTTTCCTACTCAAAAGTTTGCTTTACTAGTTTTCGTACATAACCAAACTTTTAAGTAGGAAAACTTGTATCGATCAAAATGAAATTTTTACTAATTTGTGTGCAATGTGATTGCACACAAAATGGTTGATTGCGATTTTTCGAAAATGAATTTAGTGATTTTATATCTTTCAACATGTCGAAACGTGCGAGCGAGAAGTTGTTTGATAGTTGTCAGCCCCTTAAGCATTATGTACTCCTTTGATCAAAAATAGTAACATATATGTGTGCCTCAAGTTGATGGACGCAGGGCACTGCATCGTAGGGTACATTCCTATCGTTCGTGGCTTACGAGGCAATGTTTTGACATAGGTGATGGTTACCACTTAGCTCAAAGGTGGGCTCATCATCCATGAGCAAGTAATATATAAAAAAATACAATGAATACAAGTATTTACAAAATACACATGAAGCAGTAGTATCTGCAGACCGTTGCGTGCGATCTAGAGATAGCTCAACATTTTATTTTGTCAAATAATAAATTAACTGTCATTGCCCTGCAGTGGAACACCACAGGCTTTTAATAAATAATAGGGAATATAATATTTCAAGGAATAGCAAGAACCACGCAAAATAAGTTACATCTACGTCTTTGCACACGCCGTTATTCGTATTTTCCATTTACAAATTGTAGAAGTTTCGAAGTTCTCGTTGAGACGTGTACCTACTTCGGCTTGCATGGTCTGGCGATATATTCTAGACTAGATTTATTATTAAAGGCACCACGTCTGGGGCTGGGAACTTTGGCTAAGCGATCATACAGGGAACTTAGACTCTGGACTTGATTTAGAATAATTATACGATCATACAGAGGCAACTAACGGCCGGTATCTGAAAGCCCGATCAAAACTAATCGGATGACAAGTCACTTGCTATTCGATGTAATAGCTCAAATAGCGAGTGACTTGACATCCGATTAGTTTTGATCGAGCTTTCAGAAACCGGCTGTTAGGCTCTGGACTTGTTTTACAACCTATAAGTAACACTATACGTCAATAAAATTTTGTCTCTTTTGTAGACTAGTCTGAAGGATCGTAGTTTTGAGATGGTGATATAGGCACCACAAAATAATTGTACTGGATATTTAAAAGAGCTACCTAGCAAGGAATAAATAATGGAAAACTAAAAAAGCTTGTTTTATCTAAATATATTATTTTACGACTAAATAAATTTAAAAACGAAATAGATTAATGAAATATGTAACTAAAACATAATTTGTTGTCTAAAAAAAAACAATAGCTCTGACTAAAATTATTCCGCTCGGTCAGTGTACGAAAGTTTTTAAGTATCTAAGTAATTTTTTCAACTCCAATTCAGCTTTCCATTCGATTGTCAGCCATTTTAAGCTTTTAAAATTTATGGTTTGGCTGTGATGTAGTCACGCAACATATTTATGCATACACTAGTGGACCCGCCCGGCTACGCTTGGGTCAACAACTATAACTATGAAAATAAAACTAAAATGAATACTAATATGAATATTTTTTGGCAACTAGAATGACTAGGTGCGATGTAGCTTTTGAAGGCTCATGAAAAAACTACTAGGAATTCGTTTTTTGGAAAGCAACATAAATTTTGCCGCCAAGCAGCGTTGCTGTGTTTCGGTTTGAAGAGTGTGGTTGCCGGTGTAATTACAGGCACATGATGAGGCTTCAATCAATCTGTATGCCTCAACGTGATGGACGCAGGGCAGGGCAAAGCTTCACATCTGTATGCCTCAAGTTGATGGACGCAGGGCAGGGCATCGTAGGGCACGTTCCTATCGTGCGTGACTGACGAGGCAATGCTTTGTTATAGGTGATGGTTACCACTTAACATCAGGTGGGCCATCTGCTATTTCCATCAGCTAGTTGTATTTTTTTTATTCTTGTGCTATTTGAGTTCTGTTTTGTTATTTCGATGGTATTTTAACCAATAAAACTTGAAATCTTAGCACAAAGTGTAAACAGTTCAAATGAAACTGTATATGAATGATATGATTTGAACGAACATTTTTCTCGTGGATGATGAAGGAAACTGACACCATTTTCTTTAAAACAAATGACGGCTGACTTTACTATGGACTGACTTGGAGCTTCAATATTGTATTATATTATATTGTAACAAGGATCATACAAAAGAACTGTAGGAACCAAGCCGTAAGTTTGTTGCCTGTTCTTCTAGGCTTTGGTCGCGTGGAACTGGCACCTAGAGTCACCTAGCTTTAAGACGACGTTTCAAAGTGATCCTTGCGATTTTATTGAATACCTTTACCTTACCTTACTAATTTTGACTTTGACTTTGACTTGACAAAACAGTCTGTATGTATTTCACTTGACACTGACGAGATTGTGTGTCAAAATGACAGACAGGTGACATAAATGAAGGAAAGAAGAAGTTATAGTTAAAAATCTGTTTTTATCACAAGCCGTAAAACATTACAAACAGACAAACACAATTTTGAATTTATGGTTTGTATAAGTTTTCGCTTGCTATAATTTTGTAAGCTAATTTGAAAATTACCAAAATAATACCCCATTTTATTTCACGGTACCGTCATTACATTGTTTTCGTTCAAATTAGCATGTTGCAGATAACTCAGTAAAATCGACAATCGTATGTTTTGTGAATGGTGTAAATTTACTTTGAATTTTAAACCTTAATAATATGATTATAGAGAAACAATTTTTGGCGAACTTGTGAATGGTAGATCTGGTAGAATGATTTTGAATCTTATGACCTTCGAAATAAAAGGGAATTCTCTTTGTGTTGTAATGAGTCACTGGTCGCACACAATAACTGACTCACCAATCAGCCTGAGCTTTATGAGAACTACATTTGGCGTAATTTCATTATTTTCAAGAACAAAGCTTTCGGTCTCTGTAATCGAGTTTATCTAACTTTAAGCTTATTTCTGTGGATAAGAAAAGATATTTTATTTACAATACAATACGATTCTGGCGCGATCGCAGCCTGAAATTTTGGAGGGGGCACTAATAATAATACAATTGAGCAGCACCGGAACAAAAACCTATAAATCCACTTTACGTAATTTTTGGGAAAATACAAAAGAAAACCAAAAATTATCGGATTTTGTTCTGGCTGCCCATCTTTAGAGTCTCATTTAGTACGTTTTTAACGGGTTTTGACGCGTCCAATTAAAGTATAACATGTAAGAGTACTATGAGAGACGAAAAGAAAAAAACAAGTTGTTTGATCAAAAACGGATTTATCAATTTTTGTTCAGGCGCTTCTCAATTTGTGGAGTAAATTAGACTTTATTGCACAATAACAAGCACCGTTAGATGACAGCAAACCATAAAATGCATCGCGGCTAGGGGCAAAAAATAGTTTTATTTTTATTTTGTAAATTTGATTTTTCAATTTGACGTGTACGATTTTGGGGGGGGGGGGGGGCATGTACCTTGAGTGATAAAGAGTTATATATCTTTTGAAACTATCATGGTTATGAACATAATTTAATCATTTAAAAAGGTATATTTACCATGATTTGTTAATTTAATCCTCCTACCCGATGGACTGACGACCTTGTCAGGATCGCCGGAAGTCGGTGGATGGAGATGGCTCGGTATAGTTCTTCCTGGAAATGTATAGGGGAGGCCGATGTCCAGCAGTGGACTTCTTTGGGCTGATGATGATGATAATTATGAGCTTGATCCAGCCATCTTGAGCCAGCCATCTTATTTTTTGTAAAACCCAGATTCACGAACAATAAATGATTTGATTTGATTTGATTTGATTGCACAGTTGCATGCGCCATGATCACGGATCAGTTCGACCCGTCATCATGGCGCATGATGTGCCGAAATATCGGAAAACAATCAAATCATGGTAATTTTGATTTAAAACGGGATTTAAATGAAAATTATGATATCTATCTATCTACGATCACCTACTTCTGGGATTCCACTAGTCAATATACTCGAGTAGGTATCACTGCGCGTTACAGAATCATAGCATATCCGGCACTGGGCGGATGGCAGACAATTTGTGAATTGAACACACGAGTGAGGCACGCCGCCGCCGCCACCGCCGCCGCCACTCACTCGGTGCATCTCACGTGTACCTGGCATTCCACAGGTTATCGAATCTTTTATAACAACATAGCAAGTATTTGTACAAAGTCAAAAGGTATTTATTCAATCAAATCGCAAGGATCACTTTGAAACGTCTTAAAGCTAGGTGACTCTAGGTGCCAGTTCCACGCGACCAAAGCCTAGAAGAAGAAGAAGTAGTACACGAAACATAAATAGGTGGTTACTTTTGAAAAAAATAATTAATCTACGTAGGTATATTATCCTATTGTGAATGCTGACGAGCATTTTGTGAGCCAAAATGGTTGTTTACTTGTTGATAGGATACGTACTATGCTTAAGTTCTCAAAATGTATTTGACTCTAGGTAGTTATGTTGTCCCCTCACCCCTCTGCCTTAGATTAAGTCTAGAATATTGTTTGTGCTGACATCTTCAATGCAGTTCTTAGAAATTAAGGTTTGCTGATACAGCCGTTTGCAATCGCCCGGCTGCATCCGCCCATGTACTTTTATATTCATTATTAAACCACCTCCAAATCGGTGTACACGTATAATCATTTAGTTTTATTTCCACTTATAATTAATTCAGTGTTTTTTAAAAACTTACTGAGTAACTCCCAAATCAAAAGTGGCGCAGCCGGCGCGGATTTTCTTGAAATCACGGGGTTTTTCGCAGTTTTCCGACGTCCAAATCCGTTAGGAAATTTTGGGGAAAATTCCTTGTAGAGTTGATCCGTCGAACCAAATAAATATCTTTTGAGTGGAAGTGGAAGCAGTATGGGAGTAGCGGTCGGTTGGTGAGTAAAACTTTTCGCCATTCCTTTCCCTCACCCTCCTATATTTTGCACATTTTATTGTTATACTTGAGATAGAAACTTGCTCATTATAACTTACTTTAATTCGGTAGACCTTGTATGAATTTCTATCAAGATCAAACCATGTTCTAAAAATAGAATAAACATAGATTTAAGAATAAATTGATACGGTATATTGAAATCATAAAATCTGATTTTAAATAAGTAAAAATTATTGTTAATTAGAGATTACTGATCTAAACTCGATCATAATATTAATTAGTTATTATATAAAAAAATTAAAATAATAAAATTTATTTTTACAAAAATATTATTTTATAAAAACATTTTACATTTAATCCCTATTGTTCTATTGCTTGTTTTATTGTGTTTTTAAATTTTGTGTAATTTGTGTGATCGTGAAAAAGGTCAGTTGCCTCCTCCGATTATTTTCATAACTCACGATGACTGAGCCAGAGACCGAAAAGCTTCGACTTATTCCTAGAGAAGTCTCTCAGTTAATTCCGCTTTTTAAAGGTGATAAGAGACAATTAAATTTATATTTGCGGAAATGCCAATACATTATCGGTCGATACGGTCAGCAGGGAAACGAAGCTCAGAATCTTTATGTCTATAATGTTTTGACAAGTAGACTCACCGAGGACGCAGCTGCGCTCTTATCAGAACGTGACGATGTAGAGACATGGTCAGATTTAAAAGAAATCCTCATCCAACATTTTGGAGACCCGCGTAGTGAAGCTTGTATTAATATTGAATTAGAATCTTTAAAAATCAAATCAGGTGAAAGTTATCTAGATTTTTGTAATCGAATACAAACTATTCGCTCACTATTAATTTCAAAAGTGAACACAACAGAAGACAAAGATTTGAAGCGCGCAAAATTGATCATTTATAACAATACAGCTCTGAATGTATTTTTATATAACCTTCCTGAAAATATGGTTCGCATAGTGAGACTGAAAGCACCCTCGACTTTAGAAGCAGCATTAAGCGTTGTTCTGGAGGAAGTCAACTTCTCAGAACAGTACAATATGAGGAATCGTATTCATGGCGGTAGGCAGATCGAACACGCAACGGTTTCAAGGCCAGCGATAAGTCAGCCTATGTTATCCGGCTCTAATAATGTACAGCCAAAGTTCGGTTTTGGTGTACCCATTAATGCACAGCCTAAGTTTAAGTTTGGCATCCAGAATGCACAGCCACAAAATTACAGCACTATCCAACAACCATCATTTGGATATAAGCCTCAATTTGGCCTTCAGCCACAACAAAATAATCAACAATTTGGTTACAAACCACCACAACCGTTTGGTTACAAACCCCCTCAGGCGTTTGATTACAGACCCCCTCAGGCGTTTGGCTACAGACCCCCTCAGGCGTTTGGCTACAGACCCCCTCAGGCGTTTGGTTATAGACCCCCTCAAGCGTTTGGTTATAGACCCCCTCAAGCGTTCGGTTATAAGCCAGAAACGATACCATATGTTCAGCCTCCTCGCTTACAAACTAGCGACGTTACAATGCGGACAGCAGCCCCTAAGGCACCGCAACAAGGTTTAAATTTGAATGAACTAACTACAAACGAGTATGATCCCTACTATGACGAAAGTTATGCGTACGGTAATAATCTCGATTACTATGACGACGACCAATATAATGAATATTATGAAATGATTCGTAGAGACGACAAACAGAATACCAACGCTGATGAATCTAGGATAAAGATAAATGCTCTAGATTCCGATGATGAAAATTTATCAATTATTGTAGTTAACGTAGATGAGAAAGAAGAAAAACTAAAAAAACATTTAGAAGATATAGGAAAGTTTACAGCGGAAAAGAAAGTCACTAGGAATGATTCATCTACAATAACAATATCGGATACTAGTAGAACAAATACAGCTAGCCCTATTGAAATTTCAGATAGATCATCAATACATAGCCTTAATAATGACCAATACCCAGTGCGATCAGGATCAAGTAAATCAGAAACAATTAATTCTGCTATAGAACTAGAATCGACAGGAATACCAATTTTACATGAGGCAGTAGACACCAAGCCTAATCAAATCTTAGTATACTCATGGTTTAAAAATGAAATGCAGGTGAAAAATCTTTCTCGAGAAAAACAGAAAGTTTTAGAAGTTTTTCTACCAAAAGATAACCCCGAATTAGTAAAAGAATTTTTTAAACAGTATATAAAACCAAAATTAAAGTATTTCATATATTTTGAAGACAGCTCACACCGTATATTATTCGCTAATATAATCATTCAATTATTTAAGAAAGGTATGATCAATTTTTACGAATGCACTGAACGGGTTATCACTATTGAAGATGAAAGGAAAACTAAAGTTCCTATTAAAAACATCAAACGCCCTCCGCAGGTGCAGCCTACTGCTAGTAGTGGTGCCGTCGCTGGCTCTTCATCTTCAAACACTTAAAGGAAATCCAGGTTTACTTCCGATCAAAGAAGGACAAGCTTATGTTCAAACTGATCATTGGACTATAGTAAAGGTTATTAAATTGGATAGGATCTACAATGATTTGAATTACGTAACTGAAAACTTTGAACAATTGTGTAAATTAGTTGACTGGAATGCATCATATTCTAAAGAATTTAAAAGTGTGAAATTACATACAGAGTTTATTCGCGATATAACTAAGGAGAAATACCAACAACTTGTTCCACAACAGCGTTTTAAAAGAGGTCTCATTAATCCTTTGGGTTCTCTTATAAAAATTGTAACAGGAAATCTTGATAACGAAGACGCAATTCGATTTGAAAAACTTACTTCAAAATTGAGTCATAATGAAATTATAATTTCCGATAAATTAACACTGGTCTCGAAAATGTTTGATAGTTTTATTAATGTAACTGAAACTATTAATAATAATACATTGAATTTGGAAAACCGTCTAAAAACAACTGAAATTATGTTAAGAGATTTAGCTGTTAAAGAGAAGAATTGGGTTTTCTCTACTTACGTTATTGGTTTGTTTAACGTTTATACAAGCAGCTATCATACTTTATTTATCAGGCTTAGTAAAATTGAAACTGCTTTAGCCTTGAGTAAAGTATCTGTATTACATCAGTCTATTGTGAACTCTACGGAACTCTTGTATCATTTGAAATTGATTGCTAACTCTGAAACCTTAGTGTATCCGCCTAGTTACGAAAACTTGTTAAAATTAGAAGAAACCATTTGTGTAAAATCCTATATTAAGAAACGGCAGATCACATTTATTATGGAAATTCCTTTAACAGATAAGCTTATTTATAATTATTACAAATTGTACTCCTTACCAATTTTCCATGAATCCGAAAATAAGACCTTATCCATTTTTCCTAAATATCCTTACCTTCTGGCGAAAGGAATGAAATACTTACCGATTGTGAAACCGTGCCGCCCGTTATCAGCTGGCGACCATTTCCTGTGTAACACAGACAACCGAGCCTTGTACCATGAGCTTACCTGTATAGAGCAGCTCATGAAATTCGACAATGACCCCACTCGCTGTACACAGCATCAGGTCCAGATTGAAGAGATCAAGGTTCAACAAGTCAACCCCGACAGTTGGATTATGTATAGCAGGCTGAA
This sequence comes from Chloroclysta siterata, assembly GCA_932294275.1. Classification (NCBI taxonomy): domain Eukaryota; kingdom Metazoa; phylum Arthropoda; class Insecta; order Lepidoptera; family Geometridae; genus Chloroclysta; species Chloroclysta siterata. Next base: position 14,492,893 of record OW028602.1, read on the forward strand.
GACGACCCTTACTAAGCATTGCGACAATGACATCAGTAAACTGTCCGTTTTCGGTACTTACCTCGTGACAATTGATGAACCATGTGATTTGGAGATCAATGGAATTCGCATAAGCCACCGTGTCTTCATAGAAACGGAAGTTGTGGAGCCAATTCCGCTAATCGCCTTACCACGGCTACGTGTGAACGCGAGTCTATCCAGTGCACGCGCACTCAACATGAACGGTGTCAGTTTAGATGAAGTTAAATACATGGCGTACTCTTTAAAGCATAGTTCAGTGATTGAAAGTGTTTTGAATGAAAGAAAGGATTTTAACTTCAGTGAAACTTTAGGATACGTAACTTTAGGCTTAATCATTTTATGTTTTCTTGTGTTTTTATTATATGTGTTTCGACTCAAATTGTTGAATAGCATTCCATGTATGAAAAATTATCGGAATCAATCTCAAATCGATCATACCGATAATTTTCCTCTTAGGGATGGAGGAGTTATGTTGTCCCCTCACCCCTCTGCCTTAGATTAAGTCTAGAATATTGTTTGTGCTGACATCTTCAATGCAGTTCTTAGAAATTAAGGTTTGCTGATACAGCCGTTTGCAATCGCCCGGCTGCATCCGCCCATGTACTTTTATATTCATTATTAAACCACCTCCAAATCGGTGTACACGTATAATCATTTAGTTTTATTTCCACTTATAATTAATTCAGTGTTTTTTAAAAACTTACTGAGTAACTCCCAAATCAAAAGTAGGTAGTATACAATAATGAATAATAAACGCTTAACCGTCATTTTAAATGATGCTGAGCCACAGACTCCTAGATTCATTTTATCCATAAAAACTCAAAATTATATCATTATTTTATTCTGAAACAGAAATGTCGGATCGCCCAAAAAGAATGAATACTTTAAGAATATTTAGGATAGTTAAATAATTACGCGCAGAAGCATGAAGCAATGTACTCCTTTACACAGGCTATCATCACTAGTTTCCAGGATAAAGATCTTCTCCATCCACCGAATTCGATAACTTCTGTAGATGTCCTCTGTTTTTTCTGAACTTCTTAACATCTCAAAAAAAAACAAAAATCTATGTACACAGTGTGTTAAAATACTCGTACCAAAACTTCAGGGGGCTAAAGTACCCATCAATATGCTGTTTCATACAAAAGTTCAATACCTACAAACAGCTGTTTATTTGCGTTCACAGTGTTGGTTCCTCAGAAAAAGTTATTCATATTGATGGGTACTTTAGCCCCCTGGAGTTTTCGGTACAGTATTTGTATAATGTATAATGACAAGTCTCCATTTTTAGACACTAAACTGAAATTTGATACGAGTAGGTAACAAACAAAGAGCTTTAAGTTTTGTTTTGAAAATATATTTTTCACAGCAAGCTTTTATAAAACGATAGCCGCTGATCTACCCTACACGTAGAGTGTAGGGTAGATCAGCGGCATGGAGAGTTACTGAGAGATAAATAAAGAAAGAAATGCGTTTATTTGTCGTACATACATACGAGGAACTCCATTTTCAGATGGGTTAACCATCCCGCTCAATCATCAAATTCATTAAAAAAGAGGATATTTGAATCACGAACCATATCCTTTAAGGTTCGTTTCTGTGTCAGTTCCGCTACTCGCCGCTACGGGCGCTGCTCAACTAGTGTGCGTCTCGCGTCACTCGCTGTGATTGTACTGAATTGAGCTTCCGTCGCTGACAGGATAAAAAAACCCGGCCGTGTCCTCGCCGCCATTAAACAATAGCCAATCTACCGTCTGAGTGACGGGTGTGCCACAAACGAGGCGAGTTTTGTTACAGAACTTTTTAGTTCAAAAAGTTCTGTGAGGGAAAAAGTTGAAACTCATGTACCAAAATATATCACGTAGGTTTTATAAAAGTGACGGATTTCATAAACAAAGAGACCTACAATAATCAATAGAACTACGGTTATTTATGAGATTTGTTGCCTATCTATCGATTTTTTTATACTACATGCTGTTAGGACTAGCGTTGCCTCCTGAGTCACGCACGATTGGAATGTGCACTGCTAGTTTTAAAACGACTGTTGCCTTCAAAAAAACATATTAAATTATTTTTTTTTTTACTTTTTAGCTTTTATTAACAAAGTTACTAAATTTCCAGAAATAAAGTTCGTCAGTAGTCCGCCTTATTTGGAACAAGCCATGATTGGAGCCTGATTGAATTGTCGGACGAATTTGTGGCAACAAAATAAAGGATACAGTACATTGATACCGTCAAATATTTGACGGAGATTTATATTGTTGTTCACTCAATTCTATTTGTTTTAAAAGTATCATTCAATTTGGAAGAGACGGTTCGATTTGTTTTATGTAAAACAGTTATTTAGCTACACTATTCATAATCATAATAATTCTATTCTACTTACTAGTCTAGTTTTTTTAATCATAATAAAAAAACTAGACTAATAAGTAGACTCCGTTTCGTATTTAGAGCATTATAAAAATCTCTCAGACATACAAATGTCTGAACGATTTTCCCCATAACGATAAGACCGCCTGTACTTCACTGAGTAGCTATTTATGTCATTGTATTGATGCCCTTGTGGTTAAGTTTTATCCATTCTATATAACTCATGGCAAATCAATCCTATCATAAACAGAATAAATAAGTAAATACGATACATTTCAGGGCAATTTGCACCCCATCAGAACACCCCTTAGCACCCCTCCAATCAAACCAAAAACACCTGTAACCTTGGGGCAGATCGATAAGGGTTGCAGATTTGATTTGTTTTACCTGACTAAACCGGGACGTGTTTTTGAAGTTTATGCTCGTTCTAATGGTAAATAAAGGGTCTTTATGCAGACTTTTATACATGCCTCTCTTGGGTCAATATCCCTTAAAAACTTGCGGTATAGTCATAGTCATATTTTATTACTAACAAATTAGTTACAGGTCTCACAATAAATAGGTACCTACGTACACACAGCAATAAACACAAGCACATACATATACCTACACTTATGTACATCATTTAGATAATTCGACAAAACGTTTCAGCGTCTGATCCACAAACTATGTTTTATTTAACATGATTGTCGAGCCGGCACTTCCTAAATTTTCAGGCAGAGCGTTGTAGATTGCAGAAGCCACGCACTGTACATGTATAGGTATAAAATAAAAATAAATAAATGATAATCAAAAAATAGTTGTACAATTGATATTATCAATTTTAATGATTTATTTCGCAACGAACGCTTCACTCTGTTAAGATGGATTGGATAGGATTGGTACTATTTCTGATAAGTGGGTACTAGGTATGATTTAGCTACTGACTGGTACTATGACAGTAAGGGGTTTTAAATAAATAATGTTGATTTTTATACTTCACAGACAATTTTTTGCAGACATATTTTTATAGGATTAATAGAGTGCATGATGCAGGATTTTAGATGGTTTAGACTTACGCAGCAGCACAGCACAGCACCACTGGTGGTCTAGTGGGAATTACTCTGCCTTCTGATTGTAATATCGTGGGTTCGAATCCGGATCAGAAGGCAGAATTGCTACCACTAGAACATCAATCTTGATACTCTTATATGGGTATAATGCTTGACATTAACATAAAAAAGTATTTGCAAAACAGTAATTTAGTACTTAAAATGTAGTCAAAATTTTACGAACTTCAAGAAAAAAAAACGGTAGATAATTCAATTTCATTTTGACTAAGTTAACAAAATTCTTCGCATCATTCCATTGATTAATTTTAAGCAAAAACATACAGCCGTTAACCGTTATTATTGTAATGTTTCCAGCTTCAAAAGTTTGTGCCAAAAGAAACAGAAAACCTTACAATAGAAAAAGTCAAGACACAATAGAAATGTCGGAGTTTCCGAAAGCTGTCATAAAAACTTTTGTTTGTTGGAAAACGACAACTTCTGCGATAAATTATTGCGAACAAACTCATTTTACACCTGAAAGGGTTTAATCAAGAAGATAATATTTTTTTGGATTTATTGTTGTAGTTGGTTAATTTATATACCAAAACTAGAACCAGATAACTGATAGAATACGTATAAACATACTTTTTTGTAAACACATTTAGCCCTTGTTTATTGTACCCATTTACGTAATTCAGTCTTTTCTAACATTCTTATAAACTCTTTTATGTATTAAAACAATATTTACGCAAACCTCAATATTTAATACGAATTTTCACGTTTATTAAACATAAAGAGGATAATAGTGAAATTCGTTCTAGTCATGTCAAATTTTGCCTATACCAAACTACAACACTACAAATTATTCGGTTCAAGTCGCGTATTTACATGAGCGTAGTTCCGCAAATTACAACGCCATCTGTTGCTGAGTAGCGGCACTAAGCATAATTTACTAACGGTCCGCGAAATAAAACAACCAATTAACCTCGCTGTTACTACAGATTAAAGTGCGAGATAATCTTCGGCTTTATTATCTTTATCTTTGACCGTGTTATCTTGCAGCTGCCCTAACCGATTTTGAATAACTGCCATTACATCCATCATGGCTTGTAACTCTGGCGGTAGGTATATTTTATAATGTTTAAAGTAATTAACCTACAATTTTACGTTGTAAATGGCTTTTTTACATATTTTTTACAATCTGATCATAATATTTGCTTTACAACTACTCGTACGCATCAGGTACATCTGCGACCATAAATTTATTACCAACTACATTAAATTACTACATCTACGATGGGTTTTTACTGCATTATTATATGAAGTTTGCTGAGACTTTTTAATCTACTAATATAATATATTCTTTATATTTATCGACTTATTCAGTTTGATTCGATTACGTATTTAACCTATTACGCACCCGATGATTAAAACATCTAAGAATATTCTTTTAAACTCGACAATGAAAATGAGCTACCGAAAAAACTCAGAATCGATTAAAGCCGTAAAGTAATTTCATCAATGAGGCAATCACACGTCGCGTGCGGACGCGACCTGCCTCAATCGACACACGTACTACGCAGCCCACGCATACTACACGATTGAAGCGCTAAATATAGAAAATAATATAAACATTCATCGACAAATGTTAGCGAAATATCAACAAAAATACTTATCCTGCAAATATTTTATTCATGTTGATAAGTCAACATTGAAATAATTGAAATGATACAGAACCAATACGGGTTTTTTCCCTTTTTTTTATTGTAAAGGTACTAACGGATCAGCGAATTTGGATTAAAGAATCGAGAATCACCTTATACATTCAACAGTTTATATTATAGATTATTCTTATTCTGAGAAAGTACAAAAAAACAGTACATTAATTATGTAGCTCAAAATTATGGTTACATTTAAAGCAGAATGGTTAGAGTAACTACCTACTTTCCAATTTTGTAAATAAACGTTGAAAAATACATTGTGTTATGTTGTGAATGACAGATGTCATAGTTACATTGAAATGAGTTTTTCAAATAAATAATTACATTTCAAAGAGTTCTGCTGTTATCGTTTGACATTACTTTTTCCATAAATTATATAATTTCATTATTTAGCGACAGATGCTACTAATATGAACGAAAGGTGTATGAATTAATTAGTTTGTCGGAATGTTAACAGTAGCTAATAATTACTACTCTGTTTGCCGTTAGAATTGATGCGTAGGACAAAAACGTTGAAGTTTTGTCGACACAAAAAAAATTCGACTCTAGCAAAATAGACAGCTCAGATAGTAGTAATTCTGCTGTAGGCCGTAGGTTTGATCCCCACCGGAAACAAACATTTATGTATTGTATGTTTGTTCTCTGCCTAGATAACATAAATTAATTATTGTGTTATATGAAGTATTCGAAAAAAAATATTACTCGTAATCAGCTCTCTGGTTACCATAGTAGAGGTATACTTTGCTCAGTTTGGAGCTAGATAGAGCTGTGCGGAATGTCCAAAAATACTAGGTACATATACTTACGTTATTTATAATATCTTCAGTTGTTTTTTATATTTTTTACTAATTATAATTAAGACATACATCAGCGACGCGTATAAAGCAGCGATACTAAACTATATACTCACTGATGTAATCATACCGTTCATTGATAGACTGAATACAAAAAAACGGTACGGTACGGTTCTCTCGCGTCTTTTCGGTACCACTTCTTATAATCAATTAAAAACTATTCTGTGATAGAAATTCATTCAAACTTAAAACACCACATTACGTGCCTATAAGAGTGCTCTCATGCTAGAAAACATGCCTAGTAAGATACTAGTAAAATCATATTATATTCCGTCACTTCTAGGACTTATTATCCAAATTTCCATTACAATGAAAGGATTCAAGTGAAATAGCAATAGGACAAAATGTCGCTCCAACGAAAGCAGGAATTGCAAACTTTTATTTATTCTGTGGTATGTTATTCTTTAAAATACTGCTATTTATGCTATGTCAGGAGTAACGAACTAAAACCACAGATGAGGTGGTAGTTGTAAACGCCAGGTGTCGTGCGTGCCATGTGCTCGGCTAACTATATTTTTGTAGACAATCATTACATCAGTTTCGAACACTTATGGTAGACATAGGTACCTTTGGCAGGAAATTGTTAAATGTATTGAAATGTCTTTACTGCTAATTTTGATGCTATTATTTTAGAAGACAGTTTAGTTAGGTATGTACTATTATTTTCTTCTATATACAATTATTTTGTTTCATAAAATACCTATAATACTGTTTTCTAAAATTAATAATAAATTTTCTTTAATGTCTGCCATTTCAAAAGGATAATCATGTAAGTAACCTATTTTTATCATAACAACTGAGTAAATAGAAACTTTATTAAGAATTTACAAGTCTACTCCACATTATTTTCGTCGCCTCTAAATTTCCAAAGTTTCTAGCTTAACAACGCCATCTATTCGTAAACCATAAAAACAACTAGCTCTATTTAAAGCTGAAACCAAATTGCTCCATCTAGCGGCGAGTAGCAGAACTTGTTGCATCGCGATGTAGCGTAGCAAACTCATCTAGGTAGTCTGATCTGTGCTTGTTGGAAAATAAACTAGATGGCGCCTTTACAACATTTAAACAACCACTGGTTTTTAGGAGTCCGAATGTACAACTTTCAATTCAATCTCACTATCAAAACTTGTCTATATCATCATAATCACACTAAAACACTAATCAGTCGCCATCTAACATTGCATGTTTCATTTTTTCCCCTTTTGTGTTAACTTTTCCTTTATTTTACTTACTTTTATTTGCTTTTAAGTTCTTGGTGTGTCTGTGTTGTTATAGCTTATTTTGGCTCCGGATGGGACCCTGCAGACAGTCAAGAGCGAGTCGCGACGAGGCCGAGGCAGAGGGCGCTCTTCCAACAACCCCGTGAGTACACCTTTTTTCTGTTTTCCTATTTTCATTGTTTTAACACGCTTATGATTAACCATCTCATTCATTCATTTCGTGTCATGTTTCGTCTGTAGATAACAGAATCATAATATCAAAATGTTTTACTTTTCCGTGTGAACATACGTCAGTTTTTTCCGTGAATATGTTTTGAATTCCTAGACGATGAAAGAGTAGAACAAAATACCTACCATATTGCGTGAGTAATTACTTATCTTTAGTAAAAATAAGAGCCGAAAACAAAATAAATGCTTTCTCGCTGAGTTACCACATCACCCAAACGGAAATTAACAAATATTAAACAAAATTATTTATAAATCAATTGACAAATGTAAGTTGATACCTATTTACAGAATATATTAAATACACATGATAAAGTTGAACTATCTGAGGGCTTATTACGAGTTTAGTGCCGATCGTCGATCGTTACGATACACCGAATTTTCTATGAAAATAAATCAACGGCATCTAGCGTATTCTTTGAGAAACTGTTTTTTTTTTCATAGAAAATTCGGTGTATGGTAACGATCGACGATCGGCACTCTATCGGCACTAAACTCGTAATAAGCCCTCTGCAGACCGTTGCAAACAATCTATAGATACGCTTACCTCAACCAATGCAAATCAACGTATAGCTAATGAATTTCTACTTACTAAACGATTAACTTCTCATTTTTACTATACGTAGCATTTAAACAATATTTTCTTAAATGTTATTTGTCTTACTGAAAATTATGTAACATATATGATAAATAAATTTAAAGAAATGCAATTTTTATTAAGGATAATAAAGCTAAGGTTATTTAGGTTTGATAGTGCGATCAATTAGATATGTAGGTTTGGTTTCTTGTCTCAGCCAGATTGCAACAGGAAGTTTCAATGATGTCTTGTTAGATTTGCTTTACGATACACGTAAGCGCTTGCTTGATTGACTGATTCTCTCAACAAGACAGTGCAAGTCTATAAGTCTCGAAAGTTCGTAATACAGATACTTGAGACTTAGCACCTTCGGGTCTCAGAGTGATAGACGCAATGCAATGCCATTAGAAGGAAAATACGGATGCAACAAGCAGATGGCTCACTTGATGTTAAGTGGTAACCATCACCTATAACAAACTATTGCCGCGTAAGTCACGCACGATAGGAACATGCCCTACGACGCCTTCAAGGCTGGTTTCCTATTAAGGACTCCGTTTAACTCGCAAGAATAAACTGCATATTGCTCGACTATTTCTTGGTGGAAATACAAGTATGCAGTTTATTCTTGCGAGTTAATGGGTCCCCTCCACTCGCGGTGGAAACCGCCCTTGACCAACGAAGATGTTAAGCGGCATATACCTGTAATTTCATCAGCAACCACACTCTTCAATCCGGAACACAGGAACGCTGCTTGGCGTCAGAAATAGGCATGGGATAGCAGAGTTGCTACCATGCTGTGAGGGTTGTCTAATACCTGCCTACATATTCCATTACACAAGTCCTTGACCTTAAGCGCTGAAGCCATATATCACAAGCGAGAGTGATTCACAAAATGGCTACCGTGTTGCGACTGAATCCAGCCATGACTTTATTTATTTCCGTATAAATCAGGGAACAAAAACGAGGTTACTCTCGCTTTCAAAATGTCCGAATATAGGAATAAACTGTTACGTTTGTCGTCAGTTCATGGTCGGGCCGCGGTGGGTAAATACGAGCCCCATTCACCCGGATTAAACCGGATGACTATCAAAAAAAACTTTTATCCCGCTTCACGATCCATTGCGGGTTTCCTCGCCCCTTTATGCAATCGACACCAAACCTTCCGCACTGGGCGCGCAATGTATTTAGTACAAACGGTTTCGGTCGGATGATTTCACGGATTTACGGAGATTTTTCCGCGTATTTTGGCAGTAGTAACTATGCGGTTAGCTGCACCACCTGTTTGTTCATTTGGATTGAGTTCGCTCCGATTAATTAATCAATTTGGTGCAGCAAGGTCGTTGTTATTTTCACTTGTCTGGGATGTTGTTAATATTAGGTATGTTCATCATAACGGGGTCAGTTAGATGTTTACGACGCTTTTTTGCAATATGTATCAGTCTGACACAAAGCAATAAGATGCTACTTACTTAAACGTATACACAATACATATATTTCTAAGCAGAGTTTACTTTTTCAAGACTAAATATGTGGCAGGCAACTTTTTGTAGGCCGCGATTTATCCGGTTTTGTCTATCCTTTCCATGTAAATGGTTTCTTGAAGCTATAGCTTTTAGCGATAAGATTGCCCGTTATACTAAGTATTTTTATGTATTTCCTTAATGTTTTTTTATTAATAAACAATAAAGAGTTATTCTATATAATCTAATAATAGGCAGCGCTACGAAGCGCTACGGAAATGCTACGCGGCGTAGCAGGGCAGCATTTTAATTGCTTACTAGTTTCCAATATTACTTCCATAGATTATCTTTGTAGTATTCCGTTGGTTTTTTTTGTTTTTACTACTAGCTGATGGAACAAGCAGATGGCCCACTTGAAGTTACGTGGTAACTATCACCTATAACAAAGCATTGCCTCTTAAGTCACGCACGATAGAAACGTGGCCTAAGTGCACTGCCCTGCGTCCATCAACTTGAGGCATACAGATGTTTAGCCTCATGTGCCTGTAATAACACAGGCAACCACACTCTTCAAACCGACACACAGCAATGCTGCTTGGCGGCAGAAAAAGGCGTGGTGGTAGTACTTCCCGGACGAGCCACACACAAAGAGTTCTACTACTCTCAAAATCTTATATCTACAAAAATGTAGATTTAGAGCAAGATTTAGAAGCAAGTTAGTCGGTTGTCATCCTCTAACGTATGAAGCACGGAAGCCCCCAGATGTAATTACTACTAGTCAAAGTCAAAGTCAAAAGGTATTTATTCAATAAAATCACAAGGATCACTTTGAAACTTCTTAAAGCTAGGTGACTCTAGGTGCCAGTTCCACGAGGACGCGTCTTGTATGGCATTTTAATGCGCCCTTCACTCTTTTATTTGTCGTGTCACTAATTTCTTTCGAAACAGTGTGGTGAAAGGATTTTCGACCACTTGACTCATGTTTTTAGAACTTTTTGTACGACATGTCGGTTTCACACACATGGTGTTAAGTCACATGTGCCTGTAATTGAACCGGCACTCATACTCTTCAGTCTTTGTGGCTGGTATTTCAAAACTAGCAGTGAACTCTTTCGAATTTATACGAAAACATTTCAAAACGTGTGTCCTGAGATACAAAGGGACTCTTTAACGAGAGTAGTCCATAGAGTTTGTGACAGATAGGGCGTATTACCGCGTTTACATTTAGACATTCGCGCTGCCATTCGCGTGGACGGAAATGTGGCCATATGTCCGCGGCAGCGTCGCTGGCAACGTGAGTTCACATTTAGCCCGGACACTTAGGGAGCGCAGGCAACCCGAACGTCAACGCGAGCGGACATGGAAGTGGCTAGTTTACGTTCTCGCATCGCCCATGCCCTGTCCATGTCTCTGCACATTTCCACGGACATGAGCTGAGGGTAAACGCGGTATATCGACGGCTGCGGACTAAAGCGAGGCAACTATATTTTATAAAGAGACTGACAAGCGTTAGAGTATTTCTCGCTCGCACATTTTAATGTTTTTGAACATAATAAACAACCAAAAAGTTGTACTTTTAGTTAACGTACTCAAACTTTTTGGTAGGAAAACTTTTTTGGGTCAAAATCTAAACCTACCTAAGGTTTGGTATGTAAACTGTCACTATACAATCATTAATAATAATAAAAAAATACTTCAATTCAATTTTTATTTTCAAGAGATTTACAATTCAAAATAGAATGTAAATTACTTAATTGTATTATGTATTTTTTTCCTGTTTTTATGTCATGACTTTGTAAATACACGTTTCTACAAAGTCATAACATAGGAAAAAATACATAATGCAATTAATTAGTAATTCTTTTGCAATCTGAATTAATTTACATGCTATAATTATTACCTACCTACTAATCATGCTCCGTTATAGTTTATTTTTATTATATCATAAGGGCTTTAAACAAAATTTTATAATATTATACCTACACACAGACAGCCTTAACAGCTCAGTTGGCAGTAGCTCTGCCTTCTGCGCCGTAGGCCGTGGGTTCGATCCCCACCGAGAACAAACATTTTTGTGATGAACATTTTTGTTCTCTGTCTGGGTGTTATATAATATTATAAGTATGTATTTACAAAAAAAAAGTATTTATGTAGTATATCAGCTATCTGGTTCCCATATTACAAGCTCTGGCTTAGTTTGGGGCTAGATAGTGTTGTGTGAATAGTCCACCTATATTTATTTATATTATATAATATTCGTATAAAGTTATTAAACAAGTCGCTTTTGTAGATATCCTTTTATTCTTTGCGTCGTCGTCATAGCCACAGATTGCACAATAGATTGTACGTTTTTCAGTGCCGCCCGTATGTCCCAAACTTTTCAAAGGAGTTGTTTTGAGAGTGGGGCCTTGATAGGAAATGAAAAAACCGCATTGAAGCTGCTTTTTTAAAGCTACATTAGAATTAAAATACCAACAACAATGATTCCAACCTTAACTTTTCTTTATTTTTTTTCTTTCATTCTATAATGTTACGTATATATTAATATTAGCTCAATACATTGTTTACTTACCTAGAAATTTATAAATAAATGATAATTAATAAAATTATCTAATTAGAAAATATTTCCACGAATTTCTAACTTCGTAACTGGTATAAAACCGAGTTTGGAATAATATTATCACGATAGTTCTTAAAAGTAGATATTAATTCAAATTGCCAACGTTTACACTACTTACTTATTATTCTGTGTCATATCTAAATGCACTCAAAAACATACCGTTTTGAAATACCTAATGATATAAAAAACCACCAAATCAATTTATAATTATATTAATATATATAAATTACGCGTCACGTTGTTTGTCCGCTATGGACTCCTAAACTACTTAACCGATTTGAATCAAATTTGCGCACCGTGTGCAGTTTGATTTAATTTAAAATATAGGATAGCCTTCATCTCAATTTATGGCCGCAATATTATTTCATTGCAAATTTGACACCGCCCAACAAAGTGGGCACGGGTCAGCTAGTATTACAATAAAATTAGACGTTTAGGTAACTGACAGAATACAATTGTTTATTTATAAACAAGGCTATAAGATAAGATAAGATAATGTTTATTTCCAAAAAAAATAACATGGTAGGTATTAGGTATATAATAGGTACACGTCCAATCAAAACTGACAGCTCAATTCTATTTGACTCAAACACTCTTGCAGCGTGCACAGGGAAATGAAATCATCCTGAAAAACTTTGCATACGCTGTATTTTATACCTTAAGCTTGTGAGATAAAGCTGATATTGCGTTGCAAATATACACGCATGTACTTAAATATCCTACTAGAGGCACAGTTAGGCGATCCTAATAGCTGATTGATGTGAACATGGTCACTCTAATGCTTTCTGCTTTAAGCGAATACTGGTGAAGTGTCTACACTTTGTGATCTAAATGGGAACATGAGTGAATAATTTGCCTCTGATAAATTATTTATTCTTTATTGTATACCGTAAAATACCTCTTGTTTACTTGAATATTAAAGAGAGAGCTTCACGACTTTGATGATAGGCACGGTAGATATCTCAGATCTTTTAGTACCAATTGAAGATGTTTAAGAGGGTAAGGGCCGGTTTCACCATGCTCTGTTAGATTAACAAAGGATTAAAGGGCCGTTAAATATGTCAAAATGTACGCGTTTGACAGCTAAGGTTAGATTTAACGGTCTTTTAATCCTTGATTAGTCCTTCCTTGATCAGAGATACGTCCAAATAGTGCATTCGGCACATTTTGCAGTATTTGTTAATTCGTGACTGGTTGCAAGCCCATTGCCGCTGTTAGGGTACCAACTTGTCTCCTCACGATGTTTTTTTATACCACTAGCTACAAGCAGATGGCCCAATTGATGTTAAGTGGCAACCATCTCCTATAACAAAGCATTGCCTCGTAAGTCACGCACGATAGGAACGTGCCCTACGATGCACTGCCCTGCGTCCAGCAACTTGAGGCATATACATATACGTTAAGCCTCATGTGCCTGTAATTACACCGGCAACCAAACTCTTCAAACTGAAACACAGCGTTGCTGCTTGGCGGCAGAAAAAGACGTGGTGGTAGTACTTCCCCGGACGAGCCCTTCACAGAGAGCTCTACTACTCTTAAAATACGTTATACAATTAACTGTTTATTCGTCGCGTCATTGGACATTTCTTGGTCACCATGAATTTGTGTTTCCGTGCTACGGAAAGGACGCCAAAATCAAAAACGGAAAGTGGAAATAGTTACCTAAAAACTCCGAACTAGTTTTCAATTAGGTTATAGCGCAATATGACTGCGCATATACATTTTTCGAAAAAAAAACAAAATTTGAACTTAAGATACCAAGGATTGCTACCTAAGATTTACAAACTCATCAAAGCCATACAAACTTAATACAAAATCTAATCGACGTTCAATCCCAAATAAATTGAAATCCGGAATAATGAAGACGGGCGCATAAAGCCTGCAGACGGACTAATTTCGCGGCCGCCATCTTGCCGTTGCCATGGCGACGAGACTGCCCCCACCGCCCGCCACCCTGCACTTGCATTGCATTTCCTAAAGGCTGGTGTGAGGTAAGTAAGGAACGGAAGAAACGCTTTCGTAGAGGTGAAAATGACAACACAATAATGACTCGTTTCTTTCGAAACAGTGTGGTGAAAGGATTTTAAGGTCACCTCAAAGAGACTCCTTTCAAGCGCTTGACACATGGTATAGAACATTTCAACTTTGTTTATGCTTTGTAATTACATAAATGTTTCTTTCTACAATGCAGAATTTAAGAACTGTCTAGGTTCTACCACATGCTGGTTTCCTCGAGATGTTTTCTTTCACCGTTTGAGAGTACTAGCACTGAACAAAAAAAACAAAAAACTCATCGGTGTACTTTATACGTATAAAAAATGAAAATATATGGTACTCGACTCGTCGTAGGCGTGTTTTTTTTAAATGTTTTGGAATTCTTGAAATGTACTTTTTTGTGAATAACATACGTACTAATAAACTATGTCATATTCCCATATAGAGAACAAACATCTATGTTCATAACAACGCAAAAGGTAGATCTTCTGTCAACTGAGCTGCAATTATTGTTTCCACAATGATGTAATAAATTATTTTAGTTCCTTCTTTCTCTACCTGTGTCAATATAGAGGTGTCTATGCTCTACGCGCTAGACGTAGACCAGGGTAGAGGTATGTAGGAGGCGCTCGGCTTGATTAACCAATTTGTGCCGGATTAGATTGAAGGATATCAATTTAAATCCAATTGCACTGGCTTTTATTTTTTGAGGTGAGGAAAGCATTTTATGTATGATTAAATTTACGAACGAGCTTCTAGCAGCGACATAAACATACTAAGGTCTTTCTGAATTTATTGAATACATTTTATCGAAGTGTGAGGAAATTTCACGTTTAAATATTTTACATTTATATTTGAACTTGATTCCGACAGAAAATCTATAGAGACAGTTCTTTAGAAATGAAAAGATTTTATTTTTAAATAAATGATTTGGCGAAAAACTTCACTTCTCATTTTTATAATGGCTTTCATCAAACTTCTTAAACATAAACATAAAATTTACTAAAATGCCGCACCTAACTTAAGTTTATGACGTCTACGGCCATCTCTTTCTCACACATTGTGTTGATAAGCAAAATTCGACGTTGCAGGCTACGTTCGAATTATAAACTCGGACGAAATTTGCACAGAGCACTTTGTAATTGCAAATTTTGTTGCTCCACGCATGCGCGCCACGCCGATCGATATCCCAAGACCATAGACTTTTGTTTTTTTTTTACCAATTGCAATTAAACTTTAGGCGCCAAAACATGAAAAGTTGGATTGTAAATAAATAAAAAGTTCACGGAAGTTTTTTTAGATTTTCTTTGGTGAAGAATAGATTTTTAATATGTTACCGCCCCTTCAATACGGGTTGAAGCTTTGGGTGGTGGGAGGGAGGGTGCCTCCCGTTTCTATTGGATAGTTACTCTAAACTATTGCCTGAAACTTTCATTAATGCATTCTATTACCTCACTATATAATACTAACTTGGTTTTTGTTTCTTTACCTACAATATAATGAGTAGTTTATGTACAAAAAAGAATCTTATATTATAAGATTCTTTTTTGTTCTTTTTTGTACATAAACTACTTTTCAGATATTTAAGTACCTAATTATTTTAATAGGTTAGACATTGTTCGGTAGCGCTGTAAGAATCATCGGACGATCATCAGCATTTAGTCCACCAAAAAAAAAATATGTTAAAAAATGTTTCGTTACAAAACTTAATACAAAATTTACGCACACGAATTGTAATTTCCGGCAGATATTTGAAAATTTCATAACTTTTCAGGCTGTTTCAGTGCTAAAGGGTCGTTTAATATTTTATTTGGCGCACAGTTGCCGCGGATTGCTCTTTTGATTACAACGGAACAACAGACGAATAAAATCCCAATTATTTTATTAATAATATAAATACGGAAATAGCTAGGATAAAGGAGATATCTTGAATGTATTTTAAGAGTTTTGTATCTTTTATACGATAATTTATGTGCATATAAATTCAAGAGGTATATTTTATAAAATAAACCACACATTTATTTAACACGATTTTACAAGCAAACTTTTATATTCTTGACACTTTTTAACACTGCTTCTTATGTTTTTACTTTTATCTATAATGAACCCATTTTTGTAGTAAGTACCTAATTTATAATAATTTCAATTTATAAAAAAAATATCAAAGTTTGACAAAAAATAAACAAAATATAATCATTCTTAATAAGTACCTATAAGTTACTAGGAGTAGGAATATTTTTTTTTATATCATGTAAGTCTATTGCAATCGTATGCCAATAGTTAAAAAAACAGAGATAAGTCAAAATATAAGCAATATCTAAAGTATCATGGTATATTTTTATCAAATTCGAACCCTCGAAGAGGAGCATCTTCACCTGTCTTCAATCGGAAGAATCCGATAGAACACGCCATTAGATTTAATGGCGCAATTCCGGAGGTATTACTATCTCCATCTCTGCGTGATCATGGCCCCTACGATAGTAACTTTTTATTTAATAATGTAGGTAAGGCTCACTTATCCATAGATAGATAGAAAGTCCTTTATTGCGCAAAACAAAATGTATCAATATATACAAGGTGTTCCATAAGTTGTGTATATAAACTTCAAGGGGCTAAAGTACCCATCAATATGAACAATATGTTTTTTTTTCGCGTTCACCGTGTTGGTTCCTTAGAAAAAGTTATTCATATTGATGGGTACTTTAGCCCCCTGAAGTTTATATACACAACTTATGGAACATCTTGTATAAAGGCGAACTTAATGCTACAGAGCATTCTCTTCCAGTTAAACTTTGTGTAGTTTTGAGAAAACCGAAAGGGGCACAAATATGGATTATAGAGAGCATTTCTCTACAAATACACAAAATTACATATTCGAAGTAATGAATATTGAAATTGGTACATCATATTATGATATGATTGATGCCTGTGAGATCAATACACTGGCACTTAGCAAAAAATCAGCCACTTCTAAGAGTAGTAGAGCTCTTTGTGAAGGGCTCGTCCGGGTAAGTACTACCACCATACCTTTTTCTGCCGCCAAGCAGCGTTGCTGTGTTTCGGTTTGAAGAGTGTGGTTGCCGGTGTAATTACAGGCACATGAGGCTTAACATCTGGCATCGTAGGGCATGTTTACATCGTGCGTTACTTGAGAAGCAATGCTTTGATACAGTCTATGGTTGCCACTGAACATCAGGTGGGCCGTCTTTACTAAAATACATATATATTAAAACACGCTCATATACGGCAGTGAAAGCCGTGAAAAGTAAGCTATTTACTCTACGCTAGGTAAATAGGTAGGTATTTGTTCGCTCGCTCGAAGACGATTTTTGAACGAAGTAGAACGGAATGGTGATTTTTCTTTTATAATTAATGGCTTCTTAGCACGGAAGCGGCTGAGCTAACACAAATACTTGGAAGATCAATATCTTTAACACTATTTTTGATGTGTTCCGCGAATATTTGAGTTAATCTGTAAACATTTTTATCGAACAGATTTTACTAAGACATTACTGACACAAGTGATGTAGGTACACTCATTTATTATACATTGTTTAAATAGGTTAGAGTTTTGAGGAGTTGTCAAGATTAGATAACATACTTCTTTTATGAGAACTTTTTTTATGAGAATAAATCTTTAAACCTACTTACGAGAGTTTTGTTGCTGATTCTTTTTTTTATTGTTTAAGTAATTCTTGTCACTCTTGTCAAGCGCGGATCCACCGTTGTGGGCACGATGGGCATGCCCATAGCCCCAATAGCCGTGTGACGTCTCACAGTGTTCGCCCCACGACTTTGTCCACGTGGAACTACAACAGTGTACAAAATTTTGGTCAGACCGTCATATTATATAATGTAAACATGTCTAATGATGCAAAATGCACTATATCGATCATGAGGAGTTTATATCAGACTCGCAGTCGCATTTTCGGGTGGCTGTGACCACAACCTTTTTCGAGGGCTGGATCCTCGCCTGACTCTTGTAATGAGTAAAATATGAGTACGTGGTACGTCGACATAAATTAAATTTTACGCTATCGGTAAGCTATAAGCGTGTACAATAATTTATGTGAGAATTCATCATATTATTCCAGTGTTCGTATAACAATTTGCGTAATAATTTATTTCAGTTAGGATATTAAATAATCATGCACGAAAACTAGACGTTTCTTGAATAACACGTTGTAAAGGCGTTCCTAAGGGTTCCTGCACACGGGCCTCTGGCCTCAACCACAAAACGCCGCCACTGGCATATTTTCTGTAGTTTTCATACGAAGCGAGTATCGACGATTTGCAGCGTGTGGCGGCTACCGGCGTCAACTGTGTGCGGCGAGTCCATATAAAATGTATGAAAACTACAGGAAATATGCCAGTGCCGGCGTTTCGTGGTTGTGGCTGGAGGCCCGTGTGCGGGAACACTAAACAAGCTACTTTTGTGCCAACCTACGGCTTTATAAGAATCTGTCAAAAGATAATCGACAGCCGACACAGCTCAGTTGGTAGTAGCTCTGCCTTCTGCGCCGTAGGCCGTGGGTTCGATCCCCACCGAGGACAAACATTTGTGTGATGAACATAGATGTTTGTTCTCTGTCTGGGTGTTATATAATATTATAAGTATATATTTACAAAAAAAAAGTATATAAGTAGTATATCAGCCATCTGGTTCCCATATCACAAGCTTTGGCTTAGTTTGGGGCGAGATAGTGCTGTGTGGAATGTCCACCAATATTTATTATTATACCAATGTGTAATGGCAAACAGTGACAGGGCAGTTCAGCGGTGTTCAATTTGAGTAATTTTAGGTGAGTTTTATAGCTACAGTTGTAAAGCCATCTCGCTCACGAACGATTTTTTTGTCCTACTTGATGGCACAAGCTTATAGCCCACCCGATGTTTAGTAGTAACCATCACCATCACAAAGCATAGCCTTGTAAGTCACGTACGATAAGAATGTGCACTATGATGCAATGACCTGCGTCCATCAACTTGAGGCATACACATGTTAGGCCTTATGTGCCAGTAATTTCACTCTTCAAACCGAAACACAGCAACGCTGCTTGGCGGCAGAAAAGAGTTGGTGGCACTTGAACGATGCCATTTGTTTGGAATTTGTAATTGTCACAATAACTAAGCTCGTTTACAAGAGCCTTTATATCCAGAATAATTTAAATCTACTTAAAATTGCTTGCAATCTCAGTCTCCACTTGCCTTAAAAGTAATAGGTCAAAGCCACAGAGAAACAAAAAGCTGTAGATGAGTCAACTTCATTCTTAAACTTGATGAGAATGCTCACACACGGGCCTTAGGGTTCGTTATAATGGTATTTTAGGAAGGATTATGTTCAATTAAAAATCAACCGACTGCCATCTCAACCCCTCCAACAAACAAACTCCAAAAACCGTTTTAAAATAAATTCATGTCAACAAGACAAACGAGGTGACTGCTAAGAGGTCAATTGAACCAATTGCGATAAACGCTTTTTGACAAAAAGCCAGCTCTATAAAAATGAAAACCCGTAGCTCTCAGCTGAAAAGTCGGGTTATAGGGTTGTCCGGTCACAAATTGCAGGGGTGTCTCGTTGGCAACCCCGGCAGACTCGTGTCGGCAACAAGTGAATCGATGTCACGATCCTGACACTAATAAGACATGGGGCAACCCTACGATGGATGGTTTATCTCGCGGTCGAGAAAAATGTGGCATTTTGATTTCTTTCGCGTCGGTTTGCGGTTCCTTAGGTTTTGGGGAGGGGTTTGTAGATTGATAGGAAATATGTCTTTGCGAGACAAGTTTATTGACATTATGTAACTATTATGCCGGTGCTCTCAAACTGTGAAGGAAAACATTGAGAGGGAACAAGTATTATAGCAGCGGCGATGGGCTTGCAAATGTTTATTCTGACTGGGGATCGAATCCACGGCCTACAGCGCAGAAGGCAGAGCTACGCCCCACTAATTCTATTGGCACCACACTGGAGCTTCAATATTGTATTATAATACATTGTAACAAGGATCATATCAAATAACGGTAGGAACCAAGCCGTAATTTTGTTGCCTGTTCTTCTAGGCTTTTGTCGCGTGGAACTGGCACCTAGAATCACCTAGATTTAAGACGTTTCGAAGTGATCCTTGTGATTTTATTGAACTTTTGACTTTAACTTTCTGCCAACTGAGCTGTGAAGGCTAAATCTAATACCATAAATGTAACAAAAAGTAATAAAAAAATTGTAAGTAGATTATATTAGTAACATATCCAAGATTCTCTTGTAAGCAGGTGCACCTCTAATGACATCCTAAAAACCTTCTCAAAACGGCAAGCAACTTTTTCTAACTACGGTAAATATTTAAATTAACCATAAGTTTTTTCTTGAACCAGATAATATGTAAATTGCTTTGTGGAACTTTCTGGAAATTGACATTTGACATGAATAATTCAACCTACATACATAATGTATAGTTTATTATGGAACAAAGGACTGTGTAGCTTTAAAATGTTGTGATTAGTTTGAATAATATTAGTTCACCAAATAGTATGGTAATTTTATTTACCAAAAAGGTTACCTATGGCTCCCTTACGTTGGTAAATAACAACAACTACATTAATACTCATAATTTGGGCTTAGTAGTATACATTCTTCTTTATAAATAAACTTTAGAATAATTACAAATAAATCAATGCTTTATTGATGATTCATACAAACTTTTATCCACTATTTCAACCCCTTGGTGGTTGAATTTTGAAAAATCCTTCCTAGGTGGATTCCTACGTCATAAGAGGAATACGTTTCTAGCCCTAAGGGATTGGCTATGTATCAGTCAAGATATTGGTTGACTTTCCACAATGCACTATTTTCTTATTTTTTTTATATACTTGATTATAACTCCTCTCTCTCTGTCATATCAGGAGAACCCTCAAAAACACACGTGCACCCCATCCCCTTTTTTTCTAACCCTCAACCTACCTAACTGCTTATTTTTTTTATTTTTTTTTTATACAACCTCTTGATGGAACAAGCAGATGGCCCACCTGATGTTAAGTGGTAACCATCACCTATAACAAAGCATTGCCTCGTAAGTCACGCATGATAGGAACGTGCCCTACGATGCACTGCCCTGCGTCCATCAGCTTAGTTTGGGGTTAGATAGCGCTGTGTAGAATATCTTCATTTTTTTTTTTAATCAATATTGCGGCAAAGTAGTGTTTTTCCCTTAAGGATATCCGCAGAGATTACCGAATCCTTCCTAGCGAATGTTTTATTGCTGCGATATATTTTACGGCATAAACCTTTGTTTTATCGCCCCCGCTCAATATTTTGTTATGAAATTGTCCCAGAGACCTTGAGGGGCTTTTTTTACTCAACACACACAACCTACTTAGATAGATCTACCTACTTTCCTATATTCACCACAGTTTTATGACTTAGATTTATATACTTTCCCATATTCAGCTCAGTTTTCTGTCACGGTATATAATATATTAAGAATGAATGAATGAATGAATGAATGAATGAGTGAAAAAGCTTTATTGTTATGAATGAATGAAAAAGCTTTATTGCTCACCAAACAAAACAACAGTAAAAAACAAAACAAAAAAATAAAATAATAAATGTACAATGGGCGGTCTTATCGCTGAAAGCGATCTCTTCCAGACAAACTTTGGATGGAGAGGATTGTAAGAGTAAGGAAGATCCTGTTGCATAATGATATTTAGTGATATAGCTTAGAAGTAGATTTTTTACTACTAGCTAATGGAACAAGCAGATGTCCCACCTGATGTTAAGAGGTAACCTACTTATGGCTTGCTTCTGCTCCTTTGTGTGATCCGTGTTACAAAATATAAGATCAGGAAATAAACTAAGATAACAAAATATATAACAAATAGAAAAGTGACATACCAGACATACAAATATTACATATAAATATTATCAAACGAACTTACAAAGTAAAGTTCGATCGATATTGTACGAATACGCTTCGATCGAAGTTATATTAAACTTTTTTTTTTACAATAAATAGACCGTCCTTTGACTACAATCTCACCTGATGGTAAGCGACGATGTAGCCGACGTTGGAGTAGAACGTTCTAGAAGACACCTATTTACTCTTGCCTTGAAGAGACTGATATTGTAGTGGTCAGGAAAAACAGACGACGGTAATGAGTTCCACTCCTTAGCGGTTCGCATAATGAAGGTTGAAGCAAAGCGCTTCGTGCGAATTGGTGGTATGCTAACCAGGTATGGATGGTACTGGGCCGTGCGTCTACTTGTCCTGTGGTGGAATGGAGATGGTGGAATAAGGTCATGTAGTACTTAAACTTAAAATCCTTTCACCACACTATTTCGAAAGAACTAGTGACATGATACGACACACAAGAAGATATTAAAATTACGTATCAATGTAGTGAAATTA
Organism: Chloroclysta siterata; assembly: GCA_932294275.1. NCBI lineage: Eukaryota > Metazoa > Arthropoda > Insecta > Lepidoptera > Geometridae > Chloroclysta > Chloroclysta siterata. Next base: position 14,515,392 of record OW028602.1, read on the forward strand.
AAAAAAAAGCATATTAATAGTGACAGCGTATTATTTTACGTTACTATTTTTTCTGAAAAATAGATTATTATCAAATTGTTTTATGTTTTTTTTTATTAATAACGTTGTCAAAAAAACGTAAAAAAGACGAAATTAGACGTGATCTAAAGAAAACCCTGTTACCTTTCAAAATACCCACAATCTATTTCGGGTATAAAATCGTGCCCATAGCCTTAACTTTTTCCGGGTGAGCGCAGAATTTAATTTTCCCGGGAAATTGGCCTCCCGAGGCGCGGCGCAATGGATCGAATTTGCTTTTGTAAATATCTATTGTTGTCTTAAAAATATCATAAAATCGGTTTACTGAAATAATCTTATCTGTCTTATCTTATCTAGTATAAATCTACTACCAGGCCGCGGATTCGCTCGTGTATTTTTTTTATTACTAATGGTTGATGGGTGAAACAGTGTGGTGAAAGGATTTTAAGTGCGCCTCAAGAGGCTCCTTTCGAGCACTTGACACATGTTATAGAACTTTTTAGATTCTACGACATGCCGGTTTCCTCACGATATTTTCCTTCACCGCTTGAGAGTACTGGCATTGTGCACATAACTTTTTGAACTGAAAAACTCATTGGTGCACGACCGGTTTCGAACCCACGACCTTTGGATCGGAAGGCGGGGCCGCTACCACTAGACCACCAGTGCTCTCTATAATAAATCACCTATAATAAAGCACAGTCACCTCGCAAGTCACACACGATAGAAACGTGCCCTACGATGCACTGCCCTTGATATTGATCAGTATTGATTGCTATCATTAATATGTATTAGGTTCATTGTTTGTTTTCTACCCCGTTATATTTCGGGATAAAGATTCATATATTTTATTTCAGCAAGATAACATAGTACACTTGAAAAAGTTAAAATTTAATATAATATATACTAGGTTATGAACTATATTTGTTCTAAGTTTCATCACGATCGGTTCAGTGGTTAGAGCGTGATTGAGCAACAAATTTCCACATTTGGTTATTTTTGCATTAATATAATATAATCTTTCTATAATAATACTAGCGACCGGCCCCGGCTTCGCACGGTTATTGTGGGTTATCCCTAAGAGATTATGCTTGTATTATGCTTATAAACCTTCCTCTTGAATCGCTCTTTCTATAAAAACCGCATCAAAATCCGTTGCGTAGTTTTAAAGATACATAGGGATACAGGGACAGAGAAAGCGACTTTGTTTTATACTATGTAGTGATAATATAAAAGTTTTTGCAAAATCAAATCAATTAACATCCTAAAAAAAAAAATCGTGTATGTAACTGAATTCCTAAGTACAAACATAATTCAATTATTAGTCTCTCCGCTTGATATCAAGTTAAAATTTAATTTATTTCACCCCCCCATTTCGCCTCCCTTGCTATCTTCCTGATATATAGAGAATGTTTAATTAAAATATGCTAAGTTAATGATTTATTAATATCGATAGTGGTTCAAGGAACGTATCGGAAGACGATGGACTCTTGTGATAGTGGTGTTTACGAGTGTAGCACAGTGGGCGATAAAGGTGCTAGTTCGGATCTTGAGCCGGGACAAATCTAAATAAAGGTAACCGATTAACTTTGTGGGTCATCTGCTTGATAAATTGTTTTTTCTCGTGAAAAGGTATAGAACAACCACCTGATGTTGAGCGGTTAATACCTGTAGAAATTGCATTTTCTCAACTCTATGAAGACGTGTCTTTTGTTGCGTTGCACTGCGTCAAGACTCTCTGGCTCTAGAAGTGCAGGTTCGATTCTTATGTCAGGGCAAATATTTGCACGATCAGCAAGTATTATTGTTTCAGGTTTAAAGAGTGTGGTTGCCGGTGTAATTACAGGCACACGAGGTTTAACATCTGTATGCCTCAGGTTGATGGACGTGACTTACGAGGCAATGCTTTGTTATAGGTGATGGTTACCACTTAACATCAGGTGGGCCATCTGCTTGTTCCATCAGCTAGTTGTATAAAAAAAAAGGTATGGTACTCAATTTAACTTTTCCAATATATATTTGAGCAATGAGTGTCTTAGTAGGCAGGTAATTGAATTGTATCGAATAACAATATCTACGAGGTATAAGTAGTTAGTAAGTACTTTAAATCCTCTATTCTATTAGAACATTCTATACTTAAATACATTCATTTGGTTCCTATAAATGCGATAACCGTTATATAGCGCCCGTACATCGAGAGTTTTCTGCCCACCCATTTCAAAAACTACCGTTTTCTCAACATAGTAAAAAAAGAAAATTCTCTGCACGTCTCTTCATAGGGTCTACAGTAGGTACTAGGGATGTACCTAAAAATAGGCGATCCACCGTGTCGAAACACTCAATCATAAACCTCTTTCATATTTTACAAACTTACAGCTTAATATGAGGTAGGCCATCGGAATATTCCATGATGTTTTGCCATAGAAATCCTTACTAATATTATAAATGCGAAAGTTTGTAAGTATGGATGGATGGATGGATGGATAGATAGATGGATGGATGGATGTTTGTTACTCTTTCACGTAAAAACTACTGAATGGATTTTAATGAAACTTTACAATAATATAGCTTATACATCAGAATAACACGTAGGCTACAATTTATAAAGATATTGTGTGACTAATCCTGCGCGTACGAAGTCGCGGGCACCAGCTTGTTTTAAATTAATCCTTCGCTGTTTTGTATCTATCTCGTTGTTTTAAGAGTAGTAGAGCTCTTTGTGAAGGGCTCGTCCGGGTAAGTACTACCACCACGCCTTTTTCTACCACCAAGAAGCGGTGCGACGAAGCTGTGTTTCGGTTTGAAGAGTGTGTAATTACAGGCACATGAGGCCTAACATCTGTATGCCTCAAGTTGACGGACGCAGGGCAGTGCATCGTAGGGCACGTTTCTATCGTACGTGACTTACGAGGTAATGCTTTGTTATAGGTGATGGTTACCACTTAACATCAGGTGGGCCATCTGCTTTTCCACCAGCTAAAAAAACTTACATTAAGCTGAGCACAGTTTTTTGGTAGAAATATTTGAAAAGTCTTCTGCCGCTTCTTTGTATCTGACATCATGCAGTGCACAGGTTTTGTGTGCTCATAACGAAGCTTTGCTGCGAAACGGAATTCGATGATTCTTTAGTCTGGAGGACTCAAAGGAAATGAATCTCTCCGCTATATGGCGCTCACCGCTGTCCACGGAACTGCAGCTTAAGTAAAAGCAATAGAAACTTCTCCCCACATACTTACCTCTAACTCCTAAATCTCGCTCGTCCAGCGGGAAACTTATAGATAAACTTATAGCAGAGCCCATAACGAAACACATAATCCATAACATATACAAGGTGTTCCAATACTTGTATTTAAAAACTTCAGGGGCTAAAGCTAAAGTACCCATCGATATGAATAACTTTTTCTGAGGCACCAACGCTGTGAACGCGAAAAAAAAAACAGCTATTTCAATACCTACCTGGCTAAAATGTATGAAACAGCGTGTTTTTTTTCCGGCATCTCAAAATGGCACTAAGGTGTCCCTCTGACATGATGATCAGATACTTTTTTAATACTACTAATGATTCCATACAAAATAAAAAATACAATTACCTCAAGAAATTCTTACATTAGAATTTTTATTATTTTTATATATTACAATGCTTATATATAAGTTTGATATATATTCATTTGAACGACTTCATTTGGCTCATTTCACACACTAACATAAGTTAAATAACTGTTGATGTTCAAGTTGATGGACGCAGGGCGGTGCATCGTAAGGCACGTTCCTATCGTGCGTGACATACGAGGCAATGCTTTGTTAAAGGTGATGGTTACCACTTAACATCAGGTGGGCCATCTGCTTGTTCCATCAGCTAGTTGTGTAAAAAACTACGATGGTTAAAAATGAAAAAGGAGGATAGACCAATGATAATATGAATAAATTATGTGAAAGACTACGTGGATAATCTTGTTAGATATAGGAAAATCAAAGTTTGACGAAAAAGAAAACATAACATCGAAATCCAAGAAAAATTATTAACTTTCAGTCTAAGTACTGCAAAAGTTTTTTGTAGGCCGTGTTTTGTTTCAAATGAACTTCTTAATAATACACGACTGTCACGAAAAAGTATACAAAGAAAAAGTATATGTACGAAAGATACATCAGTTAACTTATGAAGGAATACTTTGGGTACTTTCCTTGGAAAAAAAATACCCCAAAATAATGTATTCACCCTATCACCATCCTCATTTCAGACACTGTAATCCATTGGCTAAATAAAGCCAAATATGCAAGGGTTTATGCAACATACGTTGTATATAATATACCTCAAATATGCTGTCCTCATCTACCGAGCTAATGCGTTTTCGTAGGCCTGATGGGCTAGCCGCAACGCCAGATATTTCATTCGACCGCCCCAACTATTCAGACTCCCTAGATTGCTATTCTACCCCCTTCCACCCCCTTTAGGGGGTTGGGGTGCAGTCTACCCCACAACTTCGCCCGTCCGTACAGAGTTTAATTTCCGTATCGTATGGTCATTAATTTGTAAACTGATATTTCGGATGTGTCGATGTATAAGTTACGGTCGGAGTTTAAATTAGGAGATGCTGTTTGTTATCACTACATAGTATAAAACAAAGTCGCCTTCTCTGTCCCTATATCCCTATGTATGCTTAAATCTTTTAAACTACGCAACGGATTTTGATGCGGTTTTTTTTATAGATAGAGTGATTCAAGAGGAAGGTTTTTATGCATAATACAAGCATAATCTCTTACGGATAATCCATTATAACCGTGCGAAGCCGGGGAGGGTCGCTAGTTTAAAATAATTTAGAGATGAAAATGCTGAAAGGAAGAGCTGAAAACAGCAATGAAACTCATAAACGTAGTTTGATTATAAGTTTCAATAATATTAAATTTTGAGCCAGTAGCTTCTCCCATTGTATGCACCAGTCAATGTTAATTACACTGGCAAAGAATTAGTTGCCCCCTATTCACAACAATATAAGTAAGTGTCTTTATCTACTTTACTTTTTTATCTCTTTAGAATAATGAATAGGCCTTTTAGACCGTCTGTCACTAGCTTCATTGTCAATGATTATCAAGGGGAAAATCTCGTCTAACATATTTGTTGAGTTTGACTGTAAATGCTGGTAGGTTAAAAGTTTTTTGAAGGACCAATAATTAAATAATAAATGTCTGTACCAATCTAAGTAGTAGGTCTAATTTGGACAATGGTTCTTTGCTCGAATAAGGCAGATAATTCAGTATGTCACCTACCTTACACTTCCACACGTACGCTTCTTCAAGAGGGTTCAGCACGGCAAGTCCTGGTATTGGTACTGGAGGTGGGCAAGTCACTAAACGTTCCAAATAAACAGCATCTATTGGCACAGCACTGCGAGAACGTCTCACACAAGGAATACTGCACGGCAGTGATGAAATGAGTACACTTGTCTATCCACGGAATAGTTTCTCAAGATGATTGAGGACGCGACCGATTGTATGTAGTCGCACAAGCCAACTGTCGATGCGCTCGCGTAGAGGGCGCGCGATGCATCGGCCCGTCAATTCAAAACGACGGTAGTCGTAGAAAAGCGGATGGCAAACATAAATTATCTACCCTTTAAAAATGAGCAAAGATCCAACATACCCCCCACCGAAATTATCATGATAATTTCAGTATATAAAAAAATAATAATATATATTGCTATTGCAAGAGGTAAGTAGTAGGAAAAGTAAGTAAGTAAGTAAGTAAGTACACAAATGAATTTAAGTTAGGTAAAGTAACTAATCTAGAAATGTATATATAAAAAAAAACATCGAATTAATTATTATAGGGAAAAGGGCAAACCTTGTTAACAGGTCTTTTAACTATTCCCTTTTGCGTCCTCAGAGTAACGACGCGAATTATTTTATCTGGGCCTTCATGGAGACGCTCCACTCTGGCCCGCACCCAGTTAAGTGGACGAATCAGCTCAGATTTGATGAGAACTAAATCACCAATTTTAATATTAGGAGGCGAGGTGAACCACTTTGCTCTTTGCTGCAAAGTATGCAGGTAGTCATCAGACCACTTCTTCCAAAACGTTTGGGATATTTTTTGCAAACACTGCCAACGTGACAGTCGGTTCATAGCTACGTCTTGAAGACTGTGCTCGGGCACGGCGAGTAAGCTTTGACCTATTAAAAAATGTGCAGGCGATAAAGTTTCGAATTCATCAGGATTGTTTGATAACGGGCATAACGGACGCGAGTTCATTACGGCTTCAATCTTACAGAAGACAGTAGTGAGCTCTTCAAATGTGAGTGCCTTGTCACCTACTGCCCGAAGAAGATGGCGCTTGGCCGACTTGATACCGGCTTCCCATAATCCGCCCATCGAAGCTGCTGTAGGAGGAATATTTTTCCATTCAATTGAACGAGTTGCGCAGCCGTCTGCTATCAGAACGTCATTTTCATTAAAAAAATTGCATACGTCTTTCAATTGTTTTGCAGCGGCCACAAAGTTAGTTCCGTTATCAGAATGCAGACACGAGCACAGACCACGTCGCGCTACGAACCGGTCAAGCGTGGCTAGAAAACAATCAGCTGATAAGTCACTAAGAACCTCAATATGTACAGCCTTAGTAGAAAAGCAAACAAAAAGGCACATGTAGCATTTTAGAATTTTTGCGTTACGATTTAAACTAGCTTTTATGTAAAACGGCCCACCTAAATCGCAACCGACATGATCAAAAACCTTGTTTGGTTTTAACCTTTCTGCGGGTAACGTACCCATGTACGGTTGCATAGAAGTAGGGTTGCATTTAAAGCACGTGATGCATTTTGACAACACACTTCGAATCACACTGCGAGCGGATACGATCCAATATCGTTTGCACAAAATTCCTTGTAAAGAACGAGGTCCTACATGTAGGTACACATTATGAAAATGTTCGATTATTAAAGTTGTTATGTGACACCTTTTAGGTAATAACAAGGGGTGCTTGCTATTGTAGGGTAAATCTGCTTGAGAGATTCTACCCCCCACCCTGAGAAAACCATGGGCATCCACGAAGGGTGATAGCTTCCGTAATGAGGAAACAAATGTATTATTTTTTATCTGAGCGATTTCACTACAAAAGTAGGTATTTTGTGTATATCTAACAACAGCGTCATGGGACGCATTTAACTCGCGAGTTGATATCGGACCAACAGAACGTTTATTTTTTGGTAGCCTACAATTTTTTATAAATCGCAAACACCAAGCGACAATACGCTGCAATTTGTTGAAAGAAGAGTATTTTTCAAAAAACGTTTCTGAAAAATCGTTCTGTACCTTTTGAGATGCACAAGAAAAAGTATCAACGTTCGTCTTCAGTTCTAAAATGTCAGTCCTATCACTGATGTAAAAGGTACTGATTGGCCATTGATGAACGTCATCAGATAGCCAAGCGGGACCATGAAGCCAAAGTTCATAATCAGTTACGAGCTGAGTAGGCATGATGCCGCGCGAACAAACGTCAGCGGCGTTGTTTTCGCTTCGCACATGATACCAGCTGTTTGACGGAACCACCTCCACTACTTGAGCGACACGACTCGAAACGAATGTTTTCAGTTTGTAGGGAGGGGTTTGTAGCCATGCGAGTGCGACACTGGAATCCGTCAAAGCAGTTAACTGGAAGTTTAGGGTTTTAATATTTTGTCGAACGAACAAAACCAGTTTAGACAATAACACGGCGGCCATAAGCTCGAGTCTAGGTATCGAAAGCGGCTTGATTGGCGCGACTTTGCTTTTACTGATAAGCAGTCTAGTCTTCACATCATTGTTTGCGTCTATACTGCGTACATAAATGCATGCTGCATAACCACGGGTCGATGCATCACAAAATGCAATTAAATGTACTCCGCAGAATTTAGGTATAAGCATATGTCGCTCGATTTTAATTGACGACAGACTTGACAATGATGCGATAAAAATAGACCATTTGTCGCGTAAATCAAACGGAAGAGGGTCGTCCCAACCCAGATTGAGCTTCCACAGATCCTGCATTATGCATTTAGCTAGAAATGTGCACGGAGACAAGAAACCAACTGGATCAAATATGCTAGCAAGCAGTTTCAGCACTGACCGTTTCGTGTACGTGCTATCCGACATGTTATAATCGAATGAGAAACAATCGGCGGTTGGCAGCCACTTAAGACCTAAAACTTTTAGGGATGAGCACACGGTGTCATCACCGAAGTTTATAGCGACTGCTTGGTCGGCGCCGATTCTAGAAAGTAATTCAGGGGAATTACTTGCCCATTTACGGAGATCAAAACCACCTAGCTTTAACAAAGCAATGAGCTCGTCCTGTAACGTACAGGCTTCTGTGACGTCTTGTGTCGACCACAACACGTCATCAACAAAACATCCCTGCATAAGGATATCAGCAGCTTGAGGAAATCGCTTGCCCTCATCACTCGCTAGCTGTTGCAACGTGCGAACAGCGACAAAACCAGACGATCGCAACCCGTAGGTATTTGTAAGAAGTTCGTAGGTTTTTATTTCATGCGAAGGCGATTCCCTCCAAAGAATGTGCTGATAACATCGCTCTGCGGGATCAATGAGGACCATTCTGTAGAATTTGGCTATATCAGCGGTAAAACAAATGTCATACAAACGAAAGTTGAAAATAATTTTCAAAATGTCATGATGGAGTTTTCTACCTATAAGTAATGTGTCATTAAGTGACACACCGTTTGAGGTGGCGGCTGAGCCATCAAATACCACTCGCATTGGCGTAGTGGTACTGGAGGTTTTTACCACACAGTGGTGTGGTATGATATACCTACTCGGTTCTGTACCCACGTACGGTTTCATATGACCTAACTGCTCATACTCGCGCATAAAGTCTACGTAGGGCGATTTTAACTCTGGTTGTCGAGCGAAACGTCGCTCCAGGTGGTGTAACCTACGCACGGCGTGGTTATAAGACTCGCCGAGGGCGGCGCACTTCGGGTGCATTAGGATAGGCGAGACGTACCTACCGCTATCGTCCCTGTAATGACGCTCCGAGTAAATCTCATCGGCGAGCTTATCATCTGGGCTGATAGGGTTGTCACACGGTGACTCCTCTATTTCCCAAAATGATTTAAGTTGAGTGTTGATGGTGTCACTATCATTGGTGTACGACACCAAATTGCAAGACGTTGCAATGTTAGTGACATCATCGGAAGTACACGGTACTTCAATTTTCCCACACAATACGAACCCGAAAACACTGCTTAGTGCAGCGGGTAGTCTAGGGCTGACAATAATTTTATTACCGTCGTAAATGTCAGGGAATATGTCACCTGCAAGAATGATGTCTACAGAAGACTTTTTATAGAAGTAAGGATCTGCTAACAAAAGGTTTTTATAATGTATGGAAACTTCTTCAGAGATTTCCACCGTAGGTAAATCGGAAGTTATCTGTTTTAAAATTATAGCATCAATTTTAAACGTGGGATTATCGCTATGTCTCGGCTTAATAGTGCATGAAGTCATGCCAAAGTTTTTGACACTACTTCCGGCTAAACCGAAAATATTAAACGGACATTTTTGACGTGACAACCCTAGTCGTTCTAAACAATTCAAAGTTATAAAATTCGATTGAGCGCCTGAGTCGATAAGAACGCGACAAGCTTGCGGATTACCAAACGAGTCTATAACATTGACCATAGCCGTACCTAATAGGACCATATAGTTCTTCATGTTGTTACCGCTGGACGAGTGCGATGTTTTAGCGTGCAATGTATGCGTACCTACAGCTGTCGACTCGGCGCTGCTAATATGGGCGGGAATAGTTCGCGTAGCTGGACTGGCTTTTGAGTCTAGGTGCAGTAACGCATGATGACGCTGATTGCACGTAAAACAACGGAATTCACTTAGGCAATCAGCTGACGAGTGGTTTTGCTTCAGGCAGTTGTGGCACAACTTCAAATGGTCAGCACGGCTGACTCTTTGTGCAGGGGTCAATTCACGGAACTGACCACAACGAAAAATCATATGATTTTGACCACAATGTGCGCAATCAAAACCTTTTGATTTGTTATTATTGGATTGCGTCTGCGAAGAAAATGCCTTCCTATTCAGGGTTTCACTCGACTTCCTGTATGTGTTAGGTGTAGGATTCCTACCCTGCGGTGCTACAACAGAACTAGAATAGGATTGTGAATGTTCCAAAATCTTAATTTGATTATGTACGTGAGACATTAACTGATCATAGGTAGGTATGGTTTTTTGATCGATACCTTGTTCAAATGTTTTTCTTGTGATGGGGTCTAATCCCCTCAATGCTATATGACACAGTACATAGCTAGATAAGTGCTCGATATTTAAAGCATTTATAGCGCGATAAGAATGATCGAAAGTCTCAATAAAATTATTAAGATTAACTGGAGATTCCGATTTGAGCGCGGGAAAGTTAAGCATCTTATCTAGATATTTACCTACGAGTATCCTATTGTCTTGATATTTATCAAGCAAGGACTGCCACACTACATCGTAATTACTAGAAGTAATCGGCACACTTTTGACGATGCTGAGTGCGGAACCTTTTGTGCATGACAACAAATAATGAAATTTATCGATGCTTGAAATACCTGTTTGATTGTGCACCAAAGAGCAAAATGTTTCATAAAACGTGGTGAAGTTCTCAATATTCCCATCAAATGTGAACAATTCAAGCTTTGGTAAACGTGGTCGTATGTCGACATTTATATCTTTCGTGCCTACGTGACCGCATGGTGGAACGTCCGCCATTTTGGAGGTGTGCTTTGAAGCACACAGCTTTACGCGAAAGAATAAATCATCGAAGCTAACCAAATCGTTATCTAAGAATACAGTTTCAGGTTTTAAAGTTAATTGCATTTCATATATTTCCATACAAATACTTTCGAATGATTCACGAAGTGAGGTTATCTCTGAGGCACGCAACAGGAACATATCCTTAAGGGAAGGATGATTCTCAATTTTATTGGATAAATCAAACACTTGTTGCAATTGAGAATAAATACGTTGCTTTTTAGCAAGGTATTTATTAATATTTCGAATAGTTTCCAATTCCTTTTTGGTTGGAATCGGAGTAGTTACTTCTGACTGAGACATTTTTAGATATTAGAAAATATTTTAAATAATTTAAATGAATTATATCCGGCTCGAGGGCCAAAATGTTGAGTTTGACTGTAAATGCTGGTAGGTTAAAAGTTTTTTGAAGGACCAATAATTAAATAATAAATGTCTGTACCAATCTAAGTAGTAGGTCTAATTTGGACAATGGTTCTTTGCTCGAATAAGGCAGATAATTCAGTATGTCACCTACCTTACACTTCCACACGTACGCTTCTTCAAGAGGGTTCAGCACGGCAAGTCCTGGTATTGGTACTGGAGGTGGGCAAGTCACTAAACGTTCCAAATAAACAGCATCTATTGGCACAGCACTGCGAGAACGTCTCACACAAGGAATACTGCACGGCAGTGATGAAATGAGTACACTTGTCTATCCACGGAATAGTTTCTCAAGATGATTGAGGACGCGACCGATTGTATGTAGTCGCACAAGCCAACTGTCGATGCGCTCGCGTAGAGGGCGCGCGATGCATCGGCCCGTCAATTCAAAACGACGGTAGTCGTAGAAAAGCGGATGGCAAACATAAATTATCTACCCTTTAAAAATGAGCAAAGATCCAACAATATTTGTCATAGACTAAATAAGCAAACCTGGCTAAATTCATGAGAGCCGTACTAGGCGAATCATCATCAATTTCATCAAAGTGAATTAAACATATTTATCGTAACATCCAAAAAAAGGTCTGTTTGAGATCGTGCGACCTTTCCACAAAATATAGTGCAACAAAAACCTCGGAAGTTATTTATCTGTGGAAGTTTGCGCCCTTTTTGCCAGCGCCCTCTAGCGGACCGCCGCTGTCACCGGTGCCACCAAACTTTTAATTACTACCATTGTGGAACTTTAACACGACAAAGAACTTTTCTTAATGAAACTTTGGCTGTCGTTATTTTTTAAGTGCTGCCTTGAGTAAATTGGCTGAAAAGATTGTTTAGCATAAATAATTAAGGCTGAGATAAAATCTAAGGGATTTTTTAAGCGTAGACCAGCCTTTAAGTGGACCGATGACTTTGTCAGACACGAGATGGGACTTTAAACGCATGCATGTACAAATATATGATCGCCACCGCGGACGCAGGATGAACGATGACCCAGCTTGTTTGGCGAGCTCTAAAAAACCCTATAGTCAGATAATATTTACATCTCTTCGTACGCAAACGCCATGCTCATACAATACAGCCAAACAAAAACACGGCTCCACTTTTCATGCATGCAAGAAAAACGCTGCAGTTTTACGAAAAAGCAATTTTCCCTATGCACTCAGGAATCAAAATAGAGGCGGCCATCTTTCCTTCAAATTACCCGTTGCATTCCGGACTCTCTGTTTACAGAACAGAGCACTGAGACACGGCCTTGCATAAATTGTAGAGCTATAGAGCTCCACATAATTAAAAACCAACATTTACTTTCGATTCGATGCTGGAGCTCCAACGCCATCTTGTTTTCTTGCTAGGTAAACATTTCAAATTTCAACGCAATTTGAAGGTATGGTTTTAGGATGATATACATAACTCTATAACTATAACGTATTTTTCTATAGCCAGGCTCATTTTATACATTATATAAACTCATGGAGAATTACAATGCATCATTTTATTCCACCAATGGACCGATGATATCGGCGATGATACCGATGATAGCGCAAAATCGGTGGATATAGGGAAGAGGATAAACATTCTTCCTGGAGTTATAGGGGAAGTTAGTTATTTAGGCTAATGATGATGACAAATTCATATGAAGATTACCTAGTTACTTATTTATTATTACTACGTTATTGGCTGTATGTTAGAAGCCTAAGTATTTACATTGTATCTTAAGAGCTGTGGATTTTGTTCAAAAATAAATAAAATAAATAAATAAATACTATTCTCATAACTTTCCTCGTGCACCTGCGCCCAATCTTCCATACTTCAACAATCCTCTCCATCCAAAGGTTGTCTGGAAGAGATCGCTTTCAGCGATAATACCGCCCATTGTACTACATTATTTTATATTTTTATATGTGTTTTTGTTCTGTTTTGTGTAAAATAAAGTATTTTTCATTCATTCTATAAAAATATTGAGTCACATACAAAACTTTACCAAACGGCTCAAATAATGGAAGATATCGATATCCCAAATCGCCTATGAGAAATAAAATCGCTGTATCTTAACACTTTTCAAGAACAGACATTATTTCCAAACGATAAAGTAGTTCAGAAAACTTTAACAAATCTATTTGAAGCAAAAGAAACTAACAAAGCTATAAAAGCGAAATAATAGTTATGGAAATAGTCTTTCATTTTCCACGAAAGAAAACTCCGCTGGAACTACCGACAATATGAATGAAACTATAATATTAGAAAAGTTTCGTCCGGGAAATGAGAAAACGTTGTACGAACTCGTTCGTCTAATACACGTAGTTATAAACTTGTTCAATATAATATCGAGAGGCGGGTCTGCTATCTCGCTCGCACTTACAGCCCCTGCCTGCACTGCTGAAACTGCCCTCATTTAATTGCATATTCAGCTGAATAATGTTGCCCACATTATACCACATCTAAACGCTATAGGATATCGTCTACCCATAATAACATAAAGACGCACAAAGCATTATAATAGAAGCTCCTTCGACTGCACCTTTGCATATCAATAATTTGTTTCTTTTTTTGAATAAAGTTTAAATTAAGAATGTGGAATTTGAAAAAAAAAAATGAACGCTGTCTTACGACGAAGACAAAAAAAGAGTTGATCATCATTATACTTTAATTATCGATAGAAACTATCGATATAGTGGAATCCGTTTTTGACACTACTTTTTACAGTGTGGTGGTTTGTTAGGAGTGACCCTTTCGATATTAGGTTTTAGGTTCGAGTTCGGTCGAGCACCAATGGATTTTTCTTATTGTGAAATTTATGTTCGCAATACCAATGCTCTTAAACGTTGAAGGAAAACATAGTTAGTATTCTATCAAATGGGCTTGCAACCTGTCACGAATGGAATACCAACTACTGCAAAATGTTAGACCCATTGGACATCCTCAAAGAATCTGGAGTTAGTACTTGGTACTAAGATCTGAGGGGATATCTACCGTGCCTGGGGATCAAAGTCGTGAAGCAATTTCAGTTTTTACAGTCGAGCTATTTTGAAACAACTGTTGGTTTATTATACAACCATGTATGACGCTTACTAAGTCAGTCGTTAGTTTTCATGTTTCGCATGAATTTGAGATGCGGTAAGCTCCATACAACGATTGTTATGATAATGCCGGCTGCAATAGACGGAGCAACGATGAAATATTGGTCTCTTTTGCATAAGCGCTCGCTTGTAGAGACTGCTACGCCGCTACGGATACTAACTATTCCCTATTCTGGGGTTGCGGAAACATGGTTATACAATACAAATAGTACTATACATTTAAGCGTGCTTAAATAAACTAACTTGAAACAGATAAAACAGCAGAGGCTTTGATTCCCAGGCACGGTAGATATCTTTCACCTAAAACAAAGCATTGCCTCGCAAGTCACGCACGATGTGAACGGGCCCTGCGTCCATCAACTTGAGGCATACAGGATGTTGAGCCTCATGTGCCTGAAATTTCACCGACAACTACCCTTCAAACCAAAATACAGCCCTTCACTAAGAACTCTACTCTACTCCTTCTAACGGCGGGTTTCGGCTTGACCATTGCAAATTAACATTATCTATCAGATTAAAGACGGAAATATTTATATCTGACAGATAGTATCATACTGCAGTGACAAAACCCGCCCCTAGTTTTATAGTTTGTATAGCTAAAGACTATATAAATTTGTTCAATTCTTTTACCGTTTTATATTTCGAACATTCTCCATAGGTAAATCACGTTTGTTGTCATATGTTTTTGACATTGTTTTTTTGGTTAAAAACCAGGGATATCTTAGACCTTTTTTCTCATAAAGAATTTTTTACAAGACAGATTTACTAATGAAATATGAAACAATGATACTATAAATACTTCATGTTTTACCTTGAAGCACAGAATTCGTCTGCCTGGTACCAACCGGTAGAGTTATCGAGGTCGAACTAAAGTTTGACTCAATCTGGTAGTAACTACTGGTTATTTAATTAATTTGTTTTATTCTACTCGCTTCCGTGATCTTGAGCGAAAACAATGAATATATTAACATGTTTATTTTTTATACTTAAAAGTAGAATACTATTGTACGTTGTTGTTTACCCAACTAAACTTGTGTGTAAATAGGAAACTTTTACTTACACCTATAAAAAAATCGGCTCAAAGACGAAGTACGGCACGAGCTTAGCTAAAATTTTGTAATTTGTTTATGAAACGTCTGCGCTACGTGACTATCACATACTACGTTTTCGTATGTATACGTCGCGGAGAGGAGCGCGCGGAGTGCGGGGGCGGGGCGAGCTTACCGCTCGTTCCGTCACACAGCCAGCAGTCACGTGCGACGAGACGCCGGCCCACTACGCGCCTTCACCTTACATATCGATTCTCGCTGCAACTCTATCGATCGCCGATCGCTCGATGCACATCACTAATCTTCCATTTCCCGCGTGATTTTAATTTTGATTTTCGAACGCGCGTGTGTTTTGTGTTTTTTATTTTTTTGTGACCTTGGATTTTTTTCGTGCGTGTTCAACGTTAAGTTCGGTGAGTTGTTTTACATTCTAATAAGCGCTTACCTGGTTGACCTCGAATAAATCAATCTACGATGGGAAAATGAAACCGGTTCGATTGCGCTAAATCAGTTTAAGAGAAAAGGTCAATACACCCCGCGGCACGCGAGCAAGACGCAGCGATGGATGTGGCCCGACGCCGGCTGGACTCTATCATACGTCGACTTGACGGCACCTCTACTCTACGATGCATGCACATTCTTAGTAGAACTGACCGAATGCACACGACCACCTTTGCCTTTGACGGGAATAATTATTAAAAAAACTATTTTACTAGTGTTGGGATATTACATTTTAAGATCTTGAGAATAATTATCGGGAAATATACAATACATTAGATTAATTTTTCTCTGTTGATTGTAATTTTGACGTGTAATTTACAATATGATACAACCTTTAAAAAAAAATTATGCATAGAGTACCCACGGACTTACTACTATAAAGTCCACCATTATAGGTAGGTATTTGTTTATTATCTTATACTAGATTTTTATTTTATTCTGATTACAGTGCATGGTATTCATGTTTCACAGGCATTGTCGTTGAATCTAGATCTGTTATTCTAAAATGTGGTAGCGATAGCGACCTATAACCTTCAAGATGTTATGGAAAATTGGAGAAGGCCGTCTTAAATATACGAATAGGTAGGATATATCTTACCTGCAATGCAAGGTTTGTCCAAACCGCATATTACCTCAAAATGTTAGTTTAACCTACTTTACTGCATCTCGATCGCATAAGTAATAATTTTCCATGTTTATTAACGCTGTATGAAGTGTTATTTTAAAACACATGTAACATTTATCGTTTCTAAAATATAATTCAATTATCCACATAACATCACAATTTATTCAGTTAAATCAAATACAAACGCTTAAATCTTGCAACAAACACACATACATTTCAAATTCCATTGCTGAATCATAGTTCTCCTTTCTTATCTTCCCATATCGTGATCTAAAGTTTACTCAACGTTGTAGGCACCTACGTAGTTCCACAGATAAGCCTTATCTCGCGTCCCCGTTTTTGATTCGCCCAATTCTGTAGTTTCTTGGATGATCTTGCTTTGACCTCTGACCATCGTAAAAAATGGCTGCCGAAAACGTTCTAAATTTAAAAATGTGCGATTGCGTGGGGTATTTGCCGGCAACTGGCTACCTACACCTACCTAATAGTAGAATTACCACACGCGGCGGTGACACTAGTAACAAACATATGCGTGGCGAATAAAAATTTAGGTCACTCGCGGTGTAGCCTCGATCCATTCAGGCTCGATAGTGTAAACTACTGTATTGACTGTATCGGCGGATTCAGTCAATACTATGTAGTAATACAGTTGTAAATAAAAACACGTGGTGCACGTTGGTTGACTGAGATAACGCTGATATGCGCATCTCTGTGATAGCATAGTCTAGCATTGAAAATAAATTTATCGAGCAAGCTACTTTTACTACACACTCTTACACTCACAAGCGTTTTTTTAAGAGTAGTAGAGCTCTTTGTGAAGGGCTCGTCCGGGGAAGTACCTACTACCACCGCGCCTTTTTCTGCCGCCCAGCAGCGTTGCTGTGTTTCGGTTTGAAGAGAGTGTGGTTGCCGGTGCAATTACAGGCGCATGAGGCTTAACATCTGTATGCCTCAAGTTTATGGACGCAAGGTAGTGCATCGTTGGGCACGTTCCTATCGTGCGCGACTTACGAGGTAATGCTTTTTTAAAGGTGATGGTTACCACTTAACATCAGGTGGGCCATCTGCTTGTTCCATCAGCTAGTTATACAAAAAAAAGTGAGAAAAAACAACGATATATCGGTCGGTTTAAAATTACCAGTCTTATTTTCAAGCTTCAAAAAGCTCACAAAGTTCCCTCCTTATCTTAAAAAGGTTTCAAGCATACCTGACAAAAAATACACCGTAATAATAAGAATCATTTTCAGAAAAAACGCTCTCACCATCCCAGCCAACAAAGCAAAATATAATGAATGCCATAAATATCCTTTCCCTTTTCACAATTTTGTTTTAAAGCGCACGGCCCATGATTGATCGGACGAGACGGACGCATCATTTTAATAAACCGCATATGTCGAGTATTTTCAAAATAAACCAAGACTGGCGAGCACGGAATTCTCGCAAAAAGGTAAAATCAATATTGTCGGCTGCACGGCTGGAGTCTGCCTAATTGGAAAATTCGCCGGACGCTAAAAGGCAATAAATTTTCACTTTTGTCCCATCGTATTTGTATTTTGTATAACAGCTGTATAAAAGCTGTATAAAAGCTTGTAAACTTGCTGAATAAATAACGAGCGGTTTTTATTAAACTTTTAGAGCTTTAAGTCTGAAAATGTACAAGATTAGAGTTTAAAGAAACTTTACGACCCCGCAAAATGATATAAAAGTTAAAATGAACAAAGTTATTGCATAAGATCACAAGGATCTAGAAAAGGGTCAAAAAGCTATTGGATAAATTTGCATTCTACCTTTCGTCAAAGCTTTCATAGTATTCGCATTAAAAAATGTAAAGTAAGCAATTTACGTTCACATAAAGCTTTTAACCGCTGCTGTCATAAATTTTAATCCTGGACGTTTTCATGAGGGCCATAATTGCCTTTACGAGTCATATCAGCTGCAATTAGATCGTCTCTAGGCTCTTTTATATTTTTATGTATTTATATTCTTAAAATAAACGTCTTTTAAGAAGTTTCGCTATCAATTTTCATCGTAAAACAGGAAAATGCATTTAAAAGTTGTAAAACTTTTCTTATCTGGCATAAAGTTGGAAAGCGCCTATGGAAGGGTGTTTATGTAGGTCTTGCATTGTTTCTAAACTTTCGCTGGTGGAGGAGAAACTTGTAGACTTTCTACTCAAATGTTATCTACTCCATTTTCAATTTTCATTTCTGTAAAACAAAGGAAATACGGTCGTGTTTCTCAAGTACCTACATAGCAGAGTTCATTATCGTAAACCATTCTTCTACGCGTTCATACGAGTATATACCTACTTGTCTGACATTTTTTTTTAGGAGCTTCAAAATTGTGTATCAATAATCAATCATTTAAAAACATTTCAGTATTCAGTATATTTGTTGCATTATTATGTAGATTTAACATTGCGAGGTCTATCGACTAAGTATTTAGAGATTCGATACATAATACTATTTCTAGTAGGAATGAGAATTTATGAATAATGTTGGAAATAAAGATAAATAAACTATTTCATTTTATACATAAAAAAACAGGACTACCCGTAAAATTACTGGCATTATGTAGGTACGTTTTTTGTTGTCACTGATAAGATGGGTGCAATGCAGTCTTCTGCAATATTCGCGAGAAACATTCGCTAACGCTTATAAAAATATTAAAAAAATGTTGCCACTTCACTTAGTCTTAAAAATAATAAAAAATGTTGTTACTTCAATTTAAAGTCTTATACTTAAGATGCCTGCATGCCTGCGTGCAACTAACAATCTTAGTCACAAGAGGTAAGGGTTTGATTCCCGAGGCGAGACAAAATGAAAAGGAGCAGGATATGCTATGACACTCGTAGTTTGTAATGTCACGACATAGTCATGACATGACACGCTGTGCAAGGCTTAAAGTGAAAAAAAGTGTGGTTGCCGGTTAAATTACAGGCTCATGAGGCTTAACATCTGTATGTCTCAGGATGATGGTCGCAGGGCAGGGCATCGTAGGGCGTTTCTACCGTGCGTGGCTTACAAGGCAATGCTTTGTTTTAGGTGATGGTTACCATTTAACATAAGTGAGCCATCTGCTTGTCCTATCAGTGAGTAATATTAAAAAAAAAACAATTGCTTAAACTGGCAATTAAAAAAAACATTCAGCAAGAAAGTAAAACCTATCGTAAAATGTCCGTATCGTTTTGTTTCATTAAGCGTGTGAATGTGTAATTGTGAGGTGGGCGATGTCCGCGCGGTGTCACGCACTAAAGTGTGACATCCACTTTATTCCATTCATGCTTACCCACGTGGCCAGAGCTGTTTATTTACTGCCAATTGAATACAAGTTTCTGAAAATAAGTTACAAGTTACATGACGTGTAATGTGTGTGCAACTAACTTATCTAACAAACGCTCATGACGTTTCTAGACGTCTACGTTTGTAGACGCTTCCAGACATTATTAAGTATTACTAAAAATAAATTTTAGGAAAATCTATTACTTACTTACTCATAACACCTGCCTTTACAAAAAAAAGTATAATAAGGTGAGTTAGGAAAAAAAAACAAAAATAAAGTAATAGTGGTGTTATAGTAGAGCTATATCAGCCGCATAACATTTGGCTTACAAGATAAACGTGTTGGATTTTACCAGTACATTGAAACAATTCGATAACGCGTGATCACGATAATAAACCAAACCACTAAACAAACAAGTTTACGATACGCAAGTAATCTTTCATAGTAACTTTATTCAGATACCGCGTGTAACGAGGAAGGAAACGATAGATTGGATAAACCAATTTATGATTAAGTTTGAGGTATTCTAGCGAATTCCGAGTCCAACTTTTACGGCAATTCAACAACAAAATACCTAGCAAATCAACGACCCTAATCGGTGTTTACAAACAGTACCGAGTCACATTGAGATTCCCGAGGAGCTCATATTTCCCGGCGGGCCCGGGATCGCAGACAGCGGTAAGACATCCCGCACAGAAGCGATCCGCCCTTGAACTTGAATCCTTCGCGCCTACTGGGACGTTTACCTCGAATAGAAAATAGGTATTTATTCAGTCAGTCCCCGTTCGAACGTTGATTCCAAATTCAAATGTAAATATTCGAAAACGGAATGTAAATAGGGCTGTTCCTAAACTTTCGAAAAGTTCGACCCTTATCGGTAGGTACCGATAGAAGTTTATTCACAAATATTTTGACATGACATTACTGTGGGTGATAAGATAATTTTATCTAAACCGACAAGTACGTTATTTACCAAAACATTTGTAAAAATAAAATGAGTTAAAGCAAAGACTCTGTTACTACGAAAAGCCAACTTTATCAAAAGACTGGTATTCGTTGAACTTAGTAGAGCTAAATTCTAACTACCAACTACAAACGCTCTCTTCACTGTGCTTCTCTTCCTTTCGTCTTTATCAAAACCTACAAGTGACATGAATTTGTCACCAAATATGAATAAAACAAAAATCCAGTTCAAACCGAATACCAGGTTTTATCGACTGAAACATATAGCTCGCACGAACGACAACCGTACGTGTGAACTTTCGCTTAAAGTGTTCGTGCAAAGAAGTGTAATCTGCCAAGAGCCGGTGAAATATATCCGGCTGGGAATACGCGTAGACGGGACGCAGACGACCCGTGAACTTTGACCGGACACACCCGGGTGTGGTTGCGTGAAACTACGCGTGCATGATACGAATGGAGCGACGATTTATCTCAGAGCCGTGACTACATGGGGTCTGCGAGATGTTTGGAGCATTGAAGATTTGTGGTTCAAGGCTAGCTAACCGACTTTAGGCACAGTGATGTACGATATATATAGGTATTTCGTTTTTTTTTTTTATTAATAATATAAATGGAGTGGCAGGAGAATTAAATGAATATAGGTGGACTTTCCACACAGCACTATATAGCCCCAAAGCTTGTAATATGGGAACTAGATAGCTAATATAATACATATGTACTTTTTTTGTAAATACATACTTATAAGTATAATAACACCCAGACAGAGAACAAACATCTATGTTCATCACACAGATGTTTGTTCTCGGTGGGAATCGAACTCATGGCCTACTACGGCGCAGAAGGCAGAGCTACTACCAACTGAGATGTAAAGGCTGTCGTTGTTTGCATCATCAATAAATATTTTTTGCCGGGTAGTCTCATCCAAATTTTCAACAGCCGCGTAAAATAGTTTACACTACGATAAACCCGGACCTATCTCAAGGCGCTACAACTGATTACCAACCAATTTTGGGTCCTATCCCCACCCGGGTCAAAGCGGGGGCGGTCGATAACCTCAGGGACCTTTACGACCCAGCGTCCGGACTTCCTGCTTCATCCCGGATATTGCGCAAAGCTATTTCAACCTTTTCTTATTTTAGCGGGTAATTTCGATTGTAAAAAATAAGGAATGCAATTTAAAATAACGTTTATGTACAGCGTTGTATGGAGACTTAAAACGTGCGATTATTATATTATATAAAAAATAAAAGCGTTTATATAAGTTCGTTTGAGGTAATAACCAACGGTTGCCCCAAAGCTTTCGTCATGGCTTTAAGGCATCAGTACTTCACAGTACATCCATTAGTGGTCACCCATCAAATGGTGACCACACAGAATTTTTCTTAACTTATTCGATCGGTGGAACTATCAAGAAAAATATGCCAGGAAAGCTTAAAAAACTAAAAGCTTCTGAAAATTTTCATAAAAAATAAGAACATTACTTATTCGTAAATTCAGCAGTGTACTCTGCCCGACAATAAAACCTACAAAATATTTTCTCATAGTTAAAACAACTGATCGCAGATAAAACTTGGAAAAAAAAACTTATTCGTAAATAGGATGTGACCTAGCATCAATCAATTCAGAAGATAAACAACTTCAACTAAAATGTTCGTTCATAATCAATTTACCGACGCCCGATTACAATAAATTTGATTTCAATATAAAAACACCCTGACGAATGCCTTCCTTCACGCGATTTACATTTGAATCATCATTACAATACAGTTTATGAATCATTCATTACTTCGTAAAACAATAACCTACTGAATTCTTAAACACGGATATTTTATTTATACTTTTGACTATAAAACTTCATTTCCTGACCTACAAATATACGATAGACGATAGAGAGTTTCATTTAATCTGGATTTTTATATTTATCTTTTATCCGTTCTGCTCTATTGAAGTCTGTTTGATAATCTGCCAGCGTGCTCTTATCAGATTTTATGTCCATTTATCTTTTTATATTTTTTCAAGCGTTTAGAAAAGTTAGGTGTCAGACAATGGTGGCAACAGTTTCAGTATGAGTTAGAAGAGTTTTAGGTAGAACCAATTTCATGTTTCGAACGCGACGTGTCAGCAAACTTTTAGGAAACAAATATACGAACTGTCAACGTCATTTTTCGAATTTGGAATTGCAATTTTAGTTCTTTACACCTATGTTGGTTGACTGTTCTCCCAATTGTTTTTTTTTAATGATTGTGTTTTGTCTGAATAAATACTAATATTCCGTTTGATTGTTTGCAGGTCTTGCAAGACATCAAGGTAAATAACATAGATTAGTTTAAAATCTGTCTGTGCTATTTGTTTTTAATTTGCGCTCGTATTTTCCTTAGTTTTTCAAATCTTATTCGTTGCACGAATCTCGATCATTCGGTCTCGTATTCTGAAGCAAATTATTGTTTTTGGCTGAACCGGGACTCAAGATTAGACTTTGACTCAAAGTGATAAGAGTCAAAGAATCTATTTTTTAGCAGCAATGCAAACGTGTGTTCGTCACGCTTCAGACGATGCAGTAGCAATACTGTTGCTAGCTGTCAAAATGAAAGAAATAAACACGCGTTTGCATCGTTGCTCAAAAACACGTGTGTTACAGGCGACAAACAAGTTAACCGCTGACTGACGAACCACGTGAGAAGCGCAGAATGAAAATTCTCATGAGAAAATGTGTTATGCGCAGCTTATGTAGTCACATGGCTTGAAGAACAATTTTTGTTTGTCACCTAGCCGTTCTTAGACTTGAGCATTGCTTCAGAGTACTAGCATTAGTCTGTTTCTCTCTATTCTACTAAGCTTCTTGTATTTTCTTAAACGTCTTGTAATATTAAACAAGCTTTTAGGTATAGTTAGCTTAGATTTTAAGGTATTTTATATAGTTACCGGTCAAAGGTTGCCGCTAACTATAGAGTTATTGGTAAAATAGATTTAACCTACGGCTGTGCAAAATTTGCGATTAAAATTTTTCATGCTCTTTATGTGGTTAGGACAAGTTTGGAAAGTAAATTATTACTAATTTCATGACAAAAATAAACATCACAGATTGGTACTACCAGTCCAATGTGGTCATCAAAATGTTTTCCTCAAAAACATTTGCGTGTTCAAAATTGTATTTGGAATAGAACCTCCAGGAACCCAAGACACATCCCTGAAGGTTCGATACGGGGCGGTCGATGGGTCACCGACCCCGGGGCGCCACCCCCACCCGTCATAGAGGGTGTCTACTTATTTATTTATCAAAATATCTTACTTTGTTGTATCGCTGCCTATAATGAAGTTGCTTGCCGGAATTAAATTTTGATCCCTCGTTAACTTTTTGAGTAAAGATATAAACAAACGAAGTCTTGAGGGTGAAAATCCGATAGAACAGCTTATATGCGGGGTGCATTGTTACCTCTCACCACGCTGGTGCTGTTACATTCAACCACAGACGACAAGACGCCCGCGGATTCGCTCGATCGCTCGAATATTTAAGGCAGCTTCTTTTTTGGGTTCGTTAATGTTTCTACCCCGTTTCCGTAAATTTTTCTGTATAAAAAGCAGCCTTTATGTCAATCCTATAATAATTGCATAAGATAGATAGATACGAAGCATTTATTCAATCCACCACAGCGATACAAATTAAAAATACATAAAGCGACCTCAAAACCTAAGGACGACCAAGAAACAAAATAACAATATTTATAATTTAAGTTCGACTCTATGAGGTAATGAAACGGCCTGAAACCTATGGAACCTAAAACGTTCTAATCAATCATCAAAAATCAGTAAATGCTTTCTTCAACGGTAAAGGAAAAATCATGCGGAAACCGGCATGTCGTAGAACCTATAAAGTTCCGAAACAAGTGTCCGCTCGAAAGGAGCCTCTTTAAAATCCTTTCACCACAGTGTTCCGAAAGAAATAGTGACAGCAAGAAGAAGAAGGCACGTAAAGTTCTCATGTGCCTGTGATTGCACTACCTTCATATATCAATCAGCCCATACCCACCCACGGCTGGATGGGTCCTCGTTTTCACGGCTCGTGGTCCTATGCCAATCGCATCCACAGCCTCCCATATCACGCGCGACTACGTCTGATCATTGACTGCTGATTGCTTCCTGGAGCACTAGCACAGCCCGTAGCCCTAGTACTAGTCACTAAATCAAATCAAATCAAAAAACGATTATTTTGTGTCACAAAAACATGGCGAAATGAACGCCTTTTTGCCGCCAAGCAGCGTTGCTGTGTTTCGGTTTTTAGAGTGTGGTTGCCGTTGTAATTACAGCCACATGAGGCTTAAGATCTGTACGCCTCAAGTTAATGGACGTAGGGCAGTGTATCGTAGGGCACGTTCCTATCGTGCGTGACTTACGAGGGAATGCTTTGTTATGGGTGATGGTTACCACTTAACATCAGTATAAAAAATAAAAAAAACAATATTGGTTATGACAGAAAAATCGGTCCGTCACTCAGCACTATGCTGTAATAGTGATAGTGTAATGTAATAGTTTAAACTAGTCGGTCTCTTTCTTCTTTCATTCGTGGCTTTGTCTGCGTTCATCACATGTCTTTAGAACAGAATAGAAAAATCCTTATTTGGTATCATAAGAGCTATTGTACAAAAGAGCTTTTACAATTTATGATGATAAAAAAGGTCACCACTCAGCAAATGCTGTATGAGCTTAAAGGACCATATAGCACTGGTTTTCAGTGACACCATAGTAGTGAGTTGAGAAGCTCTCTTCTCTTGTCGTGTCACTAGTTTCTTTCGAAACAGTTTGGTGAAAGGATTTTAAGTACGCCTCAAGAGGCTCCTTTCGAGCACTTGACACATGTTATAGAACTTTTTAGGTTCCACGACATGCCGGTATCCTCACGATGTTTTTCCTTCACCGTTTGAGAGTACTGGCATTGTGCACATAAATTATTTGACAGAAAAACTCATTGGTGCATGACTGGTTTCGGACCCACGACGATATAATCGGAAAGCGGGGCCGCTAAGTAGCTGCGACATGCATTTCGCTTGACAGACTATCACAATAAGTATCTAGTATCAATTGAGAGACTATATCAACTGTATTCAAATTTGTATACTACTTACTAATGAGCAGATCAAGAAGTTATTATGAAAGTGAACTCTATTTCTAGGGCTTAGGGGTGATTATGTGGAGTACAGGTGAGAGATATCATGGAAACAGTTATTATGACCATTCGATTGAGTCCCGTGCAACGTAATGTTTTCCAAATAGATTTCAAAACGTACCTAAGTGTACTCGTATCGCTCGTTGTGCATGGTTATTTCTTGGTCACCCTGCGTTAGATCAGTGAGCGGACAACAGCTACATTAACAAAATGAACGTTGGTTATGTACGCAACACAAATGCTTAAACGGTGAAGGAAAACATCAACATCGTGAAGAACCACGGCCTAACTATTTTTCTCAGCTATTTATTACCACTTAATATCAGGTGGGCCACCTGATATTAAGTGGTAACCATTTTGTTTAGATACACCGCACGCGCAATCGCAGGCGGAGTCTAGTAAATAACAAAATTAAGTACTCTACCATTTTCTATCTAGTCTACATTAGTAATTATATGTATGTGAGGTACTCTGGACGTTCCTGCGCTGTCGGCCTAGACGATTTATTGCTCGTGTGGTGGTGAGGCCATCATGTTGTTAAACTTTAGTGGAACCATGATTAATAGGGCTTTACCGTGAGCCACACTAAAAACTTACATGAAATTTTACGATATATTATTTATTTTTATAATTTATAAAGCGCTTTGAGAATAGGCAGTAAATAAATAAACAAATGAAATAAAATACATCAAGTTCTTTATATTATTCATCTAATAGACAGTCTTTTATTTAGACTAGGCTTGCTCGGCACCTATACCATCCTCTGTCCAATCCACAGGAAAGACACGATCAAAAAATAACTAATACGAATAGCTTAGGCCGTGGGGTTCATGATGTTTTCCTTCACCGTTTAAGAGCATTCGTGTTGCGTACATACCTAAGGTTCATTTTGTTAATGTGGCTGCTGTCTATATCTAACGCAGAGAGACCAAGAAATAACTATGCACGACGAGCGATACTAGATCACCAGATACGTTTTGAAATCTATTTGGAAAACATTACGTTGCACGGGACTCAATCGAATGGTCATAACTGTTTCCATGATTTCTCTCACCTGTACTCCACATAATCGTCCCTAAACCCTAGGAATAGAGTCCACTTTCACAATAACTTTGACATACATTCCTACCTCTTCATGCATAACCTCTCTTGCTCTCACAACAATGTTCTATTTACAAAATATTGGATGCGGCGTTGCCGCTTCGACATGCGCCTGAGTGACGTCACGAGCCGATTGTTTCTCTCTCTCTCTAAACAGGCTATCATTGGGACTCTTGCAAGTCCAAGATCCAAGGACAAGTCGATAAAAATCCAAAAAAATAAACTTGCTTCGAAACCATTGTTTGAGACACTTGCATGAGACTCAACTGTGAAATGATAATAATAATCATAATAGGTAATCATCTGTTGAATTTAACTCAACATCTCAAAAAAAATGTAAGGGTAGATCTATCTATGATGATGATTATTACGGTTGAAAAAATCTGTAAATTTATTTTGACATCTTTAACAAAAACACTCAAGTCAACGCGCTTTTTTCTAAAGATGCTTTTACCCTTCTTCTTTAACCCCTACTAGTGAATTACAAAATTTCCTTCAGTTTAAATAATTCGCAATTTCAAAACCCATAGATTTCTAGATTTCCGTGTCACAACAAAATCCATTTATTCAAATAACGGAATATTATGGCGTGTTTGGACATAACTGACGGATGTTTCCAAAACAGAGCGATTACAAACGACTGTTATCAATTGTTATAACAAACATTAGTATTGTTATCGATCGGGGGAATAACAATAGAGCGGTAGAAAGCCAGTTAGCTATTTGATTATTATGTCTAACTATTATAGGCTTACTAACTTACGGGGAGTTAGTAACTTGCCTTAAAAACTAGCCATAACAGCTCATATTATTTTATCTCCATAAGTTGGAAGGAATTGGAAGAGCATTTGCCCAGCCGTGGAGTATAGAATGATAAACAAGTCTTATATAGAAGGCCAATAACTATAATGTTCTGCTAAACTAATTTGTAAATATGGGTAATTCAGCTTAGTAAAACCCCAAGTCAAGTTTAAAACAAAACAACGAATTATTGTATGCAATATAATATTATAAAGTCTTGTCATAATTTTGAGATTGGTTTTCAATAGGAACTTAAATTATAAGACACTAGCGAAATTATAAACGATAGCATAACTTCACTCGCGTGGTACCGATAAAAAAATTACAGGAACCACATATTTATTTATTCAAAGTTTCAATTAAATCAGACAGCAATTTATTAGTATATTTACGATGGCTATTTTCTATACCATCTCATTGAAACCATTTTAAAGTGGTTGTGAGCAGAACATAAGTTTCATTTCATTTTTCATTGTTCTAAAAATGTCGATCTAACCTTTGTTTTATTTTCAATATTCCGATGCTAATAACCTTTTGAGGAAAAAATTGTAACCTTTCTGATGTTCGCTTTTTATAAGCGGATAGAGCTTAATCTCGCGATGTTCGCGCTAACTGTGTTCAACAAACAGTTAAAATTTGTCTGAATCAAAAAACTTTGTTTCAGACAAATTTTAATGTTATAACAATTTAATTTTAACAAAGTAAATAATATTAATAACATTAAATTAATGTACAAAGAAAAACTAAATTGAAAAGTGTGGGTGCAATTATAAGCACATGAGTATTAAAGCCTTCACGTCTCAGTGCGATAGACACAGTGCACGACGTAAGGCACGTTCTCAATAACCAATAAAAATCAAATAAAAATAGACTTGTCTGCAATCAATCACTCCAAGATGAATTACATGAATAAATATGAATTTATATTAATGAAAACATGTTTCTACTTATTCAAATTTATTCTTGTGCTAGTCAAGTTAACTTGCTTAATACGAAAATCGGTCACACAAAATAAATTTAAAAAAATTGAGACAGAAAATTTGTTTCTTTTTAATTGTTTTTTTTATTAAGCATCTATTTTCACAAGTACTTATTCATTGCACGAAATTCATTCTACGACCCAAAACATAACATCAAAACCGATTAAAAACGCAACAAAAGACACACAAAGAGACAATTAAAAAATAAATAAAAATAAAGTATGTGGAAGCCTTTTCACGAGGCTTGCCTTATGGGCCTAGTGGCTTGTAGATAAATACCAATAAATTCTCGTCATTCATGTAATAAATGCTCGTCATTCATGTAATAAAAGCAAGCGCGTGCGGAAGACGTCAATTTAGCCACAATACCGTAAGGTTAAGGGTACCTACCGTGCCCATTCTGTGGCGATTCAATCGAAACACAAAGAAGAACCTTCAGGAAGATTTGCAGACAAGATGGCTAGCTGCATGCAGTTGCATAGTGCATACACTTTGTAGACCAAAGACAAAAACGTTCTAGAAAAGGTTGGAAAGATGTAATGTACATATTATGCAGCATAGATAACTGGGTAGGTTAAAACTTAATATTTGTAAATCGTCTGTCTGATTATTAAAAAAAATACATGATAAATTTTACATGCACATGCACATAACTTCACGACTGTGATCCCCAGTCACGGTAGATAGGTATCCTAAAAGATATCTTACCAACTCAAGATTCTTCGGGGATGTCTAAGGGGGGTAGTACGTCATAATATGACATTTGGCACATACCTACATACTATTACTTATTTTCCATACAAATTTACTTATATTCATTTTATTAGTAAATACATTATGCAATCCAGCCGTTGCGCATGTGAGAAGCTAGAGCGAGATAGGATGATGTGACAGGCCGCTTCGAAGATACAATGATCTGTTGTGATCCTGTACGTACTTCTTAAACCCGTAGGCAGTTCAATATAAAATAAATATCTTAAGGCAAACAAGTTTCGGTCTTCGGCAAGTGCACTAAGAGAGTAACGAAACATCAAATCCCAAGGAATAAATCTTTCATTTCGGCGTTTTGAATAAATGGATTGAATTCAAATCTATATAAAAATCATTATAACAATAAAATCAAATCTGTCTATCTATCTCTCTAAGATCGTAACTTCATTACTAAAGATCAATATGTGATTCAAGTGGAACCTGATAATTTAATTTGGGCGGTAGGTATAAGATATCCATCCATTATCTTAAATGGGCCATTAGCTCTAAGAGCTTCAATGAGGAATGTGATTTATAATAAACTAGTTAAATTGAATGAAATCAATCAGCACAGCAAACGAGATAACATTAGATAAATACGAGATCAATTTTATTCATTTCCACCATTCAGAAAATGAAATCATTTCGATGCTATCGCTCTTTTGTGGTGCAAGGTAAGAGATGTTGCTGTCTTTTGTAAAAACATTAAAATGAATGAATGTATTTTTAATAAGACGAAGAAACCATTTTACTGTGTTACACTAAATTGCACACAGTTAAGTAAAAAAATCATTTTAATCGATAAAGTTTTCCTACTCAAAAGTTTGCTTTACTAGTTTTTGTACTTAAAGAAAAAAAAGATAAACATTCAAACCACATTTCTAACACACGTTACTCCCCTAGCTCTAAGCTTTTCTTCAATGAGTATGCGGTAATATATTTTTTATCAAACTTGCTGATAGAACAAACAGATGGCCCACTTATGTTAAATGGTAACCATCACCTATAACAAAGCATTGCCTCGTAAGTCACGCACGATTGGAACGTACTCTACGATGCATTGCACTGCGTCCATCAACCTGAGGCTGATTAAGCCTCATGCGCATGTAATTCCACCGGCAACCACGCTCTTCGAATTTATTATCTACAGAATGTATAAATGTATTATTATATCGGATTGTATTGTATAATACCTAATGAGCCCGCCATCGCCTGTAACTTGCGCCCATCTCCCAGCGCGCACCAGAATAGCGGCCAACGTAGCGCTCTAACACGTGTCGCGATCCCGCAACACTTGTAACCCGCGCTCATTGTGACAACCATTAGTACATTGCAATTATCTAAGTGGACTGGCAGCAGAGGCTATTGCAAACTGGTAGGATTCGTTTAAGAATGTTTTCGGGATGCTGTTTTTTGATTGAATGAATCTTCTTGTCGTGTCAGTAGTTTCTTTCGAAACAGTCGAGCACCTGACATGTGATGGGCGATCTTATCGCTGAAAGAATAGAATAGAATAAATGTTTATTCAAAACAGCTGAGTTTCTGGACAGTCTATGTATATCTATTATTTATTCTGCAATATGGGGGAACCAGACAGACTCGGGTTAATTTTAAACATAAATCCTTCCTACTAATATTATAAACGCGAAAGTTTGTAAGTATGGATGGATAGATGGATGGATGGATTTTTGTTACTCTTTCACGTAAAAACTACTGAATGCATTTTAACGAAACTTTACAATAATATAGCTTATACATCAGAATAACACATAGGCTACAGTTTATAAAGATATTGTGTGAATTGTCCGAAATATGACGATAAGTGTCACGTAAGTAGGAAAAAATCTACCATCTGCGAGCTATTCTGGCGTGCGCTGCCAAAACCGCTAGAGTTACACATATGTACCACGCCACGCTAATAAAAGCTACTCGAAATACTAATCCTGCGCAGACGAAGTCGCGGGCACCAGCTAGTATTAAATAATATTAAAATATACACAGCCACAACAAATATCTATGTTCATCACACAAAAGTTTGCCCTCGGTGGATATCGAACCCACATCCTACAGCACAGTCAGAGCTTCTACCAACTGAAGCCAATCAGCTTTCTAAATATTATTTTTGCTTCTCATGTGACCTTTGCGGCAAGCGAGAAAGAACAAGTACATCGAACGTAATACATGCTAGACAAACTTTTACTTGGATAAGTGACCCTGTCGAACTAACAAGATGGTTAGTTGGAAGTTTAACTGCCTGGTAAGGCAGATTAGTGTGTGCGCTTGGTTAGTTATGGTTGCAACCAACTTTAACCTGGTTATCTATATCTAGATTGGTTTCAGTAGGGTTATCTCTAGACACTTGATTCCAATCGCAATTTCAATTTGGATAGGATTTTAAGAACGGACAGAAAACCTGTAAAATCCTATCCAAATAATATTATAAACGCGAAAGTTTGTAAGTATGGATGGATGGATGTTTGTTACTCTTTCACGTAAAAACTACTGAATAGATTTTAATGAAACTTTACAATAACATAGCTTATACATCAGAATAACACATAGGCTACAATTTATAAAGATATTGTGTGACTAATCCTGCGCAGACGAAGTCGCGGGCACCAGCTTATTTCTGTCATAATTCCAAACCAAATCGAAAGTAGCCTTACTGTTCTTGGTAAAAATTTATACTACTTACCTACTGATGTACCAAGCATGGACCACCTGATGTTAAGCGGGAAGCATCACTTATAGCAAAGCATTGCCTCGCAAGTCGCTAGTCACGCACGATATGAACTTTGGGCCTACTCATATTTTAAACCAAAACTAGAAAGTATTATATTTTTACCAGAAAAACATTAAAAATGGAAATCTGCCTTATTTTTGTCGGTACAATTTTATAATTCCATATAATTAAAAAAAAATGTATCTTTCAATTTCAAATAAAACATTAGATTTTTTTGTAATCCAAAGAATAGTTTATATAAAAATTCTAATTTTGGTGATTATAGATAAAGAATTTCTTTTTCTTTGAAGCTTGTATCGTATTGTATTGTAGAATTTTAAATACGTTTAGTTCAACCCAATAAATCGTTGGTAGATAGGTAAATAAGCATAATTCAATTCTTCAATGTTTACAGAAAACATAAATAAAACAGAGAATACGGAGCCAAACGAAACATTCGAATTGTAAATGTCACAAATTGTAATTTACGACGAATTCACGCTGTAACAATAATTGTAGGTCGTAACTTTTAGTTTATTTGCGAATATGAATGTTAATGTCGCTTTATCTTATGAATTCAGCTTAAAAATAAGAATCGTATTCAATTAAATATGAAAAGAAAAACAAGATGCAAAACGATTAGAACTTCATTTTGAATACCTTCATCATATTATCTATTACACTATAAGTAGATACAGTCAGCTACAAAAGAAGATTAACCATTTATAAGATGAATTATTCAATGTCATGAAGTTTAAAATTGTTAACTTATAAAAATCAGTTAAAAGGTTTTTTTTTTTAACTACTGCCATCTCTCATTATTGGTAATTTTTAGATTTAGGCCGCTTTAGTCAAAAGTGTGCTGGTATTTTTTTTCAGTTTATAATGAATAATAATTATTGAACTTTACCAACCAGATTATATTCATTCACTTTCGTCGCTGATTGTACGCAAGCAAGTATTTACCTACCTAGATTAAAAACTTGCGAAAATCTGCAACAATGCAACTACACAGGTAGAAATAAGCTAGGTAAGTTTGTAGAGACTTTTGTAGCCGCGTAGCGCAACGCGTTGATGTCTTTCATTCGTATACAAATAATTGTAGCGTAGAGGGTCTACGATAAAATGTTTCTTTTATTTTTAAAGCGTATATTTTTTTTCTCGCTCGAGAAAGACCCATTTGTTCTACACTAAGTACATGACGTCATTGCTGGTACTAAATACTATTTTCACCGCATTTCTGCTCAAAGTAGGAATAAGTGCTATAGTACCTACTATAAAATCAAAAGGGTCTTACTAAAATTAATATTTTGATTCTTATTTACCAGGACTAATTTATGAAATTAGAATACTTTCACAAGTTGAAATTATCGCTATCAATATATTTATTCCACCAGTCATGATGACGCTTAATCGTTTTTATTTTTATATAGTTCATACGTCATAAACATTCATGAACGAATATTGAACCAATTTTTCATAGCAGTATTTCGCTTAGCACCTTTATGTAGCTTTGCAAATTGTTTGAAAATAGAACGTGTTCCATTTTCAAACGTGCAAGAAATAAGTTTTCCCCAGTTTATAGCTCTGCTTAATCGTTTTAAATAAAATAGAACGTTTCGTGTTCCATTTTCAAAAGTGATTAGTTACGTGAAATCCGTCGGTGTCCGTGTGATAACGTTATCTAATTGGGTCGCGGCCACACCTATCGCTATCGCTATGGCCACCATCGATCAACGGCTATACCCATTCTATTTTCAAATTTACTACAATTAAATAAAGTATAAGAATACTTGGCTAGAAGTTAAAAAGATGACGCAAGACATTTTTAAAAATAGTCCTTAATATAATGAGGTCTTATTTAAAAACATATATCAAAAGATAAACTATTTACATCTCTAATCTACCAATCACCCTTCGGGAATGTCATCATACCGATAGGTGATTGGTGATAGTGACAGCACATCATAATCATCAGCTTGAAGAAGTCCATTGCCATCATCCCTAAAAGTTTCCAGAAAGAACGATTTAGAGCTTGACTTCCTGCGATCGTCAATTCCGTCAGATGTCGTCGGTCCATCGAGTGGGGTCTTCCTACTCTTTGCCTTTCAGCTCGTGGTCACCTTATGAATTGATAATTTAAAGTTTTGACTAAATTAGTTTCTTTAATAGACATTCATCTGTACACAAAAAGGATTCCATCACTTTTTTTTAATCATTCCGCTTTTTAATCGTGGTTAAAAATAACTGTAACTACTGATAAATTATTCCATTAAAACAAACCAAACAATAGTGCAATAAAATTAATTTACGGGCTCATAAATCAACTGAATACGAATTGTTTTGCAATTTCATTCGACTTGAACTAAGCTATAAGTCACTCTATACCGTCTTTCAATGCAAAATGAGCTTTAGTAGCCTATAATTTGATTTAGTATTGCTTGAACAATTGCAGAACATTTCAGTTGAATGTACGAGGTGTAAAAATACTGCTCTTAAAAACTTGAACGGGACCTTCGTGAATCGATGAAACGAGAGTGCGTGCGTGTGAGTTCTTTCCGATTAAAAAATAAAATAAATATATGTAAATTCTTATTTTTTTACAACAAAAGCAGGAAAATACCAATGTGTCGCAGAATAACTTTAAGGGTACTACACAATTTTTTTTTTTTCAAAGCAAGTTTTAGTACCAAATTCTTTTATGTATTCGAATATGTTAACTAAATGATTGAACGTTTTCGCCAAAAACTTGGTTGTTTCAAATATCTTCAAAAGTGTTGAAATGAGCGAGAGAGAAGTTGCCTGGCAGTTTGAAGCTATTAAGGTGCTTCGTTTAATTCGATCAAATAGAAAAAGCACATTGTGAGGCCTCACAATGAGGCCGCATTCCTCAAAGGATGCGGCCCCTTCCCTCAAGAGTAGTAGAGCTCTTTGTGAAGGGCTCGTCCGGGGAAGTACTACCACCACGCCTTTTTCTGCCGCCAAGCAGCGTTGCTGTGTTTCGGTTTGAAGAGCGTGGTTGCCGGTGTAATTACAGGCACATGAGGCTTAACATCTGTATGTATCCTATCGAGCGTGACTTACGGTGCATTGCATCAGGTGGGCCATCTGCCAGTTCCATCAGCAGGTTGTAATAAAACACATATGCCGCAGCATGACGTGTGAATGGATGTTTTTATACGCATAAATATACGTGTGCCGGCCATGTGGGGAATTCATTTCATTCATTCATTCATTCATTTGAGTTTTCAATTTCCCCACGTAGGTAGAGCCAAATAGTGGTGTCGGAGTGAAACTATTAGTACAACACTACTACTCCTGCTGCACATTGAGCCAGTTTTTGATATTCTGCCAAAGATCAAAGATATCCCGACCTTGGCCTGAAACATGTGATAAACAAACTATATTGTATAGCAACAGTAGAATAATATATTTAGGTTATTTTATCTTGTTAATTGTTTTGACAGGAGCCAGATGTTTATTAGACGAATTTACAAATTGGTATGTTATACAACATTTATTTTAAATTAGTTTTTCAGAAAAGCAAGCTTCATAAAACTTATTAATTTGACAAAAAAATACCTTGTTTACAAAAATACCTACGCCAGAACATGTTTGGCTATAGATCAAAAGATGTGCAATGTTCAGTTTATAATTATAGTTATATTGCTCAAAAGATGAGCAATGCTTAAACTTCAAAGTTGTGGTTTAACTGAAAAAAGACGGTTTTGGTTTTTATTTCAAAATCAAAACAAAAAGATGAGCAATACTTAGACTTTAGCTCAAAAGATGCGCAATGCCATATTCTAACAATAATCACAAATACAGCAACAAGGCACATCTTAAGCATTTTTGGGAGTAACGAAGCTTTACTCCTGTACAAGTCAATAACTTTTATTAATTTAAACAATCATAATCATAATCATTCGCAGGAATGTAGGTACAATAGTTGGTAATCAAAAATGCTTGTGGCCCGTTACATTCTGCCTCGTCAAGGCGTGCTAAATTTTGATCATAAAAAAAATAACAATAGAATAACAAATTTAAAATAATAGTAAAATAAATCAAATAAAATGTCAATAAAGTTCAATTTAAAACATAATCAAATTTTATAATCTAAGTAACAAATCCCTGTCAAACAAATACCTCACAAACATTTACTCAAAATGTTTTGATAAGTGTCTGTTGCTGAAAACAAGCTCAACAATTATACAATTTGTAGACAAACTTTCATTAAATCATACGTTTAGCCGAGTTTGCATTCGAAGACAATTAAATAAAGCCTAAAGCCAGTTACACAAAGTCGGACAAAAGCGGAGTTTCCACAAAAGGCTTTTGTTTACGTAATGTATAGCCTGCTTTGTGGACGCGGCTGAATTTTGAGTTATTGTGCCGGTTCTGGCGGTATGCACCTTAAGTTTGTTTTAATTTAAAAGCTTCGCGTTGTAAGATTCAGTTTTTTTATAAGACTTACAATAAGTGCGAAAGTTTAGGGCCCACTCAAACAAACTCACGCCATTTTATCCTACTAGAAAGATTACTAGTAAATACCGATATAATAGACGTAATCGCCCAACAACAGGGGTGTTTTTTCCATCACTTTTTCTTATAAAACAAACCTTCTCGTACCTCTTTAAGAGTAGTAGAGCTCTTTGTGAAGGGCTCGTCTGGGGAAGTACTACCACCACGCCTTTTTCTGCCGCCAAGCAGCAACGCTGTGTTTGAAGAGTGTGGTTGCCGGTGTAATTACAGGCCCATGAGGCTTAACGTCTGTATGACTCAAGTTGATGGACGCAGGACAGTGTATCGTAGGGCGCTTTCCTATCGTGCGTGACTTACGAGGCAATGCTTTGTTATAGGTGATGGTTACCACTTAACATCAGGTGGGCCATCTGCTTGTTCCATCAGCTAGTAGTATTAAAAAAAAACCTCATGTTTGTTAAACTTTTGCAGGTAAAATCCAGGTGCATTATACTAAAAGCTCATTGCAATTAAGTTTGTTCACTCGAGCAGACTAGAAATTAATAAGCAGTTCGGTATATTGTATTTTTTGCTATAAAAAAAGTTAAATGCATTTGAATAATATTTATCTAATAACGGATATCGTAAAAACTTTTGACAGCTCTTTGTGCAATTTGAGAATACAGTCGTCGACACAAGCGTTCTGATTTTTTCTGCTCAAGAATTTTTTTTATTTTAAACCTGGTGAAATGTGAGCAAAAATACAAATAAAATTAAAATTAAGTTAAAATTATATATAGTAAAAGAAAAACCTAAAAATCTAAAATACATGATGCTAATCAAGCATGTATTGAGCGATAATATTGATTATTGATTTGTTGTTTGTTTTTCTCGGCTTGATCGCGTAGAACTGGCACCTAGATGAGTGATCCTTGCGATGCAATTGAATAAATACTCTTTGTCTTAGATACTTTTTAGTATAGACTAGACTTAGATATTTTTGTTATCTGTCTAAATAAACAAACATACTTAAAACAGTAAAAACACAAAGAAAAACAAACATTTAAAACTTTACCTACTACAAAGTTTCTAACATCACATAGCAAAATGTGTTATCCACATGTGTCTTATTAGTGACTTGCTAGTGATAGTAATTTGTAGATGTTTTGCACACAAGCGTCCGCGTGGAGCCAGCGGAGCGCGCTAGCTAACGATCTCACGGTCCTATGGGCACAGAAGCTGTGCATTGTGCATGTCTATCTGCAATCCAATTAAACTTCGCCGGGATCTTTGACTACTGTGTACCTTATTCAATACTCGTGTAATAGGATTTACTTTTAGTGAAGTATATGTTATATATCATACCTAGCCTGTGTAGGACATATCTAGGTATACACACAACTTTTACTGTTTTTGTTAGAAAAAATATTTGTTAACTTCATATTAAGTATTTCTTGTCGCAAAATAAAGTTTCTTTCTTTTTTTCTTTAGCATCATTTAAATTATCGTTATCATAAATGCTATTGATTTTTGAAAAAAAAAACGGAAATAGTAATGTACCTAATTGGGTAGGTATTTAAACAATATTATCGATTTTAGAAAACTAGGGTATTGCAACTATTAATCTAATTTCTAATCAATTATTGAATTATTTTTAGGGATCCAAGACGTTTTAAATTTAATAAAGTCTATGCTTATCCGCGAGATAATGAAAGCAACAAACTAGTTATTTCCAGTAATAACTGCGTAAAACACATTATTTCGATGTTCTATTTCCAATTTCAAATTACGAAGCACTATAACTGCAGTTCGTTGGCGGTCGCTCTCCGCCAATCAGAGCGCAGTATTCGAAAAAGGAAGACGCTATTTGAGTTATTTAGCCTGCATTACCGTTAATGTGCTCAGACGTTGTTATTCACCGTTTTAATATTGTTCTAAATTCAAAATTGTTTTCTGATTACTTACACGGCTTAATTTTTACACGACAATCGTCTGATCCTATAATTTTTTTTACATATTTAAATATCAATGTACTTACCATTATATTTCCTCCAACAAGCTTTTACGGGTTCCTTATTAAAGTTATAAAGCCAAACCAGCTCTTCGTTTGAATATTTCGTCGTAAAATATTGCGCAATTTCACCGCCCTGCATGGCAATATAGCGACATTTTCTTACACCACTTTGGTCTAATAGGCACTTAAGTTACCTTTTTAAGTTGATTATATTTATAAACCGTTTTATAAGCGTGACGAGGATGTACAGATCAAGGTATATTGGCAAATATACTTTGCTACTATAATTAAGTTATAGGTCGTTGGTATCAATATTGGATCTAGAGTTTTTTACATTTAAGATTGCATAGTCACTAATTTGATTGAACAACGGGGATTCCCCTGATCTTCAACTGGCTAGCCGGTATAATTTATTTCTATTTCAATCTCTGTAAGTCTCTGTAGTCTTGTTATGGCGTTTCCTTTCTTGTCTGCTGTAAAATTTTCATACAAAAGTGGGCATGTTTCAAACTTTGACCCGCATGGAATTTACATTCCTGACCCTTCTTTTGCGTGCCCTTCAGACTTAAACACAAAAATGCTTGCAAACTGCTTCTTAAAGAATGACTGACATCATGGTGAAATCAACCAAGTTGGAATCTTGATCAAGAACCCTACCATATGGTTTTATACCTGAAATTCAAAAACTCTAGTCTGGAGTTGGCCACTACGCTATTACAAATTTATCTTTGCCTCACCTCCTCAAGGTATTTGAATATTTTTAGAAGTTCCCATCAACAATAACATCTTAATACATATTCCTACCCCCTAGCCTTATCCCTACGGTCTAAAAAATCCTTGGTATCAGCCAAGGATTTTTTAAAAAGGGCTTAGCTAGTCTGTATACTAAGTCACAAGCAATATATTTAGCAACCTAAAAAAAAAGTTGCCCCTGACGATGTATCTTCAGATCATCTTAAAATGCAAAGGCATGTTTACTTTTTTTTAACTGAGCTTGTCGTGTCTCAGAGCTACCGCGGCCGCAAGCCCCTCGGAGGCTCCGCCGGCCTCCCCGGCGCCGTGGCAGTCCCCGGCGCGCCCGCAGCCTCCAGCCCCGCCCCCCCGGCCCCCGGCCCCGGCGCGCCCAGCCCAGCCCCCGCCACCACGCCCGCCATGAAGCAGGAACACCCCAGCCAGCCGATGGTATGTACATTCTCTTTACCATACCCTTCAGAGACTATCCCTCTTATTCATATTCCCTGCCATTTTAGCGGCTCTATAAAGTATACTTTTCATTGTCACTTTCATACCAACGAAGAGAGACAGCAATAGACTTATCAGTATGATAAGCTTGGAGCGCTCAGCGACCAATATGAATGAGAGCATATGTTTCTAATCTCCTTGTCTTGCCCACGTGTTTTGACTTTACCTTCAGTAGTTTTTAGTATCTCAAAGTTTCCTTACACAGCTTCAAAATTCTGCACCAAAAATTTGTATTTCACTAGGTGCCTTCATTACATGATCATTCCTTTGCTGGTATTATGTTAAAATGGAAGATTTTCACTTTCTGCTGATATTTTCCGCTTTTTTCTCAGCTAACTAAGCAATTCTCGGATTTAGACTTTCATGCCTGCCGAGACTAGTAGTAGAAACTAGACTTTTATCTTTCATCCATCTGTCGAGCAAAGCTGGACGCTTCTCATAGAACAAGTATTAGACCCCTGAGCTATAGAATATTAATTATAATTTATCTTAATATTGAAGCAGCGGCCCTTTGTTTTTTTTTAAAAAAGGTGCGGGTTGTTGTTTTGTATTAAAACGCGTTATAACTTATTTCTGTAATAAAACTGTGAGTATTATTGAACGAGTATGATGCTAATGCGAGTTGTTGTACCTACCATTAATAACGCTTTGAATCTTTAGCAAATAACGCATTATCAGTAATAACAAATAATAGCTTATAGGTACCTATTATCGTAATATGTACATTTACGGGCAAAACTGCTACATTTACCTGATTAGATACAAAAGGAGACAAAATAGAATAACAAGAAAATCTCCGAGATAGATACGAGACTTTTACAAAAACTTGCGTAAGTTATTTGCAAGCGTATATTGTAATTTCTGTAGTTCCATTCTTAACGAGCTGCTTGATCGCTTTATAAATAAAATAACATTGTTGTTTTAAGGCGACCTTCGGATTTTATTCTAGCTTCCTTTTTCCTGTTGTTTTGTGTAAAAACTCGCTGTTTGCTTATAATTTGGTACGATCTCATCGATATTTGTTTCGATAATTATGCCCATAACTAATCATCATCATCATAGATATATTAGCTGGAGCTAGGTCCATACTTAATTTCACACATTAGCAACCCGCACCACCTTACCTACATCTTTTTATTTAAAAAAAACCCGCTCTACTAAATCTTTTTTTTAATATTCTTTGCACTGAGTTTTAGGCATTTCTATTATTTTGTTCATCGCAAAACTATTTAGTCAGTGACCCTTACATGTACTGTTTTATGTACCGTTATCTTCCCGCACAGATAGTCCAGCTCATTAACGTCATTAGGCCCTTTGATCATGTTTTCCTAGAAAATTATCACGGCATAGTTTGTATTTCTCTTCCGGGAAGCAACGGATAACATCTTTTGTTAATTTTTATAATTAGCACTAGAGGAGAAAGTCCCTGTGAATAGAATAGGTCCGTCCAAGTTTAAAAAAAATTTTTTTTAGAAAGAACATAAAGTTTGATGTCACTCAAAATTGTATCAAATAAACTATACCAATTTTGTATGTGACTGCCTTTCGGTTGGGCTCGCCACGCGGTTCGACCGCATTTCGATCAATCGTTTAAGTTTTCGTGATTTTGATCAGAGTTTTAATTGTCATTATTATTATTGTTTAAGATTAAAGAAGAATGTGTGGATTGTGAGGGCTGTTCCGCAAATCAGACTCGGGAGTCGGTGCTGTTTGTCGGGACTCCGGCCTTCATTCCCGTCTCTACTGTCTATGCATCGGTTCATACCTTTTTATTATTTTTTGCATCGCCGACTGTAATAGTGCTTGGAGCCTATCTACAGAGTGCTTTTGATTTGGCTTTCAATACCCTAACTCGGTTTCATGATGCTCGATTCATAAATCAGAATGTTTTCCGATGCAATTTCAGAAAGTATTCCGATTTGTATTCGGAATTCGAATACGAGTTCGGGTAAATAGGACCCTTTAGTTAGCCATATTATTTTGATGACGCGCTGAAGTACCCACAAACATTTTCGGAAAAACCTATCAAAATTTTTAGTTTTGCCTAAAAATGCATGCGCATTTTAAGTGTCGTAGTTACTGCAGTATATTGGCTATCAATTGCTGTTTTCTTATTCATATTTTCCTCAATATAGGTCCAAATTGGTTTTTGTGAGCTTTCTGAAGGATTTTTGGAAATCGGATTTATACGGAGAAGAATTACTTAAATCAAAAGGGATGTGTTGGTGAAAGGGTGGTTTCGGTATGGTGATGGTGTTGGAGAAGATACGCATGGTTTTAACTTATACTTTAAAGTTTGATTTTTTTGAGAAACAAAAATTTGAATCTCCTTACATACTATTTAGCGTTAGATAGATACTTAAATAAAACACTCATAGCGTTCACGTGAACTTATTCGATAGCATTTCTTATTATTAAGTACCTACATTTACAGAGCTTTTAAGTTCGCTCAACCATTTATAACATTTTATTTTTCTACAAAACTCCACGAAAACTGAAACTATGAAACATGTTAAAGTTCAATTTAACTTAAACTGAAACTAGACTTTAAATAAATGATGGGAAAGTTCAAAGTTTTAATTTGCATCGCGCGGTGCTGAACTTTAGTAATTTCTGCACTGGCTCGCTGTGGGCTTGATTTATCGCTCTATGGTTTAAAACGTCTTGTAAAATTAAAAAGCTAGTTATTATAGAGTTTTAAAAAAAGAAATATGCTGAGCTAGCTATTAAAATATGATTCATGCGGAACATCATTTTTATGAACTTTTATGCTATAAACTTTTCAACATGAATGTACTGTATGCGAAAATTAAAAACGTTTAGAAATATCCTGCTAATATATAAATGCAAAAGTTACGATGTTTGGATGTTTTTGCATATGGACTTTTTTTATGCGGAAAATTACTGTGCCCGGGGTAGAAAATATAAACAAACCAATTAATCCCTTTAAATATAAATGTTAGTATCCACTTTTTTATTCTTATTCTTGTCGCGTCACTAATTATTTCGAAACAGTGTGGTGAAAGGATGTTAAGTGCGTCTCAAGGAGGCTCCTCTTGAACACTATTAATCACTACCAATACACAAGAGAAGCCGCGGCGGCATCTAATCTTGGATAAAGCTGTTATAGCTTATTAAACGTTCCAAAACTATGACGATAGATTCGCTGAGAAAGCTGAAAGGAAATTTCTGCATTCCGCCGCCAAAGCCGTGCAACTCACAAAATTGAATTTTAGTTCGAACAATAGGGCTATAGGTAATTGACGTAGTTACAGCCAATATCGCTTTGTTCTCGAGAATTCACGGCACTAACTCACTTTAACGACAAACAGTCACTATAAATTATATATTTGTTATTAGTTGTAAGACTATTTATTGGTAGCAATAAGCTACTATGTTATTGAACTTCGCAAGGAGATGTCTTTGTAAACTAAAGAAAGTCATCATCAGTCTGTAATAATTCACCGCTGGACATAGGTCATTATGACAACATGGGGTAATGTTTCCAGACAACGATTGGGCAGGCTTGGAATAGTCACTGCGCTTGGCAGGCTTAAAAATAATACCTAAAGGTACAAACATACAGCTGCATTTATCACTCAACACAAAGAAACATCCTAATTTTTACGTAGCACAAAAAAATAAATCAAAAATAACGACTTTAGTGCAAAATTGAGCGCAATTTCGTGTTGAGTCGTAAGTCGTAACTCACGCCTTGTAATTGTGTAATAAACAGTGTAACCTCGTTATGGAGACTCATTAGAGCGACACAACAAACTTTTAATTACGACCTACGCGACGCGACGCCTTGGCATAGCCGACATGCTACCTTAATATAACACACTCAAACTTCGCTTAAAGGCAGGTCCCTCTGCGTACAAATTAAAATCTTTCAAAGTTGAACGAGTTTCAAAGTTACATATAATTTGTTCTAACATGTTGTCGGCAGACGTTTAACATGTTTAAGTTTGTAATTTAATATTTCCCCCGCGTTTATTGAAAAAATTTACTTACTCGGGTTTCTTTTTATGTTTTAATTGCGTCTGAGGAATACAAAGATGCTTTTTCGCAGTTGGATAATTTTACACTCGACGTACTTTTAAAAAGTCGAGTTGGGTATTTTAAAATTATTAATAATACTTTAAAAGAAAATATCAACAAAGTAAACAAGTCTTAAAAGACACTTGAATAGTATATTTAAATAGTTTAACATAAAT
The DNA here is from genome assembly GCA_932294275.1 of Chloroclysta siterata. Taxonomy (NCBI): domain Eukaryota; kingdom Metazoa; phylum Arthropoda; class Insecta; order Lepidoptera; family Geometridae; genus Chloroclysta; species Chloroclysta siterata. The sequence continues at coordinate 14,559,577 of OW028602.1, forward strand.
AACTTAACAATGGCAATATCTCGTAAGGAGAGCATCAAGATCCAGTTTCAACCGAAACTAGGCAAAGTTATATAATGTAAATTCAAACATTACAGCTGCACGTATGCAAGCCCGATAAGTTATCTCTTAATCGTTTGCAAAAATCTAAAGATAGCTCAACTGCTTCATAATTTGTTTTAATTATGTAAATGCAAAAATAAACATATGTTTATTTTACACATCTCTCTGCGTTGGCGATAAATCATAGCAGAGTTAGCTGACCTCGAACAACGCACTGGGTTCACACGATACAAACAATACACAAGGACCTCCCAGCCTCGACACACATAATCTTTTTATCACATGTGCGCTAACGCAAAGAAAAACTATTACACAAATTACAGCAAGGTTGGCTTACGTAAGTAGGCACAGTAACCGGCCGTTGCTATGGCCTATTCTCAAGGATATAAACTTTTTACAAAATTCCCATCTACCATGTAAAATAACTACAACATTAAACAAGTCATCGAAAGCAAATGATGGTGTAATTTGCCAACATAAATAAAGCGATGAAATTAAAAGTTTGTTTTGGTTTCAGGCACCAATGCCGTTCTACGCCGGAGATCCGAACAGATTCCCGACAGCGTGGCAGGCGGATCCCACGCAAGGTAAAAACGAGAGACATTAACTAATATTTAAAATTTTCTTAGTCATCATATAAGCTTCTAAATTGTTTTTTTCATCTACAGCCTGGCAGAACCAGTTCATCCAGCAACTTCCAACGCAAACAGGCCAAACCACGCTAGACTATCAAGGCAACCACACCGCTTATGCTGCCTCCCCACACTACCAGGCCAACACGACATACACCGTCCAAAACGTAGCGGCGACTTTTGACGTGGCCAACAACACTTACTACCAAGCGGGGGTCCAAGCAGTTCCTGCGCAAAGACCGCCTTCGAATCGGGGCACTTACAGTTCAGTTCCATCGCCGAGAGCGCCGCATTACGCAGCGGAATACCAACAGCAGTATGCCCAACAAGTGCCAACTCCGGGCGCGCAGTCTAACGACTCCCGACCCAACTCCGCCGCCTCATACCCCAACTCCGTACCAGCATCGGCTACTCCGGTATACACTGTCAGTCAACAGACTTACGAACGCGCCGATTACCCCTCAGAACACAACGAGGAATACTCCAACTCGGAGAATGGAACGGGAGATGCGAGCAACGACGGAGAAAGGCAAGAACAAAACACACCCAATGGACAGCATTCGGGAAACGCCGAGCCTGGGTACCTGCAGGGGAGCAACGGTCCGCGAGCTTCACTAGATTGTAGCGGGTACTCGGGCGCCTACAATGGCGGACAGTACAGGGAGAATGGCCAACAACAACAGCAGAACGACTGGCAGCAACGCCAGTGGCAGCACAACCAAAGATTACAGCAGAGCCAACAGATGCAGAATCAAATACAGAGCCAACAACAGCAGATGCAAAGTCAGCAGCAGCAACTGCAGAGCCAGCAGCAGCAGTTGCACAATCAAATACAGCAACATCAGCAGCAGCAGCAACAAGCGCAGCTCCAGAACCAACAGATTCAAAATCAGATGCAAAACCAACAGCTTCAGAGTCAACAGATGCAACAACAACAGCGTCAGGAAGAGAACGACCAGCAGATGTTCTCGCAATCCGATAGGGTCAATTTGAATTCGAGACTGAAAACGATGATTTTAAACAAGCAGAATCACACGCGAGACGGTACTAACACGCCGCCGGACAAAGGTGACCCCGGCGAGGGGCCTCCCAGAGTGATCGACGATAGAAAACCGGGGGTTGTGAGCGATGACAGGAGTACCACCGGTCATTTTTTATCGTATAGCCACCATCTCCGAGATAATTACCGCATAGGCGAGCAGGCTTACCCTGCCGCTGGTAATTATTCACAGAACGCCCAAGCGTACGGCGCGGGTGAGTTCGGAGGTGGTGGCCACCACGTATGGGAGGGAGGGACGGAGGTCCCGAGAGGTTACGATAAACATGCTTCGTCCAAGGAAGCATCCAACGCGAAGGTTCCTCAGAAACTACCGTCTTACGCAGACGTGAGGGGTCAGTATGGCGCATATCCCGCGCCGTACGAAGCACAGAAGTACGCAGAAGTTTATGGTAGCGATAGTTTAAGTTTTCAACAACAAGATAGTAAAGATTTTCAATCGAAAATGCTCATCGGACCGGTATCGGAAGTGAACCAGCAGAACTGTAACACTACGAGAGACACGAACGCACAAAATAGAGCTTACGATAGGGAAGCTTATGATGCCAAGTTTAGGCATCCTTCAGCACCTTTAATACCAAAATTGGAGACACCTGATACTTACCAATATCCTAAAGATGATCGGTTACTAAAACCTGATCAACGAATGATAAATCAAACTGCATATCCAAAAGCCAATGAAATGCAGACCAACTCGTATCGAGACTACCCAAACGGAATGATAGGGCCGAAGCAAAACACGGTGTTACCACCTATCTCTACGATAAAGCAAGAAAACATGGGCCAAAAGAGTCAACAATTTCAAAACTTCCAAAATTTTCCTTACGACCGCCGTCAGGAGCATGTCGAATATCAGCAACTTCCTCGATTACAAGAGAACGTTGGATTTCAGAAGTATACTAGAAACTTTGTCGATCCAAAGTTGAGTGAATCTGAAATCAGGGGTGCAAAAATCATGTCGGAGCCAAAACCGCCTTACTACATAGAACAGATCAAATCCGAACATTCTCCGCCTGGCCATAAAATATACAAGAACATGTGTTACAATGTGCCGCCTAGAAACGATCCCTTTATGTACGCTGGTGACGGTGGTCCAGTAGCAATAAGAAACGAAGTGGGGTATTCCTGCTGTCGTCAGGGTTCAACAAAGAAACCGCCACCAGAGCATCTTAGGGATGGAGCTTGTCCTGGTCTGCAAACCAAAGATGAAATCCTCGAAGACGATCCTGATGCCGACCCCAAAAACTCCAAACCTGGTACTCCGGTACCAGAGCTAAAGCCTAAGGAGAATCAATTTAATTATTCTAAAGAATATTTAGATAATTTGGAGAGATTGAGGAATAATTCCAGAACCGAAGTGCCTGATTGCAATTGTTTTCCGGCTGATAAGAACCCACCTGAACCTGGCAGTTATTATACTCATTTAGGTAAGTAACAAAACACCTGATAAAATATCACATAATGCAAGTATTATTTAAATAGTCATGAAAATAGTCCAAACTTCTGATCACTCATAATAAAACAGGCAATTGTTCTATCCATGTCGCATAATCTCAAGTACCTACTTCATATACCAACCACGCACCTTAATAACCCGGAACAACTTTTTATATTTGCCAATTGTGCAACTTTTTGAATGTGGGAATCGAACTCACATATAATCGAATCGCATATTGTTTGATAACTTGATTTGATTATTCTGATATTCTCTCCATTTAATCATTAAACTTTCTGCCAAAAACGATTAATACATATATTTTTCATATTATAATTTCAGGATGCGCATCAACATTGCTAGAATTACGGAAAGACCTGGAGGCTAGAACTGGTCTATCTGGGAAAGAGCTGAGGATAGAGAAAGTCTGCTATACGGGAAAGGAAGGGAAGACTGCACAGGGCTGCCCGATGGCTAAGTGGGTGAGTGTATGGATCCCAAGTTGAATACTTGAAAATGTTCAACATTTCCTTTAAGTTGCTACTTGCTGGTGTTGGAAGAAAGGGCAAAAATATGTAGGTGCTACGTGATAAAATAAAAAATGAGGTAATTCGTAGACCAAAAATGTATAGTTCTGGAACAAGCTCTGGAGCCAATAGACCGACGATACTGTATAGAACGCGGGAAGTTGGTGTATAGAGAGTACTCGAAATCATTCTTCCTGGAAATATGTCTCCCGTATATTCTCCTGTCCAGCAGTGGACTTTAAGATGATGGTGATCGAATTCATAATAGATCGTTCGGTCTTGTACCATATTTCACAGAAAGCAAATTATTTTGTTAATTTCGAAATAAGCGTTCTAGCTCATAGCCATTTCCAGTCTTCAGCTTTCATTTTATGAAATATAACTTAGAACCGAAGTTTTGTCATAAATAAGTATCTTAGCAAACTTAAGCAGCGCCGCCTTGGTCACATAAACATAAACTCGGGACTACATTTGTATAACAAATTACCAGTTTCTGTAACCAAATATATCTTTCCAGGTGATACGGCGTGCAAACTACACGGAGAAGGTGCTAGTTGTCGTAAAGTTCCGGAATGGACACAAATGCTCCACGTCATGGATAGTGGTATGCCTGGTGGCTTGGGAGGGAATTCCCCAGTCAGAAGCGGATTTAGACTACACGCTGCTAAGCCATAAGCTGAACAGATATGGACTGCCGACGACTCGACGGTGTGCGACTAATGAGAATAGGACGTGTGCCTGTCAAGGTTGGTAAGAGTAGTTGCAATGATCATTTATCTAGCCATCACAACACATGTTAAATAAATAAATATTGGTGGACATTCCACAAAGCACTATCTAGCCCCAAACTAAGCCAAAGCTTGTGATATGGGAACCAGATTAAGCTTGTGATATGGGAGCTGATATACTACTTATATACTTTTATTTGTAAATACATATTTATAATACTATATAACGTCCAAACAGAGAACAAACATACCACAAATTTTTGTTCGGTGGGGATTGAACCCACGGCCTACGGCACAGAAAGCAGAGCTACTACCAACTGAGCTGTGAAGGCTGTAATTATTTTTCAATTTTTTTTTAAATACAAATTCTTAATGATAAAATACTGATATCATAATAGGTACAGATGCAGTGGCATATTAATGAGGTTAAACCTTCTATTACTTTCCAGGTCTGGACCCCGAGTCATGTGGAGCCTCCTACAGTTTTGGCTGTTCCTGGTCTATGTACTACAACGGCTGCAAATACGCGCGCTCCAAGACCGTACGCAAGTTCAGACTCTCAGTGAAGACCGAAGAGTCGGAAATCGAAGAACGCATGCATGTGTTGGCAACGCTACTGAGTCCGCTGTACATGAACCTGGCACCGAAAAGCTTTGAGAACCAGTGCCAGTTTGAGAAGGAAGCCTCGGATTGTAGATTGGGGTTTAAACAGGGGAGACCTTTTTCTGGTAAGCACTTATTCTACTGCATAGAGTTAGTGTTTCAAATCTGCAGTCACAGAGCAACGGACAAAATAAATGACTTCTACATCTACAATAAACTACAATTGTAGAGCACTGATAAAAATATTCTTACCCGAGTAATTAATCAGCTTTTGTAAACAATTCACTGTTCACTCACAGTTCTAAGTAGGTCTGCTTTAAGTTATAACACTAACTTCTCTTTGCAATACGCTCATGAACTCACAACATCTTTATTACCTTCCAGGAGTAACAGCCTGCATAGATTTCTGTGCGCACGCGCATCGCGATTTGCACAACATGCATAACGGTTGCACAGCAGTCGTCACACTAGCCAAGCACCGCGCTATATCCAAGCCGACCGAGGAGCAGCTACATGTATTGCCATTGTATGTGCTGGACACTACAGATGAATTTGGGTCCAAGGAAGGGCAAGAGGAAAAAGTTAAGAATGGAGCACTGGAAATTCTGGACAAGTGAGTGGTGATGTACAACTTTTACCTTTTTATCTCCATGACCTGATTTGAGTTCTGCCAATGGTCTTTTTTTTATTTAAAACTTTCAGCTATCTCTGTCCTGAGCATTTTGCCACCACCTTATTATACTTAATTTGATGTAGGGACCAACCAACTTGTACTTTCATAAAATCACGTTATATACGACACGGAGTCTAGTTCAACGATTTGAAAATAATTAATTAATGTTGGTGGACATTTTAGACAAAGCCCAAACAAAGTAGTATTGTATTGTTTATCAACAAAATCAAATTTTTTTTTTATTAAACGTAACGATGTCTTCTTTTCAGGTATTCAATGGAGGTACGCGTTCGATCAGTTCCACTACAACCTTGTCGTCGCCACGGGAAGAAACGCAAAGACGAAGACACAACAGACTCAGCGAACAACTCGGCCAACAACACCCCCCAACAGAGTCCCAATAACAAGAAAACGGGGTGTAATACCCCCGGGCCTCGAACCCCACAACCGGACGTTAGGAACAACGCGAGCCCACGCAGCCAAAGCAGTGCTTCCCCCAGAGCTATCACACCAGCTCTCAACCAATCGAACCCTTCAGCCTTTTCCAATAACTATAACTCAGCGTTCGTCAACCCTAACATGCATAATCAGATGCATAACCCTAATTTAGGCAACCCAGCTTTACTCGACATGGCAACCATGATTGACAACTTTACTGACGCTCAACTTCAAAGCAACCAGATTTCTAGCACGGTACTAGACTCTCCATACAACCCTTACGATCAAAGTTACAATCTCCATCATCAGAACGCATTGTATAACCAAAACCATTCAAACCACGTGTCTCCGGTGCTTGAAAATCCGTGTCAGAACCCAAACCCGAACCCGAACCAACTGCCAAGTTTTGCCTCCGGATTGCAAAAGAGAGAACCACAATTCAACCAGCTCCCTAACCCAAACCAGATACCTCAAAATCAATGGCCGGATTTCGCGAATACGGAAATGTTTAGTAACGTTGTCAAGGAGGATCCTGACTCTACAACAGCACATTTGAATATGCCACCAAACAACTATAGCCCAGACTCGAATAGAAGCGAAACAAGTACGGACCCATTATCCCAGAAAAGTTTAGAGCCGGAAAAAACAAATCTGATCGCTGAAATAACGAACAAACTCCCCGAGTTTGATATGCCTACATCACCGAGATTGACGGAAATCAGTCAAAACTCTCAAAGTACTCCCCAATCACCTTCTCCAGCTCAAATTCCTGAACTCAAATCTCCGAGTAATGAATTAATAGCTTCGCCGGATGCTAGAAAAAGTGTGTGGAAATCGCCCGAGTCGAAGACCCAACAACAACAGCAATGGGATCCATCTAGACCAAAAGATCCTACAACACCAGAGAATGAAAATGCTCTATTCAGAGTTCCAAAGGCCAGGCCACCTTCAAGATCACAACATACAAACCCCGAAGGCATGGAAAACTCGACATTTTTGAAACCCTTTCCGCCAACAGAGCGGCCTCATCTAAGCCAAGGTTATGAACACAGAAATCCTTACGACAACAGATTACCAAATGTTAGCACACCTCAAAGTCCCCAAACCACGACCTCGCAAGCCAATTTCACAATAAGCCACGACGAGGTTAACCAAATGGCCACATCTAAGCCAGAATTTGCAGGTAGCTATGCGCCACAAGCCGTCAACCAGAACAGTTACGCCAATCAAGCTCCTATACAGGGCTATGGAAACTACCCTCAAATGACAAACGCATATCCATTTTCTTCCAATCCATATGGCCACGTCAACCCTTATGAAAATACATATAACGACTACAATAGCTTGGCATATTACAATGCGGAAAAGTACAGGCGGGAGGAACTGTTACGGAATTCCCACTGCTATAATTCCTACGGATATCAATACAATCCAAATTTTGCATCAAACTTTTACCAAAACTCAAGCCCAAATTGGTGCCAATCTTCTCCAAACTGGTGCATATATCCTCCGCCATTTTCAATTCCTTATCCGCCAGAACCTCCTAAAGCTGAACCAATTGGCGAAGTGACCGAATTCTCAGATAATTTAGACTGTTTTAAGGACGGCCAGATGGGAGGAGTGGCCATCGCGTTAGGCCATGGAAGCGTACTTTTCGAATGCGCAAAACACGAGATGCACTCCACCACGGCCGTCAAAAGCCCGAACCGAGTAAACCCCACCAGAATATCGCTAGTTTTCTATCAGCACAGGAACTTGAATCGTCCAAAACACGGTTTGGAAGAATGGGAGGAGAAAATGAGGTTGAAAAAGTTAGGGTTAACTCCACCAACACCCGGGACACCGGGTCCTAATTCAAACACGACATCACCAGCGACCACCCCTGGTCCTAGACAGACCCCTGGCCCTGACAAATGGAAGGCTGAGAATACGATACCAGGGGGTTACGCTACTTTAGCAGCGCTAGTCGAAGCGACGAATAAATCAAAACGTAGCGGGCAGATAATGCTTAGGACAGATACGCAGACGACGATGTCTTGGACGACGCTGTTCCCGATGCATCCTTGCACTGTGACGGGGCCGTATCAGGAGTCGCCCACCTGACGCAAGCCTGGCCCGATGGCGGCCAGTTCTCTCGCTTCCAACGCTCAGCGCCGGAATGCTCTTCCCTAGTTGTAAGCCTTGTAAAGGTGCTGGTAAACGAGCATCATTTTGAGGCACCAGGTTGCTATGTGGTAAATGACAAAATTGTATACCTACAGCAAAATCTCAGTTTAATGACTTTATAAGTATGATTCGTAACTAGAACAGTATTGAGCATGATGCCGAAAGTAGCGCTCGTTTACAAGGCTCTTTAGGACATGCCTTTCCATTCGTAGAGTTTAGACGACGTGCTTTCCAATGTAGTAGTTCCTGACTGTCTGTCGGCGGTCCGATGTGCCGAATATTGTAATTTGTATCGTTTTTCGAGATTCCTTTTAGGCATTTATAGGAATTGAGTACCGTTTACGAAGTATTTTTTATATACCGAGTGAGTTTTAATCAAAGATGTATCATTAAGTTTAATTGTAGTTCGCATTTCAGCTAGTCTTACGTTACAGTAGTCTGGGTGACCGTATTTAGTGTTTTTTGTATATTTTAGTTTTACTGGATTCGACCGGTTCGATAGATTTATTTGACAGTTCTGTATAGAGGTGACATAGGTTTTGTCTGCATATTTTGTCGGTGTTTTTTTATCTAATTAAGCGCATAATGTTCGTTTTATGCGAGGCATTGATCTCATACACTACTAACCCTACATTTATCGAGAACAAAGTACAAACTCCACGTTATGAGGTTGTATTTCCGTGGATGCGGCTGCGGACACATTCGACGGTCATGTTTATCGATATTTTTGTACCTTTGTTTGTATTAAGTTTATGTAAAATTACCATTCCTATGAAGTGCTAGAGTTTGTTTTGGCTTGATTAGTTATCCGCGAGTCGGTACCACAGATACGAATGCTTTTCTATTAGGTTTAAGTCGTGTGTATTTTTAACTTTTTAGAATATTTAAGTTATTTATTACGTGAACCATTGTCGAATCATTTTCTTTGTAATAATTTAGTATTATTGTAGTTTATATTTAATATATTTGCTTTACGATTTAAATTATTGCGGTTGTTTTGTGCATGATTGATGAAGCCTTCTTTACTGTCAACGGAGTGCCTGTAGTTTGGCTATAAACGTAATGCTCGTTGATATTATTAAGAATCTGATTCCTAAGTTATACCAAAACGAATTGTGACCTTATTATTTAATACAAGTACTTTACATCACTTGTTTATAACTAGCGACGGTAAATTTTATAAATTAGGTACCATACAATAAATTGAGGAGTTACATTTAGAATAGAATGTTTGCGAGGAAAGAATCAATTCAGGCGCTTGGAAAGATTATAAAGTAGGCATTATTATTGAAAATGAATGAAAACATACTGAGGAATAGTTATTAATATATAATTAGAGTTAAGGAGAAAGTTTGTTTTAAAGATTAAACTATTGATATAGTTTATATTTTTTACGTGTACGTATTTATTGAATGGTAAATTTATTGGGACGAACGTGAAATTATATTATAGGTTAAAAGTTTTGGCTAACAAAACTTATAAAACATAAGCAATAATAGACGTGTTGTCTATGTACATTGTAATTGTAGGAGTGAAAAAATTAAAACGAATGGTGCGAAATTTCGTCGGTCTTATGGTAATATTTTCGAGTTCGGTAACTATTGGATTGCCTCAAATTGTATTCGGATTTTTGTATAGCATTGGTAAAGCCCTGCTCTTGCCGTCAATAGTCAGTGTTCAGTTCTCAACGCATGCGCGACAAGACATATCAAAGCAATCACAGTACTTTTAAAACTAATCTTACAGATCGTGTATACTTCCGAAATACTAATGGTACAATCAAAGGCAAATTTATAGGTACACCAAATTCGTGTAATGTATTAATATAAAATTGTTGTCAAATCTGGGTGTTTTGTAAGAAATGTATCATTTAGTCACACTAGAAGCCTGTGATATACTTATACATTAACTCACGAGTGCTTGACTGCTTGTATGTATGTCTTACTTCAGTGTGATTGATCACTTGGAAACAGCATTTCAAACCAAAAACAACCAGTATTGTCAGTTTTTAACCAAAAAATTGTTTGTTTTACGTTATTTTTTGTAACTGGGTTTATTACCAATGTGCGTTTAATATTAGGTTTTGGGTGCAAGTCACCCGTTTGTATTGTGTAACAATATTTTTATTGTCTTTGCCAAAACAAAAGAGTAATCGAATGTGTCATGTAAATAGAACTACCATTATTTATTAATACAATTAATTTAAAAAGGACCATGTTTTATTTTTTCGACCTTTTACCCATAACTCTAGTCCGTATAGCAATCATGCCTACAAGAAAACACTGAACACAGTATGGTAAAGTTTAGTAAAGGTAAATAAATAATTTGATTTGGTATTTTGAAATATAATTAAGATATAAAATTGTAAAATCTTTATACATTAAATACAATAACGATATCACACAGATCTTTGACCTAGTAGACATAATTATATACATGTCGGTCAACAACGAAGTGTACCTTAAATAGGTTTAAGACTTCTATAACATGATATATTCAACATTACACATAAATATTTTATTTCATCGAGCGATAAAAAGAAAGAAAGTTTATTTCAGTACAGCTACACCGCGCTTTAGTGTTTTGCAAGGACCAATTATTGGGCCCATTTTATTTTTAATATACCTATTGAGCGATAAAAGATATCGATTGAAGCCTACATATCGATTATGTAGGATGAACTGTGCCACATCAGTCGGGATAGATCTACTTGTACACAACATTAAATTAAAGAAAATGTTTTCTTAAGATGCGATATAAAGTACAACAATAAAAATAAAGTAACTAGGCCAATATAATATTCTAATTCAATAATAACATAGATGTTATATTAAATGATTAAAGAAATATAATGTTTTGAACAGTCACATCAAAGAGTCATTTAAAAAAGTGCTAAGTATAGAAATTAAACTATTATATATTATAATTTAATCAAAAAGAGATACAAGTAATTTTCGTATAGTCCTGGTTGTATAAAACCGTTAGTTTATTTTTTATATAAAAAATAATATTTTTATAAAATACAGTATGGAATGTTAACAATAAGTAAGTACAATGACCTTAAAACTTATTTTAAACTTAACTTTAAGCTTAGCTTAAACTATAACTAAGTATATTCATTTATGCTGTTCGGTAACTTCAAAAATAAGCTCATCTTTGAAATTCAATTTATTAAATTCAGTATATTAGCCATTTAGTAATCTCATTAATCTTGTCTATGGCTTATTGGTAACATTATTATGTACTCAAGGTTTAAATTAAATATAAATAAATATTGGTGGACTTTCCACACAGCACTATCTAGACCCAAACTAAGCCAAAGCTTGTAATATGGGAACCAGATAGCTGATATAATACATATATACATATATATATATATTTTGTAAATACATATTTATAATATTACTAGCGGCCTGTCCCAGCTTCGCATGGGTGGTCATAAATTTTTTGAACATTTTAGGATAAACTTAAACCGTGGGTTCGAGCCTCGCGTCTACATATTTCATACATTTGCACGCGCTTCTCCTTGAGTGAGTGAAATCGCACCCCGCGCGAGACCCGTGGACCCGTTAACATTTTTAATTTCGTCATATCTTTTGAATGGAATGTCCGATTTGAAAAATTTAAGAAGTAATCTATAGGTATTGAAACCGTCTTAATTATGAAATGATTTATTTGGATAAGGATTAATACCAAGGTACAAATAAAGACCCTTTTCTAGCGGAGGCATTTCAATTAATTTTTTATAATAAAAAGAACACTTATTGTGACATAACTATAATAGTTAGACATATGCTGTCGCGACATTTTTTGTAGATGATAACGTGTTCTACAAAATCGTAGTACATTATTTTCTTCTATCTTCAATAGTTTTCGCAGCGCACGCGATGTAAGGTTTTTTGTTTTCCACCTTGGGTTACATTATTGAAGTTTTAGTAAGGATCCCTGATTATTTTGAAAATATAATATAGCCTATGTTACTCAGGGATAATGTAGCATTCTAATGGTGAAAGAATTTTTGAAATCGGACCAGTAGTTTTTGAGCCTATTCGTTACATACAAAAATACAAAAATACAAAAATACAAAGTTTACCTCTTTATAATATTAGTGTAGATATAACACCCAGACAGAGAACAAACATAAATGTTCATCACACAAATGTTTGCTCTCGGTGGGGATCGAACCCACGGCCTACGGCGCAGAAGGCAGAGCTACTACCAACTGAGCTGAGAAGGCTGTCGAAAATTACAAGGAGTAATTATTTGGCATATTTTACGACGGTATCGTAAGTATTATACGTAACAGGAAAATGGTAAGTTAATTTCCTAGATTTATTAGGTCAATTTTGACTCACAAAATACTTTGAAAACCTGTAAGTATATACACAAATTCTTTAGAAATTATTAGCTGCCTGTTCATGTTAACAAACTTGCGTACAGAAAAAAAGGTTCTTATTTTCAAGCTACAAAAATATTTTATGCAAAATAAAAATAAAGTAGGCTCTTCCTTGTGTAACTCCTTTGAATAAGAAAATTGAGCATTGAAACTAGGTCACTAAACATTGACCACTCTTAAAATAAGACGCAGACTACCGCTAATAGAAAAGAATATAAATGTATTTGACAACAAACACACAGAAGTAACATCCAGACCAGTAAGAATATAGGAAGTAGAACATTATACAAGTAGGGACCTAAAAATAGTAGGTTCATGAAACGATAGGTACCTAAACAAAAAAAAGAACTAGATAGGTAAAATAAAATAAAAAAAAAACAATTAAAAAAAGTAAGCAAACAAAACAGAAAACATTCAATATTTACTTAAATAATTTACATTGATATATTTTATTATCGGTCGAGGGTCTGAAGAAGCCTTTGAGGCGCACTTAAAATCCTTTCACCACCTGTTCGAAAGAATCTATTGCCACGCCTAGAAGAAGTGTAAGTTCAGGCATGAAGGATCCTTTGAGGCGCACTTAAGGCCGGTTTCCACCGGAGTGGAGTGGACCCATTATAGATTTCGTTTAATTATTGCTCGACTATTTGTAGGTGGAAATACAAGTACCTAATGCAGTTTATTCTAGCGAGTTAAGGCGAAGACAAGAGCTAATGTGACTCTCGCTCGCACGTTTTGATATGTTGAAAGATATAAAATCACTAAACTCATTTTCGAAAAATCGCAATCAACCATTTTGTGTGCAATTACATTGCATTGCAATTACATTGCACACAGTTTAGATCATTTCAGTTCATTTTGATCGATACATGTTTTCATACTCAAAAGTTTGCTTATGTACGAAAACTAGTAAAGCATACTATATCTTTCAACTTGTCGAAACATGCGAGCGAGAGTCACATTAGCTCTTGTCTTCGCCTTATACCGAGTACTTAATGGGTCCGCTCCGCTCGCGGTGGAAACCGGCCTTTAAATTCCTCTCACCACTGTTTCGGAAACACTAGTGACACGTCACACGTCAAGAAGAAGAAGTAATCTCAGGCATGGTGTTGCTGCATAGCTACTATGATGTTGTTGAGAGCTGTGCGAGCGTCGCAGTTAGGGAAGCTATCTAGTACTGCGCACGCGCGTTGTATGTGCTCCTGTTGTAACTGCTTCGTCTGCTCTATGCCGTCGCCTTCTAGCACTGCTTCGTAGAGCTGGGATAAAAAAAACATATTTGTACAAGGTGTCCAAAAATTGTGTATATAAACTCCAGGGAAAATTGTGTATATAAACTGAAGTTTATATACACAATTTTTGGAATACAAATACAAAATTTAAAATGTATTTATTTCCATTGTAAATTGCAAATTGGTGATACAGTAGGACTTATAGTAGGTAGGCAGGCACGAGATACCTATATATAGGTATGTCTGTAACCACAGAAATGTAAATATACATAGAATTAGGAAGTGGGCGGAGCCCGCTAGCACCAAGTATGCGGGATCCCGCGCGCTTCATGCTCCGCTCACATCAGTCGTGTTTGAACTTCGTCAAGGTAAACATACCCCAAAAAAAACAAAAAATGCCGTTTTGTGCCGTTTTGCAGTGTGGGAACGATAGCCGAACTAAAAATTTATCAAAAGGGGGCATATCATATCACCGGTAAGTATTATTTAATTGTTTTTTGTTAGTTTTGTTTAAATACAAAACCGTCAAACAAAAATAGACTGTGAATCATAGATGATAAGGTCGTGCTTCTCTTAAACATTACCATGCTACTCAATTAGGGATGTGACCCAAATAAACTGATGAATGTGTTATCGATAGCTTTAATTATTTTTGTATTTTTATATGTTTTCGTCTGGTTCAATGCGTACCACCCGTGTTACGCAATTAACCAATTTTTATGTTTTGCAGAACCTGTATTTCTAGGAAATCTAAAGATTGAATTTGAATAAACTAATAATAAATCTTAGCCAAATCTTAGGTCCGTAAGTCAAAAAATGTAGAAGATTGAATGAAAAAGACGTTTGAATTTTACCTGGTTCATTGCTGGACAACCCACCCTAAGTAGAAGTATAGATGGTAATGTGTATTAATAAAGAAAGAAAGAAAAGAAAAGCTTTTTTATTTCGACCGCCACAAATATAACCTGACGTACTACCCATTATCCTTCAGTAGTTAGGTAATAATCGATATCGATATATTCGTCTTGCATCCGCATTGGTACATCACTAACCGAGTAGCTATGTTCGAGCAACCGCCATTGCATTATCAATCTTATACTTTGTTGTTAGAGACTATAACAAAAATCGATAGCGACAGCGCCATCTCTTGTTGAGTAGTTTTGTTTTGTGGATAATCAAGTAACCGCCATTGCATTATCAATCTTACTCCTAAGCAATAGGCACTAAAACAAAAATATTTTGCAAATGCGCGCCATCTGTTGCTGAGTAAACTAAGTAGACTTTCATATTTGATTACTGTTTATTTGATTGCATTTTGAACCATGTTCTGATAACTCTAAGGTTTTATATACGTTCAATTAGTATTATGCTTTTAAGTCCTTTTTAACGGTCTCTTTCAACCAATTATAACTTTTATTTCTAAGTGTGTTCGTTTTTACACGTGTGAGTTCGGCGACACTGGTTCTCTTCATAGAAAGCTATCATGCGATTTCCTCTCATTCTCTGTTCCGTGTCTGTAACCACTTTGCAAGGGACTGGAGCTCGAGGGAGGTTTAAAAACCTGTAATATAAGTCTCCAGGGCCTTCCGCCATGGATACAATGAATAATTACTAAAACTGAAAATTGTAACAGCTCACGATAGATATCCCATCTCTATCCCTAAGTACGATACAGATGTTGAACCCCATGTGGCTGTAATTACACCGGCAACCAACCCCTTCAAACCAAAACACAGCAACGCCGCTTGGCGGCAGAAATGGTCTCGGTAGTACTTCCCCAGATAAGCCTTTCAAAAGAGCTCTACTACTCTTAAGAGTGCTTAAATGTTGTATAGTAACCATATAAGATGACTCTCGCTATCTGCATATTAACTTACAGCATGATAGTTGACTAGTTGCACACTAGTCTTCCCTGCCTCGATGTACTCGTACAGTTCTGGTCTGGATTCCAGGGTGAACGCCAGTGGCGCCCCCACTAGGGAGAACTGGGCCGGCTCGGGGCCAGTAAACGCTTCTAGGTCCAGGAAAGCCTGCCAGGCTAATGCGAGGTGGCAGCCGAAGAGATAACCCTGGAAAGAGGAAAGTGAATTTGTAGCAAAGTCAATATTCAGGGATCAGAATCACAGGGATCACTTTGAAACGTCTTAAAAGTAGGTGAATATAGGTGCTGTATACTTTATAAGTCGCTTCAAACGTTCGACACAAAACGCGAAACACGCAAAGAGAGACCCAAGCTCTCCTATAGGTACATATACACACAACTCCATTGGTCAACTCTATTGCTCCACATTGATCGTGTATTTAAAAATATGTCTAGCGAGTCATATTAGCCGTCATCGAAATCGATGATCGATGATGATGATATATAAGAGTATATACATTATGGATCGCTTACGATACAGGATAGTCCTAGTGCTGGGTCTATTGCATATTTAGATTTTTGCTAAACCGAATTCTCAAATAAAAAGTTTAGCATTAAAAATATGCCGAGCTAGTTTTCGTACTTAATCAAACTTTTAAGTAGGAAAACCTCTGTAATTATCCGAGTGGTATTTCACCTTTAGTAAATTATTGGAATTTCGTTCAGTAATTTTATATCTTTAAAAACGTTGAAATGTATGAGCGAGAAGTTAGTTTGACGGGTGTCAAGCCTCAATAATCCTTTTGGATGATTGTAATCATGATTGTAATAGTAGATTAGTAGCCAAGGGCTGTAAGGCATCAATTGCAGCCCGAGATATTTAGGCGCCCTCGCTGCGCTCGTGAGCCTATAGTTCGAGGGTGCAATTGGTGCTTACACCCGAGCCAACTATTCTGCTTTACATCTCGATTGTGAGGTAAGTAGAAAAAACGGGCATTACAAGAACAAAACATTTTATTTGTTGAAATTTATTGTGAAATCAAGTAAAGAACTTTTTAATATTTTTTTTCAACATCGAAATTGAGCTTCGCCGTTCGATATTTAAAATTGATGACTATTATACTCACACGAAGACAAGGCTGAATAGCAAAGCGACCTCTTTGGTCATTGGGCTGAATGCATGATGTCTATTGCCAGTATGATGGTTAGATGTACGCGAACTTTTTGAAAGAAAGAAGTGTTTTTTTTTAATTACTTACCGCCCTAGGGCTTTTCTAGCTACATTATTACCCTAGAGCGCTAATTAGTCACCTACAAGCCCCATTTGGAGGTAATAAGAACCTACTTACCGAACATGAGAGATGTAAAGGGTATTTACTTGTGTGTGCAATGCAGGGGCGTGCCCGGCCAGCTTCAGAGTGGCGGAGCAGGACTTGCCGAGCAGCGCGCCCGCGGCCAGCACGTGCCGCGCCGCCCACTCGTGCCGCGCGCTGCCCAGCACGCCGCACATCGGCAGCGGCTCCAGGATGCAGTCCCATTCTGGAGATACGAACCAACCATTACCAAAATAAATACAACATATAAGGCGACGACAAGAGCTAATGTGACTCTCGCTCGCACGTTTCGACATGTTGAAATATATAAAATCACTAAACTCATTTTCGAAAAATCGCAATCAACCATTTTGTGTGCAATCACATTTCACACAGTTTAGTAAAAATTTCATTATTACCGATACGTGTTTTCCTACTCAAAAGTATGATTAAGTACGAAAACTAGTAAAGCAAACTTTTAAGTAGGAAAACTTGTATCGATCAAATTGAATTTTTATATCTTTCAACATGTCGAAACGTGCGAGCTAGAGTCACATTAGCTCTTGTCGTCGCCATATAGACATCATTATTTTCCTGCTCTTATCCCACGCTAAGTTATTCGATATTCTATAGGTTGTCCTACTTGTGCCGCACACTGCCTAGCACGCCGCACATCGGCAGAGGATTCAGAATGCGCTCCCATTTTGGAGATACGAAACAAACTAAATATATACCAAAACAATATAATTACATTTGAAAAAAAATTAAAGAACAAGTAATTTTTTATGCGACTTGCTAATGGAACAACCATATGACCCAGTTGATGTGAGGTATACAATGACAAAGCACAGCCTCGCAAGTCACGCACGATAGGAACGTGCCCTTCTATGTTGCACTGCCATCCATCAACTTGAGGCATTAAAAATGTAAAGCCTCATGTGCCTGTAAAAAACACAAAAGCACCCTTCAAACCGAAACAAAGCAACGCTGCTTGGCGGCAAAGTCAAAGACAAAAGGTATTTATTCAATAAAATCACAAGGATCACTTTGAAACGTCTTAAAGCTAGGTGACTCCAGGTGCCAGTTCCACGCGACCAAAGCCTAGAAGAACATGCAACAAACTTACGGCTTGGTTCCAACCGTTCTAGAAGTAGAATGGAAAAGTAAATATTCCTTCAGATCTCTTGGACCTACTTATTAGGTATCAAGTCGATCCCCCAAACCCAATCAATGTCTATCTAGGGTAACATTAACATTACATTCCGTACATGTATGTATGTGATATGTGACAGGTTGCCGTTGCTAGAATACCAACTGGTTTCCGCACGATGTTTTTCTTCCGTTGGAGAGCACTGGCAAACAGTAAATGGTTGTTCATTTGTAAAAAAAACATTCATAACTATAGTTTTCAGTGCGATAAGGGTTGCAGAACCTGCCATACCACAGACCAAAACTAAGATTTGCAAATCAATATAATAGCATAAACAAACTGATAGCAGAGGCATTTGCGATCGAATCAAAAAATCTGTTTGTAAATTTCGTCTGTCTTTAACCAATAAATTAAAATGAATGCCATTGAGCGAGCATTTACGAAATCTAAACAATAACTTGAACCAGCATATGTCACCCACTAGTCTAGATAAGACACTTAGTATTCGCATCGCGTCGTACATGGTTCGATGCTACTCAGGTGAATTTTAATGGACACAGCCAGGAATGTATGCTGATGTCAGATATGTAGAAGGTTTCTTTTGTTACAATTTACTTCTCAAATAATCTCAATACAGTGGTCAAAGAGTTCCGCAGTTTCTGTTCGATGATATTACTTATGTGTGATGTACCTACCTACAAGTATAGTACTGATTTAGTATGTTCTATGCAGTTCCAACATAGTTTTGTATTTCCTATATTATTTTGTATCAAGCATCATACAAAAGAACGAAAGGAACCAAGCCGTAAGTTTTTTGCCTGTTTAACTAGGCTTGGTCGCGTAGAACTGGCACCTAGATTCACTTAGACGTTTCAAAGTGATCCTTATGATTTTATTGATTAAATCCTTTTTGACTTTGACTTTGACGACATTGTGAATATTGCGGAAAATCCGGGGATGGCGCTCAAGGTTCCTCAAGGCTCAAGGTCAACATTGCTTTTTCTGACGACGTTTCAAAGTGATCCTTGAATTAAGCTGAGTGACCGAATTTGTTGTTCTAGCAATATTGTTCAATATTGTTGTTCTAATATTGTTTTTTTTTTATCTCGCCTACGTTTTTATAACATTTTGTGTTATAAAAACGTAGGTACACATTTTTTTTTATTTTTATTAGATATTTTGTTTTTGACTTTGGTGGAAATCAAGCCGTGTTTAGGTCGCCAAGGAAATTAGTTAATTTACTCGGTTATTTACTCGCGTTTACCTTTATTATTTTCCCGACGTTTCGGCTATGTTGCAATAGCCGTGGTCGCGGGCAGACTTCAATATGTGTTATGATCGCGAGAGTTTCAAAAACACTAATTTACTTTAGTATCAAGACGTCTAAGTGGCGAGGGACCACAGTCTCAATTCAGTTTACTTTTAATGGTCTTACGTCAGTAATCTACTAAATTATTACTACTCGAAACTCGAAATAGTGACGTACATTTTTGAAAATAGCGTGGTTGGGCTAATGCGAGTTATCCTATTAAAGTTCAGCAGAATTGTTTTCTCTCGATCGCGGTTTTAAGCCCACAGCTAACCTAGTCATAGTACATGCTTAGCTATTGATGTATACTGTATAACTTTCACTTTGCATGGTGTCGTCTTTCCCATAGTAAGGTCAGCGACGCAAGTACGTATATATTTACATTTCTAGTTTGTAAAGTTCACATATTTCTTAGACTTAAGAAACTTTTGAACTACATCTGAAGGTCCGATTGATATTATCAACGGAAGTTTCCGTTCCTCTGCTAAATCCAGAGAAAATTGACATTAAGGAATTGATTATTTTATCCACTTTTGTAGCGGATTGTATAGTCGCCTGCAATAAAAGGTTAACACTTCATAATTCACAAAATTATACGATAACTTTTTGTACAGTAGATCACAAAAGTAATGACATCAATTTGATAAAATAAGTGAACAATCTGAACTATCCGTATTGCAAGTGACTGTACCTAAGTTATCGAACTGCCTACGGTAAGTGATACATGCCTTGACCCTAGTAGGTACGAATACCGAATGCCTTGCGTGCTAAATTCTTTTAATTAGTGCCCTAGATTAAGGTATTAGTTGAATGAAATAAAATAAGCTGTTTTTGAGGGGTTTTTGTGTGGAGTCACGAAACTTCTTGACGTGACCGCTAGGGGCGCTTATCGTGTCTCCGAGCTAGCACGGCACGGACGCCAGTGAATGAAACTCAGAATACACACTCAGGCAATGACTTCTGTGTTTGATTTAAATAATTCTCTAGCCATTAAATACCTAAAGTTCCTAGAAATTCTTTAAGGTAAAGGAATGGTCAGAGATAATGATTAACAAGTAAAGACGTCACCTTCAATAGCCTCTTCAAATTAAACAATTGATGTGCGTAATATTTGCGCATACCGGTATCGCAAATATGTGCAGAGCATAAAACTGAACCGACCATCCACTATCCAAAGACATTTAAAGTTTCAATGATTTTAATAGTAAGATCGCGGAAATTTCAGGATCTCATTTTGGGGCTAAGTAAAAGCTTATTTTCTTTTCATATATATTCAATAATACAAGTGGCCGGAGAGTATGTCTTAGTGCCCGAAGGGAAGACATACCTAGCTACAACCACAGAATCCACCAGCCTCTTTGAGGCGCACTTAAAATCCTTTCACCGCACTGTTTCGAAAGAACTAGTGAAACGACAAGAACAACACCACAGAATAAATAAGAGTATCTACAACTGAAGATAAGCACTTAAGGCGAACACAAGAGGTAATGTGACTCTCGCTCGCACGTTTCGACATGTTGAAAGATATAAAATCACGAAATTCATTTTCTAAAAATCACAATCAACCATTATGTGTGCAATCACATTGCACACAGTTCAGTTCCTACTCAAAAGTTTGCTTTACTAGATTTTGTACTTATGCTTACTTAACTTAGCATTCAACTAGGAAAAGTCAATACAGGTAGAGTATTCAGTTAGTTCCTTAAACACTGTTCATACTAATGCGGGCTATTGGATAAAAATTAAAAGTAAACTATTAATGTTTTTTTTAAATCAATGTAGCCTCTACGAATCAAGTAAGTCGCTTGCTTAGGGATCTTATCAATTTAATCTTTTTAAATTAACGTACCTCTGACTAACCCTTAAACATCCTTTAAGAAACTTTAGTTGATACTGTCTGCTTGGAGATGAAAGTTCACCTGTTTCATTTTTTAAGTCGCACGACAGTCTACTTTATTAATGTCGCGTACATTATTCATTGATTCTTATTTTATTTACGTTACTATACTTTATTCTGTTATATGATAGAGTTACCTGTAGCTGCCAGCCTCTGCTCCTGCGGCAGTGGTCTCGAAGGCAGAGGGTTGTTCTGCTCATCTCTTTCTCCGAGGAATTCTGCCTCAGCCAAGTCACGGACTGCTGAAGACATCAGCTCTACCAACTCTTGATTCCTGTTGGGAAAAGACAGGTTATACACAAGTTCCATATGTGCGGGTTAATATAGGAGTAGAGGTAGACCAAAGAAAAGATGGATGGACTGTGTAAAAGATGACATGTGTAAGAAAGGAGTAAAGTAAAGCTACACACCGCGTGGAACTGGCACCTAGAGTCACCTAGCTTTAAGACGTTTCAAAGTGATCCTTGTGATTTTATTGAATAAATACTTTTGACTTTGACTTTGACTTTGACACCGCCATCCGATTACAAGGTCACAAATCAAGTCGAGAATTAATTTTAAATTCGAAAAATTTGTATTTTATGTAGTGAACAAAAATAAAACATAGAAACATTACTTCAAGGGAAATAGACGCTGAAAGTGGTAGAAAAACTGAAATATCATTGAAATTTTGTCGCAATTTCATGACGACACATTCAAAAGTGTATTACGATGTACTTTTTTCCTCTCCCGTGCACTACTGACACATCTTATGTCCACAATACACAAAGGTTATCTGGAAGATGATGCTTTATAGCATTAAGTTCGCCTTTGTACTGTTATTTTAATGTGCAATAAAGTATTTTCAATCAATCAATCAATCAAAAAAGTCTTTTTTATTTCTAGATGAGTTTCAATTTCCATCCAATGTTTAGGTCACCTACGACATTCCTATGTCAGTTGGGGCTTGGTTATTTTGAGGGTAACTTCTTAGCGTCTTACCGCTAAGAAGTTACCTTCAAAATAACCAAGCTATATTACTTCCATCAAGTGTTTTCCATCACTTTTGAACAAGAGCTATGAATAATAATCTGTACAAAGACTAGGTGATTAATATCCAAATTATTTAGTTTTATGACTTTAACTAAGATTTCCGGAGAAGTGAAAGGTAGTCATTTGCTTCCATAAAACGTAAATCAGCAAGTTAATTACTATACATTTCATGATTCAATGTATAGCAGTAGATGATTCAAATAGTGCTTCCTCGGACAAACTGTGTCACAAAGAGCTCTACGAGAGACATAATAGCTCTTTTAAATGTTTAGTAAACATTTTTATAATTAATTATTATAATAATATAATCAGAATGAATGAAACAGGTAGTCAGGATTAAGTAAATATCCGTGGTATATGCGATATTATAATATTCGTCACTTAATTTATGGGTGGTTTCCACTTATCATAAGTCAGGCCTTCTGCGGCGATCGGCTAGTAGTATAAATAAAACAGTATAACGGCCGGTTTCTGAAAGCCCGATCAAAACTAATCGCATGCCAAGTCACTTGCTATCTCTATCTAATTCGATGTAATAGCTGAAATGGCGAGTGACTTGACATCCGATTAGTTTTGATCGAGCTTTCAGAAACCGGCCGTAAGTTTAGAAAATAAGCATAAATACATTTACAGACCACCATGATAACAAACCCGCTTCAACAGATTTTGTCATCTAATATTTTAATAGGTGAATATTTGACAAACACGTTATATTAAATGTTAAATGATGTCACTAATTTAAAATAACGTGAACGTCAACCTTAATATATTAATAAAATTCGGAATATTATAAATAGCTCGAATTACGCAGATAATGTTATATTTGGGCAAAAGTGATCCTTATTCAGCTGAGCATGGCGCGAATGAGGCGCATAATGATAAATAAAATAAATAAATAAGCCGAAACTGGGATACCTAAGGCTAAAATATGGGAATCAGATAGCTGATATAATATTGAGATACTTTTTTTTGTAATACATACTTATAATAGTATATAACACCTAGACAGAGAACAAACCTCTATGTTCATCACACAAATGTTTGTTCAATAATTTCTTCGCTGATTTATATTTATTGGTATTTGATACTAACTTCAATATTTTTATAATAATACCTTTTTTGTGATAACATGTATCTAATAAGTACACTATTTATTTTGTTCCTCAACGTTTACGTCTTTAAGTCTTCTTTAAATATAAATAATAGAAGCCTATTATGACATTTATTTGATAACTAAAGTTAGTTATCAAATAAATTTAGTTATAAAATAATTTTAAGGTTAGGTCTAAGCGAAAGAGGTATGTCAGGATCGTAGCAAGTGGAAATCCGTGGTCTCTGCCTACCCCTATGGGAAACAGGCGTGATTTTATGTATGTATGTATGTATTATTTGATAACTTGCCAATGAGATTATGTGTGTCAATAAGTAGAAACCTTTTCAAGTTCACAGGGTGACCCACTTCTCCCAGCGAAAGCGGAGTGGAATCAAAAAACTGGTTATCCGCCGAATAAAAGTGTATGTATTAAAAACTGTGCTATATTTTGAAAGTATACCTACAGACATACTTTCACATAATATGATTTATATTGTCTACAACTTGCTCTACGTTATTAGCTTCTATAGAGTTCTAAATAAGGTTAAAAATCCAACAGAATGAAGTAAAAATGTAACCAGATTGGTTTGCGATGGTCGAAACCGGTCGGGATGTTGCGAATAAATCGCATAACCGATTAACAATACTACTGATTACTACAGGAAATAGGTATTCACTTACATCGAACCTAACTCCTACTTAGACATGCAAGCACGCATGCAATACACAAACAACAATGAGAATTCTTGAAGAGACTTGTAGACGTATTTTAGAACAATTTTTTCTTAACTTTTACATCAACTTTATTTTATATTTACTTATTATACTACTTCACAACAACTTCAACTATTTTTATTAAATAAAAAAAATAATGGAAAGACCACCAACAGGTGGTCTTTCCACACAGCACTATCGAGCCCCAAACTAAGCTTGTAATATGACAACTAGATAGAGAACAAACACATCTATGTTCATCACACAAATATTTGTTCTCGGTGGGGATCGAACCTCCGGCCTACCGCGTAGAAGGCAGAACTATCACTACAAATACCAACTGAGCTGTGAATTATTAGTAATCCGTGGATAATGTAGTTATTAGTAATGGGTTGTACATTTACTCATACAAAGCCTTAGTACCACTATGTACTCGTAAGTCAGATCAAAATGTGTAAATTAACTAGTTTTCGTACTTTGTTTTTAAATTTTGAAATATGCGAGCGAGAAGTTCTTTGACGGTTGCCTGCGTCTTAATGTAGGAAGCCTGAGGGCGTGTGAGCCATTTTTTTCTTATGCTCATTTTTCTAACGGTTTAGTCCATCGACATTAATGACATAAAACCGAAAGTGCTCTGTAAAATCGACTGAGCACGAAAGCTAAAAGTAAAAGTGTCGTGTGGTGAAGTCATAAAATCCTGCTAGTTCTACATGTGAAAGTTTTATTTGTTTATTGTTTAAACACGCCGCGAATGAGCGGATTTGAAATAGGTATGAACGTTAAATACATAATACAATGCCTATATACTTGCATTCAGAGAACACGCGAAGTTTACAGGAGCTAGTAAAATTGTCGTTGTTTCATAGTCAAAATCAAAATAGTATTTATTCAGTACGATCACAAGGATCAATTTGAAACGTCTTATTGTGATTGGTGAATATACCGCAAGTTCCTCGCGACCTAAAAACCTAAAACCTAAAAATTTAATAAGAAAGGCACTGCTACATTTTTTTATTGTGTTCGTTCATGATTTTTTTCTACCCTGTTACCGGAAATTTTTCGGGATTAAAAGTAGCATAAACAGGGTATCCCAGAAACTGACCTCAACCCAGAAACGGGTTATAGGCCAAATAGTTATCAGAAAAAAACTAGTATTTTTAAAGTTATTTCCATTTAAAAAAAAAACAGATAATCTAAGCCCCGTGATGGTCTTTTTTAAATTCCAATAACTTTAAAAATACTTAACTTAGATTTTATTTTATTTTTTTCTAATAACTATTATCACCCGTTTCCGGGTTGACGTCAGTTTCTGGGACACGTATGCTAATCTAGGTTACGAACTACATTTGTTCTAAATTTCATCCCGATCGATCCAGTGGTTAGAGCGTGTGGCTCAACCACAAACATCGTAACTTTCGCTTTTTTATATTATTAGAAAGTAGGACAGGATTTGTTATAATTAAACATGTAAGTTCTCCAAACAAAACATCTATGTCCTTGTCAGAAATGGAACCCACACCCTACGCAGAAGGCAGAGTTACTACTGAGTTGTGAAGCCTGTTTCAAGTACTAAAATTTGTTAACGTCTTCGCTACTATAAAATAACACTTTGAAAAGCACTCTATCAATAAGGAGGTCAATGCTGTGTATGGGTTAACATTATTCTAATGACCCTTGACCTACTAGACGAATTGGGCAATATTAATAAATAAATAAATATTGGTAGACTTTCCACACAGCATTATCTAGCCCCAAACTAAGCACAGCTTGTAATATGGAAACTAGATAACTGATATAATACATTTTATATTTTTTTTTTGTAAATACATACTTATATTAAACTAGCGGCCTGTCCCAGCTTCGCATGGGTGGTCATAAATTTTTTGAACATTTTAGGATAAACTTAGACCGTGGGTTCGAGCCTCGCGTCTACTTATTACATACATTTGCACGCGCTTCTCCTTGAGTGAGTGAAATCGCACCCCGCGCGTGACCCGTGGACCCGTTAACATTTTTAATTTCGTCATATCTTTTGAATGGAATGTCCGATTTGAAAAATTTTAGAAGTAATCTATAGGTATTGAAACCGTCTTAATTATGAAATGATTTATTTGGATAAGGATTAATACCAAGGTACAAATAAAGACCCTTTTCTAGCGGAGGCATTTCAATTATTTTTTTATAATAAAAGAACACTTATTGTGACATAACTATAATAGTTAGACATATGCTGTCGCGACATTTTTTGTAGATGATGACGTGTTCTACAAAATCGTAGTACATTATTTTGTTCTATCTTCAATAGTTTTCGCAGCGCACGCGATGTAAGGTTTTTGATTTCCACCTTGTGTTACATTATTGAAGTTTTAGTAAGGATCCCTGATTTTTTTGAAAATAGAATATAGCCTATGTTACTCAGGGATAATGTAGCATTCTAATGGTGAAAGAATTTTTGAAATCGGACCAGTAGTTTTTGAGCCTATTCGTTACATACAAAAATACGAAAATACAAAAATACAAATGTTTCCTCTTTATAATATTAGTGTAGATAACACCCAGAAAGAGAAAAAACATCTATTTTCATCACACAAATGTTTGTTCTCGGTGGGAATCGAACCCACGGCCTACGGCGCAGAAGGCAGAGCTACTACCAACTGAGCTGTGAAGGCTGTCATATTGTATCGAAAGAGAAAGAAACAGGCCATTGCAAACGAATTTGTATTGTGCATCTCTCTCTATTGATGTCATTTGTTTATTATATTAGGTAGAGCAGTCGCTTTCGCTTTACCTTTGTACGAACGAAACTAGAATTCACACGTGCAAAATCCAGTTGAATGAAGTGATTCAGTGCGCCATTGCCAGGAAAATCACTTACCTCAGAATACCATTAGTAGGTCTAGGTAGGATAAACAGAGGATATTTTTTTTTATTCTACTTGATGATGGAACAAGCACATGGCCCACCTGATGTTAGGTCCTGATAAAAATTGCCTATAACAAAGCATTGCCTCGCAAATCACGCACCATAGGAACGTGCCCTACGATACACTGTAGCGTGTCCTGCGTCCATCAACTTGAGGCATACAGATGTCAAGCCTCATGTGCCTGTAATTTCACCGGCAACTTCTGTTTTACTAAAAGAAGTTGATTCCCCGGGTGAGCCCTTCACAAAGAGCTCTACTCTATTAGATGTGTGCAAGTGCGCACACTACAATTCACTCTCAGCATTATACACTAGCAGCCCAACCCGACTAAACTATCGGCCGATAGAAAGTCTGCAGTCAGTGGGCTCTTAATTTCATCTTACCTCAAGTTGGCGAGCTCAGAGCAAGAATTGGCCAGCAGATAGTCCCCACTAAGCAGTGCTATCTTGTTGCCAAACATCATGTCGTCTGGCTGCTCCGCATGGACTTGCCGCGCGTTCATGTTGACTAGCCCTTTGTGAACCAAGTGAGATGTTCGGATCATCTCGGTCACCTCAGCCAAGGCTCGCTGACTGCAATTTAAATCAATTAATTAGGCTCAATTCAATTACATGCATAAAAACTTCTTAGATCGCTTGGTATCAGACCGCTTATTGTTTTTTTTTTTGGTATTTAGGGTACGGTAGGTAGAAGGGTGTGCAATAAAATATGTTATAATGTTATACATTTTATTGCAAACCCTACCTTATAACTCACCCTACGCCTTACTGTGTATGTACTAATTCAGATAGAGAACACTTGCAGGATATTTTAGGGAATTATATTTTGACATAGTTTTTATAAGTAAGGCCATAAATAAATCGATAGTTACAAGAAGCATGTATCTTTTTTTTATTACTTTTTTTCCCGGGGTATTTGGTTATGCCACTTGGACCAGTAACTTATTTAGAAACTGTGAGAATCTGTCAAGCTAATATCATTTTCATACAATTCTTTTTTACGCAGGCGCGTTCCGCAAACAGAAAGTGGAAGTTGTCTAGACCCCTTGTAAACAAGTAGTACCTGTAAGTAGGTAGGTACTTACTAGGTATGTAAGTACGTATCACTGGCCTTCAATTTAAATACTGACGTGGTGCATCCGGAAATGGCGATGACCGCCGAGCACTTTCTAAAGGCGCATGGATATCCTTGGCCTTTTCTTAACTTGGTTCCCGTTTTCTTGTCAATTGATTGACGAGAAATTCAATAAGGTCATTATTTAAACTCTTCTTTGCAACATAATAATTTACGACGCTGATAACAGCTATAGCTGAAATTTTTAATTAACTGAATATAGATAAAAAAAAATACACACACCAAATTCCAGAGAATAATATAGCAAAATTAGAGCAAAAAAATCTTTTTGTGCCAAGAAAGTTTTTAGGCAATTTTTTTTTGTACAAAGTTATAAAAACTATATTTTTTTTGGTAGGAAAGCTGTTTTTTTTTTGCTTTATTACCTTTGTAATGTTATTTTCTGAAATTTGGTAGGTACTTTGCGATTATTCAGAATTACGTTCAGCGATTTTGAACCTATCCATAAAAATGTTGAATAGAAGTAGCCTATCACCTGTGACGCTGTCGGGAACTAGAGAAGAAAACTAGCTTTAAACATAATTTTTTTTATGGTTTCCCCATAATAGTTTAGCTACAATATTTCTACCAGTGATTCAAGACCAATACCCTATTTAGAATTGCAAAAAAAACCACAATACTGTATTGAAGGTGCGCTTTTTTTTTGAAAGCTAATTTAAATAATAAATCTAATAAATATAGACAATTTAAAAAAAAATATCTGGCTACGTTTTAAATAGGATGACCCTTTAGGTACCTCCATTACTCCCACCGTTCGTCTTCTTGTCGTGTCACTAGTTTCTTTCGAAACAGTGTGGTGAAAGGATTTTAAGTGCGCCTCGAAGAGGCTCCTTTCAAGCACTTGACACATGTTTTTTTTTTCATATTTTTATACCTTATTAGCTTGTACTATTTATTATCTTGAAGATAATGCTTTTATGGATTATCTTCCAGATAACAGTTCGCCTTTGTATTGTTATTTTAAGATGCAAAAAAGTATCAATCAACTTTTAGGTTCTCTTGTACCTGTGCAAGACTCCAGCTGCTTTATCCTGCTCCATATCGGGGATCTCCGGACTGTGGCCCGCAGCCTTCGACACCAGAAGCACGATCAGGCCCCACGCCTGCATGTTGTTCTTCCCATTGTATATCAGATTCCTGCGGGCAATCACAGGTTCTAGGGTTTATCCAACTGCGTGAATACCAAGAACAGGGACCTATAGTCGCGTTAAACTCTCGCTGCAGGCTCGGTCAGTGCTCAACCTATAGTCACGTTAAACTCCCGCTGCAAACTCGGTCCTTAATCATCTTAATACACGCATAAACAAAAGGATCGTCCGTTCTCCTAAGTGCGAGAGAGTAAGAGAGAGAGCAATATTGCTGTCTTGGTCCGATAACTTATGAGTTATGACCGACCCTGCAGCGAGAGTTTAACGCGACTATAGTTTTGTTTCATTATCATCATCACCCAATAGGAAGCTTGAACCTTAATAACCCACTATAGGTTGGTAGGTATAGAGCTTCCTCTATCGCAACTCTTTACGGTTTTGGACCTGTTGCTCCCATCCAGATCTACATCCAGAAGAACTACCACCACGCCTTTTTCTGCCGCCAAGCAGCAACGCTGTGTTTCGGTTTGAAGAGTGTGGTTGCCGGTATGAGCACATGAGGCCTAACATCTGTATGCCTCAAGTTGATGGACGCAGGGCGGGGCATCGTTGGGCACGTTCCTGTCGTACATGACTTCCAAGGCAATGCTTTGTTACCACTATTAGGTATTATTAGTGCGTGTATTAGGTTATGGTTACCACTTAACGTCAGGTGGGAGATTCGCTTGTTCCATCAAATAGTAGTATCTAAAAAAACTGACATAGGTACTTTTGGTTTGCCAAGACTCTTCTTGTGTCGCATAGGCTACCATTCTGATTGTAGTTTTGTAGGTATATAGGTTAATTACCTACTACGTTGGTAAGGGAGGAGTATCCTGTAGGTAACCTACGTAACTATCAAGTAGGTACCCAAGGAACCTAGACAAGTTTCTAAAGAATAGATAGCAACTTACTTTGCAGTCTTCAAAAGAGGATGGTTACTCCCGACCAGCTTACGCAGATGGAGGGCTACGTTAGCTATTTCGTCGCTCAGCACCCAACGAAGGCTCAGAAAGGAGGTCGGGTACCCGACGATCTTCTCAGCCTCACTCACGGCTCTGTTCCAATCGGGCTTCGCACTGTGTTGTGCAACGCTTGCCCGCTGCGAGCTGCATGTGGTGAGCTCCCTGGCACCGCAAGGTCCCCAAAGTTTCGCAACGACCGCGCTAGATGAAGAAACTTTCACCAAGTCGCGACTCACTGCTAAAGACAGACGGCTCAAACTCATTTTGGCAATTATGGTAATTTATAAAACGCGAAAGGGAACTTGTTGCTCGAACTTATTAGGCGCGATAATGATTATTTTATGCGAACACTTGTTATTGAAATACGGGATAAATCACACGTAAAATAACACTGTTGCACTTAATTTACGGTGGTTAAATCGCTACTTTCATATCCTGATGAATTCTGATTACAAAACCA
Organism: Chloroclysta siterata; assembly: GCA_932294275.1. NCBI lineage: Eukaryota > Metazoa > Arthropoda > Insecta > Lepidoptera > Geometridae > Chloroclysta > Chloroclysta siterata. Next base: position 14,590,502 of record OW028602.1, read on the forward strand.
ATGATTTATGCGGTTATTGCATAAAACAATTTTATTTCGTAAATAAATTCAAAAATAATATGAACACAACCAATATCTACGCGATCATTTTTCTGACTGACTGAATGACTGATTTTATTTATTTATTGTTAATAGGATAAGAACGAATGATTTGACTTGATCGAACGAATGGAGAAATTAATGAATGAATAAAAAAGAGTGAATGAATGCCTAAATGTAAGAGTAGGTCGTGTAGGTGACTAGGCGGGGAACCAATAATGTACGGCCATATAATGTGCAGCCTGTTATTGCACAGCCTGGTAAATGCATGGTGTATATTTTCGTGCCAAAAGGCCGTGTAATATTATCACATATTATCATTGTACAGCCAGTACACCTTAGTTCAGTACGTAGTACAGTGTACGGCCTGATAATCCGAGGCCACTGTGACATCTTAAAAATAATAACTTTTGGGACTATTTTAAAAATCAATATGTAAGTACATTAACTACACGTGTCAATATTGCACATACCGATATTGCACAACCTGATAATGTACAATCTAATAAAAACATGACAACCCTAACAGTAGATATAGCCTTAAAATTTCAAAAAGTGGATTACAATTATTAAGCCGTACATTAACGTGCTGCATATTAACTGGTCGTCCATTGGCATTGGTAGTGAAAGACCATGGAGGAAATCGTCTAAGTATAAGAACCTATTAATATTGCCACTTCTCAAACAGTTCCTGTAATAAATGAGAAATAGTTTTATTTTGAAATTTTCTTTTCACTTTATTTTGCAAGTAAAAATTAGGTTGAATTAAAATGACAATAGTAAATTATATTGTTATTTAAATGTATATACAACGTGTTGATGAAGTTATGTAGGGAAACAAAGAGCGTGTATTTAGACCAAGCACTGGAATACTTTGACGTGTGCAACGGTTGAATACATCGTTTTCGAAATTCCCATAGAAAAGTAAAATTAATATTTTCTCAGAAATTTGCAACAGCCCTGTCTGTGTACGTGTCAAGGTCACACGCACGCGCGCTTCTATCTAGGAAAGAGAAAAACAACGATAACCTACGAGATAATTTGAAATACGTAAGTATTTCAAATTATCTCGTAGGTCTTTAGGTCTTTAGGTCTTTAGGTCTTTCGGTAGGTAGGTAGGTACGCCGCCAATCCCCTGACACGATATTTTTACTGGTTCCTATGGATTTTGTCATTATTTACTGGCTATAATAACACTGGATAAAACTGGATTTTGGTAAGTTTGCGAGATTTCGCACGACACAGGCTTCAAACTTCACACTAAACCATTACCTCGTAGGCACTGCTCATACACACACTGACTGACGACGGCTTTTTACATAACAATCACCATTTTATCACGTTTGATGACATTTTCTCAACAAAACAATGTACAACAACGCATGTAAACACAAACAGGGTTACCATCTCAAAAGTGGCGGTTCTACCACACACCTGCCAAAAAATCTGTCAAAATCTACCAAGCTTGACGATAAAAATACCAAAAATATGACTTCATACCATCTCCTTCGTGGCTACGGAATAAATTGAATACCTACATTACATTCAGTTACTATCTTTTGATCGTTTGTAACGGTTTGCAGTTATCTAAAACGAGATAGAAGTTGTTTAGAAACCGAATCAATAAGGGTAAAAAAGAATAAGAAGTTTCCAGTTCGGTAAAAAATAAATAAATTATAAATATTATTTCATTAAAAATTCAAACTAATAAGATTTTTCTTGAAATATTTAAAATCTGCCAAATGGCAGAAATCTGCCACAAATGGTAACACTGATCGGCGGCCGTCGGCCGTCCTGATTGGATATGCGTTTTTAAATGCAACCAATGACAGACAGGTTAGTCAAAGATTAAATAGGACAGACTAGACACTTCCCAAAATTGCAGTTGAATAATTTTGTCGTGTCAATGAACCATGGTGGTAAAGTAACATGTTACAATTTAAAGAACTATGAATATCATAAACATTGCTTTACGACATCTAGTAATTAAACAAAAATAAATATTCTATTAAATATTGAGTACGTAGCCACGTAGGTACCTAGTTACTGAATAGGTATTAGTACCAAAGATCTCAGAGAATGTTTACCGTGACTAGGGATTACAGTCGCGAAAATATTTCTTTTACATACCAAGATCTTTAAAAACAGCAACATCATTATTAGGTAGGCACATTACTAGGTAATTGGTGGCAGTTCTGTTACCTATTTTATCTAAGGTTAACAACTAGAGGTCAAAGAACAGCTGTAAATAGGGCTGCCTCATGATGCGTTTAGATTCATTTTAGATAAAAGTTTAAGAGGCATTTCATGAATGAAAAACTTTGAAATTTTAAAAGTCGTAGAACAAAAGTTGTTCGTTATGACTGGTAGAATATCCTACTTTCGGATCCCTACAATTCTTAATAAACACGTTGTATATTATGAAGTAAGACATTAAAAAATATGATCTATCGTTTACGTTTTGAAGTTGGAATTAGCTAAGCTACTTAACATCATTCATTTTGATACATCAGGGATGATCAAGATTATCATTTAAAAAAATGTTTTCGTATGGTTTCGCTAAATGCCTTTTCCCAATCTATCGAACAAACTCATTTGACATTTTGGTAGTGTGAGTGGCACTACATAACTCATAGCAGCCAATCAGACACCGTTTTTTTTGTTCAAGCAAAGCATCAAAATCGATTGTATACGTAACTTTTCAACCAATCCAAGCATTTGAATCAGAGGGGTCCGGGTTATGTACGACCATGTATTACACAGTCCGAGAATGTACAGCCAGGAAAGCACGGCTAGGAAAACGCAGCCTGGCCCTGTTTTCCAGGCTGTGCTTTCCCAGCACAGTCGGGATTGTACAGCCAGGATTACACGACCATGGATTTTGTGACCATTGCTCTGATTGGTCGAAAGCCTATGCTCTGTTTAGATGCACTACACAGTAAGTATTGTACTATCCCATTCTCAATCAGGCAAGTAGCACAGATTATTATATAAAATAAGAGAATTATTCAGAGATAAGTGTAAGAAAAAAAAAATTGGCACTTCGCGGCCGCTGCCGCTGCCGCTCACCTAGTGCGTAATTTATATGTTTTAACATAACCTAACCAATCTGCGTCGGATCAACAAGTGAGTGAGTAAGTAATTGACGAGTGTAAACAAAGCCTAAGTTTTGGCATCAAAATTTTAGCTGCGTTTTATCGGGTTGTGTTTTCCAAAGGTGTGCTGAATTTGTACGGCTTGGAATGTACACCCTTGGATTACACAGCCATGGAATTCGCGACCAAATTGTACATCAATTCCAGACTGTGTTTTCCTAGGCTGTACAATCCATGGTTGTACATTATTGGCACCCGAATCAGAATACTCACTCAGTTATAAAATAAGTTCATTCGATAAATGCCAAATTTGACATTCCGTCCGTCCGTCATCAAATTGTTCATTCATCTATCAGTCATTTAATTTTTTTTCAGTAAATCGCAGAGCGCCGGTGTTTGTGGTCGTCTGTAGAGCAGTGACTACGCGTTACCGGTTTCTTTCTGTGTTCCAATTGCCTATTTTATTCTGATTGCGACTCAATTGTTGTAATTCGATCACGTTTCTGTGAAAGTGCTATTTTTAGTTAGTGTTGTCGACGGATAAAGGTTTCTGAATCAATCGAACGCACTCTAAGGTAGGTTCTTATGTTTTCTTTTGATTTTTTATGAATAATATTTCCATGGCAGACCGTTCATTCAGTGCGCATTTCGTTAAGCCGCTGCGCTTCCACGTGTAGTGCATACGTGGTGCGTACATTCTTGACAAAAACTTTATATGTTGGTAAAAAAGTCGTATTCATTTGTTACACTCGTTTTTCACTTGCAAATAAAAATCTGTACGTTTCTGGTAAAATATCATACATTCCGACAAAAGATAATATATGAAAATTTTTAGTATTTTTATTCGAAATGGATAGATATTAATTGATACGTAAGCCGTCAGTGTAGGTTCATCATTCTGTGCGACGCTAGCATGAGACCAGTTAACCAAACTCTATATTTTCTGTTAATACAGACTGATACTGACTCCTGTTCACCGGAATACTTCATAGTAGAATTTCAGTGACCATCATGTTTAGTTAGGTACCGTTACGTATTTGAAGATGAATAAGTGAGTTCACGATCGCGTAAGTGAATTTCACGATCCTGTGCCAGTAGTGGAAATGGTAGACCATTTCCGACCGCGATTTTGTCCACCCATCTCGCTGCAGGATGTCCCAAGCTTCAGTTGCTAGTTCTGGCACAGGATCGTGGTAGATAGCACAAACTAAGGGAGGCTTAAACCCTGCTGAAAATTTAAGTCATACATTAAGAATAATCTAATAAGTAAAGCTTATTATACTTTAGATAGCTATATTGATGATAAAAGTGCGTGGCCCGATGTCCCGGTCGCTCTGCCCATCGGCAGCTAGCATGTCTGCAATGTCTGTACTGTACCTACTATTGTGTGTTTTATTTTTCTCTGATTTAATAGATTGTATTTAATTTTATGCATTAGGTATTATTAGTTTGAAGCGTAGTGTGTGCTGTCTTATAAATTTGATTATGTTTACCTTTTTCTGCATGCCTACGCCTCACTTAACTTCAATAATATATTATATTACATTGTTTAAGGATCATACAAAAGAACGGTAGGAACCAAGCCGTAAGTTTGTTGCCTGTTCTTCTAGGCTTTGGTCGCGTGGAACTGGCACCTAGAGTCACCTAGCTTTAAGACGTTTCAAAGTGATCCTTGTGATTTTATTGAATAAATACCTATTGACTTTGACTTTGACTGCTGTGGGTGAAGTGTGCTGTGAATAATGAGATACCTATTTCTTTTAATATTTTAGAATTTTTTCATATCTGATAAATTCTTCCACTTTGCCTAAATCAACACAGGATCTATCCACAATCCATCATTGTCAGATTGTATTTTCAAACAAAAGGAAGTTTTATGACGTTATATCTGCCTGAAAATGACCACCGGTGTGGTTCTTTGTCCACCAACTCGGGAAGGTCTTTACAAGTTTTGTGAATTTTTCTTATATTTCGGCATTAAAAGTTTCCTTAGATTGGTCTGATGCCTAGGTTTAGTTAAGTCATTGCACACATCAACATGTAATTATTCTCTTGTCTTCACAAAATCCCCTATCTGGTTGTGCTGCAGTGCTCGAAGGGAGCCTCTTTAAGGTGCACTTAAAATCTTTTCACCACACTGTTTCCAAAGAGCTAGTAACTTGACAAGATGTGATTGTGATAAATATCAACTCCATTGATCTCTTCAAGATTTTCTTTATTTGTATTTTTTTTTAAACAAGAAGCTTATGGAACTAGCAGATGGCCCATCTGATGTTAAGTGGTAACCATCACCTATAGCAAAGCATTACCTCATAAGTTATGCATGATAGGAATGTGCCCTACGATGCACTGCCCTCAATAAGTTAAGCCTCATGTGCCTGTAATTACACCGGCAACCACACTCTTCAAACCGAAACACAGCAACGCTGCTTGGCGGCAGAAGGTGTGGTGGTAGTACTTCCCCAGACAGGCCCTTCACAAAGAGCTCTACTACTCTTAAAATTAATTAATTAGTGACTAAACACAAACACTACATAGGTATTTTTGCAAAACCACCTTATTGCTGAGAATAATCTCTTTGATGCATCTGTATCATTAATAAGAATAATAAAAAAAACTGTTTCTTAGTGTACATATATAGAAAAAACAACAACTAGCTAAAAATAACAACATATTTATTATTATTAAAACCTTGATGTTTGTAAACTTCAAACAAGATTTTAAAACAAGTTTTGATTTAAATTTGGTGTTGTGTCATTGAACTTGCTTAGCATTAAACAATATTTTGTCATTTAACATTAGATAAAAAATACATATTGTAATGTTACCATTTACCTACTTAATCAATGTATTTTTATATCAATTTTCCCTCTGTAGTAGATCATTCTAATTGATTAAAACCTTACCTCATGCTTAAAAAAAAAATAAAGATATTGTCCGGCATACTATGGGTTGAAATTAACCCTGTCACTGTTTATCATTGGTACTTAATTTTAATTAATAAGATAATGGCAATGACTGGATTTTTTTCAGGAATATGTTTTTGGAGTCTCTAAGAACAAGTCATTTAGGCAGCTCTCTATATTATTTGCAACTGGTAATTTTGGTAAAATTTCTAGCCACAATAACCCCTTCTAAAAGCACAGAAGTCAGCCCTCCAAGCATGCAAAGCCTATTACTGTGTTTACATTTAAACATTCGTGTGGACGGAAATGTTGTCGTCCTATTCATGCACATTTCCACGGACATGAGCTGAGTGTAAACGGGGTGTATAGAAGGCTTTGCATGCTTGGAGGGCTGACTTGAGGTATCCTGGCTGGTAATATTTTATTTACTTAGGTATAATATGTTTCTCCAGGTATGGAGTGGGAAGCACCACCCAAGCAAGGCTTGTACGACCCACAGAACGAGCACGAAGCTTGCGGTGTTGGTTTCGTTGTTGCTATTGACGGAAAACGTACTCATAAAGTAAGTACCTACCGATAGCCCGCGGCTTCTCTCGCATTCACCCCCAATTTCATGTTTTATCCAACTAAAATTCAAAATATTCAGGCTTTTATATCCTGGTAGGATTAATATAGAAAGTATTATAGGCATGTTTTTTGCAAGGAAGCCGTTTTGTGTGTTTTGTATGTGTTTGGTAAAATGATAGAAATTTTGCCCCTGCCCTGGAAGGCTCCTTTTGTGCAAGATGAAAGGCGATTTAGAACAGCTGCTTCTTCTTTTCGTGTCAAGACTCACTCAAACTTTGTTCGGCCAATATGTTGCCACTTCAATAGCCTTATCTGTTGCCTCGTGGTTCGCCCCGTAGGTACCTAGAAATCGTAGATACCTTTATCCGATTCAACTCATATACTTACCAGTAAATTTCTCAAGTACCTATAAGCTATCGACTTACCAAATATCATGCAGATCGGCTCAACGGTTCGAAAGTTATGGCCCGACAAACATACAAATCGCCCAAGTTGGCTGTAAGATTTTCTTTCAATTCGCTCACTCAATCAATAAAATGTTTACGTCTCCTACTAGATCGTGCGCGATGCCGAGGTCCTCGCCAAGCGTATGGAGCACCGCGGTGCATGCGCCTGCGACAACGACACCGGCGATGGCGCTGGAGTGCTGACTGCCATCCCCCATCAGTTCTACTGTGCTCAGCTCAGGTAAACATTATTACTGGACTTAAACCGAAGACAAGAAAAAAATAAGTGTAAAAAAATATGTACCTATTTATAAAATCACAACGATTTTTTGATAACTCGCAATCAACCAAGTTGTATGCAATGACAATGCACACAGTTTAGTAAAATCATTTCGATCGATAATGTTTTCCTACTCTGTAAAAGTTTGCTTTACTAGTTTTCGTCCTCAAGCAAACTTCTGAGTAGGAAAACTTTATCGATAAAAACGTTTTTTTTTTTGTAAACTGTATGCAATGAAACTAACAAGAAAATTTCAACAATAATTAGATATATATCTTCGAATGAATATTATTATAGACAAAATTAATAAGAACGTTGTAATTCCTCTAATCTTAGAACGAATTTAATTACCTTTACACTATCCTAATCTATACAATACTAATACTACTCTACATATACTTGGTTGTCTTACTTTGATAGATTAGCGGAAAAGTACCTGCTTGGTAATTTGTTTTGTATATTTATATCTACGCCTGCCGTCACCTATCGTAACGCTTAACTGTCTTCGAATGAGATAAGCATGTGCCAGTTGGTATTGCGCGAGTGATACCTCTGGTATTGCAAGTGTCTATAAGTTACATTACCAACAGTAGCCCGTGCCCGTTTGGCGGTTGTCTGCGTCTAGCTGTCTCTAGCATTCGTTTAGTAATGATGGAAAACTCCGTCGCCAGAATAAGCTACTCTTACCAGCAACTTACTTAAAATGTGTCAATCGTTGTTTCTTGAAAAGCCATTGACTTGGTCGGTCTCATCTGCGTGCCTGTATGATCTGAATACTTCGTTCTTGTATACACTATTGAGTGCACTAGTTTGTCGTACGTACTGTACGGTACGTGCAACATGCATTAAATTGGCCAGGAAAGGCTAAGTTCCCTAAAACGGGCATTTGTCTAGTAAAACCGCTGTCAATTTTATATTAAGTTAATTTATGTACCTAGGATGAGATAACAGTAGACACTGCGGCATATACTATCGCTCAATTCAGTCATCGACCCCATCTATTCATAGAAAATAGTAACATACTTTTGTATGCAGTCTAAACTACAAATCAGCAAAGACATTGGCATTCGGCCAATTTACAAGAACAACCGATTCCGGTAACCTTTCCTTTAGTTTGGCATGCTCCCAGACTCCAAAAATCGATTTATGTTGCGTGCGAAACGCTCTGGAACAAGCACAAAAAACTTACGTAAACTTTGCACCTAAAACTTGAAAAGAGAAGCCAAATAATCGCCTCTGACTAAAATCTGTAAACCATGATAAAACTTCTGGAATTACCCCTTTTTAAGTAACTCCTGCCAAGTTATTGTGATTCTGGAAGAATACATTATCTGGCAACATACTATTTTATGCAAGCCAGTTTCGGCGTTCCTATTTCTTATGTGGAACTCGTACATTCATTAACTCACTTAGTTACTTTTAATGGAGTTTAAAAGAACTGTAGCATGGTGGTGTAATTTGATCGTTCTTTATTTGATAGACATCAAATGAAATCGGTCTTAGTTCAATCAAAAGACTTTGAAATGTCTGATAAACTACATGAATATTGGATTTAGCGCCAGCTCCTAGCTGAAGAGCTGAGACATATCTAGCCTGCTGAAGCCTTAGTCATAAGTGTAAGTTACTTACACGATGACAAAAGATATCAATTGCTTTATTACAAAAACAATCTACCTTTAAATAAAAATAAACTTACTAGTCTAAGTATTGCTTGAGTTCGATGAAAAGAATCCGGTTCGAAGTTTCGAACCCACTCATCTATGATAAGATGTTTGTTTTTCCAATGTTGATGTTTTATTGATAATAATCTGGCATTTTTCACCCGGCGCCGTCTCATTATCAATTTAGATATTGGTATCTGTACGTTGGGGAAGTGTGTAGAATTTATAGGTCACACTTACAATAAGAGTTGAGTGCAAACTACTTTGGATAACCCGTGATAAAGTAATGCCATCTATAGTCAGTTGTATATCTTACAAATAAAGACGGATGATGGCTCTTACTCTCAACCAATATGACGCTAACCAACTTTTCACGAGTAAGAGTGAAAAGTAAATATTGTCAACATTAGTGTTTGAGTGAGGGGTGATAAATAAGCGCCGCCTTTTTATTTTCGTTTCTTTATTGGTGCTGGACATGTACCTGCGATATACTGTATATGTATAAAAGGGACCCAAGAAACAGAAAGGAACTCAAGAACTTGCCCTGTGATACACTTGAATTTAAAGCATCTAGATAAAGACTGGTTCAACTGCGCAGTTAGATCGCGCGACTTGCTATCAATAAGGTGCCATTATCTATTTGCTGGAGGAGTGGATATGAGTTGGAGGTCATGCAAATTGAGTGCAAATACTCTGGATGATTGCGACGTCCTTGTCACCCACGATAAAGTACATCCTATCAGTCTCTCTTGTCGTGTCACTAGTTTCTTTCGAACAGTGTGGTGAAAGGATTTTAAGTGCGCCTCAAGAGGCTCCTTTCGAGCACTTGACACATGTTATAGATTTTTTTAGGTTCTACGACATGCCGGTTTCCTCACGATGTTTTCCTTCACTGTTTGAAAGTACACTGGCATTCTATCAGTACAATACATAATTTGTCTTGTTTTGTTGGACATTACGCGCGCGACTTCGCTTGTGTGATTATTATACTCGTAACTAGCTTATACATATATGCAGAGCCCACAGTTTATTCCAAAGTTCTCAAGAGTTCCCAGTTCCCATCTATTTTAGTGAGATTGATCAAAATTTCGGATTTAAATCAACAAAAATAAGTTGAGATCAAAATTTCATGCGCTTTCAAGAGAATGACGGCCAAGTCAGACAAAGATAACACAGAAGGTTGGAATAATTTGGGGATTTTCCAATAAAGGGATGATATGGGGACAAAACAGTTATGTTGGAGTCAGCATCGAGTATTGACTCTGAGACATACATTTTTATCTTTATGTGTAGTCAAATTAGTTCACACGAACTTATTATCGGTTAACTTGCGCAAACACAACACTCACAGCTCAGTCGGTAGATTCGATCGCTACCGAGAACAAACTTGTATTATGAACATAGATGTTTGTTCTCTGTCTGGGTGTTATTATATATGTTAATTTTTTTATTAAATAAAATAAAATTAAAATTTATTAAAAATAAATCGTATTAAAAAAAGTACTTATAAGTATAATATCAGTTATCTAGTTCCGATATTACAAGCTTTCCTTAGTTTTAGGTTAGATAGTGATGTGTGGAAATTCCACCAATATTTATTTATTTAAACATTATCTCATAATTACCTGAATTTGCAGACACGCTCGGTTTCCTAAAATACTTGAAACGTTGCCGTCGCTAGACGATTAGTTGGGCTATTTGCGAAATGTTAACCATGCAAACTCATGAGACAGATCGATGTCACCTTGATAACTGAATCTAAAACAAAATGATGTTCAATGTCTTGTAAAGAAATTAGATAGTTTCCTGGGAAAATGAAACATTAAATGCTGCAGTAAATATTGTGATAAAAAGTATAGGAAAATTCCCGTTAGTGGCTAATAAATCAGTGGCGCATTCATTTGAAAAGGCTTAGCTAGTAGTTACATAAATGACTGCAATATTTGCAATGAATTATCATAGTCGTGATAAAACAAGTTGCATTGCATTGTAAAGATGTTGTGCTGAACGTACATGTACTATGTTAACAAATTGTCGTCATTATCCATGACCTAGACGTTAGAATACTGACTGAAGACTGTGTCCATCAACTTGAGACATATCTGTGATTTCACCACAAACCTTCGGGAATGTAGTCTCTAGAAATCTGAAAGTCTATGATCAGGTGTGAAGTAATCAAATAAAAAAACTGCAATTATACAATTCCCCATCCAAATAATGTTCCACTTCTTTGATCTCCTATGTTCTACAATCTGCACCCCATCTCAAGAACCCCAAAGCCGATGGTAGCCGAAGCCTCAAGTGAAGGTAGCAACATTTAATTTAAGATTTATTTACCTAAGCTGACAAACACGCAAGAAAAGAAGATGAGATTACAACCGTGAACCATTTTCTAGAACGTAATTTGTAAATCACGAACTATGTACCTGCTAACAGTATTTTTAGAATCGCCAAATACCTTTTTAACCTTCAATATTCGCAAAGGTTTTATCAAAGACGTTTGATACGTTAGTTTTATCATCATTATATATTATTAGACCTAAATTAGAGAACCAATCAGCCTTGCATTCTATGACAAGTCACAACCCCATTATTCAATTTGAATGGACTCGTTGATTCGAGGACAAACAGTCATATCAAGGGGACTTTGATCTGTAATTGAAACTCCTATTAGATACAGAACCATTTTGATACTAGACTAGATTCACATCTACTAAAGTCTTTATTTCTTTCTTCTTCCGTTCTTCCAGGCACTTCAGGCACACATTTAATAGTTTATTTAATTTACCTACGTTTATATTTAATTAGCCTACGTTTTTATTAACCCCAGACTAAAACTTAGGGTGTTATAGGTTTGAAGTGTGTCGTTCCCGTTTTCCGTCCATCATTCCGTATGTTGTTATGCTCAAGTTTTGGAGTATTTCGGAAATTTAAGCCCGATGTGGTTCTTTTAGTAGTGAAGTGATACATTCATGGTTCCTAGTTCCTAGCCATGTAGAGTGCCTTCAATTTGTGCAAGATTGCCTTTTTTATTATGACAGCCACGATTCCGTGACAGTTGAATAAAAAAAAACTGGTTATTGGGATGGAAATCCATCGTAAATGCTAAGTTTTTTCTAACGTCAATGTGCTAAGAGAATCTTTCATAAACAAATCCATCGCACGATACGTTCGAAGATTTAGACCTTTAGGAAAATATTTGACTGATTATACGTTCTGTTTACGTGCAAAAAGATGGCGATCACTTTTTTTTTATTAATTACACTAGACTATTAAATCCTTGATTATATCTCTATTTCGTAGAACGAAACGCGTGCCGCAGACAAGCCACTATTTTATGGCAAATACTGAGTGGAAACCTTTTTTTGTCACTTTTATTTCATCTATTTTATGTGTATCGGTATTGTGACGTTATGTTCTGTGACGTAAAATAAATATTTTCTATTCTATATGATATTTCCACTTTGTATTCTATCGTGGAGAGATTTTGTGATATCATGCCATACTATTTTTGAATTATTATGCATCATTATGTCAGTAAGGCTTTTATTACGGTCGCTCTGCTCCCTTTCCATTCCCATAGCGTTCATTGCACGACCTTCACAAGGTCAACCTTCTGTATAACTCCAGTCTATTCATCAAAGCATGGATCTACGTCAAAGTAAATCTTCTTGCTCTACCTATGTACCTCGAAAGCAGACTCTATGAGGCGAGCTTAAAATCCTTTCACCACACTGTTTCGAAAGAAACACGACAAGACCTGTGTACCAACTTATAAATCTTTTTTTGTTTATTTTAAGCCCCATATCAGATTCTCAAGGTTACCTACTTAAGTAGTTTATCTTAATTTTTGTTTGTGGTGGCGTTGAATCGTTTTGCCCAGTGGTAAAGGCCACCACCCAATTTTAAACCAATTACTCAAAGAAATTTCTACGTCATTTAAGAATGCTGTAAAAGCCTGTAAAATCGTGCAGCGAGAAGTTAACACAATGTATTCGAAATTAGTACGGTTAGTTACTTGGTGGGTAATAGGTATATCGACAGGCCATCTATCGCTGCGTAGTTCCGTTCAAGGCCGTGTTTGTTTAATACACAATTATTTTCTCGCTATAGACTACACATGCTTATATTGAGCTCAATGGTACTGAAAATATAATTGATTGAACGAGCGAAGATTTCAAACTACTTGGACAAATTGGCTTTTTGAATTTCGCTAATTGTTCCTATATTTGAAAACGATTTTAATTTAAGGCTTCATGGTTTTTGAGATAGGACGAAAATAGTACATTTTTTAATATGAATATACCTATCTCTACTACTAGCTCTCTTTTGTTAGAGTTTGATTGACTTCATAATTCAGGTAACGTAAGATAACATTGTTAAATAAGATTCCTGACATTACAAGCATGTATATTTTGTTTTCACAAAGTCAAAGTCAAAAGGATTCAATAAAATCACAAGGATCACTTTCTGTCTTAAAGCTAGATGTCACAAAGCCACAGTCTTGAGATTGAATCGTAGACAAAGATTTTCGATACAAAATAATAATAAATAATAAATATTGGTGGACATTCCACACAGCACTATCTCGCCCCAAACTAAGCCAAAGCTTGTGATATGGGAACCAGATAGCTGATATACTACTTATGTACTTTTTTTTTGTAAATACATACTTATAATAATATATAACACCCAGACAGAGAACAAACATCTATGTTCATCACACAAATGTTTGTTCTCGGTGGGGATCGAACCCACGGCCTACCGCGCAGAAGGCAAAGCTACTACCAACTGAGCTGTGAAGGCTGTCAAATATAGCAAATGATTATGTAAGAACATTCAATGAAATCATTTATTCAAATCTGAAGTAACGACCACTTGACCTGAACGTATCAGTTCAGATGAAACAAACACTCGGTTTCTGAGAGTACATGTTTGTCCATTACTGGCGATTCAACGAACTAGCTATCGTGTTTCAACAATACCCCACTGACAATGAACCGCTTGTGAAAATAAAAATGTTCACAAAGCACTCATTGGTGCTGCTCCGCTGAGGACATGACATCCCTTTGGGCATTAAGAGCTTTTGTACTTTGAGGATGATAAACATTTTCACGACATCTGATACGAATCAATTTTAATTACTTACCTTTTCTATTACTTTTGAGGAAGTCAGAGGTATTATCCAAATATTACAAATAGCACGTTTCCCACATTTTGCAGTACATAGTTGGTATTCCATACGTCACAGGTTGTAAGCTCAACTGATTTCGTCACTTGAGAACTTCGTCACTAAGGGTATATCTACACTGCCTGGGGATGAAAGTCGTGAACTTCTTTCTGTTTATCTGCATGTAGTAGCAGGTTTAATCCAGATAATTTAAAAAATAGTATAGTATTTAATGGTTCATCGATTAGTGACAGGTTGCAAGTACATCAGTTTGATTGAGGGATGTACAAGCACGTGAACCGACAATGCAACTTATCTCTATGCGAACGATCTAGTGCATGTAATTATGATCACAACATCCTTTTGTTTTATTGCAGTTTTATTGGAGATCATAACAGCTTAGGTTAAGCTGAAGATAGATTAATTTTATGATCGAAATCCTTCCACTGCGCAGCTGTCATGTCATTTACAAGTGTATGACCAATGAATAAATATGTACTACGTAGGTGGTATGATTTATTACCGTACTGAAAAAGTGATGTAGTAGCGAGCCATCGTCTTAATTATAAATCAAAATTCTAGTAGTACAAATCTTTTGCACTATACTACTTCAAAACATACCTATTCATTTAAATACAAATGAAAAGTTTAAAAACAAAGTAAATAATTCAGAATCTTCTCCTTAGCCCTACCATGAAATCATTTCTCTGTCATATTATCGCGTGCGTGAGTACTTAACCCAGCTAAATGTTAAAACTTAAATGTATTTTCCATTCAGTTGGTATTGTTTTTGTATTATAAAATCTCTGTTCATACAACAGTTATCTTACTCAAATAAATGAACACACGTGTATCACAAAACAAGTTGTCAAATGTTACGTAGGTCAAGGGAGCGTGTTTGGACTCGTCTTCTTTATCTGCTCTTAATCTTTTATTATATTCCATTCAAACTTCTGACCCTATATTTAGAGCCTTGCTATCGAAACCTTGGAATCCCATTGGCTCCATTGCGTAAAGTAATGTTAAAATCTTGAATCTTGAAGGTTTTCTCTCTCTGACACATTATAAAGTTCGTGCCACTGTCACTTTAATATCAATAAAAAGAGATGGCAATATACTTAGCGGAAATTTAAGCAAGCGGAGCGCACAAAGCATCAAATGTATGGTGTATAACAGAATATTTATGTTGTATGTGTGTAGAAATAGGCATTACAAACACTTTGTCACTTTAATGTCGTCAATTAAAAAAGTAATAAATTCCCTTCAGACATGACATAGTTTGAAGATATGGAATCGCAGTTGTAAAAGTCTTTTGGAATTTATGGTCCGTCTAATCTCAATAAGTGGGGTCAGATGATATAGAGATTACAGTACTGGGTGAGCCTTGTTAAAGGATTACCACCATAACTGGCGCGACATATCACAGTGCCTGGTGTTTCTTCTATGGCACCACGCAGTCGCATCGTGTCATTTACGTACCTAGATTCCTATTGGTATATGATTGTTGCTTGAGAACTTTATGGTTTCACTTGTATTCTGCTGCTTGGTAAAACCAATATCAGAAGTTATAAGACTCCTGTATAAAAATATAAATCTCGGTATCTCAAACAACGTCATCTAGTCCCAAACTAAGCAAAGCTTGTGCTATGAGAGCCAAATTACTGATAGAATACATATTATATAATTTTTGTAATTTTTGTTAGAATACTAATTGTTACACGGACACAAAACAAACATCTATGTTTTTGCTTAAGGATTGAGGATCGACGACTACACCGCAGAACACAGAGCTCGAACCAACTGAGCTGTGAGACATGTATCCATCGTCATTTTTTATCTTATTATCAAATTGTCTGCCTTAATATCGTGGTATCATACAGTATTGCATTTGAAATGCATATCTTCAGATAGAGAAAATATGACGTATCCTATCACCAGCCATCACTATCCACTAATCTGAGGTCCAATTTACCGAATCGCATCACATCTTCACGTCTCTGATCCGTGTGGGATTTAAACTTATCTATATTCCAATCTACATTTTATATTATATGTTGTTGTTTTGCCTTTCTATCTTCACGCAGCACTTGCGTGTTGTGTTTTTATCGACACTAGCTTTTACAAGTTTAATACTAAAAGTCGTTGCTATGGCCAGTTTGTGTTTAACTTCATCCATTTTTATGTCTCTAGTTAGGGCTTAGATAAGTTCGTTCTCTTGTATTTGGTCTACTGCTTCTCCTAAAGTGCCTAAAGTACCTAAAGGCAGACCTCCCTAAGACCCATATTTACAATATTAAACAATAAATATAAGTGAATGATAATATATCTAGCGATTAACTTTGCAATAAAATATTTCTTTTCCGGAAAAAAGATAAACATAAAAGTCCTTTGCAAAGTCGAAGACGGTAACACAATAAACTTGAGTATTATGCGCTAATAGATATAACATAGGAAATACTTGTAGATACTGTTGATAAGATAACGTACCACCATTATTACAATCACTCGATGGCTGAGTATTATGATTAATTGTTATCTGAATCAAAACAATATATAGATTATGTGAATATATTGGATACGTGAATGTGCGGTTTAGGTACGTAGTATTTATCTGGTCTTCTGACGATCCCTTTTTCTTTCATAGTTTCCTTTTAAAATACACATATATCTCTCTTATAATATCATTTGCAGCGTGCGGCTTAATCGCTGTAGTAAAAGCATCCGCTTGTAATTGCTATTTATCTTGTTAGTTTTTTTTTTCTTGTAATTTTGGTCCGTCTGTGGTGACCATTTCATTCAAATATTATGATTTTCTTTATCACTGTAGTGTCTGACTTTGTGGTTGTAACTGTTGACATTGTTTTAAAACTAGATTTAATAAATAAGTCTGACCCATACTTCATATATTCATAGTAGATATTCATGTACTGCAACAGTTCAATAACATGTAGGTGGGTGGATCAACTATTTTCTGTACTGAATCAACTTTTTGTGTAAAAAAATAAATATTGAAATTTTACACAAACTGCACCTAGCATTGCTAAATAAACTTATGTAGTTTATGTATCTATAGAGAGCATCGAACTTTTTTGGGTTTATCTTAGGTTTTTATGCGTTTATTTCAGATGTTACACTTAATAATGTCTCCTGGCTAAGATAAAGATAAAGATAAAGATATTTATTGTTTATGGAAAACTAGGTACAAATTTGGTGTTAGGGGTTAGAAATTTTGTTTCACTAGTCCAGCCTGACGGCATATAAACATTCAGAATAAAAAAAAAAACACAAAAATTACCATTACCTACAATAATTAAATTAGCATTACAAAAGTACAATAATCAAATTCAAGTCAAAAAATAATCTTAATGGAGGGAAAACTCAGTTAGTACAATATAGAAATTAAATTAAATGTCCAATGTCAGAATAAATTAAAATGTAAAAGATTGTAATGTCATCGATATCTAAGTAGGTACTAAACAATAATAATAATAATGTCAAGTAGAAAATTTATCATTCAGAAATTCATCAACCGTATAATATGCCTTATCCACTAATAATCTAGTTAAGGTGTTCTTAAATATATTTAAATCGCTAATGGTTCGAATGGTCAGAGGAATGTGGTTATAAATTATTGGCGCCATACAGAAAACACTCAGCCTTAACAATGCGGTCTTGCATGGTAATAAACGTAGGGTACCATCCCGACGACTACCAGCGGCATACGGATTGAAGAGCTGAGGGTTGCTTTTTATGAAAGCTGCCACCTCACAAATATAGAGTGATGGTAATGTTAAGATTCGCCATTGTTTAAAAACTTCCTTACACGAGTCTGTTGTCTGCATGCCAAACATTGAACGAATGCACCGCTTTTGGGCTCTAAACACTTTAGTCTTATCCGTGGAGTTGCCCCAAAAAATGATTCCATACCTCAGTACTGATGCAGCATGACCGTAGTACGCGGTTAGTACAGCCGGTGTGTTAACAACTTTACTTAATTTATAGAGGGCATAAGAGTATTGGTGTAAGCGCTTGCATGTGATATCAGTGTGTAGCTTCCAATTTAACTTGCTATCTATTTGCAAACCTAAAAATCGAGTCGTTTCGGTTTCAGTTATTTTATTATTTGAATAGTTTATGTTCAGATTACATGGTGTTATATGTCGTTGTTTAAAATTCATTAAATAAGTTATAGTCAAGTTAATATTCAAATTATTATACATTAGCCAATCAATAATTAATGTTAAAGTATTGTTAATGTCAAATTCTAGATTATTAATATTGTCATTAGTAAATAATATTGTACTGTCGTCAGCAAATAATGTCATCGAATTTTTTGTAATATTTGGTAGGTCGTTAATGTATATAATGAATAGTAATGGGCCCAACACACTTCCCTGGGGAACTCCGTGCGTTACCATCCTTATGTTAGAGGTATATGTTGTGTCTGTTAGAGATTTGGGACATATTTTTTTAATGTGTGTAATTTGCTTCCTGTTACTAAGATACGATTTTATTAGATTATTTGCTTGTCCTCTTACGCCATATTTTTCTAATTTATTAAGTAGGATGTAGTGATCGACGTGATCAAATGCTTTTGACATATCCATAAAAAGAGCAATGGCTGTCTTTTTTCTATCCACATTTGTAGTAACTTTGTAAAGAAAATCATATATCGCCATAGTTATAGTTTTATTTTTACGAAAACCATATTGGCAGTCTGAGAAAAGTTTTTTAGATTCAAAAAACATATTTAGTTTGTTGTAAAAGATTTTCTCAAACACTTTTGATAGTACTGGTATTAACGCCACAGGTCGGTAATTGTTAATATCTTCCTTGTTACCTTTTTTATGCAGGGGTTTGATCGTGGATAGTTTTAGCTTTTCTGGGAAGGAACCTTGTTCCATACATAAGTTAACAATGTGGCTAATGATCGGGGCAATTAATAAAGCTACCTCTTTTATAATTTTAGTGGAAATTCCATCATAGCCCATACTTTTCGTATTTTTTAATGAGCTAATTGTTTTAATAATGTCAAATGGGACGGTCGGTGTCATAAATAACGAACCATGATGTTTAGTACTTTTGTTAAGATTAGAGTTAGAATTAATACCGTTACCATTATAATTATTCACTGTGCTTACAGTCAAGCTACTATTACCGATTTCAAAGTCAATGTTAGGGTCTGAGTTATTATTATTATTAATATTATTATTACAAGGGTTAATGTCCGAATTCATATTACAATTATTGCATTTCACGATGTCAATAAAGAAATTATTAAATACATTTGCAATTGCGGTAGGGTCAGTTATTTGTATATCATTGACCACTATCTTTTGAATACTCTCAGCAGGTTCGTTACTGTTCAGTGTGTTAATAATATTCCATGTAGCCTTTGATTTATTTTGTGCTGTTGTAATAGTATAGTCATTTTGCGCTTTTTGGGTAAGTCTAATTATTTTCTTATAGCGCAAGGAGTACATTTTAAATCTGTTTTTACTATCTGCACATCGCTTAAGTCTGTAATTCCATAGAAGATTTCGTTTAATCACGCTACATTTTCTTATACCTTTCGATATCCATTTTGGTTTCTTATGGGTACTTATTTTTATTCTATGGAAAGGAAAACAGAGATCATAAAAAAGTTTAAAAATGTCATAAAAATTGTCAAAAGCGTCATTTGCATCAACAGATTGAAAAACGTCCGCAAAAGAGAGTTCAGAAATGCATTTCTTAAATTTAATAATGTTTTCAGAATCGTAGTCTCTATGTCGTACAAACCAGTGTCTAAATTTACAGCATTTTTTGATCGGTACCTTAATTAACTGTGCTGTATGGTCTGATAATGCGAAATCAATTACTTCACCTGTGCTACCTCTTAAGTTGTGTATAATATTATCTATCCCAGTTTTACTACATAACAAATATAGTTTGTGATAAAAAGTCATTAAAAGTAAATTAATCAATCGGTTTTTGTATTTTATATCAATTAAGTATCAAAATTCAATAATATGTCACTATCAAAAGTGTAAAAAACAATCATATTCTTAAAAAAATCATCCTCTTTGAGTCCATTTACGTCTCTGGAGTCACACAATAAAAGAAACGGGAATAACTTTTCTTGTAACTCTATTCCTAGAAGTCCAAGAGAAATACACTTTCTCTATCTCTACTGTCGGTTCTTCTTTAATCTTATTCTGTACAAAAAATTGTTTAATAACTATCTGTTTAAATTAGATTGTCCTAAAACCCTTTCTCAATTTGGGGACATTGTTGTGACTCCGAAGACATAATCGGTGACTCAAGAGACACAATGGTCGTCATGCGTGTGTATGACTTATGCAAAGAACGAGTTTGTTAAATAGCCTTAATTCTGACGTTTTCTTAAACATATTATGCATATTATATAAGTTTTTCATACTATCCAAAAGGTATCTTTTTTGGACCTTGCTTTGTGATAGTTGGTTTATTCCCTGCTGGCGGTCTTGATATGTCTTCTATTTTGAAAAAGGCATTTATTGATTTCTTATTTTTTTCCGTATCATTTGTTTTCTTTGTGAGTTATCAGTTTATTCAAATACTTTATGCTTCCTTGTATGTTGAGGTGGGCTATGAAAGAGAAAGGAGTGCCTGGAAAGTACGTGCAGCTTATACAGCCTATGTACGTACAGTCGAGCTAGTACACAAGTCAGTTTCGAAGCTGGCGTTACCAAGTTCAATGGGGCTGTAAGCTTGCACCAAAGTTTTGAGCCTTTTTTGTATCTCCTGGTAATGGATGCACTGGCATCAGATATACAGGAGAAGGCACATTGGTGCATGCTGTTCGCCGATGACATTGTAATTGTCGGAGAAGACGCAACCGAGGTCCAGAGCAGGCTGGGAAAATGGCAGGGGAAATTGGAGAGTGTCGGATTGAAGATCAGTAGGACCAAACTAGAACGCCTGTTTTGTGACTTCGGTGGTCTCTCCAGTTTCGCCAATATTGCCTTAGATGGTGTATCCCTTCCCTACCAGTCTGTTCCGATTTTCGGTACCTCGGTTCAGTAGTACAGAATGATGGTGAGATTGACAGGGATGGATGGAAGAGTAGAATAAATGCAGGATGGATGAAATGGCGAGAAATCACAGGAACAACTTGCCATCCAAGAATGCCCCTAAAACTAAAGGGGAAAATATACAAAACAATCATTAAACCTGTCGTTTTGTATGGATCGAGTGTTGGGCCACACTTAAGGGACGGATGAAAGAAGAGTGCATGCAGCGGAGATGCGAATGTTGAGATGGATGTGTGAAGTGACAAGAATGGTTATGATAAAGAATGAGTTTATTAGAGGCAGATTGAAAGTGGCGCCACTGACTGAAAAAATTAGAAGCAATAGGTTAGCGTGGTATGGGCATGTTATGAGAAGGGAAGTATGTCATGTAACAAAAAGAGTGATAGGTAAGAATGTGAATGGACTAAGGAATAGAGGTAGGTCTAAGAAAAGATGGATGATATGTGTGAGAGATGACATGGGTAAGAAAGGAGTGACTACTGAGATCTCTCTTCTCTGACTCTAGACTCTCTTCTTTGGCATGGTTTTTTGTGTTTTTCTAACATCTTTTTTAGCTTTTCATTCTCTTCTTGCAGTGTAAAATTTTCTAGGTACAGTTTAGATCGGTTTCTCCTTTGTTTCTTCATTCAGCCATTTTTTTAACACTTCTTTATGAGGCACGGAGTTTTTCGGCGTCACGATTTAAGTTTTTTATCTATTCTATCCTTAATTCCGCTTTCTAAGTTTCCAAATCACTCCTGCATCTTTCTTTGTTCTGTGATTCCTTCAATCTGTAACTTTCTTTAGGTGTGATATTTTTGACAAGTTTTGTGAAAGTTAGTTCTTTTTTTTTAGTTAGTTCTTTCATACTTAACAAGATCCGTGTTTATTTTTTCTTGATATCGTCTTTCAGTAGTTGTAAATAACATGTTGACTGAAACAAACTATTTAATATAGACACAGGTTATCAAGGCTTCTATAATTTAATCATCCTTCAACCAATTCATAACAACAGTATCACTGTTTAGCTGTGTATATTTAAAAAAGTATAATACATCTTTGTTACGTATTTTATTCATTAGATTGGAGACAATATTTCTTAAGAATACGTAAGTTAATGTAAGTATAACGGAGAGTTAGCACCAAAAGTCTCTTGGGTCACTAAAATTGTCTCTTGGGTCACAGCTTTCGTGACCCAGTGGAATTGTGAGCCAAGAGAAAAACTACGGGTTTTGATGGTTATTGTTCCACAAATATTGTAAAAATTACAAAAAATATGTGACTAGAGCATTTCAGACCTAAATGCCATAACATAAAATGCAGATTTATATAAAAAAGTATTCACTTACTGAAAATTCGTCGTTAGCCAGCAGAAGCACAATAAAGACACGCAGTCTCGTTGCGAGCCACGGACGACATGGCCGAGTACATATAAAAGTTGGAAGTGGTAAAACTCAATCATACGACTTCCAGATCTGTTTCCTTTTAGTTAATCCATCGACAGTTTATCTCATTCGCACTAGTTGGTACGATTTTTGTTGTGAGCCAGGTGACAACGCGTTTTGTGTTGCTTCAGGGACAACTATTCAAACCGTGTTTTTTTTTTCAAAAATATTACTAATAGTCTCGTAAATCAAGATTTAGAATGCAGATATATCAAGGCACCTTATCGATACAAAATATACTGACAAGTCAAGGGAAAATTTTAGACAGCATCGTTGGATATATATGTCACATTGCTTGGGGACAGGTAGAATTTGTATGAAAACCATTTTTTGACTCCTGGGTCACGCAATTTTTTTCTAAATTAATCTATTATTTTTAACATATTAATGAACAGTGTAATTAATAAACAATCTGATTCTATTATCAAGCATCAAAATCGGCATTTATAAAAACACATAATTTTTTATGATTTTTTTTATACCAAGGACACGATTTGACAGAAAATAGTTGATCCACCCAGGTATATTTCATAAAACTTATACGATGTTATTATAAAAGTTTATAGTTATCAGTCGGTAAGTTATTAAACCTTAGTAGGTTTCATATCAAAAGGTATATTGTTGTTGTTTTTATACGAGTTTTATATGTTTCTCAATTTGTTTTATGTTGTCTAAGTGCATTATGATGCATTGAACTATGTCTATAGTTTAAATCGATAATTTTAATGAGATAGTTACTACTGTAAACAGTTTTGAAGATTATGTATTTTCAGAGTCCTTAACTTTCTCCGTTTGATCGCGCTCTAATAGTCTAAGATCCGGCTGCAGAATTAGTGCACCCATCGCGTGTTTGCTAAAAACCTAATTTTTACGCATATTTATGATTAGGAGAATATAAATCTACCAGGTTGCCTATCAAAATGTGGCCGCAAATATTTTTAATTAAATTATTGCTAATCGATTTTTCGGAAAAAATTTCATTCTCTTGTTTTTTAAATAAAATATCGTCCACTTCATGGCAATATACATAAAGACTCTGAAAAATCACGGTTGCCGTTGCGCACTTGGCCGCACCTCTTCGCAGCCAGTTGTAAACAGGTATGATTTTGATACATTTATACGTTCATAACGTACATTTATTATTTATATATCAAATTAAAGCTAATTTTTTTCTGTTTATTATGATAAAAATTTGAAATTTTGACATTTTGAAATTTTTGAAACAAAAATTGTTGCGGACAATCTTTGTTAATTCGATGTGGTTAAATGCCACTGAGCCGGATTGTATCAAGTTCAGTGCGGAAAATAATGGCTGGCTGCTGTTAGATGGAATTTGAAAAAGAAGACATTTCTTTTTGGAGTTTTTATTAAGTAGTCCCTATTACTGTTTGAATCGGTGGTTGAGAACACTAGCATTCGACGCATGCGCAATGGCTTTAAAGCGTCGTACAGCTGGCAATCGCTATCCTCGTCTGACTAGTGATGTTACGCGCTAGCTCTCTTTCACTCTATCTTAAATATGTACCATCTTTGACAGCCAGCAAGCCTTATTTGCGGCCAAATTTAATTAAGCAACCTTATATCATAATAAACAGAAAAAAATTAGCTTTAATTTGATATACACCACTATTTTGTGACTACCAAAAAAAATTTAAGGACAGTTGCAGCAGAGGCTACTAATGCTATTGGCACTGTCAAGATTTTTTAATATTTAACTTTTAGCAAGTTATCGAGGTTTGTTTTCAACCAAATTCCTGCACAATTTTATGGACACACTACAAGAAAATACTACGGAATACTACTGCTAGTCAACATCGTAAACACTCCATTCATTATGACTCCTTCCATCTACCGTCTCGTCGTATAGTACCTACCTACGTCACATCATCTTGTCGCACTCATCGTATTCCTTCTCTCTCGCTCACTAGATAAATCATTTAATGGGTAGGTAGATAGGTAAGTATCATAAAAAAGGCATTATTTTAGGGATTTTTTTAATACTTTTATTTGTAATTAATTGCCATTTTTCCTTCATAATTTTACGGGCTCAGGATGTCAAGCTATTTACAACAATTAAAGTTATTTACAGTATGTACTTACAACTACGCACGTATTTACACTTCCACTAACCACAAGTATTTTAAAAGTTGTTCAAAATGTCCACCTTCATTGTCAATGCAAACACACACACGTTTTAACAAATTGTTTTCAGGGAAATACTTAGTCTTTGCACTATCAAAAGGGTCTAATGCATTGTTAGGCTCACTCACATTCACTAGTCTTTTTATTTCGCTCCACAAAAAGATTGGGGGTGTCAGATCGGGCGAGCACGGAGGCCAGGCAACTGGGCCACCGGGACCAATCCATCGGGTGCCAAACTCCTGAGATAGATACTCGATAGCGCACCGTCCTGCTGAAACCATAGCTCCCGCCGCCAGGTTGATTGGAATATCCTCCAGCCTGGCGATGGCTAGTAGCTCCTGGGTCTTCATGTAGTGTATCTCAGCTGAGCGCACAATCTTCCAAGCGCAGGACTGGCTTGTGCTAAAGCGACGTGCCGCGTCACGCGTGCTCCTCCGCGGATCTTCTTCAAAATCATTTAGGACTTCATCGTAGAAGTTTCGGGAGTATGCAGGCCCTCCTCGTCCTTGCGCATGCGACGGCACGTAAACAGAGCCATGGTCCAATATGCGTTGGTATAATATGCTGGACATCGTGGAGTAATTTGGTTGCCGATTGTTTGGGAACAATTCGCGGTACATCCGTAGGTAATCACTCACATATCCCCAGACTAAAAATACGTACGTAACATGTATGCGTTATTCTCTGGCAGTGTACTGACAAGCTATCGTGAACGTAAAAACCACAATAAATTAAGTACCTACCCGCGTACAATTTTTATTTTACGGATGTCACTGACCTGCATCGAATTTAGAGTACCTATGTATGGGTTTCGTTCGACACGAGTTTGCCGGCCATAGATAAAATAACAGTTAGTATTGCGCGAGCGGCGCGTTTTGTTTCGTTTCGAACGAGACAAAAATTTATGAATGGATGAGAATGAGACTCGGGTAGAAGACTCTGTAGTAGGTACGTACGGATAATGGGTAACTAGTTATCATCCTTTTCTTGGGATATTCTTTTTTTTTTTTTTTTTTAGTTTTATCTACATAAATGTGATCAGTAACTGACACTGAGCATTACGGTTTTTTTTTTGATAATTACAAATTAGTGGTGTAATAAATAATAAATGTACGTTATGAACGTATAAATGTATCAAAATCATACCTGTTTACAACTGGCTGCGAAGAGGTGCGGCCAAGTGCGCAACGGCAACCGTGATTTTTCAGAGTCTTTATGTATATTGCCATGAAGTGTACGATATTTTATTTAAAAAACAAGAGAATGAAATTTTTTCCGAAAAATCAATTAGCAATAATTTAATTAAAAATATTTGCGGCCACATTTTGATAGGCAACCTGGTAGATTTATATTCTCCTAATCATAAATATGCGTAAAAAATTGGTTTTTAGCAAACACTCGATGGGTTCACTAATTCTGCAGCCGGATCTCGTACTATAATGATATCTTCCAGTTTACTGTGGCATATAACTAAATGTCCCTATTAGACCAACCGACTAATTTTTTTGTTCGTGTTTATTATTATTTACATACACAATACGGTTTTTTTTTTCAAAATCGTCAGGTCGTTGATCAAACAGAAAAAAAGCTAGTAATTTTGTGGACATAGATAGATACATTGGTCATGTCTAAAGATGTATTTCTTGTTGACCGACTAGGCGGGGTTGTTGGCTCTGGTTCATTCGCTAAAGAAATCGATTGAGAATGCTCTGGACGGTGATCTAAACAAATCCAGATCTATGTGGTCTTTAAATTAAAACATTTATGTATGTGAACATATAAAGATTAAAAATTCCCAATATCGAGAACGATATTGGGGATTTTTTTCCTGGAAGAATCCAGGAAATGTATAAGGGATGCCTATATCCAGCTATAGACTACTTCAGGCTGATGATCATAATTTCGAGGAAGAGAATATGGACTTTATAGACTAGCTATTCCATATTTATAAAATGTGTCATACTAGGATTAGTTCAGCATCGTGTCATGACAAACGCTAGTAAATAACCCGTTTTGGCGGTCTATCTGGCTACTGTCCAAGAGTTGCATACCACCGCTGATGGTAAACATAGATCACGCCATGTGCTCTGTCACATGGAGTAAATAAGTCTGCAGTTGTTGTAAATAAGTCAGCAGTAGCATAACGGTTACGATCGATGTGGACTACAGATTATGTTATGAGATGATCTTTTGAGGCTAAAAAATCTGGAGGAGTTGTGGGAAAATCATTATTGGATAATTGATAAGTATCTGTTAAAAATATAGAGGTACAGTAAGTTATCATTTTCGATGTAGAAAAGAATTCATATCAGAAAATTAACAGGACATAGTCCCCATCCATATTTTACAGATACCACTTTATAGGTACTGTTTTATTCCTAACAAATTAAATAAAATTAATAATCCAGCAGTAACAAATTTGAATTACACAATATTTGGAACACGTTTTGAGACTACAGATTTTTTTCAATTTATGAAATCCGCAAGTTTTTTTCCACGGATCATTAATTAGAATCCTGCATAGCTGCAGTTATGCAGTTCTCTTGAAGTCATAGGCGGGCAATTTCGCAGAGTTATTCTTGGAGCCGTTTCAATATTATGTGGGACGCATTCATTTATCTTTATGACTGCCGTGACTGCTTCAGTGTTCTCGCTATTAGGAGACTGAATGAATCTAAATCGGGACACTCTCAACTCGTGTCATTATTTCCTTAGGTTCTAAAATTACGTATCGCTGTAGTGTGAAAATAAAAACCGGTTAAGTGCGAGTCGGACTCGCGCACGAAGGGTTCCGTACGTATCTATAAAAACGGCAAAAAAATCACGTTTGTTGTATGGAAGCCCCCTTAAATATTTATTTTATTCTGTTCAATAGAAATACATCATCTCTGAAAATTTCAACTGTCTAACTATCACGGTTCATGAGATACAGCCTGGTGACAGACGAACGAACGGACAGCGGAGTCTCAGTAATAGGGTCCCGTTTTACCCTCTGGTTACGGAACCCTAAAAAGTAACCGCTTTACGAGTATGATCCCCAGGCACGGTAGATATCTCCTCGGATCTCTTAGTACCAAGTAGTAGGGTATGATGACTGCTACATCCCAAGATTACATTGGTCAAACCTTTTTCACAGTTTTTGTTTCCACATACTTGAACGAACCTGTTATTGTGATGGGTATGTTTATGTAAGGTGAGACTGTATTAACTTTCCTACTGAAAATTCAAAAAAAAATATCTGGAATGATATTCTATATATATCTAAATCGAGTAGAGTCAATGGCTAAGACCACAGACAACAGAGATTTTTTTCTTAAATCTGATGAGCTACTGGGCTCATCAGATTTAATACTCAAAATGGCTTTAATACTCAAAATCAAAACGGTCTTTGTTCAGTACAATCACAAGGATCACTTTGAAACGTCTTATATATATATATATATATCGCCAGTTCCTCGCGACCAAAGCCTAGAAGAACGGGCAAGAAACTTACGGCTTGGTTCCTAGCGTTTTTTTGTATGATCCTTTTTACAATTTTATCATGGTACTCCACTCCACTCCGTTATCTGGTTCAGTCTGCTCCTCTCGTGTGTACTACTCATATCTCCACTGTTACACTCGCTCCGAGATGGGTCGAAGCAAAGCCAACTAGGCAAGGTTTTCAATGAAGCAACCAATTCAAAGTTCCGACAGTTCCAAAGTTTTAAGTTTACCGACTTAGGGACTTTAAGTTTATGTTGTCTGCTGCAGGTCATGACCGAGAGACAGATGATCTACTGGAGGTATAGAAATGCATGGAATTTGAATAGTACCTTTATGGAACTCTAAGTAAATCCAGGCTTTAAGTCGCAAAAGACGACTAGTTATATAATAAACAAGGAAAATCCATAACTGTGGTTACTGTGGTCAATGTAGGTAGTACTCGCTATACCTAACCTATTACATACTCCTCGTAAAACGTTATCGAAGTCAGTCTGCCCATTCAGCCGCATAATCTTCCATTATTTGCTATGTTTTAGTACGGCTTTGTACGGATCGCTTCTTTTTAGTGCATTCCTCTGAATACAATAGGGCCGCAATAATTAATCGTTTACTTTATGAGTAGTACTGTTATGTTGTGTGATCTCAAACTTTGTCTTTTCAGTTTATTACAAGCTGAAAACTAAAACAGCTTCACGACTTTGATCCCCAGGCACGGTAGGTATTCCCTCAGATCTCGAAAAGATTACGAACTCCAAATTCTTTGAGGATGTCTAAGGGGATAGTCGGAGGTACGTCCAAACATTGCATTTGGCACTTACCTACATTTTTCAATATGAAAAATCTATTGGTGCACGACCGGATTCGAACCTACGACCTTACGATCGGAAGGCGGGGTCAGTCCCACTAGACCAAGGTACTCTTATATTATTTTGTTTTTAGGGGCAGATTTAATTTGAAGTTTTTTGATTCAGTATATTTTTGTACTCTTATCGTTTACATTCGAAATGAAAGGTTATTTATTTACGATATAAAATAAGGAAATCTCTTTTATATTATCGTGTTTTAAGTTTTTTTAGGACTCTGTTTTTACTGTTTCAGCAATTTTGAAAACAACTGAACGATAAGCTAAGCAAACTCTTACATAATCCTAAACCATTATTCAAATCGTTGTTGCTATGATAAAATCACATTCAAGGTCTATTTAACCCCAAGCTATTTTCAGCTCTATGTCTTTTTGAAAAGGTTGAATTTGTGGTGCATGGCACGATCATGTAAAGGCACGGTATGTGGATGATTGCAGTTTCATGATTCAGCCGCAATCGTTTAAATCTGACATTGCAATGCAAGCGAACTTTGAACTCCCATTCAAATTGCATAATAGTATATAATGGTTTTATTATTCACTATTAATGGCTGACATGCTAATGTGAGTGCAAAAACTTTAATAGATTAGACTAATGTTTATTTTTCAAACGTACAATCATAATAGCACTGTTCGGTTGTTTATAGATGAAACGTTTATACTGCGTTTACATTTAGACATTCGCGCTGCCATTCGAGTAGACAGAAATGTTGCCGTCCATATGTCTGCGGCAGCGTCGCCGGCAACGTGTGTTCACGCAACACGGGCTACGCGAGTGGACATGGAAGTGGCCGTTTACATTCTCGCATTGCCCAAGTCCCTTCCCATGTCTCTGCACATTTCCACGGACATGAGCTGAGTGTAAACGGGGTAATAAAACCGTCGATATTAAATATTACAAATAGAAAAACTTTGCACATCATATTCGTATAATAACAAAGTCATCATAAGATAAGGCTTTCGTTATATACAATCCATACAATAAGCGGTCTTATCGCTAAGAGGCAAGATACGACAAGAGAGGAAGATATTTTATAACTAGATCTATAATCAATCCCAAAATGTATATCACATCCTATCAGACTAGCCCGTCTATTGATTTGAACGAGACCTAATTTAGCGCTCATCAAAGTTTGCGTTCGCGATGGCGATGTCTCGTATAATATTGATCTTTCATTGACGTCATAGCTACCTTGCGCTTACTAATTGGTTAAATGGTTACCGAAATATCTGTTACCGTAATCTGATTACGGTGCGCCTGCATTATGTCCACACTTGAGATTATCATTCAGATAGGTTTTCACTTTACGTTCATCGTTATCATCGTCAGCCTCAAAAAAAGTCCACTGCTCTGGCCAATGGTCGTTGGCTGGCGGATTAGTGACCGCAGTATTAGAGGGGTTCGCCGTTGGCTGCTAGCGTATTGGTGACCGCAGTATTGGTGTTATTACAAACATCAATTCCCCTTTTATTGCGTAGTTTGGCGAGAAGAACCGCATTAAATCCCTTATTATACTCATTCATAAAATGTAGTCGTATCGAATACAAAGTGCAAAATGTGTGTCAAAATGTAATATTTAAACGTACGCACGGATACAGTTCGAGATATTGCAAGCACATGAAAGCGAGCAGTTTATAGCCTGATGCGTATCCTCTTGGTGTACCTCTGACTATCAAAAATCTTGATTCTCAAAGTAACTTGATACCATAAGATCTGAGGGGATATGTACCGTATGTTATTCCAAAGAGAGATTTAGAAAGACCGATCCAACGCACTGCAAACGTTTGCCCGGTAAAATTTTCCACAAGATCCCATTTGTGGAATCGGAAATTTATCCAGCCTCATTGCATACCTAAGCGGTGACTACATTCATGATTCGTTTTCAAGGTTCTGAAAGAAAAGAACCAGTAAACAATTTATTCGTAAAATAGCTAGGCGAAAAGTGTAGTCAGAGGCAAGCTCGAGCACTTTTTTGAACGTGCCCATTTTAGACAGTTCAGTTATTTCACGTTACAGGAGGAATGCCTATCATTGTTTTTACGAATACTAACATATTATGTATGACACACGGGTTCGAAATTTTGTTTTCCTGTGTTTTTTATCGTTGTGACACTATTGAGATATTAGTGAAGACATATTTTCAGGAACAATGATGCTGTAGTTTCTGAAATTTGCTTAAAAACTTAATAAATTAAGACCTAAGATATTCCCATAACAATATAACCTACCTATACCAAAAATATTGGTCAATATCCCGTTTAGGTCTCAGCAGTGACGTAACAGTTCCGCGCATGCTCCTTTCCGCGTGTCCCTATGACCTTTACGAAAGCACTAGCGCCACGTTACATGCTATGTACCACCACAGAATAAATAATAGACCACTGGCTAGACATAGGCCGAAAGTCCGCCGTTTACAGTCGCTTCCGAAGACAACACTGCATTTTATAAATTTAAAATAAATGGACCTGAATTATTATTCTATTTTTGAGTTATCTGAAATAAATTATATATTTTTATGCTGATTTTCCTTTTCTTCTATAGCACACTAAAACACGGTACTCTTTTCAAATAGGTATCTTTCTTCTTCGTTTTTAGCGATTTGTGTGTGCTTAAGTCGTAAAGAAGTAAACGGCTGTGTTGTAACGTTGAGTGTGGCTGAT
The DNA here is from genome assembly GCA_932294275.1 of Chloroclysta siterata. NCBI lineage: Eukaryota > Metazoa > Arthropoda > Insecta > Lepidoptera > Geometridae > Chloroclysta > Chloroclysta siterata. The sequence goes on from OW028602.1 coordinate 14,622,293, forward strand.
TGAGTTAGCATTTTATAGGGGTTACAGTTATGTGTTCGGGTAGGTATTATGAGGGATGAAATAAGGACTTTATGTAACGATTTTCGCAGCTGCTTTAGAGGCTACACCGCTCGTAGAGATTTGATTTATTACAACGATGATGTTACTAAGCCGAATAAAAATATTACCAAGATTTTATAGACTTCAGAATTTTAGGGCGGCCTAAAAACTCAGTCACCAGGGTTGGCCACTACATGTATAATTTATTGCGCCGGGTCTCTCTCTCTTGTTACGTCACTAGTTTCTCTCGAAACAGTGTGGTGAAAGGATTTTAAGTGCGCCTCGAGAGGCTCCTTTCAAGCACTTGACACATGTAATAGAACTTTTGTTTAGGTTCTACGACATGCCGGTTTCCTCACGATGTTGTCCTACACCGTTTGAAAGTACTGGCATTGTGTACATACATTTTTGAACAGAAAAACTCATTGATGCACGACCGGTTTCGGAACCACGACCTTAGGATCGGAAGGCGGGGCCGCTACCACTAGACCACCAGTGCTCTCTCATTGCGCCGGCTAAAATATGTAGAATGATGAAAAATAGTTCGCAGTTCTGGTTTTTTTTAAATAAATAAATAAGATTATTGTTTAGCCAAATCGTTCGTTCGTTCATCGATAACATGTTAAAACCATCAATTCTTTTACAGAGACAGCCATCAGATTGACTTGCCCCCTTTCGGGCACTACGCCACCGGCATCTTCTTCCTGGACAAGCTCCACCATCAGGAAATCGAGAGGAAGTTCCTGGGACTAACCGAAAGCCTCGGCCTCCGCGTCATTTGCTGGAGGACTGTGCCCACCAATAACTCTACTATTGGTTAGTGATAGAGTATCCTTGGATCATTTTATTATTGTTTATTTATGAAAAATTTACAGCTTCATGACTTTGTTCCCCAGGCACGGTAGATATCCCATCAGATCTCTCTTGTTTATTTATGAAGAACTTTATTCTCTCTTTTTTGTTTCTCGGTAGTCTAGTTCCCTTATTTCAAGAAAACCTTTTGGATGTGTGTGTGATATTTTCTAAGAAGAATGCTTTTGAGCCATCCGTCCACGGACTTTACGAGATCTTCATAATGCCTTCGTTCTAGTCTTCATGTAGTCGTGGTATTCTTGCTAGTCGCTTGGTCTTCCGGTTTACCCACAGTGGTCTGTTGGTTCTACGAGCTGTTGTCACTTTAACTTGCCACATTAAAAATTATGATTTACAGGTCAAGTGGCCCGCAACTCGGAGCCGTTTATGCGACAGGTCTTCGTCACTGGAGACACATCAGACGAGACCCAACTCGCCCGCCAAGTAACGAAAACATACCTTTAATACACTCTACTCTACAATTAGCTTCTTTACAACTAAACTGCAGAAACATCATCAACAAACCACTTAGTATTTGAGCAGCGACGATATTCTTGCAATCATTTACGTATGGTTTACCAACTACTGCCGCTTGAAGCAGCATGGTCCTAGAACTTTGGAATTTGGAGGGTGGTTTACTGTTGTACTGTGGGGAGCACTCAGATAGGAAATTCCGAAAACTCAATACTGTTCGAGTAGTAGAGCTTTTTGTGTAGAGCTCGCCCGGGAACTATCAGTAATGCCTGATGTTAATGAACGCCCGGTACGTGCTTATCTTACGTGACTTGCGAGGTAATGCTTTGTTATAGGTCATGGTTACCACATAACATCAAGTGGTAGCAAACTATGAGAATAGCTTTACGCGATAAAGTCTGTGTGGAGTTGAAGGAAATAAAATCAATATCAATTTCTATACTTATAATTGGCTCTCTCTCCAAAACCATGAATGTTAATTAAGTTGGAATAAGCTGTTGGTTAACCAATAAAAAAAATGTTCCAGTTTAAACTATGGGAAACAGGCGTGATTTAGACGTTTTACTAGTAGGTCATTTTACTTTTATGTCGTTATGGGCGTTATGCTTAATTGTCCTTCTGATACGTACCGATATACATATATGTATGTAAAATGTTTCCAGATCTTTGTGCTGCGCAAGCGCGCGTCTCACGAGCTGATCACTCCAGGCGCTCGGTTCTACATCTGCAGTTTGTCGTTGAAGACCGTCGTCTACAAGGGACTACTCACCTCCGAACAACTATGGGTAAGTTTCGTTTGAAGCAACTATAGTGACGGAGTTGATTTGTTAAAGTTGTACAACTATGCTGGGAGTTTCAATATAGAAATAAGGAAATCCGTGGAAGAACCGAGTTTACATAACTTAGTAGCAAGGTGAAGTGGCAATGGGCATGTCATTTAGGTCAAAGAACCGACAACCGCGGGAAATACAGGTTCTTGAATGGCGACCACGAACCGGAAAATAAGACGCCCGATGGACAGACGACGTTGTAAAGATCGTGGGTAGTCGGTGGATGAAGAAGGTTTAGAATCGTTCTTCCTGGAAATGTAAAGGGTAGGCCTATGTCCAGCAGTGGACTTTTGTGTTAAATAAATGTATCGGTTTTTTTTATATAGATTAATGCCAATCACTACAATATTTGCGAAAATGGTGGACACAAGTAGGACAATATGCTATAATAGTAATAAATATTGTCTTATTTGTTTTTTTTTTCAGCTATATTTCAAGGATCTGACGAACCCGGCGTTCACCACCTACCTGGCTTTAGTCCACACTCGTTTCTCTACCAACACCTTCCCCAGTTGGGAGAGAGCACATCCTTTGAGGTAAAAAACTATTCACTACAGTTTATCTTACATTATAACTATAAGGTGACCAATAAACTAGGACTTATTTAAGAGTAGTAGAGCTCTTTGTGAAGGGCTAAGCGCGAAGCAGCGTTGCTGTGTTTCGGTTTGAAGGTTGTGGTTGCCGGTGAAATTACAGGCACATGAGGCTTAACATTTGAATGCCTCAATGGACGCAGGGCAGTGCATCGTAGGGCACGTTCCCCTCATGCGTGACCTGCTTTTGTTAAGTAAAATAAGTATTTTTTGTTAGTGTTTTTTTTTATGATGCTTAAAGTAATTTAGGTCATTATTATGCAACATAATGATACAATGTTTTGTATCTCGGACACACATACTCAATTTTTTTGAATTATTTTTATTTATTTAAATGATTAGTACGGTATGCAGACCAATTACTCTTAATAATTATACAAGAATTCATGCAAATTTATCTGTGTTTCAGAGTGCTCGCCCACAATGGCGAGATAAATACGTTGCGCGGTAATGTCAACCTGATGAAGGCTCGCGAGGGAGTTATGAAGAGCGAGCTGTTTGGAGACGGTAATCATACCTTCACTGTTAACATTATTTAGCAGTAGAGTAGCTATTAGCTTCAAGAGTTCGTCCAGGGAAGTACGGCCAGTAGGTCCTTGCTGACTAGTAATTTTAACCCCTATGCTACTCGAGCAAAGGTGTAAGTAACTAAACTTCAAGTATCTCTTGTCATAAGGCAAACTCGATCAAACTTCGGATTAACCCTATCGGGGCCCCTAGGCAATGCAATTCTCGGGGCCGCTTTCCTTTACCCATTCTTACCTTTTAATATATATTATTTCTATTGCAAAAGTCGAGTCGATTAGATCGACTCCTGCTTTTTGCTTTCATTGAAATGAATAATGATGTAAAGTAAAATCCCCCCAGAGTAGGCCCCCGTGGGCCCCTAGTCGGTGCGGGGCTCTAGGCAGTTGCCTAATCCGCCTAATGGATAATCCGGCCCTGCATGTAAAGATATTTATTTTCTCAAAGAACAGAGTTCACTTAAAGAGAATATACATTTTACAGAAAGTGTCTACACAGTGTACTCATTATAATCAAAGATCATCGTCACTTAAAAAAACAAAATTCGAAATTAACACCACTGTAGATTTTTGGACAGACAAAAAAATATCTTATAATTTTCATAACTATTTCCACAGATCTAAAGAAGCTCTACCCGGTAGTGGAACCCAATCTCTCCGATTCGGGGTCCGCCGACTGCGTGCTAGAGTTCCTCCTGCACTGCGGCCAGCGCTCCCTGCCCGAGGCCGTCATGACGATGGTGCCTGAAGCGTGGCAGAACGACGCCACTATGCCGGACGAGAAGCGAGACTACTACCAGTGGGCGTCGTCTGCTATGGAGCCTTGGGATGGACCGGCTCTGGTCTCCTTCACAGATGGACGGTATATCGGTGAGTAGACCCCAAGTGACGTCTTAAAGATCTAAAGAAGGATTACTACTAATTAGCATCGTCTGTAATGAGATGGACCGATCTTCTTTCGATTTGAAGGCTGGTGACTTCAAATATTTATATGTCGTGATCGCAGCAACGACCAGCTTGGTTTCTCAGACGATTTAGAGACTTCCAAGATTCCCACTGCAGCGCCCACTTTTGATTTTGACTTGTGTTTTAAACTCTGTGAACACCAGGATCCCAGTCAATGGGAAACTATTTTAGAGTTTTAAGACTAAACCATCACAGGCTTTGGATTTTTTTTTATTGATGATTCTCATTGGTACGCAACACACAGACTTTAGGTTCTAATAATTCCAACAAGGTCGTGATCTCCTCCGTAGATCTCTTTTTCTGATGTTGACGAAGGTTTATATGAATCGTTGTATTAACTAGTATGTTTTTATATTATTTCTAGGTGCCATCTTGGATAGGAACGGCCTACGTCCCTCTCGGTTCTACGTCACAAGCGAGAACATTCTAGTGATGGCTTCGGAGGTTGGAGTCTACGACGTGGATCCTAAGAAAGTTATCCACAAGGTATATATTCTTTGCACCTTTTAAGAGTAGTAGAGCTCTTTGTGAAGGGCTCGTCCGGGGAAGTACTACCACCACGCCTTTTTCTGCCGCCAAGCAGCAACGCTGTGTTTCGGTTTGAAGAGTGTGGTTGCCGGTGTAATTACAGGCACATGAGGCTTAAAATCTGTATGCCACAAGTTGATGGACGCAGGGCAGTGCATCGTAGGGCACGTTCCTATCGTGCGTGACTTACGAGGCAATGCTTTGTTATAGGTGATGGTTACCACTTAACATCAGGTGGGCCATGTGCTTGAACCATCAGAAAGTAGTATAAAAAAAAAGGGTTTTCGCTCACTATTCCAAGTTTCATCTGAGTCGAGCCAGAGTGTTAGTCACAAACATCTAAGATACTACTGTCGTAACTTATGTCCATGAAACAAATGTTTTGTTTGTGACTTGTCTTATTTTATCTATTGAGTCTTTAATAAGCAAAGGTCCCTTTTCATACAACCTAAAATTACAGGCATATAAATCTCAACATCTGTATGCCTCAAATTGAAGGATGCAGAGCATTGCATCGTAGGGCACGTTCCTATCGTGCGTGTCTTGCGAGGCAATGCTTTGTTATTAGTGATGGTTACTACATCAGGGCTATCTGCTTGTTCCATCAGCAAGTAGTCTACATACAGATGCGTAGCAATCGTAGGGCCAGGTGGTGCAGTGCACCAGGGCCCCGGAGCTCAGCCAGCTCCCGAAGCTAGAAAACCTTGACCCTGCTCACATTTTTTTTAAAGGCAATATAATTTCAAGCTATGTGGAAAGATGGGGGTAAGGGCCCGATTCTTTCTCTATGCACCGGGGCCCTTGTCCACCTAGCTACGGCACTGTCTACATACCTAATTATTTTAATTGTTTTGTAATCTTGCAGAGCCGTCTGAAACCCGGCAGGATGTTGCTGGTAGACACAGAAGAGAAGAAGATCATCCAAGACGTGGAGTTGAAGATGAAGATTGCCCAGAGTCGGCCGCATTCACAGTGGCTGAAGGAACAAGTACGTCTTACCTATTCTATCCATTTATTACCATACATCCTACGTTCGTACTAATCTAGACGTGCACTTTTTTTTGTTAGAAATTGAATGTGTCCAATGTAATCTCAAATGGTGTAGGAAAACATCGTAAGGAAACCCATGGCTGAGCCAGTCTTTAACGTATAGAGAATAAAAATTCATCATCATCTTCCTGACCTAATCCCACGTTCCATGGGGTCGTCGACACAACAGATCTTCTTCCATTCGTTATTTAGATGTCCACTCCTTTCTTGTTGCACACAGTTCACCAATCTATTCTTTGGTCTACTACTCTTTCTATAACCATCCACTTTATTACCTTTTACTTTTCTTATAATACGGCTTTCTTCCTTCCGCATGACATGCCCATAAAAAATAATGAATATTTGTTGTACGTAAAATTACCAAAAGTTTGATAGAAATAATGTGATTTTTTGTTTTTCTGTGCTGCGTACGTTATGCTGGTCGGATATAATTATTCGTAAATGTTAAGATGGTGAGTTCAACAGTAGCATGAGTGTTTACAAACATAATATTTGCAGCGTGGATTTGCTGAAATAACAGTTTGGTTGGAGACCCCTGAGGATTTGAATGGGCTTCTTTTTGAGACATAGTAGTGGTATCCAAGTCGGTTGAGCGGTTCGCGGGAGCGACGGGAATATGACAGACTAGCGCGCAATTTCAATGCAACTTGTTGCTTTTAAAAATAAGTTTATTTGCAGAAATGTAAGCCCATAACAAAATTAAGTATTTATCAAGGCACACAGGAACATACAGTTCATTGGAATATCTCTCATGACCAGGGGTCCGAATAGGCAGAGGTTTTAAGTACCAAGTGACGTCAAATACGCTACTACGAAATCTAAATATGGGTATGCCTTTTTAATCCTCGTGTCGGAAATGATTCGGGCTCGAAATCAATTGTGAACTGACGTTTCCGATTAGACGCTTAGTTTGTTTTTAACATAGGAAAAGAGTTTTAAAGACAATTATATCAATCTTAACATCAGGTGGGCCATCTGCTTGTTTCATCAGCTAGTTGTATATAAAAAAAACCCATAAGTTTTAGAAAACAAATTTTTATTAATCTCCAATTCCGGGTTTAAAAGGCATATCCATGTTAAGATTGCGTAGGTAATTTTACGTCATTTGTACTTAAAAACTACCTATTCCGACCCCTGCAAAAACGAATGAAAATTACTTTCTTCTAGAAAAAAAAAGATTTCAGGCAAATTTCAGCGTGGATAAACGTAAATCTAGTCCCGTACCTAATTTACTAGTATATTAAAATTTCATGATCAACCAAAAATATGTTAATTTCGTAGTTTTTGAGTTGTAAAAATTGATATTTCGTACGGAACTTTGGGTTTCAGTTCACCATAAGCTTCTGGGATCATTGACAAATTACAAAATATAAAATGACTTTTACGTTATAAACAGTTAGTCCTGTAAAAACCAACGCAACTCCGTAAAGCCGCAAAAGATATCATAACCACTAGGTTCATGATAAAATTGCTTGTGTTTTTATCTAGTAGATTAGTTGAATTCCTTATTTTCTGCTTATTTTGAACTGTGATCCGAGTAGAGGAAAACAAAACCATTGTTTTGATTTCCACTCGAAATAAATAGGAAATATGCTATGAAGATAATGCTTTATATAATTTATTCTGCCTCTCTACTGTTTTTTAGTGCTTTAAATTATTTTCTTATCTGTCTCATCTTAAATATCACAGCAAAGAGGCTATTCAAAGCCCATATTCTGAAAAGGATTCTAGTAATTTTTATTTTGTTTTAAGTGATGGTTACCACTTACCATCTGCTTATTCCATCAGCAAATAGTATAAATATTATTGAAAAAACTGGTTAATTGCTCCTGTGGTAACCTTATATACTATTTTAATTCTAGATAACAATGGAGGACATCCACAAGTCTGTGAAACCAGAGACGGGGATATTCCAAAACGGCGTCGCCAAAACCACCATCACAGGGTTGGAGGACAAGCGGCTGGGACTCTTCGGGTATACCCTGGAGTCTATCAATATGCTGCTGCTGCCTATGATCCAGAACAAGTGAGGGACCTTTCACCACACTTTTTTAAGGCAAAGATAACTGCTAATGCACCTCTTGCTCACACATTTCAACATACTACTGAATAAAAATATAATAAAATATAAAAATAAAATAAAAATATTGAATCACTATTCTTATTTATGAAACACGCAATCAACCAAGTTGTGTGTATTCACATCGCACACAGCTTAGCGAAAATATAATTTTGATCCAACAATTTTTCCTACAAAAGCTTGCTTTACTAGTTTTCGTGCTTGCAAGTTGTCTTCGCCTTAATTCTACTAATAATATACAAGGTGTTCCAATACTTGTGTTGAAACAATTTAGGTAGGTATTGAAGTTTTGTATGAAACAGCTATTTTTTGTTGGCGTTTTGCAGTGTTGGTTCCTTAGAAAAAGTTTTTCATATTGATGGGTACTTTAGCCCCCTGAAGTTTCTAAACACAAGTATTGGAACACCTTGTATATGCGATTGTTTGTGAGTGAGTGAGAAGATAAATGTGTGCCTCTCATCTCGAAAACGGCTGAGCAGAAAAAAAATGGATCGGAACTTGGCCTGTGCCTAATGTGAGGCCTTAGGTCGGCCATATTATGTTAAGTTTGTAATGAAAATAAATTGATCTACTATCAAAGTGAATAATAATGATATGTTTATTCAGGAAGGAATCTCTAGGCAGCATGGGTAACGACGCCCCGCTAGCGTGCCTCTCGCTGTTCCAGCCGCTGCCGTATGAATACTTCAAGCAGTTGTTCGCGCAAGTCACCAACCCGCCTATTGATCCATTCAGGTATGGCAACACTATTAGCCCTACAATGTGGCTAGATTTTAATCTTAGTCGTACATTCATATAGCGGTAAAACTACGCATTGTAGTTTGGAGGCTCAGTTTTGTTTTTCGTAACGTCTAGCCTTTTTTGTATAAAAGGATTCGATAAGCGCCTTTGGGTGTGCTGAGAACTCCCGAATCTACAAAAAAGGCCTGCAGGGTGATTGCGTAATTTTGTTGCAATCAGTTTCCATATGAAACCAATAGTATTTAAAACAATATGAAAGTTTTGCGATTATCCATCAATAGAAACACCAGTTGTAATTTAACTTTGTTAGTAACTGTAGCTGAAATGTTATCGCATAGCCGTCAAATTTACTTATTACAAACAAACTGATTGAAAATGATCAGCCAGCAGGCGTTACGAAATACGTAAAAGAATACTTAGACTTGGGGTACAGAACTTCGTAGTACTTATTTAGAATATGAGCCAGTACCTACACCTATAGATATAATTAGAATTTTAAACAGTTAATTTTCATATTTTTATGAGCTCAACCAAAGCCCAAGAATTCAATAGAACAAGAACGACATACGATTTACCTATTCTAGGACAGTATCCTTTTAATATTTTCCTACAATTATCATTATAAATACTTAATACCTTCGTTGTATTTGCAGAGAGAAGATAGTTATGTCTCTGCTGTGCCCGATCGGTCCAGCTCCCAACATCTTGCAGCCGAGTGCTGAGTTCATGCACAGAATCTTCCTCCCTCAGCCGATCCTCTCGCTGCCAGACTTGGAGGCTCTCAAACACACCACGCATCGTGGATGGAAGGTAACCTATACATTTAGGTATATAGGTAAGGGGTCGTCCATAAATTACGTCACACGAATTTCATGATTTTTTGACCCCTCCCCCGTCCTTGTCACAGCTGGTCACATGAGAGATCTCCCCCCCCCCTTACCGAGTGTTCCGAAATTATTTCAATAATATTTAGTGTTGTAATACTTAGATATAAAATATTATATTTTGAAAAAATGTGATGTCACAAAATTGGGGCCTCTCCCCACCCCTTGTCACTAAATGTCACACTACGTCGACCCCCTCCCTACCCCTTAACGTGTGACGTAATTTATGGATGGCCTTCTGGGTGGCTGGGTAATATAAAAAAATAATAAGTACTATATCAGTTATAGTATATATATAACTGGTTTCCACATTACTATGGTCGATGTGACCAGCTACACAATTACTTTTTTTTATGGCTTGGTGTAGCTTTACCTAATGTTAAGAGGTATAACCATCACCTATAACAAAGTATTGCCTCCAAGGTTGAACCGTTTGCAACACTGCAACTTTGTTGATTACATTTTTTTATACATAAGTTCAGTGATTTTATATCTTTCAAAATTTTGAAATGTGCAAGCTCTTCTCTCTTGTCGTGTCACTAGTTTCTTTCGAAACAGCGTGGTGAAAGGATTTTAAGTGCGCCTCAAGAGGCTCCTTTCGAGCACTTGGCACATGTTATAGAACTTTTTAACTTCTACGACATGCCGGTCTCCTCAAGATGTTTTTCTTCACCGTTCGAGAGTACTGGCATAATGGAGTGATGTGCGAGCGAGATGTTGGGTTGATAGACCGATAAACTTTTGAATTGTTTATTCCAGACGAAAGTGATAGACTGCACGTTCGACATAGAGGACGGGCCCCGCGGGCTGGAGGCTGCCTTGGTGGTGATAGCGGGCGACGCGCTGCGAGCCGCCACCGAGGGCTACCGGCTACTGATCCTGTCCGACCGCGCCGCCGGCCCGTGCCGAGTGCCCGTCAGCTCCATCTTAGCGCTGGGTAACATATACATACCTTCTTGTAAGATATGACATGCGACATGATGTATAGATACAGTAATTAAGAGACTGGTAGTAGCAGGAGAGCCCACAAATACACACATCTTTGCATCACACTAACACACACCCCTCCACAACATACATTACGTTTACAAATGCACACATCTTTACAACACAACAACACATTTACACGCATTTGCGGGTAAATCCTGCGATACCCAGACTCTCAAGAGACTGGTAGTAGCGGGAGAGCCCGCAAATACACACTCACACCCAAAAAACACTTAGCCTTCTCCTCCACATACAGTCACACAACATTCATAATTTCAGTATCAAACACGAAAGAGAACTGACCCCCACAACACAGGATTTATTCCTAGGGTGGGGATCAGTGCAGAAACTCATATTACTCTATTTTATAATTAATTTGTATTATTATGTACCTAACTATTAGAAAATGTATAATGTAATTTGTAGCAACTTTACTTATAATCTACATAAGTCAATCGCGGGCACCAGCTTGTTTGTAAATAAATAAGAGTAGTAGAGCTCTTTGTGAGGGGCTCGTCCTGGGAAGTACTACCAATATGCCTTGTTCAGCCGTCAAGCAGCGTTGCTGTGTATCGGTTAGGAGGGTGTGGTTGCCGGTGAAAGATGCTTAATATTATATTTAAAAAACTTCGTTCCCGGTATGTTTTCGGGGGAAAAAGTAGCCTAAATTGTAATCCAGGTTACTAACGATATTTATTGTAACTCTCGTGTTAGTTTAGTGGTTATGGCGTGATTGACCCACAAACATTCTCACATACAAATATCGAAACATTCGCATTTATATTTTAGTTGGATAGGAAGTAGGATATATTTGACACTAAAATGATTATCCGTCGAAATGATAGGAGCTATATGATGATGAGAATAATATATAAAAAATAAAATAAAAAAGCCTTTATTGTCCTTTTACAATTTTTTGACAGTAACACTTATATCTAATTAACTAAGAAAACCTTGTCGGGTATAGGCCTTCTCCAACAGCTTCCAATCTTTCCTTTTCTTAGCTTTCTTGGTCCATTCTTTACTAGCTAACTCGACTATGTCGTCCTGCCATATCATAGATGAGAATAGCCTATATTAAAGCCATAGGTTTTAAATGTATTTTTTTTCTCAGGGGCGGTGCATCATCACTTGATTGAAACACGTCAGCGTATGAAGGTTGGCATTTTAGTGGAGACCGCTGAAGCGAGGGAAGTTCACCACATGTGTGTTTTACTCGGTAAGAATATATTCTGCGCTTAGTTCGCTTTGCACTAGTATAAACACTTATGTTTTACACTAAAAAACATAAGTGATGTTAATTACTTATATATCGGTTTATTTTGTGTCACAAAAACGGAGGCGAAGTTCAAAGAACAATATTGGTCAGGGCAACAAAATCGGTCGTCACTCAGCTTTGTGCTATAATCGTGTTTGATGCTAGTGTATCAAATAATAATGTCACATGGTACTAAAATTATTTAACCTCGAGCGACGTACTTTGAATCCCTCGCTACGTTCAAGATTCTGCTAATCACTATAACGCTAATATTATAATGAAATCAAATTATATATTCTAACTAAAGATTATTGGTCGTATTCATATTAGTCACTGAGCGCTCTGTTATCTAAACTGACCGATAAGTCTATTGCTGACTCTTTTCCTTGACATGGAAGTGACAGGGACAAGTATTCTCTAAAGAGCCGCTATAAAATAGCAGGGAATATGAACAAAGGTCTGAGTAACTAAGATTGGTTTAAGTATATTCTCTGTTAGACAGCCTTCACAGCTCAGTTGGTAGTAGCTCTACCTTCTGCGCTGTAGGCCGTGGGTTCGATCTCCACCGAGAACAAAGATTCGTGTGAACATAGATGTTCTCTGTCTTGGTATTTTATAATAATAAAAGTATGTATTTACAAAACAAAAAGTATATCTACACTAATATTATAAAGAGGAAAGATTTGTATTTTTGTATTTTTGTATGTAACGAATAGGCTCAAAAACTACTGGTCCGATTTCAAAAATTCTTTCACCATTAGAATGCTACATTATCTCTGAGTAACATAGGCTATATTATATTTTCAAAAAAATCAGGGATCCTTACTAAAACTCCAATAATGTAACCCAAGGTGGAAAACAAAAACCTTACATCGCGTGCGCTGCGAAAACTATTGATGATAGAACAAAACAGTACTACGATTTTGTAGAACACGTCATCATCTACAAAAAATGTCGCGACAGCATATGTCTAACTATTATAGTTATGTCACAATAAGTGTTCTTTTATTATAAAAATTTAATTGAAATGCCTCCGCTAGAAAAGGGTCTTTATTTGTACCTTGGTATTAATAATTATCCAAATAAATCATTTTATATTTAAGACGGTTTCAATACCTATAGATTACTTCTTAAATTTTTTAAATCAAACATTCCATTCAAAAGATATGACGAAATTAAAAATGTTAACGGGTCCACGGGTCACGCTCGGGGTGTGATTTCACTCACTCAAGGAGAAGGGTGTGCAAATGTATGAAATAAGTAGACGCCAGGCTCGAATCCACGGTCTAAGTTTATCCATAATGTTCAAAAAATTTATGACCACCCATGCGAAGCTGGGACAGGCCGCTAGTACGTAATATATCAGCTATCTGGTTCCCAAGTTATACAAGCTTTGACTTAGTTTGGGGCTAGATAGTGCTGAAATTCCACCTGTATTATATTATTGTTACCTTGATAGTACTGTGTTGAAAGTCCACGTATATTATTGTTACCAGGTTACGGTGCCGACGCCATCTGCCCCTACCTAGCCTTCGAGTTAGCGTTTGCGTTGCGCGCCGACAATATCATAGACAATTCGCTCACCGACGCCGATATCTACACCGCCTACCAGAACGCCATCGAAACTGGTTTAGCCAAGGTCATGGCTAAGATGGGCATCAGTACGCTGCAGTCGTACAAAAGCGCACAGATTTTCGAAGCTGTGGGCTTGAATGAGGAGGTTATAGACAAGTGCTTTAGAGGGACGCAATCCCGGATTGGTGAGTACCCTTCTGTTATTATTAGTCTTCTATTATATATTATGACCAGCGGTTCTCCCCGAACGCTTAAAAAGCTTAGTGCCTATTTTACCATCACTGAGTATAAATAGTCAGGTATAAATAGTTTCGTCTCGACTAGACTTTTAAAATCAAAAAGACGGGTATATCTTGGACCTTATGGATAGCTTTACTCAGAGATGGTGAAATAGGCTCTAAATCTTACATGTACCCCACTCACTGTCTTGTCACGAGAGTCACGAAGGCTCCATCAGCCAAACTCTTTTTGTTGACGTGAAAGTGACAGTGACAAGTATTCATTATAAAGCTGCTATAAAATTGCAGGGAATCTGAATAAGGGTGTTAATGTTTCAGGTGGTGTAAACTTTGAAATTCTCTCAAAGGAAATATTCGACAGACACTCAATGACATACGGCGGCCCTGCTGACTCCTTGGTATTGAGGTAAATTTGTATGCTGGTAGTATACAAAATAGCAATAAAAATAAAGAATATGGAACATAGTTGAATAATATAAGAGAAATAAAGTTGGCGAAAAAAAACTTAGTGGGAAAGTAGATCAAAAATCAACAAATATGATTTATCTATCTTGTTGATTTTTGTTAGCCAGAATGGTCCTAACTCAGCTTAGGACGAAGACAACTACTAATGTACCTCTTGGTTGCTCATTTCAACATATGCTAAACTCATTTTTAAAAAATCACTGTAAAAACTTATGTGTTAAACTATTTCTAAAATCATTTCCGATTATTTTGTATTGTCAAAGAAGATATGTTTACTGAATTGGTTTGTTCCAGAAACCCCGGTAACTACCACTGGCGCGCCGGCGGAGAGAAACATATCAACGATCCTATGTCCATTGCTAACTTGCAAGAAGCCACCCTTAACAAAAGCAACTCCGCTTACGACAAGTTTAGGTAACGTAAACACATTTATTTTGTTCTACTCTGATTTAACAGAAAACAAGTAGTCCACCTTAGATATCCTGAAGAGGATGACAACCGTCAAACCAATTGTCGCTCGCAAATTTCAACATGACATTTCACATTGCAACTGAATGTGGTTGAAACATGCTGATTTTGTTTTTTTTTTTTTTTTAGGACGATTCAAAGTGATCCATGTGATTCAATTGAATAATCTTTTTGACGTTCACTTTGGCTTTGAATAAGACCAGCGTCTTTTGTTGGGTCAGAGTCTGTTTTGCGACAAAAAGCCTCATTTTTGTACCGATTGATATAGTTTCTTGGTAGTGTATGTATTTGTGTCACAAATAAATAAATATTGGTGGACATTTCACGCAGCACTATCTTGCCCCAAACTATGCCAAAGCTTGTGATATGGGAACCAGATAGCTGATATACTACTTATATACTTTTTTTTATGTAAATACATACTTATAATATTATACAACACCCAGACAGAACAAACATCTATGTTCATCACACAAATGTTTGTTCTCGGTGGGGATCGAACCCACGGCCTACGGCGCAGAAAGCAGAGCTACTACCAACTGAGCTGTGAACAATGTCAAAAATAAATAAATCGTTTTTTTTTAATGCTTTTAATAACAATTGTTTGTTGTACAGGGAGAGTTCGTTGGAATCTGTCCGCTCGTGCACATTGCGCGGACAACTGGAGCTCGTGAAACTGGACGACCCTGTGCCGATAGACGAGGTCGAAGCGGCCTCCGAGATCGTCAAGAGATTCGCCACTGGTAACTATCTGAACATGATTATCTAGAGCTAGCGGGGTTGGCGGGTAGAAAATGCTCATAGCATGAAGCCCACCTTTTGTACAATTAAGCCCTTTTGTATATAAATCTTTTTTTTTTGTACAATAAAGTGTTAAGTAAATAAATAAACATTCTTGGTGGCATATGACGATATTGAAGCCGATAAATAAGTTGAACGCTGCCTGATAAACTACGTAAGCTATGCATTTAGTATAAATTTGGTCCTTTATGACTAAATCAGGCTAAATCTTAAATATTTTTTATACAACTCCCTGATGGAACTTGCAGATGGCCCACCTGATTTTAACTGGTATAGCATTGCCTCGTCTCTTAAAATGATGGGAACATAAATGTTTGTTATAGAAAAACCCCTAGTAATTCACGATCTCGTAAAAACCTACAACTTATCAGAGTATATTCTTGCTGCTGGCCCACAATTGGTAATGTTAGTTATGTCGTGTCCCAGGTGCGATGTCTTTCGGCTCCATATCCCTGGAGGCGCACACCACTCTCGCGATCGCTATGAACCGCATCGGCGGCAAGTCCAACACGGGCGAGGGCGGAGAGAACGCCGACAGATATCTCAACCAGGTACGTTACCAGAGTAAATTTTAATTAAGGCTAACGGAAAAACAGTGCTGTGTGGTACAGTTAATAATATGTCCCTGACTCAGTATTTAATAATAATCAATAATAAATATTGGCACAGACTGTACTGGGAACCAGAGAGCGTCGAAACAGTGTGGTGAAAGGATTTTAAGTGCGCCTCAAGAGGCTCCTTTGAGCACTTGACACAATGTTATAGAACTTTTTAGGTTCTACGACATGCCGGTTTCCTCACGAGGCTTTCCTTTACCGTTTGAGAGTACTGGCATAATGGAGTAATGTGCGAGCGAGATGTTGGGTTGATAGACCGATAAACTTTTGAATTATAAATTCCAGACGAAAGTGATAGACTGCACGTTCGACATAGAGGACGTACATACTTATAATACATAAAAACACCCAGACAGAGAACAAACATGTTCATCACACAAATGTTTGTTCTCGGTGGGGATCGAACCCACGGCCTACAGCGCAAAAGGCAGAACTACTACCAATTGAGCTGTGACGGCTGTCATTTGCTGCACCGATACCCATTCTTCCCCGATTTTTTTATGTTTTTTTTCAATTTACTAAATGCTGGTGATCTTCTGAAGATTCTTACAGCGCTACCGAACAATGTTTCCCCCGATTTGTAACCGATACCCAATGTATATGCAGGATGTAGAGTTCAACAAGCGGTCCGCCATCAAGCAAGTGGCGTCCGGTCGGTTTGGCGTGACGGCGTCCTACCTAGCGCACGCTGACGACTTGCAGATCAAAATGGCGCAGGGAGCCAAGCCGGGGGAAGGCGGCGAGCTACCAGGTTATTACCAGTTCATGTATTTATAGAATACACTACAAAATCATTTATTCATGCCACACATACACAGTTTATAAAAAATACAAGAATAGACATTAAAAGTAAGTAAGTGACACAAATTGGCCGTCACTCAGCATAAATGCTATAGCAGCATACGCTACTATAACGCTGGTCTTCCGTGACACCAGTACGCGACAACGCAGCAACTGCGATACCCATGTCATCGTTACAGTTAGGCACAGTAAATAATAATAATATTCTAATTTAATTCTAATTAAAAACTATAGTTACAATAAAACATAATATCAAGATATAATATAATAGAAGACTCGGCGGCGTCGCGGTAGACCATATTAGATGGCAGGATCAGCTGATATTCTGAATTATCGCGGCTACATACAAAACCCGTTTAGTCCGTTTTCGCAATTGTAGTTTCACAATTGACTGTGAAAAAAGAATTATTTTTCACTGTTTCGTAATTAACTGTCAAACAAGAAATTCTTTTCTGTTTTCGCAATGAAGTTTCACAATTGACTGTGAAAAAAGAATTATTTTTCACTGTTTCGTAATTAACCCCTCAGGGTGACAACGACAACTTCCTAAAATGACAACTTCCGAAAACGACAACTTCCGAAGACGACAACTTTTTAGAATGTCAACTTTCAAAAACGAAAACTTCCGAAAACGACAACTTTTTTAGAATGTCAACTTTCAAAAACGACAACATCTTAAATGGAAGTTGTCGTTCTCACCCTGAGGGTAATTAACTTCAACAACTAGGACCATGCTAGGAACGTAACGGACAAGTACTATTTGCAATGAAACGTACCTCTATATTATGACTTTGCCCACCAGACCATTCCGTAACCGGTTCATAATTTTCACATATCTGACACATACGTTCCTAGCACGGTCCATAAGTATCGATCTCCGAAAGTGAATTGGAAGAAATAAAAATATGAAAATGGTAAATAATTCCCTTTATTTTTCTCGAAATAGAAAAACCTCTTTTACATTAAAAATAAAATTCTAATTCTTACATACTTAACAAAAAATATACTTTTTACTTTAAAATAATACTTCTGAGCTTATTTAATAACTAAATGGAGCAATGATCTCCACCGACCGTAATCTCGTTATTACATAATTCTGCTATTGTTTTTTTAATCTCTTCATCGATTTCCTGATAATTTTTATTTATTTTCATAGCAGGTTTAAAATTACGAAGCTTAGTTTCTTTTTCTAAAACTTCCAGTATTTGTGCCAGATTAGGGTTTTTTCTTCCAACATATTTATTTATTCGCGAGTGCATGCCTCAACTGGGTTTGTAGTTCGGATTTCCTCATCTTCACAGCACCACTTTATAACAAATCCGATGTCTTTCATCCATTTATTTTGGTAGTACTTATTAAATATTGTACTTTTTTCATCCGTTGGGCTTCTTTTCATCACATACTCGTACCCATTCTTGAGAAATGTTAAAGGTAGACGGGCTAAGCCGGCACAACGGGCTACATGACGTCTTTGAATCCTTGAATTCATGTCAAGGGCTTTTGATTTTCGAAAGAGGGTATTGCAAAAATGAAAATAGCAACCCTTTACTATTGAGTTCAATAGAGTGCGACTAATTCTTGTTTCGTAATTAATTGTGAAAAAAGAAAATGGATATGTTTTTAGTAATTAACTACGAAAGGAGAAAAATATTCGATTGCGAAAACAGAAAAGAATTTCTTGTTTGACAGTTAATTACGAAACAGTGAAAAATAATTCTTTTTTCACAGTCAATTGTGAAACTACAATTGCGAAAACGGACTAAACGACAAAACCCGCTGTAAAAATGGAATACGAAATACTAAAAACAAGTTGTCAAATGTCAGAAATGACACTCTGGACGTCTATGAAATAAACAAAAGACTGTCCTAAAAAAGTGATCCTTGTTATTGAACTGAATAAACACCTTAAATAGTTTCGGTTCTCTGCGTCCATCAACTTGAGGCATACAGATGACTAGTGGCCACTCTCTCTTGTCGTGTCACTAGTTTCTTTCAGAACAGTGTGGTGAAAGGATTTTAAGTGCGCCTCAAGAGGCTCCTTTCGAGCACTTGATACATGTTATAGATCTTTTAAGGTTCTACGACATGCCGGTTTCCACACGATGTTATCCTTCACCGTTTGAGAGTACTAGCATTGTGCACATAATTTTTTGAACAGAAAAACTTATTTGTGCACGACCGGTTTCGAACCCACGACCTTAGGATCGGAAGGCGGGACCGTTACTACTAGACCACCAGTGCTCTGATTATTAAGTCATACTTTCACAGGTTACAAAGTAACAGAAGACATCGCCAAGACCCGTTGCTCAGTCCCCGGCGTGGGGCTGATCTCGCCTCCCCCGCATCACGACATCTACTCCATCGAGGACCTGGCCGAGTTGATCTACGACCTGAAGTGCGCTAACCCTAGGGCACGGATATCTGTCAAGTTGGTGTCGGAGGTCGGCGTGGGTGTTGTGGCTTCGGGAGTTGCTAAGGTGAGGAAAATATTTTGTAATAAAGGCCTATTCAAAACAACTCGGTATTCGCTGCCGTTGTGGGTAGAGAAAACCGAGTGGGTATGCGGTAATATTACTGTTCACACGAAAGCGGATTTCGCTATCCTTGTGGGTAAAACCCAAAGCGATACCCGTGCGGGTACCCATAGCGGCAGCCAATACCACTCTAGCCGCGGAACTTCATACAAAATACCTGAGCGAAATCCGCGCGGTTTGCACCTCTACCCACAGCGGCAGCGAATACAGCGTAGGTTTCTGTAGCCAAATATAAGCATGAATTTACGGTACATAGGCCTTCTCATAAGTATTTAAATGCTTGTTTAAGAGAACATCGCGTTTCCATATCTTTATTTATAGTTAGAAAAATAAAGAGGTATATAAATTACTATTCTATGCAATTTCTCTATAAGATGCACTCAAATTCAAAGATGAATCTAGAACTAAAAACTAGACTATTTCTGAAATAGGCCTTATAATTAATTTCACAGCATTTAACCTTATTCGTTTTCCCAGGGCAAAGCGGAACACATAGTGATATCGGGGCACGACGGTGGCACAGGCGCCAGTTCCTGGACGGGAATAAAGAGCGCAGGTCTGCCGTGGGAGCTCGGAGTCGCGGAGACGCACCAAGTTCTAGTGCTCAACGATCTCAGATCAAGGTACATTTATTAATAAATCAAATATTATTTAGCTTAAGTAGGTATAACAATAACTCATGAAAATAGTCAAAAGGGTAGGTAACATTAAGAAAAATAATTTTGAGCGGCTCAAGGGACAAAGTAGACAACAACTATGCTAAAATTGTATTCAGCTTAGAATAAATGTTGGGTGAATTACCACTCAACGCTGATTTTCAGCTGAAACCAAGGAGGGAAAAGGTAGTTAAGCAGTGACCGAAATACAACTACAAAACGTTTATAAATTAGGCATACTAAACTGAGGTATCTAGATAATTTGAGAAAATATAATAAACAATAATAGGAAATAATAATCTAGGTTATTAATAAACAGGAATTTTGCATTAGAAGTTGGGTTACAAACATAGAAGATAAAATAAAATAGAAAAGTGCTTAGATAAGAGAAACATCAACATTAATATTTCCATTCCCTATTTGAGATTTCATAAAAAAATTAAGCTCATTTTTAAAACTATTAGCTAACTTTATATTTCGTATATTATTCGACATGGACTAACAGGGGGGAGGTCTTTGCCCAACAATGGGATGACCTATAGCAACATACACAATAAATAAGAATAATAAATATAATATATAATAACAAAATAAAACAAGTTAAATTAAAATAAAATACCTAATAAATAAATAATATTGAAATTCAAATTAACTTACAAAAAAATTATATAATGTTATGTACTTAGTTAAGTTATAGGAGGCTTAAATAAATAAATAAATAAATATTTCGTATAAGTTTTCAAATTCATAAATGTTGAAGCAAAGCGGGTATATATATTAGGTTAGTCAGCCATGAATGGATTTCTTATTTCCGAACTGATAGGCCGATGACGTAGACATAGAGATTCTTCTCGGCCCGGTTTCAAAGTAACATTATTATTCCAGGGTGGTGGTCCAAGCCGACGGTCAGATTAGAACCGGCTTCGACGTGATGGTGGCTGCATTGCTGGGCGCTGATGAATTCGGCTTCAGTACCGCTCCACTTATTGCTCTAGGTAAGCTAACCTATTTTCGCGTTTCACTGTACTGTTTTAGATGACTAGGTCACTCTAGTTACTTCAATGATTAAGTTTTGAGGAACCTCTTTGTGGCGCACTTAAAATCCTTTCACCACACTGTTTTGAAAGAAACTAGTGACAGGGGAGAAGAAGAATGTTGAAATGGTCGAGTGGTCATCATCATCAGCTCCAAGTCCACTGCTGGATGCCTCCCGCATACATTTCCGTGTACGATTTTAAGCCCTCTCCATCCACCGACTTCCCGCGATCTATATTACAATGTCGTCGGTACATCGCGTGGGCTTCTTACGCTCCGCCGTAGGTCTAAATTTGTCAGACCTCAAAATATTAGTATTTGAAGCGTAGCGTGTGCTATTTTATGAATTTTAGTATTTTAGTAAATTTTAGTAGTAGTAGTAGTTTTTTTAAGTTTAGTAGTGTTTTTATTTTATACCTACGCTTCACTAAATTCGATTGGCACCATTCTGGAGCTTCAATATTGTATTATTATACCTACATTGTAACAAGGATCATACAAAAGAGCGGTAGAAACCAAGCCGTAAGTTTGTTGCCTGTTCTTCTAGGCTTTGGTCGCGTGGAACTGGCACCTAGAGTCACCTAGCTTTAAGACGTTTCAAAGTGATCCTTGTGATTTTATTGAATAAATACCTTTTGACTGACTTTAGTGGAATTCTTGACTAGAGCGAGAGCGGTTACAGTATTACAGCATTGGATGAGTAAGTCAGAGAGAAATAATATTTCTTTGTACAGGATGCACAATGATGCGGAAATGTCATCTCAACACGTGTCCCGTCGGTATCGCCACTCAAGACCCGGTTCTACGCAAAAAGTTCGCGGGCAAACCTGAACACGTCATCAACTATCTATTTATGTTGGCCGAAGAGGTAAGTTTATGCTTGATTTAATTAGTAATCTGGTTACGTTGAAATTTTTAAAGGATATCTTGTTATTGGTTTTCTATCTGGGAAACAGAAAACAGAAGTAGTTTAACGACTTCGATCCCCAGGCACGGTAGATATCCCCACAGATCCACGTAGTAGGTAAGTCCAAACATTACATTAGGCGCTTAACCACATTTTGCAGTAGTTGGTATTCAGACAGGTTGCAAGCCCATCGCCGCTGTTAGAATACTAACTGGTTTCGTACTATCTGAGGAAATGTCTACCATGCCTAGGGATAATAATTAAGTTAATAACGGCCGGTTTATAAAGCTCGATCAGAACTAATCGGATGTCAAGTCACTCCCCATTTCAGCTATTACTTCGAATTAGATAGAGATAGCAAGTGACTTGACATGCGAGATGACAAGTGAGTTTTGATCGGGCTTTCAGAAACCGGCCGTAAGCCTATTAAATTGTTAGAATACTAACAGGTTTCGTATGTGACGGGATGTCTACCGTGCCTAGGGATTATAGTCTTCCTCCTAGTTCATTTATTTCTGTCTTCGCAGGTGCGCCAGCACATGGCCGACGTCGGCGTCCGCAGGTTCCAGGACCTGATTGGTCGCACGGACTTGCTAAAAGTGCGCGAAAATAATGACAACCCTAAAGCGCGTATGCTGAATCTCAGCCTCATATTGAAGAACGCATTGCACATGAGGCCTGGAGTTAACATCATTGGGGGATCCAAATCGCAGGTAAATATCCCGTTCTTGAAAGGAGCCTCTTTGAGGCGCACTTAAAATCCTATCACCACACTGTTTCGAAAAGAAATTAGTGATACAAGAAGAAGGTTAATATCTCGTAGCGCCTGGAAATATAAATAATATAGAAGATAGAAAATACTTTATCGCACACAACTTAAGGATATAACAAAAAAAAAACAGACTTAAAATTACAAAGTTGACAACCGTTGGATGATGTGGACTCATTAAATTTAGAAGGGGTGCTTGTGTACGTGGAGATAAAAAATACTTTTTGTGTGAAAATATCTAGCTACATACATACAAAAGAAAAAGAATTAGAAAAAAATATTTAAAAATATAATAAATTAAATTCTTACTTTATTCATACACACTATACTACGTTACATATTATAATTAATACATATTTATTTACATAAATAAATAATTGTAATAAAAGAAGCAAGCATGGAAAATTTAGTAACAACAGGACAAATAGTGTTCCGTAACCATAGATTTAAAAATGAAAAGTGGTTTAGCACGTCTGATTATCTTGATCTTGATTATCAAGGAAATATGATCTATTTTTTTTGACAGACTACTGTCATTTACTTACAAATAAAAGACAAGTAAATTAATAAAATGTTCATAATACTCTTGAAACACACATCTGCTGTCCCTTGATCTAGAAATTCATTTGTTGTACAATAGGACTTCCAACTGGAGAAGCGCTTGGATAATCAGCTGATCGAGCAATGCGCGTCCATCCTCGACGGAAGTTCGACGCGAACTGACATTAATATGCACATCACCAACGAAGACCGCACATTCACTTCCACGCTCTCCTACCATATTGCTATGTGAGTATAATCTAAAAGTAGTAGAGCCCTTTGTGTGTGGCTCGTCCGGGGAAGTACTACCACCACGCCTTTTTCTGCCGCCAAGCAGCAACGCTGTGTTTCGGTTTGAAGAGTGTGCTTGCCGGTGTAATTACAAGCACATGAGGTTTGACATCTGTATGCCTCAAGTTGATGGACGCAGGGCAGTGCATCATAGGGCATGTTCCTATTGTGCGTGACTTACTTACTTAACGCTTTGTTATAGGTGATGGTTACCACTTAACTTCAGGTGGGTCATCTGCTTGTTTCAGCAGCTAGTTGATAAAAAAAACTACTACCAGTATCTAAAGTCCGAGTTTAGCTTGTTCTTAGAAAATAGTCCGGAGGGGCTATTTTCTAAGAACAAGCAAGTATTGACAGTAGTAGCTGTAAAATGAGAAGTTGATTGTTTATTTAAAAAAAAACAACGAGGGCCAGAAATTGGTACAGAGCCTTAACATTATCATCAGCCTGAATAAGTCATTGTCCTGGATTGGTTAAAAATATCAGAAAATATTCAATTTTTCCGGTGTAACATTAAGTAACAACTACCTACCTACAAGCTGACTACCAACTTTATCTTTTAAATACCTTATAAAAATTCTAAAAATGGTTTTTAGAAATATTTCAAATATGTACGAGTTTTTTAATTTAAAAAAACACCTTCTCGGTGCATCGAGATGGGTTCAGACGCACTTAATATCTATAATATTAATCTGAATAAATGGGAAATGTCAGATTCAACAGGCTGCTAACTTCAAGCCCTCCTAGTTATACTTACTGAACATGTATGTTTCTAGGAAATACGGCGACGAGGGTCTCCCAGACGGCACGCTAGTTAATATCGCGCTAACTGGCTCCGCTGGACAGAGCTTCTGCGCGTTCTTGTCCAAGGGAATAACGGTCACCCTGGAAGGCGACGCCAATGATTATGTTGGTAAGTCAACATTGTAACTTATGAAACACAAACAATCTACGGCACAAATCCAGCACTTAGTGTAGATACTGCAGTACAACAATTATTAGTAAACAAGCCAAATACAATTAATAACTGATCGAAAATCTTGTATGCATACCCTAATTATTGTAATTGCTTGGTTTTCTGAATGAAGATTATTATTACTAAAAAAAAAAGTCAAGGGTTTATCCCCAGGCACGGTAGATATCCTCAGATCTCTTAGTAGTAAAGTTACGTCCAAATTACACACACACAATACATTTGGTACATACCCACAATTTGCAGTAGTTAGTATTCCATACGTGACAGCTTGCAAACCCGTCGCCGCTAATAGCATACTAACTGGTTGTTAGGTTTCCGTACCCAAAGGGTAAAACGGGACCCTATTACTAAGACTCCGCTGTCCGTCCGTCTGTCAGTCACCAGGCTGTATCTCATGAACCGTGATAGTTAAATTAGAATATAAAACATATTTAAAGGGGCTCCCATACAACAAACGTGATCTTTTTGCCGTTATTACGGAACCCGCGAGTCCGACTCGCACTTGGCCGGTTTTTTTGACAATGT
The DNA here is from genome assembly GCA_932294275.1 of Chloroclysta siterata. Taxonomy (NCBI): domain Eukaryota; kingdom Metazoa; phylum Arthropoda; class Insecta; order Lepidoptera; family Geometridae; genus Chloroclysta; species Chloroclysta siterata. The sequence continues at coordinate 14,647,298 of OW028602.1, forward strand.
TTTCCATCACCCTTTGATTGTTATTTAGCTCATCGTTTATTTGTAACTATTTTTCCAGGCAAAGGACTATCGGGCGGTAAAGTGATCATCTTCCCGCCAAAGTCTTCGCCGTTCGAATCTCATCTCAACGTAATAGTTGGAAACGTGTGCTTGTATGGAGCCACGTCCGGACGAGCCTACTTCAGGTAATTTCATCACTATCACCTCTTTGCCGAAGGTTGGGTGCTGGAAACTGCGACACAAGTTTTACTTAGGCAGTTTCAGTGTTCTCTTATTATTTTGTCTCCTATGTTTTATGTTCACCAAAAATAAATAAATAATAATAAATTTCTCTTCAAGGCAAAAAAAAACAAATTCAACACCGTCACTTGGCTGGATACTTTGTCTTTCTAGACATTCGAAAATTTTGCACATGGTAACTTGATGATGGTTTTGTAGGAGTTGTATTTTATTTTGTTCCGTGTAACATGGGGTCTAATTGTATAAAACAATTAAAAGCCACAAGATTTGAAACAATATTTGACTTATTTGACTTTCATTATGATTATGACTACATTTTTGGCGAAGGCCAAAAGTGGACTGAAGAAATCCAATGACTGAATTTTATTTCAAACTTTCACCTAAAACTAACAAATTACTTGATAACCCATATTACTCTTTCGACAAGATGGCGGCTCTATCTGTTTCACTTACATTGTCGAAATGGTATGTACTTGTACCTGTGAATTGTGAGCGACTTAAAAACGCAGCATAGGCATTTTTAAGTCCACAATTTAAAGGTTACAAACATTTTATCTAATCAAATAAAATTATCACGAAATCCGGTTTAGTTCAAAAAAAATATTTTTCTTCCAAAATTAAGGAGTACTCTAGCAAGTATCATACCATTTTGGAATTCTGACTAAATGCGCCATCTTTTTAAGTTACTTGCCAAAATAGTGTAGTACATTTTTTTTACGGTACAGTCGGTTAAAGTTGGGTGATGTAATTATTTTAAATTAAATGTTGGCCAAACATCTAACATTTTATTTTAAACTGAGGCAGTTATGATTTCATTTTGATTTGTATTTTACAGAAGGGTTATCCATGGTTACATTACAGAAAAAAGTTTCACGAAAAGTTAATAATTGTAGTCACAGGACTTAAAAGATCATCACAGGGTGTCAGTTTTTCTGTTATTTTTTGTAATACTCATAATTCAAAAAGTACATGACAAATATTTTTTTTTATATTTTTCTGCTAACTATCATGACTTGGCCCATCGCCCGTTTTCGGCTTGACGTTGATTTCTGGGACACCCTGTATACACCACTATTTTGTATTAACCAGAAAAAAATTAAGGATAGTTGCAGCAGAGGCTACTAATGCTATTGGCACTGTCAAAACTTTTTAATATTTAACTTTCACCAAGCTATCGAGGTTTGTTTTCAAGCAAAATCCTGCACAATTTTATGGACACCCTACAAGAAAATACTACGGAATACTACTCTGCTAGTAAACATCGTAAACACTCCATTCATTATGACTCCTTCCATCTACCGTCTCGGCGTAGGTATAGTACCTACCTACGTCACATCATCTTGTCGCACTCATCGTATTCCTTCTCTCTCGCTCACTAGATAAATAATTCGATGGGTAGGTAGGTAGGTAAGTATCATAAAAAAGGCAATATTTTTGGTTTTTTTTAAATCCTTTTATTTGTAATTAATTGCCATTTTTCTTCATACCTACTTTGGCGGGCTTAGGACCGTCAAGCTATTTACAACAAATAAAGTTATTTACAGTAAGTACTTACAACTACGCACGTCACTAACCTACAGTATTTTAAAAGTTGTTCAAAATGTCCACCTTCATTGTCAATGCAAACACACACACGTTTTAACAACTTGTTTTTGTGGGAAATTACTTAGTCTTTGCACTATCAAAAGCGTCTAATGCGCTGTTTTAGGTCCTGTACATTTGTTAGGCTCACTCACATACACTAGTCTTTTTATTTCGCTCCACAAAAAGATTGGGGGTGTCAGATCGGGCGAGCACAGAGGCCAGGCAAACTGGGCCACCGCGACCAATCCATCGGGTGCCAAACTCTTGAGATAGGTACTCTCGCACTGCGCGATGATAGTGCGGTGGCGCGCCGTCCTGTTGAAACCATAGCTCCCGCCAGGTTGTTAACAGAATATCCTCCAGCCTGGCGATGGCTAGTAGCTCCTGGGTCTTCCTGTAGTGTATCTCAACTGAGCGCACAATCTTCCAAGGGCAGGACTGGCTTGTGCTAAAGCGACATGCCGCGTCACGCGTGCTAGTCCGAGGATCTTCTTCAAAATCATTTAGGAGGTCATCGTATAAGTTTCGGGAGTATGCAGGCCCTCCTCGTCCTTGCGGCACGTAAACAGAGCCATGGTCTAATATGCGTTGGTATAATATGCTGGACATCGTGGAGTAATTTGGTTGCCGATTGTTTGGGTACCATTCGCGGTACATCCGTAGGTAATCACTCACATTTCCCCAGACTAAAAATACGTAAGTACGTAACATGTATGCGTATTCTCTGGTAGTGTACTGACAAGCTATCGTGAACGTGAAAACCACAATAAATTAAGTACTCTAAATTAGATGCAGGTGCGAGCGCAGCGGTCAGTGACACCCGTAAAATAAAAATTGTCCGCGGGTATGTGTTTAGTTCGACACGAGTTTGCCGGCCATAGATGAAATAATAGTTAGTATTGCGCGAGCGGCGCGTTTTGTTTCGTTTTGAACGAGACAAAAATTTATGAATGGATGAGAATGAGACTCGGGTATAAGACTCTGTAGTAGGTACGTACGGATAATGGGTAACTAGTTATCATCTTTTTCTTGGGATATTCTTTTTAATTATTTTTTTTGAGTTTTAACTACATAAAAGTGATCAGTAACTGACACTGAGTATACGGTTTTTTTTTTTTGATAATTACAAAATAGTGGTGTATACAAGGTGTTCCATAAGTTGTGTATATAAACTTCAGGGGGCTAAAATACCCATCAATATGAACAACTTTTTCTAAGGAACCAACACTGTGAACGCGAAAAAAAACAGCTGTTTCATACATTTTAGCCAGGTAGGTATTGAACTTTTGTATGAAACAGTTGTTTTTTTTCGCGTTCAGTGTTGGTTCCTTAGAAAAAGTTATTCATATTGATGGGTACATTAGCCCCATGAAGTTTATATACACAATTATTGGAACACGTTGTATATAAGATATAATATGAGTATGTTATCGACAGGGGCATAGCATCGGAGAGGTTCTGCGTGCGCAACTCTGGCTGCAGCGCGGTGGTGGAGGGCGTGGGCGACCACGGCTGCGAGTACATGACGGCAGGCACGGTCCTCATCCTGGGCCTCACCGGGAGGAACTTCGCGGCCGGCATGAGCGGTATGCATACTGCACCTGCATTTTATTATTTTATTTATACAACTAGCTGATGGAGCAAGCAGATGGCCCACCTGATGTCTTATCCATCACCTATAAAAAAAAAAAAATTGGTGGACATTCCACACAGCACTATCTCGCCCCAAACTAAGCCAAAGCTTGTGATATGGGAACCAGATAGCTGATATACTACTTATATACTTTTTTTTTTGTAAATACATACTTATAATATTATATAACACCCAGACAGAGAACAAACATCTATGTTCATCACACAAATGTTTGTTCTCGGTGGGGATCGAACCCACGGCCTACGGCTCAGAAGGCAGAGCTACTACCAACTGAGCTGTGAAGGCTGTCCCTATAACAAAGCATTGCCTCGCAAGCCACGCACGATAGGAACGAGCCCCACGTGGTGGTAATAGTAGCGGCGGGTAATTATGCCCGGACAAGCCCTTCACAAAGAGCTCTACTACTCTTAAAATAATGCATAATGCTCATGACTGAGTTTCAGAGCCTCTTGCAAAACGATCTGATATAATTGTATTAAGCCAATCTAAACACACACTCACATCAAATTTGTGCTACAGAAGAGAGCTGTTCGTGCAATTTATAACATGGGTCTCAGAGAATCATAACGAAATAAGTTTAAAGAAATCTCTCTTGTCGTGTCACTAGTTTCTTTCGAAACAGTGTGGTGAAATGATTTTAAGTGCGCCACAAGAGGCTCCTTTCGAGCACTTGACACATGTTATAGAACTTTTTAGGTTCTACTACATGCCGGTTTCCTCACGATGTTTTCCTTCACCGTTTGAGAGTACTGGCATTGTGCACATACATTTTTGAACAGAAAAACTCACAAAATTGGTGCACGACCGGTTTGTGTACTGAATAGAATATACAAAGTTTATTTTACCTCAAAAACACTTAAAATAATTACATAAAACTTACATCTATCATCCGCTCTTCTCGGGATCGAACTCATTCACTGTAATGTAATTTGAGATAGAATGTATTTTATGTCTCATTCGTTCGTGTAAAGCGCAACCTTTACGACGCGATAAAAAAATACGATGACAGCTAGCTTTAGACAATTACGAAATTCTGAAAAATTCATCAACTTCTGATGCTAAGATTTTAAAGAGTAGTAGAGCTCTTTGTGTGTGGCTCGTCCGGGGAAGTACTACCACCACGCCTTTTTCTGCCGCCAAGCAGCAACGCTGTGTTTCGGTTTGAAGAGTATGGTTGCCGGTGTTATTACGGGCACATGAGGCTTAACATCTGTATGCCTCAAGTTGATGGATGCAGGGCAGTGCAATGTAGGCCACGTTCCTATCGTGCGTGACTTACGAGGCAATGCTTTGTTATAGGTGATGGTTACCACTTAACATCAGGTGAGCCATCTGCTTGTTCCATCAACTTGTAGTATAAAAAAAATGCTGACCACCTCCTGTAATTGTTTCAGGTGGTATCGCATACGTGAATGACGTCGACGGCTCGTTCAAAGGCAAATGCAACCCGGAGATGGTGGAGCTTCTGCCGTTGGAGCTGGATGATGATCTGAAGGTAGTCAAACAGCTACTTGAAGAGTTCGTTGAGTACACAGGGTAAGACAGGCTTATTACTGTATTGTGGTTCGGAGATTGTATTGTGTTGGAGTTAAGTTCACACAGATACATTTGACATCAGTGTGTGTATTCTGAGTTTGGGATAATTAATGTATAATAGGGGAAGCCTATGTATGTTTAGCCGCGGACTTCTTCAGGCTTATTTTTTACCCGCTGTTAAGTGGTAACCAACACCTATAACAAAGCATTGCCTCTTAAGTCACGCACGATAGGACTCTTACTAATGCATTGACTCACTCTTCAGCGAGAAAAAGGCATAGTGGTAGTACTTCTCCGGACGAGCCCTTCACAAAGAGCTCCATTACTCTAAGGCTGATGATGATTATGATTCTGAGTTTTGTTTTTAGCAGGTTTTTGTATAGAGCCACGAAACTACTCAACACACCCGCTATGGGCCGTTATCGTGTCTAGTAGACACGATAACGGCATAAATTGCATGTAAACACGGTCTACATGCAATATTTACAATTTCAGATCTCTATGCCATGTCATTTTAAAGATTTGGATGAGTAAATGAGTGGATTTTTTTATAGATTTAAAACCATTCCAGATCAATAATCGCCTCCGACCTCCTCAAGACCTGGCCAGCGCCAGCGAAGCAGTTCGTCAAGGTGTTCCCATACGAGTACCAACGCGCTCTGAAGAGCATGGCCGTCAGACAGCCGTCAGCTCCCAAGGTGGACGCCAACGGAGAGAACGGACTCATGGATATAGAGGAGACCGTTCGAGATGTGGAGCTGGATAAGAAGAATTTGGAGAAGGTTCTGGATAAGACTAGGTTAGTACTTTTAAGTTCAATTTTTGTTCTATTTTGTTCTCCAGGTGTGATGATGGAAAGTGATGCTGTCTAAGGTGGAGCATGTATAGCTATGGTCCATATCTTGTCTTGAATATTACTAAATTCCTAAGTTCTAACGTTCTAGAAATACAGACGACGGTAAACAGTTCACTCCTTAGCAGATTGTACTAGAAAAGTGGAAGCAAAATGCTCGGTTCAATCGGAGTACGGTATGCCTATCGTATGGTAACTCCTATGGTATGGTCCCTTCACTCTTCATTCTTTGACTCTTCCAGTCGAAGAATGGTATCAATAGTTCTCAGGTCTAATAGGTCACACACTTCGTCGTTGACCTCCGGTTTACCTTCCAGAGGCTTCATAAAGTACCCTCGCGAGACAACAATGTACCGTCCCGCGGAACAACGTCTCCGCGACTGGGAGGAAATATACAACCCACAACACGTGCGCCGCGGCTTGAGGGTCCAAGCGGCCAGGTGTATGGAGTGCGGGGTCCCGTTCTGTCAGAGTGGACACGGCTGTCCGCTAGGCAACATCATACCGAAGTGGAATGATCTGATCTTTAAGGGAAACTGGAAGGAGGCGCTCTACCATCTGTTGCAAACTAATAACTTCCCTGGTGAGTCATTAATTTATCTGGCGAGTCATAACCTTCACCAGTGGAGATTGAACCCTGTCTAGGTGAGTCTTCCCTGCCCAGATGATTCGATGGGGTCGTTCAATAAAATTTTACATAGCGTTGCTCAGAGGAGTTTGAACCCAGTCTAAGTCAGTCTTACCAATGCCCAAGAGAGGTTTAATCATGCACCGAAAAGTCGGAATCTTGTCTAGGTGAGTCTTAAGTGTCGTTGAATCAAAATTGTATATAACTTTGCTCAGAGGAGTTTGAACCCTGTCTAGGCGAGTCGTACCCCTGTCCCATTTAGAACTCTGTCTAGATGAGTCTTACTCTGCCCATATGAGTCGTAACTGTTGTTCAATGAGAATTGTATATTGCAGAGTTCACGGGGCGAGTGTGTCCCGCGCCGTGTGAGGGCGCCTGTGTGCTCGGCATCTCAGAGCCTCCAGTCACCATTAAGAACATCGAGTGCGCCATTATAGATAACGCCTTCGAAAGCGGGTGGATTCAACCTGAGGTACGTTAACAAATATGCTTTTTAGGGTTCCGTACCCAAAGGGTAAAACGGGACCCTATTACTAAGAATCCGTCCGTCTGTCACCAGGTTGTATCTCATGAACCGTGATAGTTAGACAGTTGAAATTTTCACAGATGATGTATTTCTGTTGCCGCTATAACAACAGATACTAAAAAAACAGAATAAAATAAATATTTAAGGGGGCTCCCATACAAACGTGTTTTTTTTGTCGTTTTTATAGATAATGGGACCCCTTCGTGCGCGAGTCCGACTCGCACTTGGCCGGTATTTTTTATTATTATCATTCATTTATTGTTTGTGCATAGGTATGTAAAAACTGGTGTCATAGTTGACTAGATCTTGCATACAACATGCTCGATACAGAATACTCAATACATTTATTGCTTACATATAGGTTTAATAATTTAAATGTACAACCTAAGTACATACTATTATAAGGTGTTAGTAAATATCACATGGACCCATATGGTGTAGCAAGGTGGAGGCAAGCCAGGTTTTAAATTAAATATGTAGTTGGTCAACGAGGTATATCATTGCTTAATATCGTGAAATTATTTAAGTAGGCCTGCTTACATTTTATTGCAGCAGGCATGTTATTATGTTATAGTCAGGTATTGGGTATGAATATCAAAGTGCATATACAGGGTGATATTTTCAAGTGGGCGTACATGGCTAATACAAAGCTAAAAGTACTTAAAGTAGTTTCCGACCCGATTTTGATGAAAACTAAAACTGCATCATTGGATTTTTGAAAAATCAATATTCCTAGCCAGGAATCGAACCCGTTGATTTTTGAATAAACACTGTACAATGATACAGTGTTACCAGTGTTTCTGATATGTTTCTATAATGATCTGATAATGTTTAATGTAACAATGTTATGTTTGAAGTATAATAAAACTTATTTATTACTTTAGATCCCGAAGTTCAGAAACGGAAAAACTGTTGGTGTGGTCGGCGCCGGACCCGCGGGCCTCGCGTGCGCGCATCAACTCAACAAGGTAACACTACACTATCCCATTTTAATTGTTACTATGTATTATTTTACTTTTTTAATAATAATAGGTTTTTCTGCCTAATTATTTATGTAACTATAATGTAGACATGGTTTTGTTTTGAATGCGTTTTATAGTGTTTGCCTACATGAGGATTTTTTGTTTACGGTTACCCAAAAAGTTAAACTAGTACCCATGTAAACTTACCTAACCTGTAATAATTGTCTACCTACAACACTTAGAAAATGTATCTAGCATTAAGCACCTACCTACTAGCTGACTACCAACCTTATCTTTTAACTACCTACTAGAAATTGTATTAAGACTCATTATAAGTGGACTGTAAAGTCCTTCTATGAGTTATAAACCGATTATTCATAAACATTGACATTGGAAATCTAGCCTTAGTCAAAGTCAAAAGATATTTATTCAATACAAGCTGGTGCCCGCGACTTCGTCTGCGCAGGATTAGTCACACAATATCTTTATAAATTGTAGCCTATGTGTTATTCTGATGTATAAGCTATATTATTGTAAAGTTTCATTAAAATCCATTCAGTAGTTTTTACGTGAAAGATTAACAAACATCCATCCATCCATACTTACAAACTTTCGCGTTTATAATATTAGCAGGATAATTTTGAAACGTCTTAAAGCTAGGTGACTCTAGGTGCCAGTTCCACGCGACCAAAGCCTAGAAGAACAGGCAACAAACTTACGGCTTTGTTCCTACAGTTCTTTTGTATGATCCTTGTCTGCCTAGATCTAATAGTATCCTTGTGTACAATATCTTTTAAACTTTTAAAAGATGGGAGAATGAGATAAAACATACTGCAGGGAAAAAATGGTGGAAAAGAGTGGAAGAGCTTGGAAGGAGGCTTTTGCCAAAAAAGGGCAAACAGATAGTGTCGATGTCGTAGTGTAAAATATAATTTAATTCTTAAAATGTATCTGTAATAAAAGGCTTAAAATAAAATAAAATTGTGTACAATAAAGTGTTTCCCTCAGGCCGGCTACACAGTAACAGTATTCGAGCGCAACGACCGCCCAGGCGGGCTGTTACAATACGGTATCCCAACCATGAAGCTAAGCAAAGAGGTGGTGATGCGACGAGTCAAACTGCTCACGGAGGAAGGCATCGCCTTCAAGTGTAACGTGGACGTGGGCAAGGATATATCCGCTGCTGAACTGGCCCTCGAGTTAGTATTACCCTTTTACCTGTTGAGTTGTTTCCCTGCTCAGGGGAGTCATAATCCAACCTTCAACGTCTTTCAACCAAAACTGTAATTTCCAATGACAAATTATAAAGCAGATTGAAAAAGGAAAGGTGTCTCAGGTGTAGTGTCCCTGAGAGGTAGGACATCCAAATATTGCATTTGGCACATACCTACATTTTGTAGTTGTTGGTATTCCTTACGTAATGGGTTTTGGCCCAGCCCATGCATCGCCGCTGCTAGAATATTAACTGGTTTTCTCACGATGTTTTCCTTCACCTCTAAAGAGCACTGGTATTGCGCACAAAGTCTTTTCGAAAATTAAAATCCATTGGGTCACTACCGGATTCGAATCCACGACCAATAGTAGACCAGAAACTTAAGTCTTCCAATCTAACTATAAGTAAGCCATGATTTTTTCTGCCGCCACGAAGCGTTGCTGTGTTTCGATTTGAAGACTTGGTGCCGGTGAAATTACAGGCACATGATGGCTTAACATCTGTATGCCTCAAGTTGATGGACGTGGGGCACTTCATCGTAGGGCAAGTTCTTATCGAGCGTGACTTACGATACAATGCTTTGTTATAGGTGATGGTTAGCACTTAACATCAGAATCGCCATCTGCTTGTTCCATCAGCTAGTTGAAAAAATAAAATAAAAAAACCATAATTTGCGGGCACTGGCATTGCCCGCATAGTATTTTCGTAGTAGTATTTCTATAATAATATGGAATCTTCCATAGATACGACGCCCTTGTCCTTTGCATGGGCGCGACCTGGCCGCGCGACTTACCCCTTAAGGGTCGCCAACTCAACGGCATCCACTTCGCGATGGAGTTCCTCGAGAACTGGCAGAAGAAGCAGGTCGGCTCTACGCGGCAGAAGGACGCGCCAGAGCTTAACGCCAAGGACAAGAATGTACTGGTCATTGGTGGCGGGGATACGGGGTAAGCGATTGTAGACTCTATTCTAATGATGTCAAGGTCTAGAACTGGAAAAGAGGAATTGGAAAGCGAGACAAAGCGCGCCAAAATTCAACACCTACAATCATTTCACTTTGTAAAATTTTCTTACCTAATAGTTTTTTTTTACAAGTTTTCGTACTTATACAATTTTTTGGGTAGCAAAATGTTTAATTGTTGTTTGAATCTATATTTATGTTGAACCTTTATATCATAATGTTTTCTGAAACTTGCAATTTTTCATAGTAACATTTAATGATTTTATATTAAAAAATATTGAAATGTGCTAGCAAGAAGTTGTTTGACCGGTGTCTGGGTCATAAGCTTCAGGCACGATTACTAATAGGTTGTAATTAATTATTAAATGATTTATTTTAATTAATTGTCCAGATGCGACTGCATAGCTACGTCTCTCCGTCAAGGCGCGCGAAGCATCACCACCTTCGAGATTCTCCCCGAACCGAAGACCGCGCGCGGAAACGACAATCCCTGGCCGCAGTGGCCGAGAGTCTTCAGGTAACTAACTACATCATCAGCCACTTCAGTCCACTGCAGGATATAGGCTTCCCCTATACATTTTCTGGAAGAACAATTCTGAGCCCTCTCAATGAGGCCAATAGTAAGCGAGGTAGCTGTCAGCTAAAGACCAATTGCGATCATTTTGAACGATGTTTTATTTATTTCTGGCAACAAATTAGTTTACATTTAATCCGCATCATGAAAAACTTTAAAATAAAAATACATATACATAATTATATCATTAATTAACTCTGATTATCTGCGTATTCGTAAGGTGTCGTATATAATGACAAAAGCCGAAACAGTACCACAAGGTTTTCATTTATGGTATTTTCTGTATTGCGAGCCTGAGTTTTGTGTTTTAAGATGGAGCCACAAAATCAAAACGGTCTTTATTCAGTACAATCACAAGGATCACTTTGAAAGAGTTCTTAGCACGCCCGATAAAGGCACTTTTTGCATCTCTATACAAAACCCGGACGCGCAAAACAGAAAACCATAATAGAGGAATAAAACTCTTTAGGTACATGAAATAATAACATCGAGTTCTATCCTTTTAGAGTGGATTACGGCCACGAAGAAGTGAAGGTGAAATTCGGCAATGACCCCAGGAAGTTCTCAACGCTCACCAAGGAATTCTTAGACGATGGTATGTTACATTTTTTTTTCGCTCCGTTTATGACACCTCCGTCATTCCACAGACAATATTTCTAGCGTCAGGCCTCAAAGCTCAGTTGGTACAAACTCTGTCTCCTGCGCTAACAAATATTCACACCTATTCATATCTAGAGAAGAGCTAGTTTGTTTTACGTAAGTGATTTGTAATTTGGATATTGTTAGTAATAGTTCTAATCATCAAAGATATCTGTCACTAACATTGTATAAATAAGTAACAGACCGTATGATAAAGAAAAACGCGAGCGATGTTTTTTTATGATTATGATATAAAAATTGAAAAACCTTAATCATAAGTTGAACTTACTCATTTTCTCATAGGGGGTGATAGAAAGTAGATCGTCCACGCGGGAACGATTCTATTTTAAGCTCGAGTGACTTTGAATACTCGCTCCGTTCTGGATTCAAACAAACAATCCCGCCTTTAAAATAGTTGTTGGCTCCCTAGGTTTTTTTTTATACAACCAGCTGATGGAACAAGCAGATGGCCAACCTGATGTTAAGGTGTTAATACCTCGTAAGTCACGCACGATAGGAACGTGCTCTACGATGCACTGCCCTGCGTCCACGTGAGGCATACAAATGTTAAGCCTCATGTGCCTGTAATTACACCGGCAACCACACTCTTCAAACAAACAAAAGAATGGTACGAACCAAGCCGTAAGTTTGTTGCCTGTTCTTCTAGGCTTTGGTCGCGTGGAACTGACACCTAGAGTCACCTAGCTTTAAGACGTTTCAAAGTGATCCTTGTGATTGAGAGAGAACAATTTTTTATTGATAATATTGTTTGGTAACAGGCGAAGGCAACGTGTGCGGCGTTTCCGCCGTGGAAGTGGAATGGACCCGCGGCGCGGGCGGCCGCTGGGAGATGAAGGAGCTGCCGGGGACGGACAAGATATACAAGGCGGAGCTAGTGCTACTGGCTATGGGCTTCCTCGGACCCGAGCGATACGTGGCTAACCAACTTGGTAACTAAACTAAAAAAATATTTTAGCAAAAAAATAATTGAATCAAATCGTTAGTAGACAATGTATGGGAAAAGTTTTTATCATTTCTAGTACCTATAGCTTCATTAAATGGTCCTATACAGTATTTTGATCCCTACATGAAATATGTTTGATATTTATAAAAAAAAACCTATTTTGGCATTTTTGTCGCTAACTGTACATTTTTCCAAAATCTGTGAATGCAGTTCAGAATATTTCAAAAAGTACCTGCCCTTACTGTCCCATCTCAAAAATCCATAACAGACATCTACAGAGTCTGGAAATCAAAGTCGTGAATCTGTTTCTGTTTTAAAAAGAAAGATACATCGCAAAATAGTGTTACAAGAGGGACTCGTGTGCTCCATTCATTCTCACGGCGATTTAAAAATAGTTTTACGCACAAAAAACAGTAACAAAGTATCGAATTTAAATTGTAAATACACGATAAACGACTGACAAACAAAACTATCATCATTAATCAATTAATTACCGCACAACGAATAAATTATTAACAGTTAGTTGACGCACCTATTGATCTTTAGCAACGGTAAATTAACCGCAACTCGAGTTTTTGTGTAATTTGTAAACATTTTACTTTAAAAATAAATTTGTTTGAGGCCAACAGTATAAAAAATACTATCCATTGCGTAAATTGGTTATAAATAATGAACATAGTTTACATGTTTGTTCTCCTGTCTGGGTGTTATATATAATATATCAATATAAATTTATTTTTCAAAAAAAAGTACCTACCTGAGTACTGAGTTATAAAACTATTATAAAATAATTATCATCTATCTAGTTCCCATAGTACGAGCTTTGCTTAGTTTGGGGCTAGAAAATGTGTGAAAAGTTCACCAATATGTCACTGTTTATATTTTTATTAGCATAACTTTATCTTACCAAATTGTTCTATGACTTAATATAACTATAGTTTGCTATCCTACTAATATTACGAAAGTTACGATGGTTGGATGTTTGTGTCTCAAACACGCCCTAACCGCTTCTTGGCGGCAGAAAAAGGCATAGTGGTAGTACTTCTCTGGACGAGCCCTTCCCAAAGCTCTACTTGTCAATCAATATTAATACGCGAGCGAAGCAGCGAGCGACTACTAATATAACTATTGTTTTCAGATCTACCGCTAGACGCCCGCAGCAACGTGGAGACTGAGAAATCGAATCTGTACAAAACACCTATAAGCAATGTCTTCGCTGCTGGAGGTATGTTTTTACGTGTCACTAGTTCTTTTCGAAACAGTGTGGTGAAAGGATTTTAAGTGCGCCTCAAAGAGGCTCTTTTGATAGATTAGATCTTTCTTCCTGGAAATGTATAGAGAAGGCCTATGTCCAGCAGTGGACTTCTACAGGCTGATGATGATGAGATAATTGATTCAGACGTGACTTGGCTTTTTGGAAGTCCATTGTAAAATTTCAAGCTGACAAAAAGTTCTGACGTACATTATAATCCACGTTTTTCACGGATTTCAAACAAATTTGACTTGCCTCCCATTACAAGATAATTTAGCTAAAGTGATAAAGAAAGACTGAAAGACAAAATAAAATAATGTGGTAGTAATAATAAGTTGTCTCTTATTAAATTGACTAACAAACTCTTAGCATATAGAAACTGTGCTTTAGTTATACAACGTGTAACATAATATACCCTATGAGGCCAAATAAATTTTTGAAATTCCCATACAAAATTAATACTGTCTCAAAAATTTGCAACAACCCTGATAATGTGTACGTGACCTTGGTACATACGCTATTTGCGTTTAATAATTGGTGGCAGTTCTGGTACCTATTTTATCCACAGTTCACAATTTCAAGCTCCAAAAACAGCTGTAAATAGGGCTGCGTCATATTGTGTTAGTTTCACTTTAGAGGAAAGTATTTCATGAATGAAAAACTTCGAAATTTCAAAAGTTTTAAAACAAAAATTGTTCGCCATGACCTGTAGAATACCCTGCTTCCGGGGTTATAGGGGTATTATGTTACACGTTGTATAGCATTAATGCATGGGAACGGAATTATGATAGTGGAACTAATTTATGTTTTATTTACAGACTGTCGCCGCGGCCAATCTCTCGTGGTGTGGGCGATCTCCGAAGGTCGCCAGGCAGCCAGAGCGGTAGACACCTTCCTCGCTGGCAAGTCCTCGCTCCCGGGACCTGGGGGAGTCATCTACGACCATTGAACTCGCATTCTAGAACTAGAGTAGACCCAGTAGAACGCTAAACGTGCAACATGGAAAGTTCTTGGAGCGAACCGAAATGTTGGTGGTTAATATCCCAGAAACGGATACCGTATGTAAGTACTGAACGTGTATGTCCCGTTGAAGTAGATATCAGTTGTAAGCTAAATGATGTCAAAGTTACGTGAGTTTTTCGATTAAATCACTTTGAATCTTAAAAAATCATAAGGATCACTTTGAATCTTTAAAAATCTCACGCGATTTATTTGACAATACTGCGAGATTCAAAAAGTATTCAAAATTGTTCATTACTGTACAAATCAATTTACAATAGTTACTTATTTATAATAGAGAAAATATAGTGAAAATTTGATCTTGAGCTTTATTTCGCCAAACCCTCGCAACTTAAAATAGGTGGTATGTCTACAGTGTTAGAGTTCATAGCTGTTTGAAACGTTATGTATTTAAATATTTTAAATTATTGCTATCATTTTATAACATTTATGGCTGTTCTTATTGCCATAGTTTATATACCATTATTTACTGCTTAAGCAAGGTATAGCTATTTAGAGTATTTGTTAATCAATTCGGCCGATTCGGTTCGAACTCACTACATTTGATTATGTAGTAAATTATTTATTTGAATAACACATTTTAGATCTTATTTACTTTAAGATGAATGTACCATTTATGTTATCATGTAATATAGTTTTGTCACATTCCGATTTGTAAGAATTGTACTGTGCGTGCAACCGATGTATCTTGGCCCCTCTAAGGTTTGCTATAATTAATTTATTAAAACATTTAACACTTCGAACAGTCTAGGTTATGAAATGTATAACTTATTTCGATTACTTAAGAAACAATTTCTATTGACAAATACTTTTCAGAGTAATAGTTACTTCACGCTACACCTGACCCGGGCCGTTTTTTCCGTTGAATTTGAACTCTATTGATGATATAGCTGAATATTGGCTTCGTCAATCAAAGCCGGCCGTTTAACTAAATACTACTTGTATATTCAACTCATTGGCTATACAAATAGGGTTCAAATTAAATTCAAATCCCTTCCCGTTCCGGTGTAGTGCGAACCTTTGCGATGATTATAATCTTTTGTTCATTTGTTGATATTTAAAATTTGAGGCATATCGTGAAAGTGGTTACCAGTGATCTCGGAAGAGCCATATAATATCATTGTTTGTTACTTGACTGTTTTTAATGTTATTTTATCGGTTAGATAGTGATTTTTGACTCTTAGTCAGTATTTGATGTTTTTGATAGGAATTTTATCTCTAAAGATCAATCACTTTGGGAACTTGTTGCGAGTTATTCAATACCGTTTCGGTATGAAGATTTTCGACCCATGATCTTCAGAATGAGAAATTTAAATGTTTAAAAAATTGTTGATAATCATAGCTGGGCATTAACTCGTTAATCCGTTTATTAAAAAAGTTAACATTTTGATTAACGGATTAACTTTTAAAAATGTTAACGGACACGTTAACTTCCGTTAATATGCAGAAGTCCGTTAATCGTTAATCCAATGCCTAATAGTTACCGCACGGCACCGACAAGTGCCGGGCGGCGCGTGGCAGCGAGTGAGACAAAAACAAAACTAGATATATTTTGCCGGCGCGTGCGAGTGAGAAAGAAAACTGCGAAGAGATTTGTATGCACCTTATGCCCGACGATTAAATTACACATTTAAATTATACAAGTATTTTGTTTTGTTCCTAACATGTTAACTTAAACCAGAACCTAAACCAACAGGTTTTATAAGTTCACTAACGCAACGATATAATGATGCAATTTTACACATATGTATTAACGGATTTACGATTAACGTTAACTTGCGTTAATTCTTCGGAAATGTAACACTTTAACGTTTAACGAAGCTAACTTTTTTGTAGCGGATTAACGATTAACGAAGTTAACTATTTGAATAAAGGTGCCCAGCTATGTTGAAAATACAGTACAAAATTTAAATAAACTTTTTTTCATATTATACTATTAATCTGTTTTCTCCGTTTTCTCGATTTTTATACATCTGTCGTAAACAAAGATATTTAATTTCAATTTGAATGCGTATTTCTAGTTATAACTGTGATGTAAGATTTATGTTACAGTAAGGAGATTATATTATTTAAGAATTAAATTCGTAATTACGAAGTTCCTAAATACATAATTATTTTAAGTTTATACGTAAGTATAAATTATATCTTATTTATAAAAAAAAATGCATTGAAATTCACGAGACCATTTACTTTGCTCGCTTGCTGGAAAGTTCAGGGCTATTTTATAATATTCAGAAACGTCAGTTTGACGTTTTTGTTTAAGGCGAATACAAGAGCTAATGTTTTACCACCTTAAGCCTTAGGCAAAACGTAAAGCCACTGAACAGCCAGAATGAATGGCGTCAGGGGCAAAATCACGTGACTCGAGAGCAGTAGCTCGCGAAGGTGACGTCAGAGCTAAGAGCATACGCTCGACTCTTACCCGCATTTCCCAACAAAATGGTCAAAGTGTTGAGGACTCTGTGGAAGAGCTAATGTGACTCTCGCTCGCACTTTTCGACATGTTGAAAGATATAAAAT
Source organism: Chloroclysta siterata (assembly GCA_932294275.1). NCBI lineage: Eukaryota > Metazoa > Arthropoda > Insecta > Lepidoptera > Geometridae > Chloroclysta > Chloroclysta siterata. The sequence continues at coordinate 14,664,424 of OW028602.1, forward strand.
CACTAAAGTCATTTTCGAAAAATGGCAATCAACCATTTTGTGTGTCGATACATGTTTTCCTACTCAAAAGTTTGCTTTACTAGTTTTCGTACTTAAGCAAACTTTTAAGTAGGAAAACCTGTATCAATCAAAATGAAATTTTTACTAAACTGTGTGCAATGATTGCACACAAAATGGTTGATTGCGATTTTTCGAAAATGAGTTTAGTGATTTTATATCTTTTAACATGTCGAAACGTGCGAGCGAGAGTCACATTAGCTCTTGTATTCGCCTTAATGCAAACAAAACAAGAGCAAGACAGATAAATTCCGACGTATCCGATCGTATACGTTTCCGAATGATTAATATTGCCCCGCACTGGGTTTAACCTGTCTGATCACGTGACCCTTAATAACTCCTACCTGACCACATGATCATTATCATCTCTCTGATCACGCGAAAACATATTTCTTCGACTTCGGAGTTCGGACCGACACCGATTACGAGAGAGATCATAAAAAAAATGTGACACTGATATCGTGTCATACCGTCAATTTTAATTAATTATTGTGTTTTTAATTTTTTATTAGTTTTAAGCATAATTAGTAATCGAAAGCCGTGGTTTTTCTGTCTGATCGTGTGATCAGGAAGCCCAGACTCCAGACCTTAACCTTTGTAAGGGTCGACGACCTTAAACAGGAACCAAGAACGAAACAGTGGCGGCAACAAAATAGTTAAAAGTAAAATTGTAACAGGTTACCTCAACAAATACAAAAAGTTACTATGTATTTCATAAATCGTATTTATCCGTAGAGCATACTTGTGTACTTTAAGTTATTATTTAGTTTTAAGTGTGTAACGTGTCAAACATAATGCCAACTAAATATTCAAATCAATACGTTAAAAAAATTGTTCATAATTAAAAATAAAATAAAAAAAACATAAATAAATGTAGTTTATTTTGGTAGAACTGAATTCTGTTTTAAATTCACTATAGTATTTTGCAAATGTCAATTATATGATGTTGGAAATGAAGTTTGGGGTTGACCTATAGATATAAGTGCATCAGCACACCTATGATACTATCATTTCATTTAAGTCATCGATTCTGAAGCATGCCTTAATGTAGTTCAAGCCCAAAACAAACACTATAACATAATGAATTTGAAAGATGAAAAATCTTTATAAATGTACCTATATCGTAATGGATAAAAATGCTTGTACTTCGAAATTATAATTATAAAATAAATATCTAAATATATAGTAAATCATGTTGTTATATTTAGAAATGTTAGCAGTGTTGAACTTATAATTCTCAATATGTATGATTGACAATAATTAAATGTTATAAAATGTATTGGATATTGTAGTATTGGAGAAATAAACGATTACAGCACAAAAGTTTTTGTATTTTATTTTCTTGCAGTTAAAAACCCATGGCTAAACTCAGTGTAAGTGTAGTGTAGTCAGTGTAAGAGAAAATCTCGGTTTAGACAAGTGTAAATGCATTTAAACACGCTATTACGATAATTTGACTGAATTCAGAAATGTGTAAAGCCGCTTCAGCGCGGGGTAACAATTGCACAATGTAAATTATAGCTTGCCGCCTTGCTTAATTATACATATAATTATTGCATTATTATTTCAATTCATTAAAAAAAAACCCTTATTTTACATTGTAACAAAACAATTTTCTACTTTTTGCCGAGTTGTGATAATGACACAGATAATAATGGAGAGGTACGTAAGATCAAAATAGTAAAAATGCGCTTTTAAAAGTACCTGTGTTGGATTTTATAAAGGAGTTGTTTCATCAATGTATGGAGCCTGGGTTGGCTCTGTTTTGATTGCTATTTTCTTCATTTTTACTTTATATGCTATATTTTCTTGATCAAATGGCGCAACACAATTTACTAAAATATGGAGGACTGACATGCGTGAAAGGTCATTCTGCGCCGTGCGTTTTCGTGCGTCAATTCATAATTATTCATTAGAGCAACCTGTAAATTATAAAATCTGAGAATGAAAATGTAATGCAAATATTTTAATAAACAGGTATTCTGAACATAATAATTGAGCATTGAGATAAACAAGTACCTACCTACTGATTCTGTTCATCTAAATTAAGTACAAAAATAATAGGTATCGCACTAAGTTCACCGAATTGGAAAACTCACTAAAGATCTTACACATGATCTGCCTTGAGTATTATTTACATAATCACATTATGTCCTGCTTACTTATTCATATGTGAAAGACGTGGAAGACTTTACATAATCTATTTTCACAGAAACTTAGTCAGTCGTGCTTCAGTTGGGGTAGATTCAAGACTTGGCTCGGTGAGTTGAAAACTTTGAAGGATGGTCCGAAGATCCGTTTACAATGATAGTGTCTGTAAATATAATTTCTTGGACATGTCTTTGACTAGCCCAACCTCTTAAACGTTCTCAAAGTATTGAATAAGCCCCCAAATTCGAGTGGATATCTACCGTTTAATACAATTGCGAGACATTTTTTTTTCCAGAAAATGCAAGGAAAAATTGCTTCGATTTGTGAGACTCTAAAGAACAAGTTCTTCGCACAATTCGGGTTCAAAATCGAAGAAACCACTTATTCCAAAATTGTGTATTATTTTCACACTCCCAGGGATTCTTCGAGTTTAGCAGTTACCAGAATTTTATTTGGTAAGTAAAAGGGCGTTCGGCTACGCAAGTCTACAGATACTCTACCTACGACTTTAGTATAGTTAGACGATATAGTTGCCCGAGACTTGAGTAGTTCGTGAAAGAACAGCCAACAGTATTTTTTTTTAATGGCCTTTTTGGGAAATCCCATTATTTATGTAGTCTCTAGGCCAAACCTAAGCAAAGAGTGAGTTCCAAAAACATAGATTGCGAGGGGGGAGTTCCCTTGAAACAGAGCCGTGCGACTCCACCTTTGCTCAAAAGTCTAATTGAACCCTCTATAATAATAATAGTCTGTGTCATCTCTGGGTCATCAAAATTCCCAGGTCTTTGTATGCTGTTTGACATTCCCGATGAAAGAGGTGGTGCTTCTATGGAGAAGCGGTGGGGGGATCCTAAGACCTGCCACTTTCCTCTGTTGCCGTTCGTCCAGCCTATGTTCATGCCTTACATGGCTGCTGTGTACGCTGGCCTATGGCTTGGTAAGTTTAAGTTCATCTAATTAGTTTTATTGACCATGCCCTTATGTGTGTTTCCACTATACCTAGGTATCGGGAGAATCGACGTTATTGACATTGATAACTAGGTAGGTACTTACCATACCTAAGCACTTCTAAGCTTCTGAGGTATCGATCTTAGAACACTTTAATCTAAATCATGAGACTGGTTAGTTTCTATTTCCCTATTTATTTTATTTTAAACTAGCGGCTTGTCCCAGCTTCGCATGGGTGGATATACATTTTTTGAACATTTTAGGATAAACTTAGACCGTAGGTTCGAGTCTCGCGTCTACCTATTTTCATACATTTGCACGCCCTTCTCCCTGAGTGAGTGAGAACGCGCCCCGTGGACCGCACGTTCCCTAATAATATTTTTAAAGCTAACTTAAATTTTTAATTTTGTAATATCTTTTGAATGGAATGTCCAATTTGAAAAATTCAAGAGGTAATCTATACCTATAGGTATTGAAACAATCTTGAATATGAAATGATTTATTTGGATAAGGATTAATACCAAGGTACAAATAAAGACCCTTTCCTAGCGGCGACATTTCAATTAAATTTTTATAATAAAAGAACCTTTATTGTGACATAACTATAATAGTTAGACATATGCTGTCGCGACATATTTTGTAGATGATGACGTGTTCTGCAAAGTCCTAGTACATTATTTTGTTCTATCATCAATAGTTTTCGCAGCGCACGCGATGTAAGGATTATTTTTTCCACCTTGGGTTACATTATTGAAGTTTTAGAAGGGATCCCAATTTTTTTCTAGTAATAAATATAGCCTATGTTACTCAGGGATAATGTAGCATTCTAATGGTGAAATCGGACCAGTAGTTTGTGAGCCTATTCGTTACATACAAAAATACAAACATTTCCTCTTTATTGATCGAGTGACCGAAGCGAACGAAGATCTTAGTTTTAACTTGGGCGATTTGGCATTTAATGTATGTATGTATGTATGTTTGTCTGGCGATAACTTTAGAACCGTTGATCAGATCTGCATGAAATTTGATATGTCGATAGCTTGTACTTGAGAAATTTACTGGTAAGTATATGAGTAAAATCGGATGAAGGGTTTTTGAGATATGAAGTTTTTTAAGAGGGCAAAAATAAAAAAAGTTACATAAAAAAATCAAGTTACATGTCATATGAAAGGGCTTTGTTTGGACATTCCATAACAATTTTTACTTTTTTTTTGGGACGCTCGGTTTTTGAGATATAACAAAAAAAGTTAAATTAAGATAACCAGCGATCCAAGAGCTCCCGTTTCGTTGACATCAAGGTTTTTCTACTGGTCGGCCAGTTCCTTTGCTCTTTCTTATTTTTTTTTCTTGAAATAAATTAAGGAGGGACTCAGTTCTCATAAAATGGTAACGACGACCAGGTCTGATGATGGAGCCAAGGTCTGTTCAACGGAACTCTTCAATAAATGGGCCAATGGAGTTGAAACTTGGTTACCATACCAAGTTAGTAGGCGGTAGTCAGAAAAAAGTCCAAAGACAATGTTTGGACTTGCCTCTGACTACTACCTACTCAAAGTTTTGATGCGTTCGTCAGGTCGCATCACGAGATCTCAGTTCGGGGCGAACTACTAGTAATATTAGTGTAGATTAGTGAAGACTAGTGTAGACAACTAGCTGATGGAACAAGCAGATGTTCAAGTGATGGCTAAGTGGTAACCATCACCTATAACAAAGCATTGCCTCGTAAGTCACGCACGATAGGAACGTGCCCTACGATGCACTGTCCTGCGTCCATCAACTTGAGGTATACCTACAGATGTTAAGCCTCATGCGCCTGTTATTACACCGACACCAACACTCTTTAAACCGAAACCAACCGAAACACAGCAACGCTGCTTGGAGGCAGTGTATGCAAAAAGGCGTGGTGGTAGTGCTTCCCCGGATCAAAATGGGGCTGGAAGACATTAGAAAATTCTGCGAAGAATAATAAAAATGTTTCAGGAGCTATGGGCATAATGCTAGGCTACAAGTACCGCTACAGTGCTGCTACCTTCACCGTCTGTTACTGGTACCTGCTTCTGGTGGAAAAGAGCTTCTGGAACAACCACAGCTACCTGTTCGGACTGATAGCTCTTCTGCTTACATGCACTGAAGCTAACTGTTATTGGTTAGTTGCTGACAATAATATACCTATATTACAGTATAGTACTACTTAGATTTCATAGTTTTTAGCCAATCCTCGAACGTATTCATTTCCAGGTCAATTGATGCCTTCCAAGATCCCTCTAGGTTAAAACACGAAGTTCCGTACTGGAACTATTTTATCCTGAAATATCAGTTCTTCGTCTTGTACTTTATGGCTGGATTAAAGAAGGGAACTGCTGAGTGGCTGACGGGGTATTCAGTGCAGAATCTCAGCGAGCATTGGGTGTTTGAGCCCTTCAGGTTAGTGGTAAAATCGAGTTTGAAATAAACCGGATTCGAATCGGAGTAAATAAGTAAATAGTGAACCATTAAATTCTAATTCATCCACCATTTTTCAAGTCTAGGTGCTTCGTACCGTATTATATCCATCCCCATTATAACCACCTTCTCACTACCATTTTTACATAATATTTCTGGTTGTTCCAAGAGTATTTATTTCATATACCTATGTATAATGAAATTATTAATCGCATTTCTTTCAGACTAGTTCTGACAGTCCCCCAGACTGACTACCTGATCGTCCACTGGTTCGTCTTCGTGTTCGACCTGACCGTGGCTCTGTGGATGATGTGCTCAGTGACGCGGAATGTTGCTATGGTCTTCTGCGCAATGTTCCATCTCATGAACAGCAGATTGTTTAGGATTGGTCAGTATTTGTTTCATACCTTAAATTAACCTTAAACACAACCGTACCTATAGAACGGTTGTGTTCATCGCCATCGTTCGATCCAGTTTGATCCCTCTTCATCAGACTTTCCGCGATCTTCACAATGTGGTCGGTCTATTTGTCGTCCTTTCATGACCAAGCTTATAATCTCCTCAGATATTTAAGTTTTCAAGATCTTTGATGATGCCTACTGAACTGCTTCTGAACTACAAATATCGCTTATGATTTTTTTATTCTCACATTATTCCACAAAAGGATTGTTTATAATTCTGTCTTAATTAACTTTCTATGTATTTTTAGGCATGTTTCCGTGGGTATGCTTAGCTACAATGCCATTATTTTATCCCTTCGATTGGCCCAAGACACTAGCAGGAAAGCTGATTGGAATGAATACCAGCATATGTAAAATGATCTTAAATCTTAGAAACCAGGAATGTGATGGAAAAATAAAAAAGAAGGACAGGAAATCTGATGACATAGATGACTTCTTGTTGAATGAACAATATAATGGACAGGATACAGTAGACGTTAAAGATGTTGATCAAGAAATAAACGAAGACAATGACGATATGGAAAATAAAGAAAATGGGAATGAAATACCGAAGATGAACCACCACGCGAAAAAACCTAATGCTTTCGGATTCGATAGAAAAAAAGTGACAGTATATTTTATTATATTTCACGTGTTGACTCAAGCGTTTTTACCGTACTCACATTTTATAACTCAAGTAAGTATTGTCATATCGCTGAAACGTAGTACCTACTTAGTAGTAGTTAGGAAAAGGTAGTTATTAAATATTGTCGATTTCCATTATTCTAAATCATCAAATAACTAAGACTTTTAATCAAAGACTTTTAGCTATTTGCCTTTAAAATGCATATGTTTGCTTTGTGCCATTAATTTCATTATCATAAGTGTTTGATCATTTAAAACAGCTCAAAGCTCCCTCGCTTCTTTCGTGGAGAATTTGGCATTTCGAGCTCTTGTAAGCTTCGGCCAAGCACACTTTGAAACATATAGCTATTATGCTACTTAAGTGTTGCTCTATATTCTCAGGGTTACAACAACTGGACGAACGGCCTCTACGGCTACTCCTGGGATATGATGGTCCACACGTGGGCCACACATGCCGTCATCGTACAAATCGTTGACAACGAAAATCACAAAGAATTCTTCATGGACCCCTACTTATACGCCCCAAACGAGCGGTGGATACGACATGGAGATATGGTTCATCAATACGCAAGATGCTTAAAGAAAAATCTGTTGGAAGATGCCGAAATATTCAAAGTTGACAATAAAAGATTACTGTCAGATAATATATCGGTTTATGTAGATGTGTGGTGTTCGATGAATGGAAGGTTTACTCAACGTATTTTCGATCCAAGAGTGGATATACTCGCAGCGGAATGGAGTCCCTTCCAGAAGATGTCATATCTTCTGCCTCTGCTTGAAGCTTTAGATTGGAGGGTCGATTTGGAGAGGATAAAGAAGGAAGTGCATTCGTGGAACAATAATAGCGATGTTATATTTTTGGCAGATTTTCCAGGTAAGTACCTAGACTATTGGCGTAATAGAGAGGAAGCATTTACCCAACAGTGGTGCTAGAGGCTGGTTAGGTAGTAGATTCACGTATTTATCGTAGATGATTATTTAGTATAATAATACCTACCGAGTAGGTATGTAGGTAAGGTAGGTAAGGTACCCACTAATCAACTAACATTAAAAGCGTATGCAAAATGGTAGGTACTTAGGCAAGTAGGTAGATACATAATTCCATGTTTCAATTTAAGTCAAGGTTAAAGTTCAAATGTTAATAGTTCGATGTTAGACACAGAAAATTATGGATAAGTATCTTTACACATGTCTGTTATAGAAGAGGTAGGTAGAGGTAAAGGCTGGTCAAAAGCCAAATAAACAATGTGAATGCCATCAATTGTCACATTAATTCCTAAACAGCTATTTAATTTTCACAGGTTACGAACAAGAAAAGTACATTTCGGAAGATCTCACAAATGTCACACTAACTATTTTACAAGGCGATGTTGCTTACAAACCAGAAGTAACTAAGTTTCTCAGTGGATACTCAATGCGGCTGAACTCAGGAGACAGAGTTTCGGTGGACAATGGTATCTTCCATAGGGTTCTGAACATTGGACAAAAACCCGCCTACTACATGTACACATTTTACAATAGGACTGAACTCGGTGACAAGAAAGAAACTCCCAAATTACCTCTGCTTACAGAACTGTACATCAAATTGTATACAATGCTGTCCTTCGGTAATGTCATGCTACAAAGTTTTTTTAAAACAATTTTTATATGTATCGAAATGATAATATGCTTTCTAAACTGAGCTTTTCTAAAGGGAAATTTAAATTAGGAGAATGCTTGGCTCGTATGAGTTACCGCTTCGCCCCAAGCAGCGAGCGGCCCATTTAAAAGATTTGCGTTATGTTATGTTTGCGATAGGGCAGCGAACAGCGGCTTGTACATTCTACCGGAATTCTATAAATATTCAAATTTTATTATACTTACGAATATGCTATAAATAGCTTGTAAAATGTAGGTAGGAATGTAGATAATGATTTGTTTCTAAAAATTATACATTATTAAATGGAATATTATATCATTTAATGGTTTTCGAACGGAGTTCCAAAATGTCACATTGTTTCTGAAATCAACTTCTTCTTCTTGTTTGTATGGACTTTGTTGTAGAGTGTAGCAAGAGTGTAGCCCTGTGTAGCCCGCAATCAACTTCTTTTTGGCCAGTGGCTGTTGCTTAGACTAAGTATACTACCTCCATGGGCTGTTGTCACCATTCTGTCACATTGTTCCGGTTCACAGTGACACTTTGTGTTACCATTGTATAAAGATGAAAATTCGTTAGTGTTTATTAAATAAACACTTTTCAATGGTGAAACTTTTCAAGTTTTAAAATCCTTAATATGATGTACCTATGAACAATCTATATGGATTATTAAAAGTTTCAGTTATGTACTACTATTACTACTACTACTATTACTATACTACTTTAACAGAGCAAACCAGACTAGCTAAGAGCGATTGGGCCCTGTGACTCTGCAGCATAGTAATAAAATAATAAGAGTCAATTTTTAATCAATGATCATGATATATTTTTTTGTAGAGAATATAAAGGTACCTTTACAGTTCAACAAGTATTATCTTAGCATGCCTTACGTAAGTTTGTGCGTAAACACTTTTTGTACGTATACGGGCAGGTGATAGAGCTTAGCAGGCTAGCGGCCGGTTTCCGAAAGTGTTAGAGGATGATTTATAACGCCGAAACAAATGTTGCACAATCTTTTTATTTATAATAAACAGTATGTTCATACTACAAAACAATACTTTCATTTAAAAGGTTCCAAAACTTAAATAATCTAATTTCACTACGAGCACACACTTTAGGGGAACGGAGATGGAGGAACAGTAACATGGCTGCCGAGCCGGAAGTCCTATGCCACAGATAATAATTCACTAGGGATGGGACACTTCCAGTAGTGATGAGCTAGTGACAGTCCAACACTCCTCCTCACGAGCTTATCGCTCATGATAGGCCAAGTGACTCCCTCAGCATCAGGAGCCTTGGTCCAGGAACACCCTTTGTGAGAATGTCAGCCTCCATTTCCAGAGTAGGTTTGTATTGGATGCTGATTGTTCCTTGTTGAACGCATTCCTTGATGAAATGCTGTTTTATTTCTATGTGCTTTGACTTCCCACTGATTACTGGATTGTAGGAAAGCATCTGGGCAGCTTGGTTATCACTGAAAATTACAACATTATTTATAGTAATGCCTAAATCATTAAATAGCATTTTCAGATGAATAGCTTCTTTAGCAGCTTCAGTTAGAGCTACATATTCAGCTTCTGCTGTTGATAGGGCCACACATTTTTGCTTCTTTGCTTCCCAGCTGATGCAAGCATTTGCATACTTGAAACAGTAGCCAGAGTAAGATCTCCTATCTATTTTGCAGCCAGCCCAATCGGCATCAGCCATTCCATAGAAATCTTTGCTTGATTTGGTGTAACATATACCAATATCTATGGTACCTTTCAGGTACCTCAAAATGCGTTTTGCATACTTGAAATGCTCTTCACTGTAAGCATTATTGAACTGTGACAGGTAGCTCACTGAATAAGCTATGTCTGGCCGACTTGCCACAGACAAATACATCAATGTTCCAATTAAATTTAGGTATGGAATATTTTTGTCACAATTTTCAGATTTTTCCAGCTTTAGATATGGTTCAATTGGAGAACTTATTGGTTTACAGTTTTCCATATTATATTTCTTCAAAGCTTTCTCAATATATCTTTTCTGGGTTATTTTTAATTTATTATATTCATGTTTTATTTCAAGGCCAAGTACATTTTTTGGTTTTCCAATGTCTTTCATTTCGAAACTTCCATTTAGATGCTTCTTTAATTTATTTAATGAGCTTTCATTTGAATAAGCAATTATTAAATCATCAACATATACTGCAACTATTATTTTATCTATGCCTTGTATTTTTGTATAAATGCATGGATCAGCTGTTGTTGCTTTAAAATTCATCTTTTTCAACTCATGGTCCAACTTATAGAACCATTGACGACCAGCTTGTTTCAAGCCATAGAGTGCCTTTTGTAGTAGACAAACTTTTTCGCCTTTTATTTTATTTATATCTTGTAGCATATTTTTGGCTTTGTTGAATATTTCTAAATTTTTATTTTTACTTTCATCCAGTATTATTTTTGTGAGATATTCTTCTAAATATTCAGGTTTTTTCATTATTATTTTTTCATTTAGATTTCCATTTAGATATGCAGTAGTAACATCCATTTGATGTAGACTTAAATCTTGTTCAACTGCAAGTGCCAACAATGTTCTGATTGAACTCAGTTTTGCTACAGGGGCATAGGTTTCATTATAATCAATTCCTGGTCTTTGAGTGAAACCACGAGCCACCAATCTCGCCTTTTTGACTATTTTTTCATCTGGGCCTAATTTTTCTTTTAAAATCATTTTATAGTCCACTATATTTTTACAATTCTTTTCCTTTTGTTGAATTTTCCATGTATCATTTTTTATGTGAGACCTTATTTCTGATTTTATGGCTTCTTGCCATTCATTTTTATTTTTGATATCTTTTTCTTCAATTTCTTCACACATGTAGTTGCACTCATCTGTACCTCCAAGTTCATAATCTTTGGACCACACAGGGAGTTTTTTCAATCTTGATGATCGGATACCTAAAGTAGGCTCTGTTTGATGAGGTAAGGTAATGTTTTGTGGACTTACGTTTTCAGCTACACTGACCTCATTGTCATCTTCATATTCGCTGAAAGAGTGCATTGTCTCATCGTTGCCATCATCATCATCATCATCATCATCATCATCATCATCAGCAGTATAAGTGCTTTCTCTACTTTGCTGAAATAAAGAAGGCTGAAAATGAAAAGGCTGAAAGAGTAAGTTAGTAGTTATCCTCCTTTCTTGTTCTCTCTCTTTTTCTTCATGAATGCTTTCATTTTCTATGTCAGGTTGTTCCGGTTCAGAAAGACTTAGATCATTTTGGGCATCATTGTTTTGATAGTACATTTTTCCATCCAGTACTTTTACATCTCGACGCACAATAACTGTATTTTGTTTTGGTAGGTATATTCTGTATGCTTTGCTGTACTTTGCATATCCAACAAACACACCTTCACTTGCTTTAGGTGAAAACTTTCTATGTTTTTTCTGTTTGTTGAGTGTAAATACCTTTGATCCAAATATGTGTAGATGTCTTACAGATGGTATACGGCCAACCCATTTTACATAAGGTGTCTCTCCATTCAGAGCTTTTGCTGGACATCTATTCACAATATAATTTGCAGTGAATACAGCTTCTGCCCATAGAACTTCTGGAACTTTAGACTCAATCATCATACACCTGGCTTTTTCCACTAAGGTTCTATTTTTCCTTTCTGCCAGTCCATTTTGTTGCGGTGTGTATATGACTGATAGTCTTCTCTGGATACCATTTTCTTGTAAATACTGGTTGAATTCTTTATTACAATATTCTGTACCATTATCTGATTGTAGAAACTTTATTTTATTTTCTGTAAGTTTTTCCACTTCTTCTTTATATTCTTTGAATTTTTCTAACGTTTCTGATTTATTCTGTATGAAGTAAACATAGCAATAGCGGCTAAAGTCATCAATAAAAGTTAAGATGTATCTTGCACCACCAATGGTTACTTGCGGCATAGGTCCACACAAGTCAGTATGTATAACCTCCAAAATCTGTTTTGATTTCATTCCATCATTTTTGGGAAAAGGTAACCGCGTCATCTTGGCTTTTATGCAGGTTTCACAGTTTTGAAATAATTCATTTTTGTTTAAATCTAAACCTGATACCAGATTTTTAGATCCAAGATCTTTTAAATCTTTTTCATTTAAATGTGCCAATTTTTGATGCCATTTCATTAAATCATTTTCAGAAATATTATTCGCCTGCTCATTTGTTTTTAAGCTTTCTAAAGAAGTCAGATAAAGTCCTTCCTTTTTGTCTGCAGTCAGTACAGTTTTTCCTTGGCTATCCTTTACATATGCCTTTTTATCGGTGAACAAAACTGTATGGTCTCTTTCAGTTATACGAGCAACAGACAGCAAATTTGTTGATAACTCAGGTACATATATGGTATCATTGAGATTTATGTCTATATTCTTATAAATTATTGGGACTGTCCCTGTACCTTTAATCTCTGCGCTTTGGTTTGATGCCAGTTTCAGCTTGCCTTGTCCGGCTTCAATTTCTGTGAATTTCTCAGCTTTCCCAGTCATGTGTGATGTACACCCACTGTCCAGGCACCAAACGTCATCAGTAGCTGCAGTATGGACCATATTTGCTGTGTGCTCTGAAATAAAGAAATTTTTAGAATTTTTCTTTTTATTTTCATTTGTGTTAGAACTTTGGTTCTTGTTTCGAGACCAGCACTTGGTTGATTCGTGACCAGTTTTGCCACATACTGTACACTTGACATTTTTTCTTTTATTTGAGAAATAAGCGCGCTCCGGTGTGTTTCTATCATTTTGACTTTTGTTCCTGGTCCTTGCCTGACTCTCTTCAACGACCTTTATTTTTAGTTCTTCAGGAGTTGGCAATTTTTCACGCGTTTCAATAGCGATTCGAAAATTTTCGTAGGACGTCGGCAGGCTGTACAATATGATTATACTTAGTAAATCGTCATTTATTCCCACGTCCATGTTCTTGAGCATATCAACACAATTAAAAATGGACGCTAAATGATCCTGCACGTCATCTTTATCCAACATTTTCTTTAGGATTAATTGCTTAAGCAATGCTGCCTTTCTGGCGGGACCCTCGCTTTGGTATATAGATTTCAATTTTTTCCATATTTCGGATGCAGATTTGCAATTTTTCACTTGTCGTATTTCTGTGGGCGATATGAGGAGAAATAATTCAGATCGCGCCAACAAATCCTTTTCGGCATCGGGCTTTGGGTCACTGATAGATTTCCACAAACCATTTTTTACAAGTACCGCTTCAGCTTGTATTGCCCACGTATCATAGTTATTTCTGTTTAGCAGTTCGATACGATATTGCGATATTTGATGAGAAGTTGTAGCCATGATGAACCCAACCACGCTCTGCTACCATTTGTTAGAGGATGATTTATAACGCCGAAACAAATGTTGCACAATCTTTTTATTTATAATAAACAGTATGTTCATACTACAAAACAATACTTTCATTTAAAAGGTTCCAAAACTTAAATAATCTAATTTCACTACGAGCACACACTTTAGGGGAACGGAGATGGAGGAACAGTAACATGGCTGCCGAGCCGGAAGTCCTATGCCACAGATAATAATTCACTAGGGATGGGACACTTCCAGTAGTGATGAGCTAGTGACAGTCCAACAGAAAGCCTGATAAAAATTAATCACATGTCAAGTCACTTGCTATCTCTATCTAATTCGATGAAATGGCGAGTGACTTGACATCCGGTTAGTTTTGAGCGAGCTTTCAGAAACCGGCCGTGAGTGTATCATAAATCAAGGAGGCCGCGCGGTGTGGAGCTGACTTTGAACGATCGAATTTGCTGCTACACAGCAGCGAGTTGTGGGTGTTTGGGAGAGTTTCAGAAGAGTAACTGGTGAATTTTTGGCTTATAATTATATATATTAAGAAATACTAAACCCGGAATTGATTTACATTTTGTTCGTAAATTTCATGGCTGTGTAATCCAAGGGTGTACTTTCCGTAGCCGTACTGTACAAATATAACACACCTTTGGAATACACAACCCTAGAAAACGCAGCCCATAGCTTCCAATGACATCCAATTCCGGGTCGTACAATCCCAGCATGTGTTTGGAATGAACAGCCATGGATTACACATTCATGGAGAATTATATCAGTCCCCTAGAACTTTATACCTTGCGAATAGATAAAGATCAATGAAACTTTAAGACGTTTTCAAATTGATCCAATAACTGTATGTAGTCCAAATTAATAATGCACCATGATGATCACAGAACATTATGCCTATGATTGTGGCAACACTAGATCTAACTTTTCGGGAGGCGAGACTGGAGACATGGATGCGAGAGGGGTGAGTGATGACTGAGGGAGGGAGGAGTGAAGTTGGAGGGGAGGGGTTTTATTTAGCTGTCAAATTAGAAAATGAAGGCGAGACGCAGGCACGGCGGCGTGGCGTGATTCCTCGAACAAGTTCATTCATCTTTCCTTCTTGCTTTGATTGTGGTGACGAGCGAAATAAAAACTCGAACCGACCGACGACGGTGGTTGTTTCGTCACTGCGAATAAATAGTCAACGTGACCGCATCGCGCGATCATTACTCAAATTGTTATCTCCAAGAGAGCACGCCTGCCGCGCGCCGCCCTTCGAATATTGACATTTCAGTCATCTGTGATAAAACGTTCTGGCGGTATCCTGTTAACTTTTTAGGTTAAATTCCTCTGTGATGATCAGTGTTACGTTGTAGTCCGTCTTCTGATTGTGCGGTTCCAGCCAGTGCCCGGTAATTAGGACTCGAAAATGGAGTCGGCAAAGATGACTTACAACTTGGACATAACTCCGAATTACTCGTACATTTTCGATTTCGAGAGTGATTTTATTCATAACGACTATCGGAAATGGATGACGGAGAACTGGACAGTGGCTTTTTACTATGTCGGAGTATATATGGCCTTCATTTTCGGCGGGCAATACTACATGCAGAACCGGCCGAGGTAAGTCTATTTTACTTTATTTATTAATATCCTGAAGCGCCTTAGTGGCTCCCTTGACCATGAAAAACCCAGCTTCCCTGTTATATTCCATTATTGAAAGATGCTAGCCAGTTGCACTCCGGGAATGTGTTTAATCATGTAAACATTCTTTCCAATATAACTTTTATGATCTAAAACCTCTCTAAATTATCCCACATTTAAAACTATCTCAAGCTTGTTTCCTTATAATAGTAGATAGGATATTATAGAGATGGTAAACAAAACCTATTTTATTTGTTAGAAAGGTTGGTAAGTGTATTTGCTATAGTGCACACATGTAAGTTTTTGTGAAAGTTCTGATGTTTAAAAAAATGTGAAAGTCCTTATTAAACTGAGTCACTTTAAAAAGGCTCCAAGCAACTAAAAACATAGCTATGATTATACTAAAATTACAATAAAGTAGAAATTTAACAGAATACACCAAGAAATATTAAAGTAGACAAAATAAATAAACAACTTAAATAAACCTACTAGAGCCATAAGATAAACCAAGATGATTGCACTTTAAAAAATAAAATACCTATAAAATGATACACCATGTGATTTTTTATTTAAAAATTGTGTAAAGTAATCCTAATTAATTGTTAGCACACTTATTTTGGTATTCATTGAAAATTGTTACATAAACAAACAACCAGAAATCTACATATTGCAAGGTTTTAATTCTAAATGGTAATTTTTAAATATGCTTATGTAAGCAAAGTTAAATAATAAAGAGTCCAGCACTTAACATCACATAGCTGACCTAGTGTGGACTTCTTCCCTGTATCTGTATTATAATTTATTTTAATAAATTTAAAATTCATTTTTATAAATTTATTTCTTCATTTTTATCACTTTTTAACAAACTAGGTATATAGGTATACCTATTAATTGAAACAACAAGGTCTATGTATATTGTATACCTAAGTATGAAAGTAAGTAAGTACCTACATTGTTAATCAAACAAAACCAAGTGTTCCCTGTATTCCAACTGGTGAATAAATACTAGGTATAACTTATAACACTCACTGTATGGTAAATTGACTGGCCTCACAAAAAAGTCAAAGGAATTATTCCAGATAAATAGCAACAACCACTTTGAAAGTTCCGAAAGTCAGGTGAACTAGCTCATTTTATTTTATCCGATTGTAGGTAGTAGCTTTCTATGCTGTAGGTTGTGGGTTCAATCCCCATCAAAGACACATTTTGTGATGAACATAGATGTTTGTTTTTGTTTGGGTGTAGTAATATTATTTCTTTTCTTGTCTGTGTCTGGGTGTTAAAACAAATCAAAATAATTTATTTAGTCATCAGGTTCCCATTATTCAAGCTTTGCTTTGTTTGTTGCGAAATTAGAGAGAAATCCACTGATATGTTTTAATTTACAATAAAATTTAAGAGAGAACAATTTTACCGTATGAGAAAAATTATGCAACAAGCAGATGAGAATCACCTGATATTAAGTCTTGCTATTGTCCCATGACAGGAATTGAAAAAGGTTGTCGGATAAAGTAGGTATCAGGGGGTTTATCTTTTTGTTGTGTCACTATTTCTTCCAAAACAGTGTGGTGAAAGGATCTGAAGTGTGCCTCAAAGGTGCTCCTTTCAAGCACTTGACACATGTTTTATTTCTGGTTATAAAACATGTGTCAAGTGCTCGAAAGTGAATAATTTCTATGAATTTTATAGTTTTTACCTCAGTTAAAATACGATAGGTAACAACAAATGACGCTGCTGATAGTCTCCAACACCTAGCCAGTAAGTGCCCTGAAACTTTCCATTTCAGGATACATTCACCCATGACTTTTGACCACTTCATTGTTTCAATTTGCAAAAATTATCATGCAATTGATTGTAACTCATGATTAATTTATCAACTTGCATAGTAATTGGGTTATCAGCGAGTTGAAGTGGCAATGTGCAGGCCATGAAGCTTGTAGGAAATATAATTGTACAGGTGTTAACATGTCATAAGGCTACACTTATGAGGTAGGTTTTGATAAGGAACAAAAACAAGTTTTAAACAGGAGATATACATATACATATACCTACTAGCTCTTACCCGCGGCTTCGCTCGCGCACGTTCACTTTGGAATACTTATTAATAAAAGAATGGTTTATTGATATGATTGGCAACATCTTTAATAAAAAAAATGTATTTTCTTCCCCATGGAACAATCTTGAGCCACGTAATTTTGTCAGAAGAAACAGGTACTAACTGACGACTTGAAGTTCCTGCCTCTTCGATTGTTTGTATAAAATATAAAAAGTAAAAAAAGTCGTGATAAAAAATATCTTTTGTCCATCTCCTGGTTCTAAGGTACCTCCCCAGCCAAATCGGTTCAGAGGTAGGTTTAAGTAGTTGTGTAACTAACACGACTTTCTCAAATCAAATCAAATCATTTATTGTTCGCGAATCTGGGTCTTACAAAAAAATAAGATGGTTTCTTTTAGATTTTTTTTCTTTTACCTTTATAGATTTTTTATATAATATAGATATATATTTTTTATCAATTTTGAAATGTGCGAAAGAGAAGTTGTTTGACGGTTGTCTATGTTAAACTAACAGACGAACCTGTGACATCCACACGACGAAACGTAGGACACGCCACCCGATGGTCTGACGAAGTTGTGAAGATCGCGGGTAGTCGGAAAATCAAAAATACACTATTTATTTGTGGAAATAAGTCCAGCAGTGATCTTCTGCAGGCTGATGATTTGGAAGCTTTGGAGACGAGGCAGTAAGGGCCCTTACTGACCCGTCTCCAAAATCCGCCTTGACCGTTATAGTTACAAGAAAACGTTCCTAGGAGACCATTCATAACTTTTTGAGATATTCTAAACTGCATTTACAGATTTTGGAAAAAATACCTATACAGTCGGCGAAAAAAAAGGTAAAATACCAAAGAAATAAAATGTATGCCTATCAAACTTCTCTTAGCTCAAGATTTAAAACTATTTGAGTAATCTGTGGTAAACGGTGTTGGTGCCACAATTAGTTATTATTTAGTTACCCAATACTTGTAAACCATATTGTGTTACTGTTTGTTTACCCAAATAGAAGGAAAAAAAAATGGTTTCTTCATGTAGGGATCGAAAGATCATGGGACCATTTGGGTAGATCCGGTATAATCCGCTGTAAAATAGTAAGTGCGTAAGCAAACGTGCAGAGGTACCTAGTCAAGTCTATCTCCTCAATAATAATATATAATTATATTATAAGTACCTATTCCTCAGTGGCGTAGGTCAGGAAAACAATAATTTTAATCTATCATGTAAATTTTCCCCTCTTACTCGTATGTAGGTAGGACTACCTACCTATCTAATACTACTTATCAGGTTAAATATCTTGAACTAGGTACCTATATGTATTTTGTTATTGGAATAGGTTAGTTACATGTTATCGTATGTTTTATAGCTAAAAGTTCTACTACCTAATAGAAACATAATTAATTACTTATTTAAAATTTAATTACCCTTTAACTTTTATTTACTAAGTAATTCTTATCAGCTTTGTTTAATAACAATTGTGTTTACTGATTAAAATTATAATCTAAAGTATTCCCAACTGAAAGTAAATTTACGATAATAGGTACATTAGGTACCTATTATAATCACTTGATTTAACTTCTTTTGCCTTTCAAACCTAAGTAAACTTTACATAAGGCGAAGACAAGAGCTAATGTGACTCTCGCTCGCACGTTTCGACATGTTGAAAGATATAAAATCACTGAACTCATTTTAGAAAAATCGCAATCAACCATTTTGTGTGCAATCACATTGCACACAGTTTAGTAAAAATTATATAAGTAATACTCAAAAGTTAGCTTTACTAGTTTTCGTACATAAGCAAACTTTTAAGTAGGTAAACATGTATCGATCAAAATTTAATTTTTACTAAACTGTGTCCAATGCATGTGATTGCACACAAAATGATTGATGGCGATTTTTCGAAAATGAGTTTGGTGATTTTATTTCTTTCAACATATCGAAACGTGCGAGCGAGCCAGCCAGCCAGCCCCTTAATTATAAGTAAGAGTATAAGTAAAACTATTTATGACTTACCTTATCATTAGAATTAGACATTTAGGGCAGCTTGTACAACGATCTGATTTAATTGTATTCGTTAAACATGTTTACCAAACTAAACATAATTAGCGAATACATTATTGTCATTGTCTGACAGCTCGCTAATCATGTACCTATAACGGCTTAGTTTTTGTTTTGTGAGACGTGTTTCATAATCATGTTTAGCTTCCTAAGGGCCGGTTTCACCATGCTCTGTTAGATTAACAAAGGATTAAAGGGCCGTTAAATATGTCAAAATGTACGCGTTTGACAGCTAAGGTTAGATTTAATGGCCTGTTAATCCTTGATTAGTAACTAACAGAGCATGGTGAAACTGGGCCTTAGAATCCTAAATGCGATTAGTGGCTGGTTAAACAATATCGTGATCGTTATGTAAGTGTTTTAGTTTATCTAAGTGCGAGTACGAAACGGCATTTCCCTATCACGAAACGAAAAAGAGAATAGAAAAAACAATTCTTTCCCTGCCATTTTATGCGGCTCTATAGAGTATACTTCTCACTGTCACTTTCATGCAAACAAAAAGAGACAGCAACAGACTTATTGATCTGATAAGCTAATGGAGCGCTCAGTGATCAATATGATTTAGAGAGTTGGGTTGTAGGTTGACTTGACTAATTCAATAAATTATAGAATGAAATAATGTAAAAGCCTTTTACATATATTAAAATAAAACACTTTAAAAAACAATAAATTTTTTATGTTTATTACGAAGTAAAAAATCACAAAACGCAGAAATACATACCTCTCTTCTGTATTCTGTGGGAAAATTAAATAACGACGTTTAAAGGACCTACCTAGATCCTTTCAATAATGTACCTACAATAGATCTTTTGCAGATGTTTACCAACATGCATAAATTCCGGCTAATTCCCCCCCCCCTCAGTTACCCACTAGGGGAGATGGGTGATCCTCAAAGACGGCCGCGTGGGCCGAGCGGTGGTATTTCGGCTGAGGGTGCCGTGGGAGGGCTCTTATGAATGGAGCGACGGAGCTACTGCAATATTACGTAATCGAGTTGGCACGCTTCGCTGTGTAGTTACTGGGCTGGGACATAACATGTGCTGGCATGTTTCCTCCCAGGGCAGAATGTAGCGATATGAGCAGGTCACTATGTCAGGTAGATACAAATTTCAGATTGCATATAAAACAGGAATACTGAATATAAAACAGGACTGGCCTTTCAGCTCAGTTGGTAGAGACAGTAGATCTGCCTCCTGTGCTGTAGGTCGTGGTTGTGTGGGTTCGATTCCCACCGACGGCAAACATTTGTGTTTTGAACATTGTTTGTCGTCTGTCTGGGTGTGGTAAACTAGTAATTCATCGCTGTAGTTGATGCAGAACATAAGTTTCAAATTCAGTTTAAAAGAACGGCTGTCTGGAAGATATATTTACCGTGAATCAAGTGGTCAAGCCATCCAGGCCTGATTTTTAACCTTTGGCACAGCATAAAAAATAAGTTACGGCCTGCATAATTTTTAATACGAATTTTAAGTGTCTTTTGAATAAATTATTAATTGTTATCCCTTCGATTTTCGTTACGGATAAAATAACCTATCCAATACTTAATTAATTCGCTTTAATTCTAAAATGTTTTTTTTATTCCGCCTGTTCTGTCCTACTGCTGCTGGACAAAATCCCTCTTTTCCTTCTTATCTCGGTTGCTTTAAAATGATAAAATGTTCATGGTGTCTTTTTCGATCGAATTTGCAACTGCCCCACACAAAAATACTTCAATGTAGGAATTCCGGGTTTATTAATACCGCCGTCGGTTGATTTGCTTATACCTAGATCATAAACTACTTTTGTATATCGGTAAAGGTCCCGACGAACGAAGACACCTGAGTAAGAACAAGTATGGTGTCTTTTTCGAACGAATTTGCAACTGCCTCACACAAAAATACTTCAATGTAGGAATTCCGGGTTTATTAATAACGTCGTCGGTTGATTTGTTTGTAGATCATAAGCTACTTTTGTATATCAGTAAAGGTCTCGACGAAAGGAGTCAGAGTTAGAACAAGCGTCCACTTTACCAAATTTAGCAATAATACAATAAAAAGCTGCCTCCTTTAAAACACAAATCAACAGCAACTATTTTCCTAACTCCTAATTCTTGCTTGGAAGAGTCTTCTCATTTGGGTACTCATGATAGAGGTCGTGGTTCCTTCTCCTCTATCGATGCGACTCCATTGGTCGTCTACACTAAGATAGTACACTTCATGATTTTTATTTCATTGTTTTTATTTGTATCTGCTGGTTGATCTACTAGCCGCGAGTACAAAAGTAAAGACAGAATCTAACAAACGTGGACACCGTAATTTTTATAGTAACATCCTAGTGCAAGCTCTCTTATCTGTGGTGCAAGTGACTTGTTTTAGATTTTGAAATGATGCAGACTGTATGAGCACAGTACATATCGTACATGTGCTGATTCACGCTATACAATGAAATGGTTTGCGTGCGTAGGTGGGCCATTTGTTTTGCTATGTCGGTGAAGTGAAGTAACCGATCATTTTAACCTGTTTTATTTCAATTCTATATTAAACTCTGCGTATCCTTGAAATAGTTGCACCGTGCAGTAGCTTTCGGTCTATTTTGATACTGCCTGTTCCAATAGTCCAAGGATGTTCCGGGTTGAGAGTGGTCATCTAGAAGCTGATCGTACACGTGTTAATCCGGAATAAAATGCGTATGTAGATAAAGGTTAATTTCAACGAGCGAGACCACGTCGCCGTGAGAAAAACAAAAAGTCTCCTAAATCAGTTTGGCTTGTAAATCTAGAGATTAGCGATGCTTAAACTAAGTAATGTAATCAATCGCCTACTACAAGGCTAATTTTGTTTTTGTGTGAAGTTTTGAGTTACAATCTTAGCCAGCTCATTGATCACTGATTTTTACTGAAGAGGCCATTTACAGACTTTCTTATTTCTACTATGTGTGTGTGGTAAGCAGTAGTGCCATGTGCGACTTTTGTCTCGGTCTCAAACGCAAGTCGCGAGAGGCGGTCTCTCTGCTCCGAATGGTATCTTATATTGACTGACGTAATACAAATAAACGTGGGCCTGTGGTTGGACAGTGCTTAATTGACGGACTGGTTTTCAACGTCATCCAATTGATTCTCCATCATGGTAGAAGGTTGGACACTCGAGCTAGATGATTTATATAGCGCCACTTATTATCACGCATAATGTCCCTATTAACAAGATTTTAGATGGAATAGGGTTGCCGAGCATCTATCCATCCTCCCAGTTTAGCCAGCGTATCAACAGGTAAAATTTATTTAACACGTGCGGTGCTGATTGGCCAAGTAGTTTCTTGTGAAGTTTCTGTTGGCGCAGAGCACTTTGTAATTTTTATGCTCTATACTATACTATATAATAATCTATGTAACCAGACGCGCCTCGCCGCTGCCGTACCGTGAAGTGGGCTGTGCATTGAACGGTCTAAGTTCCTAAAAACTTTGCTTGTTTATTTATTTATTGGGAAACCAAGAGCGATATAAACAATTTGTTTTAGTAACAACTAAGTTTAAATTCAATAGTATGGCCAATTATAGGTTTCCACTTCAGATTCAAAGAGTACAATATTTGAGAATAGTAAGCGGATTATTGTGGAGGTACTTACTGACGTTAAATAAATGCAAATGATGCAGAGTCTTACGAAAAACATTTAGCCAAAGTTATGTATACTAGTTTCTGTGCCAATAGTCAAACAATTAAGCTTAGGTTGTACACAACCAAGCAGCAAACGGGATGGGGTTAGGAATGGTAGAGGGGTGGGGGAGGGTTAAATATTCTTATGGTTGATAGCGATACATATAAGAATAGAATATCATAAAATATAATATTTTATATTAATAAAAGTAATATTTTATAAAAATAAAAGTTTAAATAATATGACCCTTACAAATGGACATTGACTGTAACAGCCAGTCAATGTCCTTGCGAGCCTTGCCAGTCAGCAGCCAATTTGTGAGGGTTAGGGCAATGGCTCCAAATAATGTTAGAAAATGTTTTTCACTAGGTACCTGCCAAAATGTGCAAGCGGAATACAAAATGTGCAAGCGGAATATAAAACGCACCTATCTAGATACCTAGCTAATGGCAATTTAAAAAGGAAATTAGATACATATATACACTACGTAAAGTACCTACCTATAAGATACGCATAATATCTACAGATGTGATTCTGTATCTTTAAAATACAGTAACGTTTTTAAGTGGGTGGATGTATATTTGGAATATTTTACACATAAGTACATCGATATGGATCTTAAACAATACTTTGCCTTAACAACAAAAATATACCTAATTTTAATTAGATACACCTGCGTATAATTACATCCCTATCAATGATTATTTATCAGAAAGATAGTCATGCAGAACATAGTCATACAGTTTGCATGAAGCTCCACGTTCCGAAAACATTATGATTGGAAGTAAATGTAGGTTTATATAGAAACAAGAAAAGCAGGTGTCATATTAATTTGCCAAGATTTTCTGCCTCCTTTCTATGACAAACAAAGTAGGTATCTATTTTAATATTCTGTTCTTGTACAAAACTCCTTTGAACATAATTGATAATCCATTTCATCGCAGACTATTTTCCGAGTATTTTGTCATCTCAAGGTTGCCTCTAAACAGAAATGTTGGAGCAATTTTGAATACGCAGCGAATTCTTTTGGTGCCAGCTTTTGCTTTGAAAAGTCGAGTCGAGAGCTTGGCTAGATGTCTGAAGTTATGCTGAAGTGTGTTTCGAAACCTCTTTTTGTGCATATCTTGAGTTTATAACTTTCTAACTTGAAAAAACTGGACTATCGCCATGCGCCATTGCGAAATCGTCTATCTATTCTAAATTATGTTTTGATTGGTAACAATACAAAAAATATGTGACAAAACTAATGACATGAATAGGGATAACCCACAATAACCGTGCGAAGCCGGGGCGGGTCGCTAGTTGTGATATAAAGCAAGTTAGGGTTGATAGTGTGTAGTTATTTTTTTGGAAATATGTATGTTGAAACGTAGACAACGATATTTTTCTATAATAAAATACTTACGTTATTGTTATAAAGATTTAAACTACGAAGAAGAAATGTTACCTTATCAGTATGTATTTTTTAAAGTGAATTATCTTTTATCTTACTTTTATAACTTCCATAATACTTTCATATCTTCTAGATTAAGGCGTCAGTTATTTTATTAGGCGTGCCAACAGCTAGTGTGGAGAGTGGCTAATAGACGAAGTCAGGGCAAGTTTTTCTTATTGGTTTCCATTGTAGCTAGAATTGGGGCTAGATAGTGATGGATGAGTAAATCACTATCTAGCCCCAAACTAGGCAAAGCTTATACCATAGGTATAATGGTAAAACCAAAGGTAGAGGGTATAATATAGGTACTTTTTTGTAATTACCTATACATAGGTATTTATTATATCTAGAGAGAAATTGAATAGATTTTGCAACATCTCCTGAGTACCTAACACCGATTCGTCGCCAAGGGTAGCGACTCCGGTAACTTTGTTTATTGAACAAAAATAGTATACAGTTAATATAGCACAATAGGACATACAGTGTATAGGGAAGGCTTAGCATTCGATTTATTCAGGTTGGAGAAAAAATGTGCCATGTTATATTTTGACGTACCTCTGACTTAGAAATCCTTAAATATATTCATTTATTACTTGTTACTAAGCTATCTGCGGAGATATCTCTACCGTTTATCCGCCGGGTCGTAAAGCTGTTTCTTTTGTGTTTTTTCCATTGTTACCTTATAATTTGTGAAAGTACCTACTATCATCATTGTCGTCAGGCTTTTTGTGAAGTCCGACATCTCACAAAAGACAACAATTTAAAATACCTAACTCTCACAGCCAAGAAGTGTTATAGGTATTATGTGTTTTGTACGGGTCGCTTGAGCAACGATCTGATATAATTGTATTTAGTTAAACAAGTTTACCAATCTAAACTAAATTAGCGTAAACATCAATCTGACAGCTCGCTAATCATATTTAGCTGTTTATTTTTCGTAGTGCAAGATGTTAATTGTGATTAGCTACCTAAACGCGATTAGCGGTTTGCTAAACACATTTAGTGATTGTTGTGCAAGCGGCCTTAAGTCCAATAAATCTAGTATATTTTAAGTTAGTTTTATTGTCTTGGTTCTTAAACTATGTACCGTCTACCTTTTGCCAAATAACGTTTTTTTTTATTATTGTCGTGGTTTTATTGAGGTGGTGTTTTGGTTCAACAAACCATAATGTTTGTTGTTGTCTAAACAATTGTCTTGCAAGGATAAGGTCGCTTCAAGGAAGAAAATAACAATAACTTTGCTTAATAAGCGAAATATTTGAATAATACGCGAGCACAAAATTTGACCTACTGACATTTCTCTTACAATTGAAACTGTCGAACTTACATTGCAACAGACAGGCAATCAAGTGAAATTATCGCACTTTCGCTGCCGAGTGCCGTCTGAAGCATGAGTCACTGATTTATTTATGAACACCGACTTCGAGGTAGAGTTTTTGGGAAAAGGTTCGTCAGGGGAAATACTACCACCGTGCCTACTTCTGCTGCCAAGCAACGTTGGTCGTTTTTTATACTAATGCTGATGGAACAAGCAGATGTTAAGCCTCATGTGCCTGTAATTACACCGGCAACCACACTCTTCGAGCCGAAACACAGCGTTGCTGCTTGGCGGCAGAAAAATGGGCGCCATTATCGCTAACAGCGATTTAT
This sequence comes from Chloroclysta siterata, assembly GCA_932294275.1. Classification (NCBI taxonomy): domain Eukaryota; kingdom Metazoa; phylum Arthropoda; class Insecta; order Lepidoptera; family Geometridae; genus Chloroclysta; species Chloroclysta siterata. The sequence goes on from OW028602.1 coordinate 14,690,543, forward strand.
TCCAGGCATGCTGGTATGAGTCCTCTTCGAATAAAAGTATTAAGTTGACTCATTAAACCGACACATGTTTTGAATTCTATAATTATTACAAATACAATAAATGTCACGTTAAAATTAGGTCATTACCTATATTATTTTAAGATTTCACGTGCGTAGGAGGCCATTTCCGTACGGACTTGGCAATGAAATATCGGTTTTACCCATTTTAACCACGCTAGAGAAAGGTATTAAGGCGAAGACTACCGCTAATGTATTTCTCGCTCTCCTATTTCAGCATTAGGAAAGAAGAAACACTAAACTTATTTACCTACCTATTTATTTCAGGCTGTAATTTTATGGGCACCGGTGGTCTAGTGGGAGTGACCCCGCCTTCCGATCGTAAGGTCTTAGGTTTGAATCCGGACGTGCCCCAAGATAAAATTTATGTGCGCAATGCCAGTGCTCCTAAACGGTGAAGGAACACATCGTGAGGAAACCAGTTAGTATTCTAACCGCGGCGATGGGCTTGCAACCTGTCACGTATGGAATACCAACGACTGCAAAATGCGGGTATGTGCCAAATGTAATGTTTGGACGTAACTCTGATTACCCCCCTTAGATGACCTCAAAGAATCTGGAGTTAGTACTTGGTACTAAGATATCTGAGGGGATATCTACCGTGCTGGGGGATCAAAGTCGTGAAGCTGTTTCAGTTTCAGAAATTTTAAACAAGGCCCAAATAATACAAAAATACCTTTAAAACGAAAATACAAATGACTAACACGGATTGTCTACGTTACGGCAACTACTGCGTAGATTTCTAGTCTCTCTCTTGTCGTGTCACTAGTTTCTTTCGAATCAGTGTGGTGAAAGGATTTTAAGTGCGCCTCAAGAGGCTCCTCTCGAGCACATGACATATGTTATAGAACTTAGGTTTTACTTTTTAGGTTCTACGACATGCCGGTTTCCTCAAGATGTTTTCTTTCACCGTTTGAGAGTACTGGCATTGTGCATATAAATATTTGAACAGAAAAACTCATTGGTGCATGATCGGTTTCGAACCCACGACCTTAGGATCGGAAGGCGGGGCCGCTACCACTAGACCACCTAGTGGATCACCCATCTAAATATAAATTGATGCTCAACAAGGAACAAGATTAATGCTCTAAAACCGGTGCTCTACGAGGAATGCCTTGTTATATCTGTTATGCCAGTTTCTAAGATTACAGGCTAATCAAGTTGGGACCCGACGAGCATGACTTTGAGTGTGTCATTGATAATAACATCCGTGTGATTATGTTAACTATGTATCAAGTAAACAAACTTCGCTAAGCTTGCTCTTCGCTAAGGACGTATTGTGAAACTATGGTATGGTATTATATGTTGTGTGTTCTTGTGGGCAATAAATAACTGTCTATGTATGGGAAGTAGGTAAGCGCGGATCCACCTTTGCGGGCACGATGGGCATGCCCATAACCCTAATAGCCGTGTGACGTCTCATACAGTGTTCGCCCCACGACTTTGTCCACGTGGAACTACAACACTACTTAAATTTTGGTCAGACCGTCATATTATACATTGTAAACATGTAAAATGATTAATGATGCAGAAATCACTCGCAGTCGCATTTTCGGGTGGCTGTGACCACAACCTTTTTCGAGGGCTGGATCCGCGCCTGGATATAGGTATACAAAGCCTTAGTTTGATAAACAAAGCCAATTAGCGGGCACAAGATAAACAGGTCGAAAAAATATAAAGAAATATCATCACGATTTCACAACTGTTCTCTTGTTATCCCCATGCACGGTTGACGGTCCTCTCAGATCTCTTGGTACTTAATATCTTCGAAGATAAGTAAGGGGAGTAATCAGAACCACGTCCATTTGGCCCTTTTCCGCATTTTATCTGCTCTGGTGGAGTAACATGCATTATGCACTAATTATCTCTATCTCTATTTATATAAAAATCAATTGATGTTCGTTTGTCTCGCTAAAACTCGAGTACGGCTGGGCCGATTTAGCTGATTTTGGTTTTGAAATGTTTGTCGTAGTCCAGGGGTTTGAGAGGTTTAAAAGGTGAGAAAACATGGAAAAATTGCGAGGAAGATAGTAAAAACAACAATTTCATTTTCCCTATTCTACCTAAAGCGAAGGGAGAGTTTTAATGTCGTTAGGATAGGTGATACGAAGTAAACCGGGTCATCTATTATGTATATAAAAATATGAAATAAAATAGATTTGATTGTGATCCTCAGCACGGTAGATACCCCTTAAAAGCTCTTTGTACTTCGGTCATGAAAAAACAACCAAGATACGCCACGAGCTCTTCGACCGCAGGAAACATTAGTTGGTTATTATAAATGTCATTATTTTAAACAGTTTTGAATGGTGTATAATTAACACCCTAGTTATTATATATTTATGTTAATAACACAACCACGCTATGAGGAAGTCTGCTTTACAACATAGACGACATAAAATAGTAACTTGTGTATATTTATACACTACGCTAAAGAGCCATATTGTTAAACTAAAGCCAAAAAAAAGTTACGCTAGTCTGGCGTATACATTGCACCACGTATCTATGTAAATCGATACGGCAGACACATTGCGTGCGTTACTCTATTGGCCTTTTCAGCTTTTTTTTGTTCCGATCGAACGTCGAATAAGTTTGAAAATAGCATTTTGTGCCCCAAACAATGTGGCTTCGGCCCGCGGCTTTGCTCGCGTATTAATAGTGATTACAGAGAGCACTGGTGGTTTAGTGGTAGCGGCCCCGCCTTCCGATCTTAAGGTCGGGGGTTTGAAGCCTGCCGTGGACCAATGAGTTTTTCTGTTCAAAAATGTTTGTGCATAATGCCAGTACTCTCAAACGGTGAAGGAAAACATCTTTAGGAAACCGGCATGTCGTAAAACCTAAAAAGTTCTATAACATGGTGTCAAGAGCTCGAAAGGAGCCTCTTGAGGCGCACTTATAATCCTTTCACCACACTGTTTCGAAAGAAACTTGAGAAAGAGAAGTCGTGATAATAACATTAATATTGAGGTATTTATATAGTTCGTTCGACTTTCCTTCAATGAGTTCTTTCATGTTTTCTACCCCGTTACCGGTTATTTTTCGGGATAAAAAGTAGCCTATGTGCTTACCCGATCTACGAACTATAGTTGTTCTAAGTTCCATTTCTATCGGTTCAATGGTTAGGGCGTTATTTGAGCCACGCACATCTGTTTTATTCCAACAATTGGTTCAAGGGTTAAGGCGAAGACAAGAGCTAATGTGACCATTTTGTGTGCAATCACATTGCATAAATTTTAGTAAAAATTTCATTTTCATAATCGATGCAAGTTTTCCTACTCAAAAGTTTGCTTTACTAGTTTTCGTACATAGGCAAACTTTAAAGTAGGAAAACTTGTATCGATTAAAATGTAATTTTTACTAAACTGTGTGCACACAAAATGGTTGATTGCGATTTTTCGAAAATGAGTTTAGTGATTTAATATCTTTCAACATGTCGAAACGTGCGAGCGAGAGTCACATTACCTCTTGTGTTCGCCATAAGGGTATGTTTTAGCCACACACATCACAACTTTCGCATTTACTCATATATTTGTATTTACTTATATATTTGTTGGTTAGGATTTGGCAATAACCTGATGGTAAGTAACGATGAAGCCGACGTTCACGCTAAAATGTAATCCAACCTATACCCAGTTACATTGGCGACAGTCTGAATATTTATTTAAACGTCAAAAAGTGAGTTATGTAAGAAGATAAGATATACAAACTACTACAAAAGCACTTTACATACCTTGTAACACATGTTCGTAGTGATGATAAAATAGTGACTAAACATAGTGAAGTCTTCTATAAGGTACATGTCTGTTATTGACAGACAATCTTGCCAGTTTCAAATGAAATAGATTAAATACTTTTTTGTAAAGTCAGTTCATAGTAAAATAGGCCGTCATTTGTTTTATAGAAAATGGTGGCGGTTTCCTCCAGAACTTCTTTCAAATCAGGATATCACATACGTATTACGATTTCATTCCAATAGGTGACACTTTATGCTAAGACCTCAAGTAATGTTGGTTGAAATACCACCGAAGTTACACAGCAGAACTCAAAATAGCACTAGGAAAACAATTAAAATGAAGAAGTTAAGTTACTTACCAAGATAACAAAAAATGAATCACATAATGAATCATTGTGGCCAAACATAATATTTTTTCTTAGAATTTTAAGTCTTTATGAAATGTTGCCTTTTTACCTATCTCTATGTAAGGAATTAAAAGGTTGTTGATAGAATGTCAATGTCATTATCATGAAAATTACGTTTTAGTCACCTCGACTCTATTCCTATCTCGGCCCTCGTAACGAATTCAACTTCTTATTAATGTCTTTTGTGGTTTTCATAATTCTGTTGATGTCCGGTTTTACCCCAGTGTCGTAACCTTTTAGAGAGGTAGTCAGTGACGAAGAATATAGCGGTTTACGCAATTCGACTTGCCAAAATTTAACCATGAGAGTTAATTTTGCACGAGTTCACGCAGATGAGAACACTCTGTCACACCATGAACCGATACGGTTGAAACATAGAACAAGTATAGTTTGATTAGAATATAAGCATCTTTTTATCCCGAACAAATACCAGGCACGAGCTAGAAAAAATTTACGAACCCGTTAAAGGAATAGCAATCACTACATACACGAGAGCGATGCTGCGGGCGACAGCTAGAATATAGTAATATAGCACCTGACTAGTTATTCTACGAATTTATCGGTCCGATAATCCTCCTACATAATATTTAAGAAACTATTTTATCAACAATCTTTTGGTCTGTTCTATTACTAGTTTTATCTAGTTTATAATGTTTTGTAACACTTTTTTTTCTATGAGAAATCCTCCTCTACTCGTAAAAACCTGTTATTAAGCAAAATGTTTGAATTCCGTTACATATTTCTGTTTTTTTTTGTGATGTTTTCCTGTCAATGATTAAATAACTGAATACATTTAGGCCGCCTCTATGCTGCTCGGGTACATTCACACTCATTCAATAGCGAAGTCGTGGCTCTGAATGTGTGTAGGTATTCCGTCAAATTCAAATGAGATATTATAAATTAAGTATTTGTATGACCTACTTCAGCCTTCGTAAGAATATGTGATTATTTACCTTGCGGTTTTCTGCAATGGGGATTTATACTTTATATCTTATCAGACTCTTATCACCAGCTATCAAGTTCTGTGAAACTGATATGAAGACTGTAAAAGGTTCAACTAGCTGAATATGGCTGATTTATGGCGTATAGATTGGTTTATCATAATATAATCATGCCTTTTACTGCCCGGATGTTAGTCCACAGCGATGCCCCCGACAAGTCTAGCTGGCGATTAACTGTGAACCCTCAATTTTTATAATTTGGCGTTGGATTTTTTTCCCTACCAATATCGTCACACTTCTGTACCCGAACTCTTGAGGTTTTTTTTCGTTATCTGTAGCGTTTGGCTGTTTCTGTATAGAGGCTCGTGTGTTCTCAGCACACCTGATAGGCGCTTACCGAAGCTCCTTACAAAACTGGCCTGACCTACAGAAAACGAGAAAAAGATACACGGAGTTACCAGGCTTCGTCCATTTACTTCTCATCGTGGCTATGGTGTGTGAAAGCCAATGTTGGATTTAAGTTGTTTTTCAAATCAGCTACAGGTTATTAAAGTTATATACATATGTCCATAAATACCTAGTTATTATTCGATCCAAATAAAACACCTCGAACCTACAAAAACAAGAATAATCAACTCATACATCCGTGTAAATGATTAGCATGGTATACTTAATTTAATTTACCATTAAAAGTAACCGAAATACGTCAAACTTGTCACTTTGTTATTTCTCAAAATCCAGTTTCCAAAAAGCATTACGCCCTCGCCTTTCTTTTCAATCTCAACTTACATAACATGATTTCGGACGCCGAATCTTGGGCTTGCAGTTAGCACGTCATTCTTTTTGGATTTTATTGTGATCTCTCCTCTACCTTATTAGGTAATTCAGTTCATAACTACCGCTGAATGTTCACCTTTATGCATAACTGGGGTTTTCACTATATGGCACTGCAAAACCTATCACTCTAGGCGTGTCTGATTCTATATTATATCTTATTTATTTGCACGTTGGAGGACATGAAAATTATTGAGTATTTTGAACTCTCTGCTATCAATTTCGCCTTAGACTTCGATTGCGAATTAAAGTCAATCTTCAAATAATTTGCTTCTTTCGACACGCACGGATATTTATTTCGGCATTAATTCACCGTTCCTTATATTGGACTTCGGACACAACCTCTCACTAGTTGTTTAAGTTAACGTTTTTAAAACTGGATATATCTACCCGCTTATTTAATACTACATAATTCTAAGCCAACAACCATTTAGTCAAGCATCTGTAATCATGGTAATATTGTCATGGTTTTCCTCTTCGTCTGAATCGGCATGGTTAATAAGTAAAACATGGCAAGGGTAGCAGGAAGCGTACTGCCGTATTTGCGTCGTGTTGTGAAGGCTACCATACTTTAAAGTCGCCATTGTCACGAAAAAAAAAAAACTGCCATTTAGCGAGTCATCGCCCTAATTATCGAACCATTTCGTTCAGTGTTATTTGTAATATTTTTTCATAATATTTTTTATGAACGGCCTCTGTTATGGCCAAGCTCGATAACCATTAACTATGTACTATGTATACCATAAATACCACAGTTCGGGGTCAGAATTTAATATTATTTATCGAACATGATAACTTTGTCATAAAGCGATTTTTGTTGTATCGATTGTGAAGAGAGTTCGTCATCCTAAGACCCTGATGCTCAATGTCACGGCTGTTGTGCTTAGTAATGATTACAATAATTATCTATTTAATGCCGTTTACCTCTCCGGTACGGCTTTTTCTTCACATCTACGTGATTATGGATTACTTTGGGAACTACTAGCATAATAACTCTGTTTTGTTTGAGATGTTTTTGGATTGGGTAGTTTGGCATTAAGGTTAACCTATCCTCTTTAATTCCTCATTCCCAAATAGACTAGTGCTATCGGTAGATATCATCATGGAGGAAACCTCAAATGTAGAGTCGTAACTCCAACACATTCAAGTTCGGCTCTAAAAGAGTGGGCTTCATAGCTTCGTAATGATGAAGCAATTATATAATATGTGGGAAATAATGTCCAGCGATCCAGCAAGAACGATTTTTGGCTGTTTCTATTCCATCTATCATCTGGCGATCTCCACAATAATGGTTCGTCGAAATTGCTTCGAACAGGCTACAATGTGCCAATGGTTATGCGAGCAAAACCAATATTTGATAACACCTGGGCTCACGTTTCTGGTAGTATATCCACCAATCATGTGTCTTATCTCATCGGACCACTCTGACGACGCAGTGTTGGCTGTTGCATAATGATATGAAGTGGGCAAGCGCGCTTTAATGGATTTTATGGCAGAAGAAATCTGAGCTTATTATTTTTTATTTTCTACACGCTCTCCAATAATAATAAATGAATGAATAAATGGAACCTTACAAACTAACAAAATAGGTCAATAAGAAATACAAATTTACAATGGGTGATCTTATGGCTAAAAAGGGATCTTTTCCAGACCACCACAATACATAATGTTGTATTGTGGTGGTCTGGAAGAGAATAATAATAGTCTAACTAAACGGAGGTATGTTTATGTTCTAGCACAATTTTAACTGATATCGTAATCGTAACGTATCTGAAAAATCTGTCTTTTTGCCATGATAGTGCTGACATCCACTTCAGAAATCTACCGAACCACTTCGTTCGTTGATGGACTATTGAAAGTAAATCTACATTCGATATTTTAAAATTAACTTTTGTGAACCGACATGCTTATTATTTTGATCACCTACCTAAGTATAAACCTTGGTTAAATGTGCTGTTCTAATCTAAGGCCCAGTTTCACCATGCTCTGTTAGTTACTAATCAAGGATTAAAAGACCGTTAAATCTAACCTTAGCTGTCAAACACGTACATTTTGACATATTAACGGCCCTTTAATCCTTTGTTAATCTAACAGAGCATGGTGGCAGCACGGCCCTTAAGCTTCTAATCTAATTCTTGTCCCTATCTAATTCGGAATTTCACGCGTCGCGCATCTAGTTGCTCATCTGGCAGAACTCACCGCTTATATGTGCCATCTGCCATCTGAAGAACGGAAGCGCGCAGATATTTAAAACCCACTTGAGGTTTCCCATTCGTTTGGTAGCAGTTTCCCATCTATTTGGTAACCTTGCTGAACATCGCCTAATTTTGGTTGGTTTTCGACGGATAATCCAATAATAGGGTTATTTTACTTTATCATAATTATCAGCCTGAATATGACTTTGTTTGGAGTATTTCATCCTCATGTGCCTGCTATTTAACCGGCACCCACGTCCGTCAAACCGAACTATGTCTTCTGCTGGCCATATGCCACCCCTGTATATTATGGTTTTTCTTTACTTAAATGTTTTTGTCCACCAGGTTCGAACTCCGCCGAACGCTACAGCTATGGAACTGTGGACTGGCTGCTTTCAGCATTATGGGTGCGTGTCGCACGCTTCCCGAATTTGTGCACGTGTTAAGAAATTACGGGATCTACCACTCCATCTGTGTGCCAAGGTAAGTCGGCTATCTTCAGAATACTGGTACTAGTAGAACAGAATAGAAAAATCTTTATTTTGTCTGTTAAAAATCGAAATTTACAAAAGAGCCACAATTTTGATGACAAAACGAAAAAGGCCACCACTCAGCATTTGCTGTAAGAGCTCAAGCCCATACAGCGCTGGTTTTCAATGGCGCCATAGTGAGTAGAGCAGCATAGTGAGTAGACTGAGTATTAACAATAATATTTTTCCCAAATGTTATCAGTGCGGTACTAAAAGGCGTTTGTATCCGATCAAATTAGTTGGCTCAACTTACTCTAGTACTAGGTACGGACAGTTGTATAATACTTATAGTCCAATAGGCTTTGGAGCTATGTCTGATGGTGTGACTACATTAAGTCTACTGGTCATAAGGCCGTCGGAACAATGACGCCATTTTTCGCCAGCATCTCTTTACCTAGCGTCGCACACTGCATTGCATAGGCAAACAAATATACACATACATCGTTATCAAACAATTTAGGTGAGTGATTCTCAGAACGCATTTAAAAAAAACATGTTACTAATGTATACGTAGATGACGTAGGTTAGGTTACGTACCATAGTCGAAATCTTAAACGATTGTAAACGATGATTCTATTTTAGCTGGCTGCTGGACGAACAGGCGGGCTATATTAGTTTGCACTTTGCACCGCCATTCGGCGGTTTTGGATAGATTGATCGAGTTTGTGTAGATTTACAGAATACGGAAGATTTATTTCTGTTTTCTGTGGTGGATACTCAACGACGTAACTCGGTATTCAACTGTTGATTCGGTAGGGGCCGAGGTTTGAACAGGGTCGAAATGAAACTAAACATCTACTCCTATGAAAATATAAGTCGATTCTAAACGGTATTATTCAATTGTTGATTCGTTAGGGGCCGAGACGATACGGACAAATTGGGACTAAACATCTACCGAATAAAATAAAAGTTAACATATAAGTAGATTCTGTACGACATGATTATTGATTGATCAGTTCCCACAGCTCAGTTGGTAGTAGCTCTGCCTTCTGTGCTGTAGGCCGTGTATATTATCATAACTATACATTTACAAAAAAAAGTATTTAAGTATTATGTTTCCATATGACAAGCTTTGGCTTAGAGCTAATGTGTTGCGTTTGGTTTGGAGCTAATGTGTTGCGCTAGTACTAGTGAGCTGTGTGGAAGGTCCACCAATATTTATTTATTTATTGATTAGTTTTTTATTCATTGGAGCTCGAGACGGGACTATTCCCGTCTCGAGCCCCAATGAATAAAAAAAAATGATAGTAGCTGTAGTAACGATAGAAGTAGTAGCTAGTTAGTGTCATTTCGACCATAGGGTCGACTATCCATTGAAATCCGTTTAAATATTGCCTTTTATTTGTTCAAATTAGCCCTAGCTGTGTTTGTTATTTACCCATTAGTGAGACATGGCATACATTTCAACTTTATTAATCTTTTGACAGACTGTTATAAAGTCACTAATTTAGTTCCTGAAAAGTAGTATTACTGCTTTAGACTTTTTAATTTAGTTCCGATGACTATCGCACCATGAGATCTTTCGTCAGACAATTGCGGAATATCTTTTCTTCCAATAGCATTGACTTCTGTAGACAAAGAGCCGCGTTTAAAGAGTTTACTAACATAGACAGTGATAGAGCGTGGAAATAAGCCAAGACGGTTCCGCTCTAACCCCGTACGTAATAAACCTTACTTAAATTTAAACAGCGCTTAAAACTTGCCTTGCCACTGTTTAGAGATGGAAACAGTTTATCTATTGTCGATATTTTGTTTGATTTGTATTAGAAATACTACTCCTTACAATCTAAATAAGCAGACTGTGATCCTCATGCACGTTAGACATCCTCAGAACTCTTCGTACGTTTGAGAATTCCTAATTCTCAGTTTCTAATATAACCTATGAGCTGTTTACGTAGTAGTCATATTACTAGAGTAATCACAAATACGGGAAAGGTAGAGTAATCAGAAATACGGACCGTCCGTTGAAGAATCTAATTTCCCTAGATACTGTAAACAATTGTCAAAGTAAATCAGCCAATCAGAACTCAGAAGCGAGTTTAAGCGACAGGCTACGATCTGTAGTTGAACTAACGGATGCCCGTAGATGAGGGAGGTGAACATTTAGGTTCAATCATTGGATTTGGCACATGTCGTCTTTTGGATAGATAGCGTTCCATTTGCATACTGTTCCGTTATGCAGAATAAGACAAATAAACTCTCAATTAATTGTAATTGCAAAAGTGTGTCTATCATTGTAATGTTTTCAACAGCCGATTCGCAGAACTAATCTCTATGAAATTTAACCCAGAAACTCTGCTCAAATCTGCTCAATTTTAGTACAATATCTTGCGCACATGGGAAAATCTTTAGTTACAACATCAAGTTCTATGAAGAAGTATTCTCTTACGTTTTTCATGTTTATAGAGTTTTATAATAAGGAATTTAACTAAGTAATCAATAATGGTATGTAGTAAAACAATGGATGGCCATTTAACACGGTTGCTGAAGGCTTGGCCGCGGCACTCCTTACATAATGACCCTGACGCCATCAACGTTCAGGCTAGATCGCGCGGATCACTCGTACAATGCTCTGCGGAGGAAAATGTACCATGCAAAAAAAAACGTGCCCCACGATGCACTGCCCTGCTTCCATTAACTTGAGGCATAAAAGTTGTAAAACCTCATGTACCTGTAATTTCACCCTTCGAACCCAAACATTGCTGTGTTTTGGTTTGAAGCTGCTTCGACGCTGCTTTACGGCTGAATTAGGCATGGTGGTAGTACTTCCCTGAACGTGCCACACATAAAGAACTCTACTACTAACAATCATCAGCCCAATGGACTTGGATTTTCCATTGCTATACATAGCGTTCCATTTAATTTTCTATTTTTCGATTTTGTGCGTTACCCACGGATTTCCCGCAATATTCAAAATGTCATCAGTCCATCAAGTGGGGTCTGTGACGTCTTATGCTCCCCCAAAAGCCAAGTGGCCTGACCAAAAATGTTACAATGAAATTTTCTTTTAATCTAAGCACTTCCGTGCTTCATAGGGCTGGGTTAAGATTTTAGTCTCGGTTATAACAGCAGTTGTTATAACACCATTTCAGACCACACCACCTTCAGGTGGTCCAGTGTTGGCCACTAACTCAAACAAACTTAGGAAGTTTAGATAACTATTTGGGAAAGATGACGTTACGTCAGTTACGTCTCGAACGAACTGATAGAAGGCATTCCTTGTTCTGACAGTCAGGATTGTATCGAGAAAGCTTGACTCTAGTTTTGACTCGCAAAAGATTCGCGCAAGATTGTTTCACTGCGAAAAAGAATCAGTAGTTCTATCGCGCCAAAGAATAATTTTAATCGTGGCTGTGCTATTATTGAACTACCCGCAATCTAAATCTAAATCATTGCATATTTGATTATGATTTGCCTGTCACTGTTTTTCATTAAGGCGAAGACAAGAGCTAAAGTACTTCTCTCACGCACATTTCGACATGTTAAAAGACATAAAATCACTAAACTCATTTTCGAAAAATCGCAATCAACCATCTTATGTAAAACCACATTGCACCCAGTTTAGTAAAAAAAAATTTGATCGATACAAGTTTTCCTCCTCAATCTTATCTTTCAACAAGTCAAAACGTGCGGGCGAGAGGTACATTAGCCCTTGTCTTCGCCTTAACGATTTGGAGTTTGTGCATTGATTATCTTGGAAACATATAAGTCCAAATATCTCTTTCATCTAATCAGAATAACAGTCATGTCTGATATGGGTAGATCGATCGTATCGATCTATATCAGCCTGTCGCACGTAGCATACACGGCGTCTGATAAAACTATTTTAATTAACTAATGCTTTCGACTTAGTGAGTCATCAGTAGGTGCAGCGCCGCGTGAATACGGCTATTTCAAAACGTTGGGAATCGTTTCCGAGAGGAAACATCAGTTTCAGTGCTTTTTGTTTATTACAAACAAAACAAAAGAGACATATTATGATTTATGACCGAACCGGCGCACGCGCTCGATAACAGCAGATACATATAATTTTATTGACGTCGTCTTTGACCTTTCAATTGTTTTAAATTATAGCCGCTGATTAGAACTTTAATGGGATTCACTTGACTCTTGTTATTTTTTACGAAACCTTCAACAGTCAAACCCCACTTTAAATGCTTAGAAAGCAATATAACAACATATTTTATTTAAAAAAAAAAAGTTAACTAGTATTCATATATTATACTAATATAGTTAGGTTGTGTACAAAGCGATTGGCTCATTTGCCAGACGTGTGTAAATAAATAAAGCATTTGTAAATGATGTGTCATATGAAATTATTTTATTAGCCTCGTAGCTGTTCATAACATTTTAATGACTCTTTTAATGAATGAATACAAATATCACTTCAATCTTTAAGCACAGGAGTTGGGTTTTGAACCCAAGACTGTGACCTTAGGTAGGAGTAGTGATTGATTGAATGCCAAGAAAGATGCTTGTTATGAATTATGATGTTTACAACTAAGTACTCATATTTACCGGTATAAACTGCGGTAGGGAATTTGACCTTGCGGTTATTCTATAATAGTTCTATTAATATAGGTACAAAAGGTTTAGGCTGGCCACACACCAGATAAAGTCTTTGTGAAGGGTTCGTCCGGGGAAGTACTACCACCACGCCTTTTTCTGCCGCCTAGCAGCGTTATCTGTGTTTCGGTTTGAAGAGTGTGGTTGCCAATGTAATTACAAGCACATGAGGCTTAACATCTGTATGCCTCACACTACCTCACACTACACACTAGTCCCGTTTCGCAAAATCAGGGAATTAAGTCGCAGATCAAATTAAGCCCCGGTGTTTTTTTTTAAAGTACAATTTTAAGTAATACTTGTGGAATTCAATTTACTTACAATTTCCATGAAAATAATTGTTGTAATATTTTTGTATGGAGAAAATCAGTTTTTTTAAATTATTTCGTGTTCGGGCATATGTTTAAATCTGGCGAGCATGAGAGACGATGATGGATCCGGAAAAATTCTAAACGTGTGCGGTACTTTGATCCCCAGGCACGTCGATATCCCCTCAGATCTCTTAGTACCAAGTACCTACCAACTTAAAATTCTTTTGAGGATATATATTACATTTGGGCTCATACCAACATTTGATATTCAATACGTGAAAGGTTGCAAGCCCATCACCGCTGCTAGAAATCTAACAGGTTTCCTCATGATATTTTCCTTCACCGTTTAAGAGCACTGGAGCCGTGTGCGTGGTCTGACGCATTCCTGCCGGAAATGTTCTGGTAATGTGCGGCCGGCATTAGCTGTAGAGTTTAATGGATATATTTTTTATCGAGAACCACAGAATGCGTAGGTTGGGTACCTCGTGCCCTGCGTTACGTCACGCCAATATCCGGATTGGTCTTTACAAAATTATCCTTCACTACCATCAAATCTTCGTCTGCGCAGATGGTAGAGTTTTTTCCTACTTACTTGTCACTTATAGTCATATTTTGGACAATTCACACAACATCTTTATAAATTGTAGCCTATGTGTTATTCTGATGTTTAAGCTATATTATTGTAAAGTTTCATTGAAATCCATGCAGTCTTTTACGTGAAAGAGTAACTACTAGCTGATAGAACAACCAGATGGCCCACCTGATGTTAAGTGGCCTGCCCTGCGTTTATCAACTTGAGGCATACAGATGTTAAGCCTCATGTGCCTGTAATTACACCGGCAACCACAATCTTCAAACCGAAACACAGCGTTGCTGCTTGGCGGCAGAAAAAGGCGTGGTGGTAGTACTTCCCCGGAGGAACCCTTCACAAAGAGCTCTACTATTAAAATTTATTCATTTTAAATCAAAAGACTCCTAGGGTCCGTCCAACTCATAATGTATATGCACACTTTCACTTGGACAATACAATGATAGTCACAGTCACGCGACGAGAATACAAAATACCTACAAGAATACGTGATGTCGACCGAATACTTTAAAATTATCTAACTTTGGATTTGCATCAGCGATTTGTTTATTTATTCAGAAACTTATAAATTGCCTTGTTTCCTGCTAATTGCATGTGTTTCCTGCCCTACTAATATATAAATGCGAAAGTTACGATGTCTGGAGTACGCAACCTGGATTAGCATAAGGCTACTTTTTATCCCGAAAAATCTGCAATGTAGAATAAGGGGCCATTCATAAATTACGTCACACGAATTTCATGATTTTTGACCCCTCCCCCGTCCTTGTCACAGCTGATCACATTTGTGAGACCCCCTTCCTGTGTGATGGATGTATGTCACATATTTTGCAATTATACTAAAAATTTGTGATGTCTCAAATTTGTGATGTCACAATTTTTTTGTGTTGTAATACTTTGGATATAAAATATAAATGGCATATTACATTTTGATAGAATGTGATGTCACAAAATTTGGGATCCCTCCCTACCCCTTGTCACACTTCGTCGACCCCCTCCCCCCCTTTAAAGTGTGACGTAATTTATGGATGGCTCCAAACACTCGAGCGAAGTTGCGGGCGGCGGCTAGTTGTTATTAATATAATGTGTTTAGAACAATCAAGTGTAGTGGGACAAACTAGACGTTTTGTGACACATATGGTCAGATTTAGTTGTGCACTAGCTTCAACCAGATTCTTCGAGGAAGTCTAAGGGGGGTAGTCAGAGGTACGTCCAAACATAACATTTGGCACACACCTACTCACATTTGCAGAATCTGGAGTTCGAACTCGGTACTAAGAGATCTGAAGGGAGATATCTTGTCTGGAGATCAAAGTCGTGAAGCTGTTTTTTTTTCTAACAACACATGATTTATCCTAAACTTCACTTAGGACCAATGGATTTTTCCTATCGAAAAATGTATGTGCGCAATGCCAGTGCTCTTAAACGGTGAAGGAAAACATCGTGAGGAAACCAGTTAGTACTCTAACAGCGGTGATGGACTTGCAACCTGTCACGTATGGAATACCGACTACTCCAAAATGTGGGTATGTGCCAAATATAATGTTTGGACGTACCTCTGACTACCCCCCTTAGACGTCCTCAAAAGAATCTGGAGTTAGTACTAAGAGATCTCAGGGGATATCTACAGTGCCTGGGGATTATTTATATAGATTAAAAATCTGTGTTGGTATTAATTCTGTCTTGCAGGCACATCTGACAAGAATATGTACACTACATTGCAGATAAAATCTTGGCGCAATTTTCCTTTATACAGCTTCCATTAAATGGTGTGACGTCAACAGCACATTATTCGTCAATAACGGATGGTGGCTGCAACGTATTGATCTTTGATCTTCTAAAGATAAAACTTGCCTTGCTAGCTGACTGGCACACACGCAGATTTTTTAATTCCTTCTTTTTCGAGTCAAAAGGCTTTTTTTTAGTTGAATCAAATGGTCTTAAACCTATGTGAATCTTGTCAGTTTCAGTGCCACACGACCAAATCTAAAAGAACAGGCAACAACCTTACGGATTGGTTCTTTTAACGGGTTTTGCACCAGCAGCAAACGCTGAATGGTCATAGTTTTATCGTCATCATTCGTAATTATTGATTTTCTTGGTTACCTATGGTTTTTGAAACGAACGGTAATCATTTTTGATTCTCTTTGCTCAAAATGTTCAATGAAAATAAACCATCCTATAACTTCCTTTTTGAAAAGGGTTCCCGAAATTCAACTCCTAAAAGGTGCAACAAATAACACAAACTGGCTGGCTAGTGGCTGACACGATGGTAGAATAATAAAGCGGGCAAAACCGCGTGCAGTACACTGCATAGTTCTAGATAAATCTGCAATTCACGACTTACTGATTGGTTTTGGAATATATCCAGATGGAATTGGAAGTTGATTTGGTGAGTATGAATATGTAGATTCAGGGAAGTAGTCCAGAAATCGCCAACAACAAGGAATTGTTGTATGGGATTTCTGAAATATGCCATTTTTATACTAGGCCGCCCTACTCTATCACTTGTTTTTGTTGCAAGCGCGCCATATTCTAAAACATGATGTACGGGAAACTTAGTTGCATGCAGTGCACGTGACATCTAGCATTTCATCTATCTATACGCCCGTATCGATAATGATTGGAATCGATATCAATTCATATTATAGTAGTGTGCAACATTCAATGTATACACTATTGACTTTAATTAAGTTTCTATAAAAACTGCGGCGCCATGTTCCTTTTTGGACCTTTTATTTTAATAACCTAGCGTCTGTAGCTCTCTATGTCTGGTTTAGCACTGGTGGTCAAATGGTAGAGATCCCACTTTTTGACGTGGCTTCAAATCCAGTCGTACACCAATTAATTTTTCATTACAAGAGCTCTCTTTCTAACAGTGACAGTAAAAAACCATTAAAAATAATAGGATTACCTATAGCATAGAATATAACATTTTAACACCCAGCCCCGGAACAAACAACTTCATCATAAGCAAAAGAAACCTAAAATTACCAATTGATTGGAATTTTCCTCCTAAGGTTCCAAAATCGGACAGTGTACCTACAAATTATGGTATGATGCTCTGTCGGGCTTCGTCAAAAAAACCGAGTCAGGCGTCCGTTTTGGTAATGTGAGTTTCGTAATGTTACCACGGCCACTTTTACCCTGTAGTGTTATGCCGTAAACAACAAGTCACGGAGAGTATCACCTATTGGACCCGTGATTGGACCCGCGGTCACATAGCGCGAACCCGGCTAACAAACAACGCACCGACTTTACGGAGTTCCAACAAGTCGACATTTTTAGCGATAGTCTTAGTTTTATTTATAAGTCCCTAAGAACATATTTAAGTTTTTATCATTAATTAAGATTCAGCGTTTTGGTGTTATAATGTAAGCTTACCCGCGGATTCCGCGGTCACTTGGGTGGTTGTTGTTGAAGGAAGGACACACAGGAATAATAAACAGGCCAATTTAAACATTTGACTTCATCAAATTTGCCTGTCACTTTATGTCACACGGTAACAGATACAGCAGAGAGTACCTAACCTTTAATCATTATTTATCTCGACATTAGTTTAACTACCTTGAAGTCGTGTTGAGGAAGATAAATAAAGACAAGTCAAGCTATGCCGACTGCGGATGGCTTCAGCGTACGTACACGTGGATACGCGTCAAGTTATACACTGCTCGTTTTTATGTCCTTGTAGTAAACGTCCTTTTTCTTTGGCTTTGTGTAGCTTGATCTGTATCCGTGTGTACGACTCGCCCTTGGCAAATTTAGTCTGAGACGGTAAACCAATGATCATACATTAAATAGCTGATACACTCAATGCGTCATAAAATTTTCCATTGAAGTATTGAAATGTCGGATAGAATGGATAATAACAATAATGAATTGAATAAATATCTATAAAAAGTTTGCGTACAGTCAATATACCTCTCATGTTGTCCGAACAAATGTAATGTAAGGAAAATGCACCTTTGGCGACCTACAACATATCAGTATTTGCTTCATAATTATGTAATATGTACGTACATGGCAATAATAAGTATCTTATCTACTAAAGTTTATACGTGACAAAACTTTATTTACACTATTAGTGCAAGAAGTGAAGATGTGATACATTCTGTTTGGACGTGTCTGGGGATATCTACCATGTGAGCCACACGGTAGACATCCCCTGACACGTCACGTACGTCATCTCATTAAAAGAAAGCTCAAATTCGACCAAAGTAAGAGTGATTGAAAATATCATAAAAAACCAAATGGATTTTTTTTAATTAGCCATAGTTTCTGTTACTTTATATTGATTAATTTTGTAGAATTTGATCGTTGCAAATATCGTATTATATTAAATTTAGGTACCCTGAATTTCTAATCTTTTTAACAAATCTAAAAAAACAAAAAAAGTAAAATATTGGTAGACATTCCACACAGCGCTATCTCGCCCCAAACTAAGCCAAAGCTTGTGATATGGGAACCAGATAGCTGATATACTAATTATATACATTCTTTTTATATAACACCCAGACAGAGTACAAACATCTATGTTCATCACACAAATGTTTGTTCTCGGTGGGAATCGAACCCACAGCCTACGGCACAGAAGGCAGAGCTACAACCAACTGAGCTGTGAAGGCTGTCACATAATTTGTTTGTTTGCTTTTAGAAATAATTATTAAGTACATACGCATTAACCTCCTATAACCCAGCACGCTGAACATTTTCTCGGCTCGTGGTTTGGGTTGCCAGATGTCCGGTATTTAAGCATACAGTCCGGTATTTTTCCGGACTGTACGAGGCCTGTCCGGTTAAAAATAAATGGTCATACCGCGGTATGACCATTTATTTTTGTTGACCAGAACAATGTCCGGTATTTTGAGGAAAGTCGGTACTACTGGTCACAAGCGCCTACAAAACTAGGCATATATTTTGTTAAGTAAGTTATAGATTTTATTATTCATACCATTGTTTAATAAAGACTTTCTCAAAGTGAGCATAGGCTTGGCGACCACAATTTTATGACTGCATTATACTTTGTTACTTTTGATTAATAAATAAAAACTATATAAAATTCGACCTAGCTTACATTTTTGGGGGTTGTCCGGTATTTTTTCGCAACTCACCTGGCAACCCTACTCGTGGTTCTGTTAGCACTGCCATGGCACATGCGAGTTATTATACTAACCTTCAAACGAACTTGAACTCGCCAGGGCCAATCTGTTAATGGAATAAAATTAATACAGTTTCCGCAATTAAACCCTTTTCTGAGAGCTGCTATAGTTTTTTCTTGGTAACTTACTGTGTTTAAAATAATTGTTATGCTGAAACCGGTTTTTCTAGATCTCTATAGCACTTATCTCTATTATCTGTCTATAGTTTACGGATTAAATTACATGTACTTAAAATTGTAGCAAGGGAATTATAGTTTTTCTAACGATTTTATATAGTATGTTTATGGTGTATGATACCGACAAACTACTTATTGAATTATTCGTGTCTATTATATAGGTATTTTAATATGTTAATAAAGCTATACTATTTAGGTAGCCAGGAAGCTTGAAGCGAGGTAATAATTTGTCATATATACAGTAACAATCATGTAGGGCTAGGATGAATATATATTTATGTGTGATTCTAATGTTTTCCATTCATGTTTTTCGTGTTTAACGATTTAATAATTAACACCTAAAAACAACGTCAATATTGTCTTTTCAATGTGACCAGTTTTATCTATTTATGCACAAGGAACTAACAGCTTTGTCGTAATTTTGAACGTCATATGCTTGTTTAAATATTTTTTTCTCGGCTGGCTCGAATGGTTTTGCGTCAATAACTTTTTGTCCTCTCTCAAAAACCAATACTCACAATCATCGACGTTTCATTTTTGGATCCACACGATAGCATACCGACGTACCTTTTGAGGGACAGTCTTGTAGGCAGTCTAGGTTGATCTTCCGAATCCATACTGGCACCTAGATTCACGACGTTTCAATGTGATCCTTGTGATTCAACTGAATAAATACCTTTTTGACATAATGTCTTCTCGCTAGGTTGTCGACCGTTTGTTTTTGGACTTATTGTAGAACACTCAGACTTAATGAGCGCCAAACCGGTATGGAGAGATCCGAAGACATCTGTGGTGTGCCATGGGAGTGACCTATGTCCATCAGTGGACTGCCAACATGCTGATTATGTTTGAAAATCATGATTTTTATAATCACAATCTGTATCTATGTCTCTAAGAGTAGTAGAGCTCATTGTGAAGGGCTCATCTGGGAAGTACTACCACCCTGCCTATTTCTGCCGCCAAGCAGCGTTGATTGAAGCAGTATTTCGGTTTGAAGACGGTTGTTGCCAGATAAATTACAGGCACATGAGACTTAACATTTGTATGCCTCAAGTTGATGGACGCAGTGCAGTGCCTCGCAGGCCACTTTCTTATCGTAAATGACTTGCGAGGTATTTTTTTCTTATGGGTGATGGTTACCACACAACATCAGGTGGGCCATCGGCTTGTTCCATAAGCCGAAAACCCTACGCTAGTCTTTTTTAATTCAAAAAATTCAGTCCAACAACAAAACGCTCCATTGCTTCGAAAGACAGTATAGCAGTTTTTGTTGCTAAGATGAAGTAATTCCAAGTAAAAACCGTTGATAGTTGACCACCAACTCTTTTTAATTAAACAAAATACTTACATTAGAAAGTTTTTTGCTCAAGCATATTTACGTAATTTCGGTTCAAAGTGGCGGTAAAACTCGAGTAAAAAATTCATAAAATTCCGCTCGTTTCTGCTCACCCTCTGATATATTAATGCCGTCACTGATTTGCCTTTTAAGTTTCTGCCGCAATTACCTTTAAAATGTAGTGGAGAGAGAATAATTTATATGTGGCTGGCGACCTATGGCGTAAAGCCTTTTTTCTGTCACCGAGCAGTGATGATCGCATTGCTGTTGCAATTACTGAACGCAGTCTAATAAATGTCTATGTCTGTCTATGCCAAATAAAAAAACACAATAGGCTTGAAAATTTCACCTTTTATCTTAGAAAAATACCTAGTCTAGAAGAACAACAAGGAAACGTCTCCTTAGCTTGACTCGCTAGGGAGTCGTAAGGAGTCTTTTTTTGTCATACTTTTTTTTAGCATCTTTACAAGATGTTTTATTTAATATTTTTCAGCTTATTTGAGTTAGGATCTAGCGTAATATTCCCATTACAAATATGGCTTTAGGTCACCCAGGCGGGGAGAATGTTAAAGCTCCCTCAATTCCGGCGGCCGAGATACCAAACACTTGACTCTCACTTGCATTGCAGCAAGGTCGTGTGTTGAGTTACGAGAGCGACTTGACCGACATAGTGCCTTAGATTATCAGTGGCCTTAGCTCGAACGAATTTGACGTTTTGTCGCGTAACGTATCGTATCCATAACAACATATCGAATATCGCAAAGATACGTTGACGCTAAATGAGAACATTACCGCTTTTAAAATTTGCATACTTATTTAGTTACAATGTATGTAATTGTAAATTTTCTCAGAAGGTCGTTGACCGCAGACGACCCTGGTGACCGATGAATTAGTAAAAACATTATTTATTGTCTAAATCAAATACTTATGCAGCTACTTAAAAGTTTTTTTTTTATAGCTTGCTTTTAATGTAGAGACATAATTTAAAGAAAGCAAGCTATGAAAGAAAAGATGTTTTTTTTCTATTTTTTTGGTGATTTAGGTAAATTACTCAACTGCAAATTATCAATATGACCAAAGACAAGGAAAAATTGCCTATTTACACATATCTGCTATACGTGGCTGGTTTTGTAATAAATAAGTAAGAGTAAGACGACGAAGGAGGAAAGGAAAAAAGGGTGAAATTTGGTCGAAGCGAAGACAAGACAGTGAAGTTGGTCTCGTGATGAAATTGTGAAACTAAAGATAACAGAACAATAGGCTGTCAAGACGAGCGGTACTTTTCTCGGAATGGATGTACCTAACGGAAACTATAATTGGAAACGAGGAAAACGCGTTATGACGGCCTAATATCCTAGACTTCTGTACCCCAAGTGTAAGTAAGGCGAAGACAAGAGCTAATGTGACTCTCGCTCGCACGTTTAGAAAATGTTGAAAGATATAAAATCACTAAACTCATTTTCGAAAAATCGCAATCAACCAATTTGTGTGCAATCACATTGCACACAGTTTAGTTAAAATTTCATTTTAATCGATACATGTTTTCCTACCAAAAAGTTTACTTTACTAGTTTTCGTACATAAGCAAACTTTTGAGTAGGAAAACAATGCTTTATCGAGATAAGTTTCATAAGAGAATACATGAACTGTACGGGTATACTACGGTATACTGTATAGGTCTCATCACAAAGAATAAAAATAAATCTCGCCGTAAAAGTTGAAAATCAACATCAATGATGATGAATAATTACGACGCTTGAATTCTGGATAATTATCATCTGAAGTTGAAATTACATCTAATAACTGAAATTACATTTGATTGACTTGATAGAACATTAACCTATGCCTATGTAAGAATATAGTTCTGAATACAATAGAAAATTCTGAGAAGTAATATTTGTGAAATTAGTGAAACGTGACTAACTATCACATAAGCAGAGGTAAGAACGGATCTAACGATGGCACTTCACATCGCTATTTGTGTTCGTGTATTCGTCTTATTTTCCCAAATACGACGATGAGTACTCTATTCCTATTTTTCACGAACACGACGAATACGCAAATACACGAATACCACTGTTTTATTTTTAATACAACAAGCTGATGGAACAAGCAGATGGCCCACCTGATGTTAAGTGGTAACCATCACCAATAACAAATCATTACCTCGTAAGTCACGCACGATAGGAACGCGCCCTACAATGCACTGCCCTGCGTCTCTCTTATCTGTGCCTGCGTCCATCTCTCTCTCATGTGCCTTTAATTACACCGACAACCACACTCTTCAAACCGAAACACAGCAACGCTAATTGGCGGCAGAAAAAGGCGTGGTGGTAGTACTTCCCCGGACAAGCCCTTCACAAAGAACTCTACTACTCTATTCCTATTTTTCCCGAACACGACGAATACGCAAATACACCAATACCAACTGTTCGTGGCAATATGAGGATGGTGTGTTCGAGCTATTCGGATTTCTACACAATAAAGCCGTAATAAGCAAATGAAAACGCGATGTGAAGGCCATAAGGAAGATGTGCCGGTCAATATTGACCGATGTACTAAGTAACAGGTATTCGTATTTGCACAGGTTTTGAAAGATCTACGCAGATACATTATAATTAATGGAAACTTTGTTTAGCTTTGTGAATAATAAATTTGTAAATAGGTACCTGTTAGTCAATACTAACGTTTAAAACAAATAAAATAATCCTTGTAATCTATATATTTTTTTTAATGCTTTATTTTATTTATTAGGAACATAAACAGTTTGTACATATGTAATTATTTTATAGAAAATGATGACATCTGTAGAAGTTAAAAAAACTATCAAAGTCAAAGTCAATAGGTATTTATTCAATAAAATCACAAGGATCACTTTGAAACGTCTTAAAGCTAGGTGACTCTAGGTGCCAGTTCCACGCGACCAAAGCCTAGAAGAACAGGCAACAAACTTACGGCTTGGTTCCTACCGTTCTTTTGTATGTCTATGTCACAGACATCAACGCCCTCCTACGTTAATTATAATTACGATGGCCTAAGTAAATGCTATAATTGCTATAAAATGTAATACAATGCGATCATATAATCCGTTGTATAATTTGGTCTCAGACGGTGAATAAAAAAAAATGTAAAAGTAAAAGGAACAAAAACTAAAACTAATTTCTTAGCGTGAAGGCTGACACAGATTTACGTGTTTCGTTTAAAGTGAGTTGAATCTAGACAGTCAGACAACGTGACCTACTTACTAGATAAACTATTCTTTCAATGCTTTCGAATAACATTTGCACAATACGAGCCTTATACTCGGGTATAAAGAAACTCATAACATTGTTACATTACAAAAGATGGATGGACTGCTTGAAAGATGACATGAAAGGAGTGAGCACTGGGACGACTGATGGAAAGAAATGGAAGATTGTATCAAATTTTACATATTTGTTTTTTTATTCTTCTTGAACAAGCAGATGGCCCACCTTTTGATTAGTCGTTAAGTGGTTTGTGTGTGGTTATTATACAAAATCATTTTTGTTTTTAAAGCTGTTATGTTCCTAATTTTTTTTATATCGTTACTTAAAATTGTCACTGCCAATTTTTTCCATTACCAAATTGTTGTTTTAACTTGTTTACATGTTACATCTGCATACACTTTCTTGATAGATTTTTATTCCATCATCCCTAGATGATGGAATAAAAATCCATTCCAATTCGGGTCAGCTGTTACACCGAGGTTGAGCCAAGCAGACTTTCCTAATAACATTATTTGTGGGATCTGATTGTTATTGATCTAGAAAATTCCCGGTAGGTATATGGGAAGAGTTTCATTTCCCCAGAGTATAATATTAGAATCAAGATTATATTCAGTTCCGTGGTTTGGTTTGGTTCGGCCGTGAGTTGATGAAATCTGCGGTTACGGTCAATGTCACTAAGTAACCGCCCAAAGTTACTCAATATTGTTCCTACTTATAATATAACCTTTCAAACTTTCTTCCTCCTCCTGATTAGAAATTTATTTAATCAAATTTTACAAAACATAATTATGATTTAATCATTTCTATTCAAAATCTGTATTGAAGGCGGGTTTTAGCATCTCGAGTAATTTAGACTTGTCAAAGGTAAAGATGGAAATATATTATCTGATGGTAAAATGTAAAAGTAAACGTTGCTTTGAGTTGGTAAAACCAGCTCTAAATCAAACATCCAGCATCCAACCAGATTCATTCCATATCTGTGCGTTTCCTTAAACTTCAATATTTGAAATCAATAGAGTTGAGGAAACCAGTCGTCCTTGGGCTTAATAATTGAACAACAAACATTTGCCTAAATAAAGGAGTATTTTAAGTACATTCATTCGATTTTATTATCTGATTTTACGTAGGTATTATATCATATGTATTATAATTGTCTGATTTAAAAGAAGAGTACTGTAAGTTTTGTTGAAAAACAAAATTGAAATGACGT
This sequence comes from Chloroclysta siterata, assembly GCA_932294275.1. Taxonomy (NCBI): domain Eukaryota; kingdom Metazoa; phylum Arthropoda; class Insecta; order Lepidoptera; family Geometridae; genus Chloroclysta; species Chloroclysta siterata. The sequence continues at coordinate 14,715,831 of OW028602.1, forward strand.
TCAGAATTAATTAAATCTGACGTACATCTTATTATATTATGTAACATTCTCATCATTATAAATATTATTATATACGATAAAATATTATTATTTCATGACGTTGTGATAACATTGTGAAAATAATAAATTAACATGAAACAATCACGAGAAATAATAATATATTTTTATTTAAGGCCATAATTTAAAATACTAAATTACATGAAATGCCCAAAATATGTAGAATTAAAAGTACCCCATAATTATATTCAGCCTTCAAATCTTTTTTCTTATACCTGTCTTTTTTTAGGGTTCCGTACCCAAAGGGTAAAACGGGACCCTATTACTAAGACTCCGCTGTCCGTCCGTGTGTCTGTCTGTCACCAGACTGTATCTCATGAACCGTGATATAGTTATACAGTTGAAATTTTCGCAGATTATGTATTTCTGTTGCCGCTATAACAAACAGAATAAAATAAATATTTAAGGGGGCTCCAATACAACAAACGTGATTTTTTTGCTCTTTTTTACTCGATAGTGATAACGGCAACAGGTAGATGCTTGAAATATTCACAGAATATTTAGTTATATATTCACTTTAAAAATAAATAATTAAATTAAAATAAAACAAATATATAAGGGGAGCTCCCATACAACAGACTTTTTTGCCGTTTTTATAGATAATGGTACGGAACCATTCGTGCGCGAGTCCAACTCGCACTTGGCCGGTTTTTTTGTTCCATTGACGTCATCATCTAACTTTGTACCCAGCGGAAACCTACCGATCCTTTTTATTTTTCCGTTGTTTCTTTGGGTGTATGGGTGTAGCGATTAACGGTTTTGATAGAGGTACTATTCCCCAAGTTTTGTTTACCATATTTACTTTGCTTTTTCTTTTACGGTTTCCTCACGATGTTTTCCTTCACCGTTTGAGAGTAATGGCATTGTGCACATGCATTTTTGAACAGAAAAACTCATTGGTGCACGACCAGTTTCGAGCCCACGACCTTAGGATCGGAAGGCGGGGCCGCTAGACTACCAGTGCTCTCAAGAGATTTTATAGTATGAGGGTAAAAATCTATTAACATACCAAAGTAAAATATTTACTAATTACAAACTAAGCGTATCGTAACTTGATCGCTTGAGCAAAGGATCGGAAGGCCACCGCCAAGTGCTCTCTAATGTGTTTGAAGCCTAGAGCGGCTTGATGTGTGTTTTTGCATCATCTCGCAAACGGATCCAACAGTTACGTGACATCCTCAGATGCGTTGTATAACCGACGCCGCCTTCCTGTGTCTTGACCATTTTCTTTGTTTACTTGCAGCGCGTAAAGATTGCCGAGCAAATTTTTCGTCTTTAGGTAAAAAACATAAAAAAACTTTGCCACTCCGTTTATCTCTCCTTTCATCTGCAAATAATCAGAATAATCAATCTATTGGTAATAAAATAATTAAAAGTCAGGGTTTCAGTAGATACGCAATCATACGCACTAATAGTGACGAAAAATTTATAAAAATCATTATATTACGAACTAAACATTCTAGAAAATAATTATAGAAAATAAATAAGGATAACATTAAACATCTATAAATACCATCCATCTTCTTCTGTCTGAAGGAGACCATTGCTTATAGGCCTCTCCCATAGCTTTCCAGAAGGTACGATCTTGAGACTTTCCCATACACCGAGTTCCCGCGTAATCCTTTCATATAAATAATTCAGTAATATATACTAAGTTTGTCTGGACGAGAATCTCTGCCCGCTTTTCCATTTTGTTATATTCTGTAACGTAGAATAAATATTTTCTTTTTATTCCAAAGTATTTATCTTTGTTTCTTATAGGAAAAAAGATATTCTCCATTAATGGTTAGTCTATAAGTCATTTATCTTCCCAGTACCTTCCCCTATTTATTTTCGTTTTCATAACACTGCTCAGATTTATATCATGGCATTTCGGCTCATGTACGGAAGCCTCTTTTGATTTATTGTAAGATTCAAGGCACGAGTAGTGAGATACCCTTTTCTAGTTTCGCTTTGCCCGGTGGCAGGTGAGTTACCCTTAGCGCACGCGACCGCGTCCATTGATACTGTTGCTGCGACTACTAACGGTGCGGGGTAACTATCTAGAAACAAACCGTAGCGACAGCAGTATCAGTGAAAGGAGTCGTTGCTTGTTGAATAAACAAATATCTCTACTAAAACTCCAATAATGTAACCTAAGGTTTAAAAAAATTACCTAAAAAATCCTTACATCGCGTGCGCTGTGAAAACTATTGATGATAGAACAAAATAATGTTCTACGAATTTGCAGAACACATCATTGTCTACAAAAAATGTCGCGACAGCATAATACGTCTAACTATTATAGTTATGTCACAATAAGTGTTCTTTTATTAAAAAAAATTATTGAAATGTCGCCGCTAGAAAAGGCTCTTTATTTTTACCTTGGTAATAATCCTCATAAAAATAAATTAGTTCATATTCAAGACTGCTTTAATGCCTTTATATAACTTTTTGAATTATTCAATTCGGACATTCCATTCGAAAGATATCATGAGTTCAAAAATAAAAAGTCGCGTGGTCGCCGCTCACTCCGCTCGTCTTACTATGCGATGTACGAGTAGGCTTAACTGGGGTACGATATTTGTGTTTTATCGGATCTAAAAAATCCCACGGGTGTGAGTGTGTATGTGTTAAAAAACTGTTTTTTTTTTGTATAATACTTGTGCGAAGCCGGGACGGGTCGCTAGTGATTAATAAATCATCATCATCTTCCTGCCCTTATCCCACGCTAAGTGGGGTCGGCACAACAGGTTTTCTTCTTCCACTCTCCTCTATCATACGTCATCTCAGTGCTCACCTTTCTTACTCATATCATCCTTCACACAGTCCATCCATCTTTTCTTTGGCCTGCCTCTCCTTCTAAAACCATCCACATCCATTTCCAACACTCTTCTCGTAATATGACGTATAGTATAGTGATTAATAAATCTAGACTTTAAATCAGTTTTGGTTAATAGACTTCCTTATAAATTGACCTGCGTAGCACCCACTTGCTGTTAGATGGGTATTCAAATGAAGGTATTTTATGGAAACCTGTTGAAACCTGGTCCTATGAATGACTACCTGTCCGATCTTATAATTTTTTAATTAATACAACTTGCCTATGGAACATGCAAATGGCCCACCTGATTTTAAGTGGTAACCGGCACCTATACAAAGCATTGACTCGTAAGTCACGCACGATGGGAACAATAGGAATATTTTTCAACTGTTACAGGTACGTTACATTATTGAGTATAGTAGAGCTCTTTGAGAAGGGCTCGTCCGGGGAAGTACTACCACCACGCCTTTTTCTGCCGCCAAGCAGCGTTGCTGTGTTTAGGTTTGAAGAGTGTGGTTGCCGGTGTAATAACAGGAACATAAGGCTTAACATCTATATGCCTCGCGTTGATGGACGCAGGGCAGTGCATCGTAGGGCACGTTCCTATCGTTCGTGACTTACGAGGTAATGCTTTGTTAATAGCTGGTTTTATAAAAAAAAAAACATTATGAGCACCGTGGGAGGGACCACTTACGCCTTCTGATCGTAAGGTCGTGCTCGTAGGTTCAAATTCGGAAGTAGGGCATATTTATTTAGAAGTGCAAATAATTTTTCACTTCTAAATAAATATGCGCCATAATCGGTGAAGAAAAACATCGTGTACTTGATTATGAAAAGAGCTAAATCATTGTACACATTATAAATTCGATTGACACGAAACTGGAGCTTAATTATTATATTATAACTAGGATCATACAAAAGAACAATAGGGAACCAGCCCGTAAGTTTGTTGATTGTTCTTCTAGGCTTCGTCGCGTGGAACTGGCATCATTCGCATAGCTTTATGACGTTTCAAAGTGATCCTCGTGATTCAATTGAATCACGAGGACCTTTGGACCTTGACTTATATAATTGCACTGTTTGTGCGGTTTATGAAGTCTTCCATAAGTGTGTGACGTCATCTCGCTTCGTGACCTGAGATAAATTACTCGTACCTTTACTCCCTAGCTAGTTGACACCCACATAACCCATGTTAGATACAAAGGGCCGGTTTCACCATGCTCTGTTAGATTAACAAAGGATTAATGGGCCGTTAAATATGTCAAAATGTACGCGTTTGACAGCTAAGGTTAGATTTAACGGTCTTTTAATCCTTGATTAGTAACTAACAGAGCATGGTGAAACTGGGCCTTAATATGAAAACAAACGCTTATACAAGGTGTTCCAATACTTGTACTTAAAACTTCAGGGGGCTAAAGCTAATAAAACTTAGTGCTGATTTCACCATGCTCTGTTAGATTAACAAAGGATTAAAGGGCCGTTAAAAATGACAAAATGTACGCGTTTGACAGCTAAGGTTAGATTTAACGGCCTGTTAATCCTTGATTAGTAACTAACAGAGCATGGTGAAACTGGGCCTTAGTTGTTTGCGATTTTTCATAACACAAATTCAGTTATTTTACAGTTATTTTATATCTTTAAAAATGTTGAAATGAGCGAGCGAGAAGTACTTTGACGGTAGTCCGCGTCTTAAGCAGGAAAGCCGTCATCAACATTTATGTCGCGAAAATTACATCAGTCGGACCCTGCCTACATGGTCAAGTCTTATATGAAACAGCTGGTGCAGTCCATAAACTTATAGCTACACTCTAGTACCCCAAGTCTGAGTCTTATTTTTCGTTACCGTTTTCCGTATCGTCTTCATACAAAAACGGCCTGACGAATTGACGATACGGAAAACGAAAAAAAAAAAAAATTGGGTACAGAGAAACTATTATTGTAAACCTTACAAACTAACAAAATGAAAAACAAATTATAACAACTAAGAAATGTACAATGGGCGATATTATCGCTATAAAGCGATCTCTTACAGACAACCTTTGGATGGAGAGATGTCTAAAATAAGATGGTTATAAGATGATGATGGTTATAAGATGGTGGTTATAGGGTGCACTATAAAAATCTAAAACGAACTTGGGTTACAGGCAAATCATAATATCCCCTTAACTGAGGTGTAAATAAATCTTATTGAAATAAAAAGTGATTTATTTATTTAGGGGTGCCGACAAATAAACACATAATAATACAATTATAATAAGTTCAATTCAGTTTAAATTATATCAAGTGCACTTGCATAGGCAACCACAACATGCTCTGTAATAATTAATGAATTCAACAATATAGGTAGCCGTACTAGCAATGTCATCATCAATTCAGCCCATTTGCACCCACTGCTGAGTATATAGCCTTAGAATCCTCTTTAATACGCCACTCTACACACTAGCAATTTAGGTACCTAATAAAAATTGCTTAGTAGTAAATAATATAGCTAAAAATATATCTTATACAAAATTTAATCTCTAACTCTACACTAGATACGCAAATAAATTTTACTGAATGGTTCATGAATAAAACTACACATAATTATGTAAGCAATAAAAATTGTTTTTATTACCTGCTTAATTATAACACCGTAGCTAACAGTTTAAGAATAAAATATAGGTATAACTGCGACAATAAAGTCATGGACAAAAATGGCATTTCATATTAAAGCTAAATTTAATTTGTGCCTTGAAACATAACAATTTGAACAAGAAAAATGATAAACAAAGAAGCCTGTAAATGGGCAAATTGTAATGTTTGAGCGTACCATTCTTAGGAATTTGTAGTCCCAAGAGATCCGAAGGGATTTCTTTGCACGGGGATTACAGTCGTGCGTAAATCTTAAAGTTTCATATGAAGAGTAGAGTAAGTAGGGAGAAGAGTAGTAGAGCTCTTGGTGAGGGACTCGTTCGGGGAAGTACTACCACAATGCCTATTTCTGCCGCCAAGCAGCGTTGCTGTGTTTCGGTTTGAAGGGTGTGGTCGCCGGTGAAATTACAGGGCACATGATGATTAACATCTGTATGCCTAGTAGGAAACGTTTCTATTGTGCGTGACTTGCGAGGTAAGCTTCTTCTAGTCGTGTCACTAGTTATTTCGAAACAGTGTGGTGAAAGGATTCTAAGTGCTCAAAGAGGCTCCTTTCGAGCACCTGACACATGCTTTGTTATAGGTGATGGTTACCACTTAATATCAGGTAAGTTATTTGTTTGTGCCACCGGCAAGTAGTAAAAAAAAGGAGCTTAAAGTGAGCCAGCTATACGTTTTCAGCTGTGACCTGGTCAACAATCAAGAAAATAGAAAGTGTTGTGTTATGCAATGTGGGGGAAATTATGCGTTCGATTACTATGCCGCGGTGGCCGTGGCGGTCACATTTAATTAACCTACTGAGCTGCGCTACATTCCCACTGTGGTTTGTAAGGTTAGCTGTGTTTACTTGCCGGGATTCGTGCGTAACTAAATTATTCGTAGGTTCTATAATAAATAAGTATTTTTGGACTTTCCACACAGCACTATCTAGCCAGGTAGCTGATATAATACTTCAGTACTATTTTTTTGTAATTATACACTTATCATATCCGATGCAGAAAACAAACATTCATGTTCATTACATTGTTTGTTCTCTCTGGGGTTCGAACCCACGGCCTGCAGCGCAGAGGGCAGAGTTACTACACTGAACTGTGAGGGCTGTTAGCCATCACGGAAGACTAAAAACTACGTCACTAGAGTTTCTGAACTTGATTTAAGTGTATGCGGTAGTCAAGTTATAGTACCGGTCTAGAATATGCCGGTTTTCTCGTAAAATGCGTAGGTAAATAAAACTTATAAACTCGTTTATCAAGTTCGTTTTAATCGGATTCTAAAAGTTAAAGCAGATTAAATTATAAATAGCTTTTTATGTTGATCTTCTCTTGTAGTCTCACTAGTTTCTTTCGAAACAGTGTGGTGAAAGCATTTTAAGTGCGCCTCAAGGGGCTCCTTTCGAGCACTTGACAACGTTTTAGGTTCTACGACATGCCGGTTTCCTCACGATGTTTTCCTTCACCGTTTGAGAGTACTGGCATTGTGCACATACATATTTGAACAGTAAAACTCATTGGTGCACGACCGGTTTCGAACCCACGACCTTAGGATTGGAAGGCTAACACTAGACCACCAGTGCTCTCTTTTTATGTTGCTGACAAGTAATGTACCTCTCAATCGCACATTTCAAAATTTTGAAAGATATAACAACACTGAACTTATTTATTAAAAATCTCTATCAACCAAGCTGTGACACGTGACAGGTTGCAAGCCCATCGCCGCTGTTAGAATACTTACTGGTTTACTCACGATGTTTTCCATCACCGTTTAAGAGCACTGGCATGCCTACTCTGTAGTAAAAAAAAGATCATTGTATACATCTAGGTACGGAAATTCTTCATTTACTCAAACAAGAAAATAAAACGTCTATTAGGGTAATATCATGCCAGTAAATATATCTCCATTGCTTAGAATTGTCATATATTGTTCTCGAGTTATTAGCCTGCGACCCCATTGGCCTGCATGTATTTAATCATCTTGTATGAAGACTTAGATCGGGACTTCGTGTAGGAAAAAAATAGAAACAGCATCACGACTTTGATCCTCAGGCACCCTCCATATCTCTTAGTACCAGGTGCCAAATCAAGATTCTTTGTATCCACAAAGAATATTGTGTACAGGATGTCTAAGGGGGTACTTTAGGTAGATTAGCACGAAATCGCGACCTGGGGAGCTATTAAAGCTAAATTTCTAATGCTGCAACTTAAATAGTATCGTACCCTCTGTGTATATAGAGATAAGAGATCAGTGATAAGACAAGACATTTACCATTTAATCTTATGAGCCATTTTTTCGGTTCAAAGGAAATAACGCAAGTTCCCTGGCGCACTATCCGCACGGGGCTAGAACCCTAATACTAATCTGTATAATCTGTACTAAAATATCATGAAAATTATAAAATGCTAAATCATTTTTTTTCAACCTTCAAAACATGGCAACGCTGTTTGGCTGCATAAATAGGCATGGTGCTTACTAACTTACCCGAACCTTTCTCAAAGAGCTCTACTAAATAAGAGTAATGTAAGAATGCTTACAAATGAAGTCGCAGCTAAGTTTCCTTTGCGTGTTCAATTTCAGCAGTTATTCCACGCGACGTATTATTTTATGATATTTTCTTCTTTTTTCCAAGTCTTGCGTTGCTGTAACAATGATAATGCAATCATACGGTCGGTTGTCCGCATTTACTCAGGCGATCTGACTAGCTAATGCCTATACAAGGTGTTCCAATACTTTTGTATTTAAAAACTTCAGGGGGCTAAAGTACCCATCAATATGACTGTGAACGCGAGAAAAAAACAGCTGTTTCATACAAATGATATAAATAAATAAAATATGTATGAAAAAATACAAAACCTGGCTAAAATGTATAAAACAGCTGTTTTTTTCTCGCGTTCACAGTGTTGGTTCCTCAGAAATAGTTATTATACAAGGTGTTCCAATACTTTTTTATTTAAAAACTTCATGGGGCTAAAGTACCCATCAATATGACTGTGAACGCGAGAAAAAAACAGCTGTTCCATACAAAAGATATAAATAAATAAAATAAGTATGAAAAAATACAAAACCTGGCTAAAATGTATAAAACAGCTGTTTTTTTCTCGCGTTCACAGTGTTGGTTCCTTAGAAAAAGTTATTCACATTGATGGGTACTTTAGCCCCTGAAGTTTTTAAATGCAAGTATTGGAACACCTTGTATACCTAGTAGGTATATTATATACAGTTGAATGCAATAAGACAGTTTATTTATCATTTTTGTTTCCTGTCTGCGAACCATGTAAAGATGTTTTCAAATAAACACGCTTAAAATCAAATAATGGAGCTATTATTGAGTTTTTTAGGGTCGATTACGAGCAACAGCGATAGCAAAAAATAATATAATATGACTCGATGCTTGTTGATTATAAAAAAAACATTACATAACAGAAAAAAATATCGTTATGTGTCACGCTAGACGATTGTCGTGCTATCAAAAAAAGCTTTAACCATGGAGGAAATATGCTGTATAACTTAGTAAATTTATTATATAAAATCAGATTCACGGACCCTTATAAGTAAGGGTCCGTGAATCGACTGGCCCTCTATTGGAATATTTGTTTAATCAACAACCAACTATGTAGTCCTTTTTCTGCATTTTATTGCATTTTAGAAAATAGATCGGCCGTAATTCCTGAATTCACCATTCAACCAAATGTAAAACGAATCTCGTTCCTCTTTCCAGCTTCATCGAGCAAGACAAAGTGTCCGGCTTCTGGACGGTGATGTTCGTGCTATCGAAGCTGCCCGAGCTCGGCGACACGGTGTTCATAGTGCTGCGCAAGAAGCCACTCATCTTCCTGCACTGGTACCACCACATCACAGTGCTTCTGTACACCTGGTACTCGTTCACTGAGTACACCTCGTCCGCGAGGTGGTTTGTCGTCATGAACTACTGCGTGCATAGGTAAGTCTGTTGCCCTGGTAACTTCTAGTCTAAAGATGGTGTTTTCTTGGTTGGGAGTTGGGGTCAGTGCTCCAAGTCTGTTGCCCTGGTAATTTTAAGTCGAGTAACGCTGTTGGGAGCAGTGCTCTTACCTTGAGAATCTGAAAGAAACCAGTATACTTTTGTGTTTTAAGAAATTAACAACAAAAGAAAGAAAAGCATTTTATCGACCAACGCAGGAAAATACATGATACTTTGGGCTAGATTGGGCTTTAGCGGTCGTGGAAGACTTATAGGCGGCCTAAAAACTCTGTCACCACGAGTTGGCCACTACCTACTACCTATTATTCGAACTTCCATAATGTTCATTTCTGTAACTGTGCTTGTGCACGCGAATGTTCCAAGAGTTATTTACCGGCGTTATTCTCGAATATTTATAATAAAAAATACAATATTCAGAGAATCAGCTCACGCCGATAAAAGCAGTGCGATTGCGTTCTTTATAATCTAAAATTATTCACGGTTAGGTGCATTTGGAGCCATCAACTCGTAACGGTGCGTCGAACGGTAACTATCCAAGGATACCTGAACAATATGAATTACATTGATTCGTTTTATATTATTTAACACTTAGGAAATCATAAAGCGAGGTCTCGCGTCTATTCAATTGAAAGCACGGAATAAATAAGAACGTTATTGAGGACAATATGGTTATGGGTTTGTCCAACAAACGGCGGTCTTATAGCAGATAGAGATCTCTTCCAGACAACCGCTATACTAAACTAAAGAACTAATATTTTGTATCAAAGACTGCGAAGTTTAACGGATTTGGTATCCATCTTGCAACAAACATACAAAACAAACACATGCCCTCGAATAAAGTTAAAAAGAGCTATATACTTGTTCTATCAGCCAGTACATGTCTAACTAACCATGTCAAGTCATGTGTATGTGTACTGACATTCGCAATTATTTCTTAATTTGTCCAACAATTATATTCATGTTTGTAATTCCTTTGATTTGACATTTTATAACCATTTTGACTACCAATGTTTTTATATTAATTTAATAATAATCATTTGATATATTTTTTTTTAATTTTGACAATCCATTTTTACTATAATTATGGTTCTAAATTTATATAATTTATTTTTATTTTACCCTTACACGGTATAATAACATTGGCTCTAAACAAAATTTTATCATCTAATTACATGTAATTCTGCAAATATATTTATACTTATTTATATACTTTGACTTTAACGAGCAATTCGTCCTTCCAGCGTAATGTACTCGTACTACGCGCTAGTCAGCATGGGCAAGTACCCGCCCAAGTTCCTCGCGATGACGATCACGGGGCTGCAACTCACGCAGATGATAGTCGGCTGCGCTATCAACCTGTGGGCGTTTAACTACATGTCGACCACCGCGCAGCATTCCTGCCACATCAGCAATATCAACATCAAGCTGTCAATGGCGATGTACTTTTCGTACTTCGTTCTATTCGCACAGGTGAGTCGACTTACGGCTTCAACACAGACTTTTAAGAGCAGTAGAGCTCTTTGTGAAGGGTTCGTCCGGGGAAGTACTACCACCACGCCTTTTTCTGTCGCCAAGCAGCGTTGCTTGAAGAGTGTGGTTGCCGGTGTAATTACAGGCACATGAGGCTTAACATCTGCATGCCTCAAGTTGATGGACGCAGGGCAGTGCATCGTAGGGCACGTTAGGTGATGGTTACCATTTTACATCAGGTGGGCTATCTGCTTGTTCCATCAACTAATTGTAAACAAAAAAAACATTTTTTTTTGTCTGGTTTCTATTATTTGTATTTAATAAGTATTCTATCAGATATCGGGTTTCCCAAGTTACAAGCTTTGCTTAGTTTGAGGCTAGAATCAGTATCAGAAATTTCCTAAAACCCATTTTGGATAGTCGCATACGGTAATAAATAATCCCCGGCGCGGTCGACGGTTTTCATAATCCTTGAGAATGTCAAAGAGGGGTGGTCAAAACTAAACTTTGGCTCATAGTCGATTGAGTGTTGCCAAATATATAATATTTGTTTGTGTTGTTTTAATTAGAGGATTTATAGTGCCAAAACTGTTATCCTATCATGTTCTAGTAAGAATTTGGGTTTGAAAGTATGTGTACCAGAAATATTGCTAATTATCACTAATTAAGAGAAGTTATTTAAAGAGTGTGGTTGCCGGTAAAATTACAGGCACATGAGGCTTAACATCTGTATGCCTCTAGTTGATGGACGCAGGGCAGTGCATCGTAGGGCACGTTCCTATCGAGCGTGACTTACGATGTAATGCTTTATAAGTGACGGTTACGACTTACAATGGAACAACCAAATTACGATGTAAAAACCACCTGATGGCCATTTGCTTGTTCCATCAGCAATTTAAATAAATGTTTTTTCATTTCCAGTTCTTCTTCAAGGCGTATCTTTCATCAAAGCCGGGTAAGAAGGCGAAAGTGGAGCCCCCACAGAGCCTGCAGCCCGAGACGAAGGCGTACGCCAACGGCTACCCGCGACAAAGGAACGGCATCGTAGCCCACTAGTCGCCATGTGATACTTAGGCTTACATTCAGAGACAAGTGTGTACAGAATGGCTGTTATTCAAGTTTTGCGGGCGGTTGTACCTTTGCCGGGTAGAAATTGATGTACAGTCGCGTTAGTTATACTTAGAACTATTTTGCTCAAAGTTGTAACTTTGCCGGTTAGATATAAACAAAATATTGTCTATGTACAGTCGCGCTCAGGAGTCATAGTACCTTTATTTTGCTCGAGGTTGTGACTTTAGCGGGAATCAAGACTTATAATCTTACAGTCGCGGTCAGAAGTCACAAGTCTTGTATAACTTTACCATGTAAAAAGCCGATTGGCTGTCAAGTTGCAATTGTGCAACTTGTGTCTTTGAATAACCCATAAATCGTCAAAATCCTTAGTCTGAGCTAACCATATCAAATTGAAAAAGTTATAGTATAATTTGTACGAGTACGTAGGTATATTTGTATCCGGCAAAGGATATTAACAGCCGCAAACAAGGCATCGTCGGTCGCCCACGTGTTACATTCCATGCTAGCTGTCCAGCCGGGCTGGCTCACGGCTATATTGCTTCAACGAGCGAGGCGACGGCGCTGCCCACACGGGCAGTCTATCGACTATCGATAAAAGGAATTCATTGACTAACAATAAAAAATCATCGACTATCGATTCCGGCAATTTGAATTCCTTTAAATCGATACCGATGGCAGTACCACATGCTTTTATATGGGTTAAATCGAGTTTGAGACTTTGTATTTGAACCTTGTTGTAACGGATAGACTCAATTCGCTAAATCGACAACTTACTGTTATTGTAAGAGAATATAGTTCAAATATTGCATTTTTAACGTTACAATAATCGAATAATCAGGGCATTCAATGTTTGTTGACAATGTACAAATCTACGTCACCGTAATGCCAAAATTATACATAATCTATGCGATTTTACACAATGCAATGTAATTAAGTTTTCTCGGTTTAAAGTTGAGTGTGTTTATATAGACAGTAAATTAAGAAATCACTTGAATGTACATTGTTTGTACATAATTTACACGTTGATTATGTAATTATATGCCACTGATTTGAATACCAACCAACCTGTATAAAAGCAAAGATAATTATGTTGTTATCGTATTTATTTCATAGACGAGTGTTTTTTTTAATAATTTATTTGTAAAGAGGGTAGTTTTAACAGATATGTTGCTTGTACAGATCCATTCGCGATACTTTGTTCTTGCTTGTCAAACAAGCGCACAAGGTAATGTACGTTAATGTACGTCGTGGGAATAGCAATAAGCAATAATATTCATTGACAGTACAAATGGTTTTCAGAGACTGCGTTCTATATATATCGTTATTGTCAAATCACTAGTTTTAATTCTGACAATATTATTAGAAACCTTTTTTAAAATAGTATAAGATTGTAAGTAAATACATCGATTCGAAATTATTGATAGGAACAATGATAATTTAATTGCAATGGCTTTTATCCTCAGGCACGGTAGATATCTCATATCTCTTAGTACCAAGTACCAACTGAAGACTCTGATATCTTAAGGGGTATTCAACGGTACCAAATATTACATTGGAACATACCCTCATTTTGCATTTATGTGTAAAGCAATCAAGTGCGCTTGCGCCCGCGTCTAAGCACAATTTTACAATTCCGTTTTCAAAATGCCGATGCAAAGTCCGTTGCAATTAAAAATGTCTTTGGAGCCGGTAGAAAGTTCCCGGAAGACTTCGTTCTATCTTAATAATACAGTTTGCAAACACAATGGGTGATGTATGGATATTGGAGACAATTTCTCCTAACACGCCAAGTACATCATATCACTTTGCGTCACACATATTTGAGTAATTACGATTTGTATATCTCAAATGTACATTACATTACACATAACACACTTTATTGTTGTGTACATTGCTGGTATACAGTAAATTCGTGAAATTTAGGGTAAAAATAGCGGAGCTTATTTTTTTATTATTTAATTAGGAAACTTAGTCTCAAATCAGAGTCATTTTTACAATATTTAATTTAAATTGCGATTCTCGTTATTCTTTTAAACGTGAATGAATAAATTAATGGACCTAGGGGTTACTTTGCATAAATGTAATTTAAGTATTTTAATGAGGTTGCCTCTGAAAACCAGATGTATCTACATGCCTTATCGCCGCTACATAATGTTTGGGCAAATAACGAATTCTTAGTTTTTATGTAAGGTTACGGTGTTTATACCTAAAGTTGTCTAACTTCACCCGGGCTAGCATTATCCACTCCAAACAAGAAAGTGACAAAGTTTACTTGCTCGGAAACACATGACACTGTAGATGACGTCAAAAACGGCAGTTTGGCGCCGCCAACTTATTTATTCAAAAATTGTGAAACAAGATATAGGAACATAGAAATGAAATTGTAAAAAAGTTAAATACACTGGTGCCACTGAAAACCTGCGCTATATGGGCTTTTGACCTCATCCAGAAAATACTGGGTGGTGGCCTTTTTGTCATACCATAAGTTGTAACAGCTCTAAAGGATATGCATCTTTTAGAGCTGTTACAACGTGATGATCGTATGCATGATAGTGCTCGAAAGCAGCTTTTTTGAGGCGCACTTAAAATCCTTCTACCTTCTTCTTTCCTGTTTCGAAAGAACTTGTGACACGATAAAAAAACAGCTCTCATATTTTAGAGACAAAAAGAAGAAATGGTGTCTTTAATTCCTCTTTTTTTAATTCAAGTTGGCATTATAAAATCTATGATACTAGTCTCTCAGTGACATCCGTTTCCAAGCTTTAAGACCCCAGAATACACATAACCTGGGGGTATAGACAAATTGTATAAAATTGACATTAGCATCTGTCAAGCTAATGTCATTTTCATTGTTGCGTTGGCGGGAACGCAAACAGAAAGTGGATCTTGTCTAGCCATTTTGAGCTGTCAAATTAGTGTCCTTTTGTTGAGAATAATTCCAGCCACTATTAGTTGAAACTAGTTAGAATACCCGGCGAGTGTGAACTTAGACTTAATAATTAGTGTAGGACACCATTGGACGCATACAAATTATGATTAAGGCAACTTCTATGTCCAATTACTGGTGTTGCGTGTACTGTTGTCTGCGTTTAACATGTTTGGCGGTCCAATGAGCAATAAAGTACTTTAATGATGTGAAAATAAGAGTTATTTTCTTTATTCTTCTATACTTTCTGTATAAAGGAATAAAGAAGAAAATTGGAGTCGGTTTAAGTAAGAATTCGAAAGTTAGCATATGGTTATAGTTTATTTTACAAAAGAAATATTGATGTTCTTAATTCTAATAAGGAATTGCTCTTGATTCTCCTAAGAACATGTTAGAGGCGCAGCGTATGTCGACATCAGTCACTTTGTTGTGATTCATAATATTAGAATCAGTAAGGCTTGGCTAAGCATTCTAAACCATTTAGAATATACCTATCAGATAATGAACGAATTATAAATAGTGCGTTATGACGCTGTGCGCTAGAGATGACAGTGTATCTTATGAATTTTCGGTGCCTGGACGTACTTGAATTCTACCGTGGTGCTAATTTAAATGTATCAAATCAGACTGTGAAATATAGAAATATTGTAAGATGACGCCATTTTTAAACGCCATTTTGTTTGGAAGTCCACTCTAGCGCACAGCACGCGTTGATGACGATTTTAGAGTCAGTGTGCTTAGAATAGGTTAGCTGAAGTCAATTTATATAGAACCGTTGTAATAGAACTTACAAGTTTAGTTATCTGAATAGCCTGTTATAGTTTTGGATCACAAGCGTACGAATTCCGGATCTCCGGAACGGATTTAGCTTGCGAAGTGGTGTAGGCTCGTATTGACGCATAGAAGTTTTAACAGATTTTCATTGAAACAATGAAAATCGACGATTAATGCATAAACATTGTTTTAGAATACGGGTCAAGGATTTATTGAGATTAATAGCAGCGAAATGTGTTTTAGAAATACGAACGAGATCTGTCTACTTGTGGTCCTGACGTACTGTTGTCCAGATGTTAGGGGCGATAACCCACGGCGATTTTTTACAGCGCAGTTGCCCGATTCATTAACGCGCGACTGCACTATTATTAGGCGACAAAAAGTCGTCCTCTGACGGACCACGTGACTAAACTGCTCAGAACGCATTTATTGTATCAACTTTCGTTTAGTTAGATCAGCAGAACAACTTGTAAGTCGTTAATTCACCCCTTCTATAAAACACAAAAAAATTAAAACAAACGACTATTTTACAATTAATTCAATAACAAACAAATTTAAGCTTATCTTTAATTTGACTTTATACCTACCTATGGAACATATCTATTAAAAATATTATAATAAGTACCTAATAATAGTGCTGTGTGCTACAGTAGCAAAAAGGTCCTGGCTCAGCATTATGCTTCTCTATCCGAAGACAGGTCAGCGCTGTTGTGTTTGTTGCCAAAAATAAAACCTTTTTTATGCCCTGTGGGCTCGTCAGTATCCCGGTATCGCTGTCAGCAATCGTCATACGATTAGGTATATATTTTAATCCAACAAAAAAATGTCGTATTCTAGCTAGAGACAGCAACGCGACTGAATCGCTGAGAAGTCGCCGCGGGCCATCGCTTTTAGGTCGTTAGACTAATGTAAATAATAAATAATTTTACCACTTATCATTGCGTTTTGAGGGATGAAGTTAGATGTAATCACGGGTTGAGGGCTGTAAGTAGCTATTAATGCAACACAATGCACCGTGTCGGCCGAAAAGTACATTGTGATCATTTTTTTTATAGTTCTTATTATAATTTTGCGACAATTCCTATTATCAGACACGTGTATTTTCTTTACGATTTTTTTAACGAATTTTAATAATTTTCATGCTGTTTTGTTTATTTAATTCTGAAGAAAATACATGACTGATTAACATAATTAAGTAAAGTACATAATAATGAGTCAGTTTGTATGAATCTTAGTTCCCGTTTACTACTTAATTTTTAGCTTTGAAGCGTTTTGTTATTTACATAAATACTTTAATGAACAATTTCTACATTTTGTTTAGGTAAATATCGTTGGTTTCTGGTGTTTAGGGATCATTTCTAAGAAATGAGTAGTTGCTATGGCATCCACATTCAGATGGTTTTCATCGGCATTTAATATTTATGTTTAATTTATAGTTGTGTAAGAGCTTTTTCTACCAATGTACGCTGCGTTTGTGATACTAATCGTTTTACATCCGTAAACGCGGGTTGTAGGTAGCATAAGCGATAGTACCTACCGATGATAATTGCGAACTGCAAATTAAGATATTTCACTTTGATAAAATGACCGAAAGCTTCATGCTACCCGCAACTTAGTACCGCATGGTGGTAGAGCTCCTAAAATGTCTCGCATTTACAAATTGTTAAAGTTTTCTCTTGTAGAACGTTAGACTTAAGATTAAGGTCAAATAGAGCGGCAGATGCGATACTTTGTTATGTGATTACTTACACCGTTTCTCCCATACTATGTGAGTTGGCTTAAAATGTCTCCCATACAATGTGCGTTGGCTTAAAATGTCTCCCATACTATGTGAGATGGCTTAGATTTACTCCCATACTATGGCTTTAATGAAAACCCTGGTGTAATCTTGTAACTTTCTATGAAAAAGAGGATAATTTTTAAACCAGGGGTTTGTTAATCTGTCTCACGGTACTGTCAGTGACACACGTTAAAAATTTGTTTATCGAATAGTACCTTTCTCTGATGTGTTTACGTCACACAGTTTTGAAATAAGCCATAGTTATGATGGCTTGATTGTTAATTAACTTTGTCGCTGACTGTACACGTGGCAAGTGACTGGCTTTTCGGCTTAAGTGTTTGCCTTTGAAATAAATTAGATTAACATAGTAGTAAAAGTTTTTTTTATTGAAAATAGATGACATAGACTACGAATAGTGCCTGTCGATTGTGTCGTATCTGTTCTCAATGTTTATTCATTAATCTTATAGTTAGCGGTCGCAGTTCCATATTCAATAGAATACTAAAAGAATACCTATATTTTTGTGAACAACGTTTTGTGGTTAGCAACCTTATTGAGTACTTGAATCGAGTACTCGAGTATCATTGTAATCTACAACTTATAAAAGTGAAGATATTCTTGCAATCATTACTTTGTATTTTCTGGGCAAATAAAGCGATAATTGTAATCATTATGTTTGTTTCATTTACCTATAACTTAACATGAACATAGTATGTCTGCCTAGCCTAGTTAAAAGGCTAAAGCTTTGTCTGATAAAATAGACTACCTACTATAACAGATAAACCATTTACCTATTTACTAGTTTTAAAAGTATACTTAAAAATATCTACTAGTGAGTGATGTATGGTCAGCAGCGTCGGACTGGCGTTAAAGTAGATGGCATTTGCCAGCCGGGCCCCCCCAGGGGCATGGCTTGCGGGGCTTGCGGCAACCGTAGGATAGGAGGCCCGCGCAGGCTAGGTCCCAGTTAACCTGAGCAAGCTACCCCCTGAAACTAGTTTTTTTTTGTATTGCCGTTAGCGCCGGTAGTATCCCATCTACCATCATCTAGTCTCGGGCCCCGGGCTTATGGTCAGCCACCCGGGCCCTTCAGGCCCAGTCCGACCCTGAGGGGTCTGTGTATAGTGTCTGTGTGGTACCTACTAGATGGCAAACTTGGAAGAGCAGAGAATTTGTAGATCCGCCGATCCATTCATAGATACAAATACCTACCTACTGGCGCCTTTGCCGCAGTTTTACTTTAAGACGTAGGTAGAACTACACGCACATTTTATTTTGTGGGTATTTGCGATCATTTTGAAGTCTGAAATATTCGCCAACTATAAACATTACTTTTTTCAACATTATATTAAATTCTTATATTCAGTCGGTCGTCGTATCTGATTGTTGAACGAAACACGAAACGTCAATCCAAAATGTTAGTCAATGTCAGTGCCAGATTGGCTCGCGCTCGGGCAGTCAGCTGTTTGTGTTTACGATTTTCTACTTTGCATCAAAATCACGCTTCACTTTGATTTGTTTCCCAACAATGGAGCTGATTGACAACGATATCAGGCCGTGGTCAGTTGAAGATGTAAAGGAACAGTTTGGGGACAGCCTGACTCTATTGCCGTCGAACGACAATATCAAAGAATTACAGTCCATCCTGCGAGACAGGTTAGTGTAGAGAGGTTAACAGCTTATGGATCGACGCCTTGTGGCATTCGTTTCGTTATATTTTATTTACAGACTAATACTTTGTACCTTGGTGGCGTACCTTTACACTGCTATCTAATTATTCTATGTTCAAGAAACGGAAAAATTACATATAAATATTTAAAAAAAACAAAACATTATTACCCGGAGATCGCCAGGCCAATGACCCGTCTGACTTTTATTGTCAAGAAGTGAAAAAAGCCAAAATTTTCGTGATTTTCAATATAACCTGCAGTCATTAAAATGGTAACTATCTGTGTACTTTCAGAAACACTAACCGAAACGACTTTAAGTTCTATGCTGACCGTCTGATTCGCCTCGTTATAGAAGAGAGTCTAAACAAGCTACCTTTCACGGACTGTGAAGTTGTAACTCCCACAGGAGCGCTGTACAAAGGCCTCAAGTATGGTGCGGGGAACTGCGGTGTGTCTATTGTTAGGTCTGGAGAGGCTATGGAGCAGGTGAATAAAGTTTATAATATGCTGATGTGCTGATAAACCATAGTTAAAAAAACTCAGCACCTACTCTCAAAAAAAAAACAGAAAACCATATTTCAGAATTGGTAATTGGTTGCAAGGTTGCAAGACAATTACCGATTCTGGTATGTCAGTAGTCACTAGAGGAATATCAAACTACTGACATACTGAAAATATGGGCATGTTCCAAATGTAATTAATTCTACATTGCTCTGACTACCCCCTTAGACATACTCAAGGGAAATTTAATAGATATGTTGGATTCAGTATGTATATACCAAGAGATCCAAATGGTAGGATATATCTTCTTAATAAAGGCAATCCATCTTTTTTCAGCTTCTTTACAACCTTGTCATCATTTGCTTTTAAAATGTTACAAAATTTATTCCAGGGCCTCAGAGACTGCTGTCGATCTATCCGCATTGGCAAGATCCTAGTTGAAAGTGACACAGACACACATGAAGCGCATGTCGTTTATGCCAAGTTCCCTGAGGACATAGCACGGAGGCAGGTGCTTCTGATGTACCCTATCATGTCTACTGGGAATACTGTTAAACAGGTGAGCTGCTAGTTGTAATTAAATAGTGCTCTGAATGGAGCTTGATTAGGAGGAGCTTGATAGAATGAATTTGATTAGGAGAAACTGATGTCATGGCTGACAAACAGATTTTGTTACAAAAAATTAAGGGTACAAGGTTTTTTTATGACAGGAGATGGTTTTGTTCTTTTTTAATGCATTGAGCCTAAAACAACAGTTTTATATGACAGTTCAGTAGTTTTGGTTTAGTGTAATTCAAGCTTGTTTTCCGAGTAGTTAATATGGAGTCTCCTAGCATACCTGTTAAAAACTCTCATGACTCCATACAAACCCCACTCAGGTAGTGTTCTTTAACTTTGTAAAAAGATCGGTATTTATTGTGTATTTTTTTTACCTATGTATGTAAAAAACTATTGGGGGAAACTTTTCTTGACATGCCTTTATCCGAACTAGCCATGTCCTTAGCCATCTTCAATGCTACAAGAGATCAGACAGCCTATTCTTAGTTTCTGAGTTGCGAGCTCGTTTTAGTGCGGCTTTTTGTATGGAGTCACGATAAGCGCCCTGAGCGGGCTGTTGTGAAGTCTCGTGAGGGGGTTTCTACCATGTCAATGATTTTTTTTGATGAATAAGATTTTTTTATAAACATAAACTTTTCCTAAATCAGGCAGTGAACGTGCTAACCCAACACGGCGTGAAGGAGGAGCGCATAATCCTGTCAAACCTGTTCTGCACACCAGCAGCCGTGCGAGCGGTCGTGGACTACGTGCCCAAGGTGAAGATCCTCACGGCGGAGCTGCATCCCGTGGCGCCCAACCACTTCGGGCAGAAGTACTTCGGGACTGACTAACTTAACTGGACGAATTCCTTTTTTTACAACCTATAGGTATAATAGCCGGTTTCCTCCGCGAGTGGAGCGGACCCATTGAGGACTCTGTTTTACTTGCAAAAATAAACTGCATACTTGTATTTCCACCAACAAATAGTCGAGCAATATGCAGTTTATATTTGCCAGTTAGACGGAGTCCTTAATGCGACCGCTCCGCTCGCGGTGGAAACCGGCCTTAACGTTTGACCGCAATCTCACCTGAGGGCTAATGACGAACGAATTTGACGTTATTCACATCAACGTATTTTATCCCTAATTGCAACAGAATAAGGTCGAATATCGCTTGGATACGTTAACGCGACAAATGTCAAATTCATTCATTTTTGACATTTGTGGATGGACAATGGATTTTGAATTTGAAACAAGCGGATTGCCCACCTGATGTTAAGTGGTAACCACCTATAATAAAGCATTGCATACCTACTTATTTCATAATTGTGTAGTCAATATAAAGCTACAATTTTATTGTATTACTTCATACGAGTACGGTATTTCAAAATCTGTTAATTAATCTACATTTTACGCTTTTTATAATAGTTAGATATAAGAAAAGTCTATTTATTGATACTTCAAATGAAATGAAAATTGTGATAACATTAGAAAATGTACTAATCTAAGAAAATACAGCTTGATGACAAATTAAAATGCAGTTTTTATTTTAACTAAGCTTTTTTAAGCACACTCACAGTCACTGTTATAGCTCTTTTTTAACGTTTTATTAGATCATCATAATTTGCTTGATTTGTTTTCGGACGTATGCAAGCTTTTGAGTAGGAAAACTAGTTTGGATCATAATTATATTCTTGTTGTGTGCAATGTGCTAGCACACAACTGGGTTGATTGCGGTTTTTCATAAATATGTTCAGTGATTTTATATCTTTCATAATGTTGAAATGTGCTAGCAAGAGGTACATTAGTTAGCAGTTGTCTTCGCGGATTAAGGGTATTCAATGAACAACGACCAATAATATTTTAAATCGTTTATTTCTTTTCATAGTTTACAATCTATGGGTAGATAGATAGATATCAATATTTTAATCAGATCACACACAGCTAAGCATTTAAATGTACATTAATATAAATTACTTCAATCTGAATAATTTAACCCTTAACTAGTAACCTTTATAAAATGTTCCCCCATTCGTGGTCGGCTCTAGGCTCGAAGCTACAGTTGTTACTTACATACATACGATCTAAACTAACAAGTATTATTTAGAAGTAATCAAAATATCGATAACATTCAATTACAGTAGTAACAATTTTTCTTATTCGAGAACAAAAATATTTTTATTATTTTTTATTAGTAAAAACTACTTAGATGTCGCTTACTTTAGGTTAGGTAGCGTGCCGATGGCATATGGCAACACTACAGCTAAAAATCTCAATTTTTATGTGACGGCAACACCACCGGCGTTGCCCGAGTGCGTATTCCCGTTTAAATAAATACTTAACTAAGTAAAACACATAATTACATTACTCTGTCAATATAACTTACCGACTATGTTATACAAGCACTTACATATGAAACTAGATAAGTTTCTGATATCTGGCAACACCAGAGGTTGTAAGACCGCTCTATTTATAAATCTTGTTAGAATACCAATTGTCCTTTTCTATCACTTCGCTTCTCGAATCGTTAGAAAGGAAGGCAAGATTAGTTAACGCAACATTTATAAATAAGGTGGCGCTATTTACATTACAACACAAAACAATATATACCCTCGAGATTGACTTAGATATGTTATTAAGGCAACGTGTGAATCGCACTAGATAAATTGACAATCAAATTCTAGGACTAATAGGTACCCTACAACAGCCAAAGCGAAATAATATGGCGATTAGCATAAATAAATACAATTCAATAAATATGCGAGATATTGTTACAAAACGCAGTTGCAATCAAAATATATAAATAATCGAGTAGAAAAGCAAAATTAACATTTTGTGCATGATGTTTTTTTGTGATTTTTCGTTTTGTATAAAAATATCATTTTATATTGAACTTGCGCACATTGAAATTATCAACGAGGTCGAATAGTTCATCACTCGGTGTGTCCTTTTTGAAAGCGCACCAGTCTCGGGCGTTAGCGACTACCGGTAGAATGGTTTTTTCGCTGCGCACAAAAAAAAAGTTAGTTACAATGGTGTTATGCTAAAATAAGCTAAGGGCTTTCGGGATATGGTGGCGGGCGTAGTTAGACTGGGCGTAGTGAGTTTTAACATGCACCAATACGATAGTAGGTATGCATTGGTAAAATTTACCGTATTACCGTAAATACAGATTAGTTAGTATTTTTTTTTTAAATTTATGGTAGTAAAAATACGACCAGTAATAATATCGATGTTAAAAATGCGATCAGTGATAATATCGATGTTGAAATGCGATCATTCATTGATGATAAAGAGCTGACAATCGCGCAAGTTGAACACCCAGTCGGATGTATTTACATGAGCTTCTGCCTGGCGCACTCGGGGCAGATGATATCCTGTGCGTCGGTGATGAATCCCTTGCCGACCAGAGAGGTCTTGCACTGCGCGCAGATGAAGCAATCGTTGTGCCAGTGACGGTCCTCGAACGAGATGAAGCGCGTGCCGCCGATGCCTGGAATTATTGCAATAATTGTTAGAATTTATAAAAACAGTGGCTTGCACGTTGCTTTCCCCTAGATGTAGCTTGTAACATAACGTACGAGTGTAAGTACCTTATCTTTTTAGTACTAAAACCATCTAAAGATTCTTTCAGGTTGTCTAAGTGGGATAGGTCGGGAATGTTTATTATATTTGTTGCAATTTATATTTTTTTCAATTACTTTTAACGGTGAAAATGCGTGTCTAGTTTGATCTATTTTGTGTCACAAACGTCGATCTCATAAATGTTTCTTTTCGGTGGGACACGAACTCGCAACATCACAGAAGACAGAGCTATTACCGATATACTCGACTACCTGTAATAGACTTGAATAGTCGATAGCGGCGATGGGCTGTCACGTATGGAATACCTACTTCTGCAAAATTTGGGTATGTTCTAAATGTAATATTTGGACGTACCTCTGACTATCCCCTAGACATCCTTAAAGAACCTTAAGTTAGCACTTGGTACTAAGAGATCTGAGGGGATGTCGAGCCTGTCTGGGGATTAAAGTGGTGAAGCTGTTTAGTTTTTTTTAAAGTATTCATACCAGTGATAGGCTTGACGCAGGACGTGCACCGCTTCGCGAAGAGCTCCCCGAAGCAGTCCGCGCAGTAGGGCTTCTCGTCGCGCGACGTGAAGCGCTGCCCGGCCAGCGACGTGTCGCAGTTAGTGCACGTGAAGCACTCGCGGTGCCACGGCTCGTTCTTGTATGTTACGCCGCCTTGTGTGATTATCTGGGAATGTACAACGATAAGTCAGTAAAGCCTTGGGTGATGATTTAATCAGAGAAGAAAGTTCTTCATTGCACAAAAAAGAAGTAGGTACACAGGTGAACTTAATGATAGTTAGCATTTTCTTCCAGTTAATAATTAATGGAGTGACAGTGCTTTATGAGACAAAAATTAAAAAAAAATAGAGAAACAACTAGCTAATATAAAATAATATAAATCACTCGAAATTATAAATGTAAGTAAATACTTATATTTTATTTTATTATAATGTTTATTGATCTGGGAATCTACCACCGTTATGTCAGTAACTTTAGTAAGATTATTTTGATTTTGAAGCGTGGTGATTAGGTACTGCAAACCCTTTCAAATATGAAAGAGAGAGATCAGATGGTCGGTCAGGAACGGTCTAGCTCGATGAAGGACCTATTCAATGCCTTGAAGAGACCCAAATTGTAGGATCAGGAACAACAGACAATGAAAATGGGTAGATGTCACGTTCTCTCACCTTGTTGCACTTGACGCAGCGGGTAGCGAACTTGTCCTCGTAGCAGCCCGCGCAGTAGATCTCCTGCTCACGCGGGATGAAGCTCTTGGTCCCGATCGGGTTCTTGCACACCACGCAGCAGAAGCACTTCTCGTGCCACTGTCGCGTCTTGTACTCCATCTTCTTGGTGCCTGTGGATAGAGGGGATCTATCAGTCTACTGTTTATGTATTACGTCACTGAACTACATACTGGTGGTTATTCTTTTTTTAATATTTTAAGGGTCAAAATATCCTGGCAATCTAGTTTTGCGATATTTGCGTTTAAAGGTTTCAACATCCATAGTTCTAGTCGTGTAGCTGTCTTTTTAAAATCAATTTATTTCGGAACTGCCTGTCTTATTGCACAGTTTGTAAATTTGAAATGTACCAACTATGCAGACAGATGAAGGAATCGAATGGCATACTTAGTTTGGATATTTAAAATTTTGTGCATTTAGCATTTTTGCAATGAAGGGTCCTTCATTTTAAAACATTCGGAGACGTCAGAATTTATTTCTCTCGCTCTTGTTTTGTTTGTTTATTTGGGTAGTAATTCCATGTTTGTTTATTAACAAAAAGACAGAAACTGACGTTATCGAATATTTTAAAATAGCCCGGTAGATATTGTTCCATAAGTTATCATTATAAAGTAAGTCTGGGTGTCGACTGCCATTGGAAATAATTGAGCTGAGCGAGTTGAAACGACAAAAGCCTGGAGAACTCGAATTACAATGTAACATTGTATTGTAGGTTTATAGACGTGTTTTACCAACACAATAATGTATAAGAACTTTGTAGAAGCTACATAAAACCCGTAAACAAAAGCATAGGTACCTACCTAACCTACCTATGAAGTTAAAAAACGTTAAAATAGTCATCATGTGCAATTTTCTACATGCCGTGTCCTCACGTGAAACTTAATTAAATGGATCGATGGAACCAACAGTTTACGTTATTATAGTAGGTACCTAACCTTACCTAGGAATATGGATCGATTAAGCCAACCAACAGTTAATTTTAACAACACATTTTGCAACTGCATATCTACATTTTATTCATAAAGTAAATTGGTATTTTAGATCGTTTTTAATTAGAAACTGTGTATTGTGTATTATGATACCCTAACACCAAAATCGGAAGACAATAAATATCTTTCATCTTTTTTAGTTCAAATCGAAATAATAATGTACCTACTGTCGGTACTTAACCGACTGTAGGTACATTTTATCATGACGAATTGTATAAAAGTGTCTTTGAAACTGGCAAGACGTGGTGACGACAGGTGGTGCAAAAGATTGATTAGAGTGGTGGCCGAGGACTGGAAAGAGAAGTGTCGGACGTCCAGTTACAATGGGTTGACGACATTGTCAGCGTCGTGGGCCTTAAATGGATGAAGGTAGCCCAAGACCGTTTTCAATGGAAAGAGCATAGAGAGGCCTATGCCCAGCAGTGGGCTAAATCGGGCTGCGGATGATGATGATGGATGTCTTTGAAATTACCGTTTCGTGATCACCTTCAATAAAGCATGAAATATCACCCATACATCATTCCAACAATAGTTCAATCCAGCTTTCAATGCATGTCTATCGGTTAGCCTTGCGTTAAAATGATACATTGCATACTTCCGACAAGGTTAGCAAGCCTATCCGAACAATTTCCATAAACATTCAGTGTCATGTTTGTTTATGGCGGAGTTCCGTATACGATGGCTCTTTGGCGAAAGTTACGGAACGCCGGAAAGTTGAAATATGCACGTGAAAATCCTGCAAGTTTCGTTTATGACCGGAAATTCAAGCAGGTTGTGCGTGTTGTTTTGTATAAGTTATAAACTAAGAGTTCGGTGATACCTGTTTAGTTAAGTTTAGTTTATTGCGAAAAAATCTAAGTAACTTTACAGACTTCAATCTTTCACGTACTAAGGGCCGGTTTCACCATGCTCTGTTAGATTAACAAAGGATTAAACGGCCGTTAAAAATATCAAAATGTACCCGTTTGACATCTAAGGTTAGATTTAACGGCTTGTTAATCCTTGATTAGTAACTAAAAGAGCATGGTGAAATTAGGCCTTAATCTAATACGTTACTGTTAGTTCGCCTTATATTATTTTAGGTTCTTAGTAAAACCTAAGGAGCAGTTGCCTGCAGGCTCTAAATCTAAGTTTACCTAACAGTTTTTATTGCAATATAGATTACCTTTATTTATACCTAGATACCTTTCTTTCTTTGCAGGATATGATATATACTTATATATTATTATTTTTGAAAAATTCGTAGTTTTTTTTATCTGTTTTTATAGTCAAGAAGTTTGAAAACTCTGAATTCACAGTTTTACTCGTTGATTTAATCTTGAAGCCAAACTTCATGTAGGTACATTTTGCATAGCTCGACTCTAAAAAACATAGTGTTATTTTTTAAATATATTCATTTAATTTAATACATTTTCATATTATAATTTAACACGCCTGTGTGCTCAGATGTATAAGATATAAACTAAGAGTTCGGTGATACCTGTTTAGTTAAGTTTAGTTTATTGCGAAAAAATCTTAGTAACTTTACAGACTTCAATCTTTCACGTACTAAGGGCCGGTTTCACCATGCTCTGTTAGATTAACAAAGGATTAAACGGCCGTTAAAAATATCAAAATGTACCCGTTTGACATCTAAGGTTAGATTTAACGGCTTGTTAATCCTTGATTAGTAACTAACAAAGCATGGTGAAATTAGGCCTTAATCTAATACGTTACTGTTAGTTCGCCTTTTAGGTTCTTAGTAAAACCTAAGGAGCAGTTGCCTGCAGGCTCTAAATCTAAGTTTATTCCTAACAGTTTTTGTTGCAATAAATACTTTTATTTAAACCTATCTTTCTTTCTTTGCAGGATATGATATATAAGTATATATTTTTTTAAAAGTAGTTATTTTTTGATCAGTTTTTATGGTCAAGAAGTTCGAAAACTTTGAATTCACAGTTTTACTCGCTGATCGTAGGTAATCTTGATGCCAAATTTACATTTTGCATAAACATTTTTGCCTCTACTTTCAAAATATTTATCTAATACATTTTCATATTATAATTTAACACGCCTGTGTGCTCAGCACACATAGTAAATTGACCTTTGACTCTTTAAATATACCTAGCCATAATTTGATTCCGGTTTGTATCTAAAATAAATATCACGATGGACCAAAGTAAATTACATGTCTGGACGGTATAATTTCGGTTGTTATTTAATTATTTATGAAAGGAAGATTCACGCTTTAACTGTTAGAAGCAAAAAATAAGCAAACTTTATTGAATTTCTAGAAAATATAATTTTTAGCACTAAAGTAAATATTTTAATGACTAAAATGTGTTTAGTTGAGCTGTCCACTACTATAAAAAACTTTCTACCTAGGTAGGTCCGACTGTTGATTAGAAAGATTATTGCTATGCCTAAAACAAAAGATTATTGCTGTGCCTTAAACTATTCACCGAAACTAAGACGGTAAGTACCTAAAACAAATGTTTTCCGAGCACCTTCAAATCCTTCAACATCAATCGCAGATTTTATGTCCTCGTAAATTGCAACGATTGCGTGTTAAGCCTTATCCCACAGATAAAACAGCAATTTCTATTAGATATCAATGAGTTTACATACCTTTTCGATATAACTACGTATAGGCTATATCTATTGTGTAAGGTGCTCCGGGGTAAGACCGGACGGTTTTTTAGCAAACCATTCGTATGTTGCAAAATATTTTTTTTCTCGACTATGAAAATGTTGGCGAACCTAAAATTTAGTTAGAGCTTTGTATAAAAGACTGGTTTATAAATCGGTATATCCGATAACCCTCTAAACACAACGGTGGCCGAGTTATAGGGGATTAAAGGGATAGTAATTTTTATAAAACCACGGGAAAGATCGGACCTTGACGGGGTAACATCGGACTACATTCTAAAATCGCCTCTGTTGCTCCAAACATATGCTACCTATAATGAAAATATCCGGTTTTATCCAATAATAAAGCATCAATATCGATTTTCGAGATACTGTTTCAACGACAAAAGTGAGAGGCAAAATATTGTTTTTTTCATTCTTATAATCCGATGTTACCCCGGTTCAGAAAAAATGAAGTTTCTATGTTTCTCAAACTTTGACACCTCCACTTTAACTATGGTGGTAGGAATACGGAGATACAAAGGTTTAGCAAGCACCTCATAGTTGGTTTTAATAACTAACCAGCCTGATCAATGAAGCAAATTAGCAGTGTTTCCACTTAAGATTTTGGTTTTGCCCTAAATTCTTTAGAAATTTACTCTAAAAATCCCTATTTATTTTTCGAAATTCCCTAATTTAGGGCGAATGGTAATTTAAAATAAAAAGTCTTTGCACATTTTTATTATTACCTGCTTGGAGTGCTTAGCACTTCTGTTGTGTCGCCGTAATTCGAACATTCCACACAAAATATCACAATCACATACTTCACAGTAAGCTTTTGTCTCCCCTTTGTCAGATCTCTTTTCTCTCTAACCTAACCTAACCAAGACGTTTTAATTTTTGCGCATATTTCTTACTCTCCGTACTTGCAGCTGACTTTCCTCCTTTATCTTTAGATGAGGAAGGCACTTGCTCACTATCATCACCTGTGTCTTCCATTTTCAAATATAAAAACAAATATGATAATACAATTACCTAGTTACTTTTGTTTCGCGACCGATAGAAAAATAGCAATCAAAAATAATCCATAAATCATGTTACTAATTTCTGATGTCCTTTAACACATAGGTAAATAGAATTATCCAAAAGGTAATCTAACATATTTTGTCGGATTATAATACGAAACTAATTTGGGGAATCCCTTCAGAGAGGTAGAGCCATAGAGCATAGAATAAATAGGGTTACCACATCAACTAATTTTTGACCTAAAATTCCCTAAATCCCTGTCGCAATAAAAACAGCCCTAAGCTGTACATGAAATAAGTAGTTTCACCCTAAAAAAGGGCGAAATCCCTAAAAGTGGAAACACTGCAAATTAGATCTAGTTAATAAATTATTAACCATAAATTACTTATTTCTATTAAAAGTTTGAGAAACTGTTTATATTTTACAGTTGGGAAAGATTGGACAGAATTCATCCGAACTTTACCCATTCAAATTTTGATGGGGAAAGACCGGATCTCAGGCTACATACAGTTCTAGCGTGTCTAGACCACTTTAATCAGCTAACAAGTTGCCGCATTAATATGATAAGCCACAAAACTCGTAAAAAACACAGCCGTTATACCAGAATTTACGATTAAAGTTGCCGGGGGTAAGTCCGGATCCTTAAAAAATCACATTTTACGTACCTTTTCATATCCGAGTGAATGAAATGCGCGCTGATGGTCCGATCGACTGGCGGCGACTAGTGGGATGGGCCCAACAAAATGGCGTTGCTGGCAATGTTGCCAAGAATCAAAAAATACCCTACGTTATGGAGATATTCGATTTATTCGATCTTACCCCAGATCCGATCTTACCCCGGAGCACCTTATTTGTTCTTGAGCATGCCATTGCTGGTATTTGATTGATGCACGCTAGGACCTATGTCAAGGTCTTGTTGTCGAAGTGAGGGTCGTCCACGGGATATTTCCAACAAATCCAATAACGTTTCGATAAGTTTCAACTCCTTTACTATAAAATTATTCTTTACTTATAAATTTACCTAATTTACAATATTGACTACCTACTATTATTATTATTATGTACTATTTGTAAAAGAGGTTAGTTGCGGCATAAAACTTTTCAGTTATTTTTTTTCTCCCACAAGACTCTTAAAACCATATCAAACCAATCCTTGCTTAAGTCTCTGTTTAAACTGAACCTGGATTTGATCACGTGACTATAACTACCAATAAATTAATTTACTTCATCATATTTATTATTGGTAAATGAGTAAGTAAGTACAGAAGGGGCCTTAAAGATTAGCGCGGACTCTACCTAGAGTAGAGATATCTTCATAGAAAGTTTTTGATGTGTATGAACGTAGCAATACAACCTATATGTTCTCTATCTGTATGTACCTACCTACTAGCTTAGCTGTAGCTGTCACTTGTGTGATCAGTAATAAACTTGCCTTACACTAGAAAGGTCGTTTGCTTTCTTACCTACCTACCCACCAACACACCAGTTTTATATGCATCTAATAACCGCACCCATAGGTACTATCCATATCTACCTAGGTATCCAAAGGTACTTAAATATCTAGGCACTGTAAATTTCCATTCGTTAGATTCAAATAGTATTTCACAAGCAACAAGACCTACTGGTTTCCGCTTATCAGCGGAAGGTAGGTCTTGGGTAAGTTACATTTGTAATAGTTTCTATGATAAGTGCATTCCTATTAGGTACTTGCCTACCTCGTGCCGAATAAATAACTTTTACAAGGTTTTTTTAAATCATAAGGACACTTTGAAAGCTACAGTTCCACGTGATCAAGCGTAGAAGAAACTCACGAATTTACGATAAAAAAAACTACAATTTAGAAGTTAATTACCTAATTAATTTCCAGTTTATTTCAATGAGTTTGTTTGAGAGTCAAAATCAAAACGGTATTCATACAGTTCAAGGATAATAATAACAAGGATCACTTTGAAGTGTCTTTTACGCTAAAGGATCACTTTGAAGTGTCTTTTACGCTAAGGTGAGATGAAGTTCCAGTGAGAGTTTCTCGCAACCAAAGCCTAGAACAAGCAAGAAACTCATAATTTTTCAGTTTTATCATAGCATATCTTGGGGCCTAAAGACATAATACTGTCTGCAAAGGTGTAGGTAAATAGATGTGCCATAACTCCTTTATGATTCCAAAGAAAGATTAAACATATCATTCCATTATCATTAGCGTGAGCGATCGGACACGAAAAGCGTTCTAAAACTTCGACCAAATTTAGCGAAATACGAATAAACTTAGGAAACTCAGCATTTGAAAACTTAAACAACAAAGTTTTAACAAAGGTATTCATTTAAAGGTTTCAGAATTATATTCTCTTTGACTTCTGAGGAAAAAAAACCAAAGGTGACTTTGCCCAGTGACTAAAAATAAAAATAAAATACTTCGAGCTTCTTCTTCTTCGCTTCGTCTATGGCACCTGTCCGTCATTCGACAGTCAATATTGGCAGTGTAAAGTGATATACTAAGTAGATTAAAAACTTTTTTGTCAAGTCATCAATAGCAAATCGGTCGTCATTTGTTTAAAAAAAAATGGTGGCGCTGTCCTTCAAACTTACGAAAATGTTTCGTTAAAATGAGGATATCATTTTAATACACTTTCATTCCTAATGTTTGCATATTGGGCTAGTCTAAGACCTCAAGTAATGTTAAAATACCACCGAAATTACACAGCAGAACTCGAAATAACAATACGGACACTATTAAAATGTAAAAGCTATCTTACTTCCCAAAATAACAGGAAACCAATCTACTTCGAGCTTGTCGCACGTTGTCACGAGCAGCATTTTTATGTCGATTCAATAACTTTGTAAACCTACATAAAATTGTTTTCACTACCTTTGAAAACAATTTGATGTAGGTTTACAATGTTCTAAAGTGAAAAAAAAAAGGTTTTGATTGCCACTGAAGTTCATCTTTTTCAGCATTTGCAATAAGAATTTTTATAGATATTTTCCCATATTATTATTATTTTTAATACAACCATTCTAGGACAAAGGTTTCCTACCCTGTTCCCACTCTTCGCAACTAAATCAGCGACAGGACATGACCTTGAACCTTAGAAAACAAAACAAAATTTCATACTACCCGGTAAACCTATCAGGTATTTTATGCAATTTTATTTCGTTGCAAAAGATCGCATGTCATATGAGGCTTCGTGACTGAGCTTTTTGTCTCAAACGGGTCTACGAACTGTTATAGGATACGGTGCAGTTACAATAAATACAAAGGATTACCTTAGCAAACAGTTTTTGTGTTTTTCGGAGCTTTTTAAGTGCAATTTGTCTAGTTTCATGTTCATAAAACAATTCATAAAGCAGGCATTGCAACAAAATAAAGATTAAGAGATTTATGTACTTCCCTAGAGTATTTTGTATAAAGTAATTCGTATTACAAGTTTGGATGTAGAGTAACGTAACGTAAAGAATAAAGGTAAGTTTACCCAATCGTGGACCAAACCGTACCCAAAACTGTCCTATCCCACCTGCAATTCAATGTCTACGTAACGTAAACCAAATCACCTATGTACAGTACCTACTACGACGCCCACAATCGATACGTCCGTGAAACAAAATGCTTGTTTCATGCAAAGCGCGCTAATAAAGTTGTGAATAAATCATGCGGGTACACATCCCACGCGGGCCGCGGACCCATTGTGTAGTGGTAGGTAGGTTAGCTGCCATTGTTTGCGGCTCGCTTCGCTCGTAACTGGACATGGCCGCGAGGGATGTCGCGAATGTCAGATATACGGTTACGAGGGACAGAAATAGCAGAACCCATATAACTGTCACCTTTCTTTCTTGTGATCATTAAATGCCTCGACCCACACTGTACATCAATGATTTGTCAAGTTTCTAAGAATGATTTTGTGTTAAAGATGCGCAGTTTTTTGTGATTAGATACCCACATACCTTCTTAGACGCTTTAGGTACACACGTATACGCATCAGGCTATATAGGTATACACTGCTTGCTTTATATCCTTGTAGTAAGCGTCATTTTTCTTGGTGTAGCTTTATTTTTTTTTATTTAATTTATCTGTATCCATGTGTACTATAAATAAAATTAAATAAAAAAGCCTTTATTGCTAATATGTTAACACTAGCATATACAATCTTATTTACTAACTTACAACCTATATTAAACAATTCTTACTTTCTAACAATTTATTCTACTACACATTACGTTAATCTATCTAAGTCTAACATACAAGTCGCCGCAGCGGCGTAGGCCTCCCCTAATTCCCTCCACGTACCCCTTTGTACCCATGTGTACTATACCTGTTGATAAAATATCCTCAAACCAAAATATTTTTTTTATTAAAAAATATTACCTACTCAGATCGTGGTAGTACAACAATATAGAAATGCAAACCGCAGACTGTTCATGCAATGAAAATGAAGTCAGACAGCAATAACTGGCAATTTACATAAGTACTTACAAACTTATCTGTAAATACAAATGACATTTACCATAGCGTGCTTCTCGAACAAAAAACTAATGAGACCTAACTTTAACCACTGTTATATTTTCTTCGCTTTTACCATCGGATAGATTTATTTTATTTTATTTTTACTATAAGTACTATTTTATCTTATTTATAATTTAACTAGTGGCTTCCCGCGGCTTCGCACGCGTTGAAGTGGTGAGCGGTGATTGAGCCACAAACATCCAAACATCGTAACTTTCGCATTGATTTGTATATTATTAGGGTAGGATTTTAAATACCTACGTAGGTATAAGAGATACCTATAGGCGTACATTACCTTTATTAGGTAGGTAGGTATAGGTACTGAGTTTAGCACAAACATGACAAATACAACAAAGACAAACACGGAAAATATGTACTTATTTGTTCCTAGTTTCTACCCCAAAAACAAACGAAACGAAACAGCTTCACGACTTTGATCCCCATGCAGG
Source organism: Chloroclysta siterata (assembly GCA_932294275.1). Classification (NCBI taxonomy): domain Eukaryota; kingdom Metazoa; phylum Arthropoda; class Insecta; order Lepidoptera; family Geometridae; genus Chloroclysta; species Chloroclysta siterata. Next base: position 14,750,390 of record OW028602.1, read on the forward strand.
CACGGTAGATACCCTCAGATCTCTTTGTACCAACTCAAGATTCCCGTTTTTAGAATGCCCTTTACAAACATTGACGCCTCGTTGTATCCTTTTTACTGAGTCCGGTTATTGTACGGCATGATAATGTACAGCACGATAATGTACAGCATGATATTTGGAAGCCACTTTGGTACCTTATTGGGTACATTATCGGGGTGTGCAATAACTGGATGTGCAATATTGTCACGTGTAGTTAATGTGCAGCCAGTTAATACACAGCATGATAATGTTCAGCACGTTAATGTACAGCATGATAATTGGAAGCCACTTTGGTACCGTAAAAAATAATTTCTGGCACTTCGGCGGCCGCTGCCGCGGCACGCTCGCTTTGCTCGCTCGCCTCGTGCGTAATTTATATGTTTCAACATAACCTAACCAATTCGACTCAACGGTACTAAAGTGGCTTCCAATTATCGTGCTGTACATTAACTGGGTGTACATTATTGACACGTGACGATATTGCACAGCATGTTATTGTACGGGATGATAATGTACACCCAATAATTCAAACCTGTGGACACGGATTATCTGGGTGTGCATTATCGTGCTGTGCAATATCATGCTGTACATTATTTGGCCGTACATTATTGGCTCCCTTTTTACTCGAGCGCAACGAAGAAGGTTAACGTTTTAGAGGTTGTTTTCGAAAATCAAACTGTTGTGGCGGCTAGCCACACACAGGTACTTGCAATCGGGCTGACGCGAAGGGTTTGTATGTAGCGTCGCCAGTCGTCTCTCCCCGCTCATTAGATTCGGACATTCGATACCTACTTAAAAAAAACTAAAAGTGCCTTTCCTATTTTTTTAGCCTTGGAGTACATGTACTTCAAGTTTCAAGTTTGTAGATTCAAGGAATACAATTTTTCATACCAACGTTTTCAACCCTTTTTACACCCTTAGGGGTTGAATTTCCAAAAATCCCTTCTTAGTAAACCTCTACGCCATAAGACCTATGTACACTTAAAATTTCAAGTCTCTAGGACCAGCGGTCAAAAAACTCCCATATAAACTTTTACATCCCTTTGCACACTTATTAAGGGTAGTTTTCAAAAACTAAAAATGCCTTCCCTATTTTTCTGCCTTGAAGTATGTGTACTCCAAGTTTCAAGTTTGTAGGTTTAAGGAATACTATTTTTCATGCAAACGTTTTCATCCCTTTTTACACCCTTAGGGTTTGAATTTCCAAAAATCCCTTCTTAATACACCTCTACGCCATAAGACCTATGTACTCTTAAAATTTCAAGTCTCTAGGACCAGCGGTCAAAAAACTCCCATACAAACTTTTACATCCCTTTGCACACTTATTAAGGGTAGTTTTAAAAAACTAAAAATGTCTTTCCTATTTTTTTGCCTTGAAGTATATGTAAGTACTCCAAGTTTCAAGTTTGTAGATTCAAGGAATACAATTTTTTCATACCAAAGTTTTCAACCCTTTTTACACCCTTAGGGGTTGAATTTCCAAAAATCCCTTCTTTGTACACCTCTACGCCATAAGACTTATGTACTCTTAAAATTTCAAGTCTCTAGGACCAGCGGTCAAATAACTCCCATACAAACTTTTACATCCCTTTGCACACTTATTAAGGGTAGTTTTCAAAAACTAAAAATGCTTTTCCTATTTTTTTGCCTTGAAGTATGTGTACTCCAAGTTTCAAGTTTGTAGGTTCAAGGAATACTATTTTACATACAAACGTTTTCATCCCTTTTTACACCCTTAGGGGTTGAATTTCCAAAAATCCCTTCTTATCCACCTCAACGCCATAAGACCTATGTACTCTTAAAATTTCAAGTCTCTAGGACCAGCGGTCAAAAAACTCCCATACAAACTTTTACATCCCTTTGCACACTTATTAAGGGTAGTTTTCAAAAACTAAAAACGCCTTTCCTATTTTTTTGCCTTGAAGTATGTGTACTCCAAGTTTCATGTTTGTAGGTTCAAGGAATACTATTTTTCATACAAACGTTTTCATCCCTTTTTACACCCTTAGGGGTTGAATTTCCAAAAATCCCTTCTTAGTACACCGCTACGCCATAAGACCTATGTACTCCTCAAATTTCAAGTCTCTAGGACCAGCCGTTTAGGCTGTGCGTTGTCTATATGTCAGTCAGTCAGTCAGTCAGTCAGTCAGTCAGTCAGGACTTTGATTCTTATAGTATTAGAGATTCCTCCTCCTCCTGTCGTGACACTAGTTTCTTTCGAAACAGTGTAGTGAAAGGATTTTAAGTGCGCCTCAAGAGGCTCATTTCTAGCACTTGACACATGTTATAGAACTTTTTAGGTTCTATTTTCCTTCACCGTTTGAGAGTACTGGCATTGTGCATGTAAATTTTTGAACAGAAAAACTCATTGGTACGCGATCGGGTTTGAACCCACGACCTTAGGATCGGAAGGCGGGGCCGCTACCACTAGACCACCAGTGCTCTCGTATAATCAGTGTATAATTTAATTTTATTGCATGGTCTAGGTAAAACATGAGGTTATAAATGACCCACCTGTTTTCGTAATCTAACGATAGCAAAGCAGGTTAACGTCAGTAACAGACTAACGATAAACCTAGGGTAGATTATATGACAGTTACTAACTGTAGTGCTATTCCGTAAACAACAGTCACCCAAGTGACCGCGGAATCCGCAGTGAGTTTTCTATGGCATTCTGTAATACATTCACCCATCACTAGCGCCACGCATGAGTGTTGTGGAGTGAGGCTCGTGATCGAAGTGGGCACGGATGCACTAGGTGAATCTCCCCGTGATTTTGTTGTTTAGAGAATCGACATCCTGAGATTTCATTCATACCGCGCGTGGGTACTTTGACGTTTAATAGATTATTAACACAGCTGTGATTAAGGCTACTGTGCCGGGAAAGTAGTGCCTTGCCTTATGCGGTGGGCTTAATGTCTATTATTAGAAATGTTAGTTCATCAATATAAGTACCTACGTAGGTACCACCTACTCATCTAATTTAATTAGGTCAACAAGGCCATCAGTACAAAACATGTATTTTTAGACAGCGGTATTGCCCATTTCCGCTTGTCGCAAATCTGTCGCAAGTTACGTAATAGGATTTTGTTTATATTTTCGGTTTTGTGTTTATACCTTATTTAAAGACGATGACAGCGGTTGGGAAGAGGGGTTTAAGCCGGAAAATGTTAAGACATCAAAAGTTTTTCAATATCAAAGCTTTCAACATTTCAGCCAAATGGGGTAATCATGGATAACTGGGTCGGTATTCCCGCCAACAAATGTTTCAGGTACTTAAGGGCCTCAATCTTACGCGTTATCCTTGCTTTAGAAGGTAAGCGTGGGGCAGGGCCTCAAGCTTACGTCACACCCTTTCGCATGCACCGTCTAATGAATGTCATAAGCACTCATCTCCATAATCTTGCAAGTTTGTGGCATCATTGTGTGCATGCAGGTATTAGCGCATCGAAACCGATACAAGGCCATATTGTATGGTATTGTAGTTCCAACATATTTGCATAAAAAGCAGGCTGTTTCCGATCGGAACTCAGTGGTAGGTAAACCTCGTTTGACACTACTTGTGCTACAATTTTCATGTTCGAAATTTGAATAAGCTTGATGTTTGAAAAATGATGTATTACCTACCTGTTTTTTCTTATATTCAAAGTTGTAATGGGGTGAAAAGTGCAATGACAATGCATCAGGCGATTTTAGAGTTCAATTTATTTACAGTTCGATGTTCCAAATTTAAATTTGAAAAGTCGATGAGCATAGACTAGACGGCTTGTCATATAGATGGTTACAACATAGTACAAAAAGTAGCACAAATAGTAAGGCAACTGTTTCCTTCGTAAATTCAGCCTTTATCTGTCTGGGTGATGTCAGACGCGTGGGCCACTCAAATATTAGCCATTTGTGGGTTTATATGAAGGCATTGCTGAATTTGGATTGAAATGGTGCTATTTGGATTGTTTAGATTAGATTGTGTTGGTGGTATTGTTGCCATAGGTATGAGCAGTACTTTGATGGGAGTAGGATACGTGTTTTTCTGAGTTTTGGTGGTCCTGTTGTTGTTTTTCTATGCTTTTGATGCTTCTGAAGAAAGGTTTTTGGTATATTGGTAGAAAGGTTGTTCTTAAACTAGAAAGAAACTAGATAGACGTGTGCTAGTGATTAAGCTAGTCATTCTGAAATGAAGCCAAATAAAGAGTTAAAAAAAAAACAGTAATAACACAAGGATAGTTTTACTATTTTGCCCCAATAGGTACATGTTATGCATTGTGTTATTCCAACTACCTATCTCACCAGCTATTCAAATTATTACCTACTTACAGTTATAATAACTGCAGAACAAATTTACCGATGCATTAATTCTCAAGGTCAAGAGATCTCAAATGGTTAAACGTTTGCTGTTATTTCGTATTCTATGGCAAAGCTAACAAAGTTAGTGATGATGTAACGTGTTTGACATACAAATTAATTTTTTTTGTTTGTTCGTAGGTACTTATTTTTCTCTAGAAACACCAATTTTATGCTGCTATCCGAAGAGGTAAGGTAATGTTAATTTTCTTGTCAAAGGTAAGGATACCAGTAATTGGTGTTGCCAAATTCAGTGTTGCCGCGTGTAACTTTTTATTAGAGAAGAAGATCGCTCTTCTTTTTAGGGTTCCGTACCCAAAGGGTAAAACGGAACCCTATTACTAAGACTCTGCTTGCTGTCCGTCCGTCCGTCTGACTGTTTGTCTGTCTGTTTGCCTGTCCGTCTGTCAAAAGGCTGTTTCTTATGAACCGTAATAGTTAGACAGTTGACATTTTCACAGATGATGTATTTCTGTTGCCGCTATAACAACAAATACTAAAAACAGAATAAAATAAATCTCTAAGGGGGTTCCCATACAACAAACGTGATTTTTTCCCGTTTTTATAGACCCTTCGTGCGCGAGTCCGACTCGCACTTGGCCGGTTTTTATTTTAAATTCGGCAAATTCTCATCCTTTTAAAATAGCACCTAGATTTATAATTTTCTTACAGTCATAGAAGCGGTTTCTGTTATCGATCGCATGTTACGACACGTGTTGCCCACGTTACTGTAGGTAAAAGTGCAAGTTTAAACATTTTGCTATGGTTCTGCTCAAATCGATTACTTACCTAGCGAGTGGAAGGCTAGTTATGCCACACAGTTCACATAACGATAATTTGGCTAAGCACCAGTTTTGAAGAGCCCTATTAAATGATAATAAATCAAAGATAATAATCAAACACAAAAAAAGCCCTGTAGCTTCGTACAACAGATTATTAAATAGGTAGGATTTTTTTTATTATTTAACAATAATTAATCTACCTAAATAGGTACTTACAAATAAAAAGTTATTTACAAACCTAGATATAAGTCTCCTACTCGGGTACCCGATTATGATTCTAGCTCCACTTACTAAGTACAATTTTCAAACAAACCGTTGTTCCCACAAACTTACGTCATAAATCAGCCACCGATGCCCATAATCAGCACAGAGACGGAGTCTCACAAAAACACGTGCTCATTCCATCATCATTGATTGATGCGAGGCTGATGAAGCAGGGTCAAGGTGGACGTGCTGACATCTGGTGCGCTCTCCCGATACGGAGATGATAGACTGTCATTTCCTATACTATGTACGTTGAAGGTAAAGGGTGCCTTGTCTTTGTAGATGTGACGTAATTTTGTAATGCGTAGAAAATATCTTTTAATAGAAATGTTGTTCTGTAATTAAATAAGAGTCGGGCAACGAGTCAAATTCAATTAGATTAACGCGGCGCGGATTAGTTTTCTGACATGTTTGGGAAGCAACATAGCTTTTTTATTTTAATTGTTTTTGTAGTGTTATTTTGAGTTCTGTTGTGTACCTAATTTCGGTGGTTTTACTTGAGGTCTTAGCACAAGGTGTAATTTGGAATTAAATTGTATACTTATTAAGTAGTAACTTTGTTCTTGTCCACAGTTTATCTCATTGAATGATGTCATTGAAAATATATTTTGTTTTATAAGTGCTTATAAATTTATTTAATTGATGGTTAAATCCTCCTTGAACTGTGATATTATAAATTATTAAAACTAAGGTTGAATGAAAGTAGACTATTAAAATTATAGGCGTTGACTATAAATGGTTATTTCATGAAAATGATCATCTTTTTGTGTTTTATGCATTTGTGATGTACGAGTAAGCAAGGGTGTCGCCAGCCCATGGCCCAGGGAGGGGGCGCAATGTGAAAAATATTAATTGTAGGTACTGTCAAGATCATGAAGCTTTACAGCTTGTAGCGCGAGTTTTTGCCTCTATGGCGATTGTAATAAGAATGGTTCCAATTTAGGCCTTTGGAGTTTGGTTTATTGTTGGCTACACCCTTGCGAGTAAGTAATACGTAAGTAAGTACCTATAGTTTTTTAATATGTATATACTTACCTAATACTACACAATAATCAGTAGTATGCCAAATGGACTAAATGGACTTAATTTTAAATGGAAGAAAGCTAATAAGTAGGGACTTGAAAAATATCGCATTTTTTGCTATAGCAGCAAAATTGCCTTCTCACAATCGAAACTATTAAGTAATAAACTCTAGTGTGGTACCAATCCAAAATAATGAGGAATAATGTTGAGGAATGCCGATAGTATAATTTCTTCATCAGCACAGAATAAATAATAGTAGCTACCTAGTAGTCAGGCAAGTAGTCTATAATCAATAGTATCTAGGTATCAATTCATATGCTAAAATATTGATTTTATTTTACAAAATAATAACGGTGGACACAATAAAACCTGAACCTAGAAGCCTACTTATAACTCAATATTTAATAGAGAAAGCTTTATTCGGCGAATACATAAGTCACAGCATGAAGTTGATAGATACAAACGATAATAACAGTAAATATAGTACACATAACTTTCTTTTCACTATACGTTTTATTTTTGGCTAATTTCGTATCAGATTATTGTAATTAAAACCAGTATTCGTTATTACCTATCAGCTATACGTACGTTTTAGTTTAAAGTTGTGATGTGATATTTAATTTTACTGAATACCTATTACTTATTTATTTATAAAGTTTTTAGCTGTGTTCATTAATTATTTAATTTATTATTTTTGTCATTATTGTTATTTAATGTTGTTTCATTAATTCATTTAATAATTTGAGATAACCCGTACTAATTAATAAAAAAAAATATGGTCATAATCACTAAATATTGATCATATTATTTATAATATTGTTAAATAACAATTACAACAATTATACAGAATATTTAAATTTTTCATTTCGCTCAGTTATTCATTTACTTAATCGATATTTTGATAAGTACGAAGTTACTTAAATATTGACCATCTGTTCACGATCGCACAGACGTCAATCGATTCCATGGCAATGGCGACCGCGCGACAACCCACTTGTGCAATCAATAATATCTTGACATTCAGAATTGGCTCATTCAATTATCATTTATTAATGTGCGTGCAAATTGTGTACAAAATAGCTATCAACATATCATTAACTTTAAAACGTTTTATTAATTATTCAATAAACATTGCCGCTTCCCATCAGGTGAGATTTAAATAACGGGATGGATTTATAAAAATGGTGGTCATTCCAGACAGCACTATCTAGCTCCAAAATAAGCAAAGCTTGAACTGTGGAAACCAGAGTCTGCAGATAGCTTAACTGTATTTTGTACAATTGTAAATACTTGTATTCATAGAAATATCTTTGTGAATAAATATACATGTATATATTTTTAATTGTTCATTTCTATTGTCAGGATCGCGGGAGGTCGGTGGATGGAGAGGGCTCGGAATCGTTCTTCCTGGAAATGTATAGAGGCCTATGTCCAGCAGTGGACTTCTTTAGGCTGATGATGATGATGATATTTCTGATAACATTCGTCATATTACACTATAGATGCTTGATATTTCAAATTGATTAAAAGCTCTTACGTCTTCAAACTTTTTATATTCACAATTTAACCCGTACACCGCTCGCAGGTCTCAAGCATTGATATCTATCTATTTATGTATTTTAAATGCTTTGCGATTCATTCAATTTTATCGTCTTCTTTTATTGCTTTGAAGTTTAAATATAAATGTTTATAGGTAATAAAGGTTAGGTCAATGCTTTCTTTGCGTAAAGCGAACTATATTGATGAGTTTGTATTTGAATGAACAGGTTTACAGTCCAAGGTTCTGAAAGGGAATAAGCCAAATGTTTTTATTTCTTAAAATTTGGTAAATCGCCATTTCGTAAAACTTTTTGTTTAGCTTATCCCTGTCCTGCCAAGGCCGCAATAGATCTACCTCCCCAAATCCTGATCCTCAGATAGCCTAGAAATGTGGGCAGCTCGTGCTTTCCCGACTGTGTTAGTAAATTAACATCCGATCGGTTCCTTTATTTTATTTTATTTGAAAAACTATCAGTGTTATATTCTATAATAAAATTATGATAACTTAAAATAGTTATCACAAGTGAGATGTTTTCGCATGTATGGGTACCGCTGGTACACGATAAACATGGGTATGGTATACGTACGATTGTGTATAATGTGTATTTAACTGAATGTTATATTTAGGTACCATATTTATGGCGCCAAGTAAGTAGGTACACTAGACAGTAAAGTACCTACCTACCTAATGGAAATTCAAATATTGTACCTACTCTTTTGGATAAATAACATAGGTATTCGAGATTTTACACCTTATTTTTTACGACGTTCGTTCCAAGACCATCTCTGAAATTAATACTTACTTAACCACAGACTTCAGTAATCTGTGATATAGAATACAAATCAAACTACATACCTAGTATGTTTAAAGAAGGTACCTAAAACGTGTATGGAAGAGATCGCTTTTTAGTGAAAAGACCGCCCGTTGCACATATCTTTAGATGTTATAATTCGTTTTTTATTTTAAAGTTTGTAATCTGTACAATAAAGAGTTCTCCATAATTAATTCATTAAATAGGCATAAATTATTGGATACCAAATATTGACTTTACCGTAATAGACAATTAACCAATTGATTGACTTCATTAACGACTTCAATTTGATGAATGATAATTGAATGAAATAACGGCGTCAGCGTTACTCATTCAATTAGTTTAGAGCGAATGAATGCTCTCAAACATTAATTTTGCCAAAAAGGTTAATGGAGTTTTGAACTACCTACCTCACATCTCAGTGTCAGAATCGTGAACTCATATTATTTATGATCATAATTATAGTCAAGGATGGAGCGTGAAAAAGAGGATATAGGATGGAGGTGGCCAAAATCTTCACATAATGAGGAATACGACAGAAGGACTACCAATTTTGTGATCAGTCTGAAGAAGTGTACTTTTTTATGATAGTGCATTTCCAAAAGAAACGGTATTGTGTCTTTTCCCGCGATCTATAGGTAGGTACATCCTTCCATAGGGAGGACGCCCCCCACCCGATTTAATTTATTAAGCGTAGCTAATGGTATAATTTAAATACCATATGATTCCTTTATCAATGATTTAGACTAGACCACAACATCTAAATTATTGATTAACCAGTTTTTAGAAAGTGCCACGATTTTTATAAGAATGATAAACAAATGCTATATCTTCTGTTTATATACAGCTCAAGAACTTGATCACATAATTAGTGCCATTACGATTCCGAATAGCAGGATTTAAAAAAAAAGCTGTGCTTAGTCCAACTTTCAAAACAGGATTCATTCAAATCTAAAATATCTACTTAGATATTTATTTACAATGTTCTTATTAGATCCATAATTCCCTGACGTACACTTTACGTTTTCTATTGAGATTTTTTTTTAATTATTGTTTTCTCATTAAAACCATTCTCATTTTAAAAATGTTGCATGCCTCATCAAGAACATGTAGGTAATGCAGAATGGAACATAATGTAAATATTTGGATTAAGACACAAAGATCCAAAAAACTGGCCCAGCTAGGATAAAACTTCAATAACTATGCAACTTTTTTCCGGATATCCACAAGCGAAGCCGCGGTCGGAAGCTAGCGTAACAAATAATCCACCTGCTACTGTTTTCCTCGGATCTCCCAGCATACAGCTGTCTCGCAAAGCGCAACAGAACTTCTTGTTCTCCCTCTCAGCGGTCGCATTCGGCAGGAACATGGATAGTATCGCGACATCCTCGTTATTTTCCCGCGCCCTTCGTATCCTATCCTGTCCAACTGTTTTTGTCGTCAGGTGTAAACGGGACTTTAGGTTTTCACTCAACACGTCTGTCGACATTTTGATAAAAAAAAACTTTATTAAACAAAAAAGCGCGGTAAGGTTGACGTTTTTTTTTCTTTTTTTGTTGCGGGTGGCACGCGCAGGCTAAGCGGCTCGCGTCGCGGTACTGAAGTAAGTTCAAATCGCGAGGGAGCGAGCGTAGGCTTGCTTGCAGGCTGTCGTCGTGTCGATTGTGCCTAATTGATCGTGTGCGATAACAAATGAAGATATACAGACGGGATAAATCTTGCCATGAGGAAGTCATTTCAATTAATAGTTTTTTTTATTGTTATTTGTTTGAAGGGAGATAAGTTTGATAAGAAAATCGTGTTGTATCATCGTGTGGCGCATGTTGCAGTAGAATATTGTCTTTTCTTCATATTATGTTGTTTATGACGTGTGTTGATGATATGATGATGCTGGTGTTTATATTTAAAGTCACGTCCATTTTTATCGAATCCATAATCCATACAATACATGTATTCCTACTTAACACGTTCCTACTATATACTATTATACTATATTTACCTATAAGTTAACACAGTTGCGGTTGCAGAATCCTAAAAATTGGTAGACAATCCGCATAGCACTATACATTCGTTAAAAAAAATTAACCTACACATAAATCTCAGCGATTTTCATAGTGTTGCCTTCATCATAACATGAATAATATGTGTCGTTTATAAATAAACTGACATAAAACACCCACAGAATAGATAAATGTCCCCTCTACGGGCAACGAATCAAATCGCTATCGTAAACGACTTCATTTAGCTTTATTGCTTAGGTACATCCAAGTTGGAATGCTATAGGCAGACCTAGATTTGCTAGCACTAGCTTACGCCTGCTAGTTGGTCTGGTCGTGCATTGTAGGTCTTGCTGATGGAACAATCAGATGACCCACCTGATGTAAAGTGAGATATTGACCGACATAGACAGGCATTTATTTATAAAGTGGTAACCATCACCTTTATTGCATTGCTTCAAGTCACACACGATAGGAACGTGCACTACGATGCACTGCCCTGCGTCCATGTAACTTTACCGGTTGAGGTGTAATTTTACCGGCAAACAACTTGCTATTTGATTTAGTAATTGAACATACCTAAAACTGACAAACTGCCTAGCATTGTGGGTAGTTCTTAAATATTTATAAAGTAGGAATGTAGGAAACCGTAGGTAGACCCAATGCCGGTTCTAGGTCCAATAATAAGGTCTCAAGAACATCTCGGCCATTAATTTAGATCTTTGATAAAGCTACAGAATAATAAAAGAACTACGACAAAGCTAAGATGAAAATTGTTATTTATACTTGTTTGAAACAGCTGCAAGGAATTTTGAGAACATGTAGAAATTGGTAAGATTTTAACGATTAGACTTAAAATTCTAACTGTATTTCGATTGTCGGGCCGACAGTTTACAATAGACTACCTTCTGAGATTACTGAAGCTTCTAGCATAAGCTCCTTTAAGCATAGACTGTAACACTGGCTCATAAGTAACACCTTCTACAGTCACGAGGAATTCATGGAAAAAACATGATATGTTAGAAAATACGAACTATAGGTAGGTTCCTACCTAGCTAATTAATATATTCTCAATTTATTTAACAAGGTTATTTTTTTTTATTGTATATTTATTTTGACTATTGATTTGACTTATAATGAATGAAATTATTTAGATTAGGTAAGTAATACAATTTCTACTTGAAGTATATTAATGTATTTATGTGTTTTAGGTTATGTGCCTATCTTAAATGATTATTGATTAGATTTGACGATTAAATTGTTACTTATCCAAATAGTGGAAGTTAAATAAAATAGTTGTTAAACTATTTTATGAATTTTGTTTATGTGACTTTTAAATTTCCTTGTTTATTATAATGTAGTGAAAGTACCTAATCATATTTTATCGATAGAAGTTCTTTCTAATTCTTTTTGGAAACCTATAGGGACCAGGCTTATGTCCAGCAGTCAGGCTAATAAAGAGGAGGATGAATAGGCACTTAGTAGGTAATTATTATAACATGAAACAAAAAAAATCGGACAAAAATAAACAAAACAAATCTATAACCACATTGCCATTCTCTATTATTTTTACAAACCGTAAAAACATTGGCTTACCTACTTTAAAAAAATCATTCAAGAATCAATAAGACAGACATAAAAAAAACCGAGTTAAGATTTTTGACGCCATAAATCAAGCAAATAGCCTGATTTAATCTTTTTACATGAATAATGAATATTAATTATAGCTATTGTTCCGGTGACATCGTCGGAAAACATTGGATTTGCATACCTTTTGTTATATTTAAGCTGTTGCTTTTGTTATGACAATTTGCATAACTGCGTTCATAATTTTAATTCACACTCGTACCAAAAATGCGGAAGTGTGTCTGTCTGTACGTTTTCATGACTAAATCACTGAACCGATCAAGATGAACAGTAAAAAATTAAGCCACAGTGATAACTTGCTTACTGGATACGGACACTTTTTATCTAAAGTTTTACCTATAAATAATTATTTTTTTCTAAACTTTCAGTGGAAACACTGAAATTTTAAATGAACCTTGTGATTCAATTGAACCTTTAGACTTTGTCTTTTCTAGTTATACTTATAAATAAATAATAATAAAATAGGCTGTCGTGTGGCAAAGGCGCCTAGTTTCATCTAGCTTGAAGACTTTCAAAGCAACCCGTGATTAAAATGACATAAATAATTACTTTTGACTTTGACAGTAGAATAATATTTGACGCGGCAAAAAAAATACTTTTATTGAACCTTTAAAATGTTATTCTAACTCGTTTTGACCCACGCAGATGACTCAAAACTTTGTCACCGCGGCGAATAGAAAAGGCGTGTTGTATGCCATTAGTTTTGGGATAAAATAGTAAAATAAATCATTTAAAATCAATTTTAGCCAAATAAGGCACCGTACAGGATGTAAGGTTAAAGAATTTGACATTTAAGTTGAAAACGATGGTCGGATGGTTATTACTTAAGTACTTATATTTTATGTTTTTGGGTGGATTGCTAAATAGTTTTGTACAATTCACTAGGTTATTTATTAGGTAACTGCTATTATTTATTCTGTGGTAATCATCTTCATAATTTTTTCATAACTTTTCTATGTACTTTCTTTTGTGCAATAAAGAATTTTCTAATCTAATCTAATTCCTGCGAATAAATGGTTATGATTATTATGATTATGACTAAGTCGTGACAGAAAATTATGTGCTATCGGTGGCACGTATGATAATCTGATTTCTCGATACTAAGTACCCGTACCTACCTACAAATTAAAATAAGCTTCAAACCACACACCAATGAGGTCACCTAAACCTACACAGTGATCGACTGTTGGCCTGATGAATGATTTATTAACCAATCATCTCACACAAGCACTTTTAAAAGTACCGTATCTTAACCTTCATCTTTATAACGAGGCATTAGAGTTATTATTGAATAAAGAAAGAAGCTCTGATAAAGAATTGTAGCTGTAAGAATTTTTTTATCTATCTTTTTAAACGGTATTGCATCCTGGTTGAAAACATATTAATGCATTATTATATTATTCCATCGAATGTAAATGTACTTATAGTGTTTGTATCTACCTAGTAGATATAATTACCCTATCTCATGTGCACAAGCGGTTAGGTTACTGTCAGTGTCAAGCTCCTAGCCTGTCAATGTCAGCCACACGACTTGGCGGGACGGCGACAGGGTTAGGCGGGAAAACCGGGAGACACGGATGGTGAGGTGAACTATGGGACGCGGACAGGAGGCCGGCTTGGTGTTGGTGTATCAGTGTTGTTGTTATTATTAATATAAGTAATACAGGATTTTACAGTTCTCTTAAGTGTGCCTATTTCGGCTACCTGCCTAATTATCTCTTGTACTTAACGTAGGTACCAAATTACATTTAAGAGCTAAACAAATAATAATTATGATATTATTTTATCCATTTTATGATATTATTTTATTCTACTTCGACTATTGGTACGAGATAAGTACATTATTATTGTGGTAATTTTTCACATAGGGCTACCTAGCCCCAAAATATCTAAAACTAGGCAAATCCTGCACGATAGGAACCAATTACAATTGATATAAGTACCTACTTAATGCTTTCTTATGTAAGTACTTTTTTTGTAAAAACAAAAAAAATATAATAAGTAAGTACTTAATATATGATAACGCCCAGAAAACCATCCAAAAAGCTCAAGTTATATAAGTAGTCGTATTATTTTAAATACTATTATTATGTAGGATTATTTTAACTGTGATTCATAGTGGCTACTTAGTTCAAGTTCATGTGACATCATAACATTTAAATGTGTGGGATCAAAGTTTTTATATCTACAAAAAAACTTAAGTATAGGTCTTGTGTGTTCTATGGTGATTTATGATAGCCCGATTAACAGGTAATTTAGAAATAATGAGGCAATTTAAACAAGAAACTTGTATCTAAAATCAAGGTAAGATTGTATTTTATTCTCTTGGAAAATAAACCTTTTTTATTTGAGAAATTACTTTTTAAAATCAATTTCAATCTACTATCTGGAATGACTGATTAAGTTCATTTAACTCAGATAAATGATTTTCGACGAAAATTACAAAGATTTGCACAGTAAAAAAAACTTCAGACAAAACATAAATAATCTGCAGTTCCAGCAATTACTGGCGAAAGAGTAGCAATTTTTTACAAAATAACGAGCGAGATTAAATTAATGAGTTTATTCGAAAGAGGTTTAATTACTCCATTTGCAGTATATTAAAGTGATATAACAAAGTTATAACAAGGAGAGGTTTCAAGTAAAGAAAAGTTTGTTAGACGACTCCGAATGTTCGTGATAATTTAAAATGAAACTAATAACCTATCGCACCATATACTTTTTCACTCTATATATAGAATCCCAAGCGGGAGTTTTGGGCAGAGTCCAAAAATCATAATGCCTGGATCCTTATGCTCGGTAACGTTCCACTAGAATATCATTGAGAGATATGACGTCACACCTCGGGCGAAAACAGATAAATTCGACGCAATTATCGGTGACAGCCACTGATTTTAGTAGTATTTCCTAATGACCACACCTGAATTTGCTGTCAGGAAAATTATAAATATTCCATAGTCGATTGTTGACGCGTTACACCCTTTCAAATAATAATAAGCGAAGACCTATAGACAATTTGTTACCAATCAACGTTCTGATCGTAATACCCAGAAACCTTTCATGTGAATAGAAATAGCATTAGGAAATGGGCGCGCTGTCACCGGCTTTCCAATTATTGGTACTTCTAGTTTCACCCTCGTTTGTTTATTTTATAGAGTGTGATTTGATTACATTTTGGGCGTGAAGTGTCTATACCTACTTTAATTATTTAGGCGTAGGTTTTTCTTATAATTATGTATAATTTTTAATGTTGTAGCTTCTGACAATATTCTTTATTCTACGAGATTTTAAAACAGTTAAATATCAACCAATATAACAATATTTCAACCGTGTGAGAATAGAACCCACATCA
Organism: Chloroclysta siterata; assembly: GCA_932294275.1. NCBI lineage: Eukaryota > Metazoa > Arthropoda > Insecta > Lepidoptera > Geometridae > Chloroclysta > Chloroclysta siterata. The sequence continues at coordinate 14,766,165 of OW028602.1, forward strand.
AGATCGGTTCGATTGGTTTTCACTCATGAGAAGATCGTTTATTTGTATTCTGGTTGGTATAAGCCTCAAAATAGATTTTCGAAGAAGAATTGGTAGACATAGGTGGTCAGTGTTCATATTTAGTTAAACTTTCCTGATACTTATATATTTTTTGACAGTAATTGCAATGAAATAACTGTCAAATTCAGTCTGATTTGATGTTAATGACCGAGTGTTTTCGGCCACTGAACAGCCACAAATAAAAGAAGAAGTCCGAGTGCTTCTTTGGCGTCTTAAGGCGAAGACAAGAGCTAATGTGACTCTCGTTCGCACGTTTCGACATGTTGTAAGATATATTAAGTATATTATATTCGACATGTTGAGTAGGAAAACATGTATCGATCAAAATGAAATATTTACTAAACTGTGTGCAATGTGATTGCACACAAAATGGTTGATTGACAAAATGCAATTTTTCGAAAATGAGTTTAGTGATTTTATATCTTAAAACATGTCGAAACGTGCGAGCGAGACTCACATTAGCTCTTGTCTAAAAATAAGGTCAATGTAATAAAGCACAAAAAATAGCTCTGCCGAATTGGACATATCTGACCGAGCAAAGATGCGGTCAAAAATAGCTCACACCTTATCAGATGTCGAAAACAGCGGCACGAGGCTGCGGCAATGACTGTGGTCAGTTTTTTCTCGGATTACCTTATCTGGCTATATGCGGCGAGGGTAACTGACAGCCCTTACATGGCACGCTTCGTAGTTCGTACCTACTGGATATATGAAATAGGGCTGGCGAGCGAGGATAAACAAATGCATCAATATTATGACAGGAATGACGTAATCTGCCGTATTTTATATTTTTTTTAGTGATTGTCTGAAAGATTATCGTCTTTTTTTAGTGACATGTGTTTAAATCAAGAATTAGTCTAGAATTAGCTATAACTATATACCTACACCTACCTATGGTTAGGTATCGTAGTATTACTGTTTCTTGTCAAGTTAAATGTTTTTTAAATGATCAAAATAAAATGCAACACTGCTCTATTTGGCAAATGGCAATGTCATCAGCATTCTTAACACCTTCAACTACCGTTTCAATGTTGAATTGGCTCGCACGATCCATTTCCTTCTACTATCACACGATGTTAGCAAAAATATGTAATAAAACCTCTTTGGATTCGCTTGCAAAATCAATACACTCACGAAAAAAAAGATACTGTTTCTCTTTTTAAAATTGTCCTTTTCAATGAGTATACACTTCGTCATATGAGTATTTACTAGAATATTTCAAATCTCGTGAAGATGTTTTTTGGGATAGTGTTGACCCTTGAAATCAAGGTTCCACCACCTTTCAAAGGCATCAAGATCATAAATATTGCTTTACGATATTTAAACAATTAAAACAAACTCGAGGTGTTTTCATTGAAATAAGCTTAGCACTCACCAGCGCGGAAGACCTCGCCGCATCCATCGCAGCGGCTTGCAAACTGCGCGTCATAGCAGTTGCCGCAGTAGATCTTGTCTAGCTTGGAGCCGAACTGCTTGTCGACCAGCGACACGCGGCACTTCGCGCAGAGGAAGCACGCCTCGTGCCAGTGCTTGTCTTTGTACGACAGATCCTGGAAGAATCATAAAGTTGGTTAATTTGGTGATTACAATGCTCGTCATCTTCATGCCCTTATCCCCTGCTAAGTGGGGACGGAACAATAGGTTTTTTCTTCAACTCTCTCCCATCATTCGTCATCTCAGTGCTCACTTCTTTCTTATTCATTTTATCATGAACCTAATTTTACCTATTTTAAGACCCTTTGTAAGACAAAATAAACGTTATTCTTATCTTATCATGGAGATTACAATTCTACGATCATCTAACACGACGATATTATGAGATCAATATGTGATGTGTGATTGAACAATATATTACAGTGTAACATATTCCTCTCTACTAAAAAAGTGGCGCACCCGCCTTCCAATTTGCGTTACGTTGGAAAAAAACGGGACTAAGTAACCATAAAAAAACTGGTGGGAGTTTATAAAAAGATTCACAAATAGAATTCCTTATTGAGTTTGAATAATTACATTCGTCGTGAACATAATTACAGCCGTCCATCAGTCTAATCTGGTGGGTTCAGGTGGAAATACCGATCATTTGACAATCGGACACAAACTATTATTCCTCTAAAGATATCACGTGTCTATAGGTTAAGGTGACGACTCATAAAACCGAACGTTTTGCTCTTTTCAATGATCGTACATTATTGATCATATTACGATCATTCTAAATTCTAAATTCAATATATTATATTGAATTTAGAATTGTGTACCTAACTGAATTGATAACCTAAAAAGGCAAATTACAATTCAATTCAAGGAAAATCTGAATTACTCTACTGACTACGCTGTCTTTTTCCCTAAATTCTCACTCCCTCCTGTCTCTTTTGTTTTGACGAAGTTATGACCTAGCAGTAAATTAAAGTTGGACAAACTCAGACCGTCCGCGACCCTCAAGCTTTTCTCGTTCCTCTCAAAGAATGCGCCAGAAAAGCACCGGTGTGAGAGGAGAGGCGATTTTTTTTTACGCAAACCACTTCCCTGATGTGACGACCGACCACCCTGGCAAGAGTGTTACTACGGCCAACACGGAAGAGATGTAGTTCATGTCTTGCGCAATGTTTAGACATTATATCTAGGTGTCTTCCAATACGCTTTAACTGATAATCCCCATAAAGTGCCAAGTCCACTGCCAAGTCGTTGTTTTAAACAATATACACGATAATACCGTTACATCAATATTTGATTTTGATGGCTTTGATTATTTAATGAGCTTGGCAAATCCACAAAGTCTTGTTTAGTCAATCACAAAAATATATAAAACTCCCCAAATAGTGATCGTAAAAGAAAATGTAAATATGTAACGATTCGCTATCGGAACTACACCTTATTGTAGGCGTGATACAACCTTCAACTTGGTAATGATTTTGAGAACGTCAATTGTTTTATATTTTCCATTTTGTCATTATTTTTATGTCAATAATTGTTTAACATGACTCGCTATTTGTAAGTTTTTTTTTGGCCATTTACGTAGTTTTTTGTTGTGTTTTAGCGGGTTATTTTTTACAGCTATTTACTCATTTAGGTTATTATTTGTATCGTCTTGCTTCTTAAAATAAAGACACATTACAAATTAAGTATACTACCTATATTTTACCTATCTATACTTATTTCGATTATGTATATATACTTACCTACTGTTGAAAATAGGAAAGGTTAAATTCTTGGCTTCATAAAGAGAATCTGCAGACTCGATACATTTCAATTTATTGATGCAACAGATGAAATAGCTAATCCTACTAATATTATAAACGCGAAAGTTTGTAAGTATGGATGGATGGATGGATGTTTGTTACTCTTTCACGTAAAAACTACTGAATGGATTTTAATGAAACAATAATATAGCTTATACATCAGAATAACACATAGGCTACAATTTATAAAGATATTGTGTGATCCTGCGCAGACGAAGTCGCGGGCACCAGCTTGTGTATTATAATTTGTAATGTAAATATTATCTTATTATAGGTAAGTACTAGATTTTTATTTTTTTTGTTGTGTCACTAGTTTCTTTCGAAACAGTGTGGTGAAAGGATATTAAGTGCGCCTCAAAGAGGCCTTTTCAGATTCTTATTTCATAAAATTCACTTAACAAGCTAAACATATTCCCGGCAGCGCCATTTTTCAGCCAGTATGATCTCGCTTCTACGTCATTCGATATTTTGGCATGTGATTCATATCGATACATCGATAGCACTTCAAATATTCTGGTTTTCAATTCAACAAATAGCGCTGGTATCCAATTTTAATCTTCCCTTCAATTATTTATTTCCATAATAAACACTATCCAATCTTAACTTATTGATTTTATACTTCTAAAAATAAATAAATACATATTGGTGGACCAAGTCCCAAACAAGCTTGTAAGCAGCCAGATAGCCGATAATTTAATTAATACTCCTATATACTTTTTTGTAAATATACACAGTTACTTTGAGAAGATTTACGTTGCTTCATAATTTAAGTTATTCCAAATAATTATATTATATATTTATAATTTTTTTTTAGGTAAGTACATAAAACTGATATTGCTACTCGCAGTTTTGAATGAGCCTGAGTTTTCGTTTGCTGGTTAAAGATACGAGGTGAGGTTCGCTGGTCGTATAACGAGCTTTGGAAATAGAATTGTTCAAATAAACGTTCCACAAGCAGTTGCGGCCATCTTGCAAACAATAACTCTCTTTCGGCAGTCAGACAAAAACATACCGGTATTGGCGATGTATCAACCTTAAGGGACCTATACCGTACCATTGGTATGGTAAGGTAGGTAAGGTATAGGTATTATTTATTCTGTGGTATAGGTAATTAGATGGCACTAAGCATAAAAAATTCAGTACTTTCTATCGGCTTAAGATGTGATATTTTAGATTACTTACACCTAATAGCAACAGTCACATACATAGTTTGTTATACTAGGTTTCTTTCCCTCTCAACGAAGGAAAGCTTCCTACAAACTATCCGAAATGCACAATATCTGGATTTCTCCTCACATCGCTCTGCATGGAAATAGTCCCCCTTCATATTCTATTCCCGTCACAGAAATTTTACACCCAATGTCGTAATGTCAATAAAATATGAATGTTTATTTTGGCCGATTACGAAACTCTCAGCTTTGTACAGAATAAATCTCAAAGAATCATCTAACAGTTCCATCCACCCAAGGTTAGTTGAGAACATCGAAAATTCAAAATAGCTGTTGTATCCGACTCAAAAATAGTCGCTCTTAAGCTTTTAACGTTTTGTTTTTGCTAACCTCCCGGCTATTTAGCGAACCATTTCGAAATAACAACAATATTGCCCAGCGATTTGTAAACAAGCTTACGAATTATATTTTACATTTTACGAGTACGAGTAATCTTTTATTCTATTTACAAAATTATGTCAAATTGCTTTTGTCAAGTCATTTTTTAAACATAGATTAGTTGTCACAGATAAAATATTTGCGAAGGACCACAAGAACCTATCCAATTTTATATTCTTGAATCTTTGCGATAATCGATTGCCGACAAATCAGTTCAGACAAAGAAATCGATAGTCGCGTATCGCGAGTACCGATTTCTTTATCTTCAGGGCGGCAGCTTTAGACAATTACATGTTTTATGCAGCTGTTTGTTTGAAAGTTTAAATAAATGGCGGCTCTTGGCAGCGTGCGCCGTGGTGCCGTGCGCAGAGGTAAGGGAATCTAGGCCGGCTGGAGTGACATTACTAAATTTGATCTCAGAAACAAAGCAACGCTCGCATTGCTGTTGCACAATAGGTTAATAGACTTTTTATCCTGTTGGAATACCTTCGGTAAATAACTGGCTTCATTGAGCATGAGGAAGTAGTTACTGAGTTTCAGAGGGGTGATAATTAAAAAGTAGTCAGACGGTTTTCTTGTTCAATGAAAGGTTTCTATGTTGTATCGTAAGTCGATTTTAAGTTGGCAGGTGCATAACTTAAGTTTTTTTTACGAGAACTTTTTATGTTTATACGTGCCTCTGACTTCTCTTCTAAGACCCTCATCAGATACGATTTCGGCACCAAGATATCTGGAAGGGATTTCAACCGTGCCTGGGGTACCTACAGTCGTGAGGGTATTCTTTTATACGTATTCAAAGTTATATTTTTTTTTTATAAAAGGAACTATAAAATTCAAACGAAAAACAATAATAATTATCTATCGCGTGCTCATGTTTTACAGCAGATGGTTAGAGACTATAAATAATTTTGGATCGTATTCCAAGTTCAAACTCTACAACAGACAGACATCATGTTTACAATGGACAAGACGTTAATCAAACGACGAGATCCAAAGTTTCATGCCAGAACTAATTTATTTATCTCAGCTCGTATCTGCTAAACTAATTTATCAATTGCTTTATAATTGAATTCAATTTTATCATAGTAGCAGTAGATTCAGGGTTAGACGATCTGTCAGAGGACTCGATGTAAACCTCAATGTAAACAAACAAAGCGTGGTAGATGTCACATATTGACAGGTATAATTTTAGCTGTCGGGATTTCCTAACCTTCAAAACGCTGAAATAAACAGTCGACAACTGCATCTCTGGCGGGAACGAAAAACTTTTCAAGTATAACAGATAGAAAACTAGGGTCATAAGTTATGTCTACTATCTCCATGATAACGTCAAGAATAATAAAGCAGAAGAAACTGTAATATTCGGGTATACGTTTTACATGCCTGATACTGTTGAACTATAGGATACGGCTCCTAATATAATAGATGATAATGAATCGCCAGAACTTAAGATTAACAGCTCAGAGGACGCATTGCTTAACTCCATGATAATCGATATCGACTTAAGGGTAATCGTAATATGAAAGGAAAGATGAAGATTCCGTTGGTCAGTACATTTTGGAGAGAAAAAACCTGTTGTGCCATGAACCCACATGAAGTGGGATAAGGACAGGAAGATGATGATGAGTAAATTATGACTACAATGAAGTCGCTTTGGAGAGATATAACAAAGATAGAACAGCAAAGGTATTGAAGCTAGACAATTCCAACCTTAGAGTCGATGCCGATGGTCTTGTTGCATTCCTCGCAGCCGTTGGCGAAGACGCTCTCGTAGCATTTAATGCAGTAAGGGTGTTCATCGCGGAGCACGTAACGCTGGCCGGTCAGGGACTCGTCGCACTGCCAGCAGCAGAAGTGGCCGCTGTGCCAGTCCTTGTTCATGGCTTTGGTGTATTCGCCGCTGAAAATAAGCTGTGGACAAAGGAAAAGACTGATCAGTTTATGAAGCAGATACCTGTACCATATGAATTAAAACTAAGAATATCGTGGATTTCAAAAATAGGAACAGTGGTTTGATGTGACAGTTTAAGTAGATCATAAGTAAATAGATTATTTTTGGTTTTTGATAAATGGCATTACTCAGTGATTCAGGGTGTTTACCTAATGTTTTGGCAGCATACTTTTCCTCACATTTATTTATGATATTCAAAATGTATCTTTGCAATTTGATGTAATGCTCTGACCATTATTATGATGTTTATGTCAACATGTCTGACGAATACGACACAGATGGTACCACATCAATCATTAGGGCAGGAGAAACAGGTGATAAAGATGCAGATCGGCCAAATAAAAAGGATTTTAAGAGTAAGATCTTAAATTAGATAATTTAGGCGGCTATTTACAAAGACTCAGAAACAACAAATTATAAAAAAAATGAAGAATGTTTATTGGCAATAATAAATCAACAGTTTAGTGTGAGGCTCTACAATGCCTTTATTGTTTTTGAAAAATCGAATAAAGCTATACTTTTTTGTTTTTTTTTCATAACAAAAACTGAATGTTTGAAAATAGCCGAGCAAACATTTGAGTTGATACAATTTTCTTGTATTTTTTATTTATTTTTATTTATTTTATTTTTTATTTTATATATTTATTTTTTTTCATGTGGAAGAAGAAAGAGAAAGGAAGAACAGTTTTAAAAAGTTCGATTGCATCATGTCTTCTCATACTATTGGCATGTGCTATGGTGTGTTTAATTTAGTGTTTTTTGAAAACTTAGTTTCAATTATATTTTTCTAAAAGTCGTAAAGTTTCACCAGCTTCCCAATCAGTTCAGATTGAAAGTAATGTACCTTAAATTAGGTCGGGTATGTGAGGGTGGCCAAAATAGTGCAAACATAAACAGGCCGGTGCATTCTGTCACTCGCGGTACACTAATCACTAGCACTGCACTCGACGCGAAGGCCACCTCACACATACCCATCGTCGGCGTTGGTGGTGGTGTTGGTCTGCTCGACTTCAGTCACGGTGACCTCGCCATCCTTAGACTCCCGACGCTTCGAGGTCTTTTTGACCTTCCTGGTCTTCCTCTCCGTTGTGGTGTACTGTACTTGCACGTCGACGTCAGCCATGGTTAGGGGATTGAGTACGGTATCACTAGACGCGGTCGCGACCCGAATTCGAATGGCGAACGAGCCGAATAGCGGGAATTATTCCAGAATGCTTGGCGGAGAGAGGGGGGAGTTTGGGGTTTAAATTTGGAAGAGTGACGGAGAGGGCAGGTGCGCGGGCGACGTTGCCCCGACGCCCGAGCTTTTAGCTTTTCCCAGCTCCGTCTACGTATTGAAAACGATCCGACCCCATTCGCCGGGAGTGAAGCGTCGCCTTATCGCTGGCCGAGATTCGATCGATGTTATTGGCGTGCGATTGATGATTTACGACTGCACTCTAGTACCTGACCTATAAACGCATTTTCAAATTGCAATTTGATGTATTCAAATCGTAAGCCGATACGAGATAATCGATTAGCTGCTGCGGCGCCAAATGATTACTGGTATCTTTTCTCAAATTGGTTGCGTCGCTGCGTGAGTAGGTAGTTGTACCGAAACGTAGTTCATGCGGAGCTGCAGCTGATAGAGCTTAGACAAGAACTAATTATTTGGTAGGCTCGCTGACAGTTTATAATAGTGGCTCATTAAATCATAAATCAACCCCTTATTTTAGTTCATTGCTACGTTATTTTGGTTTAACAGCTGCATTCTTGAATGAGCGCCGATGTTTATACCTACCTGACTGTAAAGTTTTGTTTGGGTTGACGGTTGATATCCCAAAATATCTGGGTAATATCTACAGGTTTTTTTTTATACCACTAGCTGATGGAACAAGCAGATGGCCCACTTAATATTATGTGGTAACCATCACCAATAACAAAGCATTGCCTCGTAAGACCCGCACGATAGGAACGTGCCCTACGATGCACTGCCTTGCTTCCATCATCTTGAGGCATACAGATGTTAAGCCTCATGTGCCTGTAATTGCACCGGCAACCACACTCTTCAAACCGAAACACAGCGTTGCTGCTTGGCGGCAGAAAAAGGCGTGGTGGTAGTACTTCCCCGGACGAGCCCTACACAAAGAGCTCTACTTCTCTCTGTCTGCATTATTTGACTGGTAATGTTGAAGTTGGAGGCGACCTGAAAGATACAGGTAAACGATGCCTTTTAGAAAACCGTCCTCAACTTCGAACAATTATCATAAAACTGGGCAGTGCACGTCGAAATGCTAGTATTCCTTTCTTGATAAGAAGATCAAAAGGGACGCTTTTTCAAAGTTAACTTCTAAAATCCTCTGCTATAGGCGGTGATCTCAGAAGTTCAGACGATATTAATAGATATCAATTTCATTTAACATTGTAAAACGCAGCTCCTCATGTGCGAATCGTAGATACACTCGCCTGCAATAAGATGGTTAACTTCCAAATTTTAAAATGGTGTCATTACTTTTGTATATATTTACTTACGTGCGAGAAAAAGAAAAAGGTATATTTATTTGCGACACAAAAGCTAACATTGCTGGCAAACGAAATCTCTTAATACAAAAATGAGCTTGCTGCCTCGAAAAATGGACTCTGACTCAGCATATGAGTATGAGTGAATGGTGCCCGGCAAATCGATTCATGGAAACGACGAGCCTCATATTTGGTTTTTAGTTTTTCGTTTTTGTTCCGTGTTCATTGCGGGTTTTGTATGAAGACGCGGTTTTGTATGGAACTTTATTTTCTACTACGAATTTTCACCATAATTGCAACTACAGTTCCGTATCTCTATCGCGTCTTCATACAAAACCCGCAATGAACACGGAACAAAAACGAAAAACCAAATATGAGGCTCGTCGTTTCCATGAATCAATTTGCCGGTTATATTTAATTTCATATTTAATTTAATTTCAATTCATTTCATTTCATGATGACCAATCAACGTTACATTGCGCTTTTTACAGTAAGTAAAATCATTTCTTCTATGGCAACATAACCAGAATGACATTCACCATTATGTAAATATGTAAATAGTGGGGAATGTCACGAATGAAACGTTTTTTATTCTTGGTGCGTGGCCCGCATCGACTAGGCCCCCGTGGGCCCCTAGTCGGTGTGGGGCCCCTAGGCAGTTGCCTAATCCGCCTAATGGAAATCCGGCTGACTGTATCTTAAAATCCATAAAACATGAGTATGCAAACAAAAGGTGTTTTAGTTGAAACAACAAATACAACGAATTCTTCAAAGACGTTGGGATTATTTAAAATATTTCGGATTGTTTAAATATGCCAGTTGAAGGATGGTCGCTATTTATAAAAGAATTTTACGACATAAATAACTACTAGACTAGAACAAAAAAAAGAAACAGTTTCACGACTTTGATCCCCAGGCACGGTAGATATCCCCTCAGATCTCTTTGTACCAAGTACGAGCTCCAGGATCCTTGAGGAAATCTAAGGGGGGCAGTCAGAGGTACGTCCAAACATTACATTTGGCACATACCCACATTTTGCAGTAGTTGGTATTCGATTTTACTTATTTATTATTTGATTTTAATCGATTATTTGTCACAGTGGCACATAACATGGCTATTCGGTATTCGCGTTTGTATTTGCTCGAGTATTTGCATATTCGTCTTACTCGTAAAAAAATAGGCAAATATAGGCAATAGGGTCAGTAAACAAAGTCATAATTGGGAAAATAGTAATATTTTATGAGTAGTAGAGCTCTTTGTGAAGGGCTCGTCCGGGAAAGTACTAGCACCATGCCTTTTTCTGCCGCAAAGCAGTGTTAATATGTTTCGGTTTGAAGAGTGTGGTTGCCGGTGTAATTACAGGCACACGAGGCTTAACATCTGTATGCCTCAAGTTGATGGACGCAGGGCAGTGCATTGTAGGGCACGTTCCTATCGTGCGTGACTTACGAGGCAATGCTTTGTTATAGGTGACGGTTACCACTTGACAACAGGTGGGCCATCTGCTTGTTCCATCAGCTAGTTGTATTAAAAAAAATACGACGAATACGCAAACACGGATGGCCATGTGATGCAGGGCAGTGTATCGTAGGGCACTTTCCTATGTTGCGTGACTTGCGTGGCAATGCTTTGTTATAGGTGATGGTTGGTTACCACTTGACAACAGGTGGGCCTCCTAGAGTGAGGAATAAAGTCAGGTTCACATGTATTGAGTCTTTCCTACAGATTAGGCCGACTAAGGTGTGTGAATGGTATACTCGTAGGTGCTATTTCATCTAAAACCCTGTCCGAGGTACAACAGCATCTCTTAAATAGATCATGAGTGAAATTGCTCATAAATCATCTACAATAAATGCAAAGGCTCGTTTACTTTACATAACTTTTTGTGCTCTGTGAGTTAAAATAACATCCAATCGTAAATAATAAAACATTCGCAAGAAAAATGTTACAGAATCAATTTCCGTTTCCTGTTATGAAAATCTGGTTACGTGCTTACGTGTAACTGACACATCCATTACTTTTACAAACAAAAGCCCGCCATTTTGTTAGTTTTTCCACCGATTTGTCTAGACGTACGTCGATGGACCTCGCGCCAAGGTTGGCTGTCCATTCATTGGTTATTTTCGGAGAGGGGAGATATGCAGTGCGTAATGACCGCAGGTATGAACAAAGAACATTCATCATATCGCTACTGGCTTTTTTTTATACAATTAGCTGGTGGCACCTTCCATCACCTATAACAAAGCATTGCCTCGTGAGTCACGAACGATAAAAACGTGCCCTATGATGCACTGCTCACTATTTATCAACAAGAGGCATGCCTATAACTTCAGCGGCAACCACAGTCTTCGAACCGAACCACAGCAACGCTGCTTGGCGGCAGAAAAAAGCATGGTGGTAGTAGGTACTTCCCCGGACGAGCCCTTCACAAAGAGCTCTGCTACTCTGGCTGGTTAGAATTGGTAAACCTGATATTATATGTGATTTATATTAGATTTAAGTAAATTTATGTTAATTTAAATGAAATAACATATTTGAAATGTTTAATTAAGTTTTACTAACAAATTTTGCACCATTAGCATGAAACGAATAATTCAGGTAGAAACGCTTTGAAATGCAAACTGGAATTCTTAAAGAGTCTTAAGTTAACCTGATACATAGAGATCTGAGTAGATATCCACCGTGCCTGGAGATCAAAGTCGTGAAGCTGTTTCTGTAATTAGTTTAATTGTCTGAAGCCGTTCCGGTTAATTAAATAAATATACCTCTGTTAGTTTTTATTATTCGCCTAGCCACGTTACACTTGTGCCCTTTGAATTGGCAAACTTCGGTGATTGATACAGCAAGGTCAAGATTAGATAAATATATAAAAGTATGTTATTCGCACCACACGTGGATGCGTGGGCGCACTATTTAGTTGTCATGTTGGCGATAGACAATTATTTATTTAGCTTTTGTCTAAAATACCCCATGTTAGACAAAAGCTCACTAATTGCGTCTCTCAGAGTCAAAGTCAAAGGTTTTTATTCAGTTGAATCAACTGAATTCAAGCTGAATAAAACTTTGAAACGTCTTAAAGCTAGGTGACTCTAGGTGCCAGTTCCACGCGACCAAGCCTAGAAGAACAGGCAACAAACTTACGGCTTGGTTCTTATTTTTATTAATGATCTTGTTACAATAGAGTACAATAAAGTAGTATTCCTTTTTTATATTCAGTCCTGTCCATCCCAAGGTTGCCTTAAAGAGATCGCTGTTAGCGATAAGGCCGCCCATTGTATTACTATGATTGTTCGTTTTTTAAGTAAAACAGTGTTTTTTTTAATACAACTAGCTGATGGAACAAGCAGATGGCCCACCTGAGGTTAAGTGGTAACCAACACCTATAACAAAGCATTGCCTCGTTAGTCACGCACGATAGGAACGTGCCCTACGATGCACTGCCCTGCGTCCATCAACTTGAGGCATACAGATGTTAAGCCTCATGTGCCTGTAATTACACCGGCAACCACACTCTTCAAACCGAAACACAGCGATGCTGCTTGGCGGCTGAAAAAGGCGTGGTACTGCCCCGGACGAGCCCTTCACAAAGAGCTCTACTGCTCTTAAAAGTGTATCTTTATTATTAATCCACAAAGAATTATCTACCAATCTATTCCTTGCTGGTGTTTGTGATATGCCAATATCAAACCAAATGATGTTAGACAACCGCGTATACTATATTAGGGATATCAGTGGATGGTCCTTGGTAGCTAATGGCATTTTCATACTTTCCGCAGTCGTCAGAAAGTCTGAAAACTTTAAAACTGATAAGAATTTTAAAATATTGCTTTCTATGAAGTAAATTGCAGGTAGATTGTACGTTGTGTAAATGTATTCACTTTCATTTTCTTAAATGTTATTGTGTAAACAAATGTACTAATATTTTATGTTTCACTACAAGAAAATACCTCTATATCCACCTCTGCCCACGATCCTAAGATATAATTAGCCAGAAATGTGACGGAATCTTATTTTTAGTGATTACCAATTTTATAACTTCAGACTGGTACCGAAAAAAAACAAAATGACTAACACGAAAAGCAACAACGCTGAAAAACAATGATGGCGCACGCGATTATATACTCTATGGTCATTTTTCCAAGAACTTCGAAGTGAATAGCATTTTTTTTTTCAATACTGTTGACTTTGCCTTGGCAACGTTACATTTTATGGTATTTATAGCACCGTTGCAGTCGGAGAAATGAGAAAGGGGAGGTGTTGTTTCATAAATTTCAGTTTCTGAAACAAAATAAACTTTCGTCTCTTTCAACCTATGAGCGGTACGCTATTGAAGTGAATAATGAATTTATGGCCAACATTTTATTATAACCTTAGTTTTAACCATGTAGAATATTTTTTTATATTGTATGTAGCTATTGTATGTAAGTATATACTTTTATTATTTGTGCTGTGTTTAATCAATACAATCATTCATTCTAACGGTTAGACGAGGCCTTTGCCACTGGGCACACAAATTCAATACCACAACAAAAACATATAATATTAGTTTTTAAACTGTCGCGATCATAACACATATTCAGTCATATATATATCAGTCTGCCCGCGACCACGGCTATTGCAACATAGCCGAAACTTCGGGAAAATAATAAAGGTAAACGCGATAAATACCCGTGTAATACTTTTAAATATAAAAACATATAAGCTACATAAATAACCCTAGAATCTGAAATAGGGCCTAAAAAATGCTTTCGTCGAAGTATTTCATTTTGTTATTTTAAAACGCAGACAGACTACCTTTTAAATCGCGGAATAAATCGCCCTCAGCGATAAAACCGCTTATTGACATCTTTTCTTTGTTACCTATAATACCTCTAAAGTTTCTCGGAGATTTACCTCAATCAAGTTTTTTTTAATTATTATATTCATTACAAAAAGCGTAACTTTCAAGATTTTAAACGAGTGGGCGTCAACTACTAAAATCCCAATAACTCGTAAATCAACCGAAATAATAAGGTATTGCGGCTTGGCATGACCTGCTTGTTGTTACCGTCCCAGGAATTACCGTATTGCTGTTGGCTTCAGAATCAAAGGATGAAGACGTCAATGCAATCTGCTTCTTCTTCTCCGATCTGTTTATGGCACCTGTCCGTCATTCGACAGACAAGTAAAGTAAAAGAGTAGTAGAGCTCTTTGTGAAGGGCTCGTCCGGGGAAGTACTACCACCACGCCTTTTTCTGACGCCAAGCAGCAACGCTGTGTTTCCGTTTGAAGAGTGTAGTTGCCGGTGTATTTACAGGCACATGAGGCTTAACATCTGTATGCCTCAAGTTGATGGACGCAGGGCAGTGCATCGTAGGGCACGTTCCTATCGTGCGTGACTTACGAGGCAATGCTTTGTTATAGGTGATGGTTACCACTTAACATCAGGTGGGCCATCTGCTTGTTCCATTAGCTAATGGTATAAAAAAAAAAGCTTGCCAGTGTCAAGTGAAATAGATTTAATACTTTTCAGTCAAGTCAGTCCAAAGTAAGGTCAGCCGTCATTTGTTTAGAAGAAAATGGTGGCAGTTTCCTTCAAAACTTACGAAATTATTTCCTTACATTGTTCCTTTCCGTACCTTATTTTTAACCTCTGATCTCCTTTTATCCTTCCGTGTAAATTGACTCCTTATGTTACCCTAATTTTTGTTAAAAAAAAAACAAGCAAAATGGCAAATGCACCAAAAGTGCGACGCCAAAAAAAAAAAACTTACGAAACATTTTCGTTCAAATCAGGATATCACTTAATAAACTTTCATTCACTTTAATGCTAAAGCACTCCACATAACTTTTTGAAAATAACCATGTAACACAATGTAAATCGTTTTATCAATGTAAATTAGTTTTACTCATTTTCGGGTACTCGGTAAACTTGTGTCAAGATTTTGAAACGTTTTAAGGCGAAGACAAGAGCTAATGTGACTCTCGCTCGCACGTTTCGACATTTTCAATGATATAAAATTACTAAACTCATTTTCGAAAAATCGCAATCAACCATTTTGTGTGCAATCACATTGCACACAGTTTAGTAAAAATGTCATTTTGATCGATACATGTTTTCCTACTCAAAAGTTTGCTTATGTACGAAAACTAGTAAAGCAAACTTTTGAGTAGGAAAACATGTATCGATCAAAATGAAATTTTTACTAAACTGTGTGTGCTTGAAGTTACTTTTAACGCCTTCTTCCTTTAAATATGTCCTATAAACCGATATTCTAACGTACTCACATAAATCTATTTAATAAATTGTGGAAAATCAAAACCGGAATTAACTAACCACTACTAACTTGCCCCTCGTACAGAGTACAGTTACGTCCATGGTTGTACAGTTAGGGTTCATGTTACTGCGGTTAGCATGTTCTATGCCACTATGTACTCATTTTCATGTCCTCGTGTGTAACTCTATAGATGTGCAACTATACAGTCAGTGCGAAAAGTAGATGAATGTTTCTGCATTGTAAACCACCAATATTTTTAGAACCACTGGTTCTAGTATGAGTTGTGTTTACCATATTTGGTTTCTCGTTTTTCGTTCTTGTTCCGTGTTCATTGCGGGTTTTGTATGAAGACGCGATAGAGATACCGATACGGAACTTTATGTTGCAAATAGGTATGATGAAAATTATTAGTAGAACATAAAGTTCATATAGTCATAACATATAGTCTTCATACAAAACCCGCAATGAATACGGAACAAAAACGAAAAAAGAGAAACCAAATATGGTAAACACAACTCATACTTGGGGTACAGCATGCTTCTGACCTATACTTCAACCGAAATTTTAAAGATCTGCCTGGACACAAAAGTCTTAAATTTGAAGTTACCAATACTCATAAAAAGAAGAGCATTGAATCATAAATCCAAAGAAGTGTATTAAATAATTTTACTCGATAATCATATTTTGTCGCTGACTGTACAGCCTTTTTGAGCAGACTACAAGCTACAAGAAGATTATTAAATTGAAATGAGTTTAGTTATAAAAAACCGCTGCCACACGAAAACTGGTAAAACATTAGTTTGGCAGGAACATTTTGTTCGGATCAATTGATATTTTCGTTAAAGCTTTGTAGTGTTATTTTCCGAAACTTAGTTGTATGCGATTTTTCATTATATCTACACAACATTTTAAATAATGCGACCTTGAGGTTATCCGACGATTAACAGCGTCATAAATGTAAGAAAAAGATTTAAAGTTTGCGGTTAATCTGTACTTATACAAATTTACTATTCTACATTTAAAACCAGGAAGCGCATTCGATATTATCGCGAAAAATATCGAATGAGACTGATTTCTAAGAAGCTTTTTGCTCCCGGGATTTTTTAGATATTTTTATCATGTATATTATGATACGAATGTTTGAACGAAGGTCGCTTTGTATTGTGCGCACAGCACTAACTAAGCTCATCTCTAATTAGATCAAAGAGTTTTTAATGATCTTTGTACATAATGATTTATTGCATTATTATAAGAAACTGAATTACAACAAAAAAAAAATACAAACTATTGTCATCTCTTATTTTATCTCTATCTACAAACTATTGTCATCTCTTATTTTATCATATGCATTAACCCTAGCTTTAAGTCTTTTTAAAGTTATCTTTGTGTTTCATTTGATTTGTCTTTGACAATAGGGCTTACTTAAATTCAGGTAGTTTATAAGTGGTATTATAGAGCACTGGTGGTCTAGTGGTAGCGGCTCCGCCTTCCGATCCTAAGATCGTGGGTTCGAAACCGGTCGTGCACCAATGAGTTTTCTATCAAAAATGTATGTGCACAATGCCAGTACTCTCAAACGGTGAAAGAAAACATCGCGAGGAAACCGACATGTCGTAGAACCTAAAAAGTTCTTTAACATGTGTCAAGTGCTCGAAAGGAGCCTCTTGAGGCGCACTAAAAATCCTTTCACCACACTGTTTCGAAAGAAACTAGTGACACGGCAAGAGAGAGTGGTATTTGAGCTCAGATTTGTTTCCGTAAATTAGTATATTTTCATAAGCTGCTAACTTGCCGAATAATGTTACTCTCGTAATAAATGTATCGATATCTATCGAGATTTGAACGATAAAATCTAACGACCCTACGTATTTCCTTATTTTCTTTTCTTAGTATGATTGAAATGTAATGCTCGCCTAAAGCTTGCAAGTTTATTTAGTATTATCAATAACCTCAGACCCAGATTTTATATTATATGATTCCTTATAAATTTTATTTGTTAAGTATATATAAGTTTTGAGAAGCGTGTATTCTTGACTGACTTTTTTATTTTAGATTACATTCTACGATTTACGCTGTTCTTTTGTAAAACCTAAGCTATTAAGTACCGAATGAAAAACCTATTTATATTTTAAAATTAAAATTATTCTTTTAAAAATTAAAAATACTCTAGTTAAAAAAAAACACATGATCACTCCCCGTCCGCAAATACAACCACCATTCAAACGCATATAAATATCATTCACATCATAATCAAACCTTCTATTCGTAAGATTAAAGGGTTCTATTCAAACAACCGCCCAGCAAGCCTGAACATCAATAGAGAAGTTTCATGAATGGCCTTCATTACGCTTTCGCTACATCTGTTGACTGGGTATGATTGGGGTGTCACTATGTACTTTAGGAGATTGCAGTGTGATCAACCTCCCATTACACGATACACTTATCTCCTTACGTTAATATAACAGAAATTGTGACCACAGAAGCAAAAAAACAATGGAATAAATAAATATTAATAAACATTATTTCATTTACTTTGTTTTCATTCACATTTGATCTTTAAATTTTTGAAAAAACAATTGTTTATCTCTCCCTGATATGTTTTTATTTTATCCCATATAACAATAGTTGCTGCAAGGTTAACTCACTAACAGCCAAAAGGTCGTAAGTGCCACAAATTGTACTGACATGACAGCGTCTCACAGAATAAGGTCGTATATGAACCGTCTGGTGCGTCATACGCATTTGGGTCGAGGTTCCGTATATTTTTGGACATATTGTGCAACGTTTTTGATCTACTGGCATTTCCATAGGGCTGTGTAATTATATATTAATTACTGCCATCATCGTTCCCTGGTATCACCCAATGCTGGGAGGCCCAAACAGGCCGTCTTAAATTTCAGCCTGACCTTTTTTTAAATAAAAGATCGTCTTTTGTCTATTATCATCTCTTTTAATGGAAATTGACAATGTGATCTATTCTCTATTGCCTTGAAGAGATTCGGATTGAAGTCGGAAAAAACAGATGGTTATGAGCTCCTTTAGCGATTCGCATAGTGAAGGTAGAACCGAAAGGCTTAGTACGAAAGGGTCGATGATAAGCTGGTAATGATAGTAGAGCCGTGCGTCTACTAGTCTATGGTAGAAAGGAACTCTGTTATGTAAGTGTGTCTGCCTGGATGTGTACGGGCTAATAATCTCTCATAATTCTTTTCACGCTGGTTTCCTGCTTGTTTCCTTTTTAAAAGATAACTTTTTATATATTCAGTTACATGAATTCTGATGATAATATCTCTTCAATAAAGTAACGAGCTAGGTTACTTTAGACTTAAACATTTACAATTGCAATTTTACAATAAATGGTATACTATTGGGCACAAATTAAACACAAAAATACTAATCGACTTTTCAGTTTTCTACAACACTTGGAAGTCCTAAAAGCCAAACAAATTACAGCCTAAATCCCGTCACAAGGGAATGTATGTTAAGCTCTAGTTTCATAAGAAGCGGCCGTCTTATAGCAGAAATGTCACTTATATCACAATCATTTATATGATGTTTAATTTAAATCATCTTTATCAGTTTGACGGCCAGTGGTTCTCAAGAAACCAAAGCTTTACCGATCCGTCTAGGGGGGTAAAGAAAACACGCAAAAACAGGGTACAATACTTTAATCTCAATTCAGTCATGCGCAGCGGTCGTGCGTTAGTCGCTAATCTCCAGAGTTACCCCAGAAATCTTCCACATCATCATCCTCCATTACCTCCTCTTTAGCTTCTTCGTCGAAGGAGTCCAGTTTCT
The DNA here is from genome assembly GCA_932294275.1 of Chloroclysta siterata. Taxonomy (NCBI): domain Eukaryota; kingdom Metazoa; phylum Arthropoda; class Insecta; order Lepidoptera; family Geometridae; genus Chloroclysta; species Chloroclysta siterata. The sequence continues at coordinate 14,785,574 of OW028602.1, forward strand.
TAGCCTCTTTCGCTCTTTCGTCGGCGCTGTCGGAGGCTTCAACGCTCCTGCGTTCGCTAGGTGTCCGCGACCGACTTCTGGAATGAGAAGGCGCTGATAGATTAGGAGCACTGCCGAAGTTGGGTTCTCCCGCAGCCGGCGACTGCTCGGCTTCCTCAAGTGACGTAAACATCTTTAACTCCTCATCGCGAGAAGCTCGCGAATCTTTCGAAGACGTCGACGATGACGAGTGGCGCTTTTTGAAGCTGCGCCGCCGGTTACTCGGATCGCTGCGTTGCATCGGACGATACTTGATCCCGTCAAGAGATCTACAAAACAACACGGGATTGGTATCGTGATATCGTACAGTGAGCTCGTGCATCGTGCATGTTCATGAGGATGGAAGAGCTACGTCTAGCGAAGAAGCGTGAAGTGATGGTCGTGCTCTCGTAGTAAGGAATGCTATTAACCTGAGATATTCCTCTGTGAAGAAGCTGGGCTTGTCGTCGTCATACGATTGGAATTGTATTTCAGGGTTGGGGCTGATGGGGGTGTAGTTCCACGTTAGTTTTTTATCTGTCGTCTCTGAGTCTTTTTGTGTATCTGTGTCGTCGGTTCTCTCCGCAGGCTCCGCGTCATTGGACTCGGCAAGAGCGTTCCGATCTGGGCCGGGGGATTTGTTTCTGTTATTGATGCTGAACGAATTTGAAGTGTTGGTTACTATTGTTTTCGTTTTAGCAGGTGAGTACCTTTCGTTTCTGTAGTCACTGACGCCGTTCGGTTGCGAGGCGTCGTCGACGGAGTCGCCGAAGCTGGATATTTTGGTGGAGAAGAGAATGGCGGTGGAGTCGGGGGCGTACCCGTGGTAGTACTTGATGGCTGCGGACTTGAGGTGGCCGTCTGTGTCTTCAGTGAGGTTGAGGTATCCCTGTCCGCATGCAGTGACCCAGTCTTGGTCCGCGTTCTGTGACTTGCGGAGTAGAGCGGTGTAGTACTGAACCAGTTCGTCGAAGTTGGGGTCGGAGCTGGGCAGGATCCCGCTGAGAAGGTGCCTCAGACATTCGAGCGCGTCATTGACCCCGGCGTACGATATGACGGCGGACAGAACGAGTCCCATCTCGAGGCACGAACAAACACTCGTCGCTAAAGGAGCGGAAGGGCTCGTTGGGGTTTTTTAGGGAGGGTTTTTCGATCGGCGATATTGCGCCGGGACAAGATTTGAACAACTGAAATTAAAGTGCAATTCTTGCCAAACTTTTGTATCTACATTTAGATTACGGTTTGGCTTTGTAGCCAGCGAGTATTTGTATGTCTCATCGAATAGTTCGAAGGCCGATGGTTTTATTGGCGGTATAAACGCTAATTACTGATTTGATGGCCGGGGAGGGAATGCCTTTGAAGTAAACCATGCCTGTACCGTTACACATTAACACGAGTACCGTGACGAGGGAAAATAAGATGCCGAGTGCAACGCCGCGTCAGTCTTGTGAAACTACTCATAACTAAGTAATACTTATTCTGACAGATACATAACACCAATATATACGTAAGTACGCTCTGTGCATAACACTTTTTTTTATTTAAAAACGGGCTAAAACGTCTGTGTGTCAACGTGTGCTTTTTAAGTTACACTTAACTTTTTAAGTTACACTTAAAAAGCATAAGAAGTAAACCTTCTTTCACACGCATCATACCGCATAAAATTGTGACAAGCGCTTCTTGGTTAGTTGAGTATGTTGGTTGTTTCATACAAATATCTTCCATCTTTCGTCATTTCTCCGGAGTAAAAATAAAACATAAATATTACCTCTGACAGCTTTTTAGATATATTTAATGACACGCGTGGGCAATGAACTTGAATTTGGACGCGTTAACAGTGCAAAATAGTGTTACGAAAACATACCAAAAATACAAAAGAAAATCATCAAGGCGCATTTTTTACGGCTACATAGAGATAGATGCTTTTGTCTTATTTTTTAGGTAAGAAAAGTTAAGTTTTTGTGTCAAATCTCGTTTAAATAATGACTTAGCCTAGCCTAGCAAAGGAAAAACTGAAGTTAAGTTTCGTTTCATTTTTTATTGTAATTTATTCTTTAATGGTTATCGTTTCTCCCTTTTTACCATTTATTAGTGTTATTATTAATTAGTGTATGTTCTTATTATGTTTTATAACAAGTGTCAAGTGCTCGAAAGGAGCCTCTTGAGGCGCACTTAAAATCCTTTCACCATACTGTTTCGAAAGAAACTAGTGACACGACAAGAGAGATAGAGTGTGTTGTTCCACAGACACACAGAGAGAGTGTTGTTGGTTCCAATTGTCCCGAAATAAATATATTAAATTGAAAGTAGGTATAGCAAAACAATTTCGAGAAGTAAATAGGTTAGGTAAGTAAATTCTACATTGTTGCACACGTAACCAATCAAGAATCAAAACACGATACAGGAGATTTTGGTCTGAATGCCACTTGGTCTCTGTCACTCTGCCAAAACATTTTACTGCCGATCCTCGACTCAAATACTTGGGATTTTAAGAGATGATTATGAGTTCGTTCGACTTTGTACTGGCCGTGTGGATATCGCAAAAATTGTATCTTTCGATGATATTTAAGAACATCTTTGGCGCAGAGACTGGGATATTTTATTGCAGTTTATTATCCAAATGATGTCCAATTATGTTTATATGTCATCATAAGTAGGTAATACGTTACGAAATAACGTAAAAAAATGCTAATGAAATAAAGTCTTAGCATTGATTTCAATGTGTCAAATAATAGGGTTTAGGAAGTTTTTTAATGAACATGACGTGACGACACAATCGGATGACTCAATTGTTATTGAGTGGTTAGCTGTGAAAACTTTTAATTTTTTAATTTGATTAGATTGTGTTACGATCCGAATGGGTTGGCTATTACCAACTCTAGATACCAAGCCCAATCTCGAATTGTTTAAAATGTTGAATGAAGAAAATGAAGAAATCGTCGAATCGGTGCTCTATTCTCGTATTTGTTCGGTTTTCTGTCAAATTTCGTGCAAAATTGGGATGGGGATCGGAATTGCGTGTCGGTAGTCGCCTAGTGGCAGAGTGGCTACTCCTGACGATTTCAATCTCAGTCTTGATTTGGTTGTAATTTTAGCATAATTTTAGATTGGAATCGATGGCCAAAGGTAACATCTTTTAACGGTTCTACCCTTCACGTTAGACCACAGCTAAGCCAGCATTTGTGTCTTCGTGTCACTAGTTTCTTAAGAAACAGTGTTGTGAAAGGATTTTAAGTGCGCCTCAAAGAGGATCCTTTCGAGCACTGGACACATGTTTTTAGACACATTTTTGTGACGAACATGGACGTTTGTTCTGTTATTTTTTCTGAGTCTCGAGACTCAAAAAAACTTATGACCGGACATCCTGCGTTTCCACCCGGTCACCCGCCGTACGTAACAGTACAGTGTACTCGCACGTCTAAATGCAGACGCGCGTCACTGTGACGTCATAGTACCGTGTGGAAGCCCCACAGATTATAAATTATCTTACTGTATTCACATTTAGATCTTTAACGAAATACTGAAATGATTTTGGATAGGTTAGGTACTAATTGAGCAAGTACCAAAAGATATGAAGGGATGCCTACCATGCCTGGGGATCATAGTCGTGAGGTTTTTTTGATGGCTGATCAATATTAGGTATAGCTGTAAATAAAAACTATGGTCAGTGTCACCAAGGGTGTTGTAGATCTTCCAGGTTAAAAAAAAGGAAACGTAAAACTGAATTTAAATAATCATACTATATTTTTGTTTTTTTTATTATTTAGTTATGACTTTCATACAGTGATTAGCTTGGGTGCTAGGTTCATTATGATACAAGGGTCGTAAACAAAATAGTTGGCACTAAGACGCTGACATACGTCAGCCTTTCGCTTACACATTTCAAAATATCTGAAGATATAAAATCACAGAATGTAATTATAAAAAAATACAAACAAACAAGTTTCGGTTTTTTATTTTATACAATTAGCTGATGGAACAAGCAGATGACCCACCTAAGTTAAGTGGTAACCATCACCTATAACAAAGCATTGCCTCGTAAGTCACGCACGATATTTAACATAGTTACATTGATTTTATAGCTTCAAACATTGTGAAGAAAGAATCTGGAGTTCGTACTTGGTAAGTACCAAATGAACGGATATCTACCGTGCCTAGGGATCAAAGTCGTGAAGCTATTTATTTTTTTATTTCAAAAGTGTATGTGAGCTGTAGTTTGTATGAATATACTTTTTATATTAAAAAGTGAATTACGGAGAGCCTTGAGAAATAGATAAAGTCGGTTCGTCGCCTCTAGTCGTTATTTATATTATTCGGCCATTTCATTTGTAAATATATGACGTGGAAAACGATGCTACGCGCCATTTCAAAGGAATTTCATTATTTCATCACTCTATTAAAATCTTAGTCATTTGACTCACTTTTAAAAACAATTCTAAAAAGAAGTGATTCTGCTAGCGGATTTAGACGCAAATTAAATTAGATATAAATATATGACAATGAATTTTAGTGAGACTGACTTTATCTTTTGTTTCTGCTTCCGTGAGTAGGTAAAAAATATATGTTTGTAATTCTAGCAAACTTAGCTAAAAGTGAAGGAAGCATCGTGTGGAACAGTTAGTACTCTAGCAGCGGCGATGGGCTCGCAACCAACGACCAACAACGTACGGTATCCCAAAAATCCCAAAAAATGAAAAATGTATGAAACTATATGATATCAAAGTCGTGCAGCTGTTTCTGTTATTGTGGATGTTTTATTTTTATTCTTAGATTCACAGTTTTTATTATTGTCTATTTTAATTTATTGATTGAATCTACATTTTATAAGCAAAGTAAGTAGGTATGTAGATGATACTGAGAAGACAAACCAAAATAATAAGGTGAAAATTAACAAATAAAACAAAAAAACAAAGTTGTAGTTAACGTTAATCGCATAAAAAAACAAGTGTTAGTGTGTAAAACGTGTTATGTAATGAGTGTGTAGTGTAGTGTGTCATTGTGTGTAGGTAGGTAGTTAGTTAGGTTGTTATAATTAAAGAGGTACAAAACACCTAATAAAACTCTGCAACACTCTAAGCGTGTAGGCGAAGTGCAGCTAGCGTAAACAAAAATGAAGGCAGGAAAAAAAGGGAAGGAAGGTTTATGAAGACAAATCGTAATATAATTCGGAGTTCGTAAATTTGTTGTCTGTTTCTCGTAAGTTTGTTGCCGGTTCGGATTGCGTGGAACTGGCATCTACATTCACTTACTTTTAAGACGTTTCAAAAGATCCTTGTGATTCAATTGAACAAACCCCTTTTGACTTTGAGTTCATAAGTTTCATTAATTAAAGTGCAGGTGGTCGAGTGGTAGCGGCCCCGCCTTCCGATCCTGAGGTCGTGGGATCAAAACCGGATGCACAAATGAGTTTTTCTATTCAAAAAATTATGTGCACAATGCCAGTACTCTCAAACGATGAAGGAAAACATCGTGAGGAAACCGGTATGTCGTAGAACCTAAAAAGTTCTATAACATGTGCCAAGTGCTCGAAAGGAGCCTCTTGTGGCGCACTTAAAATCCTTTCACCACACTGTTTCGAAAGAAACTAAGAACTAAGACGAGAGAGATTGATTAAAGTTAGCAATGTTTTTAGTCATTACCTATCCTTGTTTAGTACTTTTGATTATTGTTGTTACGGCAAAAGCATAACCATTATTTATCATTTGGCAGATTACCAAGTTTACCTAATCCATAAATAATTTATGTGTCAGTTTGACGTGTGGTTTGAGTCAGTCTTGTATTGAGGAAAGATAACTGTGATCGTACGAGTAGTGGCCAAATCTTGTGACTAGGCCACCGTAAGCCTCCGTAGAAAGAGACTAGGCCGCGTTAAGCACGCACTATAGCCTAAGAGCTGATTACTCTAGTTAGATTAACTACTCAACATACTCTAGTTAGATTAACAAAGGATTAAAGGGCCGTTAAATATGTCAAAATGTACGCGTTTGACATCTAAGGTTAGATTTAATCCTTGATTAGTAACTAACAGAGCATGGTGAAATCAGCTCCAAGTGTCGATTCTCTAAATAACTTTTTCACCTAGTGGAAATGCGCTCACTTCGATAACGAGCTTCACCTCACTCACGTTGGTATTCACTACCTAGAACTAGGTACAGAGTTTCAATGGTTCCTTAGTTGTGGAAAAGTAATTTTTTACAAAAATTTATATTGAAAAAATGTGAAAAATGAAAAGTAACTGTTTATTTTTATAACAGCACGCCAACATCATTATCTACCTTCAGGTTGACAGGTAGAAAATTCTCACAGCATTAAGCCCACCTTTTGTACATTTTTATTTTTATTTTTGTGTAATTAAGTGTTAAATAAATAAATAAATAAAATATCAAGATAACTAGTACCGTGACAAGTAGGTCTAGGTTCGAGTCTAGTTTTTTATTAAAAGCGCAATTACAATCATATCATCAAAAACTGAAATTTTCTCACATTTTCGATATCACGATGGCCTCAAGCGGCACTACAGAGCGCATGTTGTTTTGAATTTTATTTTGACGTAGCTAAGTGTGTAATTTGAAATTGTACGCTTCGTGCTAATTTAGGCTATGAAGCGCTCTTAAGGACTCCTCAGAAAAAATATCTAAAAAAATCACCGCGTAAATCGGCCTGAAAACTGTACTCGTAAACCCAAGACCAAGTTCACCAAACAACGATAAACCGATAGAAAATCTAAACCCGGCCATTCTAAATTCGTCCATAAACAAAAAGTCCAAAAGACTGTAATGGTGTCAAAGGCAAGGTCGGCGAAAGCGTAACCCGACACCGGGTGACGTCACACGCGTGCCGTGCGCACGAGTGGATCGCGGTGCGCGCGACGGCTACACGAGAGCTTTTGCAACTTTACGTCACTCATTAATTTACTATTTCCGTTGAAAGAAAAAAGGGTAATAAATATTTTTACCCATAGAATATTTTTTTTACAAAAATATATTAATAAACACATTTTACTTAAATTAATAGACAGGTTAATTAATAGGTAGGTTCTAATGTTCCACTAGCTAAAATGATCGATAAAACCTTTAAATCCCTTTTCGAGCAATTATATTAAGGCCTGTTTCATAAAAGACAGAGATTATGAGGCAAGCCTTATAAATGCTTATAAGAATTCACGGGGTCAATGTTTGGCAACATTCAAGCATAACAAAATATAACCTTCGTCAGCCGGATAGAAATTAAGCGGTCATCCATCCAACTGTTGACCTCGCTGAACGTTGACCGAAGATGCAACCTACGCCACCACACGAAAAAGCAACAAAATTGTATAAATTAAAAAAAAAGTTTACAAAAGTCACCTTGTTTCATTCAACCGGTACTTACGATAGACGTAAGTACCGTCAACAAAGGAATGCTGGGCCATTTTGAACTCTACGCCAATGATATACGATTTCGGTTGTAGCGTCCTTTCCTAGGTCAAACACATTAAAATAAACTACGACAGACAAATGTACCGCCAACAAAGAAATTTCCCGGTGATTTTCAACTCTATAACAACGAGCTAAGATCGAAAATTTCGTTCTAGGCCGAACATAAATAAGTTCACCCATTTAAGTTCTGTGTGGGTTACATGAATGAAAAAATAGTATTTTATTCATAGCGCGAGGTTGCATGACACCTTCCTCGTTTATTTTTTATTTATTCTTGGGTTCTGGCAAGTGCGAGTGCGCTGTTTTTCAGAGATACCAAATGTCGTAAATAACAATAATTTACAGTTTCGATGAAAATTGTATTATCTAACTTTTCGTGTCCTACAACTCAATAATATACGTTTCTATTGTTATTCGTTCGTTTTACTCGTTGATTATATAATTATGGTTTTAATAAAATTATTGTAAGTATTTAAAGTCAAGTTAATGTAAATACTTATAATGGATATGTATATATACAATTCGTACCTAATTAAATCTTCATGGTACTAAGAAATGAGCTTTTAATTCCAGACCTTTGGTATAAGGCAAGGGTGGCGAACCTTTCCGAACAAACATGCCATTTTTTATAAAAAAAACGCGTAGCCGTCACTACGCCGTAGACGCCGTAGTGCCTTCAAATAATTTCAACCAAAATATAATTGATCGAGTGAGCGAAGCGAACGAAGATCTTAGTTTCAACTTGGGCGATTTGGCATTTTATGTATGTATGTATGTATGTATGTATGTATGTATGTACGTATGTATGTATGTATGTATGTTTGTCTGGCGATAACTTTAGAACCGTTGATTCGATCTACATGAAATTTGATATGTCGATAACTTGTACTCGAGAAATTTACTGGTAAGTATATGAGTAAAATTGGATGGAGGGTTTTTAAGATATGGGGTTTTTTAAGAGGGTAAAAATAAAAAAAGTGACATAAAAAAATCAAGCTACGTGTCATATGAAAGGGCTTTGTTTGGACATTCCAAAACAATTTTTACTTTTTTTTTGGGACGTTCGGTTTTTGAGATAAAACAAAAAAGTTAAATTAAGATAACCAGCGATCCAAGAGCTCCCATCTCTAAGAGTTTCGTTGGCATCAAGGTTTTTCTACTGGTCGGTCAGTTCCTTTGCTTTTTCTTATTTTTTTTTCTTGAAATAAATTAACGATGTACTCAGTTCTCATAAAATGGTGACAACGATCAGGTCTGATGATGGAGCCAAGGTCTGTTCAACGGAACTCTTCAATAAATAGGCCAATAGAGTTGAAACTTTGTTACCGTACCAAATTAGTAGGCGGTAGTCAGAAAAAAGTCCAAACATAATGTTTGGACTTGCCTCTGACTACCACCTACTCAAAGTTTTGATGCGTTCGTTGGGTCGCATCACGAGATCTCAGTTCGGGGCGAACTACTAGTAATATTGATAATTATTATTTAATGTATTATAATAATTTCAAGGGAAATTCCAACAGACCCGGAGGGCGATTTAGCCACGTAGTCTCTGACGTATCGAGTGGGCGGGTGAAGTAACGGATAGTTGGAACTTAAAAATGCAAACTGTTTGATCCGTGGCCGTGGAGTAAGTACCCAAAATATTGCGTCGTCAATGGTTTGGCGTCTGCCATTGGTTCGCCATCCCTGGTATAAGGTATACCTACGTTGTATGAAAATAAATGCTTTTTATTTGGTAGCTTGCGATTATTAATACCTACATCCAGTAATTTTTTATCTTCCAAAATGTAGAAATGATCGAGCGAGAAGTACATCGGTTTCGTTCAAAAGAATCCTTCCTCTCTGAGATATGAAACCAATTAAAAAAATTGTCCAAACGAGAAGAACAAGTAACAGCCATGCAGTCTCCGCTTCAACGCTACAAAAATATTCTAAAAATAATCTTTCTCTCGGAAGTGACTGTTTTTTTCTATTGAAAACAAAGAAATATGTATTCGCTAATAAAAAAATATAGATGACTGAATCTATATTTTTAGGGTTCCGTACCCAAAGGGTAAAACGGGACCCGATTACTAAGACTCCGCTGATCGTCCGTCTGTCTGTCTGTCCGTCTGTCAGCAGGCTGTATCTCATGAACCGTGATAGTTAGACAGTTGAAATTTTCACAGACGATGTATTTCTGTTGTCGCTATAACAACAAATACTACAAAACAGAAGAAAATAAATATTTAAGGGGGCTCCGATACAACAAACGTGATTTTTTTGCTGTTTTTATAGATAAGAATTCGTGCCCGAGTCCGACTCGCACTTGGCCGATTTTTTTATCAGCTAATATATATTTTGATATTTGACCTCCTTGATTTGATCTTGGACTGTGTGGAAATAAAAATAAAAACGGTCTTTATTGAGTTCAATCACGAGGATAATTTTGAAACGTCTTATAATCAAAGTGAATTTACCGCCAGTTTCTCGCAACCAAATCCTAGAAGAGCAAGTAAAAAACTAACGGCCGGTTTCTGAAAGCCCGATCAAAACTAATCGCATGTCACGTCACTTGCTGTCTCTATCTAATTCGATGTCATAGCTGCTGGCGAATGACTTGACATCCGATGTGTTTTGATCGAGCTTTCAGAAACCGGCCGTTACGGTCTTATAAACTAGGTGAATCTAGCGCTTAAGCCAAAAACAGGCAAGTAACTTACGGCTTAGCTCCAAGCATTTTATATATGACCTTATAATATTACAATACTTAATTTTTAGCTTTTGAAATAAGTTTCAATCCCAACATTTTTTTTATTTTTTTATTGCAAGATTTTTTGCTTTTGTTTTGTGAGACAAACGTCCACTACCTAGTAGCAGACTACACGACTCAAGTACCAGAGAAATGAGTACCTATCCTATAGTGAATTTGTTCATGTAAAGATTTTTTAAGTTAATTTTTGGCTAAGAAATTACGGAAGCGGCTTCTTATGATACTTTTATTAACATTAAAATCCCGGGATTGTATAAATAATCGGATGTATACAGGGTGCCACGTTATATGTGTAAGCCGAAAGGGGGTGATTCTGGGCCCCGAGGGGCATATTACGTTGTAACAGGGCAATAATTGCCCAGAATTACAATAACATGAATGTCATTCGTGTCACTTAAATTTGAATTTCCTGGGATCCCGGGATTTTAAGACAAAAGCAAAATTTTAACTTCCCGAGACCCCGGGATTTTTCGATAAAAAGTGCTTTCCATAATAGCCAACATCTCAACTTTAGGTAAATATGCATCCGAATATCCGATCTCTAGTTATAACATATAATTATTAAGAGTATTTTAATAAAACTATTTTAGTCTAAGGTTTACTGACATCTGTTTTTTCGCAACTGCCTCGTGCCAAGGTTTTAAAAACGAAACAAATTAGCAATTAGTGTCACTTTGATATTTTGTACGGAACGAGCAATGATTCTGCAATATTTTGTGACCTCTACGACGTTGCCTCTACGGCGTAGTAAGCTTCTACGGCGTAGCAGGCCGATCTTGCTAAAAAGCGCTACGGACTGATTTTTTTTCTTGTTGATATTCTATTTGATTCTGATTCGAATCGAATATTTTTATAGTTTTGGCTAAATAGTTGCCTATATTCAATAATTACTTTAAAATATCGTCATTTTTAATGAGGTAGATATTATTAATTGTGCGTTAAAACAAAGTCATAAAAACATAGAGCGTTTTTGAGAAAAACGTACTATTAATATTTCATAATTTTATTTTTATTGTTTCGCGCTAGCGATTGCGATATGCGACATCTGCCGAGGAGTAGCGAAACTATTAATGCTTCACAGACTTTCAGCAGCCGGGAGCTTTTACAGGCGGATGTCAAAAGATGGCACTGTGCTATTTATGTAGTAGGGAATCTTTGTATTCTAAAAGTATCTTTTAGTAAGTAACTTTTGGCATAGTATGGCTGTCTTTACTTTTTTTACATAATTATACTTGTAATATAAAGTTCGAACTTGCCGCTGAATAACTTCTAAGTGGTTTTAGTTTATAGGTGAACAAGTGAGTAGGCACAAAAACGACCTTAGCTATTAGAAATTAATGGTTTTTGGGATTTTATTGCTGTGTTTGGTTAAGTTGTTGGGTTTTGGACAAGTAACTAAGTAGGCATCTTTTAAAATGTGAACACTCAGTGCCAAAAATACCCAATATCTTGAAACCTCAAACTTGGTCACACGTGGTCACTGGCTAAGAATAACATAGTTTAAAAAACTATTCAAAATGCTCCTTGTTTAATTTTTTTTTATAAATAAATTACTTTAATAACTAACCGTACTTTATTTATTTGTAAAACATTTTAACAATTCTATGTAACACGTAGAGTAAATTCACATTGTGACATGCTAGGGTTCGGGAGGTAGGTGCATGGGTATAAAAATAAAATAAAACCTTTTCACCGCACAATATTTTTTCATCCACTTACAATAACTTTGTATTATCGGCCAGTTACACACAATCCAAAACGCGGAAAGCAGTTCGCGCTAAATATTCAAAATTCGAACGTAGACTGAACACATTGGACACTCGCGCCGAGAACTTTGTTTTAAACTTTGTTTTAAAAATCGAATAACTTATTTTTTTTAAGCTTTTTAAATTAAATTCGCTGGAGGCAAAGGCTGGACACGTCCGATAGCCGTCGAAAGAGTATTGAGTTCAGTTGGCGGGCCGAACGGATAGCTTTCCTTGTCGTGCGCTTCAATTATATTTATTACAGTGTGTGGTTATAAACAAGCGTGCGACAGGCACTTCAAAGCGATCAATCGGTATTCGTTGGGATCGATGCCGCATACCTTCGTAGATGGACAGGCGATACAGTGGTTTTATTTAGATTTTTGCACACAGCCCACGATGCCCTTTGAACTTCAAGATGCCACCCACGGTGACAGCTTTTTAATAGATTAGGTGATAATTGAAGATAAATTTGAAATTTGAAATTGAAATTGATTTATTTAATATAACAAACATCACATAACAAATAGATACATGCAGAAGTAATTTTCTAAAAATATTAGTCCTGGTTGGACAACATTGGTACCCAAACTAGGAAAACCTGCATTATGGCGTACCAATGCCCTCCGCCGGAGATTATATAATTCAATTGTATTATTAAATAAAAACATTACAACAAGATTATGCATTTCCTTAAATTAATTTATAACTTAAATTAAGAAGTTTTATAATTTATAAAAGACTCATTAAAATTATCATCATGCATTATTTGAATTTTATGTAATTGCAATAATAGCTGGGTCATGTTTATGTGTGGTGGTGCGTGTAAGTATACCTAGTGTGTTTGAAGGTGAGTGGAACGTTGTAGTGTGGGGATAAAAGACTGAAGATAAGTGACTGCCCACTCTAGTAAGCTTGAAAACTGTAAAAGCATATAAATATTAGGTATCGTTTTGTTCGAGATTTGGTAAACCAAGGTGTGATTTGTATTAAATATTGTCAAACAACCCTTATGCCTGCAGATATGTTAACGAAGGGAGTTTCCAGACAGAAACATAAGTTTTGTGTTAAAAAATGTTTGTTCTCGGTGGTGATCGAACCCACGGCCTACGGCGAAGAAGGCAGAGCTACTACCAACTGAGCTGTGAAGGCTGTTCCAAGGCACGTGACAGTGAACACCAAAGTATTTCTGAAAAGTCTTTCAGTTACGTCACGCCTTGTAATACATTGTCGTGGTTGACATTTTCATAGAACAAAACGGGTTAATTACGGGGTTTGTTTCGCACGGCGTGACGTCATTCAAGACGCCATGAGAGTCTTGAGCATTTTCCACGGGAATATAAATATTTTTTTTTAAATCCAAAATAAATATTGTAAGTATACAATTTGTTTTAAAACAAAAGATTTTTGGTGTAAAATAGATATTAAGGTACATTATTGACCAATTTTTCTAATTTAGTCAACTAGCCTTTTGTTCCCTGGAACTGTTTTGTTTATAAGTTACTGTCCTCTGAGTCGATAAAAGATAAAACTTGCTTATTTTGTGTTTTAAATAAAAAGTAATTTATATACATTTTATTTAAAAAACAAAATAAGCAAGTAAAGTTACTTTCTCAAATACAACCACTGCAAGTTACACGAATGTTTATTATTCCGAGTAACCTAATTGTATCACTGTTATTGGGATTCGTTAAAAATGTTGGTAACATTTTTGGCAACCTCTATTTCGACTATGAATATTGATACAAACTAATGGACGTAACGCATTAGCGATACGAAATAATAACATTAGCAATACTTTGTATCGGAAATATAGGTCAATGTTGTAACCCATGTGAAGCGATTAAATTACTTATTTTATTTTGAAGAATGATATAACTAGGCTGGGTACTGTCAAATGCTTAGACTTGCCTCTGATTACGACCCTCAGATTTTCTATGGATTTCGGGTAAGCTATGTAAGTAAGAAAAATAAATATAAATACTGTTGGAACTTTTCAAACTAAGCCAAAGCTTAATATGGGAACCAGATAGCTGATATAATACATATACACTATTTTTTTGTAAATACATACTTATAATAATAATATTATAACACCCAGACAGAGAACAAACATCTATGTACACCACAAAAATGTTTGTTCTCGGTGGGGATCGAACCCACGGCGCCACGGCTACTACCAACTGAGCTGTGAAGGTTGTCGCCTTCGGATCGGAAGAGATCTGAAAGAATGTCTACGTGTCTGGGAAAAACTGTCGTGAATTGATTTATTAATATTTTATTTTGATTTGAAGATTCTAACTTTCAGAGTTGTTTGTATGTCAGCCGCTGAAATGAGCTCTCTATTTATCAACATTGATAGAAGAGCTCTTTGTGAAGGGTTAATCCAGGAAAGTACTACCACCACGCCTTTTTCTACCGCCAAGCAACGTTGCTGAGTTTCGGTTTGAAGAGTGTGGTTGCCGGTGCAATTACAGGCACATGATGCTTAACATCTGATTGCCTCAAGCAGATGGACGCAGGGCAGTGCATCGTAGTGGACGTTCCTATCAGGTGGGCCATCAGCTTGTTCCTTCAGCAAGTTGTAAAAAAATGACATTTCAATAGTTTGACACTGGCCAGTAAGAAAGCGTTGGAATCATACCTCTTTTGTCGAATTCAAAAATCGAACTACACTGAATTTAGAATGGAACACTTTATTTTTAATTTCAGCAAGGAGTTTTCTATCGGCGTACAAATATCGCGATGAATGTTATAGAACTGGCCGGTAAGGTGTGAAGCTACGCACCCCAGTAGGTATAACCTATTTTTGTTCGGTATCCAAGTACTTACTACTCTTTCGGGCGCTAGTTAATGTTTAGCAATTTTTCAGCAAATACAGTGAATTACTTAGGCTAGAAAAAAGAAAACATTAACAGTTTTACGACTTTGATTCCCAGTCACGGTAGATATTTCCTCAGATTTCTTCATCGTCAGCCTGAAGTCCACCGCTGGACATAGGCATCCCCTATACATTCCCGGAAGTTAGAATTTGTATGAAAATATTTTTTTGACTGGTCACGATAATTTTGATTTGATTTAATCTATATTATAATTTTTTCTAAGAGTAGTAGAGCTCTTTGTGAAGGGCTCGTCCGGGGAAGTACTACCACCACGCCTTTTTCTGCCGCCAAGCAGCAACACTGTGTTTCGGTTTGAAGAGTGTGGTTGCCGGTGTAATTACAGGCACATGAGGCTTAACATCTGTATGCCTCAAGTTGATGGACGCAGGGCGGTGCATCGTAGGGCACGTTCCTATCGTGAGTGACTTACGAGGCAATGCTTTGTTATAAGGTGATGGTTACCACTTAACATCAGGTGGGCCATCTGCTTGTTCCATCAGTTATTTAAATAAAAAAATATATTAAACAAATAAATGTCTTAGAGCTGGGTTCACCATGCTCTGTTAGATTAACAAAGGATTAAAGGGCAGTTAAATATGTCAAAATGTTTTGACATCTACGTAAATTTTACGAAGATTCGAACCCACGACCTTACGAACAGAAATCAGGGTCGATCCCACTAAACCACCGCTGCTCTTTAAAAAGGATTTAAAATATTTTGTTTTTTTTTTATTATGGACACGTTTTGACAGAAAATATTTGATTCACCTATTTATTTATTTAGTGACAAATATCTGTGGCCAACTAACTACAGGAACTCAGTGCTTCCTAATAATAGCGAAAGTGTGTCATATTTACTGTGCACAAGAATTGATTGCGCGCAACTGTTGCATTCATGTATGTACCATGAGTACAGGGTGATTCATGTATGTGTCATGAGTACCTACAGGGTGATTTATTTACTTCGGCCTAGTGCTGCGAGAGAAGTTTTGACATAAACCTGACAATGTTCATGTTTTTAAGAGTAACCTGTCTTTTAGTGGGTACATTATAATACAATGTACCTAAGTCACACATATTATGTATTCAATGCATATACATACAATACATATTATGTATTGAATCTTAAATGACTAAGCTCTGATTTCACCATGCTTTGTTAGATTAACAAAGGATTAAAGGGCCGTTAAATATGTCAAAAAGTACGCGTTTGACATCTAAGCTTAGATTTAACGGCATGTTAATCCTTTATTAGTTTAACAGAGCATGGTGAAATCAGCTCTTGGTCGTAAAACCTGACCTGATGTTAAATCTACATACGTAAAAAGTCATACAAACATGGTCTAGAAGTTTGTGTATACGTATAAATGGATTTATAAACATGCGTCATCGAGGGATCCCAATAGAATATTTTTTTTTCCGAAGGTTTACTAGCCCTATATACGTTCATACAAAGGAAGGTAGGAAACATAACTTTGTTGCCTGTTCTTCTAGGCTTGGTCGCGTACAACTTGGCTGGCTAGGCTTGGTGGCGTGGCTTATCATATATGGATGGTCAGCAGCATTTCGCTGCGATGGGGCCTGTTTGTCGCACGGCTTAAGGAGGACTACACTTTATACACTTACCTCTATTATCTGTAGGTACTAGCTTGTACTCTTGGTACATATACGTGATTTCCCCTATCTTAATTGAAGTTCTACGTTTTTTTTATACAACTAGCTGATGGCCCACATGATGATATGTGGTAACCATCAATAATATAACAAAGCATTGCCTCGTAAGTCACGCACGATAGGAACGCGCCCTACGATGCACTGCCCTGCGTCCATCAACTTGAGGCATGCAGATGTTAAGCCTCATGTGCCTGTAATTACACCGGCAGCCACACTGTTCAAACCGAAACACAGCAACGCTTGGCGGCAGAAAAAGGCGTGGTAGTAGTACTTCCCCGGACGAGCCCTTCACAAAGAGCTTTACTACTCTTAAAATGTATATATGAGCGACAAATATGTATTTCTTTCTTACAATATACAAGTGCAATGTAAAAAGCTTGGTAATATGATTTTCTTAGCCAGACTAGCAACACTACAAACTATTATTCAACCCACTCCGAAGTTTTCAATAGTTAAACGTGATTGTAGTCCTGTTAAATGTCAAGCCGTCAGCGGCGACGACCAGAAATAAACCCGTGATGTAGTGCCTAACGTTCAGTAAAGCTAAGCGTCCACTATGCCACAGCAATTTAAGAGTAGTAGAGCTCTTTGTGAAGGGCTCGTCCGGGGAAGTACTTCCACCATGGTAGGAACCAAGCCGTTAGTTTGTTGCCTGTTCTTCTAGGCTTTGGTCGCGTGGAACTGGCACCAGATTCACCTAGCTTTAAAGAGTTTCAAAGTTATCCATGTGATTTTATTGAATGAATACCTTTTGACTTTGACTTGACATGCCTAGTTTGGCGTTACTGTGTCCTCTTTTTATTAATTTTTTATATTAGCCACTTTTGTCCCACTGCTGGGCAAAGGTCTCCCCCAAAGACTTACAGTTCTCCCTATTCCGAGCTCCCTCCACCTGTACTTATGTAATAAAATTCTTATCTGTAATAGCTGAACGAACTTGGGTAAAACTTGGAATATAATAATAAATAATATCTGGGAATCTTGGAACACGCGAGCGGAGCCGCGTGCGGATGCTATGAATCGAAGTTTTGCATTGCACCCGTGGCTTTATATCAAGAGTAGCAGAGCTCTTTGAGTGTGGCTCGTCCGGGGAAGAACTACCACCACGCCTTTTTCTGCCGCCAAGCAGCAACGCTGTGTTTCGGTCTGAAGAGTGTGGTTGCCGGTGTAATTACAGGCACATGAGGCTTAACATCTATGCCTCAAGTTGATGGACGCAGGGCAGTGCATCGTAGGGCACGTTCCTATTGTGCGTGACTTTCGAGGCAATGAATGGTTTGTCATAGGTGATGGTTACCACTTAACATCAGGTGGGCCATCTGCTTGTTCTATCAGCTAGTTGTATAAAAAAAAACTGGAATGGTACAACGTGAAGAGAGCCGCAGGCGAATAATAAAATAATACACGATGATTTGTAGTTCCTATATATGACGTTTTTATAATTTTGGTGTTTGTAAGAGAGGAGTGAACAGGTATCTTCTAGGTAAGCGTGCCACAACGTAGACCGCATCGTCACTGTATATAGTCTGTGTATATTGTCAACCGTTTTACGTACTTACATAGTATATAGTTGTAAAAAAAAAACTTTTATGTAATTTTTTTTTTTTATGGACCAACCTCTTTGCACCTGTTGCACCGTGGTATCCTTACACGTTGCAGTTGTACGCGCATCCACAGCCATCTCTCCCGCGCAGAATGATTGGTTACAAAGCCCATTACTCGTATTTGTTTCACAATAAACCTGTATTGAGCCGCCATGACTGTTTAAACCTTTTTCGGCGATCTTTTTGGTTTAGCTGCACGTTTACAAAAAAAGTATAATCGTTCCTAATTCAAAAATAATGAGAATATATTTTTATAATAGGAACTCTGTTATCAAGACCGGTAGACAATTTTTTTTTTATTTTGGTTTTTAAAAAATAGGCAAGGTCAAATAGTTATAAAATAAAAGCGCCAAAAAAGGTAACTTTTTTACAGATAGCCTTTCAAGGCTATATATTATTGATATATTCTCTTCTAAACCCTTGTTTGCATAGATCCACCCAAAAACACTAGAGTATAATTTCATAACAAGCACACATTTCGACAGTCATTGAAAGATACTTTGATTGTTTTAATTATTGGATCGTTTTCTAGTTTGGTGAGTGAAGCAGTCGCCACTGGTGGACTACTGTACAAACTGTAGTCGGTGCGCTAGGTATTGTGGAGCAAACTGTAGTCTTAAGTAACGTCGTTATAAAGATTATTGGTTATTTTCAAGCTAAGGCTAAGGTGTGTTTGATACCTTGTATCCCAGGTTACAATTATTTATTCAAATGCAGCTAGGTCAACGCATTTATTGATGAGTACAGAGTCAAGAAAAAATAGTTTTTTCGGGAAAATAACAAAAGTAAACGCGATAAATACCCGTGTAATACTTTTAATATCAAGAAAAAATGTCTAGACTTTAATCCCCAGACATGGTAGAAGATCTCTTACTAAGAATGTCTAAGGGGAGAGCATTAATGAATAAATGGTACTGTGTTTCGGTTTGAAAGGTGTAGGCGCCGGTGAAATTACAAGTACATAAGGCTTAAACACCTGTATGCCTCAAGTTGATGGCAACTTGAGGCATACTACTGCTACACGCAGGGCAGTGCATCTTATGGCACGTTTGCACGTTCCTAACGTATGGATTTACGGCATTGTGATGATCGCGAGAAGTCGGTGGATAGAGATGGCTTAAAATCGTTCTGGAAATATATGTGGAGGCATATGCCCATGATAGCTCAGCATGAAATCCGAGAATGGTATCCGAGGAAGAACCCGAATAGCTGCTTTAGTGGCGATAGGGTTTTATTTATTCATTGCTCATTTCAAACCCTAATTCATAACGACAACATTATATGTACCTAGGTACCTCAATTCATAATAAATGCCAAATAATATGTTTGTATATGCATCTGACGCATTCACTCACATATTTTGAGCTTCATTACCTCCTCATGCCACAGAACCAGAACAAATAATAGTATGTCTTCAAGCGTATACCAGATAGGTATTTTATAATCACGAATCATGAAATATAATTTCCTTACCTCATCACAAGCATGACACCTCGGCTTGAGTCTTTCTGCGTAATGCCTGACGCAGTACAGCCTTCCGTCCAACGCACAGTAAGCCAGCTCCACAAGAAGCTCATCGCATTCAGCGCACGCGAAGCATGATGGGTGGAAATATGCCTGGAACAATAAAACCTTGAAAGTTCTAAGAATTATCAACAGTGCCATCTATCGGCAAGTAGCGGGTCTATAAAAAGCTTAGCTTATAAACAGTGACATCTAGTGTTGAGTAGCGAAACTAATAAAAATTTAACAACTTTAATAACAATTGGCATTCGCCATTCTCGATGATGGCTTACAGCCACAGACTTAAAAACTTTTTATAAAAAAGACTGTTTAAAACCATACCTGTCTTCCTGTTAATAGGGGCATGTCATTAGGAACCGGCGAATATAAGAGTACCAGAGAATTCATTAGAGTGACATCTGCTAATAAGTAGCTGAACTAAATTGTTGCAAAATCTTCACTGTCGTATTTCGTACCATGTATAAATGGGTTTTACTCTAGAATGATGGTGCAGTACTTCAATTATTATTTATTAGTAGGTAGGTACCTAAGTTATATAACGCAGGAAAAAGCATAACATTAGATAGCGTAATTGTGATCATATAATTGATCGAGTGAGCGAAGCGAACGAAGATCTTAGTTTCAACTTGGGCGATTTGGCATTTTATGTATGTATGTATGTATGTATGTATGTATGTATGTATGTATGTTTGTCTGGCGATAACTTTAGAACCGTTGATCCGATCTGCATGAAATTTGATATGTCGATAACTTGTACTTGAGAAATTTACTGGTAAGTATATGAGTAAAATCGGATGAAGGGTTTTTGAGATATGAGGTTTTTTAAGAGGGCAAAAATAAAAAAAGTTACATAAAAAAATCAAGTTACATGTCATATGAAAGGGCTTTGTTTGGACATTCCAAAACAATTTTTACTTTTTTTTTGGGACGCTCGGTTCTTGAGGTACAACAAAAAAAGTTAAATTAAGATAACCAGCGATCCAAGAGCTCCCATGTCTAAGAGTTTCGTTGATATCAAGGTTTTTCTACTGGTCGGCCAATTCCTTTGCTTTTTCTTATTTTTTTTTCTTGAAATAAATTAAGGAGGTACTCAGTTCTTATAAAATCGTGACGACGACCAGGTCTGATGATGGAGCCAAGGTCTGTTCAACGGAACTCTACAACAAATAGGCCAATAGAGTTGAAACTTGGTTACCATACCAAGTTAGTAGGCGGTAGTCAGAAAAAAGTCCAAAGATAGTGTTAGGACTTGCCTCTGACTACTACCTACTCAAAGTTTTGATGCGTTCGTCGGGTCGCATCACGAGATCTCAGTTCGGGACGAACTACTAGTACTAATCGTCTTACATCTTCTCCTATCCGAGGAGCTTGAACAGTGACATTTCCATTTCGAATTGATTTATTGCATCCCATGCACTCTATTGACGCACCGTGATGTTGACCAGCCAGGCCTGAAATCAAACAAAAACAATTTATGATTTATAAAACTGCTACTCGTTCATAGATGGCGCTACAATAAAAGTGAGCAATCACCAAACAATAATGTTTATCACTAGGACTACCCTTTCGAAGTACTCAAGGATTTTTATTAGGCGCCTAAAGATCTAAGGAGATATTTACACTGCAAAAAAGGATTTCCTTTTATTTTATGTGTGAAGTTATCAGCTATCTACTCGAAACTAGATGGCGCTACTAACCAATATCAAGTGCGATTTCATTCCTCGCAGCCACGAAGTCTTCATACTGCTTGTGGTGCACCGGATCGATGTTTTGACAGTGAGCCAGTGAGAGGTCTTGCTTCGGAAGCTGCGAAGCTAGGGCCCTGGTCCGCCAAGCTCGCCACGCGGCATGGCCGGTGGCGCCACCTACACCTGCCGGCGCACGCTCCGTCAGAGACGACCAATACAGCTCGGACTGAAAGAAAACAAACAATACGTAATTAAGTTGGAATGGACTGATAAAAGGTAAAGATGCTGATAAAGTGTTTCTTTTTTTGATCAAAAGTCCAGGAACATCTTTTCTACACGGCTATGTTCACAGAGTAAATAAATAAATAAGTAAATAAATATTGATGGACTTTCCACACAGCACTACTAAGCAAAGCTTGTAATATGGGAACCAGATAGCTGATATAATACTGTTATTTTTTTTGTAAATACATACTTATAATATATAATAACACCCAGACAGAGAACAAACATCTATGTTCACCACACAAATGTTTGTTCTCGGTGGGGATCGAACCCCACCGAGAACAACACCCCACGGCCTACAGCGCAGAAGGCAGAGCTACTTCCAACTGAGCTGTGAGGGTGTCACTTTGTTATAACTGCTACGTTATCCCCGGCCACGGCAGAAATCCTCAGAGTATCTATTCCGACTTTTGTCAACTTGTTTTACCGATTTTCGGATTTCGTATTCCGTAATTACGTTTTTCCAGTGGGGTTTCTATTTAGACGCGATAAGCGCCCCTATCGGGCATGCTGAGAACTAATGTTTATTTCACTCCTGTTAAGATAGGGGCGCTTATCGCGTCTACACAAAATCCGGAAAAATATAAGATATAAAATAAGTAAAAATTCAAAAGGTATTAATTCAGTTAAATCACAAGGATCACTTCAAAACGTCTTAAAGCTAGGTGAATCTAGGTGCCAGTTCCACGCGACCAAGCCTAGAAGAACAGGCAACAAACTAACATTAGGTTATGGATAGGATATGATAGTCGGACGCTTGAAAGAAACATTAGTTACCTGCTTAGCCGTGAGTCGTGGCGAGTCGTAAGAGTTGTGGTACACCCTGCCCTTCCGCAGTCCTAGTATATGACTTGGTGGAGTCTGTTGAACGGAGGATGTGTTACCTGCTTAGCCGTGAGTCCAGGAGGCGAGTCGTAAGAGTTGTGGTTGATCCTGCCCTCTCTGAGCCCCAGTCGGTCGCGCACCGAGCCCAGCTCCTCATGGTACACGGAGTGCTGCAGCCGGTCGCAGCCGCAAGACTTGCAGGTCTTTCTGGAAATAACACTTATGGTTAGTTATTGATTGAAAATACATTATTGCACATTGAAATAGCAGTGCAAATATAAATAAATAAATGAATTTTGGTGGACTTTCCACACAGCACTATCTAGCCCCAAACTAAGCAAAGCTTGTAATATGGGAACCAGATAGCTGATATAATACTTGAATATTTGTTTTTTAAATACATACATAAAGTATTTTATAACACCCAGATAGAGAACAAACACCTATGTTCATCACAGAAGTATTTGTTCTCGGTGGTCTACGGCGCAGAAGGCAGAGCTGTGAAACTGAGCTGTGAAAGCTGTCAAAAAGCTGTAGATCAAAGACATGAGGCTGTTCTATATTTTTTTAAGCTACTTGCTGATGGAACTATCAGACAGCCCACCGGATGCTAAGTGATATCCATCAACTATGACAAAGCTTTGCCTCGCAAGTCACGCACGATAAGAACGGGCCATACGATGCACTGCCTATTATAGTGCCCATCAACTTGAGGCATGCGAATGTTTAGCCTCATGTGCCTGTAATTTCACCGGCTACCACCCCCTTTAAACTGAAACACAGCAACGCTGCTTGGCGGCAGGAATAGTCATGGAAGTACTGCCCCGGACGAGCCCTTCACAAAGAGCTCTACTATTAATGTTGATAAACAGAGAGCTAGAGATACCTACAATGATTAAAAGTTCCCATGTAATGATTAATTCCCTTAATTGGTATGCGCAGGACGTGATGACGTTGCATTGCAGGTCATTGCGCTTGTAATCATTTAGCATTTTATTGAATGAATGAGTCACTATCACCACATTGGAGCTTCATTTTTATATTGGTAACAAGGATCATACAGAATAACGGTAGGACCCAAGCCGTAAGTTTGCTGCCTGCTCTTCTAGACTTGGTCGCGTGGTACTGGCACCTAGATTCACCTAGCTTTTAGACGTTTCAAAGTGATCCTTGTGATTCAATTGAATAAAGTCCGTTTAACTTTGACTTGTGCAGTAATTTTCATTGGCTGAAATTATAGTAACGTAAATTTGCAGTTTTTATGAGAACAAGTAACAGAACAAGCTGATTGTTTTTTATTTATTAATTTATTTAAAACATTCACACAAAACCATGTAGTGCTAGGAGGACTTAATGCTAATAGCATTGTCTACCAGTCATCCTGCGTGAAAAAAGATGTTGAAGGTGTGGCGTGAAAACTGTTTGATTTTAAGTGGGTATTTAAAAACTTTCAATCCATCAGATGTTGAGCGATTACCTCTACCTATAACAATTGCACTCACAGAGTATGTCCGCAAATAAAAATCAGTCAAACATAGCAGTTCCGGTATATTTCCGTCACCGTATAACAGACTTTGTTCCATGGCAATAAAACATAATTTCGCGTGGCATTGCTGCCAAATGGGTCGTCAGATCTTAGACCAAGGGCGTATAATTACGCCAGTTTTATGGTGTTCCGAAACAAGACGTGACATCATGTTTAAAAACATTGCTTTAATTCACATACTGCAATAGTTGCAATACCCGAAATCTTTTCAAATAAAGATACTTAGAAAGCAGAACTTGAAAAAAAAAATAACTGAGAACTATCCAACTAGAACTACGAAGTGCTTGGTTACTATTATTATTATTATTTACTAGCGGCCTGTCCCAGCTTCGCATGGGTGGACATAAATTTTTTCAACGTTTTAGGATAAACTTAGACCGTGGTGGGTTCGAGTCACTTCTAAATCGCGCCTTGCCCGGGCCCGCGCTGGGTGAGAACGCGCCCCGTGACCTTATATTTTTTAAATCTTTTGAATGGAATGTCCGATTTGAAAAATTCAAGAAGTAATGTATAGGTATTGAACCAGTCTTGAATATGAAAAGATTTATTTGGATAAGGATTAATACTAAGGTACAAATAAAGACCCTTTTCTAGCGGCGGCATTTCAATTAATTTTTTATAATAAAAGAACACTTATTGTGACATAACTATAATAGTTAGACATATGCTGTCGCGACATTTTTTGTAGATGATGACGTGTTCTACAAAATCGTAGTACATTATTTTGTTCTATCATCAATAGTTTTCGCAGCGCACGCGATGTAAGGTTTTTGTTTTCCACCTTGGGTTACATTATTGGAGTTTTAGTAAGGATCCCTGATTTTTTTGAAAATATAATATAGCCTATGTTACTCAGGGATAATGTAGCATTCTAATGGTGAAAGAACTTTTGAAATCGGACCAGTAGTTTTTGAGCCTATTCGTTACATACAAAAATACAAAGGTTTCCTCTTTATAATATTAGTGTAGATGTAGATTTTACTTTGATGTTGCGGACAGCCAGAGGGCGTACCTGCGTTTTTCCGAACAGGGATTTGAACCCACGACCTTCCCCTGAAGGTCGCATAAGTGCCGTGTTTGCGGATCCCTATGAGTTATTCGCTGGGTGGTTTTAAATTACACTCGGATAATATCTTATTGGATATTATAAAAAATCTTCATAGAATAAAGAACAGTTAGAAGAACAGCGCCCCTACCGGGAATGTTGAGAACTTCATCCTAAACTCACTATGAAAATAAGCTCGCAAAAACATCCTATACTAGTGGTTCGCTCCGAACTGAGATCTCGTGATGCGACCCGACGAACGCACCAAAACTTTGAGTAGGTGGTAGTCAGAGGCAAGTCCAAACATTATGTCTGGACTTTTTTCTGACTACCGCCTACTTACTTGGTACGTTTACCAAGTTTCAACTCTGTTGGCCTATTTATTGAAAAGTTCCGTTGAACTGACCTTGTCTCCATCATCAGACCTGGTCGTTGTCACCATTTCATGAGAACTGAGTACCTCCTTAATTTATTTCAAGAAAAATAAATAAGAAAAAGCAAAGGAACTGGTCCACCAGTAGAAAAACCTTGATTTCAACGAAACTCTTAGAGATGGGAGCTCTTGGATCGTTGGTTATCTTAATTTTACTGTTTTGTTGTATCTCAAAAACCGGGCGTCCTAGAAAAAAAGTAAAAATGGTTTTGGAATGTCCGAACAGAGCCCTTTCATATGACATGTAACTTGATTTTTTTATGTAACTTTTTTTATTTTTGCCCTCTTAAAAAACCCCATATCTCAAAAACCCTTCATCCGATTTTACTCATATACTTACCAGTAAATTTCTCAAGTACAAGCTATCGACATATCAAATTTCATGCAGATCGGATCAACGGTTCTAAAGTTATCGCCAGACAAACATACATACATACATACATACATATATACATAAAATGCCAAATCGCCCAAGTTGAAACTAAGATCTTCGTTCGCTTCGCTCACTCGATCAATGACTCTTTTAAGGAGCTAACAACTATCAAACAACTTCTCGCTCGCCCGTTTCGACATGTTGAGAGATATAAAATCACTAAACTCATTTTCGAAAAATCGCAATCAACCAAATTGTGTGCAAACACATTGCACACATTTTAGTCAAAATTTCATTTTGATCGATCCAAGTTTTCCTACTCAAAAGTTTGCTTATGTACGAAAACTAGTAAAGCAAACTTTTGAATAGGAAAACATGTGTCGATCAAACTGAAATTTTTACTAAACTGTGTGCAATGTGATTGCACACAAATTGAAATTGGTTCATAGCGATTTTTCGAAAATGAGTTTAGTGATTTTATATCTTTCAACATGTCGAAACGTGCGAGCGAGAGTCACATTAGCTCTTGTCTTCGACCTAAGTGGGTCCTCGGTAAGTTGAGAGCACTGGTGGTCTAGTGGTAGCGGCCCCGCATTCCGATCCTAAGGTCGTCGTGGGTTCGAAACCGGTCGTGCACCAATGAGTTTTTCTGTTCAAAAATGTATGTGCACAATGCCAGTACTCTCAAACGGTGAAGGAAAACATCGTGAGGAAACCGGCATGTCGTAAAACCTAAAAAAAGTTCTATAACATGTGTCAAGTGCTCGGAAGGAGCCTCTTGAGGCGCACTTAAAATCCTTTCACCACACTGTTTCGATAGAAACTAGTGACACGACAAGAGAGAGAGTGGGTCCTCGATAATATGGATCAGAGCTGATAACTACCGTGCCTCTAAAGCCGCGAAGATGTCTAATAGTGACGTCAGACTCGGATCCAATGACAAGAGGTTAAGCTACGTTCAGCCCGGTCACAAGATGGGTGACTGCTAACGTTTTTGTGTGTTTCATAGGAGACAATACAGCTGTTGCTCAGTCATCTATGTAAATTAACAGATTTCTGATCATTACAAAACAATGTAAATTCAATTCGCGTGACGAACAGAATCGTTTCTTGAACATCTCTAATACTATAAGAATCAAAGTCCTGACTGACTGACTGACTGACTGACTGACATATAGACAACGCACAGCCTAAACCGCTGGTCCTAGAGACTTGAAATTTGAGGAGTACATAGGTCTTATGGCGTAGAGGTGTACTAAGAAGGGATTTTTGGAAATTCAACCCCTAAGGGTGTAAAAAGGGATGAAAACGTTTGTATGAAAAATAGTATTCCTTGAACCTACAAACTTGAAACTTGGAGTACATATACTTCAAGGAAAAAAAATAGGAAGGGCATTTTTAGTTTTTTGAAACTACCCTTAATAAGTGTACAAAGGGATGTAAAAGTTAGTATACGAGTTTATTGGCCGCTGGTCCTAGAGATTTGAAATTTGAAGAGTACATAGGACTTATGGCGTAGAGGTGTACTAAGAAGGGATTTTTGGAAATTCAACCCCTAAGGGTGTAAAAAGGGATGAAAACGTTTGTATGAAAAATAGTATTCCTAGAACCTACAAACTTGAAACTTGGAGTACATATACTTCAAGGCAAAAAAAAAGAAAAAGCATTTTTGGTTTTTTAAAACTACCCTTAATAAGCGTGCTAAGGGATGTAAAAGTTAGTATGGGAGTTTTTTGACCGCTGGTCCTAGAGACTTGAAATTTGAAGAGTACATAGGTCTTATGGCGTAGACGTATACTAAGAAGGTATTTTTGGAAATTCAACGCCTAAGCGTGTAAAAAGGGTTGAAAACGTTTGTATGAAAAATTGTATTCCTTGAATCTACAAACTTGAAACTTGAAGTAAATGTACTCCAAGGCTAAAAATTAGGAAAGCCATTTTAAATTTTTTAAAACTACCCTTAACCTTCAAGTGTGCAAAGGGATGTCAAAGTTTGTATGGGAGTTTTTTAACGCGTAGTGCGATTGACTTAAAACTTGAGCTAAATATACTACGAAACAAATAATTAAGAATGACGCTTTTAACTTTTGATAATTACCCCTGCAAAGGGTGCAAATAACTGTAAAAGTTAGTATGGGAGATTTTTTACGCATAGTGCGATTGATTTCAAACTTGAAGTAAATATACTCCACAGTAAATTATTTAAAATCACGTTTTCAATATTTTAAAACTACCCCTTCAAAGGGTGCAAAAGACTGCCAAAGTTTCAAGGTTTGTATGGGAGATTTTTAACGCGTAGTGTAATTAACTTCAAACTAAAAGAAAATATGTTCTGTGGATAAATAACAAAAAGACAGTATGATTTTCGAAAACAACTCCTAAAACGTCCTTCGTTGCGTTCGAGTAAAAAGGATACAACGAGGCATCAATGTTTGTAAGGAACATTCTAAAAACGGGAATCTTGAGTTGGTACGAAGAGATCTGAGGGTATCTACCGTGCCGGGGATCAAAGTCGTGAAGCGGTTTCGTTTCGTTTATTTTTGGGGTAGAAACTGGGAACACATAAGAACATACATTCCGTGTAAGGTTGTCTTTGTTGTATTTGTCATGTTTGTGCTAAACTCAGTACCTATACCTACCTACCTAATATAGGTAATGTACGCCTATAGGTATCTCTTATACCTACGTAGGTATAAAATCCTACTCTACCCTACAAATCAATGCGAAAGTTACGATGTTTGCATGTTTGTGGCACCACTTCAACGCGTGCGAAGCCGCGGGAAGCCACTAGTCAAAAATAATTGCACTATCAATACAGATGATCTCATTACAATTCAATTTCTCTGCACATTGTTCCAATTGCAGGACTGGACAACTCGGAGATACCACACAGCATTCCACTCAGCACTATCTAGCACAAGAGCTGATTACACCATGCTGTTAGTTACTAATCAAGGATAAACAGGTCGTTAAATCTAACCTTAGATGTCAAACGCGTACATTTTGCTATATTTAATGGCCCTTTAATCCTTTGTTAATCTAACATGGTAAGCATAAGCATGGTGAAATCAGCTCTAAACCTGAGAAAACCTTGTATTATAGGAACCAGATACTAAGTAAACTGATTTCAGTCCCTCTTTTCCATTGGAGAACTGACCCAGGGCCCTAAGTTCCACGACGCCCCGAGTCCCAAACTTCTATAAGATCACCAATCGTTTGCTACCGATAAATGTTGCAAGTAAGGCTAATTGCAACAAGAGCTAATGTACCTCTCGCTCGCACGTTTCGACACGTTGAAAGATATAAAATCTCTAAACCCATTTTAGAAAAATCGAAATGAACCATATATCTTTCAACATGCCGAAACGTGCGAGCGAGAGGTATTAGCTCTTGTATTCGCCTTAAGTGGATATACTCTGAAACTCTGAACTCAGGCGGTGTAAAACAAGTAAGAACTCTCAAAAAGGCACTCATATCTTATTACGCTAGTTTTTGGTAGACATTATAGTAAAAAACACGTAATATTTCCAACTTTAATCCTGAATTCATTTTTGTGATGGCTTGTAAGGGGTTGGGCAAACTTATCGTGTGTCCTTTCCACTCTTTTGTGTGTGTGTGTGTGTGTGTTCCACTCTTTTGTGTGTGTGTGTGTGTGTTTGTGTCTTGAATGATTTCCTGGGAGTAGGTAAACACGATTGAAAAATATCAGTATATCACCAGTTTCCGCCAGTCGGGAACTGTGGGTGCCTATGTATTCTGTTCCACTGTATCGAAATGAAAATAATGAGGGTTTATTGCGTTTACAGACTGACATTTACGACTGTGACGGATCGGGAACAGATTCGCGTGTTTTCTTTGGCTGGACGGATCGACTGGCCCGACGCTTCTCAGCTAATTGATAATTTACCAGCAATGAAGGTAGGTACTAGATACTCTCTTTACTCATTACCTGTGCAAGAGAGTAGTAGAGCTCTTTGTGAAGGGCTCGTCCGGGGAAGTACTACCACTATGCCCTTTTCTGCCGCCAAGGAGCATTGCTGTGATTCGATTGAAGAGTGTGGTTGCCGGTAAAATTACATGCACATGAGGCTTAACAACTGTATGCTTCAAGTTGATGGACGCATATCGGTGTATCGTAGGGCACGTTCCTATCGTGCGTTACTTAGGTTTTCACCTATAACAAAGCATTGCCTCGTATGCTTTGTTATAGGTGATGGCAAGGTTACGACTTACGATAGGTGGACCATCTGCTTGTTTCGTATTCCAATATATATATTCACTCATATATGTATTCATGATTCTCAGCAAAGATAAAAAAACATATATAAAAATCTTCCCACTGGGCTACAGAAGTCGTCAATTTACCTATGACCGAGCCACTCTTAAATAGAAAGCGATTGAATGTTTGAAAGCTCGTAGACGTGTTTGGATTGCAAACCTGCCAAGGGGCAAGTGGGTTTGAAAGCAGATGCTTGGTTCAAAACCAATATTAGGGAGATTTTTTAAACAAAACCCGGAAATTCTGGATTTATTTGTTTTAGTTTTCAGTGCTAGTTTCCCAAGCGTCTAATAGGTACTATCAGAGATTAAATTGATCGAGTGAGCGTAAATATTTCTTAAATACCTAACTCTGGCGATGTACGAGTACCTATACATATAGTGAGAGCCTGGCGTACCGTTTATTTTATCATGTACCCAAAGTCTGAGTTTTTTTTTCGTTTTCCATATCGCCAGGCTGTTTTCGGGGGGTGTGGTGTGGTGGTGGGGAGAGAATCAGATAACGGGGCTCAAAAAGAGGTAAAAATTAAGAAAAATATTTGAAGTTTTGTTTTGGTTTATACTTTCCGAAATTATTTTAACAGATCATTGTTTCCAAAATACGACAAATTCGGAAAATTGGTAGGTTGAAAGCTCGTAGAAGATGTAGGTAGTAAAGTTGGTCATCAAAAGAACACATAAACGAGGTACTTACATAATTCCTTGACATCACAGTTTTCCGAATATTTTTGGTGCGTCTTTTTTTATATAACAAAGTAGACGAACAACCTTCTGCCCGCCTGATGGATAGCGGTTACTATAGCCTGCAATACCAGAGGAATTACTAGCGCATTGCTGACCCTTTAAAAATTTGAAAACGCCCTTTTTAAGAGCCCTAAGTTAATTTTGGCAGTGACCCGAGACGGGACCACTATAAATGATAATCTAACCAGTTACCTTATTATGACGTACACGTGCCGGTGTTTTCCTTCACCGCGAATGTATCATTTAGCTATTTCCAGTTCAATACCTTGCGGTAGTCGAGCTTTCAAACAAATCAATCGCCCGTGACTTATCTATTTGCAGCACGGTCATGGCTAAGGTTCTGATAAGAGCCACCAGCTTTCCAAGGTCGCGCTTTCAACACCTTATTACAGTTATTGGTCTCATAGCTTTGACCAGAGGGTTAAGGGGCTGACAATTATCAAACAACTTCTCGCTCGCACGTTTCGACATGTTGAAAGATATAAAATTACTAAACTCATTTTCGAAAAATCGCAATCAACCATTTTGTGTGCAATCACATTGCACACAGTTTAGTAAAAATTACATTTTGATCGATAATTGTTTTCCTACTCAAAAGTTTGCTTATGTACGAAAACTAGTAAAGCAAACTTTTGAGTAGGAAAACATGTATCGATCAAAATGTAATTTTTACTAAACTGTGTGCAATGTGATTGCACACAAAATGGTTGATTGCGATTTTTCGAAAATGAGTTTAGTGATTTTATATCTTTCAACATGTCGAAACGTGCGAGCGAGAGTCACATTAGCTCTTGTCTTCGCCTTAAGCAAGCTAAGATCATGTCAAGCTAATGTTATTTTCATACAATAAATGTTTTGGCAGAAGAGTTTCGCGATCATAAAAATAATAATAATCTTGTCTTGACCCCCAGGCCTCAAGCCACCTTGTTTCATCACTTTATCTTATAAAAAACCTCGCTAAGTGGAAGAGTCATATTGATGTCATATTATGACAACGTTTACTTACGTTTAGTTGTTAGTTTCTAATTCTAGTCTAATTTGCCTGTACATAGCTATTATAGCTATGTACAGGCACAGATAAGAGAAAGTATTATTACTATTGTTTTTGTTCCTAATTCTGTGTGTTTTTTTAACGTTTTGGCCTGAAGCTGTAAGCTCGAACTGTATATTCTTCAATAAACTAGTAGTTCGCCCCGAACTGAGATCTCGTGATGCGACCCGACGAACGCACCAACACTTTGAGTAGGTGGTAGTCAAAGGCAAGTCCAAACATTATGTTTGGACTTTTTTCTGACTACCGCTTACTAACTTGGTATGGTAACCAAGTTTCAACTCTATTGGCCTATTTATTGAAGAGTTCCGTTGAACAGACCTTGGCTCCATCATCAGACCTGGTCGTTGTCACCATTTTATGAGAACGGAGTATCTCCTTTATTTATTTCAAGAAAAAAAAATAAGAAAAAGCAAAGGAACTGGCCGACCAGTAGAAAAACCTTGATGCCAACGAAACTCTCCCATCTCTATGGGAGCTCTTGGGTCGCTGGTTATCTTAATTTAACTTTTTTGTTGTATCTCAAAAACCGAGCGTCCCAGAAAAAAAGTAAAAATTGTTTTGGAATGTCCAAACAAAGCCCTTTCGTATGACATGTAACTTGATTTTTCTAAGTCACTTTTTTTATTTTTGCCCCCTTAAAAAACCCCATATCTTAAAAACCCTTCATCCGATTTTACTCATATACTTACCAGTCAATTTCTCAAGTACAAGCTGTCGTCTTATCGAATTTCATGCAGATCGGATCAACGGTTCGAAAGTTATGGCCAGACAAACATACATACATACATACATACATACATACATACATACATAAAATGCCAAATCGCCCAAGTTGAAACTAGAATCTTCGTTCGCTTCGCTCACTCGATCAATTAATAATAATGTGTTGATTTGACGTGTTGTCAAATCCAGTCCATGCCAAGGTTCTCTGGAAGAGATAGTTTTTAGCGATAAGACTGCCCATTGTATTCCATTTTGATGTTTTTCTTTATGTTTGGTACGCAATAAAGTATTTTCTATCTACCTATATGAATGTTGTTTTCTTATTTACCTATAGGTACTGTTACTTTCCTTCGTCGTATGTGTGTCAATAGCAGGAGCGTATTAGCAGCACAATACGACCCCGACAGCACTTATCCAATTATTGCGTCCGTCGCGATGCGTTCCACTTTGAATTTCAATGAGAGAAATGTGTCTAAAGCATACTTCTTGGGTCGACTTGTAAGAAAAGTCATTCGAAACGCTAATAAAATAAAGTGACTTTATTTCGAACCATAACCCATTATTTTACATTATACAAGGTGGAGTTAATTCCATCTCCTTTTCCAGGGTCCCGTAGGTGTTTTTTTTTTGTCTTGTTGGTGAGGCGCATATGTTTATTTTTTATACTATTTGCTGGTGGAACAAGCAGATAAACTCACCTCATGTTAAGTGGTTACCATCCCCTATGACAAAGCATTGCCTCGTAAGTCACGCACGATCTGAGCTTGCTAGAAGACGCTCAACTAATTCATGTTTGTTTTGTAAACACCTCAAAGTTTTCTTTGTAAATAAACGAATTTAGAAACTGTTATTATCACAATATTTGCCTATACTCTGAATACATTAAAACCCTTGCATTTCTTAGTTTTTCAGAACAATGATGATCACTAGCACAGGTCAATAGAGGCACATTTAAACTCATATTTCGGAATGATCAGCCGTTCCCCATGGAACGATGCGATGTGACGATGGAATCCTCCATGGGGAATGGTCATTCATTCCCAATGGATACTACTAGAATTCTACTGTGATTCGGGTTGAAGAGTGTGGTTGCCGGCGAATTTTAGCACACGAAGATTAGCATCTGTATGCCCAGGTTGATGGACGCAGGGCAGTGCAACGTAGGGCACGTTCCTATCGAGCGTGACATACTAGGCACTGGGCATATGGGCAATCTGATTGTTCCATTACTTAGTTGTATAAAAAAAACTAACTGGTTCCCTAATAATGTTTTCTTTACCATGTAAGCGCGCCGGCTAAGAAGCCATTAAAAAACCTTTGCAGGTTTGTAGAACAGCCCACTGCGCATTTTATTATACAATTAAGATAATTTGGAAGTAAAACAGATAATAACAAGCAAAGACATAGATGGGAGGAACCACATGTTTGGAGCGCAGCCAAGGATACGTATTTGAATAATGTCTGGCTAATACACAAAAATAAACTATTTGGTTTAGATCTAGTTAACGGTAATGGGCAATTTCTAGGCCACAAACATTTAAGCCGACCCTACATTCCCATAAGAGGCTATGAGGCAAGTTTTAGCTCGCACGTTTCAACATTTTTGAACTGTATGTATGAAAACTTGGTTATAAAATAAGCATCGTAAGCAACCAAGTTTCGGAGAATAACATTACAAAGATTCAGAAACCTACAAAAAAGTATCATACAACACGGTTGTCTGCGACTTGAGTCGCACAAAGGGCTATGGAATCTATATAATCAGAAATGAGGAATCCGTAGAAGAACCAATGTTACCATCATAGCTCACAGACTTAGCGACAAACGCTGATACTTTTCGAATGACGACTACAAACCAGCAGACGAAGCTTAGGAGGCCCTTGCT
This sequence comes from Chloroclysta siterata, assembly GCA_932294275.1. NCBI lineage: Eukaryota > Metazoa > Arthropoda > Insecta > Lepidoptera > Geometridae > Chloroclysta > Chloroclysta siterata. The sequence continues at coordinate 14,820,070 of OW028602.1, forward strand.
GATCTTCTTCTATCGTGTCAATGGTCACTAAACAGTTTTTAGATAATGCTTGACCACCTCTACTGCATTGTCGGTGGCCTTATTAAGCTCGTCCCTTGTGCAGGTGTTGGGGCACAAGGGGTAGGTCAGTAAATGAGCATTGGTCTGTATTGGGGCTATATCTGTATGGATGGATGCACCGATGATATAATGTCTCATCATCATAGCTCAAATTCACTGCTCTACGCTGACCTTTCATTTCCAGGAAGCACTCTCTCTCTTCCACTGAATATCCGCGATCTTTACAATATCGTCGGTCAATCGTGGGGGTTATAATATTGGTAGGGTTTAAATCAATTCAAATCTTAAGGGTTTTAAAATAAGTGACTATAAGGTGAACCGTAGTGTAACCGTAGCTCAACTACGATAAGTAATTCATCATTACGTAAATGTACCTAAACAAACTTTTTATGTATTGTAGAGGAAGGAAACTAATTTAAATTCAATTTCCTACCGTGCATGTCAGTCAATAACAATTATTGAATCGAGCGGTCAGAATAGATCTAGGTTAGACACGACTCGTGTTAGATAGGTAGTCCCTACATGACGTTACGAAGACCAGGTAATATAATAATACCTATTCGGCACAGAAGCATGCGGGTCTGGTGGTCGAAACACAGTTACTCTGATAAGGACGCTTGCAATATCAGTCAGTTGAAGCTTTTTTATTGTTTTCGGTATTTAGGTTTCTGTGTTGCGAGCCCAGGTTTGGAGGGAGTGAAGAGAGTTTTAACACGCCCGATGATAGGGGCGTTTATAGCGTCTCCATCGTCTCTCTCAGAACAGAAGTGCCATTCACAAAACGCACTAGAAAAACGGGCTTACACACATCACTCTGAGTTGCACTCACAACAATGAATGCAACTCATACTCGCGATATTGATGTTGAACGGTTACTTCTACCTTAACAATAGCATTACCCACCAATCCCCCTGATTCCGTAGGAATTCAGTCTTGCTGGTACACGATTTCAAAATATTAACAAAGAGTTCCGTTGCATAATAAATGAATTCGAACACAACTGTAAGGTATAGAGGTAGAATCCCGTGACAAAGGTCGTATGAAGACCGAACTAACTAACTCATTCTTATTCAGGTTATTAACTTGTTGTTCTCGTAAGTATATAACATTGTTATTAACAACTTATGATGAGAGAAAATAAATTATGAATAGGTACATTGAAAGTCATGCTCAGGTTGCCACCCAGGTCCTCCACAAGTCGTTGGCGTAAAACAATATTTAGGTTTCGTCTTTGTTTATTTTATGTCGATGATGCGTCCGCCAGTATTCACAAACATTCTTTGATAGTCCGTTGTTGTTAGTAAATATACAAGCAGTATTACAATTCATAATTTATGATTGACAACGTGTCTAATAACGAAACACCCATCGTGTGTTATTTATTACTCAGGCACGGTGTGCTATTTACCCAGTAAATACGGATTTACTGTTCTTGTTTCTTGTAGTTTTCGTTTAAAAATCATTCATGTATTTATTTTCACTTTCCTGTGCAAATGATTATAATTTATTAGGTATGACATAAAAGTGGGACATAGAAGGAAGAAATGAAAAAAACAATTTGGTAGGAAAACTTGATGGTCAGCCTCTGAATTATATTTATGTAGCTATACGCCGCATAAAGGTACTTTCAAACAACACCTTTGTGCTCTCGGTTTGGGGGCCTTGTTATATTAATTAACATGTCACGTTTTGACTGAAGATTTACAGCAGATCCTAAAAACAGCCGATTGATGTGAGTCACCTTTGTATAGAATACTAGCGGCCTGTCCCAGCTTCGCATGGGTGGTCATAAATTTTTTGAACATTTTAGGATAAACTTAGACCGTGGGTTCGAGCCTCGCGTCTACTTATTTCATACATTTGCACGCCAGAGAGTGAAATCGCACCCCGAGCGCGACCCGTGGACCCGTTAACGTTTTTAATTTCGTCATATCTTTTGAATGGAATGTCCGATTTGAAAAATTTAAGAAGTAATCTATAGGTATTGAAACCGTCTTAATTATGATAAGATTTATTTGGATAAGAATTAATACCAAAGTACAGATAAAGACCCTTTTCTAGCGGCGGCATTTCAATTAATTTTTTGTAATAAAAGAACACTTATTGTGACATAACTATAATAGTTAGACATATGCTGTCGCAACATTTTTTGTAGATGATGACGTGTTCTACAAAATCGTAGTACATTATTTTGTTCTATCATCAATAGTTTTCGCAGCGCACGCGATGTATGGTTTTTGGTTTCCACCTTGGGTTACATTATTGGAGTTTTAGTAAGGTTCCCTGATTTTTTTGAAAATAGAATATAGCCTATGTTACTCAGGGATAATGTAGCATTCTAATGGTGAAAGAATTTTTGAAATCGGTCCAGTAGTTTTTGAGCCTATTCGTTACATACAAAAATACAAAAATACAAAGCTTTCCTCTTTATAATATTAGTGTAGATATTTTGAACAGAAGATACGAAACTTGCGTGGACCTACGCTTGTCAAATTTGACATAGACTTTTTCGTCTACGGCAGCTTCTTAGAGACTTTTCAGGAAGTTAACTTCAGGCGTTACTTTACATGAACTTAAGGTTTCGAATGTCTAACTTTAGTTCATGTAAAGTAACGGCTTAAGTTAACTTCCTGATAAGTCTCTAAGAAGCTGCCATAGACGAAAAAGTCGATGTCAAGGTTCCTAAGTTTATACAATTTTTAAAAATATAATTAAAAATTGTATCAACTAAAGAACCTCCTTTTAAAGATTGATAAAAAGCAGAGCACACGTTGAACCCTCCCATCGGCCCATTTGCAGCGATGCAAAGTGATGGGCTCGGCCGGCGCGGCGTTCCATTAGACTTGTGACTTGCCAAAGGTCAAGCGAGTTAGCTACATCTCATGTTTCATGGCAATGCCTGGACATGGTGAAAATAACATCATTTATCAAGGTGAAGGACATGAAACACGGAAAATAAATCATGGCTTTGATTTACGGTAGGTTATATCATACAGAATAGTTTGACAGTGATATTATGGGACCGTTGCTACGTTTTGATAAGAATAAACGGCAAAATTCTACATAAAAAAGTTAATAGACTCAGTTCTAAAGGTATTCCAAGACCGTTATTACGTTAAGACATAGCTGACCTTTCCCAACCCCTAAACGAAGTAAGAACTAAAAACTAACTCTTTCCATTTAAGTAATGAAGTATTTACGCCTTGCTTTTGTAAAAAGCGGCGACTGTCTTTTACATGCAACTTTAAATGAGATGTAACCCTAACTTAACAATACGGTGGTTTGGAAAGAACTAGTAACATGAAGAACAAATGAACATAACATCAGGGACTCTAAAACAACAACACATTCGGGTGAAAAGTTTAAAATACTTGAGAAACAGACTTATAATTATTAGGAGCGTCCGAAACCGGGTCGTAGGTTAATAATGAAAGAGCAAACGCGCCAAATTAAAAACCTAATTAAAAAAAACGTAAAATTTGCAAAAATTACGATGTAACGCTTTATATTTCTACGATGTAGAGTCAGTTCTGAGGTTGTTGTTTTTACAACGATAATTTCTTTGGAATTACTTTGGAATCAGTCTGATAGCAACATTAAACGTTTTGTGGCCATATAAACTGCGGTCAGGCTATAAAAGCATTGAAGATTTCATTTCCTTGAAGCGGTGAACGTCTCACAACGATCGTAACACTGCGAAAATACCAAAGTGATGCTAAGAAACTCTATGACGTACAATGTACATTTTCAAGATGGTTCGGTTTCAGAGGAACTTCTTCCGCGCAGCCTAAGGTTGAAGAATATTCTCCCTGCTAAGGTTTTTCCTATGGACTAAAGCATGGGGTTATCCAACCGGTCTTGGATCAGTATCACGCATGTTATGCATCTGGTGTTGCAAGCATCCACTGGCTACGGTAACCTTTTCTATCAGCTGGTGGCTTTCTGTCAGTAGTATAAAAACACATTGTACGTATTATGACGGTCGCAGTTCCTTAGGTAACCAAAGCTTAATAGTGATGCTTATTATTCTTGCCAATCGGCTTACGCGGATTGGTGAAAATGGATGCGCAGTTCACTTGTCTAAAGTGTGACGACAATGGTAGAAATTCTTGTAATCTCTAATAACAAAGCGGATTAAGATAGAAATCCAAACTACCCACCTAAACGTTTTACGATGGACGTCAGATAGGCTAGGTACTTTTTTCAAGATGCACTTTGGTAGTCTACGACGTAAGTCGAGAAAATTTTAAGTAATTTAAATCAAATTGCTATTGTGATGAAAATATAGCCCATTTACGTCAGGAATTAAGAATAGAATCAGATTATAACGCTGCGTATGATTTACGGAATAGTAAATACTGTTTTTGGATATTCAACGAGCCAATTACTGTGAGTTGAATAATTAGAATTTATAATTTCAGATTTGGTCACCGTCCAAACGACGAAATAAAAAGCTATGTGGAATTACTCGTAAACTTCCGAAACTTTATTTACGATCTTCATTAATTCTATTCATTCACACATGCTGGTAAGTTTTATCATTTGCTTTTAAATCTATACAAACACTGAGTTCAGTTCAGACTTAAATAAATAACTTATTTAATTTTGTAAAACCGAAACGCAATATATTTTTTATGTTGTGAATTCGTATCTGCCTGAATATCTAAAAAATATTCATAAAGAGCTTCATCTAAGCTCTTATTATGTCATTAAAATGATAATTAACTGTATTTACCTTCTGTTCACACGTTAGGAAGTAGGTATTATAATATGACATCACTGACCGTATAATCATCTCGATGACATCCTCCCGCTCGAAGACCTTGCAGTAAAGATTGAGGATCTTCAAACAGGTGTACTGTAGTCCCGTCCATGTCAGTTCAGCGCTCTGCAGTGCCTCGAGCCAGGGGCAGTCTTCGTGTCGAGACAGGCAGAGCATATCTGCGCTCACTTCCGTCGGAGGCATTTATGGTTTTGCACGGTTGCCGTTTGGGTTTGGTTTTGCTTCTTTGGTTTTGTCATTTACAGCTTTGATTCTACTGAGAAGTGGTTTGTGAAAGAGGTGGAATCGTTGTTTATGTTGTGGTCAAGAAGTAAGTATTTGAAAGGCTTCTTAGGCTTAATCGTTTAAAAAAATACAGGAATAAGTACCTAACTACCTCTACCTAGGCCTTTCTTTAGATTGAAATACTCCCTTAATGTGTTTGACAGTATGTGGAAAGGAAAACATTGACTTTATGTTAATCATCAGCAGAATGAAACCTGTGTTATATTTTATATTCGTTCTCCTAGTCTAACACCGTCTTGCACGAAGCCAGAAAGGACCTTCTAAGTAAAGATCTGCACTAAAACTTGGCAATACCTGCCGGATACTCTTTTTGCATCCATCAAATATAGAAACTGGTCAGGGGGTCGAAGGTCGGATGTATGCCAAACTTGGCTACAACCACAAAAACTGGTTCGAGTAGCTATCGATCCTTAACCAATAAAATGATAGTGAAACGAAACAAATCCAGATAACCATCGAATTCCTAGTAAGCAATATTTATACCCTGATTATTTTTAAAACAAACTAAGTTGGCTAAGTTGTATTGTAAATACAAAAGTATGGAAGGGCGCCGTAAGTTTATTGCCTGTTCTTTTAGCATTGGACGCGTAACACTAGCACCTAGCTTCTCCTACCTTTAAGAGGAAGATCTCTCTATATCTAGTCTACAGTTGACATTTTTATACGGCGCCAACTAAACCCCAAACTGAGTAAAGTTTGTGTGCAAATAGAATGCAGTACCTATACTTTTACACTCTCTCTTGTCGTGTCACTAGTTTGTTTCAAAACAGTGTGGTTAAAGGATTTTAAATGCGCCTCAAGAGGCTCCTTTCGAGCACTTGACACATATTATAGAACTTTTTAGGTTCTACGACATGCCGGTTTCCTCACAATGTTTTCCTTCACCGTTTGAGAGCTGGCATTGTGCACATTAATTTTACAATGCCACCAGTTTAAGAGTCCGCTTCGTCATAAATCACGAAGAGCCTTCGAAAAACGACACTCGCAATATATTTCTAGATATTTATTGACTCAGTCGGTATTATTTATTGGGAAGTACTGGCCAAACTCTAATTAATAGCAAATGAAATAAAACAGGAAGCGCACACAATAAATCCAATAAGCCTGTGAGTCTCAGAACTCATGACCTCGACGACAGATATATTAACAGTTAGTACGATCCAGTCACAGATCTTACAGTAGCTAATATGACCTCGGCCACAGTTATTTTAGCAATAAGTTCAACCTCTGCCACAGATCCGTCAGTAGTTTGTAAAGCATCGGACACAGAGCATTTAGTAGTTAGTTTGTGGTAGGAAATGCTTAATTTAAACAATTCTCCGTTATGTCTATTGTCTTTGTCTTGTCACACGGTAATATTTATTTGTGTTTTTGGGACGCTTGGTACATCTAAAGATGTAGGTAAACAGTAGTGATATTCCGTCAACAGTATTCATCCAAGTGACTGGGAATTCGCAGTGGGTTTTCAATTTGGCATTCTGTGTGTAATCTATCTCTATCTACATCTACACTAATATTATAAAGAGGTAAACTTTGTATTTTTGTATTTTTGTATTTTTGTATTTTTGTATGTAACGAATAGGCTCAAAAACTACTGGTCCGATTTCAAAAATTCTTTCACCATTAGAATGCTACATTATCCCTGAGTAACATAGGCTATATTATATTTTCAAAATAATCAGGGATCCTTACTAAAACTTCAATAATGTAACCCAAGGTGGAAAACAAAAAACCTTACATCGCGTGCGCTGCGAAAACTATTGAAGATAGAACAAAATAATGTTCTACGATTTTGTAGAACACGTTATCATCTACAAAAAATGTCGCGACAGCATATGTCTAACTATTATAGTTATGTCACAATAAGTGTTCTTTTATTATAAAAAATTAATTGAAATGCCTCCGCTAGAAAAGGGTCTTTATTTGTACCTTGGTATTAATCCTTATCCAAATATATCATTTCATAATTAAGACGGTTTCAATACCTATAGATTACTTCTTAAATTTTTCAAATCGGACATTCCATTCAAAAGATATGACGAAATTAAAAATGTTAACGGGTCCACGGGTCTCGCGCGGGGTGCGATTTCACTCACTCAAGGAGAAGCGCGTGCAAATGTATGAAATAAGTAGACGCGAGGCTCGAAACCACGGTTTAAGTTTATCCTAAAATGTTCAAAAAATTTATGACCACCCATGCGAAGCTGGGACAGGCCGCTAGTTGTATATAAAAAAATCAATTGCTGTTCGTTTGTCTCGCTAAAACTCGAGAACCGCTGGGCTGATTTAGCTGATTTTAGTTT